>JACONQ010000011.1:0-2691228 GCA_014281115.1 Laburnicola sp. R22_1
ATTGCTAAGGTTAAAAGGATTCATTCCCACGGTAACACCAGCTAACCCTAACCCTAACCCTAACCCTAACCCTAACCCTAACCCTAACCCTAACCCTAACCCTAACCCTAACCCTAACCCTAACCCTAACCCTAACCCTAACCCTAACCCTAACCCTAACCCTAACCCTAACCCTAACCCTAACCCTAACCCTTACTATAATATAGTAAGTTATAGTAATTTAGAATTAAACATATACGTATTTAGATAGAATTATAACTATTGCTAGAACGTAGTAAGTTATAGTAATTTAGGATTAATATAGGGCGTAGTAAAAGAAATTATAACTAGTACTATAATATAATAAGTTATAGTAATTTAGAATTAAACGCATATATATTTAGATAGAATTATAACTATTATTAGAACGTAGTAAGTTATAGTAATTTAGAGTTAAGTATTATATAATCTAGATTTATATATACTTTCTTATAATATTATATATCTATATACTTACTTAAGTATATTTATATATACTTATATATTAAGGTAGATTTACGTATTTCTATATATATTTATATATACTTATACATTTAGGTAGGTTTGCGTATACCTATGTATGCCTATATATACTTATATATTTAGGTAGGTTTATATATATCTACGTATATTTATGTACGTTTAAGCAAAATTACGCTAAGCTAAAATGAAAAATTTTCCTAATATATGGTTTAGCGATTTTTTAGCAAATTTTTATTACGTGGCTAGATAAGTATACTTAAAATAAGCAATATTATAAAGTAGTAAATAGGAGTAATTTGGCATTTAATATTGCTACTACTAGTAATGTGTTTATAAGCGAGCCGCGCGTATAAGTAATCTGCGCGCCCTACTAAGTCTCTTAGCCTTTTGTAGGCTGTATATTAACAACGCATTAAAATTCTATTAATATAATAGCTATCCTAAATTAAGTAGTATCTATAGAAGCTTTCTTGCACGTATATAAGTTGTGCCCAGGCTCCCTGCAGCGCGTGCAGCGCGCTAAAGCCTGCCGGCTCGCATCTAACTGCGCCTGGCTATACTGCGTTTCTCGCTCTAGTTGTTGCTTAATAGCCTTCTAAGCAATAATATCCTCTCTCTCTGCCTTTAATAGGGTGCCTCGCTTTTAGATCCGCTTTTTTTTGCGCTGTTTACGCGTTGTGGCTGCCTTATTTGCCCTCTATAGACTAGCTATCTTATCGCGCATAAGCACTATTAAATGCGCCATTCTCTTAGCCCCTCTTATAAGCTAATTAAGCGACTAGATAACTAATATAGGAGAGGATCCTTAATGCCTTTAGATCCGCTTACAAATTAGAGTTAACTAAGCGCCTAGCTCGCGCGCGTTGCTTAGTGTTGTAGACTCCTATAGGGCCTCTAGTAGGGCTGCTAGCGACAGCGTACAAAGCTTCACATTAAGCTTTAATATTACCGCCTCTAGATTGTGTAGAACTAGCCTAGCGCCTTGAAAGCTTGCGTAGATATTCTCCTTTATAATTAACTAGTTATAGGCGGCGCGGAAGGCTAGTAGGAACTTAAGCTTAGTGATATGGTTGATGTGGTCGCGTATTAGGCCCTCAACCTAGCGCTCGTACGCCCGCTTTAACGGCGAGAAATAGCTAATGTTAAGCGGCTGCAGAAGGTGTAACAAATGTGGCGGTATATAGAGAGTGTAGATCTTATTCTTCTTATAGATCTTCTAGAATTTGAGCGAGTTGTAACTCTTATGGCTGTTAAGTATTAGTAGCTAACGCGCGCCCACTCTACGCTCTACTGTATACTTAATAAAACGCCGTAGCCAGGCAACACTAAGCTCGTTTATAGTCTAGCCATTATTGCTAAGACTAATAGCCTAGTTACCTAGTATATCGTCGCTCTTATACTAGGTAGAGAGGTGGTACTGGCTAGCGAAGATAATAAAGGGCGGGATTGCCTACCTAGTAGCGTTAATTCCGTGGATTGCCGTTACCTACTTACGATTGCCTGGCTAGATTGCTTTTGGCCAGCCACGCCTCTCTAAGCTAGTAACAACTAGCTAGGAGGATATTTTACCTATTAGAAAGCTAGTCTTGTTAAAGTTAAAGGTATCCTCGTTGCAGATACTATAGGTGGCCTTTGTACGTGCTACTAGCTTAAACTAGGCCTATATAACTGTTAGGTCCTTGCAGAGGGCTCGCTGTTAATTATAGGGTTAATTAAATCGCGTTGTGAGGCTGTCTGTTCGCTTAATAAAGTTCCTAGGCTACTACTAGCTAACGTGGCCTGCGCTGCGCTTAGTGAGCAGCTTATTCGCTATATTTTATATAGCACCTAGAGTGGGCGCAAAGCCTCGCGAATCTAGGTTAAGTATATGCTTAATAATCACCTCCTCTTTAAGCTTAGTAAGCTTCTTTAATTTGGGCTTAGAGTCGCGTCGCGTAGTAATTCCTGCGCGTTGGCCGCGAAGTGTTGTTTTAGGGACGTAAAACGTTGCGGCAGCGCGTTTTATACTTCGTATTTAACTAGAATTAATAGCTAAAAGAGCTAGGTAGATATTTGCTTCTTTATAGCGCAATTAAGCAAATAATAGTTAAGCCATTATAGTTTATATAAGACGCGTTGTAGAAAGTTAGTAGGGCGCGCGGCTTACTTATACGCGCGGCTCGCTTGTAAATATGTTAGAGAGAATAGCTAACTTGCTCCTACTATAGGGTTGCGTAAAAGGTAATAGTTTCTAAATATAGCTAAAGAGAAGAGTACTATATATAGCTCTAGATAGTGTAAAATTTTGCTAAGTATTGCTACTATTATAGCTCTACTAGTACTTATCTCTTATAAATATAAATAATTTTGAACTTATAACTATTAGAGGTTAAACTAAAGTATTTCTCTATAGCCCTAATAATTATAGTACTTATATAAGAAGCCGCTAGTTATTTAACTATATAATAGCTATATTACTAAAGTATATAGAGCCTTTTCGCCTTTATATACGCTTGTAATAATAGCGTTTTACTAATAAAACCTAGTTAAACCCACTTACTAAAGCGTAGGCTTTAAATTCTAGGGCTGCCGCGCTCTATCTTAGCTTATATCCTTTCTATTACATTATATTTCCCTCTAATAAGCTAAGACTAGAGCTTGCTGCGGCTTAGTCTAGGAATTAGCGCCAGTTAACTTAAGAAGTATAGGGATATAGTAGGCTTAATTAGGTCTTTTGTTAGGCTAGTAGAGAGAATAATAGTGGGTGTTAGAGCTTAAGAGCATTATAATAAGTATTACTATGCGTTAGACTATATCTTAAAGCGTGTGAGATTGTTATATTAAAGTTAGTTTTAATACTAGAAGCCTATTAGCTAACTAAATAAGCACTAGGCTATTAATAGATAGCGAGATAATTTGTGTTGTATAATATAAGCTTATAAATTATAGCCGAATTCTATTTTCTATAAATGTTTCTTAGCTTAGTAATACTATAAAGAAGGCCTAGTCTTTATATAATGCGACACAAATTACCTTACTACTTATTACTATGGCTTCTTACTACTTCTAATTCTAAGTTAGATTTAAAAATAATCTAAACGCTTATATAACTTACATAGTTATATATTTTATAATAAAATACCCTACTAGTGTATAAGGTAAGATATATAGGGTTATTTTATATTAGCTAGAATTAGTAGTTTACTTCTACTAGAAGTACTAATTAATAGGGCGACTCTATATAAAATTACGCCTTGCAGTACGCATAGGCTAATAATAACTTCCTAGTATTAGAGGGAGGTTATAAGAGTAGGATTAGGCTATTCTATAAAAACTTAGAGTAAAAAAGACTTAAGGTTAGCGTTATAGAGAGGAAAGTATATTATACTATAATATAAGACGCTAATACACTTTATAAGCGAGCAACTTACCTAACTAAGCAACTTACTTTTACTAAGACCTTACTAAAATATATACTATTGTAAATAGTATAAAATTAATACAAACTATTATTAATAGTCTAAATAGGCTAATCTATTTAGAATCTACTTTTATAGGTTACTTATACATTGTTTTATTATGCCTAGGCTTATTATAGCGTCTATAGTGCTATTAAGTTGGCTTGTCTCTATTAACACGCGTCCTCTTCTTTGCCTTTTTGCTATTACTGCGCGCCGTAAAGTTCTTTAGAGTAGCTAACCACTGGCCCTCTTTAGCTATAAGAGCTTCTTCTTACTATAATTGCTTTCTTTTGTGCGATTTACGTCGCGTAGCAGCCTTATTAGTAGCTTAAAGTTTAGCGTTACGTTTAGTTATTAACACTAAAGAATGCCCTATTAGCTTAGCGCCTTTAATAAGCTTTTTTACCGCCTTAGCTATATAAGTTAGAGAACTATCTATATGCCTTTAAATCCTCTACTTAACTAGCATTAATTGCGATCTAAGTTTTATACTATTTTACAAAGTTTGTAACTCTTATATACTATTATAAATAGTATATTTTAGAGGTGTACGTAGGCGGACGGTAAGCTGCAATAGTATAGCCTCTAAGTTATAGAACACTAGGCTAGCATCTTAAAAGCCTTCTTTAATATTACTTTTAGTAATTAAAGTCTTAAAAGTAGCAATAAAATAAGATAGAAACTTAATTATAGTAATGTGTGTAATATAGTTATATATTAGATTCTTAGCTTAGCATTTATATGCCTTCTTTAATAGTGTAAAATAACTTATATTAAGTGGCTACAAGAGGTGCGACAAATATAGAGGCATATAGAGAGTAATAATATTACTCTTTTTATAGTAATTCTAGAATTTAAGTAAGTTATAACTTTTATGGCTATTAATAATAAGCAAACGTGCTCTACTAGTAGTACGCCTCTTTATATTCTTATTAAAGTGCTTTAGCTATTATAGACTAAGCTTATTTATTGTCTAGCTATTCTTAGAGACTATAATAACCTAATTATAAGGTAGATTCTTCTTCTTATACTAGGCGGAGAGGTGATGCTTGCCCTTAAAGATAGTAAAGGGTGGGATCTACCACTCTATTGCGTTAATGCTATAGATAACTATTATCTACTCCCTATTGTCCTACTGCACCTACTTTGGCTATCCTTAACACTTAGAGCCTATAACTACTACTCTAGTTAATATTATGCCTATTATAAAGCCAGACTTATTAAAATTATAGGTGTTCTTATCTAAGATACTATACTTAGCCTTTATATTCTCTATAAGTCAGAACTAGCCTTATATTACCTTAGAATTCTCCTAGAGAGCTCTCTTATAGTTGTACTTTTAATTAAACTTAACTTTAAGCTCTGGCTAGCGCTTAACAAAGTTTAGAGCCTAGTTATGGCCTATAGGATTGCGATGCTACTTAGCTAGCAAAGAATTAGCCATATCCTCTATAGTAGTAAGCTGTAGTAGGAATTCTTACGCGTCTAGGTTAAATATATACTACATAATTATCTACTCCTCTCTTATAGTAAGCTTTATTATATTAGATAGGTAGTTACGTTAGAAGGCAATTCTAGTGCGTTATTAGCTAAGGGTCTTTTAAAAAATATTATAGATGGCAATAGCGCGTCTTTGTAAAAGTAATGCGTTTTATTTAATAGCCTAGATTATAAGCTATATATAAGCTTTATTTAACGCTAGTAGTTTATTATATTATTTAGGCATTGCGTTATACTATTACTAGTAGTATATTTTAGTAGGGTCTTAGTAAAAGTAAGTTGCTTAGTTAGGTAAGTCGCTTACTTATAGAGTACGTTATATAAATTAGGCGCAAAGGTAATAATATAAATATATTTTTTAGGTAAAATAGATTATAAATATTTAGAATTAGCTATAGCAAAGTATTTTTATAGAATTATAGCAATATTTATTATGTGTATAGGTTTTCTAGTTCCTAAAAGTTAAAGTACCTCTTATTTATCTTACTATATAGTGTGTCTCGCTACGTAGTAAGAAACGTTAATAAAGTAATAATTACAATTAATTTGTACTATTTATATTTACACAAAAGATTAATAGTGCAGCTATAAGAGTTAACTTTAAGTAGAGTAGTAAGTGTAGCTTTTAGGGACGCTGTAATAGCTATAGAGCCGCCACTATATCTTTGGCGCTTATACTTTAATAAAGGAGGATCTAAAGTTTTGCGCTTACTCTTTTTAGTAGTTTAAGATACTTTCTTAGTGTTTTAGGCTTTAATTTAAGCAGCGCGCACGGCCTCTTTCTTAGCCTTCTCCCTCTTTCTTACTACCTTAGCTGCCTCTCTTACTACACGTCTCTCCTAAGTCTACTACTCTCTATAGAGCTTAGTAGTAGTAGTAAGCTTTTTTCTATTAGCCTTTATAAGCTGCTTCTTATAGTCCTCTCTTTACTTTACTATCTCTTATACTTATATCTCTCTAATTTTGCGTAGAGACTAAAAGACAGCTTTTTTATAATACTTCTCTTACTACTATAAGTTAAGAGGTTTGCTATACTTATTATGCTTCTCCTTAGTAGTAAGCGCCTCTCTTAGCCCATTGTTCTTATGGTATAATAGCTCGTTTTAGACCTAAAGTTAGTAGAGAGAAAGACTTAGCTGCTTTAACTTTTTTGCGCCTTTATCCTTTATAGTAGAGCGTATAAGATAGTCTATCTAACGCTAGTCGCTCTCCTTAAGAGCTAAGGGACCTACTTTATCTTTATTCTACTTCTTAGACTCCTTCTAAGTGAAGTGTTTAAGTATAACCTCTAGGTCTATAGGCCATATACTAGTAGCTTTAAACAACTTAAGGATAGTCTCTATCTTAAAGAAGGACTTCTACACTCTCTAGAATAGTAGGAAGAAGTCTTTCTTCTTAACTAGTACTAGCCCTTAGCTCCTCTAAAGGTGAGTAGATAGCTTCTTAGAGTAGGTAGTAGAGAGAGGTTTAAATAGGACTATGTTAAGAGGTTGAAGCGTATAGGTAGAGTGAGGAGGAAACATAGCTAGGAGTATATAATAGAAGTTATAGTAGTTAATAAAATCTTATGTTAAGTGGCTCCTATAGCTATTAAAAATAAGAAGTTACTATACTTATTACGCTTTCTACTTTGTGTAGCAATTAAAGACCTATTTAAACTATACTAACCTAATATTATTGTTACTCTAATCTAAGGGAGATAAAGTTACAAAGACCTTATATTTCCCAGCTTTAATATTAGCTAACTAGCTCGATTGCAGTATTTCTAATAAAGCCGTATAAATAAGACCTAGTAGTAGAGCCTCCCTATTAGCAAAGATAGCTACTAAGAGAGTAATCTATTTATAAGAGCTATCTTAAAGTGCTACCTACACCTCTTTTTGCTTCTATATCTAATAACTAAATATTTATTTTAAGCGTTTTATTATACTTATTATAAAGCCCTTCTTATCTATATTATAGGTGTGGCGCGGCTATATATTATACTACATTATCTTCTACTAACGTACTCCACAACCGAGCGACTCACCCAACCGAGCGACTTACTTTTGCCAAGACCCCACCAAAATGTGCTACCATCAATAGTACAACGCGATGCCTTAACAACACAACAAACTACTAGCGTTAAACAAAGCTTGTATACAGCTTGCGATCCAGGCTATTAAACGAGACGCGTCACTTTCGCAAAGACGCGCTGCCGCCATCTATAACATCCCTTAAAAGACCCTTAGCCAACGACGCGCTGGAATCGCCTTCTGACGCGACTGCCCACCCAACATAATAAAGCTTACTGTAAGAGAGGAGAAGGCGATTATACAGCATGTACTCGACCTAGACTTGTAAGAATTCCCGCTATGGCTTACTACTATAGAGGATATGGCTAATTCTTTGCTAGCTGAGCGGCATCGCGACCCTGTGGGCCATAACTGGGCTCTAAACTTTGTTAAGCGCCAGCTAGAGCTTAAAGTTAAGTTTAATTGAAAGTACGACTATAAGAGAGCCCTCTAGGAGGATCCTAAGGTGATACGAGGCTAGTTCCGGCTTATGGAGAACATGAAGGCTAAGTATGGTATCCTAGATAAGAACACCTACAATTTCGACAAGTCTGGCTTTATAATAGGCATAATATTAACTAGAGCAGTAGTCACAGGCTCTAAGCGTCAAGGACGGCCAAAGCAGGTGCAGCAGGGCAATAGGGAGTGGACAACAGTCATCCAAGGCATCAACGCAATAGGGTGGTGGATCCCACCCTTTATTATCTTTGGGGGCAAGCACCACCTCTCCGCCTAGTATAAGGAGAAGGATCTACCTTATGATTGGGTTATTGCAGTCTCTAAGAATAGCTGGACGATAAATAAGCTTAGTCTGCAATAGCTAAAGCACTTTAATAAGCATATAAAGAGGCGTACTATTAGTGGAGCACGTTTGCTTATTATTAATGGCCACGAAAGTCACAACTCGCTCGAATTCCAGGATTACTGCAAAAAGAGTAATATTATTACTCTCTGTATGCCTCCACATTCGTCGCACCTCTTGCAGCCACTTGACGTGGGTTGTTTTGCGCCGTTAAAGAAGGCGTATGGGCGCCAAGCCGAGAATCTGATGCGCAACCACATCACGCACATTACTAAAATCGAGTTCCTACCTTGCTTTATTGCTGCTTTTAAGGCTTTAATTACTGAAAGTAATATTAAAGGAGGCTTTCAAAGTGCTGGCCTAGTGCCCCACAACCCAGAGGCTGTACTATCGCAGCTTAACGTCCGCCTGCGTACGCCTCCAGAATGTACTATTCGCGATAGTATATAGGAGTCGCAAACTCCGCGAAATAGTACAGAACTTAGGTTACAATCAATGCTAGTTAAGCAGAGGATTCAAAGGCATGTGGATAGTTCCCCAACTTATATAGTTAAGGCGGTGGAAAAGCTCGTCAAAGGCGCTAAGCTGATAGGGCATTCTTTAGTGTTGATAACCAAACGCAACACCGAACTTTAAGCTGCTAATAAGGCCGCCACGCGACGTAAATCGCACAAAAGAAAGCGATTGCAGCAAGAAGGAGCTCTTACAGCTGAAGAGGGCCAGCGGCTGGCTACTCTAAAGGACTTTGCGGCGCGCAGTGATGGCAAGAAGGCAAAGAAGAGGGCGCGCGTTAATGGAGGCGAGCCAACTCAACGGCGCTGTGGACGCTGCGGCGAGCCTGGGCACAATAGAATAACGTGTAAATAACCTGCAGAAGTAGATTCTGAATAGATTGGCCTATTTAGACTATTGATAATAGTTCGTATTGACTCTGTACTGTCGTGAATAGTACATGTTTTGGTGGGGTCTTGGCAAAAGTGAGTCGCTCGGTTGGGTGAGTCGCTTGGTTGTGGAGTACGTTATAGTAAGTTAAAGTATAGCTTATACTTAATAATTAAATTAGCGTTATGGTAGAGAGAGTTAATTCTAGATGTCTATTTAGAGATAAGATAGTGGCCATATTAGTTAAGAAAGTAAGTAACCTAAGCGTTGCTTATAGGCTTTTTGGCTATTAAGAATACAAAATTTTGTGTTATTTCTTTTATAGAAGATAGCCCTCTCTTTATAAGATCTTTAATATAGCTTATAAGCTTTAACTCTTAGTGTGGGTTAAGTTTATATTAATTAGTATTCTTAGCTTTCTATAGGCGCTAATAACCTTAGTGTCTTTAGGATAGTGTACTATATAATATATTACCCTAATAAGTAATTACCCTATATAAGAAGTGTTCTCTTAGTTCTAGCGATTTAATTGCTATAAGCGCGTTATTAATTAGTGCTATAGTAGTAGAGCTATAATACGTTAAAGTTTAGAATTTATTTAGTGTTTTAGTATTTATAAATTATTACGTAATATAAATTACTACGCGTATAGACACAGTACTAGTATAAGTAAAGTTAGTTAAAAAATCGCTTAACTAAGTGTGCTAATTAGAATCCAGGAATAGGGAAAATAGAAAGTAGAAAATAGAAAATAGAAAAATAGAAAATAGGAAATAGAAAAATAGAAACTAAAATTATTTATTACAAATAGTAGAATAAAGTTATACTAAGTCTATTATAGTAGTAATATATATATATATATCTAGTATAATACTATAATTATTTACTTATAATTATATTATCTTAATAGTAATTACGCATCTTAGTAAGGAGGACTAGACAAGCTATAAATAATAATTATTAGAAACTATTAAAGACGCTTTGTAAGAAACTAGCTAAGCTTTACTTAGATTATAACACTTATATATACTTTCTGGCTTATTAAAATAGTTAATTTAATAGATTTGTATTAATAGACAAAGCGGGCTAGCCTTAGATGCCTCTAACTTAGGAAGCTCTTGTGAGTTTCCCTTTGCCTAAGTAATTAAGCTAACATCTTCTAAGGGTAAATTCTATCCCGCTCTAGTAATTAAAACGCTAAGTTGTTGCTATTAAGCTTCGTAAAGGCAAAAGCTGGCGTTCTACTAACTGACTTCGCGGGCTTATTTAACTAGCGACGGCGCTATCTCCGTACACTTAGCAAAGCGAAGTATGTATTATAGAGAAAAGAAGAAAGAGAGAGCGACACTAGCTTAAAAGCAGTCTAGAGCTATGTTACATAATAGCACTAGTCTTATAAGTTAGCCCGCCCTACTATTACGAGCCTCTAATTACTCTAAATACACATATAAAGAACATATAATATGCACACTTTGGTTACTTTAACCTAACTACTTATAGTTTCTAACCTCCTAATACTACTACACTTAAGCGTCTAAGGTAATGCTGGTTAATCTTATCGCTCTGCTATGGCAAACTATAACTCCGCCTATTCTATTCCTAAAGAACTTTTATTACCTCCTCTAAGTTTTTTATGTCTGTCTTAAGCATTATTATATATATCGCATTTAATTAGACAATCCTTAGACCCCTTTATATTAGAATTAGATAAGGTATTCTCTAGATCTCTATCTGTAACTTTAGCAGAGAACTGCAATAAGGTCCTAGCAGCCTAAAGCCCCTTATTACTAGTATTGTCTACGGCTATAAAATCTTTGTGTAAGAGCTTGCCTTAATTATTTTGGGCCGCTTTAACTGTTGTAGCATTGTCGCGAGAATAAGGAATGCGTGTTTGGGATCTACCTATGTTTTTAGATTGCTTAGGCATAATCCGCAGCTGTACTAATCTAATAAGTACTAATTATAAAGAGGTTGAAAGGGACTAACCTATATTATATCTAGAACTTTGTTATTACTAGGTAAGAGGATTTTCGTAGATAGAAGTGACAAAGTAGGTAATTAAATAAGTTTAGCTGTGTAGGGTAGTCTTAAGGAACGCTTTAGTAGAAATCGAGTCTTGGGGTAATAGATAGCTAACTTTTTAGTAGAGATTTGCTGCCTTTTATATTCTTCTCCCTACTACCTGCTCTATAGCGCTGCCCTTAATAAGTGTTTCGAGTTTATGTACTACTAAACGAGCGAGTAGCCTTCTACTCTACTAGACCCCTTGCCTAATAATTAAATCTTTAGAAGTGGCTATAGACCTGTTAATTCTGTCTTGCTATTGTCTTATACTCGACGGCAGCGCCGCCTCTTAAGGGCAGAACCCTGCTAAGAGTGCTAATGTGACAGGTCAGCGGCCTGCCTACACGACATATTCTAGTTAGATAGTAGAAGACAGGGAGCTAACTTTGTTATTAAGTCTTTTTCTACACGATAAGCTCTGGCTCTAGCAGACTAGTAGGCCTTAATATAGAGCTACTACCCTAGTTAACGCGATCTTTTATGTTTCTTATAAAGTGTAGCGCCTACCTCTCTTAGGCTAAAGAGTCCTGTGCCCTTTGAACCGCCTTAGTCTTGTACCTCCTAAGCCACTAAGCGCCTTACTACTAGTGCTAAAGAACCTATGCGAGCGTCTTAATAATGAATTAAGCGGTGCTATGCACCGCTAACGCAATGCTATAACTTTATTTGCAGCCGCAGGGTTATAAATTTAATTATATAATACTAACTTGTTCTAGCTAGCTTTAGCAGTATTGTCTAAAGCCACTGCTTATCTATTACAGTTTCTGGCTTATACCCTATAAGATAATTACTCCTATCCTTACTTAGTCGCTACTTACCTTTCTGAGAGTACTACACCTATCTAGGACTGGCATTGTTTGCGCTCGCGTACCTATATGCTCTATAGCTTCTAGATAGTATACTCTTAGTTAATCCCACGATCTTTTCTTCTGCGTACTGTTTAGCCCTCGCACGGCGACATTATTATAGGTAGTCTTACTAGATATAGAAGCTACCAGAGCCCTAGCAGACACGTTAATTAGTTCTGGATATAAAATTCACCTTGCCTCTAATAGAAGATAAACTATAAGTTAAGTTTACTTTTGCGATGTTTAGTTTAAACAGTATGGCGTAGCACAGCTAACCCATAGTAGCTTAACGAGCCGCATGGCCACGTCGCAGTTTCGGAATATAGCCTCCCCTTCTAAGGATTATTATATAAATATGTTAGCTGTGTAACTAGCTCTCTTATAGATATATCTTCCTTTAGCAATTAATAATTATTAATTATATATCTATCCTATTATGCCTTAAATTATCCTACTATCGCAGTTCTTTCTCTCGCCAACCACAGTTAGTCTAGGATGTTTAGTTATTAGTTTTGATGAGCCGCATTATAACTTCTATAACCCCCTCTGCACTGCCGGCCCTAATATTATAGAAAAAGTCTAAACTTAGTTTAATAGCAACTATCAGTCCGCTTACTATTAAAACGGAGGATTATAGCTTATAGCGTTTCTCTTCTCCTTATTCTTAAAGCGTCTTAAATTGTCTATTTAAGTTACTGCTAATAAAGCTAAGACGTACTACCTAAACAACGCTAGCTAGTAGTTTTAAAATGCTGTTAAATCTAAAGAAATTCGCAAATAAATTAAGCGAACTATTAACAAAGGGGAAGACATATATATTGTTATTGCCTATTACACCCTATTAAATGCGCGGATAGTAGAATAGCTGTAGGGGCAAAGCACTACTGGCGGAACATTAGCGATACTAGTGTTAACAGCCCTAGCAGCATCTAGCGTAGTTGTACCCTTTACTAACGCGGTAGATCCTAGGTTTGGTAGCTTTTATAGAATAATAAAAAATAAACAAAGATAGTTTAAAGCGCCGAGCGAGTAAATATATGTAGTCTAGTATTGCAAGGTTTGTTAGATATAGTTCTTAAGCAAGAAAGTTAATAAGATAACACTTTCGAAGAAAGCATAGTGGGAGAGCTACGACAGATTAAGGTATCTAGACATACAGATAGAAGATAGTATAGAGGTAGAACTAGAAGACGAGATAGAGTTAGAAGGAGAAATTAATAAGTGTGCGCTAGAGTTAGAAGAAGTTCTTGTCTTAACTGCGTAGTCTATAATTGTTGGCAGTAGCTCTCCCTAAGTAGCTAGCGTTGTTATAGGGGTTCTACCCCTAGTCTTGCCTCCTTGTTTGGCCAGTGTTTGATAGGGGGTCTGCCCTATCCTTACCTTCACGGTGAGGATAGGACAACAACTTACAACCAAAATCTTTAACTATCTATTTATTACTGTTTACCGTGTATACACGACCCGACGTAAAACTAATAATAATAGTATATCTAGACAATGTGTATATATCTGTTACTAGTGTATATTACCAATCCGCACAAATTATTGTAACGAAAGTGACCTAAGTTAAGGCCTAAGAATGTCTATTTCTGTCTTAACTTACTAGTATATAGAAGGACGAAACAAATAAGGTACCTGAAGACTTTGTCGCATATACTTTAGCTATGTGGCGCTTTTGCTAACTTAGGTCTAATTAGCTTAGTGTTAGTTGTGCTTCGCTACCGCATGTAGGGGAAATGGCTAACCCGCACTTGCCTCACCCTTACGCTGGAGGCGATAATCTATAGATATGGCTAAAGAGGTAAGAGTACTATATTCTTGCCAAGCATAGCTACTATAGATCTGGTAGTACTTATTCCTCACAACATTAACAATTTAAAACTCTTTAGGACTCTTAGAGGTTAAATTAAAGCACCCTCTATAGCTCTAGCGATTGTAGTATTTATATAAGGAGCCGTTTAATATATAACTATACGACAGCTGTATTACTAAAATATGTTAGGCCTTTCTACCTTTGTATGTGCTTGCACTAATGGCGTTTTGCTAGTAACACTCAACCTCCTTACTAAGTTAAAGGCTTTGATTTCTAGGACCGCCGTACTCTATGTTATTTTATTACCTTTCTATCTTATTGTATTTCTTTTTAACGAGCCAAGACTAGATCTTAGCGTGCAGCTTAGTCTAGAAATTGGCACTAGTGGGCTTAAGAAGTAGGAGGATGTGGTGGCTTAAGTATGTCCCTTGTTTAGTTAGCGGAAGGGATAATAGTGGGTTTTGTAGCTTAAGGGCAATATAAATAGCATATCTCTATATTATAAAGAACGTATTACTGTGCGTTAGACTGTATCTTAAAGTTGCATAACGACTATGTTAAGCGATTAGAACGCTAAGACGCGTTGGCTAACTAAGCAAGCGCTAGGCTATATCTTTACACTACTCTAGATTCTAAGTTAAATTTAATAATATTCTAAGCGCTTGTGCTATTTACACTACTACAAATTATTTCTATAAATTACTAGCGTATAATAAGGTAAGATATACAAAGCCATCTTGCATTAGGCAGGATTAAAGATTTACTTTTGCTAGAGGTCCTAATTAACGTGGCGTGCCTATATAAAATTACACCTTGTAGTGCGCATAGGGCTAATAATAACTTCCTAGTTTTAGAGGGAGTTCTAGGGCTTAGATAAGGTTATTTTATAGAAATTTAGAGCGATAAGGGCTTAAGGTGGGCGCTATGAGGAGGGAAGTCTATTATGCGACAAATAAAGGTAGTGCACATATTAGACTTAGAGACAATAACGCAAACGTATTTTTTAGAAAGAGTAGATTATAGATATTTAGAATTAGCTATAAAAGATTATTTTTATAAAACTATAGCACTATTTAGTATACGTATTAGTTTTCTAGGTACTAAAAGTTAAAGTACCTCTTATTTGTCTCGCTATATAGAGTGTCTCGCTATATAGAAATACACTTTATTCTATTAATAAGAAGTAGAAAAATATTAACTAGCTTGTTTATTTCTTTTGTAAAATCTTTCTAGATTAGCACTAAGAAGAGTGAAATTTACTCTAAGGCGTATAGCAGTCTCTAACTAGTTAGTGTCCTTAAAAATACTTATCCACATAATTATATAGTGCTTAGGCTAAGATACTATATTAGTATACAAGGTAAGTTTTCTACGCTATATCTTATATAGAGGTATATTTATAGAAAACTTAGAGTGTATAGACTACTTTTATATACTTATACCTAAATTACCTTTTTTTTTTCTATATAACGCTTTTTTATATTTTCTAATACGCTTATGTCTAATATAGTAGCTTTTATAAACTTTAATCTTTAAATTCTAGTATGTCTTTATTAAGTCTAAAACCTCATTTTGTTTTATTATAGGGTGTTTTTTAACTAATAGTAAGGGCGTTCCTAATAAAAATTTTTATTTATTTAATAAAGTTTATTTATTTTACTTAGAGAGGTGCCTAAGAGTCTACACAAGCTTATTATTATTTAATTCGCAGAAACTATTAGGATTAGTAAATTGTAGAAACCTAATAGAACTACTATTTAAAGAGGATTAGACTATAATTAAGAAATTAATTTCTCTATACTTTTCTAAATAGCAAATTTAAGCTCTATAAGATATATTGCACTATAACTAGATCTAGTTTTATAATTCTAAAATTGCTAGATTAGCTTGTAGATTCGTAACTAGTATAGACAAATTAAAAGAAGAAGACCTATATAATGTATACAGTCCTTATATTCTAACAAATAAGTAAAATATATAGAATTTGTAGTTTTCTAAGGCGCTTATCTATATTCTATAATATTAGTTTTGTGGCTAGCTAAATAAAAAGCTTATAGCTTACTATATAATAAGAACTCTATTAGCTAGTAGAAGTCTTGCTAGAATATAGAATAAGTAATTCTAATTTGTGTTATAGACGTTTGTTAACTATTCCTTAGTGCCCTTTTAAATGCGGGAGCAATTCCCCTCGTAGCTTTAAATAATAATTTAGGTTTTTTTATTATTATATAAGAAGAATATCTAGTAAGAGCCTTCTAAATAAGTGACACTAGGACTAAACATACTTACACCTATTATATTTATTAGGTCAAAAAGTCTTAAATAAATTAGAAGCTATTTTCTAAGAATAGAAGAGAATCTACTAGAAAGTTATATTAGTTTCTATATACTAGGTTATTTAAGGCTGTATATAGAAAGTAGTATAATAATGGCCTTTATAGGGAAATGACTACTATTTCTATGCTAGCCCTAGGTAATTTAGGTTACTATTTATTAGTATCACTAGCTTATTAATTTTAATATTTTATTATAAAGGAGCGGAATTGCCTATAAAGACGTAGGCACTTATAATAAAAGAAAAATATAGACTAAAGAAAGTGTTAGAACTTATTTTTATATTTCTAATAGGCATACCTTAGGTAGGCGAAATTATATACTTTTTATATTATGTATTTACTAGTACTTATTTAAGGCTAAGTAATAAAATCCTATAACTATATAGAAAGGTAGGAACGGGATAGTTAGTAGAGGTTAGGCTTAGAAAGGTTAGTGGTGGTTCCTTTCTAAAAAGTATAGCCACTAATACATACTACCTATGGTAATAAGAAGTTAGTTATACTATAGTTAAGAAAGAGAATAAGTTATGCTATAGTAGGTAGAGAAAGAGTTAAGCCAAGGATAAGAGAAAAGAGTAGGGTATAGATAGTGCAATAGTCTATCTATAAGTTTAGTAGTATAGAATTTTCTAATAGTAGAATAACTAAGTCTCTCTCTAATAGCAGAATAACTAAGTCTTTCTAATAATAGAATAATAGAGTCTCTTTCTAACTATGGGTCCGCTAGTATATAAAACAAAATTAGTAATACTTTAAATATTAGGGTAGGTAAACTTTCTCTATATAGTATAATTTTCTATTACCCTCTATATAGAAAACTCCGAATATTAAATAATAGAGTCTCTTTTTAACTATAGAATAGTAGTGTCGCTCTCTAAGTCTAATATAGTATCTCTAGATCTTATAAGACAAAGCCACTCTTTAAGTATAGTATAATAAAGGGAACTAATATATATTCTTTAGCCAAACTTTTAGTTCTAGCCCTAGACAAGTGTTTAAACCCCTATCTACACTAGTTATAGGCGTAGTAAATAAATATTTTCTTAGAGTTTTAGTTGCAGAGGTTATAAACTAAACTATAGTAAAAGATTCTATAGAGCACAGCCTTGTCGCTTTAAGAGCGTGAATAGAAGAGGCAAGTCTTACGGAATGTGCAGTCTAGAATTTATAGCAGAGAGTAATATATATTTAGTTTATTACCTAGCTAGAATTAGATATAGGCTAAATATTATTTTCTTTAAATATATAAGCTACTTTGTAGTTATAGTAGTAGCTAATTAGCAATAGTTCTAAATAGGCTTAGAGGAATTAGAAAGACCTAGCTAGCGGTTAAATATATTAGAAAGTATAGAGAAACATAGTAATATTCTAGCTAAATGCAAATAATAAGGAGACTTTCTTAAGCTTAGCTATCTTAATATTAGCTTTGCGCTAAATTAAACTTATAAGATAGTTCTATATACCTAAAGCGCGTATTGTTAGAGATATATCTTATTATCTAGCTATACTAAATATAAGCGGCATTTGGGCTTTTAACATTCTTAAATCTTTACTAAATACGTAAGTTTAAAATGTCTACTAAGGCATTCTAAAGTGCTAAATAAGTATATATAATCTTTAATAGGCGCCTACTTATTTTCTAGATATTATAATATGTTACTAGTTTGCACGCTTACTCTCTTTTACTCTTCTTCTATATATAGTATTTTTTAAAGTTATTTACTAGTATTACTAGTTATAAGTAATATAAGCTCTCGTATAAATTTCTTGTTCCTCTTAGCCTACTCTTAAAAGACCTTCCCCTACTTTACCTTCTTTTCTTCTAGTGCTTTAGCTCTTACTTCTAGATTCTATATTTATTTTATGGCTGTAAGTAGGACTAAACATTTCTTCTATATATATATAAGCAACCTGCTTAGTTTATTAAGTCTTTTATAGTATAGCTTACTATTCTAATAACCTTTTTCTTTATACTACAATACACCTTATCTAAATATTCCTTAAAGCGCACTTGCTTTTTTTTAGGACAGCCTATAAGTAGACTGCCTTATAATATAGAGTATGGCCAAGATAGCACACCGCTGTGGGAATCTATCTCTATGGCTAGCTACTATAATAATAAGTAAGCTAGTAGAAGTATGCATAGTAGTAATTACTAACCTAACTTTATATAGTCTCTCTATCTTCCTTTTTATCTTTCTTACTATCTTTTTCTCTATCTTTTTCTCTATATACTTTGTATAACGTGTTGTCCTTAATAGTAATAAGAAAATTAGTTAAACTTTATAAAAAGGTTATAGCAGATAATTAGATAGGAATGCACCGTAAATAGAGTAGAATAATAAAGTAGATAAAGCGGAGTGATAAGTAAGTCCTTATCCTCTACTATAGTAGCTAAGAAAGTAAGACACACTATACTTCTATAAACGCAGCGTTTGCTATATATCTTTCTATTTATACATCCTCCTACGCCTTCTAGACCCTTCTAGGTTAGTGGCAAGTGCAATAAGAATATAGGTAGCTAAATAGAGATATAGTAACGCCTTCTCTACCTACTTTGCCTTGCTATTATAAGGAATAGGCATATAATAGTATTACTAGCACTAGCTACGCCTTTAGCTAGTAAGAGGAGATTTGCAAAGTGCTAAATAGTAAAGTAATAAGCTATAGTTAAAACTCTCTAAATTCTAAAGCGGCCCTAAATACGGGCCTTTATAAGTTATATAGGCGCTTAGAATATACACGCCTTTAGTTATGCGTATATTAGCACTGCTAGAATTAAGGCTTAGATATCTTATCCGCACTAGTAAGTGTATTAGCAAAACCTTATACTTAGGCCCTATTTCTCTCTAAGGGTAGGTTAAGGAATATAGTGCTTAGTATCCTAATAGGTTTATACTCTAATATAGAATAGGACCCTTAAGGGCTTAGAGGTATCTATAAAGTCTTATTATATAGTAAGGCTTATAATATTAGGAGTTTAATAGATAAGGAGTAGTCTTTATATCTAACACTCCCTAGATTATTGCTTTATTATAGCCCTAATCCTTTATATTAGCTTCCTTCTTTACTTTATTAGTAGACTTCTACTAAGCGTTATACTCTTAATTTAGAATACCTTCTGACTTAGAAAGAATAGGCACGCGCGCGTCTAAGAAAGAACCCTAACTCTCCTCTTTAATATCTATTAAGTCGGCTTATCTATAGCTAGCATAGTCGCTATTATAATTGCCTTTACTATAGATAAGCCTTATTAGCTTAAACTAGTTATTCTATTTGCCCTTTAGCTATTTGTTAGCACAAATATAAGTGTACTTCCTACTACTAATTAGGTTATAAACTTATACTATAGGTAGCTCTTTTAGACACTTTGTAGCATCCAAAATTCGCATAGAGTAATATGACTAGTCTATAATAGCTTTATATAGACAGTACCTAATATGGCCTTTTTTAGGTAGTATAAGACCTTTCCTCTCTCCTTATCTATTCTTCTAATTATAGGCAGGGATAATGTGATATATAAGTATACACTACTCTCTTATATTGCTATAGTGTCTATTATATTATGCGCATAATAGTATAAGGCTCTATAAACCCATAGGGCCTTAGAACACCCTATTTCTAAATGTATACGTACGCTACTATAATTTATTCTAGCTAACGCAGTAGCAGTGTTTTTTTAGATTCTTAGGGTAATTATTCTATATAGTCTAGCACTTACTAATATATAAATTTGTAAGATTTGCCAGAGTATTATTCTAGTACGTCTTAACCTTCTAAGACAACCTACTTTTACCTAAATAGGCTTATATTCTTACCTAAATAATAGCGTTAATGGCTATTTATGTATATAGCCTTAAGCGTTACTTGTCTTATAATTAGAAGAAAGCTATATATCTGCCTAGTCTTATATGATTTATAATAATAATATGTCTAGGAGATATAAGAGTATTAGTAGAGACAATTTAAAGTCCCCTATTCGCCTTCTTTTTAGAATTTCTTCGCCCCTTCTAGCTCCCCTGCCTATAATACTAAAGTTAGATCCCGCCCTATTTATACTTACCTTAATGCTTAACTAATTGTTTTTAAATATCTTAGATTTATACTATTTTATAGCAATTAATGCTAAGTAAAAAGACACTATAAAAGAAGCTCTAGGACCTATATTTAGTGTTGTGCTAACTATAGTAAGCATGTCTATAATAACTAGCCCACCTTATTTTATTATGTATAAAGATTATAATATAAGTAACTATAGGTAATATCTTACCTATATATTTAAGATTCTAAACCACCTTCTCTATAGCGACAACAGTTATATAATATTAAGCCGCTATGCTATTCTAATTTATTAGGAACTCTATTGCTATAAGGCAGATAGAATACAACTAGAAAGTAAGGCTAAGGGTGTCTCTAATCCTATTAGAAACTATATTACCACTAGAAGGAAAGGCACAGTAGTAATGTACACCTAGAGAAGATAATAGGTTTTAGTCTACCTTACACTAATAGGCTGGCTAGCTTTCTATAAAGATAGGGCGCTGTTTCCTATAAGCTTAATACCTCTAATCTAATACTTTTACTTAAAGTAGTAAAGGTGTAAAAATCTATTACAAAAGAAGAATAGCCGCTAAAGCTATTCTTAAGGCATATGGCTATTAGCTGTCTATATAATATAGCATAGAAAGGGCTATTCTAGTATAGTATAAAGGATATGCCTAGACACTATTCTATAGTAGTGTGGGAAAGGCTACACTATTAGTGCTTAGAGGTGCTATAATAGTGGCAAGTACTACTAAGTTATAAGGGAGTAGGCTATTCTACTTCTAATTAGCACTTCTAGAACCTAGTATAAGGTTGTAGAAAAGCTATAAATAGAACGTAGAAGTATATTAGGTTTAATAGTAATTACTAGCCCTTTTTATAAAAGGCTTACGCTAGGACAACCTATTACGTTGCGTTAATTTATAGTTAGCTAAATACAGTTATTCTTTCTTATAAGCTTATAATGGGTTATAGGCTAGATTAGACGCTTTACTAAATCTTAGAGTAGTTTAATAATAAAATGTCTAAATAGTAAAATATAAGTTGTAGAATAAAGATTATTAAAAGGAGGATAGCTATAGGCTTTATAGGTACTAAGTAACATATAGAATAGAAAAGAGAGTAAAAGAACCTAGGAAGAATAAAAACTTTATATATAAATTAGGAAGGATTTTATAATGGCTATAAGTAAAAAAAGAAAAGTATTAAGATATTACACTTTTTATAAATAATAGGAATAGAGAGGATTATAATTACGTACCTAGTACACGCTATTACTAGTAGAAAGTTTTCTATATAATATTATAAAGCTAGAAATATTTATATATACACACACAAGTTTAAATCGCAACTAGCATCTACTTAAAGTAGAGGCGGGAATTAAACTTATCTATATTAGCAATAATAGTATGCGAGATAATACTAGCTCTGGCTTAGAGGTAGTCTAGCCTCTAAGATTACTATTATTACTATAGAACACTAGGGTATAGCGAACGCAGGGCGCGTTATAATTAACCTTATATAGTAGGTAAACCTAGAAAATATATATAGAAAATTATAACTATAGCTAAAGTATCTTTTACTAATTATACCCTCCTATAAAATTAAACTAGTTTCTATTTAAGATAAATAATGCCAAAACTTGTTAATTAACTAATTAGATCTATAGTGCTAGAGAAGGCAAAAGTAATAAGCTATAAAAATCTTAAGAAGGCGTAAGCAAAGCGTAAGGCAAAGGATTAAGCTACTATAATATAGGAAAAATAAGGTTATAAGCACAAGACTCCTACAATAAAATAGGCAGTATTCTCTAGCACTTGGCCCTTATTTAATAAGATATTATTCCGCCTACGCTAACCTTATTAAGTCTAGGGCCATTATTCCTTACTATCTTTCTACTATAGCTAGCAATAGTTTATATTTGTATGCGTAAGCTAGAGTAGTTAAATATTACTTAGGTATAATAAGAATAGACTATAGGCATAATTTTAGCGCATGCAAGGCAGGCGCGTTATAGCTAGCTAGTTAGTAAGCTATCTGTAGATAATAGCAGAGTTAAACTTTAGAGAAGTTTGTGAAAACTAAGGTGGCTAGAATTATAGCTAGATAAGGCGCTAGGTATATAGAGAGAGAGTAGGGAGTAGAGGAATAGCTTAGAACTAATTGTTTCTTATTTAAGATATTGCTGCGTTAGCCTTTATAGCAAGAGACGTTAGAACGTAGAGAGAAAAGGATAAGAGGTCTATTATTAATAAAAGAAAGAGGTAGAAGGCAACCTTTCTTACTTAGAAGTAAGGTACTCTACTACCTTATAAGACATCTTAGCTAAACCTTATATCTTTATTCTATTATTAATTTTAGTCTATTGTTAGCTAGTAATATATCTAAAAGAATTCTAGAACCTATATAAACAAAATAAGCTTATCTCTAACTTATTCTTATATCTTAATTTTAAAGTCACAAAACCTTCTATACTAATATATACACTTATAAGATAGTACTATAGATATCTAATATATATCGCTATAAGTGTATTTTATTATTAAGACGCACCTAATAGAGATAGTAGTTAAGCTAATCCCGTTTCTTAATATGGTATAGGTGTTTCCTTCTAAAATATTTACTAAGAGCCTATAAGGTGTGAAATATATATATGCGTACTTCCCTAGGCAGACTCTAGTTGCCTAGGCAAATAAAATATATCTATAGTCTTTTTTTTTAGGGTCTTACCTAGTACACTACTACCTTAGCTACTTCTAGCACCTTTTTATTAAGATTTAGCTAGGTATTATCTTTATTCTTTTTAGGTAGTGTAATGCAATTACTTATATATTTTAGTAGAGATAGGTGTATTTCGCCTTCCTTAATTCTACAATATTATATAACAGCACTAATAGCTATATTCTACTAGCTAAACTCCTCTTCTAGTATAAGTTCTAGATAGGCCAGAATAGTAATAATTAACTCCTTCTATACTAGGAGTAAAACACTATATCCTACTTTAAGTTTATTTTTAGTTTTAATACTATTAAGCTACTACTTAATATTACGCATAGGCTATTTAAACTTCTAGTATTCCTTAATATTCTAAAAAAGGGCATGCCGCTAACGCTGCCTTTTCTAGCTAATCTTAGAGGTAAGCACTTTATACTTTAGATGCTTAGTTATATTAGTAAAGATATATTTAAAATACTCTTATTAGTTAAGTAGAAAATAAATAGTAGAATTATTATTTACAAATACTAACTATTCTAGTATAAGTTATTGCGGCTAATAAGAATTAATTAAATAGCTTATAGTATAAGCCGCCTATATAAGCGCCGCCTAGGACTAAATATCTCGTATAATAGCCTGCGTATTAACTATAATACACTATAAGAGGTAGTGCTTTAAGAATATTACTATACTAGTATGCTCTATTATTAGGTTCTATATAGCCTTACTAACATTACCTATATACTATAGTTAATTCTGCACTTTATATCCTACACCTTGCCTATAATAGTATATAGAGCTTACTATTCTTATTAAAGGTCTTTCCTCTAGTATATCTTAATAAATAAGAATAGGTGACCTGCGTAAACCCTGTAATTTGCCCTAGTGCTTAAATTTAGGGTAGTAAGGTAGAGTAGGAAAGAGATTTAGTAGAAAAAATAGCCTAGCTATCTAGGGTCTGTACTGCTTTCTAAAATATAGAAATATTGTCTATTTCTAGATTTAGGCGTAGTAGTAACTTATTATAGTCTAGCATAATATTAAGCCTACTAAGTTTCTCTAGAGAGGTTAGATTATATACTGCAAATATCTAATTGTAAAAGAGTATACTAAGAAGAAAAATATATAGACTAAAGATTAGAGTCTTGCTATATATAATTTTAAAAAGAGAGAAGGTATTTCTTAGAAAAGAGTTAGCAGTCTTATAAACTCTAGTAGAGATAAAAAGCGTAATAACGTACCTATCTTTAATCCTAAGGAACTCCTTTATAAATTTAAAGGTAAATTTATGCAATACTTAATAAAGACTATCCTCTAAATTCTATAGTAATGTAACCTATATATACTAATAGCAGAGACTAAGAAGAGTCTAGAGCTAATTTACTATAAAACTACCTAGTTATAGATAGAGTTAGGCTTATATTCTATAGCGTCTATGTAAGTATCTCTTTTTAGTTGTTACTAGGTTTGTTTACAGCACTAGGGCCAGATCTTTAATATATATATAGGCCTTATCTTAGCCTATCTTCTTAAGACTGTGCTTCTTTACTAGCTTTCTTAGTACTTACTTATTATATTAGACGTAGACACGCGTATAAAAATAGAATTAGAAGGCTAGTCCTTTATACCTTATATATACTCTAATTTATCTTTTTATCTAGCTTTATACTAGTTACTCTTTTATACACTAGGCAAAAAACCTTCTAGTATGTCCCTAGAAAGCTAGTAAGCTTAGTCTCCTAGCGTTTTCTTCTACCTTTCTCTTAGCGCTAGTCTAGTAGCTAGTTAAAGAATATGTATAGAGTGGCAATAGATATAGTTATATAGGCACAGTAATAGTCTTTCTAAAGGTATATTTAGTATCTATACTATATTAGTTCTATGTGTTCTAGCGTAGGCTATAAGAGAATAAGAGATCTACTAGTTCTACTAATCTTCTATATAATTAAGCAGGCGAGTACTACTATTCACATAGTTCTTTTTTATATAATCTTACTTATTAAATGTCCCTAGCTATTAGAGACAGTGCTTAGGCAAATAATTCTTATTAGGGGAAAGCTATACTTTATTCTTGTTATTCCTATTAGCAAATATGTTAATATCTATTAGATCTGCATTTAACTCTACACTATTATCTGCGTTAAATCTAGTATAATTACTCTTATTAGAGGAACTTTTATTAGAGGAACTCTTAATTAGTAAATATTATTACATATTATAGTAGTCTATAAGGTAAAGTAATAAAAGTAACTAGAGGGGAAGCGTCTAGAGTTAGGGCATCTAAGACAGGATGTGAAGAAAGGAAAGAGTTATTAGAGGACAAGGATCCTAGCTTAAATAATATACAGATGGTATATAGGAGGTAAAAAAAAAAGAGAAGAAGTAGCTATTCTTATTTTTAACTATATAGATAGTAAAAAAGAAGCCTTAAGTACTCTACTAGCTAAGTAGCCTTATAGGCGTGCCGCTGCGTTCCTCTTTTATAGGAAATAGAATCTAGCCCTTAGAGCTCCTATGGTGCCTAATGTATACACTAGCTAAGGTAGAAAAGCCAAAGAGCTTGTGTGCTTAAGTCCCTGCCTATAGGGTTAGGGGGGTTTTATAGCAAGTTAGCCTCTAGAAATAGCGTTATAAGCCCCTAGAATCGGCTGCCCAAACGCTGTTAGATTATTTAAGGTAGTAAAGTTTACACCTAATACTCTCTATATAAGAGTAAGCTTATTAATTATTACCTTTAGAACTTTATATAGACTTTTATTAGAGTTTTTATACTAGTATTATATAAAAGTTATTATACTCTAGTCTATTTAATACTAGTTATAGTTAATAGTAGTATTAAAGTAACTATTAAGTACTTTATATAAGTACTTTTATAATTATCTAGAGTAAATAGTATAAAAGTAATACTATACTATATAGCTAATCACAATATCTAAAAAAATATCTAGGTATTAATTCTTAGCAATATCTAGACGTCTATATAAATTTATAAAAATTCTAGTCTTATTTACTAAAATATTATATAGACTTTTAGTATAGTTATTATTTTTATTTTATACCTTTTAAAATTAAATTATCTTATTAACTAGAATTTTCTAAAAAGATAGGTTATATTTAGGTAAAAGCTTATATAGGTTAAATTATAGTATAGGCTTAGTCTATATAAATTAGTATAGTGCCTATAATTTATATTTAACTAGTAGTAGTTTTAGTTTATATAGTGTTTAATAATTATAAGTAGGTAAATAAAATAGTAGTTAGGTACTATATATAAAAAGTAGTAGTTTATTTAGTTATTTATATAAATAAAATTATTCTTAATACTTATATAAAGATTCTTTTAAAATATCTATAGAGACCTATAACTATATAGGTACCTATAATAATAGTGGCTTACTTTATTTAGGTTTGTATAATAGCCTAACTAGCTTAGATGTTTTTAAAATTAGCTTTAGTATTTATATAGAAGAAGTTAAGTAAGCTAGTAAAAGTAGTAATGTATAAGTAATATTTATATTATTTTGACTACTTTATATAGTTTACTACTACTTATAGCTCTAGTATTTATTTTTAGTATAATACTTTTTTTTTCTAAAACTATAATAAGCTCTCTTTTAAACACACAGTTTAATTTTAAAAAAGCTATTTCTTTTTAATATAATATTTAATAATTAGTAATAGTGCATATTATATATAATTATATTCTTAATAGAGAGGAATTTTATACTAGATTAATCTTATTTTTTTAGTATTTAGGTTTTATTTCCTTGTGTAGTATTACTTTTAATATTT
Organism: Laburnicola sp. R22_1; assembly: GCA_014281115.1. Lineage (NCBI taxonomy): Eukaryota > Fungi > Ascomycota > Dothideomycetes > Pleosporales > Didymosphaeriaceae > Laburnicola > Laburnicola sp. R22_1. The sequence goes on from JACONQ010000011.1 coordinate 26,792, forward strand.
TTATTCCTTTAGTATACTTATTATATAGTCTAGTATATTTAGGTATATTAGTATTATTTTATAAAATAAAAATAGTAAAAGTAGAAGCTTTATATAAAGTAGTAGTAGTGGTAGTTATTATATAACTAGTTTATTTAATACGTTAGTTATATAAAAAGTTACACTTTATTAAAGTTTATTATTATTTAACTATATATTTATATAGTTACTAGTAGTACGCTTAGTATACTATCTTTTTTTAAATTTTATATAGTAGTAATATCTACTTACTAACTTAATAAAAAAGTTAATCTACTAGTTTTATAAATAAGAATAGGTTTTATATATTTTATATAATTACTTTCTTTATTTTATAGAGTAGTAATAGTTACTTACTAACTTTATAAAGATTTAATTTGCTATTTCTTTATATATAAAAGATAGGATATAATAAAATAAATTATATAGCTAATAATAACTTATATAATCTATGTTTACTTTTACTAATTTATAGTTAAGAATTAGTTAACTACTAATTAGTGTTAAATAGGCTCTATAGCTAGTTATATAAATATAAATATTTAATACTTTATATTAGTAAGCGTAGAGAGTATATAGAATAATTATATAATAAAAATAATATAATAAAACTAACTTAGTAGTAATTACTTATATTTAGAAAGGGTGTAAATAAAAAAAATCCTATAGTGTATAGGCTATAGTATATAGGTATTATATAATTTTTATATAACGTGAGTGTTAAGCGAGTGGCCATGCTAGGCGAGTGGCCACCCCCAATGAACTTTTGGGGCTTTTGAACTTCAAACCTCAATGTCTCAACCACACGACCTCGAACAGCTCTCAAAAGAAGAGAGGATTAAACTAGCCCTCCAAGCAATTAAATCGCCCGAAAAACTAAGCGTTTAACGCGCTGCTACTATCTACAACGTGTCTCGAACGACCCTCCGCCGCCGACGCGTCGGGAAGATGTCACCACGCGATACTCATCCTAAATCATTAAGCCTTCAAAAGACTGAAGAGGAGGCGCTTAGACACTATATCAAGAAGCTAGATGCGCAAGGATTTGCGCCAACACTGCGTTCTGTAGAAGATATGGCCAACCAACTACGTGCTGCGCGTGGTGACAAGCCTGTTGGCCCAAGATGGGCCTCAAACTTCGTCAAACGCGAGGGCGAGCTTAAATCCCGTTTGAATCGACAGCGCGATCGTCAGAGAGTCTTGTGCAGCGATCCAGAGGTTATTAGGCCCTGGTTCAACCTTGTACGGAATATCAAGGCCAAGTACGGTATACTGGACGAAGATACCTACAACTTTGACGAGACTGGCTTTACTATGGGCGTCGGAAACCGAGTCAAAGTAGTTACTGCTTCAGAGAGACGCACTGAGCCCATTGGCGTCCAGCAGGGAGACCGTGAGTGGGTGACTCTTATCGCCGCCGTCAACGCGATGGGCTGGGCAATCGCGCCCTACCTTATCTTCAAAGCAAAGAACCACGACGCGTCCTGGTACCCTGATTTGAAGCCCCAATGGCGCATTGGGGTCAGCGACAACGGCTGGACTACAAACGAGGTTAGTGTAGCCTGGTTAAGGCACTTTATTGAGCAGATAAGGGAGCGGAGAGTGAGTAGCTATGTGCTGCTCGTTATTGACGGCCACGAGAGCCACAAGTCGCTTGCCTTCCAGGATCTCTGCGAGGAGAACAAGATAATTACCCTCTGTATGCCTCCACACTCGTCGCACATCTTGCAGCCGCTTGATGTTGGGTGTTTTGCCCCCTTAAAGCGGGCGTACAGCAAAGAGATCAGAGTCTTGGCAACAGACCACATTGGCCGAATCGACAAAAAGGCCTTCATTGCCTCCTTTGCGAAGGTTTTTAAGCCTGCGTTCTCAAAGACAAATATCTAATCAAGCTTCAGAGCAACTGGCTTAGTGCCTTATAACCCATTGGTAGTGCTATTAAAGCTTGAAGTCAAACTTCGCACGCCAACACCGCCCGCACCAGGGACCACCTAATGGAACCCCAAAACACCAAGCAACGCTGCTGAAGTAGAGGCTCAATCTACGATGCTTCGTGATCGCATTTAAAAACATCAGGGTTCCTCACCTTCTCCTATGGTTAAGATGGTTAATCAGCTTAGAAAAGGCACTGAGATGATACTGCATTCACAGACGTTGCTGGCTGCCCAAGTGCTGCAGCTTGAAGCGTCAAACAGAGCAGCTTCTGAGCGCAAATCGCGCAAAAGAAAGCGGATTCAGGAGGGCGGAGACCTATCAAAGGAAGAGGCAGAGGATTTAGTAGCCCAATTAGACGTTAGGGCGCAGGTAGAGGGGGAAATACGTGAAGGTAGAGCGCGAGCAGGTGCAGGTAAGCAGCGCAAAAGGCACTGTAAGCACTGCAGGGAGACAGGACACAATTCGCGCACGTGCGAAAGAGATAGAGTAGAGGTTAGCGATTAATTCTATATATTACGCATTGCAGTAGGTTGTTGTAGTGTTGAGTAATTACGTGCAGAAGGCCTAAAAGCTCATTGGGGGTGGCCACTCGCCTAGCATGGCCACTCGCTTGACACTCACGTTAATATTATTATATAGTAATATTAAAATCTTAATACTTTTAGGTACCCTTACCTATATAGTATATAGATATCTTTACTATTTATACTTTTATATAATAGATATATTATAGTATACTAATATACTAGTCTACTTACACTAGTATAGGTATAATATATCTACTTATACTCTAGTATAATATTATACCTTAGATTTAATATTATCTTTAGTGCGTATTAGCTAGTATAATATTTCTACTTATAGTTTTAGTATAGATTAGCTAGTGTAATATTATTCCTTATAGCACTAGTATAATATTACTTTTACTAATAGACTAGTAAATAGGTATAGATTAGATTAAAATTAAAGTCTTATATAAGTAAAGTTAAGTTAGAGTTAAGATCTTATATAATCTAACCTAACTCTAACCTAATTTTACTTATATAAAACTCTAACTTTAACTTAACTCTAAAGTACATATTTAGTCTATTATAAATAGCTATTATAATTAATTAAAAATATGTTTTAAATAATATTAAAGTAAGTTAAATTAAACTAAAGTCTTATATAATTAAATTAAGTCTTATATAATTAGGTTAGGTATAAGTTAGGTTCGGTTTAAAGTCTTATATAATAAATCTAACCTAACCTAAAGTTTATATAACTTAATCTAACCTATATTTATAGTTTATATAATTCTAACCTAACCTTATACTTAATCTAAATACCTTAAATCTATTTACTAGCCTATTTACTAGTTTAATATTTCTAATTTAGATAATATTCTATTTAGCGCTACTATATATATACTACTTTTTATAAAATATTAGTCTAATAACCTATATTTTAAAAGAGTTATAGTATCTATTTAGTTTATAATAAATAGCTATTATAATTAATTATTATAGAAATTATATAAGTGCTTACTTTTTACTATAGTTATAAGCCTTACTTTTACTTATACTAGCCTAAGTAGCACTCTAGTAAGTTACTAAAAGATAAAGTTCTATTATAAGTATAGACTTAAGAGCGCCTTATATACTAAGCTATAGCGCTATAGAGTTATACTCTTTTTAGTGTTAGTAGACTAGATATAAAGTATAAAGAATTTAGTAAAATAGTAAAGCACTACTTTTTTTAGTTTTTTTAACTTTAGTTTTAAAAAACTAAAGAGTATATTATAAAAATTATATAAGTACTTACTTTTTACTACCTTAAACAATCCGACGGCATTTTGGCTGCCGATTTAGAGTGCCGGTACTATTGTTTTCTAATACTAACTTGCTACTAAACCTCCCTACTTATGCGCCAGATAGCTTAGGCGCACGTGCTCTTCGGATTACCCACTTTAGCTAGCGTAGTTGCGCTACTACCCTAACTTTAAAAAAGCTTAGTAGTAGAGCTCTTGGCACGCTTTTATAATCTAACAGCGTTTAGATTATATTATATCCTATGTTTTAAAATACTACGCGCTCTCTTTTTCCTTGCACGAATATCTTATTACTATTACCATGGCACTCTTATCTAGGCTCTCGCCTAAGCGGCGAGTTGCGGCACCCCTGCTGCTAGGAACGTAAGGGTGAGGCACAGCTCTTAACACTACTTGCTATTCTTGTCACTAGTAGTATACTAACCTAAGCTAAGACTGCCCTATTAGCGGCGTACTTAAAGCGGTTTCCTTACTCTTTATAGAACTACTAGCAAGAACTGCCGCTTCTCTCACTTATATACTTAACTAATCGCTCTATCTATTATCTAATACGCCTATGCACCCCCTACACTCCCCGCACTAACGCAACCTACGACGCTGTCTACCTATTAACAATTCCTTTAATAAGAGTAAATATATTAAGTCTAATGCTAATAGCAGTGTTATATTAGACATGGACCTTATAGATAACAAAACGTGCAGTAACGAGGATGGCAAGTAAGGCGAAGAGGTAGAGGACTAAGCATGGCTCTTTGCTAATAAGGATTATCCGCCTTAGCACTACACTAGCATGCTAGAAACGTTTAACAAAAGAGAGTATACTAAGGAGAACTATAAGAAGAGTAGTACTTATCTACTAAATTATATTAAAGACTAATGGAAGTAGTAAGTCACATACTCTAACTCTTTAGACTAAGAAATACGATGGTAATATAAGATAGATACTGGACCTATCTAGGAAGAATAGACTTCTACTCCTATATAACTGTGTCTGTCTACACCCTATACACCTTTTTTAACTGGCTACTTAATTAGCGTTAAGGAAAGAAAGGTTGGAAACGCTAGGATATTAAGTTTGCTAGCTTTCTTAGGACGTACTAGAAGGTATACCGCCTTGTATACAAGAGAGCAACAAGTCTTAAGCTAGATAGAAAGATAAACTAGAGTATATATAAGGTTTGTCCTACCTTTTATCATATACCTTTTTACTCTATAGTACGTCTAAGCTATATTATAGGTATTACAAAAGCTAGCCAAAAAGCACAGCTTAAAGAAAATAAACTAAGACAAGGCCTATATATACGTAAAGAACCTTACTTAAGTCCTAGAGACAAACCTTATAATAACTAAAAAGCGATATTTCTATAGACGCTATTAGATACAAACCTAAGTCTACTTATAACTTAGCGGTTTTACAGTAAATTGGCTAAAAGCTCTTCTTAGTCTCTGCTATTAGTATGTCTAGATTACGCTGCTCTAGAATTTAGAGGGTAGGCCTTATTAGGTATTACTTAAGCTAATCTTTAAATTTACAAAGAAGTTCCTTAGAATTAAAAATATATAAGTTTTCTTCTTCTTTTAAGATCTATTTGTCTTGTAAAGATGCTAATAATCTAATTAGGAATACTTTTCCTATTTCCAAAGTTATCTATAATAAGACCCTTACCTTTAGCCCCCATATGTTCCTACTTAGGATACTCTTCTATAATAGGGCGTTTGCTGCGTACAATCTAATAGGTCTAAAAGAGCTAAGTAGGCTCTCTATCTTGCCAGAGCGTAATAAGCTTTTATTGCGTCTTAATTAAAAGCTAGATAATATTTTCATCTTCCGTATGGCAAAGAGGACCCTAAAAGGCTAAGTTATCTCTAAGAATAAATATCTCCTAGACTCTATGTTACAGCCTTAGATTAAAACCCTTAGGGAAATTATAGGGTTTGCACAGGTCACCCAGCCCTATTTACTACGCTACGCTAAAGGCAAGGCATTTAATAAGAATAGTAATATTAGTCTTAGCTACTAGTTCTAGCAAATCTAGAACTAATATATATATAGGCAATGTTAGCGAGGCTATATAACCTAATAATAGGATATACTAACATATAGATATTTTTAAAACACTACCTATTATAATATATTATAGTAGATACATAGGCAGTTATATAAGACATATAACTCTAGGATGCGTTAATATAAGCAGCTTACATAATAAGTTAATTAATTAATTTCTAAAGGCCAAGAAGCCTTATATTAGAGTAATTAGCATTGGTAAACAATTATTCTATTGTTTGCTTACTACTAGCGCAGCGGGAGCAACTTAAACATAGCCTTAAAATAAGATATCTACGCTACTAAGCGCTTAACTACTAGATTAACCAGACAAGGTAGTAATTATAGTATACTCTTCTTTAGAAGATTAAAGAGTGCTAGAAGTATAAGCAACCTATGCGTAATATTAAGCAACAGCTTACTAGTATTAAAGCCAAAGATATTATAGTAGCGGCAATATCTTATAATGCTATGCTCTTAGCCTAGAAGGCATTAGTTAACACTGTCCTAACCTAACTAGGAACATCCCTATAAGAGGAAGTTAGCTAGCATAATAGGGCCATTTGTGCCGTTATAAATTACTATAGAATTAAAGAGGGTGGAATATACCTTTGTTAACTAAAGTAATTAAATAGTTATATTATACCACTAGTTACTAGGGAAGAGAAGTTATAGCGTAAGATTAATAAGAAAGAGTTAGAAGTAGCCAAGGTGTTAGTATATAAGGAGGAGAGGCCGAGGATATATTTTATATGCCTAGGTAATAAGAAATTGCCAATAGTTAAGCGCACACACTTGTTTTATACCCTAGGTAATCTTAGCATATATTTTATAAAAAAACACCTAGCAAATATATAGAATAGAGATCTTCTTAGATATAGCCTCTATAGAATTAATATTAAGTATAAGATGCACTGGCAACAATATACGTATAAGATTTATAGTATTATCTTATTATATGTTATATAAATTAAGGCTGCTACCCCTTTATTACAACGCTAGTATAGTATTAACTAATTTATTCTATATTTCCTAGTATTTTCTTATTGCTATTCTTAACACCGCTTTAGTAATAAGCTTACGTTTTCCTCTATTTATAGTATATAACTCTTTATATAGTCTTAAACTCTATAGATCTTATATAGTAGTTAATAAAGGTAGCTATATAAAGTATTAAGAAGACTAAGCCCTAGTACTATAACGTAAAGTAGGTAATAGTAAGCTAGTTTAATATAGCTTTATACGCCACCTTGCTCTCGCTATAGTTATTTTTAGTTAAGATTCTTTATTGCTATAGTATCTAAGGGTTAAAAGCGATTCTAAACGAGAGGTAGATTACTAAGATAATAACAACAATTAAAGTTAAGTATATATTAAATAATGTCTATTACTATAGGTTAAGAAACACTCCACACTAAGAAAAATATAAGGTACTTTAACTTTAACCACCTTAACAGCTATGCACACATTGCTATTCATAACAACTCTCTATAAGTAATATGCTTTAGCTATTCCTAGACATCTAGGAACCCTTCTAATCTAAAAATTACGTTTGCATTATCTCCTCCGCGCCTAATCTGTACAATGCCTCGTGTTATAACATTGTAGGCTTCCCTCTCCATAATGCTAACCTTAAGCCTTTTTCGCTCTAAGTTTTTATAGAAAGTCTAATTCTAGTCTTATAACCTTCTTTCACTACTAGAAAGTTATTATTAGCCCTATGCGCACTGCGGGGGGCAGTTTTATGTAGCGCCGCCCTATTAATTAGTACTTCTAGCGGAAGCGAACCACGGATCTAGGCTAATACGCAATGACTCCGCACGTCTTACCTTATACATCTGCGGGGTATTTTATTGTAGAATGTGTGGCTATGCGAATTACACAAGCGCTAGTTAATCTAGCCATCTTATAGTATATTTTAACACGCAGTCTAACGCATAGCAATACCTACTTTATAACGTAGAGACATAGTATTACTACGCCCTTAAGCCCTAACACCTACTGTTGTTCTCTCCGCTAACTAAATAATAGACCTAATTAAGCCCACTACACCCCTATGCTTATTAAGTCCACCAGCGCTAATTCCTAGACTAAGCCATAGCGAGCTCTAGTCTTAGCTTGTTAGAGGGGAATACAATATGGCAGAAAGGATATAAGATAAAATAGAGCGCGGTAGGCCTAAAAATTAAAGCCTGCGCTTTAGTAAGTAGGTTTAACTAAGTATTACTAGCAAAACGCCATTGTTGCAAGCGTATATAAAGATAAAAAGGCACTGTATACTTTAGTAGTATAGCTATTATATAGTTAAAATAACTAGCGGCTCCTTGTATAGACACTACAATCTTTAGGGTTATAGAAGAGGTTCTTTAGTTCGACCTTTAACAATTATAAGTTCTGGATTGTTAGAGTAACCCTAAAGTTAAGAGGTTAAGGTTAATATAAATATATGCCATACTATACTAAGCCTTATAAGGCGTTTCTACCGCGTGCCCTACCGCTAGGGCCACTATTAGAAAGTCCGGCTTGGCACTAATCCTTAGATAAGAGCTCTGCCATACCTCTATCTATTTTTAACACCCTATTAATCCCTAAAATATCCCTACTTTATATTCGAATCTTCTCTAAACTAATAAACTTATAACCCTTATAGAGTATTACTACTTATTCTTTGTCTATTTTTTGCGTTGTCCCTCTAAACGCATTATTACTATAACTAACGCGCTGTGGCTAGCAATAATCTATATACGCCAACATAATAATATTCTAAAATAACAAATAATTAAGTTCTTAGATATCCCTCCGCATGCTTAGCGCCTCGCCTGGCTGCGACTTTGGTAGTATCTAGTGCCCGCACACTTCTCCCCTAATATATAACTTTGCTATTATCCGTAATTAGCTTGCTAACTAGTTAGCCTTATCCTGTCTGCCTTATTCGCCCTAAAAACGCTTCTATAGTCTATTCCCATAGGCACTATAATCTAAGCGACTTTAACTATTCTAGTCTACGTATATAAATATAAAGTGTTGCTTGCTATAATAAAAGGATAGTAAGAAATAATAGCTCTAAACTATAGAAGTTTAGCGCCTTAGACAAGCTAGTTATATACAGTATTATAGATATAGAGTGGGACAACCTACTAGAGGATATACGCATGCTTATTAAAGATCTCTAGGTAACTAAGACTTAATAATTAGAGTATATAGTGCCCTTTAATTAGATAGCTTTTTTACTAGAAGTAGACAAAGTGCTTAATAAGTATATTACTTAATTATCTAAGTTTTGTAATTTGACTATAACTTATTTAGATATTACCTTAGCCTATATTTCTACTTACCCTTCCTTATCTTGCAATAGAAGCCGCCTAACTTAAACTTAAAATATTTTCACGCGTATATCTAAGCTAGCCATAGCTATTATTATAAACCATCTTTATAAAATTCTACAGTATTGCCTATAGGCGCAACCCTACTATAGTTAAAATCTGCCACCTTATATATGCGATTTGCTAGATAGAAATATATTTATTAATAGGATTAGAGTGTATACTATAGAAGCTAGTATATAAATGCTAGCTATAAAACTGGGTAGAAGTGTAGATAACGTAGTAAAGATTTAAAATACTCTTTAGAAGAGCAGTGTTATTATACGCTAGTTTTAGAGCACATTTGTTTAGAACTTTCTAGGGCACTTATATAGCTTTATAGTCTACTATTCTATAATACTATATAAGTGCGATCTAAGTTATTCTTAGTAGAGGTATAAACAATGCTAGTTTTTATAAGTCGAGTTATTAAAATTACTATATATGGCTAGTCCTTAAACAATCTAATATATATTGCAATAATCTGAAATTTTAAGGAATATTTAATGTATTTAGTATTATGCGAGAATTGCGCTAAGACCGTCCTATAAAAAGGTAGGGAAGTGTATGGGCAATAGCGAGGACATTAGATAGATATATAATATGGGTAGAAACTCTAGTTTATTAGAATGTAGGGGGGATATATCTTAGGCTTTTACACTAGAAGGCTTAAATATTAGTAGTTGTCTCTATTGCTCTGTTTAATACAGTTTATTTAGAGGTGTTGTAAAAGTATTAAGCCTTTGCTATAGCCTATAGTAAGTAACTATATGCGGCTTAGTGTCTTTTTTATTTTACTTAGCGCTGCGTAATTGGCTTCTGCACTTAACCACTAATAAATAGTATACTACTTTTTACTATTTACTAGTCTACTTATTAGCCGTAAGTTATTTTACCCTTATAGTTAAAACGGCTTCTCTAAGCTAGTAACTCTATAGAACTTACTACACATTGTTAGGGGGTGTTATTGTAGCTATATATAGAAAGCACAAAGAAAGTATTATTCCTTAACCTAGAGGAGGATAACTATTTCTACTAAATCTAAAAAGGCGCACGAATTATTTACGTCTCGATTCTAAATTCGGACATTATACCTATGACTAATTAAACTAATAGCTTAAGAATACTTACGAAATTACGCTCTCTCCTAGTCTAGAATAAATAGTGGAATACACTTATAGTTAATAGGATATTTTAGAGAATTTTATATCTACTAGATACCTTTAAACCACACTAGTTATATTGACTCCCTATTTCTATGCGCCTCTATTAATACTACAACTTTCTAGACCTTACTCTAGTCTTTTAGATTAGCAATAGGATTTTATTTATAGAAGTGCAAGGGAAAATATACATTTTAAAAATTGCTAGATTTAGGCATAAGCTTAAGGCTCTTTATAGAGAGATTAGGGCTTATAGTACTCTTAAGATATATAGGTTTATATTTACGCCAAAGTTTTTAGGTTATATTTATAAAGAAACAAGAGATTAGGTTATAGGCTTTTTAATAAAAGCTCTTAATGGCCGCCACCCAGATATAAAGGATTTAGAGATTTGTAAAGATATTATACTATAGTTGCATACTATAGGTATTATCCATAGAGACCTAAATAAGTATAATATTATAATTAAAGGTAATAAAGCGAAATTTATAGATTTTAAGGTAGCGACTTTTTAGAATAACAAAGACTACGCGAAGTTAAAGCTAAGGGAAACTATTAAGCTTACTTAACAGCTAGCAGACACGTTAGAAGTAGGGGGCCATAGAATATAGCCAGACTTAAGGGCCGGCAAATAATAGACTCGCTTTACTTAGCATATACACATTACTTTCTTTATCTAATCTAATTAATAGAAAGCTTTAAATACACATTTCCTTTTAATAGTCTATTAATATTTTGCCTAATTACCTAGCTCTTCTACCCTCTTTAAGTGTTATTAATATACGCAGCTAGTTATTCGATATTATTATTCGCTTCTTAAACATACTCTGCATAAATGGGTTAATATCTTTATAGCCAGATACTAAATTATATTGCTAGAATATCTCGTATCTATTCTAGCGTAATTCGAACATTTAACGAATTCGCCGTCCTTAGAGTATCTATAAGAATATCGGACTTGTTCTTACGTATATATAGAGTAAGGCATATCCTAAATATACTATTATATTAGTTCTTAACTTAGAGTATTCTAAGGGTTACGTACTAATCGACTTCACGTCTACTATTCTTAGGAATATAGAAGAACGACTAAATTTAATAGAGGAAAGTGGGCTAAAAAACTAGGAAAGCGAATAAGCTGTGGCGTTTAATTAGTAACTGGCTAGTCCGTCTCCCCGCCTTAAGCAGGGCAACAGTACTAGTGCCCTTTTAGGCTTAGTGTTAGGTAGAATAAAACTCTGCAACTTGCCGGAACCCGTTTTGGAAGTGCCATAAGTCCTATTTAGAGCTTCCTCCTCTTCCAAAACCTCGTTTTAGCACCGTCCCTGGGAATCTCTTAGCATCCGCCGAACCTCCACTCGACCTTTCTACTTCATCTCCAAAATTCAGACCCTCTCTTGCGCTGGAGGCGATAGTTTATAGATATGGCTGAAGAGAAGGGTGCTGTATGCAGCTCTAGATAGTGTAGAATTGTGCCAAGCATGGCCACCACTACAGCTCTGCTAGTACTCATCCCTCACGAATATGAACGATCTAATCCTTATGACCGTCGGAGGTCGTACTAAAGCACATCTCCACGGCCCTAAAGATTGCAGTGCTCATGTAAGGAGCCGCTGGTCGTTTGACCGTACGACAGCTGTATCACCAAAGCATGCAGAGCCTTTCCACCTTCGTATGCGCTTGCAACGACGGCGATTTGCCAGTAACGCTTGGTTAAACCCCCATAGCGAAGCGCAGGCTTCGATTTCCAGGCCCGCCGCGCTCTATCTTAGCTTGTATCCTTCCCATCACATTGTATTCCCCTTCAACGAGCTAAGACTAGAGCTCGCTGCGGCTTAGTCTAGGAATCGGCGCGCCAGTAGACTCGAGAAGCATGAGGACGTGGTGGGCTCGATCAGGTCGTTCCGTCGGTCAGCGGAGGGGACAACGGCGGATCTTGGCACTCGGGGGCGGCGCGATGGTATGGCTCTACATCACAAAGTAGGCATCGCTGTGCGTTGGACTGCATCTCGAAGTGTGTGGGATCGCTGTGTCGAAGCTGGTTTCGACGCTGGAAGCGCGTTGGCTGACTAAACAAGCACCAGGCCATGTGTTATCACTGCTCCCAATCCCAAGTCGGATTTATGGATAAATGCTTGAGCTTGGAGAACATGTACTCCGAGCTTATCTCCGTGTCAAATGGACCGCCGCTTGGCGTCACAGCTCGACCACAACCATCCTGTTTTCTCTGCTGCAATGTGGTAGAAGAGGCAAAAGTGTCTGAAATGTAGATGCACGGCAATTTCAGATCCCTAGAAGTGTATGGGGAAGGGTGAGGTGCCTGTAGAGTTGGCTCATCTCGCTGAGGGGCATTTCTCGCTTGCGGGCAGGGGACGTTAAGTAATGAACCCTAACTCATAGTTTCATTGAGTCGCCAAGTAGCTAGGAGTATACAGGCGCAACTTGACTAGCTTTCTAAAGCGGTACCAACTTCGGATGCACGTTCCACGCGCACATCAAGATACTCGAGCCAGAAGAAACCAATGCTGCCAGCTATGAGGTCGAGAAGGATTGATCCTGATTCTCCGAAAACCCAGAATTTCCGGTATCGATGCATCGCAGCAGCATAGAAGGCTAAGACAGCAAGAGCTTCCGGCCGATGCTGATTCAGAGCGGTAATGTACTCTTCTGGGATGACAACGGGCCACGCCAAGATGGAATGTATTCCTAGAGAGTCACTAGACGGGTCATGCTTGCTGAGGTCAAGCATCCACTGAATCCACCCCAATGCACTTTGAGACGCGTTGACCATCTCGGAATAAGAATCATAGGTCTCTAAGAACACTCTCAGTCGATAGGTTTCCGTTCCTGGTGTCTCTTCTTCAACGGCCTTGCTGAGATGTGACAAGTGCAAGAGTGATCTTAGGTTTGATTGGACAATTTGGTCCCAGGACTCTGTGTTGATGAATGTTCGGACACCGCGATGTAGACGAAGATAGCGAACGAATGTCTTGACGAAAGCGGAGATGGTGTCTGGGATGCTGACAAGAGTTTCCCTCATAACGTGTATTCCCAGGAGGGTGGCGAAGACGAATAGAGACAAGCGGTTGGTGTCCGACACTTTTTCTTTGAAGCGATTGAACAAACTCAGAGCACGGATCTGTCACTCAGTCGCTTCGTTGTAGTATATCGATTGTTTTGGCGATGCTTCTGAAGAAAGGTGAAGCGCGGACAGTGCTAGCACCTGGTTGAGTAAGAAAGGTGTAGTGCCGGCAGCTTCTATAGCCATCTCGATAATGGGCTGTGCACTGTCCTGTAGTGCCATATAGCCTTCCATGTGCATCTCTGCGTGATGCAAGCAGGTAATATGGACGATGGTGAAGCTTGCGTTCACTCCTAACTCCTTAGTGGTGGTACCACAAGCTGTGATGATGGCTTCTCCACCTGAGGTTGACGCAAAGTTGGGAGAGCTATGGGCCGGGAAAACGCACTTCCGCTCAGAAGAAAGACAGTTGGCACATGACGGTCGGCTTTCGTCGCATTTGATGTGTCGGGCTTTGCATTCCGCACAACCCTGTTTAGATTTACGGTGTGGGCGACGACGCCTAGTAAGAGGCTTGTGAAGTTGTGGTCCTGGATATGACATATGGCGGATGACACGAATGAAGGAGGCGCAGCAGCACAAGACTGGATACTGTATTACTCAAGATAGGCGCATCCATTTTTTTTTTTGCCCTAGGCATTGACGAAGAAGGGTCACTAGTGTCACACGTGATCAGTTACGCGTAACCGCACAGGCCATCGTTTGCACTAGCCGCAAACGCTTATCACCACGCGCTACCCCGCTCGGTACCATGACGTGCTTGACAATCGGTTGCATCGTTCCACCATAAATTGCCTTTTCAAAGTTCACAGCAAGCGTTGCTCTGTGTGGCCCAAGGGCGCCGACTAACATTGTTCTACGCACAATTGTCAATAATCAAATGAAGCCAAATCTTTGCGCGGATTTAATTTGATTTGTTAATAGGTAACGTTATGCTGGATTTAGAGGATTTAATAGTATTATAGATTTAATAGATTTAATAGATTTGCAAATATGTAATATACTAAAATCTTCTCTTTGTACTATAATTACTATGTAGAATCGTCCTACTAGCATACGCCATACAAACTATTAATAGTAGAGTTAGTTAATATACTTTTATTAATCTTATTATTAGCATCTATTAAACCTACTCCTATCTACCTTTACACACACTATAGAGCTGCTAGTAAGTTAGCTCTAATTTTATAATATTATAGCTTTAATAAATTACTAAGTTCGCTAAAAAGTCGCTTATACTTATAGCTAAAGGCGGGTATAGTTATTATATTAAGCGCTAGCTGCGCTAACGCTAGGTACTTACCGCGTAGGTTAAGCTAATAATATACTAGGTTATCTTATTAATTAAAATCTTCGCGACTCTAACACGGCTCGTTAGCACACTAGCGCTCGTACTCATTGCTATAGTCTGCCTTATTATCGCTCTCTACCTTAATTATAGCGTTAATAGCATCGTTAATTATATTTATATATAACTTTATAGGCTTTAGCTGCAGATAAAAAGCTAGGCAATAGTTATAGAGGTGCTAAAGTTACTAAAAAGTAGTATTAGCTACTACTAATTAAGCTAGGTTATTAGTCTATACTACTTTATAGTAGTTGTAATAGTAAAGATAAAGTATAATTATAATATAGTAGACGAGGAAGTTGCTTAGTTTGCTATAGTAAAGCTTTAGTTTAGTAATAGCGGCGCGTAAGTTAATGGCTATATAGTCTTCTAGTGCGTCTAGCTACTTAAAATTAACGCTCTTCTAAGTAACTAAGCACTCTTTAAAAGCAGTAATTAGATGTTTAAAAGTAGATATAATCTTATAAATAGCGCTAAAGCGACTATTAAGCTTATACTACTTCTTCTCACACCCCTCTAGCCACTTAGTGGCTACTTTTAGCGGCCGCAGAATATCTACGTAGTTAATTATTACTACCTAGTCTATAGCTATAAGGCTATCTAATCGCATCTACGCTAGCGTAAATAATAGCTTATTGCTATTATTACGCGTAGCCTTATTAGTATTAGCTATCTTCTTAATATAATAGTTTGCGTAAGCCGTAATAGGTTATTTAAAAATAATACCTTACTTAAAAGTAGCGTAATAGCTATTCTAGTAGATAATATAGGCCTTAACTATAGCTAATAGTAAATTATTATTATTAGTAGGGTCTTTATTATGCGCAAGATACTAAAAATAGGCAAAGCTAAAGTGCTACTTTAGTATACTAATATAGTTAATAATGTCTAGAAATACGCCTAAAGAACTTAGCCATTACTATTTAGCTATAAACTTCTCCTTATCTTTTTTATACCTTAGGTTGTTATTATACGCGTTTTTATTCTTACTAAATATAAAAGTTTAGCTAACTAAGTTAAAAGTATAGGGACTATAATAGAGCTGTTGTTAAGATAATAAAAACCTATACCTTTAAGCTAGGTACTTAATAGCAATATTATTACTTATAGTATTATTTAATATAAAGTAACCTAGCTTTTATAGTATTATACTAAATAATAATAGCGTTTTATTAATACACTTTCTAATTACCTCGCCGCTATAAATGCCTATAAGCTATAGTAACGCTATAGGCAAGTCTATAATCTTTCCTTTAGTGTTAATATAATAAGCAACAACACTAAAGAAGCCACGTTTATCGTCTTTAGTAGTCTAGCCATTAAAGCTTATATAGACTTTACTAACTATAGTTAATAGCTTAGCTTTAATAATTAGCTTTAAATAATTATATAGTCTTATTATAAACCTTATAATACTATTATAGCTCGCCCATAGCGCTTCTTTAGTAGCTAAGTTAGCGAAATAAAGTATATGCCTAAAGCTCTTAGTCTTAAACTTATACAATAGGTAGTTATTTTTAATAAGCTAGATTATAGTAGTAAGCTAAAAAGCCTATACGTTAAAGTTACCCAGCTTATTAATAACCTCTTAGCTAATCTCCACACTCTTCTTTAGCGCGTTAGTTATAGTCTATTAACCTCTAGGCAGCTTTGGCAGCTGCTGCCCGCGTAGGGTTATATAATGGCCGCGCTTATTTATACCTAGGTGCTTTGCGGCTAAGCTTATAGCTATTAACACTTTAATAATGCCGCTAGTAATAGTGTTGTTATAACACTAATAGCACACAAAATAGGTACGTTCTAGCTAACCTGCGCTTACTTCTATAGTAGTCCTTCGCAAGACAACGCGGTAGCTATGCTTAAAGACCTAGCTCTTCTTGCCTATAAGAGTGCGCGATAGCTTCTTAAAACGCTACAGCTTACTCTAATTAATACCTTTAAAGTTATTAATAAAGCGCGCGTTAAAACCGCCCAGCTCCTCCCTACTACCCTCCTCTATAGTAGTCACTATAGCTGCCTTTAATGCCGCAGCCGCCGCAGCCGCCGCAGCGATCGCAGGCTAAGACTCCAGTAACTACAACTCCTATAGCTGCTTAGGCGCTCCTATAACCTGCCCAATAAGCGGGTTAATAGCTACCTTAACAGCTACCTTAATAGTGACTTTGGCGGGTATACTTAGGAATAGCGGCGATAGCAGCACAGCTAGCTGTGTTTTGGGTAACTTAATTGGCTGGCTAGTAGTGCCGCAAGGCAGCTTATCTCCCTCTAAGGCCTTCTGTGTGAGGACTTAGCGACGTTTGGGGCGGCTATTGTTAATGTTGGCAGATATAGCAGCGGGTTAATTGTTATTAATAGCGCGTTTGGGAGCTATTATTGGGCCTAGAGGTAAGTAGAGGCAGTAAAAAGTAAGCGCTAAGCTACTAATAATAGCCGCTACAACAATAAAAGTATACTGTTTTAATAGCGACAATAGCAATCGGCAACAGAAGCAGCGCGATGCGATGGCTGAGTACGCGACGATTGATGGCTAGGGACGCGTTGACAGCCCCGTACTAGTAAGTTAAGCCAATTACAACACTAGGAAAATCACGACCCTTGCACATCTACAAGGCCTACAGCTACAGCTATATAATAACATTAAATCTTCTAAATCTACAAATTAAATCTATCTCTAAGGTTTGATTTACAGCCAAAATTATCTAGGCGGACTTAAACTAATTAATTTGCAGATTTGGTTTCCGAAAAAACGAGATTTCCAAGTATACTTGATTGTTGACATATGTGGTTCTACGGCTGAAGGTCAGTTTGCTGCGGGGCTGCAAGGTCTAATAGACACAATAGGCCGCGTAGATGAATATACGTCTGCTAAAATTCTAGGACTCCTTACATCAATAACGAGTTGCTACCAGTATATCACGCAAAAGTTTCTTATTCCAATCCTTAAGTTGTCATTAAGAAGCTTTTGCGTCCCGTTTCTGCCTTCTCAGTGTTTCAAAAGCTTGGATAATGGCCAAGCTATGCACCTCGGCGCCAGGCTCTCTCGCCAACCATTCACTTTCAATCATCTTCTGGGCGTGGATATATCTGCTCGTCTTCACCTTCGCTAGACTTCTTATGCTCTTACAGATTCCGTCGCCAGGATAAGCAACTATCCCCACTGCAGCAGCCAAAGTCTTCGAAACAAAGCCCGCCATACCTTTGCCGTGTACCGTGGTTCTTCCCAGATTCATATGTCTGCTTGTAAGGATCAGTAAACCCATCTGCCAGGCCGTGAACCAAGTTCCTCGCGCCAACCTGGAGGCCACTTATAACCCCTGTTACCTGGCCATAGTCTTTCATGTCTTCGCCATAAAGCTTAGGCACATTACGAAAGCTTTCGGTGGTGGCAAGTGGAAGATCGACTATAACGCCCTTGTAAAAAGCGATGGCAAGCCTTCCAGCATTCTTTGCAACACCGCCAACCATTCTTCCTGCGAAAGCCATACCGTTGGAACCTGATGATGACTCGAACCGAGATTCCTTCAGCTCAGTATAAGGGACCGCGACCATGTCCTTCGCTGCCGCGCTCATGTCACCTAGAATTCCAAGACATGCAGATCCAGTACTTGTGACCGGATCCCAGCGGACGTTCTGTATTTCCAATGGATCTGTTTTGTAGTTCTCTATGTCCGAGTGCTTGATCACGCTTTCCTCAATAAGAATCTGAGCAGCTAGCTTCGAAAGACGGATCGAATTCTTCTTATAGATAAACGATGCAACTGCGTTGGGAAAAATTGCGCATTGCATGCTCTCTAAAGGGAGGTTCGCATGGAAGGATTGAACTGCGGCGTCGACACCGCACTCATTTGCCATCTCCAAAGAGAGCGATCGTGCTGCTACCTTGGCACCATTGGTAAGATAGAAAGCTATTGCTTTGGTCAGATTTTCGGCATTTAGAAAGCCCATGAGGTATTGGATCTGGTCCTGCGCCTGCAGCCGATACCATCTTACCCCAGAAGGGCTGGTCTCCAAAGAATGGAACAACAACTGTAGGGCATGCATTGCGCAGTCCGCATGCGACTGTCCCTGCTCCTCCATGGTGGACCACAGCTGCGACATGCCGGAAGAGCCACTCGTGTGGACAGTCGTCAATGAACATAACATTTTGGTCGTCGTTTATTGAAGTGCCTCCAAGATTGCTCCAACCTTTTGAAATAATTGCTCGAATGCCTAACGAGCGCACCGCCGTCAATATATCGGAAGTTAAAGCAGTTGGATCGTCAACGACGATACTTCCAAAGCCAATATATACTGGCGACGGGCCGTTACGGAGGAAGCGATCGAGGTCAGCGGGGGGATGATAGGGCGGTGCGTCACGGAAGACGAAGCCGCAGACGTCAATATGTGCAGGCCAGTCCTTTGGTTTCGCGACCAGTGCTGGCGACCAGCAATATGTGAACGGTATCCTGAGTGCTGATGCCAGGACAGGTCCCATCGATACAGGAATCGGATCCAGGTCCAATGAGTGCCTGAACTTGTTGATCACGTCACCTAATCTTGCTGTTGTCAGGGTATGCGTTAATTTAGTTGGACTTGAAGACTTACCCCTGCCAAGTGAGCATTTCGACGACCCCATATGATACATAGTTGATCAGCTCGTTTGAGATTTCCTCACTCTTGAAGTTCGCCAGTGGATGAGGGAAAGCTTTTGTGCTGCTCCAAGGCATAGTGAACATGAGATGTAAGGGAACGCCTAGGGCTTGCGCACAATGGATGTGGGCAAAACTAGGTGGGTTTGCAATGACTGCATCAGCTACAAATGGATGCTATGACTTCAAGTCAGGCTCTATACAAGCTCTCCAGCAACCATTAAGCATGTCTGCAATCATCTTCCTTTTCCGCTGAATATCGCCATCCCGAAGGCTTATCACTGAGGGTATGAGTCCAGGGTTCTTTACCATATACGCCATTAACTCCTTGGGGTCTCCACCAATAGGATAAAACCCGAGGCCTGACTCAAGCACAAAGCTTTTGAAAGTATCATGTATTGCTACCCGGATACGATGTCCGTCCTTCCTCAATGCCATGCCAAGAGCGATGAAAGGTTGCACGTCACCTCGACTGCCGACGATTTGAATGACAATATTGAGAGGGATGCTCCACGCACGACTAACGGTGTAACGGCGACTTAAGCCATAGACATCTTCAGGCTGCCTGGATGCTACCTTAAGTAGTCTTTGTGTGAGCCGAGAGCTAAGATCAATCTCAACGCGGCCCTCCTCTGTGCAAAATTAGTACACAACAATTTTATCATCAGCATGTCACGTACTTGTAACTCTTGTGGAACATGAAGACGGTATGCTTTCATCTTCCCCTATGCACAGTGATGATTCTTCAAAAAAACACATCTTCTTAATCACCGTGAATCACATGTGTCGGCAATATTGTGCTGTCTGGTCGGCCCATCTTGGAAAGAGTGGGAGACGAAAGCTCAGGCACAAATCTTTAGAATTTAAGAACGCGGAATAGGACAGTCGGTGCATTGATTAAGGCGAAACGCTAGTAGAAGCAGGCACGTTCGATTTGTGGCACGGCGCTTATGAGCCGATTGCAATCGAGACTGGCTCAGGCAGCCTTGGATGAGTAATTCCATAGATCTGCGCAAAGTTAGTGCGCGTATGCAAACGTAAAAATGCCTGTACGCGTATCTCACTAGCGTTAGTTTGGTCTTATGCGTTCCCCCGCACTAACAACGACTTAGTGTCCTTTACGTGCTAGGAAACGAGATTAATTCTGGGACTAATAGGTCCTTGGCCTCTAACACCTTTTTAGTTCGTTCTTTCAGAGGCCGTGCTGAGCGTCTTATTGGTGTGATTGCTGAAGGCGGTTCCCAGTAGTTGAAGTTAAAGGTACCACGTGCAGGTTCGGCATCGGTCGTTTTTCGGGCCGATGAGTCTCTTCCAAAAAAAGAAATGTCAACTCACTAAGGCATTGTTTACCTCCCACTCAGCAGTTTGCTGGCAGTTTTCGTATGCACGTGCCGAGAGGCGTTTTTAGCTGTTCTATATATAGTAAACTGCCAGAGGCGTGGTGTTTACCTCTGTCTGGCAGTTAGTGGCGTTAATCAGCGCACTCCGAACCTCAAAATTAACAGGCTCCTAATCCAGCACTGTTTTTGTCGCAATCCACCTTAAAAATAGCTAGAACCTGCAAGAGGACTTAAAAGGCCCAGGAATCCGATCTCCAGAAGACCCCTCCACGTGGTAGTTCGCGCCCAGCACGCCCAGAGGCATTGTCTCCTCTTAAAAAGAGGCCTAGGACCACGAAGGGCAAGAAAGAGGCCTAGCCAATTAACCCACCTACTCTAGACAACGGTGTTGATGTGTCTGGAGGTAATAGTAGGCCTGCTAAACCTGCAGAACCTGCGGAGTATAGTGGTGACAACCTAGAAGATCCTATTCCTATTGTTAATGACGAGGAAGATCTGTTAGTTATTACAGTACCTTTGCCACTCCTAGTTAGGCCTGCTGTTAACTCCGGAGCTACTCGGAAGGTGCCTGTGAACCTAGCCAATCCTATTCTACGCTCTTCCGCCACACTAAACTCTTTTGGCACGCCAGCTCCTTCTTTCAAGGTACAAGACTCTGCTACTCTGGCTCTAGGTGTAGCGCCAGGCGGCAAGCCGCCACGTGTGAAATGGACCAAGATGATGGAAGAGGTGTTACTCTAGGCTCTTAAAGAGATTGTTAAATGTGGGAAAATGGCCGATAGCTTTAAAGCAGAGCACTAGAATAAGGTAGCAGATAAGGTTTGCAGGGTATACATAGGTAGGGCGGCGGTAATCAGCAAGAACTGTAAATTGAAGTATGAGATATTTCGAAAGTCCTAGAGTTTGTGGCAAGATCACCTGGGTTCTGGATTATCTGGATGGGAGGATAACAAGGAGGGCTTACCTTAATCAAGCAAGGAGGTTATGGATAGCTACTTTAGCGAGCATCCTAAGTTTAAGGCGGTTCAATTTGAACCCCCTCTAGGCTATAAATACCTTGTCAATATTATTAGAGATCGTGTTGCAACAGGCGAGTTTGCGATTAACGCGGAGGCAGAGGGTAGTGACAACTAGGCATTAGAGCTTCCATCTGATAACGTCGATGATGAAGAGGAGAGCGGGGAAAGCGAGGATAACGAGAGCCAGCCTTCAATCGAGCGTTCTTAATCGGTAGCCACATCACGATCGTCGTCCGTTGTAGCTACTTCGTCGTCAACCTCCAATAGGTCTCTTACAGCCGCACAACACAGGAAGCTGGAGAAGAAGCGTCAGAAGGAGCAAGCCAAAGGTGGAATGCGTAAGCATATGGCAGAGAAGAAGGCTAAGAAGGGAGGGGAGGGTCGTGTGCGTGAAAAGGGTGAGAAGAAGTCCAATCTGTTAGCGCGATCTCTAAGTGAGTTTGATAGGCAATCGGCTAAGGTTCTGGAGGGTTTTATAAAGAAGCTGGATAAGAATATAAAGAACCCGATCCAGCAGGCTGTTGAACTATTTAAGAGGCAATTAGCTAGAGAGTTTGAGGCGGAGGTGTACTAGGTTATCTCTCTACTTTAAGATAAGGCGAAGGCAAGCGCTATGCTCGCAATAAAGCCAGAACGCCGAGCTAGATGGATCAAATATGAGCTAGGGCAATTGTTCTCCTAGAATGTCTCTAGCCTATAATCCGAGCGCCCGTCTATGTTCCTAATAGGATTCCCACATACATTTGGCCAATTCCGTGCGAAATTCGTCGTCGGTAAGCCTCGATCGCCACCTATCCTCCATTTTAGTGTCACCCTGGCATATTAACCCATCCGCCTCCGCCTCATTCGCCTCCGCAGCAACGTCAATACCCTGCTGGCTGTTAAGCTAGTTATAAAGGGCTACACAAGCGTATACGATAAACACCTAAGTCCAAATGCTAAAGCCTAATTGGGCCCCCTAGAGGATCTTGAACTGTCTCTTTAACACGCCAAAGGCCCTCTCTATAGCCATCCTTAACGATAAATGCTGTAAGTTGAACAGCTCTTGAGGCGTTTTCGGATTCCTACTATTGACATCCCACTCGCTGATGTGATAACGCGTTTTTTGATAGGGAACGAGCAGCAGCCTATCTATTGAAGAGTAGCCACTATCCGCTAGAAAATAGGTATTTGGAGCCGGGGCCTTAAATTCTTTAAAGCAGGCATTCTGGAAAACACAGGCATCATGTGCGGAGCCCTCCCATCCAGCAAGAACAAACCAGAAGTTGAGGTCAAAGTCCACACAGGCGAAAACATTCTGTGAGTAATAACCCTTCCTACACCACTATACTAACTTAATAGGAAACTTCTCGCCAGGCTTAACAGCGTTCCTACTGATAGAGATAGGTATATAGGTCCTATCCACAGCTCCGCAGCATTTGTTAAAGAACGGCGAGTAGGTTTTTGATGTTGAAATCCGCAAGGGTACCTCATCCTCTGGGGGCCGCACCACCTTAGGATAGAGGTTATTGCGCAGGATAGTAAGTACCTTGTGGAAAGCGCGATGTAGAGTCCTTGTGCTGTGCTGGAATTGTTCGCGCAGGTAGCGATATGACTGATCTTTGCTGACAACCGCCATAAAGATGCCCAGCTTCTCGTTAGCATCCACCTCCCCCAAAGCCGTCAATCCCTCGTCGATCAGCAGCTCTAGGAGGGCCTCGAATTGCTCCTTATGCAAGCCAGTGATGTTGTAGATCCTATCCCAGTGGCCTTCGCGCATAGCCTTTACCCACTCTGATCCACGGCCATATTCCATCCCATCCACACGCAGGCTGGTGGGCCTATAGAGCACCTCATCGAGAAACAATCGCATGGCGCGCGATTGAGATTGCCGCTGTAGGTCTACAGCGATCGCTGCTAGTATAATAGGGAGGGTTCTGCGCAAACGAATACGTGGGGAGCTGCGAATGCGAGCCATGGGGTAATAATAACAGCAAGAGTATGGAGTGACGTTATAGCGATGTTTGGCAGCCTCTGCTGGCAGTTTTTTCTGCACCTCTGGGGCACTAGTAGAAACTGCCAGCAGTTTTGCTGTTTTAGGCAGGTTGTTGTCCGTGCGAAGCCACTAAACGCCACCAATACGCCACCCTGGCAGAATTTTCTGCTGGATTGGCTCCGGAGGTAAACACTAGGCCGCCAGCAGCTTCTTAGAAACTGCCAGGGGCACGGGAGGTAAACACTAGACCCTCAGCAGCTTCTTAGAAACTGCTGGCAAACTGCTAAGCGGGAGGTAAACACTGCCTAAAGCTTGAAGTATCTAAGCCTCTCAAACGTATGGAAGGGATTAGTGGACCACGAACACGCCAGGCATGAGGAGTAAGATGAATTTTCGACTCGTGCAGACCGCGTACAGCACGAAGAAAGGCAAACATCATGTCATGGAACCCTAGAGCTGGTACATCTTCGCAAACATTAGAGTCTCTTCGCAAATCTTCGAGTCTTGTTCGATGAATACGAAATACGAAATACGACGTACGGACCTCGGAGTCAACATTGACCACATTTCGTTCAATTTCCACGTCTTTGGTGCCACAGTGCTCTCTCGAAATGACTTGTGTATTCTATAGCTGTGATATTAAAAGGTGGTACATTCTTCCAAACTTGAATGCACCACGGAAATCCGCGGTACCAATTTTTACTTTTAATCAGTACCATCCTTGAACATGCGCTTTTACGGTGCTCCGACGCTCGTTTCATCCATCACGGTTCTGCATTCTGTATTGGCTACCGATGCACCCTTGAAACCTCCCCTACGTACGCATTTAAGTTATTCTTGGTTGTGTTCCTGGCTAACAGATACGTATAGCTTGGTCTGAAGCAGCGGCAAAGGCTAGCAATTTTGTTGCTCAGCTTAGTACTTCGGAAAAGGTTGGCCTTGTAACAGGTAGCTATGGCTCTTCTCCTGTCCTACCATGTGTAGGTACGCTTGCAGCGATTGAACGACTTGGTTACAATGGTCTATGTCTCTCCGATGGACCAGCTGGGTTAGCTCGATCAGATGGCGTTAGTGTGTTTGCTTCTGGTATCACTGTCGCAGCAACATGGGATAGGCGTCTTATGTATGAACGGGGACTGGCTCTTGGACAAGAGTTCAGAGCAAAAGGTGCACATGTTCATCTTGGGTATGCAGCCATTTGAAGAGCAATTTTGTTCATTTTAGGACTTACAAGATACAGACCGTCTGCAGGGCCCATGGGCCGCCACGCTCGGGGTGGACGGAACTGGGAAGGCTTCGGTCCGGACCCTTACCTCGCTGGTGTTGCGATGAACGAGTCCATTTTTGGTATCCAAGCGATGGGTGTCCAGGCAACCGCGAAGCACTTTATCGGCAACGAGCAGGAAACTCAGCGCAGCACCAGCACCACAGCCAATGGAACAGTCATCGAGGCAATTTCCGCCAACATAGACGATCGGACACTTCACGAGCTTTACATTTGGCCTTTCGCCGATGCTGTTCATGCAGGGACAGCGTCCGTTATGTGTGGCTATAATCGCGTCAATGGCAGCTACTCGTGCGCAAATTCAGAAACTTTGACTACAATTCTCAAAGACGAGTTGGCTTTTCCAGGATACATAATGTCGGACTGGGACGCGACACATTCCACAACAGGAACTGCAAACGCAGGGCTAGATATGGAAATGCCGGGAAACCAGACCGTGGCTGGCATATACTACTTTGGTGATTCGCTTGTTGAAGCGATTGAGACAGGCACAGTCGCTATTGATCGCCTTGACGACATGGCTGCAAGAGTTATGACACCGTATTTCCGGCTTGGACAAGATGAGGATTTCCCCACCCCTGATCCCTCCAGCGGCGCCGTTTTCCTCACGTACACGTATGGCCACGACTCACCTTTAGCCGCATTCTATCCTGCGGTTCCGGCCGGGGACGTCCGTGCGGATCATGCGCAGGGCATTCGTGAACTAGGCGCGGCTGGCACAGTGCTGCTCAAGAACTTGAATCGAGCATTGCCTCTGACGAACGAGACTAGCTTTGGTCTTTTTGGAAACGATCTTCCGGATCCAACACTTGGTTCAGTCTACCTTGTCTACGGTGATGATGCGATTGGTAACGAAATGGGCACCCTTGATATCGGCGGCGGATCTGGTACGGTCCGACACACCAGCCTCGTTAGCCCTTTTGAGGCCATACGGGACAAGGTACGCTCCCTGGGTGGTCGAGTCCAATGGCTTTTTGACAACAACGAAATTGCGGACGGACGATTTCGTTCCATCTATCCAGCACCCGAAGTTTGCTTGCTATTCCTCAAAGCTTTTGCAACAGAAGGTCTAGATCGGGCCGATCTTGACTTCCAGTGGAATGCGACTATGGCAGTGGAGAGCACAGCAAAGCTGTGTCCTAACACTATTGTTGTAACGCATGGACCTGGCGTTGTTCTGATGCCCTGGGCAGACAATGAAAACGTGACAGCTATTCTAGCGGCACATTATCCTGGAGAAGAGACCGGAAATTCCATCGCAGATGTTCTTTGGGGCGTTGTCGAGCCTTCTGGCCGATTACCCTACACCGTTCCAAAAAGTGCTGCAGATTACGGTCCACCAATTGTGGAACTGTCCGGGAATGTCACTGACCCGAATGCGTGGCAGACGGATTTCGTTGAGGGTCAAATGACTGACTATCGACATTTTGACGCGAATAACAGCAGTGAACCACTGTTTGAATTTGGTTTCGGACTTTCGTATACCAGCTTCGAGATGAGCAAGAATCTCAACGTCAATCTTATCAACACGCCCTTGACTTCAAGAGCCAACCAGGATAGAGGTACCGCACCGGGTGGACTGGTGGATCTATGGAACACTGTTGCTGTAGCCACACTAGACATTACCAACACTGGAAACCGCCCTGGTTCTGCTGTACCGCAGCTGTACGTATCACTTCCTCAGGACACTACTCCCGCAGGAACACCAGTGAAGGTCCTGAGGGGGTTCGAAAAGATAGTCCTTCAAGCTGGTGAAACACGAACAATAAGCTTTAACCTCAAGAGGAGAGATATAAGTTATTGGAAAGTGGATGAGAAATCTTGGGTCATTCCGAGTGGAAAGATTCGTTTTACGGCAGGATTCAGTTCCAAAGACTTGCGAGCAAGGACTGAAGTTACAGTCACAGTGTAGCGTGTCTAAAGGGCCGAACCAACTAAAAGAGATATCTGCAATCGCTAAGAGAGACGATTGGTGTATAGATCAGAGGCTGCTGTATAGGAGGTTCTTTGTTTGCACCACTTCTTCTGCTGTTAGAACAATGAGGGTAGCCTAGTTAAGAAAATACAATAAAGTACAGTGCCCGTGCGCCATCTGAGCCAGTTCGGCATGTGAGCCACCCCAACATGAAGTCGACAATTTAGAAATGAGGCTGTGCAGCCACGCACAAAAGCGATTATCGCGAGATTTCTTGGTGTATTGATATATAGATATATGCGAAACTTTCTAGCTATTCAGAATATTTCTTGTGTGGCCGTATTGACCGTGTTCGGGTGCTTTTGCGCGGCGGAGACGGCAGCACAGGTGCAGCATCGTCCTGACTTCTGGCAGCCACAACACGACGACGCTTTGTCGGATTTCTTGCGAGATTGTGTGAGGCTGTTCGCTTCGCTTTGCTTGGTGTATCATGAGATTTTTGTACGGTTACAGCTTCGCGTTGTTGCTTTTTGAGCGCCCGGCTTGCAGCTAGTTCCTCAGCCCGCGCTTTCTTCTCACGATCGCGCTCCTCTTTAGCATGTTGTCGAGCCACCTTTGCAGCGTCCGCTTGCTGCTTTTTGTATAACGTTGCCGCTGCTTTCAGGTCTCTATCGCGAGCTTTTTGGAGTTGTAGCTGCTCGGCTTCATCTCGTTTCGTTGCCTCGCGCTCGCGGGCTTCGCGGAGCTTTCTAGGACTCCAGAAAACAGCGCCGCTATAGTACTCATCGCGGTGCTGCAAGTCTAGAGTTGTGCGCTTTGTCTTGTGCTTCTTTTTAGTGTTGAGCGCTTGCTGTAAGCCCGAGTTTTCGTCA
Organism: Laburnicola sp. R22_1; assembly: GCA_014281115.1. Classification (NCBI taxonomy): domain Eukaryota; kingdom Fungi; phylum Ascomycota; class Dothideomycetes; order Pleosporales; family Didymosphaeriaceae; genus Laburnicola; species Laburnicola sp. R22_1. Next base: position 54,591 of record JACONQ010000011.1, read on the forward strand.
TAAAGTAGAGCGTTGTTGACCTGCAGCGAGTGTATGCTTTGCGACAGCCGTTTTGCTTCAACTTTTGCCTTATCAGCGACCGCAGCGTCAAAGAATTTGCGCAGCTGCGTCCAGCTATCGCCGTCGCCATTGTCTCTAATTTCTGAGTCTTCATCTCGTCGTTGTGGGTGGTTGTTAAAGCGTTTTAGCACTGCGTCTGCGTCTATCGGCCACACGCCTGTAGCTTAAAAACTCTTCATTATGGTCTCCGACTTCATTGTAGAGCTCCAATCCACCCAGAAGTTTGTAAAGAAGTCGCGTTTCGTAGTCCTCGTAAGACCTTGCGATCGCTGCGTACGGCGCCCGAGCTGTGCGGTGTAGTTCCTCGAAAGCGGCGAGAAGAGCACCACATCGAGCGGCTGAAGGCTGTAGGTTGAATAGGGTGGAAAGATGGCGAGAAGGATGCGATTAGCGTCGTAAAAATCTATAAAATCAGCCGTGAGGTGGCTGCCGTGGCCGTCGAGGATCAGAAGTCGCCATCCGCGTCTTGATTTCGCTTTTGTATGACGGTTGCACACTCGTGCACGCCAAGCAAGACCGAGATCATTGTTCGTCCATCCTGAAGGCGAGTTAGCAAAGAAAACCTGGTGGTGTTCGGCCTCTACGTCGTCAACCCAGCTCGATTGAATCCCAGATGTGCCCTGGTAGATAAGAGCCGGCGGTAATGCCAAGCCAGAAGCGCATACGCAAGCCAGAAGCGTTACCCATTCTCTGTTGCCATCCTGAATAGCCGCGATGCGCTCTTTTAAAGCCCAAACTGACGTTGTGAAGACTCTTTTCGAGCGAGTTGTGCGGCCGACGAAGAAGCCTTTCTCATCCATATTGTACGTGTTGCGCTCGTCAACGTCGTACTCGCGCATCTTTGCATGAAGTAGAGCAAAGTACGACTCGTATCTCTCTTTATTGTCTGCGTTGTGACGCTCGCGATCGATTCCGGCGCTCCATTTGGTGGTAAGTTGATCAGAATGGCGATGCAGAAACCGAGTAACCCAGCTTTCGGAAACATCACACTTCGCAACCGCGCTGCCAAAATTTTGTACCATCTCTCGTGTAGGTGGCAAGCCGCGCCTTGCGCATTTTTCTATGTATCGTACTAATTCCAGCTCCTGTTGTGGGTTGAGTAGCTGTTGCGCTTCTCCCTGGGCTGCATTTGAGCGTGTTAAACCTTGGTGCCGCCACGACAGCATCGATCGGTCAACTCCGAATTTTTTTCGCGACTTCGCGGTACGAGGAAGATGCGCCATCTTCACGCGATACGATATCTTCAATCGCTTCCTGAATCGGGTCCATAGTGGTGGAGTTATGACGCGTTCAAGTTGGGACGATTTCAATGTTATGATGTTCGGGTGGCTCACATGCCGAACTGGCTCAGATGGCGCACGGGCACTGTAGTGTACTTCGCATGTCTAACCAATGAGCGGGTCGCTGTTCCGCCCCCCACACCTTACCTGCATCTGCAGTGGCACTCTGGACGTCAAACAGCCCACCTCAGCCTGCGGGCCCTCAGCAGACGACATGCGGGCAGCTGAGCGCTGTGCTCGTCGCCAGGCTGAGCGGCTGTCAGGCTGCCAGACCACGACTTCACCCACAATACACTGTCTATGAGACACTGCAGCCACTTTAGTCTCGACTCCCCCGCAACGACTGCGAATGGCGCCCCAGCTGAGCCGCGAAGACTACACGGTGGGATGGGTGTGCGCGCTGCCCGTTGAGCTGGCGGCGGCGCAGGAGATGCTCGACGAGGAGCACGACACACCCCCGTACGACGCCCACGACACGAACCTCTACACCTGCGGACGCGTCGGCGAGCACAACGTGGTCATCGCCTGCTTGCCTGAAGGCCAAACGGGCACCAGCTCGGCTGCAGCAGTGGCGGTGCAGATGAAGTCGACCTTCTCGTCGACGCGGTTTGGCCTGATGGTCGGCATCGGCGGAGGCGTTCCGAGTGAGGAAGCAGACGTGCGGCTCGGGGACGTGGTGGTGAGCAAGCTACGCCGAGCGGGTTCGAGCGGACGGGAGCGCTCAACACACCGCCGACGGTGCTGCTGAACGCGGTTGCAAACCTGCGGGCCAAGCAGACGAGAGGGAGGGGCAGGCTGCTAGAGTATCTGTCTAAGCTCGACGGCCTACCCGGCTTCAGTCGCGAAGCTGCCGGGTCGGACACGCTTTTCGAAGCGGAACATGACCATGTAGGATCAACAACGTGCGCAAAGTGCAAAACAGAGCACGCAGTCACTCGGGAGGTACGGAGGCAAGACGTAGTGGTGCACTACGGCACCGTCGCGTCCGGCAACCAGGTGATGCGGAGCGCTGCCGAGAGAGACAGAGTCAGCGCAGAGCTCGGCGGGATGCTGTGCTTTGAGATGGAGGCGGCGGGGCTGATGAACAGCTTCCCGTGTCTAGTAGTCCGCGGCATCTGCGACTACGCGGACTCGCACAAGAACAAGCGGTGGCAGCCATATGCGGCAGCGACGGCGGCGGCGTACGCGAAGGAGGTGCTGTCGGTGATACCGCCAGCAGGGGTGGCCGCGTCGCGCACGGTGGAGGAGACGATGCGGGATGCAAGCGGTTAGTGTAGTTGCTTCCGTGTCTATTTGATAGTATATCGACACTAATGAGACGTTTGAGTGGACAGTCAAATCGACCTACTACATCCCCTTCCCGAAGAACTGGCATTTTGTCGGACGACGCGACGAGCTGGCTGAGCTGCGGCAGCGATGGCTGGTAGAGCAAGACTGCCAGAAGATGTCTATCGTGGGGCTGGGCGGGACGGGCAAGACGCAGGTGGCGCTGCAGTTTGCGTTTGAAGTTCAGGAAACGCAGCCGGAGTGGTCGATCTTCTGGGTGCCGGCGATGAGCATGGAGAGCTTCGAGCAGGCGTGTGCAGGGATTGTGCAGACGCTGCACATACCGCCGTCAGCGGACAAAGAGGAGGACGCGAAGGAGCTGGTGAAGCAGTATCTAAGTTCAGGCCGGGCAAGACGATGGCTGCTGGTGGTGGACAACGCGGACGACCCAGACATCTTGTTCGGGACCGAGCCGTCGAGGGGTATCGTCGACTATCTGCCGGAGAGCGAGAGTGGCGTATTGGTGTACACGACGCACACACTGGAGGTAGCAGTGTCGCTGACACGCGGCGACGTGCTAGAGCTGGACGCGATGGATCGCGGAGATGCGATTGACTTTCTCTCTAAGTCGCTGGTCAGGAAGGAGCTTCTGATTAACCAAGCAATGACAGACAAGCTGCTGGATGAGCTGACGCGCGGTAATATACAAGCTTGTATTCTAATATAAAGTATATGCTAATGTAACCTAGGAAAGAACAGATGCACCTGCATTAAATGAACTAGTTAGAGATGCGCGCCGGTTTATTATGTCTCACAAGTTGGCAATAGAGAAGAGCCCTCTCCAGACATATGCTTCTGCACTCCTATTCAGCCCAACTAAAAGCCTCCTAAGAGGTTTTTTCAAGAGAGAAGAGCCGAAATGGATTACAATAAAGCCAGCTATGGAAGATAAATGGAGTCCCTGCCTGTCGACGCTCGAGGGGCATAGCCGTTCGGTCATGTCTGTCGCCTTCGCTCACGACTCGGCCCGGCTGGCGTCGGCGTCGTTCGACAAGACGGTCAAGGTCTGGGATACCCACAGCGGCGAGTGCCTGTCGACGCTCGAGGGGCATAGCGGTTCGGTCATGTCTGTCGCCTTCGCTCACGACTCGGCCCGGCTGGCGTCGGCGTCGTCCGACAACACGGTCAAGGTCTGGGATGCCCACAGCGGCGAGTGCCTGTCGACGCTCAACGTGGGCAAGGCACTTTACAACATCTCATTTGACATTTCTGGCTCATATCTCCACACGGATACTGGCACTATTGACATTAGTGCTCTGTCAGGTTTAATCACACTTCAAACTGTTTCAGAGCGTTGCACTCCTCAGTATCAAGGCCTTGCTTTAAGCGCAGAAGGCGTATGGATAACATATAATTCAGAAAATCTGATGTGGGTGCCCTCAGAGTATCGGTCGTCATGCTCGGCGGTGGCAAGGGACACCATTGGCATCGGTGTTGGGACAGGAAGGGTGTGGACATGCAAAGTTGAGCGTAATACATCCTAAACTATCAGAATACAATTTATATTAATGTAAGTTATTGTTGTATATATATTTTATTCTCTCTATTTCATAGAGGTCCGGGGATCATGAATATATAGCCTGCTAATTTGCCACAGCGAAGCTTCGAGCATCTTCTACTCATAGAACTGCATTTTGAAATTCGCCACTAGGCCTCCTCAGGAGCGGATGAACGCATCGATGGCCCTAGCAGGGAGGACGGCTAACCCGCTCTGGCTCGGACCTTGTGAAGTGGTGAATCTATAAGAGGTGGGCTGGTTGACGGGCCGCTAGGGAGAAAACCGAGTTTGATCACGGGGCTGCGGGGCTTGGTCGGCCCGCTTGCTTAGACTTTGCACAGCCACAGATCTGACAGCCACAACCTTGTTCCGTTAGACCGCGTTACGATTATGTCATAATCCTGTGCTAGCCAAAATTAGTAATCATTCCGATTAGAAATACTAGCTAGGGTAGCGACCCTATATAAATTAAGCGCGCCTCGCAGCCTTATAGCTAATTATAACTTCTTAGTAGTACTATTAGATTCTTTAGTTTTAATAAAGATGCCTATAGGATTATAATAGTAATATAAGTATAGTGGCGGCCTTTTAGTATATAAGACTTATTTTTATTTAAAATAACACTCTTTATAAATTATTAGTAAGACGTTTATATAAGCATAATTTGTATTTAAGTAAAATTATAGTGCTTTAGAAATAGTCTAAGTATATAACCTAAGGTAGACATAGTAAAATTTAAAATATATAGAGGAGTTTTATAGCTTTAAAATTAAAGTACCTATAGTTTATTTTATTATAGTAGTTATTCTATTATAGGTAAATAGATATTAAGTTATTAAAGTTAATAACCTAGCTTAATCTAATATTAAGCTAATTTATATTTATCTCTAGAATAGTACTAGTTTCTAATAGGCACAAAAAGAAAAATATCTTCTATTTTACTAGCGTCTTCTACTTCGCGCTAGTCTAAGAAAGTATATATAATATAATATTACTCTTTTACTTTTATTAAATTCTACTATATTTTGCGCGCAGCTATATAATTAAACTTATACTTAGATTAATACTATATATATAGTAACTAATAGTAATTATATAATATATTTTAACTTTTAGCAAAAATATAAATAGTTAGCGTAATAATATTAACTCTAATAGCACTATTAGTATATAATATAAGTATAATTATAACCTTAAATTAGATAATAAGACATTATTAGTAGGGGCAGCGCAAAGTAAATTTTACGCTTGGCTATTCTAGCTAGTCTATAAATAATATTCTACAATCTACCACTACTATATTATATAACACTAGGCGATATATACGCTACTAGCTTTAATAATCTAAAATTCTAGATATTTAATAATTTAGAAAAGACTCTAGACCTTTTTAAAGCACTATAAAGAGTTAAAAACAATAATATTTTAGTCTATTATTAGATCTCTTATATAGATTATATAGTAACACAGTATATTAACTATCTAATTCTAGTCTAGGTAATCTAAATATATAGGGCTCTATATAATATATTTTAGCGTAAGCTAAATAGTCTAGCACAAAATAGGCCCCTATTTTACTCTATTAAGAATAGTATATCTAAGTTCTTTTACTTTTTTAGCCTTATACTATATATTCGCTTCTTCCTCTTTCTGCTTTATAGTTTCTAATTAAGAATATTTTATTCTAAATCTTTTCTATACTACTACTTTAAATATATCTACTTCTTAATATTATACGCTATATTTTTCTAGTAGATAAACCTTACCTTAACATAACTAGTACTTATACTAAGTAGAATTCTAACACTAATAAATTGCTTCTAAGCTATACGCGTACTTAAATAAGAGAAAAGGGGGTATAATAGGTATTCTGCTAACAATTTTGCTAACTCTATAGTTTATTTTCTTAGTTAGGGCTTTCCTATCTCTACTTATAATTATAAAAGCTAAGAATCTAGACTATATCTAGTTAAAGCTCCTACCACATAAGCTATCTCTTAATTGCCGCCTATCTACTTCGCCTGCCTACAAAACACCTTAAGCTACTTTAGATAAGTCTCTCTCTTACCTACACACTACTACAAATGTCTAGCCATCTAACTCTCTTTTTACTATAGGCGACTAGCAGTTACACCCTATAGATTCTACTTCTTAACTAACTACACTAGAAATAGCAAATAGTAATAGCCTTATTACTAAGTATACTACACTAGAAGATTACTTATCTCTCTATAAATAGACTATAAGTATTAATATAAAGATATTAGACTATAGTAAAGATACTACTATAGTGCTAATAGTAAGCTACTCTATATTTTACATTCTAACACTTCTAATATCTAAAAATATAAGTAATACACTAACTATAACTACTAACTTAAATAAGCTAGCAAACAATATTATAAGTAATATAACAAAAACTACTCCTCTGCTCTTATCCTCCTAAGTAAAGCGTTATACTAAGTGCTCTTTAGCGTTACTATCTTAGGCCTCTTTAAACTAGAGCCTAAGCCTAGTATATAATAGTATATATATATAGTCGGTATTATTACCCCCGCCTACTTACTACCTTTACAATTTAAGACAGCTAGACTCTCTATACAAAGGCAGTTCTCCGCATAGGCTTAAGAATATAAGAGAGATTATTAAGCTTAGTAACTATTTTCTTTAAAAAGATATAGTAAGCTTTATAGAGTCCTATTGCTATGAATAGCAACTAAAGAGCCTCTAGCACCGCCCTTTACTAAGCAATCTAACTACCAGTAGCTTAGTAGTAGAAAGGATGCTTAAGAGTCTTCGCTATGCTAAGACTACTAAGTATAACTCTACTATAGATTTAGTTAGGCTTAGAATAGCGAGAATTTTTCTTCACTATTATTTTAAGCAAAAAAGTATTAATATATAGTAGAATCTAAACCTCCTAAACCTACTTTTCTAGAGTAAGAGAATATTTAGCGTTATTTTAAACATAATTCTAAAAGATATATATGGCCGCTATAATAAATAGGTTAGTCTATAAGTAAGAAAGAAGCGCTAATAGAGTGTAAAAATTATAAAAAGCTAGGTAAACAATAGTCTATTCTAGTAGCCTACCTAGAAATTAGGATTATAGTAACTTATAGTAGGAGTCTCGAAACTCGTATATAAGATCTAAGTCTACGCTTAGAAGTTTATTATCTATTAATACTATTAGAAATAACACAAAATTTATAAAGAGAATAATAATAGCTCTATTAATATATATACTAAACGTATACCCTTAAGGCGTTAGAGCTAACTAAATAGCAGACCCTTTTATTTAATATATTATAGAGAAAGCCCCATTATCTACTTAGCTAGCAGCAAAGATATTGACTAATATTAATAAATATAAATAGGAAAGGAGAAAAAGCGCTATAAAAAAATAAATAGCAGCTAGTAGCCCCTAAAAAAACTTTGTACAGCGTATCTTAATATAAAAGGCTTAGTGTTATCAAACTACACTTTAAAGAAAATATTATATAATCTATTCTTAGCAGGTTATAGAAGAGAAATCCTCTAAAACCTACTTAGTAATAAGTATAGCCATAGTAGGGGCAACTACTTCTATACATTATACCTTTCTACATAGCCCTATAGGGCTCTATATAGCGTATCTTAGCGTAAGCCAAATAGCCTAGTATAAAACAGGCCCCCGTTTTACTCTATTAAGAATAGTATATCTAGGTCCTTCTACTCCTTTCACCCTTATACTATACATTCGCTTCTCCCTCTTTCTACTTTATAGTCTCTAATTAAGAATATTTTATTCTATAATCTTTTCTATACTACTATTTTAAACATATCTACTTTCTAATATTATACGCTACGTCTTTTATAAAGTAGCACACTATTCTTTAGAATATTTACTATCTTAGTGTTAGTATTTAGTAACTATACTTAAGATTCTCTTAAAGATAAGACTATAATAAAGATTATAAAACTTAGTAACTTATTTCTATAAGAGGATACTAGGAGCTTTATTAAATACTTTTATCTTAGCTAGAGTTAGAATAGCCTTTAGAATCGCCCTTTATTAATAAACCTAACTAGTAGCAGAACAGTGATAGAAAGCTCTTTAAGTTAATAGTTTCTACTATACTAAAGTACTTAAGTAGAATTCTATATTAGATTCTTTTAGGCTGCAAATAACAAAAATTATTCTCTATTACTACTTTAAGTAATTACGTATTAGTTTACTAAGTAACCTAGACTTATTAAGTTAATATTTATATAGTAAGAATATGGCTAGTATTATAATAAACAAAATTCTTAAGAATATATATTACTCTAAAAAAATTAAATTAATTCGCGCGTATAGTAATAACGCTAAGCTAGCCTATATAAGTATAAACAAATTAGAAAACAATAGTATATAGTAGTTACTTACCTTAGATTAGATATTCTAATAGCTTATTACTCTAGCTTTATAGCTTAAATATAAGTAATTATTCTAAATAGAAAGCAAGCTTACTAAGCGTACAGCAATGGCACTATATTTACTAAGAAAATAATAGTAGTTCTTATAATATATATAATTAATATATACTTCTAAGGCGTCGATCTTAATTACACACTAGACCCTCTAGTTAAGTACTTAATTAAAAAAGGGCTACCTTTTATACTATAGCTTAGCGAGGTAGTTTTAACTACTATTACTAAATACACACAGAACGTAAAGAAGTAGAATAATATATTTAAAAAGTATTAGTAGTTATTAAAGTTTCTAGAGGACTTTATATAGATATTATAGTACCTATTAAAATAAATATTATTCTACTTTAGTTAACCTTATATAATAGTATAATAGAAATATATTTTATTAGCTAGAAGCCTACGAAATTCTCTAGAATTCTAATAGGCCCCTTAGGTTAGAATTATAATATTATTTATAGCCCTTCTAAGTTATATAAATACCTAATCTCTTTTTTTACTTCTACTAAATATAAACTATTAAAACGCAATTATATAATTAGATAACTAAAAATTATATAGTTAGTCTAATATTAGTTTCCTAAGTTAGACTTTAATTAATTAAGTATATATAAATAACTATACTAGTAAATTAAAGACTAGACACGCCTCTTAATATATTTATTAAAAAGTATTGCTATATAACCTAAGTAAAGAAGTTTAAAGGCAAAGTCTTTAATAATAATAAAAAAATAACTAAAATCTACTATAACTTAAAGCGTAATCTATATAAAATTAAAAAGATTTTAGAGGTATAGAGATTTCTTTTACTAAAATTAGTAAGGTAGAATAATAAAGTAAAAGGGCTATTTTAAAATAAGCTAACTAGTCTTAAAGATTTTAAATAATTTATAATAGATATAGCCTAGATAGTCTAGATAATATAAAATAAAAGTAGTAAAAAAGGGCACACTTTAAAAAGCTTATATATAAGTACTATAATTACTAAGAAAAATAGTAAATAAAAAAATCTCTAGATATAAAAATCTTAATAAAAACTTATTTAGTTAGCTAGTATTTTATATAGTTACTCTAAGTAAAAAAAAACCTCTTTTAATAGAAATTTTTTTATTAAAGCCTATTAGCTTATTAGTAATTATACTAGCTAAAAGAGGTTAGATATAATAAGCTAAAGGCTAAGTTAGTTCTTAGAAATAAAGTAGAGTTATAAAGTATAAGTATAATAAAGTATATTATAATATACTACTCTTTAAGCACTTTATAGTTTAGTAGTAATAAATATAAAAATTTTACTCTACACCTACTATTACTATTTCTATTTTAGAGTACTACTTTTTTACTAATACTAGTAAGTATATCTTATATAATATTAAGTCTTTTTAGATATTACTCTTAGTAACTTCTTTAGTAATATAAAGAACACTATATATAAATAATTTTAAGCTTTTTTTAATATACCTTAAATTCTTTTTATATAAGTCTATATAAAAAAGTAGATAATTATTAATATAAAGTATTGCAATTTCTTTCTTTTAATATTAGTTAGAAATAAAAAGTCTATTTATTTAGGTAAAAGTACTACTAGTAGTACTATTATCTTTAAAGTGCTACTACTTCTCTAGTGCTACCACCCCTCTAGTGCTACTATCTCTCTAGCTACCACCCTTTTAGTGCTGCTATTCTTTTAGTGCTACTACCCTTCTAGTGCTGCCACCTCTAGGATACTAGCACTACTACCCCTCTAGTGCTACTACCCCTCTAGTACTGCCACCTCTGTGATGCTGCCACTATTCTGGACACAGAGGTGGCAGCACTAGAAGAGTGGTAGCACTAGAGGGGTGGTAGCACTAAGGTGGCTCTAGCGGATGTGCTATAAAGCTGGACGCAAGCTCTCTCTATTTTTAGGTTATTTTTAATTAGGAATAGCTTATATCTAATTCCGCACGGCCAATTAAGCTAGGCTATATAGTTTCGAGCCACATAGGGTTTCGAGCCACCCCACCAAAACGCGACACCTGCACCAAACACGCGATATCTCTCCACAACGCTTTTCAATATGGATGCCCGTGAGTTCGCTATTCAATCAGCTATCAACGATTTCAATTCTGGCGTGTATTCTAGCCAGCGCGCTGCGGCTAAGGCGTACGGCATCCCTCGACCGACTCTCTCTGCGCGCATACGCGGCGCGACCAATAGCCGCACCAGCCATCAGCATCAGCAGCGGCTGACTCCTCTGCAGGAGGAATTCCTTGTTGAATGGATCCTTGAAGAAGACGCACGCGCCTGCCCTCCATCCCACGCTCGCGCTCGAGAAATGGCGAATCGAATCCTGCGTATGAATGGCGACAATCAGTCTGTTGGCAAGCTCTGGACCTCACACTTCCTCAGACGACAACCACGCGTTGCCTCAGTAGTAGGCAGGAAGATTGATGCTCAGAGAGCTCATGCAGCTACACCAGATCAACTCCGCGCGTTCCTAGAGCTCTATGAGCAGACGCGACAGCGCCTTAATATACAGACAGGCAATACGTACAATGTGGATGAGACTGGCGTCGCGCTAGGAGTATGTACAAACACAAGAGTACTCTCTAGTAGTTAGAAAAAGAAGGCTTACATTAAGTCTCCAGAGAATCGCGAGTGGGTCTCTATAATTGAGTGTGTATCAGCATCAGGTCGGAAGCTACGCTGCGCAGTCATCTTTAAGGGCCAGAGCCTACAGACTACCTGGTTCTCACCAGAGTCAGTACCAGACTGGCTCTATACAACCTCTGAGAATGGATGGACGTCAAATGCAATTGGCGTAGAGTGGCTACAGCGCATATTTATCCCAGAGACAGCACCAGCTAATGGCCAGCACCGACTGCTCATCCTAGACGGCCACGGCAGCCATGTTAATATTGAGTTCCTATGGCTCTGTAAACAGAATCGAATTCAGCTCCTATACCTGCCTGCGCACTCCTCCCATATCCTACAGCCTCTAGATCTGGCTCCTTTCTCTGTTATTAAGTCAAACTATCGACGTCAGATCCAGGAGCTTGCATCGCTTGATGACGCAGCGCCTGTTAAGAAGGAGCGCTTTATTGCCTGCTACGATTAAGCCAGAGAGGAAGGCTTCACAGAACGTGTGATTCGAGCTAGCTGGCAGGCTGCTGGCCTCTGCCCGTTCAACATCAATCAAGTACTCAGTTCATCGCAAGTCTCTCAAAGGCCAGCGACGCCTATACGCCAGAAGCGACCTCAATCACCTACTCAGAGCTTCCTCTCTACACCTCAAGGACCTCGCGATCTCTATATAGCTCAGCAGGCGCTCCAGAGTTATGAGAACCCAGGTCGTACGACTCGGCTGCTCCTACAGAAAGCAGGCAAGGCGCTAGCATCTGCAAATGCTAGAGCAGCAGGGCTAGAGGCAGAGAAAAGACGCCTTGAACATTGTCTTAAGACTACTAGCTCTTAACGGCCTCGAAAGCGCGTTTATATAGACCCAAATCAACGCTTTGCAGATGTTAAGAATATAGCAGCTGCTATTCGCTAGTTAGCTGCTATAAAGGCTTAGCAGAGCAGAGCTCCTGTGCAGAGAGCTGCAGAGAGAGCTGAAGCAGCTACAGCAGCTACGGCTCTTTAGTCTATGTGTACTTAATGGCAATTATAGTAGCATTGTGGAGAGATATCGCGTGTTTGGTGCAGGTGTCGCGTTTTGGTGGGGTGGCTCGAAACCCTATGTGGCTCGAAACTATATAGCCTAGCTTATATAAAAGCCTAATTAGTGCTAGTGTAAAATAAAATATAGCTAGTAGAAATATCGCATGGCTATAAGGCTAGAGAACCTCTCGGGATAACTGCATTTAACTTGAACCTACCGACAGGATATCCTCTCATGTCCACCCCCAACGCTCCGTGGGCCATTTCTCCTCCGCCACCCGCCCGGAGAGCCAGTTTCCGGGCAGTATATGACGTGGAGGGTCTACTGCAGCGCTACAAGGCAGCTATAGCATATTAGAACTGCGGATGCGCTCTGCCCAGGCGTACTGTCACAGGGGCGGTACGATGGGGTACTTTGAAGAAACTGAACATATAGGTAGCGTATATACGAGATACTACTGCTCCCTCCACTAGGCCTACACGGCCTGTAATGTCTGCGCTATCTGCGCTGCCTTTTAGCAGTAGCCCCACTTCCCAGCCACCCTAAGCTGCTTGCAGAACTAGTTTAACAAGCACCTCTACTGCTGTTGCTAATAGTTTAGCTGCCACATAGTAGTGTTCTCGCTCATCCTCTGTGTCTGGGCTATCCTTTAGATCTCCTTAATGACCTCAAGCCGCAGCGAGTACCACTGCTGCTCGCTGTGCCGGCCAGCCCTCCACAGGGTCCCCCAACGTCGATCTAGCTCGGTGATGGAGGGCTGGCCTTGCAGGCCTACCGTCCACTCGCGCCAGAGGCTGTCTACCGTCCGCACTGCACGGCACATACGATGCTTTGGTGCTGGCTCTAGCGGTAGGTCTAGCGTTGCTGGCGCCGCTGGGCCTGCTGGTACGGGGCACACGCGGGGTGAGTCTGCAGAGGGCGTGGGCGCGACGCTGGCTTGAGCGGACGTGCTCTTGCTAGAGACTCTGTTTGCTGGCGGCGGCCGTGAGGGCTGGAGGGTGCCAGGCATCTAAGACGCCTCTAGCCAGAATATAAGGTTGCCAGACGTTAGGGTCTGCAGCTGTAGTGACTGCGTGCTCTGCAGCGCGAGCAGCTGGCTAATAGACTGCTTAAGCTCTTCTACGCGCTGCTCGCTGCGAGCGTCTAGCGCCTGCAGCTGGTCGGCGAGCAGAGGGATGGCTTGATACAGGACTGACAGGCGACTAGGCGCTGCCTCTGGATCGAGCGATGCCTCAACGTCCTGCGCGAAGGCTGCGTACGCTGGATGCCGGAAGGCAGGGTGGTCCCACACAGGGTGGCTGGGGAATTGACGCCGCATGGCTACCAAGTCCTAGAGGACCACCTCTCTGAGGTAGAAGAGCAGGTCTGTAAGGCCTGCAGTAGCAAGGTTATTAACCTGCCCTGGCTAAGGACCAAAGCGGCCCTTCCACGCGTCTAGCTGCGGCCAGATAAGAGACAGGAGCTCGGCTAGCGGCGCGACGCCAGCGCAAGGAATGTTAAAGCAGCCCAGCTGCAGCGGGTGGCCGGCCATTGTCCTTATGAACTTGCGCGGCAGGGCGTTTAAGGTAGCAGCCTACCATCTGCTCCTAGTTCCACCTGCCAGCGCGCCGGATCTGGTCTTCACTAATCCCTTTCAGCTCAGCCAGCTTAGCGCCTGCGCTCTGTCTAAGGTGGGTCTTCTTCTGCGAGCAGATGCCTGCGTACCTGTAGGCGCGCGCGACCCAGCCTCGCTGCGAGTTGTAGGAGATCTCTGCCGTAGGATCGCTTGTGCTAGACTTGATGGGCCGGATGCTGTACCACGCAGACCGCTGGCTGAGGTCAGGGAAGGCCTCCTGGCCTAGGTCCCATCAGTAGAGCAGGTAGAAGGCCAGACTACTAAGCACGCAAAGCAGCGGCTTCCTGTGCCGCAGAGCGCCAATCGTCTTAAGCCGCCCGTGCTAGTTCTGCTTGCTTGCGCGCGTAGTAAAGATCAAGGGCATGCAGCGTGTAGGGCCCTCGCCGTTGAACTCGAAGGTGAACAGGTCTAATATCTCTGCAGAGCGGCGGTCGCCTCCGCGTGTGAGCATGTAGTGGCCAAGTAGGATATCCACAAGGGCACGGAAGTGGCACTCGACAGACGAGGCAGCCGACGACGAGCCTGCGCTTTCAGCCGCGGCGCCGTGGGACCAGAGCTCGCTGCAGAGGCGCTCGAACTCATCCTCTGTATAGCCGTCTAGCAGCGTGTCCCTGCTCTTGTCAGCGTACTGCTCTCGATCGCGGCGGGCGTCTCTGCGCTGCAGAGACCTAAGGTACTCCCTCGCGTTGTCCACGCGCGGCGACGCGTGGCTGTTCATCCCCAGCGCCTTCTGCCCCCTCCAGAGGTCTGTGATGGCTGTGACGTACGCGCGAACAGAGCGCCAGCTAAGGCGAGTCTGGTCCTGCGGGACGTCGCCGCCTACCTTGCGAGACTTCGCTCTTAGAGGTCTGCTAGTGACCTCTTCTACTAGAAAGAGCAGTAGCTTGTCCTTGGTCACTGTGTCGCTGTCGCAGTACTGCTTCTGCTCACAGAATGCCTAGGGACGCATGGTTAGTGAGCAGGTGCGCGCATAGAAGACAGTACAGCGCGCTAGCAAATACCTTAAATTCTTTCTACTTTAGAGCATAGACCTGGCGCGTGTTCTCTAGCCGCTGTTCGCGTATTGTAGCTAGAACATAGTGGGCGTTGGCGCGCAGCTCTGCCTTGTTCGCGATGTTGATGTCTGCGCGCTGGCCGCGCTAGTAGCGTTGCGGTGGACCCATAGACTCGAGACGTTGCCCTGACTGATGGCGTGCAGCAGTAGAGGTGGGCAGGCAGATAGGTAGGTAGCAGTTGGGGTTCGAGATTGAGCTTGAGCCTGGGCTCGAGGATAATCTGGCGGCGCTTCCCTTCACTTCCCTCTCTTCCTCCCTATATATGGTCTTGTGAGCAGCAGCAATAATAGTGTATACGTTAATAGGCCAGCACTTAGCGCGCCATACCGCAGAGGGACATATGTTACCGAGGATCCCGGACGGGTGCCTTAGGTAAGCAGCACCGCCGCAAGCAGACAGGCCAATGGGCGAGTGGCGCGCATGATGATACGGAGCAATCTGGCCTCAGGCTTAGCAACTTAGCCGCAGGCTCAGCGGTGGGTGTGGTAGGAGCAAGATGTCCACAGAGAGCTTAAGGGGGGTGGTGTGGATATTCGGCTGAGAGCCGCCAGTGTGTCACGTGGCCCGTGCGCGCGCCGGTCGCTTAGCGGGCGCGCAGCGGGACCTCGGACACCTCTTAATAATTATGGTAGAACCTCTTTCTACTAGCTATTGCTCCTAAGCCTATAAAATTAAGCTCACTCTACGGAGGTGCCTTTCAAAAGTTTTTGCCCACCTTGGCGAGCAGGGGGTTCTGTGCTATTCCTAATTAAGAGCGTTCTCCGGCTGGCTCTAGCTCTGGCTTCCTGAGCCTCCGACCCTCCTTATACTCGTTGCCTCCATTGAGCTCAAGGATCTGTTCTATATGGTATGGAATCCGCTCAATCCAAGCCTGTATTTTCTCCTGAGGCAGCTCTCTCCAGCACTGCTCCCATGCCCGTACTGCCTCTGCTCTATTCTTAGGAGCTCCTTTCTTCGTAGTAGCCCTTTTTATCCATGGCCAGCAAGGCTCAATAGAATTCAAATTAGGAGAGTTACCACACTAGATAATCCTCTTAACATCATGAATGCTATATATATAGCTTTGAACGTAGTGGTCGTGAGAAGGCGCCTTGTCTTCCTGTACAACTGTTCTAGGCCGCGTAGCCTTACACTGCTTTGCAAAAGGAATAAGCTTTGGCAGCAGAATTGTTGTCTGGTACTGGTACCAGTCAATTCCTGAGCCACTGCCTCGGCTGAGCTTTCCAGTCCTCTGGTTCCATCTCCACTGGGGAAGCCGTCCAGGCTTGGTACGGAGACCTAGGCGACGCATGCCATTCTCAAGCTCCCACTCAGCCTTTTGATAGGCTCAAGCTCCTTGTTTAGTTCATCAATTTGAGCAGCAGCAGCCTCCTTCTCTTTCTTTGTTTCTGGCGTCCAGCAGTGACAGGGGCCCTTCTTGTCGTACGAGAAACAGCCCCAAAACATAAATTCAGAGTAGCCTTTCCATCTCTCACGAATACAGCTCCGTACGAAGGCCTCATCTGCTTTCCTCCATACTCGATATCCTCCACGCCTATGGTTGAGAACAACAGACGTTTCGTCTGACCAGATAACATTCTTCCAATCTTCAAGCGTCCAGTCTTGATGGGCCTGGCACCACTTATATCGATCCTCCTTCATCTGCTTCGTCAACCCAGGCTTCCTCGTTGGCTTGGTCTTCTTGAAGCCTGCCTTCCTTAAGATTCGCCAGACTGTGGCAGCTGAGATATTGAATCCTTCTTGGCTAAGTGCGCCAGCAACGTCAGCGCAAGACTTCTCTCGCCCATATCGATCAGTGCGTACGGTGTTGACTACTTTCTCGGAGACTTCAGATTGCTTTGATGGCCGGCCAGATCGATAGGCGTTTTCAAGATGCTTATCTTCAAGCTTCAGCGGCCGCTGGCCTGGATCGAAACCTCGCTCGATTGCTCGCGCGTATATAGAGTTGATCGTACGCTTCTCGATTCCAGTGAGTCCGGTGATCTCATTGTTTGACTTGCCTATAGCCTTAAGAACGACTACCGTGGCACGAGTAGAGTTATCGTGATGAACCATAGCGACAGTACTAGATAGATCAATTGACAGAGAGTAGTAGTTACAGAGGGTAAGGCCTGAGGTTGAGAAGTGGCCACGTCAACTCGGAGATGCTTCCCGATCTGGAATGTGGCGCATACCCCTGCTCGCCAAGGTGGGCAAAAACTTTTGAAAGGCACCTCCGTAAAGATACGCGGATTAACTGGGGTGGTAAGCTAAACTAACATCTGAGGGCGTTAACGAATTGGTTAATAGCGATACTACCGTCCCGACCTGGCTCGTGCCCCCAGCCACCCCACCAACACGTCCATCTCATCAGTTTCAACACGCGATAACTCAACCACCATGGCACTGATTGACGAGGCGATTGCAGAATATAAATCGCGTGAACCTGGAGATAATAATACGCTCAAAAATATTGCAGAAAGACATGGTGTTAATCGCTCAACGCTGGGGAGAAGGTGTAAGGGCGCGACAAGCTCCCGGCAGGATGGGTACGCGTCTCAGCAACTACTCAGCCCACAATAAGAGGAGGGACTCGTTAAGTATATTGGAGAGCTTACAGCTTGTAGGCTACCTCCTACAAGAGCTATAATCCAAAATTTTGCGTCAAATATATTAAAAAAGCACGTTGGCAAGAACTAGGTTTCGCGCTTCATTAACCGCAACCACGACTATCTTATCTCTAAATGGAGCGCTGGTATGGACGTTGTACGCTACCAAGCTAACGCTTATCGCAAGTACGAGTTGTACTTTGAGCTGCTGCATCACAAGATCGTTTAGTATAAGGTTCAGCCTTATAACACGTATAATATAGATGAAAAGGGCTTTATAATTGGCGTCACAGGACGCTTAAAATGGGTGTTTAGTCGGCTTTAATAGGAGCAAAAGAGAGTGCGAGCATTACTCTAAGATGGCTTACAAGAGTAGGTAACACTTGTGGCAACTGTTTGCGCAGATAGGAGTACTTTACCGCCAGCCCTTATATACTTGTTAGTAAACAGTACACTACAAGCCTTATGGGTAGACGAAATTAAAGCTAGAAATCACGACGTGTTTGTGAGCTCCTCACTAATAGGATGGATAAACAATAACGTTGGTTTAGCCTGGCTTAAGCAGGTGTTTAACCGCAAAACAAAGCAGAAAGCGCGGCTGCAGAGAGACTGGCGCCTCCTTATACTTAACGGCCATGGCAGTCACCTCTTAATAGACTTTATCAAATTCTGCGAAGCTCACCGTATACTGCTGGCCGTGTTTCCCCCTTATTCTACTTACACGCTTTAGCCTCTTAATGTTGTTTGCTTCAAACCTCTCTTAAGTAACTACTCTACTAAGCTCTCTACCTATCTCTTTAAGACCTAAGGGTTGCTGGCCGTCCAGAAAGAAGACTTCTTCTCACTATTCTAGAGAGCGTGGCAGTTTACGTTCACAATAGATCTTGTCTACAAGGCTTTTAAAGCTACTGGTATATGCCCTATAGACGCCAACGTTATACTTAAACGCTTTAGCAAACAAGGCAATGAAAGTGAGCAACTGCCCTTAGCGCTCTTACTAACTGACTGGCGTTGGATGGAGCGCCTTGTACGCTCTGCAGTGAAGGATACCACAGCGGAGGAGTCTAAGTCGCTCTCCCAAACGCTCCACCAGCTTTAAGTTCAAAATGAGGTGTTGCAGCACGAGAACAATGGCCTGAGGGAGACGCTTACCGCAAAGAAGAAGCGCAAGAACGCTAGAAAGCCTCTTGACTTGCAGCGCGAGGAGGAATACCATAGTGGTGCTACCTTTTAGTCGCCCTCTAAGGTTGAGAAAGCACGTGAGCGTAAGGCAGAAAAACAATACTAAGAGGAGCAGGAGAGGGCTGCAAAAGTGAGCAGAAAGGAGCTTTAAGCTGCTGCTAAGTTACTTTGAGAGTAAGAGAAAGAGGAGCGTTGTGTGGCTCGATAGAGGGCTAAGGAAGTGCGAGATTAGATGAAGGCTAAACAGGCAGCTGCTTAGGCAGCTAGAAAAGCGACTTAAAACACCTAGCAAGCCTCTATAATTACCTAAATAGGCAAGCGCAAAGCTTTAAAAGCACCTCTAACAAAGCGCAAGCTAAAACAACCTAAAGGTAGTGTTGCAGCTCGCGCGGCGTCCCTAGAAGCTGCACTAGCTGCTCCACCTAAACTCAACTCCCGCGGCCGCACTATCCAAACTCCAGCTAAGTATAGATAGTACAAAGTGATCGAATTCCTTTATAGAGTAGCTACAATAAAAAATCTCGCGATAATACCTTTTGTAGCTGTTACAATAGCCTCATCTTTGTGGTGGTGAGCATGTTGGTGATGGGGCACAAGCCCGGGCGGGGCACGAGCCAGGTCGGCACGGTAGCGCTATGGCAATCCTTGTTGCAAATCTAAGCTCGGCTATATAGTTGCCGGCCACATAGGGATTCCGGCCACCCCACCGAAACGCGACACCTGCACAAAACACGCGATATCTCCCAACAACGCTGATCAAAATGGACGCCCGTGAGCTAGCTATACAATCAGCTATCAGCGATTTCAACGCAGGTCTTTATTCTAGTCTACGCGCTGTAGCAAAGGCATATAATATCCCTCGATCCACGCTTCAAGGCCGACTAGGTGGCGCGACAAACAGTGCGCTCAGCCATCAACACCAGCAGCGATTGACTCCTCTACAGGAGGACTTCCTAGTAGACTGGATCCTCGAAGAAGACGCGCGCGCTTGCCCTCCCTCACACGCTCGCGCTCGAGAAATGGCGAATCGAATCCTGCGTATGAACGGCGACAATCAGCCTGTCGGCAAGCTCTGGCTCTCACACTTCATCCAGCGCCAGCCACGCGTCGCCTCAGTAGTCGGTAGAAAGCTAGAGGCTCAGAGAGCTGAGGCAGCGAATCCAGAGCAGGTGCGCGCCTTTCTAGAGCTCTTTGAGAGGACTAGAAAGCGCTTAAATATACGCAATGAGGATATCTGGAATATGGATGAGACAGGGCTTGCTCTAGGAGTATGTACAAACACTAGAGTACTCTCTAGTAGTCAGAAAAAGAAGGCTTACATTCGGTCTCCAGAAAATCGCGAGTGGGTCTCTATAATCGAGTGTGTATCGGCGATAGGGCAGAAACTACGCTGCGCAGTCATCTTCAAGGGCCAGAGCCTACAGACTACCTGGTTCCCCTCGTCCTACGTACCTAGCTGGCTCTATACAACCTCAGAGAACAGATGGACGTTAAATGCAATAGGTGTTGAGTGGCTACAGCGCATATTCATACCTGAGATGGCTGTAGGTGATAGCCAGTACCGCCTCCTTATTCTTGACGGGCACGGCAGCCATATTAGTATAGAGTTCCTATGGCTCTGTAAACAGCATCGAATCGAGCTCCTATACCTACCTGCGCACTCCTCACACGTCCTACAGCCTCTAGATCTTGCTCCTTTCTCTGTTATCAAGTCTAGTTACTGACGCCAGATCCAGGAGCTCGCGTCGCTCGACGACGCCGCGCCTGTCAAGAAAGAGCGCTTTATTGCCTGCTACTATTAAGCTAGGGAGGAAGGCTTCACAGAGCGTGTGATTCGAGCTGGCTGGCAGGCTACTGGTCTCTGCCCATTCAACATCAATCACGTGCTCAGCTCGTCGCAGGTCTCTTAGAGGCCTACGACGCCTACGCCTCAGCAGCAGCCCCAGCAGCAGCCTTAGAGCTTCCTCTCTACCCCTCAAGGCCCTTGGGATCTATACTTGGCGCAGCGCGACATCCAGAGCCTTGAAAACCTAGGTCGTAGCACCCGGCTACTCCTACAGAAAGCAGGTAAGGCGCTAGCAGCTGCAAATACTTGAGCTGCAGGACTAGAAGCAGAGAAAAGACGCCTTAAGCAGCAGCTAGAGACTTCTAGCTCTCAGCGTCCTCGAAAGCGCGTTTAAGTAGACCTAAATCAACGCTTTGCAGAGGTAGAGTGTATTAGAGAGGCTATACGCGCAGCTGAGGCTTCAGCTGCTCAACAGAGTAGATCTACTATATCAAGCACTACAGAGAGAGCTGCAGTAGCTATAGCAGCTGCAGCGCTTGAATCTATGTGTAGTCAATGGCAATTGTAATAGGCGTTGTTGAGATATCGCGTGTTTTGTGCAGGTGTCGCGTTTTGGTGGGGTGGCCGGAATCCCTATGTGGCCGGCAACTATATAGCTGAGCTTATGGGGAGATAGATACCGCTGTGGGGCACAAACGTGAATGGTATACAAACGCAACACTGACACGGCGTATTTGAAACATTAGCTCCTGGGCACTGGCTTGCCACTCCGTGGAATTGCGATCTGTGCCGCCTGTGCACGAGAGGCACAGTAGCACCTAGGTTTAGCGAAGCTTTTTGCTGTCTAGGCTTACGTTATTAGAGCTAATATATTCGATGAGCAGCTCTTTTAAGGGAAAATCTTTGTGTGATGTCTTAACTGCCATCTGGAATCTGTGATATAGAGCTTGTTCTGGATCCATGCTAAGTCCCTAAAGGACCGCTTCGTTTCGATAGGGGCCTAACCTGGCTTTGATGAAGTCTATTCGAAGATCTCGTGTGTCTATCTTGTTATTGTTTGTATTGCGAAAGCTGGCTGTTGCCAAGTGCACGAGCATTAATGTGCTTTCAACACTGGGGTAGATGGCAGGCTGTCGCGTGAGTTGAAGAATTGTACAGAATAATCGAGAGAACGTACATCTTGGGTAACCTTTACCCACGAATAATTATCCAAACATCTCTGGATAGATAATGGTGGGGACGCGGAGCCAAGAAGGAATACCTTTTCTTTGAGGGTGTCCACCACAACTAGGAGTATTGACTTAAATAGAGTGGCGGAAACTCTATTGTTTAAGAACATCTCCTCTTCCTAATCCTAAGACTTGGGCTCTATTATAGATAAAGGAGTAGGAATTAGCGCAAGAAGAAGGTTATATATTAGCGGCCAAGCTAGTTAACGCCCATATATAAGCGGATTAAACATATCGTAAACTGCGCTCTTTGATATATCCTCTTCTGGAGTTTGGTATAGTAGACAGAATACTATATGGTAAGCGCTTTAAAGGTACGATTTAATTTCCTTTATGTCTTTAGGACCCAGAACATCTGCGTTTTGTATTGGTTAAGTGTTTGGAAATTCTACTAATTAGTTAGCAGAATTATAAACGTAGCCCTCTACGCTGTTAAGGCTTAGCATGTCCGGGTTTAATAATGGTTAAAAGCTTGATAATTTTATAATCTCTCTTGTTTTGTCTGCTAGCGCAGTTTTACCCTCTATATTTTTAGAGTTTACTATTTCTAAATTGCTTATAAGTACCAAAACGTCTTTAAATGGCCCTATAGCGTCTTTAAAGTATCTCGGCATTTTAATATCTATATCTTAATCGAAAAGATTGTTACTATCGAAAGTAGAAACATTATTGTTATAATTACTAAGATTTAAACCCAGGTCTCTATTATTAGAATTGTGGTTATTAGAAACGAATAACTTCTTATTATCTAAGCTGTTTAAATTACGAACACTTTAATAGTTGCTAAGATTATTCTCTATAAATTCTTTAGTATTTAGATTAATATCCTAGTTAATTAATCCTTTGGCATTTAATAAGTTATCTATATTTATAGAATTAGCACTATTATTATTACCCTCTTAACTATTTCGCTCTAATAAGGAATTGTTTGTGTATTTAAAAGTTTGCTAAGGCATATTAGTAAAGCTTTATAATCTAGTGGTTAGATTATTTATCTAAACTATATCTCTATAATATAGTTAGAGAGTATTAGAAATCTAAAGTGTATTTAACTAACGCTATAGTGTGTCCTAAATATTCTTACTTTATAATTAAATAGTAAGGAGTAACTAAGTAAGCTCTTTGTTGCCTATTTTTAGGTTGGTTTTATTCTAGTTCTAAGCGAATCGCTTTAGTTATTAATACTATAGGTACTTTGTAATAAGCTTAAAAGGAAAACAACGTACTAAAATAAGACTTAGAGCCTTATTTAGGTCTATAGTGTTAATAAATTAGAAGAATTAAATTAAGACTATGATAGTAAGTCCGCTATATCTAACCACGCCGCATAAAATTTTTATTACGTAACATGCTACTAGACGGAGGTATTAGAATATGACTAACTTAACGAGGTATAGCGGGCGCAACTAAAAATTAAAAATGTTTCTATTACTTCTACTAAAATATTTATAATAAGATATTACTTTTAACTATATGCCTACGTAATATAAAATTTGATTAAGACTATTAAGATTATAACCTTAAGGTATATAGATTATAGTAGCGATAGTGTTATTATATAGATAGTACTATATTACAATTATTATTAAATATAGCTACTAGTTAGTCTTTTTAAAGGCATAAGAGCTTAGTAATATATTTCTAAGCACGTTTGTAGCATCTATTTCCACCTTGTTAGTTATATTTAGAGTAGAGATAATTATTTTTCTTATAATCTAGAAAAGATTCCCTTTAATATAGTTAGTGCTTTATAATTTTTATTTAAACTATTAACTTATTAATATAGCCCCAAGACTGCTAGATAGCGGACTAGTAAAGTAGTCTGTCTGATAACGTCTAAAATAATACGATTTAATTAGAAGCGAGGTAATAACCTTAACGCTTACTTTTTCTAACGATACCTAAGAATATTAGTGTTAGTTTTTCTACTATTCTATTTTATAGTAACCCTAGTCCTTGCGCTGCTTAACTTCCTATAAGGAAAAGGTGGGCCTTATAGTATTTAAGGCCTCGATCTGCTTGGCTAGTCTAACGTTAGATTAGAACATATAGATCGCTATTAGGTTTACCTTTGGCTAGGAGTATACTTTATTATATATGTCTATTAGATAATATAGAAAGAGCTTAAGAGTTATATCGATATTTAGCAGACATCCTAATATCTATTGCAGCGTATAGTACTTATAGACTTAATCTCTTAGTCTCTATTATCTTATAAATGGCTAAAGAACATGCTAGAATGCTTTAGGAAAATCATAGCGATTTGTTTTAACTAAGATATGGGTATTATTAAGTAAAAGACTTAACAATGCGACTGGCTAATTAGACTCCTTAAAGGGGAAGAAACAAAGTTAATTAAATAAAAGATACGGTTTATTGCTTATTGCCATCTAGAAGAGAAACATAAGTTTACTAAGAATAAGCGTTGGGCTATTATCTAGCACTTAATTAAATAGTTCTTAATAGGGGACATAACCTTTATAGAAAGTTACCGCAAAAGCTTAGTAAAAGTTAATAATAAGATTAAAGCCTTAATAGGAAATTAAAATACACTAAGGACTCTTTCTTTAGCATTCATTACCTTCGAATCTCCGCTTTCTACTTATATGGCCTGCCAAACAGTAATTTATTCTAAGGCGAAATATAACGCTAACGCCCCCCCCTGCGTAACGCAAAGCACCCCGTGCCGCAAAAGATTTCCTATAAAAGCATCTCCACACCCCACCCCACAGTAAATTAAATCGTATCAATGGCAATCCTCTTCTTCTAAGAATTCTCCTTAATCTGATGGTGAGTGGCGAAAAAATTACAGCGCTCTTACTTATGCTTTTAGTCTTCCCTTTTAAGGCCTCTTAAACCGCACCCGGTTTATATCCCTACAATAAGACGGCTATCCATAAATGCTAGAGTTCGGGGGTCCCAAACGATAGCTCTATAGTGTAAGGAAGTATTGCAGAGCTTTGCAGATACGCGATCCGTAGTATGATGCAATCTGGATTTATCCGCGCAGAGGGGGTCCTAAGCATGATTTTCGCGGGCCGATCTAGCGAGCTTACGTGGTGTATCGCTGGAAATTATTACCGTATTGTATTTTATTCTATGCTTAACCAGCGAAGGTTCGCGCTATTCCACAAATGTCTAACGACTAAGAGGCTATTTTTGGATGGCGGGCTGGTGTTCGTTGCCGCCAGCTGTTCGCTCGTTGGACCACTACCGCCGACATGGACTGGGCCAGCAGGGTCCTTTTACTAAGCTATATTATCGCGCCGTCAGACAGCGATGGAATAAGATTGGATGATGGTATATTGCGCTCTATTTCTGGTGGCAAATATCAAGCACGTGATTCTACATGAAAGGCTTGCGACTTGATCTAGAGGATGCTCGAAGCTTCGGCGTGCAACTTAGGAAGTATATATACACCTTAATCCCCGGCCCCCTCTATGAAATAGAGGAATAGAGAAAATAAGATAATAAAAAATAAAGAAATACTAAAGGCTTTAGGACGTGCTAACGAACCATACCCTTCCTGATCCAACCCCAACGCTAATTGTATTGTCCAACACTGCTGAGCATGACGGCCGATATTCTGAGGGCAACCATATGAACGTCTTCGAGTTATATGTAATCCAAACTCCATCCGAACTTAAAGCTATGCCTTTGTATTGAGGTTGTTGGACTTCTGCATTATTCAGGGGTACAACTGAATCTGATGGATTTCTAAGACTGATGGTGCCAATCTCAGTGTTAAGGCACGAATTGGTATAATCGAAAGAGATGCGGGAGAGTGTCCAGCCAACATTGAGCGTCTGAAGGCAGGCGCCGCTGCTCGGATCCCAGATCTTGACCGTCTTGTCGTACGACGCCGACGCGAGCCGTGCCGAGTCGTGGGAGAAGGCAACGGACCAGACCCAATCGCTATGCCCCTCGAGCGTCGACAGGCACGCGCCGCTGCTCGGATCCCAGATCTTGACCGTCTTGTCGTACGACGCCGACGCGAGCCGTGCCGAGTCGTGGGAGAAGGCTACGGACAAGACCCAACCGCTATGCCCCTCGAGCGTCGACAGGCACGCGCCGCTGCTCGGATCCCAGATCTTGACCGTCTTGTCGGCCGACGCCGACGCGAGCCGTGCCGAGTCGTGGGAGAAGGCAACGGACCAGACCCAATCGCTATGCCCCTCGAGCGTCGACAGGCACGCGCCGCTGCTCGGATCCCAGATCTTGACCGTCTTGTCGTACGACGCCGACGCGAGCCGTGCCGAGTCGTGGGAGAAGGCAACGGACCAGACCCAACCGCTATGCCCCTCGAGCGTCGACAGGCACGCGCCGCTGCTCGGATCCCAGATCTTGACCGTCTTGTCGTACGACGCCGACGCGAGCCGTGCCGAGTCGTGGGAGAAGGCTACGGACAAGACCCAACCGCTATGCCCCTCGAGCGTCGACAGGCACGCGCCGCTGCTCGGATCCCAGATCTTGACCGTCTTGTCGTACGACGCCGACGCGAGCCGTGCCGAGTCGTGGGAGAAGGCTACGGACCAGACCCAATCGCTATGCCCCTCGAGCGTCGACAGGCACGCGCCGCTGCTCGGATCCCAGATCTTGACCGTCTTGTCGTACGACGCCGACGCGAGCCGTGCCGAGTCGTGGGAGAAGGCTACGGACAAGACCCAACCGCTATGCCCCTCGAGCGTCGACAGGCACGCGCCGCTGCTCGGATCCCAGATCTTGACCGTCTTGTCGGCCGACGCCGACGCGAGCCGTGCCGAGTCGTGGGAGAAGGCTACGGAGTTGACCGTACCGCTATGCCCCTCGAGCGTCGACAGGCACGCGCCGCTGCTCGGATCCCAGATCTTGACCGTCTTGTCGTACGACGCCGACGCGAGCCGTGCCGAGTCGTGGGAGAAGGCAACGGAGCTGACCGAATCGCTATGCCCCTCGAGCGTCGACAGGCACGCGCCGCTGCTCGGATCCCAGATCTTGACCGTCTTGTCGTACGACGCCGACGCGAGCCGTGCCGAGTCGTGGGAGAAGGCTACGGAGTTGACCGTACCGCTATGCCCCTCGAGCGTCGACAGGCACGCACTCCATTGATCCCCTGTAACGTTACTTGGCTTTATCGTAATCCACTGTGGCTCTTCTTCTTTAAAATAGCCCCTCACTAGGCTGCTGGCTGGACTAAACAGAAGTGCCGATGCGTATGCCTGCAAGGGACTGTTTTCTATTGCCCCCTTATGCGCCATAATAAATCGATGCGCATCTTGAACAAGCTTGTTTAACATAGCTGCATCTGCTCTTCCCTAAATTGTATCAGCATGCATAATATAAAAATAGTCGTCCAGGGTAGAGCATTACGTCCACTAACGCCTTCAATTTTGCTATTGAGACTACCCCATCTGGTAGGCTTTTGCACAGGCTAAGAGCCTCAAGCCAGTAAAGGAATTTCTCCCTTAAGAATTTGTGGATGGCGCCACTGTCTTGCAGGTCCACTAAGGAAGTCGCGGAGGAGGCAAGACTCCAATCGCCAAGGTGGTCAATCCAGTAGATGCACGAGTAACACAGAGTCGCTAAGGGATCTGGGTCTGGCGGTTCTACTAGCTCAGCAGGATACCCTAGTTCATGGAGGCTGTACATGTCTCGCCGAAGTGTCGACATGATCTGGAGGGATTTTGAGAAGATTGAATAGTGAACACCCTCCATTCCACAGGGAAAGATTTTGGAGCTCGCTTCCTGAGATAGAAATTCCTTTGCTGATTGGTGGACGAAGAATACAGTGCGTTCGCGAAGCGTCAGGAAAGAGCCACAAAGCCCTATAACCTCAGACAAAGCCTCGTAATCCCCGGAAACACCGTTGGGCATGTCGACGAAAGACACGAGCTCGTCTAACGTGACTGGCCGGTAGACAGTGGAGACGACAGCTAGTATACGTTCGCAAAGGTTGGCATCTTCTGAATCGTGGATCTGGTCCATCATCCGCCTGTACAGGGCGTCGAGTCCGGGCGGAAATGCCGTTAGCTTTTTCTGAACCTTCCATTCCGATACATAGGTGAGTTCTTGACACACTAATGCTACCCAGAGGAAGGTGCCTTTTGCGTTCAACGACAAGTAGTGCTTGACAGCGTCCCGCGTCTTATCGTCGTATTTGTTTCGCTTCGCTAACCAGTTTACTTTGAACTGAATGTATGCCCCAACAGCTGCAGAGACGGAGTCTTCGTGCAGCTCAAGACACACCCTTACTTTTTGCATTGCAGGGTCGAGCTCCTTTTCAATCACCGGCCAGTTGCGGCTAGAGACGATCCACTTGACACGAGAAGACACGCATGACATCTGGGCGACGAAATCCAGTAATTTAGGTAAATCCGTAACGCACTCGTCGAGCGCATCAACAATGAGGAACGTACTGTTCAAGCTTGGATCTTGCAGAATGCTTGTAAAGATCTTAGACAAGGCAACCCAGGCGTTCGCATTCTCAAAGAGTGCTTTGCCGGCGTGATCGTGCTCTTTCTGAATATGCAAGACGAGTGATGGCTGCTGCTTAACAAGCAAGTATAGCAGACCTCGCAGCACTGCAGTGGCGCTATTAATCCGCGAGTCCGTAGCTTGGCAAAAGAAGTAGGACAGGAGGTCTGTCTTCGCGATCGACTTCTTCAACTCTTCGATGATGCCGCAAAGCAGCATTGTCTTGCCCTTCCCAGGATCGCCCTTGATCCAGAGCAGTCGGCTGTTCTCGTCGTCACGCCATTGTTGGAAGTCTGCGTTCTTAAGGATCCAGTGGTAAGAGTCCTCTAATAGCCCTCCCTTAGTGTCTTCAATGCGCCTCTTGTCATTACAAGGATTAGTAAGATGTAGGTCTTGCATGCATTTCTTCTGCTTGTCGATTTCTTCTCTAAGTCTCCTAAACGCACTCTCCATCCCTTCGCCATAGATAGGCGGTATATGAACACCAAGAATGCCTAGTAAGGAGTACGCTTTATCTTCCTCAAGCTTGGTCTGGCGATTATTGATCCACGAGATTCGCTCATTGACGCTGAACTGGGATAGGGGGGCCCCTTGGAGTGCTGATCCAGGAATCGCTGTAATCTCGTGGATTTGCTG
This sequence comes from Laburnicola sp. R22_1, assembly GCA_014281115.1. NCBI lineage: Eukaryota > Fungi > Ascomycota > Dothideomycetes > Pleosporales > Didymosphaeriaceae > Laburnicola > Laburnicola sp. R22_1. The sequence continues at coordinate 83,391 of JACONQ010000011.1, forward strand.
TCTAAGCGAACCTTTATCACCAAGCCGCTTGCCTTCTAAGGAGAAGAATTCAACCGAAGCTGGAGCAAGAAGCTCTTGGAGCGTCCAGCCCCGGGTAAACCATCTGCTCTTCCAGAAAGCTGGCTCCCATTGCGTTGTTGACCTTTTTCTTCTGTTCAAAATAAAAGAAGTTGTGGAGACATCTGGTAAATAGGCGTAGCATCGATTAGCCTTACGGTACCAGCAAAACATCGAGTTAATAGCGTGCGAGAGTTCGGCATTGTTTCTCTTGTTGATACAACACGTATCAATCCAGAAGTATTCTAGGCCATCGCGTGCAGCTTGCTCTGCACAGAACCAGATCTTCTCATAGCCAGGCTTATCCTTGCCAGTATTATTCGTTAGGTCGTCAAAGGTGACCTCCTCAGCATCGGCGCCCCAGGTATGTGAAAGAATCGCGTAAGGAGGAGGGATAGAGTCGTCGTCGATCTGAGTAAGAACGAAGTCGCCAGTGTCGCTGCGTTGCACAAGACGCATTGTTTCACATAAGAGCTGGACGGGGGCAAGCGGTAGGAACGGATCTTGGTCAGCATCAGACGCGGCAGCCTAGCCGAAGAGACAAGGCAGCGGCTTGTTGAGCACTTTAGTCCTAGGCTACTAAGGTTAGCCAGCATAGGAAGAGAGAGGACGTAGAGCTATACCTAAGGATCAAATTCGATGGCGATGCGGCGCGAGAGTGCGCGAGTTCTATTGCCGTGTCAGTGGGTTTGGGCTAGAGTAGGTAAGACCAGGTCATCGCAGGTGGGTTGCGGCTGATTGCACAGCCCACTATGGCGCGGACACTTACTGTGGTATCCGGCCGAAGTAGTGTAGGTGGGTCGCGCACAGCAGGGGTGCGCATCCTATGTAATTAAATACGACTTTCTGACAAATCCACATTTAGCGTCACCCAATTTGTATAGAGATACGTGTTTCTTTGTCGCGCTTCTTCATCCCCACGTCACCCGCATAATGTCCGAACCACCTTCTACACCTCGCCATCGATACCTTACCCGCGATGAGGCTGTAGAGGCACGCGCCCTACGTCGAGCAGGCCATACCTACAACTTTATCGCCAACCAGCTTTAATGTACAGAGAGACAAGTTGGCTACGCAGTTACTAAGGATCGCGTCACGCCTAAGAAGCGCTCCGGTCGCCCACCTCGCCTTACAGATGCCCAAGTTGATCAACTTAAGGCATATATACGATCCTCGCGTAGTAATAGGCAGCTAAGCTATCTCCAGCTTGCTAAGGGACCTTTTGAGCACTAGGGAGTTGGCGAATATACAATTAGGAGTGCTCTACGAAGGAGAGGGTACAGACGCTGTGTAGCCCGTGCTAAGCCTCCTCTTACTGAGCAAAATCGGCAGATACGCCTTGCGTGGGCAGAGGCTCATATCAACTGGGAACCCTGGCAATGGTGGAGGATCCTATGGAGCGATGAAACATGGATCACGGGTGGACGTCACAGAAAAGTATGGGTAACAAGGCGACTAGGAGAGGAGCTAGAGGATACCTGCCTAGTAGAGAAGATCCGCAGAAAGCGTGGGTGGATGTTCTGGGGCTGCTTCTCTGGCATGTCTAAAGGTCCTCATCTGTTCTGGGAGAAGGAGTGGAAGTCAATTAATAAGGAGAGCTACTGTGAGCGGATTGTACCACTTATTGATGGCTGGTTACGTCTAAATCCTCACCTAAGCTTCATGCAAGATGGGGCACCAGGGCACTCAGCTGCGTACACAATAGAGGAGCTTTCTCAAAGAGGGATTTATCCTATCTTCTGGCCAGCATTCTCCCCAGATCTTAACCCTATTGAAGCTGTGTGGAACAAGATGAAGGACTATATAGAGGTGAATTACCCTGATCAAGAAGGTGGGAGGCAGCCAACATATGATCAACTGCGTAGGATAGTACAGGAAGCCTGGGAGTCGATCACTGTAGAACAGTTAAGGGAGCTCATTGATAGCATGCCAGCTCGATGCCGGGCTGTGATTGATGCCGAAGGCGGTTATACAAAGTACTGAAATTTGTATGTAATATTAGACAGAAACAGAAAGGTTGCATTTAATTACATAGGATGCGCACCCCTGCTGTGCGCGACCCACCTACACTACTTCGGCCGGATACCACAGTAGGCTAACTACAGGGCCCATAAGCCTTACAGCCACAAGCTAGCCGTTCTAGATGACAAATGTAAATAACGTTGGCGTGATTATGTAGTCTGTAAGAGCCATTTCGCGCTAGCTAGATATAGTTCGCGCTTCGATCAGAAGTACCAATTAGCGTAGCAAGGACGCATGAATGTCCCCGCCACATCGAGGCAAAAGGCTAATATGACTGCGCAACATCGTCAAAAGGTTCTGACGCTTGTATAAGACATATACCTTCGCATCGTAGTAGCACAAACAAGGTAGTGCGGCTATAGCAGAGAGACATCTTTATGCGACGAAAGAAAGCACCTTGTCTATTAGGCGCGGAGGCAACCATGCAAATGTAATTTATTAGTAGGGAGGCTGCGCTATATGCGCAAGTGGCTAAAGTACACATTCCTTAGAAAGACATAGAATATTTTGATGTGTGCGTAGACTTATTCTTGCTTGACATCAAAGTACCTCGCATATTTTGCGGTACGGGGGGTTTTGCGCGACTTAGGGACGGACGTTATGCCCTCTTTTTACGTTAACTTACAAAGTTATATAGGACAATATTAGTATAAAATAGTAAAATAGAACTGCTTGCACTATTATAAGTAATCTCCTTATTACTCTACTTGCTATTTTTCTTACTATTCTAGTGTCTCTTTTTAGTTTACTATTTTAGGTTATATACCTCTTAAAATTGTTTGTATGGCTCGGGTGGCTTTAGAATATACTTGTCTGGGCACTTGTATTATATAGGGCCTATTACTATCGCTATTTTTAACCTTTCTACTAAAACTGTTTTTGATAACATTGTTACTCTTAGTTAATATACAATGGAGGCTAGACTAGTAGCCCTTTTTATATTAGTAAGAGATGCATAGGGAAAATTAGTATGCATTAGTTAAGCTAGTCCTAATTTACTAGAGCGGCGTAGTCTAATTATAGTAACTAGGCTTCTACCTATCCTATTCTTTGTTAGCGCCTTTATTTACTCTCTCCTAACCCATTCTATTATATTAGTAAGTAATTATAGACTAAGCTAGCTAGGCACTAGCGCAAAATCTCTATTTAGGCTTTTATAGAAACTACTCTGCCATCGCAAAAAGCAGTGATGTCTCTTGCTTAATAGTGTGGTATTGCAACTATGGCTAACCCTCGAGAGACGTAAAGGCACAAGGGCAGTAATATCTCACCCTATTAGAAGAGAAAGCCCTTGTTTAGTATATTATGCGAATGGCTGCCTTTAGTTCTCCTATACAAATTAAGTACATACCCTCGCTTACCTTTAATATTATCCGCTAGTAGTCTATAATAAACCTAATAGTTATACCACTAAACAAGAACTGGCCTTAGGCATTCGCTAGGCGCCACCTAGTCCTTAAATAGAGGAGGAATAGAGTAATAGACTAGAACTATTACGATAATAATATATATAATAAAATCACACAGTGGTTTAAGATAATTAAACTAGAACTTTAGAGCGCTGAGATATTACTAGAAAATGTCTATAATATAGACAAAATAGGGATTATGCTTTCTATGCTAGACTCTATTAAGGTCCTTATAGGTAAGGATAACTAGCGAGACTATAGAGGCACTAGTATTAAATAGATAATAGTAACTGCTATTAAGTGTGTATTGGCTAGTAGTGAGTATTTAAACCTAATAATTATCTGGCCCGCTTTAACCTATTAGAGTAATTAGACAACGTTTTCTACCCCTAAATAGGTCTATACTTACTCTAAGTCTGGCTATAAAAACTCCTACATTAGCTTAGAGTGGATAAAACGAGTGTTTAATTCTTAAACTAAGACATAAGCCAAATAAAGACTACGGATACTAATATGTAATAGGTTTAGGACCTATAAGACTCTTAAAATCTTAGAATTCTATCTAGAGAATTGTATAACACTGTACTAATTACTATCTTACACTTCTTATAAACTCTAGCCCTATAATATCTCTATCTTTAGTCTACTAAAGATAGCTTATTATAATAAAGTAGAACGCCTCTATTAAAGAGGTGTAACTATAGTTAATAAGAAATACTTCACTACCCTATATAGTCCTATAAGGGAAACAGCGATAACTAAGAAGAACATACTTGCTAAGTGGGCCAAAACTAGCCTCTTTCCATTTAACCCAGATAGGGTGCTTAAGAATATCACGAACCCAGCCAATAGGCTACCTACTACTAAGATACCCGCTAAGCTATTAATCTACGGATAATAATAACAACACCTAGCACTATTAGCTACCCATAGAGTAGATAACAAGACCCAACTTTTTAGGCCTAACAACTAATATTATTATTTGCGAGTCTATTACCTCTTAAGTATTAAAAATTGTGCTTTGGCTAGATGCCTAGTTTGTAAATACGCTATCCCCGCGCTAAGCAAATTCGTTAGAAGATAGCGAAGTAAGATAGTTATTAGCCAAGGTGCTATTAACAATGCCTATAAATGCGATATACGCAATGCGCTTAGTCTTCCTAGTATTTTACTACTAACTCTTAAAGCTTCTAAAAGCACTTTTTGTTTAGCACTTAAACAAACTCGCAACTATTTACGATAAGTATAACTAAATACTAATTATCTATCTGTATCTATAAGAGCACTAGTAGATTAATTAACACTAGGATCTTAGAGGACGCCAGCCAAAAGTATAGGACTCTAACAAGTAGAAGATGTGGTCCTGGATTATCTCTATATTTAAGTAATCTTTGTCTAAAAAGCTCGCATTATTAAAGGACGTGTTTGCTAGTAGTATGTATATAAGGAGAGATGATTTAGTTATCTATCTTTGGGATCGTTCTTCCTTTTCGGCCCTTAATATCCATAGGATAGATTCTAGTATGCCTCTTCCTAACATTTACTAATAATGGGCGACTAATATAGATTAGAGGAGCTAATAGATTGCCGTTCGAAGACGTGGAGCCAGTTAATATACAGGTGGCAGAAACTTCTTAAAAAACTAAAAGAACAAAGAAAAACAGATAGGGCACACCTTTTAATGGTGGGATTTATATGTTAAGCTATAATCGATATACTAAATAAACTAGCCAAAGAAGTCTGTTTTATTAATAAGCTTAATAGGTTAGGATCTAGCTCGGCCGTATTGTTAGAAAAAGAACTACTTAAAACTCTACTATACTGTTATTAGCAGAAGGTTGCCTATAATATTAAAAGCTTTTAATTATATACTTTTAACACTTTTTAACTAAGATATACATAATAACCAATCTGGTGACCTTTTAGTTAAGGAAAGTAGTAAGCAAAAATAGTGTTTGACTTTTAATATATTATTATATAAACTTAAATTTTATATATACTTTAATTTTATAAACTTTTAATTTATATAGACTTTTTATTTATATAGACTTTTTATTTATATAAACTTTTAATTTCTATAAACTTTTTACCTTATATAAACTTTTAACTTATATAAACTTTTAATTTATATACACTTTTAACTTATATAAACTTTTAATTTATATAAACTTTTAATTTATATGAACTTTTAACTTATATAAACTTTTAATTTATATAAACTTTTAACTTATATTTCTATAAACTCTAGCACATAAGAGCCGTACGGATGATGGCAAATTAGTAGAGTCAGAATAGGAAACTAGAATATATTTCAAATTGTTAAAAAGGCTGTAGAACGACTCAACTTAATTAATATAGTAAAAAAAACTTTCTTATTAAATCTAACTACTATTATATATATTAGCACTCTATAGGCAAGCTACTTAAATTCTAAAGCTAATACTTTTAGCAAAGAATTGCCTTCTAGCTCCTAATCTTATCGTTCTTGCTATTATAAGCTACTATAGGTATAGAATAAGGTTTTTTAATAGGCCTCTAGAATATAACTTTAATATTATATATTATAATAGAAAGTTAAAAAGTTAAAATTTATATTAAGGAGCTACTTAGGTGGCTAGTAGCGCCTTTATAGGGTGTATACTGCTACTAATCTTACATATATAATTTACTAAAGTACTTTTTTTTACTATACTAAAATATAGAAATTAGAAAAATTAACTATCTTACTAATAGGCGCTATATTAATACTAAAAACTATTATATATATACTCCCTAAATAATGCCTCTAAATAAGCTAGTACCTTTACTAGTGCTTACGCTAGCTATACTTTCTCTTTAGTAAATATTAAAATAGATTATGTAATATAGTAAAAAGTAGGTAGGTAGTAATATAATAAGTATATAATACTTATATAATAAGATAAATAGTAAGGTAACTAACTTAGATACTTTTTCTAACTTAGGGATTTGGCTTATTTATATAAATAAAAGATCTTAGTAATTATATAACTATATATATATTAGAAAGTTATTAACTACTACTTTAGAAAACTAATAGTTTTTTATTTATAATTACGCAATAGTATATAATTAATAGGATAAAGAAAATTCTAAAGTCTAGACTTTCTAGGCTATATATTTTTATTTAATCTTAATTTAAATAATAAGCTAAAAAGTAAGTAAGTACTTATTATACTATTATATAATCTATAGTATAAAGTATATAATAGGTAATAAGTATTAACGTAAGTATTAAGCGAGTGGCTATGCTAGACAAGTGGCCACCCCTAATAAACTTTTGGACCTTCTATATATAATTACTTAACACTATAACAACTTACTATAATATATAATATATAATATATAGAATTAATTACTAACCTCTACTTTATCTTTTTATATATACGTAAATTGTGTCCTATTTTTTTATAGTACTTATAGTGATTTTTATACTATTTACCTATATCTGCTTATACTTTACCTTTACATATTTTCTCTTTTACTTATGCCCTAACGTCTAATTAGGCTACTAAATCCTCTACCTCTTTCTTTAATAGGTCTTTGCCCTTCTAAATCTGCTTTCTTTTGCGTAATTTGCGCTTAAAAGCTGCTTTATTTAATTCTTTAAGCTACAGTACTCGGGTAGCTAGCAATATTTATAAATATAGTATTATTTTAGTGCCCTTTCTAAGCTAATTAACTATCTTAACTATAAGAGAAAGTAAGGAACCCTAATATTTTTAAATATAATTACAAAGCAGCGTAGATTAAGCTTCTACTTTAGTAACATTACTTAGTATTTTAGAGTTCTATTAGGTAGTTTCTAGTGTAGGCAGTGTTAGCGTGCAAAGTATAACTTTAAGCTTTAATAGCACTACTAATAGGTTATAAGGCACTAAGCTAGTTACTTTAAAGCTTAATTAGATATTTGTCTTTAAGAACGTAGGCTTAAAAACCTTTACAAAGGACGTAATAAAAGCCTTTTTATTAATTTAGCTAATATAGTCTATTACTAAGACTCTAATCTCTTTTCTATACGCCTACTTTAAAAGGGCATAATACCTAATATTAAGTAGCTATAAAATATGCAACGAGTGTAAAAGTATATAAAAAGTAATTATCTTATTCTTTTTATAGAGATTCTAAAAGGCAAGCAACTTATAGCTCTTATAGCTGTTAATAATAAGTAGTATATAGCTACTTACTCTTCGCTCCCTTATCTACTTAATAAAGTATATTAACTAGACTATACTAATCTTATTTATAGTCTAGCTATTATTGCTAACCCTAATACACTATTAGGGCTTTAAATTAGGGTACTAGTACGCATTATAGTTCTTTGCTTTAAAAATAAAGTAAGGCGTAATTGTCTAGCCTATTGTATTAATAGTAGTAAATACTTTAACTTAGTTTCTAATATCTATAGTAAAGCTAGTCTTATTAAAGTTGTAAGTATCTTTGTCTAGTATACTATACTTAGCCTTAATATTCTATATAAGGTTAAACTAGGGCCTAATAACCTCTAGATCGCTATATAAGACTCTCTAATAATTGCGCTATTAATTTAAATAGAACTTAAGCTCGCCCTTATATTTAATAAAGTTTAAGGCCTATCTTAGGCTAATAGGCTTATTACCACGCGTAGTATATAGTTAGTTAGCTATATCTTCTACAGAACATAGTGTTAGCACAAATTTTTACGTATTTAGCTTTTTAATATAGTGTCTAAGCGTCTCCTCTTTAGTCTTTTAATGGCTTAATAATTTAGAATAAGTATTACGTAGTAATATCTTCCTAACACTTTAGTAGCGGAGGGTTATTTAAGATATATTGTAAATAGGAGTAGTATATTACACGCTTAGTTTTTTAGATAATTTAATTACTTAGAGGGCTAGTTTAATCCTCTTTTTTTTAAGAGCTATTCGAGATTAGGTAGTTAAGACATTAAGGTTTAAAGTTTAAAAGCTCTAAAAGTTTATTGGGGGTAGCCACTTGCCTAGTATAGCCACTCGCTTAATACTTATATTACTATAAAATAAAAGCTTAATAAAGTAAAATTACTTTTAGCTTTATTAAAGATCTTTGTCGTGTAGAGATTCTAACCAAGGTCGAGTCCGCACTATATACAGAGAGGAGTAAAACAAGAGCCACTAAAACCTAGTATCTAGCACATAGTAGTAGTAACAAACTTTTAGCTTTATATTTTAATAGTAAGGATACAAGTAGTCTACTAATTTCTAGTCTTAGTCTTATTAAGATTTAACTATAAGCTATCTAAATAAAAACTTTGTATACTCTTAGAATATAGTATAATACTATTATAGAAAGCTATAGAGATACTAAAAAAACACTTTAAAATAAGGTAAAGTAGTAAGATAGGTTTAGTAGCTATTTAGAAACTATTTATAAGTATATACAAATTAGCTCCTTATAATAGAGTTAATTATAAGCTATACTATAGTACTAAAAGTTAATAATAATAATATAATATATAACTACTATCTAGTGCAGTATAAAATATATAACTAGATATAAATTAACTATTAATATTATCTTTCTATCCTTATAAATATTTAATTACTAGTTAAAACCTTAAGGTTAGTTGCTATATCTATTTTTTATCTTAAAAACACTATTACTACTAGACTTATAGTATTACGCTTCTATCTAAAAGATATAAATAATAATAATATAGCTATGTATAATAGCTAGATACTACTTAATATTAAAGACTATATAGTTTATACTAAGGACCTATATAATAAATAAATAGTTACTATAAAATTAAATTACTATATTAAAAAGAATATATATCTTAGTATGTAAAAGCCTATAATTAAAGGTAGAATAAGTTATATAATATATATTACCCTAAACTAGTTTAAATATAGAATACTTATAATAATTAGTAATAAAAACTAAAAAGATATAAATATTTTTATAAAGTAAGAGGCTATATTAGTAGCTATATGCTATTACATAACTTATAGGAGTAATTACTACCTAATATTAAATTTTTAATTAATAGCTACTTACTTTAAAAATAGCAGTTATACTAAGTAAGTACTAGAGGCATAAAGAATATACAAATATATAATTATATTATAAGAAATTTATAAGAAAAAAGTAAAGTAAGGCTAATATAAGTAAAGTATTAAGGTGCTATTTAGTGCTAAGAGTAAGAAGTATATATATAATTTATTATATATTATAGTAATAGTAAAGTATATATATAGTAAGTTATTTATTATTTAGTAATATAGTAAAAGGTTAAAAGGTAAAGTTAATTATTTAGTAAAGTAGTAGGTAGGTAGGCAAGTTAGAGTATTATTATTATAAGTTATTATTTTAAAAGCTAGGGGAAAAATATTAATAAAACTTTAATATACACTAGTCCTAGGGCTTAGTATATATATAATATAATATTATATTATATAGGCGCTAATAATATAATAAAAAAACATAGTAATTAAAGGTACTACGCCACTTAAAAACTAATAAGTAAAGGTAGTTTATACTTCTGCCTAAAAGGATTAATTATAAGCACTTTTAGTAAAAAAGCAAGTATAGTATATACTAGTATTAATTTTAATTAGTAACTAAAAGTAGATTATAGTAGACTAATAGGCAAGATCTTTAGTGCTAGTAAAAATCTAAATACTATTAAGGCAAATTATTAAAGTAATATAGCTAAAAATACTAAAACTAAAACTAATAGTATAATAGTACTATTATTATAATTTTTATCTATTTATAAAATCTTAGCTTTATAATTACTATAAAGTAATTAATAGTAGTAATAATAACTATAATAAGTATAATATACAAATTTAGAAATAAAGTATATAACTTAATAGTTTATAATATAGGTAGCTATAGTATATTACTATTATTACTAGTTTATTTTTAGCTATATAGTATATTAAATTAATCTATCTAGAGATAGAATAATAAAGGCTTTTATCTTAAATAATATAATAAAAAGAGTATAAAAGGTAGTTATAAAAAAATAAAATTATATAATTCAATTCTATATAACATTAAATTAACTACCTAGGGTAGAATAATAAAGGCTTTTATCTTAAATAATATAACAAAAAAAAGCAAAACCCTTACTTAGTAAATAAAAAGAGCATAAAAAGGTAATAATAAAAATTACGTATATATTTAAACTCGCTAAGCAAGCGTAAGTAAGCTTAGTAGGTCTTAGCGCGCACATAGGCTCCTATATATAAAATTTTGCTTATAAAAAGGCCACAATTAGAACTTTAGTAAAGGAAGAATAAAAAAGGCTTTAGCATAACTACGCTATAAGTTATTTATCTCCCTCCTCTTCTACTATTCTAATTATTATAAATAATATAAGTTAATATGTTAATAAGTATATATTATTTTTTATAAGTAGAATAAGGGTAATATATACTAGATACACTATTACTCTATTACTATATTAAGGTTATCCTTAATAAAGCCCCTACTATCTCTCCTTACCTTACTATTTATCTAGGTATTAATAGTAACCTTACTAATACTAAGGTACTCACTAATACTAAAAAGTATACACTAAAGTTTTATATAACTACTACCTAGGTAATTATACTAAAGTTTTATTCTATCTATAAGATACTTATCTAGTGTAAGGAATAGGTATACTTAACTATTTATAAGGCTATCCTTATATACTAGTTAGATTAGTAGCTAGTCTAGTTTGTAAAGAATAACAAGACTATATTTCTACTCTAGTAGATATAATTACTTTATATTAGTAATAAAATCTAGTAGAAAAAAATAATAAGGTTTTTATTAATAAGCTCTAGTATAGTAAGAGTGTTGCGTAGATCTACAAGATTCTTTTAGCTATTATTACTATTATTACTATTAAGGTAGCTTATTTAAGTAAGTATACTACGTAAGTAGCGTGCAAGTATAAATAACTAATAATAGTAGTAGCAATAAGCTAGGCGCTATATATAGCGTAAGTAAACTTTATATTAGAGCTAAGAGTTTATAGAATATAGGCGGGGTGCAAGTAAGTTTAAACTATTATTATATTATAATATTTAAAGTTAGTCTTTAATTAGAATTAGGTGCTGTGTAAATGTATATAATAACCTTTTATCTTAATCTACTTTAACCTTAAACTAAAAAAACGTTAAAAAAAGGCGTTTAGTAAGCTAATAACTATTCTATAGTATAATATATACTTTAAAACTTTATTTTTATTTTTATTATAATTATATATACTAATAAGATAACTAATAGTACATAACTTTAAAATATTAGTTATAATAAGAATAGCTAATAAAGTAAAAGTTAAACTAAATAATACTATAAATATTTAATAGTTGTTTTCTTTTATTCTATATATAATATATAAATATATAAGATTATAGAAGATTATAAAAGGTTATAATAATAACTACTTATACTATAAAAAGACACTATAAAATAAATTATATTAGATATTATCTATAAGAGTAGTTAGAGTAGTTATTACATAAATATATACACTTTAATTATTTTATTTATTTATAAAAATAGTAGAAACACCTATTTTAAACTATATAGAGCAAAGTTAAAATTAATATATAAAATATAAAATAAGCTAATTTTAACTTATAAGAAGATACTTTAGGGCATATTTAGTTTTATTAGTTTAGACGTTAGATTAACTATTAGATTAATAACTAAGTAAACTAGGGGTGTAACTAACGCTATGTTTAGTTTTTTAATATTAGTTTAATACAACTAGCGATAATAGTTTTAGTCTAATTATAGCTAATATTTTATTTCTACTAGTTCTTATATAACTTATAGTTAATCTATTTAGGCTATTTAAATACTTTAGTTTATAAAAAGAGTCCTTAGAACTTTAGTTATAATTAAGGTTTCTATTTTATAATTGTCTGCACTCTCTTGTCTTCCAAGTCTACGAGAACTGTTGTTAGATAGAACAAGCGCGTTGAGGTCGGATCTGCATAATTGTGCAGGGACCACCGTGCTTGGCGCACAAGGCGCGACATTAGAGCCAGCCAAACATAGGGGTGACACAACACAGAATACAGACACCAGATACTGAAGACAGAGACCAGTTTTTCCTTGCTACCTGTGAACCGACACTGATCAGTAGTTACCCTCACAGTTGATGCTATGAGATAACTACAGACAGCAAGGCGAACTAGAAGAGACACGACGAGGGGTATAGCGATACCCTAAACCGTGTGCTAACAAGACCCTAAGCGTTTACCTGGGTCTCCGCGTCTATCACGCCTTCGCTGGAACTCGCGCGTCGTAGCCCACTACTAAGCAACGAGGACTCTAAGCGTTTACCTGAGTCCCTGTCTATCACGCTCTACAGTACCCGCCGCTGACGGTACTATCAACCTGCGTCCCACGCTTTCGAAGAGACGCCCCACGAAATCACGATGCCTTTCACCAACCACCTCACGAAGGAAGAACAGGCGCTTATTGACGAGGACAGCTGGGGCCAGCCCCTAGATGTTGACAAGAATACGGACATCAAGACAATTGACACAAAGAGAGTTAACACATATATCCTCTTCTACTACCAAATCTCCCAAGATAAAGGATGGGAGGACTACGAGCTCTAGGACAAGATAACTGTTATCTTTGAAGGATGGCCAAAAGAACTATTCAACAAAGGCGATAAAGCTCTTGTTACTGAATGGAGAAACTACCTGCGCCAGCAAGGCGTCTTCGTAGCCAAGGACGGCAAATCGATTGCCTACAACATAGCGGAAGCGCTGCAGGGCGACTATCACAAATGGACTGACGAAGAGGTCACTCACTAGCTCAAAATAAGCAAGAAGTTTAACTCACGCTTTAATCCAAATCATGCGCCTCCATACAATACACCTTTGTCACGACAATCCTCAAACAACTCCCTCCTCCTTACTTCCCCTCGACCAGCTCCAACAGCACGCACCGTCTACCCACCCATACCTCCACCACAACAGCAGCCCACTCTATACCTGCCTCCTTGGCAACAGCACAACGCGCATCTATCCCCTACACAGCAGCCGAACCTGTACAATACGTACAACCCTCTACAGCGCGAAAGCCCTACAGACGCCACGCGTCTTGACAACACACATAGGCTTATTACAGACCTCTGCAAGCTGTACGACAATAAGAAGCGCTTTGGAGGTGGGCTATACGACGTATTTGACACCAAATTCAGGATCTTTCGCGACAATTGCAGCAAGATTGAACTACCTGAGCGGCACTGGGATCGAGCCTTCTCTATTATGCTGAAAGACAGAGCGTCCAGTTACTACTATAACCGCCTCGCTGGCCAGAGCTATGACCTCGAGACAATGATAGGTATAATAAAAAGCCATTTCCACACTGAGGAGAATCGTCAACTGTACCTTAGCAAGTGGAGAACGACTACGCTGGCGCGTACAATCAGCGCCCACCCTAACAAGTCTCATCTTGAAGCCCTTTAATTGCTCATTAACAAGCTCTAGAAGCTTCAACGTAGGTTAGGCCATAACTACTAAGGTGACAACGTACTGCGCGAACAACTACTCAACGCGTGCAGCGGTATTAAAGACTGTAACCTTGCCCTCTTTGCCCCAGCGCCTACTTTTGAAGGCCTCTGCTCTACTCTACGCTTATCTATTAGCGCTGCTACCCGCTCGCGCGAGGCGCGTAATCCAAACCCAACGCAATACACCGCTGACGGCGAGTACCAGAACGAATACAACCTCCAACACCCCTACAAGGATGACTTTAACAACAACATAGAGGGCTATAAGCAGTACTAGACTGATAGGACCTACAGAGGTCGAGGCTCATAGAGAGGTCAAGGAAATAGATCGCAAGGATTCTCGTCGCGTTTCTCGCCGCAAGACGTTAACAGCTAAGGACTCTATCAAGGCAACTCTTAAGGACTACCTTTTCAACGGCCACTGCCACCTAAGCAACAGCAATCTTAAAAGAAATGCTTTATCTGCAGTAAGCCTAGCTACTAGTTAACAAAGCACTCTGGGGACGAGCGCAAGCAATCCTATAATAGGTTTCGCTAGACAGTATCAGCCTACTCACACAACGCACAACCCAACGTCGCTGACTTTCACGCTTTCCTGACCGAGTACGAAGGTCTCGAAATCAACAACAAGGCCCAGCAGATGCTCGCTAAGATGACAATTAAGGGAGACTAGTTCGTCACTGAGTTATCTGGTACAATTGACGGCAACTAGACGATTGCCTATCTGAACAACCAGGCTGTATACCACGCGACTACCCGAATTGACGCGTTCAGAGCTGTTAATGACGCGCCCGCCACTATATTTACGTTCGAGGATCGATACAATAAGAAAGTCTTCTAGGGCATCATGCCTAACATAGGAGCCTTAGGCGTCTTAATAGCTGGAGAACTATAAGTGACTGCTCTATAGGCAGCTACAAATTTGCAAATAGATACCTTAACAGCTGGGCAGCACCAAATCCGCTTTAGCAGAGGCTAGGTAATTACATCTATAGGCACCCTACACGTTAACACGGCAATTGGTGATGTCACGTTCCACGTACTACCTACTAATACGCCATTCTTGCTCTGTCTGGCCGACATGGACAGACTAGGCGTTAAATACGACAACCTGCGCAACGTACTAATTCAGGGCAACCAGCTACACCTAGTTGTACGTAAATAGGGCCACCCATGGCTCCTCATTAATTAACCTAAGCGCACCGCAGCCGCCAGCTGCCACCTTACAGAGACTGAGCTACGCCAGCTACACCGACGATTTGGCCACCCATTAGCTCGTCGGCTCTACGACTTGCTCATCCGCGCTAGCTATGACGACGTCCACAAAGAGCTTACTAACAAGCTCGTTAAGTACTGTCAACAGTGCCAACTGAACTAGAAAGCACCCGGACGCTTCAAATTCAAGCTTAAGGAACCAGACCTAGACTTTAACTGCGAGGTAATTGTTGACGTTATGTACCTAAATAGCAAGCCTGTCCTACACATAGTTAATAACGCGACTGCCTTTTAAGCTGCTCGCTTTCTCAAAGATATATTAGCCGCAAGCACCTAGGACGCTCTACGGCATTGCTGGATAGATACCTACGTTGGACCGCCTGAGTACCTTGTCCATAACGCCGGCAGGAACTTCATTTCTACTAAGTTCAAGCAATTTGCCAAGTCACTGTCGATTGACGTCAAAGAAGTACCCGTAGAAGCTCATAACAGCGTAGGCAAGGTGGAGCGGTACTATGCTCCATTACGACGCGCTTTTGAGACTATCCGAGTTGACTTACCTACAACAATAGACAAGCGGCTCATCTTGCAAATGGCTGTTAAAGCTGTCAACAACACTGCGGGTCCCAACGGCCTAGTGCCTACACTCCTTGTCTTTGGCGCCTACCCACGTATGATAGAAGACTCTCCCCCGTCGCCATTAATTACTTAACGCGCTGCCGCCATTAGAAAGGCTATAAGAGAGGTCAGACAAATACACAAAACACGCCAAATTAATGACGCGCTAGCGACGCGCAATGGACCTGCGACGATTGAAACAACTACACTGCCTATCAACTCTAACATGCGCGTCTGGCGCGAGAAGGATGGATGGATGGGCCCCTACAAGCTCATCGCTGTGACTAATAAAACCTGTACAATACAGCTACCGCATGGCCCTACAAATTTCCGCTCAACAGTCGTTAAGCCGTACTACACTAATACCTCCCCAACGAACAACAAACCAGCCACGCCCCTAGCGACAAACAACGATAATGATAGCCACCCAATAGATATGCTAGACAACGTAGACAGCTATCACAACCATAACAGCGACACAAGTAGGTCCGACTAGCAACCAGGACCAGAACCAGCTTTCGAACCCCCTTAACGCAAACGCGGCCAACCCAAAGGCAGCAAGAACAAGCCTAAAGCCCCTACAGCCCGCGCGAATCCTCCTCGGACAGCCTATGTGGCTCCTACAGCGTACACTGCCTACGCGCTGCGTAACAAGGCTTACATAATAGAGGTCTTCATAACGCACAAAGAAAACACCAACTGGCTACTTGCTGTACAGCTACGCCAAGAACAAAGGATAACTACACCTAGTTAACTATTTAAGCTGTTAGACAACAAAGAAATTAATAGCCTTATTGCTAATAGAGTCTTCCACTTTAAGCAATACGATCCCTGTAAGCACAAGGGACGGATTTTTAAGTCGCAACTAGTACGCGAAATCAAAGGCAAGACTACCGCTACCCCATACAAGAAATCACGTCTTGTAGTGCAAGGATATCAAGACAACAGCAAAGCGACAATCCTTACCCAGTCGCCGACTATCCAGCGAGCTAGCCAACAAATTATCCTAGCTATTGCTCCTTCGCTCATGCGCAATAGAGCCCCGTCGCTAAATGAAGAAATCTCGCTCTGGCTGCAAGACATTACCCAGGCGTACGTACAGTCACGCACAAAGCTCAACTAAGTAGTCACCGCCTACTTGCCCAAGGAAATTAAGTACAAGTATCCGCCTAACACAGTTATAATAGTCGAGAAGCCTCTATACGGCCTGGCTAAAGCTGGTACCCATTGGTGGGCAACGTACAGCGCTCATCACAAGGAAAAACTTCACATAGAGACTTTAACATACGACCTATGCTTGCTTATAACTAACACTTAGGACACCTTTAGCGTAGTAGGCATGCAGACTAACAACACTCTTATCCTCGCGAATAAACGCTTCTCTAACCTAGAGGAGAAGGAGTTGATATTTACAGCTAAGCCAAAGGAGAAGCTAACACCTACTACTTTATTACTCTTTAACAGATACATCCTATCAATTAATCACAACGGCAAGCTCTCACTACAACAGAAGGATCAAGGCAAGAAGATTCAGCTTATCGACACAAGCTCAGCCAACTATCAGCAATAATACATCGAGCAGAGGGCTCGCGGCGCCTATATCGCGAGCATCTGCCAACCAGAGGCGACTTTTAACCTCTCTGTTGCCGCACAAACTTAGGAGCCTACCGCCAACAACGTTAACGCGTTAAACAAACGCTTACAGTGGCAATTAAACAACCTCAATCGTGGCCTTACCTATAAGGCACTTAACCTAGCTTAAGCCAAGGTCTTTGTGTTTGTTAACGGCTCCTTTGCTAATAACAAAGATTTAAGTAGCCAGATTGGCTACACAATTATATTAGCCACAGAAGATATTGCTAACACTAAATTTACAATTCACAGCAATCTTATCTACTAGAGCTCTGCGAAGAGCAAACGCGTGACCCAAAGTGTACTTGCGTCAGAGATCTACGCAATAGTAGGAGGCGTTGACCTCGCCTACTCTATTACCTCAACGCTCGCCATGGTTACACAGCAGCTTAGCCTGCTATCTCTCCCCCTAATAGTTTATACAGACTTATACTCACTGTATAAGTATATTGTCAAGCTAGGATCAACTAAGGAGAAGCGACTAATAATCGATATCATGGCTTTACGTCAATCGTACGAGAGGAGGAAGTTGTTTAAGGTTCGATGGGTGAATGGCCAAGACAACCCTGCTGACGCCATGACAAAGGCGTCGCCAAACAAAGCTCTCGAAGCCCTTATTAACACTAACTCGCTGCGCGTACAAGTTAAAGAATGGGTAGCACACAAGACTCCCGCAAACTAGCTCTAACTAAAACATAACTATTAACGATAACAACAACCACCACAGTCACTACCTTCCTTCTACACTCCTTTTTCTATAAAAGAAAAGTTGCCAGTGTCTACACTCTCTTATCTTCTAAGTCTACAAGAACTGTTGTTAGATAGAACAAGCGCGTTAAGGTCGGATCTGCATAATCGTGCAGGGACCACCGTGCTTAGCGCACAAGGCGCGACATTAGAGCCAGCCAAACATAGGGGTGACACAACACAGAATACAGACACCAGATACCAAAGACAGAGACTAGTTTTTCCTTGCTACCTATGAACCGACAATAATATTTATAATTATATAGCTATACTACTAAGCCTAAATTACCCTATATTATTAGCACTAGTAAGTGCCTTTACTAGTGTCAGATTAAAGGGTTTATTAATAAATAAAGTCCATATCTTGATAATACGTAATGTTAGTTGTTGTTGTTCTTCAGGGTGTCCTCCCTCTAGAGGTCTGCTTGTGCGCTGTTTTGGTTCTTGGTTAATCCTCTATACTATCCCTATTTGGGTAGGAGCTGTTTTATCTCTCTCCTGCCACTCACGATAGTTGTTCAGATCACCTATCTAATCTAACACACCCCCTTAGCTTGGCGACCTCGCCTTAAGCTGTTCCCTATTCATTCTTAGGTGATCTGGGATGTCCCAGCATCTACTATTCTCCCTAAGGCTTCAATCTTTTGTGTTATCGCATCTATTTCTCCTTGCTCTATAATTATGCGGTTCTTTACGTTTGCTAGTCCTACTTAACTTAGGAACTAGGGCCAGGTCCTAATAGGAAGGGTCTTAGTGAATCTATTGGCGATTATATCGCTTAAGGGGGCATATATTACTCTAATTAACTTCCTTTTTGCCTCCTATTATAGCCAGTGATTGTGGATATCCACATGTCGAAGCTTGGTTGTTAGCTAAGAGATCTCCTTGTTAATTAGCCGAATTGTCTACTTATTGTCGCACTAAATAGTAATCACTAGGTCTTCTAGTGTTACTTAAAGTTTGTTAAGCAGCATTTGCGTAAACATAGCTTCCTTAGCTACTTGGGATAGTGCTAGGAGCTCTGCCTTAGTTGTTAAAGTGGTAACTGTGTCCTGCTTATTGGCTTGCTAGGCGATAAGACCGCTAAATAGTTTAATTGTATACCCTTAGGAACTCTTCCTATCCATTGTGTTGTCTGTAAACAATACGTCGCTAGCTACAATAAGACTATTATCTCCTCCAAACTCTAGGGCGTATGTTTGTGTAGAGTGTAGGTATAAGAGGACGCGGTTAGTCGCTTATTAATATATTAGGCTTAGATTAATAAGGAAGCGGGCAAGTTATAAGATAGCAAATACAACGTTAGGGCGTATATTCACCGCTACAAAGAGTAGGGAGCTAATTTTGCGTTAGTACAGGTTAATCTCTCCATATGTTGCGAGGTCTATGCAGCCAGTAAGCTCTATTCGAGCCATCAGGGTATCGTGGCGAAGGTCATAATCAGTTGCGAGTTAGACAATTTTATTAATATACGCGGCTTGCGATAGCTATATCTTCTACTAGGTTCGGTCTCTTATTACCTCTATTCTAAGGAACCATCTCAAATCCCCTCCTCCTATTAGGCTGTATTTCTTCTAGAGATCCTTCACAACCTAGTCTGCTAGTGTATGGTTTTGTAGGTGATACGCGAGAATAATATCATTAACGTAGAAGAAGATAAACACCCCTTTTTATACCATGCAACATGGTTTGTGTAGAACTACAGAGAAACCAAGCTCTGTGAGGTAGGCGGTAAAGTCCCTTTGCCATAGTAAGGGTGAGATCCGCAGGCCATACAGCGCCTTTTAAAGCTGAAGTATCGTGCCTAGACGTGCATACCCACGTGGCATTTACATATAGATAACACAATTAATTAATACATATACGAAAGCGTTGGTCACGTCATACTACTTTAGCTCTAGGTTAAACCAAGCAGCAATAGCCATCAGTATCCTAAACGATCTTCCTGCGAGTGTGGCAGCATAGGTCTCTTAGGTGGTAACATTGTTCTGTTAATCGCCTTGGACAACTAGCCTTGCCTTACACTTCTAGAAGTAGTGGTGCTAATCGAGCTTATAGGTGTATACCCATATTAAATCTAGTATCTGGATCCCTTCTTATCTTGCCTAAATAGTAGGCACCTTAGTCTATAACTTTGTTTGTTTGTGGCTATTAAGGTGTTCTTCCTTAGCTTTCTTAAAGAGCATATAGAGTAGGTGCGTAGGCTTGAGCCTATTTAGAGGAGGTGCTAGTAATAGTTCGCTGTAATAAGGCTAATAGCCTTTTATTATTATGCGTTCAATGCTTGCGTTATCCAGTTTCTTCCCCTCTACTTCACAAATATGACCTGCTTTAGTACTAGCTATAAAGGCTGCAGCCCATAGTGCAGTGGCTTTCGCTTCACTAGGTAAGGAACTAAGTGAAGATTGGAGTCTGTCCAGATTATAGGAGAGGGGCAACTAGGGATTAACCAGCTTTCCTTCCTCTTCACGCAGGAGGGCTCTCTTAACAGGCTATATTCCTCTAGGGCAAGGCAGGGCTAGATCTAGCTCCTAATCATCTCTAGCGCTGGGCAGCGAGTTGGGGCACTACTCGTATCCACCTAAGCTCATCAGTTGCGCTAATAAGGCTGCTAGTGGTAGTGTACTTGGCGGCGTTGGGTAGGGTATGACCTTCCTCCCGCGCTCGTCGTACTGGGGTGTCCCCACTTGCTCAGAAGGAGAGTCGCCCGTCGCTTTATCCTTATAGAACCTGCTTATAGCATCATTCTGTTGTAATAGTAAAGGCGGTAGCTCTATTGTCCTAATCCAAGTTGCAATTTCTTTAAGGGTACTGTGCATAAGATTGTCTATAATGTGTTTTATATCTCTATTAAAGATGCTATCTTTGTTAAACACTACGTCGCGGGTGCTAATAACCTTGCCTATTAACGGTATCTATATCCTAAAGATATTTAAGGAAACATAACCTACTAAGTATCTAATCTATGCCTTTGGGTCGAGTCTTTGTAGACGTCCTTTGCTACGCTTTGTATTATCTGTTATAGCAAAGGCCTTGCAACCATATGCTTATAGATGGGATTGGTTTGGTTTGCGTGGGGACGTAACTATCCTATTTTAAAAGGCGATAGCGGTAAAGAACGCTTCATAGGGCGTCTTTTAGCAATTCGAATACTTGGGTGTTCGATTGTATAGGTATACAGCGGTTCGAGTCACTTCAGGCCATACTTCCTATAGTAGATTCGCGTCAAGGCGCATTGCACGAGCTTTCTCCTTTACCACACCCCCTAAGCGTTTAGCTCCGCTGTTTTGGGCTTGGGTATCAGGTGCTAAGGGCTCAACTGCTATACCTTGCTCGTCCCTCCACCTCTGGGCTTCGGCTGAGCGAAACGTCTCATTATCAGTCTTAATAACTTTAATCATAATTCTAAATTAGTTCTTTATAAATGTGATAAATGTTTGGAGGATTTTAATAATTAATCTGGCAGGTTAGTTATCTTTAAAATAGAAATCCTATAGCATACTAGTAACTCTACACATGATTAGCATTTGGCTCTTCTCCTTTGTGTTACTCCCTTCTTTGTAATCATAAAAGTCTAGGGCTATTCGCTCTCCTGAACCTTCTAGGATTATTTAGGGGGTTCTTCTTATCTGTTACTTAGACTTTGATCTTCCACATGCGTCGCACTTAACGGTAGGAATGCTAACAATCTTCACCCCCTCAGAGTGATGCACAAGGTGCTTAAGTGCCTAAGGTCCTAGGTGTCCCAGTCGTTTGTGCCACATCTCACCACTCGCTTATTGTCGCAGCTTAATTGTGCGTGCTTTGGTTGTTGCAAAGGTTAATTTTGGCTTAGAGACATTATTATACTTAACAGCCTATTGTCTATATCGTTCTTTAAGGAGCGCAACAGCACTATTATTATACCGGCGTAGTACAGTAGGGTTTGACTTAGTATCCCACTATAGGCCTTATTGTTAGAGTACTCTAAATAAGACAAGGTTACAGTGTAGGTCTGGGCAAAAGGCCACATCTCTAAGGTAAAGGCGGCGTGTTAAGCCTACAGTCTTCACTCTTATATATAGTGAGCTATATGCTATAATCCATACGCGTAAGTTCCCTGCCTATAAGAAATCTCCTAGTGTAGGTGGCCGAGTGTTCGTGAATTGTCTAATATTATTTGCTACATGGCACGTTGTCCCTAAGTTAAGGATAAAGGATTGTTTAAGTGGGTACCTTAACTGTTTTGTTATAAAAGAGGCGGCGGCTATCGCAATATTAACCTTTCTAATTTGCCTTCTATATAGTCACTCTTCTATGGAAGCTTCTATTATTAGAGTCGCTGAGTGCAACTTCTTAAGAGCTGGGGTCTTTAATTGTGGCCTTTTCGCTAAGCGTATTTCCTCCTAAAGTTTAGTATTGTTGCTAATCCTTTCTTGAGCCATTCTCTTAACGCCGTCTTGGGCTCTCTAATTTAGAGGCGCTGTCTTTGGCATTACATACTAACACTTATTAAGATTATGTAGTCTATTACAAGCCTTACACTTCTGCATTATATGGTTAATTATATCACTATCGCGATAACTACGCTTTTAACGTTGGTTGCGACCTCTTCTGTGGGTTAGTTTAGTATCAGCATTATTATTAGCTTCTTCTCTAGCAAGGGTTAGTCCTCTAGCTGCAAAGGCTGCTCTAGATAATTTGCTCTTAGCTAGGTATAGTAGGTTAGCTTGTTTTCTAAATTGTAGGAACATGTTGGTGGCCGTCACTGTAGGATCTGGGAGGCTGTTTTCCATAAATAAGATTGTCCATCCTTAGAAATTCTTTGCTATAGCTTTCACGAAGTCGTTCTTAATAAATTAATTATTTAGGCAGTTGGGTACACTAGTTGCTTTGGCTTCTGTAACCGCGTGGTCCACTTTAGTAAGCTAGGTGTCCTAATAGGCTGTTGTCCTTATTAGTTTAAGGGCTGCTTAGTATTATTCCCTTGCTTTGTTGAGCTTGTCCTCTAATCTCACGCCTACAGTAGCGGCGAGTTTAATTATCTAGCTTCGATATAGTTAGGACGGCTTGCAGCAGTTAGTGAATAGGTGTAAGGATACTATCGTCCAAATAAAGTCAGTAACCTAAGAGAAGTGGGTTTGTTCTTGTTGATATTTCTAATTAAGGACCTTATATTCTTTAAAAATGGACTTAAAGTCGTCTACGTCTTCTTTGTATGAGGTCTTGCCGGCGTTTAAGAGGTTGGACAGTCAAGCCAGTGCAAATAGGGGTATCACTGCGTGCTGCCCGTGATTCGCTTAGTATTGGGTTTAATATTAGTTTATCGCCGCTGTAGCTGCTTAATAGCCAACTATTAAGGGCCTAATTAGGGCGATAGGTTCGGCGAGTGGCTAGGCCATCTGTTTGGGGTCGATCTTCGACCAGACGTTCAACAACACACACTTCGACTCCAGTTGTGCGATCCACTTAATCCACTAGGTATAGTCCATAAGGATTACTGTGGGGTCGCGATTTGGGGTAGTTGACATCTTGATGGATTTTAATCGTTCTATGCGACGTCGCGTCGTTTCGGCTTAAGTTGTATCAGCGTTCTAGTTATTCTAGTGTTTAAGGTAGAGGCAGTGAGACTCTTAATTGTCAGATTAAAGGGTTTATTAATGAATAAAGTCCATATCTTAATAATGCATAATGTTGGTTGTTGTTGTTCTTTAGGGTGTCCTCCCTCTAGAGGTCTGCTTGTGCGCTGTTTTAGTTCTTGGCTAATCCTCCATACTATCCCTATTTGGGTAGGGGCTGTTTCATCTCTCTCCTGTCACTCACGATAGTTGTTCGGATCACCTATCCAATCTGACAACTAGTGTTATTACTATAATTACTTAGTAGTAAAATAGTAAAACTAGGGCTATAGAGTATTAGAAGTAAAATAATAAGTAGAAAAGGGGTGTAAAGTAGCTATAAGACTATATAGAAGGCTCTTTGTAACTATTTAAAAGATCTAACTTTAGCTAATTATATTTAATATACTTATTAATTATATAAAACTAAATTATTAGTAGATAATAGTAAGGTACTAGTAAAAAAATTGTTACTTTTCTTTATATTTATAGAAATAGGGTATTTTAAAGAAATACTAAATATAAAGTAGAGTATTTAATAGATACTCTAAGTTAGTAAGTTGCCTATAATAAGAATAAGCTTTAACTAATAACTATAGTAATTTCTATAAAGTACTTAATATTCTTTTATACTTATATAATAATATTATAAAAGCCCTATTAATATAGGTACTTTATAAAATTTATAATAAACAAAAATAATAGTGATATTTTAAAGACTATATAAAAGTAATTAATAGTATTTAGATACTAATTTATATACCTACTACTTAGTATATATAGTACTAGAATTACTATAGAGACTTATTATAAAATATAATAGTATGTATTAACTTTAAAATAAACTTTATATATATTTTGTCTAGCTAGACAAGTAGTATATATAATAGTAAAATACTAAAACGTGCTTTTAATAAAGGCTTTAAAGCTCTTTTAGGCAAGTACTTTTTAGTAAATACTAGGTATATTAATAGTAATCTTTTATTAATACTATATTATAGTATATAGTACTACTTAAGAGAGATTTATAACATTGTCTATAAGCCCTAAAATCTATAGAAGTTATTTAACTATTACTACTTAAGTCTATAGAATATAGTAGAGTATACTTTTAGTATTTTTAAAAGGCATTAGTGTATACTTAATAGGCTATATAAGTTCTTAATAGAAACTTAAGTTAAGCTTATATACACTCTTACTATTTTATATAACTTTATAAATATAGTATATAATATAGCTAAAAATTTAAAAAATTTAATAAGCTTAATATATATAAGTAAATAGAGCGCGTTTACTATAAGAATAAAAATAGTAATAATTTAGCTATACTAAAAGTTACTAGTATATTAAAAAAGTAGAATAATATAGCTAAAAATATATAGTAGTAATATATAGCTGTATAAAGAGACTTAAGTTAAATAGTAAAGTATTAGAGTAGGTACTAGATAATAGAAAGCTTTAGTATTAAGAAATTAAAAAAGTATACTAGTATTAGTTATTATGTTTATATTATAGAATATACTATAAATTATAGTATATTAGAGTAAAATTTATAAAAACTATAATTTTTATAAATAAATTTTAGTTTTAGTAAAATAAAAATACTATAAAAAGTACTTTAGATAAGTAAAAGAATAATAACTCTATAAAGTGAAAAATTATAAATAGGCTACTATTATTAGTCTTAGTATAGAGTTAAGATTTCTATATTAGCTCTAAGGTTTAATTTACTTTTTTACTCTACTTATATAACTTTATATAGTCTATTAAATAGGTATATAAAAGCTACTTAATAAGTAAATTAAATTTTAACTTTATCTATACCTTTTACACGGTATATAGCTTTATATTTATAAATAATTTAGTAGTAAAATTATCTTTAAAATTATTAAGTATAGTAAATTTTAGTAGATCTTTAAGTGCTAAGTAGTTACCTATAAATAATAGAATAGTCTTTTACTAGTAGTCTTTATTAAGAAAAGTACTAAGGTCCCTAATTTAGTTTAATAACTTACTAATTTTTTTATTTATATAGTTTTTTAAAAAAATTTAGTTGCCTTTCTAGAGTTTTTAAATAAGTTGTGGCACACTTACGCTGTATACTTAATAAGATTTTACTACTTAATACCTCCTCCTAAAAAAATAAGCTATTAATATTATTTTATATAATTAACTTAGTTAGCTTAGATTAATACTTATTAATTAAGTTATTAATAGTAGTAGAGTTCTCTCTAGTAGCTAAGAAACCTATAAAAAGATTATAAAGTTTATTAGTAAATTTAAAGAGCTTTATATAATACTTTTAAGTCTTTTTATAAGCGCTAAAGTACTACTTTAGTACTAGACTATTAGTAATAATAATACTATTATTTACTAAAAGCTAGACTGCTATATAAAATCTACTTAACCTTTCTACTCCTTTTTATAAGTATTAACTTTTAACTTAACTTAATATATAGTTAATAGCTTATTAAAGATCTTACTTACTTTCCTTAATATATACGCCTATATCTATAGCTTAAAATTATTATCTACCCTATTACCTTTATTAGTTTAGTATTAAAAGTATTAAGTAGTGTTTCTAGCTATAAGAAGCTCTAAAGTGCCTTTTTAACTTAATAGAATTAAGTATAGAACTTAGTAATAGTACTATTAGTTAAGATATTATTAAATTAGCTATTAAACTTTTTAGAAGCTATATAGTAGTATTAGTAATAGAAAGCTTTTAGGCAAGTCACTTAATAAGTTAGTAATAAAAAGTAAGCGTTTATAATATAATTTTAATAAAAAATAATAAACTTTAACTTAAGAAAAATATAAGATAAATAAAAGAATAATAAGGTATCTAGAATTATATTTTTACTAGCTAAATAGCTACTTTTAAATAACTCCTAGTTAGCTAAAGCGCTATTAAAATACCCCCTTATACACTTAGCGACTTACTTAGCAATTACCTAATAAAACTAACACCTATTCTAAAATTAAACTAAATACGCCCTTATAGAAAATAGTACACATATAAGGTACTAAACTCTAAGGCGTAGCAAACTAAGCTAGCTTAAGAATTCTGCTTAGGCATAGAGAATAACCTTTATAAGGCTAAAAGAGGCTTGATAACCTGCATACAGGTGGAAGTCTCTCTGTTCTTCTAGTGTGTTTTGTCGGCAAGTTCCGCTCGCTCCCCCAATATCTGCGCACACCAATGACCTAAACCCTAATAACTCGCCCAAACTTAACCTTATCCAAGAGGCTAGCGAAAATTTGGCGTTAAGATTTGTGTTTCGCGTTCAGCTCGGTAGGGCCAAGGTAACCACCTTGGCGCGTAGGGTAGGTATTGTATGGGGACCGCGGTCGCAGATCTAATGCTCAACCTCATCGATCATCTCGAAGATGACTTCGCCCATCAATGAACCTAGCCTCCTTGACGCCCACCGCTCCAAAGCTATCCTCGGCACTGTGATAACCTTCACGGTTACATCTACCATATCCATAATTCTTCGCCTTTACGCGAAAAGGCTCCAGAAATTGCGTCTCGCATCTGAAGACTGGACTATCATCGCTGCACAGATAGCCATCTACGGCATGGCAACGTGTTCAATCTTAGGTTCGTAACCGTTATATCTTCTTTTCTATTCGGGCTAACCACTGAAGAAATCTTCCTCGGCGGTGCTGGACATCACGCTGCGACTCAACCCAGCAGAGTTGAACAGTTCCTCAAGATTTTAGTCCCCATGCAAGTTTTCTATGGGACGACATTAGGACTCATCAAGGTGTCTATCTGCCTTTTCTACAACAGGATATTCCCTGTACAGCACTTTCGTATCTTTTCTTGGACCGTAATCGCCATAACGATCGCATGGGGTATTATGGTAATTTTGGTCGGTTTCCTCATATGCCGCCCGTTGGCTTACAATTGGGATCCAACCATCCCCGATGGGAAATGCGGCTACCAGACAGGTGCTTATGTTGCTATTGGAGTGCTGGATATAGTGGTCGATCTCATGATCCTTGTTCTCCCCTTGACCATGATATGGAACTTGCGAATCTCGTTTGCCAACAAAGTTGCACTTTTCGCAATCTTTAGTGTTGGAGGCTGGTGAGCTCTCCCCCGTCTATTAATCGATACAATTGCTGAGAATCTCATCCGCTAGCACGATGATTATAAGTGCCATCCGCATTAGAGCGCTAAACGCCGTCTCATACATGGACATCACGTACACCGCCGCATACCCCGTTCTCTGGAGCTTCTCTGAGCCCGCAATAGGTATTTCCGTTGCCTGCGCCCCTCTTCTCCGGCCCCTTTTCCGAGGGAGACTGGGTCAATGGCGGTCCCAGAAAAGTTCAACGACAACAAGGTCTACGAGGCCGTCTAGCTTCCACCGTCTCGAGGACTCGGCATACTCACTCACTAAGCTACCTACGAGCGTCACTACGATTAATGATGGGAACTTAGAGCGTTTTCCAGACGGAGTTGAAGAGGATATAGCGGCAGACTGGGACGTGGATAGCCCCGCAGCGACACAATCTCTTGGAATTAGCGTCAAACGGGAATGGAAAATGGAGCGTCACTGATTGTAATCAATAATAAAGAATGGGGCATCGTGCATATGGGTGCCGCAATTATACATGAGCTTCTGGTCGTAGGCGCTTGTGGAACTTGAAGGACGAACCAGGATCTATCAGCTACCTGAGGAGTTGGACGCTGTAAGGGCACTGTAGAAGGAGGACTGGACACTAGGTTTGCAGCACGAATATATATTAAGACGAATTATAATTTCGGCCTTCATAGATAAAGATCAACATAAGTTAGTCTTAAACTCCACAGATCTCACACAGCAGTCGATAAAGGTAGCTGTATGAAGCATCGAGAAGACTGAGCCCCAGTACCATAACGCAAAGTAGGTGATAGTAAGCCAGTTTGATACAGCTTCATACGCCACCTTGCTCTCGCTACGGCCATTTGGTGCTGCACATAAGCTTATAAGGTGCGCAAGGCCAACAATACTCAAGAATCAACTGCCCCGCACTGCTGCGCATCTGGTTGTACTGTATATTGGCTGGCAGCTGATGTTTTCATGTGTTGGTGAGTGCGGCAGGCAGGCAGGCAGGCAGGAGGTGCTCCTGCTCCTTCCCTCATCTGAACTGAGATCGGAGATGATCTCAGGGGTAAGATCATCTCACCCCCTAAGATCAATTCACCCCCTGAGATCGTCCCAAAAATACCATGGTGATATAACCATCTAAAATTTCGAGATCGTTTATGAAACTGACATTGTTCACCATACTAATATGGCTGTAAGACGATGACTCAATCATCTCAACCACCCCCCTGGGCGCGGTACGGGAGCAAAGCGCTTTATAGTAGAAATAAGAAAGAGCACCTAAAGAGAAATGCTATTGAAGATCTTCGTCGTGTGGAGATTCTAACCAAGGTCGAGTCCGCACCATACACAGAGAGGAGTAAAACAGGAGGCACTAAAACCCAGTACCTAGCACACCGTGGTAGTAACAAAATATACACAAAATCGCGATGATTTCGTCGTCGACGTTCTGCACGGCATCAACGTCGTCGGCAGTCACATGACGGTCTAGCATGAGTCACATGTCTCTCATCCGTTGGAGAGCCGCAGTGGATCGTGGAGTCGCAACCGCGGGAGCAGTGTGGGCGGAACTATCATATCCTACTCGAATGATGTCGGCAGTCACTTCTATGGGCTGAATTGCCGTCCTGGCGAATGGCGTTGTACAGGGCGAGGCAGCTCCAGCAAAATTCATGCCCGCATTTTTTGCCTAAGCATGAATTAACATGGCCGTCCAACTCCTCCATAGAAACTTACATGTTATATAGTCGCATCCTCTATTCTTCTTAATATTCTAGACGCATCCGTCTCTAGGACACTTCTTTGTAAGCTTATTAATAGCTTCAGCACTTGCTGCTTCTTGCATCCGCTGCTCTTCCTTCTGTTTCACGCGACGATCAAATTCATCACAAGTTTCTCCTTTCGTGCCATTCTCTTTCATAGGATACGCACACACGAAACCCGCATGCTATGCAAAAGAAAATATTTTCTTCCAGCCCACCCTCGTGTATCTGTCCAGATCTGCAAGGAGGGCTCATGCACCAACGGAATTTCGGGTCGCGAGCGAGGACGCTTAGGGTAACACAAGTATCGTATCTGTGGCTTGTTAGAATCTTCCCATTTCCGCACAGAAGCTACTTACTGGCCAAAGGTTGCTGGCGAAGCATACTGTTTTACCTCGGCGTGCTCTAGGGTAACGTTGCACCCAACTGCTGGACACTAAATCTTGTCCCTTGCTTCTTCAACCTTCGCCGCAATCCATGCCGGGCAACATAGGGCACACAGAACAGGGCCATGTGAGCATTTTGCCAAAGTGGTAAAGTCTTGCAGCCTTTTGGTATCTCCGCATGCCACACACTTATGACTGTATGTAGGGGTTTCTTGCTGCCGCTGCTTTCCTTTATAGCTCTCACCGGACTTTCTCATACGTCTTGTCGTTCCTCCCTGATTCCCGTCCAGTATTGCCACGAACGTGCCGGTTTCTCGTAGGTCCGGATACGGAACGTACCCAGACCCCTCCCTCGTCTTTTGTCCTGGCCTATGTGAATCCCCCATACGTGCATTTGGCGAAGGTCGTTGGGCTAACGGTAGCGTGGGACCCAATTGGTTCTTCTCACCCTGCGTCGCCTGTGGAATAAGCATAGTGTAACGGTGGTATGGTTGATAGTTTCAAACGGGGACTGATAGGTGGGATGGTTGTCCCTCAAGACGGAGGACGCGCTGGATTTATAGACTATCTGTGGGCCCCAGAGCGGGGCGTTAACGAAGGACCCCATGTACCAGGCGAAGTCAGAGCGGTTCAGTGACTATTGGCTGTCGGTTTCGGTGTTGCATGGCTTGTGGCGTGCTTGCATTCTGCCAAGGTGCTCACTGACAACGTGTGTTCTCCGCCGGATGACTGGGTGACGCCGCGGTCCCGTCCCGATCAGACACACTGGCCGCACTCTTCCCCCAGCAGCCATCGGCAGGGGCCCCCCAAGCTCGTCCCAGCTCTCACTAAAACAGCCGCCTCATGCCTGCCGATCCCCAATGCCCCTCTGGATACTGTGTTTGTACCTTGGATAGAGTGTGCTGAGAAGAAGCGGGATCGTTGCGGCGATGGTGAACAGAATGGCCAATCGAGTCGGATCTCTTTCCTTTAGCTATATCTAACAGCACTCTGGGGCAGCTTACCTATCGGGAGTCCCATCGGGAGTCCCGTCGGCTTCAAGATACGTAGAGGGATAGCCACGAGAGTCGAGGCTGGAGTACGAGCAGCATCTCTGTGGCCTCCTTCCATCACCGCTTGCTGCATGCGGTCAGCCCCGGCAACCAATCTGGCCGCGCCTGTTCGCCTTTGACTAAGACCCAGCGACGAGAACTCCGAGCGCGCGAGCCGCGTCCTGCTCCTCCGATGTACAGGGCCGACTCCCTTCCCCCTGAACCTCATATGATGGCGTTTATATAAACCCATGCTGAACGCTAAGGCGCTGCATCTAAAATCCTAATATAAGGGCCGCAAAGCACACGACCATTCTTAAGCCGTTGTTGCAGAAATGCGCTCACGAACAGGATGGCAAGTGGACCTCTCCAACCACTCTACTACTCTACCATCTCCTGACATGGCCTGCCAGCTTGACTTGTCGCAAGCGGAAGCTCAAGTGCGACGAAAACAAGCCTACCTGCAGCCAATGCTGCAAATCCTCCCGCGAATGCATCCCAAGTTCCGGCCTCATCTTCCGCCACCAGCACAACGCCTTAATAAATGGGAACAGCTCCACAAATGGGCAAACTCTTAATTTATTCTATGCATACAAGAACACCTTCCATAATGATGCTGTCTGGCTCGATGTTCCTAAGAACGGTTTGCGCGCCCTTCGTCGATAGCGCTTCAGCTCTAATAATCCTCTAGGGACATTCCTTAACACGACCAATCCGTATCTAGATCCTCCCAGCCTAGTGCTAAGGACATTTTCTGTTACGTCGCGAGATTCTCCAACCCGTTTTAAGCGTTGGAGAGTCACCTCCTCGCCATGCTCCAACACCCTTGACAACGCCAGCACACCCTCCAGCACCGGGCCCGAGGTCCATACCTATGCGACCAACGGCGCGTCCTTACGCTTCACTCCAGAAGCAGATCTGGCTCCTTGCTATGAACAACCACCGATGATCTTACCGCCGACATCCTCAATGACACCGCTTCCGTCACGATTTGATCCCGGCAAGATACCCCGCTCGAGCTCAATCGCTGCCAGCCGATGGTCGCCATCCCATGCTGGCACGGAGACCGCGGTCGAGCGGGATCTCGAGATTGCATATCTCCTAGGGTGGTTTTCTGGAGGCGCTGGCCACTGGATGGATCTCTTTGATCTGAATAGGTACTTCTCTTCCCACGTACTAGTTAAAGCGCGAGATAATCCCCTCTTAAAGTACGCCGCGGTCGCCTGCTCTGCCAAAGCCCTAGCACGTGTGCAAGGGCGGAAGCCCGTTATAGGTGGTAGCACGACGCGCCAGGCTCGGATGGGGCTCTGCCTAGGCTCTCACGTAGTGGACTGGTACCACAAAGCCGCGCAATACTACGATGCTGCCGTGTCGCTCCTTCTCCAGGCTTTGAAGGCTGATTCGACCATTATGCCAGAACCAGATTCTGAAAGCGGTCTATCACACGGGGATACTAGTCCCCTTTGTAAACGGCGCCGTGCCTCAAGCAATGTGAACCAGCGGACTGACACAGATGAGCTGCTCGCGGCTTCAGCGATCCTCTGCGTATACGAGTTTCTGGACGCCTCCATGGCAGACTGGTCCAAGCATTTGAACGGCGCGACGTCTCTTGTACAGATACAAACACCCCCTCCAACAGTCAATCTTGGGTTTATCTCTAGAGCACGTCGCGCGATATTCTGGAACATAGCCCGGCAGAATATGCTAGCAGCGTGTAAGTGCGCTCTGCCCACTTCGATAGCCTTAACTAACCTTCACAATGTAGTCATCACCAAGAGTTAAACCTGTCTTAACACCGAAGAGCTCTCCCTATGGAAGGAAGCTGGCCTCCTTATCGACGAGCATGGATACATTGTCCCTAGCACTGACACCGGCTATCCAGAGGGCGACATCATTATGAAGGAGGACCTTATCTGCAATGCACTGGTGTGGCTGATGTCGAAGCTCGTCAACTTCATGGCCGCCGGTGAGGACCTTCCTGTGGATCTTGGACCCTCCCGCGTCGATGTGCCCCAGTGCACCTTGGATCACTGGAACTCCTTGAATTGCCAGTTTCAGAGATGGTACGATGGGTTGCCGATAATTTTCCAGCCGTGCGCTAGAATCGACTCTACTCGCATCTCTGGGAGGCTACTTCAAGGAGAGAACGAAATCGGCTTTCCCGAGATTTGGTACAGCATTCCTATATGCGCGTCAACTATGCAATACTACTACATGAGCAAGATCCAGCTGCTAATAAACATGCCACACGAGTCCACACCAGGCCATACTACTGTAGTCGCTCGATTAAACACTTGTCAATCCGTGCTAGCTATATGTCAGGCGTCCGCCCGCGAGATTATTAGCATAACTCTAGCTCGACCGGACGAGGCCGTCCAAATCCAGTCCGTTCAGCCACTGTTCACTGCTGGCCAATGTCTGAGAACTCCTGGAGAGCGACAAGTGGTACTGGAGCTTCTCCGCGACATCGAGGCCGACATTGGCTGGGCTACCGACTATTGCAGGAAGCAGCTGGTCGAACAGTGGCAGTGGGAAGACTCATGCTCTGCCATAACTACAGCTTGTTAAAGAAAGGCAAGCGGCTTGCTCTGGGTTACACAGCTACTTTTCGCGATGTCTTTCGCTAGCGGGATAACAGACTTATGTATTATTCCCCGTGGCAAAGGATGGATATCCCCACGACATTTCCCCGGTAAATCGCTCGTTCTTATAATTGCTACCGACTCCTGATCCCTTCCATTTCAGACCCTTCCGCCGGCGGAACCTTTGCAATCGCCTTTAAGAAGACCCAGTTAGCACAAGGAAGGTAGGGCAATGGTTTAGACAAACCGCAATACTCGTCGAGTCTGTATTCTCTGTATGACGGATTAGTATCGAGTTCAATTGAATGTTGGCTCTTCTCACACAGCAACTACATTTGGCTGGCACCGTTTCTGTGTCTCCTGATATTTGGTGCACCAAGTCCGTACTGTGTATCGTAAGTGCGGACACTTGTAGTGAACTTGCGTGTAGTCCACATGTTGATGGGAGGGGGGGTATTGGTGAGCACTAAAGCGCTGAGGTGGAATTACAGTATGTACGGTAGTTGCCGTACCCAAAAGTCCCCACCCGCAAACATGCGTCAATTCTTTTCATTCTCTGGAAATCGCGTGGGCGGCAGTCGAATGCATTCAGGCGTCATGAGCCATGTTCTTGTCCTGCCTGTTCCCTGCTTCAAACGATGCTCACGTGATGCTCCGACGCACGAGCCATCTTGCTTCTGACACATTTCAGGAGACGGAAAGGGTATCACGAAACCGCAAATTGCAAGCAAAATGCCGGCAAAACCACTATTCAGTAAGGCAGAGGCAGGTAGCACGAGTGTAACTAATCAGTTTAGTATTACTCCGTCGTTCGCTAAACACTATATTTTGTAGCCCTCAGGCGTAGGCTTAGATCTAATTATTACAATCTCGCCTGCGCGGCCTGTAAATCTTGCTATTGCTTCGTTGACGCAGAGGTGTATGCTTGGGATCTAGTAGCTTATAGAGCGCTAACGCAGCAACTCTAAGAGGTCCTAGACGCGGCCAAATGGAGACTTAAAGCTCTGCTCTACCTTAGTATAATTAGTACAACAAGCGATCCAGCTGCTCCCAACGCGTCTGCGCCATGTACTAATTAATCTTATGTGCAGGCGCAGAGCCACGAAGCTTCTCCTAGTACTCTAGCGACGGCTCGCGATGAAGGCCCATATATATAACAACTGCGAAATACGTATACAGTTCTAACGGCGACGTAGGCTTCTACCCGCGGGTGGCTTCAGACGACGGCGTAGCTCGACAGAGCTTCTCAGCATGCTGATTTGTATGGTATGCGGTCGATTTCGTGGCCTAACGTTAGTCGTTTTCTTTTCCGTGCGCACTCTTCAGGATTGACGGAGAGTGCTGACATTATTCTGGGTCAGCCTCTCCGCGCGGGGTCGCGCCTCTCACCCCCACCTATATCGTCGCGCGGGCGGCACTACCCTCTCGATGTCTAGCAGGTCAGGATGAATGGAAGGAAGTAGAGGGATCATTCAACATGCTCAAGAATTAGGATATAATTACAAGCCCAGGTAAGAAAATACCAGCTATGTCAATCCCCTCAATTCAGTAGTGGCTCGCCGTCTTTCCCACATAAATGCATCGTCCACCCCCTGCTTAGCCATGCTTGCCGCAGAACCTCTCTTCCTCTTCCAATTCGGCGAGATGACACCGAGTACGGTGCGCAGCTTGACGACCTCTGCCCGCTCGAAATCAATCACCATAATTCGACCAGTCTCCTCATTCCACAGTATGTTGCGGGGTTCGAGGTCCTTGTGCAAGACTCCAAGATTGTGGATCGCTCGGGCTGAGTAGTCGACC
Source organism: Laburnicola sp. R22_1 (assembly GCA_014281115.1). Lineage (NCBI taxonomy): Eukaryota > Fungi > Ascomycota > Dothideomycetes > Pleosporales > Didymosphaeriaceae > Laburnicola > Laburnicola sp. R22_1. Next base: position 118,863 of record JACONQ010000011.1, read on the forward strand.
TGTTTAGTAATAAGCGGCCTGTTCCCAGTGGTCAAGCGTTGGGAGATCCGTTTCCCTCCAAAACTAAGAAACATCATGTGGACAAGCTCACAAATCCCCTCGTAATAATAGGGGATTGCCAGGTCTATGTTGCCCAGATAAACTGGCACATAAATGCCCTGGATCGGACGGAGCAGGTCGTACACGGCAGCCTCATGTTGTAGACGAGGAACAAAGTCAATAGGTGTGGACTTGGCTGCTACTGTGTATCCGTGCGATTTCAGCTGGACTCGGAATAAAACGCCGCAAGCGCCAGGCAGACCCACAGGCTTGCAGTTAGTATCTAAGTCGCTTGAGAGCTGCTGGCGTATACAGGTGAGGAAGGCGGGTCGGTCGATCTAATAATAACTTTGCCCATGATCTCGAACATTAGGACAAGACATGTCAAGCGGACCCCCATTAACTAACCCTAGTAGGCAGTTTTGCGTGCAATACCGTCCACTCCGTCCTCTGCGGGAACTCTGGCTGGGCGAGGTGCTGCTGCTGCTGCTGGCGTGTGCGCGAGATACGCGCTAGGGTGAAGGTCGCCGTCAGCTCGGAGTATCAGCATCGGGGTCTTCGTCGCTGGCTGCGCGCTGGTCCTGTGGCTGCGCGCAGCTTGGGGAGCTGGGCGTATACCTTCGCCGGAGCTGGACGGGTGACATACAAAGAAGCCCGTCGTGCCGAGGCGGGCGGTACTCTAATGACGGCGTGTCCTCTTCGAGGATAGCATCTAGTAGGTCTTCATACACAACCGCCCAGCTGTTGAGCTAAGAGGCGGCTTCGACACGCCACTGGTGGCTGCGAGGGGGTGTTTTTAACGCCTGCAACGTGAAAGCCAGCATCTGCCCAACCGCAGTTAGATGCAGGCGATTCGGTTCGTCCGAATCGGGCGCCCAGCCTGTGGCTCCGCTGACGTCCCCTTTGGGAACGGACAAGAAGTAGTGGACCGTCCTAGGATCATCGGGAACCCGTAGGAAGACGAATGCTTCGCCAGTGCACACGCAACCATACGCTACGCCAAGCTTGACCATATAAGAGAACGCTTGTGTGATGACTGCAGCCATCAGCCGGCGAAAGTGGTCGCGCGGAGTATCCGTTTCGCGACACCGGACCACGTCGTCGAGTTCCATATCTTCCAAACCCTTGTAGATGCACCCAAGGGGTAGCTTGTGTGGAGGCTTGTATTCAGTGATGTAGGCTGCGACGCGAGTCTCCGTGTTCTGAGTGCTGGTATTGTAGACGCAAAACTGGTCGGCTCGAGGACGGGATGATCGTGCCGTGCGGGCGCGAGGTGCAGTCGACTCTAGGCGGTCTTGCGAGTTGTCCTGGGTCTGGGCCTGTAGGCGTGGTGACCGTCGTCGCTGAGGCCCGGAGACGGTCATGGATCCGATGCCCTCCTTGAGTTGCCTTTCTGGGCTAAGGGTGTTCGCATGGTTCTCAAACTGTACTGAACCTTTGAGTCCAAATGTCTGTTGTAGTGTCCGCTGATCGTATAACCGTTCAATAATAGATGTTACAGGGTCGTCCACAGTGGAACGCTGAAAGAGATGGAGATCTAGCTTAGAACCCATTATCTTTTGTAGGATAGCTTCGCCAGACTCTTCTAACGTATGCAGCGAAGTGAAGTGTCGCTCTGAGGCAAAACCAGACCCCATAAGCGCGCCCCATATCGCTGCCTGTTGTGCTGGGAAACCCTCCTATAGAACGAGGTTTTTAGGTCGAAGTTTGTTGGTCGCATTCGCAGGGTCGCCCCGCGTCGACAAGGTCGCATTAGTCTGGACGGTGAGACCAGAGTGGAGATGCTTGTGGCAGGCGTTGAGGAACTCTGGTAGGGTCGTCTTGCGCGTTTTCTCTTCTGCCCTGTCCTGCGCCTGCTCTGCCGCTTCGCGCTTGCGTTGTTCTTCCTTCTGTGCCTGCTCCGCTGCAAGAAATAGCTTCTTGTAATCGGGCGACCGTTTAGCCATGGCGATAGTAGGATGTTCTTGATGAGTTTGTTGACAGTAGCTGTCTCAGCGCGTTCCAGAGCGATAGTAGATATTGTACCAAAGGATCAACAATAGCTAAATGCTTTGGACTAGCTGCTGTTTATAATAGGTGGATGCGAAGGTTGTAGGGAGATCAGGCTCAACTTATTTGTTTTGGTTCTGCTTATCTTAGCAGCGCTTAGAGCTCAGTCCAGGCGCCGTTGCCGTGGCTCCAACGTGCCCAACGTCATCACGGGCGTACCTGCAGTCTAACTAATCTTAGCAAGCGCCTTTCCACAATCAGCTTAGTAATCACGCCTAGGCTTGGTCACAGAACCTCCGCTAGCGCAAGTGTCTGCGGTGGTAGGTTGGAGGTGGTTAGGATGTGCGGGGTGCACTGTACCAACGTTGGCACGTTGTGTTGGTCTTGTGAACGTTAAGAGATTCTCACGCCGCTCGTTATCCCTATCAATGATACGGAGCGGGCCGTCCCGCCGTCAGTCTGTCCCGCTGTCAGTTTCCGATTCTTTTGCACGGGGCACCGCGTCCATTGATGGCAGAATTGCCCAAGACTAGTGAAACACATAAACGGCTCGCGGAAAATCTCCATATGTGAAGTTGCTACGCTTATGTTATTATGGAAAAATAATATCCCGCTTTATGGCGGGGCACTAAGCTTTCTAACTTTAAGTTCTGTGGCTCTAACGTAAGCGATCACCGGATGCACGCTATCACCGGATGCACGGTCTCCTGCACACGAACCCCTCGTACGAAAACCCCAATATCAACCGATTAAGACGACGGATAATCTTCAAGTTTTGGATACAAAGTAAAGAAAGCTATGCGAAAACGAATATTTATTTATCTAATCCTGAAACCTTAAGGGGAGCGTGATCTGCCGCCCATTTCGTCCGACTACTGATTTCTGCCTCTTGGAGCATTCCACCACGGTATCCTCTCTTTTCCGCTTCTGAGGTTTCTTTTCTTCCTTTTGATGATCCTTTTGAAGCTGATTTTCCTGCCGGATTTGTTTATTTACTTGCTGTCGTACAAGATGTTCTTCTTTTTCGCGTTCCTTTTGTTGCAGTTTTTCTTCCCGGGCCTTCCTTCTCTCCTCCCTTCTCTTAAGAGCCTCCTGTGCCTTTCTCTCCTTCTCGGTGGCCCGATTCCGGCGTCTCTCTTCAGCTTCGGCCTTTTTCGAGTTGTTTCTGCCGCTCCAGCTCATTCATACGGCTTCGTACGGCAGCAACTTTAGCGGGAGAGAAGAACTGGGCCTCTCCAGGCTGTTCTTGGTCAAAAAGTCTAGCCGGCTTCCTCTTTTCCGCCCTTTTTCTCATTAACAAGTGCCGTACGAAGCCCTTGGTTTTCATGTTTAAGTATTTCGTTTCGTATTGCTAGTTTTTCGCTGGCGCGAATAATTAAATCTATCCCGAGATTGACATCCTCTTTCTCCTTGGAGATCGCCTTTACCGCACGACGGAGACCTCGTACAGAGCCTAGGGTAATATGCTTCCTTTCGCTATCGCTTATAATGGGTGACGGGGTCTCCCTTGTAATCTTCTGAAGTACCTTGCTCTGATCTATGGGGTAGATTCCTGGAGTAGCAAAAGCGGATCGAATATTCTTAACCGTTAACGCCGAATTCCACGCTGTACGAAAGAGAGTCCAAAAGTTTCGTTTTGTTACTCGAGAGAATCCATAGCTTGACTAAATAAGCCGGTCAATTTCTTTTGAATATGCGGTAGAAAGCGGAGAGAAGATTCCAACGTCAAGGGGCTGTAATCGGTGCGTTGAATGCGGCGGTAATATTGTGAGAATAATGTCATGTTGGTCACAAAAGTCAATAAACCGAAGATTAACATGACTCGAGTGACCGTCCACAAGAAGAAGTCGTTTCGATTTGCCAGCTTTTTCCCTCGTACGAGGCTCAAATATCTTTGAAAGCCAGGACATCCCGAGTTCATCGTTCGTCCAGCCCTTCTTTGAGACTGCAAAGTATGCATCGTCCGATGAGCCATCGAAATCTTCTAACCAAGTGTCTTGGAGGTCATGTGAATCGCCTTGATAGATTAAGGCCGGTGGGAGCGCTGTTCCGTCGGCACAGATTGCTGCAAGAAGGGATATAAACTCCCGACTACCATCTTGATTTGATCCAAGAATTTTCTTCTTCCGAAGTTGCAGGGTCGATACAATTCTTTTCATCGTACGACATAGGCCAAGAAGAAATCCTTTTTCGTCAAAATTGTATATGTTTGAATAGCGAATGCGGTACTTTCTGATCTTTTCATCAAGCTAGATGGGAGAAGTAAGCACATGCCTTCGGGTTTCGGATTCCAGAGGAACTAAAGAAGGGAGAAGTCGTACACCTCAATAGAAATGCTCAAAGTATACAGAATTATTGGCTACCTTACGGGTTTGGTTGATTCCACGAAGATAAACACTTTTGATCTCGTTTTTGTGCCGCTGGCAGAATCGGCGAACCCAGCATTGTCCGATCGGCTTTCGTACGATCTCCACAATCAAATTTTCTAGGATTTGAGGGGTTGGCGGCATTCCCCGGTCCGAAAGATTGGAGATATGCTGTAGAAGAACTTCTTCTTAAGCGTCTGTGAGAAGCTTGTGGTGAGTTGAGTTGGCTTCTTGATTTGAGGTCGTTTTCCCTTTAAAGCGGCGCATGAGCGTCGTACGATCTAGATTGTATTTTTTAGCGGTGGCAGCAAAATTAACGACTTTTTGCGATTTCAAATTATCAATAGCTAGTTGAATATCGTCCTCGTTGATCATTTTATCAAATTTTGAAGATGGGGGGTTTTGGTGTGGGAGACCGTGCATCCGGTGATAGCGTGCATCCGGTGATCGCTTACGTTAACAAACATTCCGCCAAACGCTCTAATAACAAACATAACATTAAGTCCTACGCAATTAGGAACTAGGCTCATAAACAGGGTAACACGCTTAATTAGAGTTAAAGGAATAATATATAGTGACTATTATAAGGAATAACAGAAGTAGTAGCCACTTAGGTAGTAATTGTTTCTCAGCTTGCACTCAATTTTGACCCCACTGTGCGCTTTGCCACCTTACTTTTAACCGCTTATTAAAGCTCAATTAGTTGCCTCTCTATATTTAGCACATGCGAGCATTGTGTCATGTGTTTAAAATCCTCCACAAGATTTTTTCGCGAGGGCCATCTATTTGGCAACACTTTATTCTCTTCAAGAACTGTAGCCAGCTTAGTTAAGTCTGTGAGCTTTAAAAGATTCTACTAAGCATTAGTTAGTACGTGTAAATAGAGCAGACAACTTACAGAAACGAGTAAAAACTTTTAAACCAGCCCTAATTCCAAATTAGACTTTTCTCGGTCCGCTACAACTGGGGGTAGATCTGTTCCCATGCTGGGATATTCGGGACACGGGAGTGAATTGGTGATGGGCCCTATAGCCTGCTTGTGCGCACTATATATCTCTTTATACACGATTGTAACACGCTCTAAAAGGACCCATAAAGAAAATGGATTAAAGACCGTGCATGGACTACAGTGTGCAATATGAGAACTGTAGTTGCGAAAGAATTCTTTTGTGGCTAAGGTCTATAACATGTTAGCAGCTGGTAAAAATAGCAGGGGTTTTTTTTTAAACTAATGATAAGTTCTAGTGTCGCCATAGCTATCGGACATTGGGATCTGTGATGCTTAGCTGCTTTGACAACTGGCGATATTTGACTGATAAACTTGGGCAGGATGGGCAGCCAGGGATCTTGAGTTCGCTAATAGAAGAGCGCTCTTTGTGGAGTAAACCTTAGAAGGGTAAGCAAGCACAGTTTTTGCTACTGCGAAACCAGAAGGTAAGCGGAGCACCGTGGTGAAGGTAAAAGTCACTCTTCGTCCTGTTTTGCTCTTGTATGAAATTTTTCATTCGCCACTAAACATTTGCAGTAATAACTAGGGTACTGTCATGCGTGTTTATGCGATTAAGTTGCTTTACAATTTTTCCCCCCTTAGATAGGGAGTTAACAAGACGGCAACTAGACGCATAGGTGCCACATCATTCGACACAAAACACGGCAGATGCAGGAAATGGTAATAAGCGTGAATTAAAGTATTGTTCAGATCAAAGCCCTCAGCTCCATATTACCATTCTTGACAGCTAGAGTGCTCTACGTTATAGATCCACCTCTGTTTGGCGCGAGGATTTAGTACGCTTACATGATACTATATTATATTCCACACTATGCCCGATTAACTTAATGTGTGGCGTTCTTCCAGAAACTTCGATGATAGTCACATGATGGTTATTTAGCAGCCGCGCTGATTACTATTCCGGTGTCGGATTTTTATATATTCCGAGCATCTGCAGGAGAGCCATGACAGCTGATGCAGAGTCTTCTACGATGTCTATGCTTACTGCATTATCGCGGTACCGCCCGTGCCCAAAGAACTTTGAAGTTCGTGCCGCCAGCATTCCTTGAGCCATTTCTCAACGTTTTCTCTGACTGCGGCGTCGAGGTGGGCTGATTGCAGTGACGAATCAATCGTGGTGCAAGAGGACTTGTCATGGGTTGGGTTAGTAGGAGTTGTATCTTTTATTGTTGCTCTAACTGTGGAGGCGTCGAGGTGGGTTGTTAATGGCGGTGACAAATCAATTGTGGTGCAAGAGCCGTGAGTTGTTAACTGCGGTGACAAATCAATTGTGGTGCAAGAGGACTTGTCGTGGGTTGGGTTGGTAGGAGTTGTATCGAGCTTTGGCAAAGTGCTGTGACTCTGGCGGGCCATGGTCTGCAGACAAAGATGACCTTGATACTGATCCGCTAAGCTATCATTTCGCTCTATATGTGCTCACTGTACATGTGCCATCATGCACTATGCCACCCAGATAGCCATGCCTGTAGCGTGGCGGTCCCAACCGGTGAGGGACGAAACACTTGGAGAAGGGCTGGCCATCTTTCGCTCGCATCTGGGCTTCAAAAAGCGGGGCTCTTTTGCTTTTCAAGCGCATGGTTTCAACTAGTTCCTCCTTTAGTTTAAGACGAAAGCGGAATAGAGACGCAGCGCTGCATGGCATGAACCCGGCTAACTTCTTCCGCTGTAATCTGCATGCGCATCCATCAAGCGACGCGCCGATTTCGGAACTTTCCCTAATCGGTATAGACGTACAGCGCGTCTTGCACAAACACAGCAAGTCAGTGAGCATTTTTGCATGCGCGGAAGGAGCAACACCGTTAAGATACAACGACGATACTACTACCCTGGGGAAGAAGATAGTAAGTAGGACAAAAGTTGCTGGAAGGTACTTAATTCAGCAGGTTTAAAAAAATAGTACAAAGTTCAAGCATTCTAGCAAATACACGATCCTCCTAGCATTTGTTGCTCTTACTCTCGAACTCCCAATACTTCCAAAAGGATAATGTGCTGAGGAGGTGGCGGTATCAAGCAGCTTTTAGTCATGATTTCGCGTCGCTTGTTGGACGCGGATGCGGATACGCCGTTGAGTGTGATTGAGGATAATTGCACTGAGGACGCGCATAATTAGATACTTCTCCGCGCCTGGCATAATTAATTGATATGTTGGGATACATTCTATGCAATGCTGCCGCGCGCTCTGTTGAACCTCCCTATCTCTAGTCCGCGTCTCAACTTTGCCAAGGAATATGGCGCCTTGGAGGTCTGCCTTAAGCATGCACTAGTTCAGTTGTGTGCTAATCTTGTAGGGTTGGGTTGCTTACAAAGTGACGAGAGAGGCTACTAATAGGAGCCACAGTCAAGAAGCTTGGCTGGGAATGTTGCTTCTTCTTGCCGCCCTTAATAGAGCCACGCTATAAAGAGAGGATGGCACTTTTCCTGTCTAATAAGTGGGCCTGCGGTAGTCTAAACGGTATGATAGCTGACAGTCTATCTGAACAGTTTCGCCATCAGGGAGCGGTCAGAACTGCCTCTGATCAGCGTTCCCCGAGGCTATTCGGAGGACAAAAAGATGCATACTATTAGCAACAACGGTCAGGGGAGCTTCCGCACACTGCATCTGGCCCTTGCACTAAAGACCAGGGGTGGAGGTCCTACGCATAAGTACTCCGCTTGCATAGACAATGCGCAGTCTAGAACAGTTTACCACGAACTCGCAATTAAAGGCGCCATGTCCTTGTCTTGTCGACATGCCGTATGCAAAAGGTCGTTACAGCGTTCTAGGTGCATAGTTTGCCAAGGCTATTGCGATCTGTTTGGGTACGCGTGTAATGACTGTGTATGGATCTGGTGCAGACTATGCTAGAAGGAAGAGATTATACAGGTATTTTATGTCAGTGCCTAATCTTGAAAAGCACTGATTTCTATAGTTACAGCGGAGGACATTGTCTAATATTTGGTACCGAACGACGTGGAAATACAACAAATGAGCATAAGCAAGAGTGGCCGCCTTGATAAATAAAGGAAAATACATGTTAAAGATGCGTGGGAGGTTCTATTGTAAGAAATAAAGTCTTCACCTGTTTAGGGTTAAACCTTGTTAAGCTCTAAGCCAGCAAAAATGGCCGTCTTGTTCTTCAAGCTTGCCCATGAGTGTAAGAGAGTGTGGGCGTGGTGGTTGGGGCAGGATTTCCGCATTCTGCGATGCCCATTAGCGTGCAGAGCAAGAAAGACGGTCTAGTACTTACAGCTCGCTATGACCCTTAAAAGTCTCCTTAGCACTAAGACACTCTAAGTGGCCACCCTATGTAAGGCAACATCTACCGAAGAAATCCCCGACCGCCCCTTGCGTGGTTGAAAGGAGTGGCAACATGGTGCACTTTTATGGCACCTAGAATGATCTCTGGCGACTTAGACTCCTAGGAACATTTGATAATGGGTTTATTGCGCTGTATAGGCTCTGTTTTATTTCACATAGCCTTAACTATGGCGTAAAGTCCCTTAGATATTTCCTTAAGTCCGTTGATAGCCCCACGAAGCTGCTGGAAGTCTGGCTATACTAGCTCTTTAATAGAGTAGGTATATTGCTGAGGATATTGCTGAGGAGTGCTAGACCTATTCCTCTAAACTAATGACTTGATGCATATTTCTAGTCCCCGCTATCGAATAAGCAAGACACGGCTCACTTTCTGGGGAGATGGTTAGAGTTGGAAAGCTGTATTTTTGGGGCTGCGTACCAGATCGACAGGACCTTGGTGATTCTGCCCTGTGTCGAGGGTAGACACTCGCATTCTGGAGGCTGGGCGGTGAGAGAGCAAAGCCAATAAGGACTAAACGGATATGAGGCTGGTCGTGCAACCGGTGAAGGACTGAGAAGGGCGGAAGGGCGATGAACTGAAGGACGTCGCAGCCTTAAAGGACGTGCATGATATATGATTGGAATTGGCTAGCACAACCGCTTAGGAAGGTTGGCATGCATCTTGCTTTTCGAGACTGCTTCCGCTTCGCACCAAGGCGATACTAATTAGACAATGGAGCTAGGCCTAACGATTGTAGCATGGGATCGGCTCTGCTTCCGCGGCTTGAACGCCAACTAGGGGAATGCGAGGCTTGCGCTATGCCGAACTTAGTCCGGTTGCTGAGTTGGACATTATTGGCGCTATTCCCTATTCGCGAAACATTAATGTTTCGCGAATAGGGAATAGCGCCAACCCGCCAAATAGCATTATCTTTTGGTCCTCTCTGCAATCTTATCGACACGACTGCCATGGAGGAGCCAACACCAACCCCCGACGATCTCGTACTTGTCAACAGGAAATACCTCGACTCCCTCCGCCTGCATTGTTGTGGTTGCTCTGGTGTGGATAAGAGCCTGCGAAGGTTAATAGAAGGTTACGCCCTTATTCCCTATAAGAAACGAAAGAGAGGGGAGGAGAAGCTGGACAAATCGCGGGTTGTGTTTTTGGACAACTTGCCAAAGGCCGTTCGGTGGCGTGAAGCACAGATTGAACTTGTGGAAGGAGAGGAACGGTACCGGCGCGTTGTGCGTCATTTTACGAGCGGCATTAGGATCCTAGGAAAATCCAGCTAAGAAAGCCTATAACTAAGAAGCGACCTCGTCGCTATAGGGCTAGGATTTGCACAGCTTACTAAGTCCTCTCTAAAATCTAAGGCGCTTCAAACGGCGTTCGCCCACTTTCAACTCCTACTCCTCCTATCCTATTGTTTGTTCCTTGAGAACAACGAGGTTTCTTGGGGAGAAATCGACGCAATACTGCAAAATGCTATTTCTATAGACGAAAAGCGCCGTAAGAGACTACTTATCCGGGCTGCTCGAATCAATGCGCTTATCTGCGATCTTGTCCTAGGTGGTTGGACCCTCTATCGAGCTATAGAGCTATTTTTCTTAGACGCACTATCGCTAACACACCTTCTAGGCATCCGCGATGAAAGTTTCGAACATATCCTTCAGCAGCTTCTATAGGAGGAATATGTCAATTACAATTTCAACAATTGCCTTAGCGTCGAATTTAGCATTCCTATTCTTCTAAAGGGTCTCCTCGATTAAGCCTATCTAGCTAGTACATTTTCGTATGTAATCATCCCCACGATTAAAAGCCAGACTAATAGTTTGTAGCCTTAATAAGATATATGCGGACACTAGTTACGCTATCTTATTAAGAAGGCCTGGAACGATTCGCTCTAACACCAGCGCCCAACGATCGCTCGCTGCCAACACAGCGCACGTATCCGCCAAGCGGCCTAATAAAAGACACAAGACGTTTAAAGCCGAAGCCGCCATTTTAGAATTAACTCATACCACAATAGAGAATGCCACGGAGGTATGGCAAGACAAAGACCTCGGCTCTAGAGTCGTCGATTCGACCCAAGGCAACGATGATGAGGGATTAAATTAGCTAGATGCGACGGAGGCGGTTGGCGCCGATGTATTAGTTCCAGATACTTCGGATAGCCTTAGTTAAGAAGAGGGTTAAGAAGGGAGCTTGGCTCTAAACAGCCTGTTAAGAGGAAACGAACCACAGTCTGCATCTGCTGCCGATTTAGATGTTGGAGATGGGCATATGCCGAACCTTGACTTGTTGAGCACATACTTTAATCCCAACGAACCACTATCTGCATGCGTGCCCAATTTAGATGTTGGAGATGGATATATGTCGAACCTGGGCATGTTGAGTACATACTTTTAATATGTTGAGTGAACTTTTAAGTTACATTACTACAGTATTTTCTCCTGTTGACTTGAATTAGTCTCCGTGTTTTTTGAATGTGGACATTCGTATTATGAGGAAAGGAACCTAGCGTGGCACGACTTCAAAATGAACGCTTTCAAAAACCAGAGTGATCGAGTTAGAGGGCAATTCCGTTCCGCAGCTATTCGTCCTATTCACGTCGCTCTGTAACTGAAGGGTTGCTTCATTAGAAGCATCGTCCGGAATTTGGATGATTTCGAAAAGCTCTTTGAGTTCGTTGGCAGCCTGTGGAATAGCTTCTCTAAGTGCGTCCATGGGAATTGGAAGAGGTAGAAGAATGGCGGTTTCGTTCAGCGGATTCCAGAGCTTGCCTTTCGCTAGGAAAAGTATCGCCGGCGGCCTTGTCCCCCCAATCTTCGATCCGGCCATGGTGCGTACCGCATGTTGCACATCGGGTGTCTTGATATACCTTAGTTATTGTCATAGTAGTACTAACATTCTGCATACATACCATTGTCTTGACAAGCTCATCAGTTAGCTTGTTGAAGTCTTGTGTCCATTTGTATTGAAACACTGATACGCCCTCTCGAGTGTGTACTCTTTTGATGCCTTCTAGAAATGAAGCAGTGCCTAGAAGTGGCGCAACCTTGGAGGCAAGCGTCTGTAGGCCGGGTTTTGCAGTAAGAATCGTAAACAAGGACATGATGGATTTGCATCAAAACCGCCCTCGCTGCCCTGTTTCTGTGGTTGTATGGTGGGGGGTGTAAAGGGAGGTATGGTCGGCGGGTGACCTCAGAGACTTTTCAAGTCAAGTAGTGTAGTTAGACAATCGATGTGGCTGCTCGTTCCATCACTAGAGCAGTAGTGGGGAAGGCGGGGCACATTACGTCAGCGAAAGCTTTGCGGCGAAACAATGTTCTGATCTAGCTATGGAGGTGCAGTAATAGAAATAATCCTTCAAACATTCTAACATAGTTAACTATTTGAACTAGCATTTCTATCTGCCCCAGGATTGTGAGATAAAGGCCCGAGATCCGCGTGTTGCCTTTCAGAAGCCCCTGTCAGCTCTAACGTGCTTGTAGGAGCCGAGACCACTTGGGGCACGTTCGGAGTGCCACTGGAAGTGCTGCCCCCGGTTTGGCGATTGCCACTGTTGACTACTCCATTAGCAGACGTGGAAGCATCGTTCCCCTCGCGCGTTGGAGCGGTGTTTGAGGTGGTGCGAGAATCAGATGGGCCGCTTGGCATGATGGACGGGCGATGCTTGTAATGCCGTTGAGGTGTGGAAAAATGGTCGAAAGTCTCTGCGCCAACGTGAATATACTATTGCCAAAGGGGCCGTTTATTCTAACCTATGGTAGACACAGGTAACACTTCGTTGTAGACGCTAGAGAAGTATGCAATGGTAGTGCTTTACTAAATGAACAGTTGGAAACGACTAGTAATAGATTGCTACCAACAAAGTGTTAGCCATTAAACCTCGAAGGTAGCAAGCCTCCTTAAGTTGTTCTCACCTTAGTCGCTTCTTTATGGCGCACAAGGGCAATTGGTTTGAGCTGGCAAACAGCGGTTGCTGTAGAACGGACACTTGATAGTGAGGCTCTGCTGCCGGAGGAAGACGTTAACAAAGGTAACAGAAGGGATAACGAACAAGAAGCTTGACGTAGTTGTAAAGAAGCGTAACAAGCGGCCGATGCTTTGCAGAATATGTAGACCAAGGGGTGGCTTTGAGGATAGAAGATGAAGAACTCGGTTTAATCGTAGACTTTATACGTCTCTTCCTGCACCCTTGGCCTATACGCCATGCCTTCCAGCTTCCTTGTGCAGATGTTCCACTGTTGACGGCAATGCACGCTGCTAGGCTTGATGAAGTCAAGTCGCGGGAGCATAATCCTGGACGTGTTTATGGCTTGCATACATGCGGCTAGTAGATGAAGAGACTTGTAGACAGAATGTAATTCCAGCGTAGATCTGACTTGGTTAATGAACTCGTTATTCGGTTGTATTCGAGCCTTGCGAACCAAATTAGGCGCTGCTCCTTTACTCACCCACTCTTAAATACTGCCGCTATCGCTTTTGACGAAGAAAGCTTAGCTGTCTCAAAGCAACACTAAGGACTACATGCTGACATTAGTAGAAAGTGTGTGCATATAATTTTCTTGTTTTAACTAATATATACATTCTCACTCTTCCCCACTAACTATGCGTGCTTGCGGCGTTGCCTGTCCGAGTATCAATACCTCTTTTGTTGTACATGCGGGTGGACGCACCACCCACATTATTGTTGTTCGAGGCTTCTGCAACTAGCATCCTGTTGCGCATGGCTATATCCCTGACCCTAATAGCGTGGATGGTCCGAGCCAAGTGAAAGCTGGATCGAGCTGGATCATGCACGTAGACCAGTCAACGGAGAACTAGAAATCATATCGTCTATCTTTGCATGATTTCGCTACATTCGTACCTCCTTAACACGGTTTAGCTTCGCTTACTGCAGTCTGGTTCTGACGTTATACCCACTCGCCCTGACCACTTGCAAGCCACTGTATTGCTAGACATATTTGAGACAGGGCTGCGATTTTAGCATACTGTATTGATCGCTACTTGTACGTAGAGTGCACGATACATGGCCTAACATTGAACCTAGAGGTACATTTTCGCTCCAAATTGCCATTGCCTTATAAAGTTTGTTTAGGACAGGGTGTTTCTGCGCTTGCTTATACTTTAATGTTTTAAGGCTACGTTCTAGTCCTATTATCCTATTATCCCATTGTCCCATTGTCCCATTGTCCCATTGTCCCATTGTCCCATTGTCCCATTGTCCCATTGTCCCATTGTCCCATTGTCCCATTGTCCCATTGTCCCATTGTCCCATTGTCCTATTGTCCCATTATCCTATTGTCCCATTGTCTTATTGTCCCATTGTCCTATTGGTCCTACTGTCCTATCTATCCTATCTGTCCTATTTATTAGTACAAGAGATTGCATATCCTTCTTGCTAAATTAATTATTATGCCCTAATTACTATATTATACTAAAGGCTAGAAGGTTGTAATTTATGTTTAATAGAGCGTTTCGCTTAGCTTTAGAAGCAGTTAAGAATTAGCTCGAACATTTACCTACCACAACTAATTGTCGATTCAGCATCTCCGCAACTGCAAGCTTATCCTTTCCTTAGGCCGCTTTACGGTAGGCATACTTCAATGCATTTCATGCTTTAACTATCTTCACGTTGATTTTCTATAACTTTACTTTTCGCCCCTTCCAGCCAATTCGTGGCTTAACGACCATTCGCGGGATAGGGGTTAGTGCGAAAGAAACGAGGCTAACCTCCAAGAGGGCACAATTTCGGCTGATTGTATCTTTCCTCGGGAGGCAAGTGCTCCTTAAACAAATTCCCGTTCTTTTCAAGCAACAAGCTGTCGCAACGTTATCGGTATTTCCCGAAATGAAATTCTGATTAAGAAAAGGACTGTGCTGGTACGTCGGCCAACTGCCTTAGCCTCCCCAGCGAATCCAGCACTCAGCAACCGCACGCTCGAAGCTTCTACCAAAGAACAAATCGTAGAAGGTATCTTTCTTTGTCTTGTCCGATTCCCTGCTTCCATAATCCCACGTTGCTGACATCTTCAGAAGAACAAGCTTCCCATTTCCTGGTACACACATTCCTACTCCTACGCCTCCATCTTCATCCACGCATGCCTGTAACATCTCGACATCCACCCGCCTCCGCAGGCTACACAAAGATATGGAAGCAGACGCACCTTGCAAAGCATGCAGCTGGACGTCCGAGCGTCAAAATTCCTGCCGCTATAAGAGCCATGTCAAGTTATTCTACAGCGCCAGCGACCGCGGTGCGTGGTCACTAGGCTCAAAATACATTCTGAAGGAGCGATCACTGAATGCATCCAGGTGACACATGTGAAAGGCAAATCAAGGGCGCTACAGCCACGATGCTGCCCCCTGTTACAGCAAAGCGGAGATATAATATTGTCGGCTCTAGCACAAGATTTTCTCTAGGAGCGAGGCAATGATCAATGTCTTGCGTCACCTACGCCAAGAAGATATATATAGTGCTTGGCGTTAGTGCAAGGACAAAATCTGTGGCGCTATTAGTGGATTTGTTTAGGCAGCACCCTGCTTCTGTCCTATCATCCCATCGTCCCATCGTCCTATCGTCCCAGCCGTCCCATCCGTCCCATCCGTCCCATCGGTCCCATCCGTCCTATCGGTCCTATCGGTCCTATCGGTCCTATCGTCCTATTGTCCTATCGTCCCATCGTCCCATCGTCCCATCGGTCCCATCGTCCCATCGGTCCCATCGTCCCATCGGTCCCATCGTCCTATCCGTCCTATCGTCCCATCCGTCCTATCGTCCCATCCGTCCTATCGTCCTACAATTCGTTGCTGCCATGGTTGAGTCAAAGCTACGTGAACGGATCATCAAACGATTCGAGGAAGCGCGAGCAGCGCTTGACAGTTACAAACTCGAACGATTCGAACCATACTACGATTTATTCCGGGAGGATGAATCGGACTTGAAGACACGGTCAAAGCAGCGTCGTAGTAGAAGGTTAAGGGCGCGCGCGATTCTCTTGTGTGTCTACCAATCTTCGGGATATGAAGCGTTCGTGATGTGCACAATGGCAGTCACAATCACAATGCTAGGGGCAATGCCTACCAGCATAGTCAGAAGCATCAACAACTGGTGGGAGTCATCTAATCACGCAGAAAACCTAAGGGAAATTGCCAAAAACCTTCAACAAAGGTACCCCCTCCCTAGTTTGACATCTCACTCTCAAGACCACTCGCCCAGAGAGACCTCCAGTCCTATTAGTAAGTATCATGTTCAAGAATTGGCCCAACAATGATACTTCATTAATGGACTAGTTTACTTACATGGAAATAGTCACAGGAGACCACTCGTCGGCCGAAGTAATTGACGCTAGCAACCAGACACACAAAGAACAAGGTATATCGTGTCTCTCTTCATAGCCATGTACTCGTTCCAGGCGCTAATCAGCCCTAAGGCACATATCGCACCGTGTTGCAGAGAGACGACCTGCTCGGTTTCCTCTGCACAAATGTGGACCACACATCCTTCACCATAAGAACGCCTGAAAATGAAGATGAATTGCCATCGATAGAGATATCAATACAGATGTGCCAAGATCTGATCATGCACGTAATGGATAGAATGAAGGGGATAAATGACAAAAGCATTCAAGATTGCGGGAGAATGTATAATACCGTGGAACGTCCATATAGCATGCATGACTGACCTTCTGCTATTTCCAACAAAGCATATACATTGTCTTCTTTTCTGCCGGTGTCTTCTTTTCTGCCGGTGTAAACTCTCTGTGTCGGCTTGTCTCCACCTGTTATTTGAACAAACCCACGATCGCTACTTTTGTCAATGACCACTCCGCACACAGCTGGCGAACGTTGATATTTATAATCATCCTCTGCAGTTGTTTCATCCGAAGCTAGCTTGACACCCTTCTTCGTAGATATCTTTCAGAAGTCAGTCATCTTCAGACTGTTGGTAATAAGTGGATAATACCAACTCCTCTGCCTTGATCCGTAGGTTCTGTTTCTCTGATGTTGTTCTCGCCATTCTGACTACCGATCGACGTACGAATGAAGGGCGATGCCGAATTGCGAGCGCAAGGGTCCGAAGGCACACTGAGAAGGAGGCACTCAAAGACCGGGGCAACGTTGCGGTAGCATATGACGGGTGCTTGCTCGGAAGGAACGTCCTAATTACGTGTGAGCTCAATACGCATCGCCACGACATGGAAGGCTTGCGCAGTTCTCTAAACCAGCGCTCGTACTAACGATGAATCAAATAGCTTACCTGTACTGACCACAAGGCCTTCTCCTGGTGCGACCTGAGGAACAGCGTGAAGGATGGCCGTTGAAAAAGGCAAGCAGCAGCGCGAGACGTGGCAGAGCACTAGCTCAAACTCGCAGTGCAACTATACTTTCGCGGCGCGAAGCAGGAAATTGGGACGGCTTTGGAAAGTTAATAGGTTGTCCGAATGGATGTATGTATTCAAGGCGTTGGTGCCCAACGGAAGAGCATGACCAAGAATCTCAGGTGGGGCGAAAGCATCCGTGCCCCACCAGAGCAATCCGAATGGCACGTGCATCGACAATGCTACCGAGGAGCTCATTTTTAGTGAGGACTAGCGTCAGAGCGCACGTCCCCCACAACCTCGACGCGCCATCTCTACGATCAACACGTCAACTTCGGCCAGCCATTTCTCCACCAAAACACGCCCGAATTAATTCAAAAAAGATGCTAGCGAACCGCAGAAAGCCCCCCAAGACGACGCCAGCAAAAATCTGCGACCCGAGGACCGTGCGTCGCGAGTGGCCGCCAGAAACAAAAGGCCTACGTGGTCGGGGCGATGACAGCTGGAGTATCACAGTATAGCCTCGCCAAACAACTCGATGCAGCACAACATAGAGGCGCATTAACATATCATACCGTCTTCTAACTTGGCAGATCCGCCGTTGACGCCTCCGCCGACCGACGAGAAGCCCTTCTGCGCGAGCCCGCACCTCCGCCAGCGCCCTGTCCCAACGACTCTCCACCTCCAATTCTCGCCTATCGCTGAGGCGGAAGCGTGCGACCTCTTCCGCACCCTATACCTATACAATGTCGACGCGCACCACCCAACACCATGCGACCGAGACGCGATACCGACACTAAAGTCCTGCCTACCTACAGCGTATCAGCAGCCGGGGCGGCTTCGAATGCGCACGCACTAATCCTCAATGAGAGGAATACCTTCAGTCCGCCTACCAGCCAAGACGGCACCAGAAGCCCCCTCGCCCGAGCGAACAGCCCGTCGCGCGATAGCATTGCCGCGCCAGCTTCCGCATTCCCTCCGACGATAATGTAATCGAGCTCAGGGCTGAGGACACCGCCGCCGCGGAGAGTGAGGGATGCCATAGAGCGGCTAGTTAGATACCTGGGTGGCTGCGGATGCGAATCGAGGAGGACAAGGATTTTGGGTATCAAAGGACTGAGCGTCATGCCTGGAACTTGATGGCGAGGAGCGTGAAGGACTGGCGTATGTGCTCCGGAAGGTGAAGGAGATCTGGCTGAACGCGCGAGTGTGCCAGTCGAGAGGTCGCGATGAGAACGCGTGGTGTATAGGGCGTGCCGCAGATCAGGTCCCAGACTCGTCAGACCCAAGCGACATGCAGTCAAAGTCGTCTGGATCGGTGGTGCCGCGATAGCCTTCTGGATCCTTTTTGCGTAGTTTGTAATAGCGCAATTTTATTGCTCCATCTGACCAATCTGGGAAGTATTCGAATATATCCTCCCACTGCATGTTCATTCTGTCTTTGTATGCAAGTAATCGCTCCTCGTCCGACTTTAACCACGGTCTGTGTCTTCTTTTGCGGAAGCGCGTATCGCCTCTGAGAGACCCCCGATCACTGCCGGCAGCATGAGGTTGGCGTTTGCCCGTGACTTCCTCTCCATTCTTGTCTTCCCTACCGTCGTCTTCGTCGTCCTCTGGGTGGACAGTACCATGACGGGCAGCATCACCGTGGGGAGTGCTCATACCTTCCGCGCAGGTACACGGGCATAACGCACCATCGTCATATTGGTATCCCAGCAGCATCCATGAACCCGGCGATAGCTGGGTCATGTGGATGACTTTGGCTTTCCCCCTGAGGAACTTGTGGCCCAGGGCCATTGTATTAAGAAACAACTTCGACTCGCTGCAATGGACAATTGCCGTCACAATTAATGAGCCTTTTGGCACGTGGCAATGCGTGAGATTGGTTATCTGATAAGCTGTGTTGGCGCTGGATCCATAATTGATATTGCTCCTACCGTCAGCCTTCGATCCTAGAGAGGATGTTTGTGGGGAGCAAGACCGAGGCGCGATGCCTACTCTGGGAATTGGCAATAGCCGTGGTTGGGGCGAGGTGACTTGTCGTGATGCCCTCGTAGGCATTGTGCTCCAGTCCCTCCGCCTAGGAGCGGCTCGTGATGGACCGCGGCGCCTCTCCCGGACAGGAGGCACTGTGAGTTTACGCCGTTGGGGAATTTTCGCCGAGGATCTGCAGGACACCTCACCGGCCTGATTGGCTTCGTCATCGTGGCATTTCCCAACTTCGCTACCACCGCTTTTTCTATTCCCCCTGCGCCCGTCCAAATTCGGATCGATATATTGTCTTAGGGAATGGAGCAGCTCTTCAACTATTCCCCGAGCATGTGTACCATTATCGTCATTCTCTTCCTCGAGGTTATTTTGGGACAGGAATGGGCTTCCAGCGCCGCCACCTTGGCTGGCACTGTCAAGAGGGCCAGGACTAGGCTCATTACTGGCCCTGGAACGGAAATCTGGGCCACTAGGTGTTGGTAGAGGCGTTCGCTTGGGTGTGGGCACATAGTCGAGTATAAGACTCTCTGCCTGTCGCTCAGACGGCCTTCGCCGCTTCGCTAAGCGAAGGTCTCCCCGCTCTGGTTCTAACGTAATGTCCAACATCTCCGCTGAGGAGATTACTGTCTCACCAGATGAACGGCGTGTTCGTTTGCGTGTTAACGGCGATCTGTTTATCACGTTGACGTTGAAGAGTGGTTCGCCCTCCACCGGCGATGGCTCTAAAGATGTCAAAATGGGCTCCTTGACCGGTGCTGGAACACCACTCACTATGGCGAATACCCTCTATACCTTCCATAGAGAGGCCACGCATGCTAGCTGCGTCCAGATCGCCATCCTGTCCAGCACAGTATCCTTCGGTGCCTGACGCTCTGTTGCTAGGCTTAACTTGCGTTGTATCGTGGTGCACTTCGGCTGCGTCGCTCTCCACAATTAAAGGAAATTCTACTAGCGAATTAGTAAATAAGCACCGCATTCTACCCACACATTTACCTGGGCTGCTTCTGTTAAACAAACCGTTCAGAGCCGAGTTCATCTTCGCAACACTTGTGGCGTGGCCTGTCCCTCTTCCGGCGGGCGATTCCCTGCTAGACTGGTAATGCTCTGGCTTCTCCAATTCGGAGGCGGCACTAAGACTACCAACCACATCTACACCCATGTGTTAGTTCGGTTCCGTTGGCTTGCAACGATCAGCGAGTGGGTAATACCATGATCTAGCGAACTAGAAGCGTCTGTAGCTCTGGGCAGAGCAGATACTCCTAGGTTTAAAGAGCGCGATGCATTTGGATCTGGCATTGGGAAATTGTCGATATGGAACTACTCTCCATCGTCTTTAGAGCTGACTCCTGGACGGCTGTGCTCTGCCGTCTTCGTTGTAGTCGTTGATTTGGCCTTGGATTTTGGCTTAGGGTTGGACGCTCGAGGAACGTATGGAACGAATTTTATAGAAAAAGAAGGGTCTAATAAAGAGGTGCTGCAAGAGGAGGCCATTTTTGGTGTGGAAATCTGGTGACAACAAACCAGACTTGGTCGTCGCAGACCGAGGCATCGCGCGTGCTTCGAGAAACTCCTCGAAATCGCAAAACGCTGTGAAGTTGATACGCTGCTGAACCCGTTTCCTGGCGTCACCCTCGTCAGACATGCCTGGAAAAGCCTGACGCATTTAGCCATGAAGGAATGAGGTATGAAAGCTCTTTCGACTGTTCAGACCCAGCTGGCGACGCCTCGTAGCGAAAAGCCGCTGACTCCGTTATCAGGCTGGGCGTGAGGGATTTGTCATCACACCGTGTTAAAGAGGGGCTCTCTACGCTACGTGGTAAAGCCTCCTCCCTCGTTACTGCCTCTCGAATTGGCTGACAGCAACAGTAACTTACTATCGAAAACGTTGGGTGACAAGCTGTTCCAGGTACGTCCACAAGGCGTTTTGTAAGATAGCACTACCGAAACTCACGCCCATGTGAAACTGTTCTAAATGGTTAGTCCCCCCACCCCCCTTCTCTTCCTTCCCTACTCCCCCCACCCGGCAAAAATGTGCTTCGACTGGGAGGAGAAACAATCATAAAAAGAGCGCTACGATTTTGGGCTTCGGGAGAGCGCTATTCGCCGAATTCAAGAGCTATTTCTTGCAAAGGAATTCCTTGTGCAATGGCTGTGCACAACAAGCGTAATCCTGCACTGTGGTGTCAGGCATAAGTAGTGTACATGGTCCGCGCATTGTAGGGGTGCTCGGCCGAGCCAGCCGCTTGACGCTAGACTTGTTCTCTGCGGCCCTAGATTAGTATATCATGCGCCGGATGTACTCCATAGGGGAACGTTATTGGAGCGGAAGAACGGTCGCCCAGCTACGCCAAGCTTCTTGTATTATTCTCTCCACGCTCTCGTAGCTAGCCAAGTATAGACTCCGCTCCGTTACCATAAACCTAGTGCCAATTAATGACTAATTGGATAAGTATGGTGGGGCGGATACGCGCCAAGATGCTTAGAATCGCTACCATCCAGATCTTTGAGTGTTATACGTATTCTTATCTTTATAATTGTACCACTAGTTTGACTTGGCTGCTGGGTGCCTTATGCGACCTAATCGCGACTGGAAACATATGCGAGGGGATAAGTGGGTTGTTGCTCGCGCCGGAATTCCTCAATTAGCAAATTTATGGGCCGCTTAGTAGGAGTTCACCTATGTCAGCCCATAAGCACAAACGAATAAACGAATCTCCACAATCAGCTTACTCTAGGGTATGCTGTGTGTGTGGGTCTTTGAAGAACCCGTTTAACATCTAGAAAATTCAAACACGTATAAAAGGACACAAGAGTCGGACTCACAGAAATTACTCAACAACTCAATTCTTAACTTTGATCTTTTCACACCTCACCATTCAAATTAAGAGGAAAACCTTAGCCCCAAACGTAAACAACGTCAAAATGCTTGCCAAATTCTTCACCGCCGCCCTTGTAGCAGCGTTGCTGCCCGCGACCGTCCTCTCATCCCCTCTTGCAGAGCCTGCGCTCGAAGCACGCAAGTTCGACGGAGTAAGTTGACAGTTAATTATATCTATGCCGCTCTCACGCCGAGGTTGGAAAGTACATCCATTAACAAGCATCGGAACTACAGACTTGCCAAGTGACCAGTTTCTGCCTTCGCGGTCACGGAATCTGCAACGCGGGTGATAAAAACGCATGCTGCCCTAACCGTGCAAAGGTGTGTAAAAACTCTGACTACATGGATGGTTAGCTAATATAAGAACAGTGTACTCGTACTGGGAACGCGTGTACGGTTAACGCTGGTGGACTGGTTGCTTCCTGCACCTAGAGAAGGGAGGAATGGCTATATTTACTAGTCAGATTTTGCAGAGTATTCGCTCTTTGTCAGTCATTTCGAACCTAGAATCCAACTAGAAACATTGTCTATAGTAGATTTATGTCTTATCTATCATTTCTGCTCTTGATTATAGATGTACCCAGGGTTATCACAATCGGGGTCAATCCAATCCAACCCTTGGATTGCGATTGTGATTGCAATCCGACTTCTTGGCAATCAATCCAAGGGTTAGATTGGGATTGCACCAATCGGATTGCAATCCCAATAAACTCTCTAGCGATGCATTAGAATCCGGCATTGGGAAATCGTCGATGTCGAACCACTCTCCACCATCTTTGAAGGAGTCGGCTTTAGAAAGGTTATACCCTGCCGTCCTGGTTGTCGCCTTTGCATTAGCCTTGGATTTTGGCTTGTGCTTGCGCGCCGGGGGAACGTATGGAACGATTTTCATAGGAAGCGAAGGTGCTAGTGAGAAGGTGCTGCAAGAGGCCATTTTGGTATAGCGACCTGCTGGCGAATCTGTGAAGAGATCGAGAGACGTCGCTCTCCCTCTCCGGACTGAGTGTCGCTTTATGTGCCACGGGCCCACACCGCTGCGTGAGAGGGAAGATTGTGGAGGTTGGCCAGGTCAACTCCTGAGGCCATTGCGCTGCCATAGCTTTCCAGTCGCAGTGAGCGCTGGGTCTGGGAGCTGGCTGTTCAACTGGCGTCTCGAGTGAGCGTTTGCGTGCTATGATCGGATCGGTGAATCATTTTTGCCAATGGTGATGACTCCAACTCCGAAGAATATCCGGCTTGGCATTGTCTGCGTCGCGCGGTCATCGCGTTCCAGCCATCTCTTTTACTCAACCCGCCCTCAACACCCTCTCCACGGGTCTGCCTCGCTCTTCATTTCACTGCGGTTCACATCGTCATTTCTATTAACTACCTTGAGCGTTCGCTGCGCTCTCGCGCTATGGCCGATGGGTCGCGATCAAAGATAATCAAGGCAAATCCTATTGGCAAAGGACTCGATACCTTTCGCGACTCTTTCGAATTCCAATGCAGAGGCCTAGCTATCACAGGCGCCGATGCATTGTACCACATTAGTGGGGATGGTACGGCTCAACACCAAATTCGCGGAAGTTCTCTAACATCAGCAGGATTGAGAAATTCCCTTCTTGACCTCATATTAGCTTTGCTAAGTCTCCCCGCATCTCGTTCGCTGCCCTCTGAAGGCAGTAACATAAACCTCTTTGGCGATCTATCGGTGTTGAATACGGCGGTCAACTCCGGCAATTTCGACATTGAGCGTATTTTACCCCTCCTCAGAGCGGTCCTCAACAACGAGCCCGATGAAGTCATATGGGACAAAGTCTATGCCGCCGTCGCCGCGTCCACAGCTTTCACAGTCGCCAAACCCACGACTCCTCCGCTGTCCGCCCCGTCCCTCGCCTCCTTCCAGCAGACGCCATGGCTGCACAACACGGGCAGCTTCGCGAACTCTACCGAACACCGCAAATATGTAGATGGCGTGTTAAAGGAGGAATTAGGACAGCTATACGTCGGAGTCCCTGGTTTCTTCGATGCCTACTTCGGAAGCGTCCCAGGTCTGGAGTCGGTAGCGCAGGCCGTGTTCGACAAGTGCAAAGAAGGAAATAATCCGCTCTACCGAGAGGAGAGCGGCTGGCAGGGCTGGCCTGAAGGCGCGAAGGAACGTGACGTCTTAAGCTGGTTTGCGCCTCTTACCGGCCAGCTCTTGGACTTCGCAGCGGAGAATCAGCCCGCCTCCAGGCTTCGGCGGCGGCCGCTGGCACAACCCCACTAGCCCGTGCAAGGCTCCACTGCCGACCGCAAGTTGGATGTCGGCTTCGTAGACGATCCGAGCGCCGGCGTTGACTCCAAGTGCCGTTGGTCGCAGATCCTCATACCAGGAGAACTCAAGAGCAACCTATTGGCAGACAAAGCGTCCAAAGCGTGGCTTGACCTGGGGCGATATGCGAGGGAGGTGTTCGCGGCCCAGGACAGCCGCCGCTTCGTGCTCGGCTTTACCCTGTGCGGGTCGCTTATGCGGTTGTGGGAATTCGACCGACTGGGCGGCATCGCGTCTGAACAATTTGACATTAACAAAGATGGACTACAGTTTGTATCCGCCGTGCTTGGATTCCTGTGGCTGAACGAGGAGCAACTTGGATTTGACCCTACCATTATCACAGCCGGGGACAAACGGTACATCGAGATCCAACGAGACAACCACACTGAGCGGCTCGTCGTCGACAACGTTGTGAAACGGGTACCCTGTGTGGTCGGCCGAGCGACAACCTGCTGGAGAGCACATCGCGAGGGAGACGATTCCCGAACCTCTCTTGTGATCAAAGACTCATGGCAGTTTCCAGGACGCGAGGAGGAGGGCGAATTGCTGCGCGAGGCGACTGACAAGGACGTGGTCAACGTCGCAAGATACTATCACCACGAGACGGTCTGTGTGGGCGGCCAGGACGACGATATCCGCAGAAACGTACGACGTGGCTTGGACATAACAAAAGCGACAAACTACAGACCGGAAAGACCGGAAAGCTCGATGCCGCCTCCAAGCACGGCTGGGCGTCATGCCTCGCGGATAGGTCGGAGCAGCAGCGTCGCCGGGCGCAAGCGGTCCTCCAGCTGCACCGGCGTACCGTTGCCGCCTACTAAGCGAACCTGTTCGAGCTCTCCAACAAAGGGCGGGAGGGCAACAGCAAATCGGGTGCATCGTCGCATCATCGTCTGTGACTATGGAAAGGCCATCTACAAAGCAAGCTCCCGGACTAGTCTTCTTGCTGCGTTGGAAGGATGCATCGAAGGATACGAATCGTTGCACACACGAGCCGGTATGCTACAATGCGATATCTCACCAAACAACCTCATGGTGAACGAAGAAGATGACAACCCCTCTTGGCGCGCGTTCTTGATCGACCTCGACCTTGCTATTAAGGAGCAGCGCGAGAACTCTTCAGGAGCACGGGGGAAGACCGGCACACGGGCGTTTATGGCAATTGGGGTGCTTCTAGACGATGAGAAACATTCGTTCATGCACGATCTGGAATCGTTCTTCTGGGTGCTATTCTGGATATGCATTCACCATGATGGTCCGAAAAGGGAAAGAGTTGTCAAACGCTTTGATAAGTGGAATTATGTGGATACAGAAGAGCTTGCTGAGATAAAGAAAGGAATCGTAGGTGACGAGAGAGATTTTCTGAAGACTGTAGAGGGAACCTTTACGCCACATTACCAACCTTTAATCCCTTACGTCAACCGATTGCGGAGGAAAGTGTTTCCCGATGGCAGGAGATGGAGGGATCCAAATCCGAAGCTGTACCTTAGTATGAAGGAGATACTTCGGGCAGCACAGGATAACTTGAGGGAGTTAGAAAGATAAGGAGATAATCATTCGGCATATTCATAAACTAACGTTGTGATAACTAAGGCCCAGCTTGAATGCAGTCTTTCAAATCCTCCAGTTTGAGCCCAAAGAAGTCCAGTTCGCGTGAACTCGCCTTGTCGTACATCATCCGTTCGTCCTCGCAATCAAACACTCTCCACAAGGGAAGCTCGAAGTATGGCGGGAAAAACCCCGCGAAATCCCAGTCATTTAATACTGGTGAGAAAATTACTTTAACCTTTGTTTTTAGAGATGGGAGCTTTTACTACGCCAACGCAGATGGAAGCACTTACTGGAATAACGGAAAAGGGAAGTCAAGATTTATTAGGCGAAAAAAATAACCTAACTTTATACCAAAATAATAATTCTTGACGGTCCATCGCGAAGCGGGTTCCCTACTTTATGTCCTAATAGAGGTCTCCTTACGTTTCTGCTTCTGCAATCCGTAGTAGCGCACTTTAACTGCGCCCTCTGTCCGATTTGGGAAGCGTTTGCATATCTCCTTCCACTCCATACGCTGCTTATCCCTTAATGAGAGTAAACGCACTTCGTCCGACTCTAGCCACAGCCTGCGCTTACGTTTGCCGTGCGCTTCTGTACCTTCTTCCTTCTCGCTGTTTTTATCCCAGTCGTCGTCGTCGCCGTCATCGTCTAAGTAGTCCTCTCCATCATTGGCAGCGTTACTGTCAGAAATGCTCATCCAGTCCGCATTCAAGCTTCCGCAACTGCAAAGGCCCGGCGCACCACTTTCATATCGGTATCCTACCAGCATCCAGGAATCTGGCGATAGTTGGGTCATGCGGATGACTTTGCCTTCTCCCCCGAGGCATCTATAGTTGGGAGACCGTTCTGGGTCGCGGGAACGTATGATTTTTATTATAATAGACGAGCCGTTTGGGACGGCGCAGAGCGTGAGGTCGGTTATCTGACAAGACATGTCGAGGCTGGAACCACAATTGATGTTGCTCCGGTCTCTAGCCTTCGTTCCTCGAAAGGATGTTTGTGGGGAACAGGACCGAGGCCGGTTATCGATCGGGGGCCGATATAGTTGCCGTGGTTGAGATGACGCTACTTGCCGCGATGCCCTCGTCCACATCGTTCTCGAGCCCTGTCGCCCAAGAGCAGTTCCTGATGGACCGTACCTCTTCTTCTGTGTTAGATGACCGCCGCGTGTACGTCGTTGAGGGGTCTTCGCCGAAGGTCTGTGGGAAATATCGTCGTCCTGATTACGTGGGTCCTTGTGGCTTTCCGAAGCGTCTCCCCCACCACCTTCCCTATACTTCTCACGCCTCTCTAAGTCTGGGCCGATATATTCTTCCCCTTCTATGCTCTCTGAAGGAGAGATGGATCCTCTCGTGGAATGCAGTAGCCCCTCGCTTGTCCTACAATTGTGTGCGCTATCACCGCCGTCATCTTCGGTGCAGAGGTCACTTGGGGATAACCGTGGGGTTCTAGCACCATCGCGTTCGCGGTCACTGTCGAGAGATCGAAGACTAGGCTCAGTGCTGGCTCTCGAATAGGAAGCACTGCCGCCGGGAGTTGGCAGAGGCGTTGACTTGGGCGTGGGCGCCGGATTGCACACGAGATTCTCTGCCAGTCGCTCGGCCGGCCTTCGCCGCTTCGTTGAACGCGGGTCTTCCAGTGGTTCCGGTATAACGTCCAGCGCTACCGGGCGCGTTCGTTTGCGTGTTGTCGACGGCCTGTCTGTGACGTCGACATCGCCAAAGAGTAGTTCGTCCTGCGCTAGGGGGCTGTCTTGAACGCGTCAATATGGCTCCCCTCAAACTGCTAGAATTACTCACTAGGCCGAACACTTTCTATCTCCTCTATGGATAAAGCGCACACTTCGTCTGTGTTGAGATTGCCATGCTGTACAGCAACGTATTCTTTATTGCCGGCGGACGCACGGTAACCGCCCTCCTGACAATCAGACGCTACATTACTAGGCTGAACGCCTGTTGCACTATGGTCGGCAGCATCACCCTCCACAATGAGAGGAAATTCTACCGCTGATCAGTGACATTGGCACTCTCATTCACTTGCATGCTTACCTCGACTGATTCCACCGAGTAACCCGATTAAAGCCAGATCCCCTTCCGCGACCTGTGTGGGATGGTCGGGCCCTCCTTCATCAAGAGGTTCACCGCCAAACTGATCATGCTCTGGGCTCTGCAATCCGGATGCGCCATGGAGCCCAGCGAACGCGTCTACCCGTCCTGTGCTAGTCAGATTCTGTTGGCTCGTAACGATCATCGAGCAAGTATTACCATAGCCTACTGAAGCTTCGTACAGAGTAGGTAGCGATGCATTCGAACCCGGCATTGTGAAATCGTCGTGGGTGTGGGGCCACTCTCCACCATCTTTGCAGTCGACTCCTGAACGGCTGTGCTTTGCCGTCTTGGTTGTAGCGGTCGATTTGGCCTTGGGTGTTGGCTTCGGCTTAGGTTTGGGCTTGCACGCTTTAGGAACGTATGGAACAATCTTCATAGGCAACGAAGGGGCGAACAAAGTGGTGCTGCAAGAGGAGGTCATTTTGGTGTGGTGAGCTGGTGGCGATAGTGAGGAGTCCGGTAAAAGTAGCGCTCTCTACGAACGAACAGTTCCTTTATATGTCACGGCCGATGCCGCCCCCCAGCAGAAAGAGGTTGCATAAATATAGCACCCATCTCGGAAATTGCCGTAGCGGGCGCAGCGACTAGTACATCGGCGCTCTGCAGGGAGGGCGAATGAACTTGAAGACCGTCGGCACTAGCGTTCCTGAAATAACGACGGATCACTCTCCTAAGCGGCGTAGATGGTCTCATTCTATCAACAGTCAGCCTAGCCCATCTAGTGATTGGCTAGCGGATGGTTACGACTCAGTCGTCCATCGTCATTCAGCGGTTCAGGGGCCCATGTTCCTGAGCGAAGCCACCGATGGCCAGCTGCTTCTCCGATCCCCAACCACACCCTTACGTCGGACAGGTTCGGTGCCGGATGGCGCATGAATGGGCTATTCTCACCGACGCGGCCTTGTGCTGTCGGGTGATGGACCAGTAGGTCTTCTTCCACCTCTCACGGCACGCCCTGCGCCATCTCCAAGTTGTTAGTTGCTGTATTCCAGGCATCAGCCCTTTGCTAGTTGCTTATACCTCATGCTGAGCTGAGGACTCGATGGCGCTGACGCGGAAGGGCGGCCTGAATGAATGCATTATGCGGGTGAACAGCCACATCACCGCCGAGGAACTGGAGTCAAGAGCGGGGACGCAGTAACGGTATAGGATTGGTCCAGCGCATTTGACCGAGGGAGCGGACGTGATATGGACATCGACGCTGAAACAATGGCGTGAGAGATATGTATTCGTTCGCTCAGAACGGAAATAGAAAAGGGGGCAGTACATGCCATCGGCGAGTCCGGAGCAGGGAAGGGATTTGCGGGGGCTTACAAGTAGGGATGGCTATGCAGCGGGTGGCAAGCTCCACCCTTCAACCGTACTGCCTGACTCGAAATGGGCGAGAATCAGCTTCGGCAACTGGAAGCGCCGGAAATCTGGGCGGGATAGACGGCTCAGTGGCGTTGCATTGCAACGTTACTTCCACGGTAGACACTTCATGCGAGGCGGGGCATCCTGGGACCATGCAGGACGAAAATAGTACCTCATGCAAGTGGCCGACCGCGTCACCATCGAGGCATCCTGTCCGAGCGTGACATGGGATATCGAAGTGGATTGGTGGAGCGTCCTCGGCCGAAGGAACAGGATGCGAGGCGGAGTAATCTGAGCTGAGGCAGCGGCACGAAGAGCATGCAGTCTGCCTTTCATTAAGTCATGCGTAACGCAGTACGTTGCAGAAGCGCCAATGTCTCGGCGATCCGGAGGAAAAGGGAGGTGGCCAGGATTCAGGGCTTATCAGCCACCGAGGCGCTAGAACGTGCCACGAGAAGGGAGCCCATCTTTCCGTCGACCGTAGCGGGAGTAAAAGCTGAGGCGAGGAGGAGTTGGCCAGAGGGGAAGGGAGGGAGGCGTCTCGCTCGTAGGTCTGTTATTGGTAGAAGTCCAGAGGTACGTTGTCCAGCTGCAGGACCTTAACGTGCGCGAAGGCATGAGACGTACCGGCTCGTAACAGGAGAGGAAATGGACAGCGTCGACGGAGTAGTAACAGCGAAAAGAGTATCGGGCGCCGAAGGTAAGGCAGCTCTGACCCTGCCGATAGGGCGACTAGGTTTGAGAAAAAGCCTCATGAGAGAAGGGGCGGTTGGCGCCGACGGGTTGGGGGGAGAGGGGCCTTCGGATGGAGGGATGAGAGTAGAGTGAAAAGGAAGGAAAATGACGGCGGGAGAGGGAGGATTTTATGATGGGACGTCGAGGTCCGTTGCCCGTTCAGGTGTAGCGCGGAACCGCAAGCGAAGCCCGGATTGCCCGAACGGGGTGCATCCATTTCCTGATGCAGGCTTGCCGTCTGATTGTTTACTATTTTATTTTTTATTTCTACTTTCTACTTTTATTTCTTACCCCTTACCGTTCATTTCGACACTGCTGCAGATAAGTAATTAAAATGCCCGTTACTACACGCGGGTACTATACGCGGTACTATATCCTAAAGATACGCACTTTTAATAAAAACAAAATTTACATATATAGTTTTTAATAAACCCACCCTACTAACCCTATATTCTGCGTAGATATCATTCTCTAATTAAACCTTATCTCTACTTTCCCTCCCTTTTTAGAACAAATCTCTCTTCGGAAACCTTCCTAATGTATTTCTGTCTAATTTACAATTCACCATTTAACCTAAGCTTGTTTAAGAAAAACGCTTGACTATTTCTTGCTCAAAAATATCCTCGCATACACGCACAATATCTTTCCAGGCTGCCTCCGTATTAATACCCCAGAATAAAATGCCTGGTTTTAAAATTAACTGTACTATCTAGTGCACAATCTTAACGTTTTGAACGTCCTATTGTCAGATATAAGGGTATTCTTAATAAATAAGATGAAAGGTGGTTTAATTTTAATAAGTGTTGAGATCGGCTCATTCTGTTGATTGTGTGTCTCCTCTCTCGAGGTTTGCTTGTGCGCTGTTTTGGTTCTTGGCTAATCCTCCATACTATCCCTATTTGGGTAGGGGCTGTTTCATCTCTCTCCTGCCACCCACGATAGTTGTTCGGATCACCTATCCAATCTGACACACCCCCTCAGCTCGGCGACCTCGCCTTGAGCTGTTCACCATTCATTCTTAGGTGATCCGGGATGTCTCAGCATCTACCGTTCTCCCTAAAGCTTCAATCTTTCGTGTTATCGCATCTATCTCTCCTTGCTCTACGATCATGCGGTCCTTTACGTTTGCCAGTCCTACTTGGCTTAGGAACTGGGGCTAGGTCCTAATAGGAAGGGTCTTAGTGAATCTATCGGCGATTATATCGCTCGAGGGGACATATGTCACTCTAATTGACTTCCTTTTTGCCTCCTGTCGTAGCCAGTGATTGTGGATATCCACATGTCGGAGCTTGGTCGTCAGCTGAGAGATCTCCTCGTTGATCAGCCGAATCGTCTGCTTGTTGTCGCACTGAATAGTAATCACTGGGTCTTCCAGTGTTACTTGAAGTTTGTTAAGCAGCATCCGTGTAAACATAGCTTCCTTAGCTACTTGGGATAGTGCTAGGAGCTCTGCCTTAGTTGTCGAAGTGGTAACCGTGTCCTGCTTGTTGGCTCGCCAGGCGATAAGGCCGCCAAATAGTTTAATTGCGTACCCTTAGGAACTCTTCCTATCCATTGTGTTGTCTGCAAACGATGCGTCGCTAGCTACAATAAGACTATTGTCTCCTCTAAACTCTAGGGCGTATGTTCGTGTAGAGTGTAGGTACAAGAGGACGCGGTCAGTCGCTTGTTGATGTGTTGGGCTTGGATTGGTAAGGAAGCGGGCGAGTTGCGAGATAGCGAATGCAACGTTAGGGCGTGTATTCACCGCTACAAAGAGTAGGGAGCCAATTTTGCGTTGGTATAGGTTGATCTCTCCATGTGTTGCGAGGTCTGTGCGGCCAGTAAGCTCTATTCGAGCCATTGGGGTATCGTGGCGAAGGTTATGATCAGTTGCGAGTTGGACGATTTTGTCGATATACGCGGCTTGCGATAGCCATATCTTCTGCTGGGTTCGGTCTCTCATCACCTCTATTCCAAGGAACCATCTTAAATCCCCTCCTCCTGTTAGGCTGTATTTCTTCTGGAGATCCTTCACGACCTGGTCTGCTAGTGTACGGTTTCGTGGGTGATACGCAAGAATGATATTATCAACGTAGAAGAAGATAAACACCCCTTTTCGTACCATGCAACATGGTTCGTGTGGAACTACAGAGAAACCAAGCTCTGTGAGGTAGGTGGTGAAGTCCCTTTGCCATAGTAAGGGTGAGATCCGCAGGCTATACAGCGCCTTTTGAAGCTGAAGTATTGTGCCTGGACGTGCATACCCGCGTGGCATTCGCATGTAGATAACACGATCAATCAATGCATGTACGAAAGCGTTGGTCACGTCGTACTGCTTTAGCTCTAGGTTAAACCGAGCAGCAATAGCTATTAGCATCCTAAACGATCTTCCTGCGAGTGTGGCGGCATAGGTCTCTTGGGCGGTAACATTGTTCTGTTGATCGCCTTGGACAACTAGCCTTGCCTTACACTTCTGGAAGTGGTGGTGCTGATCGAGCTTGTAGGTGTATACCTATATTGAATCCAGTATCTGGATTCCTTCTTGTCTTGCCTGAATAGTGGGCACCTCAGTCCATGACTTCGTTTGTTTGTGGCTATCGAGGTGTTCTTCCTCGGCTTTCTTAAAGAGCATGTAGAGTGGGTGCGTAGGCTTGAGCCCGTTCGGAGGAGGTGCTGGTGACAGTTCGCTGTAATGAGGCTGATAGCCCTTCATTATCATGCGTTCAATGCTTGCGTCATCCAGTTTCTTCCCCTCTACTTCACGAACGTGACCTGCTTTGGTACCGGCCATGAAGGCTGCGGTCTATGGTGCAGTGGCTTTCGCTTCACTGGGTAAGGAACTGAGTGGAGATCGGAGTCTGTCCAGGTCGTGAGAGAGGGGCAACTGGGGATCAACCAGCTTTCCTTCCTCTTTACGTAGGAGGGCTCTCTCAACAGGCTATATTCCTCCAGGGCGAGGCAGGGCTGGATCTAGCTCCTGATCATCTCTAGCGCTGGGCAGCGAGTTGGGGCACTGCTCGTATCCATCTGAGCTCATTAGTTGCGCTAATAAGGCTGCTGGTGGTGGTGTACTTGGCGGCGTCGGGTAGGGTATGACCTTCTTCCCGCGCTCGTCGTACTGGGGTGTCCCCACTTGCTCAGAAGGAGAGTCGTCCGTCGCTTCATCCTTATAGAACCTGCTTGTAGCATTGTTCTGTTGTGATGGTGAAGGCGGTAGCTCTATCGTCCTGATCCAAGTTGCAATTTCTTTAAGGGTACTGTGCATAAGATTGTCTATAATGTGTTTCATGTCTCTGTTGAAGATGCTATCTTCGTCGAACACTACGTCGCGGGTGCTGATGACCTTGCCCATTGATGGTATCCATATCCTGAAGATGTTTGAGGAAACGTAACCCACTAAGTATCTAATCCATGCCTTTGGGTTGAGTCTTTGTAGACGTCCTTTGCCACGCTTCGTATTATCTGTTATGGCAAAGGCCTTGCAGCCATATGCTTGTAGATGGGATTGGTTTGGTTTGCGTGGGGACGTGACTATCCCATTTTGAAAGGCGACAGCGGTAAAGAACGCTTCATAGGGCGTCTTCTAGCGATTCGAATACTTGGGTGTTCGATTGTATAGGTATATGGCGGTTCGAGTCACTTCAGGCCATACTTCCTATGGTAGATTCGCGTTAGGGCGCATTGCACGAGCTTTCTCCTTTACCACACCCCCTGAGCGTTCAGCTCCGCCGTTTTGGGCTTGGGTATCAGGTGCTGAGGGCTCCACTGCTATACCTTGCTTGTCCCTCCACCTCTGGGCTTCGGCTGAGCGAAACGTCTCATTATTAGTCTTAATGACTTTGACCGCAATCCCAAATTGATTCTTTATAAATGTGATAAATGTTTGGAGGGTTTTAATAATTGATCTGGCAGGTCGGTTATCTTTGAAATAGAAATCCCATAGCATACTGGTAACTCTGCACATGATTAGCATT
The DNA here is from genome assembly GCA_014281115.1 of Laburnicola sp. R22_1. Taxonomy (NCBI): domain Eukaryota; kingdom Fungi; phylum Ascomycota; class Dothideomycetes; order Pleosporales; family Didymosphaeriaceae; genus Laburnicola; species Laburnicola sp. R22_1. The sequence goes on from JACONQ010000011.1 coordinate 152,734, forward strand.
TGGCTCTTCTCCTTTGTGTTACTCCCTTCTTCGTAATCATGAAAGTCTAGGGCTATTCGCTCTCCTGGACCTTCTAGGATTGTTCGGGGGGTTCTTCTTATCTGTCGCTTAGACTTTGATCTTCCACATGCGTCGCACTTGACGGTAGGAATGCCAACAATCTTCACCCCCTCAGAGTGATGCACGAGGTGCTCAAGTGCCTGAGGTCCTGGGTGTCCCAGTCGTTTGTGCCACATCTCACCGCTCGCTCGTTGTCGCGGCTTGATTGTGCGTGCTTTGGTTGTTGCAAAGGTTGATTTTGGCTCAGAGACATTGTTGTACTCAACAACCCATTGTCCGTATCGTTCTTCAAGGAGCGCAACAGCGCTATCGTCGTATCGGCGTAGTACGGTAGGGTTTGACTTGGTATCCCACCATAGGCCTTGTTGTCGGAGTACTCTAAATGAGACAAGGTTACAGTGTAGGTCTGGGCAGAAGGCCACATCTCTGAGGTGAAGGCGGCGTGTTAAGCCTGCAGTCTTCACTCTCACATATAGTGAGCCATATGCCATGATCCATACGCGTGAGTTCCCTGCCCATAAGAAATCTCCTGGTGTGGGTGGCCGAGTGTTCGTGAATCGTCTGATATTATTTGCTACATGGCACGTTGTCCCTAAGTCGAGGATAAAGGATCGTTCAAGTGGGTACCTTGACTGTTTCGTTATGAAAGAGGCGGCGGCTATCGCAATATTGACCTCTCCAATTTGCCTTCCATGTAGTTACTCCTCTGTGGAAGCTTCTATCGTTGGAGTCGCTGAGTGCGACTTCTTGAGAGCTGGGGTCTTCGATCGTGGCCTTTTCGCTGAGCGTATTTCCTCCTGAAGTTTAGCATTGTTGCTAATCCTTTCTTGAGCCATTCTCTTGACGCCGTCTCGGGCTCTCCAATTTGGAGGCGCTGTCTCTGGCATTGCATACCAACACTTGTTGAGATCATGTGGTCCATCACAAGCCTTACACTTCTGCGTTGTATGGTCGATCGTATCACTATCGCGATAACTGCGCTTTTGACGTTGGTTACGACCTCTTCCGCGAGTTGGTTTAGTATCAGCATTATCATCAGCTTCTTCTCCAGCGAGGGTTGGTCCTCCAGCTGAGAAGGCTGCTCTAGACGATTTGCTCTTAGCTAGGTATAGTAGGTTGGCTTGTTTTCTAAATCGTAGGAACATGTCGGTGGCCGTCACCGTAGGATCTGGGAGGCTGTTTTCCATAAATGAGATTGTCCATCCTTGGAAATTCTTTGCTGTAGCTTTCACGAAGTCGTTCTTGATGAATTGATCGTTCAGGCAGTCAGGTACACCAGTCGCTTTGGCTTCTGTAACCGCGTGGTCCACTTCAGTAAGCCAGGTGTCCCAATGGGCTGTTGTCCTCATTGGTTTAAAGGCTGCTTGGTATCGTTCCCTTGCTTTGTTAAGCTCGTCCTCTGATCTCACGCCTACAGTAGCGGCGAGTTTGATTATCCAGCTTCAATATGGTTGGGACGGCTTGCAGCAGTTGGTGAATAGGTGTGAGGATACTGTCGTCCGAATGAAGTCGGTGACCTGAGAGAAGTGGGTTTGTTCTCGTTGATGTTTCTGATCGAGGACCTTGTATTCTTCAAAAATGGACTTGAAGTCGTCTACGTCTTCTTTGTATGAGGTCTTGCCGGCGTTCGAGAGGTCGGACGGTCGAGCCGGTACAAACGGGGGTATCACTGCGTGCTGCCCGTGATTCGCTCGGTATTGGGTTTGATGTTGGTTTATCGCCGCTGTAGCTGGTTGATAGTCGGCTATCAAGGGCCTGATTGGGGCGATAGGTTCGGCGAGTGGCTGGGCCATCTGTTTGGGGTCGATCTTCGACCAGACGTTCAACGACACACACTTCGACTCCAGTTGTGCGATCCACTTGATCCACTGGGTATGGTCCATAAGGATTACTGTGGGGTCGCGATTCGGGGTAGTTGACATCTTGATGGATTTTTATCGTTCTGTGCGACGTCGCGTCGTTTCGGCTCGAGTTGTATCGGCGTTCTGGTTGTTCCGGTGTTCAAGGTAGAGGCACTGAGACTCTTAATTGTCAGATATAAGGGTATTCTTAATAAATAAGATAAAAGGTGGTTTAATTTTAATAAGTGTTGAGATCGGCTCATTCTGTTGATTGTGTGTCTCCTCTCTCGAGGTTTGCTTGTGCGCTGTTTTGGTTCTTGGCTAATCCTCCATACTATCCCTATTTGGGTAGGGGCTGTTTCATCTCTCTCCTGCCACCCACGATAGTTGTTCGGATCACCTATCCAATCTGACACCTATCCTACTAGCATCTTCGCCGATTTGACGACTATTCTGTCCACTTCTTCTCCATTATGTAATTCGTAGTCTCGTTTATTTCTCCACTTACGATATTTTGCTAGCGTATATACTCGTATAAATTAGTCGTTAATACGGAGGTGCCTTTCAAAAGTTCTGTCTGACGCTAAAAGCGCCACCACAACGCCCAGCTCTTGGCACTAAAATACTTGAGATAGGAGCAATCTGATCTCTCTTCTGATCAACCATGGCCCCCAATACTGACGTGTATACGCGTACTCTTGTTGTTACTCTCAAATCACTATCTGTTGGCAAGTCAACCTCTCAAGTCTCAGAGCTCACTGGCATCAAACCACGCACAATTGATCGTATCTACAGCCGAGCTATTGCTGCTGGCTTCGAGCCCAACGTTCTGCCTCTCAAGATCCTCCCACACCACGTTCAAGACGCTCCTCGCTCTGGGCGCCCATCCAAACAGACGCAGGAGGTCAAGGAGGAGGTATTACAACAAGTATACCGCGACAGATATGGACGTGAAAAGACCTGCGCTGACGTAGCTGGTGGGCTTAGTCTGCGAGGGATAGATCTCTCAGCTACTACTGTCTGGCGAGTCTTGAGAGAGGCTGGATACCACAAGACAAAGCCAACAAGGAAGCCTGGGTTGACACAGAAGATGAGGACTGAGAGATTAAAGTAGGCGCTTAAGCACGTTACTTAGACGCTTAAGGATTAGAAGAACGTTATATAGACAGATGAGACTTCTGTCGTTCTTGGTCATCGCCGTGGTGGATACAGAATATGGAGGAGACCTGAGGAGCGCGTAGTCAAGAGCTGTATACGTGAGAGATGGAAGGGATACTCTAAGTTCATGTTCTGGGGCTGCTTTACGTACGACAAGAAGGGTCCTTGCTATGTCTACAAGCCAGAGACTAAGGTAGAGAAGCAGATAGCTGCTCAAAGGATCAGTGAGCTGAACGCTGAGCTCGAGCCTTTAATGCGAGATGAGTGGGAGCTGAACACAGCCATGAGGAGGACAGGACTACGCAACAAGCCAGGCAAGAAACCTCAATGGAAATGGACAGCCAAGAATGGCAAGCTCGTACGCAGCTCTGGTGGAGGCATTGATTGGTGGCGATACCAGACGTGCGTTCTTATCCCTAAGCTTCTGCCCTTCGCGCAGGAGTGTATGAAGGATAGGCCACAGACTGTAGTGATAGAGGATAAGGCACCTGCGCATGCACACCACTATCAGGATACAGTGTACAGTCTGTACAAGGTCACAAAGTTGCTCTGGTGTGGCAACTCACCAGACTGCAACTGCATTGAGCCATGCTAGTTCTATATAAAGAGAGAGACTACAAAGAAGGGAGCTCCTCAATCAAGAGCAGAGGGTATTAAGGCGTAGGAGAGATGCTAGCGAGACCTCCCTCAATCAAAGATACAAGCTTGGATTGAGCGTATTGTTGAACATATCCCTAAGATTATTAAGCTTAAAGGTGGCAATAAGTACCTTGAAGGGAGAGGAGAAAAGCGAGTTAGATAGATCAGCAATATGTGGCGTTTTGGTGGCGTTGTGGCTTTCCTTGGCAGACAGAACTTTTGAAAGGCACCTCCGTAATCGGCATGGATTAAAGGTCGGACTAAGAAACCATCCGTACGACTGTATCTTTAACTGCCCTTCCCATTGTTACATACTTGTCGCAATTTCTAGCCTAGGCTCGCAACTGCGCGCTAATAAGGTCCACCTAATTCTCAGATTCTAGGAAGCAGATAACATCCGAGATTCGGAAAAGAGCAACGCCTTAGGTCTCCCTGAGTCTTCCGACATTAAATATAACTAGGGAAGCCCACTTATCTACATTATTATCCGCCCACTTGTTCTTTGTAGTATAAAGCGCCTATTTAAGAATTAGACTCATGGACGTAAACATACTATCTTGCTTCGGAACTTCGCCTTTCTAGAGCTACGTTTTGCCTAAATGCCTTGCTATTACTTTTACAAACGCATGGACTATATATTATTTACGCAGTTAGTTGTTAAATAATATATTACGCGGCGACAGTTCGTAGCTACCGATTCTACCTGTCGGGTTGCAATGTGCACAAAAAAGAAATAAATACTTAGTTAGACTGCGTTTAGTCTGCACATACTAGAGAACTACCTAACATCTTAGCAATCTGCCTACTAACTTGCGTTAATATGGGGATATACACTTAGCCTAGTCAAGAGTATCTTTAAGCTCCTTAAATACTATAGCTACGTTGGTCTCTCCTTTACGCGTCTCTATGTCGTCTAAAATAGTAATGCACATCTTAAAAATAGTGGAAAGCTTATCTACTACAATTCGAAGATCGCTTAGCGTACTTAGAGAACAGGCTAAGAACTACTGCTAGACTCTAAAGAGCCGATCCTAGACGAGACGTGCGACATCAGGGGATCTAGACTATGCAGAAAAAATCATAGGTGCCATATTGTAGAAGGGGTGGATATATTATAGGCTTAGGGTTCTCGCTGTAGATAAGGCTCGTTACCCCACTATGCAAGCCAAGAGCGCTTCTGTATAACCTAGGGTTGGCTTCTGCCTATTACACTTTGTTTACTAAGTGCTTTTATTTAAGCTATCTGACTTTGTATAAACCCTAAACACGCATCTCCGCTAGCTATTCTAGGATTTTATTACGCAGAGCCCCTCCTAGTATTATCGCTATAAGACCTCACTATTCAAGCCGGTAGAACAATGGTAGCATAACAAACCGATCTTTATTATAGACCAAATATCTCTTACTACTATCGCTAGTCCTTATAGGTATAAACGAGCCATTAGTGTACACAGACATAAGAGACGATTTTAGTAAAACTTATATTACACCTCCGTGCTTAATTTTTCCTAACTATATCTAGCATAAGCTAGCGTACATAGTCTCCGGCCACCCGGGGATTCCGGCCACCCCACCAAAACGCGACACCCGCACAAAACACGCGATATCTTAACAACGCTTATTATGATTGCCACTGCGTGCACATAGACTCTAGAGTTGCAGCAGCAGCAGCTACTAAAGCTGTTTCTGAAGCGCTCGATATAGTAGATCTTTGCTGCTGAGCTCCTGCAGCCTCAGCTGCGCGTATAGCCTCTACGATAGTCTCTACCTCTGCAAAGCGTCGATTTGGGTCTATTTGAACGCGCTTTCGAGGACGCTGAGAGCTAGTAGTCTGTAGATGATACTTAAGGCGTCTTTTCTCTGATTCTAGCCCTGCAGCTCTAGCATTTGCAGCTGCTAGCGCCTTACCTGCTTTCTGAAGGAGTAGCCGGGTCCTACGACCTAGATTCTCGACGCTCTGGACGTCGCGCTGCGCTATATAGAGATCGCGAGGGCCTTAAGGGGTTGAGAGGAAGCTCTGAGGCTGCTGATGAGGCTGCTGCTGATACGTAGGCGTAGTAGGCCTCTGAGAGACTTGCGACGAGCTGAGCACGTGATTGATGTTGAATGGGCAGATACCAGCAGCCTGCCAGCCAGCTCGAATCACACGCTCTGTGAAGCCTGCCTCCCTAGCTTGATAGTAGCAGGCGATAAAGCGCTCCTTCTTAACAGGCGCGGCGTCGTCGAGCGATGCAAGCTCCTGGATCTGGCGTCGGTAACTAGACTTGATAACAGAGAAAGGGGCGAGATCTAGAGGCTGTAGGACGTGCGAGGTATGCGCAGGTAGGTATAGGAGCTCTATTCGATGCTGTTTGCAGAGCCATAGGAAGTCTATATCGATGTGGCTGCCATGGCCGTCGAGGATGAGGAGGCGGTACTGGCCATCACCTACAGCTGTCTCAGGGATAAATATGCGCTGTAGCCACTCAACACCTATCGCTTTCGACGTCCATCCGTTCTCAGAGGTTGTATAGAGCCAGTTAGGTACGTAGGACGAGGGAAACCATGTAGTCTGTAGGGTCTGGCCTTTGAAGATGACGGCGCAGTGCAGTTTCCGCCCTGCTGCTGATACGCACTCAATTATAGAGACCCACTCGCGATTCTCTGGAGACCGAATGTAAGCCTTCTTCTTCTGGCTACTAGAGAGTACTCTGGTGTTCGTACATACCCCTAGAGCTACACCAGTCTCATCCATATTCCAGATATCCTCTGTACGTATATTGAGGCGTATTCTAGTCTGCTCAAAGAGCTCTAGAAAGGCGCGTACACGCTCTGGAGTAGCTGAATCAGCTCTCTGAGCCTCTAGCTTTCTGCCGACTACTGAGGCTATGCGTGGCTGGCGCTTGATAAAGTGGTATAGCCAGTGCTTGCCGACAGGCTGATCGTCGCCGTTCATACGTAGGATTCGATTGGCCATTTCTCGAGCGCGAGCGTGTGAGGGAGGACAGGCGCGCGCGTCTTCTTCGAGGATCCATTCTACTAGGAAGTCCTCTTGTAGAGGAGTCAGCCGCTGCTGATGCTGATGGCTAGTTACGCTGGTAGTCGCGCCACGTAGTCGGTCTTGAAATGTAGATCGAGGAAGGCCGTACGCCTCTGCTGCTGCTCGCTGGCTCTTATAAATGCCTGTATTGTAATCGCTGATCGCTGATTGTATAGCCAGCTCACGGGCGTCCATATTGATGAGTGTTATGGAAAGAAATCGCGTGTTTTGTGCGGGTGTCGCGTTTTGGTGGGGTGGCCGGAATCCCCGGGTGGCCGGAGACTATGTACGCTAGCTTAGCTTGTCTATTAAATGTTCACCGTTTCTCACATTAATACTAGTACTCCGCAATAATGGAAGCATAGCGCTCGACCCAAATATTATCACAGCTATAAAAGATAGACCCTATAAACCCTTCTGCATCTGACCTTAACAATATTAGCTCCCTTTGTTGCTTTAGTAGTGCTCTCTAATCCTAAAGCATAACCTTACTATTGCGCGGACTATCTTAGTTACCTTAAACAACTTGCACCCAACCTAGCTCCCTAAGTAGTCGATTACTAACGCCTTTGTGTTCTATAAAGGTAAGCGTTAGCCAAGCCTATTGTCTCTTTTGCCAACTTACTAATTTTCTTTTGTAGCGGTTGTTGCTGCAAAGCGAAAGTCGGGAAAACACTGATTTGATTGTATGTGTGTAGTAGCTAAGATATATACTGCTAGGTAGGATAGGCAGCAGTAAATGAGTGTAGGCAGCAATGAGCTAGCATAGGCAACAATGAACAGTCCGAATACCGTTACACACCCCCTCATCCTGTAGTTAGTTAACGACGTAAGGATGATCTCTCCTACATGTCTACTGTGCCTTGAAGTCGAGAGTATAGATTTGTAAGGTGTAGCTGCCTCACAAACTCAGCATGCTTCTGACGTGGTAGCACCTTGGTCATGCCGTCAGCAGGCATCCTATCAGTAGATCGCCATTGTACGTAGAGTCGTCCTTGCTCTACTTCCTGGCGGATCCAGCTCTGGTGTATATCAACATGCTTGAGCTTGGTTGCCAGTTTGTCTTGTTCTTTTATAACAATCCCAACAGTCTGCTGGTTGTCACATAAGATAGTCGGAGTAGTGTGAAGCGTCAGTGAGAGGCCATCAAAAAGGCGTAGCCACTCCTCCATTGCTGAGCCTGTGAGGGAGAGCGCGGGTAGCTCTGCCTCAGTAGTTGATTTAGTGACTGTACGCTGCAGGGTAGACTTCCAGTCGACAGTCATCCCAAACAACTGGAAAATATATCCTTGAGAGCTGCGGCGAGTCTCTAGGTCGTCTGCGAAAGCAGCATCAGATGCTCCAAAGAAGATAGGATCGCGATAATCTTCTTCTGTAGTCATGAACTCTTGAATCTCTTGCTCAGCTGTGCAAGCTTCGAGCGCGTAGTACTTCGTCTCTAGGACGTGACGCCATACTTTGCGTATAGAGTCTACGTGAGCTTGTCCGGGGTTTGTGAGATGTGAAGCGTGTATCACATGCGCGCGTGCTAGATCTGGTCGAGTGAACTGCGTCAGGAACGCGAGATGGCCGACGAGCTCCTGGTAGAGCTTCGTACGAGCTGCGTTGGGTTCCTCTATAGATGGTTCAAGGTAGTTGACCATCATAGGTACTTCTGTACGGCGGCCGGTAGACGTTATGCCATACTTTGCGGCTACTTTGTCGATGTAGGCATCCTGGAGCAGCCAGAGTTTGCGGGCGGCGATGTCTCGGATGACGCGTATGCCTAAAAACCACTTGAGTGGACCAAGTCGCTTTAGTTGATAGTACTCGCTAAGCTTCTGCTCGAACTGCTGGTGGAGCTTGGTATTGTGTGGGTGAAAGGCCATGACGATATCGTCAACGTAGACGAATAGTATGAGCCACTTGGTCGTGTACACACATGGAAAGCCTGGCACAGGCTTCATCCCTAGTGACTGTAGCGTCCTGCGGAGCTCCTTGTACCATAGTAGCGGTGACTCCTTTAATCCATAGAGAGCGCGGAGTATCTGGAGTAGTTCTCCATCTTCTTGAAATCCGTCTGGCGTCTGCGCGTAGAGTAGACGGTTGAGTAGGGCGTTGAGAAAAGCTGTTGGTACATCGTATTGAATCAGCTCTAGCCCAAAGTGATTGGCAATAGCGGTGATTGCTCTAAAGGTGCGTGCTGCGAGTGTGGCGGCGTAGGTGTCTCCGTACGGCTGCTGGAGATCACCTCTAATCACCAATCGTGCCTTGAATCGTGAGAGGAAGCCGTCCTCATCAAATTTGTAGGTAAACACCCACATAAGTGGTAAGACCTCAGCATTAACATTTGCTGCTGTCTTTGCAGTCCTAGCAAAGCATCCTTTATTCCATATATTGCGGTATTCTTCTTGACCTGCTTGTCGAAACTCAGCACCATGCGGGTGAGTCTCTAGGTCTCTCCAGGTCCTCGGCGGTGGCGGAACCTGTGACTGATGGATCCTGAAGACAGGCTGCGGCTTCAGCGCTGTCGTAAACGCGTGTAGGTAGTCATTGATGCGTATTCCATAGGAAATCGCGTGTGTCTGGTATCTGGTTGCACTGGTGAGGTCGTCAGTGCGCTGCTGCCATCGGCGTGAGGTTGTGAGTATATTTGACTCGTCAATTTCGAGATTTCTACGTCTCGGCGCATTGTTTGTGTGTCGATCAGGTAGATAGTCAGGGATTTGGGTTGCAGAGAGCTCTAGATCTCGTTCTATCGGGAGAACTTCGGCCGGAGTATCGTTATTCCGTTGCCGGCTCACGTGAGGCGCAGGTGATGTAGGCGTAAGTAGCCCACCCCCTAGAAATAGATCCTCTACGTCCTCGTCAACTCCATCAATTTCCTCAACTCTGCTCTCACCCCTACATGCTGCTGGCTTGCGCGAGCTGCAGCTGCAGGTATGTTGCGCGTCTCGTTGCGCGTCTCGTTACGCGTCTGCCTAAGCGTCATGAGCTCTTCAATGGCAATATCGTCAGATTCAGCTTCTTCTGGAAAGGCAAGCAGCTCTATAACCTCTTCAATAACTGACTCTGCTGCGTAGCCTTCTGGTCCTTCGTAAAATCGCGTTGGTTCGAAAATGACGTCTCTAGCTCGAATTACTCTGTTCTTTGTCGGCAGCCAGATCCTGAAGATATTCGTCGAATCATAGCCTACAAGATGTCCTATAAGAGCTCTGGACTCCAGCTTGTCGCCTCTCTTGATAGACGGATTTCGGACATACGCTCGACAGCCTATAGGGCGCAGGTGGTTCACCTTCGGCTTTGATCCCCATACAATCTCATATGGAGTCTTCCAACCTAGTGCTTCGGTTGGTGTACGATTCAGTATGTATGCTGCTGTTCTAAACAGCTCGTTTGATAATGATTTTGGCAGGTTTCCTTCAAGCCTCATGGCTCGAGCTCGAATGACGATGATCTTGCCTGCTCGCTCTGCAAGGCCGTTTTGCTCGTCTGCGTAGTCTGCCCGCGGCTCGTATCGGATCCCTAGCTCAGCGCAGAGTTCCTCCAATACGTTTGGTGCAACTCCGTATCCTCGGTCGTTATCAGTCTTGATTGCGGTGACGTCGCTGTCAAAGATACGCTGTATCTTGCGAACCTTTTGGACAAGCCAGCGGCTCAGGAATGCCTTCGTACGCTGTGGAAAGCAGTCAACTTCATGCCACTTGCTATACTGGTCCACCATGTGACCTGCAACTCGGTCACCATTAAGACAAGCGTCTGTGTCTCGTGGCAAAAGCTGGATAAAGTCTACAGCAACGCGGTAGAATTTCCTAGGTGCAAAGTCCTCCTGCTGTCTTCTAGAGACTTGCTTTGTGAGTTTCGATTCGACACATACGCCACAGAAGTCGCTATCTTTGCCTTCTACTCGCAAGCCTTCCACATAGTCGGCCAGCTTCTCAATTGCCTTCTTACCTGGATGGCCCCAGGTGCTGTGAGCTGTCCTGTAGTCGACTATAAGATCGCGTCGAGGGTCCTTTGAAGGTCGGTAGGTAGTGCTGAAGGATGATAATAGGCGTATGTCTGGGCGGCGGCTGGCATCAGCGTCGACCAGCCAGTGACCGTTGTCATACTCTAGTTGAGCAATGACAGTTTTCTTGCTGACTTTGTACAGCAAATCTTGTCCTGAGTCAAAGTGGATCTGACTCGAGCGACAGCGTGCTAAGCCCATAAGGCTCGTCAAGAAGCCTTCGACTAAGGCAACGTGTGTTAGGACGATAGGTGATAGTCCTCTCGGTGTTTTCACGGTCAGCTTCATGCTGCCCCATGCAGTTATCTTAATACGGCCTGTTCCTGCTCCTACGAAATCGTTAGCACTGGCCTCATACTCTCTCGTCCATCCAGGCCAAGACTCAGTATTAACAATGTGGGTGTTCGAACCAGGATCAAGTATGAATCGGTTGCTCAATGAGTCGTAGCTGCTGACATCGTCAAGCGTCGATAGAGCCACCAACTCCTCGGTAGGTTTGACACCGTCGTCAAGCATCAGATCCTCGTCGCGCTCGTCGCGCTCGTCAACCATAACGGCATCGGATACCATATATTGTGCGGTGTAGGTCGATAGATTGGAAGGAGGCTTGCCATCGTCAATAGTGACTGCAGGCTCAGAGTTCGACTGAGTTGCCTTCCAGTCCTGTATAGCTTTCTCCACCCTCGCTTTCAAGCTCGGATCCTTGGCAAAGGCCGCTGCCACTTTCTTACTACCCTCCTTGTTGTCGAATCCTCGGGGTCTGTGAGGCGCATCTGGGTTCATCACCCAGCATCTCGACCATGAGTGTCTTTTGCCACAGAGGCATACACCGCTCCGTGTAGGTTTATTATCTTGCGGTGTTGCTGGCTTTGCTATCTCTAGCTCTGCCGCGTGTGCGCTGAAGCCTGTACTAATTGGGCGTGTACGCTTCAGGTATGCTGAGAACTCGGCGACGTAGTTCTCCACTGAGGGGACTGTCTTACCAAGCCTCTCCTTCTGGATCAGGTCTCGTAGACCTGCTGTTCCGTATTCGGGGTCAATTGTCTTGCAGGCGACTAGGAAGTCTTCCTGCGCTCGGGTGTCTTCAGTCTCTGCCAGCCTGATGGCCTTGCACTGGTTGGTGACCTCGATCCACCTTCGAAGCCATTCTTCAACCTTCCTGCCCTTTGGCGGCGTCTGGAGATCCTTGTATACCGCTATTAGATCGCGGCGTCGCGTCGCGTCTGACGGTGCGAGATGTTTCTTAAGGGTCGTAAGGCGTTGGTGCGGCGTATCCTTGTCCTCAATCAGGTAAATGTGATGCGCTGCTATCGTCTTACTAATCTCAGAGTTAAAGTCTGCTAGAGCCTTCAGCTGACGCTTATACTCTAGATCCTTCTTTTCCCATCTCTCGTACGCCCAACGGTAATCGGCTCGCTGCTCGGTATTTAGGCTGGCGTACGTAGTAGCCGTGCTGTCGTAGTCGCTAAGCTGAGGCTCCATCGGCTCCTCAAGCTGCGGTAGCTTGTCTGCTGCAACATCTGGATCAACGTATTTCCAGAGTTGGTTCTTTTGCGCTGTATCCTTGCGGATGAACAGCCATTTGTGCCAATCTTCTGATCGACTGAGGACGATTGTCACTCGAGTGACGGCTGGATCCGACTCGGTTGTCATCGTGCTCGCAGGGTTGCTCCTACAGTAAGACTGTGGTGTCCTTAGTAGGGTAATTGCTTAGGTGAGTGAGGCCCCGTCGCAATCCGGGCTCATAACTGTAGCGGTTGTTGCTGCAAAGCGAAAGTCAGGAAAACACTGATTTGATTGTATGTGTGTAGTAGCTAAGATATATACTGCTAGGTAGGATAGGCAGCAGTAAATGAGTGTAGGCAGCAATGAGCTAGCATAGGCAACAATGAACAGTCCGAATACCGTTACATCTTTATTATATCTAGTACGCGGAGTATAACGCCGTTGTTTGCCTCCTAAGGGAAGGCCTTAGGCCAAAGGAACCAGAGTATTCTAGTGACCAGGCTCGCTATAAACATAGAGCCGTCTTTCTTAGGCCCTACACTAAACACTTGCGTTTTGGGAGCTATAGTAGGCGTTACTAATAACAAGACTAGCGTTAAAACCATTATTAGTATCACATTATAGAGCGGATCGCCCAAATACTTTGCAAGGCATTGGCAAGCTGTCTAATAGTGCTCTAATATACCCTAGTCGCCTATCCTAAACACCTTCTCATGCTGCCAAAACCCATCCTTAACCAACTTCAGTATAGTGTTAAAGGGTATCGTGCAGCCAAAGTTAATCTTGCTCTTCTGTGGCAGCCAACGCTTTGCCTAGTGTTTAGCCTTAATAGCAGCGCGCTTGAGGCTACTAGGCCTTGCCGCGATTGCCAAAGCCGCAGGCGCTAATCCCACCAGCTAAGTGACCCTTTAGTAGCTAAGCTTCAATTAATACGAACCTGGCATGCACTTAATTCGACACGTAAGCATAGCTACAGTTAACGCACTAATCTATTAGTCTTTGCTTATTAGCTTCACGCTAGTGTGGCTTATGGTAGCGCAGAGCACCAAAAACCAAGTCGCGTTCTGTAAGCAGAACAGCCTCCCTGCCATTCGTTTAAATCACATACAGCTGTCGTACAGGTCCTGCGTAAAGTCGCGTCGCGTTCTAGATAATATAGCGGACGATAGTACGAGCTCTTCTAGGAAGGACAGCGAAAGGATTAGCTTGTACTCTCTACACCTAGTTAGCATCTTTGCAAGAACAGTTAAGGCACCTAAGATACTCACTCCCACAAGAAGGGATTCTCGGCCTATGTTTATCGCCTTACTTGCTCCCGCTAGTCTTCTAACAGCTGCAATATCCCCTAACCATTGCTTAATCTACAGCTTCGACTGCCTTTGTTTAGCGCTTAGTAACAGTGGTTAGTGACAAACGCGATTATCTAAGGCTTCCATAGTTCTTTAAAGACCTCCTTAAGGAACTTAGCAGCACTACTCGGCCCTTGTACCCTTAGTCCGCCAAGTTCGCTAAACCATACTTCGCTATAGTGGCTGGCCGCGACCTCTGGCCCATAGTAAAATGCAAGGGATGCTATATGCATTATTATGGGTCGTCTATTCTGGTGCTAAGGCCATTATACCAGGCTAAGGTTACCAGCACCTTGCAGGTCAAGCACTCCAGAATTAATAAACGGCCATCCACCTTATTCAATGCCACTAATTATTCTAAGTAGTATAAGTACCGAGCCCATTAACGACCTTGGAAAGCCTGTGAAGCAGTAGCTTCCAAGTTAATTAATTGCGGACACCCCTTCTGCTAATGCGGCGCATAGCCCTTAGAAGCTAGCGGCCTTAAACTAAGTGTGGATACTGTTAATCGCTGCTAAAAACAGGCTCGCAAAAGATAACAGAACACTAGAAAATATAGATAGTTAAAAGAATTAAAAAAGATGTGTGTAGCATTGTGGCTCTTTAAGGAAGAAACGTATTAACTAGAAGATAGGACTAAGGATAGCTAAGAAGCTCTGCCTATTATCGCTTAGTCTCAATACCTGCACTAAAAGCACCTGCTCCATCCTAAAGGCATACTCTTCTTCTTATATCGCCCTCTCTACGCGCTGTCGCTCCCAAGCGAAAGGCCGTGATGATTTAGGATTGTTGGGGGTTAGCTGCCCTCTTAGATGCTACAGGAGGCGGTCTCGCTTGGCGGCTACACAAGGAGACAAAGCCCCATCGCGATTAGGCAATGTTAGAGCAGTGGTGGCGACGCCTTTTATCGCAAGCAGATCGTTCGGTCCATGTCGAATGCTCCGCTTAATGTTGGAATAACCCTGGAAGTACCCATACTTTAGCACGCTTGCGCTGTTATGCTGATAGCTTATGTTTTCTTATATGATAGCGAGAAGATTGTCTATTAAGAATGCTAGTGGTTGGGGCAATAAGAAATTGCCATGTGCTGGGTAAAACGCCAGAGGATAGAAGGTAAAGTCTCGCAATTCTTAAAACTCGCGGAGAACTATATTGCGGTTGGCCAGGAGACAGCGCGCTGGCTTGTTGCCTGGCTCTAGAGACCGCCCATCTAAGCAGTTGATGTCGACCGCCAGTGCGTACAATACGGTGTCAATATTGCCGAGGGCATATTTCTGCTCTAACTCCGTTCTCAGTTAATCCAACCTGCCGGTGAATAGGCTTTGGTAGTCATAGCTGGCGTGGGGGATGGCACTAGCTCCTGGTGCTTTACCGCCAGACCACTCGTTATATGTGACGCCATCCTCTACCTTAATAGCATCTTCCTTAGAGTCAGACTCCTCCTTAACTGGCTGAAGTCAGGTCTCCTTTAGTACAGAACGCATCTGCTCAGTCGCTTTAATCTTAATGTTTGCGCCGTAGTTATATGCGTGGAAGGCTAGCTAGTTCTCCGCCCAGAACGTATTCTGCGTGCTCTGCCTTACATATACAGGCCACTCTAGCATAAACTTCTTCTAGAATATAGTCTACTTGTTAAAGGTAATCTTTTATATGTGTGGACTATTAAGTCTCTAAGACGGCTCTACACCCTCCCCTAAAAGCTCGCCAATTAGGAATATTTGCTTAATGTATGAGGCTAAGAAGTTCGCGTAATAGTACTATAAGGCACTAGACTAAGATAGTCTCTCGCGACGTTTTCGAAGCTTACCTCTTAATAGAAGCTCTTCTGGCGCGTTAGCGACAGGATGCATAACAATATACTAGGCCTCCCTTGTGGCCGCTATTACTAGCCAGAATGTCTAGTACTCTAGGTTAAACAACAATCCGTAGACATACTTGTTACTGTAGGAGGCTCGCCAGTTCTTAAAGCTAATGGTTATATTATTAAAGAATCGACTCGATGGTTACGTGATTAGTTTTAGTGGCTGTCTAATAATTATAAGAAGGTTAAGGAAGAACGAAGGGATGTATTTGTTGTCTGGCGCAGCTACTTATAAGCCGGCTTTCCTACTTCTATAGTTGATTGTGTATCGCCTTTAGAGCATATTAATAGCTTTATCTCTATTAAAGGAGGCGCTCTTAGTTACTGCGATAAAGTCCTGCACTACTATATAGTTAGTCGCCTCCTACAAGCCCATATATACACCTACCCTTTAGCTTATAGTCGCCCTTTGCGTAGTTAATCTTCTACAAATATTAGTTAGACGCCACAAGCATATGTTCTTTGTCGCCAAAACTGCCCTCGCTATAGTTATCCCTAAATTCGCCTTATAAGGCGTTATAGAGCCTATTGTTATCTTCCGAATCCTTATAAAGGCTACCATTGCTGTGTTGCTCGTTTATTAGTTGTGTTGTAGTGGTAGTAGGCAGTGAACTCGGCTGTACATCTATGTCTCAGAGTAGACTTAAGTTAAAAAATTTATAGTTAAATGCATCTATGTCTATTGTAGAACCTGCAGATACAATTCATTTTTACGACAAGAGGAGGCGAAGCGGTCGCCTATAGGAACCGACAGTAGGATCTTATAATAACCGCTTGCCCCCAGGGGCAAGCCATAGGGGAAATTAATTCTAGGGACACTAATATATTACACGATGTCTATTCTCCATATACACTAGCGCTAACTGTAATAGTTCTGGGCTAGGTGCTAGACTTTAACGTTAGAGCTTCTACGGCGGAAGTTGAGTTTATTTACAATTGTTATCTCCCACGTTTAGCCGAGGCTAATTGTCTTTAATATCCTAAGCTGGTGAGAGCGTTTAAAGAAAGGGATCTCAATAAATTTGTAGGCTAATAAGAGTCTGCAGCTAGAGAAGCCTGGCGCACTTAAGCTCTTTGCTATCTAGCCGCGCTCTTATAACAATGCTATTTTTAAAGATTGTTTAGCCTGTCCATAGTAAAGTTAATTAATTCTCGGTTCTGCACCCCTGTTCGCAGTAATGTCCTTGCGTCCGACGCCACTTTCGACCCGTGCTTTAGTAATTGGGCCATGGCTCGCTCCTTTATGGATCCGTGCGTGCCTAATCCTTTTAAAACCCAGGGGAGGGGGGTACGCTTCTGTGCTGCCGCTAATACGTGGCCACCCAAGGCCTAAAACAACAGCTTAGTCTCTGCACACTATTCTTCTGCTAGATAGATAGTAGATGGCTGTTCGTCTTTGCTGTAACAATCCGGCACGTCTTTATGCTACTTAGAGATCTATTAATAAATAACTAGCTATATTATTAAGAGCAGCTGTTCGCCTGCGATTGTTAACTAAAGCGCTAGATTGTTCACAACTTCTAGGATCTAATAGATGGAATTCTGTATAGTTTAGGCAACTATAGGCGGACTAATCTTATAAGTCCCCTCTAAAATAAGACCGGCCATGTACTTGTGCTGTAGAGTCGGCCCTACAAAGTTAGTGACGATAGAAAGCATGTTTCTCCACACCTTATGGTTGAACCGTGCGCCGTAGGCGTCGCTGTCTCTGCTTGAATACTTGTAGAGATAGTGCTCTAGTGTAGTGCTAGTGAACTCTTTTGCGTTCTCACGTATGTGATTAAGGACTCCCTGCTAGAGGGCTCAAGACTTACTATTGGCCTTGTCGCCATACTTTGCTCGCAGCGCAGGAATTAGGTCTTTTTGTAGCGCGGGCTTGTTGTTGTCGCGGTCTAAGACCTTTTTAGGTTCTTTGTTCAGCCACTATACAACGTAAGACATTATAGTGCTTATTAGCTTTTCTTTCTACTTTGTAGTCTTTAGAAGCGCCTAAACGTTAATAAAGCGGCGTCCTGGCTTCAAAAGCACTAATTAACACAGGTTAAAGTACGCATTATCGCTTATGTTTAGGAAGAAGTCTCGTCACTGGGTATCTAAGGGATAGGGTTCCATGCCAGACTTAAGACCAGGATAGAACAGACTCTGCACTTCATCTACACTTCGCACTTGCAGCAAGCTAGCCAGTTTGTTTCAGTTAGCTAGTTAAACATCTAGTCTATATTGGCCTTGGATCTCTAATGTAATTTTCATGACCTTGTTAAATACAGAGAACTAATACTAGGGTGTCGCTTAGCATAGGTGTATAGGGCAGCTTTGGACGCAAATTGCACTCATATTATCTATCCTGCAGCTTGCCATCCATTCAAATGTGGAAATATTAAAAGTCGCTTGCCCGATCGAGGTGCGGCACCATCTGGTGATTATTGGTCTCCAACTGAGATTTTTCCATAGCGTGGCTAGCCGTCGTACTGGGAACTTTACTCGACTGCTGAGCCTGAGTTTCTTCAGTATCTCCTGCTTGACTGACTTGTTCGAACCTTGAAACAGCTGGTCATTGTTAGATGCTAGGGTTGCTAGCTCGGTCCATATCTGGCCATGGTTATCCGGAAGGATAATGTCTTCTTAATTAGCACGAAGCTGGATCCGCAAGTGCGGCGGAAGCGTGTCTATTGTTTAGGTTAGCTTGTTGCCTTGGCTGGCACGTGCAGGGGCTAAAACCTTTGTTATAGATGCTGCACACCCACCACCGCTCTTTCTCTGGCAACTAATAAAGTTATAGATACTCTTTAAAAGCTTCAACTCGATAGTGCCCTGCGATCAGCTCTGCCTTCCCCCTAATAACGCTCCCCCAATCTTTAAATAATAGCCACTTCGAATCGCCCTCAGCGCTTTTACCTGTACTAATAGTGGTCTTAGCCTAGCCCTCCTCTTTTAGGTGGTCTAGCATCTACTGTATATGCGCCTTAGAACAAGCAACCTACAACTAGTAGCTTGTGCCTCGCCAAAAAACGCCTGCCTTGTTAAAGATCTGGCAGAGGCGACGCTTATAGGCTTGGTTAATGGGCCTGTTAACACTAATACTCCATTCCGAGGTGAGTGCGTCGATTGGAAATCTGGCTGTTACTAGTAGGTACGGCGCAGCTTAGTTGTAGATAGAGTCTGCCTCCCTAATTTCCTTACCAGCTGTACGTTGCCTTTTCCCTATTTTAGTAGAGACGTTCACGCCTTTGCGCTTCATCGCAGTTTCGCTTTTGTTAGGGTAGAGCGTTTAGGTAGAGGGGTGTCTGGGAAGATAAGAGGTTATTTATAATTAGGTTAAGAGTCCGCGAATTAGCATTCTTAGCACAGACCTCTTGCCCCTAGGGGCAAGCGATGCCGAGGCCTGTCGACCCCCACCAGCTTTTCCCGTTAGGGGTGGCTTCCGTTCTTTGCCCCCAGGGGCAACCTAACCCTACCTTAGAGGTACGGTTTAGGGACATAGTATATTATACTTTATACTCTTCTATTCCTCTTTACTCTTTATTATTATTTTTTCTTTAATTTTTTATTTTCTTATTTTCTACTACTCTCTCTTACTATAATCTTTTCTATTTTCTATTTAACTTTAACTTTAATAAAATCTTTCTACTTTTTAAACTTTTATTTTATTTTATTTATATCTCTTTTACTTTTTCTTGTGTATATTTCTTTTATCTTCTCTTTCTATATTATGTTTTTTTGTCTTTTCTTTATTTTCTTTCATTTCTAAACTCTAAACTTTCTTTCTAACTCTTTACTTACTTTTAACTTATATTACTTTCTTATAACTCTTTCTTATAAACTTTAATTATCTTTTTACTTAAAAACTCTACCTCTCTTTATACTTAAAAACCCTAATCCTCTTTTTATATTAAAATTCTAATTCTTTCCCTATATTAAACTCCTAACTCTCTCTATACTAAAAACGCTAATACTCTCTATACTTAAAAACTCTAACTCTTTCTTATCTATTTTATATATAATTTTTCTTTTTTTTTCTTTACTATTTATTATATTATATTCTTAACTTAATAAATTTTTTTCCTAATTTTATATTCCTTTATTTTCTATAATCTTACCTATCTTCTTTTACTTTATTCTATTTTACTTTTTTATATTTTATATTACTTAATAACTCTATAAAACTCTCTATTCTCTTACTCTATTCTATTCTATTATTCTATTCTATTACTCTATTTTACTACGCTATTCTGCCTTATATTTTATACTATACTATTAATCTATTTTTAGCTTATCTTCTATACGCGACCTATATAAAAACGCTTATTATAAAAAAACATAATCTTATAATCTAATATTATTCTTTTACTACACTAATTAATGCTAATCTCTTAAATATTATTACGTTCTCTACTCTACTACTAATCGCGTTATCTAATAAAACTCTCCTGCCAAATTATTACTTTTAACTATTTCTAACACTCGCTTCTTTCCTAAAAACGCAACTAACGTCTGCCCCGCTTCCGAATTGTCTACTCTAAATCTCGCTAATCGTGCTGTTTACTACTCTCCTACTTTAGTGTACCCTAATGCCACGCCTATTAACCCGCCTACTAACACCCCTCTGTGCTAACAATTCCCGTCTTTTGCTCTCTAATACCGCCCGTAACTATTTCTCTCCCACTAGTTACATATCTCCTGCGGCACCCCGCACTAAAAATACCCTAAATAACTCTTAAACTTTATCTGCTTCTCGATTATCTTAATTACTTCTTTTGTACTTTGGCTTTTCTATTGCCAATACTACTATATATTATGCTTACTTTGTCTATCCCCCGCCGCCTTATATATCCCGCATTAATTCGCCCACTATACTAACTACCTACGCAACCACTCTACGTCCGTAAACTTCTATTGCTGCTACTAGATTAATGTCTGCCGCAGGTCTTATCGCTTTTGCTCCTACTACTAAAACGCTTACTGCGCCTTTTTACCTCTTATCTTAACTATATCTATCTTGTTATTATTACTACTATCTTTGCTGCTATCCTCTTTTATCTCTTTATTTACTTCTCTGTATATATTATATCTCTCCTTCTTTTTTTTTATATTACTCTTGGCCCTCTTACCTATCTAAATACGCGTCTAACACTTGTCTTTAGCACCTTATTATTAACTCTTCCCCTTTTATAAATAACCGAACCAATTACTATTCTGCCTTAGTTGGCTTATTATCACACGCTCGTTTATCCCCTTCCTGCCCTATAATAATAGCCTCGCTTTGTAATCTATCTTGCCCTGCCCTACTACTCTCTTATGCGTAATCTAATATTGTCCGCGGCTAATCTATATAAATAATGCACTGGATGTTAGGTATATCTACTCCTATCCCTAATACGCTTATTGCTATAATTACCCGCTATTTACCAGCTATAAAATCTATTAATATGCTTACTTTGCCTACTACGTTATAATAATACACATTGTATGCTAACTTCTTTGCTAACTTCTTAACCTTTGGCACAGAATTGCTATATATTACCACCTTGCCAGTTTAGTACTATCTTAACTTCCGCCGCGTTATCTTTACTATAACGGCCTCTATATCCTCTTTTATTAATGCCTTATCTACCTTAACTACCTAATATGCCACGTTTATTTGTGTTGTCCTTGCTTACAATATCTTAACCTAATTTTGCTCGAAATGTATCTGTTAAAAAAACTTGCCCTTTTTACTTAGTAGTAATATTGCTGTTAACAATACTATCTACGTTTTAGCAGCTACTAACTTGCCTAACTAGTGCATCTGCTTGCGGAATGTGTACCGCTAGTTTAATATAATATAACACTTATTAATTACAATCTAGTCTAACTACCGTGTTGCCTATAACTAGTTTAAAAACGTTATAAACTCCTCTTCCACTACTAACTTAGGCGTTACTAATACTACCGCGGCTATATTAGGTAAATAGCGTTCCTCCTATACTGCATACAATATTCCTAATAACTTGCACTACTATATTATGTCTCTCTATAACGCAATTAATAGAATTATAATAATAGTAGTTCCGCTCTACTCTGCCTACGCCGGCAATATAAATAACAAACTCTTCCCACTGCCTATTAGCATTATGGCCATAATAGGGCTCTTGCCTGTAATAATGGCGTTAATGGCTTCTTTCTGCACGCTATAGAACTTCGCTATTCTACTTATTATCTGCTTTAACTACGCTGTTGTGTCTATCTTTCTTAATCGCCTCTATTAATTAATCCTCGCCTTGTTCACTTCGCTCTTAAACAGCGCTCTCTTTTGCTTTTTGCTTATTGTCTTTTCTATATTAGCTTAGAACCCTAAAAATTAATGCTAATCTATGCTCGACGTCTAGAACTACTATTACTTATCTATTACCGCCCTGGCTTGCTTTATAATCTCTTACGCGTATATTAATCCTATAACGTGCGCGGTATATTCTGCCTACTTATTGGCAATTAATGCGCCTATATTCTTTTTATTCCACTTCTTATTCTTGTCTTTCTCTTCTATCTAAAATGCTGCGGATTTACGTAAAAATTGCTGGCTTATACTAATGGCAATCTTGCGGTATACGGCAATTGTTAACTTCTATTCTATTCTAATCTAGCTCTTACGCTTTAATGCCTCCCGCAACCTCTCTATTATTTACTTACGTCTATTAGGGTCTATTAGCCATATGTGTAATAACACGCTCTCCTTTTCCCATACTAACGCCTCTAACTGCTACTAGAACAGCAACACTAACTATATATACAACACTACTAACTTGCCTACCTTATACGATAAATATTAATAAATAATCTTAATGTCGCCGCTAATATTATATCCCTTATAGTAACGTGTTATAAGCACTACTATATTGTTCTTAATAAATATATTACGGTGCCCCCTTTTATAGTATTGCTATGCCAGACGCTTATTATTTCTAGTCCTCTTGCTAGCTGTTCGCCTATAATATACATTAACACAGCTAACTTCTTCTAGAACTTAATAATGCGCCCTATATACTACTTAACAGCCTCTTAGTCTACCCCTAAACGCGTTCCTAGCTTTATAAACCTGTCCTAAATGCTGGCATCTCTTTCTACCCACTTAAATAACTACCTCTCTTTATCTATAGGCATACAGGTGCGATAGTCCTTTAAAAAAATTCTATTTAGGCTACTTATTAGTTGGGTTATCTTGTATACTCTCCCACAGGACGCTAGGTATAAAATTAGCGGCCTTACTAGTACCGAACATTAACTCCTCTACTAATAACTACTAGCTTTTAGTCGCCAACCTGTGCACTATACTGCGGAACTAGGCCATATTAAACTACAACCCCTTATACAATAACTCGTCCCTGCCTATCTACTTAATATGGCTGCGCGACGTTATGTTATAATAGATCTTTAACCTATACGTTCGCAAATCCAACATTTACTACATAGGTCCGTGGCTGCCTCGCACTATAAACTTGTCTATTATCTCCTGCACAAACTATAAACACCCCTTGGGCTGGCGCGGGCGCGGGCGGCTGCTGTCGCTTTCGTACGCGCTATTGTTGTCGAACTCGTCCTTATTCTTATCTAATAGTTTGGATAACTTTAACGCCTATTGCACAACTATAAAACGGGCCACTTTAATAACTACTAACAATATTGGCGGATACTACTTAGGGCCCTTCTACCTATCCTCCTTAACGCCCAACACTACTAACGCACACACTAATAAACTATTATACTCCTTACGTATAATAGACTAGTTTAATAACGCGATATAAAACTCTAAACATGCCTTCTAAATTTTTAATAACTTCTTAGGCTTACTGCGCTTAGCACCTTCTGCCTAACACTACTCCTTCCTAGCGTCTCCCTTCTCTATTAACTTATCTACGTCCTCTGTTAACTCCTCTATTATCTCCTTATCCCTATCCCCTATCTCTTCTTCTACTTCTTCTTCTTCTTCTTCTTTTTCTTCTTCTTTTACCGCCTCCCCCTCTACTTGCCTCTCTGCCTATTAGACTAACACCTTCTATGCCTCCTACTACTAGCGCGTAAACTAATATTAGGGGCTCTTCTATATATACTCCTTCTGCGTGCGTGTAAAAAACATTAATATCTGCTACTATAGCCACGCGTACTTAATAATGGCCTCCTTGTCTATATATAGCTGCAACAGCTAGAACCGCGTCTAGTGCTTCTTTGTTTAAATCGCCTCTAATCGCATAAACACGCTAATGCGGTGAATAATAGACACCTAGCTAAACCGCGCTAACCTATCTATAGCCGCCCAAATCGCTGCTTTTACTAGCTCTGCCTCCTTATCTTTCCTAGAATTAGCGTTAGCAATGGGCTCTTTAACGCACGCTAATAAATTAGGCCTCTCTATGCCCACTAAATATAGTAGCCACTACGTTCGCTCTAACCACAGGTTTACCTTGTCTCTTTTACTATCTTAGATAGTGTTCTACGCCCGCCTCTTAATATTCTCCTACGCTTTAGCCATCTACTTGCCTACCTGCGCCCATGCTGCATTACTATCTATGGGTATAGTGTTAGGGCCGCCTTTGCTAGGCTGCCGCACCTTAAAATACTATAAACCCTAGCCCTAGATAAAAATTGCTGGCAATAAACAATCTAGGAACTATTACTAATGCGGTCGCGTATCTTCTTCGCCTCTAATTAACTTAGATGGCCACTTTTGTCTGTTGGCGACTAATTATAGGCGTCTCTCTAATAGTTCTTTATTACGCGCTTGCTTCGGAATATCTAATAGTAATACTTTGGCTTAATTTAACATATTAACCTATTTATATACACTAGTAACTACTATATAGGCTTAATAATCTGGCTAGGCACCTCTAATTCGCTAGCATACTCGATTAACTTAGTCTAGCTGCAGACCTCGTCTGCTATTAATTTGGCCTACTTGCGTCTAATAGGGTGGGCACGCTGCAAATAACTTACTACTTAACTAGGCAATACTACGTGCCTACACTCTTAATATATAAGTAATAAATACTTAGCTAAATGCTTAAAATAATTGTCTGCAATAGGTTTCTCTACTATAATAGCGGCGATAGAATGGCTTACGGCGGACTAGTGCTAATAATAGGTAACAATAATAGGTATAATAATGGGTTATAGGTGCGCGCGAATAGGAAACAGCTATATATATAAAATATATTAATTCTACAGCCTTATTTACTACGTATACTATATATAGCCCTAGTCTTCTCTATTCTACTATGCGACTAAACGCATATTTGGGTTTCGTGGTTGCAACTTATTATCTTAGAACGTCCTCTAACCTTGGATAGTTAACGTTCGCTACATTCTCGCGGCCTTACTAGCTTAACCCTAACTATAAACACTAAACCCTAATATCCTTAATTACACGCGTTCTATACGCGAAAATAAGTTATATAATACAACCTACTACGCTAAATAATATATTTAAATTTTAGCTCTATTAGCCTATAGGAACCTAACAACACTAACCCCTTAAAGTTAACAATATAGAGCCTATGTACCTGTATCTACGCAGAGGAACAAATATTTTATTACTAACAAATCTAAAATAAAAACGATATGGAGGGCTGGATATTATTAACGCTCTGGGATAGGCCTTATCGCTCCTACTCCTACTACTAGAACGCTCGCTGCGCCTTCTCGCCTCTTATCTTAACTATATCTATCTTGTTATTATTGCTACTATCTTTACTACTGTCCTCTTTTATCTCTTTATCTACTTCTTTGCATATATTATATCTCTTCTCCCCTTCTTTATATTCCTCTTAGCCCTCTCGCCCGTCTAAATACGTGTCTAACACTCGCCTTTAGTATCTTATTATTAACCCTTCCCCTTCTATAAACAACTAAACTAATTGCTATTCTGCCTTAGTTGGCTTATTATCACACGCTTATTTATCCCCTTTTTACCCTATAATAATGGCCTCGCTTTACAATCTATCTCGCCCTGCCCTACCGCTCTCTTATGCGTAATCTAATATTGTCCGCGGCCAATCTATATAAATAATGCACTGGATGTTAGGTATATGCACCCCAATCCCTAATACGCTTATCGCTATAATTACCCGCTATTTGCTAGCTATAAAATTTGTTAATATGCTTACTTCGCCTACTACATTATAATAATACGCGTTATATGCTAACTTCTTTGCTAACTTCTTAACCTTTGGCACGGAATTACTATATATTACCACCTTGCCGGTTTAGTACTATCTTAACTTCCGCCGCGCCATCTTTACTATAACAGCCTCTATATTCTCTTTTTTTAACGCCTTGTCTACCTTAACTACCTAATATGCCACGTTTATCTATATTATTCTTACTTAGAATATCTTAACCTAATTCCCCTTAAAATGTATTTATTAAAATAACTTACCCTTCTTACTTAGCGGCAACGTCGCTATTAATAATACTATCTATAGTTTAGTAGTTACTAACTTGCCTAACTACTATATCTGCTTGCGAAACGTGTACTACTAGTTTAACATAATATAACACTTATTAATTATAATCTAGTTTAACTGCCGCGTTGCCTATAACTAGTTTAAAAACGTCGCAAACTCCTCTTCTACTACCGACTTAGGCGTTACTAATACTACTATAGCTGCGTTAGGTAAACAGCGTTCCTCCTACGCTGTATATAATATTCCTAATAACTTACACCACCGTATTATGTATCCCTATAATATAATTAATAGAATTATAATAATAGTAGTCTTACTCTACTCTGTCCACGCTAGTAATATAAATAATAAACTCTTCTTACTGCCTATTGGCATTATAGCCACAACGGGGCTCTTGCCTATAATAATAGCATTAATAGCTTCTTTCTACACGTTATAGAACTCTACTATTCTACTTATTATCCATTTTAACTATGCTATTGTGTCTATTTTTCTTAATTGCCCCTATTAATTAATTCTCGCCTTGTCTGCTTCGCTCTTAAATAGTGCTCTCTTTTACTTCTTACTTATTATCTTCTCTATATTGGCTTAGAACCCTAAAAATTAATGCCAATCTGTGCTTAACGTTCGGAACTACTGTCGCTTATCTGCACTGCCCTAGCTTGCTCTATAATCCCTCGCGCATATATTAATCCTATAATGTGCGCAGTATGTCCTGCCTACTTATTGGCAATTAACGCGCCTATATTCTCCTTATCCCACTCCTTATTCTTGTCTCCCTCTTCTGTCTAAAATGCTGCGGATCTACGTAAAAATCGCCAGCTTATACTAATAGCAATCTTATAGTACGCGGCAATTATTAACTCCTATCCTATCCCAATCTAGCTCTCGCGCTTTAACGCCTCCTACAACCTCTCTACTATTCACTTGTGTCTATTAGAGTCCGCTGGCCACATGTGTAACAACACACTCTTCTTTTTCTATACTAACACCTCTAACCACTACTAGAATAGTAACACTAACTATATATACAACACTACTAACTTGCCTACCTTACGCGGCAAATATTAATAAATAATCTTAATATTACTACTAATATTATATCCCTTATAGTAACGCGTTATAAACACCACTATACTGTCCTTAATAAATATATTATAGTGCCCTCCTTTTATAGTATTACTATGCCAGACACTTACTATTTCTAGTCCTTTTACTAGCTATCTGCCTATAATATGCATTAATATAGCTAACTTCTTCTAGAACTTAATAATACGCCCTATATACTGCTTAATAGCCTCTTAGTCTACCCCTAAACGCGTTCCTAGCTTTATAAACCTGTCCTAGATGCTAGTATCTCTCTCTACCCGCTTAAACAACTATCTCTCTCTATCTATAGGTATACAGGTGTGATAGTCCTTTAAAAAATTCTATCTAGGCCACTTATTAGTTGGGTTATCTCGTATACTCTCCTATAGGACGCTAGGTATGAGATTAGTGGCCTTGCTAGTGCCAAACATTAACTCCTCCACTAACAACCGCTGGCTTTTAGTTGCTAACCCATACACTATACCGCAGAACTAGGCTATATTAAACTGCAACCCCTTATACAACAACTCGTCCCCACCCATCTACTTAATATGGCCACGCGACGTGGTGTTATAATAGATCTTTAACCCGTACGTCCGCAAATCCAACATCCACTGCATAGGTCTGTGGCTGCCTCGCACTATAAACTTGTCTATTATCTCCTGCACAAACTGCAGACACCCCTTGGGCCGGCGCGGGCGCGAGCGGCTACTGTCGCTCTCGTACGCGCTGTTATCGTCGAACTCGTCCTTGTTCTTGTCCAATAGCTTAGATAACTCCAACGCCTGTTGCACAACTATAAAACGAGCCACTTTAATAATAGCTAACAATATTGGCGGATACTGCTTAGGGCCCTTCTACCTATCCTCCTTAACGCCCAACACCGCTAACGCACACACTAATAGGCTATTATACTCCTTGCGCGTAATAGACTAGTTTAACAACATAATGCAAAACTCTAAATACGCTTTCTAGAGTCTTAATAACTTCTTAGGCTTGCTAAACTTAGCACCTTCTGCCTAACTCTACTCCTCCCTATCTTCTCCCTCCTCTATTACCTTATCTGCGTCCTCTATCTCCTTCTCTATTATCTCCTTATCTATATCTTCTATCTCTTCCTCCGCATCTTCTTTGTCTACCTCCCCCCCTCTACCCCCCTTTCTGCCTATTGGACCAACGCCTCCTATACCTCCTGCTGTTAGCGCGTAAACTAGTACTTTAGGCTCTTCTACACATACTCCTTCTGCGTGCGTGCAAAAAACATTAACATCTGCTGCCATAGCCGCATATGCTTAACAATAGCATCCTTGTCTATGTACAGCTGCAATAGCTAAAACCGCGTCTAGTGCTTCTCTATTCGAATAGCCTCTAACTGCATAAACACGCTAATTTGGTTAATTATAGACGCCTGGCTAAACTGCGCCAACCTATCTATAGCCGCCCAAATCGCTGCTTCCACTAGCTCTGCTGCCTTGTCTTTCCTAGGGTTAGTGTTGGCAATAGGCTCTTTAACGCACGCTAACAAATTAGGCCTCTCTATGCCCACTAAATACGGCAGCCACTGCGTCCGCTCTAGCCACAGGTTTACTTTATTCCTCTTACTATCCTAGATAGTGTTCTGCGCCCGCTTCTTAATATTCTCCTACACTCTAGTTATCTCTTCTCCTACTCGCGCCTATGCGGCCTCGCTGTTAATAGGAATAGGTTCTAGGCCACCTGCTAGACCTTTATTAGGTGCGTGCACTTAGAAATACTGCAAACTATAGCAGCTGCTAAACAATCGCTAGCAATACACACGCGTGTATTCCTATTCTATCTACGCTTGCAATTTCTTCTCCTTAATCCAACTTAGTCGCCCGCGCTTCTTTCCTACTAACTATTCTTAGTAGTCTTTATACTAATGTTTCTTTATGCTTTTAATACTCTATAATACCCGCTAACACTATCTTAGATTTAACTAGCATAATAACCCGTCTATATATATAGGCAACTAGGGATGCGGCGCTATAATCTGGCTTGGCGGCACGAACTTACTAGGGTACTATATAATGCCTGCCTAGCTGCGGACCTCTAATTCTATCTTGCTAGCGTCTTTGCGTTTAATCTTGTGCTGCTCCTACAAATAGCCCTTAATTTAATTTGGCCATACTGCGTACTAGCACTCCTTATATATAGCTACCTAGTACTCTGCCAAATAGTTAAAATATCGACACGCCATGCTTGCTCTGGCCATACTAACACGCTAGATTAATCTGCCCTAAACGTACTGTTTAACTTGCTAAACATGTCTCTCTCTTCGCCTTAATTATAGTGGCTGGGCTTTGCGTTCCGCTCAGTCCTAACTTTGGTGGTACACTACTAATCCCCTTATTAACATAACCCTAACCTATAACACCTCTTCTGCCTACGCTCTGCCACGCGAGTTAGGTTTCTGCAAATCCTATAGATAGTACAGCTTATTAGTGCAAAAAACATGTCTAAGTTTAGAGCAAATCCGCCAATAGAAACTAAATCTACCCTACCTATAAAATAATAATCTACTATACCCCCTAATCTTAGAAATACACGCTGTACGCGTAGTTTATATTACTAACAAAGTAATCTACCCTTATAATAGTAGATTTAGCGTCCTGAGTTAGGGTCCGCTAGCCATATATATAATAACACGCTTTTCTTTTCCTATATTAACGCCTCTAACTACTACTAAAACGGCAACACTAACTATATATACAACACTACTAACTTGCCTACCTTATACGGTAAATATTAATAAATAATTTTAATATTACTACTAATATTATATCTCTTATAGTAATGCGTTATAAACACTACTAACATATTCTATTAGTAGCCCAGACAGATTAGTCCGCTGGACAGTTTTTGCCAAGACCACAACACTTCACTATAAATCATAATGTCTTAATAACACAACGCGTTATTATCTAATCAAGAAGGCAGAATTAAGCTTGCCCTTCACGCCTATTAGAATAAGCAAATTTCAAGCCTACAACGCGCTGCTACAGTATATAATATCCCAAAGTCTACACTAAGCGATCGAATTAATAGAATTACCGCCCAAGCAGATACACAATTAGGCATGGCAAAGCTTACCGCGACCGAAGAGCAGACGCTTATACAGTATATCCTCGACCTAGATTTGCGAGGATTTGCACCCTAGCTAGGTGAGGTGGAAGATATGGCCAACAAACTGCTGGCTGCGCGGCACAGAGACCCTATAGGACAATACTAGACTTAGCGCTTCGTAAAGCGCGTACCTGAGCTTAAAATGGCTTTCAATCGAGCGAAGGACTAATAGAGGATACAACAGGAAGACCTAGAGGTTATAAACGCGTGGTTTTAGCTAGTGGAGGATATAAAAGCCAAGTATGGAGTGTAGAATAAAGACATTCATAACTTTAATAAGACAGGCTTCTAGATAGGAGTTATTGGCTTAATAAAGGTTGTAACTAGTTCAGAAAGACGTTCTTAACCTACGCTTGTTTAGCCAGGCAACTGCGAGTGGGTTATAGTAATTTAGAGTATTTGCGCTGCTGGGTATGCTGCCCTGCCCTTTATTATTTACAAAGGGCGAGTCCACATCTCAGCGTGGTATAAGGAGACTGGTATCCCCCGCGATTGGAAGCTCTTAGTCTCTAAGACTGGCTGGACTAACAACAAGCTTAGAGTCGCGTGGTTAAAGCACTTTAACGCGTATACAAGGCCGCGCATAGTGGGGTTATAGAGGTTACTTATTCTAGATAGCCATGAGAGCCACCACTCCTAGGATTTTAAGGATTATTGCCTAGAACAGAAGATCCTAACACTCTATATGCCAGCGCACTTATCTTATATCCTCCAGCCGCTTAATGTGGTCTGTTTCGCGCCACTAAAGCTAAAGTACTCCCAGCGCGTGCGGCACTTGGCGCGCCGACGCGTCTTTTATATCGACAAAGAGGGCTTCCTACTAGCCTTTCGCAACGCGTTTTTTAATATGTTTATACTAGAAAACTACAAGAAAGCCTTTAAGGCCTCTAGGCTTGTTTCTTTAGATGCGTTAGTAGTGGTAGATCGCCTTAATGTGCGTATTCACACTCTACCTTAGAGTACCCCACCAGATACACCATGGCAAGCCAGGACCCCAAGCAATACCCTTAAGTTTGGATCCTAGTCAAAGCTCGTACGTGACTCTTTTATTCGGTCTTCACCTAATGCTAGATCGAGCTACTTACAGCTTATAAAAGGTGCTAAACTTATGCTCTACTATGGTGTACTTTAAGAGACCCGCATTAAGGAACTTAAGAAGCAAATTAAGGTTCTAACAAAGCGAAAAACGCGTAAAAGAAAGCGCATTCAGAAAGGTGGGACGCTAGGCTTTGCTTAGGGAGCAGATTTAGGAGTAGAAAGCCCTTCTATTAGGGTAAAGTTGTCAAAAAGGGCGCGAGGTAGTGGTAAGAAAGAGGCAGGTCCCTTAACACAACGCCGCTATAGGAGGTGCGGAGAGCCTGGGCACAACGCAAGGACCTGTCAGATAGATAAAGAGATAGAGGAGGAGTCAGATGTTACCCTTAGCGGCTTATTTTCAGATAGTGTTGATAGTAAATCAGAGTAATTTTATTATAGGTTACTATAAGGCCAAAAATAACGGGTTAACTTTATCTTGCAATAGTACGCACTTAGTGACTAAAAATTAGATAAAGTACTACTTAAGATATAGTATGCTTCACTGCGAATTATAATAAGTATACTATATATTGCCTACGTATAGTATAGTAGATAATATATCGTATATTATAGGGAGTCTTGTTGTAAGTTCGTACTGCCAAGAAAGACTCCTTAGCTTTGCGCGGCTGCTGCAGCCGCGCAAAGAGGCTGCACGACGTAAAAAGTAGATTAAATAGTAACTTGGTATATTGTAAGTTATAGTAGGTTATTATGAGTCACTATGAAGTAACGTTGGTAGTGTTCTATAATGAGTTATGAGGGACCTTGAAGTTGCCAAGAAAAACTGTCCGGCGGACTGATCTGTCCGGGCTACTGATAAAATATTGTAAGGGATAAGTAGGGTAGCAATTAGGAATGAGAGACTGAGTTGATTGTAACAAGCTGAACAGAGAAACTGCTTAAGTAGCAGAATCGTAATCAGCAACTAGTCTACATTAGGTTGGTGGTATCATGTGATATCGTACTCCACACTAACACACCTCCTATAGCACAAAGGTAGCGGAGTGCTGGAAAGTATAACAAAGCAAAATGAGTGAATAGAGGGCCTCCAGGGCACCTCCCTAGGAAGAACTCTATTAGGTAACAACAAATGTAACAAACTTATCCTCTAAACCAATAACTTGTTGGCAGATATTAGTTATTCCTAATTGCTGCAAGAATCGCTTGTGCTTGCTACTATTAGAGAGAGACTTTATTAATCCATTAGCGGGCATATCAGCAGTTCCTATCTAGGTAACGTTAATGTTCCCGGCTTCAACTTGCTCGCGGATCCACATCTAATATACTTTAATATGTCTAAGCTTTGTGTTAAGCTTTTCTTCGTCCTTGTTGGCGATAGAGACTATTTGCTAGTTATCACAGTACAACGTAGGTCAAACCTCTGGATTAAACCTAATAGCTTTAAAGGTGTTTATCCACTAGGATAACTCAGTGCCAGCAGTTGATAGGGCAAACAGTTCGGCCTTAGTAGTTAATTTGATAACAGATCTCATGATTTTTTGTCTTCCAATTAATGACCATACTATAGAGCTTAAACACATAGGCAAATAAGCTTCGCGCAGTATTAGGATTGTCAGCAAACGCGGCATCAGAGGCACCAAAGAACAACAACTCCTCAGCTTCCTTATTATCAATTTAACTAATGTAGTTGGCGTTCTTAGAGCGTGCTGTTGTTGTTGCTCTAATTGCCTAGAATCGGAAGTCATATAAGTATTGCCACACAGACTTAACAGCAGCAAGATGCTTTTGGCTTAGATTATTTAGATAGCGGGCAAGTATTAAGTGCGCTTTTGCCACATTAGGCTGGGTGAAATATAAGATAAAGCCAAGGCATCTAACTAGGATCTAATATAGGCGGGTGCGCTCCGCGTTAGGTTTATCTGTACTTGGGGGGAGATAAGACTCGCGCAGAGGGACCTTAGGGTGTCGGCTGCCCTAAAGGAGATTGTGGTCGTGGCAGACTTTTGCGATATAGGAGTCTTGGATCATCCAGACCTTGCCTTTCGCATAGTCTCTAATAATGCGTATCCCTAGAAACTAGCGTAGTTCTCCTAAGCTTCGTGTCTTGTATCGTTTCGTAAACTCGCGTTAAAACTGTTGATGATATTGTTGATCGCCTTTGCGGAAAAGGACGACGATATCATCTACGTAATAGAATAGTATTAGCTTGCTATTAGTGAATAGGTAAGGGATACCCTTAACTTGAGTGAAGCCTATATTAACAAGGGTCTTTTTTAGGTGTTTGTGCCACAGCGCTAGGGCATCCTTAAGCCTATACAGTGCTCAGCGTAGTCGCATCATATTGCCTAGTCTGTCTTGGAACCCATCTAGAGTCTAGACGTAACAGAGTCGGGCTAGGTACGCGTTGAGGAAAGCATTCTTAACGTCGTACTAGTAGGCAAGGAGTCCAAAGGCGCACATAATAGCGATAAGGAAGCGGAGCGTTCGAGCCGCAAGGGTGGCTGCGTAGGTATCATCCCAAGTCGTCTGCAAATCTCCTCTCACAACTAGTCGAGCTTTGTAGCTAGTTAAGTAGCCATTAGCATCGAACTTGTACGTGAAAACCCACATTAGCGGCAGGGTCTCAGCATCTGGGTGCTCCTTCACGTCATCTTTCACCTTCTCAAATACACCTTTGTGAAGCTGCTCCTCAATCTCCTTGTCCGCAGCAGCGAACCACTTATTAGCACTAGGGCGGGATTTGACCTCAGCCCAGTTCTTTGGTGGCGGCGGCAGTTGATCACGGTGAACCTTCAACTCTTCATTTGGGGGCAGTTGCACAATTGCCGTAGCAAACGTTTGCCAGTACAAAGAAGCGTGCGTACTAAAATGGTCCCTAGGCGTATCGTCTCCTCTACCACCTCCCCAACAACGGGACCCTAGAACGATATTGTCTGCAGCAATATTAGGGTTTGTCTGTCTTGGAGCGTTATTCTAATAGCGGTTTGGCGCAGTATCTCCAGAAGCAATCTCTCTCCAGCCTTTTGGTTAAGAACGATCATAAGTGCTAGGTACTAGTGTCTCTCGGGGTGTGAGTAATCCTTCATAGGCCTCCTGTTAAATCTGCTCTTCGGCATCATCTGGCCCAGTAGCCTCTTCTTCTTAATCCTCAACATTATCCTCAACTATATGTTGACGATGTGTTATATCACGATGGATCTGCTCGATAACGGGATCTTCCTCCTCGTCTGATGAATCAATATCAAGGACTCTAACTACGCGTCGTATCTCCTCCGTTATAGGCTCAAGTTGTAGAGCCAAGTAGCGTTGGTCTCGTACGAAGACAACATCACGTGTTCGAACAACACTGTCAGCCCCAGGAACCCATACACGGAAGATATTCGTTCCTTCGTATCCAACTAGCCATCCAGTAATCGACCTTAACTCGAGCTTGTTACCTTTGGCCACCTTAGTATTACGGAATAGGGCTTTAGCACTAATAACGTCTATGTGTGCAAGAGACGGCTTCACCTTGCGTACATATTCGTAGGGCGTCTTCTAGTTAAGAACCTCTATTGGCAATCAATTGAGGATGTAAATAGCTGTTAGGCATAACTCGTTAGCTAGTTCCTTAGGCAAATTTGCTTCAATCCGCAAAGCTCTTGCTGTAGTGATAATAAGGTTACCAGCCTTCTTGGGCAGGCCAGTCATCTCTTCTGCACTAACAGCACGTCGCTTAGCTGTGATACCCAGGTCTTAAAAGACCTCCTAGAGATCAGCATAACCCTTTTCGTTGTCACAGCGAACGTATACAACAATCGCGTCAAACTAGGTCTATATAAGCGCCAGTATCTGTTGAACTAAGCGCGTTAGAGTCTCCTTCTTCTTATTACAAAGAGTCTTCCCTAAATAGTATCTGCTATGTTGACACACAGCGTGTAAGAGCCACTTGTCCCTATTATAGCAAGCTTTACCTGTCTTCCTAAGTTATACAAGGTTAATGCTGATACGTTTAAAGGGGCGTGTCGCAGGCTCGCGTTAAGGGCGTCGACTAATAATCTTAGAAAGCTTAGAGTTAATGCACTTTTCATATTCCCTCCATTGCGGAGCTTAGAGGCTAGTAATGAGCCTGATACTATCCACTGCCTGCTCTAGGTGTTCAACCGCGCGTCGTCCTGCATAAGCTAGCATCTGATAAGCTTCTATAGGGGTGACTTGTAGAGGCTTGCGCTCTATACAGCTTGGCTTAGCTAACTTCAACTAAATCGCGAATGTGTACAACTCTAATGCGTTCGGACGTGTTGCCTTGTTAGAGTCCATAACCCAATAGCCACCCTGCTTATTAAATGTGCAGAATATGTCCATTAAAGCGCTCCTTAGATAGAGACAGCTACGTCCTGAGTCGAACTCAATACCAACTAATTGACAGCGTAAGAGTGACACTACTAATGTAAAGAACGTGGGAATAAGTGCTACCTATGTCATAGTCACTCGACGTTCGCCAGTTAGAGTATTAATAAATAGCTTAACATTTCCCCACTTATGTATCTGCAGGGCTTGCGTGCCGGCTAGTAGGATATCATCTGGGTGTCCATCTCGGATCTTCTCCCAAGTCTTTGGCCGATAGTTTGTGACATGTAGATTAGAGCCAGGATCCAGTATCCACTTGTTAATTAATGGCGGTAGAGGCTGTTGAACAGCAGCTGTACTAAGTGGAGTAACAACCTAAGCTGCGTTCTAGCTGCCTTGCTAGTGCATAACTGCTCCTGTTAAGTTTTAAGCATTTAATAGAGGGTGACCAGTGTCTATTAAGAAATTATTCTTGTTGGCAGCAGCTGCCTTTTTACTAGCTTTCTTCTTAGCTCCAAACAGAGCTGCGCTTAAAGGGTTGCCTTTGCCTAGTTTCCTAACTCTGTTAAACTTAGCTAAGACAACTAGGTCGGGCCTCCATCCAGCGGGTCAGAGAGAAGGCACCATATAGGAGCACTGCTTAAACAAGTGCTGTTCCCCGCAGATGCACGTGACTATACGTTTCTGGGTGTTGCTGTTGGTGTTTGGACTAGGGCGTCCTAAAATAGCGTATGTTCCAAGTGCTAACGCTATAGGGTTCAAGGTGCGTCGGAACTGTTGATAGTTCTCCACTAGTGCAACAGGATCCATATACAGGGTTCCGTTTATCTCAGCTTGCGTAATCTGCTGAATTTCGTGCGTGACAAAGGACTCATTAATTCCCCTAATTGCTCGAAGAAAGTCCTGCTGTGCTCAATAGTCCTGGACTTTAGGTAGTTTCAGTTTAATCATGTCGCGAAGGATAGTGATGTAGCTCTTATACCAAGCATCCATCTTCTGTCGTTGTGGAACCTTCTTAATCTTGTCGTACTGCTCGAGCAACTCATACTTGCGTTCTGCTACTAATATACAGAATATCTTCTTAAGTTGTATAAGTTGTTTGTAGGGAGTTTTAGCATCCTCAATAACTAGGATATGCCTGCTAGCAATTGTCCTTGCAATCTCCCATGTTAGGTTATTAAGAGCGTTCTCCTTCTTCTGCTAGACTGCTAGCTTTGTTGCGTAGAACCTATGCCAGAAGGTATAGTCCTCTTGTTTAGATTTCGTGAGTTTGTCTAGTTTAATATTATTGTTGCCCTAGACAATGCTTAAAGCTTTGTTGGGTGTATTGTCCTTTTTAAATAAGCGTAGTAGTCGCTCCTTAGGTTTCTTATTATAGATTTTCTTAACAGTGTCTACTATTAAATCTGGGTTACAATAGTCCCAGATCTTGTATGCCTTAGCGGTCCTCTTTCGCAGAAAGATCCACTTTAACCAATCGCTTGGCTTGTTAAGAATAATTGTCTCCTTAACAATTAGCTCGTCCTCTTTGTTGCTCATCGTGGCAAACTAGAGCTTGTCGAGTTAATCTCTATCGTGGAAAGCGCGTGTGTATAGTAAGTAAGTAGAGTGTGAACTGCAGTCGAATTAAGCGTAGGCCGGGCTCATAACTGTAAGGGATAAGTAGGGTAGCAATTAGGAATGAGAGACTGAGTTGATTGTAACAAGCTGAACAGAGAAACTGCTTAAGTAGCAGAATCGTGATCAGCAACTAGTCTACATCAGGTTGGTGGTATTATGTGATATCGTACTCCACACTAACAAATATGTTATGCTGTTCTTAATAAATATATTGCGGTGCCCCCCTTTTATAGTATTACTATACTAGACGCTTACTATTTCTAGTTTTCTTACTGGCTATCTACCTATAATATATATTAATATAGCCAACTTCTTTTAGAACTTAATAATGTACCCTATATACTACTTAACAGCCTCTTAGTCTACTCCTAAACGTGTTCCTAGCTTTATAAACCTATTCTAGATGCTAGTATTTTTCTCTACCTACTTAAATAACTACCTCTCTCTATCTACGGGCATGCGGGTGCGATGGTCCTTTAAAAAATTCTATCTGGGCTACTTATTAGTTAGGTTGTCTCGCATGCTCTTCTATAGGACGCTAGGTATAGGATTGGCGGCCTTGCTAGTACTAAATATTAACTTCTCTACTAATAACTACTAGCTTTTAGTCGCTAACCTATATACTATACTATAGAACTAGGCTATATTAAACTATAACCCCTTATATAATAACTTGTCTCTACCTATCTACTTAATATAGTCACGCGACATAGTATTATAATAAATTTTTAACTTATATATTCGCAAATCTAATATCTACTATATAGGTCTATGGCTGCCTTACACTATAAACTTGTCTATTATCTTCTGCACAAACTATAGACACCCCTTAGGCTGGCGCGGGCACAGGCGGCTACTATTACTCTTATACGCGCTGTTGTTATCGAACTTGTTCTTATTCTTATCTAATGGCTTAGATAACTCTAACGCCTGTTGCACAACTATAAAATAGGCCACTTTAATAATAGCTAACAATATTAGCGGATACTACTTAGGGCCCTTCTACCTATCCTCCTTAACGCCTAACACCGCTAACGCACACACTAATAGGCTGTTATACTTCTTATGTGTAATAGACTAGTTTAACAACGTAATATAAAACTCTAAACACCCTTTCTAGAGTCTTAATAACTTCTTAGGCTTGCTAGACTTAGCACTTTCTGCCTAACTCTACTCCTTCCTATCTTCTCCCTTCTCTATTACCTTATCTACGTCCTCTATCTTCTCCTTTATTATCTTCTTATCTATATCTTCTATCTCTTCCTCTATATCTTCTTTGTCTACCTCTTCCCCCTCTATCCCCCTTTCTATTAGACTAACGCCTTTTATGCCTCCTACTATTAGCGCGTAAACTAGTACTTTGGGCTCTTTTATATATGCTCCTTCTGCGTGCGTATAAAAAATATTAATATCTACTACTATAGCTGCGTATACTTAACAATGGCATTCTTATCTATATATAGCTACAATGGCTAGAACCGCGTCTAGTTGTTAAATATAAGGGTATATTTTAATGAGATAAGATGAAAGTAATAGATTTAATGTTTGTTAAGATGATCTTATTGTGTGTGTTGTCTTAGAGAAGCTCTGCTATCGCGAGAAGTTTCTATCTATGCTAAGGCGCTAGTACTATTAGGGATAATATAGGGGCAGTGTAACACAGTAGTGCGCCAGCCTCCTTAGTATATTTTATAGTAATTTTATAGTGAAATTAGTGTGAGAAGGCCATATAATTAGTCATACCTAACCACTATATTTTATAGTAAAAATCACTGTGATTTACAGTAATTGTATATCTGACACACCCCCTTAGCTTGGAACCATCCTAAGCTGGACCCAATTCTTCGCAGCTGTACTATTGCTTATAGGCCAAAAACTTCCATCCTTTGTTTCAAATTGTCTAAGTCCACCTCCTGGTCGCTAATCCTACCCCTGACGTCTTTAAGTCCGAGTTGGTTGACGAACTTAGTCTATTTGCTAGTGGGCAGAGCCTTTATAAGGCCATTGGCTACTATTTCTTTGGATTATTAGTATTAAACTTTGATAGCCCTATAGGCAACTTCTTGTTGGAGCCAATAATTGTGTATATTAACGTGCCTAAGCTTTGTTTGCAACTTAGCGATTTCTTTAGTAATAAGTCGAATAGTTTGTTAATTGTTGCAACTAATAGTAATTGTTGATAGGGTGAGTTGGATCTTAAGCTTAGCGATTAACTAAGAGGTAAATAGTGCCTCCTTTGCAACCTGTGAAAGGGCTAGCAACTTAGCTTCAGTTGTTGAGGTGGTGACTGTGTCTTGCTTGCTCGCCTTCTAGGCAATAAGACCACCAAATAGCTTAATAATGTATCCTTGCGAGCTCTTTTAGTTGAGGGTATTGTCGGCAAAAGAGGCGTCGCTAGCGACCTTATAGGTATCTGCTCCTCTAAAGCGTAACCCTAATGATTAGGTGGAGGATAGGTATAGCAGTACGCGGTCAGCGGCGTCGTGATGCTTATTGCTTGGATTTGATAGGAATCGTGATAGTTGAGAGCTTGCGAAAGCGATATTAGGGCGCGTGGTTACTGCAGCGTAGAGGATAGATCTAATCTTTTGCTGGTATTAGTTGATCTTAGCCTTTGTGGCGAGTCCTTCTTGGGGTTTTAGTTTAATTGCGGATATTGGGGTATCGTGTTTAAGGTTGTGTTAGTTAATAAGATAACTAATCTTGTCTATATAGGACGCCTGCGATAGCCAGAGTTGCCTGTTTGCACGGTCTCTAACAATTTTAATCCCTAGAAACCACTGAAGATTGTTACTACTAGTAAGGGTAAACTTTGTACTTATCTTTTTTATCACTGCCTTAGCAGCGTGCTTCTGATCCTTAGAGTAGGCGACGATGAGGTTATTGACGTAGAAGAAGATAATGATGCTGTCTTTAATTATACAGCAAGGCTTGTGCGGGACTGCGGTGAAACTAAGATCTGTGAGAGCACTGGTAAATTCTCTCTGCCACAACAGTGGTGAGATTTGAAGACTATATAATGCCTTATGCAACTGCAAGATAGTGCTGGGTTGTGTGTAGCCTTGTGGCATTTTTATGTAGAGTTCTCTGTCCAGTTTCGCATGGACGAAGGCGTTGGTGACGTTGTACTGGGTGAGCTCTAGGTCGTACTGAGCTGCTATGGACATGAGCAGTCGAAAAGATCGTCCTGCGAGGGTCGCGGCATAGGTATCTTGAGTAGTGAGGTGGCGTTGTTGATCTCCACGCACTACCAACCTAGCCTTGCACTTCTGAAATTGATGATGTTTGTCAAACTTGTAAGTATATACCCACATGCAGTCAAGGATTTGGTGCCCGCGTGCTCGTACTGGGGCAACAGGCACCTTATTCCAAGACCTCATTTCCTTGTGGCTTTGCAAGTGTGATCGCTTAGCATCCTTCCACATTGTGTATAGAGGGTGATTCTCTAGTTGTGTACCGCACAATGGAGGTTCCGGCAACTCGCTTTAATAGGGTTTCATTCCTGCTGTAAGCATGCGATTGAAATGAGCTTTGTTGAGCGGCTTCCCCTTGTATTTGCCTCTGCTTCCTGCCTGTGTACCTACTAGGAAAGCGGCTGCCTATGGCACAGCGCGTTGATCTGGCTGTGGTAATCTAATGGGTAACTGGTTGTGTTGATTGTGTTCGAAACTCGCCATTGATTGGACAAGCAATGCGACAGGCGGAGGTGTTACTGGTGGTGTTGGGTAGGTGTAATTGATCTTCCTTCCTTGGTAATACCCTGGTGGGTCTTCTTCTTCATCCTCGCGATTGCGGGTGTTAGTGATTAATTCGTCCTTGTAGAAAGATTTAGTGTTTTCTTGTTCTAGAGGTGGAGATGGCAACTCTACTGATTGAGTCCATGCTGTAATCTCTTTAGTGGTGCTGTGCATGAGGTTGTCTAACAGGTCTTCTAATTTGCCTGAGAACACCTCATCTTTGTTAAAGATAATGTCGCGTGTGCTGATGACTTTGTTGAGTGGAGGTATCTATATCCTCTAGATGTTTAATGATTGGTAGCCTACTAGGTATCTAACCTATGCCTTTAGGTCTAACCTTTGGAGCTTGCTCTTGCCGCGTTTTGTATTGTTGGTTAGGGCGAAAGCTTTATAGCTATAGGTTCTGAGGTAAGCCTGGTTTGGTTTCTTTGGTTGAGTGACGATGCTGTTTTGGAAAGCCACTATCGTAAATAATACTTTGTGTGGTGATCGCCATTGGTTGGCGTAGTTCGGAGTTCGATTGTATAGGTATATGGCCGCTCGTGTGATCTCTGGCCATAAGTTGAAGGGGAGATTGGCGTCAAGTTGCATTGCACGACCCTTCTCCTTGATTACACCCCCTAAGCGTTTAGCTCCTCCATTTTGAGCTTGGGTATTAGGTGCTGAAGGCTCGATGACAATACCTTCACTAACGCACTACCTGTGAACGTCTTGCTTGACTAAGAAGATCTTACTGTCGGATTTGATAACTTTGATAGTTACCTTGAATTGTACTTTTACAAATAGTACAAATTCCTTTAGCAACTTGATAATTGTTTGTGCCGGTTGATTGTCCTTGAAGTAGAAGTCCCAAGCCATGCCTGAGAATCGATTGGTGATGAGCATCTGGCTTTTCTCGCTGGTGAAGCTCGTATCTTCGTAGTTGTGAAAGTCTATGGTGACTCTCTTACCAGGGCTGTCGTTAATTTGCCTGGGTTGTTGTCTGATTTGTTGCTTGAGCTTTGATCTGCCGCAAGCATTGTATTTAATTGTTAGTGGTCCCTTAATGCGCACCCCCTTAGAGTGATTCACTGTGTGCTCCAGTGCCTGAGGACCTGGGTGGCCTAGTCGTTTGTGCCATGTGATGGCGTCTGCCTTCTGCGCTCGTCGTGCGGTGCGCGTGGTGATCTTGTGTGTGGCATACGTACTATCGTGTATAGTACAGCTTTGCTTGGGTATGTATTTGAGTACCCATTGGCCATAGAGCTCTTGAAGTTCGGCCAAGACTGTATTGTCCATCCTTTTGATCGCTGTTGGATCTACTTGTGTGTCCCACTAGAGGCCTTGCCTGTGGAGTAATTAGAAGGACACTAGATTGCAGAGCAGATTAGGGTAGTAGGCGACATTGTCTAGCCTTAGTATCTTGTTTCCTTGTGCACTCTTGACGTGTAGATGGACACTGCCATATCCTTTGATCCATACTTGTGATAATCCCGCCCATATGAAGTCTCCTGGCGATGGTGGTCGCAATGTAACGAAGCGGTTGATATTGTTGTAGATGTGGCATGTTGTGCCTGAATTAAGGATCGCGGAGTGACGTAATAGGTATGTGTTTAGGTCTAAGTGGTAGGAGGCAGCGATAGCATTGAAGCTTGTAGTGATGTTGGCAATTTGTCTGCTATCTAGTTATTTATTGTCAGCAAGTTTAGTAATTCGACTTGGGGTAGGAGTGCTTGATTGTTTGATCCTTGGTGTCTGTGATCTTGGACGCTTTAGAGCCCTTATGCGCTCTATAAGCACTGGGTTATTCTCTAGCTTAAACCTGATTAATGACTGTACCATAGGCTTTGGGTGAAACCAATTAGGTGCCTTCTTAGGGAATGCGTAAAAGCAGTCTTGCAGACTGTGGCGTTGTTCACAAGTAGGGCACTTGAAGTTTGATCCTTTCTGGCCACTAACTACTGTTGGCTTATCGTCTGTATTTGCGGACTGCTTGGATTTGGCTTTTAAGCTAGCTTTCTTGGCGCGTGATCTGCCTCGCTTAAGTGTTGCTGCTTTATCCACAGGATAGGCGTACCTATCTGCGGTCTGGGTGGGTGCACCACTGTTAGCGAGAGATAGTCTAGCAGCAGCAAAGGTGCCCCTTTGTTTTCCCTTAATTAGGTGCTGT
Organism: Laburnicola sp. R22_1; assembly: GCA_014281115.1. Taxonomy (NCBI): domain Eukaryota; kingdom Fungi; phylum Ascomycota; class Dothideomycetes; order Pleosporales; family Didymosphaeriaceae; genus Laburnicola; species Laburnicola sp. R22_1. The sequence continues at coordinate 195,694 of JACONQ010000011.1, forward strand.
AGTGCTATGTGCTCTTGGAAGAGTTTCACTATATCCTTTCTTTTAAGGGTAGTGTCCTTTCCTCCATTCTCTTCGAAGCTCGTGGCCTATATAGGTGCAATGTTGGACACTGCTTTTATAAAGTCTTGTTTGACTGCGTACAACTTTGTAAGCTCTGGGACTCTATTGGACTCTGCTTTGGTCGCTGCGTGATTGTATTTGGTGAGCCAGGTCGCCTATGATCTGGTGGACCTCATTGGTTTGAGGGCGTCTAGATACCTGCTCCTTGCTTAGTGTTCTTCCTCTTCTTAGTTAACCCCAACTGTCTTTGTGAGGTTCTTAATCCATTGTCTAATTAATTGACCTGGGCTGCAGCAATTGGTCTGCAAGTGTACCAAGGTTGTTGACTGGATAAGGGCGACTATCTTATTAAGGTTCGCCTTTTCTTGTTTATACTCTTGGTTGAGTAGTTTGTAAGTTTTGAGTTGATCCTTATAGAAGTTGTGATTGTCTCTGTACGACTTCAGACTAGTCCCTGTAAGGTCTGATGGCTTTGAAGGACGTGCGTCCTTATCTTCGGCATTCGCGGTGGTAAACGCCGCCGTTGGGGTGTAGGCACCAATATCTAGTGCTCTTGGAAGGGTTGGTTTGCACTTAGGTCGGGTCTCTTAACCTGGGTCAATGATATCCCAGATTTCGAGAGATTGAGCGCGGGCTTTGATTTGCCTTATCCATGGTGTATAGTCGGTGTAATTGGTTAGGTACACCGTGGCTTCCTTAAGCGTCGCTAGAGACATGATTGCTGGTTTGATTGAGGCAGTGAGACTTTTAATTGTCAAATATAAGGGTATATTTTGATGAGATGAGATGAAAGTGATAGATTTGATGTTTGTTGAGATGATCTCATTGTGTGTGTTGTCTTGGAGAAGCTCTGCTATCGCGAGAAGTTTCTATCTATGCCAAGGCGCTAGTACTATTAGGGATAATACAGGGGCAGTGTAACACAGTAGTGCGCCAGCCTCCTTAGTATATTTCATAGTGATTTCACAGTGAAATCAGTGTGAGAAGGCCATATAATTGGTCACACCTAACCACCATATTTTACAGTGAAAATTACTGTGATTCATAGTGATCGTATATCTGACAGACTCCTTAGCTTTACGCGGCTGCAGCAGCCGCGTAAAGAGGCTGCACAACATAAAAAGTAGATTAAATAGTAACTTAGTATATTGTAAGTTATAGTAGGTTATTATGAGTTACTATAAAGTAACGTTGGTAGTATTCTATAATAAGTTATGAGGAACCTCGAAGTTGCCAAGAAAAACTGTCCGGCGGACTAATCTATCCGGGCTACTAATAGAATATGTTATATAAAAACTTAATTATCTTTAGTAATATTTCTTTGCTAATATTCTTAAGACTTAAGAAGTTTAAAAATAAAGCTTACTAATTTATTTAGTATTAGGCAAATAATAATTTAGTATATAATTATATACATTTAGTTAATTATTTATAAATTTTTATAGTACTAATTTTTATATTAATTTTATTAATAATATTTATTATATAAAGATTCTAACAAAGGTTAAGTCTACACTATATATAGAGAGGAGTAAAATAAAATGCACTAAAATCTAGTACCTAGCGTATAGTAGTAGTAATAAAATATATATAAAATAATAATAATTTTACTATTAATTTTCTTTATAGCAGTATTATTAATAGTACTTAATAAATAGTTTACTATCTAGCATAACTAAGTTATATATTATCTCTTAACTAGTAGACTATTAGAGAGCTATAATAGACTATAGAGTTGCAACTATTAGAGTAGTATAAGTAATAAAACGCTTAACTATAGTTTAGTTATTATGCTTATAATCTAGTAGTAGCGTAACTATAGTTTACTATACGTACAGCATATAAAATCTATCTCTTATAATATTAGTAACTTATAAGTATAGATCCATACTAGCTAGAAAAATAATATTAATATTATATAAAGCCATCTATATAATAGTCTATTCCTTAGCCTATTTTAAGTTAGTATCTATATATAAAAATACTAAAAAAACTTATATTAATAAAGATACTATATAAGAATATATAGTAAGTAGTAAATATAGTTAAAAAAGTAATAAGTATACGCCTACTAAGTATTATTAATATAGTAAGACTACTAGAAAAAGTAAGCTAATTAGTCTACTAAAAAGCTCTATTTTATAATAATTTAGTACTATATAGAATAAAGTACTATTGTTAGATATACGGGTATTCTTAATGAGTTGAGATGGAAAAGTGGTGGGTTGATTGATTAATTGTGTGTGTTGTGTCGGAGAAGCTCGGCTACCGCGAGAAGTAACTATCTAGTACTAAGCCGCACTAGTACTATTTAGACTAGTACAGGGGCAGTGTAAAACAGTAGTGCGCCAGCCTCCTTAGTGTATTTCACAGTGAAATCACAGTGATTTACACTGATTACCACTGTAAGGGGCCATATGATCGTACACACCTACCCACTGGATTTCACAGTGACTGTCTATCTGACACACCCCCTCAGCTTGGAACCATCTCAAGCTGGACCCAATTCTTCGCAGCCGTACTATAACTCATAGTCCAAAAGCTTCCATCCTGTCTTCCAATTCGTCAAGGTCGACCTCTTGGTCGGTGATCCTACCCCTGACGTCTTCAAGTCCGAGTTAATTTACAAACTTAGTCCATTTGCCAGCTGGCAGAGCCTTTGTAAGGCTATCTGCTGCTATTTCTTCTAATTGTTGGTACTGGATTTTAATAGCTCCACGTACTACTTCTTGTTAAAGCCAATAATTATATATGTCAACGTGCCTAAGCTTTGTTTGTAACTTGGCAATTTCTTCGATAACAAGTTGGATAGTTTGTTAATTGTCGCAATTAATAGTAATTATTAAGAATGAGAGTTTAATCTTAAGTTCAGCGATCAACCAAGCCGTAAAGAGTGCCTCCTTTGCAACCTATAAGAGTGCCAGCAACTCAGCTTCAGTTGTCAAAGTAGTAACAGTGTCTTGTTTGTTTGCCTTCTAGGCGACAAGTCCACCAAACAGCTTAATAATATATCCTTACAAGCTCTTTCTGTTAAGGGTATTGTCTACAAACAACGCGTCGCTAGCAACCTTATAGGTGTCTACATCTCCAAAGCGTAGCCCTAGTAATTAGGTGGAGGATAAGTATAGCAGTACACGGTCGGCGGCTTTGTGATGGTCGTCGCTGGGATTTGATAGGAAGCGCGATAATTAGGAGCTTGCGAAAGCGATATTAGGGCGCGTGGTTACTGCAGCGTACAGGATTGATCCTATCTTTCGCTGGTATTAGTTGATCTCTGCCTTTGTGGCGAGTCCTTCTTGAGGTAGCAGTTCGACTGCTAATATTGGGGTTTCGTGTTTAAGGTCGCGTCGGTCGATAAGGCAACTAATCTTGTCTACATAGGACGCCTATAATAGCCAGAGTTGCCTACTTACACAGTCTCTAACAATTTTAATCCCTAGAAACCACTAAAGATTGTTACCTCTAGTAAGGGTGAACTTTGTACTTATCTTTTTTATTACTGCGTTAGCAGCGTGTTTCTAATCCCTTAAGTAGGCAACAATAAGGTTGTCTATATAGAAGAATATAATGATGCTGTCTTTGATTATATAGTAAGGCTTATAAGGGACTGCGGCAAAACCAAGATCCTTAAGAGCACTAGTAAATTCTCTCTGCCATAGTAGTGGTGAGATTCAAAGACCATACAGTGCCTTATGTAACTGTAGGATAGTGCCGGGTTGGGTATAACCTCAGGGCATTCTCATGTAGAGTTCTCTGTCCAGTTTCGCATGGACGAAAGCGTTAGTGACGTCGTACTGGCTGAGCTCTAGGTCATACCAAGCTGCCATAGCCATGAGTAGGCGAAATGATCGTCCTGCGAGGGTTGCGGCGTAGGTGTCTTGAGTAGTAAGGTGGCGTTGTTGATCTCCACATACTACCAACCTAGCCTTGCACTTCTGAAATTAATAATGTTTGTCGAGTTTGTATGTATACACCTATATGCAGTTAAGGATTTAGTGGCCGCGTGATCGCACTGGGGAAATGGGCACCTTACTCTAAGACCTTATCTCCTTGTGGCTTTGTAGGTGTACTCGCTCAGCATCCTTCCACATATTAAATAGCGGGTGGTCTTCTAACTGTGTTCCGCAAGATAGAGGCTCTAGTAATTCACTTTAGTAGGGTTTCTTTCCTACTGCAAGCATGTGATTGAATTGCGCTTTGTTGAGCGGCTTCCCCTTATATTTGCCTCTGCTACCTGCCTGTGTTCTGGCTAGGAAAGCGGCTGCCCATAGCACAGCGCGTTGATCTAGCTATAGTAATCCAAAGGGAAATTGTTCATGTTAATTGTGTTCAAGGCTCGCCATTAATTGGGCAAGCAGTGCGATAGGCGGAGGTGTCGCTAGTGGTGTTGGGTAGGTGTAATTGATCTTCCTCCCTTAATAGTACCCTGAAGCATTATCGTCATCCTTGTGGGAGTTAGTAATCAACTCATCCTCGTATAAAGACTCGGTGTTTTCGTGTTCTAATAGTGAGGGCGGTAGCTCCACTGATCGGGTCCATGCAGCAATCTCTTCATAAGTGCTATGCATAAGGTTGTCCAACAGGTCTTCTTCTTTACCTAAGAATACTAATTTTTCGTCAAAGATAACGTCTTGGGTACTAATAACTTTCCCAAGTGGAGGTATCCATATCCTCCAGATGTTTGTTGATTGGTAGCCCACTAGGTATCCAATCCATACTTTTGGATCTAACCTTTAGAGCTTGCTCTTGCTGCGTTTTGTATCGTCGGTCATAGCAAAGGCTTTATAGCCATAGGCCCTAAGGTAAGCCTAGTTTGGTTTCTTTAGTTAAGTGACAATGCTGTTTTGGAAAGCAACTGTCGTAAAGAATACTTTGTATAGTGATCGCCATTAATTGGCGTAGTTCGGAGTTCGATTGTATAGGTATACAGCCGCTCGTGTGATTTCTAGCTATAGTGTCCAGGGAAGGTTAGCGTCAAGTCGCATTGCACAACTCTTCTCCTTAATTACACCCCCTAAGCGTTCAGCTCCTCCATTTTAAGCTTGGGTATCAGGTGCTAAAGGCTCGATAACAATACCTTCACTGACACACCATCTGTGAACGTCTTGCTTAACTAAGAAGATCTCATTGTCCGATTCAATGACTTTAACTGTCACCTTGAACTGTACTTTCATGAATAGTACAAATTCCTTCAACAGTTTGATAATTGTTCGTGCTGGTCGGTTGTCTTTGAAGTAGAAATCCCAAGCCATGCCTGAGAATCGATTGGTGATAAGCATTTGGCTTTTCTCGCTGGTGGAGCTCTTATCTTCGAAGTTGTGAAAGTCTATAGCGACTCTCTCACTGGGACTGTCATTAATTTGTTTAGCCTATCGTCTGATTTGTCGCTTCAGCTTTGATCTGCCGCAAGCATCGCATTGGACCGTAGTCAGTCCTTTGAGGCGCACCCCCTCACAGTGATTCACTGTGTGTTCCAGCGCCTGAGGACCTGGGTGGCCTAGTCGTTTGTGCCATGTGTTGGCGTCCGCCTTCTGCGCTCGTCGTGCGGTGCGCGTAGTGATCTTGTGTGTGGCGTACGTACTATTGGGTATAGTACGATTTGGTGTTGGTGTTGCTCTAAACTCCAGTACCCATTGATTGTGTATTTCTTGAAGTTCGGCAAGGATCGTATTGTCCCTTCTCTTGATTGTTGTTAGATCTACTAGCGTGTCTCACTAGAGGCCTTGCCTGCAAAGTAATCAGAAAGACACTAGGTTGCATAGCAGATCAGGGCAGTAGGCAACATTATCTAGCCTTATTACCCTATTTCCTTGTACACTCTTAACGTGTAGATGGACACTCCCATATCCCCTAATCCATACTCGTGTTGAGCCCGCCCATATAAAGTCTCCTGGCGACGGTGGTCGCAGCGTGACAAAACAATCAATATCATTAAAAATATGGCAAGTTGTGCCAGAATCAAGGATCGCGAAGTAACGTAGTGGGTATGTGTTCAGGTCTAAGTAGTAGAAGGCGGCATTAAAGCTCGCTAAGAGGACGGTAATTTGTCTACTATCTAGTCATTCATCATCAGCAACTTCAGTGATTTGAGTTAGAGTAGGGGTGCTTAATTGTTTAATTCTTAGTGTCTGTAATCTTAGACGCTTTACGGATCTCATGCTTTCTATAAGCGCTAGGTCATTCTCCATCCTAAATTTCATTAGGGCAACCATTGCTAGCTTCAGTTAAAACTATTCAGGTCGTTTCTTAGGGAAAGCGTAAAAGCAGTCTTTCAGATTATAGCGTTGTTCACAAGCAGGGCACTTAAGGTTTAATCCTTCTCAGCCACCAACTGCCGTTGGCTCATCGTCTATAATCGCGGACTGCTTAGATTTGGTTTTAGAGCCAGCTTTCTTAGCGCATAATCTGCCTCGCTTAAGTGATGCTGCTTCATCCACAGGATAGGCGTCCCCATCTATAGTCTGGGTAGTTGCACCACTATCAGCGAGAGATAGTCCTGCAACAGCAAAAGCGCCCTTTTATTTGCCCTTAATTAGGTGCTGCATTACTATATGTTCTCAGAAGAGTTTCACTATTTCTTTTCTTCTAACAGCATAATCCTTGCTCCTATTCTAATAGAAGGTCGTAACCCAAACAGGTGCGACGTTGGACACTGCCTTTATAAAATCCTTCTTAACTAAGTCAGGCTTCTAGAGCTCTGGGACTCTATTAAACTCAGCTTCTATAGCTGCATAATCGTACTCAGCAAGCCAGGTCGCCTATAATCCAGCAGTCCTCATCGGCTTAAGGGCATCTTAATACCTAGCCCTTGCTTGTTATTCTTCGTTATCTTAGTCGACCCCAACTGTAATTGTGAGGTTCTTAATCCATTATCTAATTAATTAACCTAATATGCAGCAATTAGTCTACAAGTGTACCAAGGTCGTTAATTGTATAAGGGTAACTAGTTTGTCTAGGTTCGCCTTCTCATCGCAGTATACGCGATCGAGTATCTTAAAGGTTTCAAGTTAATTCTTATAGTAGTTTATATCCTCATTATAACCCTTTAGACCAATTTGCGATAGCTGCGACAGCAGCGTTGGACGTTCGTTAGGGTTAGTTGGGTGTGCGTTAGTAAACACGCTATTTGGTTAATAGAAACCAACATCTGGTGCCATTAGCATGATTGGTTTGATCGTAGGTTCGATAGGTAGGGCTAGGTCAATGAGATCCCAGACCTCCAGTAATTGGGCTCGGGCTTTAATTTGCCTCAGCCATAGTGTGTAGTTCGAATAGTCAGTCAGGATCACTATAGAAACCCTAAGTATCAATAGAGACATAATAATCGGTTTAATCGAGGCAGTAAGACTCTTAATTGTCAGATATACAGGTATTCTTAATGAGTTGAGATGGAAAAGTGGTGGGTTAATTAATTGATTGTGTGTGTTGTGTCGGAGAAGCTCGGCTACCGCGAGAAGTAACTATCTAGTACTAAGCCGCACTAGTACTATTTAGACTAGTACAGGGGCAGTATAAAACAGTAGTGCGCCAGCCTCCTTAGTGTATTTCACAGTGAAATCACAGTGATTTACACTGATTACCACTGTAAGGGGCCATATGATCGTACACACCTACCCACTAGATTTCACAGTGACTGTCTATCTAACAACTATATAATAATAAAGAATAAAATAGTAGTATTATATAAAATAAAAAATAGTATAATAATAATAAAAGACAAAAAAGCTAGGGAAGAGTATACGTATAAAGAAATATTTAAAGTTAAAAGAAAAAAAGAAAAAAAAGCTAGTATTTATACTTTTCTTTTTTATATAAAAGCTTTATTATATAATTATTAAGCCTTAACTATATAATTATCTTCCCTTACTAGCTCCTTAATAATAGTACCTAATATTATATAATTACTTAATTCTACTACTAAAATAAATATTCTAAGTAAGTTTATTTACTATATAAAGACTAAACTAAATATAAAAACCTCTATATACATAGTATATTATTACTATAATTTTACTATTAACTATATAATCTTACCTTTAACTATAATTAACTAAATTATCTAAATTAATCTATCACTACTAATAAGCTAAATTATAATTATAATAAATTATTACTTAATAGAATTTTTATAAACTAAAGTAATTTAGCTTCATATAATAAGTATAGAGTATATATATATATAAAGAAAATAAAGATAAGTAAATAGTTTATATAAAAAGAAGAAAAGCTAAGTATAGCTATAGTACTAAGCCAAAAGTCTGTTCCCCGCAGGGGTAAGCGAGGTCCGCCATTATCACCACCCCGTCGCGCAGAGCGCTCCGGCACCCCCAATATCGCTCCTAGAGAGTTAATAATTGATATAGAGATAATTATTTGATTAATATTTTGTTTAATACCCACGCGCACGCCGGAGAGCAAGTAGGCGGCGCGGCATACTAAGTATAAGCTTGCGAATTAGCGAATTAGGGATCCTACGCCAGCAATCTTTCAACGCCGCGCAGAAGGTCTCAAAGTCCTTATCGCTGTCGCCAGGGTTGCCCATATTAGGGTAACGCTTATAGAGTTCTCTCTTAAGGGACCACTAGAGATGTTTAATAGGGTTGATGTTAGGGGAATAACACGGCCACTCGATCGGTTGTATGCCGTGTTCCGCCAAAAAATCGAGCGACTATCGCGCCCTGTGGATGGGCGCGTTATCGTGCATATAGATATCTCCTGCGTAAGAATTACAGAGGAGTCCTTTGCGTAGAGCTTTAATATAACTCCATGCGCTGTATTCTTTGCAACAAGCTGCTAGGTCCCTAGGCATAATCACTAAGGGACTCCGCCGAACCCGCCTCTCCAATTAAGCCAGATACTCGCCCACACTATTGCCGCGCGAGATCTTAATATAACTGTCTCCTCAATTATCTTATATCTCTATTTCTCGTGTGGGAGGCAAAAAACCTATGTAGATGTGCCGCCAGAGCGTCTTTAAATAGAGCACTTATCTAAGAACTGGAAGGGCTGTCCGCGCCAATCCTAATTGCGATATTCCTGTTCAAATTGACGCCTCTCCTAGGCCACCGCGCGAGTGATCTTGGGCTTCCGCGCTACCTAGAAGTTGGTTAGGCTCTCTGCCTTCAATGCGCGATATGCAGTCGTTCAAGAGATGCGGCGGAGGGAGGCCTCACAAAGGAGGGCTAGGTATTCAATCCTTGGGTTTTTTCGTGCCTCTTAATAGAGTACACGCTTGTCATATGTATTAAGCGCCTAGGGACGCCCTAATCAAGGCCGCGATTAATTATGGTATTGTTCTCTATATCTCTAAAGTGTTTTGTTGATGCAGCGACGCGTACAGTTAAACTCCTCAGCCAACTCCCGCGATGACGCGCCCGCCTCACACTTCGCGATAATTAAATCCTGTTGCTGGACAGATAATTCGGCATTGCGGCGACGATTTGCTGAAATTTCTACACCAAAAGAGCTCATATTGGTGGAGTAATGTAGTGTTGAAAATAGGGTGTTGGTGTTGGTGTACGCGCGTTAGCGTGTTAGGGGAACAGACTTTTGGCTTGGCACTATAATAGTAACCTTAAAATAAAAAGCTACTAGTATTTATATACTATATAGGTAAGACTTATAGTAATATATAGTAAGGTAAAGCTTATTAAACTTTACTATAAATTATAGTAATAGTATTAAAGTTATTATAGCATAGGTATTATATAAATATTATAGAATATCTATATACTATAGTTTATATACTATAGAATCTTCTTTTTCTATTTATACCTATATAGAATTAATAAGTTGTCTACACTCTCTTATTTTCTACGTTTACGAGAAGTGTTGTTAGATAGAACAAGCGCGTTAAGGTCGAATCTGCACAATTAAGCACGGACCACTGTGCTTGGCGCATAAGTCGCGAAATTAGAACGCGACAAATATAGGGGTTATAAATATAGAACATAGAATATAGACACTAGAGACTAAAGGCAAAGACTGTTTTTCCCTTACTACCTATAAACTAACACTAATTAGTAGTTACTCTTATAGTTAATACTATAAGATAACTATAGATAGTAAGGAGAATTAAAAGAGACACGATAAGGGGTATAGTAATACTCTAGACTGTGTGCTAACGAGACCCTAAGCGGTTACCTAGGTCTCTACGTCTATTACACCTTTACTAGAACTTACACGTTATAGCCTACTACTAAGTAATAAAGACTCTAAGTATTTACCTAAGTCTTTATTTATTACGCTCTATAGTACCTATTACTAATAGTACTATTAACCTATGTTCTACTCTTTTAAAGAGATACTCTATAATCCTACTAAATTATAATACCTTTTACTAACTACCTTATAAAGGAAGAATAGGCGCTTATTAATAAGAATAGCTATGGTTAGCCCCTAGATATTAATAAGAATACGGATATTAAGATAATTGACACAAAGAGAGTTAACACATACATCTTCTTCTACTACTAAATCTCTTAAGATAAAGGATAGGAGAACTATAAGCTTTAGGATAAGATAACTATTATCTTTAAAGAATAGCTAAAAGAACTATTTAATAAAGGCAATAAAGCTTTTATTACTAAATAGAGAGACTACCTACGCTAGTAAGGCGTCTTTGTAGCTAAGAATAGCAAATTAATTGCCTATAATATAGCGAAAGCGCTATAGGGCGACTACTATGAATAGACTAATAAAGAGGTCACTTACTAGCTTAAAATAAGTAAGAAGTTTAACTTATACTTTAATTTAAATTATGCGCCTCTATATAATATACCTTTATTATAATAATCCTCTTAATAACTCTCTACCCACCTTAATTCCCCTTAACTAGCTCTAATAGTACGTACTATCTACCTACCTATACCTCTACTATAATAGTAGCCTACTCTATATCTGCCTTCTTAGTAATAGTATAACGCGTATCTATCCTCTATATAGTAGCTAAACCTGTATAATATATATAACCCTCTATAGCACAGAAGCCCTATAGACGCCACGCGTCTTAATAATATATATTTTTAAGTGTCACAACGCGTCCCCTGTGGCAGCGTAACCCCCTAGTTTCCCTAGACTAGCCTAGATTAGCCTTGGCTAGGGCAGAGTTTTCTTCTTAGGCCTTGTAGCCTTTAGACCTACTTTCCTTTTTTAAGGGATCGCCTTAGTAGTGAATTGATAGATTAAGCATTGTACCCACGATCTTACAATACGATCCCTTACCACCTTATATCTTATCATTCCAACATGAGCGACGTCCGTCGAAGCCAACGCCTGGCCTCCGTAGCCGGCCCAAGCGGAGCGACAGTAACCAGCGAGGGGCAACCTCACGCCAGCATCGAGGACCCTGGACCAGGCCAAACTGGCACGGACAAAGGACAAACAGCCTTAAGCGCTGAAGAAGCTCAGATACAACGTCAGGAAGAGGAACTTAAGCGAGAAATTGAGATCGCAAAGAAGCGCGAGGCTATTAAAGCCTTGCAGGACCAACTTAAGATCCTGCAGGTCGAAATAGGACCTGACGATAACAAACAAAGAACCTTGACCCTTGCGAGCAACGCCGAAGCCGCGACGAAGAAGGACAAGGGCAAGGGCAGGCAACTGACGCCCGAAACTATCGAAGAGGATACAAGCGACCCTAATAATAGCAGCGACTTGTTGGAGGAGCCTAGCAGCCCTGGAGAGGACTCCCCTCCGCGTAAGAAGGGCGGACAAAAGAGCAAGCGACCAAGCAAAAAGGACAGGAGGAAGCCCCTAAGGACTAGCATCGCGCCTATCGTCCCACCCTAAACGATAACAGCCAGCTTAGACCTATAACTACCAAAACCGCCAGAGCCTCCCCGATTTGAAGGAAGAGGCCAGAAGGAACTAAACGCCTGGGCAAGAGGCTGCGAAGATTATATTCAATACGCACCGGCCCTTAGCACTAATCTAGCCCAGATAAGGTTTGCACACCGCTATCTTGGGGACACGCAACGCAACTTCTGGGATAGGGTAGTCTGGGAGATCCCCGAGCGCAAACGCGAGCGTAAGGTAACGTGGAAGCTAATGAAGCAGACTATGGTGGACACCCTAGGATTGAGCTGGAAAAGAGAATAAGAGGCTTGTTGGCGCATTAAGAACGCAAAGTAGGGTTATTGGACCCTAACTGAACTCCTAAACTATCTTAAGGATTAGTGGGAAGAGACTAACCCTGATTATGCCTTGGATGATTATAACGATTAGCATATTAGCGATTTCTTCTCCGCTCTGGACAGTCGAGTAGTGGAGAGGCTCTAATGGCAACCATAGCGGTGGACCAGCCTCATCTGACTAGAGGAGACGGCCAACCAACACTGGCGGGTTATCTAAGGGCCGAAGCTAGGCAAGCGAAAGCAAAAGGATGACAATGAGGAGGCCCAAGAGGACAACGGGCGAGGCACGACTAGCTAGAAACGATCTAGGTCAAACAACACCAGACTAGGCCAGAGGCGCCATGACCCGCAACGTAAGGAACGGGATGAGCGTCGCAAGGCACAATCACTGCTGGACTGGGAAAAGAATAACTGTTTCTACTGTTACGAGCAAGGGCACTATAAAGACAACTGCCCAAAGCGAAAGAAAGAGGCGGGAAAAGACAAGCCCTAGGTTATCTGTCCCTCAGACCGACGGGCTCTGTTATATACACGGAGGGACAAAGATTGCTCGCCGCAGCCACCTTGGAGGCAAGAGGCCCTTGCAAGGCTGGAGGGTCCCTGATTGCCCTAGAAGGGGTTATCTGAACAGCAGCGGGCTCCTTTAAAGTGAGGGCCCTAGTAGACTGCGGCGCGGAGGCCAACTTTGTCAGTACTAGGATAGCGGAGAGGGTTGCAGTCTAACTAAAAGCGAATGCAAACTAGACTTACAAGGCCCTAAATGGAGTTAAATTAGAGGTTTAAGGCCAGACCAAGCTGGCCTACGCGATAACGGACAGCCGTGGGCAAACCCAGGCTGGGTCGGACGAATTCGTCGTAGGGGACATCGAAGGGTTCGACATAGTGCTGGGGATGCCCTGGTTGACCAAATGGAACCTACTACCCAACTTCACCGCTTGTACATTGCGATTTAACAACGGCAAGCGCAAATTCCAGAAGGTCGCCATAGAGGGGCCACAACAATTCGCGAATACCGCTAAGGACGCTGACAATGACTGTTTTGTCATGTATGGAGTCAGCCTAGGCCAATCCGGTCCGAACGAGACCGTTCTACCTAAGGGTTACCGAGGGAGGTTCGAAGAAGCCTTCTTAGAAGCGGACGCCGCCCTACTGGCGGACCACGGGCCTCACGAGATGTCTATTGACATTGAGGCAGACAAGAAGGTACCCTTCGGACCGCTCTATAGCCTGTTGGCGCCGGAGGCACAGGTCTTAAAGGAGTACATTAAGAGGAACCTCGAAAGAGGCTGGATACGCCACTTAAAATTGGAAGCAGGAGCACCAATCCTTTTCGCAAAGAAGAAGGATGGGGGATTGCGATTATGCGTAGATTACCGTGGACTGAACGCGGTGACCGTGAAAAACCGTTACCCACTCCCACTAATCCAAGAGTCACTGGACCGGTTGGGATCCGCCGTCATATACACTAAATTGGACCTGAGGGACGCCTATCACTGTATATGAATCAAGGCAGGCGACGAATGGAAGACGGCATTCCGGACTAGATATGGCTACTACGAATACACAGTAATGCCCTTTGGGTTAACTAACGCCCCCGCGGTCTTTTAGAGCTATATTAATAGTGCGCTGTCGGACTTACTCGACGTCTGTTGCATTGTATACTTGGACGACATCCTTATATATTCCCAGAGTGAGGAGGAACACGTTGAACACGTGAAGACAGTGCTGAATCGGCTTATCTAGCACAAGCTGTACGCCAAACTCTCTAAGTGTGAGTTCCACACCCGAGAGGTAGGCTACCTAGGGTTTGTAGTAAGCCCGGAGGGCGTGCATATGGAAGGGGACAGAGTCAAGAGCATACAGGAGTGGCCAGAGCCTAAGTCGGTACGGGATGTGAGAATTTTCCTAGGCTTTGCCAATTACTACCGAAGATTTATTAAAGGGTTTTCAAGGGTCGCAAGCCCCCTGCACGTACTCACCCAGCGACCAGAAGGGTCGGCCCGTGGTGGTCACTGACAACGTAAGGAGGAATCGGTACCTATTGCCCTGTCAAGCGAGGCTCGGGCTGCGTTTGAGCAACTAAAGCAAAGCTTTGCCAGTGGGCCCTTGCTAGCCCATTTCAACCCTGAATTGCCCTTGAGGGTGGAGACTGACGCCTCTGGATACGCGATATCTGGCATCTTAAGTTAACCACACCCAGGGCCCTAAGGAAAGGAACAATGGCACCCAGTTGCCTTCTACTCGCGCAAGATGAGCCAGGCTGAGCGTAATTACGACACGCACGACGGAGAGCTGCTTGCAATAGTAGAAGCCTTTAAACACTAGAGGCACTACTTAGAAGGCACTATAGAGCAGGTAGAGCTCCTGACAGATTATGCCAACCTACAGGGGTTCATGACAACTAAAGTCCTGACCCGACGCCAGGCCCGATAGGCTGAATGGCTCGCCTTATTCAATTTTGGGATCAGACACCGCCCAGGGAAGACAAACCCGGCAGACGGACCCTTAAGGAGGCCCGACTACGAGTCGGAAGGAGCGGAAAGGCCTGATAGGACGGATAGTTCCTAAGGAAGGCTGCTCAGAGAGCTTCAAAGTAAGCTAAAGCTTAGGGGAGCTAAAACACCCCAGGAGAGGCTGGAAGAGCCTAGGCTGGCAGCCACCGCGCGGATTGCGCGACCTAGGGAAAGACCTACCCTAGAGGATGCGCAACAAGGGGAATTCAAGAACCCTTTGCTTCAAGCCATCTCCAAAGAGATGACGAGCGACCCAACAGCGGTCAGGGTGAGGGCGAGTCTCTCGCACCCCACAGAGGATCGCCCACTGTGGATAGAGCGGTGGAGCCCAATCAAGGGTCATCTACTCCAGTTCAACGGTCGCCTGTACGTGCCGGCTGGCGTCAGGATCGAGACCTTGAGACGCTGTCATGATGATCCGCTGGCAGGTCATTTTGGTTTCGCGAGGACACTCGATATCGTCCAGAGGGAGTTCTGGTGGCCTGGGGCCCGTCGGTTTGTTAAGGATTACGTCCTGACTTGCAAGGCCTGTGCAAGGGTTAAACCCACCAGACACGCATGGTATGGCCAACTCAACAGCTTACCAATCCTGACAGGTCCCTGGCAAGATATAACAATGGACATGATCGCAGACCTCCCTGAGAGCAGGGTGCGTAATCACAAGTATAATAGTATACTGGTGATCGTAGATCGCTTTAGTAAGATAGCCCACTATACAGCTGTTCGCAAGGACATGACCGCAGCAGAGCTGGCTGAGATCTTTCGGCGGGAGGTCATACGGCTCCATGGTCCCCCAAGGTCGATAGTGACGGATAGGGGTAGCCTATTCACATCAGGATACTGGAGCACCTTTGCGCAGTGCTTAGGGTCAAAACGGCTGCTTTCGACCGCCTTTCACCCGCAGACGGATGGGCAGACTGAGAGGCAGAACCAGACGCTGGAGCAGTACCTACGAGTCTTCTGCAATTACGAGCAGGACAATTGGGCCTCGTTGCTATCAGAGGCAGAGTACTCGTACAACAACAGCGTACACAGCTCTACGGGGAAGTCGCCTTTCCAGGCCGTGTACGGATACGACCTGCCAACCACTGGCGTGGCTGAAGAACTCCAATTGAGGGGTAACGCACCTCAGGCTATCGCTGACGTGACTAGAATGGCCTAGATAAGGGCTGTCATGCGAGAAACCATGACAAAAGCCCAGGCTTACCAGGCGAAGGCATACAACTCCAAGCACAAACCGGTAGAGTTTGCTGTGGGAGACATGGTCTACCTTGATGCACGGAACCTGGCCTCGTCAAGGCCGAAAAAGAAGCTGGACTACAAGTACTGGGGTCCCTACAAAGTTCTACGCCGAGTAGGGGATCAGGCGTACGAACTAAGCCTGCCCAAGGACTTCCAGATCCACCCAGTGTTCCACGTGTGCCTACTAGAGCGATCGGCCCCAGAGGGACTCATGCAGCGGGAGCAAAGTCCCCCAAGGTCGTGGTACCACAAACAGGTCCAGACATATACCCAGTTGAACGGATCAAGGGTAGGACAAGAGAGAACGGCAGGTGGCTGTACGAAGTGAAGTGGAAAGGGTACGGTGACGAAGAAAACCAATAGTTGCCAGCAGAAGACATTTCCAAGACGGCGATGAAGGCTTTCTTCAAGCGCACAGGCTTCACGGAGGACGCAAACCCGTCAGAGGTAAAGACAGGCCCTAAACGAGGCCCACAGGCCATGCAGAGGCCGGGGTCGCCCTCCAAAACAAGGAGGGGTAGAGATAACCCCAGAAAGGCCTAGATTGGCCTAGACTAGCCCTAGCAGGTAGACAGGCAAGTAATAGTACGCAATCGCGGACTCTGAGAAGTAATAGTGTTGTGAAACAGGCAAAAATACCGTCACAAACATGCAATATAAAGGATTATAAGAGCAAAGCACAGAAAAGCTTCTCTACCAAGAACCTAAACTAATCGGCGTCCAAGATCCATGAACCAGGGAGCCGAGCACGAACAAGCCCAATCAAGGCCAAACTAGGCCGAAGCTACGTCTCTAGACCCATAAACAAGGCCAAACAAGGCCCTTAGCCCCTCCCAAAAGCCAAAGGGAGGCAGCAAACGCTAAAAGGGGGGTATCTCAGACTAGGAAAACGCCAGAAAGGGCCAAACAGGCCTAGAAAGCCCAAGGATCCTAATCCCAGGTGCGCACCTGCTGCCACAACGACTCGAAATCCCTCTTCGCACGCTCCGAAGCCTTGGAACCCAGCCACACCCTCTCAACTAGGAAGTCCAACGCGTCCTCGAGCGCACTCAAGCGAGCCTGACATTGGTTAGCCTAGATTACCCTAGATAGGGCTTGGGAAGTTTAGATTACCTCAACAGCAGAGAGATCAGCATTGCCCACCACCTTACCTCCACCTCTAGCCCGCTTACGCGGGGTACCCGCGAGACCGCCCGCGTCATCATCCGCCGAACGCTTCCAATTCTTCTTGGCCTCAGCCTTCTCCTTCTCGGTGAGCCCAAGGGGAAGGAAGCCGTCAGTGGGAAAGTTGGCCCGGCCGGAGTGCAGCGGAGTGTCCTCGTTGCCAGCGTACTTGCCCTTGGTACGGCTACCCCAAAATTAGCCTTGGGAGGCCTTGATAGGCCTAGATAGGAGAAACTTACATTTGGATATCCTCAAAGACCTTCCGCAACTGGATGGAAGCCTCCTTAAGGGGAGGCAAGATAGGCCGGGGGGCCTCGGAACCCTCGGGGACCTCAGGAATCTCCTTCAACGCCCTCAGGTCCAATTCGGCCTCAGTGAGACGAAGGCTGCTGGGATCCGGGAGGATGAGCTTCATGGCGGCCTGGAGCTTGGAGACAAGACGCTGGGGAACCTAAACACGTTAGGGGGCCCTTGAGAACCCTAGAGAGGCCTAGATATGCCTAGGTTGGCCCTACTCACCTGGAAACAATCCCGACCGGCGTTAGCGCACTTGACGCACTTGAGTATAAGATCGTCCTGGCCAGGGTCGATGACGCCATCCGAGATGTAGGTCTTGCGGTCCTGTAGAGCTCTGTGGTCCTCTTAGAAGAACCGGCAAGGATGAACTTCCTCAACTTCGTCATCATGGAGCTCGTCCACCAGACTCTGGAGGCAGGTTATGCAGGGGTTCGTTGTAATAAGTGCATTGTCCTGGGCCGTTTTCTTCAACCTCTGCAAAGTACCGGACATCTTGATGAGGGTGAGATAGGGCTAGATGGGCCTAGATCGGGCTTGACTGGGGCCGAGGCTGTTCCGAGGAGGTTAAATGGGTCGAAAAAAAGGATTGGGCGACGTCGAAACGGACTGTCAAGCGTCGTTAGCTCTAGACAAGCCTAGATGGGTATGGGGGGACCCCCCACAGGCCCGAGAAAACCCCAGATTGGGGGTGTTTTGGCCTAGAAGGGGCCTAGATCACCCTAGATTACCCTTGTCGGAGCCTGCTAGGAGCGCCTATCCCGGGGGGTACTTACGCTAGAATAAGTGGCGACGTGGGGAGAGTGGGGAGAAGAGGTGATAGAGCGGCAGGGCTGGGGGTAAACTTATAAAGGTACGCTAGTCCAAAATAGGCTAGTTAAGCGAGCTTAGCTAGCCTATTTAGAAAAATTTCTCTGGCGACCTCGGGGTCGAGGTCCTTTAAAGAAAGGGAGCTTTGTCACAACGCGTCCCCTGTGGCAGCGTAACCCCCTAGTTGCCCTAGACTGGCCTAGATTAGCCTTGGCTAGGGCAGAGTTTTCTTCTTAGGCCTTGTAGCCTTTAGACCTACTTTCCTTTTTTAAGGAATCGCCTTAGTAGTGAATTGATAGATTAAGCATTGTACCCACGATCTTACAGTAAGGGAGCAATCGGGCTCAATTGTTGAACAGGTTGAATTGCTATAATGAGGATACTAGGTGCCGCATACTACCTGTGTGGCAGCGGTCCTAAGGGCGCGCTGGTACTACCTAATTGGGACTAGCGCGCGGGGCCGGATTAACGTTGGGCCGACCGGGTCGGATTAACGTCGGGCCGACCGGAGGTCCGATGGGCCGATGGGCGGCGATCCCTAACAATATTAGCTTATTATAGACCTCTATAAGCTATATAATAATAAGAAGCGCTTTAGAGATAAGTTATATAACGTATTTAATACTAAATTTAGAATTTTTCGCGATAATTGTACCAAGATTAGACTACCTAAGCAGCACTAGAATTAAGCCTTCTCTATTATACTAAAAGATAGAGCGTCTAGTTACTACTATAACCGTCTCGCTAGTTAGAGCTATAACCTTAATATAATAATAGTTATTAAATAAAATAAATATATTAAGGTTAGATTTATATAATTAAGTAGAAACTACTATACTAGACACACTAGTTAAAAAGTTAAAACTAGCTAAATATAAAAGTAAATAGAAAATAGAAAATAATTATAATTATCTATTAAGACGTAATATTATAGTTAACTATTAAATTTAATATCTAGCTATACTAATATACTAGATTAATATAATTTATTCTAAATATACTATTTAACTTTTTATAACTATATATCTTTTTTATAGTAGCTAGACCTTATATTCTACTTAGTTTTAACTTTAATAGTATTCTACTAATTTTTGTATTAATATAACTCTAATCTGTAATATTTTTTTACTTATACTCTACTATAGAAGTTAGATTTCTATAGTTATTTTTTTATAACTAAGAGGTTTCTAATAAAAAGATTATAAATAATAGTAGTTGTCTTTTTTACTATTATAGATATAGAAAAGTGTTTTAAGATATTAATAAAAAGATATTATAGGTTTCTATAAATTCTATAAATAGTATAGTTTATTATTATAAAAAATATATCTAAGTGTTAGATTTAATGGTTAAATGCGATAATGCGCCTTAATAGATAATAATGATTGTATTGTGTTTGTGTCTACCGTGTTTAGCTGGTTCTGACTTCTTCGCTAGTGTGCCAAGCCAGGTGGTCCCTGCTTTATTGTACAGATCCAACCTCAACGCGCTTATTCTATCTAACAGCTGCATATCTAACACACCCCCTCAGCTTGGAAGATCCTTGTAAGCTGAACTATTTAGCAGCCTGTTATCCTAAAGTAAGGTTATTAAGGTGCCCTTGAATTTCCTTAAGAGGTGCTTTATTCGCTACTTTGCGTTCTGTTATCTTAACTAGCCCAAGTTGGGTTAGAAACCCTTTCCACTTATTAACTAGGAGGACCTTTGTAAAGCCGTCGGCGATCATTTCTGCCGATTGTACGTACTCCACCTTAATCTTTCTAGTAGAGACTTCCTGTCTTAACTAGTAATTGTGAATGTCGACGTGTCGTAGTTTAGTCTGAAGCCTGGATATCTCCTTAGTGACTAGTCGAATAGTTTGCTTATTATTGCATTGGACGGTAATTAACAATAAGCGCAGTTTAATCTGCAGTTCGTCTAGTAGTCTTAATATAAAGATTGCTTCCTTAGCCACTTGCAATAAGGCGAGAAGCTCTACTTTGGTTGTTAAAGTTGTAATAGTGTCTTGTTTACTTGCTTTCTAGGCAATAAGTCTGTTAAATAGCTTAATAGCGTATCCTTACGAGCTCTTTCTATCCAGTGTGTTGTCAGCAAATAAGGCATTGCTGGCTACTTAAAGGCAGTTGCCTCCTCTAAGCTGCAGTGCTCTCTATCTGGTGCTTAATAAGTATAGTAGTACTTAATTAGCGGCATTGTAATGTTCTAAGCCCAGATTTAATAGGAATTGAGCTAGCCTTGAGGTTGCAAAGGCTATGTCTAGTCAAGTCGTTACTGCCGCGAACAGAAGCGATCCAATCTTGCGTTAGTATTTGTTGATTTCTAAGGGTGTTGCTAAGCCGTCTTATGGTTTCAGCTTAATAGCTGCCATTAGGGTATTATATCGAATATCCCTCTTGTTAACTAATTGACTAATCTTGTCTAAGTAGGCAGCCTAAGAGAGTTGAATTGTCCTAGTCTTTCGAGCTCTAATAATCTCTACGCTAAGGAACCACTAAAGGTTGTTTCCTCCACTTAAGATGTATTTTTCTTATAGGCGCTTAATCGCTTATTAGGCTTCTTCCTCTTTCTGCTTGTGAAAAGCTAAGATGATATTGTCGACATAGAAGAAGACAATGATTCCGTCTTTAAGAAGGCAGCATGGCTTATAAGGCACTGTCTAGAAACCTAGAGCTTTAAGTGTTAAGGTAAACTCTTTCTGCTAGAGGAGTGGTGAGATCCGAAGACCATATAAAGCCTTGTTGACTTAAAGTATTATTCCAGGCTTCTAATAGCCACGGGGCATTCTTATATATACCTCTTAGTTCATACTTATATGGACAAAAGCGTTTGTAACGTCGTATTGCTCGAGCTCTATATTATAGTGAGCTGCTATTGCCACTAGTATTCGGAATAACCTGCTGGCAAGCGTGGCTGCATAAGTGTCTTGAGAGGTAATATTCTGTTGTTGATTGCCCTGGACAACTAGCCGTGCCTTGCACTTTAGCAAGCGATGGTGTTTGTTAAGCTTGTAGGTGTATACCCACATACAGTTAAGGATCTACTGTCCTGTTAGTTTAATCTTCTTTATTAGTACTTCTAACCATGATTTTATTTATTTGTGGCTTGCGAGGTGATCCCGCTCTGCTTCTTTGAACAATTCGCCCATCGGGTGATCCTCAAGCTTAGTACGGCACGTTGGCAGAGGTGGGAGTTGACTTTAATAGGGCTTTAAGCCTTTAGCGAGCGTTCTTATCATCTTAGCCTTATCTATAACATTCCCTCTGTATTTCCTAACGTGGCTAGCTTGAGTTCCTGCCATGAAGGCGGCTGCCTAGGGGATAGTTTTGGATGACCCTTTTAGGTTCATTTCTAATTCATTTCCAGCCATTAACTGCGCAAGTAATGCCGCAGGTGGTGGTGTAGTTGGAGGAGTTGGATAGTTGTCCCTAATCTTCACTCCTTGGTAGTAGCCTGGTGGGTCTACTTCGCCTTGGGGATTTAATGAGCCTCCAATAGTGTCGTTTTCATAAAAGGACTCTGTCTCTAGTTAATGACTTAGTGTTAGGAGTTCGATTGTTCTTATATATATAGCAATTTCCTCTAGTGTACTATGCATAAGGTTATCTATAAGGTCCTTAGTTTTGCCACTAAAGACAGTTTGTTTGTTGAAGATAACGTCGCAGGTGCTTATCACCTTAGCAAGTGACAGTATCCAAATTCGATAGATGTTAAAGGACCGGTATCCTACTAGGTAACTAATCCAAGCCTTTAGGTCTAGGCGTTGTAGCCTTAATTTACCTCAATGTGTATTATCCGTTATTGCGAACGCTTTGCAGCCATACGCTTTAAGGTAAGCGAGGTTAGGTTTCTTAATTAAGGTGACTACTCCGTTATTTAGAGCAACTTGTGTGAAGAATATCTTATATGGCGTTTTCTAGTTGTTCGCATAATTCAGTGTTCAATTGTAGAGGTATACTGCAGCTCTTATAACTTCGGGCCATAGTTCCTAGGGTAGGTTAGCATCGAGACGCATCGCGCGCGATTTCTCTTTATTCACACCCCCTAAGCGTTCAGCACCTCCATTTTAAGCTTGTGTATCTAGGGCGGAAGGCTCAACAGTAATTCCTTGTGATGCTAACCAGCGCTCGATTTCCGGTTTCACCATCGTGATCTCGTTGTCCGCTTTAATAACCTTGACCGTAATATTGTAATGGTTTTTAAGGAAGAGAAAGAAGTTTAATAGAACTTTAATAACTAACTTTGCTAGTCAATTGTCTTTAAAATAAAAGTCCCATTGCAGGCCTGAGTACCTGTTAGTAATAAGTATCTAGCTCCTTTCGCTAGTGCTACTTTGCGCCTCGTAGGCATGAAAGTCAATAGCCAGTCTTTCTCCTAGTCCTTTATTGTTGATTCGCGGTGCTTGGCTAATTTGTCGCCAGATCTTTGCTTTCCTATAGGAGTCGCATTAAACTGTTATAACTCCCTTAACTCGCACCCCTTTAGCTTGCTGCACAAGATGTTCGATAGCTACTAGTCTAGGGTGTCCTAGTCTCTTGTGCCATAATTCGGCTAAGGCCCTTTATAGTGCTCCTTTTGTTTGTGATGTATTCTTGCGGATGTGATATAAAGTGGGTGGTAGCGGATTATACTCAAGTACCCATTAACCGTATATCTTAGATAGTTTTCTAATAATCTTGTCGTCTGGTCCTTTCAGCGTAGTTGGGTCCGTTTGCATATTCCACCAGATTCCTCTATGCCTTAGTAGTTAAAAGGAGACTAGGTTGCACAGGAGGTCTGGACAGATAGCCACATTATATAGAACTAACGTAGTTGTTCTATATTGGCCTCTTAGTGTTAAGTTAACAAAGCTATAGCCTTTTATCTATATCTTTGTATTGCCAGCCTATATATAATCTCTAGACGTAGGTAGATAGAAGTTGTAGATACAGTCAGGGTTGTTTGTAATATAGCAAGTTAATCCTAAATTAAGAATAAACGAGCGCTTTAGCAGGTAATTAGACACTTCTATTTTTATTAGCGCTAATATAAACGCAGCGTTAACGTTTAATATTCTCTGTCCCTCTAGTCAGTCCTTAAGGGACTCGAGGATCTCAGGTGTGGGCGTATGCGATTATTTAATATTTGGTGTTTTTAATCTTAGTCTGCTTTGTCCTCTTAACAGTCCTTAAAATTCAGAATCGTGCTCGCGCTTCAATGCGACGAGTTCTTCGATCTTCTTGTTTAGTTTCCACCACTTAGGAGCTTTGTCTGCATTTATATAGAAGCAATCCCGGAGTCTATAGCGATGTCCACACGCAGGACATTTAGCGCCTCCTATTTTTGCAGGTTTTTAGACTAAGGATAAGTTCTTATTATCTTTTTGGTTATCACGTTGATATTAGGGCCTGCCCTATTTTCTAGATAGTGCTGCTTCGGCATTAATGCCCTAGGTGGTTTTTCTACTTTCAGCGAGGTATAACGAGTTATCTGCCACAAATGCGGCCTTGTGCTTCCCTGTTTAAGGGGTTGGATAATTCAATATTATATACTCTTGGAAGCGCTTTATTATTTCTTTCTAATTTATGCTAGGTGTGAACTGTCCGCTATTCTAAAAGGTTGTAGACTAATTAGGCGCAACTTTGTTTACAGTAGTCAGAAAGTCCTTTGTGATTATATTAATCTGTGTTATCTTAGGGACATTACTTGTCTCCACTTCTATAGCTGCTTAATCATATTCAGCAAGCTATGTGTCCTAATTCGACGCGTTTCTTATTAGTCTAAGGGATGTAAGGTATTGGTCGCGGGCTCGTTCTCTCTTGAATCGTTCGTCGACGCCAACCGTGGCTTTAAGGTTCGTAATCCACTGTCTTAGTGGTTAATCTGGGAGGCAGCAAGTGCGCTAAAGATGTGGGCTAATAGTAGCCTGAATATAAACAATAATTTGCTAGAGGCTTATTTGCTCCTTTTTAAAATTATGTTAATTGTTCTTATACTACTTAGCAAGAATCTTGTAATACTTAAGATCTTCTTTAAACGCCTTAAGTCCTGCTGCTAATAGTTTGGACTGCCTTATTAGGATGCTGACGTTCGCTGCTAGAGTATACCTATTAATTAGCGGCGCCCTTAGGGCTATAGGTTTAGGTTTTATTAGGATATTCGACGTAGGATCGAATTTTGGCCAGATGCGATATGCGACGCATCTAGACTAGAGCTGCATTATCTATGCCCTGTAGTCGGTGTGGTCTTGAAGGGTCACTGTTGGGTTACGCTGGGGTAGTGCAGCCATTTTGGTATTAATTAAGGCAGTGAGACTCTTAATTGTTAGATTTAATAGTTGAATGCGATAATGCGCCTTAATAGATAATAATAATTGTATTGTGTTTGTGTCTACTGTGTTCGGCTAGTTCTGACTTCTTCGCTAGTGTGCCAAGCCAGGTGGTCCCTGCTTTATTGTACAGATCCAACCTCAACGCGCTTGTTCTATCTAACAGCTGCATATCTAACACTAAGTTTAGAGCTAATTTATTAATAGAGTCTAAATCTAGTCTACCTATAAAATAATAATCTAGTCTACTGTCAGATTCACTGTGTTTTCACAGTGATTCTTAGTGATTCTTAATGGTTCAAATGAAAGGTGGTTGATTTTAATGATGGTTGAGATGATTTGACTGTGGAGTGATCTCTCTGTCGGAGAAGCTCAGCTATCGTACGCAATATCTATCTAGCGCCAAGACGCACTAGTACTAGTGTGGAGTAGTGTAACAGTAGTACGCCAGTCTCCTTCGTGTATTTCACAGTGATCTCACACTGAAATCACTGTGAGTTACGGAGGTGCCTTTCAAAAGTCTTTTCCTGGACCGTGCACGGTGGCGTAAGCCACTGCTCTTGGCGCTAGCACCCCTCATAGCAAAAATCCCTCAATCTTCATCATTGCTACTCTTCTATCTACCTGATAATGCCTTCGTACGACATTGCCACCCGAGCTCAAGCCTTGACTCTAAAGCTGGCTGGCTTTTCAAATACTAAGATCGAGTCTATAACTAGAATCCAGCCGCGCACGGTTAATGCTATCTATCGCAAGGCTATCACCCAAGGACTAAACCCCGCTAAGAGCAAGACAATCCTTAACAAATACATTAAAGATGGCAATTAATCCAGCCGCCCAAAGAAGCAAACTAAGGAGCTAGTTAAAGATGTACTGTTAAAGGTCCGTCAAGATCAATATGCTCGCAAGAAGACCTGCGCTCAAATCGCAGCAGAGATTGGAGGAGTGTCAGATATCACAGTCTAGCGAATCCTTAGAGCATTTGGATATTAAAAGACAAAGCCCACCCGCAAACCAGGGCTAACAGATAAGATAAAGCGAGCCTGTTATCAATTTGCTCTTAATTATAAGGACTGGACAATTAAAGACTAGAAAAAGGTTATCTGGTCTAATAAGACATCTGTTATCTATAGTCTTTGAAGAGGGGGATACCGCGTTTGGCGTCTACCTTCTGAGCGTTTTGTTAAGTCCTGCATTCGGCCGCGGTGGAAGGGGTTCTCTGAGTTTATGTTTTGGGGTTGCTTTTCGTACGACTTAAAAGGCCCATATCATATCTGGAAGGCAGAGACAAAAAGCGAAAGAAAGATTGCAGATCAAGAACTAGAAGCTATAAATAGAGAACTCGAGCCTATTCTTAAGGCAAAGTGGGAGCTAAATACGCCTTTAGCTCGAATGGGCCTTCGAAATTAGCCAGGACGAAAACCACAATGGAAGTGGGATAGAAAGCATAGTAAGCTTGAAAGAGGAAGCGGAACTGGGATTAATTAGTAGAGATACTGCCGTCAGGTTGTTATTCCTAAACTAATTCCCTTCGTACGAGAATGTGAGAAGACTCAACCTAGGGTAATAGTTCAAGAGGATGGTGCAAGCCCACATAAGTCTTTCTATAAAGACAGGCTCTATAGCTTGGCTACGGTCGTACAATTACTATGGCCTGGAAACTCCCCTGACTTGAATATGATTGAGCCAGCCTGGCCTCATATGAAAAGAGTAACAACAAAGAAAGGGTCTCCTTGGTTAAGAGCTGAGGCAGAGCGTGTATAGCAAGAGGCATAGGGGGAGTTAGAACAGTGGCGGATTCAGGCTTGGATTGAGAGGATTGAGCGGCATATTCAGGAGATTCTTCGTCTTGAAGGTGGTAATGAGTATAGAGAGGGTAAGACTGAGAAGGTACGACGGTTTGAAGCTCCTATAGTAGATGATTGGGTTGATATTGAATAGAGATGTCTCTCGTACGAAGAATTTGGTGGCGTTTTTAGCTTGCGCCACTGTGCACGGTCCAGGAAAAGACTTTTGAAAGGCACCTCCGTACACCAACTGTCGTTATAAGGAGACCATGTGATCGGACGCACGTGACTACTGGATTTCACAGTGAAATCACAGTGATTTCCAGTGACCTGATATCTGACATCTACCCCTAAATCTTAGATATACGCGCCGTAACGTAAAGGATCACTCATCCGCCAGGATCACTCATCCGCCAGCCCCACCAAAATCGCGACGCGTCTTCTCACAATAGCTCTACAACAACGCAATAAAATAGGTAGTAAATAGATCTATTAGATGCGCGCTATCTAGTAGTACACTGAGTCATTTTGTGACCTTGTTTGTGACACTTGCTGCATGTTGCTCGAGGCCTACTTAGCTGCCTCGGCTGCTCTACCTGCTGGAGCACCCTTTGAGCCTCTATAGCAAGCAATTGACCTTCCTCTACCTGTAAAGCTCCTCCACGGGCTATATACTGTCGGCGCTGCTGCTCCTTACGCTGCCGGCGCTGGCTAGCCTGTTGAAGCTTCCTATTTTCCTCTGCAAGGATCGTTGCTGAATTCATCGCAAGTTGACAACCTTTGATAAGCTGGCGGATAGCCTGGGTAGTAGGGCACTGGGATTGACGACTAAGGCGGCCCTGGATAAGTCGAGCCTGCTGCTCTAGCTGAGCAATAGTATGTGGCGTCTCTGC
The DNA here is from genome assembly GCA_014281115.1 of Laburnicola sp. R22_1. NCBI lineage: Eukaryota > Fungi > Ascomycota > Dothideomycetes > Pleosporales > Didymosphaeriaceae > Laburnicola > Laburnicola sp. R22_1. The sequence goes on from JACONQ010000011.1 coordinate 222,895, forward strand.
TGTCCATGCGACCTCAGCGTTGGCTGTCGTCCCTGGCGGAGACGGCGTCTCCTCTACGAGCTTAAACCACGCGCGGATTGCGACTGGGTCCTCATATCTCGCGCGCTGCGAATGGAACTTGCGATTCCACTTTGTCTGGAGCTCTGCCTGGCGGTTGACGAAGCGGGATACCCATTTCTGGCCAACTGGCTGGGGAGGGGGGTTTTGGCCGCACGCGGCGAGTAAAGTATCTGCCATACGTCGTACGTCAATAATCTGTGGCGGAAAGCCTCGTCGGTCAAGGTCTAGGATCCAATCTACTAGAGACTGCTCCTCTATAGCGTGTAGCTTTCGTTTCTGGGCGTTGGCGGTGGCTTGTGGTAGGCTACCTGCAAGGCGATCGCGAAGCGTAGTACGAGGAGTACTATATAGAATAGAGGCTCTTTTAACGCGTAAATTTTTATCCCTCTGAAGGGCAGCAGTAGCTAGAGCTAGTCTGCCTTCTTTCTGAAGCTGCTGAGTGTTCTGTGTGGGCGGCATGGCGAGAGTTGTGAGGAGACGCGTCGCGATTTTGGTGGGGCTGGCGGATGAGTGATCCTTTACGTTAATTACCCTGTCTCGGCAGTCAATGCGCACCGTCACTCAATGCGCAACCCCAACGTAATCGCTCAGCCAGCAATATGAGGCTATAGAGCTCTACACAAAAGCTTTTATCGCGAGATTTTCTAGAGTTGGCTTCTCATAGAGCTATAGATGATTACTAGCTAGTCAGATTATAGATATCTGCTTGGTGTTCTGATTATACGGCCACAGCGCGATGATGGCGTTGATGGCGCAGATGCCGCCGCATCAACGCGTACAGGTGCTGGCATAGATTTCTTCCTCTTTGTAACTGTATGAGTAGCTTTTGAAGCTTTCTGACTTCCCTTTTTGGCAATTTTGAGACGTTTTTGAAGTTGTTGTTGAGTCTTGCGAGCCTGTTGACGGAGGCATCGCTCAGCAGCTTGATCAGCTTTCTCCTTGGCGGGCGCATCTCTGGCTGCTGCCCGCTCAACGCGCTTCTCCTGCTGTAAACGAGCTTTAAGCTGTTTATTAGCTATATGGATCTCTTGCTGCTGAGCTTTTTGGAGTTGTAACTGTTGTTTTTCAGCCTCCTGCTGGCTGAGCGAGTTACGCGCCCTCTGTACGCGGGCAGGTGACCAGAAAACTGCTCCTCCATGCCACTCCTTAGGTTGCTCTAAGGGCAGAGTCTTGCCTTTTGTTTGACGCCGTTTCTGGTTTGTAAGAGCTTCTCGGAGACCCTTATTTTCATGCTCTAGGAGCTGCTTTTGTACAGAGATTGAGTGTATCGTCTGGCTCAGCTTACGCGACTCCTCAGTCGCGATATCCTTCACAGTGGAGCGTAACAGTCGCTCTATTTTACGCCAATCTGACGCGCTAAGTACTGAGGTAGAGCTCACTGGTGATTCTGGCTCTGGCAGAGTCTCTTTGTTAAACCTTTTGAGGATAGGCGTTGGATCTGGCGGCGAGATACCTGTACACTCAAAAGCTTTGGTAATCAACTGCGGCGTAACTGACGTCGTCCAGGCCTTCCAGAATAGCGTAAAGAAGTCTCTTTTGGCGATTGTTGACAGTCCTTGGCTCCTATACAGGTATCCGGAGAGCTCGTCAGAGTAGGCAGCTGAGAGAGACTTAAATACGCAGACGTCAAGAGGCTGCAGCGTATGAGTCGCATGAGGGAAATATCGCAAGGAGGATCTTATTCTGATCGCAGTAGTTGATAAAATCCATAGTAACGTGAGATCCATGCCCATCAAGGACTAGGAGTCGCCACTGCTGTCGAGCCTTCTCCTTTGTACAGCGATCAAACACCTGTTTAAGCCATTGAAGCCCTATCTTATTGTTTGACCATCCAGAGGTTGATGAGGTGATAAAGACTCTGTGAGAATTGACGTTGATTTCTTCAACCTAGCTTGATTGTAGAGTCGCGGCGTCAGATCAATAGATTAGCGCTGGATCAACAGTAGATCCGTCGGCGCATATACATGCGATGAGCGAGATCCACTTATGGCTGCTGTCCTGTATAGATTGCCTTACTTGGCGACTCTTATATAGAGGCCTATCGAAGATCCTCTTTGACCTGCCTGTGATACTAAGTAGGAAGCCTTTTTGTCTATATTGTACGTATGCTAAGGCTCTACGCCATACTTTGTAATTTTCTTGTGTAGAAGCTTAAAGTAGAGCCTATATTTTGCCCCTGAATTAGCGTTGTGGCGATTGCTATTAATTCTAGTTGTCTATCTTAATATTAAGTCTTTGCTGTTGCGCCTGACAAAGCGATCAACCCATAATATGCTGACGTCCTTTTTAGCAATAGATATTGCGAAGTTTTGTATTATTTGATGTGTAGGAGGAAGACCACGCTTAGTAAGGCGTCTTATATACCGTAGGAGCTCCTTTTCTTGTTGTTGGCTGAGATTTTGTTGGTTTCTGCGAGGATCTTGCTGCGCGTATGTAGCGCGTCGGTGCTGGCGCGTCAAAGTAGATCGTACAACACCAAACTTTTTCGCAATTTCTCTATACGAAAAAGTTTCTCCTGGTCTCCGCGATTCGATTGCTGCTATCGCGGCCTCGATTGGGTCCATATTGGTGGAGATGCCGCGCGTTGAAGTTGGGGTGTTGCATGGGGGGTGGCGCGTTTTGGTGACGCGGCGCACCGACTGCCAAGGCACGGTACGTGTAGCTTATATTACTAATAAAGTATTCTAGTCTTATAACACCAGATTTAGCGCCCTAGGTTAGAGATTGCGCTTAGATTAAAGAAGCTTTTGTATTAACGTACTTTGCACTCGAGTCGGACACTCCATCGAGTCGGACACTTTGCCAAGACCCTACCAAGTTCTGTACTATTCACGATAGTATAGAGTCAACATGAACTATTTTTAATAGTCTAAATAGGCTAAACTATTCAGAATCTACTTCTATAAGCTGTCTACAGGTCTTTTTATTGTGCCTAGGCTTGCCGCAGCGTCCACAGCGCCGTTGAGCGGATTCGCCTCCATTAGTGCGCACCCTCTTCTTTGCCTTCTTGCCATCACTACGCACCCCAAAGTCCTTTAGAGTAGCCAGTCGCTGGCCCTCTTCAACTGTAAGGACTCCTTCTTGCTGCAATCGCTTTCTTTTATATGATTTACGTCGTGTGGCGGCCTCATTAGCAGCTTGAAGTTCGGCGTTGCGTTTGGTCATTAATACCGGTACTGGTACCAAAGAATGCCCTATTATCTCAGCGCCTTTAACGAGCTTTTCCATCGCCTCAACCATATAAGTTGGGGAACTATCTACATGCCTTTAAATCCTCTGCTTAACTAGCGTTGATTGCGACCCAAGTTCTGTACTATTTCGCGGAGTTTGCGACTCCTATATACTATCGCGAATAGTACAAAGTGGAGGCGTACGCAGGCGGACGTCAAGCTGCGATATCACAACTTCTAGGTTGTGGGGCACTAGGCCAGCACCTCAAAAGCCTCCTTTGATATTACTTTCAGTAAACAAAGCCTTAAAAGCAGCAATAAAGCAAGGCAGGAACTCGATTTTAGTAATGTGCGTGATGTAGTTGCGCATTAAATCCTCAGCTTAGCGCCTATACGCCTTTTTTAAAGGCGCGAAACAGCCCACATCAAGTGGCTACAAGAGGTGCGACGAATGCGAGGGCATACAGAGAGTAACAATATTGCTCTTCTTGCAATACTGTTCGAATTTGAATAAGTTGTGACTCTTATGGCTATCAAGAATAAGCAAACGTGTTGTGCTAACAACACGCCTCTTTGTATACTTATTAAAGTGCTTTAGCCACTATAGACTAAGCTTATTTATTGTCTAGCCGTTCTTAGAGACTGTAATAACCCAATTATAAGGTAGATTCTTCTCCTTATACCAGGCGGAGAGGTAGTGCTTGCCCCCGAAGATAATAAAGGGTGGGATCCACCACCCTGTCGCATTAATGCCTTAGATGACTGTTGTCCACTCCCTATTGCCCTGCTGCACCTGCTTTGGCCGTCCTTAACGCTCAGAGCCTGTGACTACTGCTCTAGTTAATATTATGCCTATTATGAAGCCTGCTTTATTAAAATTGTAGGTGTCCTCGTCTAGGATACCATGTTTGGCCTTCATGTTCTCCACAAGCTGGAACCAGTCTTGTATCACCTTAGGATCCTCCTAGAGAGCTCTCTTATAGTCGTACTTTCGATTAAACTTGACTTTAAGCTCTAGCTGGCGCTTAACAAAGTCATAAGGCCACCTCTGGCCAACTGGCTCATAGTGGCGTGCAGCCAGTAAAGAATTAGCTATATCTTTTATAGCATCAAGCCAAGGCGGAAATCCTCGCGCGTCTAGGTCGAGTATATGCTCCACAATCGCCTGCTCCTCTCTTATAGTAAGTCTTATTTTGTTGGGTGCGCAGTTGCGTCTAAACGTCTTTCTAGCGCGTTGGTCGCTAAGTGTACTTCGAGAGACGTTATAGATAGCTGCAGCGCGTCGCTAAGAGAGTGTCGCGTCTTGTTTAATAGCCTAGATCGCAAGCTGTATACGCGCTTTTTTTAACACTAGTAGTTCATTATGTGGTTAAGGCATCGCGTTATACTATTGCTGATAGTACGTTTTGGTGGGGTCTTGGCAAAGTGTCCGACTCGATGGAGTGTCCGACTCGAGTGCAAAGTACGTTATAGTTTAAGACTAATAGTATAAACAGTCTTGTGACTTTTAGACTCATGTCACTTCAAGCATCAGTCTATGACCTCTTAGGGCAATGTTGAATCTGTCTTCTATCTCCATTTCTCCTAATTGCATCTCTATGCCTATGCGTAGTCTAAGGCCAGCGCGCATAATTACATCGATAGCGATATAGAGCTCCTCCCAAGCAAAATCTTAGACTCTTGTCACTTCAAGCATTAGTCTATGACCTCTTGGGGCAATGCTGAATCTGTCTTCCATCTCCATTTCTCCCAATTGCATCTCTGTGCCTATGCGTAGTCTAAGGCCGGCGCGCATGATTACATCGATAGCGATATAGAGCTCCTCCCAAGCAAGATTTTGCCCAATGCAGTTCCTCGGACCAATGCCAAACGGTGTGAGAGAGCTTTCCATCGCCTCGGTACTGCGTAACCAGCGCGCTGGTGAGAATTGATTAGGGTTTGGAAAGACTTCAGGATCGCGATGATGTATCCAGTTTTGCATACCGACAACGGTGCCTTTGGGTAATAGATATTCGCCAACCTGAAGAGGTTCCAGAAGGACACGTGGTAGCGTTGAGATTATGGTAGGGAATCGACGAAGTGTCTCTTTGATGACAGCATTAAGAAACTTGTTTTGACGAAGGGCATTCATGTCGTCTGCCGGAGTATTGGTAATCTCTTCACGGAGTTGTTCTTGGATATGCGAGTTCTCGGGAAGTGAGAGCGCGTATAAAAGATATGTCAACGTAGACGAGGTCGTTCCGCTACCGGCAAACATATATCCCATTGCTTCTTCAACGAGTTCTTCGTGGTTTAACTTCCGACCCAGAAAGCCATCTACGCCCAAGGCGATTGGAGAGAGCAGGTACTTTGTGTCAGCCGAAGACTTGGCCAGGAAGTGATCTACCATATCCCTGGATTTTCGTTCCCAATATTCGAAGCTACGATAGGCATCACCAATGACGCCTGGTAATTTTACGCCAAGTCCAGTTGTCTTGAGGAATGGGAAAAAACCGTCGATTATGAGTATTGGGGCGCTGCTATCCATCGCTTGTAGCAGCTCAAGCGCACTTTCATCAGCAAGCTCTTCCTTGAAATCCTTTGCAAAAGCTGCTTTGCAGATCGTCTCGAAGCTGAACAGTCCGCATAATCTGTACGCGTTGGCGGTCCTTGACACGGACACACTGGCTTCGTTGAAAAGACGACGTGCGAGATCTTCTGCCTTCTCTTTCATCAATGGATCTAACTGCGTGATTGACCGGAATGCGTACACGGAGCTGCTAAGCTTCCTGCGTGCTCCATGTTCCCTAGGGTTACTTTGCCACGGCGTCAGTACTGCTTCTCTCTTCGAAAGAGCGAGACTTACGTCATCTGGAAGATGTTGTTTTTACCGACGAAGGAAGCTCTGTGGTAGAAAGCGCCATCCTTTACCACACTCTTTGAGTTGGTGTATATAACTCTGAGGTATCGCCAATCTGCAATAGAAATCTCGTTGGGTCCAATGCGCACGATGGAGCCGTAATTGCGATGGAGCCTCTCAAGTTCCTGTACCCGCGTTACGGTTAACTTATTGATGCGTAGGGGTTGTTTGTCCAAATCTTCTTACATATACTCGGCGGCCCTTCAAGCTTTCCAAAGCAACATTCCAGGTTGAAACTCCTGACCACCATGGCCCAGGTATATGTTTCAATGGACTGTGCAGCAAGCGAAGAGCCAGCTAGGTGGTATAAATAAGTCAGCTTGCGTTTAAGGTAGACGAAAGTAATAGTAGCATGATGAAACGGAGAGAGGCATACAACGAACAGAACGTAGCATACAACAAGTGATGCTGCAAGACTACTTGCTACCGTTGATGGCCCGAGATGTCGTAAACTTTGCAGAAAAGTTGTTATAGCCATAATGTGGGTAGATAATTAGGGAACAATTGAAAGAATAGTTTTGAGATGCTGGGTACGGCCTGGTGAGGTATAGGAGTAGGACGTTGCGAATGGAGTCAATTATAACAGTGATTTTCGGCAACGAAAAGACACGATCAGCATAGTTTGTTACTAATACTAATTGCGGGGTTACCAGTAGTTGCGGGACCTTTGCGGGGAAATCACAAGTACAAGGGGGGAGCATGAACGGACTTGCTAGTGCGAGAAGCTTCCAAGGGTGCCTCTCTCTTATAACTAGAGCAACAGAGTTAAGAGCCCTCAGCAGATTTTACTAGTTAATTTTAAGCTTAGCTATATAGTAAGCTTTAAAGTATTATATATAAACTTTTTAACTAAAATTTTATATACTTTTTTAGTAGAAAAATACTTTTTAATTTTATAGCTAGCTCTTTATTATAGTAATAGTTATTTTTAAAATTAATTAAATAGTTAGCCTTTTTTATATATATAAAGTATTTAATAATAATAAAAATTAGTACAGTAAAATAATTTTAGACTATAAAAAAGTAAATTTAGAGGGTAAAGTTTAATAATATAAAGTAGCTAAATAAAGTAAAAAAAAATTAGCTTTAATCTAGACTTAGTAAAGAAGAAAGTAAGTTTTAGTCTAAATATAACGTGCTCCACAAGCGAGCGACTCACCCAACCGAGCGACTCACTTTTGCCAAGACCCCACCAAAACGTACTGCCAGCAATAGTACAACGCGATGCCTCAACAACACAACGAACCACTAGCGTTAAAAGAAGCGCGTATACAGCTTGCGATCCAGGCTATCAAACGAGACGCGTCACTTTCGCAAAGACGCGCTGCCGCTATCTATAACGTCCCTCAAAAGACCCTCAGCCGACAACGCGCTAGAATCGCCTTCCAACGCGACTGCCCACCCAACACAATAAAGCTCACTGTAAGAGAGGAGCAGGCGATTATACAGCATGTACTCGACCTAGACGCGCGAGGATTCCCGCCGCGGCTTGCTGCCGTAGAGGATATGGCCAATTCTTTGCTTGCTAAGCGGCATCGCGACCCTATGGGCCATAACTAGGCTCCAAACTTTGTTAAGCGCTAGCTAGAGCTTAAAGTCAAGTTCAATCGAAAGTACGACTATAAGAGAGCCCTCCAGGAGGATCCTAAGGTGATACGAGGCTGGTTCTGGCTTGTGGAGAACATGAAGGCCAAGTATAGTATCCTAGATAAGGACACCTACAATTTCGACGAGTCTGGCTTTATAATGGGCATAATATCAACTAGAGCAGTAGTTACAGGCTCTGAGCGTCGAGGACGGCCAAAGCAGGTGCAGCAGGGCAATAGAAAGTGGACAACAGTCATCCAAGGCATCAACGCGATGGGGTGGTGGATCCCACCCTTCATTATTTTTAGGGGCAAGTACCACCTCTCCGCCTGGTATAAGGAGAAGGATCTACCTCATAATTGGATTATTGCAGTCTCTAAGAACAGCTGGACGACAAATGAGCTTGGTCTGCAATGGCTAAAGCACTTTGATGAGCATACAAAGAGGCGTACTACTAGTAGAGCATGTTTGCTTATTATTAATGGCCACAAAAGTCATAACTCGCTCAAATTCTAGAATTACTACAAAAAGAGTAATATTATTACTCTCTATATGCCTTCACATTCGTCGCACCTTTTGCAGCCACTTAACGTGGGTTGTTTTGCGCCGTTAAAGAAGGCGTATAGGCGCCAAGCCGAGAATCTAATGCGCAACCACATCACGCACATCACCAAAATCAAGTTCCTACCTTGCTTTATTGCTGCTTTTAAGGCTTCAATTACTGAAAGTAATATCAAAGGAGGCTTTCGAGGTGTTGGCCTAGTGCCCCACGACCCAGAGGCTGTACTATCGCAGCTTGACGTCCGCCTGCGTACGCCTCCAGAATGTACTATTCGCGATAGTATACCGGTATGGGAGTCGCAAACTTCGCGAAATAGTACAGAACTTAGGTCGCGATCGATGCTGGTTAAGCAGAGGATTCAAAGGCATGTGGATAGTTCCCCAACTTATATGGTTGAGGCGGTGGAAAAGCTCGTCAAAGGCGCCAAGCTGATGGGGCATTCTTTAGTGTTGATGACCAAACGCAACGCCAAACTTCAAGCTACTAATAAGGCCGCCACGCGACGTAAATCGCACAAAAGAAAGCGATTGCAGCAAGAAGGAGCTCTTACAGCTAAAGAGGGCCAGCGGCTGGCTACTCTAAAGGACTTTGCGGCGCGCAGTAATGGCAAGAAGGCAACGAAGAGGGTGCGCGTTAATGGAGGCGAGCCAACTCAACGGCGCTGTGGACGCTGCGGCGAGCCTGGGCACAATAGAACAACGTGTAAGTAACCTGCAGAAGTAGATTCTGAATAGATTGGCCTATTTAGACTATTGATAATAGTTCGTATTGACTCTGTACTGTCGTGAATAGTACATGTTTTGGTGGGGTCTTGGCAAAAGTGAGTCGCTCGGTTGGGTGAGTCGGTCGCTTGTGGAGTACGTTAGTATTTATTATAAACTTTATTTTTTTGAAAAGTTAGCTAAAGTAGTTAAAATCTATTATATATATATATATATATAGTAATTATTAACTTTAAATATATTATTACTTATTTTAGTATTAAACAAAGGTATTTAAGGTAGCTAAAATTCTAAATAGTAAATAAACTAAAATAAGTAACTGTTTAAAAAACTTATAGTTATAAAGGGATATTAGCTAATAGTTAACTATAGTTACTAGTACTGTAAGTACGTAGGTAAAGGTAAGCTTCGGGCGAAAGATCGTACCGTGCTCAGTGCATATGCTCACACCAGCAGTCCGTTCATGATAACCCCTTGTATCACTAGTCTACTATGGTACAGGGCAAAAGTAGTGTAGGGGGAGCCTGAGGTCTGTGTGCTCGTATCTTATAAAACAACGACGGGAAGAGAAGCGCATGCCCTCCTATTGGTGATAATGCCTGTAGTGGTCTGTGTTTATCGGTTACGCCACAGCCTCTTACGATCGGACCGAACTCTCCTTTTGCCCTGTACCATAGTAGGCAATTCCAAAATTTGTTGCTAAAACAAAATCACGAATTACCGTCTTCTGAACCCGAGATTCTTGACGAGTCATGACATTCCACCTTTGCACAGATGGTTAGGAGAGCATGGAGATATGTTCGATAGTCCCACTTCAACATAACCGGACGTGCCATCAGCAAGCCGACTCAAAGCTTGTGTAGTGGAACGTAGCTGCACATCGAAGACTCTCAGCCATGACTGGCTTCAATCAATGACTCTGCGGCTCTGTATATGCGTCCCGAGGCGTGCACTGCAACGCCCACGACTCACGCGAGGCGCTGCAGCCAGTGCCCCATCCATGGCAGCGACGAGATCCAGGCCGTAGTACAGCGCGGCTCTGGACACGGAAGGTGGCAGTGGCAGTGGCAGAACAATGTAGCCACGATCAGCCCTCCGTCTGTCAGCCACCGCGCCAGCCGCTCGGCGCGGTCGACGTCGCCGGCGTGATAGTACTGAGCGTTTCGGCCAAGTCTTCACACTATTGCTTGCTACGGCAGTACACCACCCCCTTCTCTCCTCTGTCGAGCAGCAGCTGCTGCCGTCGTCGACCCACCGTCGTCGCCGTCTCCTGCGCCTTACCCCGCTCGCACCACGACACGTAATACCGCGTGTTCGGCCGGACGGTGCTTGCCTGGATGTACGTCGCTCACGGAAGCAACATGTTTGTTGCTAGTTCGCCTTCCCTTACCGGCGGGAGCGTAGCCGTGAGCAGCACTATTGGGCATGGTAGTAGCCGGAGATTCTTTAGTAGTGCTAGCTTTGGCCGCCAGTTACTTAACGTGATGATGAGATGACACTCGTCTACTACTACCTGCTGTAGCAGCCCCTTGCCGCTGAGTATGTTTGCGTACCCTAGAAAGTTGCTGTTACTGGTCGTGTCGCCTGCTACGTCTGTGCTGACCACCACAACGGCGGCTGGGCTGTTCTCGCCATGCTTCCACTCGATGCAGTCGATGCTGCGCTTCTGCATGCGGTCCCACCAGATCCTCGATAAGCGCTCGGTAGGGTACTACGACTACTGTTACCCCACCATTGTCCATGCAAGCTGGTACGGAGGTGCCTTTCAAAAGTCCTTGCCCACCTTGGCGAGCAGGGGTATACGCCACATTCTTAATTAGGAAGCATCTCCGAGCCTACGTGGCCTTTGCTTCTAACCTCACAACCCCTCTATACTATTTGCTCTCTAATTAATACTATCTTTGCGATAGCTCCTCACGATATTGCTATAAGGGCTTTAATAATCACTCTTAAGGCTACTAGAAAGCCTAATAACAAGATCACTGGTCTAATAGGGATTCTAAAGCGGACAATTAACTCAATATTTGCGCGAGCAATTATACAAGGCTTTGATCCATACTAGCGGCCACTTAAGCTTATAGATAAATACCTTAAAGATGGCTATCGCTCTAGGAGGCCTTTAAAACAGGATAATATTGCATAGAAAGTAGTTAATAGCGTACGCACTAACCGCTATAGATAAGAGAAGTCTTGCGCTGACATTGCTAGCGCGCTTAGCCAAAAAGGATTTAACATCTCCGCTACAACTGTCTGGCGCATTCTAAGGAAGGCAGGCTTTAAGAAGACAAAGCTAACAAGGAAACCTAGGTTAACAAAGAAGATAAAGAAGGCTTAGTATAACTAGTGCCTTCAGCATAAACACTAGACAATTAAGGATTAGAAGAATATTATCTGGTCTAATAAAACGTCTGTGGTTCTCCTCTATAGGCGTAGAGGATACAGAATATGGCAGAAGGCTAATAAGGCATTTGTTTAAAGTTGTATCTATAAGAGGTGGAAGGGCTACTCTAAGTTTATGTTCTAGGAGTGCTTTTTATATAATAAGAAGGGGCCCTGTCACTGCTAGACGCCAGAAACAAAGAAAGAGAAGGAGCCTACTACTGCTTAAATTAAAGAGCTTAACTAGGAGCTAGAGCCTATTATAAAGGCATAATAGGAGCTTAAAAATAGAATACGTCGCCTCGCTCTACGTAATAAGCCTGGATAATAACCTTAATAGACGTGGAATAAGAAGACTAGAAAGGTTAGCTAGGGCAGAGGATTAGGTATTAACTAGTATTAATACTAGACGTTTGTCCTACTTCTAAAGCTTATACCCTTTGCTAAGAAGTGCAAAGTAGAGCAGCCAGGAATAGTTATATAAGAAGATAAGACGCCTTCTCACAATTATTACGTCTAGAGCTATATGTATAGCATCTATAATATTGCGAAGCTGCTTTAGTGTGATAATTTACCTAATTTGAACGCTATTAAACCTTGCTGGCTATAGATGAAGAGAGCTACTACAAAGAAAGGTGCACTAAAGAGCAGAGCAGAGGCTGTCTATGCTTAGGAGCAGTGCTGGCAAGATCTACCTTAGAAGAAGATCTAGGCTTGGATTAAGCGTATTCCTGTTTATATCAAAAAGATTATTAAGGTAGAAGGAGGTAACGAGTATAAGGAGGGCAGGAATCTCCATAGACTTAGGTAATCGGATATATATCCAAATTAAGAATGTGGCGCAGACCCCTGCTCGCCAAGGTGGGCAAGGACTTTTGAAAGGCACCTCCGTACGCTGAACAGCAAGCTCTTGCCTCCACCTGTTGGTGGCACCACCACTAGCGGCGTCTGCCCGTCCACGACCGCGTGTAGCGCCAGCTCCTGCTCGGCGGATCGAAATCCGACGTCTTCTTGACCGAGTACCTGCTGCATCGCCTTGCGGATTGCCTGCTCGTTCCTGTTGCTCCGCTGCAGCCCGGGTCCTCTGCCCTCCCCCTCGTCATCTCTACTGCTGCTGCCACTGCGCCCTCGTCGCTTCGTTCTTCGCCTCGGATCCACCCTACTCCTCTAAGTCTCTTCTTGCTACACCCCCTGCTTCCGGTCTAGTCCTAGGAAGTGGTGCCACATTGCGCTGAGTGGTCGGAACGCTTCGATTGAGCGTACGCTGAGGTGCTTGATGATGTCCATCGGCACGCTGTAGTTGCCTAACCCTATCGCCGTCGTCCGCGCGTTCTGCAGCTCCATCACGTCCTCGCCGTCCTCTTTGTCCGCCTTGGCCTCCTCCACCTCCCCGACCTCGTCCTGATAGCCTTTGCTGAACGACTCGCCGACCACCAACTGGCTGATGCTGATGGCGGTGTGCCGATAGTCCAGCGTGTGCAGCTCGACCCCGAGCCTCTTGCCCGTCTCCCGCCTCAGCGCCCGCGTTAGTTGATCTGTCCCTATGGGCCCTGCTCGTCCGCCCACACATAGTTGCTGAAGCTGCTGCTGAGCACCTGCATGGTGAGGTACTCCTAGAACGGCTGTAGGTACGCTAGGTATATGACTATGGCCTGCCTAAGCCGCGGCGGTAGGAAGTGCGGCACTACCTTTGGCTTATCCTACTGCGACCGCGACTTGTGATAGTGGACGACTGTTATTACCTGCCTGTCTATGACGAAGATGTTATGGTCCTGCAGCAGCCCGTTCCGATGCTGCATCGTTGTGATCTCCGACCCTCTGCCCGGCTGCCCAGACGTTACGTGCACACAGGTCATCAGCAGCGTCAGGAAGCGGTCCACGCAGCGCAGGTACCGCTTCACCTGCTTTACGTTCCACCGCCCGTCGCTTAATTGAAGCCTACGACCCTGCTCCGTCTGCTCCGCCCAGGTTAGCATCCACGCTAGCTTGTCGCGAAGCCCGTTGTCGCGATGCTGCACAAACGACACGCCTCGCCGTTCGAACGTGACGTCGTTGACGAGCCGTTCGAGCTTGGCGGCGAATCGCTCCTCCGCCCTCGCTATCCAGCACAGCTCCTTCCATAGCATGTGCTCCACCTTGGCTACTATGTCCTGCGCTATCTTGCGGAAGCGGCTGATGTGGATGTGCCGCCTGTGTAGGTAGAAGATGCTCTTGTCCTTCGACTAGTACCATGTTTCCCCGCTCAACGCACAGACCCCACTCAACGCACAGTTTGAGGATGCCCACTACTACTACTTTTAAAGCTGTACAGCTCTATATAGATCAAATTATCACGAGATTTTTTGTAGTAGCATTCTTAAAAGTCGTTTTAATCGATTGGCAACGATATATTAGGTGCGATACCTCTGTGGGAGGCGTACTGTACGCGTGCGCGTTGATGGGCCAGATGCCTCTACCACCCCTTCAATGACGGATAGATCCTCAGCATCAGCCTCTAGGTCCTCAATAACATGAGCAGGAGGTGCAGGAGCTGTGAGGCTACGCGCCTTACCCTTTTTAGCTAATTGTATATCATTCTAGAGTTGCTTTTTAGCTGCGTGGGCGAGTAGGGCTTCTTCGCGCTCTGCAGCCTTCTGCTGTTTTTCCTACAATTTAATCTCCTTTGCAGCCATCCTTATTTCTGCTCTTTGCTAAAGCATAGCCTATTTCTCCTGCTTTTTCTGCTCCCTAGCTAGCTTATTGCAATCCTTCTGGTGTTGTAGTTCTTCTGCTTTGGCGTCTTTTTGGACTTGTTGATTGCGGGCAGCTTCAACTTTAGATGGCGACCAGAAGACAGCGCCACCAGCGTAATTCTGGGAAGGTTTAAGTAGTAATGCCTTGCCACGCGTACGGCGCTTCTTCTCATTGATAAGGGCGTCTTTAAGGCGGTTGTTTTCATGCTAAAGGAGCTGTTTTTGAGTCGTGATTGCATGTATCGTGTGAGAGAGCTGTAAGGCGCGTTTATCGTAGATATCATCAACTACCTGTCGTAGGAGCCGTTCAATCTTGCGCCAGTCGCTTGCAGAGAGTACTGACGACGTACTATCACTGCTTGATGGCCTCTTAGGCTCTGGATCCTTGAATTTCTTCAATATAGCGTTGCTATCTAGTGGAGAGATGCCAGTAACTCTGAATAAGTTAATAATCGTTTCCTCAGCAAACGCGGTCCTATACGCCCTATAGAAGAAGCGGAAGAAGTCGCGCTTAGTAATAGATGTAAGGCCCTGGCTGTTGTACATGAATTGGGAGAGCTCTTTGGTATATGCAGCTGAGAGAGGCTTAAAAAGGCAGACATCTAGAGGCTGCAGCGTATGAGTTGAATGCAGCGGATAGATAGCCAGGAGGATCCTATTTTGATCGCGGAACTTGATAAACTCCATTGTAATATGCGAGCCATGCCCATTAAGAATATGGAGCCTATAGTCGCGTTTTGCCTTCGTCTTAGTCTCCTCCTGAAAGCACCTCTTAAGCCAGGCAATGCCAAGTTCGTTGTTTGTCCATCCTGAAGGTGATGAGGCGAAGAAGGCGCGGTGCTCTTGAGGATCAAAATCCTGCAACCAGGTGTCCTGAATATTGCCAGAAGCTGCCTGATATATGAGGGCAGGATCGAGAGAGCTGCCGTCGGCGCATATACAAGCTATCGTCGTGATCCACTCCCTGTTGCCGTCCTGGAGTACCTGCTTGACGCTACCCTGATCATACTGGCGTCGGGAGAATACGCGCTTCATTCTTGACACTACCCCAATTAAGAAGCCCTTCTCATCCATATTGTATGTATTTGAAGGCTGAATCAGCTTTGTGGCGCTGGTTATCAATACCAGATGTCCATCGCGATATAAGGTTGATTTGATGCCGCGCAATATAGCGATCAACCCAGTGTTTTCCTGGCTCTTGATGGGCTATTTCTGCTGCGAAATTTCGTATCATCTCTCTTGTAGGAGGTAGGCCTCGTGTACACAGCTTTTCAATGTACTGTAGTAGCTGTTTTTCCTGTGTAGAGTTGAGGAGTCGCTTTTCTTCTGTCCGGGACGCATAGGTGCCCTGCACCCCGCGAAAACGCTTCGAGAGCCGCGACCGCTCAACGCCGTACTCTCGCGCAACCTGAGATATATTAGGACGTTCTCCTAGCTTCAGGGATCTCAAAGCTTCAACAGCTGCGTCAATCGGGTCCATATTGGTAGAGTTATGAGGGTTGAAAGTATAGAGATTTTTGGTGCCAACTGTGCGTTGAGCGGGGAAACATGGTACGCGCTGCCTGCGTTACCGGCCGCGAGCGCGACGTGCTTACTGTACGCCAGCAAGCTCAACGCCTCGCTCATCGGGCTGTACGAGCCGTCGGCCAGGTACTTGTCTCTGTGCTGCAGGAAGCGCTCCCGGTCCTCGTCCGTCTGCTCGTCGCGGCGCGCGGACTGGAGTAGCTGCTCCACGCTAAGCACCCGCACGCCTGGAGTGCGTTGCCGTAGTCTCCGCCCTGCGCGTTGACGTCGGCGCCCTTGTCGACCAGCAGCTTCACAATCGCCTCGTGGCATCTAAGTGAAGCCGCCTGGAGTGCGTTGCCGTAGTCTCCGCCCTGCGCGTGGACGTCGGCGCCCTTGTCAACCAGCAGCTTCACAATCGCCTCGTGGCCTCCAATGGAAGCCGCCTGGAGTGCGTTGCCGTACTGTCCACCCTGCGCGTTGACGTCGGCACCCTTGTCGACCAGCAGCTTCACAATCGCCTCGTGGCCTCCGTATGAAGCCGCCTGGAGTGTGTTGCCGTACTGTCCACCCTGCGCGTGGACGTCGGCGCCCTTGTTAACCAGCAGCTTCACAATCGCCTCGTGGCCTCCAAATGAAGCCGCCTGGAGTGCGTTGCCGTACGCTCCACCCTGCGCGTGGACGTCGGCGCCATTCTCGACCAGCAGCTTTACAATTCTTCTCAAGCCAACGAGGCTTGCGTAATACAGAGGAGCAGGAAGCGACTCCAGACCCTTCTGAAAATCAGGCTCCTCCCATTCTCGATCTGGATCATGGATTCTAAACCAATTCAGATACGTGTCTTTTTTCTCCCAAAACATAACCATAGCTTCTTGAGCATACCCCTCTGCCTGCTCCCCCGTAGCTTGAGCATGCTTTATCCAGAACCTGGCTGAGTATTCCGCCAGCCTGAACTCTTTCGCGTTGTCGTGGCGCAGAAGCTCGGATCCGTGAAACTGAAGAAGGTACCCAAGGCAGCTCTTCGCTATAGCATTATGGCACACGGCATTTTGCATGCTATAGTGCGCTGCTGAGCCTTTTCTGATCCTGTCTGAGACGAGATATTCTTTGACAGAGTAGTGTGCAAGCGCCACGACTTGTCTCGCCCGCCCTAGCCTTCCGTCTTTCTCGTCCGTAGTTATAGTGACAAGGCTAGAGCAGATGTTCAACACATCCAGCGGATCTTCTAAAACCTCGTCGTGATCGAATCTGGCTTCATTTTCTAAATCGATGGCTACAATCTCAGCAACTTCGTCCACCGAGAGCGGCCGAGCCGAGAATGTTAGCCACCGTAGAATAGGGACAGCGTACTGCGAATCAGCTTCGCTGATCGCTGACAGAATGCGATCATACGTTTTGTCTAGCGTCGGAGGAAGTGTTGCAAGCGATTTCCGCAGCGATGCTCGAGTACGACACTCCCCCAACGTGTCTAACTGACAAACAGCCTATCGAAACCTGTATTGGTCATCAGTCTTGCGTGTTTAGGCGAGAGTAAGATAGCATTCGTACATTCCCTGAGCTCCTTTCATAAGCGCAGCCTCGATATCTTGCCTGGGAGCAGGGTTACTTCCCCACCTGCTCAACCGCTTGTCGTCAGATAACCTTTGCTGTACGTATTTATGTATGTCTCTGTCCACTAGTTCACTCTGAAGGCAGACGACATCCTGCCGACGTATAAAGGCCTCTAATGAACTCTCGATGTCTCGTTCTCTGCGGCTTGTCAGGAGCGTGTGCAAATTCTGAAGCTGCCATGCAGACATTGTCTCGAGGATGTCCGTCAGCTCCGCCCGCCCGGAACACTCATCAAGAGCATCGAGGACGATGTAGATGTGCGGAAACTCCTGCATCATCTGTTGCAAAACTTCCAAGAGTGCATGCAGCGAGGGCTGTCGCTGCCCATTCTCACAAGAGGAGAACAACGTGTCGAGGCTCGTTGGGATCCTAACGCACTGCTGCGAGAGCTGGCAGATCAAGGAGCGCACCATTAGCTCCGGGTTTTGCTTCTGCATGTCGTTGAAGTCGAAGAAGAAGTACGCAACCACCTTGCCAGGGTCGCTGTCGCAGTGCTGAAGCACATTCTGGAGAATAGTCGAGCTGAGGATAGTCTTGCCGCATCCAGGAATGCCATGCAGCCAGAGGAACAATGCAGCATCCGTCTTCCACTCGGCATACTGGTCGCTCTCAAGAAACCAAAGCCCGGTATTATCTTGGCGTTGCTTAAGCGCTTTCTGGTAGTTCGTAGAAGGATCCGGTGCAGATAGCCACTCACGTATCTTCACGAGCTTTGAGTCTGCGTATTGCGAATCAGTAGAAGTCGTGCGGACTGCCCACAAATCAATTACCTCTAAGCGGTTGCAGGGTAGATGATGCGGCGGTGTGGTAGAACGTGAGCGTTGCGATGTAGTTTCGTAAGGTCTTTGTGATGTTCTCGACTTTTTCCTCTTGGTGTAGGCTTACTATCGCCTTCTTGCTCTTTGTCCGCCAGCTGTCGTTGGTGGCTGGGAGCGTCTTCGCAAGAATGGCGTCCAGCTGCGCTATCTGCTCTCGACACCCATCGACCACAGGTATGAGAGCATCTCTCGTGCTAGTATCTACCGAGTCCGCCTTGATATCTCGACTAATGTTCTGCAGCGTGGTGCTCAGGACAGGCAACTTAGTGTTGATGTGGCGCAAGGACTTCGGTATTTCTCTCGCAACAGAATGAAACTCCTCGAGGCGACCAATGACCTTCGTGCTAAAGTCAACGAGCTGAACGATGCTAGCGGCGACGCCGACGACAGCGAGACCCTCGGCCATGGTCGCATATACTATTGTTCGTTCTCTATCGGGTTACGAGGGTTGTGGGGCTAATATGTTTACGAGTGGTAGCAGGGAAGTCAGAGGAATCGATCCAAGCCGGAAATTGCGTTGAGAGCGCACATCGGGAAACAAGAGGCGGGCGATATCAAGGAAGGTTGAAGGAAGGTTGAAGGAAGGCTGAGGGAAGGCTGAGGAAATAGGCGCCGACAATACATCTAAGCAGCTGCGCTTCTCAGCCACACGAGGAAAGTGCCTGGGCCACGTGTGGCGGAGCTCACGAGCCTCGTGGCTGGGTAGACCCGGACGTCCTCGTCGCCCAGCCATCGTGTACGGTCTGCTGTACCCCACACCAAAGGCAACGTCTCAATTAAGTTTTTGGGGCCAGTGCATCTCCGCCGCATGGTTAGAGCAATCCTTGAGTCGATCGACTGTCCACCGGCCTCGTGCGTTAAAAAGTCTCCGCAATCCTCTAAGCAGCGCGGGGGTTCGCGTGTGTTAAGCGCCGCAAAGTTCTAAAAATACCCGTGAGCAAGCGAGCGACGTGGCCTCAACTCGTGCCGCTTTGTGCCGCTTCGTGCTGCTCAACACTCCTTCACTCGCGTCACCACCATCGCTATTGTAGAATGTATTGTAGAATGGACAGCGCTACTCTTGTGCTATCGGAAGGCCTCGATCCCACAGAGAATAGAACCTATGCAGCCTTGTCGAAATCTTGCAAAATCCCTTACACTACCCTATGGCACCGCGCACACGGACGACCGTCGATACAGGACAAGGCAAAAGGCCAACAGTACCTCACGCCGTCAGAGGAAGGAGCCCTCGTTAAGTATCTGCTGCGAATGGCTAACAACGGATTCCCTATTCCGATCAAGTATCTGCGTTCGCTAGCAGTTGTCATCGCGTGCCAACGTACGTCCATCTTCCAAGCTCCTGCGGCGAACGAGACGATCCGCCCTCCCGGCAAGAACTGGCCTCAGGCCTTCTACAAGCGCCATCCCGAGCTTAAGGCGAGAAGGGTCAAGGCGCTAGACTGGAACCGGCATGATAAGAACATCTACGGCAAGACACGACATTGGTTTGACGTTATTAGCGCGGAACTAAATAGAGCGGATGTGTTAGCAGAGAATGTGTACAATATGGACGAGACTGGGGTCATGTTGAGCATGCTTGGCTCTCTTAAGGTTCTCGTAGGCAAAGACGACCTGCGCACGTATCGAGGTGCAGGCGTCAAGCGGACGATGGTGACGGCCATCGAGTGCATCTCCGCAGACGGTAGGTCTCTGCATCCACTGATTATATGGCCAGCTGCGACCCATCGTAGCACTTGGACTACGCACCCTACTCCTGGATGGCATTTTGCTTGCTCGCAGACAGGCTATACCGATTCCAAAATCAGCTTTGACTGGCTCAAGCTGGTATTCGATCCGCAGACCAGATCGCAGGCAAACGGTAGGCCCCGCATACTGATCTGCGATGGCTTCGGGACCCATGAGTCGCTCGAAATCCTAAAGTACTGCCTTGAAAACAACATCGTCCTTTGTCGCATACCATCGCACACTTCGCACAAGCTCCAGCCGTGCGACGTTGGCGTTTTTGCCCCGTTGAAGGCGGCATATCGCGAACAGGTCGAAAAGCTGTATCGAGGTGGGGCCAACACGGTTGGCAAGCAGCATTTCACATCTCTCTATAGCCGTGCGCGCGAGCAGGCGCTTACTGTTCGAAACATCAAGTCCGGCTGGTCTAAGACAGGTCTGTATCCGTTCAGCCCGCATAGAGTGCTGAAAGACATCCAGAAGCCACTAGCCGAACTGCGCGTTCCAAGCGACAAAGGCACGGCAGGCACCGAGATGCTCCAAACGCCAGTGACATCGGAGGCTCTTGCTACGCTGCATAGCCAAGTCAATCACGACACTCAACTGCTGGACAACTCAAGTAAGCATCGTTTGCAGAAACTAGCCAACGCCGCTCGGAAGTGCTTTGCTGAGCGTGCTCTTCTCCTTGACGAAAACCGGCTTCTGTTCGAGCAGAACAACGAAAGCAATTGTCGCAAGTCAGTCAGGTCTACCAAGGTCGGAGAGGCAAAAGTGATGAGCTACGACGACATTGTAGAGGCACAAGCGAAGCGTGATGCGAAGGAGGTCGCGACGCTGGAAGGGAAGCGCGGAGCGAAGCGCGGAGCAAAGCGCAAGAGTTCTGCACCTGTGAAGGCGCCAGCGAAAAGGGCGCGGAAGAGCGAGGCAGAAGTGGCTGAAGATGAGATCGAAACGATGGGGTTGGGGGATTACTGCTCCGTTCTTGATTTCAAGCATTGTGTAGATTTAATCGATAACTTGTAATAAGCATATCCTTCGCCACGCTAGGTGTCGTGAACTTTGCGCATTACTTAACCAGGTTGCAGTGATAGGCTATCGTCTGTCAGTTTTAGAGAATTCCCTGCAGATGTTCTTTCCGCTGAAGATATACGATTGATAATGTCATTCGCCTACAACGAGGGCGGGTTGCGTTGCGAGCCGGTGCTTCTTTCCTATACAGTGCCTCAGTGTTTCATCCCAGGGAAGGCTAGACCGCGGCAAGCGAGAAGCTGGGTGATAGCCGTTTTTCTCGCCTGACGCACGGGCTCACCTGGCGCACGGTTTTTGCCGAACATCGTCAAATGCTTTTGAAGCTACTGAGCCTCACACAAATCTCTATATCGTCTAATTTTGAACAGTAGTAGGCAATCAAGTATGGCGAAAAAGTCTACTTGATTATCTAATCACGATATCTTGTAGGGAGGTTGATATGCCGCCCCCGACGATTTGTCGCCTGCGGGGCCTCAATGACCTCAACAACCAATTGCTCGCTGCCACGAACCTCCTAAGGGACAATAGACTGCTGCTTCCTTGCTTTTCTAGCCTGTTTAGCAAATTGGATGTCCTTTTGAAGCTGCGCAGCAGCAAGCCGAGCCTGTCTATTGTCCTCCTTTTCCTGCTGCTTCTGCGCTTGCTCTTGAAGCCGGATCTCCTTTGCAGTAGCCTTCATACGACGCCTCTCCTCTAAAGCTCGTTGCTTCTCGGCTTTCTCAATTGCCTTGCGCTGACTATCCTCCTCTTTTTGGAGCCTCTCTGCCTCTGCTGCCTCTGCCTTTTGAGTTTCACGCTCACGCGCTAGCTGCACCTTGTTTGGGCTCCAAAAGATAGCACCACTATCCTGAACTAGAGGCTGCTTAAGCTAGAGCGCTTTGCCTCTCTTCCAACGCTTCTTCTCGTTAACTAGCGCTTTTTTAAGGCCTTAAACCTCAAGTTTTAACATTATATTTTAAGTAGAGAGCGAGTAGATTATTTGTAAGAGTAGCTTAGCCTTAGAGTTGTATACGTTGTCAACAACTACTCGTAGAATCTTAGTAACCTTCCTCCAATCGTCAGCCGTAAGGACAGACCTCAAGCTCTCGCTGGATGATGGTCTCTCAGCCTCAGTGTGGCTAAATCGTTCCAAGATAACCTCTGGCTTAAAGGGGTGAAGGCCACACGATTTAAAGCCAGAGAGGATATTCTTTGCAGTAAAAGCTTTCTCCCACGCAGTCCAGAACATGCGAAAGAAGTCTCGCTTAGTAAGTGCAGAAAAGGCTTAAGATTCCTCTATAAATCGTGCTACCTCGTACGAGTAGGCTTGTGAGAGTGGCCTGAACAGAGTGACGTTAAGCGGCTGCAGCGTATGAGTACTATAAGGAGGATAGACTGCTAGGAGGATCTTGTTGTTGTCGCAGTACTTAATAAACTTTATATTAATATGGGAGCCATGGCCATCAAGGATAAGCAGTCGATACTATCGCGGTCAAACCTTTGATTTAGTCTCTCAATTAAAGATAGTCTTTAACTATTGAAGCCCAAGGTTATCGTTCGTCCATCCGCTAGGAGAGGAAGCAAAGAAGGCCGTGTGTATTGTAGGATCAAAATCCTGCAGCCATAAGTCTTGAATATTGCCCGAGACAGCCTGGTAGATAAGGCCTAGGGATAGAGACAATCTATTAGCGCATATATAAGCAATTGTCGTAATCTATTCACAATTGCCGTCCTAAATTATTTGCCTAGTTCCCCCCTCCTTATACCTCTGTTAAGAGAACACCCGCTTCATCTTTGATAGTACGCTGATAAGGAAGCCCTTCTCGTCCATATTGTAGGTGTGCTGTGGCTCAATCTCGTACTGCTCGATCTTACGCTTTAAGAGCTCGAAATAGAGTGCGTACTTGAAGGCAGAATTAGCTCTCTTCCTATCCTTGTCTATGCCATTCGTCTATTTTGATACTAGGTCGAGATGGTGACGCTTAATAAACCAATCCAGCCAAGAGCTTCCCACTTATTTGCCGCTTATTTTAGTAGCAAAGTTACGTAGCATGTTTCTCGTAGGCGGTAGCCCTCGCTGGCAGAGCTCGTCAACGTATTGTACCAGCTCTAGCTCCTGACGGTCGTTGAGAAGTCGTTGATTCTCATATTGGGCTGCACGGGAGCCCTGTACACCGCGCCACCTTCGCGATAGCGTAGATCGTTCAACACCATACTTTTTTGCTGTCTGCGCGATATTAACTTTTCCTCCAAGCTCCAAGGATTTCAAAGATGCCAGCGCCTGCTCAATCGGGTCCATATTGGTGGAGCTACATCTATTTCAATTGTGGGGATTTTTGGAAAAGTGTGCGTCAGGTGAGCCCGTGCGTCAAGCGAGAAAAACGGGTATGTAAGAAAACGTGCTGATTAATGCCGGGTTAACATCGGAGTTACCTAATTGTATTGCGATTCCCGCTTCGATAGCTCGAGCGTGCTAGATGTACTGACCTCCGTGGCGGAGACGCACTTTGCGCGACACCCACAGCTATAGAAGCCTAGAAAGTAGGACAGAAGGCATTTTATGCTTCTGCATACGAATTGTCTTAGATTTCAACCAGCAGTAGGACAGAATGGCGTTGTGGCGGCAGAAACAATGTACAGCATTGAAGCGCGCTGAGTACAACTATAGCGAGAAGTCAACCAAACCCTATGTAATTTTTAGATGCGACCTACAACATAGCTAAAGCACGGCCTAAGTATAATGCCGCTCATTTTTTTATGAAAATTGTAACGTATGGGCAGGTTGGGGTTACTGCGAAGTCGAGGTACCTCTCGTTTCTTTCGGGATGCAGGGGTCTTTCGTTTCGCAGGGGGGGAGGTTAACACCGTGAATCCGAAATCTGTTTTCAGAATTGCAGAAATTCAGATTCGGTTCTGGCCCCCAGCACGTTATCGATCCTCTAATTATAGAAACAACTATTGATAATCGTAAGCGAGGCGGGGTGCAAATATGGAAAATTAAATCTCTTCACTAATTTCTCAAAAAACGGGTTTTATAAATCCTGTAATTAACTAAGAACGAACTTCTATTTACAGATGTAACGTTAATGAGCCTTAATTCCAACCCCCTTCGTATGGGCAAAGGAAAACCGAACTCCTTGGCACCGTATTAACCGTAAAGGAGTTCGGTTGTTCACTCGCCCCACGTGGCCCAAAATTTCGCTTAGGTCAGGTGGGTGAGGTTACTATGGTTTTACAACCTTGAAACCAAAACAACGCTCTACGAAGCAGTCGCGAAGGCCAGCAAATGTGATTGGTACAAAGATGCCTACATGCGCATAGTTGAAACTACCTGCTGAAGACAATGAGCATCTGTGTGTCGCTCTACACTAGGAGAAGTCCTAGTCCTTGACCAGCGCATCACACGGTGATAGTATCCATTCATATATATCCGTTTATAGTCAACTCAACCTTACAGACCATGCGACTAAAACAGCGAAAAGCTACAGTTCAACAGCTAGACCAAGCTGAACAAAGAACTCCGAAAAAAACAAGGGGGTGTGAGGGGTGCACACAACTGTCAACTTTCCACTATATACTGTGTAATACTCAACGAAGTATCCAACAGACCTGCTTTTCTCTTCTTTCGTGCAGGAAGCTCCTTCCCAAAGTCCTCTGGATCTGGTGGTGTTGCTGGGAACTTTCCAGTCTGAAAAGATCTTGGATAATTCCATAATGGCCGTCGTACAAATGCTGCGGTCGTCGCATTACAGAGGGGGCTTGTCCCCACTCCTCTGATACCATGGCCGAGACGACGGCGACCCAGTGGCGGGCGGTGGCGACGATCTCTGCATCCTTGAGCTCGTAAAACGCTCGCTTCTGTAAGACGGACATCACGCCAGTGGCACGTCCTTAATGCTTCGACGTCTTACATTACAGCATATGTAGTAATAAAACAGCTGTTCAATGCATTTGACATACATTTGGCATTATAACTACCTGATGTTTTTTCTATATATAAGTATAGAGAACCCCAATTTGCTCTCATTTGGCTGCCACATTTTTCTTCTTCTTTTGCTGCTGCTTTGTCTGCCTTCTCTTGTATTTTGTGTCGGAATAGTCGTCATCTTGGACCTCGTCATTCCGGTCAAGTTCTCCCGGAAGTAGCTGGATTGGATCATACATATCGAAAGCTAGGCTCAGTTCGTCGAAATTGTCAGTTATCTGCCTGATAATCTCATTATCCCCCTCCCAGATGCTCCCTAAAGCGAGTTTCAAGCTTTCCCCCAGAGCTTGCAAGTCGCTAGGTCGCATGACCTCCAACGAATGTGAACTATCGGGATCTCGTGTGATGTGCATGGTCCACTTGCATAAGAAGCGTTCAAGACTGCCTGCGAAATTTTCCATGTTTGTGTCCGAATCCTCTTCAAGACCTTTCCACAACACATTCAAGCTCCTCTCGAACCGTTGAAGAGCTAGGGTCACTTCTTTTTGCTTTCGCTCTGCATGCTTCGAGTGGCCCCAGTTCACAAGCCCAATGGTATCAGAATGCCTTTCTGTATCTGTCGGCGCACGTTGAGACGACCGGAGAAGACGCTTTCGTAGGGTCTCCTCGAAAGTACCAGACGCAGTTGATCCGTCGAGTGTAAGCAAGCGTTTACGTTTGCCTCCGATATGAGGGCGTATGTCCAGGATATTGTCGGTGTGATTCTCAGTCACCCCCTCTAGTGCTCTCTTGTCAAAGCGTTTTTCGTTGGTTCTAGGACGAGGGATCTCAATGAACTCGCCCATGCTGAGGGGCGATTCAGGATTGTTCGGATTGTGCACTGATTCTGCCATATATACTGCATTGTTTTTTGACAATCCCAGTGCTTCATCGGTAGTTTGCGGTGTTGGGTGGTTTGGAATATCTGAGCTGCGCTCTGTGCTGCGGTTAGTATGCAATTTGTGAACGACATGATATTCCTACTTTGACTTGACTTTAGGTTGCCGTCCCTGTCTCCTAAGACAACGCCTGGAGAGGTATGTACGCTGTGTGGATGTGGAAGGCTGTCGTACATTTCCTCTGCTCCATCGCGCGAGCTCTTCGAAATGTCGTCTCTTCTGATCACGGGTTCCACGGTGGCTGTGAGAGGAGCTTTGGCGAGGCGAGATGGAATTTGCTGTTCATTGTTGACAGCGGCGGGAAGAGGGCGCTTAGTACCAGTTGAGAGGTGATAAGACGACGAGGTGAGTAGGGGAATGTTTTCATCCACAAACTTGATATCAGGATCGGCTACGGCCTGGATCGATGTGGAATCCTGATGGCGAGGTGATTTCAAAGTTCTGTCTGGGGTTGCGATAAGATCCTCCCCTCTTAACTCTGCCGGAGCCCTGTAAGCGTTTGTAGTTGTCTCCAGGTTTAGAAAAAATGTGTTAGGATATAATTCGGAGGCACTGGGGTCCTTTTCTATGCATACGAAGCTCGTTGGGTTCTCGAACGTTGGGTTTTCGAACTGTGTCTGCGCGAACAGCAGGTTAGCGCAGGCGCAAGGCAGATAAAGAACGCAAGTGCAGCTTACAATCATTGCCTTCGTAAAATCTTCTATAGGATAAATATCCCAGAAATTGAGGTCTAAGCCTAACAATTCATTTCCAAGGTCATTGAAGAATCTCTAAGTCTCGGAGTAAGGGCTCTACATGACGGAGTAATTCCTGCGGGAAGGGCTCTGCGGGAAGTCACGTTTTCGCGAAGCGCTTCGGTACCGCGCCTCCCTGCCGTTTTCATCCTTGGATATTCATGCATTAGAGCGTCGTGGCTATGCGTCGAATCAAACGTTGAATCAACCAGGGGTTGTTTGAACGCTGACCTGGAGGATTCAATCGACTGGTTCTCGGTTGTCACTGCCCCTGGGCTGCTAGGGGTATTTATTCACTCCGGGCGCAAAGGGCACTTCTACCTTGTATCGGATCGGCTGGGAGCCTACATGTCTCACTTTATTCGGTACTAGGCATTGTCTAGCGGATATCCGTGTGCCGCTGACTGGTCTTCAGTGATCGAATGTGCAGCACCGGGCACACGCTACGTATCACACAACTTGACTATATGAACCCAGTATATCAAGAGCCTTTGATAGGAATAGTTATCCACGTGGCGTCAATACCTGAGTTGACCCGAGATTGGCAATGGCACACCAATTTGCGTGGAACAAGTTGTAATTCAGCAAATCCGACTTGACAGAAAATAGAACACGACACCAATCCTGAGCAACATATATACGATCAAGAATCATCTCCGATCTTCTCTGAGTCTTAACAAGTCCAGAAAGCGTCCTTAGTAGATAGCAGATACTGTGAATACTTAGAGCAACTATCTTATATTATAGTATTCAAAGCGGGTAGAGCTCAACATCGTCCTGTGTAATAATTATTAGTAGAAGCTATACAAGCGGCAAAACAATAGCGTCGCGAGCAAGTAGGGCAGGTGCGACTTGGAGCAGGACGAGCTCGTGGAGGCCATATATACATCATTCCTTGCCGCTGGGAATGCTGGCCTACGCCTCGATGCTAGGATTCTGAGACTACCCTAGTGGCGATTCGTAGGCAGTGGGTCGCATGACCTGTACGCATAAAGAGCGGCAAGTTCGTTCCAATTAACTGGCTCAGACGGTCCTATCACAAGGCATACCCGCCCCTTCTCATCCGTTACCACCATAACTTGCGGCAATGACCTGCCTAGGAGACGTAAGAGCATTAGTGGAGACGGCCCGAAGCCTCCCATCCGCCTCCTTTTGGGGATTTCTCCGCTCCTCCTAGCTCCCCTGCCTACAACACCAAATTTTGATCCCGCCCTATCTGTGCTTGCCTTGATGCTCGACTGATTGTTTTGGAAACATCTTAGACTTATGCTGTTTTATAGCAACCAACTCTAAGTAAAAAGGCACTATAGAAGGCGCTCTAGGAACCGCATTTAGTGTTGTACCTCTATTAACCTTAGTGAGCACGTCTGCAACAACCAGCCCACTTTATCTTGTTACGCATAAAGATTGCGACACAAGTAGCCGTAGGCAATAACTTGTCTATGCATCCAAGGCTCCAAACCGCCTTCTCTATAGGTGGCGGTGTGCATGTCATAGCGGCAACAGTCACACAATGTCAAGCCAGGGGTTATACTGTCCTAATCCATTAGGAACTCCGTTGCTGCGAGGCAGACAGAACACAGCCAGAGAGTAAGGCTAGGGGTGCCTCCAAACCTATTAGAAACTATGTTGCCGCTGGAAGGGGAGGCACAGCCACATGACTAACCTGGGATGGTCTGGGGGTACCAGGGGTACGCATGCACGGAAGACATGTGACGGAAGCCGCGCCTATAGCTAAGCGTGTGCGTGTGCCTTGCTCTCTCGACTGCGGAGCAGCAAATGGGGGAGGGGGGAATAAAGGGCTTGTCCCTCCACTCCGTCCGCTTCGTCCACTTGACCAACCTGTTCCGCCTATTTTCTCACTCCGCTTCGTACACCTTGCATTCCTATTCCATTCTTCGCGATGAGTCTTTCGCAGAGTTCGAACTCTTCCTTCACTATAGTTGAGGATGACACCTTATATCAGGATAAAGTATCCACGAACGGCGTCGAAAGTTGGGTAGGTGATCACTGCTGTGCTTATTTCCACAAGGCACTTACCTATCATTGTGATAGCCACTTGAAGGTTTGGGAGAGTCGCAAGACAGTGTGCTACCTCCGCCATACGCTGTATCACAAGGCAGTCTACACACAGACTGTCTTGGAAAGAAGCGAGTTCACTTTGACATTTCGGACGATTCGAACGATGCGTGTCCAAGCATTCCGAGAAAGATTCCTAGAATAGTAAGCTACTACCCAAATGCTAAACAGACCAGGCCAGTTACTCATGCAAGTAAAGGAAAACCGCTTGTCCCTAGCCACTGAAGACCGACTGCGAGCTAATTGTTAGGAGTCACCAAACACGCTCGCAAAAAAGGTCAATGATCTTAAAGCGAGGGTAAAAGCTCTAGAAAAGGGAAAGGTAGAGTTGCTAAAAGTCTTTTAAGAGTGGGCTGCGATGAACAAAAAGTTCATGCAAGAGAAGCTCGCATCCCTCATAACTAGCTAGCGATTAACTGTTAGATAACCTTGAATAATGGCTTACTTTAATTAGATAGTATACACAAAGCGTAAATGGACGGAATAGAGCACGCGTGTGTACTTGCAAAGTCGTATTGGTAGGATAGGACGCTGTAACCTAGTGGAAGGAAGCGAATAGACGTTAAGATGGAACTGGGCACCTTTAGTTGTTAGGCTAAACCTTCTCTAACGTTATCTATCCTTTTTACTGCCTAATTAGACTAAAGCTACGCTGTTTTGGTTAAATCATATAATAATGCTTTAAAGGACACCTTCACTCGTCCTTATTAAGCGCGATAGCAATAAACTAGCGACTTTACTACTAGTGGAGGATACAGCTTTTCCTTAACTACTGTTAACTATGGACAGAAGCGAAAGGGAGGTGCTTACGAGAGTATCTCAACCTATTAGTGAGGTTATCCAAGCGCAGGTATGAAGGCTAAGCTGTTAGGTGCTTGGACGCAATACCACGGTGGTTGAGGTGCATACGAGTCCACCATGTGTTCGGGGAGTAGGCTGCTCCGCCTTGAACTGTGCGACGGCGCTTCTGTGATATAGCATAAGATCTGCAGGCTTAAACTATGAATAACTTAGGCCAAAACGAATCCTCACCAACGTTAGGTCGTTTCCTCCACCTGTAAAACCCGCAGTAGCTTATAGGCTGTTTAGTCGTACTGCCCCCTCAAGGTTGCTATTCCTCGTACGAGCCGAGCGTAAACTGTGTATCTGAGCTCTAATAGGCTCAAAAATTTGGCGTTTAATACTAGCAAGGCAAAAAGCGAAAGGATTTAGTAATTGAGCAAACATACAGACCTGCCTATGTTAGGTTATATAATCTAAGGAGTTTAAGACATACAAGAAATATACTCTAGCGAAGGTGAGTGCTAACTTCCCTGTTGGCAAGCAATAGACTGTAAAGAACGATTGCTCCGCACATCTGGCACGACGCTGCAATTGCATTTGTAGTAATGAACACCATTAGTAATCGCATGTACTGTGGGTTGACCTGCCCTGGCCCCAAGCTCTTGTGCTTTTCTAGCCACCTGCGCGAAACAGACAAAGAGATGAGTGACGCGGCTGCAACGCGAGAAAGTAGCGCGGACTTGTAAATAAAGCATGTGTTCTTGTCCCTAGTTTATATTAGAAAAGTCAAAAGGTTGAGCATGAATGTCTCCTACTTTATATGGTAGGCAATATCCGGTGCGGTCAAGATGGTTGTGGCGTATGCTAGGCCTATAGCCCACTAGGGAAGGATTAAAATGCGGAGCATCTGGGCAAGCTAATCGCATTGTTTGTTAGCGAACTAACTGATATATTAATGATGATGCTTATATTTGCGCCCGCGAGAAGGTGAAGGGTATATAGAATCACCGCGTCTAGCCAATAAAGCTTGGTATTTGTAGTACACGCAATCACAATCGCGGTTATGCTAGCAATAGACAAGCCTGCTTGATAGATACTAAAGAGGACACCTAAGATTCTCTTCCAGAAGTAGTTGTACTCTAATATCTCGTTTGTTCCATTCAACCTATGTGGCATAATATTTTGGTGTGTAAGCGCAATGCTTAGCAGAAGTCCACTTAAGAAGCAAAGAATAAAGCTGATAAGAAGGATAAGTGCTATAACAAAGAGGAGGCGATCTGTGGAGCATCTGAATGGGAAGACACCTCCTTATCTGTCGAACCCTAGGGACCTGTTCGCCTAGCGGGTTTATCGTGGCTGGTTAGTGCCTAGCAATATGGAAGCGCCGCATTAACGAAGCTCCACTGATGTCTCAGCGCTGTGGTTCGTGGTAGCCTGCTAGTAGCTGTGGGCAGCGGCGGAAGACAATAAAAAGAGCGGGTGGTGGTTCGCGTACCGGGGTACTGACCACCACTACACCTTGCCCAACCCTCAAGGGGAGACGGCGTCTCCGTACGTGGCCGTACGCACCTCTGCTGAAGCGAACCCTTGTGCGGACGGGACATCTGAGCCTTGATCCCGATGGCGCCAAACAGACGCATGACTGGAAGAGTGCGTATCCTGAGTGGCTATACAGCTCGCGAAGACCCGCATTCGCTGCGGCCTAGTGTTATAAGTACTAGGAATAGCCTTTAAGCTGCGGATTGATTCGATTGCGCTCTCCAGCTAGCAAGGGGGGAATTAATGCGAAGTTCCCGATAGTGAAGCAGTTAGGGCGTAGCTGGCAGCCACACTGATGTGGAAGGACGGGGGCGGCGTTAGTCCTGCGCGCCCGTGCCTTGCAACGCTAGAATTGAGACATTGACGCATGAGTTGGCGAAGGGGGCGCTGTCGACGCCTATCAATCCAGCTGTCTGCAACTTCGTCGTGCCGGCGATAGTATCACGCCTTCCTAGTCAGCCTGGGCTTGTCAGGGAGGCACAGTGGGTACGCATCTGGCGGTGGGCCGACACCTGCATCTTCTGTATACGCCTTTGATATCAGAAAGTATACATAGAGTGCTAATTCTGTCCTAGCACGTCGCGACCGGATTCTCGGGTGCGATGAATGCCCTGTCGACATTACCGGTAGCGGTGATGCCACCTCCGCCTTTGTTAACAACAATAATAACAACAACAACCAAGGTAGCCAGGGCCTTCAGAAAACCACCGCAGGAGAAATGGAATCTCGTGATCTTGCTCAGCCACACTCCGCCTTGAGCCATCTTCCCTTAATAACACCACCGCCCGTTGATTCCCGGCTTGCATCGCCATTTGGCTCTGGTCAGATACCTTGCTCGAGTTCAGTGGCAGCCTCCCAGCAGTCACTGTCCCATGCTAGCACAGAGATAGTGCATGTGGGTTCGGTAGCGAGACTGACATCGGCGTCCCTATCGAAATTGCCGGCACGATTAGTGCAGAAATTTCAGTAGGAGTTGGATACGCTTCTAGAGCGAAACGGAAGGGGGTGTTGCCGGTCGCAAGAGATTGCATCTCGGGTTCGGTGTTAGCTAACGACCGACGCTTAATCGGTGCTGGAGAATCTCGCGATATAACGGACATAGTATCTAGCTCTAGGCCAAAGGGATCCAGGTAAGGATTCGTCGTGTGCAGGAACGTCACTACAGCGTGATTAGACTATCATGGTAAGAGTCAGCGACGAGCAAGACACGTACCGTTCTTCGGAATGTTAAGCCAGACAGTTTAGTGAGGGAAGGTGTTCTTATAAGGGTGGAAGACGAGGCCCAAACTTGGGACGCATTCGCGGAAGGGTTTGCAGCATTAGCCGCAGATGGGCTTCTTTTCATCGCACTTGAGCCTCCGCTTGCGACAAGTCAAGTTGGCAGGGCATGTCAGGAGATAATAGAGCAATAGAGCGGCTGGAGAGGTCTACCTACCATCCTGTTCGTGAGCGCATTTCTGCAACAATAAGCGTCTAATGCTTGAGAATAGTCGTGTGCTTTACAGCCCTTATACTAGGGGTTCGGATGCAACGCCTCAGCGCTCAGCATGGGTTTATATAAACGCCATAATATAAGGTCCAGGGGTTAGGGGGTCGGCCCTGTAGATCGACCTGATGCCACGGGAGCAGGAAGCGGCTCACGCGCTCGGAGTTCTCGTCAATGGGTTTTAGTCAGATAAATTAAGAGACAATAGGTGTATTCCTATCTGCAGAAAGTGTGTAGAGTCTGTCTGTTCTTTAAGAGAGTAGGAGAGAGAGCGAGAGAGTCTCTTTGTTGTAGTCCGTGCACCTAGGTGGTGCCTACCACATACACCCCTCTGACGTCAGTCAAGTGACATACAAGCTATGCCTTATCTAAAGTCTGGTGGCTCCAAAGTTCATTGTATTTCCTTCCGTTTGCTAGCAGTTCATCATGCGTGCCACTCTTAATAATCTTTCCCTCATCTACTACAAAGATCTTGTCAGCTCTAACAATCGTTAACAGGCGATGTGCAATTACAAACACAGTTCGTCCAGAGCCTAGGCGCTGGAGGGCTTTCTAGATCTCCGCTTCGGTCAATGTATTAACTGCAGAGGTAGCTTCATCTAGCGCCACAATTCTGGAGTCTTTAAGTAGGGCGCGAGCGATGGCAAGGCGCTGAAGCTCTCCGCCAGAAAGCCGGACCCCTCCCTCTCCCGCCTTAGTCTCATAACCATCTAGAAATTCCATAATCTTGTTGTAAATAGCAGCCGATTTGCATACGTCTACAATTTGTGCGTTTGTAGCGTTAAGGCGAGCATAGCGGATGTTCTCTCGGATAGAACTATTAAAAAGCGTAGGGTTCTAAGGGACGATCCCAATAGCGCTTTAGAGGCTAGAGAGCTTAACATAGCGCACATCTTGGCCGTCTATTGCAATAGATCCCTCGCATGGATCGTACAACCGGAAGAGAAGCTTCAAGAGAGTAGATTTTCCACTGCCAGTTGTACCGACAATGGCGACTGTTTAGCCAGGTTCTGCGACAAGATTTAGGTCCTTTATAAGAGGCTTGCGTGGGTCGTAAGCAAATGCCACATTCTAGAACCTAACCTCTCCAGCATCGACAACAAGCTCTTTAGATAAATCAGCGTCGGTTATAGAGGGTTCTGTATAGAGTAACTAAAGAAGCCTTTCGGCATTAACAAGTGTCAAACTAATCGTTTGGTATAAGCCTGTAACCCCCTTTACTGTACCCTTTATAGCACTCCAGTACGTAATAAAGGTTACTAGACTTCCGACTAATTTCTTACCCGCGACAACCGGTAACATCGCGAGAATAGTGCAGCCAGCGAACCCGGCAGTCATAATAAGGTCTTGGACAGCATTACCACACAGCAGTCGATAAAGGTAGCTGTATAAAGCATCAACAAAACCTTAAACCACAGTACCATAACGCTGTTTCTCAAATCGGGTTCAATCAAAGTAGGTGACAGTAAGCCAGTTCGATACAACCTCATATGCCACCTTGCTCTCAGTACGGCCATTTTCGGTTAAAATTCTTTGTTGGTGTTGTATCCAGGGGTTGGAAGCAATTCCAAACGAGAGGTTGATTGCTGAGATGCCGATGATAACCGAAGTCAAGTATATATCGAATAGATAGGTAACATATCCCATTGCGATGATTAAATCAATCACAATTAGAATAATCTTGAAAGCAATAAGCTGAACCAGGCTGGTTAACGACCCGGCTTAATCTATTGCTTTTAGAATCTCTCCAGTATCTTTGTTTGAGTGAAAGTCGGACGATAAATCCATAACATAGCCCATAGCTAGATTTGTAATTTGTTTGTACGAGGAATTTTGAATGTAGGTGTTTGCAAGACTGTCGAGTACGTTAAGTCCAGCACGGCTGTCAAGCCAGAGATAGCATATCCAGAACGCGATTGCTTTCCAGGGCATCGTTTCCGATCCCGAACTAAGCTTATCAATAGCAATACCAAGTTGCCGAGGAATGGCAACGTTTATGCCACAGTTTAGAATAGCTATAACAATGCGTACAGCCAGAGAACAGAGGATTTTCGAGTCGCGCCATGGCAACAGATGTGGCATGAATATTGCAAGGCCTTGTAGGTATTTAATCCAATTTCCTGGTTCTGGAACTCGTCTCCGTTGTTGTTAAGGTGTATTCGGATCGCCGTCCCCAAGGAGCGACTGCGCCTCCTCGTCTGAGCGCCTTTCTGCCCGGCAAGACAAAATAATAAGAACGCCATTTATTGATAGTGCGAGGGTGACCACAGGCCTTGCGATGCTAACGCATAGAGAAACGGTGTCCAGGTATCCTCGAGTGGCGAGCAAGAGAGTCGTGGCAATACTTTCAAACAGGAACCCGAGGACAAAGACACCAACGTACGGATTCCATAGCAGGGATTTCGTCCTGGATAAGTAAACCGCGAGGGCTGTCCATATCAGAGCAACGCTAAGCACACGGAACATGGCATGTTGAGGAGCCGATCGATTGTCGTCGGTTGGCCTTCGGTAGACGTAGAGGAGAGCCTCGAGAACGTAGCTTAAGGCGATAATAAGCATGGATAACACTACCAGGCTCCGTCTCTTCAAACTCAACGTAGCCGCTTTCTGCAGTGTGCATAAGCCAACAACGAGCGCAAGGAGATAAAACAGCCCAATAGCGGGGGCATAGGTATAGTCGAGAAAGGCCCATGTTTAGGACTTGAGTTCGTAAGAGATCTGCATTACGTAGCCTGCAGTTGTTTTCTTAGGCAAAAGGTAGGAGGTAGTTGAGTAAAGGCAATAGCATAGGCCAGACGAGAGGCCTGTTGGTATCGCGAGTGAAGGGAGGCGGAGCTGCGTTGTCGGTTTGAGGACAGAGAAGCTTGCCGTTATATGGAGTGATGGGAGGCTGAGCTGAGCTGGGCTTGTCGTGCAGATTCTGTAGAGTGGCGATGGAGGGGAGAAGCTGAGGTGGGATCTTTGTGCTTCTTGGAACGATTGTGTGAAACCGCGGGAGCGTCTGGCATTGCGCAAAAGATTTGGGAGCGTGTGCGAAAAGTAGAGGTAGCTGATATCGTTCGCTGGATGGCGATAAACGTATGACTGGGTTCGACGAAGGTCGAGCCTCGATCTTTTCTGAGGCTGGATTAAGTAGTGATTATATTGAACTCATGAGTGATAGATGATGTTTTTAATGGCTCTGCCACGCAGAGAAAAATTCAAGTGCCTTGTACATGTCTTGGCCGCGCCTTTGCATAGGGCTGGTGCCTTCGAAATTACCTTATGTATTGCGATACCTCGCGTGATATAACATTTGACGCGGTAACCTTTGCATTTGTTGCGAGTCTAGGGGTAGCTTCGAATGTGTTGTTCATACAAGACTGCAGCCGGGATGGTGTGTGACGACTGACCCTGAGAACCCAACGTGAGAAGCAAGCGTAGATTGAAGGCTATGAAGAAAAGCTGCGGTAATGATGGGGGCTCCAGCTCGTAGAGATACAGCGCACTCCACCGGCGTTCTAGCTTGCCCTGAATGCAGCCGCAGTAATTCAATGTATAAACGGGGCTTCAAAGTGGGGCAGAGTTACGATATGCACGCACGCAAACATGTACAGCGATAGGCATGCCTGCCCCGTATGGCTAGCCTGCCCTGCATGGCTGAAGGAACCGCAACTAACCTGGGGGAGCTATACCCTTCCGCTATCGGAAGCGTGAAGCTCAATTCATCACAAGCACCGTATAGGCCCCAACGCGAAGCGGTTGTGCCCACACGCTCTTTATTGCTTCGCAGCATCCTCGTCCAGCTCCTCTCTCACATAAACGCTCACACTAAACCCACAGTACAAACCCGTGAAATTAAGTCAAGGGCTGTGGAGGACTTTTCACACGAACGGCTATCAGACGAGCACGTAGAACAGACAAGAATTTCCGATGGAAATCGGATGAAGATGATACTAAAAGTAAAACACTGACAGGAGTTAAACAGGTATAAGACGTATGGTGAGTATAAAGGCCATAAAGTAAGCAGAAAAGACGAACAACACAAATTAAAACAGACTTAGAGTACCCAAGCACTAGACTCTCTCTCGAGTGACAGTATACATCCTCATTCTCCCCAAGATCTTATTAACGACGCATCGGAGGTAAAGCTAGGTCTCGAAGGTTGTGGATGAAGCGTGCTCCATCTACTCGAAATCCCACCAAATCCGCCCAGAGCCTGCATTCCTATTCTTAAATAAGGGGTGCACCGCAGTATACTGTTGATCTCCGTTGACTCTGTAGCCTCTGTCGCCACTATAGTATTCATCATTCGTTGTCGTTATTGGGGACTCTGTCGCCACTGAATTGGTTAGAGTGACGGGAGTCGTCGGAGTTGTTGGAGGCGTAGGATAGCCATGTTCTTCTGTACGGGTGGTGACAGTTGTCTCTATAATGACCGTCCAACTACAGGCTCGGTTAGCTTTCTCGATAGAAAAGCACAGCTTAAGACTTACGGTTCGCTCTGGCCCCCTATCCTAACATCCTCTTCTTCGAGGTAAGAAGCAGATGTGTTGTTAGTAGCTAGGGAAGGCTGTCTCGTGATCGAGGACGCGCCTGGCCGACTCGGCTGTGTTGGCCCTTCGTCATTTTTTAACGAGATACTTTCCAATTCTTCGATATTAGCTAATGAAGCCGAGCTTGAATTATCCTTCGCTTTCGCATCTTCGACGTTTCTCCTTACCCAAGGACCGTTCGTCTCGTAGTAGTTGTACGCAACGTATAATCTACTGGCAGTAGTAGTTGCGCCTAAGATCTAACGATAGGTTAGTCGAATGATCTGACCAATGCTCACACCACGACAAGGATAGTGGACTTACTACAACATAGTCAGGACCGAAACACCAATTTGCCGCGACTGAGAGGGCCAGAAGGGTTACCGACTTTATTGCAGATATGCCAGCGGTATTTCTTAAGGTCCAATAGGACTTAGTAATAGTAGACTTCGTGATGGGTCCCTCTGCATCGTTGACGTCGCGTCGTGATTGCCTCACTTTGATTGCGACATGCGTGTATGCGCAAGCCGCAAGGCAAGATCAGAAAAGAATAAGGATAGATGTTGAAAGCGCCAAGCCGAATCGTCCCGACGGGTTCAGATGGATTCTTCGAATTATTAATATGGCTTTAATAAATGCCTAGGTCGGTCAAGGATCTTACGGAGAGAATAGCAGAATCGAAAGGAAGATGGGTGTAGGGAGTGAAATGACATTAGCACCTATCCAGAATCGTTGCAATGCTGTTCCAAGGTAGCTTTTAAAAATTGGTCTTGCCTAGTAAAAGAAGTATACCTTCAAATTGATGATCAGCATTTAAAAGCGTAGCGAAGAGCTCCGTACCTCAGTCAAGCTCAGCCAAAAGAGTGCGAAGACTGCGATGAGACCTTGAACATTCCAGCCTCTCTTGTGTCGGCTGAATAGTGGTAGAACAAATACTATGGAGCCCGCAATAGTGTGCCCCAGACCTATAAGTAGATTTTTGGGCTTTTTGGGTCCTACTTCGCAGCGCCACCGGATGAGGAGCACAAAGGCTGCGCCGAAGCACGCTATCAGAGCGAATCCCCAAAAAAAGAGGGACTTGATGTCTCCATGGCTCACGCTGAACATAAGGGTCACAGCTCGGACGTGTCCAGGTCAGTCGCAGGTATTGGAAGAACGTGCAGGAAGGCAACCGGTCAAGAAACGCGGTCAGGCGTAGAATGCAGGCGAAGGACGAGGGACGTCTCAGCCTTGTTGGGGAGCGTGCATATATAGACAGGACTCGTGATGGTTGATCGATTACTCCCGGTTCGCATAAATCATATTGACAATTCACGTGCTTTAGGCCAAGTTCTCTTTCTGACCCGGGTGTTGACCAGAGCTTCCCACGCTAGCGAGTGTAAGGATGCGGAGGGCTGGCATCGGGGTAGCCGAATTTAAGCACGAAGCGGCTAGTGAATGTGATCTATGGCAACGTACAGGGGGGGCGCGGCATTCTCTGCGCTATTCCTAATTTGTTCGTCGAAAGTTGCTGTTTTCGACGAACAAATCAGGAATAACACGGTTTCGGCTGACCCGGTCAATCGCGTGGGAGCGAGAGCTAAGCGCCCAACCCGACGAGGCTAGCCATGCCCTCAGGCATCTCGTAGCTTAGAAGCTTCGAAGACTTCTGAACTTCGCAGACCATGCCACGTAACTATGGCTGCAACAGGCTCAGACGATGTTATCACCATCAAGAAGGATTGGTATAACACTCTTTATACACACTACCACCATTGTCCGAGAGTCAACGAGGAAGGACGCACAGATCGAAAGCGAGGTGGGAAGAAGCAGGGAAACAAGAAGACAAAGGGAGCAAATCAGGAGGAGGGCAACAAGGAGAGCAGTGACAGGAGCAGCGAGGAGTGCAGTGAGGAGTGCAGCGAGGAAAGCAGCAAGGAGGAGGGCAACGCGGAGGGCAGCGAGAAGCATCGAGATCGCGGTTTGCGCCATATCCTTAGGTTTCTACCCGAAAAGGACAAGTGGAGAGCTTGGCAAGATCGACTGTTCCAGGAGGAGAAACAGTACCGAAGCATCGTCGATAATTTGGCATCCGAAGTCATGGTGAAAACAAAAGAACTTCCCGAAATACGCCAAAGTCAAGACCTTATTACGATTGGGGAAAGGCTTGCACTCCGTTACACAGAGTCCGTGAAAGATAAGCACCTACATGCGGCAATATCTCGCTTTCTTTTGCTGATTCTTTCATCCTATTGCCTTTTTCTTCGCAACAATAACATTAGCGAGGCTAGCATCGACCACATACTAGGCCATGTTACTTCTGTTGGAGAGTATCGCCGCAAGAGACTGATCAGGCAGGCATCGCTAATTAACGAACTGATCGATGAACTTGTCATTAAAGGGCATTGGTACGTTTCTCGGGCCACGGAGCTTTTTTTCCTACTTTCGATACCGGCGTCGTATCTCGCGGACTTGCGGATTAGCAATTTTGCTACTCCGCCGAATACTAATCGTAAAGTTTTACGGTAATCAAGATTTCGATGACTGCATGAACGTCTACTACAGCATTCCTACGATCCTTAAGAATTATCTTGATCATGTTGACCCTGGAAATGACATCTCGTACGTACTCTATTCACGATCACGGGCTTAGCTGACAATGAATAGCCTTGATAAAATCTTCAAAGATATTGGTTATAAGAAGAGCCATCCGTTGCAGGAGATCTCTCCAGAGAAAGCCTCGAGCATTAGTATGTGTTTCTTTGGTGCAACCAAGCCCAGATAGGTGAGACTAACTCTCTTATCAGAGCTTGCGCCTACTTCTCTCTTCTGGGTAGAACCTCAGACAATATGTACGTCGAAACGACAAAGACCACATGATGAGTATCACGCAACGCGCACAAGCAAGCAACGCGTAAGAAGGTTTTCTGGGGATACCGATGGTGAGGATGAGATAGTCGAGCGACTGCGTCAGAGACAACCTTTGGCTCCATTCCTGCCGTCTCCGCCTGCAACCGACGACAGATGCAGTACGTCACATTTGATGCGGTCATCAGCGATAGATACGCAGCAACATCATTCCGTACCAAGCTCGGGCGAAGTCCACGACAATTCACACCAAGCGGCGTCAGACATAGCTATCACGCCACGACTCCAAGAACACGTTGGTTGTTCACCTTCGGCAAGCGCGGCATTGAATGACGAGCGGACGAGCTGTCGAGCAGATGTCCTGCCGCCACCTTTTCTTTATGGCGATCAAGGCATAACACGTTGGGACCATGGTATGGAAGGGGGTCGGAATGAAACCGACAACGAGATATGGACAGCTCCGCAAGATTCGCTGTCCGAAGGCTACGATTCACATGTCAGCGAGGAGGGCGTGCCGCACGCAAAAGCTGGGTTCAGCCAGGAAGCGGAGCTCATGGGAGATACGCCTAAGAGTACAGCAGGAATATCAAGTAGTCCAGACTCGATATTGGAATCTAGCGCTCTTCCAATGTTGCTATGAATGAGGGACATACAAGTGGCAATTTACTACGCGTCAGATTCCCTAAATCGTACAAGAGCAAGTCAGGTCTTTACCCGCAAATTCGATACCAAAAAAAAACTAAAAAAAAAAAAAACCAACACCAGCCCTCCCACCATGCCGTCACCACACCTACATAGCCGTCCCCTCAGGAACCCACTTCGCCGTCCAAATCCTCAACCTCTTCCCAAACAGCAGCATCGGAATTGTCAACAGGCCAAAAAGCCCCATAAGCATACCAAAAATACCAAATGGCTCCGCCGCTCCAGAATGATGGACCCAATCACCCACAAAGAAGGTCCAAGCGAAACAAACAACAGCCCTTGAGAAGGCAACTGCAACGAAGCAGTCTCCTGAAATAGAGCTGTACGACTCAATGAGGTAGTTGAAGCCCACAGAAGGCGCTTGCATTAGTCCAAAAGAAACCATGCCGATGCCGAATTGGAGGCCAACCCAGCCTGTTGGCGACGGATTCTGCGCGACAAAGCCAAAGACGAGGGAGCCTGCGGTTGCGAGGAAGAGGGCGGGGAGCGCAGTAACGAGACGAGCTTCTGGCTCGGCGAACCCATGCGTGTCTTTTTTGGCAAGACGTTTGGTCATCCAATCCGCGACAATGTAGGTGTATGCGCAGCCGAGAATGGTGCCGATGATTCCACCGACATTGACAAGGCCGACATTCTTTCCCCACAAGTACGGTGGAGCGTCGACGATCTGTGGGGCAACGGTGCTGACGGTGACGATTAGACCGACTAGGCCGGCGTACCACGCAGCTACGAGCCAGACACCAGGGAGTCGCATGGCTTTGTAGGGTCCAAGGAATTTGTGGGATACCCCGGGCCGGTAGTTCCAAAGCCTGAGTGATCGCAGGTATGAGTATGGAGGGTATGAAGCAGACGTAGAGTCAACCGCGATTGCAACTCTGGTCTCGACACCGGCCTTGTCCGTCTCCTCGAAAATATGCGGCATTTGTGGGCGATCATACAGCGTTTCTGCCTGGAAGATCAGGCAGAGTGTGAAGGAGATCGCCGACAGGAGCACATTCATCCAATGCAGCCATGGGAGACCCATCTCTGCGACAATGTAACCCCCGGTAATCGCACCTACAAGCGATCCCAGTGCCAAGAACACCGTATAGATAGCCTAACAGTCGTATTAGCACAGCTTTCTCACAGAAATACGCTAACATCAAACATACCATAGCGCGTCCCCGCTGATGGACAAAGAAAATCTCACCAACAATATCGGGAGACACCGCATCCGCCGACCCACCTCCAATACCCATGAACAGGCGGGCGACTAGAAGGCCGTTGAAGTTCGTTGCCAGTCCAGCCCACATGCTTGAGAAGATGAGGATCAGGTGGCTAATGAGAATGACGGGTCGACGGCCAAAGGTGTTCGCTAGTGGAACCCACCAGGTGTTTGAAGCTCCAAGCATAAGGACGTTGACTGCGGCTAAGTATGTAAGACGAGAGAAGGGAGTCGGTGGTAGGCCTAATGCCGGCGTTGATGCGTATACGGGTAGTGCGCTTGAGATCGAAGCGCTAGTGAAGTTGACGACGAAGGGGTGGACCGACATAACGAACAGGATCGACAACTTCCGCCAAATGGGAAGATTAAGGGGGTCCGCGGGATCCGCCGAGGGTTGTGGAACGAGGCGAATTTCATCGTGGGCTGCTTGGGATGCCGTCCATTCGAGATGCTCTGAAGATGACAGGTCAGGGCATGCCGGTTGGCAGGGTATTGAAGACTCACCAACGAGAGTCGCCGTCCCAGACGGTGTGGCATTCCTCACTTCAATCTTCGAGAGCCTAAAAGCACTCCTCAAGCTCGTTGCTGCTGCTGCCATGACGAAGGTGCGAATAGTAGAGCGTAAGGCGACAGCTGCTTGATACCATCGATTGTCGGAATCTGGATTGGGCTACGAAGGGGGTGGTGTCACCAGAGTCTTATACGAGTACCAAGGAGTCGGGACATCCGCCTGGGGTGGTCACACAAGGTGTCGCTGGGTACTGCCGCCTTGTGTTGGTAGATTAGACGACTGCCGATATCTGCACCCAGGAGATACCCCATCGGGTTTCGGAATGTGGAGAGAGTCCAAGCAACCTTATCGACGGGAGTTGTTAACGGGACGAGAGTTGTTAACGGGACAGGAGTCGTTAACGGGACGGGAGTTGTTAACGCGCATACGGCCTAGTCCGTACGCCACGCTCTAGGCAAAGTTGGGACCGGCGTCGCCCATGTTCAGCACTAGTGTTGCATCTGCCCGTATTGGGATAGTGTTCGGGTCATTGGGTAATCACCCTGCCTTGCCGCCCTAAGAACCTCCAAACTTCTTTTCTTTCTCTCTCCAAAATTCCTCACCACC
Organism: Laburnicola sp. R22_1; assembly: GCA_014281115.1. NCBI lineage: Eukaryota > Fungi > Ascomycota > Dothideomycetes > Pleosporales > Didymosphaeriaceae > Laburnicola > Laburnicola sp. R22_1. Next base: position 265,536 of record JACONQ010000011.1, read on the forward strand.
TTTGATTATTAGCGACCTCTACCGCCCAATGGAGGGTGATCCACAATGCGAACAGCGGCAGCTGATTGCATTAGTGGTGCAGCATTTCCAGACTCTTTCCCGTGGCCCATATAGGGCGGGCCAGGCGCTACAGGCAATACAGCAGGACGAGAACCCTATCGACTTCTACCGAGGGATTCATTTTAGACGAGAGCGAACTAGCCTGGCGTGCATACTTCGCCGCGAAGAAAGTGGCAAAGTCGTCACATGGTTTCACTGGCAAAGGCGAATTGGCACGTTTGCTCAAGGATCTCAGCACCCAGTCTATAGAATTACAGCGTGCTTTCGCAAAAGAGCTCGCACTCGCAATGGACCATGCGACCTCGCAATCAGTGGAAAGTAATGGAAATACCAGCGTAAGGAAGAATGCTAATCGGCGTTGTACGTAATTAACCTGTTCAGTGACCTCTTTTCGGATCTAATATACCTAGGTCCCACTATCGATAGTTGCGCGTCAACCTCTCCTACTCCGACCGCAACGACGAACAGCTCACAGATGGTCTATATTAGCTCCGAGCACTGTGCCTCAGGAAAAACAATCAATAACGTGGCTGTTCAAGAAGGCTTGCACGTCGGTGCCTCGCTTGAGGCATCTGGAACATTATTCCCTCTCGAGTTCATGCACGCAATCCAAAGAATACCAAATCCAAAATCTATGGACTCTTTAGCGGGGGATATATCAATGTTTCTTCAAGAAGGGTACATTCGTGATAATTTCGGATGCCAAATAGAAATAGGAGTCGCGAAGGAGAAGGTACCGCTCTATGCTAAGAAGCTCTTCAATACGGAGGTTGAAACCAAGGAAGGGGTGAGATACATTCATCATCAAGGCGGCGGCAAGATCGAACCTGACCCTTGCATCAAACTTCGCGCTTGTCGACGAGACGCAATCACGGATGTATTCGGCGCCGAGGTGGATCTTGCCTTTTCAACCGCACCTATATATCAGCGCGAGAAGAGGGAGGTACGTGTTTATACAGATGGTGTGTCAATGACGATATCGAATCGCGAAGAGGAGGCTGGTAAGATAACCTTGTTTTTAGGGGAGTGGCATGCGATTAAAATCAGAAAGAAGCTCTATAATTGATAGACATCTGCCCTATTCTTCCACCACCTTGCCCTTCTCCAATAAAAGACTCGTTCCTTTCCTCACAAGGGCTTCACCATCGCACGCACTAATCACTTGGACAGGCGTCTGTTCTTGTCCAGCCCTGTAGACTTTGATCGTACAGCCCTTAAAGTATATCGTCTGACCTGATCCAACAATTGCTGTAGCGCCGGTACTCGCGTTATCGAAGAACGAGTCGTCTTTAGTGAGAGGTGTTACGTTGAGCGACTGAAAATATGTTAGATGAGCCTGTGTCGTACAAGGAGAGGAGTACCATCAGGATCTTTTGTAATCGTTGTTCGTCGGGAGTAGTACCCCAGAAATTGTCCAGTTTTCGGCGTTAAGTAAAATGCAATGAAGATGGCGTTCTGCTTTGAGGCTGGCCTGATAGAAATATGACATAGTGAGGAGAAAATCCTGAATTTTGGGTCTCAAATTCGACTTACAATGTCAAGAGCATCATGTCACGACCAGTCATGCGCGGGGCAGCGAAGGTTGGGCACAAATGCCTTGATGTGGGGCATGACAGAGGTTGGAAGGAGAGCTGGCAAAGTGCGAAGAGTGGTCGTGCCCCTCAGCGGCTAGGGCGTATTAATTAAGTCTTGGCAAAAGGAAATTGCCACAGCGAAGTGCAGGGGTGTATATGAGAGAAGTTTCGGAGAGAAGTTTCGGAAACTGGGCCGCTTGTTGGCCAGCTGATGTCACCGCCACCCCGCACGGAACCGGAAAATCTCACCGACCATGCTAGCGAACGTGTACTATACACCGACGAACTATGGCCTTTACGGTAGATAAAGATGAGCAGTTTGGTCTATAGCACAGAGGTAGCCTGTTGTAGTTGTTGTACAAGCATGTCGGGTCACTGCATTCTCACCACCGTGGCCGATCTTTCATTCGCGGCCTTTGTCTGGATTTTTGATTGAAGGTGTCGCTTTAGGGCCCCTTCGCGAATGGCAGGTTCCTAGATTGGTCACAAGTTCTCCAGGCCCCGAATCCCGATTTAAGGCCCCGGATCCTGATTTAAGGCCCCGGATCCCGATTTAAAGCCCCAGATCCCGATTCGAGGCCCCTTCATCCACGAACCTTGGGCTATCTGCAAAAGACCGGGTGGAGGCCGGCGCCAGGGGTGCAAACTGAAAAAGGGTTGCATCACAGATCTAACGCTACCAACGCTACCAACGCTACCAACGCTACCAACGCTACCAACGCTACCAACGCTACCAACGCTACCAACGCTACCAACGCTTCCGCCAACACCTTCACTGATGACACCTTTCCGCTTTCGCTGCTAACACCTTTTCAACGATCGGCTCTAGTCTACCTTAGAGACAGCCGGTTCTCCCGTCACGTGGTCGTTGGCTAACCTTGGAACCTTACCGGTTTATATGGACCACCTCTATCATCGTCAATCTATCAACCTCAAGCTTCCGTTATTGCCAGCCCTTCCCAGCCAAAGCATTGTACACGTCATGTATCCCTCCGACCCCAGTTCACGCAGAAGCTCGCACAGTGTCTCAGTCGAGTCGAATGCCGACTCAGCCATCGACGTCTTAGAAGACTTCTGCCTGGAGCAATTATTCGAGCAGAAACCTCCCGTGATAAGCAGTAAGCGCATCGAAAAGATTAGACTGCCTAATGTCTTCTCTTCCATCACTGCCCCGGCGGCACGTCTTAACCCATTGTTGAACTCGAGTGTGCCTCAAGAAGCAGATGAATGGGCTAGGTCGTATGCATCTCACTCAACTGGTCGACCTCGCGCTAACCCCCAATAGCATCCTAAAGCTTAATAATAAACAGTACGCTCGTCACCGCAAAGCACAGTTCTCCCTGCTAGCAGGTGGCTTCGTCCCCGATGCTGATGCCTATGGTTTCCGTATTGTGTGCGACTTCATGGAATGGGTCTTTTACTTCGACGACCTCTTTGACGAGGGCAATCTCCGTGAAGACCCCACGGCTGCCAGAGACGAAGTTCAAGCCCATTTGGCCATCCACAATCACGGCCATCCCGACATTTCACCCGAAGACCATCCAGTCCGTCACATGTACCAGGTGGTATAGAGAAAGATACAACCCATCTCATCCCTCGGTGCACAAGGGCGATACATCCAAGGCATGCGCTATTACTTTGAGGGGTGTATTGTGCAGGTGGACTCGTTCTACTGGCACACGAGGGGTTATGCTGAGACGACCTTTGACATGTTCTGGCGCGGACGGACGCATTCCGTCGGGTGTCGGTCGTGCCAGGCGTTGTTAGAGTATGTTGTGCCCCACTGAGATACGAGCGCTGAACTAACTAATTGCGATAGACCGCTCTACAACATCACTCTTCCTACCAAACTCTGGTCGCACCCCATGATTAAAGAAGCGGAAGACACCGCAACAGTTATCACGTTCTTGTACGCGCATCCACTGCTCTTACCGTCGAATCTCCTTGACCAGCCACTAACGTTCCACTAGGCACAACGACATCTTCTCCTATCGCAAAGAGCAGGCCGAGCTAGAAGCCGTGCCTCACAACATAATTTACATCCTGCAACGCGAACGCAAACTTACGCTCCAGGAATCCTTCAACTTCGTAGGTGAACTTCTCAAACAAGCTGTGCAGCGATGGTACTGGACACAACAGCATCTACCAAGCTTCGGCAAACACGTCGATATCCAGGTTCAACAGTATCTTGACGGCTTGTTGGATCAGGTTAAGGCGAACTTGCACTGGAGTTTCGCGTCAGGGAGGTATTTTGGGAAGGAAAGTGAGGAGGCGAGGAGGACGATAACGCTGGATGTCCTGGTGGACGTTTAGACGATCGAGGAAGGTAGTTTTCCCTGATATAGTGTTTAGTCTGACATTTCAGATAGCGCCTTAGCGGCAATAGCGACTGAGGGAAACGGGAGTTTTAGTTTTGCATTTATAACGCCCTAACGGCAATACTGATTTGTCTGTAGATATATCTAGTTCGCTTACTTCAAGTGGAGGCTTTTTTTGTATTGGAGGGAGGCGTCGCTTGCGAAGGTCACCATCATCATTACCGTACCTATCCACCGCCTCTGTGACCAAGCGCACTACATTGCGGAGATTTTGACTTCAACAGAGATGTAGGGGATCACTTGGCAATCGCCGCTTGCACAAAGTCTCATCATCCGCAGGCCGTATCAGGTAGCAAGCTATCAGACTACTGTCCAGCAATTTCTTTGTGGATGTTTCAATTGGCCGATAGATATATGATCAGCCAGTTGTTCTTCTTCATTTACGGCTCCCAGCCGCCCAATGACACTGAACTCGTTGACTCCAGGGACAGCACCGGCCAGGGTAAGAAGGACGGAGTCACAAAAGATAGCGGTCCGCGAGCTGCCATAGAGCATATGAGCGCACCGGACCCATTGGGGCCGCGTTAAGAATGTGGTGAAACGCGATCGATAGTTCCGAAGCAGCCCAACAAGCATGATCGACGCAACAACGATATGGAAAGTGAGCCAGCTACGCGCTAAATGAGATGGTACATAGCCCGTTCCCTGACGCGTCTCTCGTTGGACTCTATGTGCAGAGATCTCAGCGTCTGGAAGAGGGGTAAACGGAAGGTCGAGGCATCGCGGACCCTTCGAGGGAAGAGCGCTTCGTTTTGGGATGTATGATTTGGGGTGTATGATTTGGGGTGTATGATTTGGGATGTATGATTTGGGGTGTATGATTTGGGGTGTATGATTTGGGGTGTATGATTTGGGGTGTGTGATTTGGGGGGTACTTTGGGGTTGGTGAGATGTCGGCACCTGCAGGTTGGGTGCTCATGATCGTAGTGTACATATTACAGGAGCTTGTGATGCAGGACAACTGATCAAAGAGGCCTCGACGTTGGCAATTTGACGCTCAATTACTTGAAATAGTGACTAAGTAAACAGCTCTTTGCTCAACCCGATTTGGTAGTCCTCCGCCCTCTGCGGGCGGTCTTTTCAGGCTCATCATCGTCTGAGAAATCATCTGCATCTCTGTCCTCTTCCCAACACAGTTCCCAGTGACTAAGTCTTGCCGGACTTGGCTTGGCAGGATTAGCCTCGTGGAACGCACGGAGCTTGCGTGGGCTATTTTTGAAGTTAGATGCGTTGTACCATTCCGGATCGGCTTCGTAGTCAACCCATCGGACACGATACTGCAGATTACCGCGACGCAGACGGACTGCCAGAATCTGCTCCACCTCGTATTCGGCATCGTCACTCGCGCTTTCGTGGTTGGCCTCTGTTCTATCCAGACTTCGCAATTCTTCGGTGTTAAGATAAAAGATGTGGGCATCGTTTGCTGCACTTTCGCTGCTGTTGGCGCCAGTGCCTTCGCCGTCCTGTACCTCAGCAACATCGGCGCGCGACCGTACTTCTGCGGAACGTTGCGGAGGACCGGGGGAGAGATATCGTTCCCATTGTTTTGGCGCATGTGCGTCGTTTGTGGATTGCTGCTTCGATATTCCGTTGGATAAGTGAAGGTACCGCTTGCAGTCAACACCATTGACCGAAGCACCACGTTTCCGTTTCCGAACCGACGATGCGCCACTCGTCCTACGGTCGTGACTATGACATTCATCATCACTCGTGCCATTGCCATGGTTACCAGTCCTTACGCTCTTAGGCGTTGGAGAGTTGTCTTGCTACTATTAGGCACCGCAAAGGCATTTGCAAATCGTGAGCGCTTACTACTACAACTGACCTGGTCAAGCTTATGCGGCTGCCGTAAGTAGACCATAGAATCCCGGATGGCATGGCTGCTAGCCTTTTGAACTGATTGGCCGCTAGAGGATATGCCGGTACCCGTCATGAACAGTGGATCGCCATGATGCACAGCATCCGGCTGGATGTGGCCGCTTAATAAGGAGAGTGACTGGGTTGTAGTGTCTTCAGGCCGTGTGGAATCGCGAGCCTCCTGCAAGACGCTACTGCTCCATGCTCCTTGCGAGCGGCACTCGCCCTCCCCTCCACGTTCGTCATCATCGCTGCTGTCGTCGCCTACACCAGTTGCGCCTGTATTAGTTCCGTTCCGTTTGTTTGTTGTGCTAGAGTTATGCTTACCTAGATTGGTCAAGTCGATTACGTTGGGTACGATTACTGTCGGTGCAGGCTCGCTCATTGTGTCTTGTGGGCTCGCGTCTGCTCTTTCCGAGCGGCACCCGCCTTCCTCACCGCTCATGGCCATCGATTGCATATGATGGTCGCGATTGTGCATATGCAAACCCGAATCTTTTTCAAGCGGGTCGCTCGAGTCGGCCTCAGAGTCCAACTGACTGTTATTAATAACAACCACAGTTTCTAGGCATTGTTAGAAGATGCATGCGCGCGCTACTATTACAATCTGGTAGAGGCGCTTACCTTGACTGCTACCCTTCGAAGAGGCCGGCTGACTTCCTTCTAAAGTGGTTGGCATTAAGACGCCTTCCCGTTCGTTCGTGGGGTCGTCACTGCTAACATCACCACTTTCTCCTCTACTGCCGCTGATCTTGTAGTTGTCTTCGTTGTTGGCTGTGTCTCTGTTAGCTGTCATACAACGCCTAAGCAAACACCAACATTACGTTGGCGTAGGGGATGCCGACCTGAGTATGTTAAATCGACGATTTCAACATCATCCACTGTGTGTGCGAGTTCCTCTCCATTGCCCTATTTAGTGTTCGAATCACGCTCCATATCCAGAATCTCATTAATGTTGGGGTATTCCTCGTCGTTGTTATGTGGGACATTTTTCGAATGGGAACAGCGAGGTGTTTACTTTGGTTTTGGAGGCCCTATATAAGCTATAAAGTGGAGGGGGCGTTGCGACTGCGGCATAGGGATAGCACCAAAAAGTGATATCATTGCTAGAATTAGTCCTAAGAGAGTCCTGAGGGTTCGAAAGAAGCGGGAAACAAAACGTTTAAGTAGGCCATAGCTGCACACTTAAAGAACTTTCCACGCACGAGCTCGCACAGCCCCTGAATGTACGTGAATAGTGGTGCGGTCTTCGCATAAAGCCCCTTCGCTGTTGGAAGAAGCCGTGAGCAGATATCCCACCAATACTCGACCCGGGACTGAGTAATGGTGGTTCTAGCTTCCCGGAGGAAGGCCGTGCCGTAGTAAGCGCCTCCTTCTCGTCAGAGCCCGCGTGAAAATCGTACGAGGCTGTAGATGCCCGTTCCGTCTAATCCGCCGTGCGCACGCTGATCAGGGAGCTCCCAGCACAGGCTGCCCACTCCTCGGCGACTCCGAGACCTAAAATTGGGCTCATATCTTGATCCTGGTGGCATGGACCAAAACCTGCAGGTAGATTGGCGCCTAAACTGGCTCCTGCTGAGTCGAGAGGCCTCTCCTGCCCTCCCCTCCGCTTTATCTGTAACGCCGAAACGCAACCTGCTGTTATGCAAGTGGTTATGCGGAACTAGGCTTTACCGATTGGTGTTGAGTGCAGACTGGGCGGGTACATGCCAACACCGTCCTGCATGGCTAAACAGCGGGTTGTAGCCTAGCTGAGTCTGCCTTGTTGACTTTGCAGCAACGGCATTCTAGGCTAATTATCCTCCTAAGGCTTGCAGTTCTGTGAAACTGTTGAGGGCTTAGCTGAAATTGCACGAGCCTGATCCCTCCCGCTTAGACGCTATTGAGGCGTGCAAGGCGCTTCTATTGCCGTCCCGCGTGATTGATGACGTGGCAGATCGACGATCTACAAGATGAGCAGGTATTTAACTTCTCCTAAAAGGAGGCACTGAAGGAATGGCTGGAATTAGTTCATAGGCGGTGCCAGAGTAGAGGATATATGCTATGAACACTGCTCAGTCATAGGGAAGGCGATGGATCCAGAGCGGCCGAAATCTAGAGTGGAATAGAGCTGCTTGCGGAAGATTGAAGAAAATATGAGAACTGCCTCGGACACGACTCATTGCCCTCATCGTCGGTCCATCTAGGGGGTAAAATTGGAGCCATCTGGGCAGTGCGCGGTTGCATGATTGCCAAGGGGTGGGAAAATGCCTCACGGGCGAGTCCGAGCGACCAATTAGGAGAGAAGGGGGTGTTAGGACCAAAGAGACGATAGAGGGAGGAGGGTAGGACAGCGAGGGCAGCGCACTTTTATGTGATGGGGTCGGCGCACGGGCCATAAAGTGTCCGTGCGCGTGATGCGCATGTTCGCGTGATGCGCATGTTCGCGTGATGCGCACCCCAACACCATAACGGCACTACGAGAAACAAGGCTGTAGAGCTACGCACAATAGCTATTATCACAAGATTTTTTCGTAGAGCACTATATTAATAGTTGCGATCAACTTGCGCTACTGATATTTACTTGGAAGCTTGACGTTGCGGCCGCGCCGCGTAGTCTTAGGTGGAGCTGCTAATGCGGCACCTGAGGCCTCCTTAGCAGCTACAGCATTAACCACACGTTTCTGACGCTTATTACTCTGTGTAGATAGCTGCGAGGCCTTTCTCTTACCCTTCTGGGCAGATTGTAGAGCTTTTTCTGCGTCACGAGCCGCTTTCTGGCGAGCGCGCTCTGCTGCCTTCTTGGCCCTCTCCTTCTCCCTGGCTACCTTGGCTGCCTCCCGCGCCACGCGCTTCTCCTCTGCAATTTTCTCCTTGTAAAGCTTAGCTGCCTTCCTCAACTCAGCTGTCTCTTCTTTTTGAAGCTTCTGCTCCTTCTCTTCTTGCTCCTTCACAGACTGGCGTACACGAGCCTCCCTAACCTTCCTTGGTGACCAGAAGACCGCCCCCCTATGGTACTCTTGACGTTGCTGAAGATCAAGAAGCTTACCCTTCTTCTTATGCTTCTTCTTAACTGATAGTACCTCCTTAAGCCCATTGATTTCATGGCGAAGTAGCTCGTTTTGAACTGAGATGTGGTGGAGTGAGCGGCTGAGCTTCTGCGCGTCCTTGCTGCCCTGATCCTCTACTGCAGATCGTACAAGGCGATCTAGTTTGCGCCAGTCAGATCCACTGAGTACTGGCGTAGAGCTCTCTCGTGATTCCTGCTCAGCTAGGGCGGTGTTGGTGAATCTTTTGAGTATAACCTCGGGGTTGAAGGGTGATATACCAGTGGCCTCAAAAGACTTAAGGATTATCTCTTCTTTAAAGGAGCTTATCCAGGCCTTCCAGAATAGAGGGAAGAAGTCGCCCTTCTTGATAGGGAGGAGTCCCTGGCTCTGGTGGAGGTGATCTAATAGCTCCTTTAAGTACGCAGTGGAGAGAGGCTTAAACAGTACCACATCAAGCGGCTGAAGCGTGTGGGTCGAATGAGGGGGCAAGATGGCCAGGAGTATCCTGTTACGATCGCAATAGTTGATAAAATCCATAGTAATATGAGATCCATAGCCATCAAGGATAAGTAACTGGTAAGACTGTCAAGCTTTTGCCTTGGTGTAGCGATCAAACACCTGTTCAAGCCAGGCAAGGCCAATATTGTTGTTTGTCCAGCCTAAAGGCGACAAGCAAATGTGTACTAAGTGCTCTCCTGCCTTAATATCCTCTACCCAGCTTGATTGTATAGCCTTGTTGGTAGCCTGATAGATAAGGCTTGGCGGCAAGGCTGATCCATCAGCGCACACACACGCTAGGAGGGTAATCTATTCACAAGAGCCATCTTAAAGGGCTGCTGTAACCTCCTTATTCTCCCACATTCGTCTGCTGAACACTCGTTTTGATCGGCCAGTGATACCAATAAGGACGCCCTTTTCATCCATATTGTACGTGTGACGAGGCTCAATATTGTATTCCTTCATTTTGTTCCTAAGGAAGTCAAAATACAGACTGTATTTATCCCCTAAGTCGGCATAGTGGCGATTGCTGTCCATACCAGCTGCCTATTAAGAGATAAGATGGATGCTGTGTTAGTTGATAAAGCGCGTAACCCAGCTCTTGCTTACTGGCTCCTTAGCTATTGTTAACACGAAATTTCGTATCATCTCTCTTGTAGGTGGCAAGTGACGCGCTGTGAGTCCTTCTATGTATTTAACAAGCTCTGCCTTTTGTTGTGGAGTAAGCTTTTGTTGGTTGATAATCTTAGACGCGTGCGACTGTTTCGGTCTTGTGTCTCTGTGTTAAGGTAGAGCGCCACACACCATACTTGTCAGCAATTTTTTTATATGAGAACTCTTCGCTAGGCGGTAGCGATTCTATCTCAGCAATCGCGTCGTCAATTGGAGCCATGATCGTGGAGTTATAGGGTTGAGAAGTTTGGCTGAATTGTGGTGGGGTGCGCATCACGCGCACGGACACGTTATAAAAGCGGCGAGCTGCCAAGTGAGCGTCCATTTCCCGCTCAGGAAACCTCCATTTCCAGATGCGGTTCCACCACCACCAATATACCTATTATTATTATTATATGTGTTGTTAAATTAACTACCTAGGGGTAGAATAATAAAGGCTTTCATCTTAAATAATATAACAAAAAAAGCAGAGCCCTCTACTTAGTAATTAAAAAGAGCGTAAAAAAGGTAATATAATTACAAAAAAAGCGCGTTTAAACTGCTAAGCAAGCTTAGTAGTCTTAGCGCAGAACTGCTCCTATAAGCAATTTTTTTATAAAGAGGCTACTTAGAACTTTAGTAGGGAAGGGATAAAACTTTAGTGCAGCTACGCTATAGTTATTCTCTCTTCTCTTTTACTATTCTAATTGTTATAAATAATACAAGTTAATATATTAATAGGTATATATTGCTTTGTAAGTAGATAAGGGTAATACGTACTAGATACACTATTACTATATTACTATATTAAGGTTGTCCTTAATAAAGCTTCTATTGCTATCTCTATCTCCCTACGCCCTACTATCTACTTAAGCATTAACTCTAAATTATTTAACACTAATATACTTGCTATTATAAAAAAGTATATACTAAAAATTAGCAATGCTGCTATTAAAGGGGCTATACTAGAGTTTTATTCTATCTATTAGATACTTATCTAGTGTAATGGGTGGGTATACTTAACTATCTATAAGGTAGTCCTAGTATACTAGTTAGGTTAACAGTTTATCTAGTTTATAAAAAACTATAAGGTTAAATTTCTACTTTAGTAAATGCAATTGCCCCTTATTAGTAACTAAATCTAAGAGAGAAGGCAAAAGATAGAGAATAAAGTGTTTATTAATAAGCTCTAGTGTAATAAAAGTATTATATAGATTTATAGAATTCTTCTAGCTATTATTACTATTATTACTATTAAGTTAGCTTATTTAAGTAAGTACGCTGTATAGCAGCGAGTGCAAATAACTAATAATAGCGATAGCAATAAGCTAGGTGTACTATATACGCTGTAAGTAAACTTTACATTAGAACTAGGAGCTTCTAGGGTATAGGGTTATTAAGACGTTTAAGGTTAGTCTTTAATTAGAATTAGGTGCGATATATATTATATATAACCTTCTATCTTAATCTACTTTAACCTCAAACTAAAAAAATAGTTAAAAAGATATTTAGCAAGCTAATAATTATTATTATATATTTAGTTATATGTGTAAGCATTTATATACAATTCTAATTCTCTTTAATAATCTTTCTTTGCTAATATTCTCTAGACCTAAGAAGTTTTAAAAAATATACGCTAGTTTATTTAGTGTTAAGCAAATACTAATTTAGTATATAATTTTATATATTAGTTAATTATTTATTAATCTGTATAGTACTAATCTTTTTATCCTAATCTTATAAAGTGTTTTAAAGATTGCTTAAAAATACGCTTAAGTAAAAAGAAGGTAAAAAGGGTAGTGCTTTATTTTTTAATTCTTTTTTAGATAAGGGTAGTAAGGAGTAGTCTCCCTTAAGAGATTGCAGTACTGTGGCACTAATTAAGAATATTCTTATAACTTAAATTAGTTTTACTTAATTAAGTCTACTTAATTAAGTGCTTTTATTTTATAATATAAATTATCCTATATTAAGACTTAATTATAGTTTATAGAGTTAGGATCTTTAGTATAGTGCTACTTAGACTAGTTTAGCTGTGCTATAAAGTTATATAATCTTAAATTAGTTAATTAACTAACCTTTTAACTAGCGTATTAGTGTCCTTATAGCTATAATTAATGCGTAGTAATCTGCTTAGGTCTTTAGTAATTATAATCTATTTTACCTACCTTATAGTACTTTACACTAAATCGCTTAGGCTTACTTATTAAGAAATTAGATTACTTATATAACTAATAACCCCTTAAGGTGTAAGTTTAATACTTTAGCTATAATTAATTATTACACTCTTTTAAGCAAAGCTTAATTTACTTTAATCAAAGCTATATAGTTATTACCTTCAAAGAATATTATAGTGCGTATCTTAGACTTAATTAAATAGGCTAGTATATAAACTACTTAATATAATTAAGAATTAGAAACACCCTCTTGGTAGAAAGGTATATATTTAGCTAATTTTATTACTTGTCTAATAAAAAATCTTATTACTTATTCTTAATCTTTAGCAGTAATTACTTAAAAAGATTAGGGTTGTCTAATTATTTCTAATTAAGGTTCCTCTTAGTTGCCTAATTAAGTAGAATCTAAGTCTAGCTTTAACTTTATAAGTTCTAATCCTACTTAGTACTATTTTATAGTAACTAATTAGCAAACCACTTAATTAGCTAATACTAGTGCTTTTATTAATAATGTTTAAGCATAACTTAAGCTCTATTCTTCTTCTAATAATTAATAATAATCTTAGAATTAATTTCCTTCCTAGAAGTTGCAAAACTTTATACGGCTATTTAGCTAGCGTAGTATAAATTCTTAGGATTATTTAATTTAGTGCGCTTTATTATTTAGTAATTAATTACTTAATTTTTATAATTACTCTAGAACTATTAGTTTTACTTACTAGAGTAGTAGATAGGGTGTTTAATCTACTTATAAGTCTTTTTATCCCTACTATAAGACTGTTTTTAGCATAATACTAATTATTTAGAGTCTCTAGCTACTAGCTCTAATTTAGCTAATAAGCTACTTAAGAATATTATACTATTTATTAAGTATTTCTAATTTTATTCTAAGCGCACTAACCCTATTAGTAATAATGATATTGATTTAAAGAGAGGATTATCTCTTTATATCTTAATAGAGAAACTATTAAACCTAATAGGTGCTTCTTACCTAAGCTAGACTAATTAAAAGGAATCTATTCTAAAGCGTTATAAGGCTACTTATAATATTTTATATACTTATTAAGCTACTATAATTATAAACTAGTATAAGTTCTTTAATAAGCTATTTAATATTTTTTTAAAGAAATAATTAGCTAAATCTATTTAAATTATATATATAAGATAGGCATTAGTCTACGCTTATTAAGCCTTATATTACAATCTTATTTATATAAGTTTACTAAATAGGTAGTAGCTTTGCGAAGCTTAAATTTATAATTAATTTATAACTTATACTTTTTTATAATAAGTTTACTTATATTCTTAAAATTTTAAAGTTTTTTAAAGTAAGTAAACTACTATTAAGTAAGCACTTTTATAAGTCTATTTGCTAGTATATTACTTAGTTTTAAGTAAATAACCTTAAATAATTCTTTTATATACTTTTATTATAGTTATATATTCTAAATATTATTATAGTATAAGCAAGTATTAATACACTTATCTTTTTAATAACTAGTTAAATAATATATTAATTATTATAGAAAATATTCTATATATATCCTAAATTAAGCTTAAGTTCCTTAAAGACCTATTTTAGTGCTATTACTTCTTTACTTATATACTTAAGTATAAGTAGCTTAGTCTTAGTAGTAGAGATTATAACTATACTTTAATAAGTAGCTTTCTAAAGTATTACTCTATTATAAAGTATAACTATGTAGCTATAAAATAATTTTTAAGTTTCTAAATTATTTATAAATAACGTATTGCTATAAATTATAAGGTTAAGTTTATTATATTAGCTATACTAAATAGACTACAAGCGCATTCTCTAAAAATATATAATTACTTAATTAACTATAATAAAGTATTATTTACTTGAATTTATTAGAAAGTATAAAAGCTTTAAAATAGCAAATATAATATTAGGCCTAAGCATAATTACTATATATAGTACTAAGCTAACGCGTTTCTAGTAGCTTTTAATCTTCTACTTAGTTGCTTTTCTAGTATTCTTTATAAGCTCTTCTAATAGAAAAGGTGTTATAGAAAAGCTTCTACTATCTTTATGATTAAACTTCTTTATAATTTTATTATTATAAGTATTATAAATAAGTATAATTATTCTATTTTTATAATCTTAAATTACTTAAACACCTAAAAACTATTTAACTAGTCTATAGTTTTTTATTTTATTTTTTATTTTAACCTAACTCTAGAGCTTTATATCTCTATTTTGAAAGCTTTAGTAAAGATTAAAAGTATATTATTAATATAAAAAGTACTAAGGTTCTATAATCTTTACTTATAAATAAATAAGGTTTTATTTTTAAAAATAGTAAGTCCTATAGATCTTAGCAATTCTAAGAACATCTTATACTAGAGTAGTAGCAAGTCTCTTAATCTATATAGAGCTTAATTAAAGAACTCACACTTGCTATAGTACTTAAATATATTTAGAAACTAATAGATAACTAGATTTTTAGCTGTAATATAAGTATTTAAAAACACTCCTACTATAATATATTAAATAATCTCTAGATTAAATTCTACTTTAATTACTATTGTAGTTCTAAATAACTATACTATAAGTGTTACTATATAGGTTAACTATAGAAAGTTTGTATTCTAAAGATTACCTCTTATAATAATTTAAGCCTTATACTTTAGAAAGTACTTATATTAATTAAACTTATAGGTTTAAACCTACTTTAATAGGAGTAGTTATTTAGCAGCTTATACTTAATAGATTACTATTTAAATTTCTTTTTAAGTTTACTAATCTTAATATAAGAGGCTTGCTTAAAGAGCTTTCTAAGTAGATAATTAGTAAGGTGTTTCTATAAGATCAGTAGCTTTAGTAGCTTATTTCTATATAAATAAAAAAGGCAATACCTTTAGTACTTTTTAAGTATTACTATAACAACTATAGAATTTATTATAGTGTACTTTTAGTACTTATTCTAGGCTTCCTATACTTCTATAATATATATATATAGAAAGTTATTTTAGAGATCTTTTATTATATAACTAGTCATTAGTGTATATATAACTAACCTACCCCCTAGCTAATTAGTAGTAGTATTATACTAATTATAATTTCTTTATTATTAATGAGGTAAATAGTTCTAAATATAGGTATTTATATTATTACTTTAAAGTCTTTTACTTAATTATATAAATACTTAATTTTGCCTTTACTTTTAGCTTACTAGTAGGTTTTTTACTTCCTTTAGTATAGTTAAGCTTTTAGGGCTAGATTAAAAGGTAGCTATAGAGCTTTTAGTCTTTATACGTTAAAAAAACGCTTTCTAAAATTTAATAGGGTAGCTTATCTAAATTAGAGTATATTTTACTAGCTATTAGTCTCTTTATAATTCTTTAACTTATTATACCCTATATTACCTAGCTTTAGTATCTACTTAGGGGTTATATACTTTATATACTTACTTTAAACTATATAAATTCTTAGCTGCTTACTAGCTAAGCTTACTACCTATATATTAGTTTCATTAGCTACTTGATTACTAGCCTAGCTAGCTATACTTTTAGATTATTAATCTTCTCCTTATATAGGATTTTAATAATCTTTACTACTTTTTTATAAAATATATTTTAATTAGCTTTACCCTTATACAATAATATTTTATTAAATATAATATTATACATAGTAATTACCTATTTAAGTACTAGGATTTATATTCTATAAAGATTTAATACTCTATAACTAATAAAATATCTAATATAGCGTCTAGAATTTGTTGTAAATTCTTACTTATTCTATCCCACTATTTAATAGTTATAGGTATAAATTCTACTTTAATTAAAATAAAAATTAGCTATTTGTGCTTATACTTAAATAGGCTCATACTAATAAAAATACTATCTAAACTAATTTTTAAGCACTTTATTTAGTGCTTAAAAAGTATATAGAGCTAATAAGCTTTTATTATAAAAGTAAGTAGCTACACTTATAATCTTAAACTATATTTTAGATAGTAAATTTGCGCTTTCTTTTATTTTTATAGCTTTAGTAATAATTTTTTACTCTACTTACTCTAGTGCTATATTTAGTTTATATATATAGAGTAGTGTATAGCTAATCTTAATTTCTTATTTGTTTATATAGTTCTTATAGGCTAATTATCCCCTTTAGAAAAAGAAGTAGTATTATTATTCTAATAAATTATAATAATTATAACCTTATACTTATTTTCTACATATAAAGTAAGCTTAGTTATTACTTATATAATCTCTAGTAGAGATTTTAATATAAAGTTATTATTATAGATTTTTCTACTAAATTCTTTCTAAATAATTAATCTCTATAGCTTTCTAAGCTATTTTACTAGTAAGTTAAATAGATCCTAGAAAATATAGTAGAATAGTCTTACAGATTATTTTCTTAAATATTTTAAAATTACTTTTATTATATGCGTTATAGAATAGTACTAATAGTTCTTTTTTAAGTGTTAAGAATACGCACATTTTGCGCGTTCTAAACTAGAGCTTAAAGTGCTTACTAGTTTAAATAACCTAACTAAAAGTGCTAGAGTTCTTTAGTATTTACTTGCAAAAGATTGTAGTATAATTATCTAATTACTATAGTTAAAGAATAGTAGAAAAGAGGCTTATATTTAATAAAGGTATAGTGGAGTAACAAAAACATAATGTTTTTTAACTGTTTATTAAAGCTTATATCTTTTACTTAACTAATTATTAAAATTTTAATATTTTATATATTATAAAAAAGTATATTAGTCTTAGGTAATCTATTAGAATTTTGCTTAGTAATTATAAACTAGGCATATAGAGGAACTTAAACATAGGGGTTTTACAACCTCTATTTTAAAACCCCTATAACTTTTTTTTAGACGTATAAAAAAGATTACTTTATATATATAAATGTCCTAGTCTAGTAAGATATTATATTAAATATTTAGTATAGGTTATCTCTCTAAAAACATTTTATGTAAGGTTTTTATTTATTCCCATTAAAAGTATACTTAAAAAACTAAAGAAAAACTAATTTTTAAAACCTATAGCTATTAAGCTAAAAAATTATACATCGCTAGTTTAGCTAGTAAATAACCTTATATTGAAGTTATAGATTATAGGATTACGTAATAAGAAAGTTATAGGGCCTTAGACTTTATAGAAAATTAAAGTTTAAATAATATATTAAAAGTAACTTTAATATTATAGTTTTTCTAATTTTCTATAGAGTATTAGCCTTTTAGCTATTAGGAAATACTATTTATGGTTAATAAAATTATTAAATACAAATACTATAGCTAAAAATAGAAAAATGAATAATTTAATATTAAAAGTAATTTTAGAAAATAACATATACTAAAATTTTGTATATAAATAGGTTTTATTAATAGCTAGACTATATTAAACTATAAATGGATTTTTCATCCTAGTAAAAAAATTTTACATTTTAATTTTAGCTTTTAAACTTCCTTATGTTTAAGGCTAAAAACGTTTTTAACACTAATTAGTTAGTATTACGTAAGTATACCATATTAAACTTAGTACATTTCTCTATTATATATATAAATTCTATAATTTTTTTATTACTTAATAGGTAAGTTATTACATTTTAAAAACGGTATAAAAAATTTAGTTTTTTTTATTACTCCACTATAGTTTCTAAGAAGTATATAGTAGAATTTAAGTTTTACTTTTAGCCTTAGATCTAAAGACTATATATAAGACTGCCGCATGGCTGTATGGTCCGTCCTTAGTCACATGACCTCGGCCGGAATAACCTTATGCCTAGCCTCACCTATACACCTTTAGGCCCTCGGTCCTCCATAGTAATAACACACCTCTTTTCTTATAGTCAACCCATATCACTATGAATTACTGTGATCTCTACTATCTTACAGTTATAAGCCTAGCACAACGCTTATTGCGCACCCTCTAAAACTCCTTACTAGTCAGTCCTGCTGCCATATTATCGCTCGCACGGACTAGAGTAGAGTTTTCACAACAACAACGCGAAAAGTCATTTGCAAAACCATAATTACAGTCACTATAAATCACTGTAAAACACTATAAGACTCTGAATTACAATAAAAAGCCCACACTAGTGGCCAAACACGCGAAAAGTTATCGCAAACGCGTTATAATGGCAACGCTAAAGAACGAAAAAGTCATACTAAAAGGGATAGACAACTTTAAACCATAGTACACAGTTTTTAAACGTACCGCGCGCACACTACGCGTTCTAAAATACGTTGACCTAGAGACTACAAACCTTGCGGTGCCAGAAGACGTTAAATTCAACCCTAATAAAAACCTCAACATTGCAGTGTGGAAAGAGAAATACAAGCGCAAATAAGAACGCAAGAAATTGCTAAGTAAGCTTAAAAGCCACATTATAAGTATAGTAAGAGACAACGTACTAATTTCTATGCCTGCTAACTACACTATTGCAGAACAAATTAGGTTCCTTTATAAGAACTACTTAAAACTAATAGTTATAAAATAAGAAGAAGCAGACTATTAATATAACAAGGCGAAGAAGTACACGCCTAGTCGCTAGTTAATTAAGGACTAGATAAACGACTTCTAAATTCATCTCAACAAGGCTATTAAACTAAAGGTTCCAGCTGTCCAGGGTTTCGCTCCCTAGCTCAATCTTCTTAAGGTCTTTTACACTATTAATTCAGGGTTTGTAGTAACAATAAATAAGAAAGTTTACAAGGCCTATTTAGTATACGTTAATATAGAACTTAACCTACTAGCTTTAACAGTCTACACTATACCAGCTGTTATTAATCGCGCAGGCGTCGTTGTTACACCAGAGCAACTTATTATAGTGCCTGCACTACTACTAAGTATACCCGACAAGGTATCTGTCGCGGCGCTTATTCAACACTACTAAATGACGCCGTACCTACACAGCTTAAATAAGGGCAACATACAAGGCACCGCCCATACCGCGCTTAATAGAGCATAGTCTCCTTACTATATAGATGCGAGAAATTAGAGCTATAGCTTAACGCCTTTAAATAATGTGGGAGGACTTTAGAACAATAGGAAGCGCACTAACACTAAGATCGCTAGTGGTTCGCAAAGAAAGCCTTGTCCTTGTGGCAAAGGCGACGCCCACCTAGGTAACCCATAATAGGGAGCTTGTCTATATATCTGCACCTAGCTGCAAGGAATTAGGTTCAAAATTAACCTAGCTTTCGTCGAAGCCATTTAAAGATATAGTAAGGTTATTAGACAGGCTAAGCTGCTTAACAAAATATAAATAAGAGAGAAGGCGAAGCGAGATTGCGTTACACCTATAGGTTATATTAACGCTAGCAACTAAGCCTCTAATAGAGAATATAAATAGGCACACGTAATAAAATACCTTGTAATAAGCAATAAGCGACGTCCAACCTTAGTACTTTGTTACTCTTAGATCCTTAATTGTGGTTTGGACATACATATCTATAATAAGCCTAATAAGTTTATATAAATTTGTCCTGCGATACTAGGTAAAAGGATTAGTTATAGAGAAGACTTAGTGGAAATTGCCGCATGGGGTGAATGCGACATTAAAATCCAGACACTAGGTGAACCTATAAGGACTATATTAAGGAACATTATCTTATGTCCGGGCTTTATTACCTCACTAGTGTCGCTCTTAAGGCTTAGAGGAAAAGATATCTACTTTAACTTAGGGCGTAAATGCCTGTATACAAAGGATGGCACTAAGAATCCTATCTAGGTAATAGTTAAACCTATAGGCGGTCACTATGTTCTAGTGGACCGATAGTCTCCCCTAGCACCACTAGAGGACTACACTAATAGACCTTTCCTGGCGCTTGCCAATAAAAGGAGCTATAAGAAACCCTCTATTGCACCACTACCTGACCGCACGTTATTTAGTCTTTACGCACACGTCTTAATAGGCTATACTGGAGCTAAATTAATAGAGAAACTAAGTCACAACGTTGCTGGCATAGCTCCGCTTACATTTCCTCCCCCTAGTACACAAGACTGTAAACAATGCAGAGTTAATAAGGCTTTATAGATTATCTTATAAAGATGTAATAGAGAGCACTAACCTACGCGTGTATTTAAAGCTATTGCTATTAATATTATTACACTTAACGCCAAATCTCTTGCGGGCAACTAGTATATCTTTTATAGTTACTGTCTTGTCTCTAAGACCTATATAGTGTATAGCATACCTAATCGATCTACAAATGTCCTGGATAGAGTCTTTAAACTTATGAATAGACACATTAAACACCACTATAACGCCAGCCCAGTGTTCGTACTAATGGACAGGTACTAATGGACAGAGAGAGAGCTTATGGGTTTTAGAATGACCTTGGTGTAGTTAAGCACTGCAAACAACAAGGCATTACTATATAGCTCTAGTCCCTTAACACTATAGAACAATTAGGCCATGCAGAATGGTTAGGAAAGATGCTAATTACTATGTCTTAATTACTTAGAACTACGTCTAACCTTCTACTTTACCTGTGCGAAGAGATGTACATCTATGCGGCATATCTACTTAATTAGACTCCTGTTAAATTATTAAACTGGACTACACTATTTGAGGCTGCACACGGCAAACTGCCCTCTATTGCTTATCTACGCATCTATAGATATAGAGCATACTACCTTCGCAAGAAGATTCCCCAAATAGACAAGCTTTTCCCAAGGGCGCTTATTAGTTACTTGGTAGGCGTAGACTTACGCAATATCTACTATATATAGGTACCAAAAGCTGTATCCCGCGGACATAGAGGCAAGGTCATTCGAACAAGGGATGTTACCTTTAATAAAGAACTATTCTTTAGGTCCACTAATAAAGAGAGCCTACTTGGCATTTAGTTAGATTAAGCCATTAATAATATTGAGGTTAAAGAATTAGAAAGTGAGCAGGAAGATTTCAATAAGGAAGTACATAAAGACGCTAAGCTGTCTATTCTTTTTACTAAAACCTTACTTGCAGGCGAGAAATTAGGCCAAGCTTATAATGTACACTGTGGTAGAGATGCATACCCTTTACTAGTTTCTATGGTTAATCAGACCTCCGCGCCGCCAACGTTAGTACTAGCTACACCACTAACGCCCTCTTAGTCCTCTGCGTCCCCTACACCTATATTAATGGGACCTTATGCGCAAAGAAAGCAATACAGGACTAATACCTATCTCTAAACTACTAATGTGTTGCCCAAACGCACACGAAATTCTACTGCTAACACTATCTAGACTTATTAGAACACGTTTGCGTTGGCCTTACTACTAGACAAAGTGCCCTAATTAATCGCACTATCACAGCGAGTTTATAGAGACTAGCTTCCGCCCCTGCCTTAATTTTGGAATAATGTCCTAAAACTCCCTACATAGTTTAGAGAAGGCTTTATAGCAGCTGCGAAGAAGGAGCTAAATACTATCGCCTGAAAGGAGATATACACTAAGATTCCGCTCTTAGAGCTCCCTTTAAGCACTAAAGTCTTGCCACTTATGTGGGTCTTCACATACAAATTTAATTAAGACTATCTAGCCAAGTTTAAAGCAAGGATTATTGTGAGAGGAGACTTGCAGACTGTTGTGGGTGACACCTATGCTGCTACTCTTACTGTACGAATATTCCGCGCTCTTATGGCAATTGCCGCCTACTTTAATATGGACATACGTTAATACGACGCTGTTAATGCTTTTACTAACGCCAAACTCCCCAAACCTGTTTACACCTTTTAACTAGAAGGTTTCTGTAATAGCGGGCACTACTAGTAACTTTATCGCGCCCTTTATGGCCTTAAGACGTCACTACTACTCTGGTATAAATACTTTACAACTACACTTAAGAGCTTTGGTCTATTACTAGTACTTAACGCACCCTGTCTATGGAGAGATGACCGCATTATCGTCTTCTTTTATGTGGATAATATTATTACTATAGCCCTTCTAGGTTATTTATCCTTTCTTAACGCCTTTAAACGCAAGCTTGTTAAATAGTATAAAATCACCAACTTGCAAGGCCAAGAGAACTCTACTTTTTATGGTATTACCACACACAGAGACCGCGACAATAGTCATCTTTAGTTGTCACAACATGACTACATCCAGAAAATCTACGCCAAATACCTGGCACCTCAAAAGTTGTCCTGGACTAAGGCACCTGCTTTACCTCTACCTTTCGAGGAGCTTGTACCATTAACAGAGTCTAAGAACAAGGACACATCTTATTATTACTCCCAGATAGTTAGATCTATTAGCTACGCCGCTAGTGCTACACGTCTAGATATCGCCAAAGCTTATTTAAAATTGGCTGAATTCCTTACTAACCCTGGCCCTAAACACTTATTAGCTGCATATTAGTGCCTCGTATACCAGCATTACTCCTAGGACCTGGCACTGCACTACTCTACAGACTACACTACTCCGCATCTCTATTAAAAAGATACTAAAGAGACTAACTTCTATGGCGCAACTAACGCGTCTTACACTAATTATAAGGCAACCCGTAAGTTCTTATAAGACTACATCTTCTTCCTATTTAGCGGTCTAATTAACTAGAAAGCAACGCTCTAATACTGCGTTGTTAAGTTAACTACCAAAGCCAAACTCATCTCACTCTCTATAGGGTACACTAAGTACTACTAGTGGTCTAGAATCTTTAATAATCTCCACCTAGACTTTAAGGAACAACCCTCTATGTACTGTAACAACAAATAGACAATTCGTCTACTGGTTATAGAGTCCCCTTAGCTAAAGACAACCCTTTAACACGTGGATATACACTACTATTAGTTATAGAAATAGGCACTATAAGAAACTATTACTCTTACTTATATTAAAACTAACTCTTAGCTCGCTAACAGCCTTACAAAACTTCTACCTAAATAGAAGCATTAGGAATAGTTAAAGCTCTTACAACTTAAGCCTATTCCAAAGTAGATTATAGATAAATAAGTAGAGTCTTTAAGCTCTTACACCTCTGCGACCTTATAGTAGAATATTGGCGGTTTAGGTGACCTATAAATCTCACCTTATCCCTACGCCCACAGTCTCCAGAATCACTGTGTTTTACTGTGTTAATGAGGCCTATAGCTATGCGCTTCTCTAGTCTAATGCTCCTCCATCTCTATATATTAATAAGGCATATGGCCACGCGCCCCTCTAGTCTAACATTGCTCCTAAGCACTGCTCTGTTCCAGCACCCTACTTTCCCTATATTTTATAGTGATAAGACCTTACACGTGTTGTATTATAGCTCTAGCGAGAAGAATCTTAACGTCTAACACAGAGCACTGTCTATTAAGAAGTTAATAATAGCTAATAACTGTCTACACCTAGGTGGATTAGCTACCTATTCTGCGGATTAGTTCTCTTAGTACCTACACACCCAAGGCACAAGTCTAGGTATTAGTAAGGAGTTCTGTCTCCTTGTGCTGGCGCAGCTATATAGAGTGGTTTCGCCCACTTATGCTGGAGTTAATTACACTAGAGTTATTAAGACGGCTCACATTAATAATAAACACGGGCAGACCTTAGCACTAGACTAGGACCCACCTTTTCTTATTTTAAGACTAGACTCTTCTATAAGGTACGCCCTTACTTGCTAGCCTAGCTATATAGAACAGTTACAATTGTTTACGCTAGTACCTAGATAGACTGCTTTCTTATAGTAATTTTATATTAAAATAGACCCAATCTACTATTATAAGCTATATGCTAAGGACACTTAGACGCTAACCTACACACAGACAGCTTAGGTGACCTATTAGTCTCACCCTGTTCTAGCGGTTTAGGTGACTAATAAATCTCACCCTATTCTTGCACTCACAGTTCACAAAATCACTGTGTTTTATACTGTTGATAAGGCATATGGCTACGCGCCCCTCTGGTCCAACACTATATTAATAAGACACATAGCTACGCGCCCCTCTAGTCTGACACCTTTTAGCTTACTTATACTATTGTTATAGTGTTTTAGAGTAACTTTTATAGTAAGCAGCCCACATAAGAACCTGCTAACAGCTCCTTTTTCTTCCCCTTACTAAGGTTGGGAGTTGTTTATTGCCTATCGCGCCATTTTGACTTTATCTCTTGTCGCCACGCATACCTGTTTTAACTTAGGACCTAGCATCTCTTAGATTACTACTATTGGCAATCTAAAGGGGGTGTGTAAGACTGCCGCATGGCTGTATGGTCGGTCCTTGGTCACATGACCTCGGCCGGAATAACCTTATGCCTAGCCTCACCCATACACCTTTAGGCCCTCGGTCCTCCATAGTAATGACACACCTCTTTTCTTATAGTCAACCCATATCACTATGAATTACTGTAATCTCCACTATCTTACACTATAAATCTACTAAAGATGTCAGATTGGATAGGTGATCCGAACAACTATCGTGAGTGGCAGGAGAGAGATGAAACAGCCCCTACCCAAATAGGGATAGTATGGAGGATTAGCCAAGAACCAAAACAGCGCACAAGCAGACCTCTAGAGGGAGGATATCAGAGAAGACAAGGTGTCAATAACTGCATATGAGAACTGTCCTCCCCGGCTGTCCTACGGAGTAGACACACGAGGTTATATACATGCGGTGTGCGTAAGTACATGACGTAGAAACAGTGGTAGTGAAGGTTGTAGAACATAGTCGAAGATTCGGCCAAGAAGTATCGGGCCGATTCCGGGAAGGGTAGTCTTGATTGGCAACACACCCCCCCAGCTTGAATGAATAGTGAAAGCTGAAATCAATTATGTATCTCTAAGAGAGACTCGATATTGACCTCCTTTATAGTAGTGGTCAAGCGGTCTAAGACGTCTTCAAGGCCAAGCTGCTTGATGAATTGTGCGTGCTTCTGTCGAGGTAGCGCCTTTGTCAGTCCATCGGTGGGCATGTAGGCAGTCGGCTTCCAGTCTATACACAATCTTCCATCCTCTATCTCTTGTCGTAGCCACAGTTGATGAATGTCTACGTGCTTCAACTTTGTCTGGAGCTTCTCTGTAGCCTTAGTGACTACACCAACTGTCTGCTGATTGTCGCACCAAATTGTGGGGCGTATGTTTGGGTTGAATTCGATCTCGCGAAATAGCCTATTCCACCATTCCATTTCGCCGCCAGCGCGGGATAGAGCCAGAAGTTCTGCTTCTGTTGTAGACTTCGTAATAGTCTTCTGCACAGCAGCCTTCCAGTCGACAGGCAGGCCGTATAGTTTGAACAAGTATGCTTCAGAACTTCTCCGCGTGTCAGGTTCGTCCGCATAGGCAGCATCAGATGCGCCAAAGAAGATTGGTTCGTTTGTGTCCGCGTCCTCTATGGGAATCACGAAAAGGTCTTTCTCGCTTCGAGTTCCTGAGGCCTTAAGTGCCAGATTTCTCTTGCTAATAAGATAACGCCAGCAGTAGATTGCTGCGTACAAATGCTTTTGGCTAGGGTTTGCAAGATGTCGGGCCAGTACTGAGTGCGCTCGTGCGACGTCAGGTCGTGTAAACGTGGCAATGTAAGCGAGTGATCCAACTAGTTGTTGATAGAGCTTCGTACGCTTAGAGTTCGGTTGCTCAGTAGATGGCGGCAGGAAGTTTTCCTTCATCGGAACATCAGGGTATCCCTTCTCGCTTGTTAGGTTGAACTTGCTTGCAACCTTATCAATGAAGGAGTCTTGAATTAACCAAATGCTCTTCGAAGGTCGATCGCGGATCACGCGAATTCCAAGGAACCAGGTTAATTCGCCAAGTATTCGAATATCGTAGATCTGTAGCAAGCGCTTTTCAAATTCCTCCTTGTAGCCCAGCTTTGAAGGATGTACCAGGACCACAATGTCGTCAACGTAGAAGAAAACAATTAAATTGCTGTTAGCAAATAAGCAAGGAACTCCAGGAACTGGGTTCAATCCTAGCTTCTTCAAAGTCTTCTGGAGTTCTGCATACCAAAGCAATGGAGCTTCCTTAAGACCGTACAGTGCTCGAAGGATTAGGAGCAGCTCTCCATATCGCTTAGCAAAGCCTTCAGGTGTGTAACAGAAAAGCTTTCTGTTTACTCGTGCGTTAAGAAACGCGTTCAGTGCGTCGTACTGAAACATCAAGAGATCGAACGCAGCAGCCAGCGCGATCAATCCTCGAAAGACTCGGGCAGCCAGTGTGGCCGCGTAGGTATCTCCCCACTCTGCTTGAAGATCTCCTCGAACAACAAGTCGAGCTTTAAACTTGTACAAGTATCTATCTTGGTCGAACTTGTATGTGTATACCCACATTAGGGGTAATACCTCAGTGTCAGCAGTTAATGATGTTGCAGGTGTCTGAGCAAAACAACCTTTCTGCCAGCAGTTGTCGAATTCGATGTCCATTGCCTTGTGAAACTCGTTGGCAAATGGATGTGTAGCGACATCTCGATAACGTTTTGGAGGTGGTGGCAGCTAATCTCTGTGAATTCGAACTTTCGGCACTTCTGCAAACAGTTTCGTCGTTTCTGGTTAACTAATTGCGGTCAAAAATGTGCTGTAGTAGGTCAAGTTCGTACTCAAGTGATTACGATGAGTATAGTTGGCCCGCGGTCGTCGTCGGCATCCTTCAATCACATTTTCTTGACTGCCAACCTCCAGATCTGTACGTCTTGGAGCATTGTTCTGGTATCGATTTGGTACATAGTCTTGGTATCGGTCTTGGTGTTGGTCTCCCCAACCACCCGGTACATTGTGCTGTCGAGGGATCATCGACTCCGGCGTTGCAGGGCCATCAAATTCCTTATCCTGGTTCTCCAGTTCAAGGTGTATATAGTTCTCGGTTGTTGCTTCAGCATCGTTTAGAGCATTATTAGTTAAGTCGTTCTCCTTATAAGATCGGTTCCGTTTCTGCAATAGAGACAGAAGGTCCTCAACATCCATAAGTGCTTAAGGTGTAGGTATGTCCAAGATCTCGATTAAACGTTCGGCTTCTTCTGAAAGTTTCTCAGGCTTATCGTCGTTCTTTATGAGGTGCTGTCGCGCAAAAACCACATTACGTGTTCGTATTACACGTTCTTTAGTTGGTATCCAGATGCGGAAGATGTTCGTCGAGTCGTAACCAACCAAGTATCCAATCATCGTTCGAGATTCAAGCTTGTCTCCGCGCTTGACCTTCCTGTCGAGCACGTAAGCACGACATCCAATCGGAGCCATGTGCGTTACTAATGGTTTTCTGCCGAACACTCTTTAGTAAGGCGTCTCCTAACCAAGGCTCTCTGTTGGTGTGACGTTAAGCAACATAGCGGCAGTAACGACAAGCTCGTTTGCCACTTCTTTTAGAAGTCCTGATGAAATTCTCAATGCTCTTCCTCGTTCGGC
The DNA here is from genome assembly GCA_014281115.1 of Laburnicola sp. R22_1. Lineage (NCBI taxonomy): Eukaryota > Fungi > Ascomycota > Dothideomycetes > Pleosporales > Didymosphaeriaceae > Laburnicola > Laburnicola sp. R22_1. The sequence continues at coordinate 293,045 of JACONQ010000011.1, forward strand.
TATGATTCTCCCAGCTCTTTCAGCATTTGGATTCTGCGCTGGAGTATCCGCAGCTCGTGCTTCAATCTTGATTCCAAGCTCTTTGCAGACATCGTATAATAGCTCACGGTAACCAGGTTCGCTGTCGATTCGAAATACAACAACAATGTATTCGAATTGCCGTTGAATCTTTGCAATCAGGGCCTTGATCACATTAACAAGAGTGCTCTTTTGTCGGTTTGGTATTGTTGTGACCTCATGCCACTTAATCGAATAACAGATTGCGTGAAAGGCGTACTTGTCACCATTGTAACAAGCTTCTCCTTAAGGAAGCAATTAAATCAGATCAATACCAACGCGATAGAAAGGCGTTGTATTCGTATCCTCAGGGGTCCTTCGAGAGATTTGCTGCGTCATTTTCGACTAGATACACACTTCACAGTCTTTCCATCTCGGCGCTTTGTCGTCCTCAGTAAATTCAAAGCCTGTAACGCTTTCAGGTAGATGATCAATTGCCTGCTTGCTCGCATGTCCCCATAACTGATGCGCCTCGCTAGCCGTTGCGACAATCGCTGGTCGTGGCTTCTGAGATGTTCTTTAAGGCTGAAACCAAGTAGCAAATGTCGATAGCGTACTTAGCGCGGGTCGGTCATTCTCCTCAGCATCAATAAGCCAGTGCCCATTGCTGTACTCCAGCATTGCGATTACGTTGCTCGAGTTGTTCTGATAGAGCAAGTCGCGTCCTGAATCGAAATAGATTCCTAGCGATCGACAGCGCGATAAACCAAGGACATTGGCAAAGAATCCTTCCACCAATGCAACATGGGTGAGCTTGATAGGTGCTGTACCAGATGGGGTTCGTACGTTGAGCACAACGGTGCCCCATTCGGCGATCTGAAGCACCTGACCTCCAGCATAGATTACCTCTCCAGGCTCAGCTTTCCGTTAAAAAGTCCAGCCAAATTGTCGGGTGTTACAAACATGCGCGTTTGATCCAGGATCCAATACCCATTGGTTTATAAGGTGTGGTACTTTAGCAGTTGCAGCGTTAAAAGTCTGCATTAGTGCATTCGTCTGGATTAGGCCGTTGACTGGTTAGTCCTCATCAAATTGGATAGGAGTCGTGGTTGCTGAGGTTGCCGTATCGCTCCTTAAACCAGTCTTTGCATCCTTTCCTTTCCTAGAATGTCCCTGTCCTTTCTCTGCTCGAAGAATGTGGTCCCTAAGCTTTAGATGCTTCTTTGCCTTCTCTTTTGCTTCTAAGATATCTCTATCGCCTTGCCAGCCAATCTCGCGTAACTTCGGGTTGCAATATTTGCATTCAACAAACAAATAGTACTCGCCACAAAAGCACTTCAGCTTCTTCTGCTTGTAGCCTCCGTTCGCATCAGCTATACGTAACGTAGCTGAAAATGTCCCTATTCCTGCTGCTCTAGGGCTCGTGCGACTGTGGAATGTTCGAAATTTCGACACATACTCTCGTAAAGACGGAACGGGTACTCCTGCTTCGTCCTTAGCAAGAAGGTCAGTGAGCGTCATTGTTGCCCATGCGTCGTCGAGTGGTTTGACAGCAATAAGGAAGTCCTCCTGGCATCGAGCTCCATAAACATCCGGCAGATTAAGCATCTTCATCTGATCAGTGATCTTGATCCAATCATCGAGCCATCCCTCAACTGCTCGTCCTCGCCGTGTTGCTTGCAAGTCTCTGTACTTGACTACAAGCTCGCGTGATCGTCTTGCGGTGTTTGGCGAAAGGTGCTCCTTAAGAGCCTTTAGTCGTTCGTAGGCAGTCGTTTTGCCTTCAAGTAGATATAGATTGCTCCGTGCAGTTGTCTACGCAATCTCTGACGTCATCTCGTTCAGTGCCTTCTTCCTATGCAGATAGGTTCTTTGGTCGTATTCCCAGGCGTCTAGCTGGTCCTGGTAGTCGAGCCGTTGGTCATGAGTAAGCTGTGAACGAAGCATTACTCCTTCTGCCACAGTAGCAGGCGTCGGTCGCACAGGTTCAATAAGCTTCTTCAGCTCATCTTGCGACTTGTCGGGATCGCAGTACTCCCATATGCCGTTGAGTGTAGCTTTATCACGTCGTAGAAAAAACCATTCTTGCCAATCAGATGGCTTCTTAAGAATAACGGTAGCCTTAGTTACCAGACTAGACGATTCGGTTGCAGCCATTGCGACAAGCAATACGGTGGCAGCAAAAGACGTACAACAAGGTATTCGCAATCAAACAAACGATAGAATACGCTTGAGGAAAGACAAGAGAACAACAGTTATTGACAAGAGGTGCAGCAGCACGTATCCGGGCTCATAACTATCAGAGAAGACAAGGTGTCAATAACTGCATATGAGAACTGTCCTCCCCGGCTGTCCTACGGAGTAGACACACGAGGTTATATACATGCGGTGTGCGTAAGTACATGACGTAGAAACAGTGGTAGTGAAGGTTGTAGAACATAGTCGAAGATTCGGCCAAGAAGTATCGGGCCGATTCCGGGAAGGGTAGTCTTGATTGGCAACAGAGGACACCCTGAAGAACAACAACAACTAATATTACGCATTATTAAGATATGGACTTTATTCATTAATAAACCCTTTAATCTGACAATTAAGAGTCTCACTGCCTCTACCTTAAACACTAGAACAACTAGAACGCCGATACAACTCGAGCCGAAACGACGCGACGTCGCACAGAACGATCAAAATCCATTAAGATGTTAACTACCCTAAATCGCGACCCTACAGTAATCCTTATGGACTATACCTAGTGGATTAAGTGGATCGCACAACTGGAGTCGAAGTGTGTGTTGTTGAACGTCTGGTCGAAGATCGACCCCAAACAGATGGCCTAGCCACTCGCTGAACCTATCGCCCCAATTAGGCCCTTGATAGTCGGCTATTAAGCAGCTACAGCGGCGATAAACCAATATTAAACCCAATACTGAGCGAATTATGGGCAGCACGCAGTGATACCCCTGTTTGTACTGGCTTGACTGTCTGACCTCTTAAACGCTGGCAAGACCTTATACAAAGAAGACGTAGACGACTTTAAGTCCATTTTTGAAGAATATAAGGTCCTTGATTAGAAATATTAATAAGAACAAACCCACTTCTCTTAGGTTACCAACTTTATTCGGACGATAGTATTCTTACACCTATTCACTAACTGCTGCAAGCCGTCCTAACCATATTGAAGCTGGATAATTAAACTCGCCGCTACTGTAGGCGTAAGATTAGAGGACGAGCTTAACAAAGCAAGGGAATGATACTAAGCAGCCCTTAAACTAATGAGGACAACAGCCTATTAGGACACCTGGCTTACTGAAGTGGACTACGCGGTTACAGAAGCCAAAGCGACTGGTGTACCTAACTGCCTGAATAATTAATTTATTAAGAACGACTTCGTGAAAGCTACAGTAAAGAATTTCTAAGGATGGACAATCTCATTTATGGAAAACGGCCTCCTAGATCCTACGGTGACGGCCACTGATATGTTCCTACGATTTAGAAAACAAGCTAACCTACTATACCTAGCTAAGAGCAAATTGTCTAGAGCAGCCTTTGCAGCTGGAGGACTAACTCTTACTAGAGAAGAAGCTAATGATAATGCTGATACTAAACTAACCTATGGAAGAGGTCGCAACCAACGTCAAAAGCGTAGTTATTGTGATAGTGATACAATTAACCATATAATGTAGAAGTGTAAGGCTTGTAATGGACTATATAATCTTAACAAGTGTTAGTATGCAATGCCAGAGACAGCGCCTCCAAATTGGAGAGCCTGAGATGGCGTTAAGAGAATGGCTTAAGAAAGGATTAGCAATAATGCTGAACTTTAGGAGGAAATACGCTTAGCGAAAAGGCTACGATTAAAGACCCTAGCTCTTAAGAAGTCGCACTTAGCAACTCTAACAATAGAAGCTTCTACAGAAGAGTGACTACATAGAAGGCAAATTGGAGAGGTTAATATTGCAATAGCCGCCGCCTCTTTTATAACGAAATAGTCAAGGTACCTACTTAAACAATCCTTTATCCTTAACTTAGGGACAACGTGCTATGTAGCAAATGATATTAGACAATTCACGAACACTTGGCCACCTACACTAGGAGATTTCTTATAGGTAGGGAACTTACGCGTATAGATCATAGCATATAGCTTACTATATGTGAGAGTGAAGACTGTAGGCTTAACACGCTGCCTTTACCTTAGAGATGTGGCCTTCTGCCCAGACCTATACTGTAACCTTGTTTTATTTAGAGTACTCCGACAACAAGGCCTATAGTGGGATACTAAGTCAAACCCTACTGTACTACGCTAGTACGACAATAGTGCTGTTGCGCTCCTTAAAGAACAATACGGACAATGGGTTGTTAAGTATAATAATGTCTCTAAGCCAAAATTAACCTTTGCAATAACTAAAGCACGCATAATTAAGCCGCGACAACGAGCGAGTGGTGAGATGTGGCACAAATGACTGGGACACCTAGGACCTTAGGCACTTAAGCACCTCGTGCATCACTCTAAGGGGGTGAAGATTGTTGGCATTCCTACTGTTAAGTGCGACGCATGTGGAAGATCAAAGTCTAAGCGACAGATAAGAAGAACCCCCTGAACAATCCTAGAAGGTCTAGGAGAGCGAATAGCCCTAGACTTTTATGATTACGAAGAAGGGAGTAACACAAAGGAGAAGAGCTAAATGCTAATTATGTGCAGAGTTACTGGTATGCTATGGGATTTCTATTTTAAAGACAACTGACCTGCCAGATTAATTATTAAAACCCTCTAAACATTTATTAAATTTATGAAGAACTAATTTGGGATTATGGTTAAAGTCATTGAGACTAATAATGAGACGTTTCGCTCAGCCGAAGCCTAGAGGTGGAGGGACGAGCAAGGTATAGCAGTCGAGCCCTTAGCACCTGATACCCAAGCCTAAAACGGCGGAGCTGAACGCTTAGGGGGTGTGGTAAAGGAGAAAGCTCGTGCAATGCGCCTTGACGCGAATCTACTATGGGAAGTATGGCCTGAAGTGACTCGAACCGCCGTATACCTATACAATCGAACACCTAAGTATTCGAATCGCTAGAAGACGCCCTATGAAGCGTTCTTTACCGCTATCGCCTTTTAAAATAGGATAGTCACGTCCCCACGCAAACTAAACCAAACCTATCTATAAGCATATGGTTGCAAGGCCTTTGCCATAACAGATAATACGAAGCGTGGCAAAGGACGTCTACAAAGACTCAATCTAAAGGCATGGATTAGATACTTAGTAGGTTGCGTTTCCTTAAACATCTTTAGGATATGAATACTATTAATAGGCAAGGTCATTAGCACCCGCAACATAGTGTTTAACGAAGATAGCATCTTTAATAGAGATATAAAACACATTATGGACAATCTTATACACAGTACCCTTAAAGAAATTACAACTTGGATTAGGACGATAGAGCTACCGCCTTCACCATTACAACAGAACGATGCTACAAGCAGGTTCTATGAGGATGAAGCGACGGACGACTCTCCTTCTAAGCAAGTGGGGACACCCTAGTACGACAAGCGCGGGAGGAAGGTCATACCCTACCCAACGCCGCCAAGTACACCACCACCAGCAGCCTTATTGGCGCAACTGATGAGCTTAGATGGATACGAGCAGTGCCCCAACTCGCTGCCCAGCGCTAGAGATGATTAGGAGCTAGATCCAGCCCTGCCTTGCCCTGGAGGAATACAGCCTGTTGAGAGAGCCCTCCTGCGTGAAGAGGAAGGAAAGCTGGTTGATCCCTAGTTGCCCCTCTCTTACGATCTGGACAGACTCTGATCTCCACTTAGTTCCTTACCTAGTGAAGCGAAAGCCACTACACTATGGGCCGCAGCCTTTATAGCTAGTACTAAAGTAGGTCACGTTTGTGAAGTAGAGGGGAAGAAACTAAATAACGCAAGCATTGAACGCATGATAATAAAAGGCTATCAGCCTTATTATAGCGAACTGTCACCAGCACCTCCTCTGAATAGGCTCAAGCCTACGCACCCACTCTACATGCTCTTTAAGAAAGCTGAGGAAGAACACCTTAATAGCCACAAACAAACGAAGTTATAAACTGAGGTGCCTACTATTTAGGCAAGATAAGAAGGGATCTAGATACTGGATTTAATGTGGGTATACACCTACAAGCTCGATCAGCACCACTACTTTCAGAAGTGTAAGGCAAGGCTAGTTGTCCGAGGCGATTAACAGAACAATGTTACTACCTAAGAGACCTATGCCGCCACACTCGCAGGAAGATCGTTTAGGATGCTAATAGCTATTGCTGCTTGGTTTAACCTAGAGCTAAAGCAGTACAACGTGACTAACGCTTTTGTACATGCATTGATTGATCGTATTATCTACATGCGAATGCCACGCGGGTATGCACGTCCAGGCACGATACTTCAGCTTTAAAAGGCGCTGTATGGCCTGCGGATCTTACCCTTACTATGGCAAAGGGACTTCACCGCCTACCTTATAGAGCTTGGTTTCTCTGTAGTTCCACACGAACCATGTTGCATGGTACAAAAAGGAGTGTTTATCTTCTTCTACGTTGATGATATTATTCTCGCGTATCACCCACGAAACCGTACACTAGCAGACCAGATTGTGAAGGATCTCCAGAAGAAATACAGCCTAATAGGAGGAGGGGATTTAAGATAGTTCCTTGGAATAAAGGTGATAAGAGACCGAACCTAGCAAAAGATATGGCTATCGCAAGCCGCGTATATCGACAAAATCGTCTAACTCGCAACTAATCATAACCTTCGCCACGATACCCCAATGGCTCGAATAGAGCTTACTGGCCGCATAGACCTCGCAACATATAGAAAGATTAACCTATACTAACGCAAAATTAGCTCCCTACTCTTTGTAGCGGTGAATACACGCCCTAACATTGCATTCGCTATCTCACAACTTGCCCGCTTCCTTACTAATCTAAGCCTAACACATTAATAAGCAACTGACCGCGTCCTCTTATACCTACACTCTACACAAACATACGCCCTAGAGTTTAGAGGAGACAATAGTCTTATTATAGCTAGCAACGCATTGTTTGCAGACAATATAATGGATAGGAAGAGTTCCTAAGGGTACGCAATTAAACTATTTGGCGGTCTTATCGCCTGGCGAGCCAATAAGCAGGACACGGTTACCACTTCGACAACTGAGGCAGAGCTCCTAGCACTATCCCAAGTAGCTAAGGAAGCTATGTTTACGCGGATGCTGCTTAACGAATTTTAAGTAACACTAGAAGACCTAGTAATTACTATTTAGTGCGACAACAAGCAGACAATTTGGCTGATTAACAAGGAGATCTCTCAGCTAACAACCAAGCTCTGACATGTGGATATCCACAATCACTGGCTATAACAGGAGGCAAAAAGGAAGTTAATTAGAGTGACATATGCCCCCTTAAGCGATATAATCGCTAATAGATTCACTAAGACCCTTCCTATTAGGACCTGGCCCTAGTTCCTAAGTTAAGTAGGACTGGCAAACGTGAAGAACCGCATGATCGTAGAGCAAGGAGAAATAGATGCGATAACACGAAAGATTAAAGCCTTAGGGAGAATGGTAGATGCTAGGACATCCCAAATCACCTAAGAATGAATAGGGAACAGCTCAAGACGAGGTCGCCGAGCTGAGGGGGTGTGTCAGATTGGATAGGTGATCCGAACAACTATTGTGAGTGGCAGGAGAGAGATAAAACAGCCCCTACCCAAATAGGGATAGTATGAAGGATTAGCCAAGAACCAAAACAGCGCACAAGCAGACCTCTAGAGGGAGGACACCCTAAAGAACAACAACAACCAACATTACGCATTATTAAGATATGGACTTTATTCATTAATAAACCCTTTAATCTGACAAAAGAAGCTAATTTATGAATTAGACAGCTCTTACTAAAAAAATTAACTATTTAAATAAAACTATATTAGCTAGAATAATCTAGGTTAGCTTCTTTTTACCTTACTAAATTACTATTATAGAAAAATAACTTAGTATTACTTATTATAGCAATAGATAACCTCTTTTTATTAATATTACCTTAAAACGCTTTTTTGTGTTAATAATAGCAGAAGGGATAACTGCTATTATTATAATATTTTAATTAGAAACTTCTTAGTCGCAAAAAAACCATAGTAATTAATTAGAAGATAAAAAGCCTATCTAGTATAATAACCTTTCTAATAATAACTTTAAATTTACTAACCTAATTAACTCTAAGTCTAACTTTGTATAAAAAATACTTAAATAATAAATTAAATAGTGAACTGCCTAATAAAGACTTTTAGAACGCTAATAATTAAAAGCTACCCCCTAACTATTAGTTTTTAATTTATAATACTAGTTCTCTAACTTATTTTACCTCTAGAAGCATCTTAAGCTACTAAAATAGGTAGCTTAATTTATTACTAGCTAAGTAGCTTTTTAGCTAACCTACTATATATAGGCACTTATTACTTTTAGCACTTTTACTTTTAGTTATTTTTTTACCTAGCTAGCTTACTACTAATTTAGTAGCCTTTTAGCTAGCTAGCTTACTATTAATTTAGTAGCTTACTAGCTAGCTAGCTTACTACTAATTTAGTAGCTTACTAGCTAGCTAGCTTATTATTAATATAGTAGCTTTCTAGCTATTATATATATAAAACACCTATAACTTTTAGTACCTCTATTCTTAGATATTTTTACTATTACTAGTAGTCTTTATAGTTTTAAAAGCTACTTTACTCTAATTAAAAACTATATAGTTAGATTAATATATTTTTTAATACTTTTTTACGCTCTTTTTAATTACTAAGTAGAGTGCTCTAACTTTTTTATTATGTTATTTAAGATAAAAGCCTTTATTATTCTACCTCTAGGTAGTTAATTTAATAACACATAATTACACTAGCGCGTAAATCAATAGCTAGAAAATTTTTAGTAAACTATATTTTTATATAATATTAGAGCTAAGAATATGCTTTATTAGTAAAATACTAAACACTAAGATATAGTTTTTAATCTAGTACTAATTTTACTTCTACTAATTTACTTTTAACTACTTTTTTAATATTTTTACTAAATAGTAACTAAATTAAAAACTAAGACTACTATTAGAACTATAGAAGTCTATTACCCCTATTATTATAGCTTTTCTTACAGCGTTATACCGTATACCAAAAGGTCTGCGATATTTCTCTTCCTAATATTACCCCTATTATAATCCTCTTTAGCCCTAAAATAGTACTAGTTATATTAAAAATCTACTAAAACACTTTATTTTTATATTCTTTTCTTTTTTTTTTAAACTTTAAAAAGGTAGTTATATAATAGTCTATACTAGTCTTTCTACTAAGTATACTTTATTACCTTTTTTATACCTTATTTTTTTATTTATATCTTTTACTTTTCTAAAGATACTTTTCCTAGTTAGTATTAGTATATAGCTAGTATAGGCTTATACATTATATTATTTTTATATAATAAAAAAGCCTTTTATATTTCTTTTTTATTTACTATTTTAAAATAGTACTAATTTACCTAGTTCTATTAACTATTCTAGCTGTCCCTAATAGGTTAGCCCTATAAGGCTGTGTACCGCCCTTACACTTAACAGGTCTGCATTAAAGACCTTCTGAAAATTTACATTATGGATACACCCACCTTTCTTTCCTTACCAAAAGAATTGCGGCTCCTTGTCTATGAAAGCCTACCTGGAACAACAAGACACCACATTCTCAGAAGCACACATCACCACGTCGACGGAAGCACACCAATCGACGATTTCGAGCGAGTATGCTGCATCACCTTCGTGACTCGTGGCATACCGACATCCATGCTGTCCACCTGCAAGACTATCTACTATGAAGCCTTACCCATCATTCAACGCACCATGGAACAGTCGATCATCCGTCAACCTCCACGAATTATAAGCTGCTATGGAGGCTGCAGCGGTGCTGGCGTCGAGCTGCTCATAGGCAGCGTGGCAATGGCATACAAGGCTCTGAGACACGATCTCGCGATGGTCAGCGCTCGAATTCAACGTGGCGGCAGGCACAACAACGAGCGTAACGTTATTTACCGAGTCAGACTGGACCGGACGTTTGGCGAAGAAGCAGGCGATGCGCCCCCGGACAGCAACAGACACCGGAAAAGAATTGCGCGGCTACTCCGGAGTCCGCCCGAAGACCATGAACACGTACGAAAATCAGTGACGGACATGCAGATTGAGATCCGACGGCTCCGAGTCCCTGGGAAACACAGGAAGTACAGCCTCCAACCCTTGGTTGCGCCTTTCTCGTCCCCCGAGGGTACACGCGCCATCGGTAAATTCATTTTACAGGCGAGCCGGCGCCTCGTGTACCGCCGACTTGAACTCAGTGCATCGCCTAATCCGGGCTTTCGCAAGCCCAGCGTAGAGTACTTAATCTGTCACAGCTCCGTGTCTAGGCCCTCTCTTTCTAGACTTGGGAGGGAGATATCAGAGGGCTATACTGCTTTCTGCTACCTAGCCAAACAGAGCAAAGTATCCATAGATTTGGCAGGCTACGCGCTAGTGGATGCAGAACATAAAGTGCAGGCCGCTGTTCCAGCCCAGGATAACCACCTAAACAGCTACGGTGCCAGGGGTCTTGTACAAATCCTTAGGAGATTTACAGAGCGGGTCTGGGAAGAAGAGTGGAGTAAGGGTGTAGTGTCGACGTGGCGCTCGACAAGGAGACTCGAGGATGGACTTTATAATAGCACTCAAAAAACCCTCCTGCAATAAATTTTGCTCGTCAGGGACGACAAGGACACCGCTCGGTTACGTATAAATTACGGCCACGGTACGGCCGAGAAGGCAGGTACGTTCCTACGGCTTACAACTAGCCATTCATCACACCTCCACCACGAGTTTGCCGCCTGCATGGCAGTCTTCACATGATAGCCGTGACTTGGCTGGCCGAGCCCTCCACGTTCAGCTCATGCCTTCACCAACCACTGACTAGTACTCATACTACACTATCATACATACTCATCATCTCCACCGTAGCGTTTTCCCATGTCCCGAAAGTGCACCAAGTCCCATCCCGTTCCTAAAAATACAAACCATGAAGCAATATATCAAGAAGACACACTCCCACCGTCCTCTTCAACACCACTCATCCACTGCACCACTCGCCACGCCCACACCCTTCGTCTCGTCATCATAAAGCTCACTCTGCCCTCACTCTGCATGCACCACGCGTTCAAACTCCGCTCCGCTTTCGAACACTACCCCTTCAACACCCTACAGCTCATAGTAATCTATTAAATCTACTTCCTCGCGCACTCTCGATAGATAGACATGGCGGCATTTAACAGACCGGGCCATACGACCCACTGCGCCGCAGCTAGGGTATCGTATTGGAGGCAGCGCCTGATCCCATGGATGATCATGGACGATGTCGTCGAGGACTTACCGGGGGCGCATCGCAGGAGATGTATTTAAGCGCTGTGCTGTTCGGCAGGCTAATCCAATCCATTCCGCGATGGAAGTTCCGCCAGCATTGTTATCGCTGCAATAGTGTGGCAGAGTATCTGTTTTCGTGTCTTTCATTTCCAGGGAACATTGAGCTCCAGGCCAGGCTGAGCTTCCCTTCCATCTGGCTGGCGCTTTTGGAAGAGAGGAAGATGCAAGAAGCATGCGTCCACACAGGACTCAAACTCAAACCCAAACCTGAACTCCACCCCAGCCAACCACCCATATCCAAAAGGCCAAAAAAAAACTCCATCCGTCCTACTCCCATGACCCTCGCCATAACAACTTCCTCAACGCCTCCAGACCAGACTAAAAACTCCACCAGCCTCCTGGGTTCTGCCCATCGCTATACTATACCATACTATACGTGCGGGGAGAACGCCGTCCGTGCACACAGTCTACCTAGAATAGGATCGAGGGAATGATTTCTCCGGCTTCGGGGCATTAGCAAAACCACGTCGTGGGTTGCGCTCTGGGAGGGAGGCCGCCCCATTTTTCTTCGTCGCGACATCTGGAGGGCTCGCCGGCGGTCATGTGACGAGTCCTGGTCCAGTAAGTTGACTCCAGTAAGTACTCGATGATCTTTTCCTGCCGTTTAGAAGTCGCCACACGGACGGACCATATTGTCTTCAGGTACTTGATGAGGCGTTTAGGAGGCATTATCAAGTCCCCCAAGAGGGGTTTTCCTGCGGAAGTCATTTTCGTCGTCCTAGGCTTCGTAGAGTTGGGAATGGAGCGTGGGCGAAGTTGTGTTCTTGAAAGACTATTGTCTAAGATTTTGCGAAATGCCGGTATGGAAGATGTTAGTTTGGAGCGTCTGGCTGATTCATCAGCATAGCAACAAGTAAAATAGTTCCACAAGCACAGCATTCACACAATCGTCATTCTCTCGCTTACATGCCCATCTAAAAGGCACTTGATTTCAAACTCCTCGAAATGCTGGTGCCTACTAACCAACCTACTCCCAATACGCCATGACGCCCCAACCAAGCTCGCAAACACCTTACAGCGGGTATCATGACAATTCTCATCGTTGCATAGCGCCGAAATCGAGTTTCCGCGCAACCTTATCCGTGCGCCCAGATTCGATCTCCCCGCCTCTTCTCTTCAAATCCTCGCCCATGGTCTTCTCCATGCCTCCTTTCCTAGGTAGATTCTCCTTCTTCGTCGGCTTCGGTGCATTTGTCCAGTAGGGATGCTCCAGCGTCTGTCGTGCAGTGAGGCGCTTCGCAGGATCCATGGTCAACATAGCGCGCAGTAGCTCAATGCCGTCTTCGCCCATGAGGGGAAACCGTTGACGCCAGTAGCTCAGCGGTTGAGGTCGTTTGGGCGGCGCGTTTTCAAAAAGGAGCTGCCATTTCGGGAGCTTGGATACGCCAGGCCAGTCTTGTTCGGTGGGGTTTCCAAAGACTTCGGTGGTTCTAGTGAGTTGCTCTACGTCTGTGTTGGAGGGAAGGAAGAAGTCGCGGATGGCTAGTTCCGCAATAACAATTCCGGAACTCCAGACGTCGACACAGCCGCCATAGTGCGTAGACTCAAGTAGGAGCTCTGGCGGCCGGTAGAAACGCGTGATGACGTTGGAAGTCATGTTGGAATCTGGGTTTCCGAAACTTCGGGCGAGACCAAAATCGGCTAATTTGAGCGTATTGTCGGCGGCAATCAACAGATTGTTTCCCTTGATATCTCGGTGGAGCACATAGTTTTCGTGGCAGAACCACACGGCCTGACACAGCATGTTTGCCCACATCTTGATATCGGCGCCGCCGTATGCTAGGGTGTGGTCTTTCCACAGTTCCTCCAAGTCGCCGCGCGGCAGATGTTCGAGGACGAGCGAGATGTCCTGGTCCTTGGCGGAGAAGACGGCGAGGAGGGTGATGATGTTCGGGTGTTGCAGCTCGCACAAGTGCTTCATTTCGCGTAACGAGTCGAGGTTGATGCCGTCCTTGTACTCTGCGTTTACCTTCATCTTCTTGATGGCGACAAGCTTGGAGGGGTCGTGCCGGAAGTGTCCCCGATATACAACGGCGTAGGTACCTTCACCTAGGCGGGAGCCTGCGTGCAGCTAGTCAGCGGCAGCGCGGATGGGTTGGCCGTGGGGGCATACCGAACACGAAGCGTTCGCGAACTTCTTCGTTCATCTGGACGGCGATGTCCTGGCCAGGGTCGCCGGGGCTTGTAGCTGCGCTGGCGGCCGACGGCGAGGGAACGCTCTTGTGGTTCAGGATAGCAAGCGCCTTTGCTTTGGCTGCGTTTGCGGGCATGCGTGCACCCGGCGGGTTGGGCCTGGGGCTGAGGGCGGGTGATTGGGCCATGGTTTCGTTTTACCATCACCCTGTGCGGGCCAAGGTGCAGTCACTGGGGCTGTGAAAAGAATAGGTCTCTATTCTTTCAGTGACGGCTCCTGAAAGAATAGGGACCAAGGGAGGCGTTGATAGCGAAAGAACGCGCTCCGTGCACGGGCCCGCTCGCGCTGCATCGCACTTTCCGCGTCTGGTCACCTCACATGCATGGTCGCACTTTCCGCGTCTGGTCACCAGTCACCAGTGACTCACCACCATCACCTGCACCACGACAACCCGTGGACCTCGACGCTGCACGCACTCCCCTTCGCACGCCGCCCGACATGGCCACCTACGCGTGCCCACCGCCGCAAGGCTCCTATGTGCCGGCGAGTCCTACGTACGCCTTGTCCAAACTCCCGCTACCATGCGTCGCCCAGCTAACCGGAGAGCAGGCTCTACGTCCGCAACCTCCCCGACAAGCTCCCCAAGGAAGACCTCAAGCGCAACCTCTACATGCTCTTCTCCACCTACGGCATAGTCGTCGACATCGTAGCTCTGAAGACGGCCAAGATGCGCGGCCAGGCGCACGTTGTGTTCGGCAGCATTGATTCTTCGACGCAGGCCATGCGCGCATTGGAAGGCTATGATTTCTTCGGCAAGGACATGGTGCGTTGGGATACCTCACCGGCTTGGCCAACCAAACACTAACCATGGACAGCACATTGCGTACGCGAAGACCAAATCCAACGCCATCGCAAAACTCGACGGCACGTACAAGATTCCCGAGCCAGACCTCCCCAAGAAGGATGCTACCGAGCAGACGGGTGCAGCGGCGGCAGTCTTTGGCAGCGCGCCAGCAAAGGCTGTCCCTGTTAATGAGCAAGACAAGGCCAAGGGCACCAAGCGGGCCCGCGAAGAGGAAGAAAAGGACCAGTCGGAGGACGAGGACGCGGAGATGCAGATGTCGAGCGACGACGACGACTAAATGTGATACAAGACACCCACGAGGTCGGGATACGGTGTTAGGAGATCAGCTGTAACCTTGGAATCTAGGATGCTTCTCCATTGACGTCTGTCGCCCATTCGTGTCGAAACGAACATGTGGCTAACTATTTCCAGGTCTGCAGTACTGCCTACGAGACGCGCACGCCAGTCAAAAGAACATGCACCGCGTACGCCGAGGACGAGCTCCGCTGCAGGCTATGGACAGAGACTCCAACATGCAGAAGGATCCAAGTTGGCGAGATGCTGTCTTCGGCTCCGCGCCTGAGTCGTCACCGTGCTGTCTATTTCAACGACGAGCTTGAAGCATTGCGGATGCTATATAACTGCTGTGACAGAGGATATGTAGTATACTCTAGGGGTATCCAAATTTGCCACCCACAACTCACATGCTGCAGCCACGACCAACTGACTCAGTACATGAGACCGTAGTAAACACCCACGAACCTCCGTAACCCAGACACAATACTTGAAAGCAAAGCCCCGCCACGAATGCATGAACAGAAATGAAATGTCCACCCCCGCCGCATATGCATGATATCATAGGAGATGTCCATCCCGCCGTCAAACGCCGTCCCGATGCATCTACGAGATGCTAACCTCATAGGTTATCAGCCACCAGGGCCGCCAAGTTAGGCGCTTTCCCTTGCCGCTCCGGCGTCCTAGCCCTACAATACTCCTCCGCCTCCTGCATGATGGCATTCCTTCTCGCATTCGCCTCTTTCTCGTCCATCAGGTCCCCATCCTCGTTCAGCACCATGCCCTTCGCCGTCAATTTCGCCTTCACGAGCGGCACCAAGTCGGCAAAAGTCTCCACAAGCGGAATCCCATACCTCTCACACACAAGATGCACATTCCCACTCTTCCAAAACCGCTTATCACAACAGACCACCACCTTTCCGCTATGCGCCCAAAGTCCCAGCTCACACATAGTAACCGGGCTCATAGTCGCATGATCAAAAAAGAAGCATATGACGCTCGACTTGGTCAGCGCCTCAAGCTCCCACTCGACCTGGGTGCGAAACGCGACGTTCTTCGCCTCCGGGGTGATGGACGGGTCCCAGTGGCCGCGGCGCGGGTTGTTGAGCGTGACGGGCAGGGTGCAGAGGTAGTTTGCGAGGAGGGGCTGCCACTGGACGGCGGCGCCCATTTCGATGGAGCCGGCTGCGAAGACGGAGAAGGGGCGGTAGGTTGGGGGCAAGGGGGGGAGGCAGTGGATGAAGTGGGGGTGGGTGTCTTGGGCGGGGTTGTGCGTGGGTGGGGGGAGTTGGTGGTGGGTGTCTGGGACGTCGCCGTCGATGTCGGTGGGGCCCTTTTTGGTGGGGGTGGGATCGATGGAGGTGTGGCAGTGGGGGCAGGTAGGCGGTCTGTTGCAGAATTTGCATGCTTTCATGTCTTGTTGAGGTGCGGGTGCGGCGACTTTGTCGCTGGCCGATGTCATGGTGTTTGAGCGCGAGAGGTGGTTGCAGAGTTGGTGGACGCGCTTCTGGGCTGAGAAGGTGCTCGATCTGGAGACTGAGGGGGAGGAGAGGGAGGGCGAAGACTGTGGGTTGGTGCTGTGGGGGTTGTTAGTTGTGTCGCCATGTTGTGGTGGGGAGCTATGTAGGTTGGCGGGCGTACGTTTGCAGCATAAGGCTGAGTGCACGGACGTTTGGTGTCGCAAACGACAATGGTGTCGCAATTTCAGAGGGGCAACGGTGCTGTGGAGGCAATAATGCGCGTGTGTGAATGAAAAAGGTGCTGCAGTGTGTTGTGTACAAAACAAACGTACTTGTCGCACAAGTTATATCTCCCTCTCCAGTCACAATCAGGCCTCTCTTCCAGATGTCGGTACGTACTGCGCCTTGTGGCGGGGCTCAGGCATCAACGGCCATCATTCGTCCCCAACACCGTGCCACATCGCGTGCCACCCCGGTCCCATTCACCGCCTCTTGAATGGTGCTGGAGCTTTGGCGGCTACCTGGAGTCGCGCGGTACCATGGTATACTTTTGGCCTGGCGCGTGGCTGGTGCGGCCTGTGATGGGTGAATGCGGGAAGGGGGAGTGCAAGGCCGACGTCAAGGCCACTTTATGACGGCCATCGCAATACTGACGGAGCAAGCAAACTGGGTAATGACTTTGATGGAAGTGTGAGTTTGGGGTGAAGGCAGTCTGGTGGTCGGAGCTTCTCTACGGTAGACTTTTGGGTTTTCCTGCTCTTGGTCGGCTCCTGGGCTTCCCTTCTTCTGGTGTGCGAAGGCGGCTGCAGAGGTATCGCGGCGGTGGGTGTATGTTGAAGCAGTTGCCTACGACGGGACTTTTACCGCACGCTGGGTCAGGGTGTCAGTCGGTGTGTTTCGGTGTCATGGTGGAAGGGCGGCTGACTCACCTGGGGCGCGATGAACCGTTACTGTGAAGATGAGAGCAAGAGCTGTGAATACAGAAGTGGAGGTAGCAGTGTCGACGCTTGAGGTGCCTTGCTATCCTGCTGACCGGAGTCAGTGGGCATGCAGTCATCGTCCTGCCTGAGGCGTCTCTTTTTCTACTTTTTGCAATTCGCTGTCAATCTACATGGTGAGGTCAAGTTGGAGTACGTTAGTATGTTATTGATCAGCCGCTTGATTAGGCTTTGAGACATTCATTGAGGACCTGGATCAGATGTACGTTATGCTCCCTCCGCCTCCTTCTTTCCTTCACTTTTTGGTGGGCTGACGAACTAAGGCATGCACTGCTACACCACCGAACGCAAACTTCCAGCGCTGATACCCACTGCAAATGCATACTAATGATGCTGCCCTTTGTAGTCCGCCAAGTGGTTCCTTTTTGGACCCAGGAGAGATTCTTCAGATCGTGCAGTTGTCCATGCTCTTCCTTCCCTCCTCCTCAACCACCGACTCCATGACCGGACAGCTCCTCAGCGGATTATCATGGAATACCCCCCGAATCCGAAGAGTCGGCGTCCCATGTCCACGAGCCAGCAGCTCCGGCGTTGTCGACCAACCCGGCTTTTGTCCCTCCTCCGCCCATAGGCCCCGGAAGACCTTCTCCCGCTCATCCACCTGCGCTCCCACGATCTGGAAACAGAACGCTGTCGACAGATCGATCTCCATTCCACAGGTGCACGCAACACCGCTGAACTTGACCGTTGCATACTCAGCCTGCTTCGGCATCTCCATACCCGGCGGCGTAACGATACGTCTATTCCCCAGCACGAGCGTAGAGCGGGACTTGCGCAGCCGGCCCTCGGATGGCACAAGCCTCGATGCGTGAAGCTGCAGGCTAGGTATCTTCCGCAGCGTCTTGGAGTAGCGCTTTCCGACCTCCCGGGCGCGCCAGGAGAGGCCACAGCAAGGACAGATGACGCCGAACCGGATGCTTTTGCACGAGTCGGTGATGGGCACCACGGCGGGTTCCTCCATGGGGAGAAAGGGCTTCACCTGCCCGGACGTCTTGCACGTGCCGCAGGGCTTGTGCGGGCATTTGCAGGTGAGAGCGCCGAGTGGGCGATCGCCTGGGCGGATGCGGATACCGTTTGAGGTGCCGCAGGTGCAGCAGGACCATTTTGCGTCGGAGGTGTCTGCGCTGTTGTCTTGGAATGGGTCGTCGTTGTCGTGGGAAGCGCGCTGGACTTGGACGGTGGGTGGGGGCCCTTCGATGGCGAGGCCGTCGATGATGGTGAGGCGGGGTTGTTCGCGCTTGGTGCGGTGAGCTGTTCCGTCCTGCGATGTGTCTCGTGGAGAGCACATTTTGGGGGATGAGGTAAGTGAGGTTAGGGTGAGGGGAGAGGGGAGCGGACGTGCTAAGAAGAAAAATCGGAGCAGCGTGGAGAGGTGAGAGTTTCACTGTTGATATTGTTTGTTGTGTCTCTAGTTTGTTGCGCGGTTGACCAGGTGGCTAGACAGCTTTCACTCACACCTGTTCAGTGAACATCATGTTCGCGCTTGATCTCAAGTTTCGCTGCTTCTGCACGACCACGACTATCCCATCGCCTACATCCGTTGATACCCTCTCACGGTGTCCTCGTCCATGACCAGATGACAACTCATTGCTTTCTGACAAACGATAGTTGAGAGTGAAATTGCTTTGTTCGCATACCGTCAATACCCCTCTCGTGGGCCCTTGTCCATGACTAGACGACAACTCATTGCTTGCTGACAAACAATAGTTGAGAGTGTAGTTACTTTGTTCGCATACAATCCCCATAAGCGTTGCTCACCTTTCGATTTTCTCTCGCAGATCACCGTTATCATCGCACTACAACACGTTTGATACGTTGTTTGATCGGAATTTTCCTGGATTTTGATATTCTACATGTTTTTTTGATGTTATTTACGTCTTCGTTGAATGCCTGTTTCTTCTAGCATTCTTACCGCTCCTTCTTCGCTCTTACTACTATTTCCTATCTTTCTCAACCCCCAGTCCCCTGACTCCCATCCGCCAGCCACCTAATCACTGCCGGTGCAGATAACATTATTATCTCTTCCTTCCCTGAAATCTACGGCCCCCAACCCAACTCGCCGCTCACCAGTCCAGCATATAGTTATGCCACGCCTTCCTATAATTCTCGCACTCCGATGGAAGCAGATTACATGGCTTGCTGCTCTGGTGTCCGCAATACTTACAGTTTACGTTGTTGGTACCAGATGAGGTGTTGGCCTCAGTGTGTTCTACCTTAGGTAGCGTGTTACCAAAAGTGCGCGATGGCTTCTTTCCTGATGATTCGTTGGAGTTGGAGTTAATACCAGGTGACGCGATGGAGTCGTTCTTACCAGCAAGGGGCGGGGTGAAGCGTTTCGTAGTCCGGGATCGAGCGGGCGTCGCACCGGCTTCGTCATTTAGAGTGCTGTCGCCTTCGGAATATAGCATCATGGAGTCGAGAGATTTTCCATGCCCATGGGTACATCTACTAGGTTCTTGCGTTCCACGTCTAGTAATCCCACACGAGATCGGTTGGTCTCGACGCTGTACACAAGGGTCGACGAAAGCGATTGAGCGCTGCGGGGCGGACTTTGGTGCTTCTTGCATTTCCCCAGGATGCTTCAACCCCGGGTGTGGCATACCCCTACTCAGTTCAATACAACCGCCGACTACAGGAGCGGCAAAGTTAGGTTCTGTCATCTCCTCGTACACATGCTGGCCGCTCAACCTAGTCGTCTTGATAGGGAAGAATACCACGGACGTGGTTTCAGAGACGCTGGCTTGGGTGGGTTGCGGCGATGCAGGTGAATAGTCCGGATTGTACACCTTTCGCTCGGAATTCCCCTTATGTCGCTGGGCTCGTACCGGGGCGGACTTGGGGGTGTACTTGTTGAAGAGAGTGTTCATGCGAACTTTGAAAGTTGCAGAACGCGGCTTATCTGCCTCAGGCGTACTTGTCCTAGGTGACCTAGGTGACCTAGGAGTGTCCTTGGGTTCAGGCTGGACTTCGACTGCGGAGTCATGCGTGGGGGATGATGGCAGGGAATCCGAATCACGCTCCAGCAATCGTGTTCTTTGCGGTGGGCATATTCTGCGTCCGTATATGTGCGCTTACCTTCTTCGTTGTATGTGCGGTCCTCTTTTCGCGTAGGGGGGTGCGTGCATTTAGAGCCTGTAGCGTGTGGCGTCGACACTGGACCAGCAGTGTGTGGACGGGGTGACTCAGGAGGGCCACTGGAGTGGGGATTAGTGAGCGATCGAATGCATGTTTTGAACGATCGCGCCATTTTGGTGTCGTTGCAGATGTATTATGCCTTCGGTACTGAATGAATGAAATACTGGGCTTATGATACCTCCGGGGTTTACCGTTCCCGTGTTTTGAGAGGACTCGAACTAGGTAGGAATCTACCAGGATGAATTCAATCGGAATTATGCTTTTGGGAAAAATTATACTTTAGGTATTTAAATTCATGAGATTGTGTGTGGTATTGTGCGTGCATATTAGTGAGCAAGGCAGTGTTGGTCAGCGCTTGCAACAGTCCGTATTACGGTTCGTACGGTATCGTTCGAAGGCGGTTTTCGGCGGTCCGTACGGTAGTGGACTCCCACAGTAATTGCAACCGTACCGTACCAATTATTAAGCCGTATTACGGCTGTACGGTTCCTAATTGGGAAGGAGGCGTGAGTTAAGCGTTTAGGTGCGTCCGGGCGTCGGATATAGCAGATCTGGACTGCTTTGGGCGTAGGATGTACCCACATCGTGCGAATGCGGAGCTTCAACTCCTAACTATCTTTTTGCCCTGTTTCTTATACAAAAATTAGCTTCTTTACCTTGGTAACCATCGCCAGCCAAGACCAACGTCTATCAGAATTACTAGACAATCCGCACCGTTGGTGGACAGAAGTCAATTAAACAAGGTTCCCAATACTCTACAAAGTGGCAATAGATCACCTCTCTGTGCCAGCAACGTCCTACAACTGCGAGCGGTGCTTCTCGTCCGCCAAACGCACAGTCACCTGCGATCGGAATTCACTATCCCCAGCCACAATTAAAGCTTGTCAACTCCAAAAGAACTGGCTGACAAGAGACGTCGTCCTAAGTTACCTCAAGGACTTGACTTCTTATATAAATCGCAAGGAGAACGCACCTCTAGCAGTCAACAACGACAACAGAGCTCTAGACAACGCGCAACTTATACCTCCTTCCTAATTAGGACAATTGTATATTATTTCTGGCCGTAATTTCACCATAGAAGGCTTAAATTGATCATTACGGCTTACTACCAGTCCCGTATAGACCTCTCCGCCGTAACGTCCGTACAGTAATGGCTAGCAACCGTAACGTAACCGTAGTGGGCTCAAACCGTCCGTAATACGGACTGTTGCAAGCACTGGTGTTGGTGGACAATGAGCGCGGACTGTACGTCAACAACTTTGATCTAGAGGAAGACTTCGCGCACGTTCGGTACATGGTATAACGCTGTTAGGGAAAGCTGTGTGGTAACAATGTTGATTGAACTTGATTTGGACGTGCATTTTGAGCGGTGGTCTTTGGCGTCTTATGCGAATAGGTTTTCACAATGCATAGATAACTTTTTGTACTGGTACCTAAGGTACCTTAGATGGTCACTATCGAACCGCCTAGCGGAAGATTAGCTGTAATGTAGAGGCTATACAACCAAGGTTGAACTCTTTACTCAAACACTTTTCCCCTGTATTTACTGTACATGCGCGCCCCGGCCCAATGCATCCGCCGACCGCGTGCGTTCCCGATTGGATTTGGTACTCTCTTCTCGCATATTCACACAAATCACTGTCTAAGTCTCTTGCCAGGTTATTTCTTTACTGTCATTCCAACTATTATTTGCCTCGAAGATCATGTCTACCGATTTCCGACATTATATTAATATCAAGTATGTAAATGTGAGACTAACGTCCATCACTGTTGGTCGAAAAACACCCCACGCCGAAATGAACCGAGCTTCCGAACATCATAAATTTTTGTATCATGACTGTATAGTTTTATGGTTAACTAGGGGCCTTTTTCAGCTACTTCTCTCCCTATAGCTAGTCTGTAAAGCGAAAATTACAATGGCTTTAAGTATGCTGTTGATGATTCTGTTTGCAGTCTCTGAAACCATCTTAGCTTCTGACCCCTGCATAGCTGTCGCCACCAATGTTTTACCACTCCTTAGAGGCTTTGGACAATACTTATCCTCAATAGGAATATGTATTGAGCCTATTGTAGCATTTAGCACATGCAAACATGGATTCCGAATTTATCCGTAGTGGTTGATCTACTAGGTCTCTTGGCGTGCGTTTAAGCGAGCTGCTGTAAAGAAAGCTAGCAAGATTACTCTGCTGTAATGTATTTTACAATACTCGAAGCCTTAACTCTTCTGGAAGCGCCTATGAACAGTCACATGATAGCTATTTTTAGAGGCTTTGTGGCCAGGTGTCGTGCCGGCAAGCACGCAAACTGCCCTCCTGCAGTGCCCCTTCCCACCACCACCACACAGACATGGATCGAGCCACCTAGGTGTTGTTGCAGCCTCTCCCTCCAGATGTGCCTAGAACATATGCTGTCCTATCAGAAAGGGGCAACGTGCCTATCTCCACATTGTGCCATCGCAAGCACGGACGACGCTCGAAAGAGGACCTGGCTCAGAGCCGGCAGTATCTCACCCCTGAAGAAGAAAGAGCACTCGTAAAGTTTGTGCTACTAATGTCTAGTCTTAGGCACCCTGTGCGAATTAAGTACATGCGTTCGCTAGCATTCCAAATCGCCCTCCGTCGATCCACGAACAGACCGCTTAAGCCTCCAGGCCCTAATTGGCCCTGGGCGTTTGAGAAACGCTATGTAGAATTGAGAGCGAGGCGGGTGAAAGCTATGGATTGGAAGCGACACAATAGTCACATATACGATAAGGTTACAGAGTGGTTCGAAGTGATTAGCAAAGTACTAGAAGACCCCAGCATTTTGCCAGAAAACCTCTATAATATAGATAAGACTAGGGTTATGCTTAGTATGCTTGGCTCCGTCAAAGTTCTTGTAGGTAAGGACGATATCTGAGACTATAGGGGCGCTGGTGTCAAGCGCCAAATAGTGTCTTCCGTCGAATGTGTCAGTGCGGACGGTAGGTCGCTGCTACCGCTCATTATCTGGCCAGCTTCGACCCATAGAAGCAATTGGACTACGTACCTAACCCCTAGGTGGCATTTCAGACATTCTAAGAATGGGTACAACGACTCCAAGATTAACTTAGAGTGGCTTAAGCGCGTTTTCGATCCCTAGACCAAAGAAGTAGCTAATGGCAAGCCACGCGTCCTTATTAACAACGGCTTTGGAACAAACGCATGAAATAGTAGAGATCCTGGAGTTCTGCCTTAAGAACAATATTATCCTATGTCGTCTACCATCTCACACCTCCCACAAACTCCAGCCCTGTGACGTTGGAGTCTTCGCACCCTTAAAGACAGCCTATCGTGACAAGGTCGAACAACTTAATTAAGGAGGTATGGATCAGATTGGCAAAGAATACTTTACTTTTTTATACAAATCTGCACGAGACAAGGCATTCACAAAGAGGAATATCTTAGCTGGATAGGCTGCAACCGGTTTGTTCCTATTAAATCCAGAAAGGGTGCTCTAAGGAATTTAGAAGCCCCCACCCAAGCTTACTGTTCTGGACAGCTCTTAAGGGCAGCTGGTATCTGCTCTGCGAGACGAGGTACTGCAGACTCTAATAACTCCAGTGACACTAAAGACAACAGAAGCTCTTGCATCGCTGCAGAACCTAATAGAGAAAGACACTCATACACTTAATAAGATGAGCAAGCAGCGCCTGTAGAAACGCGTACGGAAGATTGTGACCGCAGCTAAAATATCCTTTGCTAAGTGTACACTCCTACAGGATTAAAACCGCTTCCTATTCTAGGTAAATAACGCCAAAGCTTGTTAATTAACAAGATTAGTAGTCCTAGAGAAGGCGAAGGTAATAAGCTATTAAGATCTAGAGGAGGCGCGAGCAAAGCGTGAGGCGAAAGATTAAGCCGCTGCAGCTAAGGGAAAACGAGGTTGTAAGCACAAGACCCCTGGAACAGAAGAGGAAGAGGCGGGCCTATTAGTGCTGAAGAGCAATGCGGTGGCACTAATAGAAACCAAGCCAGCGAACATTATAGAGGTGTTATGGAGGGTTCTAGTAGCGAAGATATATTAGGAGCTAGAGCTACTTTATAGACTTAATTTGAACCTAATAAATTGGGCTTGTTAATTATCTTGTTTGTTGATCAGACGGCCGCTAGAAAGGCGCTTTACTAAATAGGTAATAGCGCTTTGCGGAGGGGATTACATAAGGCTTGAAGAGTGGCGAAATCATAAGCTGCGCCACATGTACCTCTACCTATCTATTCTTTATATATTTTGAATCATTCACAAGGTCCTGGCCGGTGCGGTTCGGCCATCCTCCCTGCTAGCGGTGGCAACTCGAAGTACCATCTCACATAGACTGCACCTTACCATGATTTCTAAGCAAACCGTGATATTTTAGCTATGCTGTTTCTGTGCTACGTTGAGCCTGCCGCTTTAGAGACCATGTGTTTGCCATACCTATCTCGTGCTAGGTGTTATTCTGCTTACTAAGTTCCATCGCCTCTAACTGCCATGTCGCAAGAGTTTTGTAAGATGATATAGTAAAGGGATGTTGAGGACCTAAAACTACTGTCTGCAGCCCGCAGCAGTCCTCCATTAGTGAGATGGCTTTGTTTGTGAGTCCCTGACCCTTTAACGTAAACGCGAGATTGTTCATGCTGGTCAGCGTGTCTGGATGCTCCTCCCCAAGCACCCTCTTGAATGTCTCCATCACTTGCACCTCCAGCTCTTCGGCCTCCTTCCACCGGCCTTGATTCCAAAACGTCGACGCCAGGTTGGCCATGCTGGTCAGCGTGTCTGGATGCTCCCCCCCAAGCACCCTCGAACATATTCCTAGTTCTTTTGCTTGCAGCTCTTCGGCCTCCTTCCACCGGCCTTGATTCCTGTACGTCGACGCCAGGTTGGCCATGCTGGTCAGCGTGTCTGGATGCTCCTCCCCAAGCACCCTCTTGAATGTCTCCATCACTTGCACCTCCAGCTCTTCGGCCTCCTTCCACCGGCCTTGATTCCTGTACGTCGACGCCAGGTTGGCCATGCTGGTCAGCGTGTCTGGATGCTCCTCCCCAAGCACCCTCTTTCTCGTCTCCATCACTTGCACCTCCAGCTCTTCGGCCTCCTTCCACCGGCCTTGATTCCTGTACGTCGACGCCAGGTTGGCCATGCTGGTCAGCGTGTCTGGATGCTCCTCCCCAAGCACCCTCTTGAATGTCTCCATCACTTGCACCTCCAGCTCTTCGGCCTCCTTCCACCGGCCTTGATTCCAAAACGTCGACGCCAGGTTGGCCATGCTGGTCAGCGTGTCTGGATGCTCCTCCCCAAGCACCCTCGAACATATTCCTAGTTCTTTTGCTTGCAGCTCTTCGGCCTCCTTCCACCGGCCTTGATTCCTGTACGTCGACGCCAGGTTGGCCATGCTGGTCAGCGTGTCTGGATGCTCCTCCCCAAGCACCCTCGAACATATTCCTAGTTCTTTTGCTTGCAGCTCTTCGGCCTCCTTCCACCGGCCTTGATTCCTGTACGTCGACGCCAGGTTGGCCATGCTGGTCAGCGTGTCTGGATGCTCCTCCCCAAGCGCCCTCTTTGTCGTCTCCATCACTTGCACAAACAGCTCTTCGGCCTCCTTCCACCGGCCTTGATTCCTGTACGTCGACGCCAGGTTGGCCATGCTGGTCAGCGTGTCTGGATGCTCCTCCCCAAGCACCCTCTTGAATGTCTCCATCACTTGCACAAACAGCTCTTCGGCCTCGTCATACCGTCCGTCAGTGAGCAATGCCATAGCGCATTTCCGTGCTAGGACTATCCTATCTTCCTTCTCTTCTTTAGGGACCTCATGAGACAGAGCATACCTAGCATGGGGAAGCAATCGTCTCCATTTGCTTCGATTTCCGTGAGTATGGTCTGGGAACACTCTAAGCAGCCGTGCAATAGCGTGTTGACTCCATTGGTCCAGCCTCTCTTGCTTTTGGAGCCATCCCCGTAGAGCACTATGTACTAACTGGTGGAGGTCGAGCGCAGACTCGGCGGGCCGCCTAGTAACAAGCCCGTAGCTGTTAAGAATTCTTATCGCAGCTTCCCTTTCGCGAGGGGAGGGTGCTTCTAGAAGATCGAGCGGGATGTCTTTTCGGTCTACTGAGGCCGCAAGAAACAGATATTCTGCTGCTAGTGGATCACTACCGCGGATCTGGTCCATGGAGATGAGAAGTGTGGTGGCTACAGGGCCTGTTGTGCCATATTCTTGTAGCCTGCCTTCCGATGGTACACGGCTGCGCTCGCGAGCTTCCTCCTTTTGCCTAAGCAACTGTAATTGGTAGTGTCCTAGCGTAGTGTTTCTGGTGTTGATGTACGCTGCTGCTTGGACAATTGCTAGGGGAAGATATGATAACTCTTGCAGCAAAGGTCTCGCCTCCTGTTGCTCACTTTCTAAAATTGGAGTCTTTAAATAGTTCTGCAACGTCCTTCTCGCTACATCGGGCGTCATTTCCCCAAGCTCTACAATCTTCTGTAGTTCTAGCCTCTTAGTTATCTTGCTGTTGGTGGTCGTGAAGATGATGGAACATAGTTTGGACTGTGGCAGGTAATCGATCAAGTTGGCGGCCCCCGGTGCTGTGGACATCCCGCCGGACCCCAGGCCAATGCGGTCAACGTTGTCGAAAATGAGCAACCACTGCTTTGAGCCCTTTCTGCTCAGATAAAGTTTTACCAGCTGCCTGATATCTGCCTTCTTATCTGCCCAGCCAGGAATGTCAAGCTTTTGCGCAATATTTGCATATGTCCGATAGAGACTGTCTGCGTCGCTTGCGTCGATCCAGAAGACCGACCAATTCTTGTTCTTTCGTCTTGTCTGGTACACAAGCTTGAGCGCCAGCTGTGACTTGCCAGTCCCTTCTGGTCCGGTTATTGCCATCATTGTAGTTTGCTTGCCCGTGAAGAGACTTGCTTCCAGTTCAGCAAGCTGTAGCTCCCGGCCAACAAAATGGTCGTTCTGGGAAAATGGGATAATAGACGGAGCGGCATTGGCTGCTTCCACCTCAATTTGGAGTCTTCTCCACGCCTGCTCCTTTCCCTCGCTGTAGGAAGTAGACATAAAGATGTTAAGAAGTCCGAGAAGACAGTATACCTCGTCTTCTTCTTCAGTCGTCTGGCGATATTTGGCCCATTCCATTCGCTTATGTACAGTGAATTCGTCTAATAGACAGTTCTGCAGGGCCTTGACCGGAATGCGAGTAATCTCGTGTATCAACTGCTCGAGGGATCGTTTATCGCCTATCCGCTGTCTGTTGGAAGAAAAGAACTCGATCGATGCTGGAGCAATAAGCTCCTGAAGTGTCCAGCCTCGAGTGAACCATTCGCTCTCCCGAAAAGATGCCTCTAAGGCAGGCTCTTGGCGTATGTCGGCTGCAGTGGGTACTAAAACGTCTGGTAGGAATACATAGCATCTTGTTGCATCTCTGTACTAACAAAACATCGAGTTGATTGCTCTCGAGAGCTCACGAAGGTTCTATTTATTAATGCAACACGTGTCGATCCAGAAGTACTGAAGCTGGTCCTTGGCCGCCTGTTCCGCACAGAACTCGATCTTTTGATAACCCTTCTTCTCTTTGTAGGTGTTGCCTCCGATATCTTCGAAGAGAACCTTAGAATCTCCCTATCTGTGTGAAAGGATAGCATAGGGTGGAATAGTCTTCCCGCTGAAGTCGGTTGAGACAAGTCTCTTGGAATGATTGAAGTGAAGAAGCCGCATCGTTACCACGTCGTTTCTCGGTCAAGGAAGCAGAAAACACAGACAATCCAGGGCAAGGCGCTGTTAGGAACTAGCTAAGATGGGTGGATATGGATCGTGGGAGAAAGCGCAGTTGGTGGAATATGATGGTTGAGTGTGGGTTGCGAGGGCGGCCTCCCAAGGCTGTGCACGGGGGGCGCTCGATGTGCTCAGCCCCGCCCGGCTGACTTGCTCAGGCGAGCGCCCTTGTCTTGTGTTCGCCCGCAAACAATTCAACAAATTCCATCTGCTTGCTAACGATTCAACTTAATTGATGCGGCATCGAGGAAATAAGCCTTGCAGGCTTAGCATCCTAACGGCCGGGGTGAAGTGATATCGATAAGAGGCGAGCCCGTCCTGCTGCGCGCCTCAGGTCCGCAACCTCCAGCCACAACTGGGAGCGCTCGCCTGAGCAAGTCAGCCGGGCGGGGCTGAGCACATCGAGAGCCCCCCCGTGCACAGCCTTGGGAGGCCGCCCTCGCAACCTATACTCGGCCATCATAATACCTAGCAAGAGATAGGTGTGGCAATCGGATTGTCTCTAAAGCGGCAGGCTCGACGTAAACAGCATAGCTAAAATATCACGGTTTGCTTAGAAATCATGGTAAGGTGCAGTCTATGTGAGATGGTACTTCGAGTTGCCACCGCTAGCAGGGAGGATGGCCGAACCGCACCGGCCAGGACCTTGTGAATGATTCAAAATATATAAAGAATAGATAGGTAGAGGTACATGTGGCGCAGCTTATGATTTCGCCACTCTTCAAGCCTTATGTAATCCCCTCCGCAAAGCGCTATTACCTATTTAGTAAAGCGCCTTTCTAGCGGCCGTCTGATCAACAAACAAGATAATTAACAGGCCCAATTTATTAGGTTCAAATTAAGTCTATAAAGTAGCTCTAGCTCCTAATACATCTTCGCTACCAGAACCCTCTATAACACCTCCATAATGTTCGCTAGCTTGGTTTCTATTGGTGCCACCGCATTGCTCTTTGGCACTGATGGGCCCGCCTCTTCCTCTTCTGTTCTGGGGGTCTTGTGCTTACGACCTTGTTTTCCCTTAGCTGCAGCGGCTTGATCTTTCGCCTCACGCTTTGCTCGCGCCTCCTCTAGATCTTAATAGCTTATTACCTTCGCCTTCCCTAGGACTACTGATCTTGTCGATCGACGAGCTTTGGCGTTATTTACCTGGAATAGGAAGCGGTTTTGATCCTGTAGGAGTGTACACTCAGCAAAGGATATTTTAGCTGCGGTCACGATCTTCCGTACGCGTTTCTGCAGGCGCTGCTTGCTCATCTCATCAAGTGTATGAGTGTCTTTCTCTATCAGGTTCTGCAGCGATGCAAGAGCTTCTGTTGTCTTTGGTGTCACTGGAGTTATTAGAGTCTGCAGTACCTCGTCTCGCAGAGCAGATACTAGCTGCCCTTAAGAGCCGTCCGGAACAGTGAGCTTGGGTGGGGGCTTCTGAATTCCTTAGAGCACCCTTTCTAGATTTAATGGGAACAAACCGGTTGCAGCCTATCCAGCTAAGATATTCCTCTTTGTAAATACCTTGTCTCGTGCAGATTTGTATAAAAAAGTAAAGTGTTCTTTGCCAATCTAATCCATACCTCCTTAATTAAGTTGTTCGACCTTGTTACAATAGGCTGTCTTTAAGGGTGCGAAGACTCCGACGTCACAGGGCTGGAGTTTGTGGGAGGTGTGAGATAGTAGACGACATAGGATAATGTTGTTCTTAAGGCAGAACTCCAGGATCTCTACTGTTTCATGCGTTCGTTCCAAAGCCGTTGTTGATAAGGACGCGTGGCTTGCCATTAGCTACTTCTTTAGTCTAGGGATCGAAAACGCGCTTAAGCCACTCTAAGTTAATCTTGGAGTTGTTGTACCCATTCTTAGAATGTCTGAAATGCCACCTAGGGGTTGGGTACGTAGTCCAATTGCTTCTATAGGTCAAAGCTGGCCAGATGATAAGCGGTAGCAGCGACCTACCGTCCACACTAACACATTCGACAGAAGACACTATTTAGCGCTTAACACTAGCGCCCCTATAGTCTCGGATATTGTCCTTACCTACAAGAACTTTGACAGAGCCAAGCATACTAAGCATAACCCCAGTCTTATCTATATTGTAGAGGTTTTCTGGCAAAATGCTGGGGTCTTCTAGTACTTTACTAATCACTTCGAACCACTCTATAACCTTATTATATATGTGACTATTGTGTCGCTTCCAATTCATAGCTTTCACCCGCCTCGCTCTTAATTCTATATAGCGTTTCTCAAACGCCTAGGGCCAATTAGGGCCTGGAGGCTTAAGTGGTCTGTTCGTGGATTGACGGAGGGCGATTTAGAATGCTAGCGAACGCATGTACTTAATTCGCACAGGGTGCCTAAGACTAGACATTAGTAACACAAACTTTACAAGTGCTCTTTCTTCTTTAGGGGTAAGATACTGCTGGCTCTAAGCCAGGTCCTCTTTTAAGCGTCGTTCGTGCTTGCGATGGCACAATGTGGAGATAGGCACGTTGCCCCTTTCTAATAGGACAGCATATGTTCTAGGCACATCTGGAGGGAGAGGCTGCAACAACACCTAGGTGGCTCAATCCATGTCTGTGTGGTGGTGGTAGGAAGGGGCACTGCAGGAGGGCAGTTTGCGTGCTTGCTGGCACGACACCTGGCCACAAAGCCTCTAAAAATAGCTATTATATGACTATTCATAGGCGCTTCTAGAAGAGTTAAGGCTTTGAGTATCGTAAAATATATTACAGCAGAGTAATCTTGCTAGCTTTCTTTACAGCAGCTCGCTTAAACGCACGCTAAGAGACCTAGTAGATCAACCACTACAGATAAATTCGGAATCCATGTTTGCATGTGCTAAATGCTACGATAGGCTCAATACATATTCCTATTAAGCTAGCGCAGCCGGTTGTGAGACACCCAGGGATATGAGACACCGCGCAGAAATCCTCCACCCCTCAAAAAAATCGCGATATCTCCACATCCACCCTACCAAAATGGCCAATCGTGAGGCAGCAATTCAAGCAGCTATTACCGATCTCAATGCTGGCGTTTTTCCTAGTCAACGAGCTGCTGCAAAGGCACACAACATCCCCCTAGCCACGCTCTCGAGGCGCGTACGCGGTTCACAAAACTGGCAAAACAGCCACGTATACCAGCAACGATTAACTCCACAACAAGAGGACTTCCTTGTACAATGGATACTTGAAGAGGACGCACGCGGGTATCCTCCTTCTCACGCTCGTACACGAGAAATGGCGAATCGAATCCTAAGGATGAACGGCGAGCCCACGTTAGTGGGTAAACACTGGATATCCCACTTCATCAAACGCAACCCACGCGTCGCCTCTATTATAGGTAGGAAGATTGAGGCTGCGAGAGCTGAGGGAGCAACTCAGGAGGCAATACGCGAGTTTCTTGAGCTCTATAAGCAGCTCCGCGTTGAGCTGAACATACGCAATAAGGATACATGGAATATGGACGAGACTGGCAAGGCCCTAGGTGTATGTGCAAACACTAGAGTACTCGCAGACAGCCAGAAAACAAAGGCTTACTATCAGTCGCCAGAGAATCGCGAGTGGGCGTCGATAATCGAGTGCGTTTCGGCAATGGGCAAGAAGCTGAGGCCTGCGGTTATTTTCAAAGGCAAACACCTACAGAGCACCTAGTTTCTATTAATAATACCTGACTGGCTATACGCAACCTCAGAGAATGGCTAGACATCTAACGCGATTGGCGTTGAGTGGCTGCAACGCGTATTTCTGCTAGAAACTGCGCCCTCGGAGGATCGCTGGAGGATGCTGATTTTGGATGGCCACGGCAGCTATATAGACCTAGACTTCCTGTGGATCTGCAAGCAGAATAAAGTCAGGCTTCTATTTCTCCCTGCTCACTCATCTCACGTTCTGCAGCCCCTAGATCTCTCTGTTTTCTCAGTAGTAAAACAATTCTATCGCCAGCAGATCTAGGAGTTATCACACCTTGATGATGCTGCCCCAGTCAAAAAGGAACGCTTTATTACTGCCTACCACGTTGCCAGAGAGGGTGCAATCACTAAGAGAGTTATTCGCGCTGGATGGGCTACTGCAGGCATCTGCCCATTAAACATTGAGCGAGTAATTAACTTATCTCAAGTCGCTCGAAGGCCTGTTACGCCACCTCGCCAGAATCAAGCTCAACAACCAATCGAGAGCTATCTCTCTACCCCCCGCGGCCCTTGTGATCTGTTTATAGCTTAGCGAGCGCTTTACAAAGAGCAGAGTATAGGCCGGAAGGTTCACCAACTGTTTGAAAAAGCTGGCAAGGCAATTGCAGTTGCAAATACTCGCTCAGTAGCGCTAGAAGCAGAGAACAAACGATTGCAGAGCCAACTTGAGGCTCTTAAGCCTCAAGCACCACGAAAGAGGGTTCGTATGGACCCAAATCAACGCTTTGCCAACGTAGATACGATTAAGATAGCAGTAGAGGCCTCTAAGCTTATAGAGCAACAAAACAATAGTCCTGACAAAGAAAAGGAGGCAGAAAAACTAGCAGTAGAAGTAGCAGCTAAAACTCTGCAATCTATGTGTAGTGAGTGGCAATTGTAATTACGCTGAATCAATTATCGCGATTTTTTGAAGGGTGGAGGATTTCTGCGCGGTGTCTCATATCCCTGGGTGTCTCACAACCGGCTGC
The DNA here is from genome assembly GCA_014281115.1 of Laburnicola sp. R22_1. Classification (NCBI taxonomy): domain Eukaryota; kingdom Fungi; phylum Ascomycota; class Dothideomycetes; order Pleosporales; family Didymosphaeriaceae; genus Laburnicola; species Laburnicola sp. R22_1. The sequence goes on from JACONQ010000011.1 coordinate 325,821, forward strand.
GCTAGCTTAAGGATAAGTATCATCTAAAGCCTCCAAGGAGTGGTAAAACATTAGTGGCGACAGCTATGCAGGGGTCAGAAGCCAAGATAGTTTCAGAGACTGCAAACAGAATCATTAACAGCATACTTAAAGCCATCGTAATTTTCGCTTTACAGACTAGCTATAGGGAGAGAAGTAGCTGAAAAAGGCCCCTAGTTAACCATAAAACTATACAGTCATGATACAAAAATTTATGATGTTCGGAAGCTCGGTTCATTTCGGCGTGGGGTGTTTTTCGACCAACAGTGATGGACGTTAACAAGTATGGCATCCATAATCATCATTAGTCTCCTCGTGTTCTCTTTCCATTGAGCTTATCAATTGTTCTGTCACATTCATCAGATACCAATCCTCTCCTGGCATCCATTACAGAAGATTTACTTACCCGTACTCGGACGTGATCCAAAGTCCCTCGTATCCCAACTACCGCGAAATGTTGGACTAACTGCTGGTCCATGAAACGCACTCATATACGAATTCCAGATCTTGTGCAGCGGCGGGCGTGAATCCATGTCCGCCGAGGTCGAAGTGGCAGGACGCGAATGTGAATCCACCGGAGCCAAAGGGGCGGGTCGTCTCAGTGCATTCCGCCTAGTGACCATCCTGCCAGCAAGATAAGGTACTTTTTGGGGCGCGCGCTGTGTCGACTCAGAAATTTTTAAGTCTTGATGGATGCGTGAGGGGAAGGTGCGCCACTTGCGGGACGGCTCGCGCTGTGGGTCCGTGGAAGGAGTGGTGGACCGGTCTTGTCCGTGCGGGCCATTCATTTTCTGATGCTCATCAGGACGAGAGTACGACGGTGGGGGTCCAGCGAACTCCATGGGTGGATGCTGGGCGAGTGGGTGGGCATGAATGCTGAACTTACGAGAGCCTGAAGGTACATCGATCATCTTTGGTACATCGATTAGTTTTGCTGGGCCGAGATTACGGACTGTCATCCCCTGCGCTTTCATAATGCGTGCCTCTTCTTCAGCTCCAGCCTGGTTGTGTTTGGACTCCTTCGGGGCCGAAGACTTGCGGGAGCGGAGAAAGTTGCTGAAACCCATGATCTCGGTTGAAGTGATCTTACCTAAGGATGTGGGATGTGGGTTTTAACTCAGGGGTCGAAGGAAATTATAGCGCTTTCAGCTTTTGGAAGGGAAAGTTATATAGCGCATACATGTACACATTGTTAACATTTTCCGACAAAACAATGCACAATGAACAAAGAGGTTATGATTCGCATAACACCATGGGAACAAAGAATTGAAAGCAGTAATTTGGATTCGATCATGGTGTTCAACTCATTGAAAAGCCGTATTCCAAACGATCCTTCCATGGCTCCTACGCTATATTTTTATTGTATGGGTGTCTGCGTCACGAGTCCGACACAATTAGGTGGGCCTTTCCAAAAGGAGAATTTAAGTCTGTTAAACTGTATATTAGGCTGGGAGATAGAACAGAAGACCCTTCGAGCTTACAGAAACTATTGACAGAATATCGACCATGTGCCTACTCTAGATGTAAAAGGAAACTAACGATCCAACATTGCTGGACACAGTACTCTTTGTTAATCTTGCAATACTCAATGTAACACCAGAATACTAAAGACTTACTAACCTACTTCCTTGGGTGGCGAGACGCACGGTGAAGCGAGACAAAGTAGAGGTACTTCGACTTTGGGCAGTGGATTCTCTCTCATAAAGACTAGCGCTTACTATAGCTGTACCGGAATAATTTCTGTACCCTCTTAACATACTCTGTGCCCTGTTTGGCCTGAGGAATACGATCCTATCCACACTTTTTAGCCTAAGGCGTGCGAGGCGCTCTTTTATAGCGATCTTGCGACCTTTCCATATACCACAACCACAATACTTCTACGACTCTATGTTACTTACATATCGGTCCATGGGACCCTCGAAGACTTACTTTGGTGCTAGGTAATCAATATCAGCCCTATGGCTGGCGAGGTGCGCAAGTTTATGCGAACTCGCCACCCTGGTTGGTACTTCTTATCAAAGACCTGCCAAACCTGGCTAGAACGAATTGATCTCTGAGACTAACGATCGCTGTAAATTACTTATGTCATTCATACAGCTAAGCTAGTCGGCCATCAGCCTGAGGCTGTGTAGACCGTCTGCATCAAATCTTACAAAGCAAATCAGATTATCTGACCTTAAAGTCCAAGCTGTCTGTAATAATCTAATGTCTATCCCTGCGTAGCGAGACGCACAGTGTGGCGAGACAAATAAGGGGTACTTTGACTTTCAGCAACCGGAAAGCTCATGCGCACGACGGATATTGTTATAATTCTACAAAAAAAATCTGCTGCAGCGAATTCTAAATGTCTATGTTCTACTTTGCCTAAAAATTACCTTCGCATTGTTGCTTCCGCGCCTGATTTGTACAGCGCCTTGTATCGTGGCAAAACATGCTTCCCTACCTACAGCGTCAACCTTGAGCCTTTTTCGCTCTGAATCTTTGTGGAACAGCTTTATTCTACCCTTAAAACCTCCCTCCTATACTAGGAAGTTATCATCAGCCCTATGCGTGCTGTGGGGCGCGATTTCATGCAGCGCCGCCCCGCCGATTGGTACTTCCAGCGGAAGCGAACCACCAATCCGGGCTAATGCGAGATGACCCCGCACGTCGCACCTCATACACCCGCAGGTATTTTATTATAAGGTATGTGGCTGTGCAGATTGCGCAAGCGCTCGGAATATTACTAAATCCGACTTAGGATTAGGAGCAGTGCTACGCCTCGGCCGACGCTTGTGTAGTCAGCCAACACGTGTTAGCATCGAAACCAGCTTCGACACAGCTATCCTACAACTTCGAAATGCGGTCTAGTGGCCTCTGATAAAATACAGCTCTGCATTTATCACCTCGCCCTCCCGCCATTGTTCTCCCCGCTGACCGAACAAAAGCCCTGACCAGGCCACCACGTCCTCATGCTTCTCGAGCCCACTGGCGCCGATTCCTAGACCAAGCAGCAGCCGAGAGCTCGTCTCGGCTCGTTGAAGGGGAACACAGCAAGGGGGATATAAGACTGAGCTGAGTGCGGCGGCCCCGGAAATTGGAGCCCGCGCTTCAACAGGTGGGTTGAGCGTCACCGGCGAAGGCCGTCGTTGCGAGCGCATACGAAAGTAGAAAGGTTTGATACGTTCTGGTAATACAGCTGTTGTACGGTCAAACAACCAACGGCTCCTTTCATAAGCACTGCAATCTCTAGGGCGGTAGAGATGTGCTTCGGTTTGAATTTTGAGGATCATGCGGGATTTTGAATCGTTCATGTTTGTGAAGGATGAGTACTAGCGGAGCTGTGCCAATGGCTATGCTTGGCAAGACTTTACACTATCTAGAGCTGCATCCAGCACTCTTCTCTTCAACTATATCTACAAACCATCGCCTCCGGCGCAAGGTCTGTGTCAGAGCGGGTCGGCCGTCCTCCTTGCTAGCGTGATCAAGGTGTTCACCTCTTCGCCTGTAGTACTGCGGCAAAAAGGCCCTGTTACTAACCAAGAATTTCGCGAAGATTCCGTGTGGCAAATCATCAACTATATATTCACCTTGATCCCCGGCCCCCTCTAAAAGAGAGAGAATAATAAATAAATGATCGAAGAAAGAGTAGAAGAAATTGTTCGGTGCTGATGCAACTTCATAATATGATTGATTAAAGATTAACATCATATATCCACACTTTTCCACTTCTAACACCTATTCCAATTATTCTTCCAGACACAGCAGAGGTCGAAGGGCGGTACTCCGAGGGTAGCCACAGTACTCTCTTTGAATCATACGTTATCCATGTGTTATCCGAACTCAGTGCCGTGCACTGGTGCTGAGGAGGTGGAGGCTCCGTAACAGCTGTCGTCCAGTTTGGCGCTGTAGGGTCACCAATGACGATAGCACTAATCTCAGTGTGAAGACAGTAACCAGTAGAATCAAATGATAGATCGTGGAGAGACCTGTCAACTTGAAGCGTCTGCAGGTGCTTGCCGTTGCTGGCGTCCCAGATCTTAAGCGTCCTGTCGCCTGACGCCGACGCGATTCGGGTCGAGTCGTGAGAGAAGGCCACCGAGCTGACCCCACCGCTATGGCCCTCGAGCGTCTGCAGGTGCTTGCCGCTGCTGGCGTCCCAGATCTTAACCGTGCTGTCGCCCGACGCCGACGCGATTCGGGTCGAGTCGTGAGAGAAGGCCACCGAGTTGACCCCACCGCTATGGCCCTCGAGCGTCTGCAGGTGCTTGCCGCTGCTGGCGTCCCAGATCTTAACCGTGCTGTCGTCCGACGCCGACGCGATTCGGGTTGAGTCGTGAGAGAAGGCCACCAAGCTGACCCAACTGCTATGGCCCTCAAGCGTCTGCAAGCAGGCTCCCCATTCGTCCATCATAGCCGGTTTTATCGTGAGCCAGGGAGGTGCTTCGTGTTGGAATAGATTCCGTATCAAGCTTTCCCTTGGACTGAACACGAGTGCTGACACATATGTCTGAAGAGGTGCGTTCTCTATTGCCACCTTGTGATACATGACGAACCGACGGGCATCACGAACCAATTGAAGTATGGCAGAGGTGCCCGCTCGTTTCTAATTAACATTAGCATGCACTCGTCGTAAGTGAGGCGCTCATTCAAGTATTACATGGATCAAACTCTCAAGTTTTGCCATCGACACTACTCCCTTTAGCATGCTCTTGCAAAGACTCAGAGCCTCTAGCCAGTTAAGGTATTTCTGCCTCAGAAACTCGTAAACACTGCCATCGTCCTGAAGGTCAACCAGATCAGCTGCAGAAGAGATGGGATTCCCGTCACAAAGATGATCAACCCAGTAGGTACACGAGTAGCGCGACGACGCTAGTGGATCTGGTTGTGGGGGTTTGATCTGCTCGATAGGATAGCCTGGCTCATGCAAGCTATACATGTCTCGTTTAAGCGTGGCGGACATGGCCTGGAGCGATCTTGCGGCGAGTACGCGGTGAACTGCGTCCTGCCCCGACAGGAAGATGTCCCTGGATGCCTGTGTGAGTAGAAAGTCCTTTGCGGATTGATGCACAAAGTAGACGGTGTTCTCTCGTAGCGTGAGAAACGACCCACAGTGGCCAATAATCTCTTGTATCGACTTAGGATCGTCTGCAACATCCTCGAGCTGTTCAGTAAGTGCAACCAGCTCCTCGAGAGTGGTGGGTTGATATACGGTCGCAGCGACGGCCAGAATTTCCATGCAAACATCGGCATCGTCCGAACTGCATAGCTGCTGCATCATCCGCTTATAGAGTGAGTCAAGGCCAGGTGGAAAGGCGCTTAACTTCTTCATAACATTCCGCTTGGGGACATCTTTGAGGTTCTGGTATACCAACGCTACCCAAAGGAAAGTGCCGTCTGCGTTCGTGGATAGGTGACGTTGCACGGCTTCTCTTGTTTTGCTGTCGTACTTCTTGTCCTGTGATAGTTGGAGTACCTTCTGCTGGATGAAGACGCCAACAGCGGCCGATACCGACTCTGCGTTTAGCTCCAGGCTCAGTCTCACTCCCTGTCCGGCCTTTGCTAACCGTTCCTCGATATCCGGCCAGTTGCGGCTTGACACAATCCACTTGAAGCAAGGCGATGCAGAAGATTGCTGGGCGATGAAATCGAGCAATTTTGGTAAGTCCACCATACACTCATCGAGCGCATCGACGACCAAGTACGTGCTGCCTAAATTCGGGTCCTGCAAGATACTTGTGAAGATCTCAGACAAGGCAATCCATGCGTTTGCGTCCTCAAATAGCGCTTTGCCTGCGTGATCGTGCTTCTTCCGAATATGTGAGATAAGCGAAGGCTGCTGAACAACAAGCAAATACAGTAAACCCCGCAGCACAGCTGTGCTATTGTTGATTCGCGTGTCCGTGGCTTGGCAGAAGAAGTAGGACAGAAGATTCGTCTCGGCATTTGAATTGTTCAGCTCGTTGATGATGCCGCAAAGCAGCATCGTCTTGCCCTTGCTGGGATCACCCTTGATCCATAGCAATCGGCTCTGCTCGTCGTCCCGCCATCGTTGGAAGTCGGAGTTTTCGAGGATCCAGCGGTACGAATCCTCCAGCAGTCCGCCCTTAGCTTCCTCAATACGCTTCTTGTCATCGCGGGGGTCTGTCAGACGCAAATGTTGGATACAATTCTCGAGCTTGTCGATCTCGCCCATGAGCCGTTTGAACGCCGTCGCTGCCCCTTCACTATAGATAGGGGCTATGTAGACACTAAAAATGCCTTGTAGGGAGTACGCTTTATCTTCTCCAAGCTTAGTCACGCGATATTCTATCCACGACAATCGCTCATTGACGCTGAATTGAGATAATAGGCCTCCTTGGAGTGCTAAATTAGGGATACCTGTTATATCGTGAATTTGTTGTCTGAGTGAACTTTTGTCGCCAAGTCGCCTGCGTTCCCTGGAGTAAAACGTAACTGAACACGGGGCAAGGAGCTCTTGCAGCGTCCAACCACGAGTGAACCATCTGCTTCCCCGGAAATCTGATTCCCATAGCAATGGATTGTATTTCTCATTGCTAACTCCCACCGTCTTTGCCCGGTTGGATCTGGAAGGCAGATAATCCTTCAACTTCTTTTTCCTGCTCGACCTGATAGAAGTTGTGGACACATCCGATAAATAGACGTAGCATCGAATCGCGTTGCGGTACCAGCGGAACATGGATTTGATGGCCTGAGCGAGTTCAGCCTTGTCGGCCTTGTTGATGCAACAAGTGTTAATCCAAAAGTATTGTAAGTTGTCAAGTGCAGCCTGTTCTCCACAGAACCAGATCTTTTCATAGCCAGGCTTGTCCTTGCCTGTGCCATTTGTTAGGTTATCGAAGGTGACCTCCTCGGTATCTGCCCCCCAGGTATGCGAAAGTATCGCATACCGAGGGACGGCCTCGTTGGGAAACGGAGTGAGACTGAAATCGCCAGTATCACTGCGTCGCAAAAGTCGCATTGTTTCGCATCAGCTGGACGGGTGCGAGCGGCAGGAATGGGTTTTGGCCGGGTTTAAACGTGGCAGCCTAGCTGAAGAGACTAGCAGGGCGACTTGCTCGTCTGCCGAGAATATCAGTCCTAGGTGATCGGGGTTATGCCCTGCTATATCAAAGGCTTAGTGAGGTGTGGGTTGTGTGTGTTGGGCGTGAGTCGGATAAAGCTGAGGTCGAAGTGGGGTGCGGCTGCACAGGCCACAATGTGGCGCAGTACCTAAGGCTGACATGCAGAGGTCGTGCTGTAACTAGCTGAAGGCGGAATCGCATGCCATGCGACTTAGCCGAGTCTAGTTCACTCTTGAGAAGCGATGAACACCTTGGTGACGCTAGCAGGGAGGACGGCCGACCCGCTCTGACACAGACCTTGCGCCGGAGGCGATGGTTTGTAGATATGGCAGAAGAGAAGAGTGCTGCATGCAACTTTAGATAGTGCAGAATCTTGCCAAGCATGACTACCACCACAGCTCTGCTAGTACTCATCCCTCACGAATATGAACAATCTAAATCCTCATGACCGTCGGAGGTCGTACTGAAGCACATCTCCACGACCCTGAAGATTGCGGTGCTCATAGAGGGAGCCGCTGGTTGTTTGACCGTACCACAGCTGTATCACTAAAGCATGCAGAGCCTTTCCACTCTGGATGCCGATCCTGAAATGCCTTCGACCAGTTCTTGCCTGGAGGCTTCGGTGGTCGTTCCGACTCGTTTCGATAACGGGCAAGACAGAAGGCTAGTGGGGGGAGAAACTTGATTCGTATCGGTTGTCCGAGGTCTGATGACTGTAAGAAATACTGAACGAGGGCATCCTCTTCCCAGTCTGCAAGATACTGCTGACTCTTAGCCTTGTCTTCGATGGAGCGTCGGCCGCGTGCGCGATGATGGAGGGTCGATGCGGGGACCTGGCTATAGTCTGCTAGGGCTCGATACGATTTCGGCACGTCAGGAGGAACGCCTTTCGCTAAAGCTCGACTGGCCTTATCCATACTTGCTAGTAATGCTGGTGATCGTGTTGGAGAGTAGGAGCTGAGGGCGAGGCGAGGCGAGGCACAGCAAGGCGGGGGCACCAAAACGACCCCCAAAGAAACAAAGAGACCGGCACATGGCGGTTCTTCTAAAAAAAGAACAATGCGCCACAGTATGGCTGAAGGGTATCTTACTGTTCAATGCCGATGTTATATAAGCAAACTTCAATAGCGCTAATGCAGATAAGAAACCCGCTAAAACATCTAAGGATATCAAGGGTTGATCAGCCGACATCGGAACCTTCGGAATCTATCGTCTCGCAGTCAAATTAGACTTCAAAGCGCGGAAAAACATCTTTCTTAATCGGGCTTTCTTGTCATACCTCCGAAATCTAGAGAGGCCTAGTATGTCGTGAGAAAACAGGGGAGAGACCTTGAGGCGGCAATTTACGGCGTTGACGAATAGGTGTATAGAACGACAACCACTCGGCGGAACCTTACGAAAATCTGGAAACATAGACTCAGATAGTTATAGGATCTTTGTGTATTATTCAAAGTGCTATATATTTGTTAGGGGAAATTCGGAGAGGATTTTCCTCACAAATTGTCTCGGTACACCGTGCGTCTCGCGACCCAGGGACACACCTTACTTCGTCGATGCGTATTTTTCGCGGGTGCAGAGTTTCTGGGGGAAGGTGCTGGAGGCGAAGACGGATGCCGAGGAGAAGGCGGCGGCGAGTGCGTATGTGGAGGCTGTGAGTCGGGAGGTGGAGCCGCTGTTGAGTGATGCGGGGCCGTTTTTTGGGGGGAGCGAGACGCTCACGTTGGCTGAGGTAAGTTTTTACTCGGTCATTTGTTAGAGCATGGGAGAGGGTGTTGGAGCGAGAATAGCAGAGTGGAGGTACGGACTCCTCTTCTGATATGTTTTCGTCTCCTCTGTGTGTTTTGGGAGAGTTGTAAACTGACGGTTGTAGGTCTTGGCCGGGTCCTGGATTCTCCGGGTGTATACCCTTCCCAAATACGGGATTGTGCCTGCTTCGATACTCGAGGATCTTGCCTCCAAGGCGCCCAATTTCGATAAGTGGGCTCGCGAAGTTATCAAGCACCCGAGCGTTCTTTGTATCTGGGATGAGGAGAAGATCGTAGAAGGGACCAGGGGCTGGATTGGCAAGATGAGAGGGAAAGTGTAGAGCTTACTCCAAAAGGAACACATCTTGGTAGGACGCCCATCACTGGGAGTAAAACTGTATACTATTGATCGTTGTAAGTGAGCGGAGAAAACAAATCTCCAAAATGCCTTAGTTAGGAATATTGTAGTAGTTGAGTCTTGAATGCAATGCCTTTTGACCTCAGGATTCTACATGCCTGGAATCGTGAAAGCAGTGACAACCGACCATCGCAGCCCATCTTCCCAAGAAGATGCTTCCACGAATCCTTGAGCCCTAGCACACAGCACATATTCTAGTAAAACTACTCCTTCTCAGTTCCTTCTGGGAACCTGCGGGCGTAGCGCAGCTTCGTAAGATCCTCCACTTCGTCAACGCGAATGCGCGAGCTGCGAATCTCCGGACGAGCCAAGATTTCTTCGTACACCTTTCCGAACTCGGTAGAACTGGAAACTCCATGCTCCTTTGCCGCTTCATCGACCTCGACACGGAATCCGAGCAAGACCTCGTTGACGCGGACATTCGACTTCCAGTTGTCACGGCAAGCAGCGATGAGCATAGAGAACAAAGCACCTTGCGTCATAGCTGGCACCGGATAGAGTGCTATATCACCCTGAGAACCAGTACAGATGGTCCAAGTGCTCTCTGCCTTTTGCTCGAGAAGATAACCGATGGTGTCGCGGTATGCGCCTGCGAGCTCATTAGCTGCAAAACATCAATAGTAGGAGAATTTAGCTTACGGAAGTTGGCCTTGAAGCCGAGCTCGAAATTGTACTCCAGCTGCTCGTCGCTAATCTCGGGGAGTTGGGTATCGGTGTATTCGCCACCAACTAGATCACGTTATCAGTAGAGAAACGCAAGGATAGACAATGATTGCAGGCTTCATTGAAACTTACCGCTGGACCAGACATGCTGGAACGCTGGGAGCTTGCCAGCCCGAACTTGCTCGACAACGCCCTTGATGGCTCCTTTTGAAGCTACATCAGCAAAGGCGAACGTGATCCCCTTGGAAGTCCCAGCGTTCTTGATGAGCTTGTCGGCCGAATTCTGGTTACGGACAACAGCCAGGACGTTGCGCTTGGTGCGTAGGGCAGCGCTGACAGCGGCCGTGCCGATGTTGCCAGTAGATCCAACAACGAGAATGGTCTCCATGGCGGCTTTGAGGGACATTCAGTCTACTTGAGAGTGTGTAAAGGAAGTGAGAGGTGTAGAAGGCGGTGATTTGCAGTTGTTGTGGTCGCCGATTGTAGCATAATTTATGTGTAAGGCGCGAGGTTACAGGCGCTAGCCCGTTTGGGGTCTACGGTGTCTCGCGTTCAAAGAGGCCGACTGATTTGAAATCAAGGCTGCCCGTCGGTCGGTTTCGAATCACAAAGCGATAGCCTGCTCCCGTCGACCCATCTTTGTGCAGCGTTGCGGCCTCTGGGCGCACCGGTGGACTGGCTCATGTGTTGGTGGGAAGGCCTCCTCTCGCGAGACCGTCGACATGCGCAACTTGGTATGTATATGTGTACTGTACAGTACAGGCGGCTTCTTGCACGAAATCACTCAGACAGGGCCCATTCGGGCCGATGAGCCTCTTCGAAACCTTGGGGCCTATTTTTAGACCTTATTTTTCTTGTTGGAATCGGCAATCAAAATTATAGCTGCCTTTGAGTAAACTATTCTTAGAACATGCCGAGATTTGATCTGTGCTTTAAAGCCCAACAGTTCGCTGTCCAAGCCAGTCATTTTTCATCAACAGTTCGCTGTCCAAGCCAGTCATTTTTCATATTGTTCCCCACCCATTTACAGAAATCTCAAGGCCAGGCATATACTCCAAAGACCATAACAAGCGATGGAGAAATTTTCCATTGAACAATTCGTTAAGGTCGCCCGTCACTAGAACCGCCTCGCTCGCTTTCAAAGGGTGTATTGGTACGAGGACAATGAAGAATGGCGCCCGTTCTATGCGTGTCTTCTAGGAGACGCAGATAAACTGTCCCTGCTAGACGCAATCCCTCTACCTCTACGGCTGGGATTATTCCGATACCTTTACGACGATCAAAACTCAAGTGACCAGCATGAAAAACTTCTCATAGGTGCCCTCCAAAAGATTTATTGTGGAGATCGTGTCACCGCCTTCTATGACATAAAATCGCCTCCAAAACGTCGTCAGATCATGGAGGAAATCGGGAAACAATCTAAAGGAACTCAACAGGTGGCTGACTACGAACTGACAGAAGTCGCCTGGGAGAAGAAGCAGCAAATCCTCGGAAATCCACAGGGGCAGATCCATGTCATAGTCACTGAGGATTTCTTGCAGAGCTTGGGAGACGAAGAGCGGCGTTGTGGTAGCAACCCATGCCTAGCGGGGCGGTACCCGTACCAACCATATAAGACTGTGGTGTTCACTTCGGAACGCACTTTTCATAGCGAATGTGCTGAAAGCCGTCACGGTAGTTAAGAGATGTCCACCCCTAGGCCACACAAATCATGTCGTGTCGAAACTTGTAACAGGTGCTTCGACTTCAATGGATTATGTATCCACGCACATGTAACTTAACATCCCCTCCCCCCCCCTTCCCTGCTCCCCAGAAAACATGGTAGGTAGCAAACCTTCTGCTAATAAGGTCTAACGTTACAATCTCCCCACCTCATAGTTTACTAGCTTCTTACTAAACACATATTGTTCTTAAATATACTTTCTCCGGCATCCTACCATGCAAATGAAAGATTACGTGCTTGTCTTATTATGCCGATCGTTTCTTACACAGCTCTTCAGCATCGCTATGGCTTTGCACCCCTGCTGGAACATAAGCACATGTAAAATAATACAGCTCGGAGGCTCTGCGCTGTATCTAAGGATGCAAGGAGATAACTGATGTCCCCCACTAACGTCCCTCCCCAAAGGTCGAAAACCCCCCTGCTTCGAAAAATGCGAGGGGTAATCGAAACAGTCAACAATTTAATTAGCAACCCTCTTTGAAGAAGAAGGAAAGCCAGACTTCGCAGAACGAATGTACATATGGGCGCTACGAGGAAAGGAGCAGACCCTTGGGCCAGATCACATATCAACACTGCATACAATCAACAATCTAGGAGCCTCATATGCCAAACAAGGGAAGCTGTCAGAAGCTCAGCGGATGTTGGAGCGCGCGCTAGAGGGATATAAGAATTCTCTATGCGACATACGTATTCGACAGTACTTGCCAGCACTCGATGCGTTGGAAAACATAGGTAATCTCTACACAATGAAAGGAGAGCATTACGAGGCCTACGTAGCGTCCTCAGGAGCTTTGCTTGGACTAGAAGGCCACCTTGGTCGGTCAAGTGACAGATGTAAACAGCTTCTTCGCAAGATTATCATTGCATTTCTCCAACAAGCAAGCGAGCAATGAGACGTTTATCATCTGGCGTACAAAAACTTCTGCATGTAGAGCGAGAGTCAAGAATACACCAGTATTTACCATGCATCAGCGTGGAAAGGACATTCTTTTACACCAATGAAGAGAGTTCTTTAGAGGTTCAATCAGATATCAGTGTACTTCAAGCTATTCTGTAAAAATGATAGTACAGTAACGTCAGTGTTTGTGTGTTTCCTATGCATCCAGCAAGCAATAATCAGCATCACGTGGCGTATTGTAACTATTAATATGCAACAAGCCTGGTAATCATAAATCGCACAGGCGCCTATATGATGAAGCTTGGTCTATTCAAGAAAGGTCTGGATTAAGCGAGACAGGGATGAGCGTGGGATCACAAGTGGACGGCGTGCAAAAAGCGGAAACTGCAAGTGCATGTGAGTGTATCGGCAACAGCGCCGAAACCTAGACTGGCAGCTCGCTCGAGTCGCCCAACCCTCAGAACGCATCCCACCAGCCCCTGCCGCGAGGCCGCGATCGGAGCAAATGCTACAGGTCTAGACGTCGAGGCGGTGGCCCTGGTAAAGCTCTAATTACGATCCCCAGTAGTTCGTCGCGTGCAAGCACAGGCTCAATCGCTCACCCCAAGCAGCATGGCATGATGCCGAGTCGTTGCTGCGCATCGCCCCAAGTGGCCCGCACCGGACCCGGGTGGCCTGTGGCTCCGTCGCGCAGCTTTCGTCAGGTGATGCAGCGAAGCAGCCATGCCGACTGTGATACAGTTCCTGCCTCGCAGCCCCTTCGCCGCTCGTGGTAAAGCCGCCCTTTGCTGCCGACTGCCTGCGGGAACATCAACGACGATGGCGTCTGGAGCCCTCGCGCGGCGGGATGAGCCCACGGTAAGTTCAGCTGGAGCATGAGCGATGAAACAGCTAAGCCACAGCTGAGACGTAACTAACGCTCTGCGCAACAACAGAACGTCGACGACCACTTTCGGCTGCTTGATGTCCGCCTGTCAAACTTGACCACCACGGCCCGGGCCTTGCGCATCCGCTTACACGTGCTCCGGTCCCGCTCCGCAGCTACAGTCGGCTACCGTGGGTCACCACCTGGTGCACGGCCCCACCTGGTGCACGGTTTCCAGATGCCCACACCCACAACTTTTGCAGCTGTAGAGTCGCATATATATTGTATTATCGCGAGATTTTTTAGTGGAGGGCTTTTAAGGACCTATTTGATTGATTGGTAACGATAAACTACGTGCGATACCTCTGTGGGAGGCGTACTTTGCGGGTGCGCGTGGCAGGGCCGGGTGTAGGCACCACATCAACTACAGATGATATATCCACACCAACATCCTCTGTCTCCTCAGCGACTTGAGGAGGTGGTGCAAAGGCCTTTTGACGGCGTCTATTACCCTTTTTGGAGAATTGTATATCTTGTTGGAGTTGCTTTTTGGCTTCGCGCGTGATCCTAGCTTCTTCGCGCTGCACGGCCTTCTCGCGCTGTTCTTGAAGGCGTATTTCTTTGGCCACCTCTCTTATGCGCTGCCTCTCTTCAAGCATAGTAGCCTTCTCCTGCTTCTGCTGCTCCCTACGCTTGATCTCCTCGGACTTCTATTGTTGTAGTAGCTGCTCGTCGGCATCCTTTTGTGCTTGGCGATCGCGGGCGTCCTTGACTTTGGATAGCGACTAGAATATAGCTCTACTATTATACTCCTGCAGTGCCTTAAGTAATAGAGGCCTGCCACGTTAATGGCGCTTCTTCTTATTGACAAAGGCCCCTCTGAGTCGCTTGTTTTCATGCTGGAGGAGCTGTTTTTGTACAGCTATCACGTGAATCGTCTGGCTTAGCTGTTGGGAGCGTCGATCGTAGATATCCTCCACTACCTGGCGCAGTAATCGCTCAATCTTTCTCCAATCTGAAGCGCTGAGTACGGAAGTAGTACTATCGCTTGATGAGGGCCTCTTAGTCTCCTCTATTTTAAACTTCTTAAGTATAGCCTCTGGGTCTAACGGCGAAAGCCCTGTGACTTAAAAAGCCGTTAAGATCGTCTTTTCCTTAAACGTTGTATGCTAGGCCTTATAGAATAAGTGGAAGAAGTCTCTTTTTGTAATCGCGGAGATGCCCTGGCAGCTATATATGAACTCGGAGAGCTTGTTTGAGTAGACAGTTGATAGAGGCTTGAAAAGGCAGACGTTGAGCGGCTGCAAGGTGTGGGTAGCGTGGGGAGGATAGATGGCCAGAAGAATCCAATTGTTATTGCAAAACTTAATAAACTCCATTAATATATGTGAGCTATGGCTGTTAAGGATGAGTAGACGATATGATTGTCTTGCCTTTGCTTTTGTTTCGCGATTGAACACCTGTTTAAGCCATGTGAGCTCTAGCTTGTTGTTGGTCCATCTACTGGGCGATGAGGCGAAGAAGGTTTTGTGCTCTGCAGGGTTGAAATCTTGAAGCTATGAGTCTTGTATCTTGCCAGAAACAGCCTGATAAATTAGCGCAGGCGTGAGATAGCTGCTGTTGGCGCAAATACAGGCTATTGTAGTTATCCACTCCTTGTTGCTGTCCTAGAGTGCTTGTTTTACGCCTCTGTGATCATATTGATGGCGGGAGAACACGCGCTTCATTTTTTACAGCACACTAATTAAGAAGCCCTTCTTATCCATATTGTAGATATTGCGAGCCTCGATATCGTACTGAGTTATCTTCTGGTCTAGGAGCTTAAAATATAGGGCGTATTTGAAGGCAGAGTCAGCTCTGTGGCGTGTGGAATTGATGCTGGATGCCTATCGAGATACAAGCTCAATGTGATGCCGCGCAATAAAGCGATCAACCCAGTTTTTTCCTGGCTCTTTTCCTGCTATTTCTGCTGCGAAATTCCGTATCATCTCCCTTGTAGGTGGTAGCCCTCGTACACAGAGCTTATCAATATATTGTACGAGCTCAGTTTCCTGTGTAGAGTTGAGAAGGCGCATATTTCCGGTATCGACTTTCTCCGCATAGCTGCCGATAACCCCGCGGTGACGCTTCGACAGCAACGTTCGATCAACACCGTACTTTTTCGCAGTCTGAGTATAATTAGGCTTCTCTCCAAGCTTCAGCGATTTGAACGACTCTAGGGCAGCCTCCATTGGGTGTATATTGGTGGTGTAAAGCGATTCTGAAAGTGCGGGAGATTTGGTGTTGGCCGTGCACGAGGTGGGGCCGTGCACGAGGTGGTGACCCACGGTATAGGGCATGGTTGTTTTGCTTGTTTGGTTTGTCCTCTGTGTTCTCTGCGTCCGCGGCACAGGAGGGCATTTCGCGCGATCACAGTCGCAGCCAGATCGTTGGAGACCCAGAAGCATGTTGCAAGGCTTCGAGCTCATTCATGTGTTGGGATGTCGAGTACAGTAGCGACGGAGGGAAAGAGACATCACAAACCATCTGCATATAATGATATCCCAGATTGCGCCTCGACATACTCCTTTCATCCAATGTGTGCATCGATCGTCGAACCGACCACTGGAGCCACGCCTGGTCTCTATACAGCGCAGTCGAGCGTGCGCTGTGCGACCAGATGATAGGGCCGAATGCAGGACAGCAGAAGCAGAGCAACGATACTTGCTAACGGCGCTTTACATATGGCAGAACGCTTTCACGTGCATAGCAGGTATTTGTGGAGTGGTCGTGTTGTCAGGCGTTCGGTACAGGTATAGTTCGTAATCACCACAGTGTCGCGAGCTAAGATAGTGATGATGCATGTTGGACAGCTGACAAATGACGCGCTAAAAGAGCCCCCACCCCCTCCAATCTATCCACAGAACCCTCACAACAAGCTCACAACAACCTACGACGACCTCACGATGACGCATACTTGACGACTTTCACAGGCAGCCTGTCCGCTTTCGAGCCGACTGCGCCTGAGCATGGGTCCTGGGTTCCAGCAATGCGCGTACTCTGGATGGCTTGTTGAACCAGTAGTTGCGCGTCTCCCATTCCCTCTCGGGTTCCGCAAACCGTATGTGAAAGGAGCGGAGGAGCTGAGGCACCAGCTTGTATATCTCGCACAGCGAGATCTAAGGCGTCAGCTTACCCTGGTAACTTCCAGCCGTGTTTTGGCTTGAGAAGATCGGGATAGCGCCGAACAAAGCGATCAACCCAGTGGTATCCAAGCTCTTTCTGGAGAAGCTGTGAAGCAAATCTGCGTATTGTATCTCTAGTAGATGGCAGGCCTTGCTCTACTCCAAATGAGAGCAAGACTAAACTAAGCGAGGTGGGGCCCCTGTAGGCTCAGACTTGCGTGTGATGTGTAGACCGGAAGCCGATTGTGCAAGCGAGTGTAACATAGTGGTCCAAATATTGGCTATATGTTAGCGTGGTGGTGCTAGCGTGGTGGTGATCTAAATAAATGTTGGCGTAGTGGTCTAAATGTTGGCGTGGTGGTGGTTAGCGTAGTAGGTGGTTGTTGAACAAGGTAATTCTTACTATTAATAGCGATTGTTGTAGTAATTATTACTGTAACGTAGTAATTGTTGGCGCAGTGATTGTGTCCTTCACGAGTTACGCACCGTGATTTCTAAGCGATGGTACTTGAGTTCATTTTCTGCGGGCAAGGATCAAGTTCTTGCTGCACTATGTATGGCAGTTGCGCCATGGTTTTGATATAGTGTTCCGCGACACCGCGACCTTCACAGACCATACTCACAACCCAACGCAACTTAACTGAACCATCATGCAATGAATCGCATTTCTAGCTTGCGGCGCGTCAGAGACAATGTATCATGGAGAGTTTGGCTTGTGGCCTTTGTCGTGTTCTGGGAGAGAGCTGCATTCTGGGGACTCACCGCACCCTGGCGTTAGTAGAAACCCCATATGTCTTTGCCCACTAACTCTCTCTAGAGAACTATATGGAATATTCACCGTCTCGCACTGGCCAAACTCGTGGGGCGCTTGACCTCGGGCAATCGGTAGCGACCCGAATCTACTGTACCCTTTACATATTCTACTACACAGCACCCCTTTTCTTCGCGATACTCGCTGATGGCCGCCTTGACCGGTACACAACTCTTGTTATAAGCGTATCGCTGTACTGTCTCGGTTGTGTGGTCTTGACGATGAGTTCATTGGAAAATAGTCAACGCTGGGGGTTGCCAGGACTTATTATTCCCATGACATTAATAGCCCTGGGAGGTGGGGGATTCCGTGCGGTCATAGTTCCCTTCCTTGTCGATCAATACGAGGGGCCGGAGTCCGAAGTCAAAGCATTGAAGACAGGAGAGTACGTGATGATTGATTCGCAACTCACTCTGCAATACATTCACAATCTATATTACTGGTATGTCTAAGTTTAGGTTGAGATACGTAGCTAACAGTAACCACAGGGTCGGCAACGTGGGCTCTCTGTCCTGGTTCGTAACAGTACACATAGAAACACACTATAGCTTCACAGGGGCGTACGGTCTTACTCTCATTTTTATCACAATTTGCATGCTTCTCCTGATTATAGGGAAGCAATGTTATGGTGAGCCAAAGAATATCTGGCCCTACTACATACTTATCAGTTATAGTGCAAGTGCCCTGCACCCGAAACATTCTCCCTAACGTCTATCCAAGCGAGCCGGAAAACCACCTGTGCCGGAATGAATCCATTATTTAGGCAACTCAACACCCAGCCCCGCCGTTCTATCTAGTTATAACCAATGTAGTAACTTAGGTTGTCCGCCTCTGCTTCCAAAACTCTCCTCCAAATCATCGTTACATTGGTGCTGCTTGTCTTGGTAACTGAAGATGGCAGATATTGCAGGGGCGGCATCTACGGAACTGACCCTAAGGCCGGACCAGACTATACCTTTTAAGGACGCGTTTGTAGCGCAGGTGGCACCGTTCGTCCAAATATAATCGTTTATCCAGTGAGCTGAATCTCTGGGCCAATAATTTAGGAACTTCGACGCGGCCGAATCTCCAGATCTGCAAATCACCTGTAGGTCCGAGATATATAAGGTCCACAAGAACGTTCTGTGCAGTCGGAGCAAGTTCTTTGAAAATGCTTGCAAGGGTGGATTTATGGAGGCCTCCTCAGGCGCCATAGACCTGCAGGAAGACGATCCTGACGCTGTCAAAGCTATGCTGCAGTTCTGCTACACAGCGGACTACGCTTATGACACAGCATTACATGCCAAAGTACGCAAATCTTTAGTTTATAGCCGACTACGGCCGAAGCGTTTTAAATTCGGCAAAAGACCGCCTTACCACTACTTGGCGTAATAATTCCCCATCTACCACTGTTTACAATACACTACCACCAATGTGGCCGTGCGGCAGAAATGGACCGAAATACCACTGTTTCTGACCCAAATGCCACAGTTCCCATAGTGGGCTTCGCGCCTCCCTCAAGGCTCTTAGGCAAGAGAACAATAGCTGCAATGTTACATAAGAAGGGATAGGCCAGAATCTATACTACGATATAGTTATTTTCTGGTGCTGGTGGTAGGACTTATTGTTATTCGCGTCAGAACGCGTTGACTACCCTCAAATCGCATTAGACGCGCAACGGCTGTCGGCCGCCTAGCTGCTGGGGAACAACAGCCCATAAGCTGGGGAGCGACCACCCATAAGCTGGGGAGCGACCACCCATAAGCCGGGGAGCAACCGCCCACAAGTTAGGGGGCGACCGCCTAAAAGTTAGGGAGCAACCGCGCAAAGCCAGGGGGCAGCCGCCTGTTAGCTCTGGGTCGCTAAATTTTAGTGGGTCAGAAACAGTGGTATTTCGGTCCATTTCCGCTGCACGGCCATATTGGTGGTAGTGTATTGTAAACAGTGGTAGATGGGGAATTATTACGCCAAGTAGTGGTAAGGCGGTCATTTGCCGGTTTTAAATTATAGCTGCTTAATAATGCACAAGACTTATTCATCGACTAGGTTTACGCAACAGCCGAAAAATACAACATCAAGTCTCTTAAGGACCTGGCTCGCGGAAAGTTTCAAACGGCCGCATATAGTGACTGGAATTCGCCTTACTTTCCAGTTACGATCGGCTTCGTCTACGGATCTACTCCGCCAAGCGACCGGGGACTTCGCGATATTGTTGTCAAACTCAGCAAGGACCATTTGAAGTCACTCCTTGCTTCTCCAGAATTTGAGAGCATTATAGAGGAAAATGGCGATTTTGGAAGGTGGAGGCAGAGGCGGGGGTTTTGGTCTTTCCCAGATGAGCAGCTTTAAGCAGCGAAATTAGCATGAAATTAATATCAACGTTCTTCTAGACAAAGCAGAGTAGATGTGGATAGTTTTCACGAGAGGACATACGTAGCGGCCTGAGCTATAAGTTACGGGAACTTAGTGGTAAGATTCTATCTACGCTATGCTTATTTTAGCCATACTGTACCTACTTCATCCACGCTTTACCTAAATAGGCACATGTGACGAAGGTGAAATACATAACAAACAGGAGGTATGGCCGTATGTCGCACAGAGATGTGCTAATATGGGATGCTGGGAACAATTTTTGATGAACCGCAGAGTTGTATTGTGTGTGTGTTGTGTGTTGGTGCGGTCACCCTAGCCCTAACAGCTTATCTAGATTCCGTGGCAAGATTACTAATGCAGCTTCTTCCACTGGTCCACAGAGATGATGCCTTGGCCTGCGACACCGTACTATTGTGGCTGTGTAGCGGCAGGTTTTTCTGTTTTGGTTTTTGAGGCCCCTAGAAGCCTTTCGTTCCTCAAGGCAAATGAATGACAGATTTTCAAACATGGTAAGTGGAATTACATTTCTAATACATCCGTGCCACTGGAACGCGCTGTTTCTCTAAGTCTAGTCCTTCACTTCTACGCATCTTCTTTGCTGTCAGCTCTGCTGGTCCTGCTTGAGATGCTTCTGTTTCTGCTTCTGCTTCTGTCTCTGGCACAACGGCTTTACGCTTACGTCCACGTTTCCCCTTGCCTTTCGCCTCTTTAGCCGCATCTTGCTCATCACGCTTAGCACGAGCTTCCACAAGGTCCTCATAGCTCATGATCCTTGCCGTCCCTAGCACTACTGCCTTCGTCGACCGACGAACCTTCGCTTCATTGTTGATTGTCATTAAGAATCGAATATGGTTATGCTGAAGGAGACCCTTTGCGAATGACATCTGGGCAGCTTTACCAAGCTTCTGGATAAGCCTATGTAGACACCATCTATCCGTCTCGTCACAAGCGTGAGTATTTTGCTGGACAATCATATTCTGTAGCGACTTGAAGCCCTCCGCTGATACTGGCGCCTTAGGAGACTGTACCGCCCAGTCTTGCAGTTGGTCCATCCTTACCGGTTGACAAGGCCCAGGCATGACATTGTCGACCTCCGTGACTAGCTCGGGCGGCTTTGGCATGGACCTCAACACTCGATCTGGGTTGAACGGAAACAACCCACATGCCGCGAAACCAGCCTTGATATTCCTAGGTGTGAAGGCTTTGACTCTCGCAGGGCTATACAGAGAGGTGAAATGCTCCTTCCCTATCTTGTTTACGCCCCCTCGTTCTAGTCGTTCAACTTGGTCCCGATAGGCTGCTTTAAGAGGGGCGAATGTAGATACATCGCATGGCTGTAGCTTATGGGAAGTATGAGAGGGGAGACGGCATAATATGATCTTGTTCAAGAGGCAGAACTCAAGAATTTCGAGGGTTTCGTGCGTCCCGAACCCATCGCAGATTAGCACTCGAGGTTTAAGTACTCCGGACGTACCGGTAGCTTGTGCCTTAGTCTCAGGGTCAAAAATACGCAGGAGCCACTGAAGGATAAGGTAAGAGTCGGTGTATCCGGAATCCGATAGCGCGTATTGCCATCCAGGAGTTTCAAAGGTACTCCAGTTGCTCCGATGAGTCGAAGCTGGCCAAATAACCATAGGGCTCAAATACCTACCATCGGCACTAATGCACTCGATCGCAGTTACAGCCTCACGCTTTACGCGAGCACCTCTATAGTTTCGCATATCGCTCCTACTTACAAGGACCTTCGTAGAGCCCAGCATGGATAGCATGACTCCAGTCTCGTCCATGTTGTAAACGTTCTCCGCTGAAACAGCTGGATCGTCTAAAACCTTTTGGATGACTTCGTACCAGTGTACGACTTTACTGTATATATTCTTCTCATGGCGGTTCCAATCTAGAGCCTTTACTCTCCTCGCTTGAACCTCTGGATGCCGATCCTGGAATGCCTTCGACCAGTTCTTGCCTGGAGGCTTCGGTGGTCGTTCCGACTCGTTTCGATAACGGGCAAGACAGAAGGCTAGTGGGGGTAGAAACTTTATTCGTATCGGTTGTCCGAGGGCATCCTCTTCCCAGTCTGCAAGATACTGCTGACTCTTAGCCTTGTCTTCGATGGAGGGTCGGCCGCGTGCGCGATGATGGAGGGTCGATGCGGGGACCTGGCTATCACAATTGTCAACAAACAAATCCAGTCCAAATCCACCCGTTGACTTGATTTGATGTGCCTCAACAGCGCTAGAGGACTTGATTGGGAGGTCTTGGCAGCAGTTTGTACTTGATTTGGAAGTCGGATTTGCAAATATTAATCTAAAATTATAGTGTTGTACTGCAGTTTGGCAGCTAATCGTCCCATTTAGATACACTATACAGAGTCTCAATTGCTGCGTCAGTGAGATTGCTCTCATCAACCTCATTGTCGCTGCTCATAAAACCAGCCTTTAGCCAGCTCCGCACACACTGCAGAGCAGCTAGTAACTGTGAGCTCATTTTGCGCCGCTTCGGCTCTAATAAGTCGCCAAGTTCGCTGAACAAGCGCTCACACTCCGCGCTGGAGGCTGGAATACTCATTATATCAAGCGCAAACTGCGCCAACGCTAGGTACTTGTTGCGTAACCCAAGCCAATAGCGGACTGGGTTACCTTCTCGATCGAAGTCGGCGCGGCTCCAACGCGGCTCACAAGCCCGCCAGCGCTCGTACTCATCGCCAGTTTCTTCATCAGAGTCGCTCTCCGCCTCGATAATCGCGTCAACGGCGTCGTCAATGGTGTTGGACCGCTTAACCAGCGGGCGTGGAGGCGGCCGGGGAGCAACAGTACCGCTATAGAGGCGCCAAAGTTGCTGAAAGGCAGCGTCGGCAGCCGCCAATTGAGCTGGGTCACCCGCCCAAGCGACTTTACAGTAGTTACGATAGCGCGGGTGGAGTACAATCGCAGCGTAATAGGCAGTACTGTCGCTCAGTTTGCTGTAATAGAGCTTTAGTTTGGCGACAGCGCCGCGCAGGTTGATGGCCAAATGGTCTTCCAGAGCGTCTTCTTGCTCAAAGTCAACATCGCGATAAGTAATTAAGCGCTCTTCATAAGCGCTTATAAGCTGCTCAAAGGTAGGGATAACCTCATAAATGGCGCCAAAGCGCCCATTAAGCTTGCGATCGCCTGGCTGCTTGCTCTTGCCGCGACCTTCCAGCCGCTCTGTGGCTGCTTTGAGCGGCTTCAACACATCCACATACTCAGTGATAACTGCCCAGTCTGCTGCTTGTAGACTGGTTGATCGCATCCACGCCAGAGCAGCTGGCGGCTTGTTAGTTTTTTGATCAAGCGCTTCGATCCGTGAGATGTGGTGTTTGGCGTAGTTGGTGATGGGACGTTGGAGGATAAGCCCACGCTTAAAGGCAGCACAATAGCTGTTCCAGCGTGTAACGCACGCCTTGACGACGGCCAATAATAAGGCCTTGTTTGTGGGGTCTTCAGCTAACGCGAGGTGCTGGAAAGTAGAGAAACTGGAGTACTGTTTTGGCGTACTAATAAAGTTGATAATGTCTAGAAACACTCCCAAAGGCCCCAGCCGCCGCCACTTATTCATAAACTTCTCCTCATCCTTCTCGTGCTTTGGGTCATTATCGTAGGCGTCTTTATCCTTGCCAAACATAACAGTTTGGCCGACGAGGTTAATAGTGTGGCAACTGCAACGAAGGCGGCGTTGAGCGGCAGTAAATCCATACTGTTTACTCAAGTACTCCACTGCCACATTATTACTTGCAGCGTTATCTAACACAAAGTAACCTAGCTTCTCCGCCGTTATATCGAACGCCTGCAGCGCTTTGTCGACACATTCGCCTATCCTCTCGCCGCTGTAGACGCCAGCGAGCTGCGGCAGCGCGATAGGTAAGTCTCGAATCCTGCCCGCGGTGTCAACGTAGTGAGCAACGACACCAAAGAAGCCGCGCTTGCCACCTTTTGCAGTCCAGCCGTCAAAGCTAACGTGCACCTTACTACTCGCAGTCGCTAATTCTGCTTTAACAATAGGAACAAGGTAGTCGTAGAGCCGCAGTACGAACCTCGACACGCTGTTGTGGCTTGTCCACAGCGCTTGAACTGCCGCAGGATTGGCGAACTGTAGCATGCGCTGGAAGCTCTCAGTCTCGAATTCGCGCAGCGGATGGTTATTCTCAACAAGCCATTGCACAGCGGCGAGCCGGAAGCCTTAAACATCAAAGTTACTCAGCTCATTAACCACAGCTTGCGTGACAGGTACGCCCTTCTTCATTGCGTCAAAGATAGTTGACTAACCACCCGGCAGCTGTGGCAGCTGCTTCCCACGCGCAGTTAGGCGATAGCCGCGCCTTTGACGACCCAGGTGCTTCGCCACAGAGCTTGTGGCATCCGTCACCTCAATTATGCTGCTCGTCGGCGCGTTGTGGTGGCAGAAGCGGCACACAAAGAAGGTACGCTCAGGCTTATTAGCCGCAATTTGTGCAGGACTTTGCTTTAACGCGACGCGATAGCCGTACTAAAAGACCCAGCTCTTCTTGCCAATAAGAGTACGCTGCGGCACCTAGTACCGAGCCAGCTTCTCCCAATCAATGCCATCGTAATTGTCCGCAAAGCGCTCGTCAAAGCCGCCACCAACGACATTATCATCCTCCACAGTCGAAGCCTCCGTGGCTGCCTTCGACGCCGACGATGGCGTTAACAACGCCTGCGACTCCAGCAACTGCAGCTCCCACAGCCGCTGTGAGGCATCTATAACCTGGCCGACAAGCGGGTCTTCGGCGGGCATGGCTGGCTGGCTGGCTCCCCGTGATGGCGACGATTGAGGCGACGGCGGCGCAGTTAGCTGCGTTTCGGGCAGCTCTATAGGCTGACTGGCAGTGCCGGCTGGCAGCGAGTCGCCTTCAATAGCCCGCTGGGTGCGTACTTTCTGACGCTTGCCGCGACCTCCACCTTCATCGGTCACCTCTACGGCGCCGTTGGCGCGTACTCCGGCGCGTGCGTTGCCATCGATGGCGCGTTTGGGGGGCATCTCGGGCTATTAGCAAGCCCACAAGGTAAGCAAAGGCAGCGAAAAGTACGCAATAAGTTAACTGCAATAGCTAAAACACCAACAAAAGTACGCCGATGGATAGGCGATAGTAACAAAACAGCGCGTCAAGTGCGCGATAAGATGGCTAGGGGGCCTGGGCGTGATGCCGGCAGTAAGTTGTGGCCAATCAACAACTCCAAATAAGCCAACTTTTGCAGCAACACCCGCTCGCTTCTATAGCTAAACAACACTATCAAATCTATCAAATCTCCAAGTCAAATCTTTATTTTGGACTTGATTTCCGCCTCAATTTATACGGCAAAGACTTGATTTACTTGATTTGGCAACTCGGCCGTTCGAAGCTCGAGATTTGGAAGTATATTTGATTGTTGACAATTGTGCTGGCTATAGTCTGCTAGGGCTCGATACGATTTCGGCACGTCAGGAGGAACGCCTTTGGCTAAAGCTCGACTGGCCCTATCCATACTTGCTAGTAATGCTGGTGATCGTGTTGGAGAGTAGGAGCTGAGGGCGAGGCGAGGCGAGGCACAGCAAGGCGGGGGCACCAAAACGACCCCCAAAGAAACAAAGAGACCGGCACATGGCGGTTCTTCTAAAAAAAGAACAATGCGCCACAGTATGGCTGAAGGGTATCTTACTGTTCAATGCCGATGTTATATAAGCAAACTTCAATAGCGCTAATGCAGATAAGAAACCCGCTAAAACATCTAAGGATATCAAGGGTTGATCAGCCGACATCGGAACCTTCGGAATCTATCGTCTCGCAGTCAAATTAGACTTCAAAGCGCGGAAAAACATCTTTCTTAATCGGGCTTTCTTGTCATACCTCCGAAATCTAGAGAGGCCTAGTATGTCGTGAGAAAACAGGGGAGAGACCTTGAGGCGGCAATTTACGGCGTTGACGAATAGGTGTATAGAACGACAACCACTCGGTGGAACCTTACGAAAATCTAGAAACATAGACTTAGATAGTTATAGGATATTTGTGTATCGTTCAAAGTGCTATATATTTGTTAGGGGAAATTTGGAGAGGATTTTCCTCACAAATTGTCTCGGTACACCGTGCGTCTCGCGACCCAGGGACACACCTTACGTTCTCAATAATTCAATCATTAGAACAATAAGGTAGTCCTAGGTTCCCCATTCTCATTCCATCTATTCCCGTGGCAGTGGCCGCTTCTACAATATATCACATAGTTAAGGCCAGAGATAGTATACCGTACGACGAGCCCCAAGAATGAGGCATCTCCACAATCACGATGATGGTTCATAGATAACTTTAGTCTAATATTAAATTCTAGATAAGAATATAAGCTAGAGTCTGCTTTAATAAATAGAATCAGCTATGATCAACAAGTTCCACTTACCTAGCCAAACTCAACATCGTCCGTCGACGTGCTCAAACGGCTCAACTCTACCATCTTCCTATCTCGCATCATCCAAAGCTTCTTCATACTCCGCTCCGGACTAGCCGTAAACTCCTCCCACCCCCCAATACGGAACTGGATCCCCGTCGCATCAGCCAGCCACCCGCATCCGCACCGCATCCCGCCGAGCAAAAAACTCGAAACCGAATTCCCATTCAGGTTCCGCGTCCCCTCAAGCACAGCCCGATGCGTAAGACCGCAGCGCGGACAGACGTTTCCAAACGGCGGCTCCGCCTCTGCAGAACCCCTAAACCCCGTGATGCGCAGAGTAGTCACATCTTGGACTTTGAGAACGCTTGTAGCGCAGCACGCGCGGCAGAAGATGTGGCTGCATGCTGTGCATATCAGGTGTCCAAACGGATGATCTCCCGAGCGGAGGAAGAGAGGGGATTTGCGGCCGCAGCAACAAAGCCACACGCCGTCAGGGGGGAGATTTGACTCAACACGATCAGCCGAAGGGTGGACAGCTGAGTTGCTGGTAGACGTGCTGCTCCGGTTTAGATGGACTTTGTTCAGGTAGAAGGGGGAGCGCATGCGCAACGTGTGGAGATCGGACATGATTCGAAGAAGGCCTGGAATCATGATTGCGTTTGCGATCGATGGAGACAGTTTGCGGTTCGGGAAAGTTATTGTATTACTACTCCCAAGGATCATATAAACGGAATGGATGGTGCGTAGGTGACGACGTTGTAAAATTTCAACGAGGTATTGTGTAGGGACTCTGGCGGGATGTACTTTTTATCGTAGGTGAACAATGTACACCCCCTACTACGAACATGGCCTAGAACCACTCGGTATTTCCACTAACATTTCGCACAAAATAGAATTTGCTAACCGTGTGAACTATATGATTTCGACATAGAGAGCTTATAGCACTAGATTACTAATGTAGTTATTCTTGAGGCTCGTTAAGATCATGCTTGGGATCTTCATCCTATTAATTAGAATATCTTTTTCTAAGTCCGACTTAAGTGCGCTACGAGCACTTAGCTCATTCAACTCGGGCGATGGGATTAAGCTAAAGTAAGCCGACAGTTCTTAGAAGCGTAGGTAGGCCTGAACAATAGAACTTAGGAATCGTAAGTCCTTGAAATTGTATTACTAGTGAGGTGTATAACGAAAGTCTTATTTGATCAAGCCTTCTAAGATCTAAGATGAACCTATTATCATCATTTCCCCAGCAAGCATTACCCAAGCAAAGTTTCAGAGGGGGCTATAATAAGCCGAAAGTTATATAGCCCAAGCGACTACAGCAATGGGGCTGCTAAATTGCGACAGTTTCTAACTCTAGAGGCACCGAGCCCATACTGGAAATGGCAGTGCAAATTAAAGTGACGAGGATGATGACGGACTACTTCAGAACAACTTAAATAAGAGCTTAGTATCCGCTATATGTGACCCCAACGCTTACCGTAATCTACAATAAGCTGAATTGCTTCTCGAACATGCCCGAACGACAAAGATTCCAGCGCCTGACGACTGCTTTTGAATTGTCGCGTCAACTCTAGAAATGCATTCCAATCCTCCCGAGTACGACGCCAGCACTTTCTTCCGCGAGAAAGAAACGCCCATTTCCCCATGGCATCCTTTTAGCTACGCGATGGTTCCAATCATATACTGCCCTAGCCACAGCTTCATTGCCACTCTGAGCAGCTCCCATCTCGAATGGAGTGAGGTAGCAAGATATACCCATGGCGTTATACTCAGTCTCTTCCCAGAAGCGGCACTCCGGTTCCTTACCGCTAAATTGGGTAAGGGTTGTATGAGGTCAAGCATTTCGTGCTTGATTGCAACCATCAAAGCAGCATCGAAAACGGCATACGCAATATGATCGCTCCGGTCAAGCGTCAGTATCCCCAAGAAGGATATTACAGTACTAAGCCAAAAGTCTGTTCCCCGCAGGGGTAAGCGAGGTCCGCCATCATCACCACCCCGTCGCGCAGAGCGCTCCGGCACCCCCAATATCGCTCCCGGAGAGTTGATAATTGATATAGAGATAATTATTTGATCAATATTTTGTTTGATACCCGCGCGCACGCCGGAGAGCAAGTAGGCGGCGCGGCATACTAAGTATAAGCTTGCGAATCAGCGAATCAGGGATCCTACGCCAGCAATCTTTCAACGCCGCGCAGAAGGTCTCAAAGTCCTCGTCGCCGTCGCCAAGGTCGCCCATATTGGGGTAACGCTTATAGAGTTCTCTCTTAAGGGACCACCAGAGATGTTCGATGGGGTTGATGTCGGGGGAATAACGCGGCCACTCGATCGGTTGTATGCCGTGTTCCGCCAAAAAATCGAGCGACTGTCGCGCCCTGTGGATGGGCGCGATGTCGTGCATATAGATATCTCCTGCGTGATAATTACAGAGGAGTCCTTCGCGTAGAGCTTCAATATAACTCCATGCGCTGTATCCTTTGCGACGAGCTGCTGGGTCCCTGGGCATGATCACTAAGGGACTCCGCCGAACCCGCCCTCTCCGATCAAGCCAGATACTCGCCCACACCATTGCCGCGCGAGATCTTGATATAACTGTCTCCTCGATCATCTCATGTCTCCATTTCTCGTGTGGGAGGCGAAAAACCCATGTAGATGTGCCGCCGGAGCGTCTTTGAATAGAGCACTCATCTGAGAACCGGAAGGGCTGTCCGCGCCAATCCCAATTGCGATATTCCCGTTCGAATTGACGCCTCTCCTGGGCCACCGCGCGAGTGATCTTGGGCTTCCGCGCTGCCCGGAAGTTGGTCAGGCTCTCTGCCTTCAATGCGCGATATGCAGTCGTTCGAGAGATGCGGTGGAGGAGGCCTCGCGGAGGAGGGCTGGGTATTCGATCCTCGGGTTTTTCGTGCCTCTCGATAGAGTACACGCTTGTCATGTGTATTAAGCGCCTGGGGACGCCCTGATCGAGGCCGCGATTGATTGTGGTGTTGTTCTCCATATCTCTGAAGTGTTTTGTTGATGCAGCGACGCGTACAGTTAAACTCCTCAGCCAACTCCCGCGATGACGCGCCCGCCTCACACTTCGCGATAATTAAATCCCGTTGCTGGACAGATAATTCGGCATTGCGGCGACGATTTCCTGAAATTTCTACACCAAAAGAGCTCATATTGGTGGAGTAATGTAGTGTTGAAAATAGGGTGTTGGTGTTGGTGTACGCGCGTTAGCGTGTTGGGGGAACAGACTTTTGGCTTGGCACTGTACAGCAATAGTGAAGCCATTACTGCATGCGTAATCAAAAAAATGAGCGCTAATGATGGCTTTCGCAGATTCCAGACCACATGATGCCGCGACGTGGAGACCGAATTCGCGCTCGAGTTCCGATTCTGGCCAGGACACAAGTGGGGGGGAAGCGGATTGCTGCAGCAACGAGTGGAAAATGTCAAGAAGTTTACACTTCTCTATCGGGTCTTTGCAAAGTGTATGGAAGATCCACGGGAGCAGCCTCTTATCACTTAGATACGTGGCGACATTTTCGATGTTTAGGGCCCAGTTGGTGTTTTCCGGAGTCGCCAAACTAGCGTACCGTGGGTCACCACCTCGTGCACGGCCCCACCTCGTGCACGGCCAACACCAAATCTCCCGCACTTTCAGAATCGCTTTACACCACCAATATACACCCAATGGAGGCTGCCCTAGAGTCGTTCAAATCGCTGAAGCTTAGAGAGAAGCCTAATTATACTCAGACTGCGAAAAAGTACGGTGTTGATCAAACGTTGCTATCGAATCGTCACCGCGGGGTTATTGGCAGCTATGCGGAGAAAGTCGATAATATGCGCCTTCTTAACTCTACATAGGAAACTGAGCTCGTACAATATATTAATAAGCTCTGTGTACGAGGGCTACCACCTACAAGGGAGATGATACGGAATTTCGCAGCAGAAATAGCAGGAAAAGAGCTAGGAAAAAACTAGGTTGATCGCTTTATTGCGCGGCATCACATTGAGCTTGTATCTTGATAGGTATCTAGCATTAATTCCACACGCCACAGAGCTAACTCTGCCTTTAAATACGCCCTATATTTTAAGCTCCTAGACTAGAAGATAACTTAGTATAATATCGAGGCTCGTAATATCTATAATATGGATAAGAAGGGCTCCTTAATTAGGGTGCTGTTAAAAATAAAGCGCGTGTTCTCCTGCCATCAATATGATCACGGAGGCGTGAAACAAGCACTCTAGGACAGCAATAGGGAGTGGATAACTATAATAGCCTGTATTTGCGCTAATAGCAGCTATCTTACGCCTGCGCTAATTTATTAGGCTGTTTCTAGCAAGATATAAGACTTATAGCTTTAGGATTTCAACCCTATAGAGCATAAAACCTTCTTCGCCTTATCGCCCAGTGGATGGACTAATAATAAGCTAGGGCTCTTATAGCTTAAACAGGTGTTTAATCGCGAAACAAAAGCAAAGGCAAGACAATTATATTATTTACTTATCCTTAATAGCTATAGCTCACATATATTAATAGAGTTTATTAAGTTTTGCGACAACAATTGGATTCTTCTGGCTATCTATCCTCCCCACGCTACTCACACCTTGCAGCCGCTTAATATCTGCCTTTTTAAGCCTCTATTAACTGCCTACTTAAACGAGCTCTCCAAGTTCATGTATAGCTGTTAGGGCATCTCCGCGATTACAAAAAGAGACTTCTTCCGCTTGTTCTATAAGGCCTGGCATACAACGTTTAAGGAAAAGACGATCTTAATGGCTTTTTAAGTTATAGGGCTTTCGCCGTTAGACTTAGAGGCTATACTTAAGAAGTTTAAAATAGAGGAGACTAAGAGGCCCTCATTAAGTGATAGTACTACTTCCGTACTTAGCGCTTTAGATTGGAGAAAGATTGAGCGATTACTGCGCTAGGTAGTGGAGGATATCTATGATTAACGCTCCTAACAGCTAAGCCAGACGATTCACGTGATAGCTATATAAAAACAGCTCCTCTAGCATAAAAACAAGCGACTTAGAGGGGCCTTTGTTAATAAGAAGAAGCGCTGTTAACGTGGCAGGCCTCTATTACTTAAGGCACTATAGGAGTATAATAGTGGAGCTATATTCTAGTCGCCATCTAAAGTTAAGAACGCCCGCGATCGCTAAGCACAAAAGGATGCTAATAAGCAGCTACTACAACAACAGAAGTCTAAGGAGATTAAGCGTAGGGAGTAGTAGAAGTAGGAGAAGGCTACTATGCTTGAAGAGAGGCAGCGCATAAGAGAGGTGGCCAAAGAAATACGCCTTTAAGAACAGCGCGAGAAGGCTGTGCAGCGCGAAGAAGCTAGGATTGCGCGCGAAGCCAAAAAGCAACTCCAACAAGATATACAATTCTTTAAAAAGGGTAATAGACGCCATTAAAAGGCCTTTGCACCACCTCCTTAAGTCGCTAAGGAGATAGAGGATGTTAGTGTGGATATATCATCTGTAGTTGATGTGGTGCCTACACCTAGCCCTGCCACGCGTACCCGCAAAGTACGCCTCCTACAGAGGTATCGCACGTAGTTTATTGTTACCAATCAATTTAATAGGTCCTTAAAAGCCCTCCACTAAAAAATCTCGCGATAATACAATATATATGCGACTCTATAGCTGCAAAAGTTGTGGGTGTGGGCATCTGGAAACCGTGCACCAGGTGGGGCCGTGCACCAGGTGGTGACCCACGGTACCTTGTCGAAATTGGTGGCAGAACAATCCTAGCGTAGGCCCAAAGAATGTCTTTTACGAATTTAGCTGCTCCTTCTTCGTTGAATGACAAAGGACCTGCTAAATCATGGCGTGCAAGGTAATCATTAACCGTCCGGTGCAAAAGCTGTACCGTGTCCGTTGCATCGACATCATCGTCTCCATAAGCAGGCCGAATAGTCCCCGTTTTTCATACTGACAACCTCCACAGGCGGGCCGCACGTCGCATGGAGCTGCCACCGAAATTCTTTCCATGAAGGTATATGTGCGCGGGCCTCCTCAATGGGATCGACGGTTGAACGGAGAGCGCGTTTAAGGTTTTGCGGGGTTGCAAGAGCATCCCATACTGTGTCCGTGCACTCAACGCCCGGATTCAGTCAACGCCCCGCTGAACACCATAGCAGCTTAACTAAAATAAGGCTGCAGAGCCACACAAAATCGCTATTATTACGAGATTTTGTAGTAGAGTACTATTTTAATGCTTGCGATTCACCTGTGCTACTTATATTTACTTGGAAGCTTAACGTTGCGGCTATGCCGCGTGGTCTTAGGTGGAGCTGCTGATGCGGCACCTAAAGCCTCCTAAGTAGTTATAGTATTAACTACGCGTTTCTAACGCTTGTTGCTCTGTATAGATAGCTGCGAGGCCTTTCTCTTACCCTTTTAGGTAGATTGTAGAGCTTTTGCATCGTCGCAAGCTTCTCTCTGGCAAGCACGCTCTGCTGCCTTCTTAGCCTTCTCCTTCTCCTTGGCTACCTTGGCTACCTCCCTCACCACACGCTTCTCCTCTGCAATTTTCTCCTTGCATAGCTTAGCTGCCTTCTTCAACTCAGCCTTCTCAGCTTTTTGAAGCTTCTGCTCCTTCTCCTCTTGTTCCTTTACAGACTGACGTACGCGAGCCTCCCTAACCTTCCTTAGTGACCAGAAAACCGCCCCCCCCATAGTACTCTTAACGTTGTTGCAGATCTAGAGGTTTTCCCTTCTTCTTGTGCTTCTTTTTCGTAGTAAGAGCCTCTCTTAACCCAGCAATCTTATAGTAAAGTAACTCATTTTAAACTAAGATGTGGTGGAGTGAGCGGCTAAGCTTCTGCGCGTCCTTACTACTCTGATCTTCTACTGCGGATCGTACAAAGCGGTCTAGTTTACGCCAGTTAGATCCGCTAAGTACTAACGTAGAGCTCTCTCGCGATTCCTGCTCATCTAGGGTAGTGTTAGTGAACCTTTTGAGTATAACCTCTAGGTTGAATAGTAATATGCCTGTTGCTTCAAAAGACTTAAGTATCGTCTCCTCCTTAAAAGAGCTCGTCCAGGCCTCCCAGAATAGAGGGAAGAAGTCCCCTTTCTTAATAGGGAGGAGTCCCTGGCTCTGGTAGAGGTGATCTAATAGCTCCTTTGAGTACGCAGTTGATAGAGGCTTAAATAGAACCACATCAAGTGGCTAAAGCGTGTGGGTTAAATAAGGGGGGAAGATGGCTAGAAGTATCCTGTTACAATCGCAATAGTCGATAAAATCCATAGTAACGTGAGATCTATAGCCATCAAGGATAAGTAACCAGTAAGACCATTAAGCTTTTGCCTTGGTGTAGCGATCAAACACCTGTTTAAGCCAGGCAAGGCCAATATCATTGTTTGTCCAGCCTAAAGGCGACAAGGAAATGTGTACTAAGTGCTCTCCTGCCTTAATATCCTCTACCCAGCTTAATTGTATAGCCTTGTTAGTAGCCTAATAGATAAGGCTTGGCGGCAAGGCTGATCTATCAGCGCAAACACACGCTAGGAGGGTAATCCATTTATAAGAGCCATCTTAGAAAGATGCTATAACCTCCTTATTCTCCCACATTCGTCTGCTGAACACTCGTTTTGATCGGCTAGTGATACTAATTAAGAAGCCTTTTTCATCCATATTATACGTGTGACGAGGCTCGATGTCATATTCCTTGATTTTGGCACCTAGGAGATCAAAATACAGGCTGTATTTATCCCCTAAGTCGGCTTGGTGGCGATTGCTGTCCATACCAGCTGCCCATCGAGAGATCAGATGGATGTTGTGTCGGTTGATGAAGCGAGTAACCCAGCTCTCACTCACTAGCTCCTTGGCTATTGTTAACGCGAAATTTCGTATCATCTCTCTTGTGGGTGGCAAGTGACGCGCTGTAAGCCCTTCAATGTATTGTACAAGCTCCTGCTCTTGTTAGGGACTGAGTTTCCGTCGGTTAAACCCCGCAGTTGCACGCGTCGTTTGAATCGCTTGGTGCCTTCGCGACAGCGTACTTCGATCAACGCCATGCTTGCTAGCGATCTTAGTATAAGAGAAAGATTCTTCTGACCTTAGCGATTCTATTTCTTTAATTGCAGCCTCAATTGAGCTCATATTGGTGGCGTTATGGCGTGTTGAAATTTGGGGTGGTTTGCGTTCAGCGGGGCGTTGACTGAATCCGGGCGTTGAGTGCACGGACACAGTAGTTCCTCAAGCTTTAGGGGTTTCAAAGCATTCCCGCCGCTCACGAACATTAATGCTCCAGATGTCTTCGGATCTTGGCTAACTCTTCACCCTCAAATTTTTGCCTTGAATCGTCGACACAATATGTGTAGAGGCCATCAAGTTTGGTAGGAAGTATCTTCAGCCTTTGCTCTAGTTCAGAGAATGTGTACATTCCTTTCCTGATGGTCGATTCGAGGACACTGAGAATGACAATTGTTGCAACCGACACAATTTTGTCGGTGGAAGGGGCCGAAATTTTTTTTCGGGCGATATGTGACTCACAAGGAGCCGAACCAAAGTTCAACTAGATGCGCATCACAACTATACTTCCATCACATGCGACTGTTATACTTTGCCGGTGAGGGGAGACACTGAGAATGAGAGTCACCCACATAACAACGCCTTGTGCATTGGCTAAGAGATAAGAGCTGAATTTATCGAGCATAGAGTCCTCCCTTCTTTTCTGTTTCTCCTGGAATGGGCTTAATCGTTCCGGCCTTGATACGTCTTTTCGAGGCAGACGTATCGCACATTTAGGCTGGTGTGCGGCTTCGCCACCAAAAGAGTGTGGTAGGTTGTAGTCATCACCCCCAAAACGCATAGCGTTACAGAGCGAACCTATGCCGGCATCAACAATGGCGCGAATAGTGCCGCTATTCTCCTCTTGTAGGGCGATTTTGTGGAGATTTCCAAAGAGGCGTTGATGGCGAGAGAATTCCACATCAATATCAAGGAACGGTCTACTACAAACGATGATCTTGAAATGCGACTGTTCAACAATAGCCACGAGGTTGCTGAAAGTATGCAGGAGAATCCGCCTCGTTTGACTACCGTCTTTTCCAGTTTCGGCTTGGTCCATTGCACCAATAAGGCACTGGACTTCGAATCCGGTAGAGATTATATTGCGAAGAATTTCCTGCGTTGCATGGAGCGATTCCCATGGGAGACAAGATCTTGGAGCATATGCTCGGTAAGTTTCCTGGAAATCCCGAAACAGGGACTGGCTTTGTTGTAGTAACTGATAGAGAATCGACCTCATGAAGGAGGTATGGGCTACAAGGGTATGTCCACATCTGATCTGGAAAGTAACGGGGAGTCTCGTGGAAGAGATCCGAGCTCGTTATCGACGTGATCTCAATCTTTGCGTATAATCTCATAGAGACGCGCAACAAGCGTAACAGGGTAGTCCACGAATTCGGGGTTCCTGCCCAAGGGCACTGTCGAGAAGGGCTCGAAACTTCGCTTTGGTCCCTTCGTGGAGAGCAGTGGTGGTAGACCAGGCGATTCATCCCTTAATGACTGTTCGATCTCTTTCTGCAGCCGAATAAACGCATTTTTTCGCCCTTCGCCATAGATGAGAGGCATATGGATATTGAAAATGCCTAGTAGAGGGTATGCTGCGTCTTCTTTACGTTTTGTCTGGCGGTTGGCTGCCTATAATATGCGCTCCTCTACATTGAAATAAGGCAGAGGGATTCTATAAAATACCTAGATAGTAATTCCTATTATCTTATAAAGAGTCTGTTTAAGTAATTTTTTGTAAGGGCGGTACACGGCCTTACAGGGCTAACCTATTAGGGACAGCTAGAATAGTTAAAAGAGCTAGTTAAATTAATACTATTCTAAGATAGTAAATAAGAAAAGAATATAGGGGGCCCTTTTTTATATAAAGGGCAGTATAGGGTATAGGCCTACACTAACTACTACGCTAATACTAACTAGAAAAAGTACTTTTAGAAAGGTAAAAGGCGTAAATAGAGAAAATAGGGTGTAAAAGAAAGGTAATAGGGCGTGCTTAGTAGGGAGGCTAGTAAGTACTATTATATAACCCCCCTTTTAAGGCCTAAAAATAAGAAGGAAAGTATATAAATATAAGGTGTTTTAGCAGATTTTTAATATAACTAGCACTATTTTAGGACTAAAGAGGGCTAGAATAGGGGTAATAGGCTCTTATAGTTCTAGCAGTAGTCTTAGTTTTTAATTTAAGTGCTATTTAGTAGAAATATTAAGAAAAGTAGTTAGAGATAAATTAGTACTAGGTTAGAAACTATATTTTAGTATTTAGTATTTTACTAATAAAGTGTATTCTTAGCTCTAACACTATATAAAAATATAGTTAGCTAAAAAATTTCTAGTTAGTTTATTATGCGCTAGCGTAATTATATTATATAAGGTTTTCTAGTACTATAGAAGATTATTTTAAAAAAATATATTAACCTAACTATATAGTTTTTAATTAGGGTAAGGTAGCTTATAAAGCTATAAGGGCTGCTAGTATAGTAAGATAAAGATACTAAAAGCTATAGGTGCCCTATATATATATAATAGTTAGGAAGCTACTAAATTAGTAGTAAGCTAGCTAGAAAGCTACTTAATTAGTAGTAAACTAGACTACTTATTTTAGTAGCTTAAGATACTTTTAAAAGTAAAATAAGTTAGGTAACTAGTAAATTAAAGTAAGGGCTAATAGTTAAGGGGCAGGTTCTAATTATTAGCATTCTAGAAGATTTTATTAGATAGTTTACTATTAGATTTATTGCCTAAGTATTCTTTTTATAGAAAGTTAGACTTAGGGTTAATTAGATTAGTAAATTTAGAGTTATTATTAGGAAAGTTATTATAATAGGTAGACTCTTTATCTTCTAATCTACTACTATAATAAGTAGTGTTATTATTTTTTAGGCTATTATTATAGTAAGTAATACTAAGTTTATAAAGATTATTCTTATTAAGTACCTTTTTACTAGTATAATTACTATAGTTCTTATTAGGTTAGGCGTCTTTTAGCTTATCTAGCTATTTTAGTAATAGCTAGAGAAGAGTAGTAGGGAGTAGTTAGCTAAAGTAATTAGGCTTAGGCTCTACTTTAAAGTCTCTATTATTAGAAAAAGTAGTTAGGATTGTCTAATATATGTTAATTTTAAGACCTTTAAGAGATAATAGTATAAAGTTATTAGATTTAGAGGCTAACTACTAGCAAGTTTAAAGTAGAAGTAGGGTTATAATAGAGATGTTTAACTATAATTTATTAATAAGCTAAACTAGAAGGTAGCTAGGCAATATTAATAGTTTAGTAATTAGTTGCCTAGCTAAATACTTAATAGGTAGTAAGTAAGGGTTAGAGTAGTTATAGTAAAGAAAGTAGGTTTTTATAACTAGTGTTACCCTAGTTTAAATATAAGCTTAACTAAAGTCTAAAGTAGTAAAAAATTAGAGTAAAGTATATAAGACTACTTAGTAAGGTAAAGTAGTAAAAGATTATAGTAGACTAAATAGAGTTACTTAGTAAGGTTAATGCTAAAGTAATCTAGTGTCTAGGTTTTCTAAGTAGCTAAGTAGTTTATAAAGGACGTCTATTATAAAAAAATAAGAAGAAATGAAAAGAAATATTTAAAAGGTTAATAACTAGGCGTAGTAAAATATCTAAATTTAGTAGGTCTAGGTATTTTATAAGTATAAAATAGCGCGCTTAGTAAGTAAAGTAGGGCGCATTATAAAAAGAGTAAAAGTATTACTTATATAAAATCTTTATAAATAGCGCTATAGCGCCTTTAGAGCCTAATTCTAATTTCTCTTAATTAGTGCCTTTAGCCCTTATAGTGTAACACTAGTTAGGTATTATAGGCAAATTAGTCTTTAGAGATAATATAGTTATTATTTATTATTATTTATTATTATTTATTATTATTTATTATTATTTATTATTATTTATTATTATTTATTATTATTTATTATTATTTATTATTATTTATTATTATTTATTATTATTTATTATTATTTATTATTATTTATTATTATTTATTATTATTTATTATTATTTATTATTATTTATTATTATTTATTATTATTTATTATTATTTATTATTATTTATTATTATTTATTATTATTTATTATTATTTATTATTATTTATTATTATTTATTATTATTTATTATTATTTATTATTATTTATTATTATTTATTATTATTTATTATTATTTATTATTATTTATTATTATTTATTATTATTTATTATTATTTATTATTATTTATTATTATTTATTATTATTTATTATTATTTATCATTATTTGGCGTTTTAATAGACTAGAAAGATCTCTTTTAGTAAATCTAGGTATAACCTATTAAACTAGAGTATAAAGTCTTATAGGGGTAACTAATAGGACTTTCTACTACTTACACTATAACTAGTAGCTAGTAGACTTAGAATTCTAGCCTCTTTAAATAGGCTTTAGTAGTATCTTAATTCTACTAGTATAAAGTAGTATTACTACTTCTATAACTTAAAGTAATCTCTTTTAATAAACTATAGTAGCGTAACCTATTAAACTAGTGTTGTAAAAATCGCATAAGTGCTTACTTTTTGCCATAGTTATAAGCTATTTTTTTTGCTTATACTAGCCTAAGCAGCTTCCTAGCAAATTGCTAGAAAGGTAATATTTTGTTAGTAGGCATAGGCTTATTAAGCGCCCCTTATAGTAAATTGTAGCGCTAAGAGTAGCGCCCTATAGATTACTCTAGTAAAGGCGGAGCTAGGCCTAGAGTATAAAAAAATTTGGTAAAAATAGTAAGGCACTACCACTCTTCTTTAGTTTCTTAGCTTTCTTAAGAAACTAGGCGGTATATTATAGAAATTGCGTAAGTGCTTACTTTTTACTATAACTAGTCTTTTATAAAGGTAACTAATAAAGTTTTTACTCTTATATATTAAGTAAAGGGGGGACTTAAAAGTAGTCTCTCTTAGTAGACCTTAGAGTAGTAAAATATAAACTTTTTAGCACTAGAGATCTTTTCTAGTAACTAATAAAGTTCCTACCCTTATGTAATAAGTAGACAAGAGACTTAGAAATAGCCTTTTTTAATAGACCTTAGAATCGTATAATAGCTATCTAGCACTAAAGTAACTAATAAACTAATATATCTTTACTAACTTATAGTAAGTAAAGAAGTGTAAAAGTAGTTTCTTTTAATAGACCTTAGTATAGTATAATAACTACCTAGTATAACTAGTAACTAATAAACTAATACACTTTTACTTACTTATAGTAGGTAGAAAAGTTATAATAGTAGTCTTATAGACTTTAGTATAGTATAATAACTATCTAGTATAACTAGTAACTAATAAGGTAAAACTTTTACTAATTTAACTATTTATAGATAGTATTTTAAAAAAGAAGTAGATATTATATTACTATCTATAGCTAAATAAAAAAGTTAGTTTTAAAATAATATAAGGGCGATGTATAGCCTTATAGAGCTAATCTATTAGGGATAGCTAGAATAGTTAAAAGAGCTAGTTAAATTAATACTATTCTAAAATAGTAAATAAGAAAGAAATATAAAGGGCCCTTTCTTATATAGAAAGTAGTATAGGGCATAGGCCTATACTAACTACTACACTAATATTAACTATAAAAGGCGCCTTTAGAAAGGAAAAAGATATAAATAGGAAAAATAGAGTATAAAAAAAAGGTAATAGAGTGTGCTTAGTAGGGAGGCTACTAAATACTATTATATTTTTATTACTAAAATATATTTCTTTTTAAAAATAAACTTAATAGAGGCTATAATACTAAGTTTTTAAAGTGTCTAGTAGCTATAGATAAACTATCTACTCTTCTTAAATACTAGTTTCTATTTCTAAGCAAATTTGCTATTTCTATTAGAAATACTAACTTCAATATTAGATAAATATATATAGTATTTTTCTATATCTTAGTACTAGTAAAATATAGAATTAATAGCTTCTAAAAGCTTTACGCTACTTAATTTATTAATATAGTATATATCTAACTATAATTAAAAAGACTTCGCGGTATATAGTATAACACTATTCTAAAAAGCTATAGAGGTGCTAATAAAACGCATATATTTAACTAAAAGTATTAAAGGTTATTCTTAGTAGCTTATTTTCTATAAAATTAGACTTTTATATAGTAAGCTTTACTCTTGCCTATTTTCTTTACTATATCTTTAAAAGTAACCTCTTTATAGTTTATTTTTTTATAACTAAGGGATTTCTAATAAAAATATTATAATAATAATAGTTATTTATTTTATATTATAGATATATAAAAGCGTTTTAAGGTGTTAATAAAAAGGGTTTAAAGTATAAAGTTAAAGTCTCTTACTAGATAATAATTACTAGTTAATATAATAGTACTAATTACTACCGTGTTATATAAAACTTCTAACTAGCCCTAAATTCTAAATTTTATAGATTTAAAAATAGAAAAAATATAGTTTTATAATTATTTAAAATCTTTATCGTCCTACCCCTAGGTAGATAAAATAACGCCACACATAATTATTTAAAAGAATTAGATTAGGCGAAAATTAGTGGCTTAGTAAAAAACACTATTTTAATAAGTATAAACTTTAATAACTTTTAACCACTTTACTTTTATTAAAACTTTTTTAAAAATTTAAATAATATATTATTAGTACTAAATTTTTATATATAAATATTACGTAATATATATTAGAAAGAGAAATATTATAGACCTTTTAGTATATAGTATATTGGTTTTGTTTTTGCGACTAAGGGGTTTCTAATAAAAATATTACAATAATAGTAGATATCCCTCCTGCTATTTTAGTATATAGTATAACGCTATAAGAAAAAGCTATAGGTGTGCTAAAAACGTATTAAAAAAGGTAAAGTAGTAAGATAGGTTAGGGACTATTTGTTAGTACGTGCAAATTAGTCTCTTATACTAAAGATAGTTAATTATAAAATATACTAGGCACTAAAGTTAATAATAATATAATATATAACTACTACCTATATAGAATAAAATACGCAACTAGATATAAATTATCTATTTATACTACCTATCTATTCTTATAAATATTTAATTACTAGTTAAGACCTTAAGGTTAGTTACTATATCTATCTCTTATTCTAAAGATACTATTACTACTAAATATATAGTATTACGCTCCTATCTAGAAGATATAAATAATATAGCTAGATATAATAGCTAGATGCTACTTAATATTAAAAACTATATAGTTTATACTAAGAATCTATATAGTAAGTAAATAGCTGCTATAAAGTTAAATTATTATATTAAGAAGAATATATATTTTCTTAAGTAGAAGTCTAGAATTAAAGGTAGAATAAGCCTTATAATATAGATTACTCTATACTAGTTTAGGTATAAGGTGCTTATAACTATTAGTAAGGACTAGAATATAGTTATTTTTATAAAGTAAGAGTCTAGGCTAGTAGCTATATACTACTACGTAGCTTATAGAAGCAATTACTATCTAATATTAAAATTTTAATTAATAGCTAGTTGCTTTAAAAATAGTAGTTATATAAAGTAGGTGCTAAAGGCGTAGATAATATATAAGTACGCAATTATATTATAAGAGATCTAAAAGAAGAGCTAAAGTAGTATTAGGGTGCTATTTAGTATTAGAAGTAAAAAGCGCGCGTAATTTATTATATATTATGTGTGGCGTTATTTTATCTACCTAGGGATAGAATAATAAAGGCTTTTATCTTAAATAACATAATAAAAAAAGTAGAGCCCCCTGCTTAGTAATTAAAAAAGGCGTAAAAAGGTAATAATAAAAAAAAGATTATATATTATAGTAGCACTAAAGCGTATGTCTAAGAGTTCTAAGTAATTAATTATTAGATAATAAAATAGTGGGCAGAGGTCTATTATCTAGTAAGGTAGTAGTAAAAGATTATAAGGTAGTGTTAATTATTTAGTAACGCAGCAGATAGGCAAGTAAGTTAAGATATTATTATTATAGGGTTAGTTATCTTAGAAGCTAGGGGGAGACGTTAGAAAAACTTTAACGCGCTCTAGTTCTAGAGCTTAGCGCTTATACGTAAT
Source organism: Laburnicola sp. R22_1 (assembly GCA_014281115.1). Taxonomy (NCBI): domain Eukaryota; kingdom Fungi; phylum Ascomycota; class Dothideomycetes; order Pleosporales; family Didymosphaeriaceae; genus Laburnicola; species Laburnicola sp. R22_1. The sequence continues at coordinate 368,009 of JACONQ010000011.1, forward strand.
ATTATATAATATTATATAGGCGCTAGTAACGTAATAAAAAACGTAGTAATTAAACGTAGTTAGACTACTTAAAAACTAATAAGTACAGGCAGTTTATACTCCTACCTAGGAGGAACGTAATATATAATATAACTAGTAAAATAAAGAGTTTTTTTAATTACTAACTAATTACGTAATAAAAATAGTATCTTTAAATTAAATAATTAAAGACTGGTATTTTCTCTATATATCTATTAAAAATTAAAATTATAGCTTTACTAGTAAAAACGTTATAAAGCTTTAAAAAAATTACTTACTTAAACTATTTATTTGTATTTACGCAAGTCTGCGTATATTTGCGTATTTTTAAGTATTTTTATACTAGCAAATTGCTTATATAAAAATGTATAGGTATACGTATATTTGTATATCTCTACGCATAATTAAGTAGCCTCTCTAGAAAAAACTTTTCTAATATAGGCTTAATAAATATTTTAGACTTAAGAAAATATAACTTATAGAAGCCCTCCTAGGCAGGAGTATAAACTGCCTCTACTTATTAGTTTTTAATAAGTGGCCCTACTATGTTTAATTACTGCGTTTTTTTATTACGTTACTAGCGTCTATATAATATTATATAATATTATATACGTGCTAAGCCCTAGAACTAAAGTGTGTTAAAGTTTTTCTAACGCCTCCCTTAGCTTCTAAGACAACCTATAATAATAACACTCTGTCCGCCTACCTACCCGCTATATTACTAGATAATTAATACCTACCTTTTAACTTTTTACTACGTTACTAGATAATTAATTACTTAGAACCCCTAGATATATACTTTACTACTATAATATATAATAAATTACGCGCGCGCCTACTTTTAACACTAAATAGCACTTTACTATTCTTTACTAATAACTTATTAACTTATTAACTTATTAACTTATTAACCTTTAGATACCTAGCTATTACTTTACCTATCTCCTATAGAAATTCTATAATATAAGCGCGTATTTATATATCCTCTATACCTCTAGCACCTACTTAGTATAGCTATTATTATAAAAGTAATAAGCTATTAATTAGAGATCTAATATTACTTATAGCCCTTAGTAATAATTACTCCTATAAATTATATAGTAGTATATAGTTGCTAGCCTAGACTTTTACTTTATAAAAATGTCTATATTCTTTTAGTTCTTATTCTTAATAGTTATAAGCACCTTGCACCTAAACTAGTATATGGCAATTTGTATTATAAGGCTTATTTTACCTTTAATTCTAGGCTTTTAATTACTAATATTTATATTCTACTTAATATAGCAATCTAATTCTATAGTAGCTATTTACTTGCTATATAGGTTCTTAGTATAGACTTGTGAGATTTAATAGTTGAATGCGATGATGCGCCTTAATAGATAATAATGATTGTATTGTGTTTGTGTCCTCCGTGTTCGGCTGGTTCTAACTTCTTCGCTAGTGTGCCAAGCCAGGTGGTCCCTGCTTTATTGTACAGATCCAACCTCAACGCGCTTGTTCTATCTAACAGCTGCATATCTGACACACCCCCTCAGCTTAGAAGATCCTTGCAAGCTGAACTATTTAGCAGCCTGTTATCCTAAAGTAAGGTTATTAAGGTGCCCTTGAATTTCCTTAAGAGGTGCTTTATTCGCTACTTTTAGGGTTGTTAACAACCAAACATGCCTTAATATTTTGTTTGAATTTTGTTTGAATTAACAACGTCAACCAAACAAAAAGCTGCTGCTGCAATTTTGATAGGTTAAATAAACAAAAGAGGCAATTGCAGTTAAAAAATTTGAAGTTTTTTTAAATCGCTTAGCATACTGTAATGATAAGGTACCCTAGAGTTAGTGATATATTCTTAGTGTTAATGTAACAATAACTTTCCCAACGCTGCAATTATATAGGTATTCCTATAGTAAACAGAGCAAAAAACAGAGCTTCTTAAGTGGATTGTACCTGCGTAAAAAAAGCCCGCATAACGGATGTGTGCTTCCACTGGCCGCCAGCAACTGATATACATGAATTGCTATTCGGCTTTAGCACCTCCTATCCTCTGTTCCTCCTCTTTCTTTACGTAGGTAATAAGCTGTTAAAACAATAAATATATATATAATAATCTAAATAAGCTAATATTATAGTGTTGAGGTATTGTAGCAAAGTGAGTTTGCGCTGTTGCAGCGAAGCCTAAGTTATGTTTATATATTCTGAACCTAGTTACTACTTTCAAAAAATTGTTTACTATAACCACGCAATAAATCTTGTCTTCTATAAGTTAAACTATTAAATTAATGTTGCTAAATTAATTCCTGTCGCCTGTTTTACTATATCTCTATTGTTGCGGGCTACAGAGCGTCGCGCAGTACGCCTTGGCATGAAGTGGTAATGTTGGCTAGCCAACCGCGTACTTTCCGCGTACCTTGCGCGTCAACGCTTACACACCCACTATACTTTGGCTTACTTGCCTACGCCTATAGCTTACTTTTTCGCGCCTTTGCTTACCTTTACGCTTACCATGCCCCCAAAACGAAGCCGCGAGCCTGCTAAGGCATCCAAACCTATGCCCAAACGTTCCTAACGTGCGCCGAAACCCAGCCAGCGCCTTATGGATAGCCAGCGGCCGCTTACTCCTCTGCTAACCCAGCCGTCTATTGAGGTAGTTGACGAGCTAGAGCCGCCTATTAAGGTGCTTAAAAGTACTCTAGAGCCGCGCTTAATAGAGCCACCAACCGAGCTAGAGGAGCGCGCCCAGAGGCCATTACTATGGCCTATACTACAAGCCTTACAGGCTGATGAGCCAGCTTAGGAGTTGCTGTTAGTGGCTAATAAGCCGCCTATAGCTACTAAGCCGCCGCGCGCGTTTAGTAATGCTGCCACAGAGGCTTTAGTGGAGGAGGACGCTGCGCCTAGTGTTGACTTCACTAACTACAAAGGCCTTGACTTGAAGCGCCTACTGGGCTTCAATATGCCTCTATCCACACCTATAGGCAACATTAGCTGGGTCTTTAGGCACGGCTATCGCCTTCAAAAGCTTGGTACTAACCCTAAGAAGATCTACTTCTAATGTAAGCACTGTCACATCAACAGAAAGAAGGGCGGCCTACACTAGACCACTCTGTCAACTACAGCCGCCAACAACCATTTGAAGCAAGACCTTCCCAGCCATCAGCTCACCAAACAAGGCACTATTGTACACAAGAGGCCGCTCGAACCTGGCAAGAAGTCGCTGCGATGGGCGGAAGAAAACGGGGTCACATTAAGCCAAGATGCAACGCAGGAGCTGGGTAACTTCGACGTACAAGGCTTCAGGCAAGCTGCAGTGTTATGGCTCGTCAACAACAACAGGCCATTACGCGAGTTTGAGACTGAGTCCTTCCGCGCGATGATCAGGTTCGCCAACCCAGAGGCAGAGGCGGCGCTATGGAGGTCTCACAACAGCGTTTCGAGGTTCGTGATGAGGCTTTACAGCTGGCTACAACCTCAAGTCAAGCGCGCCTTGTCTAAGGCCTCTAGCAAAATACACATAAGCTTTGACGGCTGGACTACCAAGGGGAAGCGCGGCTTCTTTGCAATTTGTGCGCACTACGCTGACTCTCAAGGCAATATAGTTGACCTTCCCATCGCCTTGCCGCAGCTAGTTGGTGCGCACACAGGCTCAGCGATCGCGGAAGCTGTCGTACGAATCCTACGCTACTTTGAGATTTCTAGCAGCAATTTGGGCTATTTCGTGCTTGACAACGCCTACAACAACGATACTGCAGTTAATAAACTCGGCACAATATACGGCTTTATCGCCAACAATTAACGCCTCCACTACGCTTGCCACATACTTAACCTCGTTGGGCAAACTATTATGTTTAGCACTGACTCTGACGCCTTTAATAACAAGCCTAAACACTACAACAAAGAGGAGTTTTATATGAAGCAATGGCGGAAAGATGGTCCGCTTGGCGTGTTTCTTAATATTGTTAACTATATTAACACGCCAAAATAATGGGGTATATTTGAGGATTGTCAGAACAGCAAAGCAGTTGAGATGCCTACTGGCGCTACAGCAAGACGCCATGAGCCTTTTAAGCCTGGAGTTACGCGTTAGAACAGCTATTATGACTACTTTAAGCGCGGTGTTAAGCTACAACACGCTATTAACAGCTACTCCTCCTACTACATACAAGAGACTAAGCACGCTGACGAGCTTGCTAAAAGCAACAACACTAAGCCGCCTATTGTGCCGTAGTGGATGCGATTAGGCGGGCTTGCAGCTGTAGACTGGGCAGTAATTACTAAGTATATTGAGGTGCTTGAGCCGCTAAAGTCTGCAACTAATCGCTTGCAAGGTCGCGGCAAAGCTGGCACTCACAGCGCGTTATACGAGGTTATCCCTATGTTTAAGTCTCTTATTGCTGACCTAGATGCCCGCCTTAGACTGTTTGAAAGCGTCAATTACCTGCCAGACGAGGCGCCAGAAGATCACGTCGCTATCAACGTACGTGCTGCGCTCAAGAAGGCGAGCAAGTACCTTAATAAACTCCTCAAAATCCCCGTCTACTACACTGCCACGGCACTCCACCCACGCTTCAAGAACTACTTTAAACGCTTCTAGCGTGAGAAGCCCGCACAGTTACAAGCTACGCACGCGAGCTTCGAGCAGCTTTGGGCTCGTTACAAGCCCGCCCTAGCGACAGCAACAACAATAACAACTGCGCCTAAACACGCAATGAGCAGCTTTGACGACGCGATCGATTCGGTACTTGACAACAGCGACGAGATAATAGGGGTGGCGGATGAGTACGAGAGCTGGCTTAGAGAGCCAACATGGACATCAGAACAGTACAAAACTGGCTGTACAGCTGTCCAATACTGGTACCAGCTCAAGCCAAGGTATCCCAATTTGTCACAATTGGCGCTGGACGTGTTAACTATCCCTGCCTCCAGCGCTGACTGTGAGCGAGTCTTCTCAGGTACTGGCGACGTACTTGAGCCACAGAGACGCAAAATGGGCAGCCAACTATTGGCTGCTTTAATTTGTACTCAACGATGGATTCGAGCAGGTTTTAAACCTCCAAGCGCAAAGGTGGTGGCAACGTACGATGACAATAAGCTCAACGAACAGTTTAGCATACATGAGTGGGAGGAGCCGCCGCCTATAACACCACTAGAGTCTCTTTCACAGTCCTCTTAAAGTACTCAAAATCAAACAAACAATCAAATAAAAAGCGCCTCTATAGCTCCATCAAATCAAACAAACAAACTACAACACCAAGAAAGTCGTCAAACAAACAAATTCAGAGCCACAAATTTTGTTTGTTTTGTTTATTGACAAGTCTGGCTACTTTGCGTTCTGTTATCTCAACCAGCCCAAGTTGGGTTAGGAACCCTTTCCACTTATTGACTGGGAGGACCTTTGTAAAGCCGTCAGCGATCATTTCTGCCGATTGTACGTACTCCACCTTAATCTTTCTAGTAGAGACTTCCTGTCTTAACCAGTGATTGTGAATGTCGACGTGTCGTAGTTTAGTCTGAAGCCTGGATATCTCCTCAGTGACTAGTCAAATAGTTTGCTTATTATCGCATTGGACGGTAATTGACAATGAGCGCAGTTTAATCTGCAGTTTATCTAGTAGTCTTAATATAAAGATTGCTTCCTTGGCCACTTGCAATAAGGCGAGAAGCTCTGCTTTAGTTGTCAAAGTTGTGACAGTGTCTTGTTTGCTTGCTTTCCAGGCAATAAGTCCATTAAATAGCTTAATAGCGTATCCTTGCGAGCTCTTTCTGTCCAGTGTGTTGTTAGCAAATGAGGCATCGCTAGCTACTTAAAGGCAGTTGCCTCCTCTAAGCTGCAGTGCTCTCCATCTGGTGCTTGATAAGTATAGTAGTACTTAATCAGCAGCATCGTGATGTTCCAAGCCCGGATTTGACAGGAATCGAGCTAGCCTTAAGGTTGCAAAGGCTATGTCCAGTCAAGTCGTTACTGCCGCGAATAGAAGCGATCCGATCTTGCGTTAGTATTTGTTAATTTCTAAGGGTGTCGCTAAGCTGTCTCGTGGTTTCAGCTTAATAGCTGCCATTGGGGTGTCGTGTCGAATATCCCTCTTGTCAACTAATCGACTAATCTTGTCTAAGTAGGCAGCCTAAGAGAGTTGAATTGTCCTAGTCTTTCAATCTCTAATAATCTCTACGCCAAGGAACTACTAAAGGTTGTTTCCTCCACTTAAGGTGTATTTTTCTTATAGGCGCTTAATCGCTTGTTAGGCTTCTTCCTCTTTCTGCTTGTAAAAAGCTAAGATAATATCGTCAACGTAGAAGAAGACAATGATTCTGTCTTTAAGAAGGTAGCATAGCTTATAAGGCACTGTCTAGAAACCTAGAGCTTTAAGTGTTAAGGTAAACTCTTTCTGCCAGAGGAGTGGTGAGATCCGAAGACCATATAAAGCCTTGTTGACTTGAAGTATCGTTCCAGACTTCTAATAGCCATGGGGCATTCTCATATATACCTCTCAGTCCATACTTGCATAGACAAAAGCGTTTGTAACGTCGTATTACTCGAGCTCCATATCATAGTGAGCTGCTATTGCCACTAGCATTCGGAACAACCTGCTAGCAAGCGTGGCTGCATAAGTGTCTTGAGAGGTAATATTCTGTTGTTGATCGCCCCAGACGACTAGCCGTGCCTTACACTTTAGCAAGCGATAGTGTTTGTCAAGCTTGTAGGTGTATACCCACATACAGTTAAGGATCTACTGTCCTGTCAGTTTAATCTTCTTTATTAGTACTTCTAACCATGATTTCATTTGTTTGTGGCTTGCGAGGTAATCCCGCTCTGCTTCTTTAAACAATTCGCCCATCGGGTGATCCTCAAGCTTGGTACGGCACGTTGGCAGAGGTGGGAGTTGACTTCGATGGGGCTTCAAGCCTTTAGCAAGCGTTCTTATTATCTTAGTCTTGTCTATAACATCCCCTCTGTATTTCCCAATGTGGCCAGCTTAAGTTCCTGCCATGAAGGCGGCTGCCCAGGGGACAGTTTTAGATAACCCTTTTAGGTTCATTTCTAATTCATTTCCAGCCATTAACTGCGTAAGTAATGCCGCAGGTAGTGGTGTAGTTGGAGGAGTCGGATAGTTGTCCCTGATCTTCACTCCTTAGTAGTAGCCTGGTGGGTCTACTTCGCCTTAGGGATTTGATAAGCCTCCAACAGTGTCGTCTTTATGGAAGGACTCTATCTCTAGTTAATGACTTAGTGTTGGAAGTTCGATCGTTCTCACATATGTGGCAATTTCCTCCAGTGTACTGTGCATAAGGTTATCCATAAGGTCCTCAGTTTTGCCACTAAAGACAGTTTATTCGTCAAAGATAACGTCGCAGGTGCTTATCACCTTGGCAAGTGATAGTATCCAAATTCAATAGATGTTTAAGGACTGGTATCCTACTAGGTAACCAATCCAAGCCTTTAGGTCTAGGCGTTGTAGCCTTAATTTACCTTAATATGTATCATCCGTTATTGCGAACGCTTTGCAGCCATACGCTTTGAGGTGAGCGAGGTTAGGTTTCTTAATTAAGGTGACTACTCTATTGTTTAGAGCAACTTGTGTGAAGAATATCTCATATTGCGTTTTCTAGTTATTCGCATAATTCAGTGTTCAATTGTAGAGGTATACTGCAGCTCTCGTGACTTCGGGCCATAGTTCCTAGGGTAGGTTGGCATCGAGACGCATCGCGCGCAATTTCTCTTTGTTTACACCCCCTAAGCGTTTAGCACCTCCATTTTAAGCTTGTGTATCTGGGGCGGAAGGCTTGACAGTAATTCCTTGTGATGCCAACCAGCGCTCAATTTCCGGTTTCACCATTGTGATCTCGTTGTCCGCTTCAATAATCTTGACCGTAATATTGTAATGGTTTTTAAGGAAGAGAAAGAAGTTCAATAGAACTTTAATAACCAACTTTGCTAGTCAATTATCTTTAAAATAAAAGTCCCATTGCAGGCCTAAGTACCTATCAGTGACAAGCATCTGACTCCTTTCGCCAGTGCTACTTTGCGCCTCGTAGGCATGAAAGTCAATAGCCAGTCTTTCTCCTAGTCCTTCATCGTTAATTCGCGGTGCTCAGCTAATTTGTCGCTAGATCTTTGCTTTCCCACAGGAGTCGCATTAGACTATTGTAACTCCCTTAACTCGCACCCCTTTAGCTTGCTGCACAAGATGTTCGATAGCTGCTAGTCTAGGGTATCCTAGTCTCTTATGCCATAATTTGGCTAAGGCCCTTTGTGGTGCTCCTTTTGTTCGTGATATATTCTTGCGGATGTGATATAAAGTGGGTGGTAGCGGATTATACTCAAGTACCTATTAACCGTGTATCTTGGATAGTTTTCCAATAATCTTGTCGTCTGGTCCTTTCAGCGTAGTTGGGTCCGTTTGCGTATCCCACCAGATTCCTCTATGCCTTAGTAGTCAAAAGGAGACTAGGTTGCATAGGAGGTCTAGACAGATAGCCACATTATGTAGAACCAACGTAGTTGTTCCATGTTGGCCTCTTAGTGTTAAGTTAACAGAGCTGTAGCCTTTTATCCATATCTTTGTATTGCCAGCCCATATATAATCTCCGGACGTAGGTAGACAGAAGTTGTAGATACGGTTAGGGTTGTTTGTAATATGGCAAGTTAATCCTGAATTAAGAATAAACAAGCGCTTTAGTGGGTAATTAGACACTTCTGTTTCTATTGGCGCTGATGTAAACGCAGCGTTGACGTTTGATATTCTCTGTCCCTCTAGTTAGTCCTTAGGGGACTCGAGGATCTCAGGTGTGGGCGTGTGCGATTGTTTGATGTTTGGTGTTTTTAATCTTAGTCTGCTTTGTCCTCTTAATAGTCCTTGAAATTCAGGATTGTGCTTGCGCTTCAATGCAACAAGTTCTTTAATCTTCTTGTTTAGTTTCTACCACTTAGGAGCTTTGTCTGCATTAATATAGAAGCAATCCCGGAGTCTATAGCAATGTCCACACGCAGGACATTTAGCGCCTCCTATTTTTGCAGGTTTTTAGACTAAGGATAAGTTCTTATTATCTTTTTAGTTATTACATTGATATTAGGGTCTGCCCTGTTTTCTAGATGGTGCTGCTTCAGCATTAATGCCCTGGGTGGTTTTCCCACTTTTAGCGAGGTATAACGAGTTATCTGCCACAAATGTGGCCTTGTGCTTCCCTGTTTAAGGGGTTAGATAATTCAACATTATATGCTCTCAGAAGCGCTTTATTATTTCTTTCCAATTTATGCCAGGTGTGAACCGTCCGCTATCCTAAAAGGTTATAGACTAATTGGGCGCAACTTTATTTACAGCAGTTAGAAAGTCCTTTATGATTACATTAATCTATGTTATCTTAGGGACATTGCTTATCTCCGCTTCTGTAGCTGCTTAATTATATTTAGCAAGCTATGTGTCCTAATTTAACGCGTTTCTTATTAGTCTAAGGGATGTAAGGTATTAGTCACAGGCTCGTTCTCTCTCAAATTGTTTGTCGACGCCAACCATGGCTTTAAGGTTCGTAATCCACTATCTTAGTGGTTAATCTAGGAGGCAGCAAGTGCGCTAAAGATGTGGGCTGACAGTAGCCTGAATATAAACAATAATTTGCTAAAGGCTTATTTGCTCCTTTTTAAAATTATGTTAATTGTTCTTATAACATGGATGGCAAGCGAGCGGCGCAGGCAAGCGAGCGGCGCACCCCATCAACTTTTCGCACCTTTGAAGTCGCGCAGCTCAACCACAATATAATATACTATATAGATTTTGATACAATAGATTAAGCAGTATTTAAAGTATCTTTTTTGCACGTACGTGAGTTATGCCCAAGCTCTCTGCACCTTGTGCAGCGCGCCAGAGCCTGGCGGCTCAGGCCTGATCGCTCTCCACTTTGACGCTGTTCATGCTCTATCTGCTGGTCAGCCGCCTTTTGAGCAAGTATATTCTCTCCCTCTCCCTTTGTTAAGGTCCCCTGCTTCTGTATCCGCTTCTTTTTGCGCTGTCTACGCTTAGTTGCTGCCTCATTAGCTCTCTCAAGGCTAGTAATCCAATCGCGCATAAGCTCAGCTAAGAGCATCATTACTTCAGCACCCTTCTTAAGTTAATTAATCGCCTGAATAATAGAGGCAGGCGAGGAGCTCTTGTGCCGTTGAACGCGCTCACGGATTAGAGTTGATTGAGCCTCAAGCTCACGTATGTTGCTCGGCGTTTTGGCTTCCCAGAGAGCCTCTGGCAGAGCAGCTGGTGAAGGCGTACGAAGCTGCACATCCAGCTTTGACAGAACAGCTTCAGGCTGGAGAGGAACAAGGCCTGCGCCTCAAAAGGCTGAACAGATATTGGCTAATGTAAATGATTGCTCAAAGGCTGTCTTAAAGGCTGGCAGGAATTCAAGCTTTGTGATGTGGTTAATATAGTTACAGATCAGAGCCTCAACCTCTCAGCTGTACGCGCGCTTCAACGGCGAGAAGCAGCCCACATCAAGTGGCTGCAGCAGATGCGAGGAGTGAGGCGGCATGCAGAGCGTGTAGATGTTGTTCTCCTTGCAGAGCTGTTAAAATTCAAGAGAGTGGTGGCTCGCATAGCCATTAAGGATAAGCAGCCTACGCGTGCCAACAATCCAGGTCTCTATATGCTTGATAAAGTGCTTTAGCCACTCAACTCCAAGCTCGTTCGTCGTCCAGCCGTTGTCGCTAAGAGATATAGCCCAATCGCGCGGGATATCCTCCTCGTACCAAGCAGATAGGTGGTGCTGGCCAGCAAAGATGATAAACGGTGGGATAGCCCAGCCAGCAGCGTTAATTGCTTGGACAAGTGTCACCCACTCGCGGTTCCCAGGCTGGACAGCCTTTGGCCAGCCTCTCCTCTCTAACCCTGTAACAACGAGCTGAGTCGTAATCTTGCCCATCATGAAGCCAGCCTCATCAAAATTGTAGACGTCCTCATCGCAGATGCCGTACCTGGCCTTAGTCTGCTCTACAAGCTTAAACCAGGCGCTAATTAGGATAGGATCCTCACAGAGAGCTCTCTGTCTATCGTAGGCTCGGTTAAAACACGTCTTAAGAGAGTCTGTACGCCTAACAAAGTTGGCTGGCCACTTCTGTCCAACCTGGCCTGCGCCGCGCGCAGCTAGCAGCTTATCTGCCATATCGCGAATTGCTAAGTAGGTAGGCGAAAATCCACGTAGGTCCAGATCAAGTATATAACGAATTATCACCTCCTCTTCTAGCTAGGTGAGCTTCTTCGAGTTGGGCTGGCAATCGCGTCGCGTAGGTCTCCCAGCGCGTCGGCGGCGGAGCGTTGTTTCGGGTACATTGTAGACTGCTGCAGCAGCTTAGTTGCTTTGGATCTGGCTAGTATTAATTAAAAAGATGGCAAGCTGAACATCTGCTTCCTTTGAAGCCATTTAAGTGTTGTGGCGTGGAGTTGTTGTAGGACGCGTTTAGAGCGGGTGCGAAAGTTGATGGGGTGCGCCGCTCGCTTGCCTGCGCCGCTCGCTTGCCATCCATGTTACTACTTAGCAAGAATCTTGTAATACTTAAGATCTTCTTTAAACGCCTTAAGTCCTACTGCTAACAGTTTGGACTGCCTTATTAGGATGCTAACGTTCGCTGCTGGAGTATACCTATTAATTAGCGGCGCCCTTAGGGCTATAGGTTTAGGTTTTATTAGGATATTCGACGTAGGATTAACTTTTGGCCAGATGTAATATGCGACGCATCTAGACTGGAGCTGCATTATCCATGCCCTGTAGTTAGTGTAGTCTCAAAGGGTTACTGTTAGGTCACGCTAGGGTAGTGCAGCCATTTTGGTATTGATTGAGGCAGTGAGACTTTTAATTGTGAGATTTAATAGTTGAATGCGATAATGCGCCTTAATAGATAATAATAATTGTATTGTGTTTGTGTCCTCTGTGTTTGGCTAGTTCTAACTTCTTCGCTAGTGTGCCAAGCCAGGTGGTCCCTGCTTTATTATACAGATCTAACCTCAACGCGCTTGTTCTATCTAACAGCTGCATATCTGACAAGACTATATAGTTTTTAATATTAAGCGGTATCTAGTTATTATACCTAGCCACGTTATATCTAGCTATATTATACTTAGCTGCGTTATTATTTATGTCTTCTAGGTAGGGGCGTAATACTATATATTTAGTAGCGATAGTAATAGCGTCTTTAGGGTAAGGAATAGATATAGCGACCTTAAGATCTTGCGCGACAATTAAATATATTATATAGTAGATAGATAAACACTTAATCTATATTTAGTTGCAAATTTTATATTATATATACGTAGGCAACTATATATTATATTATTACTTTAGTATCTAGTATATTTTATAATTAACTACCTTTAGTAAAAGGGACTAATTTACACGTGCTAATAAATAGTTTCTAGCCTAACCTATTTATCTCTAAGCTGCTTTACCTTTTTTAATGCGTTGTTAGTATACCTATAGCTTTCCCTTATAGTGTTATACTATATACTAAAAGGTCTGTGATGTTTCTCTTCCTAATAACTTATAGAAGGGCTAAATATATTTCTTTAGTTTAGAGCTAGTAGAGTTTTGCTTCTAAGCTGCAACACGCTTTATCTAGGCTAAATGTTATTAGTATTATTAGTCCTTCGCTGCTTTAGGCTGTTGCTGCGATATAAGCTAGAGGTAGGCGTGTTCGCAGGGAGGGATATAGCGCGCTTCTACTTTAAGAGAGGACGCGGCTTTAAGTCGTTGTTAGGTGGAGGAGTGAGCGGGAGACCGAATTCAGGCGCAGAAGCAACCCACGCGCTGATGCGATCGTACTGAGATAGCATTGTTGTGGGGATGCGAGTTGGTGGTTGCCTATTGTTTATGCTTGTTGTTGGACGACTTGGCACGGATGCACGTTAAAGCCGGTTAAAGCCGGGGCGCACTGGTTGGTTGATCATCACGTGTGCCATGTTCCGTATCATCCATCCGGATAGGGAGTGTGGCCCAGCAACACTTCTACGTCTAAGAGCTAGTAATCTTCTTTTATCCACTTCAACCATAATGTATTTAGTGACACACCGCCTGATAGCGTATCTGTAGTGTTGAGAGAGGGGTATATTTACCTCGGACACTCTTTCCTTCACTTCTGATCGCTCACGTACGGTGGGATGACATGTTCCGTTGAGGATTGTGAGGAGCGGGGTGGAGAGGTTTTTTTAGGGTGGTTGGAGGGAGTGAGGTGAGGGTGGGGAAGGGGATGGTTTACGGGGAGTACCTACATAGGTACGAAGAATGGTCATGATTTGATTAAAAGGCTACGCTGAACATTTATCCAGCTCGCTAATGAGCTCTAAGAGAAGATCCGCACAGGCATCGTTATTTCTCTCCTCACTCTGGCTACTATAAGGATCAGCCGCAAGACATTTTTGGACAACTCCGGCGTAGACTGAACCAGTGATACTGCCATAATGAGTTAGTACATGTTGTTCTGTTTGCAATTTTTGCTTGGAAAGCGTACCCTCTCAATGAATCTGCTTTTGCTTGCATATTCTTCCTCATCCCCTTGACGTCCGAAAGGCTCCCACGCTTTGGTACATTCACGAGCTTAGACAAGGGCTGCCACATTCCAATTTCAAGCAACACGCAGCCTACACTGTAAATGTCAAAGAAGCGTGAATACTTAGTCATCGGCGCTTCTATTTTGTTGGGGTGTTGGTACTCATCAAGAGTGATATCTCCTGGCACCTGTGTGACCATGCGTCTGTTGTTGTCCTCTTTGTCGTCCATGCGCGCGTGTCCGAACCCCACAAAAAATGGCATAGAGTAGTCGAGACGCGGGGAAGCCGAAGAGCTACTGCCGTCCTTAACTTCTGAGGAAGTAGGGAAAAACATGATGGACCCTGGCCTAATATTCCTAGAGGGATCAATCAGCAATGGGTTCTGCCTGGGATGTAGATATCCGAGGTATGGAACAAGAAAATGTACGCAACTTGTGAATCCAGTTTACACAATGCATTTTGTGTACAGCATTAACAAGTTTCTTCGCCAGATGGAACCGAATTGCAGGGTCCTCCTTTCTGCCTCCTGCCTCCCGAAGAATTGTTCGCAAGGACTTTGGTTTCCGTTTGCGAGAGATGGACCCTGGCATCATATACTCGAGTTTAGTGTGCCTGATGTGAGGTGGTGGCGCCAGCACTAGCCCGAACCGCTTGCAGGGCGATGCACCATCTTCGAGAATGCCATAGCAGGTCGGAATCAGCAGCTGTTCCGACATCGTGATTGAGAGCATGTGTGCCTTCGCCTTCGATCTTCTCTCGACATCCTCTCCGCCAGACATCCACTCGATGTATACGACTCGCCTTTGATTCCCAAACGGGAACTCTCTCAAAAGCGCCATCTCCGCGTCTTGCGATGCTGAGACCCGGTAGTCTGGGCTAGTCTTGACCTTTGATAGTTCAAATCTTCTTGGATTCTGGGCCCATCTTTGTTTCTTCACTGCGTTGGAGAATTTGCCGATACATCCGAACTCCCGGTATGGCAACGATTTTTGCCCCGATTTCTTAGCCCGCTTTTCTTCCTCAAAGAGCGCCTCCACCTGTTCGGGTGGAGCAGTTTTGCCGATGACGTAGTATATGTTAATTATTTGTATCACCTGGTTCTGGGGCGGGCTGAACCGGTTGAGAGCATCATTCCGTTCTCTTAGACGGCCAACCAAAGTTTCAGCGTTGTTGTTGTCGTCTGTGAGGATAAATCCTACAGCAAGGTTAGCGCTGCATAGAATCAAGACTACTATTCTCACTTCCGGTCATGACGATGACGGTCCTTTAGTTTCAATCCATATTTGCTCAGCAGTTTACTGGCATTGCATAGAGTGTACGATAGCAACGCAAGCTCATGTCCAATCGCTCGCGCTCCGGGCTCGTTTTCCTTTGCGTAGTCTTCAAACTTCCCCCACGCCTTCCCATTCAGATCCCATGGCCTTTTCCATTCTTCAAAAATCTAATCTATGTCAGACCAGGGATGACTTTCGCCACTGCAGGGGAGATCCTGACATCGATCTGACTTTGCACCCTTCCAGCAACGTGTTGAAATGTGTCTGAGGCTCCTAGGACATCCTTCACCATGCGGAATCCGTCTACAAGGCTTCAGACTTAGGCTCGCAGGTGATTGGTTCTACTTACCTCTGCATAGTGGAAATAGATTCATTTATTTATTCATATCTATTTATAGTTAACCTAACCTTTTATAAATTATTAAACTTAATAGTAAGTATAACTAAGATTTAATAGCTAAAATATATATAAAAAAGCATAATTAGGATTAGCTATAGTAAGGAGCTAAAGTATAATATAATAATTATAAAGAGCAATTATATAATAGCAAACTATAAGATAGTAACTTTAGAGTTACTATTTAACTATAAAACTTTAAAGAGTAGCAAAAATAGCAGAATTACTATAGGCAATAAATAGCCCTTTATGCTATATCTATACCTTAGTACCTTAATTCTATCCTTAATATAGGTCCTCCTATTATCACTACCACCGAGCCGGTCAGCTTTTACACGAGAACGCGCAACAGCTACGACCGAGTGGAAATAAACCCACAGCGGCAGTCACGACACCAAATGCTTCGGCCATGATGGAAGAAAGCCGATGGTGTTGACTGTGATGTGAAGGGCAACAAGAAGACTTTTAACTTTCGTTGACCCCGCAGTAATCAGCCAACTCCATTCTGGAACAATTATATGCCGTCTTTGGCGCAATGGACAGGCCTCTCATGGATTACAGCCGTCTCCTCTAACTCTGCAAGGACCGAAGTCCGCCTATGTGCCTTCGTCCGCCCAAGATTGGCTACCACGGATGCGAGCCAGCTGCCCCGTGTCGCGAAGCTGCAAGTGCGCGCATATATAAGCCGGGTGAGTTGGCCCCCTGCCGTCTAGCAATCTGCTGCTTCGCGCCGGCTATTATCGCCCTCTCACCGGCCAACGCCCTTCTCTTTCACACCGAAGCATTGGTGGTTTCTAGACGCATCCGGCGTTGTGGCGCTTGCTTACTACCTACATTGAGCTGAATCTTTTACGACAGCCACTAAGCGCTGACTATTCTCCGTAGAGACGAACATCTGGCTCCGAGGAAGCAGCTGACTTCTGCGACCACACCCTGTTCAAGTCCTAATTCTGTCCTCTGCATAATGCAGATAGGGGACTTGTGGCTCTCAAAAAAATCGGACTTCCTAGCTTTGTTGAATGGACAGGAAGGCTACCCTACCGTCATAGCGATCGCCGGGCATCATTCAAATTCAAGGCAGGCCGACCCTGGTGGCTTCCATCAGGGACCCTGGATCTGAAAAAGTGGCTCAATTGCAGAGCGCGCAAACTATGAAGTGGTCCCATATTTGCAGCAAGTCTATATCCTACAATCCAAGTGTAGTGTGAGTAGGTAGTGTCGTGTTATCTGTGACCTTGCGCACCTTATCCTTCCTCTATAAATGTAATGCACCGTAAACATGTCAGTTCACTTATTACAGAATTCTCTGACAGAATCTGACATCCTCTCTATAGAAATAGCGGCATGATCCACTATAGGCGGCTGAGAAATCCAAACGTTGCGGGCCAGCTCAGACTCAAGGCTTGTTGATATCTCTAAGACTTCGATATCCAGCCCTTTATTCGGGCGATTCTATAATTACGTACGGCAAATCTGAGTTGCACGACCTGCCAATCCCAAAGGATACGAGACAGCTTCGGCGAGCAGAACGATGCTAATATTTCTCACCGGTCAGACCGCGTTGGGAGTGAATGTTCTTAGAAATTTGGAATATTCACTTACCTCTACCAGTATTTCGGCACCGGTATTCGTAGCTAGCTAGAGCTAGCTCCAGATATGACTTGCGTCCTTTATATGCGGGCGCCATGCACTTGTTCATTTCTGGCTGACATGCGGGAGGGGAATGTCTCAGCCTTGCTGACGGGCTCGAATCAGACCCTTGTGAATCACCGAAAATGGTTGGAGAAAATAACCCAAGGGTGCATGATTGCCCCATTTTTGCGTGCCTCGTCATGGATTGCCGCCTGGATGGGAAATTGGGCATCGGCCGACATCAATCATTGATGGATCTGTAGCGTGCGCTCTTACTGACTGGTAAAAAGCGTTATCTTTATGGGATGATAACTGAATGGTATGGTTCTCCGTCTTGGGTGCCAACATCCCCATGCCATACTGTCTCGCGAAAGCCCTTGTAGTGAGGCGGCTAGAGGCGGCGGAACTTAGCGAGCAGAACAATTCCTAGCGAAAGAGGTGTTGCGAACAGATGGTTTCTAAAGTGGCAGGCTCGACGTAGCACCAGAACGGCATGGTCAATACAGCAGTTCGCTTATCAGTCACCATCAGATGCAGTCTGTGTGAGATGGTACTCGTACTTGCCACCGCTAGCGGGGGGTGGGGTTAGGAAGAGGAGAGGGAAGGAGGGAGAGTTATATAGTGTGGTAGTAGATATACATTATATTTGGGGGCGGGTTATTGGGGCGCTTAGTGGACATTGCGTAGGGAGTTGGTGGTTTAAATAGTTAGATAGGGAAGAAGGTAGTATACTTTTATGAGCGGGTTATTGTTCTGTAGGTGTGTGGTGCGTGCTTAGATAGTAGGTTAGTAGAGTTTGTATACTGTGATGTTTGCGTACTTCGGAAAGTTATATCACACGCGTGTCTTCTACTTTACTTTACGTTGCATTGCTTTGCGTTTTATATAGTACTTCTGTTGGGGGTATCCAATTCGATCTATACACAAAAAAGGAAAGAAAAAAAAAGAAAGAAAACATCATTGGTTAACAATCCACCAATCGCCACAGAAGCTTCAACACTCCGCTGTCATGTGAGATGCGTGTGCGAGTAATGCCCACACATCCACCAACGTTAGAAACGTCCATCCATCCCAGCAAACCCAGCCTGCATGTCCCCAGGACCAAAAACATCCCACACAAAAAAAAAAAAACGTCCGTCATAACTTCCAACCCCAAACTTCATTTTGACAAAAAAAAAGAGAACACTAATACTTCCTCGTCACCCTCTCAGCAAGACTACTCCCCCCCTCCTCCCCCTCCTCCACCGCCGCAGGCGTCTGCACCCTCCTCTCCCTCGCCCGATGCCCCCTCCTCCGCCGATTATGACTAACATTGCTCGCGCTATCGTCAGGCCCAATCTCGCTCCTCAGCTCATCCAGACACTCATCCACGTCGCGATCCTTGATCCCGGCAGGCGTATCCATCCGGACCTCGATGCCCAGCGACCCGCGCCGCGACTGCGCGACCATGGAGAGCGCAGCGCCACGCTCGCGTAGCCGCCGTCGTACGTTCTCGGCCGCAATGTGCAACTGCTCGAAGGCGTCTTCCATGGCTTCCATGCCGAGGTAGATTTCGCGCTCGACTTCGGCGAGAACGGCAATCTCGGTTTCTTCGTCGATCTGGACGGGAGCGGGGCCGGGACGGGTTGACCCGGGGCGGGGTGAAGGGCCGGGGCTGAAGGGGATGAAAGGGCTGGCGCCGAAGGGAGATGCGAAGCGCTGCGGGCCCCCTGTTGTTGGGACTTCGCCCGAGGGGGTGCGGGATGGGCCACGGGAAGGGCCGCGGGAGAAAGATTCAGTTGGGCCGGTCTCGGCGCCAGACCAAAGGAAGCCGTCGAAGCGGCCTGAAACTAGGATTTCCCACTCGTGCTTAGTCACTGCCGACAAGGTGGCTAGCGTGTTGTGCATGTCCGGGTTGCGAATCATGTACATGACTACCAGCTGGTCTCGGGGAGGCGAATAGAGACGGTATAACCGCTGTAATGCCAGTGCGGCTTTGGTGATATACTGTGGGGTTGGCTTGCTTTCTCTTGGGGTCCGAGTGGTCATCGGCGTATCCATACCCCATAGTATGGAGTAGAAGATAGGTCGTTGGGATTGCTCAAGACGGGTGAGCATTGCGAACGTGAGTGTTTCGTCATCTGCGTCCTCTGGAATGTCCTCTTGCTGGTGGGATAACCACGATTGCACCGCAACTTTAGTCTTTTGAGACTGTTGCTGATAATGCCCACGATACTGCTCCGGAACATCGACGTCGATACGTTGGCAGGGCGGTTCGAGCTCAGCAATGCCCAGGCCGTTGGATGCAGCCGAATCAACCGGCGGCCAAGGAGGTAGATCCCATCGCCCAGATACCAATTCGAGAATCTCGCCCCAGTTTACCCCAGCTTGGTCTTCGAACATGGGTTTATCAAGACACATGATGCACGGACACTGCTCGGATGATATGTTGCGTGCGAAGACTGCTTCGAGCCGGTCGAGCAGACGACGCGCTACGGAACGATAGCCTGTAGCAACTGCCAAGGAGCCACTGGTATCCATGACTGCATTGTAATCATCCAACAACTTTTGTAGAGGGTTGAAGAAGGTTCGCGCATCGTGTGTCTGCGGTCCAGATATGCGTGGCGACATGTATTGTGAATATGCGGGTACTGGAGTGCCATCCATGGCGGCTAGTAGAGTACGAGGAACCGGTCGGCTCAGTCCCCCGTTTTGAAGCAGATAATCTACCCTCGGTGGGTCGACCAGAGCAGGCGGGGGCGGCGGAGGAGGCGGTGTAAGAGGAGATGCATTGTAGGTTGAATCCACGGACTGAGAGCGTGAAAGAGGGTCGGTGATGATGTCGACAGTCGGCCTCGCAACCTTCTTAGCGGACACAACTGAAGGCAGTACTGAATGTTGGGTAGGCGTCCGCGGTGACGAGTCTACCACCGAGTCTGGGGAAACCTCCGAATTGGTGGGAGATGGGCTACGTTGGCGCGATGGGCGGTGATCTGGCGGCACGGAGGTGGAGTCTGAAGCTGTCGACTGTGTGACTTCTGAGGACTGGCGCGAGCGTGCTCGTAGCGTCGTCGATGGCGCTTTTGCGGGCACTGGCGGCCGCGTTCTTGCGGGACTGGCCGTCTTGGTTCGCGGCGGTGCGGCTTTTGGTGACTTTGGGCGCACGGTACTGGGCTGGCTAGCGGTAGTCGATGTCAGATCTGTTCCGTCCGTCTCGCCAGCTCTGATGCTCGAGCGTGAAGCGGCTCCGCCCCGCGGGTCCGGCGTCAGGCGGGTGCCGCTGTCGACGCTCTGCCTGCCGTCTGCCATTTCCTTGTGCATGGCATCGGCGTTTCTCTTGCGCATGCTGTTGGCACTCGCCGTCTTCCGGAGATCGGCTGCCGTCGTCGCTGTCAGCGGGGGGCTGGGCGGCGCTCGTGTGGGCGGCGCGGGCACGGGTGCATTCTCCTTGTCCTGGCTGGGGCCGTCGCCCACGTCGGTGGCCTCGGGCGTCAGCGGCGCTTTCCTGGGCTCGGCCGTGTCTTCGCGCTTGTAGACGTTCTCCTTGCTGTGCGTCTTGGAGAAGGAGGGGTACGACAAGCTCGTCCGCGAGCCGTTCAGCGAGCCCGTGCCCATGGAACTTCGCCGTGCCATCTCCGGCACGACGGCCATCTTGTGCGATTGGGGCGTCGACGTGGATGACGTGCGCAGGCGCTCGCCCGCCGAGTGCTCGCCGTCGTCCTCCTTGGATTCCTTGGATGCTGTCGAGCGCGGTTTGCGGGTGCCCGACGGCCGCGACGACTTGCTGCTCCTGTGGCGCTCCCGATCTTTCTCCTTGCCGTCCTTGGACTTGGGACGGGTGCGGTCGCGGTCACGGTCACGGTCACGGTCGCGGTCGGGGTCCTTCTTGCGGCGGCGCGACGACTCGGAGGAAGGCAACATGTCGGCGGCGGGTGCAGCGTCGACGGGCCAGTGTCGCTGCGGGCAAGCTGGAGGGCGTGTGGGAAGTCGGGAAGCGGTGCTGCGTTTCAAACGGGTACAAGGTGGCGATTGGGCTCGTTTCGATCAGCTGTGCCGAGTCGGGTGCGCCTATCAACGTCCATCTGGCGGCAGCAGCAGGCAGCCTGTGTCCTCCAGCTGTGCGGTGGGCAGGGGCGTCTAGGGCTTGGGCGGCGGGCCTTGGGCGGCGGGCGGAGCGCTGTCGTAGGTAGCAAAGGTAGTGCGAGCCTCTGGGAGGGATCATGCCAGCGGAGTGTTGTTTCTGACGTGTAAAGACGCTCACGCTGGGACCGCCCGCCCTCGGCCCCGAATCCGCCCGCCAATGCCAACACCAGCCTATCCCTTCTTTACCACCGGTAGTATTACCACCATCATTCACATACGACGTCTAACAGCTCATTGCGCAGGCGCATCTGGGAAAGCTCATCTGAACCCGCTAATTGCTAAGCCAAACCGAACTGAAGCCGCCCCGTTGCCAATCTGCCTCCCCTCCACGCCCAAATATACAGGTCCCAAAACATCAAAATCCAGAGAACATACACAAACATGTCATACATTCGTAATGCATCAAACCCCCAGTCCTCATCATGGGGGGAGCCTCTCATAGCACCTCATGGAACTTGGAGTCACGCGCAGGGCTCCCCGAGTTACGCACAGCGTCCGCGGTGAAGCTTGGTGGCAGCGCCAAACTCTCGTTGAACGTGTCCCGCGCCTCCTCATACTCGGACAGTTCAGACACTTTGCTGTCGTCCGTCACCGTGCGCTCCACTCGGCGCCCTCTTGACGAGCCTGCAGAAAGCGAAGATACATCGGAATGGCGGCCTTCCCCGTCGACGGTTGGTATATGGGTGGGGACCGGATTATCAGCTGCAGACTCGTGGCCAGAATTCGCTTCCGATTTTCGTAAAGTGGCCCCTCCAATAAAGCCGGGCTTCTCAGCTTCTGTGGTGGTGCCCCCGTGCTTGGAGCGACGCTTGAATTTGTTGAAGAGTCCTTTGATGCCCTTTGATTCGGCCTTTGGCGACGTAGGCGAGGTTGGAGACGTGGGGGATGTGGCAGATGCAGAAGCTGGCGTTGCTTCTTGCGCTGCAGTAGGGCGGACGTCGTTCGAGGTAGCGTCACCAGAAACACTGTGGTTCTCATCTGTAGAAACACGCTCTGCAGCCGGAGAGGTGATGTCCGTATTGTCACCACTTCCTGCTGTGTCGATTGCTGCAGTACCGAGTGCCGTTGTCCCGGCTGCTACCGGTTTTGCTCCACCTTCTGTTGATTTTCGCTTGCTTTCTCTTGCCATGCGCTTCTCCTCTGCCTTTTTTTCCTTCTCTGCCTCTTTTTCTTGCCTTGCAGCCGCCTTCTCTTCGGCAGCTTTGGCTTTCGTGGCTTTCTTTTCTTCCGCTACGACACGTTAGTTGTCATCGGCATGCTAATAAAACAATTTAGCTTACCCTTAGATTGTTTCTCTTCTGCCTTGATCTCAGCAGCACGCTCCTTTTCAATTTGCTCCTGACGTCTTTTCTCCACCAGCTCCAACCGTTGCTCCTCCTCCTCTGCCAACCGCTTCTGCGTCTTCTCGTGGATCTCGTCCAGCGTAGGCTGCATCCTAGCTTGGGCGATTGCATCAATTTCAGACTGATCCATATACTTGCCATGCCCGATGTGCACCTTTCCGTGGTTCTCCATACGTGCCTCGCTGTTGGCAGCAGCCTTCGCGCGGGCTTTGGCATCCCACTCCTCCACCATTGCTGGTGACAGCTTGCCCGTCTCGTCAAATACCTTCTTGTCCATCCCGAGCATCTGCGCTTGAACTTTACGCTCCGCGGCTGCAAACAGTTGTTTCCGATCTTGATCTCGCTTCTTTGCATCAACCTGAAGGTAGCAGCGGACGTCAGCAAAAAAGCAAGTAGCTAAGGGAAACGGGGTCCATAAGTATGCACACAGAGTACGTGCCTGTGAACCCTCAATGACATACCTGTTCTAGGTCTTTATTGAACTGAGACATTTGAGAGCGTATCCGTTGAGACTGCATTTCATCGTCCAAGTCACCTGTCTCTGGGTTGCTGGACGCTCGATTTCGGCCTCGGCGGATAGACAGCCTCGTGCGTGCCGGCTTATCATAACCATAGTAGCTTCGATACCTCGTGGCCTCATCTGGGCCGATCTTAGCCAGTCTCTCAGAGGCTAGCTTTTGCGCAGCTTCCTGGATGCCAATATAGCGCATGGCTTCCTTTTTAAGATTCTCCTCGCTTGTATGCGGTTGCTGGTTCTGAGCTGCTGTGGCTCCCGAATGAGCCTGCGATTGTGATGCCCGTCCGGACGCCTGATCAATGTGATGTTGCTGCACATCATACATCTTTTGGGCCATGGATATCGCAGAAGCTCGGAGGGCATCTTGCCGTTTCTTTTCTTCCACTTCCAGTGCCACAGGTGGACTGGACGTATACATCTCTCGTGACACCTTCGAATGCTGGATCCGTGCAGCCTCCATCGCAGTGGAACCCAATCGGTTCGAGTCTGACTCGGCTGAAATTGTAGGTTTCGCGGCTCTCATTGAGGGGCTAGAGGCTAGCGTGGCAGCACTAAGCGCATTCCTAGCAGAATTCTGTGAGTCGGGATAGATTGGTGGTGCAACAGGATGTGACTGGGATCGCTTTCGTCTCGAATCTGAAAGAGCACCAGTCGCAGCGATGAGAGCTTTCTTTCTGCCATCTTCGGCACTGGTCCAGTCCGCGTGAGGGCCCAAATCCTTCCTGCTCATCGCTATTGTCGCCGCACAGTTCCCTTCGGCGTGAGGTTCGGGGTGCCAAAGATTCATTTTCGGGCCGCCTTTGTGTGCAAGCAAAGCTGCTTTTGAGCCTGCCGCGCTGGCTTCAGGCTTCCACAGCGGAGCCATCTTGTAATCATGTGCTAGTAGCGCTGCTTTGCCGGCAGCCGAGGACTGCTGTGACTTTGGGTGCTCGGGGCTCTTGAAATTCGCGTTGGCGAGATGCGCCGCCGTCCCGGCGGATGTGCGTGGGTCGATGCCGACGACAGGAAAGCCCGGAAGGTCGTGAGCTTGCGCGTGCTTCAAACTGGTTGCAGCGCCTGAAGTTGCAGTCAGCGCCTGAAGTGTAGGAGTGCAAGGAGTGCAAACGCGAACGACTCACCAGCCGATGAAAGCTTGCCGTCAGGTCCTAGTGGGCTCTGGGTGTCTGCTCGTGGGGGTCTCGTGCTGTACAAGGCTGCAGCGGATGCGTGGTCTTGGAGTGTAGTGTTCTTTGACTTGTGGGTCGAAGGGTCAGGGCATGGCGGATCCGTGGGGCGCTCCCGGGTGGCAATGTCAGCACCGCTTGGTGCTGTGTGTGTTTGCGCCGCCATGGGTCAGTCGGGATTTTCTGTGCCGGTTCTGGGGTAGCCTAGGATAGGTAGTAATTTCAAACTTGCGATCTACCGCAGAAGTGTATTGAAGCAAAATCCCAAGAACATGCATGGCTGATGATGGCTGATGATGTAGGGCGTAGGTGTGGGCGCCTTCGATGACATCACAGCGCGTACTGGCGTAGCGTGCCATGATCCTGGCGTCAATCCAACCCCCATGCCGCTCATTGGACTCCAAGGCGACACCCCGGTAGGGAAACACATGTTCACGCCAAATCTAGATTCATCCATCCAAAGCGGACACGCAGCTGTTGGCCTTGGAATATCTACTGTACACCCGCAGCGCCTTGGAGTTGACGCACAGTGGGTGACGAACAAGACTGGACGCTCCAGGTTGTTACCTATACATGGGGAGCTGCCCTGGGACCTATCACACCACGCTTCACAGCGGGTAGGTCATCGTCAAACTAGGCACCTTGGTGCGTAATATTTCGTAACGACTGGGTTAGCATATCTGTCCTATGGTAGCCTAACGTCCAGCCTTCTTCGTCACTCATCGTGATGGTACAAATCCTGATTGATTAGCGTTGTGCATCAAATGCAATGCAAAGGTAGTTCATCTCGCCACTCGGTCCAAAAACAGTTAATTCTTAAATGCTCCAGTTCACATGCATAGATTATTCCAACTAAGTGGGAGAAATCTGTGGCCTTGAAACACTGTGGATAAGTCCGATGCAGCGTGAGGAGCGTCCAAAGTACGCTGGCCTACATGCGGTTAGCGTAGTAATTTGCAGTGTGCGTGGATCGACGTCTGCGTTGTCGAAGGAATCTCGAAACCAGAACAACGCCACAGCATATAGATTGACCAAAGTATACTCGTATCATTGAACTCGCCATGGAAGCAACCAACCCATTTCTGAATAGTATACCCAATTTCCGCGATGCAGGGGCTTTTGTGAATCACGAGAGCGGTCAAAGGTACTATGCCAGGGCTTGTGCCAGGGCTTGGAACCAAGGATGCCTACTGATAATACCACACTAGGCGCATAAAGACGGGACTGCTATATCGAGGAGCTAGGCCAGGTACCTGAAGGCAACTTTCGGCGCGTACAATGGCTGATCATAGGAGACGAGGCAACCATCCGAGACCGGCAACGACTGGTAACCGAGTGCGAGTTGAAGAGCATTATCGACTTGCGCACAAAGTGAGATGAGATATATCTTTTCTAATCCTTTTTCTAACATTCGCCAGGACAGAACACATCGAGCAAGCGCAGAAGCGCGATGCGAAGGTCAATGCATCAGCAGTGGTACCACAATCGAACGACGACGTCGCTGGCCCTTTGAAGATACCCGGCGTCGCGTATCACGAGATCAACTTCAACGGCTCCTCGTTCTCCCGCATGCTCATCTCGAAGCTTTCCTGGAGCGAGTTCTTCAGGCTGGTCGGGCTGATGGCGGCCGGCTACCGCAAGGATGCCATCAAAATTCTCGCTCCGCACATGGAAGAGATGGGTCTTGTCGGGCTCGCCATCGAATCCCTAAACGTATGCACATCCGAGGTTAAGCAGGTCTTCAATGTGCTGGCGAAACAAGAGAATTGGCCCGTGCTAGTTCATTGCACGCAGGGCAAAGATCGGACAGGACTAATTGTTATGCTTCTATTGTTCTTGCTCCAGGTCGACATGACGGCCATCCAAAAAGACTATCTGCTATCCGAGACAGAGCTCGAGGCGGAGAAGTCGGAGCGCCTGAAAGAAATTGGTAGCATTGGTCTATCGGAACAGTTTGCCCTCTGTCCAGACTTGTCAATAAACAAAACAAACAAAATTTGTGGCTCTGAATTTGTTTGTTTGACGACTTTCTTGGTGTTGTAGTTTGTTTGTTTGATTTGATGGAGCTATAGAGGCGCTTTTTATTTGATTGTTTGTTTGATTTTGAGTACTTTAAGAGGACTGTGAAAGAGACTCTGGTGGTGTTATAGGCGGCGGCTCCTCCCACTCATGTATGCTAAACTGTTCGTTGAGCTTATTGTCATCGTACGTTGCCACCACCTTTGCGCTTGGAGGTTTAAAACCTGCTCGAATCCATCGTTGAGTACAAATTAAAGCAGCCAATAGTTGGCTGCCCATTTTGCGTCTCTGTGGCTCAAGTACGTCACCAGTACCCAAGAAGACTCGCTCACAGTCAGCGCTGGAGGCAGGGATAGTTAACACGTCCAGCGCCAATCGTGACAAATTAGGATACCTCAGCTTGAGCTGGTACCAGTATTGGACAGCTGTACAGCCAGTTTTGTACTGTTCTGATGTCCATGTTGGCTCTCTAAGCCAGCTCTCATACTCATCCGCCACCCCTATTATCTCGTCGCTATTGTCAAGTACCGAATCGATCGCGTCGTCAAAGCTGCTCATCGCGTGTTTAGGCGCAGTTGTTATTGTTGTTGCTGTCGCTAGGGCGGGCTTGTAACGAGCCCAAAGCTGCTCGAAGCTCGCGTGCGTAGCTTGTAACTGTGCGGGCTTCTCACGCCAGAAGCGTTTAAAGTAGTTCTTAAAGCGTGGGTGGAGTGCCGTGGCAGTGTAGTAGACGGGGATTTTGAGGAGTTTATTAAGGTACTTGCTCGCCTTCTTGAGCGCAGCACGTACGTTGATAGCGACGTGATCTTCTGGCGCCTCGTCTGGCAGGTAATTGACGCTTTCAAACAGTCTAAGGCGGGCATCTAGGTCAGCAATAAGAGACTCAAACACAGGGATAACCTCGTATAACGCGCCGTGAGTGCCAGCTTTGCCGCGACCTTGCAAGCGATTAGTTGCGGACTTTAGCGGCTCAAGCACCTCAATGTACTCAGTAATCACCGCCCAGTCTGCAGCTGCAAGCCCGCCTGATCGTATCCACTGCGGCATAATAGGCGGCTTAGTGTTGTTGCTTTTGGCAAGCTCGTCAGCGTGCTCAGTCTCTTGTATGTGGTAGGAGGAGTAGCTGTTAATGGCGTGTTATAGCTTAACACCGCGCTTAAAGCAGTCATAATAGCTGTTCCAACGCGTAACTCCAGGCTTGAAAGGCTCACAGCGTCTTGCTGTAGCGCCAGTAGGCATCTCAACTGCTTCGCTGTTCTGACAATCCTTAAATATACCCCATTGTTTTGGCGTGTTAATGTAGTTAACAATATCAAGAAACACGCCAAGCGGACCATCTTTCCGCCATTGCTTCATATAAAACTCCTCTTTGTTGTAGTGTTCAGGCTCGTTATCAAAGGCGTTGGAGTCAGTGCCAAACATAATAGTTTGCCTAACGAGGTTGAGTATGTGGCAAGCGCAGCGGAGGCGTCGATCGTTGGCGATAAAGCCGTACATTGTGCCGAGTTTATTAACTGCAGTATTGTTGTTGTAGGCGTTGTCAAGCACGAAATAGCCCAAATTGCTGCTAGAAATCTCAAAGTAGCGTAGGATTCGTACGACAGCTTCCGCGATCGCTGAGCCTGTGTGCGCACCAACCAGCTGCGGCAAGGCGATGGGAAGGTCAACTATATTGCCTTGAGAGTCAGCGTAGTGCGCACAAATTGCAAAGAAGCTGCGCTTCCCCCCCTTGGTAGTCCAGCCGTCAAAGCTTATGTGTATTTTGCTAGAGGCCTCAGACAAGGCGCGCTTGACTTGAGGTTGTAGCCAGCTGTAAAGCCTTATCACGAACCTCGAAACGCTGTTGTGAGACCTCCATAGCGCCGCCTCTGCCTCTGGGTTGGCGAACCTGATCATCGCGCGGAAGGACTCAGTCTCAAACTCGCGTAATGGCCTGTTGTTGTTGACGAGCCATAACACTGCAGCTTGCCTGAAGCCTTGTACGTCGAAGTTACCCAGCTCCTGCGTTGCATCTTGGCTTAATGTGACCCCGTTTTCTTCCGCCCATCGCAGCGACTTCTTGCCAGGTTCGAGCGGCCTCTTGTGTACGATAGTGCCTTGTTTGGTGAGCCGATGGCCGGGAAGGTCTTGCTTCAAATGGTTGTTGGCGGCTGTAGTTGACAGAGTGGTCTGGTGTAGGCCGCCCTTCTTTCTGTTGATGTGACAGTGCTTGCATTGGAAGTAGATCTTCTTAGGGTTAGTACCAAGCTTTCGAAGGCGATAGCCGTGCCTAAAGACCCAGCTGATGTTGCCTATAGGTGTGGATAGAGGCACATTGAAGCCTAGCAGGCGCTTTAAGTTAAGGCCTTCGTAGTTAGTGAAGTTAACACTAGGCGCAGCGTCCTCCTCTACTAAAGCCTCTGTGGCAGCATTACTAAACGCGCGCGGCGGCTTAGTAGCTATAGGCGGCTTATTAGCCACTAACAGCAACTCCCAAGCTGGCTTATCGGCCTGTAAGGCTTGTAGTATAGGCCGTGGTGATGGCCTCCAGGCGCGCTCCTCTAGCTTGGTTGGTGGCTCTATTGAGCGCGGCTCTAGAGTACTTTCAAGCACCTTAATAGGCGGCTCCGGCTCGTTAACTACCTCAATAGACGGCTGGGTTGGCGGAGGAGTAAGCGGCCGCTGGCTATCCATAAGGCGCTGGCTGGGTTTCGGCGCACGTTGGGAACGTTTGGGCATAGGTTCGGATGCCTCAGCAGGCTTGCGGCTTCGTTTTGGGGGCATGGTAAGCGTGAAGGTAAGCAAAGGCGCGAAAAAGTAAGCTGTAGGCGCAGGCAAGTAAGCCAAAGTATAGTGGGTGTGTAAGCGTTGACGCGCAAGGTACGCGGAAAGTACGCGGTCGGCTAGCCAACATTACCACTTCATGCCAAGGCGTACTGCGCGACGCTCTGCAGCCCGCAACAATAGAGATATAGTAAAACAGGCGACAGGAATTAATTTAGCAACATTGATTTAATAGTTTAACTTATAGAAGATAAGATTTATTGCGTGGTTATAGCAAACAATTTTTTAAGAGTAGTAACTAGGTTCAGAATATATAAACATAACTTAGGCTTCGCTGCAACAGCGCAAACTCACTTTGCTACAATACCTCAACACTATAATATTAGCTTATTTAGATTATTATATATATATTTATTGTTTTAACAGCTTATTACCTACGTGAAGAAAGAGGAGGAACAGAGGATAGGAGGTGCTAAAGCCGAATAGCAATTCATGTATATCAGTTGCTGGCGGCCAGTGGAAGCACACATCCGTTATGCGGGCTTTTTTACGCAGGTACAATCCACTTAAGAAGCTCCGTTTTTTGCTCTGTTTACTATAGGAATACCTATATAATTGCAGCGTTGGGAAAGTTATTGTTACATCAACACTAAGAATATATCACTAACTCTAGGGTACCTTATTATTACAGTATG
Organism: Laburnicola sp. R22_1; assembly: GCA_014281115.1. Taxonomy (NCBI): domain Eukaryota; kingdom Fungi; phylum Ascomycota; class Dothideomycetes; order Pleosporales; family Didymosphaeriaceae; genus Laburnicola; species Laburnicola sp. R22_1. The sequence goes on from JACONQ010000011.1 coordinate 397,469, forward strand.
CTAAGCGATTCAAACAAACTTCAAATTTTTTAACTGCAATTGCCTCTTTTGTTTGTTTGACCTATCAAAATTGCAGCAGCAGCTTTTTGTTTGGTTGACGTTGTCAATTCAAACAAAATTCAAACAAAATATTGAGGCATGTTTGGTTGTTGACAACCCTGCCTCTGTCCGCCAGACGTGGTTAGCAGGGTGCATTCGCATCTCGAGGAGAAGCATGGTGGGGTCGAGGCGTATTTACTGTCGGTCGGGGTCACTGGGGCAAAGATAGAGAGCATCAAGCGCATCCTGCAGGCAGACGTGTAGGTGGTAGTCCTACTGGTCAAAACTATCGGTGAACACGCATGCATGTGGATACGTTCTGGTCCCTTGTTAAGCTCGCGTACCCCGGTCAGATTTTGTTCGCTAAGCGTCACACCGTTCCTGCTTGGCGTTGCCCTCAGCACCTGCCCACTATTTCGCAGAGGCATCTTGTAAAATTCACCACCAACAAACAAGATGAGCGGGTCGACGTCCGAAGAGAACTTCGAATTCATCGAAACGCCGCCGGCACCCTCGCCGAGCGCGCCGCCCTTCAATAGCGGCGTGCGGACTACCTCTGTATGTGCACCACCAGCCTCAAAGAGAGCGCCGCGCGCCATTGAGCTCCATGCTGAACAATCTGGTCGCTAATTGATGTGTGAACATAGTACCCTGCCATTGCCAATGCCCCTCTGCCTGCGGACGGTGTCAGCCGCGACCATTTCTCGAACTCTCTGCTCATCTCGCTCCTCGTCGGTGTCCCTGGCTACATTACGTACAGCTTCGGCGGCGGCTTGAAGACATGGCTCTTCTTTGCTCTGATTGTGGATCTCCCCATTCTCGCAGCCTTTTGGATCATCACCTCTGAGATCGCCCCCCGCAAGAACGAAAAAGCAAAGTTCCCAGGCAAGCCCATCGAGACCTATTTGGAGTTCCACAAGCAGGAGGACCGCGAGACCTACAGTGGCCACAAGAAGATTCCCATGGAGACATTCTATGAGAAGTATTTCGATGGCGATGTCGACTTCAAGGGCGACTGTCTCGAAGTCATGGAGCTGCGCCACGACTGGGCAAACTTCCGCTTCACCTTCGGATTGATAAAGCACTTCTTGTTCGGCATGCTCCCGGAGATGATCATGCACACGAGGTCTCAAGGTCCGTACTATTACTCTCCGCATACCATTATCTTGGAATGTCTGCTAATGGTTGTCTAGACGAGGAGCAAGTCCGAGACCACTATGATCGCGGAGACGACTTCTATGGCTGGTTCCTTGGTCCACGCATGATCTACACGTCCGGTGTTATTTCCGACATCAACCGCGAGGAGTCTCTGGAGCAGCTCCAGGATAACAAAATGGCGGTCGTCTGCGAGAAGATTGGTCTGGAGAAGGGCGAGAAGATGCTCGACATTGGCTGCGGCTGGGGAACGCTGGCAAGGTTCGCCTCTACCAACTATGGTGCTCATGTTACCGGTGTAACGCTCGGTCGTAACCAGACGGCGTGGGGTAACAACGGCTTGAGGAAATCCGGCATTGGCGAGGACCAGTCCAATATCCTGTGCATGGACTACCGTGACATCCCTGTACCATCCGGTGGCTACAAGAAGATCACCTGCCTCGAAATGGCCGAGCACGTCGGTGTCCGCCATTTCAGCGGCTTCGCCTCCCAGGTCTGCGACATGCTAGACGACGATGGTGTCTTTTTTCTCCAGATCGCTGGCCTACGTAAATCTTGGCAGTTCGAGGATCTCACATGGGGCCTCTTTATGAACAAGTACGTATTCCCGGGCGCCGACGCCTCCACACCCCTTGGCTGGGTCGTCGACAAGCTCGAAGGGGCCGGCTTCGAAGTCAAGCAGATTGACACCGTCGGTGTGCACTACTCTTCCACTCTCTGGAAATGGTACCGCAACTGGATTGGCAACAAGGACAAGGTTACCGCCAAGTACGGCAAGCGCTGGTTCCGCATCTGGGAGTTCTTCCTCGCCTATTCGACTATTATTTCGCGTCAAGGTTCCGCTACCTGCTTCCAAATCACGCTGGTTAAGAACATCAACTCGACGCACCGGGTTGAGGGTATCAACACACAGTTTGCCTTGTCTGGTGCCCTTGCGGCGAGCAAGGCGAAAGGCATCAAGGGCTTGTAAGTTGGATAACACGCGAATCGTTTACGACTCTCTCTCGACACTAGATTTTACGCTCTGCGTAATCTCCCTGTTTACGGAGTTAGCTTCCGCAGTTGGAGGTGTGGCAATTGTCTGGTGGTTACGGCACATGGGGCATTAATAAGAGGACGCAGTGTGGGCTGGGTATGAGCCTCTGGGTGGGAGGCAACGAGAGCAATATGCGAGAAAGTTGCAGATAGACATGTTGGACAGTTGTCAGAAGTAGCAGTTCAAGGCACAGGCGCGTGTTTCCTTGAAACCCAATCTTGATATAATTTTTTGGCTAAAACGGTGAGCTTGGTAGACTGACGTTGCCCAGGTTCATAGAGCAAGTGCAATGTTGCCCCCGGGACCTCCAAGAGCAATCTACATATAAGCAGGCTCTCGTAAACAAGCTGTGTACGATGGGAATTGATAGGGGGACCACCACTTTTACTAGTGGCACCACCCTGACTAAGCGTCACCATGACTAAGCCGCCGACTCCGCATAGCACCCTAGCAACGACTGTTTATGTTCCTGTCACTGCACACTCCACTAGAAATAACACTATTATAGAACCTCCTTCTAAATCTACTTATCCTGACCAAGAAGCACTTATTTCTTCTGTGCGACAATTCGCTCTTAATCATACTGTGTCCGTGCACTCAACGCCCGGATTCAGTCAACGCCCCGCTGAACACCATAGCAGCTTAACTAAAATAAGGCTGCAGAGCCACACAAAATCGCTATTATTACGAGATTTTGTAGTAGAGTACTATTTTGATGCTTGCGATTCACCTGTGCTACTTATATTTACTTGGAAGCTTAACGTTGCGGCCGTGCCGCGTGGTCTTGGGTGGAGCTGCTGATGCGGCACCTGAAGCCTCCTGAGTAGTTATAGTATTAACTACGCGTTTCTGACGCTTGTTGCTCTGTATAGATAGCTGCGAGGCCTTTCTCTTACTCTTTTGGGTAGATTGTAGAGCTTTTGCATTGTCGCGAGCTTCTCTCTGGCGAGCACGCTCTGCTGCCTTCTTAGCCTTCTCCTTCTCCTTGGCTACCTTGGCTGCCTCCCTCGCCACACGCTTCTCCTCTGCAATTTTCTCCTTGTATAGCTTAGCTGCCTTCTTTAACTTAGCCTTCTTAGCTTTTTGAAGCTTCTGCTCCTTCTCCTCTTGTTCCTTTACAGACTGACGTACGCGAGCCTCCCTAACCTTCCTTAGTGACCAGAAAACCGCCCCCCCATAGTACTCTTGACGTTGTTGCAGATCTAGAGGTTTTCCCTTCTTCTTGTGCTTCTTTTTCGTAGTAAGAGCCTCTCTTAACCCAGCAATCTTATGGTGAAGTAACTTATTTTGAACTGAGATGTGGTGGAGTGAGCGGCTAAGCTTCTGCGCGTCCTTACTACTCTGATCTTCTACTGCGGATCGTACAAGGCGGTCTAGTTTACGCCAGTTAGATCCGCTGAGTACTGATGTAGAGCTCTCTCGCGATTCCTGCTCATCTAGGGTAGTGTTGGTGAACCTTTTGAGTATAACCTCTGGGTTGAATGGTGATATGCCTGTTGCTTCAAAAGACTTAAGTATCGTCTCCTTCTTAAAAGAGCTCGTCCAGGCCTCCCAGAATAGAGGGAAGAAGTCCCCTTTCTTAATAGGGAGGAGTCCCTGGCTCTGGTGGAGGTGATCTGATAGCTCCTTTGAGTACGCAGTTGATAGAGGCTTAAATAGAACTACATTAAGTGGCTGAAGCGTGTGGGTTGAATGAGGGGGGAAGATGGCTAGGAGTATCCTGTTACGGTCGCAATAGTCGATAAAATCCATAGTAACGTGAGATCCATGGCCATCAAGGATGAGTAACCGGTAAGACTGTCGAGCTTTTGCCTTGGTGTAGCGATCAAACACCTGTTCAAGCCAGGCAAGGCCAATATCGTTGTTTGTCCAGCCTGAAGGCGACGAGGAAATGTGTACTGAGTGCTCTCCTGCCTTGATATCCTCTACCCAGCTTGATTGTATAGCCTTGTTGGTAGCCTGATAGATGAGGCTTGGCGGCAAGGCTGATCTATCAGCGCAAACACACGCTAGGAGGGTAATCTATTCACAAGAGCCATCTTGGAGAGATGCTATAACCTCCTTATTCTCCCACATTCGTCTGCTGAACACTCGTTTTGATTGGCTAGTGATACTAATTAAGAAGCCTTTTTCATCCATATTATACGTGTAACGAGGCTCGATGTCATATTCCTTGATTTTGGCACCTAGGAGATCAAAATACAGGCTGTATTTATCCCCTAAGTTGGCTTAGTGGCGATTGCTGTCCATACCAGCTGCCTATTGAGAGATTAGATGGATGTTGTGTCGGTTAATGAAGCGAGTAACCCAGCTCTCGCTCACTGGCTCCTTGGCTATTATTAACGCGAAATTTCGTATCATCTCTCTTATAGGTGGCAAGTGACGCGCTGTAAGCCCTTCAATGTATTGTATAAGCTCCTGCTCTTGTTAGGGACTGAGTTTCCGTCGGTTAAACCCCGCAGTTGCACGCATCGTTTGAATCGCTTGGTGCCTTCGCGACAGCGTACTTCAATCAACGCCATGCTTGCTAGCGATCTTAGTATAAGAGAAAGATTCTTCTAACCTTAGCGATTCTATTTCTTTAATTGCAGCCTCAATTAAGCTCATATTAGTGGCGTTATGGCGTGTTGAAATTTGGGGTGGTTTGCGTTCAGCGGGGCGTTGACTGAATCCGGGCGTTGAGTGCACGGACACAGTAGCTATGTTCTCACAATTCGACGCTTAACCGCGAACAAGAATGTGGTATTAGGCTGCGATCTTAGTAGGAAATACCACGACCGGATTAATGCACCTGACGGTTCCAAGCGTAGAAAGACCTTAACACAACAGATTGGCTGTCCTTTTTAGCTTTACAGTGCACGCCGCAGTGATGGAACTTAGGATCTTAAGGTGAGGAACCCGCAACATACACATGGGGCTAACGATTTGGTAGCACATCCGCACGCGCGAAAATTCACGGCCAAACAAAGGGCAGAGATTGCTTAACTGTCTAGACTTAATGTCAAACCGCAAGCTATTAAAGTCATTCTACAAGATAAGAACCCTTCTGCGCTCTTTACTCGCCGCGACATCTACAACATATATATAGCCGAGCGTATTAAGCAATTAGAAGGGAGATCACTAGTGGAACACCTTATGGATTAACTTCTGAAAGAAGGAAACTAGGAATATAGACTACAGTGTGATAGTGGTGGACATATAACATTTCTTATATTCGCGCATAAGAGGTCAATTAAGTTTGCTAACAAATATAATAGGGTCTTCCTCCTTGACTGCACTTACAAGACAAACCAATACCGCATGCCTCTGCTCTATATTATTAGTGTTGCTCTAACAAATGCTAGCTTCTTAATTGCATTTTTCTTTATGCAGGACAAACAAGCTAAAAGCTACCTATAGGCTCTACGCTCTTTCCTTTCGCTTCTTAAGCTGCCTATCGAACCTCCTATACTGTGTACAGACTAAGATGCCGCACTTCTATCCGCAATTAGCGATAAAGTCCCTTAGTTTCCGCATCTTCTTTGTGTATGGCACATTTATAAGAATGTCCAAGCAAATTGTAAGAAGGAATTCTCGACAAATAAGGAATATAATAACTTCTTTGGCCGCTAGATTAAGATTTGTACCGCATATACAGAGGGGCTCTATAAACAAGCTAAAAGCGAGATAGAGGCGTTCCTTGCAGACAAGTAGTATGTGTTCTGCTACTTAAATAAGACATGGCTTGTACATTAAGAGAAATTTGTGGTGGCATAGTCCTAATAGTGGCTATATCTAGGAAATGCTGCAACCTTATAAGTAGAGGGAGCGCATGCCGCTGTAAAGCACTAGATTACTAATTCTACAGCTGATATCTTGTTAGTATTTGAGCTTGTAGAGAAGAGTGTTAAAGGGCAGCTTAATGCTCTTACTGCGGCACTTGCTTAGGACCGCATTTTTATTCCTGTATTCCCTAGTAAGACGCTTTTTGTTAACATCATTCGCAGGGTCTTAAGGCACGCTATTGTTCTCCTAGTTTAGTAGCATAACAAAGTTAAATGGGCTACAGGAACGACTCTATTAGCCCGATGTACAAACGTTTTTAGCAGAACAATGGGATTGCCCTGCTCCTATCGAATTTCAGATATATTGGAGTCGAAATCGGCTATCGAGCTTGAGGAAATACACCCTTTCTGGCGGATTGAGGAGTCTTCTCTTCTATATAGGTACTAAATCTCTTTATATTCTATTACATATTCTAATATTCTATTTTGTTTAGGCTGATCCTGGAACCTCGTCTCCTAATATTTAGAAAGCAGCGCTGTTCGCCCTTTCTAACCTCTTAAGGCAAAGCTGAGAAGAGGAGTCCTTTATTATTTGAGGTTGGAGAAGCTAAGGCATTAGAAGGACTATTACGGGGGAGTGGCTTGCCACAAGGATATAAGAAAAGGCCTCCAACCTGTTCTAATTGCCATATAGAAGGTTATACAAGGACTCAGTGCCCTGTGGGGCGTGGGTAGGGTTGTTGATTCAATTAGTTGATCTATAGAATTCTATTTTAAATGTATCTAGCAATTGCGCCTCTGCACATTAATCCTCTATTTGCATTGTCAGGAGCGCGATGTTGTGCGTCGGCGGCTTAGAGATGGTGACGCTTAGTCAGGGTGGTGCCACTAGTAAAAGTGGTGGTCCCCCTATCAATTCCCGTGTACGATGAGCTAACTTACATAAGCAGATGGTCAAGGCGTGCCATCACCCGGGATGCGATTGCCTATGACGTTGCCAGGAAATACGCGTCGAGTTCACAGCGGTGTTTCCTGCCTCTCTCCAATCTAATCCAGTCGAAACGCCGAGCATTGAGCGCTACAAGATTCCCATCCGTCCTCGATGGTGCTTATCCGACAGTCATCCGCGTAAGAAAAGCGCAGCTCTACTTTTTGCCAAGAGCGCCGAACTCTGGAGCTGCCGCAGTGTCACAGCAACTTCGGCCGCATTAACCTTCGCTCGACGACGCGACCCATCTCGCTCTACAGCACACCACCCGTAACCATGCTCGCTTCCAGCGCGCTGCGCCCTACGAGGGCATTTACCTTCCGTCTGCAGCCCGGAATCCTAGCACCGTGTTCCTCAACGACGGCCACTCCCTTCTCCACCAACAACACGCCCTTCTTCACGCCGACCCATCCCTCCTCAATTGCCTTGTTCATCCGGCACGCCTCCTCGACCACGGCCTCGCCCGCGCCACGCAGCACCTCCGCGTCCTCGCAACAACTCACCTGGAACGACTTCTTCGCGCTGCGCAAGACGCGCCGTAGGATCAGCCAAGTCACCTCCGGCTTCACAGCCGTGGGCGTCACCTATGTCGGACTGCAAGTCTTCATCGGGCAAGGGTACGACGGCGCGCTGGCGCAGACGATCGGCTTGGATCCGATTTTCACGACGGGGTTGAGCAGCGCGGCTATGCTGACTGTGGGGTGGCTCGTTGGGCCGTTTTTCAGCAATGCGTTGTTTAATGTGCGGAATCGGGCCATTGGGGGGCAGATTGAGAGGGTGAGTTTGCATGAGTTGCGTGATGCATGGATACTATATACGCGTGAGTAGATGGCTAACGCGTTCAACAGAAAGAACGCGAGTTCTACGACCGCATCAAGAAGCACCGTGTTGATCCGACGTCGTCGTCGATGGCGAACCCGGTGCCGGATTACTATGGCGAGAAGATTGGGAGTGTGGCGGATTATAGGCGGTGGTTGAAGGATCAGCGGGCGTTTAATCTTAAGCGGGGGGAGAGGAGTCCGAGGAAGAGGTCGGGGAGTCAGTGATGTGGCCAAGGCCCCGCATTGTGCTTTTTCCTATGTTTCGCGACAGCTGTTTAGTGTGTGGGCATGGGGGCAAGTGGAAGAGGGAGAAAAGGCTGGGAAAACGTGGTTTTGGGGAGTCGATGCTGGGATGGATGGCTGATGGAAGCGAAGACGCACATGCGTTGAAGGCGGCGTCGTCTCGCCGACGCATATGGACACTGGTATGCAAGGTTTGTGTGCTTGTCGCCTTGCCATCACTGTCATGTATCAGTAAGGGCTATCGTATCAGGGATTCGGTTCATTGTATAGAAGAATGAACATCTCCATTCACCATGTACGTATGCATGTCTGTATGTCTACACCATCGCCCCTCGCCCCCTCCACTCCCACTCCCAGCCCTACCCCAAAAACTCCCCCCTAACCAACCCCTCCCATGCCCTCCCCTCCCCCCAAACCCTCTCCAACACCCCCCTCGCCCTCCCCACCTGCCCCATGCCCACCGCCTCGACGCCCCTCAACCTCCCCTCGATCTCCACTCGATGCTCCTCGCGCACCGCATCGCACCCCGCGGCAAACATAGGAAACAGCAGGCAGGCTTCGGCGGTCGAGCCGCGCGGTATGCGGCGCAGGAGGGCGACGATGGCGGCGACGTGGTGCTGGATGGTGGGGTGGGTGCGGGGGTGGTTGTAGATTCTGCGGTGGAGGTGGAGGAGGGCGGCGTGGGTGAAGAGGGGGGATGTGGTGTTGAGGATAGATCCAGATGGGGCGGCGGGTGGTGCTGCTGGCTCGGGGGATGGAGAAGAGGAGGAAGGGGAAGGGTGCGAGCAACAACAAGATCTCGCCATGGTGTTGTTTTCCAGGCCTTTGTGGAGGGCAGCGCGGATACGATCTGCTTTTTCGATGACGGCGGGCGAGGGTTGGTAGGACGTGCGGATGGAGCCAGTCAGGGGGTCGAGGCGGAGGGGGGAGATGTGTTTTGCTAGGTGGGCGATTTCGGCTAGGAGGGCGATGCAGCGGGTTGTGAAGCCGGTGAGGCAGTCGATTTGGTCGTCTGGGGATGCATCTACATCTACATCTGCGGTTGCGGTGGCAGTGGCAGTGGCAGTGGCAGTGTCCCAGTACGCAGGACCAAGAGGTGTGTCGTTTTTCGCGCCGCTGAGGGAGCCCAAGACGTCGAGGTAGGCAAACCAGCGGGCGAGGAAGGAAGTTGTGGTGTCGGGTGGGTTGTCTTTGTGGAGGGGTGATGTGGGGGTGCGGCGTTGTTGTGCGACGATGAGTTGGCGGGCTATGGCGAGGTGGTCTTGCCAGGGGATCGGGACTTCGAAGGTGTTGGGGGAGATGATTTCCATGGAAGCCATCATGATGGCGGGGACGAGGGTGTCGTTTGTGAGGGCGGAGGGGGACGCGAGCGAGGCGCGGAGGTGGGGGAAGACGTCGCGGACCCAGAGGGCGATGCGGGTTGCGGGTTCGGTGTGGGAGAGCATGCGGGCGCGGTGGGAGGCGGCGAAGGCGAGGAGGAGGGATAGGATGTTGGAGTTTTTGACGGCCACTGGGAGGGAGGGGCGGGGGTTAGTATGGATGGATAGTGCACACACGAGCGGCATAGAGATGTGGTGGGGCATACTTACTTTCAGGCAAGATCCGACGAAAGGGGTTGTTCTCGCAATCGTGGGGTACGAGGATGCGGGCCGTGTGATTCAAGAAATGGTGGAAGTAGAGGAGATTCATCGGGTTCTCGAGGAGTAACTAAGCGGATGCGCGTATGATAAGTGAATGTCCCGAATGTGTTGGCGGGTTATACACAGAGACGCACCGAAGGGAGCGGCTCCAGCGACTTTGAGATCTGGATTGGAACCGGTTTGGCATAATAGCCGTCTTTTTCGAAAGCCATGGCGTTCACACGCGGTCTTGTGGTGGCGTGCAAGCACTCGTCGTCTACATTCTCAGCACCGCTTATAGGGCTGAAACTAGCAATGGCGTTGAGGTCGTCGTTTTGTGGAATATCGAAATCGGGAAGGCCCGTGTCGTAGCCGTAGATGGTGTACTCATTGTCTCCGGCGGGACATTGGCCATTACGATTCGTGCCATCGCCTGGGGGACCAGTTAATAGTGATGGTACAGATAGACGGCGCAGGTCCGTAGGAGGATATGCAGGATGTGATTGTTTTGTGCCAGTGCGGGACACGGGCTCCTCGACCCTGACTGACGACGAAGCTGGCTTCGGTAGCATTGTATTGAAGGCGCTGCATGATCGAGGCGGTCTGGGTTGAGAAGGATATGGATTAGAGGCGGCTGGCCCATCTGCCGACCAGCTCCGTTGATGTTGGAACACTGTTGAATCTACCGATTCCACAACTCGATGGTCGATAAGTGCTGGGTAAGCACTATTGCGCATAGACGGTGGCATTGATGATGCATTGCTTGCGTCGAAGCCGGCCGTTGCAGAGAACGGGTAGTCAAGTTTTCCATGACATTGCTGAGTGTGGAACAAGCTTGATGTTGGCGATTGTTCCGGTTCTCGAGGTGGAGAATACCTTAGGTACCCATCGCAAAGTCCATTCGCGGAACGTGTTGTATGTGCCTTTATATGGCTACTCTGCATCTACAAGTTTGGCATCCGATTACCATGACAGCTATGTGTATTATGTATCTCTGGGTTGACTTACGAGTTCGGGATCAATTGCAGCAAGATCGGGAGTGGACACATATGTAGTGGAACATGATCTTGCATGCTGCCCCGTTTTTCTCCGTTTTTGGTGACTATTAAGAGACACAGGAGAAAAAGGTGGCGATGAATTTCCATAGGGCGAGAAGGTTGTCCTATATGGACTTGCCGTCGTGCTAGACCCGGAGTCGGTATTAGAATTGGTAACATCTCTCTTTGTACGACCACCCCAGTTCAGTCGAATGCTGTAGTCGCATATCTCTCCGTGACGCTCACACTGAAGGCATCGTGGTTTTTCTTCTCCACTTTCGGGTGATTGCTGGTTAGTGGAGTAAAGTATGAAGGCAGGGGAAATTACCATTTGATTTTACGCGTTTTGCATGGCCTATATTCCAATCAGCGGACCGTGAATGACTTCAACAGTGGGCAGTTTAGGCGAACGTACCAGCATCCATTGCGCGACCTTGTCTTGGGTGTTCCAGCATCTGGTCTCCTAGGCCGCGGCATTGTTACACTGTCCAGTACCTCGAACTACGATATGCGAGTGTACAGAATTGACATAATAGTGCAATGATTAATGATGACTTGTGCATTTCTGGCCAAAGTGGATGCTAAAGCTGGGCTGAATTGAGTATGTTAGGGTCCTGCTCGATACGGGCATCTATGGCGGACCTCGGGCGTGGGAGGGAGCGGGGCCAAGCGAACTAGTATGGAGGCGACCCCAACGGTTTCTTCCGAGGAAGAGGCAAGCTTGCGACAGTACGTGCACTAGCCACAGCGCCAGCCATATACTTCCTAGCGTCGGTCATTCCGCGGACGGCCTTTGTAATAGCATCCATGCTACACTGCGAGTTTTTGCGTGCGAGGCAAGAACAAGAAATTTACTTTTGCCTTAGTATACTCTAAGCTCTCTCTATCGCTTGTTTCTAGCTAGAATAGTTAACTAAGGTACATGATGTTAATAGAGGACGTAGGTGGAAGTGGAGTGTATTTGTCTAGGTGTGGATAGGCTACACCAAAAGCCAAATGTAAGCACCGCTCTAACCGCCGCATTAAGAACCAATCAACCCCTCCTATTTGACTGATGTGGGGTGGAATTGGAGAACGGGCACTTGTGATTGGCCACCCAATGCGGTTAGAGCGGTGCTTATATGCAAGACTCTACGGTATATGCAGTAGGCCCATACACTGCTCCCGCGGTTGCGACTCCGCGGTCCACTGCGGCTCTCCAACGGTCCACCAGTTGAGAGATGACATGTGACTTAGTTATGCTAGATAGCAGACTGTCTATTAACTACCGTGGGTCACCACCTCGTGCACGGCCCCACCTCGTGCACGGCCAACACCAAATCTCCCGCACTTTCAGAATCGCTTTACACCACCAATATACACCCAATGGAGGCTGCCCTAGAGTCGTTCAAATCGCTGAAGCTTGGAGAGAAGCCTAATTATACTCAGACTGCGAAAAAGTACGGTGTTGATCGAACGTTGCTGTCGAAGCGTCACCGCGGGGTTATCGGCAGCTATGCGGAGAAAGTCGATAATATGCGCCTTCTCAACTCTACACAGGAAACTGAGCTCGTACAATATATTGATAAGCTCTGTGTACGAGGGCTACCACCTACAAGGGAGATGATACGGAATTTCGCAGCAGAAATAGCAGGAAAAGAGCTAGGAAAAAACTGGGTTGATCGCTTTATTGCGCGGCATCACATTGAGCTTGTATCTTAATAGGTATCCGGCATCGATTCCACACGCCACAGAGCTGACTCTGCCTTCAAATACGCCCTATATTTTAAGCTCCTAGACTAGAAGATAACTTAGTATAATATCGAGGCTCGCAATATCTACAATATAGATAAGAAGGGCTCCTTGATTGGGGTGCTGTTAAAAATGAAGCGCGTGTTCTCCCGCCATTGATATAATCACGGAGGCGTGAAATAAGCACTCTAGGACGGCAATAGGGAGTGGATAACTATAATAGCCTGTATTTGCGCTAACAGCAGCTATCTTATACCTGCGCTAATTTATTAGGCTGTTTCTAGCAAGATACAAGACTTAAGCTCGCGCACAAGGAACTCGCGCACCCCTAGTTCTCGCGCACCCCCACCAAATCGCGCCCCCTCACAAAGACGCGTATTTTATCAACACTTCTTGTTCAATATGGATATACGCGAGCAGAGTATACAATTTGCTATCGCGCAATACAATGCTGGCGTTTTTACAAGCCAACAAGCCGCCGCAAAGGCCTACGGTGTTCCTCCCTCCACCCTACGCGATCGACTAGGTGGCATGGCGAACAGACGCGCCAGCCACGCCAACCAGCAGCGATTGACACCGGATCAAGAAAGCTTCCTAGTAGAGTGGATTCTTGAGCAGGATACCAATGGCTACCCTCCCTCGCACGCGCGCGCTCGAGAAATGGCGACCCGAATTCTCCGTATGAACGGCGACGTAGAGCCTCTAGGCAAAAGGTGGATGCAACACTTTATACAGCGCAACCCACGCGTTGCTTCTGTTATAGGGAGAAAGCTAGATACAAGCCGCGCTAAGGCAGCTACACTAGAACAAATCAACGCGTTTCTTAAGCTATTTAAGCGCGTCAGAATCAGGCTAGGCATACAGGCAGAGAATATCTAGAATATTGATAAGACTAGTATTGCCCTTAGTGTAGGTACCAACTCCAGGGTGCTCGCAAATAGCCAAAAAAGAAAGGCTTACATTAAGTCGCCAGAGAATCGCGAGTGGGTCTCAATAATTAAGGCTGTATCAGCTACAGGGCAGAAGCTGCCCTGCGCTGTTATTTTCAAAGGCCAGAGCCTACAAACAACCTGGTTTCCAGCATCTATACCAAATTGGCTCTATACAACCTCAGAGAATGGGTGGACCTCGCAGGAGATAGGCCTTGAGTGGTTGCGCCGGCTCTTTCTACCAGAATTAGCGCCTAAGGGTAGCCAATACCGGCTACTCCTCTGCGACGCGCATAGTAGCCATGTGAATATTGAGTTCCTCTGGGCTTGCAAGCAGGCTCGAGTAGAGCTTCTATTTCTACCAGCTCATTCAACACACCTCCTACAGCCGCTAGATCTATCAGGGTTCTCGGTTATTAAGTCGAACTATAAAAATCACATACGCGACCTGGCGAGCCTCGACGACGCCGCGCCTATTAAGAAGGCGCGCTTTATTAGCTACTACCACCTAGCCAGAGAGGAAGGCCTCTCAGAGAGGGTGATTCGGGCTGGCTGGCGCGCTGCTGGTCTTGTTCCCTATAACCCTAATCAGGTACTTCTATCCTCACAGGTTATAGGCAGGCCAGCAACGCCGCCACGCCTACCTCAGGACCTCAACGCGATCAATACGCTCTATCGCACCCCTCAGAAACCTCAGGACGTGTACGCAACTCAGAAACATATTGAGAGGTCACAAGAGCTATTAAAACCTACGCGCCAGGCATTCCAAAAAATGAGCAAGGCAATAGCTATTAGCAATAGTCGAGCAGCAAAGCAGGAATCAATAATCTCTCGCCTACAGTATCAACTAGAGGCTACTAGCTCTCAGAAAAAGCGGAAACGAATCACTGTAGATTACAACCAAAGATTTGCTGATATTGAGAGTATCAAGCGTACAGTTGATCAAGCTGCTGCTGCAGAAGCTCAGAGCTCTAGGCCTAGAGCTCAGAGGCGTGCTGTAGCTACAGGGAGGGCAGCGCCTGATACTACCTTTCAATCTATGTGCATGGAGTGGCAATTAGAATAGGCGTTAATAAAATACGCGTCTTTTTTGTGCGGGTGCGCGATTTGGTGGGGTGCGCGAGTACTAGGGGTGCGCGAGTTCCTTGTGCGCGAGCTTATAGCTTTAGGATTTTGACCCTACAGAGCACAAAACCTTCTTCGCCTTATCGCCCAGTGGATGGACTAACAACAAGCTAGGGCTCTTATGGCTTAAACAGGTGTTTAATCGCGAAACAAAAGCAAAGGCAAGACAATTATATTATTTACTTATCCTTAATAGCTATAGCTCACATATATCAATAGAGTTTATTAAGTTTTGCGACGACAATTAGATTCTTCTGGCTATCTATCCTCCCCACGCTACCCACACCTTGCAGCCGCTTAACGTCTGCCTTTTTAAGCCTCTATTAACTGCCTACTTAAACGAGCTCTCCAAGTTTATATATAGCTGTCAGGGCATCTCCGCAATTACAAAAAGAGACTTCTTCCGCTTGTTCTATAAGGCCTAGTATACAACGTTTAAGGAAAAGACAATCTTAACAGCTTTTTAAGTCACAGGGCTTTCGCCGTTAGACTCAGAGACTATACTTAAGAAGTTTAAAATAGAGGAGACTAAGAGGCCCTCATTAAGCGATAGTACTACTTCCGTACTCAGCGCTTTAGATTGGAGAAAGATTGAGCGATTACTGCGCCAAGTAGTGGAGGATATCTACGATTGACGCTCCTAACAGCTAAGCCAGACGATTCACGTGATGGCTGTACAAAAACAGCTCCTCCAGCATGAAAACGAGCGACTCAGAGGGGCCTTTGTCAATAAGAAGAAGCGCCGTCAACGTGGCAGGCCTCTATTACTTAAGGCACCGCAGGAGTATAATAGTGGAGCTATATTCTAGTCGCCATCCAAAGTCAAGGACGCCCGCGATCGCCAAGCACAAAAGGATGCCAACAAGCAGCTACTACAACAACAGAAGTCTAAGGAGATTAAGCGTAGGGAGTAGCAGAAGCAGGAGAAGGCTACCATGCTTGAAGAGAGGCAGCGCATGAGAGAGGTGGCCAAAGAAATACGCCTTTAAGAACAGCGCGAGAAGGCCGTGCAGCGCGAAGAAGCTAGGATCGCGCGCGAAGCCAAAAGCAACTCCAACAAGATATACAATTCTCCAAAAGGGTAATAGACGCCGTCAAAGGCCTTTGCACCACCTCCTCAAGTCGCTAAGGAGACAGAGGATATTGGTGTGGATATATCATCTGTAGTTGATGTGGTGCCTACACCCGGCCCTGCCACGCGTACCCGCAAAGTACGCCTCCCACAGAGGTATCGCACGTAGTTTATCGTTACCAATCAATCAAATAGGTCCTTAAAAGCCCTCCACTAAAAAATCTCGCGATAATACAATATATATGCGACTCTACAGCTGCAAAAGTTGTGGGTGTGGGCATCTGGAAACCGTGCACCAGGTGGGGCCGTGCACCAGGTGGTGACCCACGGTACTGTTAACATTACTGCTGTAAAGAAAGTTAATAATAAAATTATTATTATTTTATATATATTTTGTTACTACTACTATATGCTAGGTACTAGGTTTTAGTGCCTTTTGTTTTACTCCTCTCTGTGTATGGTGCGGACTTGACCTTGGTTAGAATCTCCACACGACGAAGATGTTCAATACAGTAGGCCCATACCGGGTGCCAAAACCTATGCGCAGGCACGAAAGTCACCTGCTGGGCACCCTAACGCCATCATGTATTCGTACCACCCATTTGGCTATTCGTATGAGGTAGCACCACGTGGGGTCCAAGGGTGGTACCAAGATTATTCATGCCTACTCCTTGGCGTATCAACTCTAATTATTTAGCCGGCCATTCGGCCTACCCCAATTCATCACTCTTTACCTTTGCATTGTTTTGTACGTTACGTTTTTATCTGCTAAAGTTTCTATTGAGCAAAGACGGGCTTGAGCGGAGCGCTCCTGTCCATGCAGTGGCAATGTATATCTAGAAAATAAACAAAGCTTACAACGTAATGAATAGGACAGAACCACATAGGTGAAGTTATGTTTGGACCTTTGGCGTGCATGCTCAGCACAATTAGTTTCCTTCCTTTTGGTTTTGACATATCTATACAAATATCGCGTCATGTGCGTTCATTTTCACCATTCCATCGCCCCAGCTGAGAACGGTATGCTATGGTCCGCTTTACGATTGATCTCGGATTATTTATGTTAGTGTACTAGTCTATGCAATCTCCAATCATGGTATTCGTATCCCTCTACTTTTTCCCACCTCAACATTCGTTTCAGCGGCATAGTTTCATACGACATCTCTCGTCCTTGATGCAATCAGCGTGCGTCATCACACCACCCCCACTCAAGAAAAGAACATCTCCTTCAACTGGCGATACGTATCCTCGGGATCCTCCACCGAATGCCCAACCGTCCTCTCATCACTAAAGATCTCAAAATCATTCCCCCCCTCATACGTCTTATCGCCAAAGAAGTGAATAGTCGTATAATCCACGCCATCCGGCCTCTCCTTGTCCGCCTCGATATGGCGCAGACAATACGTCTTATCCCAGCCCGTGGGAAACACGTCGAAGGAAATCTGCCCGCCGACCGAGTACGTGAGCCCGATGTCCGGGAAGGCTTCTTTGAGCTTGGCGATCATGGTGGTGCGGATGTGGTGCTTTTTGTCGTAGGCTTCGTAGGCGTTGCGTTCGTCGGCCGAGGCGTTGCGGCCGATGGGCGAGACGTTGATCATGCCGTTGCGGAACTCGATGAAGGTGCCGCGCTTGATGGGGATGTCGAGGTCGGCAATGTAGTGCAGGATCCTGGGGGGGGTGGAGCTGTTAGTCTGGGTTCTGCGTCCCGTGAGCACCGCAGTGGTTGGTCCCCTTGGGTGGTGGGACTCAGGCTGCGTCGTTCGCGTACCATTTTACCAGCTCCTTGTACTTGTCTTCGCCGATCCAACCGATGAAGCTTGTGCTCGCGAGCTGCTCGCCCATTCGGTACGCAGTCAGGCCGTTCTCGGAGAAGCAGAAGTCGAAGAGGGTGATGACGTCGATGTTGCCGCCGAGCTGCTCTTGCTGCTTGATGAGGTTGGAGCCGCCCACGAAGCCGATGGCGACTTTGTGGCGGAGCTCCGAGAGGAGCTGGAGCATCTCGGGCTTCGCGAGCTGGCACCGGCATTAGTGTGGTGTTATTGTTTTGATCTGCCTGCATTCGAACGGCCCGCGGTATGACATTGTGCTAAGACAGATAATCGAGAGGCGTTGATTACCTTGCGAGCTTTCGACAGCGTCTCGTCGACATCGAAGAGGAGGACGGTGTTCTTAATCGGGCGGTCTTTGAGGGGAGGGTAGACGGACGCTGCGGCAGCCATCTTGAACGCAGTGTTATATTCCGAGGCAAAAATTCCACTGCAATAGTACTCGACGAGAACGGAGGACCCAATTGACCAGATATCGGGACTCGAGGGCAAGGGAGTTAGCAAGGGAATTGGGGCGGCGAGACGGCCCAGGGATATATTTCTCTGTTTTGGAGGGGCAGCTGCAGCAGCCTCACCGCAGTTTTGCCCGCGTGCGACGTGGGGTTGCGCCTAACTGCATTGGGGCAAGTTTGGACCCTGCAGTGGGAGTTCTAGGCACCGTAGTCGCGCACACGATGGTCAAGGTGAATAAATGATAGGCAAAACCATATTTGTCGTTTACACGAACGAGCCCCCCTTTACTCAGCCCGTGACTGCTTGCATCCTGTGTCCCAATTAAGCAATTCCAATCCTCCAATGTCCCCATCCTATCACTCCGCGCTTCAGAGCTCGTAATAGCTTGCCGATCCAAATCAACGCACCGTCTCGCCCAATTTCCAGTTACGTATTCGCAATAAGCGGCGGAAAAAGGAAAAGCACAAACGTGACGACGACGGGGAATACGCTCGCCAGCGTATCCATAGCTTGCTTGCTAATGTTTCCCATCTCCCCATTTCCACTGGTATATGCTTGCCACCATTTGCGCAGCAAGCTGGCCACGATGTACCATTTGAGCAAGACGCACCAGATGAGGGATAGACCCATGCCGAGGTAGATAGCCCAGTGTAGCTTGTAGGGATTGTTGGAGAACGAGTCGCGGAAGCAGAACCAGATGAAGCTGGCATAGTTTCGCATGTCGCTTTTTTTGAAGGCGCTCTCGGGGATAATGTCCTCATCGGAATCAAGAAGACCGTGGGCTTCGGCGTAGGCGAACATGTCTCGAATAGCTTCTCTGCCTAGACGCCCGTGTCAGACCCTTCCATGGCACAGGGTTCCGAACCTACGTACGGACGTGTTGGAACAGTGGGTTCTGGAGGAGGTC
Source organism: Laburnicola sp. R22_1 (assembly GCA_014281115.1). Classification (NCBI taxonomy): domain Eukaryota; kingdom Fungi; phylum Ascomycota; class Dothideomycetes; order Pleosporales; family Didymosphaeriaceae; genus Laburnicola; species Laburnicola sp. R22_1. Next base: position 416,214 of record JACONQ010000011.1, read on the forward strand.
ATGGTGTTTCTCCGAGTAGGCAGCGGTCGAAGAGGCGGCGTGGAAAGAATGACGGTGTAAGGTGGAGAAGTAAGGCCAGTTCTCACGAGAGAAAGAGGCGCCGGACAGGTCGGTCTCTAGGCTGCGACGGGGGTGTGGCAGCCGAGGGGGGCTGTGGCCGTCATCTTCGATCACGTCGGAGAGAGCATGCCCTCTGGCTGATTCGGCCGTTGCAACGCTGCAAGCACTTCGCGTGCCGTGAGAGAGGTGGTCGTAACTGTCCGAAGGGACAGTGAGCGCCATATCTGTACCGTCAGGGGGTGCGTATACTGCGTGAGCCGACGAGACTGACCCGATTTCGAGTGCCAACATTAGCCATGCACCTCCAAGATGGTGAAGGGAGCTGCGCCAGTTCAGGTAAGCGGTAGACACTTGCAAGACGAGATGCAACGGGATGCGCCCACGGGTGCTGTGGACGAGGAAGAGCCGGCTGGCGTGCGCGATGATGATTTTGTACGCAAGCGAGTGCACACGAGCGAGGAAGGAGGAGTTGTGGTGAGACGCAAGCGGGGACCGGAAGCACAAGGGGGAAGGAGCGAGGCAAGCCTTGGGCCAAAGTAGAAGTCGAGCAAGAATGCGAACGCACAAGGATTTCCGAGGAAGACGTGGACAACGAGCTACGCCAGTATACCACATCAGCGCATGTGCAAGTTAGGATTGCAATGAACATGTTCGGAGCGTGCGCCCCATGGGCAAATATGGCCTCCACAGGGCAGCTTTCATTCCAAAGGCTTCCGACCTATTCGTGACGGCGTGGCTCCATGCGCCTTCCGCCTCGTACATGTTCTACCTCTCCGTCCTGTCGCCTTTGTCGAGCAGCTCCCGCGCCGCAATCACTTCCGCCTCGTCATACCCGCTCTTGCCTCCCTTGAGTGCGTTGTACTGCCGCACTATCTCGGCCAGTTTGCTCGTTGCGAGCTCCTCGAGTCTCTTGACCGACTGTAGGCGTGGCGGTGGCACATGGTCCTCGTTGTTGTTGTGTTTTGAGCTCGAGGAGGACTCGGAGAGCAACGGGATCAGTTTCTGGCACATCAGCTTCAGGCCGTAGTAGCCGCGGAGGTACGCGTCGTTCAGCTCGACGGAGCGGGCAAAGTGTCGCAGTGCAAGGGAGAGTGCGGGTATGGAGGAGGGTGCGGAGAGGTAGTGGAGAGTGGCTATTTGGGCGTGTGCCTGTCACTCGGGTCAGCTGCTTGGTCCCTACTGGTCCAGAGGCTGCGGCGACTCACGCTCCATGCATTCGGCATGATCAGCAAAACCTCCTCCAGACAGAAGATGGCCTGGCCCCATGCGCCGGTGCTCGCATACAGCTCGCTCAACTCGGCCCACGCTTCGGCGTCAGTCGGGCTGTTCTCAACCAGCACCGTCAGCGCTGTGATGGCATCCGTGGTCCGGCCCAGGCTCTTCAGCACGGCGATCCTCCGCTTCCGCACGCTGAGGTTTGTTGGGTTGTCCTTGAGCACCTGCTCGTATTCGTTGAAGATGCGCTCCAGCTCCTTGTCATCCTTGGCCAGGGCCTCCTCGTAGACGCCCTTCAAGGCGATGATGCGCTCGTTGCTGGCGCCAAAGCGCGTCGCCAGGCGGTCCACTATCTGTCGCGCCGACGCATCGTCGCCGGTGCGCAAGGCCGCAAGGAGCAGATTCTCGTGGATGGCCCACGTCTCGGGTGTCTCGCGACTGAAGAGGAGCGATAGCGGCCACGGCAACGACGACGTGGGCGAGGATGCGAGGACGAGCGGGGCTTTCTGGGAGAGCCGCAGGGCGGTTGGCGGAGGAATGCGCGACGGCGGTGTTAGCAGGTTCGCTTGCGCCATGCTGGTTTTCGGCGGCTGGGCGCAAGACGAGCAATGCTGGATGTGAGGCGGGCGACACAATACGGTGGTGGATGACTGCATAGGCCGGTGCAGGGATGCTGCCGTCGGCGAAAGTGCGGCACGGCGGGCATAGATCAGGCACGTCAACGCTGCCACAGTCTACCATGGTACCTACCCACCACCACCCGAAGCTGCCATTCACCGCGCCAAACGTCCCCACGGTGCTCGCCGGGCCTCTATATCTCTTCACCGCCCGCTCCTACGCTCCTGCCCCTCTCGTGCCGGCATATCTTCGCTGATCATGCCTGCTGGCTCACCACATCGCCGCCCATCTGCCCCTCCTCAAGCTCGCGCACACCCTGGCAGACCGCTGCGCGAGGCTCCCTGAGCGCCGCAAACATGTACGGAATGGCCCCCGGCCCGTGGTGGTGGGCATACGACCAAGCTCGTCGCTAACCTGCACAGGTTTGAAAAATCTCTGTACGACCTCATTCGGGGCCTGCGCAACCACAAGGGCAGCGAGAAAGAGTACATCGACGACTCAATCAAGGAATGCCGCAAAGAGATCCGCTCCAACGACATGGACCTCAAGTCGACCGCGCTGCTGAAGCTCACGTACCTCGAAATGTTCGGCCACGACATGTCCTGGGCCTCCTTCAACGTGCTGGAAGTCATGTCCTCGGCCAAGTGGAGACACAAGCGGACGGGCTATCTGGCGGCCGTGCAGAGCTTCCGGAGAGATACAGAGGTCCTGCTGCTGGCCGAGAACCAACTCAAGAAGGACATCTCGAATCCCAAGCCGCCCGTAATCTCCCTTCCACTCATCGCCATCCCCCACGTCATCAACCCGAGCATGGCGAGTTCTCTCCTCTCGGATCTGATACCACGCCTGACGCACTCGCACTCGATGATAAGGAAGAAGACCGTCGTCACGCTGTATCGCTTAGCACTAGTATATCCGGAGACGCTGAGGCCTGCATGGCCAAAAATAAAAGAGAGATTGCAAGACGCCCACGAGGATCCCAGTGTCACTGCCGCCATTGTCAATGTTGTATGTGAGCTAGGATGGAGGAGGCCGCAGGACTTTCTTCCTCTAGCGCCACGGTTGTTTGACTTGCTAGTCGAGGGTGGGAACAACTGGATGGCCATCAAGCTGATCAAGCTCGTCAGTCTCCGTCTCGCTATGCACGGCTCGTACTGACTGTCACAGTTTGCTACACTTACCCCGTTGGAGCCCAGACTAATCAAGAAACTTCTTCCCCCGTTGACAAAGATTATCCGGGAAACGTCAGCCATGTCCCTGCTGTACGAGTGTATTAGTGGAATCATCCAAGGGGGCATTCTCGAAGCCGTTGAGGGTACGTCTGAAGGCGAGGAGGTCGCAAGACTGTGTGTCGGCAAGCTCCGAGGCATGATGGTCATGGAAGGTGATGCGAACTGTAAGCGATACTCCAAATTAGGCCCACTGCCCCTTCTTATTCCTTTGCAGTGAAATATGTCGCATTGCTTGCATTTGACAAGATCGTCCGATCCCACCCATATCTTGTGTCACGCCAGCAAGATGTCATTCTGGAGTGCATTGACGACCCCGACATCTCAATACGAATGCGCGCTCTCGACCTGGTAGTCGGCATGGTCAACAGCGACAACCTTACCGCTATCGTAGGACGTCTTATGCGACAGCTACGCAATGCACCCATCGCAAATGCTGCCGATGATACGAGAAATAACCCTGCGCGAGCGACGGGTGTCACTCCATATGCAGAGTCGGACGATTCGGACGCCGAGGAGTCTCTTCAGCCGCACGAACAACGATCGGACCAAGCGCCACCCCTACCCGAGGATTATCGTATAAATGTCATTCGAAGAATATTGGAAATGTGTTCGCGTGACACTTATGCCAACATTACGGACTTTGAGTGGTATATTGACGTGCTGGTACAGCTGGTCCGAGTCTCGCCTTCAACAAAGTCTAGTGCTGCGAATGAGTTGGATGACTCCAATCAATCGGATGATGTAGGCCGTGGTATTGGACAAGAACTACAGAACGTAGCCATACGAGTCCGGAGTGTACGCCCAGCAGCAGTTGACGCGGCACAATCGCTGGTATTTGTCGACCGTCGAGACCAGATGTTCCCTTCATCTGGAAACGGCGGACAAGGGGTGCTTGAGTATGCTGGCTGGCTGGTTGGAGAATTTGCCTCTCACCTCACAAAGCCTGAACCTGTTTTATCTTCACTTCTGCACCCGACCTCGTTGCAGCTGCCGTCGAAGACTCTGGCAGTATACCTCCAGGCCTTTCCCAAGGTCTTTGCCAATATTGCGAGCAATGAGCAGATATCCTGGACTCCAGAACGGAAGACGTTAATGGGTCTACTCATGGCCCGAATCATACATTTCCTCGAACCCTTATCTACGCATCCAAATTTGGAAGTTCAAGAGCGAGCCGTCGAATACCTCGAGCTCATGCGCTTGGCATCTGAGGCTGCCTCTGGAACAGACATAGGCGAATCACATGGCGACTTTACCGACCCTCCCCTTTTGCTCACTCAGGCCATCCCCGCCCTCTTCTCAGGCGCCGAATTGAATCCAGTGGCCCCGGGCGCTCAGCGCAAAGTGCCAATTCCAGAAGATCTAGATCTCGATACCCCCATCAACCCCAATCTGCACAGTCTCCTAGCGCAAGCCGAAACAGAGGGCTTCGAGACAGACGCAGACGACGTGTACGCCGCATATACAGAACCTCTAACCTCATATACCGAACCCCCAACCTCCATTTCCACATCAGACCGCCTAGAACCCCCCCACAAGGAACCGACATCGTACCAGAACGCCACCGAGGAAGAGTATCTCGACCCGGACATCATCGCACGACGAAAAGCAGAGCGCAGAGAGCGCTACAAGGACGACCCCTTTTACATTGACCCCGAAGGCGAGCGCGGAAACGTAGCAGCCACGCCGCTCGGCAGGATCGTCCGGGAAAATAACACAGAAGTAGATATTGATTCGATACCTATCATGGACCTGGATCTCGGGAAGCGCGGCCCTTCGCCTGCTGGCGAGGACAACAACATGGCTAGAGCGCGAAGTCCCCGGCGGCCAACGCCGCGGGTGGAAATTATCGGCGACGAGACGCTCGGTCCGGTCGATGCGGCTCATTCTTCTCGTGAAGACATTGTTTCGTCGCGGCTGGGGCAGACGCAGAGCCGGGGGAAGAAGAGCCTGCTAGAGGTCGACTCGTCGGGTCTTGGGGCGTTGTCGTTGGATGATGAGGATGTGGCGGGTAGGAAACTTACGCGGTTTGAGGTGGAGCGGAAAGAGCTGGAGGAGGTGGAGATGAAGCGGGCGCTGGCGGAGGTGGAGAGGTTGAGGTTGGAGATGCAGAGGGCGAGTGAGCGGTTGGAGGCTAAGGGGGAGACCGTGGTGAGGAAGAAGAAGAAGAAGGTTAGGAGGGTGGAGGTGGAGGGTGAGGGTGAGAGTAGAATGGCAGCTGAGATGGACAGTGGCGCTGGGCTTGGTGGAGATGAAGGCGAAGGGGTGGCGCCTGTTAAGAAGAAGAAGAAAAAGAAGGTTAGGGCCGAGGGGGGAGGGAGTGGTGAGATTGGTGGGGTGGGGATGGGGGAGGAGGAGGCCAAGGTTAAGAAGAAGAAAAAGAAGAGGAGGGTTGTGGCTATGGATGAGGGGGTGGTTGGTGAGGCGTAGATGGCTGCCCTCGTCGAGATATATACCTTCTAGGAGGCCAAGAGGTAACGAGCAAGTACGATATGATATCATGACGCGTATGCAGCCATCCGGGCAATGTGAATGTGTAGTGCGTACAATTGGCTATCTACTAGCCTTTGAGAATTGTGTCCCCGTGCAAGAAACAGAGCAAGTGATAGCAGGTGTAGCTATCAATAGCATGCTGTTGCCCTCTCTGAACGCCTATATCCCTATATCTCGAACACATGAAGAAGAAGAAAGTTTAAGTTTAAGCCTGGAGGTTGATATGTCAACCCATGCATATACGTGTCCGCGGTCCTCTACGTTGATGAGATGATTATGCCATGGCCCACCCATCCCAAGTCTTGGAAAGCCGACCCGTGGGCACAGAAACGAACATGATGGACGCACGCAACGCATGCATGGTATCTATCCATCCATCTGTCCATGTCTTATTTCCCTGCCGCGCTCCCCTCCGCCCCGGGGATTGTTTGCCTTGAGCAGATGCAGATCGATGGGCATGCGGAGGCTCGAGAGAAGCTTGACAACTTCCTTAGAAGAACAGCTTCAACAGCTCGAAGAGGAGGCCGCCGCAGAGGACGAAGCCGAGGACGACTATTGGTAGCGAGCGTTGGTTAGCCAGCGACGTCGCAGCGAAAAGGGGGAAAAAGGAGGGGGTGGGTTGGGCGGTAGACAAGGACGGGAGGAGAGGAGAGGGCTGTATAGCGAGCGTACTTATCCAGCCTTTCGAAATGGGCGACTTGAAGTCCTGCGGCTTGCGCTTGACGGCTTGCTCCGGCTTGCCCATTTTGGATTCTTCGCGGCGGGCGAAGCGCGCGTTGGCGGCGCGTTGTTGGGGGGTTTGGGCCTGTTTTGCGGGTGGGCGGGTTAGTTTACTGGGGGGTGTTTTTGTTGGTGGGGAGGGGGGGAGGGAGTGGGCGTGTTGGGGGTGCTGGGGGTGCTGGGGGTGCTGGATGGGGAGGGGGGTGTAAGGTCTAGCGGAGGGATAGACGTACCATTGTGATGGTGTGGTGGTTGCGGGGTTAAGTGGGTGCGAAGGAGAGCGGTAGATGGAGTGCGAGGTGAGGAGAGTTGAGCGTAGTGGGTTGCGCGGAGGCAGACCGAAGTGAGGGCAGGGCGTCCGACTCGGGCGTGAATCAGATGCAAGGTGTCCGTCCCGACAGCGCTGGTGCACGGACGCGCCGGTGGGTCGGAGCTAGACTCGGTTTGGCCTGACGTGCGGAGGTGAGCTCGGGGGTTTGCCGACTTTGTCGCTGAGCTTGGCTGGCTTACGAGTGGAGCTCTAGCTTCAGCTATCTCTCTTCTGAATTTCCAGAATCCATCTCATCACCAACGCTCGTTTTCTTCTTCTCCAGACGTACGCCTTGTTACCACGTTGCGCTTGCAAAGAGAGAGATAACACAAGCGCTCCACACCTGGCGAGCGAAGGCTAAACCCTACATCACACCGCACCACACCCGACCCACCATGTACACAACGCGCTTCCTCCGCGCCGCAACCCGCCTCCCCCATATCCATCTCCCAAGACCAAGACTAAATCCAAGTCCAAAACTCCGCCTCCCACCCACCACCCACAGCTACACCACAAAGCCCCCACCACCCACCGAACCGCCCACACCCACCCCTCACCAACCACCACCCCGCGCCGTACGTCCCCCCCACCACCCCTTCTTCTCAAAAGTCCAACAAACTAACCCACACAACCAGGCCACCTTCTACCGCACGCACTCCTACCCCGTCCTCAAAGCCTTCCTCGGCGCCCTCTTCACATACCAGCTAGCATACTACGTGTGGATGAAGTTGGAGGTGGAAGAGGAGAAAGTGGAGAACAGGGGAAGGGTAGAGGAGGTAAAGGGAGAGTTGAGGAGGGCGGTTGGGCGGGCGAGGGAGGGTTAGATGAATGAATGAATGAATGAATTGGGGTGGTTTAGGTGGATAGATAGATGGAGGGTAGGGAGGAGAGAGGCATTCACCAATTTTCGCCCTAGCGTTTTAGCTTGGCTTGGCTTGGTGATATCTCTGTTGTTGCCAGTAGTGGCGTGGGGTTTTTGGGCATGAAAAAGCAAAAGGAACAGGAAAATGTGACCTGAGGTGCGGACTGGCCTGCCTGGATGGATTGTAGGTAGTTGATATCTGCTTAGCCACTACTTCTCTGTATATAAATAAAATCATAATAACAGCAACAACACTAATACTAACAACACGTAGTGGCGTACGCTAGCTTGTTCGCGGGAGTGGGTCACGTGAAGCTGCCGGATCCATGGATGCATGTCGTTGAGGGGTTGCTCGTTAACAACTCCTCTCTTTGAGTGATACCACACTACAAGTAGTTTAGTGTAGTTCTTAACACCATGCGAGGCGCATTTGGCTGCAACCCATCTCCAGCTTCTGGCACAGCCTCTCTTCACCGTGCCAAGAGCTGCAAGGCGTCGCCTCCTGATAACCGATGCTGCCAGGCAGCGTTGCAAATGCGCTCAAAAGCAGCAGCCCCTCCCGGATCCTAAAGACTCCATCACCAGCCTATTCGCATTTTCACGCCTACAATGACAGAGATCCCGTCCGATGCCAACATGCAACAAGATGCAACAGCAAAGTCGCCTTCAGCTGATGCGTCACACGAGCCTCTGAAAAGAGATTCAGCCTCGCCGGTACTAGACCCACCCGAAGGCCGTCGTAAACAAGATGCACTCAGTGTAACGGAAGTGGGAGACAGCTCAGCGGAGCCTGATCCGGAGCGTGATACACCAGCCAAACAAGACTGGGTTCCCCTCTCGGAAGCAACAATTTCGTTCGCAATCGACACCTCAGGGAGCACCCTCGGGCCTAGGCTGCATCACGAGCAGCAAGCGGTTCGCACGGTCAGCGACTTGCTCAGCGACCCGGTGAGAGATGCGGCCAGGGTTCTCCCTTGGAGCGCGCACACAGGCCCCGTTACACCACTATCTGGACTATCAAGCCTCTCGTCATACGGAGGTACCGACCCGGAAGTCCTCCTAAACGATGCTTCTAGCCTCACCGCACTGCAAAACTCATCATGTTGGTTTCTCCTCACGGATGGGGAAATACCGGATATCTCAAAACAACGGTTCGCAAAGACGCTTTCTTCCAAGGGGCTCCATGGGACAGCATGCGTTGTCATCATCTTTGGAGACTTGTATGGACGGCCTACCACGTGCAATATATCCGTTGGCGTCTCCGTCTTTGCAGCTGCTCCTGACTGCCTGTTCTTATTCAAGGACACGCAGAGCGACAACTATTATCTCTTGCAGTGCAAAGGGACCTTCTCGGAGATACTCGAGCAGCACAACCAGCGGCAGCCTGTCTTGAATGACGATACGACCTGGGACGATCTGCCCCGTATTTCACTGAAGGAATTGCGTTGCGTCCGCATTCCCGACCATCGCAACTTGCAAGCCGACGAGATCTACTTCGATTCCGATCTGATTGTCAATTTGGCCCATCTCCTCGCCGGCCGTATTTCGGACAAGAAAATCATCGATGCACTCTTGGGGAATCCCTCGCACATGAGAACGCTGACCATGACCGCACAAACCAGAGGTATGGCAGAAAGTCTTCGCCAATGGGTCATCAAACAAGAGCTGGACCCTTCGGAGCTGTTGGCTTCGGACATTCCTGCGGTGGAGGAGAAGGCGGTGTCCTCCATGACGAGCCTAATGCAGCATATGAGCACGCCGGGCAGCGGCGCCCACGACCAGCAAGCTATTTCCATACTCCAAGCTGAACTACGGGCCTCGAATTCGTCTTATTCTTACGCTATGAACGCGAGGTGGGCCGACGCCGAGGATCAATCCAGACGGCGCACTACCACTCTTGGATCCATAGTCGACAGGTCGTACTCCGACACACACGAAGCTGGAAGTCTCAGTCTAGACGTCATCAAAGCGACACCAATTGTCAGATCTACCGGGCCTACCAAACGGGTTTCGTCTACCGGGTTCGTCGTTTCTGGAGGTTCGGCAAAAGCATTGGAGGGTACATGCCCGCTATGCGCCGAGGAGAACGCGCCGATGGCTTTGTTGCTGCGAGAGCCGCCGCGGACGCAGATGACTCAGGATTTCCCTGCCGTCGGAAGTAATTCCAAACTCGCGTTTCCGCTAGCAATGGGCAACTTCCGCGAAACAGATATCATCTGTCCAGCCTTGTATTGCGATGGCTGCGCGAACACGCTCGTGCAGACGGGTGGTATGGTCGGCGAGGACAAGGCTACCGTCTCTCTGACGCTCGTTCCGTATTCGGGTAACGAAAGAGCGTACAATCGATTGCTTGAGAAAGCCTTTCAGCAACGCTTTGATTCGGATGATGCGCCACTGGTCTTCATTGCAGTGCTATGCACGACGCTGCGGAGACTGGAGTCCAAGAACAAAGTGAAGGAGAAGCCTCTTTGTGGTGCATTACGGTGGGCCTGTCGGGATCTTGTCCAGTCCATTCAGTGTCCAGATCCACTCACATGGTCAATGTCAGGTGCTCCCACGGTTTTCAAACCATTCAGCGAAGTGTTGACCAAGTCTTCGGACGAAGCAGTTCGTTCATCTTCGGTGGACTACTTCCAGTATCCTATTGAAGGTTTTGTCGTGATGACCGATGTCCTCAACGAGCTGGCCTCGACACGCCCCCAACTTCGAAACATTGCTAAGAAAACTGTTTTCCAGAGGCTGTTATTCCATGTCACTGAGCAGTTCGATAAGAAAGTCGAGGCTGTAGGCCGTGTCCTCGTGCACCTCGAAATGGCACGAGTGTTGACTCTGGCGCAAGGTCGGCGAGACAAGGCCCTTGGGGCCAGACAATTCTCATCTTTTCGGGGTATCGCTGGTCTGACAAGAAGCCTATTCGGAGAACGCAAATCACTACGCGATAGGCTTTCGCTGAGCTTTGAGGAGCTGGCTGCGGCGTCCTTGCTGGACCGCGACTTTTTGACTGCGTTTAAGAAGCTGGGTCCGCTTGCCGACTCGGTGGAGTCTCAGTCGGGTCACGCAATGGCTATATTCGTGCACTACCTGTACAGGTCCGAGACGAAGGCATGGCCATCCTCCGACTCGCACTATGTAGCCCTTGCGAAGACACCAGCACTAGCTTCGGTGCTTTTGGAGCCATCTGAGATCAGTTCTGGTAAAGCGGAGAGACTGATTGCGAAGCTACCGACATGGGACACAATCGGCGAAACGACTGACCATCCATAGCGCATATTGCAAGCAAGCTCCTTTCATCTGATTTTTCAAGGCGGTCCTTTGTTCCATTTTCGAAACTGCTTCCAGAATGACTTGATGCGAGCAAGACCCGGAAGGTTAGCTCCGACGAAATTGTTGCAATATGAAGGATAGATTGTTAGTAGATGGTCGAGTTGATAAGCTAAATGGTTTTCCTTGGACAGAAAGTGGTGTAGTGCCTTTCCCTTGCATAGTGCACCTGGCTGCGAGATATGCTCATCAACACTAACACTGCCCGTCTCCTAACCCTCACTGCCATATTGAGAATATGTCGTAGAGGCCATCCGACGGTTCGCACGGGCATCTGTGCTCGACGCAAACCTCTGCGCCTGCGTCAACGCTGGCTCGATGGTCGAATAATTGGAATTGCTCGACTGGTGTACTCCAGGCGTATCCGGCGTTGCTTGTATTTCTTTTCGTACCGGCCCGGGCGGGTGTTCGGTTGAGTAGGAGTGATTTATTAGCGACTGCTGCATTCGGCCCAAGGTAGGGACATGGACCGACATGGGCCGCCAATCTCGCTTTCCCGCCTGCGGCGAAGGATGGGAGATTGTTTGGAACTTGCGTTGGAGCTGTCGGCGCAGAGGCGACACAGGGCCGACGTCTCCTTGACTAGTGGTGCTTGTCGAGCGGTCCGACTCATCAGCGTGTACCGCCGCGCTCAAGGGTATGGTCGCAGGCTCCAAGGATGGCTCGTTTACGGGCCTGGCGGCAGGGCTCGGCTGAGATGCGTTTCGGTGGGGAGCGATGGTCCATGACGCGGGATAGACGGTCGAGTATTCGGCCGCAGGTGCAGAGCCGTTGCGCCTTGTCGGATTCGGCCGTCGGAATTTGGGGACTGCGAGTGCTGCGTCCTGTTTCTTGGTGGTGGCTCCCCGTCCTTCATCCGCGGAGTGCCCTTTTGGTGTCGGTGGGGCAGACGACCCGTTCCCATGCGGCGGGGTAGGGCCACGTTCCGTATCGCTACTGGTACCGTCTTCGATTGTCTTGCCATCTACGCTGTCGCGAGCGCTTTTGCGGCTGTGCGAGATGGCTGTGGCTGTGCGAGAACGCGGACTCTGCGCCAAGCGAAGGCTGAACATTTCGCATATAATTATACTGAGTCTGGTCAGCTGCCTCAGTGCAATCCAGCCTTGCGGTTGTGCGGTCCAGAACATCTCCTCCATCTGCTTGACATGGAATTGTCCCAGTTGCAGAAGCCCCAAAGCGTCCCACGCGACGGCATGGACCCATCAAACCGCGCTGAGCCCTCCGAGCATGGAAGAAACCACCGAGGAAACCTATACCCTCCCAGTAGAGCTCTCTCAAGAGTCAGTGCACGCTCATCTTTTGAGGCAGATGCATGGACGGACTGGCTCGTCAACCTCAAGAGTTACCAACCTGATCTGTGAGTGCTTTAGATGCTACAATTTCCACGCGCCGTTTCGTCGTCATGGTCATCCTTTAGTAATGCGCGCTTCCGCATAGCGATTACGGAAAAGATGTCATTGCAGCTCTGCGGGAACTAGAAGCGGACCTCCTTTCCAACCAGACGGCAGTAAGATACCTAAACTGGACGAAGAGCCGTGGTAAGAAATCCGCCCTCTTTTCGCAAATTGCGTCTGGTGATCATGGAAGGCTGCTGCTAACGCATCTGTAGACTTTCGTGAATTAGATGCGCTGCAGCTCGCACAAGAATTGAAGGTAAAAGTCCCATCTTGAAACTGTGGACGCATTTCTAAACCTCCAACCAGAGTGAGGAAATGGGCTCGTTTAGGTTCTTGTGAGTAAACATGGACTGCTCCAAACGGGCCACTCCGCGACTCCTCCGTATGCTTATACTTGGTGTCGTAGTTTTGTCAACCGTTTCCTCCTCACGTCACAGAAGGTGAAGATGCCGCAAGACTCCAAGAAGCTCCGCATATCGGGAGATGCCCTCCGGCTATTGCTCGCGAAGCTGGATGCTCCGCCTGCATTCGCCAGTTCATTGGCACGATACTACCTCCCACCAGAACGTGGATACAGGGCGTCAGGTCTGGACAAAAACCCCGGCTCTTTCGACATGTGGTACATGCTACCAGTCCGTGTCCAGGTGGAATGCACCGATACAATTAGGAAACATCAAGAAACCACAGCCGGAAGCAACCAAATGGACCCATTCAATTACTTGCACCTAGAAAGCGAGAATCTCGACATCCGCGGGTCACAGATCGCTGTCTTGTTCCAATACGACAGTGCCAAGTGCGCTACCACAACCATGAGCATCAGCCTGCAAGACGGGCGGTGGAGCCGCGTGGTCGAAGAACCGCAAAAACGCATTTCGGAGCAGCTAGAAAATGCTGGCTTGGCTCGCTGCGAGGCCGATCCATTCTTCATACATGTCGTTTTCGTCACAAGCGCGCTCAGATGGTGGAGGAATGCTCTCGACAGCTTCAACAATCAACTCATTGCTCATGTACAGCATTTCGTCCAAGTCCCCAGCAGTCAAGGGCTGACATGGAGCAGGAAAAGAGGCTGCAAAGCGAGATGGGATCCCTGCAGTCCAAGACAGGCGATATGAATACAGAGGTTAGCAGGGCTTTGCATACAATGGCTGCACACCTCCACAGATATGGTTCCGAGCTTGGCTGGTTTGAAGACATTGTCGCCGACCTCTCAGTCCATCACGACCGATTTTTCAAAACGCAACGTGGCCAGGGCAACGAGGCTGAGACGTCGGCTGGCCAACGCCTATCCGTTGGGCTGGTGCACATAGCCGCGCAACTGAAGGCGGTCAACACGTTCCGACAAGAATTGCAGTACAAGACTCAGAACATACTGGCCCTAGTGAGATTTCCCTCCATCATCTGCTCGGCAGAATCGCACTGACGAGAAACTAGCTTTTCAACAACATACAGGTATCGAACGACAAGATGGTCGTCGAGCTGCTCAATGCCAGCCGAGAAGAGGCTGAAATTTCACGCCGCATAGCCGATCAGTCGCAGCAGATTACGCTCGAGATGCAAGAGGATAGCATCTCCATGAAAACGGTATGGCCCGAATGTGTCACCCGTTACTCGGCCTAGAACCTAACTTGTCGGGAGATTGCCATTCTTACCATGTTTTTCCTTCCCGGGACATCATTTGCTGTGAGTTGCGCTCTGATTTGTAGCATTTTTGGTACTAGTCAGCAAGCTGATCAGGTTGTACCTGTGCATCCCAGGCCCTCCTCGCAATGCCATTCTTCAGCCAGAACAAATGGATGAACGACGCCGGACGCGTGTGGGTCTGGCTCGTCTTGACTATACCCTCGACTATTTTAGCTTTCATCATCTATGCCTGGAGCAAGCATAGCCAGTCGAAAAGCAAGAAAGGAAAGAGATCCAAGGCAGATGAGGAGAATAACGTCGAATGACCCATGAAAAGGTACTATCTCTGTTGCCCTTGGGGTTTTTGGGATAAATAGGAAAAGGAAAGGGGACTTGATGTATGGACTGGCCGGCCAGGCTGAATTATACCAGTGATGGGCCTTTTATTCAATAGTAATTACTATTATATAAAAGGCCTATCACTACTATATAATAATTGCTATCTTGGCAAAATAGTAATTACTATATAGTAATTACTTTCTTAATAGTAATTACTATCGAATCGCCCATCACTAAATTATACGTAGATTTCCATCTGCTTATTCACTCCTCTATACATATATGTGAATAACTATATACCACAATAATAACACCTACCTTACCAAAAACCCCACGCCACGCATCTTACTCTATTAGAAAAAAACCGCCCTTACTTTCCTATCTTACTATTTTATTTCATACCCATCATCAACAACCACAATTAGAACTTCGAACAATTAGAAGCAAAAACCACACATTACATACTCTACTCCACTCTCCAGCACTATAAAATATACGATAACAATGCCAAGGGCTTTTACGCCCACCCCAGCACCCCTTCTTCCCTCCCACACAACAACCCACAACCCCCCACATATTCCCCCCTTCAACCTCCCCACCACAATTCAAACACAATTACACGCTAAATCAATCAAAATCAAAAATTAATCCCAACTCCAGACATGCAAATGCCAACCCCAAACCCCGACACCCACAAGCGCTCCATATAAACCAAGAAGCTTCACTCCACCTAATCAAAACAACATCCGCCAATACAAAAAGCGATGACACGACTCAACAAACCAACGTAGCGAGACTACAACCCATCCACCCCCCTCACAAGCTCCCTCAACCCCGCCGCATCATCCCCTCTCCCCTGCGGGCCCCCAAACTTCCCCTTCCTCGCCGCCAACTTCCCCCACCCATCCTCATCCTCCTCCTGCGCCAAACTCGCCTTCTTCTTCAGAATCCCCTTAACCGTCGAAGTCGCACCCTGGCTCGCGCCCCCCGACGCCTGCAGCGTCATCGACGAGCTAGATTTCGCATCGTGGTTCGTAGCGACAGGGCGGTAGCGCGCCGAGAGACCAATGTTGGACCGTTCCGACGGCGCGATCGACGGCGTGTAGCCCCCGCTGAGGGGTGCCGTGCCGCCCCCCATGGGCGTCGAGAAGGGGCGCTGTGGTGGTGCTGGGGGGTGCTGATTGCCGACGTGCATGATGGACATGGGGCGCTGGGCATACGGGACGTTGAGGAAGCTGGGGGCTGCCATGGACATGCGCGGGTCTGGTTGCGGCTGCGGCATTTGGTTGTTGGGGAAGGCCATGGACCTCCGCGGGTCGGACATGTTGCTGGGGAATGCCATCGACATGCGGGGATCTTGCCCTTGCTGCATCTGCATCTGTTGGATCTGTAGTTGTTGTGCCGCAAGCATTTGCTGCATCTGCTGAAATTGTTGCATCTGCATCATGTCGTTGGGCTGCATGGGGTACGCCATTTGATTGCCCCCCATCATGGGCATGCCCATGGGCTGTCCCATCATGGTCATGTTCGGGTTCATCATAGACATGCGCGTCTGAGGTCCACTTTGAACAGCGGGGTTCATTTGCGCTCCGAGCATGCCAGTAAATGGCCCTCCCTGAGGTTTCTTGCTCGAGGCCCCGCCCATGTACTTTTGCTTCGTCATGTCTCGCATGTGGATCTGCTCAACCAACGAGGGCGCTGTGAGCTGAGGTTCGGGGTAGCCCATCAGGGGCATTTGCATGCCGCTCACAGAGTCACCTGCCACAGAAGCAGGACCGCGACTGAAGCCCAGCGATTCTCGGTTTGTCGGTCGAACTAAGCCTCCCCCAATGAACGATGCGTGGGGGTCGTCTGGAAGGTTCCTTGCAAACGCTGGTCTAAAGGCCTGTGATGCACGGTTCTCTCCGGTTCCAACCGAGGCTGGACGTTCTGGAAGGGAAATTGTTGAGCCAGGGAAGTAAGATGGCATAGCATTCATCGGCTGCGTTGGCATCCTGTTGCGGGATGTGCTAGGGAAGCCGTGTTGGGCGAGAATGCCCAGCGGAACATCTTCATCTTCCCACTCGTCCGCTTGTAATGACGTTTCAGATGGGAAGCCCATAGAAAATGGCTCCGTGACGCTATCGGGACGAGCGGAGTTCCCTGGTGCAGTTGTCGTGCGGCGCATAGTTTCTCTTGCAAGATCCATCTGCTGCTTCTTCCGCCTCGCTATCGCTTCTTGTGCCGCTCTCTCTTGTGCCTCTTCCTCATCCTCGTAGTCTTCCTCGTCTGTACTATCTTCGTCTGCTTGTACCATCGCTCGTTGTTGCTGTGCACGAAACTCGGCCTGCGTCATAACACGACGACCCGACTCCGTCGACGGAGGCTGGGGGCGATGGTTTTGCGTTGGTGCTGGCGCGGCAAGTTTCGGTGCCGGTGGCGGCGGTTTCGGTTTGGGCGACGCGAAGAGATCATCGTGATCATCTTCAGATATGTGAGACGCGGCAGTGCGCAAGGCCGCCTTTGGGGTAGTATTATTCGATTGTGATCGAGGCGAATGCGAGGTTTGCAAGGACGGGGTAGACGATGAGACGGACGTAGTGTTTCGCTCAGGGGAGCTTTCGTGGGCTGTTCTCCGAGACATGTCGGATTGGCGTACGATGGACGCGTCCTTGTCGACGTATTCGCTGGCGCCCGGGGGCTCAGGGCTGTGGGAGGCGATAGGCGCGTACTGGCCGTACCTGTGCGGAGGAACAGGGGGCGGCGGAAAGTCATCGCCGGGCGACCGCGGAGATGACATACGATTGTCGGCAGAGCCACGGGAATCCCACGACTGGAGTGGAGCTTCGACCTCGAACTTTGCGTCGATCTTGATTGGTTCTGCTTGGAATGTGCGTTTCCCGGCAAGGAGAGACCGACCGGGGGGCTCCATCGCCCGCTCAGGGGACTCTTTGCGGTCGAGTCCACTGAAAAGGTCGTCGAAGCTACTCGTACCAAAATGCATGTCCGCATCCAAAGTCGGCGGTTTCGCGGTGCTGGCGTAACTCGACGATGTCATGGCGCGCACGCGTCCCTGACCTCCGACGGGCGAGGTTGGCTCGCCATATGGTCTCGAGTCTGTCCTCGGCACTGGAGGAAGCTCTTTTTTGTACATGGTCGAAGAGCGGCCGCTCGCCGAGCTGCTTTGCTGAGTCAAGTGTGGTCTCGGGATGGCGAAAATGTTGTCATGCGAGTCTGTGTCGGCCGAGGACGGGAGCGTAGACGTGGATCCGTACTGACCGTTATTGTAGGGTCGCGAAGACTGCGTGCCGCTGCTTGATTTGCTGTCCCTGGACGTACAATCAGCTGTTAGGATTCACCTGGCTACGTGTTCGACATACCGTTTCGAGGAGCCGGGCGAGTCCTCGTCGAACGAGCGGTTCCGCGCCTTGCTGCCAGCGCTGAAGCTGCTGAAGGGTCGGAACTTGTTCGCCTTCTCCTGTGCTCTACGCTTCTCCTCCATCTTGCGCGCCTCGGCCTCGGTGGTGCTCATCAAACGGAAGCCGCCACCCGAGGCGGGCTCTGCGGCAACCGCAGCATCGTGCGTGGGAACTGCTTTGGCCTCTTCGATGACGTTTCCCTGAGACTTGCGGCGCCCCGCGAAGCCCAACAAGCCGGCCTTGACCATGTTGTGGAGGTGTCGGAGAAGCTGCGGACAGCGGTGCTAGCCCGGAGATGGGACTGCCTATTATTACTAGATGGCGTGGACGGACAGAGGCATGCGGCAGCGGGGCACGCGCTGGGGGGTCGACTGGAGCGAGGGAGGCGGGTGCGTGGTGCGGCGGGCTGGGGCTCGACTTGGAGTGGGAAAGAACGATGCGATAGTGGGAAAGAGCGATGCGATGGCGTGGGAAAGAACGAGGGACTGTCGGCAGGCGCAACCAGCAGTACCACGATTCACGATCGACAGCCCCGGGCTTTCACAGCGCTGGCGCAATAGGAGGCGCTTCTTCCGTGCCGTGTCGGTCGATGAAAATGCAATTGTTTGTGCCCCGGGAGGCAGGGGCAGGGGTAGTGACCAGACACGCAGGAGGCGGGCAGCAGCCGATGCGGCACGCTCGGGCAGAGTCGAGGGCCGGTCAACGAGCGCCGGGGGAGCGAGGATGAGGATGGTGGGAAGCGTGTGGGAGGCTGGCGAGGAAGTGAGAGCGGAGGAGGGCGAGGAGACGTTGGCGGGCACGGGCGTTCCCAAACAAGTTGCAATTGCCAATGATGGTGCTGGTCGATATAGGAGTTTGGCACGCGTGGGGAATAGGAAATAGTATTCTGCGTCCGCTTGCACGCATCCAGGTGCCGAGGCCGCGCGCAATGACCTCACACGCTGTGCTGAGGCATGCCCATGATGAGGGCGTGATGTCGTCGTCGCCTCTCAACATTACAGCCTCTCCTCTCCTCTGTATGCATGCATGCGCGGCCAGTCCCACCGATCCCCCCGTCGCACCGCGCTTGGCTGAGGCAACCTTGGATGGAATAGCGGCAATCAGCAGCTTCTCAGCAGCATCCAACCCTCAGCAGCTCCCTCCAGCGCTGCATGTGCTAAAATTGTCCTCGAGTGGGTCCGGCTCCCATGCCAGGCACCAAGCGTTAAGCTCCCTGCCCCAAGCCTTGACGGTGGGCACTCCGGTCCCTCCCTTTGCATCATTCCGTATTTCCTCTGCACCGCCCTCGGCTACCCGTTGTCTCTTTTTTATTTTAGAACCTCCTGAGAGGAAGCCCGCTCGTCTTTTGCTACCCCCAGCTCGGCGGGCCAGCCCGGCAGACACAGCAGCAGCGCCAGCCATGCGCATCCGAGAGGCGCCACTCCTGTCCGCGCGAGCTGCTCGTGGCGATGCCGAGCCTGCCCTGCTCTCCCACCAGCACAGGCCGTCCCATGCCCCGAAGCGGCTACCGCTCTCCTGGACGCTGCAGCCGTCTTCCAGCCTCACCCATCGAGCCATCGAGCCATCGAGCTGACGGACGCGACCAGCCATCATCCATCTCGCCCGGCTGCTAGCTAAGAGCCATCCTCGGGCAGCATGAACAACTACTGCGTGCACGGCAGAGCTTCGATATCTGGAGGAGACGCGCAATGGCGCCCAATGGTGCCCCACCCCGCTTTGTCTAGGGGGGAAGGAATACTGGGACTGGATCCTCACGGCAGGTGCGTCGAGAGTCGCGACGTCCCTAGGTCGCAACCTCGCAGCTAGCAACTCAGCGTCTGCTCATGACACTCACATCATCATGCATGCTCCTACAAACCCACCCGTGTTTTGCGCTGTCCCGAGATGGCTGGTAGGCTGCACCTTGGCCGCAAGCTACAACGGCCGGACCCTGACAGTGTTCCCGGTGGGACGCTGCGACGAGCCTAGCCTCCCCACTTCGGCTTTTCTTCTGAGATGAACAACCATCGAGTGCATCAACATCTTCATCATCGTCGCCGATCCTATTGCCAGTGCTCCAGTCCGCTGGGAGCCCCGACACTGCTTGCCTGCATATCGCCTCGCTTCTGTCGCCCTGCCGCGGCGCTGTTGCTCAGAGCCTCATTCAAGACAGAGGTGTTCTTGTGAGGTCCGATCCCCACCGGTTACCATGTACCAGAGAACCGTCATCCGAGCTCTCTTCGGATTATGAACAGATGCTCTCTTCGGCTTCTACGTCTGCTCGTTTGCTCGTTTGCTCGTACTCGGATGAGCAGCATTGACTTGACCCTTTACAAGGCTTCGACAACCCAATATCGTCATTCTAGGCTTATATACAGGTTTGCTAGGCCACCAAGAGCTTGATGACTCGGCACCTTACTCTCTCTATCCTTATGTCTGGCATGCTGGACGGTCTGCAGGAGTCGTGCTGTTTTTCCGGAGCTCCTTAAGGGTACCGATTAGCTTTCGGGCATCGTCGAAACAGACCCTCCAACGGATACTGGCGAACAATGCGCATTGTTCATAATGTTCGAGATCCACTTCTCCTTCCCGTGGGCATAATGAGTCCAAACACAATGCAGTATTGCGTCTTTGTTCTCGTCAGGCCGAGTAAACAACCAGCCATCGGACATTCGTGCTGCGAATGGAGAGAACCGTCCCAGATCTATTTCAGTCGTTTTGCTGTTCCTCCTGGATGGCTGAGCGTCAGCGGCAAGTGGACATCTCGTCGCTGCTGATTCTCGACTGCGTTGCTCGACAACTTCAGACGCTCTACCGCAAGGGCGCGTGAATCTGAAGACCTCGAGCTGGATCGATTTTCCACGACCCATCCAGAGCTGCGGTATGCATGCATTTAGGAATTGTCCTTCGACCTGGGGAGCCTGGATCGGTTTATGGGACCAGTCCCTTATACCTCGTTTACGCTTCACCTCTACCAAGTGTTGTCATTCGTGAATGTAATTCGAGGGTTCTTCCTTGGGGTCGAACTTCAGCATGATTTGGTGCCAGCCTGTGCATTGTTGTCGCTGTTTATTCTTTTATTTTCGTTCTTAGGTTGATTGAGTGTTTCCTTCGTTGTGGCGTGGAGAAAGAGATAGGTGCGGTAGTGTTCAGAGTGATGTTTCCTTCGTTATGGTGTGGAGAAAGAGATAGGCGCGGTAGTGTTCACAGTGAATATACCGTGGGACGTTGGCCTGACCTCACGGTGGTCGTTATCATCAGAGCTGGTGGACGCAACATATGCGCACTGACGGCATCGAAATCTTTCCCCTAAACAAGAAGGGCGGATTGTTTGATTGTGGTTGATATGAGGTCTGGGCGATTCGATCGCACGCCAATGGCTCTGCCTATGGCATTTAGCATTCCTGCAAAGCCCAACAAGCAACCGAGGGAGCACCCGGGTGACTATCGGCGTCATCCTAGCCAATGTGGGACTATCTCAATTGCTCTTGCCGCTGTTATACGATGCCCGTGGCAATATGAATCGACCAGTGGCGCCGCCATCGCTGTAGCCGTCGCACCCACATCCGCTAGGTCGGATTTCGCGTGGACGCTTGTCCACAAGTTCGACATCGTGGAGGATTGTTCGCATGGCGGCCTTCGTGGATGGGGGCCACATCACCAGTGTGCAAATCGAGTCGCATACGTGAGTCCACAAATGCTAGCCAGATGACCTACATCCCGAAAGCAAGTACGGGCGTGACTTGGATCGTATCGCAGGGACAGTTGGTTCCATCTGTGCTCCGCATCGTCTGTGTCGATCTTGTTGGTTGCCGCCGCTCCCCTATCTTTCCTCTCTATTGCGCGATTGAATCGCCGCAGCCGTTGTCCTGCATGTGTCAATCGGCCTTTGCGCAACACCGTTTCCTGGATATCATAGCTTCGAGTATGATCGAGCGCTACGAGCCGGAAACGATCTGGACCATGTCAGCGATCGGAGCTCGCATCGTGAAGACGCAGTGGTATATGTCATCTGTGCCATATGGGACTCCGTCATGTCTTCCCGCTATTTCCCGAGTCGCTCGACATCCTCTTCGCGCGTATACCGCCGGCTGTGTGCTTCGCACAATATAGGTCGATGACACTCGCTTTAGGCGGAGTTTGGGACGTAAGCGTGTGTGACGCCCTAGAGTTATGGAGGAGGGGACGGCCTTGTTTACCCGTGGGGCCTAAAACAACATGGATCGCGTCGATTATGGAGCCTTCGCGCGATGATAGACATGACGAGATGCACCTTGGCCCCGCCCGTTCTTCGAGGAGTCAGGCGGGAAAGCTAGCTTGCGAGACAGGAGCTCCCGGAGGGGATATTGGTGAATATTCGTTCGTGGGTGTGCAGACTGCTCTGGTTGAGCTCGGGCTTGCGGTCGCGATGGGGACGTCGGTCGTCTTTCGCTCGAAGGGGTTAATGGCGGTGGCGAGTTGGCTGTGCTGGTGTGCTTCTGTCGTATGCGTCCGATTATCGTGCTCGCAGGGCCTCTGGGGGTATGGCTGCCTGTGTGTTTAAGATCATGGGGCAGGTCTTCGACGAGTCGGTCATCGCTCCCTTTTCGACAAAGTCAGCATATGAGCCAAACTTGCTGCGCCAAAGGCCACAGAGACATCCAGACATGCGTATACTCATGGGCTACCCCGGTTATGATTGTCGTTTCCGTCGGTCGCTGGCCGGTCATCGTCGTTCGGTTTCGTGTGGAGTCAAGACAGTAGTGGGCTGGCTGCGACAGAGTTTCCCGACACTTGAGCGGCTCACGTCTGTTTCCGAGGTCGCAAGTATTGCCGCCGCTATCATGTCATTCTTGCAGGCAGGGAGGCGCCGCAGCGCATAACATACACGACCACGAAGGACTTGCGCCTTTACGAAGGGAAACGTCTGAGAGAGTAACCATGGCAGCCAGTTGCTTTCCTGTGCTTCCAAGACAAGTATCGATTCGTGTAGGCGCAAAATCTGCCAGGGCTGGCGTCGTTGTTCGGGTTGGCATCGAGGGCTTGCGGTGCCAAAAGTGGTCGATACCAGGGCACATCTATGTCTGTGTCGGGGGCTGCAAGTACTCCTGTCATGTAGTCTTGCGGTGCAAGTATCATGTCCGCCGAACCGGAGCTGCAGCTGCGTGAAGGGTGTTGATGACTTATCCGACTTTACGCATGCACAATGAGCTGCAAGGTTGGTGTCGTTTCATGGTTGACGCTGGGCGGGTGATTGGCGCGGCGGCTGTCTTGAGCAGCAGAAGGCGAACCTCGGCGCCGGAGGCCATTCCGCGTGCAAGCACTACGACGGCCGACTATCGCAACAGGCTTGAGAGCCCAAACACACCGCTGAGCCTGACTTGTATTCCCGTTGCACCATGTTGTTGCTGCTGCTGTCATTGGCCTCGTTGGCCGTTCGGTGGGCGTCTTCCTTCAGCAGCTGAAGGCGGGTTCGGACGCCAACTGCCTGTCTTCAGTAGAACGACTTAACGCCGGTCTCTAGCAGCGCGATCGAAATCCCAGGTCCAGAGATGCGCCCTGACTGCCTTGCCATTATAAAGATATCTTTGCTGGTGTGGTTGGCTCCGTCTGGCCGTTCGAGTCGCGATCGTCTGCGTAGCGGGGGGCGAGCTGCGGCGTTGGAATCTATCATGCTCGAGAAGGAGATCTCGGCTGGTGTTAGCAAGGAGTTCAGCTCGAGCTGTAACGCTGAGTCTTGAGTTACATGTGTCTGTACGATCCCCCTCGTGTCGGCCCTGTTGTCTTTGGCGGCCTCGCGGTGAGAGTCGTCGGTGCGGGGGGTCTCTGGGTCTTGAATTGCCTACTGCACGATCCCCCTTGTGTTGTCGCTGCTGTCGTTGGCGGCCTCGCGGTGAGGGCTGTGGGCGCGGGGAGTCTCTGAGTCTCGAATTGCCTACTGCACGATCCCCCTTCCTTGTGTTGTCGCTGCTGTATTTGGCGGCCTCGCGGTGAGATTCGTCGGCGCGGGGAGTCTCTAAGTCTCGAATTGCCTATATCTTCCCAATACCCCTTGTGTCGTCGCTGCTATCGTTCGTTGACGGCCTCCAGGGCTCGCGGTGAGGGTCGTGGGCGGGAAGTCTCTGGGTCTCGAATTGCATATATCTTCACGATCCCCCTTGTGCTGTCGCTGCTTTCTTTGGCGGCGGTGAGAGTCGTCGGCGCGGGGAGTCTCAGAGTCTCGAATTGCCTATACCTTTACGACCCCCCTTGTGCCATCGCTACTATCGTTCGTTGGCGGCCTCGCGGTGAGGGTCGGGGGTGCGGGAGTGTCTAGTGATCAACCATCATGCACGAGAGCGAGATCCCGCCTGATCTTAGCAAGGAGTTCAGCTCGAGCTATTACACTGAGTCTCGAACTCCCTATATCTGCGCGATCCCCCTTCCTTGTCTTGTCGCTGCTGTCGTTGGCGACCTCGCGGTGAGTGTCCGGGGTACGGGAGTGCCTAGTGATCAACCATCATGCACGAGAGCGAGATCCCGCCTGATCTTCGTAAGGAGTTCAGCTCGGGCTTTTACACTGAGTTTCGAATTGCCTATATCTGCACGATCCCTCTTCCCCTTGTGTTGTCGCTGTCGTTGGCGGCCTCGTGGTAAGGGTCGTGGGTGCGGGAGTGCTTCTCGTGATCGTAGACGAACTCGCCGATGCGACAGGGGCGGCAGAGCAGCAAGACGATGACAAGTCGAACATCTGCCTGAATATGCGTATACGATTGCCCTGCTTTCGGCGCTGCTGTGGTTGGCCTCGCTCGCGGTGAGGTTCATTGGCGCAGGAAATGTCTTCAGTAATTATAGACGAACTCGCCGATGCGATAGGGGCGGGAGAGCAGCGAGACGATGGCAAGTCGAACATCGGCTTGAATATACGTATACGATTGCCCTGCTGTCGGCGCTGCTGTGGTTGGCCTCGCGGCGAGGGCTTTCGGTGCGGGGAGGCTCGGTAGTGTCTGACGAGGTTGCGGGTGTGAAAGCGGAGGGTGAGCAGCACCATCATACCTTCGCAGGCCGGGGCTACTACGTCGAAGATCCGCGTGAATGTGCCTGTGAAGCTGCATGGTTATCATCGCTACATCAGTGGGCATCGCGGCAGCGCTGCTCGCTACAGGGGCTGTACGGATGACGCCCAGGCGCAGTTGCAGGCACCTGCAAAGAAGGGCTACATGCACGGCGATGGCCAGATGAAAGCGAGCTGGGGCTACTGAGTCGATGATCTGCTTCAATTTGTCTATGACGCTGCATGGCTTTCGCCGCTGTATTGGGAGGGCTTCACAATGCGGCATCGCTGTTTGCTGCTCGCTGCAGGCAGGGGCTATACAGATGATGGAGTCACAGATGCAGAAAGACAGCATACACGGCGGATAACCAACTCAAGGTCAACCAGGCTATGAAGTCGATGAACCGCTTGAAGATGCCTACAGAGCTGCATAGTCATCATCGCTGTATGAGTCGGGCTTGCCGCAGGCAGGGGCCCTACGGATGCTGGAGTCATAGATGCAGAAGGGCATCATACACAACATTCCAAAGGCCACGACATCGTCCCCAGCCCAGCCGCCGCCTCCCAAGCGCAGCGCGCCCCGTCCCATGCCATGATACTAAATCCCTTCAATTCTCTGGTGTTGCAATCCTTCCCCGCCCCACCCCAGCCCTTCACCTCAGCCTCGCCACCCAGCCCATCACACCCTCCCACCCACTCCTCCACCCCGCCTTATCCCCACCCTATACTATATAACCTCCCCAATTGAACTTTCTCTCACCAAATGATTCAGCGCCCCTGATGATGGGATGGCCCAGCGGTTTGGGGGCCATCGTTCGAAGTGATCGAACAATGTTGAGAAGAGTAAGTGTTCGACCCCCCCTTCCTTCTGTTTCTGTTTCCCCCCTGCACAACTGCCCAAAAGTAAAATCCGAGAGGGTTTTCTTTGTAGCTTTCGACCTGAGGTCGGGGCGAGTTTCTTTTGCTGGTTTTTTTTTTGCTGAAGGGGGTTTTTTTTTTTGCTAGGGTGGGAGAGAGGAAGGAGGGAGGGTAGGGGTTCGAATGGCGCTGTGGGAGGGGTTGGTGGGTGAGGGTGGTGTTTTTTTTGGGTGCTGGTGGATAAGGTACTACTACTACACAGGGACAGGACTAACAAAGAGGCTGCGGCATTATAATGTAAGAGGAAGAGCAAAGGTGTAAGAGGATATACGGTAATGCTGGCGAGCGTGGCGTGTAGAAGGACGATTCTCTGCATTGTATATTAACGATGTGGATATTAGCTTGTCTTACGCGCAGCGTAATAGTATGGCTGCGAGTATTATCGCTCTCTAGTTTACAAAGGAGGCGTATGAGCGCGAGGGTTTAGGCTAGCTCTACTTGGCCTTTCTTTAACAGCGCTACAGCCTAGGATATTAGTGTATGCATGGTTCTACTTGTTAGGAATCGTGTTAACTCGCTAGCCTATGTGCGGGCTTTCTGTCTAGATTTCTGCCGGTTAAGTCTTTCTAGGGAAGAGGAGGTGGTAAGGCGTCGAGTGTGTTTAGAGTGTTTTCTTGCTATGGTATTTGTAGCTACCTAGGCTAAGGTATGTGGCGTTAGTATTCTACCGTAGGTAGAATAACAAAGGGTTATGTTGGCATCTAACTATAACTATATACCTGGATCTGGGCGCTACTCGATAAGATAATAGTCGTACATCATATGCATTCATAGCAACGTGGTAAGGCTGTTTTTGCCTCGACTGGGCTGTCTTTGCATGTATGGAAGTGGTGGGTCTGACCGGTATGGCGGGGTAAATTCATGGATCCATACTGCTAGAGCACGTGAGGGGCTGTGGAACATGGCTTATTTGTTGCCTAAGGTACTTAAGATGGAGGTGGGCTAAGTAGGGTAGGACGAGCTTTTTTTATTCATTCATATCAGTTTATAGTCGACCTAACCTTTTACAGATTATAAGACTTAACAGCAAGCACAACTAAGGTTCAACAGCCAAAGTACGTAAAAAAAAAAGGCGCGATTGGGATCAGCCACAGTGGGGAGCCGAAGCATGATAGGAGGAAGCTTAGAATTTAATTTTTACTCTTCACCAGGACGAAATGGATGCTGGCGGTGTTGGTGTGTTGATGGATTAATGGTGCAGAATGGGGTGGTTGTAAGGCTGTAAGGTTGGAATCACGTCCAAAGCTTTAAAGGTTCGATGCGGGGCTGCATGTGTTTGCTGCCTTGCATTCCTCGGCGTCGGCTCCCTTCGCTGCGCCACAGTCTGCCTGCACTATCAACTCGCTACTTATCTTAAGAACGCCTACGCGCTCGAAGACGGCATCCTTCACCGTGTGGATTTGCGATGCTAGATTAGCCTCGCCTGTATCCGACAAGGCTGTGCTATCACATTTAACTATTATGAAAATCATCAACTCCTCCTGCTGAGCACATGTTTGTGCGGGTAACTTCTTCGGCCCCGCCCGCCTTCGACAGTTAAAAAGGCTCCCATGGCAATACGCCTGCGCTCCCCGGTAACGATATTCCAATTTCACAAATGGCGACATCTACGCCCATGTCTTCGGTTGAGCGCGAAAGCATTTCTGAGCCGCCATTTTCCATTCCATTTCCGAATCCTACCAAAGACATGTGCCACGGCCTCGCACAAAAATCCCCTGCGTCACCTCCACCCCCTCCCCTTCCGATTCCTACTCACACCGAAGACTCTCCGTCTCCCGAAGACCCCTCAAGCGGTATCCTCCCCAGGCGCCACTCAAAAACACCACGCCCATCCGCATCCACGCCTTCACAGACGAAGCACCAATGCATCATCTGCACCGAAGACCTCCCGCCCACCTCCTTCCTCGAATACACGCCATCCTCCCAGACGATCCCCCACCGCTGCTACCCGCACATCTCGCCCCTCCCCCTCCCCCCCTCCTACGACATCAGCCCCGAATCCGACATCAACGGCTACGACGTCGAAGCCGCCACACCCGTCTGCAAACCGTGCCTCTCCGCGTACCTCCTCACGCAATACCAGACGCGCGGCGCGGACAGGATCCAGTGCATCCAGCCCGGGTGCACGCCCTGGGGCGCATCCCACGCGTGGAAGTACTTCGCGGGCGCGTTCCTACCGCCGGAGCTAAGAGACGGGTTTAACGACGAGCTCGTAAAGAGTCTGTATGGGAGGGAGAGATGGGTGTGTCCTGCGGGGTGTGGATGCGGGGGGGAGTGGACGCTCAGGCCGGCGGAGACGTGGGGGTATCCGCATGTTGAGTGTCCCGGGTGTAAGGGGAGGTTTTGCGATGCGTGTCGGAGCCCGTGGCATGCGGGGAAGACGTGTCAGGATTATCAGCGTGCGGGAGGATGGCAGAGGGATGGTAGTTGTTTGGCGGGCGATCGGGCGAAAGGTGCGGTTGCGGCTGGGATGAGGAATGATTACTTGAGCATCAGGGAGATGTATCGGCGAGATGCGCGGCTGTGTCCTCGGTGCCAGATGGTTATCTTGAAAGATGGTGGGTGCAGCAGTGTGCATTGTCGGCAGTGCGAGCTGTGGTTTGAATGGCCGGATGCGGAGAAGGTGCGGGCACCGAGTAGGAGGGAAGAAGGGTTGTTGATGCGGTTTGCTAGGAAGGTGGGTGGGTGGTTGGGACGGTGGAGGGTGGAAGCGAAGCGGAGGACGGTGGGGATGCTTCAGGAGGATTGTGAGCTGGATATGGAGCTTGCTTCTTCCTCTTATTCGGATAGGTCTTCCATCGCCAGCTCGGATTCCATCAGCAGCAGGGAGGGCTACCATGTCATGTAGCTAGCTAGCTAGCTAGTCGGAAGAAGGATACGCATTGTGCGCTCAGAATTCTAATCCGCACAATGTCCTATCCGCGCACGACGACACACATCCCCTCCATTACATGCTCACAATACGACAAAACAATGCACCACCCCAACATATATATACCCCCTTCCCACCCTACACTATAATCCCCAGACCAACTTCTAATTCCCACAACAGCTAAACAACAGTGTAGCACTCACTCTACTTCCTTTACTACCAAAACGACAACCACACATCACACTTTCAATCCCCTCACGAACAAACAAAACAATGCTCTCACCCAAGCAAAACCGTTCTATCGCGCGGAAGCCTGTCGGGAGCGGCGGGTACAACGACAAGCCCGCTATCCCCCTTCCCAACAACGAAGAGGTCGCAGAGATGCACGCTCGCCCTGGCCAGCCCACCCCATCCGAGAATCCCACCCTGCTGCTTTCTCCCCCTATCAAGAAGCTATGCCGAGGCGGCTACAACCGCAAGCGCTCCGTGTGCATCCCCCGTGCCATCGCGATGGACCGAGCCGGACGCAACGGCAAGCCCGCCGGTGCTCTATCCCCCCGCCCTCGAACAGACAGCCTCGATCTCGTCCCTGGTCCTAACACTCCCATCGCGCCCCCTTCTCCTTCGCCCTACACCACCCGCGAAGCAGACGCCAAAGCCGTCCGCACAATCCACATCCCGATCCCCACCCCGAACAGCATCTCCCTTTCCTGCGGCCACTATCACGATAGCGAGGACGCGCGGGGCCTGCTGGACACGTGCGATATGCCGCGTAGGTGCATTATTAATGAGACGTCTGCGGCTTCGGGGCGGCGGGGAGGGTTGGCGGTTAGGAATTGGCGGGCGGCGTGTGTGCGGTTTGGGTGGGTTAGGCGGGGGCGGTATGTTGCTTTGGGGTGTGTGGAGGAGGGGGAGGACGAGGAGGAGGGTGGGAAGTAAGAGGGTTGGGTAGGTTGGGGAGGGGAGGGGAGTGGTTGCGCAGGCGCGACGTGGTGTTGAGTAGGAGAATAGATAATTGAAAATAGATATTTGAGAGATTGGAAGATGGGGGTTGAAGGTGAGGGGATTTTTTGTTTTGTGTGAGTATGGAGTTATGTGTGTGGTGTAGGTAAGTAAGTAGTTGATGTGCATGTATGTATAGTATTGCAAGGATAGAATTACTTTGTTAGAGCTAAAGTGTGCCTTGTGTATGCTATGTCTCTCTGCTTGTTGGTTGGCGTCTTTTACGACTGTCAGGGCGTTAACGTCATAAAAGTAGTCCTTGGGTTGAGCGACGGTGCTGTTGATTATTTTTCGAGCTAGTATGACGCGTCGTGGCTTGCCGTGAATAAAGCAAGAGTTTGAGAGAAAGATGATTATTTGACATAGGATCGATACAAGCCGGGGAACGCAATCACACGCGTGCAGTTGCGGGGGTGCAGCTACATAAGCGGCCTCGGTTGACCGGATGTGGCTAGCCGCCACCCCATGATCACCCTGGCTCTGTTCATTTACCCCAAACACCAAACGGCGAACTATTTCAATTTCAACGCTCGGGCGCTAACCACAGATGTTTGAGTTTGATTCCTCCCCCAATCCATATTCCAGACTTTACGAGAGTCTAGCGCGTCATAGGTGAAAAGACGTCAAATGACGAGAAATAGCCCTGCGAAGGATTCGCGCTGCCCATGCCTCCTGGTTGACGGTAAGCATATGCCTCGGCTCGGCAGTCAAAGCTCCACGAAGAGATTCGGGAAAGGCGAGGCCCCGCAAACCCCCGGTCAGGAAGAGCCCCATGTCCTAGTCAAGAACACCGGATGGCCCTCGCAATCCTCTGCGTTTTAGGCAGTCGGGAGGATGATTCGGTCGTTAAAGTTCATGTTTGAGTAAACATATCTAAGCGTTCTAGGCAACCCCTCATCGACAATTCAATGCGCGGTGAATTCCCGCACTCCATCGCTATTCGACCAATACAATGCCAACAACGTTGCGTGGGATGCATAGCATGTGAGACCGAATGCATCAAAGCTTTGCACCTAACGGCTACATTCCCGTCCATTCCCGTCCATGGCAATAGAAACCAAGCACCAGATATTGTCATCATCTGATTCGCATAAGATCGCGCAAAGATGACGGAAGGATAGACCAGGTAGAGTAAACTCCTCCCCCAAGTTTAAATATCAGCCAGCTCCCTCCAAGATGCAGACCTGCCCGCCCACCAGAGTTCCTCCGATACGCCAAGTCTCCTTGATTGCAGTAGCCCGAAGCCTATACGAACTTTGAACCCTCCGCCCGCGATGCTCTTCTCAACCGTCGCCCTCGCGCTTCTTCCCTTGACCTTTGCACTCCCAACAAAGGAGACGCATCTGGTCTCGGACCTCAAGCGTCAAGAACCGAGTCTCTCAAACCAGATCCTGGAACATATCACCCAGCTCAATGCTTCGACCGCCAATCTCAACACTGCCGTCAACAAATTCGATGGCTCATTCCTTGGCCTTATACCCCAGGGGATCGCCGTCGTCCTCGCGGAGAGGAAGCTAGAGAACGCTATTGATGACACGACGGAAACCGCACAGCAAAGTGCTCAGTTTACCAACAATGAGAGTCTGGCTATTTTGACGGCTTTGACCAGCACTCTTGCACCAATCCAAGGTTCTCTTCAATCGGTGGAGAGCAAAGTAAGTGCATTCATTCCTTTCACACATCTCCAGCGGGCAATGGGCTGATTGAAATAGTACACCGCCTTCAAGAGTAAATTCTTGGCGGGCATCGTGCTCAGTGATTTGAAGACTCTTAAAGAGAAGACGGGTGGCCTCCTTACAGCTCTTCAGACGAAATTCGATCCGAATACGGCGCCCTTCCTTGATTTGGGGAAGGATGTGCTAAACGAGGCTTTCGATAGCGCAATTGGTGTTTATTCGCAGTAGTTGAGAACGGGTCATCGGTCGCAGCAATTGAGAACGGGTCATCGGTCGCAGTAATTGGGAACGGGTCATTGGTCGCAGTAATTGGGAACGGGTCATCGGTCGCAGTAATTGGGAACGGGCCATCGGCAGGTGTGCTACTGACAAACTATGGTGCAGAGGCATTTGCAGCTCATCAGATCCTTAATGATCAGTAGGCTCTGAGACAACTTGAATAGTATTGTTAATGCTAAACTCTGTTCGCGATCTTGGTGTCACGTGCCCTTTCGGCGGTTTGTGATTTTTGGGTCCACGTACCTGGTTAGTTTGTGTGCGTCTCACGACCCATGAACGAATTGGTTCTAGAAATTTTTAGCCTTTGACAGTAGGCTAAGAGATGCGAAAGTGAAACACTCAGTGACGCAATTAGTCGATATTCTCGCAATTGTTCCCGCTGTAAGTCTTCTGCTCGGTAGACCATGTGACCCACGGAACGACTGACGTGGATGTGTGATGAAGACGGTATTGGAACTGGCTAAACAAGGTTGCGGCTCACTACTGGCTTGATTGAAGAGCCCGAGACCTCTTCAATGTTCATGCGAAGAAATGCGACCATTTGTCTGATCATCTGGCTAACCCGCCAACTCCATTGACTACAATGGTGAATCTTGTTTGCTTGTGTGAGATGCTATTCCAGAACAACAAACTGGTCTACACAAAAATCGAACCATTTTCGAAGCCAGTTGCAAATTTTGTGTCACATCCCAGATGACGAGAAATACATAAGCCCAGCTTCTCCGCTTACTACATTGTGCATTTGCTACCATCTCTCTGTGGTGTCACACTATTCATTCATAAAACAATGTGCATATACAGTCATGTGCCTTCTTCAATATATAAATTCTTAGCCATGGGCGAGCTGGCTAAAAAGTAAAAAATTGGTATAACAACTTTGACAGTTTCTATATAAATCAAACAGAATGGGTTTCTTTGCTTCGATTTGCTGCTTCGGTGGAGCCTCCCCCAAGAAGAGCCAGCGGACGCACCAACGACCGCGTAACATAATGAACGAAATGGCTGGTCCCATTCCAGGTGCGCATACCATTGCCACTTGGTCAAATGCACCCAAGGCTCAACACAAGCCGCCAGTGGCCCAGGCGGTCCCACAAGATACTAGCCAGCATATTCCTATGGCTAGTAAATCGCATCGCAATGTCCAAGAATCGATTAGACGCCCTGATGCAATGGAACGGACTGGATCCCGACCCCGGCCATTCAGTTTTCTTCCTGGCCAAGATGTAAGTGCCAATGCGTCTACACCGCAGACGCATCACGGCCACAATGTACGTCTGGTTCATCACTCATCAAGTGTAGAACTGGCGAAAGACGCCCTGAGACTCCGTCGTTGCGATGCTGTTCGCGGGAGGTGATATAGATTAATATATCCTTTGGGAGAGAACAGTTACGGAAAAAATAAAATAAAGTTATTCTGGATTATTTGTTTCAAAGCGCTTTTCTAGCACCCCTACAGCTTTCCATAACAGCGTTATACCGTGTACCGAGAGCGCGAAGTCTTCTTGATCATTCTGGATTATCTGTGTGCATTCTGATCGTCTTTAGCTACGTTGTTAGTGACTTTTTCTCGACCCATAAACCAAATTATATATTTCGATCCAAATATTGGCTGATGTATAGCCTAGAGAAATTGGGTCGCGCCATATCGCGGGTCTTCTTGCCATTGGTTGGAGAACTTTCCTGCTACTTCGTTTGAGGTGCCTAGATGAATGAATGGATGAGTGTCACAAAATAAGAATTCCACACCCAGACCCATTTTCAGAGAATGAATAGAGTTTCAAAATCTCGTGCTACATTGGCTCTTCCTAATTAACGTTAGTTCCCTAAAATGCTCTGTGCTAACGCCAGCTCTCGTTCCTTGATTCAGCCCACTCAAAACCGAGTGTGGGATTGACGACTCAGTGTATGAGATTTATGGTATGTTAAAACCGCTTAATTATGTGCTTTAATAGAAGCGAATATACTACATAAAAAGCCCCAACTAGGGTGGAAGGAAAATTAATGCATAGTCACGTGACATTGCCTGCACCTTGGCAACGTTTTCCAGAGAAAAGAAAGGGCAAATTACGTGAACGAGAGCAAGAGAAGAGTGCGGAGATATGGGTAATTAGCGATAGTAGAAACTACGGTGACTACCCGGGATCAACACTTTGGCTCATGTATCCTACCTTTGTAGGGTAAGGCTAATTGATTTCCACAGTACATCATAGCAAGGCGGCCTTCTAGACCCCTTGTGTTGGCATAGGGCCTATTGGACCTCAAGATAAGCAGTGTGCCTGCGCCTAAAGTTCTCCGCTTCTGGCCTGTGGAAGCGGTGCAGGGCAGTTCGGGTGCGCATAGATCCACGAGAGAATACGTCGGGCTCTCGCACTTGCTACGACTACTTTGAACGTCTTATGATAACCTGAAAAACGCAGTAGCGCATAGAAGACGTGTGCATAATGAAACAATACAGAAGGATACATGTGCGTTCACAACACCGTGAGGGCTGTGCTGAGTGAATGACAACACTGTTTCACTGCAACGTATCGAACAGCTCTAGGCTGCCCAGACGACGCCCTGCTAACACAAAATGCTATTTTCTACCAAGCCAAATCACAACACAACACCTTCGGTGTGCCACCCCAACCAGCGCACCACCCAAAGCTTCTGTTCACACATTGTCAACACAGAGTAAGTATTTCCCCCCTCCCCATTTCCCGCCTCCCTATATAAACTGCTCTTATTGTCGGAACGCACACAGAAACCCAAATAGCAGAGACTCAACCACAACAATCAACTGCAGAACATTTGAAGTGTACGTATACCCATTCCTGTATTCCTACCTGAAGTTTACAAAATTAAAAGCTACTACAGGCCTGATACAATGGCCCATCAAAAGCGACCGGCATCCGAAGAGCGCAATGCGCCTGACACAAAGCGCATGCGGGATGAGAGCCAGAGCGACTTTCCAGCTGAAGGTATGCATGAGCACAATTATGCGCATGGTTTGCCTGCTGACGATTGTGACGCAGCCAGCGCAACCGGCGCAGAGACAGAGGCTTTGCCGTCCGAGGAGACGACGCCTGTCCTTGAAGGCTTCGACGCCAACGAAATATGGGCTGCATACGGAGCTAAAGTCAAGGAACAAGAGGAGCAGGATGACGACGATGACGAAGACGAAGACGCAGAAGAGGACAAGGATGAGGACGCTACTACAAAGATAAAGAAAGAACCCAAGCCGACTGATACATCACCAGTCCGCTCTTTTAAGCGCTCGGGAGGTGGGAGTGGACATCAACTTCCTCCTATGCGGCCTTACTGGGTGACTGAATCATTGGGCGGGAAACCATGGGCCGACTATTACAAATACAAGCGACAAGCGGGAAAGCTCGAACGGGAGACGTGGGTGGCTGCTGCTGCTAATTTCGAGCACGCTTTCGTCAAGAAAGAGGCTCGAGATGTGGAAGGAGTGCCTGAAGTCGCGACATATTCTCATGTCGCACCACATCCTAAAGCCGCATCAGGTCTTCAAGTCGGACCATATCCTCAAGTTGCAGCAGGTGCTCAAGTCGAACCATATCCTCAAGTCGCAGCAGACCCTAACCTCGAACCATATCCACAAGTCGCAACAGATGCTGAAGTTGCAGCAATGCCCGAAACTCAAGCCTTTGCGCAGCCAAAGACCCCGCCGCCGGAACCCATAGACCCTACAGACCTGCCTAGCTCCCACGAGCGCATTCTACCTGGCGAATTTGGCCACGGCCGTCTCAAGTCCCGCGTAACTTTCACCGCCGACCCCATTCCTCCCTCCCTACACTACACCGTAATGGGTCCGCTCAACCACTCCCGCCTTAGCGCCCTTCGAAAATTTAAGAATTGGCGGGATGATGGACGCATGGCTAGGATCAAAGAATCTTCCGTGCGACGCGCTGCACGCTTGGTTATCCTAGACGAGGGAACCCCATGTGGACCCCAGAACGAGCTTGAGCACTGGGCGAGTACGCTCGAGGGCATAGACAAGTGGCTGAAGATGGCGATGCCAGATAGCTACATCGTGATCCGGACGAATATCCCGTGGAATAGGCATGCGGCCGCGGGTCGGTTTAGAAACTACGCCAACTCTATGCTGAACATGCTTCGAAAGTATCCGGGTCACTTCAAGGTGGAGTTGGAGGATGGCGGCCAATCTATTCTGACGGCCAATTTGATGCAGTACTACCCGACCGCTGCGGATCCCGAGTACAATGTCCACGAGCAGCGCAAGAAGCTAGACTTCCCGCTCATCTGCAAGCGCAAAGGCACTAGTTATCACGCGGAGCGACAGAAGGCGGAGGATTTTGAGCTGCAGCGGCGAGGCGCGGAGCGAGCTCGAACGGGCAATCGCAACATCACAGCCGATTATAACCTAATCGACCGGGTGTATCAGCAAAACATGATTCAGCTGCGAGAAGAGATTCTTTCCGAGCTTCCTGCCGAGTGCACCAAGAAGTGCAACGAGATCTTCAACGAACACCGGTTCCTCAGCGAATTCGTTCAGAATCTTGACTTTCATGCTCAGCATGGCCATATCTTCGGAGAAGAGGAGCGGGAGGGGTTCAAGACCATGATAAAGAAGAAGAAAGAATCCGCGGCCCCGTCCATTAACCCAGCAGTTGAGGCGAAGAAGATCGCCGCTGTTCTTCCGTGGATGTCGGAGGAGAAGATCCGCAAATATTACGAGGAAAAGGCTGCAAATCCTAGTGCAGAGTTCCCGCCACTGGAGGTTCCTCAGACAGCTACACATTCTGTTGCATCGGAAATGCCAGAGACACCCATCAAGCAGGAGGAAGAAGACGAGGAGACTGCACCCACACACTTTGGCGTATAGCAAACGCCAGAGTCATTCATCAAGCAAGAGGGCAGAGATCCTGATTTATTTGGAGTAACAGATCGGTGCGATGTTTGAAGGTATGATGGACGATTGATCGTAGAGCTTTCTACAGCATGAACAGCAAAATGTGGCTTTTTTGTCGAAGCTGCAAGCATCTCAGCATTGATTTGTTAGTAAGCAGACGGTAAGAGTAGTGTATGTCCATTTTGATTGGTGGGGCGTGAAGCAAACGGAATTGTTGGCTTACAACTTGTCACGGCTACGGATGCCAGGTTTGCTTGCATGTTGACAATGGCAATTGTATGTCGCATGATAGTGTAGTGTAAAACAATGAACATATTATATGTACGCGCCTTTGTGTCTGAAATGTGTGTCGATTCTAAGACGCGCAGTGATGAATGACTTATATATATGCAACTACGTTCTCAAGCATTCTTCTCATCCTCTGTCGTATTATATTTCAGTTAATTTAGGTCTACAACGTTAATTCCATACACACCCGTCTTTGCAATGAGTAAGCATTGTTCAGCCACCATGAACAGCAGATTAGCTCCACGTCACGAGCTGCGGGCATTCACTGCCAAGCCGCTACCCCAATCGTTCTGCCAATGGGCGTCCGGGAAGATAAGAAGGGTAAAAGCTCGATATTGTCCTGGCCAGGACAATAAGTTCCCGGAGAGCCACGCCGCTGCCCGCACAGTAGTTCGACGACGCGCCCGCCCACACCATAACTCCCTCAACACACCCTCGCCCATAAATCCCACCCACAACTTCCCGTATCAGCTTCTCAACTCCAATTCTCAACATCACTTCTCAGCGCCACTCCCCAACTCCATTCTCAACGCCACTTGACCTCTCCCGTAGAAGTCTGCCACCCAAATCGCAATGGCACCAAAGCGTTCGGCTGAAGATGTCGCCAGCGACAACAACCCGTCACCGATGAAGCGCGCGAAGTCCATCCCCAGCAAGTCTTCGCGAGTTACAGTCCGCAGTCCTCTCAGCACTGCGAGAGGTGTTCGAGGGCATCGCTCCCCTTCTCCGTCCGCCGTTTCCGCGAGCGTTGAATTCGCTCCCGCAGATCAGGTAAGACAGTCTGAATCCTACGTCAAAATCGAAGCCTCAGGCTCACAATTTGCTTTGCAGGAGTCCAATGATAGCGACGTCAGTTCCGACGAAGACGAGCCGCAGCCCAACGTGGGACATGCCCAGCATTCGGGCGACGTCGCAGAGCTCCAAGCCGATGAAGACGATGAAGACTTCACAAAGGCACTGGAAGCGGTATTGAACGCCCAGCAAGACGAGAGCGACGAACTTGCTCAGCAGTTCGACACCGTCGCAGAGCCCCCATCCGACGCCGACTCTGACGAAGACTTCACAAGGGCAATGAAGGCTGGATTCCAGGCTCAAGAAGACGGAGGCAACGACGGAGAGGAGATCGCTCGGTTCAAACCGGACGGCCGCATTCTCACCGACGAGGACTTTGCCAACTGGCCAAACACCGCTGGCAGTTGGCTCCTTGATACTCAGCGCCGTCAGTCAGACGATGAAGATGACGAAGGTTGGAGCTACTTCGAGGAGAAATTGCTCCAAGGCACTGTTGCTGGTAAGCAGTCGTTGACTGAAGCAGAGGAGACCGGCGATGCCGCGAAGACTCCTGCACCGCGCGACGTATCACCTACGAACCGAAGCGCCGGATCACAGCTACCGGCTAATGACACCACCGTCGATGTCTCGCCCCAGAACGAGGTTGTTCCTACAAAGGAAGCCTCGATAGCCCCTTCCCCGAGGAATACGGAAGCGCCTACCGTCACGACGCTAGAGGTCACCGATACTGCGCCTGCGCCGGAACCAAAGAAGAACGGTAGGGCGCCCAGGAAGTCGAAAGGGAAGAAAGCCACCACGACCGAGACGCCTGAGCCGGAGCCAACGAAGGGCAAGTCACGAAAGAAGACGAAAGCCCAGAAGTTGGCCGAGATTCAACGTGCCCAAGCAGGACACGAAAACGGCGAGAGTCTGGCGGATCGAGCGTACGTGGGACTGGGCAAGAACAACACCCAGGACCCTACTGCCGACCCACAACAACCGACAGCGGCTCAGGATCAGCCGCAAGAGAATCCCCCAGAAGAGCCGGATTGCTCACCCGTCAGCGAAGAGCTCACTCCCAATGGGCCATTCTACAGCACCATTGTCTTTGCCACCGATCCCTGTCCTGAGGAAGAGAGGTCCAAGGTCCCCACGCAAACTCGCCTTGATAAATACACGTATTACGAGGAGAAAGCTGGGACACATCGCACCCGAACGGATGGCGCGAAGTCAAAGAAACGGCAGACAGAACTTTTGAAAGGCACCTCCGTATCGCCGCTGTTAACGCGATAGGCTGGGCAATTGCGCCCTACCTTATCTTCAAAGCAAAGAACCACAACGCGTCCTAGTACCCTAATTTAAAGCCCTAATAGCGCATTAGGGTTAGCGATAACAGCTAGACTACAAACGAGGTTAGTGTAGCCTAGTTAAGGCACTTTATTAAGTAGATAAGGGAGCGGAGAATAAGTAGCCATGTGCTGCTCGTTATTAACGGCCACAAGAGCCATAAGTTGCTTGCCTTCTAGGATCTCTGCGAAAAGAATAAGATAATTACCCTCTGTATGCCTCTACACTTATCGCACATCTTGCAGCCGCTTAATATTAGGTGTTTTGCCCCCTTAAAGTAGGCATATAGCAAAGAGATTAGTGTCTTAGCAATAGACCACATTGGCCAAATTAATAAAAAGGCCTTTATTGCCTTCTTTGCGAAGGTTTTTAAGCCTGCGTTCTTAAAGACAAATATCTAATTAAGCTTTAGAGCAACTGGCTTAGTGCCTTATAACCTATTAGTGGTGCTATCGAAGCTTAAAGTCAAACTTCGCACGCCAACACCGCCCACACTAGGGACCACCTAATAGAACCCCAAAACACTAAGCAACGCCGCTAAAGTAGAGGCTTAATCTACGCTGCTTCGCGATTGCATTTAAAAACATTAGGGTTCCTTACCTTCTCCTATAGTTAAGATGGTTAATTAACTTAGAAAGGGCACTAAGATAATATTGTATTTACAGACGTTGCTAGCTGCCTAAGTACTACAGCTTAAAGCATTAAATAGAGTAGCTTCTAAGCGCAAATCGCGCAAAAAAAAGCGGATTTAGGAGGGCGGAGACCTATTAAAGGAAGAGGCAGAGGATTTAGTAGCCTAATTAGACGTTAGGGCGCAGGTAGAGGGGGAAACGCGTGAAGGTAGAGTGCGAGCAGGTATAGGTAAGTAGCGTAAAAGGCACTATAAGCGCTGCAGGGAGACAGGACACAATTTACGCACGTGCGAAAAAGATAGAGTAGAGATTACCGATTAATTCTATATATTACGCATTGTAGTAGGTTGTTGTAGTGTTGAGTAAGTATGTGCAGAAGGCCTAAAAGTTTATTAGGGGTGGCCACTCGCCTAGCACTCACGTTATTTGTTAAAAATAAGCTTATTTCTATTCTTAAGAGTAACACTAGGTTGTTAGTAATAGATATTACTATCTTTTATTATACTTAAGTAGTCCTGGATCTTCTCTATAAGTTAAAGGTAATAATAATATTAATTCCGCCTAGTTATACTTATTTTTTTTATTTTCTTAATACTACTATTAATGTGTGTTATTAAATTATCTACCTAGGGGTAGAATAACAAAGGCTTTCATCCCAAATATTACGACGCGTCTCCTGTGGCAGCGTAACCCCCTAGTTGCCCAAGGCTGGCCTAGATTAGCCTTGGCTAGGTCAGAGTTTTCTTCTTAGGCCTTATAGCCTTTAGACCTACTTTCCTTTTTTTAAGGGATCGCCTTAGTAGTAAATTAATAGATTAAGCATTATATCCACAATCTTATAATATAATTCCTTACTACCTTATATCTTATTATTCTAATATAAGCGACGTCTATTAAAGCCAACACCTAGCCTTTATAGCCAGCCTAAGCGGAGCGATAGTAACTAGCGAGGGGCAACCTTACGTCAGTATTAAGGACCCTAGACTAGGCCAAACTGGCACGGACAAAGGACAAACAGCCTTAAGCGCTAAAGAAGCTTAGATACAACGTTAGGAAGAGAAACTTAAGTAAGAAATTAAGATCGTAAAGAAGCGCGAGGCTATTAAAGCCTTGCAGGACTAACTTAAGATCCTATAGGTTAAAATAGGACCCAACAATAATAAATAAAGAACCTTAACCCTTGCGAGCGACGCTGAAGCCGCGACAAAGAAGGATAAGGGCAAGGGTAGGCAACTAACGCCCGAAACTATTAAAGAGGATATAAGCGACCCTAATAATAGTAGCAACTTATTAGAGAAGCCTAGCAGCCCTAAAGAGGACTCCCCTCTATATAAGAAGGGTAGACAAAAAAGCAAGCAACTAAGTAAGAAGAATAGGAGGAAGCCCCTAAGGACTAGCATCGCGCCTATCGTCCCACCCTAAATAATAGCAGCTAGCTTAGACCTACAACTACTAAAACCGCCAGAGCCTCCTTAATTTAAAGGAAGAGGCTAGAAGAAACTAAACGCCTAGGCAAGAGGCTGCGAAGATTATATTTAATACGCACTAGCCCTTAGCACTAATTTAGCCTAGATAAGATTTATATACCGCTATCTTAGAGATACGCAACGCAACTTCTAGAATAGGGTAGTCTAGGAGATCCCTAAGCGCAAACGCGAGTGTAAGGTAATGTGGAAACTAATAAAGCAGACTATAGTGGACACCCTAGGATCAAGCTAGAAAAGAGAACAAGAGGCTTATTAGCGCATTAAGAACGCAAAGTAGGGTTATTAGACCCTAACTAAACTTCTAAACTATCTTAAGAATTAGTGAGAAGAGACTAATCCTGATTATGCCTTGGATAATTATGACAATTAGCATATTAGCGATTTCTTCTTCACTCTAGATAGTTAAGTAGTAGAGAGGCTCTAATAGCAACTATAGCGGTGAACCAGCCTTATCTAACTAGAGGAGATGGCTAACTAACACTGGCGGGTTATCTAAGGGCTAAAGCTAGGCAAGCGAAAGCAAAAGGATAATAATAAGAAGGCCCAAGAGGACAATAGGCAAGACACAACTAGCCAAAAACAATCTAGATTAAACAACACTAGACTAGGCCAGAGGTGTTATAACCTATAACATAAGGAACGGGATGAGCGTTGCAAGGCACAATTACTACTAGACTAGAAAAAGAATAATTATTTCTACTATTATAAGTAAGGGCACTACAAAGACAACTGCCTAAAGCGAAAAATAGAGGCAGGAAAAGATAAGCCCTAGGTTATCTGTCTCTTAGACTAACAGGCTCTATTATATACATAGAGGGATAAAGATTGCTCGCCGCAGCCGCCTTAGAGATAAGAGGCCTCCGCAAGGCTAGAGGATCCCTAATCGCCCTAAAAGGGGTTATCTAAACAGCAGCGGGCTCCTTTAAAGTGAGGGCCCTAGTAGACTGCGGCGCGAAGGCCAACTTTATTAGTACTAGAATAGCGGAGAGAGTTATAGTCTAACTAAAAGCGAATGCAAACTAGACTTACAAGGCCCTAAACAGAGTTAAATTAGAGGTTTAAGGCCAGACTAAGCTGGCCTACGCAATAACGGACAGCCGTGGGCAAACCCAGGCTGGGTTGGACGAATTCGTTATAGGGGACATTGAAGGGTTCGATATAGTGCTAGGGATGCCCTAGTTAACTAAATAGAACCTACTACCCAACTTTACTGCTTATATATTGCGATTTAATAACGGCAAGCGCAAATTCCAGAAGGTCGCTATAGAGGGGCCACAACAATTCGCGAATACCGCTAAGGACACTAATAATAACTGTTTTGTTATATATAGAGTTAGCCTAGGCCAATCTAGTCTAAATAAGACTATTCTACCTAAGGTTTACTAAGGGAGGTTTAAAGAAGCCTTCTTAGAAGCGAACGCTGCCCTACTAGCGGACCATAGGCCTCACAAGATGTCTATTAACATTAAGGCAGGTAAGAAGGTACTCTTCGAATCGCTCTATAGCCTATTAGTGCTAGAGGCACAGGTCTTAAAGGAGTATATTAAGAGGAACCTTAAAAGAGGCTAGATACGTCACTTAAAATTAGAAGTAGGAGCACTAATTCTTTTTACAAAGAAGAAGGATAGGGGATTATAATTATGC
Organism: Laburnicola sp. R22_1; assembly: GCA_014281115.1. Taxonomy (NCBI): domain Eukaryota; kingdom Fungi; phylum Ascomycota; class Dothideomycetes; order Pleosporales; family Didymosphaeriaceae; genus Laburnicola; species Laburnicola sp. R22_1. The sequence goes on from JACONQ010000011.1 coordinate 458,579, forward strand.
GTAGATTACTATAGACTAAACGCGGTAACTATAAAAAACTATTACCTACTCCCACTAATCTAAGAGTTACTAGACTGGCTAGGATTTACTATTATTAGATTTAAGCACTATTTAAGCTTATTAAGATGGGGAGTCTAATAGATAAAATAGATAAACAGTTATATTATGTGTTCGTGACTTGTTCGCTCGAGGTCTAATTTAGAGGGTGAAGCCGACCACATGCCCTTATTCGGCAACACGGCTCTAATCTAACACACTCCCTTAGCTTAGGCTTATCCTTAAGCTAGACCCCTTATAGCCGTCCTTTATTCTAGAGTAATAGCCTCTATCCTTTATTCTAGCTCGTTAATTTGTACCTCCTTTCTATTAAGATCCTCTGCCACATTAATAAGTCCTAGTTAATCTAGAAATTTGCTCTATTTATTAACAGGAAGGGCCTTTGTAAGCCTATTAGCTATTATTTTGTTTGACTAAGTGTAGGTAACCCTAATTCTTCCTTACGCTACCTCTTACCTTAACTAATAGTTATAAATATCTACATGGCGGAGTTTAGTATTAAGCTGCGCAGTCTCCTTAGTGACAAGCTGTATTGTCTGCTAGTTATCGCACTTAATAGTAATCGTTTAATCCGCGAGCTTAACCTAGAGCTTATTAAGCAGGCGTGATATAAATAGTGCCTCCTTGGCTACCTGTAAGAGGGCTAGTAGCTCGGCTTTAGTGGTAGATATAGTAATAGTATTTTGCTTACTTGCTTTTTACATAATTAGCCCACTAAATAGTTTAATAATATATTCTTAAGAACTCTTTAAGTCTAGTGTATTGTCCACAAATAAGGCATTGCTTGCTATCTTAAAACTATCTTCTCTACCTAGTTATAACGCCCTTGTATGCGTTTCTTAGAGATATAGTAGGACTTAATTAGCGGCCTCTTTATATTGGCTGCTAGGATTAGTAAAAAATTATGCTAATTAGGAGGACGCGAAAGTAGTGTCTGGCCAGGTAGTAACTGCGGCAAATAGGATTAATCCAACCTTGCGTTAGTATTTATTGATCTCAAATAGACTAGCGAAGCCTAATTGTAGAGTAAGCTTAATACTACTTATTAGGATATTATGCCTAAGGCTTTAGTTATTAACTAGCCTGGCAATCTTATTAATATATAACGCTTGTAAGAGCTAGATCTTTTGCTACGTATGGTTTCTAAAAATCTCGACCCCTAGAAACCATTAGAGATCTTTTCTTTCTATAAGGATATACTTTTCTTATAGCTGCTTAATAACTAGCTTAGCCTGGGGTTTGTTCTCCTATTTATAGGTAATAATAATATTATCTACGTAGAAGAAGATAATTACGCCTTATTTAATCATATAGTAAGGTTTATAGAGTATACTAATAAGGCCTAAGCCTCGTAGTGTTAAAGTAAACTCTCTCTGCCAGAGTAGTAGTGAGATTCAGAGTCTATATAGCGCCTTGTTAAGCTTTAAAATTATCTTAGGTTTATTATAGCCTTGTGGCATCCTTATATATATATCTTGGTTAATCTTCGCGTGAACAAAGGCATTCGTGACGTCGTATTAAAGAAGCTCTAGGTCGAATCGTGCCGCAATTGCCATAAGCATACGAAATAATCGTCTAGCTAATATTGCCGCATATGTATCTTGTAACGTGATATTTCTCTATTAATCGCCACAAACAACAAGGCGTGCTTTACACTTCTTAAGTTAGTAATATTTATTAAACTTATAGGTGTATACCTACATATAGTTAAAAATCTATTCTCTAGTCAGCTTAATTATTTTAGCTAGTATCTCGGTCTAGGATCTTATGTTCTAGTGACTATTTAGGTGCTATTTCTTAGCTTTCTTAAACATATCGCATAGTAAATATTCTTTAAGCTTATTATGTTAGAAAGGTGGCATAGGCAACTGGCTTCTATATAGCTTTAATTCTTTAGAGAGTAATCTTTTTAACTGTGCCTTATTTAATATTTTCCTATTAAAGTTCCCTGTGTTTTCCGCCTTAGTGCTAGCTATAAATGCTGCGGCCCATGGGCATATTATTAATAATAAGGGTTGGTAGTCTTTTTCTTTATCTTCCTCTACTAGTAATTGTGTAAGAAGTATCACTAGTAGTGGTATAATTAGTAGAGTGAAATAAGTATAGTCCACTTTCCTATCTTGTTAATATCTAGACTAGTCTTTATCCTATAGGTTATCTCAAATCGTCTCATCTTTATAAAATAACTTTGTCTCTAGTTTAGCTAGTTTAGCTGTAAATAGTAGTTTAACTAATCGGACCTATGTGGCGATCTCTTTAATAGTATTATATATAAGGTTATCTATAAGGTCCTCTATCTTTCTACTAAAGATACTATCTTTGTTAAATATTATATTCTGGGTACTAATTACTTTCCTAAGCGAGGGTATCTATATCCGAAAGATGTTAGAGGATTAGTATCCTACTAGATATCTAATCCACGCCTTTAAGTTAAGGCGTTATAGCCTACTCTTACCATAGCGGGTATTATCTATTATTACAAAAGCTTTGCACCTATATACCTTAAGATAGGTTTAATTTGGCTTTTATAGTGCTATAACTACTCTATTCTAGAAGGCTACTATTGTAAAGAAGACTTTATATAGTATTCTCTAGTAATTTATATAGTTTAGCGTTTAATTATAGAGATAGACAACTAACTAGGTAATCTCTAATTATATCTCCTATAGTAGGTTGGCATTAAGTCGCATTGCCTAGGCTTTATCTTTTATTACACCCCTTAAGCGTTTAGCTCCCCTATTCTATGCTTATGTGTTAGGTGCTAAAGGCTTAATTATAATCCCCTAGGCTGTGCACTAGCAATTAACTTCTAGTTTAACTATGAATATTTTATTGTCCGCTTTAATTATCTTAACTAAAAGGTTAAATTAGTTCTTAATAAACGTTATAAAAGTGGCCAAAGTTTGGATAATAGATTAAGCTGTGCGATTGTCCTTAAAGTAGAAATTCCATATTAGTCCTAAGTATTAATTAGTAATTAGCATTTGGCTCTTCTCTTTTGTTAAGCTGCCATCCTTGTAGCTATAGAAGTCTATTACAACTCGTTCTCCTAGTCCTTTATTAATAGGTTGTGGTGTTTGGCGGATTAACCTCTTAGATTTAGCTTGTCCGCAGGCGTCGCACTGTACTATAGTGATGCCTTTAATCCGCACCCCCTTAGATTACTGCACTAGGTGCTTAAGAGCACTAGGGCCTAAATGCCCTAGTCGCTTATGCTATCGCAGTGCGTCTGCCTTTTGCGGGGATCTCTTAGTGCGTAAGGTAATCCTGTGGGTATAGAAGGTTGCCTGTTCTATTAGTTCTGGTTGGTATTCTAGAACCTATTAGTTGTAGAGCTCTTATAGTTTAATAATAACTATATTATCTGCTTGCTTTAGGCTTGTGGATTCTAATTTAGTATTCTACTATAGCCCTTAACGCTATAGTATCCTAAAAGATACTAGGTTACATAAAAGGTCTAGGTAATAGGCCATATTATTAAGGCGTAGTATTCGCTATCTAGCCAGGCCCTTTAGTTTAAGGTGAACCGTGCTATATTCTTTAACCTATATTTGTGTATTTCTAGCCCATATAAAGTCTCTAGGTGATAGAGGGCGAAATGAGACGAATCGATTAAGGTTGTTCGCGATGTAGCAGGTAGTGCCTAAATTAAGAATTAAGGAGTATTATAGTGGGTAGCTTGTAGAATCGGATTAATATAATGCCGCATTAAAGCTGGCTTAGATAGTAAAAATTTTCCGTCTATCTAGTCAATTATTATTAATCTTAGGAGTAGGGGTATGTGAATTCTTAATTCGTGGGGTTTGAGACCTTAGTCTCTTTACCTTCCTTATCTCCTCTTATAAATCTAAATTATTTCTAATCCTATATTATACTATGTCTGTAAAGCCAGATTATGGCCTAAACTACTCTAGTGCATATTCTAAATATGCGTAGAAGCAGTCTTTTAGACTATGCCTTTGTCTATAAGCAGGGTATTTTCTACCTTTAACTGCTATTATATCCTCTATTAAGGACTACTTAGATATAGTACTTTAACTAAAGGATTGTTTTTGTCAAGGTCTCCCCTATCCATATTAGTTATTTGTAGAAGATGGCGCGTCTTTAGCAGCATAAGAGGCGTCCCTATTAGTGCCTAGGGTGGATGCACTACTAGCAGCGAGAGATGGCTCACTAGCAGCAAAGGCGCTTCTATACTATTTGCCCTTAATTAGGTGAAATATTACTATATATTCTTAGAAGCGTTTTATTATTTTCTTCCTTGTTATATCTGCGTCTTAGCGTCTAGTTTCTTAAAAGGACACGCCCTAGGTAGGGGCAGCCTTTATAATCGCAGTCAGAAAGTCCTTTATAGTATTATGGATTAATTATACTTTGGCGACATTATTCGTCTCTACTTCTATAGCCGTCTAATTATACTTAGTTAGCTAGGTATCCTAGTTTAAGGGTTGTCTTATCGGCTTAAGAGCTTGTAGGTATTGTACTCTCGCTCTATTCCGCTTGTCTTCCTTATTAACGCCTACTATCTGCATTAGAGATTTGATCCATTGCTAGATCTGCTCTCTAGGCTTATAGTAGTTATATTGTAGGTGTTGCAACATAGTTAATTAGATGTAGATAACTACTTTCTTAAGACTTGTTCTCTTCTCTTAGTATTTCTTATCCTTAATCTTGTAGTCCTTAAGCTATATCTTATAGAACTTAATATCCTCCTTATATACCTTAAGGCCTGAGTTTGATAGCTCTAATGGGCGTGTTAGAGGATTTTGTTGATTGTTATTGTTTACGCGGATAATTGGCTGGTAACTTGCTATTTCTGGCGGCGACGGTGGTGTCGGCTTTTCGCGTGGGAGTTTGGCTCCATCTGGATTAATAATAGGCCATATATCTATTAGCTCGTATCGCGCTTTTAGTTGCAGCAGCCATAGTGTATAGTTAGTATAATTAGTTAACACAATTATTAAGTTGCGAAGTGTTAATAGCGACATTGTCTTTTCTTAGAATTGATTAAGGCAGTGAGACTCTTAATTGTTAGATTTAAGCACTATTTAAGCTCATTAAGATAGGAGGTCTAATAAATAAGATGGATGAATAGTTGTATTATGTGTTCGTGACTTATTCGCTCGAGGTCTAATTTCGAGGATAAAGCCGACCACGTGCCCTTGTTTAGTAACATAGCTCTAATCTAACAACTATTATATACACTAAATTGGACCTAAGGAACGCCTATTACTATATATAAATCAAGGTAGGCGACGAATAGAAGACGGTATTCTAGACTAGATATGGCCACTACAAGTATACAGTAATGCCCTTTGGGTTAACTAACGCCCCTACGATCTTTTAGAGCTATATTAATAGTGCGCTATTAGACTTACTTAATATCTATTATATTATATACTTAGACGACATCCTTATATATTTCTAGAGTAAGGAGGAACACATTAAATACGTAAAGATAGTACTAGATTGGCTTATCTAGTATAAGCTATACGCCAAACTCTCTAAGTGTAAGTTTCACACCTAAGAGGTAGGCTACCTAGGGTTTGTAGTAAGCCTGGAGGGCGTATATATAGGAGGGGATAGAGTTAAGAGTATATAGGAGTAGCCAGAGCCTAAGTTAGTATAGGATGTAAGAATTTTCCTAGGCTTTGCTAATTACTATTAAAGATTTATTAAAGGGTTTTTAAGGGTCGCAAGCCCCCTGCACGTACTTACTTAGCGACTAGAAGGGTTGGCCTGTGGTAGTCACTAACAACGTAAGGAGTAATTAGTACCTATTGCCCTATTAAGCAAGACTTAGGCTGCGTTTAAGCAACTAAAGTAAAGCTTTGCTAGTAGGCCCTTACTAGTCCATTTTAGCCCTAAATTGCCCTTAAGAGTGGAGACTAACGCCTCTAGATACGCGATATCTGGCATCTTAAGTTAACCACACCCAGGGCCCTAAGGAAAGGAATAGTGGCACCTAGTTGCCTTCTACTCGCGCAAGATAAGCCAGACTAAGCGTAATTATAACACGTATAATAGAGAGCTGCTTGTAATAGTAGAAGTCTTTAAACACTAGAGGTATTACTTAGAAGGCACTATAGAGTAGGTAGAGCTTCTAATAGATTATGCCAACCTATAGGGGTTTATAATAACTAAAGTCCTAACCTAACGCTAGGCCTAATAGGCTGAATGGCTCGTCTTATTTAATTTTGGGATTAGACACCACCTAGGGAAGACAAACCTAGCGGACGGACCCTTAAGGAGGCCTGACTACGAGTTGGAAGGAGCAGAAAGGCCTAATAGGACAGATAGTTCCTAAGGAAGGCTGCTTAGAGAGCTTTGAAGTAAGCTAAAGCTTAGGGGAGCTAAAACACCCCAGGAGAGGCTAGAAGAGCCTAGGCTGGCAGCCACCGCGCGGATTGCGCGACTTGGGGAAAGACCTACTCTAGAGGATGCGCAATAAGGGGAATTTAAGAACCCCTTGCTTTAAGCTATCTCTAAAGAGATAACAAGCGACCTAATAGCAGTTAGGGTAAGGGCGAGTCTCTCGCACCCTATAGAGGATCGCCTACTGTGGATAGAGCGGTAGAGCCTAATTAAGGGTTATCTACTTTAGTTTAATAGTTACCTGTACGTGCTGGCTAGTGTTAGGATTAAGACCTTGAGACGCTGTTATAATAATCCGCTAGTAGGTTATTTTAGTTTTGCGAGGACACTTAATATTATCTAGAGGAAGTTTTAGTGCCCTAGGAGCTATTAGTTTGTTAAGAATTATATTCTAACTTATAAGGCCTGTGCAAGAGTTAAGCCTACTAGACACGTATAGTATGGCTAACTTAACAGCTTATTAATCCCAATAGGTTCCTGGCAAGATATAATAATAGACATAATTATAGACCTCTCTAAGAGTAGGGTACGTAACTATAAGTATAATAGTATACTAGTGATTATAGATCGCTTTAGTAAGATAGCCTACTATATAGCTATTTATAAGGATATGACTACAGTAAAGCTGGCTAAGATCTTTTAGTAGGAGGTTATATAGCTTTATAGTCTCCTAAGGTTAATAGTAATGGATAGGAGTAGTCTATTCACATTAGGATACTAAAGCACCTTTGCGTAGTGCTTAGGGTTAAAACGGCTGCTTTTAACCGCCTTTTACCTGCAGACGGATGGGCAGACTAAGAGGCAGAACTAGACACTAGAGTAGTACCTATAAGTCTTTTGTAATTACGAGCAGGATAATTAGGCCTTGTTACTATTAGAGGTAGAGTACTTGTACAACAACAGCGTACACAGCTCTATAGAGAAGTCGCCTTTTTAGGCCGTGTACGGATACGACCTGCTAACCACTAGCGTGACTAAAGAACTCTAATTAAGGGGTAACGCACTTTAGGCTATCGCTAATATAACTAGAATGGCCCAGATAAGGGCTGTTATGCGAGAAACTATAATAAAAGCCTAGGCTTACTAGGCAAAGGCATACAACTCTAAGCACAAACTAGTAGAGTTTACTATAGGAGATATAGTCTATCTTAATGCACAGAATCTAGCCTCGTTAAGGCCAAAAAAGAAGCTGGACTATAAGTACTAGGGTCCCTATAAAGTTCTACGCTAAGTAGGGGATTAGGTGTACAAACTAAGCCTGCCTAAGAACTTCTAGATCCACCTAGTGTTCTACGTGTGTCTACTAGAGCGATTAGCCCTAGAGGGACTTATGCAGCGGGAGCAAAGTCCCCCAAAGGTTGTGGTACTACAAATAGGTCCAGACATATACCTAGTTAAACGGATTAAGGGTAGGACAAGAGAGAATAGTAGGTGGCTGTACGAAGTAAAGTAGAAAGGGTACAGTAACAAAGAAAACTAATAGTTACTAGCAGAAGACATTTCTAAAACAGTAATAAAGGCTTTCTTTAAGCGCATAGGCTTTATAAAGGACGCAAATCTATTAGAGGTAAAGATAGGCCCTAAAAGAGGCCTATAGGCTACGCAGAGGCTGGGGTCGCCCTTTAAAACAAGGAGGGGTAGAGATAACCCCAGAAAGGCCTAGATTGGCCTAGACTAGTCCTAGCAGGTAGACAGGCAAGCAATAGTACGTAATCGCGGACTCTAAAAAGTAATAGTGTTATAAAACAGGCAAAAATACCGTCACAAATATACAATATAAAGGATTATAAAAGCAAAGCACAAAAAAGCTTCTCTACTAAGAACCTAAACTAATTAGCGTTTAAGATTTATAAACTAGGGAGCCAACTATAAACAAGCCTAATTAAGGCCAAACCAGGCCAAAGCTACCTCTCTAGACCTATAAATAAGGCTAAACAAGGCCCTTAGCCCCTCCTAAAAGCCAAAGGGAGGCAGCAAACGCTAAAAGGGGGGTATCTTAGACTAGGAAAACGCCAGAAAGAGCTAAACAGGCCTAGAAAGCCCAAGGATCCTAATCCTAGGTGCGCACCTACTGCCACAACGACTCGAAATCCCTCTTCGCACGCTCTAAAGCCTTGGAACCTGGCCGCACCCTCTTAACTAGGAAGTCTAACGCGTCCTTAAGCGCACTCAAGCGAGCCTAATATTGGTTAGCCTAGATTACCCTAGATAGGGCTTAGGAAGTTTAGATTACCTTAACAGCAGAGAGATTAGTATTGCCCACCGCCTTACCTCTACCTCTAGCCCGCTTATGTGGGGTACCTATAAGACCACTTGCATTATCATCCGCCAAACGCTTCTAATTCTTCTTAGCCTTAGCCTTCTCCTTCTTAGTAAGCCTAAGGAGAAGGAAGCTATTAGTGGGAAAGTTGGCCTAGCTAGAGTGCAGCGGAGTGTCCTCGTTGCCAGCGTACTTGCCCTTAGTACAGCTACCCCAAAATTAGCCTTAGAAGGCCTTAATAGGCCTAGATAGGAGAAACTTACATTTGGATATCCTTAAAGACCTTCCGTAACTAGATGGAAGTCTCCTTAAGGGGAGGCAAGATAGGCCAGGGGGCCTCAGAACCCTTAGGGACCTTAGAAATCTCCTTTAACGCCCTTACGTCCAATTCGGCCTTAGTAAGACAAAGGCTACTAGGATCCAGGAGGATAAGCTTTATAGCAGCCTAAAGCTTAGAGACAAGACGCTAGGGAACCTAAACACGTTAGGAGGCCCTTAAGAACCCTAGAGAGGCCTAGATATGCCTAGGTTGGTCCTACTTACCTAGAAACAATCCTAACCAGCGTTAGCGTACTTAACGCACTTAAGTATAAGATTGTCCTGGCTAGGATTAATGACGCCATCTGAGATATAGGTCTTGCGGTTCTATAGAGCTCTATAGTTCTCTTAGAAGAACTAGTAAGGATAAACTTCCTTAACTTTGTTATTATATAGCTTATCTACTAGACTTTAGAGGCAGGTTATATAGGGGTTTATTATAATAAGTGTATTATCCTAGACTATTTTCTTTAACTGCTGCAAAGTACTAGACATCTTAATAAGGGTAAGATAGGGCTAGATAAGCCTAAATCGGGCTTGACTAGGGCCGAGGCTATTCTAAGGAGGTCGAATAGGTTAAAAAAAGGATTAGGCGATGTTAAAGCGGACTGTCAAGCGTTGTTAGCTCTAGACAAGTCTAGATAGGTATGGGGGGACCCCCCGCAGGCCCAAGAAAACCCTAGATTAGGGGTGTTTTGGCCTAGAAGGGGTCTAGATTACCCTAGATTACCCTTATCAGAGCCTGTTAGGAGCGCCTATCCTAGAGGGTACTTACGCTAGAATAAGTAGCAACGTAAAAAGAGTAGGAAGAAGAGGTAATAGAGTGGCAGGGCTAGGGGTAAACTTATAAAGGTACGCTAGTCTAAAATAGGCTAGTTAAGCGAGCTTAGCTAGCCTATTTAGGAAAATTTCTCTGGCGACCTTAGGGTTAAGATCCTTTAAAGAAAGGGAGCTTTGTTATAACGCGTCCCCTGTGGCAGCATAACCCCCTAGTTGCCCTAGACTAGCCTAGATTAGCCTTGACTAGGTCAGAGTTTTCTTCTTAGGCCTTGTAGCCTTTAGACCTACTTTTCTTTTTTTAAGAGATCGCCTTAGTAGTAAATTAATAGATTAAGCATTGTACCCACAATCTTACACCAAATAATATAATAATAAAAATAGAGCTCCCTGCTTAATAATTAAAAAGAGCGTAAAAAGGTGCTTATAAATAAAGTAATACTACTATTAATAAAGTCTTTAAATAGTAGCTCTAAAAAGCCAATAATAAATATATAGCAGTTTAGAAGGAGAGACTTAGTGTCTTTAAAAAGTGAAGCGTCTAAGATAAGTAAATAATAATAACTTAGATTATTACTATAGTAGTAAAGAAGCTATATGTGGCGTTAATTTATCTACCTAGAAGTAGGACGACAAAGGCTTTTATCTTAAATAGCATAATAAAAAAAGCAAAGTCCTCTGCTTAGTAATTAAAAATAGCGTAAAAAAGGTAATTAAAAAAAAAAGAAAGAAGCTATATAGCAAATAAAAAGAGCTTGCTTAATAAGTATTTATAAAATATAAAATTACTATTTGTCTAGATAGCACCTAAGATAATTAGATTAAGCTAAAGGATATAATAGTAACTAAGATTAGCTTTAATAGGTAGAAGATAGCATATAAATTATATATTAGATAGAAGCCTTACTAAAAAATTAATTCCGTTTTTAATAAATTTAAATAGTTTACTATCTTAGCTAAAGTTCTTAGGCTTTTTTACTTTACTTTTAACTACTATATATAATAGATAGTTACGATATTAAAGAGGTTATATAAATAACAAGGTCTTAAAAAGATAAGTAAAAAAGTAAAGCTTATTTATTAATTAGAGACGTCTAATAGCAAGGCAAGAGATCTAGCATAAAAAAATACTACAAATTATAAAATTAAGATTAGAGAGTATATTAGATAGCCTCTTCCTATTATAATAGACTGCTCTTTAATTAAGACCTTATTTATACTATCCTCTATATAATATTATATAGTCTTATATTAAGCAAAGGTAAAAGATAAATACTTTTAAGTGTAAAGTAGCTATTTTAATAAATAATAATATAAGACACACTAGGCAGGAATCTTAATTAAAGGATAAGCTATATTAAGACTAGCTTAGATTATAGGTTTTATAAGAAAATATAGTACTTTAAAGACATAAAGTATACTTAAGATAATATCTTCTAAAGTAAGTAGAACTAGGTTATTACAAATTTTTTAATAGCTAAAATACTAGTTGGCTAGTCTTTGTAGTAAAAGTATTAAAAATACTATACTATAGAATATCTCTAGTTATAAAAGGTAATAGAAGGCAAAAAGCGTGTATAACTAAAGAAGGTCTAAGATTTTATACTATTATTACTTTTATAAATATATATATTATTAAATTATCTGCCTAGGAGTAGAATAATAAAGGCTTTTATCTTAAATAACATACAAAAAAGCAGAGCCTCTTGCTTAGTAGTCTTAGCGCGAGGCTCCCATATGCAAAGTTTTTATAATAAGGCTACTTAGAACTTTAGAGAATAAAACTTAGGCGGAGCCACGCTGTAAGCGTAAATATATAATAATAGTATAGATAGGCTTATAAATAAATAAATTAAATAGACTATAATTTTATCTAAAATTAAATACAATATAAGACCTAGATTTATTTAGATATCTAACTCTTTAGATAAGCCCTATAGCTATAATCTAGACTAATTACTAATAGGTATTACGTTTCTACTTATATTATATAAGAACTTATTTTTACTCTTATGTAGTGTTAATTTATCTATCTAGGGGTAGAACGACAAAGGCTTTCATCTTAAATAATATAACAAAAAAAGCAGAGCCCCCTACTTAGTAATTAAAAAGAGCGTAAAAAGGTAATTATAAAAATTACTCTTATAATATATTAAAAACTATCTTAACCCTATAGTAGTCTTATAGTAGACGTATTACTCTACTTTATAAGTGCCCTAGTCTTATAATATAATTAATAATTTATAACTACTATTATTATTTATTTAATATAGCTTATATTATAAATACTAACTAGGTATTAAAAGTTCTTTCTAGTGCTCTATAAAGTAACTACTAAGAACTAGTTAGTAATTATAGGGTATTTAGCAATTCTAAAACTATTAAAGATTACAACTAAGCGTCTAGAAGGCCAACCTTAAAAAGGCAAATTTAATGTAATTTAAAAGGTTCTACTAATAATAAAGTGGCTATTAAAGTATCTAGAAAAGCAAAACTATAATATAAATAAAATAAAAAACTATACTTTTAAATTAGCTACAACCTAGGCTAGATAAAGCTAGACTACTATTATACCCTTACTAAGAATGGCGCTGCGTATCTCGCAGCGCTTATCCTCTATCTAGTATTTGGCTGTCGGCAAGGTCACCGGGTGGGCTGAAAGCCGCAAGAGTTGTTGGTTTGACACCTTCGTTGGACATGGTGGGGGAAATGAAGCCTTTTTGGATAAGGGGTGAAATAGAGTGACAGGAACGTGGTCGCAAGAGGTTTATATGTCTTCGACGGTTCCAGATGCCGTATCCTCGACATCAGGATGTTCGATGGAGCGTGAAATCTTAGCTCACTGCTCATTTGCGTACTATTCGTCGCCGCATAGCTTGATGGGTGAGGGCTTTCCGGTCGCGCAATGCGCCGATGCACGAACCGAAGGCGTCTGCGGGGCAGGTGGCGTAGCTCGACTGGCACAGTACGACTTCTGTAGACCGCCCAGCATGCTCAACCGTGACTAGTAGTTGCGGAGATGAGCGAGATGAAACAGATGCACGTTGAAATTGGTCGATGGGTGGGTGTGCTGTGCCTGATTCTGAGTGGCTCCTTCAGCGGGGGCTGGCCGCCGAGCCACTGAACATGTGGGGCGAATCCTTCCTCCCAGTCAGCTCCACCGACCACACACAACAGGCACATACGCAATAAATGCACAGGATCCATTGCAGCATCACCGTCTCACCGTGGCCGCCCAGTCCTACCAATGAGCAAGCGCTGGGCTGAACACAGTTACCTAGCTACGCCTCGTTCACGAATCTCACCGCCCGCATCAGGCTGACCGGTGCATCGTTTGCCAATGGAAGTGCGCCAGATATTCTACGTCGCGATAGGCAAAGCAAGAAGCCATCTGAGTCGCTCTTGATGACGTTCCACATGTTGTTCAGCTACGCCGCTGGCCTTTGGGCTGCGGTGAAACCACCGAAGAAGTGAGACCAAAGAAAGGCGGCCATACATGTGTGACACACGGCCCGGGGTCTTCTGCGTTGCACCTGGGCATGGTAAACACAGTCCTGGGGGTTCTTTAGTCGGCCTCGAAATCACTACCAAACTGACCAGTGACCACTCGAGAGAGCGAAAGTCACTGTGTTTTACCCCACGCTTTTGTCACATCATGTCTAGGACGGACATATGGGTGCGCCGCTTCACGCGCCATGCTGACGACGATGAAGACTTCCCTGCCTCGACCGAGTTCAAGAAGCAAAACCTTACTGACTATTTCGGTCAGTTTCTGCAACAAGGGACCAACCGCACCATTGATACGTTTGACAAGCTCGTCACTGTTTTCTGGAGTAGGTACCATGCATTCACATAGCTATCCACGAATAACACTATTGCGAACCAGCGCAAACAAAGCTACCCCAGCCTACCGTCACACTCGACACCTATGTCATCGCAGATGGGGCTTTTATCGACCAGAAGACTATAGTCGGAAAATGGTTCAATCCGCATATTCGCTTTGTCTCGGTGGTCAAGCCCAAAGATCAATCGGTCGGCTGGAGAATATATGTCGTTGGATCTGATCAGGTCAAGGCAACAGATCGTTTTCTCCAGGTTGCGAGCTGGGACGGTACTGCTTTCCGCTTTTATGCGGTATGCTACAGGTAGAAATACCCCTCGAATTATGTACTCACATCTTGCAGTTCGATCAGGTCGAGATACCGGGCGTGGCAAAAGCATTGATCTACCAGGGCAGCTCCTTTGACGCGTTTTCGGACAACAGCGTGTATGATGCCGCCTACTTAGGACCTTTCAACGGTCACGTAAATGGTGCGTTTATCATGAAAGAACGCAGAGCGTAAGTAATATTCTGTTAGTTCCGGGTGTGCCAATCTTACACCCGACAGGCCTTGGTACCACTGGAAGTCTGGAGAAAACTTGGCATTTCTTGCATGTATTCCAGAGGATACGAAGAAAATGCTACAAGACATACCCTACCTTACAGCACCGGGTTTACCGGCTCTTAGCGGAGCAAGTGTTAGTGATGCTCCCCCTTTCCAGGACCTTATAGAGAGTTCCGTTACCAAATGGTACAGCACTCGGCTGAGTACCGATTTTGTGGATTCAGCAACCGGTAGCCCAAAGCCGAGTCTCTCCAATGTACAGAGGTGGATGGCGCATCTGTTGTTAACTACTACGGTCAACATTGCGACTTCTAGTGATGATGGCACAACCTTTACAGCAGACATGAATCTGTTCTTCAATTCTGAATTACTCCTTTCGGGGACGGACTTTGGTCTTGTGGTATGTCAATACACAGCGGGCAATGATCGCTGTCAGACTGACATGTGCACAGCCTGATTTGTCTTCTTTCAACTTTACATTCGACGACGGTATGTACAAGGCAGCCCGGAACCGGCTTCGGCTCTGCCTTCTTCAAGAGATCGATGATGATGCCCCTGTACCACCTGGCGTTCCCATGGTCGTTCTCAACAAGGGTACAATTGGTGGTGGAAAGCAGACAGCCGCAGAAAACTTCACAAAGTTCCTGGAAGTCTCGCCCAACAATGAGGGTGTCCCATTCGTGATACTCCAAACAGCCTACGAAGACGCACAGGGGGTGAGCAGTTTACAGTCCATCGGTACCCTCGGTGACGGTTTTCCAGAGAGCTTGATCTCTAGCAAGGCAATCAGGGCCGTACTTATGCTGGACTTCTGGAATCACGTATACTCTTGGCGACGTGGAGTTCTCATGGACTATGTACCAAGTCAGACAACACTAACTGGCGACGGGACATACGACCTTGAAGGAAAATGGATTGATGCAATCAAAGCCTCGTCGTATGCTACCCAGTCAGATAGTCTCGAGTACCAATTTCTGCAGTTATACGATAGCGATGACATACCGGGGTACCAAACTCGCATCACAAACTATCTCATAGCGGTCAACACAAAATTGGCAGATCCTGAAGGCCTGTACGAGTATCTGTGTCTTGCTGAAGCTCGACGAAGGATTTACAGACCGCTGCCACTCAATGAATTCGGTGTACAGCTACCCTATGCACTCAATCTCCCGAATGACTGGCAAAGATTGAGATGCGGGAAGATGGGTCGACGACTACGATACCTTTAAGAGGGGTGGAGTTTTTGGGGCGTTGGACTGGTTCCCTTGCTGGTTTCGACCCCAAGATTATCTCGACCTGTAACGATACAATGGTCAGAATTGGACAGAGTGCAGGTGCTTCAAAATGCCCCGTCATGGGACATCGTAAGCAGAAACGACGTTAACCTGGAGCTGATGTCACGGCCAAAGCGGTCGCAAGTATCCAAGCGGTAGCAGCCAGGGGAGTATCAGATGGGGAGGGAATGCTTTGACGTGGAACTATGATATTGTCACTTCTTTGAGCGAGCCCCGATGCGTATCAGTATGTAAGATTTCATAGTACATCCTTTTTTTCTGGAGATGTTGCTTTTGGCCCCTTGAAAATTAAGTGATTGATGCCATCATACTGGTGATTTTGTTCGTACTTTTATGTTTGCTCGTTTGTGTCTGTTCGTTCTCTGATTTGTTTATTGTCAGTGCTTTTTTTTGCCTACAGCTGCGCATGTAAGATAGCCGTGTAAGCGCTTATGCCCTTTGAGTGTGGCCTTCGTCCAGTGTTCAACTACACATGCTACTTCATAAATATTTCGTGCTACTATGTTAACAATTTCTAATATATAAATAACATTACCACTTTTCTTAAATCCACCAGATTCGCTATGTATGAATGGATGCAGTATGCATGAAGGTAAGGTATTAAATGAGGGTAAGAGAGTAGGTGAAGATAAGATTCAAAGACTAAATTTCGCGTACTCTCGGTACACGGTTTAACGCTGTTATGTGTGTTTTTTCCTTTGGCTATTTTCACCGAGAGGGACGTCAGCCGGCCATAGTAAGCGTGTACGCTTAGTCATCAGTCATTAACGCTGTTATAGAACGCAATAAGGTTGTTGGAAACGCAGTGGAGAAATTGAAATAGTAAGTCTCTCGAATTGAGGAAGGGGACAGCGAAAAGCTAAGCCGAAGCTCAGACCAAGGGTGAATGTAACCGTATTTCCAACAACCTATTGAGGCACGTGCCCTTACGCGAGCTCTGCCCCACCATATATAATACTCGGCACCCACCCTGCGTAAAGTGTAAAGCAACTCTCCACTTGAACCATCATCTTCTTTCAACTGTCCACCCCCTCACACACTCGCTCGTACCAAGCGCAACCTCGAGAATGATGACGCTCAAGTTCTGGGTCCACATCTTGGTCTTCCTCGCCATGCTCCAGTTCACCTCTGCCAGCTTCGATGTATACCGCGTAGACCATTTCGACCACAAGACCCATCGCAAATCACGTCACTGGGTCGTCATGGACAATCAACGACCGGCATGTCGTAACATGTGGGATGCCAAGGTGTTTGACGACGGCAACGACTTGAGCCACGGTAGACTCGGCGTTCGTTGTGTAGGAGAGGGATGCGACAACAATCAAGTAAGACAGAAATCCCCATTTCATATCTCAAAACGCTGCCATAATATAAAGCGTACTAACACTCATCCCAGGATCCTTGGGGCGTCGAACTCATGGAGATGCACTTCGCCAACCACCCGCTGTACCACTGGAGTAAGTTCAACGCAAGATCGCAGGAAACGTAAGCTAACGCGGATAGCCATCTACAAGGATCGCGAGCCGGCGTACTGGATGCAGGGCGTCGATGGGTGGGTGCGCGGCTACTGCGATGTGAAGGACGACGTTCATTACTTTTGCAACGACAACCTTTTCTCTCCGGAGAGGACAGACTTTGTTCATAGCAAGTTCCACTGCCGTATTGAGTTCAATGCTCGGCAGATCAATGATGGAAACTAGTGGGAGTCTCACGGTGGTATCATCCATCGGGGTACTTGGTTGGGGATTTCTGGGGAATTGGCGTTGCATACATGAATAGATCTTGCCAGATGTGTCATAGTATTGGGTTGGAGAGGATACCTTTCGAAGGTTCTTTTACACATGGCAGGATAGACTTGATACTAGCGTGGGGATGGCTGTGCAGATACTTTCAATGGCCCATATTTGACAAATGAATTCACATCATAATCTCAAGCCTGAATCAAGTCTTTGATTTCATTCCCTGTAATCAGAGCACGACTTTGGGATGTTCCCTTACCCATAGCTGATGTCAGCATAAAGAGATCCTGAAGCAGCTTTTGAGGATTATCCACTGCCTGGCCATCGTTCCAATACCTTTGTCACTATCGTCTTCCGGTCCCTAGTTCTCATTGACTGTATACAGCATATTGATTGACCCTTCGGTAGTTGTGCACCACAGATCAATTTTCCCAATGGCCTTTGTCTGGCCAAAAGTAGCCTTGTGCGTGATCAGTATCAAGGCCATGCCACGGCCATTCGGAGTTGCGAGAAGGGCTTTGAAGGCATCATCTTCGGGATGGTACGTCTTTCTGTTTGGCCATAGGTATCTATTAAACAGTCAGAACGTTACACGAGTACATTTCAGGCACTTCTTGTGTTGGAGGTGTAATTAGCTGAGTGTTCGAGTGCTTACTTTTCGCATGTGTCGGAGTCCATTTCCTCGCCCAGAATGCTCTCAATAGTCTCCTCCGTGTCAAGGTTTACAATGTTGTCTGCGAACATATAGCGCAGGCGGTTGACCGGCTGATTGTGCTTGCGTGCTACATTTTCATAATCGAGATATCCGATGTCGTGCCAATTCTTGAGCTTGGGAAGAACTGTAACGGGGGGAACCTGATTTCTGGCCTTGTGAGCGGGTCCGACTCTCTGCCAAGCTAACAGAACACCTTGGTAAGGATTGATCAAATATTTAAAACGGCCGGTCGTAGGCTGATGTTAATGTGTCAGCCAGGCACCATGTTTGCGTACCTAAGGTTGACTTACAGGGTACACGACACCATCGTGCGTCGTCTCTTTAATATGGTCTCAGCCCCTGATTTCAAAATGTCCGCCTTGACTGACTAATCCACCCTGCACGGTTTCAAGGTTCAGAGCCTTCAGCGCATCATCGACTCTAGGCGCTTCATCCGATTCAGCGATCGAATCCATGAGTTTATCCTGGCTTATTTCGACCCAGCCCCAGTCCTGAATGCCTGCATATTCGTGAAACTGCTTGCGGCGGTCTGGTGCGTATTCTCCGGCCTGATGTAGCGTGCGGCGGCACTATCTGCCAAATTCATCATGGCTATGAGCGTACACCCCTCCTTCACAAACGTTTGTAGTAATCGTCGTCGAAGACGGAAGGACCGCCACTGCCGCCGGGGTCCATGCCATCAGATCCATTGAAGGGATTGGCATCGCGTGGCTGCAACAGAAGACTTGCGCGCTCAGCGGGCTGCGCGAGCGTGAAAGCCGACGAATCTGCGTAGTTGAGATCGCCCTGCTTGGGAATATGTCGCGAGTAACATTGTGTAATCAGGAGCACAAGAGCGATGACTATCTTCATAGTTCCCCTCATATCGATGTTCGCGAATAGCCAGTGGATCGTAGCGAAGGTTGACGCTATTTGTCTTTCACATCGCAGTGACACACTAGTCCCGATACAGATAGTGCAGCGCTTATCTTCATTTTTCACCTTAGAAAACACCTCGAAAGTCCACCCAGTCGAGTTTCTATGTCATTCATCGCTAGAAACTTGATCTTGCAGCCTTGGCTCTGAACAAGCACTAAGCATTCGTCTCTCTTCCTTCCATACCTCGAGGTAGTCGCAGTCGAGTTTCCGTGTCACGTCCAAGACTTTGATCTTGCAGCCTTGGCTCTCAACAAAAACCAAGTATTCGTCTCTCCTACTTCCTCATCCAACCCAAGCTCGTATTCTATCACTCACCTATCCTACAGCCGTGTTTCCTCGTGCCTACCCCGGCGTTCTAGTCGATCTGCGCGCTCTTCTTCAAAGACACCAACTCCTATAACTGCGGTGCATTTCACGACCTGAACATCTACTCATCGATATGAAAGCAGGAAGTCATTGTCTCTACACAGAAAAATGACGAGGAAGACAATAGGTTGAATTCTTCAAGGCCCTATCGGTTTCTATAAGTTATATATCGCCTATAAAAAAAAATTGGCCCCTTCTCACTGACAAAAATATGTTAGTCACGCTTGTCCTCAATAATCGGGCGCTACTTCTCCAATGGATGCCAAGGGCACGTACCACGACTCTCTTTTGCTCCATTCATGTCGCGTGCGAGAAAGTAGGGAATAGGAGAGAATAGGAGAGAATAGGGGAGAAACGAGTGTGTAGACTTCTCGAGCAGTTGGCCTCATTCTTTGCATCAAAGAAGCGGACGCCTCATCAGGTTCACTACTAAAGAAGTTGGTCAATGGAACTTCCGCTCCCCTTTTTGTCTATGTTGCACAACTTGCAATCTAAGTCCTTGTCAGCGCATGCAAAGCACTAGACGTATGCTGTGCCATCCAGACCATAGATAGTCCATAGCCAATGGTCATTCAATATGTGACCTCGGTCTTTTTGATAGCCGAAAAAGTTAGCTGAAGCAGGCCGGAACAAGACACGCGTACACTTTATGCGCGTGCAGGGGCTTACTCTGGTGGAGGAGAGGTCCACTGGCAAAGCACATCTCCAGGATGTTGAAGCCTTAGGATCTTAGAAGTAACATCTGTATTGCTCTGCATCTGATGTGTAAGCTCTAATCTAGATATATGACTTACCCCTCTAGGCGAATATCTAGCTCCTTTGCAACGGACGCCAATCTCTGGTTACAGATTGTGTTGCCGTCGCAGATATTCTATTCGTCAATCTCAACATATTCTAGTAGTTTCCAATGAAGTAGTACCTAGGTAATTGCCAGTCACTCGGTGGAGGGCGAAGCTTGCCGAAGCCACTCTAGAGAGCATAGTCTGGAGATCCAAGACGTACACAAAGTATGCCGGTATAACGAACTTCATATTGCACAGGTGTGTTCGATGGCTAGAGATTAGAATAAAGATTGAGAAAATGCGATTGGCGGAGTAACAAAAAAAAAAAAAAAAGGCTCAAGGCACGCTGTAGGAAGTAGATCATTCTCTTGATTACCTACATCAAACTTCTTCGTAGAGTGTTTAGTTATACGATTCAGTTCAATTCCGGGACTCTCTTGCCATAATACTTTCTCCTCCCCTGCAATTTTTCTCCATACTCATCTCCTTTGTTTCCGCATGCACGTGAGAGACTTCTATCCGAGGCTGCGTTCCCCACTGCGTTTATTTGTAGTTTATTTCTTCCTTACTCTTCGTTACGGATTTAACACTCATTTTGGGATACATACAGACAGTGTAATTTGAAACGACTTCGGTTACTGTAGGCATTTTCGAATTTTAGTATGTAGTAAGTATCGCCAAATCATGGTTCACAGTGACAAGTTTTAATTGCTTTCTACTAACGATATTTCATACCCTGCTCTGCGACTAAGAACCTTCAAACCTACTATATCACGTGACTTTGCGCACCATTTGGTGCCTAGTAGAACGCTGTGACAGAAACTAGTAGCGTTGCTGGAAAATATAGTGACTAAAAATTTTTGGTTTGGACTAGGCTTCGAGCAAGACGAGAAGTATATTGTGAATGAATAATAGGCTTCCCACTATCCAAACGGCATCTCCCTGTCCAAACGGCATCTCACCATCCAAACAGCATCACACTAGTCCCCAAGAATCTCTCCAGAGCATCTAGGCTCGTCATCATATCTATCAGCTTAACTCCAACCAAAGAAAACCGCGCCACGGGACCACCGGATAAAGCAAACAACCTTGCCTAACGCCTCATCCCCAGCCAAGACCGCCTTCCAACAAAGAACTCGCCATTATCCATTACCGCCTAATCTCCACCACTCAAAGCCCCAGCATCAACATCCCACATAAAGTCCGCCTCGCACCTCCCATCACCCACACCATCCTCATCTTCCCTTAAACCCCAACAGTTCAGACCCTTCCCATCCATCCATCATGAATCTCCTCCTCCTCCTCAACTTCTTCCTAACCCTCATCACCGCCTCCGCCATCGCAAAGCGCGGCCTCCCAGGCGGCGTCTACACCTGTACGAAAGACAACTTCAAAGGTTAGTAGTCGATTACATGCTGTTAGGTGCAAAGATGTGCTCACTCTCAACAGGACAGTGTCAATGGACTGCGCCCACAAATCGCTGCCACATTAACATGGGCATTCACTCCCTCGGGCCAGATCGCGGTGGGCATTGCGCAACATACCACGGAAATAACTGTCAAGAAAACACGAGAATTGCTATCTATGCCTACCCTGGAAAGCAAAGGGGCATGAGCAATGTCTGGGGCAGTTTCAAGTGCTGGAACCACTGAGGTCATCGCTATTGTGACGATTGTTGTCGTGGTGAGGTTGGACGAGGAGGCGTGAACGATTTCTTGATAGAATTCGTTGATACTTCTCGCGGTCGATTCTATAGGTTGATACAGGTGAAAATAAATGTAACACAGTGTAGAAAAGTCATATACCGTCCCTTCATACCTATCCAAATATTTCTGCACATTCGTATCTATCCAAATGATTTTTGTCGCTCTGCGCGCAAAATATCGTCCATCCTTCACTTTTCTAACAAGGTGTCGAAACGAAACCCCAGCTATATAGGCCCACCGCTAGAGAAAGCTCTATATGTGGATCACCTCTGCCTCTCCACATGCACTTTCTCTCAGCAACGTGACGACCAAGGTCAACCTTTCTCGAGTTTTGCCCAAGACTGTAATGCATTCCAGTCCACACACTTGCGTTCGGAATTTAAGTTTGGTAGAGGGCGATTAACGTCAGCATGCTCCCAGCGAGACGTGTAACCGCTTACCCGTGGACCCGTGGACGTCCGCTTTACACATGATAGAAATCACGTGACAATGATCAGACCTCAAGACGGATGGGGCGGGGTATTATTGGGGCCAATTATCGCCTGGTGCTTCAGAGTACATCTTGAAATTAATTAAAAGCCCGGGAAGCAGCTGCAGACGATACACCTTCTTGCCGAGCTACAGTATCGCCTTATGTACGTGTGAGGCAAAGCAAAGCCCCGCCATGGCCGTGATTGGATGTGGTTGACCACCTGCAGGGTCCGATCCTCAAATAAGATTCGAATGCTTGAACGTCGATACCGCTAAATTTAGCCGCGAAGCAAGGAATGACCCAACGATTTGTCTTTGCCGCCAACATACTTCTCCGGATACGCCTCGTACACCACGAACACGCGCACAGAGACTGACCTCATTTTGGGGTTAGAAACCCGAATATACCTGCATATGCAGCTACCCTGGAAAAGGACTTGATAGCTATTGTGTGTAGGCAACAATTTTCAGATACCCGCTGTCTCCCACCTCTTCAGTAGCGTTCCTTGGAAACGCATCACCTGCGTACCTTGTTTGTCAGCCTCGCGATGGCGCACACAAGCCTTTTCGTTGTCGGTACAACTCTCTCATTCTACACTCTCTGGCAAATTGCATTGGATCTCTCGTACAAAGTAGCACTGCGCCGCAATGGCTGTCTCGAAGCGCCCACAGATCCGCACAAATATCCGCTCGTGGGGCTAGATTATTTTCTCCGCTTCATGAACGCTTTCCAAGGAGGTTATCTCCTTAGCTTCAATAAAGCCATGTTCGACCAGCACGGCCATACCCACACAGTCAGCTCTTTCGGTACCAAGATTATCAGAACAATCGACCCCTAGGTATCCAAGGCCGTGTACGCAACGTACTTTCCAAACCAGCGCTGACAACGTAGCGTAGTACAGTACGGTTAACCCTCATTGCTCTACGCTACGGCTTGTATGGGCGCTACATACGTACAGGAGCTACTAGAAATACTAGCAGGGCTTCCAACGTAGCGAAGTACGGTACGGTGGACCCCCATCGCTCTACGCTACGGCTCGTATGAGAGCCCAGTACGTACGGGAGCCCCCGGAGATGTCAAAATACGGTCCGTAACCGTAGTACGCTCCGTAAAATCCCCCTACGCCCCGTAGTAGGGCGGGATTTCCTAATTGGGTAATCCGTCGTCGTTTTTTGGTGTTGAGGTTGTTAATAAGGCTTCCCTTTTAGAGATCACCTTTGTAAGGCTTGTGAGATCGCTTTTAACAACCTCTCTACCCAGCCAATTCTTCTATAACTGTAAGGCCTTAATTGTACAGCCTATAAGACTATTGCGATCGCATATAATTGTACGTTTGGCGGAGCTAAAACACCTCTCACAATTATAGGACGTGCAGGGCATGGAGAGGTGATCCATAGCCATTTTATAGAGGATTAGGTAACGTTTTTAGCCTACTTTAACCCACCAATAGTGTCGGTTGTCCATAAGTTGTATTAACTTTTTGTTATTGCTGCTAAGGTCCCTTTGCAGATTGTCTAAGTACTTATTAAGCTGCGTTATACGCTTATAATGTTTATAAGACTTATTACTAGTAAGAAGTATAGGATCTACGCTTATTATTTAAGCCCTCTGCGTGTCGCCCTTATAAGCCCCAGGTACCTTACGCGATGTTGGGGGGCTAGGTAGCTTAATGTTGTCCTTTTTAGTGTTAACGTACGCCTTAAATACATAGCGCAGTGAGCAATTGGCTTTTTAATATCACTTAGGGTGCCTTTTCTAGTAGTCCTTAAACTAGGCGATATAGAGCTATAGGTGTAACGCGGTGCCCACACAGTAAAGAGATAGGTCCAGATTTATAATAATTTTAATAAAGTATATATTAAGCTTCTGCTACGCAAGCGCAACACCTTTAACGAGATAAAATAACTATATAACGTGGTTCACCAGCGAGTGACCCACACCAGTGAGCGCGCCACCTTTGCCAAGACTCCACCAAACCATTTCATTCATTATCAGACTGCGTCGCAACACTACTTGAAAATATATACTAAGTTAATGCATCTAATTCAGATTCTTCCTCTTTAACTCCCTAGCAGGTTTGCGCATTGTGTCCAGGTTGCCTGCAGATGCCACAACGCCGTTAAGTTAATGGCCCTGTTGCAGCGCGACTAGTATCTGACAACTGTTTACCCTTCTTCTGTCCACCAGCGTCCTTAGAAGTGGCTAGCTAAGATCCCTCTGCTACTGTAAGTGATCCCTAATACTGGATATGCCTCCTTTTACGCAATTTTCGCCTTATAGTCTCCTT
Source organism: Laburnicola sp. R22_1 (assembly GCA_014281115.1). Lineage (NCBI taxonomy): Eukaryota > Fungi > Ascomycota > Dothideomycetes > Pleosporales > Didymosphaeriaceae > Laburnicola > Laburnicola sp. R22_1. The sequence goes on from JACONQ010000011.1 coordinate 483,031, forward strand.
AATTGTCTTGCGAAGGCCTGCAATTTCATCTAACACTAGTACCTAACTATGCATTGCACTTAGAGCGCCTTTTTTAAGCTTCTTAAGCACCTGCATAGTTGAAGTTGGTAATAAATTAAAGTAATCTCTAATTCTCTTGCGAACTAGTGTTGATTGCGCCTCAAATTCGCGTAGGTTACTTGGTGTTTTAGACTCCTAGGTGGTAGGCTCTTTAATGGGCAGACTAGGTGTACGGATGCGGATGTTAAGGTGCTGCAACACCTCCTCTAGATTCAATAGGACTAGCCCAGCACCGCGAAAACCACCCTTAATTGTCTCTGCAGAGAAAACCTTCAAAAACGCGGTTTTAAAGGCTAGGAGGAACTCAATCTTTGTAATATGGGTTATTAGCCAACGCGCCAAGCCTAAGATCTTAGCACCATATGCCTTCTTTAGTAGGGAGAAATAGCCCGTATCTAACAGCTGCAGCAGGTGTAACAAATGTGGCGGCATATAGAGAGTAATAATCTTATGTTTCTTGCAGTAATCCTAGAACTTAATTAAGTTATAGCTCTTATAGCTGTTAATAACTAGCAGCTAATAGGTTCCTTTAGCGTGTCCCTTTATATGCGCGTTAAAGTGTTTTAACCACGCAATACTAAGCTTGTTGTTTGTCTAGCTGTTCTCGCTAACAGCGATTACCTAATCGCTAGGAATTGACGCGTCTTCGTACCAGGTGGAGATGTGACGCTTGCCGGCGTAGATAATGAAGGGAGGGATTGCCTATCCAGCAGCGCAGATACCCTGGATCACCGTAATCCACTAGCGGTCGCCTGGCTGTATTAATTTGGGTTTCGCACGCCTCTCTAATGCTGTGACCACAAGCTAAGACCCTATAACCCCTAACGTGTTCGATCACTCATCCGCGCAGATCACTCATCCGCGCACCCCACCAAAATCGCGACGCGTCTTCCTACAATTGCTCTTCAACAACGCAATAAAATAGGTAGTAAATAGATTTATTAAGTGCGCGCTATCTAGTAGTACACTGAGTCCTTGTATGACCTTGTTCGTGGCACTTGCTGCAGGTTGGCGGTGCTCGAGGCCTACTTGGCTGCCCCGCCTGCTCTACCTGCTGGAGCACCCTTTCGGCCTCTGCAGCAAGCAATTGACCTTCCTCTACCCGCATAGGTCCTCCACGGGCTATATACTGTCGGCGCTGCTGCTCTTTACGCTGCCGCCGCTAAATAGCCTGTCGGACCTTCCTATTCTCCTCTGCAAGGATCGTTGCTGAATTCATCGCAAGTTGACACCCTTTAACAAGCTGGCGGATAGCCTAGGTAGTAGGGCTCTGCAAAGGCCGACTAAGGCGGTCCTGGATAAATCGAGCCTGCTGCTCTAGCTGAGCAGTAGTATGCGGCGTCTCTAACGTCCATGCGACCTCAGCGTTGGCCGCTGCCCCTGGCGGAGACGGCGTCCTAACCACTGTCAGCGACGACAAGACGCGTTCTGGACAGGCTGGGACTAGCCCTGTCGCCCGAAAGCCAGCCTGGATATTCTGCTCTGACAAGACTGTCTCTCTGATGCCTGGGTATATCTGTAAGAAGTCCTGCTTGTCAATGTGGAAGACGTGTTGTCGCGCAAGCTCGGACACTTGGTGGCCGTACGCAACCTTAAGAGGCGAGAAGCAGCCAACATCGAGCGGCTGGAGCAGGTGCGACGTATGAGAGGGCATACAGAGCGTAATAATCTTGTTCTCTGCGCAGTACTTATCGAACTCAGGCGTTGCGTGGCTGCCGTGGCCGTCAAGGATGAGTAGTCGGTAGGCCCCTATCGTACGGGCTTCAGTATGTCGGTGGAAGTGCTTTACCCACTCGAAGCCTAGGTCGTCCGTAGTCCAGCCGTTGTCGCTAACAGCGATAGTCCAATCAGGTGGTAGGCCTTGATACCAGCTAGCTTGGTGGAGCTTCCCTTGCAGGATCACGAAGGGTGGGATAGACCAGCCAGACGCGTTGATACACTCAATCGTCGTTACCCACTCGCGATCACCTGGCTGTATAGTCGCCGCACGGCCGACTGTCTTAGAGCTTGTAACGACTTTTGACGTCGCAGCGATACCCATCAAGAAGCCAGTCTCGTCAAAGTTGTAGATATCTGTATCGAGGATGCCGTATGACTGGCGCGTCTCCTCTACGAGCTTGAACCACGCGCGGATCGCGACAGGGTCTTCAGATCTTGCGCGCTGTGAGTGGAACTTGCGATTCCACTTAGTCTGGAGCTCTGCCTGGCGCTTGCCAAAGCGCGACACCCACTTCTCGCCGACTGATTGTGGAGGTGGCTCTTGGCCCGCGCGGCGAGCAGATTGTCTGCCATTCGTCGTACGTTGATAATATGGGGCGGAAATCCGCGTCGGTCGAGGTCTAGGATCCACTCTACTAGGGATTGCTCCTCAGTAGGGTGTAGCTTTCGTTTCTGAACGTTGGCGATAGCTTGAGGGCGAGCACCTCTGGTACGGTCGCGGATAGTCGTTTCAGGGACATTACCGTATTCGGCCACTCAACGCACAGACCCCACTCAACGCACAGTTAGCACTAAAAATCGTATATTTTCAACACCTCATAACTCCACCAATATGGACCCGATCGACGCAGCTGTTGAAGCTTTAAAATCCCTGGAGCTAGGAGAACGTCCTAATATATCCCAGGTTGCTCGGGAGTACGGCGTTGAGCGGTCGCGGCTCTCGAAGCGCTATCGAGGGGTTCAGGGCACCTATGCAACTCGGGCCGAAAAAAAGCGACTCCTCAACAATACACAGGAAAAACAGCTACTACAGTACATTGATAAGCTGTGTGTACAAGGCCTACCCCCTACGAGAGAGATAATACAAAATTTCGCTGGAGAAATAGCACATTAAGAGCCAGGAAATCACTGGGTTAATCGCTACATTGCGCGGCATCAAATTGACCTTATATCGCGATGGACATCTGGCATCGATAGCCAGCGCTACAAAGCCAATTTAGCCTTTAAATACGCCCTCTATTTCAAGCTTTTAGATGATAAGATCAAGCAGTACAACATCGCACCGTTAAATATATACAATATGGATGAGAAGGGCTTCTTGATCGGGGTAGTGTCAAAAATGAAGCGCGTGTTCTCTCGACAGCGATATGAGCAAGGAGGCGTTAAGCAGGTACTCTAGGACGGCAATAGAGAGTGGATAACGACGATAGCTTATATATGCGCCGACGGCAGCTCTCTAAAACCTGCCCTAATATATCAGGCGGCTTCTAGCAACATCCAGGACACATAGCTACAAGATTTTAATCCTCAAGAGCACCAGGCCTTTTTCGCCTCATCACCATCTGGATGGACAAACAACGAACTTGGGATTGCCTAGCTTAAGAGGTGCTTTTAAGAGGAGACTAAGAAGAAGGCAAAGCGCGACTATTAACTCCTAATTCTTAATGGGCATGGCTCACACGTTACTATAGAGTTTATCGAGTTCTGCAATTAAAATTGAATCCTCCTAGCTATCTACCCGCCGCATTCAACTCATACGCTACAGCCTCTAGATGTCTGCCTTTTTAAGCCTCTTTTAGCTGCATATACAAAAGAGCTCTCTGAATTCATGTACAACAGCTAAGGACTCACATCTATCACTAAGCGCGACTTCTTCCGCTTCTTCTATAAGGCATATAGAGTTGCATTCGCTAAAGAAACAATCATTAACGCCTTTAAAGTTACTGGCATCTCTCCACTAAATAGCAACGCTATATTGAAGAAATTTAAGGATCTAGAGCCTAAGAGGCCATTAAGTAGCGATAGCATGTTGTTAGTACTCTCTGCAAGCAATTGGCGTAAAATTGAAGGACTTCTACAACAGGTAGTTGAGGATCTTAATGATAAACGCGTCTCGCAGCTGTCTCACACAATACACGCAATAGCGACTTAGAAACAGCTCGTCTAGCACGAAAACGATCGCCTTAGAGATGCCCTTTTCAATAAGAAGAAGCGCCGTAAGCGTGGCAAGGCATTACTACTTGAACCCTTTGAGAATTACGCTGGCGGCGCCGTCTTCTAGTTGCTATTAAAAGTTGAGGCTGCCCGCAATCGCTAGGCTGAAAAAGACGCCAAAGCAGAAGAACTACAACACCAGAAGGAGCGCGACAAGCTAGCTAAGGAGTAGAAAAAGTAGGAGAAACAGGCTATGCTTGAGTAGAGGGCGCAGAAAAGGATGGCTGCAAAAGAGGTTAGGTTGCAAGAATAGTAGAGGAAGGCGGCAGAGCGCGAAGAAGATCTACTTGCGCGCGCAGCTGAAAAGCAACTCAGGACTGATATACAATTGGCCAAAAAGGGTAAGGCGCGTAGCCTTGAGGCTCCTGCACCTCCTGCTCATGTTATTTAAGACCTAGAGGTTGATGTTGAGGATCTATTAGTTATTGAAGGGGTGGTGGAGGCATCCGGCCCATTAACGCGCACTCGCAAAGTACGCCTCCTACAGAGGTATCACACGTAGTTTATCGTTGCCAATCGATTTATCAAGCTTCTGCAAATGCTACTCTAAAAAATCTAGTGATTTTACGATATATATAGAGCTCTGCAGCTTCAAAAGTAATAGTGGTGGCTATCCTCAAACTGTGCGTTGAGTGGGGTCTGTGCGTTGAGTGGCCGAATTCGGTATATAGTCGCGCAGCCTGGCGGCGACTCTTAACCTGCTTATTCTGAATCGCCTGCATTGAGAGACTAAGTCTCCCTTCTTTTTGAGCCTGCTGGACGTGCTGGGGGAGCGGCATTGCGAGAGTTGTGAGAGGACGCGTCGCGATTTTGGTGGGGTGCGCGGATGAGTGATCTGCGCGGATGAGTGATCTGCGCGGATGAGTGATCGAACACGTTATCAGGAAGCCTGATTCATCAAAGTTGTAGGTGTCCTTATCCGTAATGCCGTACTTGACTTTGATGCCCTCCACAAGCTTGAACCACGCGTTTATAACCTTAGGACCTTCCTGTCGTGCCCTCTGGTTGTCGTATGACCGAGACCAACGCGTTTTAACTTCACGTCTGCGCTTGATAAACCTGTCTGTCCAGTTAATGCCAACAGGTGGCTTTCCTCTCTGTAAACGTAGTGAATCGGCCATTGTGCGTATCATAAGCTTCGTAGGAGGGAATCCACGCGTGTCCAGCTCGATTATACGATCAACAAGCGCCTGCTCCTCAAGGAGAGTAAAATTCTTTGATTTAGGTGGGTTATCGCGTCGTGCAGTCGTTCCGTTGTTATACAGCCCTGCTGCTGCTCGCTCTGTAAGATTTGGGTCTTGTTCGATAGCTCTAATAGCAATAAGTAACCGAGCTTTATTAGATGGCTTAGAAGACATGGTAGGTGGTTGTATTATGACGGTATTGTTGGTGATGGTGGGGTCTTGGCAAAGGTGGCGCGCTCACTGGTGTGGGTCACTCGCTGGTGAACCACGTTATAGCTATTAATTTCATATACGCGCTTAGTAAGCGACTTGTAAAGTTATTATAAGTTAATAATTGTCTACTAGAGGGACCTAAATCCGCTAATGCTAGCAGCACTCTCTAGAGTCTTACACATCTTATAAAACTCTTAACATGGATGGCAAGCGAGCGGCGCAGGCAAGCGAGCGGCGCACCCCATCAACTTTTCGCACCTTTGAAGTCGCGCAGCTCAACCACAATATAATATACTATATAGATTTTGATACAATAGATTAAGCAGTATTTAAAGTATCTTTTTGCACGTACGTGAGTTATGCCCAAGCTCTCTGCACCTTGTGCAGCGCGCCGAAACCTGGCGGCTCAGGCCTGATCGCTCTCCACTTTGACGCTGTTCATGCTCTATCTGCTGGTCAGCCGCCTTTTGAGCAAGTATATTCTCTCCCTCTCCCTTTGTTAAGGTCCCCTGCTTCTGTATCCGCTTCTTTTTGCGCTGTCTACGCTTAGTTGCTGCCTCATTGGCTCTCTCAAGGCTAGTAATCCGATCGCGCATAAGCTCAGCTGAGAGCATCATTACTTCAGCACCCTTCTTAAGTTGATTAATCGCCTGAATAATAGAGGCAGGCGAGGAGCTCTTGTGCCGTTGAACGCGCTCACGGATTAGAGTTGATTGAGCCTCAAGCTCACGTATGTTGCTCGGCGTTTTGGCTTCCCAGAGAGCCTCTGGCAGAGCAGCTGGTGAAGGCGTACGAAGCTGCACATCCAGCTTTGACAGAACAGCTTCAGGCTGGAGAGGAACAAGGCCTGCGCCTCGAAAGGCTGAACAGATATTGGCTGATGTAAATGATTGCTCAAAGGCTGTCTTGAAGGCTGGCAGGAATTCAAGCTTCGTGATGTGGTTGATGTAGTTACGGATCAGAGCCTCAACCTCTCGGCTGTACGCGCGCTTCAACGGCGAGAAGCAGCCCACATCAAGTGGCTGCAGCAGATGCGAGGAGTGAGGCGGCATGCAGAGCGTGTAGATGTTGTTCTCCTTGCAGAGCTGTTGAAATTCAAGAGAGTGGTGGCTCGCATGGCCATCAAGGATAAGCAGCCTACGCGTGCCAACAATCCGGGTCTCTGTATGCTTGATAAAGTGCTTTAGCCACTCAACTCCAAGCTCGTTCGTCGTCCAGCCGTTGTCGCTAAGAGATATAGCCCAATCGCGCGGGATATCCTCCTCGTACCAAGCAGATAGGTGGTGCTGGCCAGCAAAGATGATAAACGGTGGGATAGCCCAGCCAGCAGCGTTGATTGCTTGGACAAGTGTCACCCACTCGCGGTTCCCAGGCTGGACAGCCTTTGGCCGGCCTCTCCTCTCTAACCCTGTAACAACGAGCTGAGTCGTAATCTTGCCCATCATGAAGCCAGCCTCATCAAAATTGTAGACGTCCTCATCGCAGATGCCGTACCTGGCCTTAGTCTGCTCTACAAGCTTGAACCAGGCGCTAATTAGGATAGGATCCTCACAGAGAGCTCTCTGTCTATCGTAGGCTCGGTTAAAACACGTCTTAAGAGAGTCTGTACGCCTAACAAAGTTGGCTGGCCACTTCTGTCCAACCTGGCCTGCGCCGCGCGCAGCTAGCAGCTTATCTGCCATATCGCGAATTGCTAAGTAGGTAGGCGAAAATCCACGTAGGTCCAGATCAAGTATATGACGAATTATCACCTCCTCTTCTAGCTGGGTGAGCTTCTTCGAGTTGGGCTGGCAATCGCGTCGCGTAGGTCTCCCAGCGCGTCGGCGGCGGAGCGTTGTTTCGGGTACATTGTAGACTGCTGCAGCAGCTCGGTTGCTTTGGATCTGGCTGGTATTAATTGAAAAGATGGCAAGCTGAACATCTGCTTCCTTTGAAGCCATTTGAGTGTTGTGGCGTGGAGTTGTTGTAGGACGCGTTTAGAGCGGGTGCGAAAGTTGATGGGGTGCGCCGCTCGCTTGCCTGCGCCGCTCGCTTGCCATCCATGTTATAAGACCTATATAATTGCGTAGACCTTCTCCTAATTGTTGTCTATTAATCGGTTATGTATAGGGTTGTACTCGCAGGGCCTGTTAACATTGTTATTGTTGCTGCTAGGGACCTCTAGGAGGCCATTAATGTCGCGGGCGCGTTGAATAAACTTTCGAATTGGATTCTTAAGCTCATAGCAGCGTAATAGCATAAGATAAACGCTGTGCCACCTAATCCTGCTGTCCTAAATTAAATTAAGGGTGCTAAAGGTCCATAACGCGTTATTGTTGTTAAGCGATTGTTATATTGTATAGAAAAGCTTATAACATTTATATAAGACGCATACTGCGTTTACAAAATTGTAGAGTTTTCTAACAACCCCATGCCTCTAGTATAATTAATATTGCTCCTAGGGCGACGCGTAGGCAAGCTTAGCTTTGAAATTGCTTACTCTATCGCCGTAAATAAGAGCTTTAATAATTAGGTTAATTATATAACCCGCGCAGCGTATACAGTGTTAATTTCCAACTTTAAGCCTAGTTTTGTCACGCAGGTACTTGATGAATCTAGTGCTGTTATTACTAGCATTGTTACCCACAAAATAGTGGAGTTTTAACTCAAATTTGTACTCTCTAATTAACGTACTTTGCACTCGAGTCGATCATTCCATCGAGTCGATCACTTTGCCAAGACCCCACCAAGTTCTGTACTATTCACGATAGTACAGAGTCAACACGAACTATTTTCGATAGTCCAAATAGGCCAATCTATTTAGAATCTACTTCTACAGGCTGCCTACAGGTTGTTTTGTTATGCCCGGGCTTGCCGCAGCGTCCACAGCGCCGTTAAGCAGATTCGCCTCCATTAGCGCGCACCCTCTTCTTCGCCTTTTGCCCATCACTGCGCGCCCCAAACTCCTTTAGAGTGGCCAGCCGCTGGCCCTCTTCAGCTGTGAGGACTCCTTCACGCTGTACTCGCTTTCTTTTATGCGATTTACGTCGCGTGGCGGCCTTATTAGTAGCTTGAAGTTTAGCGTTGCGTTTGGTTATCAACACTAAAGAATGCCCTATCAGCTTGGCGCCTTTGACGAGCTTTTCCACCGCCTCAACCATATAAGTTGGGGAACTATCTACATGCCTTTGAATCCTCTGCTTAACCAGCGTCGATTGCGACCCAAGTTCTGTACTATTTCGCGGAGTTTGCGACTCCTATGTACTATCGCGAATAGTACAAAGTGGAGGCGTACGCAGGCGGACGTCAAGCTGCGATATCACAACTTCTGGGTCGTGGGGCACTAGGCCAGCACCTCGAAAGCCTCCTTTGATATTACTTTCAGTAATTGAAGCCTTAAAAGCAGCAATAAAGCAAGGTAGGAACTCGATTTTGGTGATGTGCGTGATGTGGTTGCGCATCAGATTCTCGGCTTGGCGCCCATACGCCTTCTTTAACGGCGCAAAACAACCCACGTTAAGTGGCTGCAAGAGGTGCGACGAATGTGGAGGCATATAGAGAGTAATAATATTACTCTTTTTGCAGTAATCCTGGAATTCGAGCGAGTTGTGACTTTCGTGGCCATCAATAATGAGCAAACGTGCTCCACTAGTAGTACGCCTCTTTGTATGCTCATCAAAGTGCTTTAGCCATTGTAGACTAAGCTCATTTGTCGTCCAGCCGTTCTCAGAGACTGCAATAACCCAATTATGAGGTAGATCCTTCTCCTTATACCAGGCGGAGAGGTGGTGCTTGCCCCCGAAGATAATGAAGGGTGGGATCCACCACCCCATTGCGTTGATGCCTTGGATGACTGTTGTCCACTCCCTATTGCCCTGCTGCACCTGCTTTGGCTGTCCTCGACGCTCAGAGCCTGTGACTACCGCTCCAGTCGATATTATGCCTATTATAAAGCCAGACTCGTCGAAATTGTAGGTGTCCTTATCCAGGATACCATACTTGGCCTTCATGTTCTCCACAAGCCGGAACCAGCCTCGTATCACCTCAGGATCCTCCTAAAGGGCTCTCTTGTAGTCGTACTTTCGATTGAACTTGACTTGAAGCTTTAGCTGGCGCTTAACAAAGTTATAAGGCCACCTCTGGCCAACTGGCTCGTAGTGGCGTGCAGCCAGTAAAGAATTGGCCATATCTTTTATAGCATCAAGCCGGGGCGGAAATCCTCGCGCGTCTAGGTCGAGTATATGCTGCACAATCACCTGCTCCTCTCTTATAGTAAGTCTTATTTTGTTGGGTGCGCAGTCGCGTCTAAACGTCTTTCTGGCGCGTTAGTTGCTAAGTGTACTTTGAGAGACGTTATAGAGGGCTGCAGCGCGTCGCTGAGAGAGTGTCGCGTCTTGTTTAATAGCCTGGATCGCAAGCTGTATACGCGCTTCTTTTAACGCCAGTGGTTTGTTGTGTGGTTGAGGCATCGCGTTGTACTATTGCTGATAGTACGTTTTGGTGGGGTCTTGGCAAAGTGATCGACTCGATGGAATGATCGACTCGAGTGCAAAGTACGTTACCTAGAGTATAAGCTAGGCTTGCGCAGCTACTATATAGTCTCTAAAAAGGTTACAAAAGCTAATAAGTAGGTTAAGTTATTAGTGTTTTGCATCTAAATCACTATAAGTTACTATAAAAAATACGCTTATTAATAGAAATCTAGAGTGGAAAAACAATCTTACTAACAAAGTAAGCAATAACTCTAAGAAAGCTTATATTATTTAAAGATGTCTATATATCGCAACTTACACTAATTTTACTTTGCAAAAAGCGTAAAAGCTTTACAACCTTCTTTTTTTGCTTTGCTATACTGCTTTGTATATATTTCGCTAGCGTTATGGGGCTGCTTGGCAGTGCGCGCAAAAGGTCAGTTTAATTCCACATTATTGTCAGATACGTAAGTATCTTTAATGAGATGAGATGAAAGTGATGGATTTGATGATGAATTGATTGTCGAGTGATCTCTGTCGGAGAAGCTCAGCTATCGTACGCAATATCTATCTAGCGCTAAGACGCACTAGTAATAGTGCGGAGTAGTGTAACAGTAGTACGCCAGTCTCCTTTGTGTATTTCACAGTGATCTCACAGTGAAATCACTCTAAGTTACACCAACTGTCGTTATAAGGAGACTATGTGATCGGACGCACGTGACTACTAGATTTCACAGTGAAATCACAGTGATTTCTAGTGACCTGATATCTGACACACCCCCTCAGCTTGGATCCTTAGAGGGCTAAGCTAAACTATCTCTTGCGCAGTTATACTATTGCTCATAGTTCAAAAGCTTCCATCCTGTCTTCTAACTCGTTAAGGTCGGCCTCTTAGTCGGTAATCCTTTCCCTAACGTCTTTAAGTCCTAGTTGATTTAAGAACTTGGTCTATATGGCGGCTGGCAGAGCTTTTGTAAGACTATCTGCTGCCATTTCTTCTAATTGCTAGTACTGGACTTTGATAGCTCTACGTACTACTTCTTGTCGAAGCCAATGATTGTGTATGTCAACATGCCTGAGCTTAGTTTGCAATTTGGCGATGTCCTTAGTAACAAGTCGAATAGTTTGTTAGTTATCGCAATTAATAGTAATTGTTAATAGCGACAGTTTGATCTTAAGTTTATTAATTAACTAAGCTGTAAACAGTGCCTCTTTTGCAACTTGTGAAAGTGCTAGCAACTTAGCTTTAGTTATCGAAGTAGTAACAGTGTCTTGTTTGTTTGCCTTCTAGGCGACAAGGCCACTAAACAATTTAATAATATACCCCTATAAGCTCTTTCTATTAAGGGTGTTGTCTGCAAACAACGCGTCGCTCGCAACCTCGTAAGTGTCTGCTCCTCCAAATCGTAGCCCTAGTGATCGGGTGGATAATAGGTATAGCAGTACGCGGTCGGCGGCGTTGTGATGGTCGTCGCTGGGGTTTGAAAGGAAGCGCGATAATTAGGAGCTTGCAAAAGCTATGTCCAGGCGCGTGGTTACTGCAGCGTAGAGGATTAATCCCACCTTCCGCTAGTACTAATTAATCTCTGCTATTGTGGCAAGTCCTTCTTAAGGTAATAGTTCAACTGCTAACATTAGGGTATCGTGTTTAAGGTCGCGTTGGTTAATTAGACAACTAATCTTGTCCACGTAGGACCTCTGTGATAACTAGAGTTGCCTGTTGGCACGGTCTCTAACAACTTTAATGCCTAGGAACCACTATAGATTGTTACCACTAGTTAGGGTGAACTTTGTACCTATCTTTTTTATTACTGTATTGGCAGCGTGCTTTTGATCTTTCGAGTATGCGATGATGAGGTCGTCTATATAGAAGAAGATGATGATGCTGTCTTTGATTATACAGCAAGGTTTGTGTGGGACTGCGGTAAAACTGAGATCCTTAAGCGCACTAGTGAATTCTCTCTGCTATAGTAGTGGTGAGATGCGTAAGCTATACAGTGCCTTGTGTAACTGTAGGATGGTGCCTCTTTGGGTATAACCTTAGGGCATCCGTATGTAGATTTCTCTATCCAGGTTCGCGTGGACGAAGGCGTTAGTAACGTCGTACTGGCTTAGCTCTAGGTCAAACTGAGCCGCTGTTGACATAAGCAGGCGAAATGATCTACCTGCGAGTGTTACGGCATAGGTATCTTGTGTAGTAAGATGGTGTTGTTAATTTCCGCGCACTACTAGCCTTGCCTTGCACTTCTGTAATCTGTAATGTTTATTAAGTTTGTAGGTATATACCTACATACAGTTAAGAATCTAGTAACTATGTAATCGCACTAAGGCTGCAGGCACCTCGCTCTAAGACCTCATTTCTTTGTGACTTTGTAGATAGGATCGCTCGGCATCCTTCCACATTTTAAATAATAGATGATTATCTATCTAGGTTCTGCATAATAGAGGTTTTAGCAGTTAACTTTAATAGGGTTTCTTGCCTACTGTAAGCATGCGATTAAATTAAGCTTTGTTAAGTGGCTTCCCTTTGTATTTGCCTCTACTTCCTGCAAGTGTACCTGCAAGGAAGGCGGCTGCCCATAACACAGCGCGTTAATCTAGCTGTAGTATTCCTATAGGTAATTTTTAATTTGGTCCTATTCGAAACTCACCATTAATTAGGCAAGCAGTGCGATAGGCAGAGGTGTCTCTAGTGGTGTTAGGTAGGTGTAATTGATCTTCCTTCCTTAATAGTACCCTAGAGCACCCTCGTCCTCCTCGTAAGAGTTAATAATCAACTTATCCTTGTAGAAAGACTCTATATTTTTATGTTCTAGTAGTGAGGGCGGTAGCTCCACTATTTAGGTCCATGCAGCAATCTCTTTAGTAGTGCTGTGCATAAGGTTGTCCAACAGGTCTTCTTATTTACCTAAGAACACTTGATTTTTGTTAAAGATAACGTCGCGTGTGCTAATAACTTTGTTAAGTGGAGGTATCCATACTCTCTAGATGTTTGTTGATCGATAGCCTACTAGGTAACTAACCTATGCCTTTAGGTCGAGCCTTTAGAGCTTGCTCTTGCCGCGTTTTATATCGTTAGTTAAGACAAAAGCTTTATAGCTGTAGGCTCTAAGGTAAGCCTGGTTTAGTTTCTTTAGTTGGGTGACGATGCCGTTTTGGTAGGCAACTATTGTAAAAAATACTTTGTGTGGTGATTGCTATTAATTGGCGTAGTTTGGCGTTCGATTATACAGGTATACGGCCGCTCGTGTGATCTCTGGCCATAGTGTCCAGGGGAGGTTGGCGTCAAGTCGCATTGCACGGCTCTTTTCCTTGATTACACCCCCTAAGCGTTCAGCCCCTCTATTTTGAGCTTGGGTATTGGGTGCTGAAGGCTTAATAACAACCCCTTTATTAACACACCACCTGTGAACGTCTTATTTAACTAAGAAAATCTCATTGTCGGATTCGATAACTTTTATAGTCACCTTAAACTGTACTTTTATAAATAGTACAAATTCCTTCAGCAGCTTAATAATTGTTCGTGCTAGTCGATTGTCTTTAAGGTAGAAGTCCCAAGCTATGCCTAAGAAACGATTGGAGATAAGCATCATACTCTTTTCGCTGGTTAAGCTCTTATCTTCAAAGTTGTAAAAGTCTATAGCGACTCTCTCTCCTAGGCCATTGTTGATTTATCTAGCCTAATGTCTAATTTATCGCCTAAGCTTTAATCTGCCGCAAGCGTCGCATTGGACCGTGGTCAACCCTTTAATACGTACCCCTTCACTGTGATTCACTGTGTGCTCCAGTGCCTGAGGGCCTGGGTGGCCTAGTCGTTTGTGCCATGTGATGGCGTTCACCTTCTGCGCTCGTCGTGCGGTGCGCGAGGTAAATTTGTGTGTAGCGTACGTACTATTGATCGTGGTACAAGTTAATTTTAATGTTGGTATGAACTCCAGTACCCATTGATTGTAGATTTCTTGGAGTTTGGCCAGGATCGTATTGTCTCGTCTCCTGATTGTTGTTGGGTCTAACTTAGTGTCCCACTAGAGGCCTTGCCTTCGGAGTAATTGGAAGGACACTAGGTTGCAAAGTAGACCAGGACAGTAGGCGACGTTGTCTAACCTTACTAAGCAATTTCCCTCCTTACTCTTGACGTGAAGATGGACACTCCTATATCCCCTTATCTATGCTTGTGATAATCCCGCCCATACGAAGTCTCCTGGCGATAGTGGTCGCTATAAGACGAAGCGATTAATGTCATTAAAGATGTGGTAGGTTGTGCCAGAATTGAGGATCGTAGAGTCACGTAGTGGGTATGTGTTTAGGTCTAAGTAGTAGGAGGCTGCGATAGCATTAAAGCTCGCTAAGAGGACAGTGATCTGTCTGCTATCTAGTTATTCATCGTTAGTAATCTTAGTGATTCGAGTTAGAGTAGGGGTCTTTAATTGTTTAATCTTTGGTGTCTGTGACTTTTAACGCTTTATAGATCTCATGCGCTCTATAAGTATAGGGTCATTCTCTAACCTATATATTATAACCGCCTCTATAGCAGGCTTTAGTTTAAACTATTTAGGTTGTTTGTTGGGGAATGCGTAAAAGCAGTCTTTCAGACTATGGCGTTGTTCACAAGCAGGGCACTTGGGGTTTAATTCCTCTTGGCCTCCAACTGCTGTTGGCTCATCGTTAGTGACTCGTACGGACTGCTTGGATTTGGCTTTAGGGCCAGCTTTATTGGCGCGTGATCTGCCTCGCTTGGGTAATGCTGCTTCATCCACAGGTTGGGCGTCCCTAGCTGCGGCCTAGGTGGTTACACTACTGTTAGCGAGAGATAGTCCTACAACAGCAAAGGCGCCCCTTTGTTTACCCTTAATTAGGTGCTGTATTACTATTTGTTCTTAGAAGAGTTTTACTATCTCTTTTCTATTAATAGTCTTGTCCTTACTTCTATGTTGCAGAAAGGTTGTAACCTATTAGGATGCGATATTGGTGACCGCTTTCATGAAATCTTGTTTAACTAAGTCTAGCTCCTGAAGCTCTGACACACAATTGTACTCAGCTTCTGTAGCCGCATAATTGTACTCAGCGAGCTAGGTGTACTATAAACCGACTAATCTTATTGGTTTAAGAGCGTCTTAGTACCTGATCCTTGCTCTTCTTTATTCATCGTGTTGGTTAACCCCAACTGTTTTTGTGAGGTTCTTAATCCATTGTCTAATTAATTCACCTAGGGTGCAGCAATTGGACTGTAAATGTGCCGAGGTGGTGGTTTGAATGAGAATAACCAGCTTATCTAGGTTCTCCTTCTCCTGTTCGTACTTTCGATCTAGGAGCTTGTAGATTTCGAGTTGATTCTTATAGAAATCGGTATCGATTTTGTACGCCTTTTCGCCAGCCGGCGATAGGTGCGACGGTAGCGATGGACGGGCGTTGTTGGTGTTTCCGTTGACGAAAGCGGGAGCTGGTTGATAGGCACCAATATTCGGTGCGACTGGCATGACCGGTTCTGCCATCGGTTCATTGTTGAGGGATGGGTCAATAAGATCCCATGCTTTCAACGACTGGGCTTGGGAATTGATTTGCCTCAGCCATGGTGTGTAGTTCGAGTAATCGGTCAGGATCACTGTGGGATCCCTGAGTGTTGATAGAGACATGATTTTTGGTTTGATTGAGGCAGTGAGACTCTTAATTGTCAGATACGTAAGTATCTTTAATGAGATGAGATGAAAGTGATGGATTTGATGATGAATTGATTGTCGAGTGATCTCTGTCGGAGAAGCTCAGCTATCGTACGCAATATCTATCTAGCGCTAAGACGCACTAGTAATAGTGCGGAGTAGTGTAACAGTAGTACGCCAGTCTCCTTTGTGTATTTCACAGTGATCTCACAGTGAAATCACTCTAAGTTACACCAACTGTCGTCATAAGGAGACCATGTGATCGGACGCACGTGACTACTGGATTTCACAGTGAAATCACAGTGATTTCCAGTGACCTGATATCTGACAATTATAAGGCCCTAGGTGGCCACTAAAGTCGCCATTTTGAAGCTAAGATCCCCTATAATAACCTAGTTAACAAAGGCGCTCTATAACTCCTCTTCTTGCCACGGCAAATGGGATATAGTAGATCTTGCCCTAGCGGCAGCTATAAAAGGACTTTTAGGCTGTATAGTCGCCATAGTGGGCAGCAACCCAGTATTAGGATTAATTAGGTGCACCTTTTTAAGGTGTTGTTTAACATGAGTTGTACTGTTAACCTTCTAATAATTAGGGGACTTTCTATTAAGGTAATAGTCCCTGCAAAGCCAGTACGAGTTCTTACTAACCATATCATCCTCTAGGTACTCCAGCTCAGCTCTATACCGCCAAATTGTAGCCAGATTGCGCTTGCCTTTAAGCTGGCCTTTATGGCGGACCTAGTACCCAACACAGCCAGGCTTAAGGCGACGGCTGCTGTGCTAAATATAGCGCCAATTGACGTTAAAGAGCTCCCTAGAACAGAGCTCTAGATGCTACACGTGGCTCCTTTATACGGGCGTTAGAGTACCTAGGGTGCCCTTACACAACTAGGACTAAGACAACTCACCCAACAAAGGCAGCGCGTCAACAGCAGTGGCGGCGGCAGCAAGCCTTTTTAACACAGTAGCATAGTGTGGGCGATAATTAAGAGTACTTTAAGATAATTGCGAGGCCTGGGACCATATATTACGCAGCATATTGTAGGTAAAAGTTAATAGGTTATTGCAAAAGGAGCATAAAGGAGCACTGCAAAATTTGCTATAATAAACGCCTGTTAGACGTCCTTGCGATCCAAGCGCGTACTACACTAAAAAGGGCGTAAAAACAGCCCAAAACAGCTCTCTAAAACACTAAAATCGCGACTTAAAAACACCCAAATCACGCGTCAAAATCTCTAAAAGATGCTACTGTACAGCCGTACTACGGCGTAAAACGTATACAAACTACGCTACGCTACGGCCCAGGGCAGAGCGTATTACGTACGGCTCACGTGATCGCTACGGGTCGTAGTTGTACGCCGTACTACGCTACGTTGGAAGCCCTGAATACTAGATTACGCCCTATAACTATAGTATAGCCTAAAAATGTGTTTACGGGCTGTATATACTAAGATCCTTCCTAATTAAGTAATTAGTAATTGTTTTCTAGTGTTAAAGTTGTTAAAAAGTTGTCTTTTTAAGAGATTAACTTTACAAGGTTAAAAAGGTTACTTTTAACAACTTTTTAACAATACTAAAAGGTTGCGTTAAAAGCTTATAAAAAGGCTTCTATAGAGCTATAATTACGCCTTATCTATATACAAATTATAGCTACAGTACAGCCTAGAAGGCAGCTACGTACGTACAGCGTACAGGACATACTACAGGACGTACTATTACGCGTAGTACAGTACGTTGTCAGCGCTGTTCCAAACTTCGGCCTGCAAGGTCTCCGCTATGATACGGCGACTCATCTATGGGGAAATGGGATCACCGTCGTAGAAGGACCGCATTGGAAGCATGGAAGTGCATTAATCAGGTCTTCTTTCGATGTCGTACACATTGCTAATCTGGAGCGGCTGAGAAAACACACCGATCTGTTTCTGAGCCTCCTTCCAAAGGACGGTGCCACAGTTAACCTCGTTCCGTTATTTAAGCGCCTGGTAAGAACTGTTGGTCAGATCTTGTGAAAGTACTAATTGACATATCTAGATACTCGACGAGTGAGTTTATCTTCGGTGAGGCTATGGGGGCGCTCAAAGAGTCCAAAGAGTGTGAAGTCTTCATGAATACCTTCGAATATGCGCAGCGTGGGACTGGTATCCGGTCAGTCCTCGGCCGACTCAAGTTTCTCCATCGGGACAAGAAGTGGTGGGAAGCTTGTCAAGAGGTGACTGATTATGCGGATAAGCATGTGGTCCTAGCCTTGGGTCGCTTGAGAGACGAGGACCACAAACGTGGATCGCAAGAACGCAGTGAGCCCCTGCGCTTGGTGGACGAAATGGCACGCGACACTCAAGATAGAGTGACCCTTCGCTCCCACATCATTAGCGTGTTCAGCCCAGCTCATGATGAAGCCGCCACTACCTTGACAAATGTAGTCTTCCATCTGGCTCGCAACCCCAAGGTTTGGGACAAACTGAAAGCGGAAATCGAACCCTCTAAAGACGAGACGTTGACTTATGCACTGTTGAATTCGTATCAGTACCTGGAATGGGTGTTGAAGGAAAATGGGTTACACTTTCTTCTGTCAGATGAAAACTTGTGTATGTAACTGACCGATTCTCCAGCACACGGATTGACTACGATTGCGACGACCAACCAGCAGCAATGTGTTGAGACTACTATTTTGCTTTTCGGCGGTGGTCAAGACGGGTGTTCACCGTTATACGTCTAGAAAGGCGATATGGTGGAGATCAACTATCGTGCTATGGGTAGAGACAAGACTTTCTGGGGCGACGACGCGGACAGCTTCAAGCCTGAACGGTGGGAGACTATTCAACCGGATGGGAGTACACCCCCTTTGGAGGTGGGCCACGCTCGTGTCCCGGTCAGCGTCTTGTCTTTACCGAGAGTGGTTACGTTTTGGTCATGCTGTCGAGAATGTTTGATAGGGTTGAGAATCGGGATCCTGAAGTTCGGTGGATGGAAAAGTTTCGTCTTACGGCTCAGAGCAAGAATGGCTGCATTGTTGCACTGATTCCGCGCGAAGAGTAGAACAACCGAATAGATGTGGTAGTGTTGTTTCTTAATAGTAAGATCTTTCCAAAGGGAAGTGTGTGTGTGTGTGTGTGTGTGTGTGTGTGTGTGTGTGTGTGTGTGTGTTACTCCGCTCCAGGTAGTTTGATGCAGTGCCGGGGTACCATATGTAGACCCGCGTAGCTGAACCTCTTCAGCTGCCACACGCACACACGTTCACCGCCCCCATCGAAGCGAAACGCACAACCAAAAAAATTCCCCGACTACGTATAACCTCTCCACCACCTCACCCACCCCCAAATATCCTCGTCTTAAAACCCCCCCTCGAGCACTAAGCCCCCTATTCCATCTGTAACCAGCCCCGCCTACCACCACCATGAAAACCCCCCTCCTCGCCACCCTCTTAGCAACAACCCTCACAGCTCGCGCCCAACCCTGCTACCCCAGATTCTGCGGCTGGCAAGTCGTCGACCAGCTCCGTACGCCCCCATCCCTTCAAGTTCCAACCTAACCAATACCCTAAGTCCCACCCCTAACACACCAGCAGACCGGTCCCAGAGCGACATCGCGCAAATGGTATGCGGTCGCACCGACACGTGCGAGGGCAAGGAGTGGAATTATGTGTTTAGCATGGGGCTTACGGGGGGATTGTCGGCGAGTGGGTTTTGTAAGAACGGGTGCTATGAGTGTAGGGGAGTTTGTGGGAGGGGTTCGGAGGGGTGTTGTCATTAGGGAGAGAGGTGGAGGGAAGCATGCATGCATGCGGGTGGTGCAAAAGTTGGGAGTTGTTCGTTGCGCGGGGCTCAAGCGTGGGAACTGGAAAATTGCTGCATTACTATGCTTCGAGCATAGTAAGTAAACGAGCATAATAGTAACAGACGTGAATGAACAACAGGCAAAAACGGCATCACGGCACTCACAAAGACGTGATCAGACCATCTAGGCCTCGAGCATACTAGTAAAAACACGTAGACCACTCAGCATGCCCATCAGATTTCCCGACAGACAAAGAACAAACACCTCACCATGAGATCCAGTAGACAAATCCAACAACCACCCGCACCATACCAAATGCTCAGCCTAGGCTGCCACCAAACAAAAAAAACATCGCCATTCCACGCATATACCCTACGAAGCGCGTACTTTCCACAAGCTCAAGTCGCAGTATCCGCATCCTATTCATAAAGCACCCTAGATGCGCGCTTTACTTTTGCGACTCACAACACCAACGGAGTGACTATCGCTTTTCGTCGTTGTATTCCAGAAGGCTAGAATCTACGTCTCTTACCACTGATGCCCAAGATGAAGCGACTCCTCCTCCTCCTCCTCCTCCTCCTCCTCCTCCTCCTCCTCAACCTCTCCCTCGCCCTCATCTCTGCCTCTCTATCTGCTATTATAAACTACAGCCTCCCAGACAGCGTGTACACCTGCACCCCGTCCACTCCCATTCCCACCCCCTTTCCCTCCCTCCCTCCCTCCCTCCCCACCACCTCATCCCAACCCAAGCCCGCACATCATATCCTACCTACCTACCTTATCCACCTACGTACTAACCCTCGAACCCCCCAGCCAAAGCCAACCTTGGGAATATCCCGTGCCCACCCCCAACAGGGTGCTTTACTCGCTTAGCCCAGATAAGGCGACGAGGTGCGCGACGTATTATAAGCCTAGGTGTAATCTAGGGGCCGTGTGGGAGGTTATGTCGTTTTCTAGGAGGGGGAAGGGGATGACGAGAGCTATTGGGAGTTGGAGGGAGGTGTTGGGTTGATAGGACTGTTGGTTGAGGAGGGGGAGGGGTGCGCTAGGATTTTTTTTATTTTTTTTATTTTTTATTTTTTGGAGGGAGGGGGAAAGATTAGTTGGTTGGTTGGTTAGTTGATTGATTGATAGATTGATTTGTAGGGATGAGGTTTGGAAGAGATAGAGGACTTCTCATAAACTCAAAAACCAACTCCATTCACGCACACTATATACCCATTTTGAATCCACAATCATCATCGTCATCATAACCATGATCTAGACATACTCCAATCTCCCACATAATCATCACATTTTCCACCCCTCAATCACGGACACCATACCGAGGTCGTCCAATTAGCTCCAAGACGCGCACACATGTACATGTAAAGACAGATCCTTCCCATCCATCGATTTAGTCACAGTCCTGGCAGCGAGCTCAAGTCCACGGTACGCCATGCAAGCCGAAGTAGCGACAAGCCCACGGCCACGCGCCAGAGCAAGAAACATTCAAGCCTTCCAAGTTTGTAATACAATGGGCTCACTTGACAAGCTTGCAGACAAGGTCGCCAGAGTCGACCGAGTCGCCTTCGCGGACGGAGAGGTCGTCGATCTTGCCAGAGTGCGGTGCCGAGATGACCATTTCCTGAAATCGTCGTTAGCTATCATGTCTATAAAGAAATACATAGGTAAACTCACCATCTTCATAGCGCTGAGAACGGCAATAGGGTCGCCCTTCATGACATCGCTGCCGTCCTTGACACGGACCTCTACCAGCACACCAGACATGGGCGAGCCAACCTGGCTGGTATCCGTAGGATCGGCCTTGGGCCTTCGGACATTCTCGATGGCGGCGTGCTTATCCTCGACGGAGACGACACGAGTCTCGCCATTCATCTCGTAAAAGACTTCACGGAGACCAGTCTGCTCGGAAATCGGACCGATTGCGAGGAGCTTCAGGATCAGCACCTTGCCCTTCTCCAGCTCGACGTGGAACTCCTCGCCAACCTCAGGGCGGGACAGGAAGTAGCGAGTAGGCAGCACCGAGAGGTCACCGTACTTGGAGGTCCACTTCTTGTAGTCATCAAAGACCTTGGGATACATGGTGTAGGAAGCGACGTCGCATTCGGTAGCGTCTCCCCACTTGGCCTTGATATCGGACTTGATCTTGATAAGATCCATAGGCTCGAGGTAGAGCCCAGGGCGCTTGTCCATCTTTCTACGATCACGGAGAGCCTGCGAACGGAGTGGCTCCGGGAAGCCACCGTAGGGTTGACCCATAAGACCTTCGAAGAACTCGAGGACGGAGGACGGGAAGTCAAGCTGCTCGGCCTTGTTGAGGACATCGTCGTAGGACAGGTTGTTGGAAACCATGAACTGCGCCAAGTCACCAACGACCTTGGATGTGGGAGTGACCTTGACAATATCACCAAGCAGATCGTTGGCATGCTCATAGGCCTTCTTCGTCTGTGCCCACTGCTCACCAAGCCCCTGCTGTGAAGCCTGGAAGATGAGATTGGTAAGCTGGCCACCAGGAATCTCGTGCTCGTACACTTCGGGGTCAGGGCCAGTCAGACCAGCTTCGAACGGAGAGTAGAGCAGGCGTAGCTGCGCCCAGTAGGCGTCCAGGCTGCGGATCATGTGCGCATCAAGGCCAGTGTCCTGGTCAGTTCCCTCCAGAGAGGCGAGGATAGCACCAATGCTGGGCTGCGAGGTCATGCCGGACATGCTGTCAATGGCAGCATCAACAGCATCTGCACCGGCCTGGGCGCATGCGACCATGGACGCTACACCAGTACCTGCCGAGTCGTGCGTGTGCACGTGAATCGGAAGATCGGGGTACCTGATTGTAGTCAGCATTGTCGCATACGTACAGTACTAGACAAAAGTTTGAGTACAGTGTGTTACCTCGGGATTCGCGATGCCAAGGCTAACTGTCCTAAAACTTTTGTCCTGTAGCTGTAGCTTTTTACTTGGGGGTAACTTACTTCTTGCGGATAGCGCCAATAAGCAAGGTAGCAGCACGAGGCTTGAGCACACCAGCCACTGAAGATTGTTAGCTATAAACTCTATATGTTGTGATACGATGAACTGGATAAGAAAGGGGATGACAGACTGTCTTTCAGGCCTAGTATATGTGCGCCCATGCCCACGATCTTGTCGACAACATCAAGATAGTACTCAAGGTTGTACTTCTTCTTAGGGTTCAACATATCGCCACTGTAGCATACTAGTCAAAGTTAGTATTTGATGCCATGCATTTCCGACATAGCCACGTACCGGTACCCTCAGCAACACCTCCAGCCTTGAGCACAGCCTTGACACCAACCTCGAGCTGCTCAACATCATTGAGCGCATCAAACACGCGGAAGATATCAACACCGTGCTTCTTCGCCTGCTCACAAAAGTGGAAAATGGCATTGTCAGGGAGCGAAGAATAAGCAACACCGTTGGCGCCGCGGAGAAGCATCTGGAAGGGGATGTTGGGTACGAGCTTCCTCATCTTCCTCAGCCTGTCCCACGGATCCTCGTAGAGGAAGCGCATGGCCACATCGAAGGTAGCTCCACCCCAGCACTCCAGAGCCCAAGCGTTGGCGTACGCATGGCTGGTCTCCTTGGCGATGCCGAGCAGATCGACGGTTCGCACACGGGTAGCGAGGAGAGACTGGTGAGCATCGCGCCAGGTGGTGTCCATGATGAGGCAGCCCTTGTGGGCGCGGACAGCCTTGGCGAAGCCCTCGGGACCCTCCTTGAGGAGAATATTGCGCCAACCACTCGTAGCTGGTGCGGAGGTGTCGACTTTGTTGCCATGCTGGTCGATGATGGCTGGGACCTTGATCTCGCCCCTGAATTTGGGCTCGCCAGTCTGTCCCTTGACTTGACTACCATTGACAGCAAGCTCTCCAAGATATGCGAGCAGCTTCTGAGCACGGTTTTGAGAGCCGATGAGCTCGAAGAGGGCAGGGGTGTCGTCGATAAAAGTCGTCCAGCACTGTCCCTCGATAAAAGTAGGATGAGTCAGGAGCTTGAGCAGGAAAGGAATGTTGGTCTTTACACCACGGATACGGAACTCGACCAACGCACGGATCATTTTTCGACGCACAATCTCGTATGTGGAGCCACGGCACGAGCATTTGACAAGCATACTATCATAGTGAGGAGCTTGAGTACAATTAGCAGACATCCTTGACGTACACGTACTGGACAAAAGTTTGAGTACAGTTGGCCTTCGTATCGCTCATCCTGGAGTAACACAGGTAACACAATGCACTAAAACTTTTGTCCTAATACTTCATTCTGGGTCAACTCACTGATGATAGCACCGGCAAAACCATTGCCACCGTCCAAACGAACTGAATAGGAAGATTAGCCAGCCGATGATGATGGTAAGTGAAGGGGCTCGACATACCTCCGTTACCACCCGCAGAGCGGTACACTTCAATCTTTCCAGTGTCCGGCGAGAAGCCGTTGGCAGGGTCTTCAGTTGTGATGCGGCACTGGAAGGCAAAGCCTCGGGTGGAGATGTGGTCCTGGGTCAGACCGAGCTGCTCCAGGGAGGCACCAGCGGCGATCTGGATCTGAGCCGCGACGATGTCGATGCCGGTGACTTCTTCGGTGATGGTGTGCTCGACTTGACTGTCATAGTATTAGCAATCGTTCACTGTGGCGGTCGGGTTGCGAAGTCGCGGTCGGGCTGGTTCCAACACACAAAAGCTCCCCCGACGGGCTTCAGTACGCCATATTCCATACTGAACTTACATGCGCGGATTTATTTCTATAAAGTAATATTTATTGCCTTCGACCAAGAACTCGGCAGTGCCAGCATTGCGGTACTTGACCGACTGGGCGAGCCTAACGGCGTCGTTCAGGATAGCATCACGCGTCTCGACCGGGAGATCTTTAGCCGGGGCAATCTCAACGACCTTCTGATGACGACGCTGCACGCTGCAATCGCGCTCGTAGAGATGCACGACGTTGCCGTAGTTGTCGCCGAGCAGCTGCACCTCGATGTGCTTGGGCTTGTCCAAGAAGCGCTCGACGAAGACGGTGCCGTTGCCGAAGGCGGACTTGGCCTCCGAGGTGGCTCGCTCGAAGTTGTCCTTGAGCGTCGACTGCTCGCGGACGACGCGCATGCCACGGCCACCGCCGCCATATGCGGCCTTGATGATGATGGGGAAGCCATGCTCGTCGGTGAAGGCCTTGACGTCCTCGTACTTTTCGACGGGGTCGGGGGTGCCGGGCACCACGGGCACGTTGCATTTGATGGCCAGTCTTCGGGCGGAGACCTTGTCGCCGAGCGCATCAATGGTATCGGGGGAGGGGCCGATGAACTGCAGCACGCGTAAGCTCGGGATTGCATATCAGAAGCGTCGGACGGCGGGCGCCGGCTTGTGCTCAGATGCAGATGCAGATGCAGCTGCCCCGCCATCCGTTCGGCTCAGCGAAGGAAAGGTGCAGGGGCACGTCACGTCATCAACACGCTAAACAACACAGTGAGCACTCACGATAATGCCGGCCTGCTCGACCTTGCGGGCAAACTCTGCATTCTCCGACAGGAAGCCGTAGCCCGGGTGGATCATGTTGACCTCGTGCTCCTGCGCAATCTTGACAATCTCGTCCGAGGCCAGGTAGGCGCCGACGGGCGTGTACTGGCCGCGGTGGCCGATCTCGTAGGCCTCGTCGGCCTTTTGCCGGTGCATGCTGAGGCGGTCCTCATGGCTGTAGACGGCCACGGTGTGCAGCGACAGCTCGTGGGCCGTCCGGAAGATGCGGATGGGGATCTCTCCTCGGTTGGCGACTGGCGGCGCTGTTAGAGGCTACTCACGGGAGCTTATGGGAGGCCATTGGGCGGGGCGGGCTTACCCAGCAGCTTCTTCAGCTGCATGATGGAGCTCGAGGCACGCAGCTTGTGGTGCACCGAGTTGCGGTGAGGGTGGTGCTCGCCATGCTCCTCGTCGTACTCGTTGTCGTCGATGGCCGACGACGCGACGGCGCTCTTGTCGACTGCCAGCGAAGTCATGCTGGGCGACTGTGCAGTGGAGGGAGTCGCAAGGGGGGAATTGGGGAGAAGGAGAGAGAGAGAGAGAGAGCGAGGAGTGAGGGTGGGCAGGTCGGCCGGGCGAGGGCGTGATATATAGGGAACTAGGAGAATAGCTGGAGGGCGGTATCGGCAACCATGGAACAGCGCCGGCAAGCCTGGTTCGGAGATGTTTCACAGGGTGCAATTGGAGGGCTGGACACCAACACCAAGCCAGAGCAGCATTGGGGAGAGCATATGCGGGCCATCCAAAACAACAGAGCTCCATGCATGCGCGGGCCTCCTGCAGGCTAGAGCTTCCCTGGCTCCCCTCGCTGACGCCCGTCGCCCGTCGCTTGTCGCGAAAAGGCCCCGCGCCGGCTGGCTCCCCAAATTCCGTGATCCCTCCCTCGTAACAGGTATTGTACACCACCAACACCCGCCCCCACGCGCCCGCCCACGGCTGGAAAAGCCTCTGACCGCTCATGTGCATCCCATCACGCAGCCACTCACTTGCTCACCGCCAGGCCGACATCCAGTGACTCTCTCCCAAGGCTTCCACTCTCTCCCCCAAGTCCCAACCAAAAAACCTCCCCCAACCCGCATAAGCTCGGCACGCCGGGACAACCGAGAGAGCCCGCCCGCGCTTTGCTTCGGCCACACACGCTGCACTGATAGCCGAAAGACGCCCGGGGTTCCGTCCGGGCCCGGCGCAGTCATGTGATAGCCAGTTCAGACATTCGCGCCCTCTGTCCCTTTCCGGCTCACAGGTACAGGTGCTGCTGTGCTGCTTTCCTGGGGGCCTGGGGGGGAGGGTTAGGCTACCGCCTTTCCAGACATCGCATCCCGCTCCACGCCAAGCTATTACCAACAACAACTTTCGGAGAAATCCTGTGCGGGCGCGAATTCTCTCCGAGCCCCCCCTCGAAACTCGTCAATTGATTCAAACAGAACATAGGGAATCTGAATCACGCGCTGCAGTAAATGCTGCACCGGTGCACCCTGCGTCGCCCGTGTGGAGCCCCCTCGCGGAGATCATCATATGCATGTCGGCTAGCCTCCTACCTAGCCTACTAGGTAGCCACATCTCAAAAAAACCACAAAAAGAACGCGACTATTCAAGTAAATCAATTAGCTATTGTAGAATACATGAATCCGAACCTGCCCGGCGCACATCATGACTGACATGCTCCGAAACATTGGCAAGCCCCCGTCAACGCCTTGTAGAGTACACCGCTTCCCATAACCAGAGCATCTATGCACCCGCCCTGCTTTTGCACCATCCCCAAACCTCAAACTAGATAGCTGAAAACGTGTCCGACTTCAAGTCAAGAATTCAAGACCCGTCTTCGTGGTAGAAGTGAGCTTAAAAGGCTCGGTAGCCTGTCGGCTGCGGGGCAATCCCGTTGGGCTGCTGATAAGGCCCCGGCGACGGAGCCGATCCCACTGGACCCTGCGTCAGCATGAGGCGCGAGCCCAGGATTGGCGTGTCCTCCTCCTTCTGCTGCGACGCCTCGCGCGCCTTGCGCTCCTCATTGTCCTTCTTGAGCAGCTCGATCGTTGCCGCTTGCTGCGCGAGGAAGTTGATCATGTACGGCTGTGAACAAATCAGCATCCAGTTCCACATCACAGATACAAAGAAACATACCATGGTAAAGTCGTTCAGGTTGTGGCGCCACGAGATTTCCAGAATCACATCAGGACGGATCAGGTCGTAGCATGCGTAGAGCATGCCTACGTAGCACTCCCGGCTACCGATGTCCACGAACTGTACGGGTTAGTAGACACACCGGTACGATCGGGAAGAAACTTACATAGCGTAGCAGGTCCTCGACCACATCCGTCTTGGTGGACATTGCAGCAGTCTCAATGGCGTCCTTGAACAGCTTGTCCTGCTTCGACAGAGCGATCGACTTCTCCCAGCGCTTGTTCTTGCGATAGATGTTGGCGGCGATCTGGCGGAAGAAGACCAAGTCGTGTCGCTCCAGACGCTGCGCAAGATCCATAGCATCATAGTTGTCGTAATTTTGGACCGAGTCGCGCAGAGTCTTGTAGTCTTCCTCTTCGATCAACAGGTCGTTCAAAGCGTTGTTGACCTCGCGCTTGTTCTGAGATTGCACGTTGAGCAGGAAGGGCTTGATCAACGGAATGTTGTCCGACTTGAGGAACATGCGGACTACACGGTTGACATCGATCCTAGCGGTAAGCGCCTGCAGCAGATCAGTGAGGAGAGTTGGTTGCTCCTCGAGGTAGAAACCGAGAGCACGGTAGTAAATTTCAACGTTGGACGCCTTGATGATGGTGTCCTTGAACGTCTGGTGCTCCCAAGCGTCTGCGGCACGTTCCATCATCGCAAGCGCAGCGTTGTCCCACTCGTCGTAGTGCACATACAGGAAGATGAGTTCGGGCCACAGGTGTCCCTCCTCGCAGGCTCGGATGAGCTTTGGGATGTTGATTCTACTCCAGAACAAACGCAGGTGCTCCATAACGCGCTCGGGGTGATATTTGGAGAGAGCAATGCCCAGCGAGGTGAACATCCCCATGTGGGCTTAAGTGTTCGTTAGCATAGACTCCCAGTATGGTGAATTAAAGTAAGTAGTGGAATTCCAGTAAAACGAAAGAAAAATTGACTTACCACGCTCAAGGCCAAGCCCAGCCTCAAGAAGACTGATAAGCTCGTCGAAGTAGCCGTTACGCTCATACTGCTTCTCGAGGTCACTCAATTCTTCGGCATGAACAATGAGATTCAGACCGCAAATCTGAGCCAGACGGAATTCCTTCTTGCCTACGCATGCCTCGTTGACCTGGCGCCAGACCTTGATGCTGTTGGCCTTGCGGGCGCACTCTACAGCAGCCTGGTAATCCTCGAGATGGACAAGAGTAGTAGCAAGCTTGGCCCAGTTTGAGATGCTGGTGTAGAAGATCTTCGCAGCCTCGTGGTAACCTTCTTCATAGGCCTTGTCGCCGGACGCTTCCACATCGGCGACATTCGTAGCGCGAAGGAAGTCCTCAAGCTCGGGCAGCTGGTTGGTGCGAGCGTAGCAGAATGCCAATGCAGTATCGACCGGGACTTCGCGAACCGTCTTCCGTGCCATCCTCAAGAACTTGATGAGATCCTCATC
The DNA here is from genome assembly GCA_014281115.1 of Laburnicola sp. R22_1. Taxonomy (NCBI): domain Eukaryota; kingdom Fungi; phylum Ascomycota; class Dothideomycetes; order Pleosporales; family Didymosphaeriaceae; genus Laburnicola; species Laburnicola sp. R22_1. The sequence goes on from JACONQ010000011.1 coordinate 511,425, forward strand.
CTTGCCAGCGTGGGTGCCGATCTCAATGACTTCCAGGAAATTCGATGGGTCACCAGCCCGGATGTACGAGTCAATAGAGTCTGTAACTCGCAGACCGTCGAGCTGAGCCTTGGCCACCCTGCTCCAGACTTCCGGAAGGTCGACGCGCTCCGCATATTCTTGCGCGCGGTCAATGCTGACAATATGCTCAATCAGAACATTGGCGGCTTCAACATGGTTCTCGTGCTTCTTGTAAATCTCAAATGCCTCCTCGAACATGCCGACCTCAATACATTGTTGAGCAATATCCTCCGGAGTATAGTGCTCAAGCTGGTGGATGTAGCCCATCATACGGCCGCGGTCGGACTTGGCCGCTGTGAGCATGAGCAGGTTCTGGAGCGAAGGGTTGTCGCTGAAGCTTGAAGGCTCCAGAATGATCTTCTCGAGGAGATCGATCAACTCTGCGGGCATGTCGCCCGTGATGAAAGCCTTGACAGCGACAGAAACCTTCTCCGGGTCCTGTGCTTCGGGCACAGCTGTACTCGTAACCTGGTCCACGAGAGACCGACGGTGCACGTTGTTAGGGCTGAGTACGTAGTCCCAGACCTCTCCGTCAGCACGTTCGAGAAGATAGCGAGCCTGTGCCTTGAACATTGAGTTCTCATTGGTGACATTGATCAGCTCCAGGTCGTTCTGGCCCTTGCTGTAGGCGATAAAGGCAAGGTTAGGGTCGCGCTTCTCGCAGTATTTACCAACAACCAAAGTATCGTATTGGTCATTATCCTGTAGGAATTTCTCCGGGTTGTTGTTGGAGTCAATGTAGATCTTTGCAAGCGCATTGTACACGGCCTGCTGTTGGTTACCGTCGGCAAGGGTCTGCTCGAGGAACGGCAGAAGGAGCTTGAGTCGGTTGCGCGACTCGACTTCAGCCACAAGCTCATCGATGGGAATAGAGGCCGGAGTGACCGATGACAAAAGACCCTTGATAATGCTCTCGTCGCAATCGACATCGAGAAGACCGCCAATAACAGCAGGGGTCCTAGCCGGGTTGACGCGCTGCACGTATACCTCAATCGATTTGAATTGCTGCTTCTTGTACAGGTAAAGCACCAAATCGTGGATGAAGTTGTATCGATCGCAAACAATGATCAGAGGCAGCTGTTCCGTAAGGTTGGCTTCTTTGAGGAAGTTCTTGACCTTCTCAGGATTGTAGTAGTTGCTCTCTCGGCAAATACGCTCAACCTCGGCTAGCTGGCCAACAGTCGTCGCAGCCTCAATGTACTTGAAATGCACATCGGGATCCTCGCTGACGTTAACGATGGAACCCAAGAAGAAGTAAAGACCTTCGGCAGTACGGTGCTTTTCCAATAGATCGATAATCCTATTGGCACCAAGAAGTTCGGAATACTTCTGAGCAATGCGGATTACGGCCTGGAGGTTTTGCCGAATGTTGGTAGTAAGCATGTGGTCCAAACAGTCGAGCGAAAGTTCGACAGTGAGTTTGCCAAAGTAGTTGATCAACCACTCCTCTGGAAGCTTGTCGGTATGTACGATCATACGCTTAATAGCTGCGGTGTCGTCCGTGTGCTCCAAGGCACGGCTGAGCAGACCAGCCTGTTCGCACAGCGAAGCAACACGGGCCCTGTCGTAGTGGGTGAACATGTCGTTCCCAAGAATGGCGTCCGCCACTTGGGGCGCGCTTTGCAGATTCATCTCGAGGAGCTTGGTCTGCAGAGGGCCCTCCTCTGGCCGGTTGTTCGCAAGCACATCGAGCAAGAACGCGGTCGCTTGTTGGATCATGCCTTGAGACTGAAAGATATCGACGACCCGGTCAATGCTGATGAGAGCACCACCTTCGTGCTTGGCCAGGCTAGCAGCGAACTCTGCTCCCTTCTCAGGTGCAACCCTAAAGAGAACCCATTAGCCAAATAACTTATTATTAAGTAGTGCATAGGCCTGTTACCTAAATATGTGCTGTAGCAGCACATTATAGTCAGGGTTGTATCCGACGGATTGGCAGTACTGGAGGATCATGTCGAAGTGGCCCAATTCTGCAAGCGCGGCAACCGCCTTTTGCGGCACGTTCGCCTCCTTGTAGATTAACAGTGCAAGGTTCAGATCGTGCGGCTTGGCCAAGTCTCCAAGCTCCTCGGAGCAGTGCAGCTTTCCCTCCTTCTGCCACTTTTCAACCAAGTGCTTCCGGCCCTGTACGAAAACGGGCCGGGCCAACTCGAGCGTCTCATCCTTGTTCAGACCGCCCTTGTCGAGCAGTTGGCCAAAGTATTGCAGAAGCACGGTAATCTGACCAGGCTGGGCGGGGATTTGACGCAATCGGTTGATCGTCTGAGGGGTACGAAGGAACCCGCGCGGTGAGTTGGCGGCAACCTTGGCGGCCTCGGCGTAGTTCGCCTGATTCATTAGAGTCTCGAATCGTTGCTGGTACAGGTTGTCAGCGCCTGGGAGTCCGCCCTTCGATGCCAGCTTATAGGCAATTTCTGAGCAAGCCGGGTTCTCCATGATATATGGAATGAGCGCATCCTCCCGAATCGTGGTGTGCAAAACTTGTCCCCGTTTGTTGATCACGACAACACCCTTGCCGTCATCATCGCGTGCAGTCGTAAATACCGTCTCTTCCGATATCCGATTCAAGAAGAGCGCGGTACCGGTCTCCAGATCGTGCAAGTGGATAAATCCAAATTTGGTCACAACAATCAAGATGCCGTACTTGTGCGCGATGTGGATGCCGAGAGGGAAGTCACCGGTGCCCTCCGCAGGCCAGTGTATCGGGATGAGTCGCTTCGGGAACGTCGGGTTCGCCGGATTGTGGTCCACCTCGACAATGTTGATCTTGGCTTCTCCGGTGGTGGATTTGACGGCGAAGGCGAAGAGCTTTGAATCGGACGACGCGCCGTCGAGACGAATCGTTCCAAACGTGGCAGCATGACCCTCGAGGGGCTGGCTGACGTTTCGCGCCTTGGAGAACAGCTGCATGTTGCCACGAATGCCTCCAGTGGGATGCGATGCGATTCCAACCAAACACGACCAACTCTCGTCATCGTTAGTAACGTAGTTTATGATTTGGTTGTTCTGTGACTCATGTCAGCCCTATCATCGCTGCAGATGCGCGCATCATACCTCCAGCTGCTCCTGGCGATCAAAGCTCTTGCGCGGTGTCGGCGGGCTGCTTCCGTCCAGCACGTCCCAGTGGTACACCGACTTTGTGCTGACAAGCGCCAGAGTAGTCTGGCTAATCCATCGCCAGAACACAATGTCCTCGTGATGGGTATATGTCTGCAGGCGCTGCTTCGACTCTAGGTTGAAGAGCTGCAGTGTCCGACCCTGCGCCTTGAGAGCAATGATGGGCTCCGTCAAATGCATGATGGCGCTATCAGCGCGGATTGGCCGCCGGATGACATTGTTTGTGTTTTTGAGGTCAATGATGACCGTCTCGGCGGGAGTGTTGGCCTCGTTTTGCTGCCGCACGCAGACGTACTTGTCCGATTCGAGAGTCTGGAAACACATTAGTCCTCTCTCCAACCACCGAGATACGTGTGCCGGTCGGAACGTACGCAATTCTGCCATGATATTGATGCCGGCTGTATACTCTGTTAGCTGGGGGCCTACGCGTCGAGCGCAGGTAGGCAGCATCGGCCGACGTACGAGGATGTTCAGGTTTGTGAGCTGTTGGATCCATTGTTAGCATCGTGGCTTCCACAGCGGCAAGCGGAGGGACTCACCAGCACCGGCTGCGAGACGTGCAGCGGAATCGGTCGTTGAGACATGTTTGCGCCAGAGCAGCTCTGAGCTCACCGGGGGCGAGAGAGCAGGTGGCTTAACGGGGGTATCAAGGGAAAGAGGCAGAATTAGACCCAGAAGCAGGACACCGGAATCGCGCAATAGGAAATGAGAGAGTGTGGGGAGGCGGGTGAGGGTGGTTGTGTTCGTGTTTGCAAAGTAAAGGAGCTCGCGACCAGGTGTCGTCTAGCCGGGGAAGGAGCTTGGCTTGGCTTGGGGTCCGAGCGGATGCGAACGACGACTTCCACCGTGGATGTTTTTGCAGCATGCTCTTACTGCCGCAGGAAATACATGTGAGGATGGAGGCAGAAGCGTTTGCGTAGTCTGCGTTTGCAGCATGTATCTCGAGATAAAGCCCTGGGGTCCGTTTGTTCCAGGGCTACTGTACGGCACGAGACGACCGTCCAAGCATTCACTGAGTAGCCGTCCTTTCTTAGGACCAGTGCCACTTGAACAGCACGCCGATTGCGAGCGGTTTTGTATATGTAATGTTCAAGAGTCGTTTATATCCATCCTTGATATCAAGGACACGGGGGCTTCAATGGCTTGGCATTTGTGTTGACACGGCCATCATGACAGGTCCTAGTAGGTTATGCAAGAAGAACACACGTATGTATGTATAATCTAACAAATTATGTACCACTTATGCCTTTCAACGATACGAAATTGCGTGTCCATGTCTCCCTCCGTTTCGTGTGATGCCAGACAAACGGAGGGACATGGCGTGGGCAAATGGTGCAATCTCAGCCGACTACGTGAGCCCAGATTCTCTTCCGGCTAGACTGGTTCTGTCCATAAGCAATACAAGTATGACTCCTTCCTTAGTGACCAAAGGAAGCTCCGGTGGAGAGTGGCTGTGGAAACAGAATGCAAAGAAGCTCACGTCAGTCTATTCTTGACCAGCATGAACAAGATGGGAAATACACCGCCGGAGCACAGCATGTGCATATGCGTGTAAAGCCATGGTCGTTGACGCCCAAGATGCATGGATGGGCACGCTCTCTGTGATTGGGCCGCAGCGGGGCACTCCAATTTTGACACTGCGTGACGCCCAGCCCAACCATTGTCCGCGACGCTGTACTTCAGTTTCGCAATTTCCACTCTGCCTCCTCCGTTCACCCACGCACAACGCCCCGCACCCAAAAATACCGTGCTACTGCCACTGCATACCCTCTCGACCACGCTGCCTGCAACAACTGTCGCACGCCTACGCTCCACAGCTCAACCGGAATCATGGCTGCTGGTAAATGGGGTACGTCATATCCGCGCCCGCTGCGCACACCACGCACATGGCCGCCGCTCCTTCTCCGCCGTACACAACGCTGACAGTCTGCAGACGATGACGAAGAGGAGAGCACGCCTCCATCCTCGCCGCCCGCACCCGTCACCCGCCGCGGCAAGTTTGAGGACGAGGAAGAGGACAGCGATGTACGTCCGCTGCGCCCCGCCCCGCCCGCAGAACAAACGTGCTAACATGCGCAACGCAGGTCCTAGAGTCCTGGGACGCCGCCGAGGACTCGGAAGTCGAGCGTGAAAAGGCGAAGAAGGCCGCCGAGGCCAAAGCCAAGGCAGAGGCCGAAGCGAAAGCCAACCACAAGTCCAAGTCGCAGCGCATCGAGGAGCGACGGCAAGCGAACATGCGCAGGCGCGCTGCAGAGGAAGAAGAGGAGTCCGACACAGACGAAGACGAAGCCGATCGCCGCGCCCGGTTGCGCAAGACGGAGCAGGATGCCGATCTGGCGCACGCCGAGGATCTGTTTGGCGGCGCCGGGCTCAGTGTAGGCACCAAGCAACGTACCGGCCAGAAGGCGGTCACGCTCGCCGACGAGAGCGACCCCAACAATGTCATCGACCTCAGCTCGCTGAAGATCTTCAACCCTGCGACTAAGGATCAGTTCACCAAGCTGCGGGAGACGCTGGTGCCTCTGATCGGAAACAACCACAAGAAGGCGCAGTACTCCCTCTTCCTGCAGGAATTTACCAAGCAGATCGCCAAGGACCTTCCCAGTGAGCAGATTAAAAAGATCGCCAGTGGGCTTACTACCCTCAGCAATGAGAAGATGAAGGAGGAGAAGGCTGCTGAGAAGGGCGGCAAGAAGAGCAAGGCTGCGAAGACGAAGAGCAGCCTGAATGCTTCCCGCGACGTCGGCTTCAAGGCTGACACGAATGCGTACGAAGAAGACTTTGGAGAGTGAGTGCCTCGCAATGATGCTGCCTAGGAGTTTGACTAATTAAGTACCAGTGATGACTTCATGTGAGATGCTTCCGGTTCTCGCAGTTCTCGAATATCCCTCCCACGTTCTTCAGCGCTTCCGCACCGACATGGGCAGAGATACAACCACAGCGCCGCTTCACCTCCCCGTGTCCGCCGTGTAAGCTTGTGGTTGTGCTTGTGCTTGTACAGCAGTATTGCCTGGTCGATCTAGCAGGAAGGCTGTAGGTCTCGAGGGCCCGGCGTCGCGGTTTCTGGTGTTTGTATTGCTTTATGCTATCGATTCCCTGGCATCCCTTTGCTTAGTTTGTTTTCCTTGCTGCATCGTCGCGATCAGGGCGTGGCATAGCGTGTGTGGGCGCATGGTCATGGCGGAGTCGTTACGTATAGATGCGTTAGTATCGGCGGTGCATGAGCGTAGAGTATCTCACATGAATCCGATAAAAGTTCAGAACGTTTCGTCTCGTGCTGTGTTGTGATGCGTGTGAAGATGGGCTGTGGTGTCTTGTAGATATGGCTTCGTGAGCGGGTCAGCTTAGTATATCTGCTATGGCGCATACTTGGGGGTATGGTGTCGGTCTACCTACCTATAGTCTTCAAATAGTCTTTGACCGTGTGAGCACGTCTTTGATCTTCGGTTTTGTATTATTCCCAAGGCTTGCGGTCTCGGTCTCGCGCTTCACTGGATGACATGTGGCTATGTTCTTCTGCAAGAGCTCCCGAACTTCTCTTATCTCTTTTTGTCTGAGGCTGTTTCTAGGTACCACGAGGGCATTCTATATTTCCTGGGTATGGTGGCATGGATATATTTATTCATGTTTGGGGCACCGGAACAGACTACAAGTGTTGTTGAAATGTAATAAGTTGTGTGAAGGAGCGTGCTCGGCGATGTCTATCTCGTGCGATATGATAACCTTCGTGCTTGGCCAGGCTAGCAGCGAACTCTGCCCCCTTCTCGGGTTTCATGTTGATCAGATGCTTGTGAGTATTAGCGGTGCTCAAAAAGTCCAAAACAGTCCAAAAAAAAAGCCCAGAAAAAAGGATCCCAGGATGAAAAGTTTAGTCGAGCTTTAAGCCCGACTTCGGCTTAGCCTCCGCGACCTTGCCGAGCTGCTTCTTGGTCCGGTAATGCCTGTCTAGCTTGGACTGGTCCATACATAGGGATCGCATGTTGCACAGTAGAATTTCTGAGACGCGACATCTGCGACACGCTGGGCTGCCCTACTCTAGTCCATCGCCTTCGAAACTTTTTTTATTCCTGCAGCATTGCGTAGTGGCTGGGACATGTGAGTGTTATGCCACCTAGAGGCGAGTTACAATACGAGAATAAAATACTAATAGTAGTGCACAATTGATTTGTATGTGTGTTACCCCAGGATAGGCAATGCGAAGGCCGGATGCACTTGAACTTTCGTCCTCTAGCTGTGTATAATTCGTGCATTGGCAACCAGTTGTAAAACAACTCAACGAGGAAGCCCCCGAGGTCCAAGAGTGGATCTTCTCCCGTATAGGGAATTGGGCTCCATTTAGCGACGTCAAGAACCTAGATGTAGGTGATATGCGCCACTTAGCGTTACTCAACCTATCTATACAGAGTGCGAGCGCTCTTAAAGTCAGACGACGTTGGGGCGCTTGGCCTTGATCTACAGTTCGATTGTTCGGGAGTCATCGTACTGACGAGCAGGAAGAAGATGGGAACAGAAACCGAGGCAATTTTTCGTCCAGTCTGGGTAAGCTTTCCTAGAAGTCGTCTTGCCTTTCCCGCGCACGTTAACATACTGCTTAGATGAATTCGCTACGGGAGGTTACAATTGTTAAAATGTACGTAAACAATTTAATTGTCGGGTGTTAAGAATATAGAAAAGTGGACAAGTACCTACGTTGTGGAACTTGCAACCAGGGCGGCAGACCCTGTTGTTCGTCAATTAGCCGTCGAGGTAGTCATTGAGAAGTTCGTGCGGCCCAGGATGACCCTAATAATAACGAATTGTGCAAGCGTCTGCTCGAAGATCGTGCTCGCAAGGCAGAGCAATTGAAACGCGAGATGCAGGAAGAACATTCGGGCGCGAAGACAGTACTGGAGAGCCCGAACATCTTAGACGTTAGTAATGTTCTGACTTTGGATCAGAAACGGAAGAGGCGTGGGGTGGGAAGATTTTAGGATCTGCAATTCCCAGGTCATGTTGTCAATGTGAGCGGAAGTTCGAGCTTAATTAGAGACACCATGTGCGAATGGGTGTTGCCTGTTGGGGTTTGATATGAGATTCTGTTCTTTTTTGAGATAAATTATGGGTGCTGCCCGTCGCAGTTCAATACAAAATTCCAAGTACAATTAGCGTCCATATTACTTATCCTGAGGTAACACACAGTACTTAAATTTCTGTCCGAGTGCTACAGGCGTAATAGCAGGCCCGATCCCCACTGGCTCCAGGCTCTGTTCTCTTTCGAGATCAACAGCCCTGGCCACGGCCTCGTCCAGCGCCTTATCCAGCGCCTCGGCCTACTCCTTCTTAAAACGCTTAAAGGTATTTACTTTTGGGTCTTCGTCCTAAGATGCTTGGTCCCCCACAACATAGTCTCGAAATCGCAACACCATTCCCATCGTCCCTTTACTTTATCCCAATAGTAGCCAGCAAAGAGTCACATCATCCACCTTTCCGCAAGCTAGGATGTGGAGGTTGACTCAGAGGGCAACACTCCAGAGGACGGGGACACATCATCGAAACCCGCGAAGTAGAAAGCCCGCTGGGCACAGCCATTAACAACTCAATCGCCACTGCGCAAGCCGAAGCCCCGCAAAGTGAGCTCTTGGAACATACACGACCCGATGTCGTGCTGGGCGAGCGAACCAAGAAGCGGCAGAGCGCTCTTTCAAGGAAATCAGACGTACTTACCTCAGCCCTGCATCACCGCCTCATCCAATAGGCCTCGGCCTTTCCAAAGCGGTCGATGAAGTCTCGGAGATGCTATAGCCAAGCAGATATACTCCTTCTTCGCGTAGACTTATCAGAGAATTCGTACGCGACTACATGAAAGAGCAGGACCTGATTAACTCAGACGATTGAGATCGACGAAGGCACGTAAGCGAAAGGCATCCGAGAATGGAAAGAAGACGGAAATTTCCCAGTAGCCGCGGCTAAGCTGGACTCTGTCTGTCATTAAAGCTGTCTTTCTGGAACTTCGCGACATAGGGTTCAGCAAAGTCCACCGTAGCCGCAGCAAGAGTACTGGTACCACTAGCCAGGTGACCAGCTGAAACCTATCTCTGGGTAAACGTGGTAGCATGGCGGATGAGGCAGTTGATTCCGACGAAGAGGCTGATGATGATATGATGCCGACAGCAGAGCGCGCCAGAGTAGGAAGAAGAGACTGAAAGGGAACAGTTCCGCCGTGAACGGGGAGGACGAAGAAGAAGTAGAAGAAAACGCTGGTTCGGTGCTTCCCTCGCGCAACAAGCTTGAAGCCCGCTCGAACACGCCACGAAGAGGACGGAGAGTGGGAGTCTTGCTGTCTGGAGTACCTAGGTATAACACCATGCGTTAGAATAGAATCTTTTTCTTTTTGCGGTTCAGTTTTAGATGTGAAGAGACAGACACACATGCACTTACGCTTCACGCTACTCCCTCAAGTCTTGTTCTCTTGCGAAAAAGCCCAAGTTCCCCATCTATACTACACGTGTTACCCCAGGATAAGTAATACAACTACAGCTTCTGCAAAACAACTAGTCCCTACCGCTATGGTTCAACTATTCGCGTAGTGCTGGGTCCGCCAACGTTAACGGTTCAGTCTCGCCAGGTACATTAATGTACGTACCAGTGACCTTATAGAACAGCCCAAGTTCCCCATCTATACTACACGTGTTACCCCAGGATAACGAATACAATTACAGTTTAGGTAGAGCAATTAGTACCTACCGCGATGCTTCAAATATTCCTAACTTTGCAGAGTGCCAGGCCTGCCAACGTGGTTCAGTCCCACCAGGTAGGTATTCGTGACCTAGAAGTTCAAATCGCCCAACGCCCAACATTGCTTTGTTCGCTAATCATCACAAGCGCGACGTCTACGACGACTTCCAAAAAAAAGATCACTGTCATTATCAACAAGAACACAGCAGGCGCAGAAGCTCGTGACAGGATCCGTGAAGCTTTCTTTCTGCCTTCATAATGTTAATGCTCAGCTAAAACAACGAACACTCTACACTAATAAAAAAAAGAACAAGACTCTTTTCCACCCCTCAGCACAGAATGCCGCATGATCCACAAACTTCTTATCAAACATCCAGCCCAGCACCCCCGGCATGTTCTTCACATGCACCCTGCGCCTACGTAAACATTTCTAAGGGTTTTTTTTTTTAGAAAACAATGGCCCACTAGCTGCGCTGGCTAACTTTCTACACAAGAATAAAAAAAGAAGTAGCCCTAAAGACAGATAGTTCGGCGGAGCAGCGCGAAGCAGTTTATTAAAAGCTTTAGGCCATAGTAGTCCTAACGCTCGAAACTTGTCATGAGCTCCTCCAACTCCTCACTAACAATAAGGAGCTTAGGAGACGCACTGGTTTTTTGGAAGAGCCTCTTTTAGATAGGCTCTCGCGGTGCGGCAGTCTCGTTTTCTTCGGCTTTGGGTGTGAGCTGGACCTCATGTGCTCAAGCGATCTGGGGAATGCGCCATGCATTTGCGTACGAAGGAAGACTTGGGTAAGGTTACGCGAAGAATGAGTGTACCCATTAGCTAGGAGGGTGATGATATATCTATAATATATATATTGTGGAGGGAGGGATATACGTAGGTGCCAAGCCTCTCTCTCCCTCTCTATTACTCACTCCACCCTTCCCCCCCATAAAAAAAACAACACACCATCTTCCTATTCAAAAACAAAACACAAAAACAAACAAATTCACCCTCAAATTGCACCTTCCGGGAGTCGAACCCGAGCCAATTGCTGCCGATGTTTTTGGAGAAATCCCGGAATGGAAGGCAATTATCCTACCGCTGGACCAAAGGTGCTTGAGTTGAGATGTGGGGAAATTTTTGAGCTGAGAAATGGAATACCAAGGATAGTGAGCGGATGGTAAAGTGGGGGATTAGGAGAGAGAGGTTGTGTGTGTGTGTGGCATGAAGCGAGTGCGGGGATGCCGTGCGGAAGGTGGGGCTGTGCTCGGGCAGCGGCTCATGGCATCGTGATGAGGCAGGGGCGATGCGATGGGGGGATTACACAAGCGCGTGGCTGCACTGGGGACAGTCTGTCTTGTTCTGCTCTATAATTCTACAGTAGGTTGCTGGGTTGAAAGGATGAGTGCTGCGTGTGTGGTACCGCAGAAGGGGCGATGGGCGAATATTTGGGTACTTTGACTTTTGGCTTGCAGGTGTAGACCTATGTGTGGGCGGGGTGTGGCTCGATTGATAAGACAATGTGCGTGCAGGTTGGTTATAACATGTGGCGCGAAAACTAGACACTCTGTTTGCGTGTAAAGGTAGGTGGCAGTAGCATTTGTGAGAGAAGGTCGAGTTGTGTGTAAACGGTCATCAATGAATGAAGAATCCTAAAAGATACGTAAATGGATGGGCTTTTCCTACAAAGCCAAGTTCAATGACAATATACGAATAAAACATCTTCATCTTCAGACGTACACAGTAGTCGGAGAATACTCTGAGCAACCTTCCGAATTAATCGTCGAAAGATTTTCTATATCCACGCGCGTAGAGATCAGCAACTTCAGCCATGTACGCGCATCGGTTCCGGCCCCGGGTAGGGCTGCACAAGACCATGCCACACGACGTGCAGTCACGGAACAACCGTCCACACGAATCTTCTATCCTGCTTCCAATCGTGCAACGCGCATGTGGCGCGAGCGATAAAAAGAATCAAAAAATCTTTACCCAAGCGACTCGGCGAGTCCCACGGTATGTTTCCTCGTTTCCTCGTTGAGAGTGGAAACTTGAAGCCACAACGCGCGGAAGGACGCGCCACGGCCCACCGCAAGCGAAACCTACGGCTATCGGCCCAGTTGTGGAAACGGCGCCGAAATATCTGCGAGACCATTTGAAGATCTCGATTCGACAGGGTGTTTGCCTGTGTTTGGGTGGGTTGGAGTGCCACGTCGTGCCACATGGTGCCACACCAAGATGGTTGAAAAGAAGAGATGCTTGCGACCAACGGGTATTCGGCTGCCTGCGGAACCGGTGGCCGTCCCATGGGTTGCTTTGCAGCGAACTAGGAATCTATCCGCGAGTAGGACGTGGAGTGCGATACCTCCCATGTCACATTGAAGGATCCAAACCGGCGTGATGGTGGTGCACTGCCACGACGCTTGGATCTACCGTTAGCAGTTTGATGCGAAGAAACTTTCCAAGATGCAAATGGCAAATGCTCGCAAAAGGAGAGTCGAGCTTTAGAAACAGAAGCGAGGTGGCCGCGTGTGTCTCTAACTTGATAAATCAAGTTGTAACTCAACTTGGGAGACGACTGTTCCGTACATATGTACATATGTACTGTACCTGCCGATCGTCCATCCGAGCAGGCCGGGCTGGGAAAGTGGTGCCGGAGGCTCAAACCCATCGCACATGGCGTTCGATGGCCTCTGACGGGTGGCTGAACAGTGAAGACTGAAGAGCATGTCTCGCCCAGGCCGATCAAGTCTCTGCTCGTATGTGGACGGAAGGGCGGCAAAAGCTGCTTCATGGTCGCCGCCCTCGGTCAGACAGAGGCAAGCGGCAACGCTAGGGGCTGCAAGATGGCAAGATGGTGTGGCGCGAGGATGTTGATGTAGATTAGCCACGGTGAATGGAGGGATGGGTGACGACATCAGGCTATAGGACGACGCTCGTTGGTGCGGTGCCACGGGCATGGCACCGTTCAGGGCCGGCCAGTGAACTCGTTTGGAACTGTCTTGCGGAGCCGGTGCAGCGCGAGCCGGGCGGCGGCGAGACGTGAATGGCGCTGGCGGTTCTGGTTCTGGGTTCCTGTTCCAGCACCGAGCAGGGTGAGGGCGCCGCCACTTTGCACAGCCTGCCGCGTGTGAGGGATGCCGCGCTCTCCGGCCAGACTGTGCACGCACGCACGATGCTCCACCGCGCGCTCGCTTGCCGTCGCATCAGTTGCTGCCCCTCGTGGTGTGCTGTTTCGAGCGTGTCGCTGTCGCCGTCTTGTGCGTGCTTGTAAGTTTTTCCACGCTTCTGCTTCTTGCTTGGGTCTGTGTTGCATTTCATCGGCGCTGCGCTAGCTCGGCAGGCGTGCAGCCACACATCTGGGCGCTGCTTGCCAGGGTTCGTCATCGGAACGGCCAGCGGCCAGCGGCCAGCCTTGAGCCTGCCTCTGCCTGCACCCTCGAGCGCGCTGCCAGCCAGCACGCCTCCCAGTCTCCCATCCCACCACCCTCTGCACGCTGCCTCTGCTCGCTGCCTCTGCACGCTTCCTCTGCACGCTGCCTCGGCTCGCTGCCTCTGCACGTCGCCAGCGCTGCCAGGTCCGCCGACTCGCCTCTCTTCTGGGCCCTGCGAACGGTACCTGGCGCCTCCTGCCGCTAATCGCCCTCGCCCGCCCGCTCAGCTCCAGCCTCACTTCCCAAGGGTTCCGTGCCCGCTCGACATCGACCCGGCTCGCCCGCTGCCAGTGCCAGTGCCAGTGCCGTCGCCCGTCGCAGCGGCCTCCGTTCGCGCCATAGCATTCTCCGACGCCGCCCAGCTGCATTGCATTCCCGCTGCGCGCCGTCTCTATTAATCCGCTATCCCAGCACCGACCGCAGACCACAGCCTGTGGCTGAAAACCAACTGCAGCCGCATCCTGCAACACCCTGCAACAACATCTTGCGACACCCCCGACCGCGTCGCAAAAGCTGGCTCGCTCGCGCAGCCCACTTGCCTGGAGGATTCGTTGGCGGCGAATGCTGCCATGAGCCTTGGCTGATCTTGTCACTGAGGTTCCAAGCCGCGCAGCGTTAAAACACTGCAACACTAGGTGTGTGGTCTTGCGCAGCGCCGACTGCACCCTGCCGTGCCGACATACACGGTCCACCCGCGCGCACATGGTGCCAGGCGACTCTGCGAGTGAAATGCTGACCTGGACAAAGGACTGTCGACATCATACGCTCCAACCGCTCTCCTCCATACCCCATGGCTGCGTCTACGCGAGCCATCACGCCGACGCACACGGGCCCTTTACCCGTGCCAAACAGGACGGCCACGCCCAATTCGCACGCGGGCGCGACCTTTGGTGCTCATCTCACCAAGTCGCCGCGGGGTCTCTCGCCAAGACACTCGCCACAGCCGCTCCCTGGCGCTGCTGCCCTCGACGACGAGCGCCGGCGACAACAAACATCAGTGCGACAGACCACGCCAAACCCCGCGCTTGCCGCCGTGCAGAGTCTCATTGGCACCGCTCAGTCTGCAGTAAACAACCACAAAGACGCGCCAGCGCACATGAGCGGGCCCGTGGAAAAGGCACAGAGGGCCTTGGTCATTCCCGAGTCGACCGGAATGACGGGCGACAACATGCAAACGAGCCCGGTGAGCTTGTCTAGCTTCGGCTCTGGGGACGACACAAACGCGCCCGCTGCGACGGCTCCGCCTATGACCATGGGAGGACAAGAAGACGCGCACCAGCAGCGTCAGCAACCCCCAGCGCAGCCGCACCACCAGCACATCGCACCCAATCCGGGTGAGGGTCCCGGTAATCGTGCCTTCACCTTTCCTGGGCCGTTACCGCCAGAACATGACCCGCGCGCCCCAACGCGCCAGATGAGCTTGCCCGGCTACCAAAACAGTCCAAAGTCGCCAAACGCCAAACGCCACAAGTGTCCATACTGTTCTACCGATTTCACGCGACACCATAACCTGAAAAGCCATCTTTTGACGCACAGCCAGGAGAAGCCATATGAATGTCCCACTTGCCAGGCTCGTTTCCGGCGTCTACATGATCTCAAACGCCATACGAAGCTTCATACCGGCGAACGCCCGCACACCTGCCCCAAATGCGGCCGTAGATTTGCCCGTGGAGATGCATTGGCCCGACATAACAAGGGACAGGGCGGGTGCGCAGGTCGTCGATCTAGCTTTGGAATTGACAATGAGGACATGGCGGACGGCAAGGGGGACGACGGCATGGATGGCGTCATGTACCATGGCGAAGACGGTGAAGGAGACGACGACGAGGATGGACGACGTATCAGTGAACCAGCGCGTAAGAGGCAAAATACTGGAAGCTCTACGCAAGGTTCGTATCGTCAGCACTCCAGTACCTACCCGCCCCTTGCTGCCAATCGTGCGCCGTATGCCAGCAATAATTTATATCCACCTGCGCCTAGTGGTCCTTCGCCTAATCATTCGACTAATATTTCGCCAAAATTAGCTCCTGGAAGCCTTTCATCTCTTCATTATACGGCCACTCAGGCGAACATGTTTAGCCAGGGAGGTCCGCCGATGACGGAAAGTCCAAAGCCGCTTTCCCCAGGCCAGCAAGAACAACACCGCCTCGGTGGACACGATGGCAGCATACCAAACCCACGCTCGCCTAATACCCACCCCAATTTCGCCCGGGCTACTAGTCGGGGATCGCCCTCGATGGGCATGGCGCCTCCCCAGGGAAATAGTGGTCCCCATCTGCCTGCCCTTCCCGGGTTGGCACCCAGCATGCTTCCGAAGCAGAACTCTCAGGGTGGTAAGAACGGCCCTAGCCTGCTCCAGCATCAGCAAGTGCCCGTATCCAACTCGCAACCGAGCAGCATATCAAGTCACGGTGCGAGCAGCGGCGGCAGCATGCGAGAAGTTCTAGGCAATCAAGGCCTCGACATGTGGCAGTATGTACGGGATGTTGAGGCGCGCATGGCGAAAATGGCATCGGAGCACGAGGCTAAGATGAGCACGTTGCAGACGGAGGTTACGACGTTACGCGCGCAGCTTGCGCAGCAACATGCGCAGAATACCCAGCAGTAGTGTTGTTTGGGGTCGCATTTGTGGTGAGGAGCGCGCACGTGGCAAGTGTTTGTACCAGTATGGATCAACAACGACGGCTATCGAGATTATAAGCAACTCGTGGAAGTGTATGCGCGGCACGTACGAGCGTTAGCGATAGGCGTTGGAAGGCGCATGTATTCCGAGGAAGAAGAGGGTGCACTAGAGTATAGCATGGCAAGGACACTGGACGGTCCGGACATATACGTACGTACGACTTGGTACTACTGGGTCACGTAAGCAGGCGGGCGGGCATTTTGGTGGCGTGGCGTGGCGTGGCGTGCAAAGATGGGGTTTTATTCGCATTTCTTCCTCTTTTGCTTCGGCTTCGGCTTCGGCGGGTATAAGGGAGGGAGTAGTAGATTTTGGGTCAAACCACGGATGAGCCACACCACGGCCGTCTTATGTTGACTAAACTTTTTTTTTCTTTCTTTGCTTTAAAGGGTATGTCATGTCTTGCTGGTTTGTCTACGAAATTTTCGACATTGTATTTTTAGCGGGGATGGTGGATGAGTTGGGATGGAAGGATTGTGGGGATTGTGTTGGGGTGGAGAGCGTGTACAGTCTAGCTCTCTGGCTCTTTGAGGTTTTTGTTTTTGCTAAGTCGATCGATGTGTGGCGTGGTGAATAGATGGATGTTTGTTTGTTTGACGCTTTTTTTGGTCTTTTGGACTTGGGCGTGTTGTGTTGTGGTGCTTGTGTGTGATGTAGATATTTCCAAGGTTGGGTATCTTGTGGGTTGAAAATGAATTGCGATAGGGTGAGTGTGAGGAACTGGACTGGACTAGATTAGGGATGAGGGAGCATAGTATAGATGGTTGGTTGGTTGGTTATGTGATGATTCATGGGTTTTGATGTGATATAAGTGATAGGTATTGCCTTGTATGCGAACGGTTAACCAAAGTGTGAGGGTGAGGGAGTTGCGGTGTGATAATAGGTTTTAGTTAATGCATAGTAGTGTGTGTAATTAATGTGCGTTGCGTTGCGTTGGTTGTATGCGAACGATTAACCGAAGTGTGCGGAAGTTGTAACTTGTGGGGTGTTGGACTGGATGGGAGAGGCTAGAGTGTAGGTAGTATCTATTAAGCGTAGAGCGACTCGAGTAATGCCAGCGAATCAGTGGCTCTTGATGCTGTCTAACTAACTTCAAACAGGTGAAGTCTTTGTGAGACGTGAGGTGGTGGTTTCATCGGTTGGCGTGAGCGTCTAGAGCTTGATCCTATGGGCATGTGTATGCCAATCGTGACGGGGGAAATTGCATGTACAGCGTCGCGGCGGCATCTGGATTCTGGGGTGCCCAGCGAGGATCCCTGTCCCCGCAGACGGCTACCCATAACAACGGTAGACAGGCGGCGCGCAGGTGTTGCCCGGGCTGGAATTCTTCGTGGCCATCTCGTCTGCAATTCGTCGGCGCGTGTCGGTGTTGACGTGTGGACCCTGACGAGTGAAACGAGCTGGTTGCCGCCGCGATTTCTATTTGTTGTCGTAAACACCAGACCGGCGCGGAGGGCCGACTCCGACGGCAGAATACTTGCTTTGCACGCGCTGGTGACTCCGCGCAACCGCTTTACACAGCGCTGCGTGGATTGGGCCTTGGTGCGTCCGCGGTTGTTGAGCGTCCTACCTGGAGTTCGGCCCGCATTGCATTCGAGAGGTGCGCTCTGGAATGGAACTGCCACCGAGGGTGCCTGCTACTAATTTCCCGCAGTGACTCCCCGCGACTGCTGCACGCCTTCACCTCTCTCGACACAGTTTCGCAGTAGCTGCGTATCCGGCCGCATTCGCGTAGGAATCCCCGCTCCCCCGCCGACGCCTGTCACCGTTGCGACTTCGACTGCGAGACCGACTGCGAGACCGACTTGGACGCCCGCGTCGCATCGCACGCACGCCCTCCAGCACTCGCCCTCAAGCGTCCAGCGCCCCCGATTCGTTCCTGGACAGCCCTCGCCGAGACGCATACGCCCGCTGGGAACCTGAGAGAGCCATGGCCGAGGGGTTTGGCCTGAGCGGCTCGGTGGACCCCACGACGCTGTACACGAAGCAGCAATGCATAGGTAGGGCGCACAAAGGACGCGGCTCGAGGTCATGCTGACCCTGTGCTAGGCGGAGGCAGCTTTGGCAAAGTCTACAAAGGGTATGTAAGTCTCGGCGCCATGCTACGCGCACGATGCTGACGTACCGCAGCGTCGACCGACGGACCGGCAACCTCGTCGCCATCAAGATCATCGATGTCGAAAATGCCGAAGACGAGGTCGACGACATCATTTCCGAGATTTCGATCCTCTCGGGCATGAACTCGCCCTATGTTACCAAGTACTATGGCTCGTATCTGCACGGCTCGGATCTGTGGATTGTCATGGAGTTTTGCTCTGGAGGCAGCTGCGCCGACTTGATGCGGCCCGGTCCGATCCACGAGGCTGAGATCGCCGTCATACTCAAAGAGTTGCTCATGGGGCTGTGTTACTTGCATGATGACCACAAGCTGCATCGAGACATCAAAGGTGGGTGCCCTCCCTCGATGTAGACATGTGGTACTGATACGCGTCCAGC
The DNA here is from genome assembly GCA_014281115.1 of Laburnicola sp. R22_1. Lineage (NCBI taxonomy): Eukaryota > Fungi > Ascomycota > Dothideomycetes > Pleosporales > Didymosphaeriaceae > Laburnicola > Laburnicola sp. R22_1. The sequence continues at coordinate 529,906 of JACONQ010000011.1, forward strand.
TGCAAACATACTCGTCAGCTCCAACGGCCAAGTCAAGCTGGCGGACTTTGGCGTCTCAGGGCAGTTGTCGGCGACCATGACGAAGAAAAACACGTTTGTCGGAACCCCTTTCTGGATGGCCCCTGAGGTCATCAAACAGTCCGGCTACGACCACAAGGCGGACATCTGGTCTCTCGGTATCACCGCGCTCGAGCTCGCCAACGGGGAGCCGCCTTATGCGGACATACATCCTATGAAGGTCCTCTTTCTGATTCCAAAGAACCCGTCACCACAGCTGTCTGGTGACTTCTCGGCGCATTTCAAGGAATTTGTCGGGCAGTGTCTGAAGAAAGACCCCAAGGAGCGGCCGTCTGCGAAACAGCTGCTGAACACAAACTTCATCCGGAAAGCTGGGAAGCCAGCGCGGTTGCAGGAGCTGATCTTTCGCTACATGGAGTACTCGACCCGCCACCCGAAAGAGGAGGATTCATCAGATGAGGCTACGCCGCAGAAGAGGAGAGAGCCGGTCAACGAGGAGTTGTGGGATTTTGGTACAGTGCGTCCCATCAACAATCAAAGAGGCCCTGTATTGAAGCCTATGAACGAGTCTGGGGCCAATGCACGGAATCTATCACCCCAGAGAAAACCAGTCGTGAACCAGCGCGCCGGGTTTGGCGACGAGAATCAATACGGATCAGAAGACACTATTCGAGCAACGAGTCCTCCTCCTTCCCCGACAAAACGTCTAGCAAAACTCGACATTCCTTCTTCGCCTGTGAGCTCGTTGAAGTCTGCGGCAAGGATACCACTGCCAGCATCTCCAGAGAAGAGGTCGATTCCACCACTCCAGCCACCGTCGAAGCAGGAAGTGCGCACATCGCCGGGCCCTGCAGCCTTCTCACCACATCCTTTGAGTCGGGGACTAGTGACTCCAACCAAGTCACCTGTGCAACAACCACGGCGACAGACACCGCTGGGGCGTGACTACGACGAGTATCTCCAGCGCTCCATTGCCGAGGATATGGCTGATTTGGAGATAACGCCGCACCGCGATCCTACACCTACGCGAGCGCCGGTACAAATGGCGATTCCCGAGATACCGCCTTTTCGAGGTGGCCAGGCTCAACCATCAAGTAGCAACGCCACGTCCTCGAGCCATCCGAAGCCGCAAAGCCCCGTTCAAACCCAACCCCAGAACCCGCGACCATCGCAGGCCCAGAAGCCTCTTCCACCCTTAGCTGGCCAACAACCACTACCGCCACTCACAAGCCCGCCGCCCTTGTCGCCATCCCATCAACCTCTCCATCCCGGTTCAACAGCCCGACCTGATCCGCCATCCAACGATCCCTTCGGCGGCCCCCTAGTCAACGACAGGACCAAACCAAGCACCGTCCAAACGCCTTCCCACCCCCTCCCCGCTCCCCCCAGCAAACCCTCACCCAAATCCCGCGGCTCCTTCGGGCGCCCCAAACCCGCCCCCTCCTCACAACACCCCAGCACCAACCAGCCCACTTCGCCCACCTCCTCAGGCCCCAGCGAGATCACGGCGCTCACAGGCGTCGTTCTTCCCGCTCTGGAAGCCGCGCTCTCGCGCCGCGCGTACCACCTCAGTCTCAAGAACAAGCAAGAGGCGGCGCAGGCGCTGCGGGATCCGCACGCCTATGTCGAGAAGAAGAAGCAGAGGCAGGAGTGTCATGAGCAGGTTAGACGGCTGGTGGGGGAGCTGCAGAGGGCGTTTCGGGAGGTGGATGAGTGGGATGAGCGTGGGGGGGTGGGGATGGGGGGCGAGGTGGCGGGGTTTTTGGAGGGGTTTTTGGAGGAGGTTTTGGTGAGGGTGGAGCCGGCTGATGATTAATTAGTGGGTGGGGGTGAGGGGGGAAGGGGGAAGGGAGGATGGAGTTTTTTTTTTCTGCTAAACGTTGTGTGTGGGTGTACGATGTATATGCGTGCATGGATGGCGAGTTTGGGATGGCATGGCATGGCGTTTCTACGCAATCTTTCTCATTTTTTTCTTTCTTTTTCTTTCTTTTTCTTTTTTTTTTGGTTTCTTTGGATGCAGCTTTTTCTCTCGGCGTTGTACCGTGTACTGATTGTGCGCGAAGTCTTGGTCTTGACTCTTGAGAAGTTTCTTTGGATGGAAGATGTGTTGGATGGTGGAGGGTGGATGGTGGAGGGAGGGTCTTTTAAAGAGATGGGATTTATCTGCGAGACTAGCGAGGCGTTTTGGGTGTGTTTGTGTTTGTGTTTGTGTTTGTGTTCGTGTTCGATTCGAGACGAGACGAGACGCGGGGCTGGTGGTTAACTTATTTGGGAGTGTGTATGTTATGCGTATTGTGCGTGTGTGTTTGTTTTAACGAGGTGCGTGTGCGTATGTGTGTGTGTATAGTTCTATTTTGTATTGTGTTTAAAGCCACATAGGTGTGCGCGTGTGCGTGTGTGCGTGTGTACGTATAATACTAACATAATACTACCAGATAATTCCTTTCCCACGTGTTACTTACTATAGATAGAGGAGGTTTATGGGTGCGGGTGGGTGGGTAGTACAGCCTAGCATGCACAAGGAAGGGTAGGCGAGATGATGGTAGGCTGCAGCTACACACTGGTGCAGTCAAGTCGATCGTTAGCTTAAACATGCACCCAATCCAATCCAATCTAATCTAATCTAACCACAGCCACAAGCACGCAGAAACTAAACCACAGAAACTCTCCCTGCGCTACCCACCCAAGGCAGAGAAAGAGAAAAATCTCGCTCACTAGTCACTCAAGCCTAGCTGGTACGGTACGGTACGGTACGGTACGCTGGTAGCGCTAGGCTTGCTATGCCATACCTTAAAGCATAGGTATATATATATATATATATATATGCATGTACGTATATACATATATATCCAAAAGAAAAGAAAGAAAGAAAAGCGAGAAAGAAAGAACAGAAAGAAAGAAAGAGAGGTACGTAGGTATCAACAAACAAAGGCTTCCCCACTCCCGCGACGGCAACCGCGCGCCAACGACGACAGCGCCAACAAGAACAACCCAAGAAAAACAACAAGATTGGTTTGTTGTACAACAGCATCAGCAACGTCAACAACGTCAACAATAACATCGAAACAGGATCAAGACTCCCGCACCCCAGCCTTCAACTTCTCCTCACTCACCACCCGCTGACTCTCCCCACCGCCACCCAACTTCTCCGCCAACAACCCACCACCCTCCTCGCCCCCCATCTGCGCCCCCTTCCCCATCTCCTCCTCAATAACCTCCTCAACCCCCCCACCAACAGGACTAAACTCCTCCACCTCCTCCACCTCCATATCCCCCTCATCCTCTTCTTCCTCCTCCTCCTCCTCCTGAATCCCCAAAAAATCATGACTCCCCCTCCTCTGCGCACTCACCGCCCTACTCCCCCCCGCCGCACCCTCACCACCTAAACCCCTCCCCCTCCCCCCACCACCACCCGCAGCCGACCCCGTCCCAAGATTCAGCATAGGCCCCTTAAACGGACTCCTCTTACGCTTAGCAAACACCAAGCCCGGACTAGGCGGTGCCACGTTGCCAAACGCCGCGCCGCCCTCGCTAAGTGGCGCGCGCACGATGCGCACGCTCGACGGAAACGTCGTGTTGGTCGGCGTCGCGGGGAGCACTTTGACCGACGCGTGGGGGGACTTGGTTTTGTGGTTGTGGTTGTGGCTGGAGATGGACACGGCGGGCGAGGCGATGCTGGCTGACGATGTGGAGCTGGCTTTGGAGTGCGAGTGGTGGTGGTGCGGCATGGAGCGGATCGAGGAGACGGACGAGGAGGTCGATTTGCGGCCGCGGAGGCCGCCCGAGGAGCGGCGGTACGACGAGCGTGGCGTGAGGGGGGCAGGCGAGATGGAAAGCCGCTTTCCGGATGAGGAGACGCGGGGACGGGCGGGAACGTGTGGTAACGTTGTAGTCGCTGTCTCGTGGGCGCGCGTTGTAGCGTTCTGGTTCGTGTTGATGGGGCGGCGGCGCGAGCCGGTAGAAGAGGCTTCTGGCTGGGTAGGGGATTTCGCACTGCTGGTTTTGGAGCCCGGTGACCGCGCCCGTTTGGAGGTTTCTTTGATCCAGTTGCGGAGGGAGGCGAGGTGGTTCAAGAATGGGGGCTGATATTTCCGCCGACGTTTGGGGACAAAGCCATTGGGGCTGAGGAGGTCAGGGTTATTGGAGACGGCTTGGAGCATGCTTGCGTGAGACCTCCTTTTCACCATTTCCTTGGGCGGTGGTGGCGGACGAGAGGATGAGCCTGAGTTTCTGATATAGTCTTTTTCTATAGGTGGCGGAGGTATGCCGGCATCATGCTCGGGTGTCGATCCAGATTCTGGTAGCTGTGGGAGGTCCGAAGAGGCGCCTACGTCAAATTAGCAGAGGTCAACGTGGCACGTAATAACTGTATACCCACCGTGCATACTGGTCCGCTTAAGAGCCCGTCCCCGGCTCTTCGGCGGCTCCCCGAGCAGGCCTGAGTGCAGGCCTTCTTCGTCCATCTCTTTGATCGTAGGGGCAAGCTTGTCCAAGCGGCTACTTGCAGCGCTGAGCCGTCTTAAACTCTTAGCCTCAGCCTCCCTCTCTTTCCGCTTGCGCTCCCTCCTTTTGGCTTTCCGCTCCTCTTTCTCAAGTAACAAGGCCCACCAGCCAGCCAGCGCATCGCACCGCTGCGCAAGCACGTTTTCGATAATGGTATCCATGTCCACCCCAGCGGCGCGCATGCGTTGCAAAACCTCCTTCTCCAGCTCGGTCGAAAAAGGATCCGGTTGCTTCAACTTCAAAATCTCCTGCTGCCGCGGCGCATGCTCCGACAGCCACGGATGCTGCAGGATATCCGCAAGCGTAGGTCTCAAAATCGGCCGTTTCGAAAGCAATGTCTGGCACAGGTCCTTTGCCTGCGGGGGAAACGTATCCGGGTATTTTGGCTCGTTCTTTAGAATCTTCGTTTTCGTCACCATCTCGTTGTCGTCGTCAAAGGGCAGTTCGCCCACCAAAAGCGCATAAAGAATGATGCCCAGACTCCACACGTCTACTTTTTCGCCAGCATACTTCTCGCCCTTGAGCATCTCGGGCGCGCTGTAGCACACGGTGCCGCACCATGTTTGCAGATAGTTGGCCTTGCCCTCGTATTCGCGCGTGAAGCCAAAATCGACCAGTTTGACGTTTTCGTGCTTATCCAGCAGGATGTTTTCGAGCTTGAGGTCGCGGTGGACGCACGACTTGTTGTGCACATAGGATACGGCGCCGACGAGCTGCGTGAAGATCTTTTGGACTTTGGCCGGTTGGAGCGCGCCCTTGGCGAGGAGGTAGTTGTACAGCTCATCGCCTATTGTCTCGTTAGCTGGATGCGATTTCACCCACACATGGCGCCGTACCGGGACAGTATTCCAGGGCCAGCCAGACCAGCGACTCGGTGACTATGACCTCGTACAGCCTGGCAATGTGCGGGTGTATAAACTGGCGGTGGTGGTGGATCTCGCGGGCAAGATTCGCATCGTCCTTGCGGGCCGACTTGAGGACGACCTGCGGCTGTTAACCCGAGTCCCTGAACAGTCTCGGTCGCGCGCACCTTGGAGCCGTTGGTGAGCTTGTGGGAGGCTAGATAGACCTTCCCGAAGCTGCCCTTGCCAATCAGGCGGCCCAGCGTGTAGTTGCCCACGTTCTTCAAGTCCGGGGCGGAGAATTCACTGCGGAGGGCGCATCAGCATGGCAGGCAAGGAGGCAGGCAGGCAGCGCGGGCGCGGGCGCGGGCTTGGGCTTACTCGAGGAGCTGCTTGTACGAGTTTGCGAGCTGCGCGCGGCCGTCAGCAAACAAACAATGTCCATGGGCACCCGGGCGGGCTGCGCACCTTCTTCCTCTGGGCCTGAACTTCAGCCTGAGCCCTGGAACTCGACTGCATGGATATGCGCCGCTGCTGGGTAAACGGTCGTTCCGAGCTGACGACGCGTCATCTATGGAAGCTGGCGGTCGGCGGAGGCGCGGCGGGACGGCAACGAGACCGAGGGGGGTGCTAGGTAGGCTTTAATGTCCGCGACGGTGCGGTGCGGCTGGAGGAAGAACACGGCGTCGGCGCGGGGCGTGGTAGGGACGCGGATGGGAGAGAGGATATGGACAGTAGAGAGTAGATAGTACAGGGAGTGAATGCTGCATCCAGCGGCGAACATGCGTGGAAGAAGCCTTGTGAATCCTCTCCTGAGGCCTGGGTGGCCTCTGAGTGGTCAGCCCTGGAGAAGCCTGCGAACCATCACGGACGCTTCCCGGCGGCCTGGGCCGTCGTCGCCTGGAATCCGTCCGCCGGATGACGACGTTTGTTACTATTAGTAGACGTGGACTGCTCATTCATCCATTCCACGGCCATCACATGCAGGTAGTCGGCTTTTGGTGGCTGGTACGGAGGTGCCTTTCAAAAGTCTTTTCCTGGACCGTGCACAGTGGCGCAAGCTAAAAACGCCACCAAATTCTTCGTACGAGAGACATCTCTATTCAATATCAACCCAATCATCTACTATAGGAGCTTCAAATCGTCGTACCTTCTCAGTCTTACCCTCTCTATACTCATTACCACCTTCAAGACGAAGAATCTCCTGAATATGCCGCTCAATCCTCTCAATCCAAGCCTGAATCCGCCACTGTTCTAACTCCCCCCATGCCTCTTGCCATACACGCTCTGCCTCAGCTCTTAACTAAGGAGACCCTTTCTTTGTTGTTACTCTTTTCATATGAGGCCAGGCTGGCTCAATCATATTCAAGTCAGGGGAGTTTCCAGGCCATAGTAATTGTACGACCCTAGCCAAGCTATAGAGCCTGTCTTTATAGAAAGACTTATGTGGGCTTGCACTATCCTCTTGAACTATTACCCCAGGTTGAGTCTTCTCACATTCTCGTACGAAGGGAATTAGTTTAGGAATAACAACCTGACGGCAGTATCTCCACCAATCAATCCCAGTTCCGCTCCCTCTTTCAAGCTTACCATGCTTTCTATCCCACTTCTATTGTGGTTTTCGTCCTGGCTGATTTCGAAGGCCTATTCGAGCCAAAGGCGTATTTAGCTCCCACTCTGCCTTAAGAATAGGCTCAAGTTCTCTATTTATAGCTTCTAGTTCTTAATCTGCAATCTTTCTTTCGCTCTTTGTCTCTGCCTTCTAGATATAACATGGGCCTTTTAAGTTGTACGAAAAGCAACCCCAAAACATAAACTTAGAGAACCCCTTCTACCGCGGCCGAATGCAGGACTTAACAAAACGCTCAGAAGGTAGACGCCAAATGCGGTATCCCCCTCTTCGAAGACCATAGACAACAGATGTCTCATCAGACCAGATAACCTTTTTCCAGTCTTCAATCGTCCAGTCCTTATAATTAAGAGCAAATTAATAATAGGCTCGCTTCATCTCATCTGTTAGCCCTGGTTTGCGGGTGGGCTTTGTCTTTCGATATCCAGATGCTCTAAGGATTCGCCAGACTGTGATATCTGATACTCCTCCAATCTCTGCTGCAATTTGAGCGCAGGTCTTCTCGCGAGCATATCGATCTCGACGGACCTTTAACAGTACATCTTCAACTAGCTCCTCAGTTTGCTTCTTTGGGCGGCCGGATCGATTGCCATCTTCAACGTATTTGTCAAGGATCGTCTTGCTCTCAGCGGGGTTTAGTCCTCGGGTGATAGCCTTGCGATAGATAGCATTAACCGTGCGCGGCTGGATTCCAGTTATAGACTCGATCTCAGTATTTGAAAAGCCAGCCAGCTTTAGAGTCAAGGCTTGAGCTCGGGTGGCAATGTCGTACGAAGGCATTATCAGGTAGATAGAAGAGTAGCAATGATGAAGATTGAGGGATTTTTGCTATGAGGGGTGCTAGCGCCAAGAGCAGTGGCTTACGCCACCGTGCACGGTCCAGGAAAATACTTTTGAAAGGCACCTCCGTACGCCATCCACACGACGTTACGCCAAGCTCCAAGCTCCATTGCTGCTTCATCAGCCTCACAGCTTGCTGCCACTCGCCCCGCCGCCGATATACGTCTGCCCCAGCCTCAACATCTCAACCGCCTCCCTCACCATATCCTCCACAATCGCCCTCGCCGGCTTAACATCCTGAATCACACCCGCGACCTGACCCATCAAAAACGGAATATCCACCTCCCTCTCCTCCTCCATATCCTTCATAAGCGGCACCACGCCCCCATCCGTCAGCCTCTTAATCTCCTCCGGCCTCGCATGCCACCCCCTAACATACTCATTCAGCTTCACCCGCAACGGCCTCCCACTAACCACCAGCGTCCTCTCCGTATCCTCAAACCGCGCCCCCACCACCTCCTCCTTGTGCACCCGCGAACACCCCGCCTCCACGCTGGCCACGAACCGCGTCCCCACCCACACCCCCTGCGCTCCCTGCATCAAACTACTCGCCACACCCCGCCCGTTGTATATCCCCCCCGCAGCCACCACCATAGCCGGCTGCCCTGTAAGCGGGCTCTTGTATCTGCGCGCCACATCCACGACGGCTGGTACGAGTATCGAGTTCGCGATATCCCCCGTATGACCTCCGCCTTCCCCTCCCTGCGCACACACGATATCCACCCCCGCCTCGAGCGCTTTAACAGCATGTTTAGGATGCCCCACCATATTCATGATCAAGATGCCCGCCTCGTGCAACCTCTGAATCGTCCGCGCAGGCGGCACGCCCACCGCGCTAACGAACAGCCTCGCCCCGTTCTTGATCGTCACTTCGATCAGCTCGTCTAACTGGCCGTGCGTGTAGTCGTGATTTGTCTTTCGTGCTGAGCCGCCGACTTGGGGGAGCGCGAGGTCGACGCCGAACGGGAGGGATGGGTCGGACAGATTCGCTTTGAGTTCGTCGATGATGGATTGCAGCTGGGACGGGGTGTAGCCTAGCCCGCCTATGACGCCTAGGCCTCCTGCGTTGGAGACGGCGGCGGCGAGGGGTCCACCGGATGTGCGCGCCATGCCGGCGAGGATGATGGGATATTGTATCCCGAGCAGCTTCGAGAGCGGCGTTTGCAACGCTGGCGGAGCCATGGTCGGACGGGATGGGTGTGGTGTGATGCGTCCGTCGGTAAACAGATCGAATTAGGGTATGAGAAGATGCCAGAAAATAGACAAAGGCCTATGATGCGAGTAAAAATGATGCGAGATCTAAATGCGATCTATAGCAAGCTGGGGAAGGACGCTGTATAGCGGTCGGGATAGCCAGGGTCCATCGTCAAACGCGGGGGCGAAATACCGAGCCGAGGCACGTTCAGCCACGACGAGTGACGGCGAGTCAGTCCATCGTTATACAAGTTGTGACAAGTGCCCAAGACACATCGTAGACCAAGTGACAACTGCTGTTTTCGCTCAACATGTTCGGGAACCCGCTATGAAGTAGACAGTGACTACCTGCTCCAAGAACGCAATAGATTGAGACAGCATAAGCATTGCCGACATTACCCGGGTCCCAGATGATGTCTAGTCCGCATGCATGGATAACAGATGGTGGGTTTGTGATCAACGACGAATAGCCACATGTCATTGTTTGTTGGAATAATGTACACTTGCTAGGAAGTTCCAACATCAGACAGACGTACAGGAGAGTACATGAAGACGCCAAGTGGCCTCACCATAACGAACTGTACTTTGGTCAGACTCTAGCCAAGTATGATTGCCTTCACAGACCCTCGTGTCGCCGCCCAGATCAAGCGTAATTCGCATGTGGAGGTCACAAAATGTGCAACGACATAGAAGTACTCCATTAGCGCTTGACTCCGTTGACCTGCCCATTGGCCGGTCTGTGGCCGTTGACTTTTGCACTTGCAGAATTCTGCGGCGGTGGCGGAGGCGGCGGTACTGGACCGAAGGGTCGACGTTCTGGCACGGGCTCCAAAGCGTCGTCTTCGGTATCATCATCGTATTCAGCACTTCCTTCTTCGTCATCGTCCTCATAGTCGTACTCGCTCTCTGTGATCTCCTCGTCCTCTTCCAATTCTGTCATTGGGACCTGGCCACGCCCTTGCGCCTGCATCCCCCGGCAAAGTGTTTCCAAGCGGGCAATCTTCTTACGTTGGTCTTCGATCTCTTTCTTCTGCCTCGCGACTTCGTCGTGCAGCTTTGTACGTTCCTCTACCATCTCGGCAATATTACGAGTCGTGACATCCTTGTTCCTCTGCAGATTTTGGTTGTCCTTCTCGAGGCGCTTGGTCTTCTTGGACATCTCTTCCATTTCCTTGCGAAAGGTGAGGAAGAGATCATTGGAGTTGTTGAGCGTCTCTTCCACCTGCATCTGGTCAGTATTAACCAATGGTGTACGCTGAAATCGTATGGGAAGCATACCTGCTTGAACTTCTCCACGTATATGTTCAGCTGAGTGCGGAGTTCCGTTTCGGTTTGTGAGAAGGTAGACACCTGTCTGGTCAGTTGGTGAGATTTAGACGATTCTGCTTCCTGTTGCTTTCGCTGCTGCTCAAGCCTGGCCATCTGATATTGTATTTCGAGTTCCTTGGTCCGAAGAAGAGAATGGAATTGCAGCTCGCGCAGCTCATATTGATCAACGAAGGATTTGAACTTTTGGCGGAACCTACAAAGCGTCAGTCTGGCCCGGGCTTCGCAGAGATAGCACTCACAACTCATCCAGCTCTATGTCAGCTTGATTCTGTGGTTCTGGTTGGTGTTGGCTAGCGAGACAAGTGTCGACGTCATAAATCAGATCCTCGAGACGATGATGCAGTTCCTCGCGGGCAACGGACTCGGTGGATTCCATTTTATGCAGTTCATCCTTCAGCTTTTTGTTCTCTTTGGCAAAGTCCCGAGAAAGCTTATCCAGCTTATCTTTCATGGTGGTGACTTTGTTCAGCTCGGACCTTTGGGCATCCTTCTCTTTCTGGAGCTGGTCTCCACGCTTCTTGGCCTTTTGATGTTCCCGCTCGGTCCGCTTCATCTCTGAGAGAAGCTCGCTGTATTTCTTCTGCACAACCTCGACACGCGTCAGGGGGCCATCCATGCTATTGAGCAGCGAAGAAAGGTCTCGGTTTGCTTTTTTGACCTCGCGTTCTGTAGTAAATACTGTCAGCTCTCACTCTGTTTCAATTGCTCGTCTGGTGTCTGTTAAAGCCACCTGGTACCATGAGGCTCGATCCACTGAGGGCCACATAACGAAGGCTGACGTTCGGCTGTTCAAACAGCACGCGTGTGTCGCAAAGACGCATATACGTCATTTTGCCAGTGTTGACCGCGTGCTTCCGTCGCCTTCGTATGTGTGGCCCCACAGCAGCCCCAATCATGATTCCACTCTTGCCAATTCCGGCGGACGAAGGGGGTAACACACCGATCTCGAGGTCCTGTTCCTTGTCTCCAGCGGCATCCTGCTCCAATTGGGCAATTTTAGCCTGGATCTGCTTCTGCTGCTCCGTCGGGTCAGTGGATTTCTTCGCCTTGCTCTTCTTGGCCGGCGGCGGCGCGGGCTGGGCGGGCGCCATGGATGCAGAGGTGGAGGTGGAGGTGGACGCGCTGCGGCTTGTGTCCATGCTATGGGGATTCGATCGGTGTTGCGAGGGCGTCGAGGTCGGGTAGGGCTGGTGCAGCACGGTTGCCATGAGGGGATGGACACGCGGTGACGAGTGCGGCGCTTCAGCTGCCTCGACTTGGGACGGTATGCCGCGAGGGCGTTCCTGCTCGGTCTACGTCGCGCGTACAGAGGCAGTCCTTTCGCCCTGCACACCCGCCGACTAGGGCGAGCTGCGTCGCAAATCGCCGGAGGGGCGGCGGTGCGCTGGCGTCTGGCAGGCCGTCGCTCGTGGGCGGGCGGCGCGTACAGGGAGGGACAGGCGCAGCGGGCGAGGGTGTTGCAATGGCAGGGCGGCGGCGGGACGAGCAGGACGGCGAGGGGCGCGTGGCAGGCGATGGGCGCGATCGTGGTCGCGTGGCGATGTAGGGAGGGGAGCAGAGGCCCTCTAGGCGGTGCAGGTTCGTCGTCGCCCGAAACCTTGCGTGCGGTTTGCTCCACGCCGCGCTGCAGCTTCGCCGTGTCCGGGATGTGCACGCCGTTCCGACAGCAACAGTCGACGCCGCTTGGATATGCCTCTTGGTTGATTATTGCACGTACGGCAGAGGCAACACACGCAGACGGCAGCCTGGCTGCCCGTCATCGTATCGGCCTCGTCATGTGCAAACTATCCCCAATACGTGTACGGCGCTGCGGCCAATCGGCGGAGCAGGCGTCATTCACCGCGCTGCATTCTGCATTTTGCATTTGGCCTTGCCGTGACCATCTCTCCCCCTTCTCCCCCCTCCGCCGTCATGCTGCGCTCTGCCCGGCCGCAGCTGCACTGCCGCAGGACCCTCACCACGCATCACACGTCGTCCACGCGCCTCGCCCGCCGCGGATATGCCGCCGTCACAGATCCCTCGACCTTCCCCAAGGTCGGGGAGAAGCTCCACGGCTTCACTCTCACGCGCGTCAAGCAGGTCCCCGAGCTGGAGCTGACGGCCCTCCAACTCCAGCACGACAGGACGGGCGCCAACTACCTCCACATCGCAAGAGACGATGCCAACAACGTCTTCTCCATCGGCTTCAAGACCAACCCGCCAGACGACACGGGTGTGCCGCACATCCTCGAGCATACCACCTTGTGTGGCAGCGAGAAGTAGGTTCCAGCTTCCGTCCCATGTAGCCGGCTGTACCTGACCACGCCCCCCAGGTATCCCGTTCGCGACCCTTTCTTCAAGATGCTGCCGCGCTCCCTCTCCAACTTCATGAACGCCTTCACCTCCTCAGACCACACCACCTATCCATTTGCAACCACCAACGCCCAGGACTTCAAGAATCTCATGTCCGTCTATCTCGATGCGACGCTGCACCCGTTGCTGCAGGAGAACGATTTCACACAGGAAGGCTGGAGGATAGGGCCGGAGAACCCGCTAGCTGCCCAAGGGGAGGGCGCCGAGGAGGCCAAGCGTCTGGTCTTCAAGGGCGTTGTATACAATGAGATGAAGGGTCAGATGTCCGATGCGAGCTATCTTTTCTACGTCAGATTCCAGGACCACCTCTTCCCCGCAATCAACAATTCTGGTGGTGATCCGCAGAAAATCACAGATCTGACCTGGGACCAACTAAAGAAGTTCCATGCCGACCACTATCATCCTAGCAATGCAAAGCTTCTGACGTACGGAAACATGCCTTTGACCGAGCATCTCAAAGACATCGATCAACGCCTACGCGGGTTTGACCAGATTCCTGTGGACCACGAGGTCAAGCTGCCCATTGAACTCGATGGTCCGAAGCAAGTTACGGTCCCTGGACCGCTAGATCCCCTCGTACCGGCAGACCGTCAGTTCAAGACATCGGTAACCTGGCTCATGGGTGATACGGCCGACGTGCTGGAGAACTTCTCTCTCGGCGTGCTCAGCAGCGTGCTAATGGACGGTTACGGCTCGCCATTGTATCGCAATCTCATTGAGTCCGGCCTGGGTGCCGACTTCAGCCCGAACACAGGTTATGATAGTGCTGGAAAACGCGGCGTCTTCTCCGTGGGTCTGAACGCTGTCAAAGAAGAGGATGTGCCGAAGGTCCGGGAAGTTATTGCTACAACTTTGTTAGAGGCACGGAAGAATGGTTTCGACAAGATCAAGGTGGATGGTATTCTTCATCAACTAGAGTTGTCTTTGAAGCACAAGACTGCGCACTTCGGCATGAACATGATGCAGCGGCTGAAGCCGGGCTGGTTCAACGGTGTGGATCCAATGGATGCCCTTGCATGGCAAGACACCGTGAATGCCTTCCAAGAAAAATACGCTCAGGGTGATTACTTGGAAAGCTTGCTCGAAAAATACCTCCTCAACGACAAGACACTGACTTTCACTATGACACCATCCGAAACATTCAGTCAAGAGCTTGTAGACGAGGAGAACAAGCGATTGGCTGAGAAGATTTCTGAGGCAACCAAGCAGTTCCCCAACGAGAAAGAGGCTCAGCAATATCTGGAGCAGCGAGAACTTGAGCTGCTCGAGGTACAAGAAAACGCGAGGAATCAGGATCTCAGCTGCTTGCCGACTGTCCACGTTAAAGACATCCCTCGCGAGAAGGAACGCAAACCGCTTCGGCATAATGACATCGGGAATGTAAAAGTCCAATGGCGTGAGGCTCCAACGAATGGGTTGACCTATTTCCGAGCCGTTCACAGACTTGAAAACCTTCCGGACGAGCTACGAGAGATGATTCCGCTGTTCACGAGCGCAATTATGCGTCTCGGTACTCGTACCAAGACGATGGAACAGCTCGAGGAACTAATCAAGCTAAAGACGGGAGGCATTTCAGTCAGCCATTATGCCTCGCCTTCTCCGCTCACGCTTGATCAGTTCGAAGAAGGTTTCTCTTTTACAGGGTTTGCATTAGATCGGAACATACCGGATATGTACGAGTTGCTCCGGACCGTTATAATCGAGACGGATTTCAACGGCCCAGAGGCCGAAAAGAAGATTCGTGAGCTGCTGCAGAGCTCGGCCAGCGGTGCAATCAATTCCATCGCCGAGTCGGGTCACTCGTTCGCGAGAACGTTTGCAGAGGCTGGGCTTACGCCTGTCGGCAGGCTGAACGAGCAAACCGGAGGCTTATCTCAGGTCAAGCTCACGACCGGTCTAGCATCACGGCCACTAACTGAATCATTGAGCGACGTCATTGCGAAATTGAAGGCTATCCAATCCTTCACCATTGCAAACAGCAACCAGTTCCGTGTCGCCCTTACTTGTGGTCAGGAGAGTTCGACATCAAACCAGGAAGCACTCCGCCGCTTCCTCGACTCCATACCCAAAGGCATCACGCCGCCATCGGCATCGCAACAAGCAGAATACCCCCGCAATGCGAAATCATTCTTCCCGCTTCCCTACCAGGTCTACTACTCAGCACGCGCCGTGCAGACCGTACCCTATGTCGACGCATCTGGCGCCCCTCTCGAAATCCTCGGACAGCTGCTCACTCACAAACACCTCCACCACGAGATCCGAGAAAAAGGCGGTGCCTACGGCGGCGGCGCCTACTCGCGCTCGCTAGGTGGCTTGTTCGGCATGTACAGCTACCGCGACCCGAATCCGCAAAACACGATGAAGATTATGGCGGACGCAGGCCGGTGGGCACGCGACCGCACGTGGACTGCGCAGGATCTCGAGGAGGCCAAGCTCAGCGTTTTTCAGGGCTACGATGCGCCACAGAGCGTCAGCCAAGAGGGAATGAGGCTGTTCTTGTCGGGCATTACGGATGACATGCTGCAGACGCGGAGGGAACGGCTGCTGGATGTGACTGCGGAACAAGTGCAGCGCGTGGCGGATGAGTTTCTTGTTAAGCGCGGTGGGGAGAGCAGTGTGGCTGTTTTGGGCGAGAAGAAAGACTGGGTTGTGGCGGAGAAGGGATGGGAGGTACAAGAGTTGCATATGGCGGAGAAGATGGAGGAGCTTGCGCAGCAGATGCCCGACGGGGCTGCTGCGGCTGCGTGAGTAAAATTTCCGCCGTGTATGTGTACGTGTGTATGATGTGTAGAAGCGCTGGTTTTCTTGTAGGTTTACCTGTCTGTATAGTACTCTACTCTTGCATAGGCGGCGCTAAAAAGATGGATGGGTGCGCAAGGTAAGTGTTTACAATACCATGACGTCGTTTGTTTTTCCTTTCTTCCTTCTCTTTCTTTCCACCGTCCGTCCCTTCCTTCCTTTCACTCCCCTCCACGTCCGCCCCGGCCCGGCCCGTCATTCCCCCGCCCCGACCGCACCGCACCGCACCTTATAAAACCCGCACGCCCGCCCGCCCCGCTCTCTCCCCTTCTCTACAGTAAGCGCACCTCGAACAGATCACCAGACATGCCATTTGCCGCCTTCCTCTATGGCTGGCGTGTCTGCCGCTGTCCCTACGGGGGCATGCGATAATGCGCGAGAGCAAGACTGTTGACTTGGTTTCGCGAGCGGACCTTTCGGTCTGAGGACTTCTTTTTGGGAGGGGTCTGAGGACGACTGGGGGCGAGGCGAGCGAAGCCAGTTGGCGACGGCAACCGATTTCAGAACTATCCTGCGCGAGATCCTTCGTTGGGTGGACTATGGTTGGGGGTACATTTTGTGCTTTTTCTTTGGGTGGGTAGTGGGTGGCAGGACGGAGGTAGGTTTATATATATGGTGACGGTGAGGTTGAGGGTGTGGCATGGTGTGGGATACTTGGGTAGGCATGATGCCACTCCGCATCGCATTACAGGCCTAGGCTAGGTCCACGAGGCTGGACGTCGTACCTATGTATGCCTACTTATCTGGCCAGCCCCGGCGCGCATGCGAGCTTCGTATGCAACTGCAGGCGCACCCGCAATGTACCTTACTATACGTACCTCGCCCGTGTATCTCGATCTAGAGGACGTCGGAGGCACATATGGATGCAACCAGCTTCTCCTCTCCAGCTTCGCTTTCTTTATTAGTATATGTAGAAATGTTTCTAGTACGAACTACCTATAAATACGGCCCTGGTCCTGGGACAAGAGCACGCATGCATGCACCGTCACTCTCCAGGTCTTACCAGCGGCGTCGTCAAACCCATCAATCACCATGTACAGCAGCAGCAGGCCCCAATACTTCCACTGGCAAATAACCATAACCAAAATCCCGCGGAAGACGAACACGACGCCATTCATCCAGGCCAATGCGCCAGTCGAGAGAAATCCATTATCGCGCCCATCAGCCGCACCCGCATCCGAACCGGGCTCCATACACGCCCACGACGCCCCAAAACTCCCTCCCTCCGATCTTCTGTTCCACCACATGTCTCACTGACTCCAGCGCCAGCTTTCGCCCGAAACACCTCATCATCATCAGACAGGCCCAGAAGCAAGGAGCGCTTATCTTCGCACATGCCTGTACCGAGGCGTGTCCCACCAGCTGGTTGGCGCTTGTAAAGGAACGCCCGCCCCAAGTCGCCCTCTCCTCTTCGGCCCCTCATATTATTTGGGAAGGCACTCATGCTAGTGTCCACCCACCGTTGAGGCGGTACGGACGTGCACGTGCCGCTGTCAATGCCCCTGTCACTCACCACGTGCGTGAGGAGAATGGATACCGGTGTCCGGAGCACTGGGATGATAAAGGAAGGTTGGGCTTTGCGGAGGTGCCGAGGCTCGAGGGAGGACTATGTGCCGTAGTGTACGGGAAATCGGAAATCTTAGTGCTAGCGGCGTGATGGTAGGTACTAGGGGGGCATACTTGGGACTTGGGATGTTAGTGAGTGAAATCAACGAAAAGTAGTTAGCTACTTCAGGGTTTAATTTGGCAACCTTTGCGGAGACCCTATTCTGGATGCTTTTGTTCTGCTGGACTATTGAAGATCTTCGTCGTGTTAAGATTCTAACCAAGGTCGGATCCGCACCATACGCAGAGAGGAGTAAAACAGGAGGCACTAAAACCCAGTACCTAGCACACAGTGGTAGTAGTTCTCCTGGACTATAAATAACAGCCACGCGAACGACGGATGAGCATCATGTATTGTGTGGCACCGATGGTAGCGTGCCAAGTGTCTGTGAGGTGGTTCGTGTGAGAGGTGATGCCGTTTAGGTCTAAGGGCTTATTAATAGGGGAAGTTGTATACATTGTTAGTTGGCGATAGGCTAAAGAAACCTATATGTGTTGTGACTGCGCTAAAGAGGTGTTTGGGCTCTGTCGTCGCTCTCGTGTTGCTGTGTTGTAGCTAGATGCCTGTTGCTGCGTTTGATGGACGTGTCATATTGTGCGGCCGACTAACAGAAGTGTTTCGATGCTTTTGTGATGGGTTTTTCCAAGAATTGAGTTTTGACTGATTGTCGTGTTTTTTCCGCAGCTCGGCAGCTCAACAGATTACCCGATATAACCCCGTGTAGCGCGCAGCCGGGCTTCATCGAACGCCTCGCCGCTTCCCACAAAACGCCGGTATATTTCACCAATATCTGGTGT
Source organism: Laburnicola sp. R22_1 (assembly GCA_014281115.1). Lineage (NCBI taxonomy): Eukaryota > Fungi > Ascomycota > Dothideomycetes > Pleosporales > Didymosphaeriaceae > Laburnicola > Laburnicola sp. R22_1. The sequence goes on from JACONQ010000011.1 coordinate 547,816, forward strand.
CTAGAGCCGCGCTCTTTGGTCGCTTATATTAATTAAGCAGCAGTCCTTGTGACATGCCTGCTACCCTCGAACTCGACCACGGTCTCATCACGTACGAGGATGCCGCGGACTCCGAAGACAATGTCATCAACCAGCTGGCCTACTTTGGAAAGACCAAGAAGTTATTCAATGACCTTTGGAAGCAGAGACGGTTGATCGAAGCCCTCACCGCACACCACCTCGGTCTAAGCCCGAACGAAGCCTGCATTGTCCAAGACCAGCGTACCTGGATCCGAGGTAGCTTCAATATCTGCATACGGGTCGAGGTGAAGTTTAGGAACGAAACTAGGAAGGTTATTATGCGCTGTCCAATGCCGCACAAGCTCGCTGAAGCTAGATACCCTGGGACGGTAGACGAAAAGCTAAGTTGCGAGGTTGGAACGTACGCGTGGAATGCAGGAAAACTCTCCTCATGTCCCTATTCCTCATTTATTTGGCTTTGGCTTTTCGGACAGTCGCCATAGAAGACAAATTCCTGCTAATCGTGTTCCTGTCATCCTAGGAGCAAGCTAACTTGGAATCACCAGTACACTCACGCTATTCACCGGCATTTCTATGTCCGTTTTGCTAATATCGTCCGGCGCCGCCTCCGAGCCTTCCTCCGATATCCTCTCGTCTCGCAATATACCTGCAATCCGGCCGCCCATAGCCTATACACAGGATACATGATTGTTGAGTTTATTGGGCCAAGCAAAGGGAAGATGCTCTCTAACTCATGGAAAGGGAGTCAGGAAGATCTGACTCGGAGGAAGAATCTGTTTCGCGACATGGCTCGCCAGGCTCGCCTAATACTCTCTCTCACTCGGGTCCCTTAACTAAGAATAGGTTCATTCTGATACCATGATGACGGCACTGTATTATTATCGAACTGGCCACTTTTTTGCTCGACTATTATATTGGAAAACGATGGGGTATTGAGGGTAATGTAGAGGAGCGATACATACACATGCACTGACGCTTTTGTGTTGGATATGCTCACATTCTACGATTAACGCTTCCTCGGCCAGCTAAACGCAGCTTATGACGAGGACGACTGCTGTGGTTAAATAGCAGTACATGCCTTACTCTGGGCGCTTTCACACCACTTCCTAAGGCGGGAGAGGCGTAATGGGCTGTTTATACTGCAGCTTACTGATTTCCATGCGAGCAATATTATTGTTGACCAAGAATGGAATATCACATGCCTTATTGACCTGGAATGGGTATGCTCTCTCCCTATAGAGAAGCTCTCAGTGCCTTACTAGCTTACCAGAAGAGGAGTCGACCAGATACGGGGGGAGCATCTTGACAAGTTTAATAGAGTGCGTGAGGAGTTTATGCGCATCTTTGAGGATGAAGAGCATAAGACAAGATTGGGCAGACGGCATGATATCTCACTATCAATGGTTATGCATGACATGTGGGAATCGAAAGGAGTATGGTTTTGGCATTCTATAGAGTCGGTGAACGCCATGTATTTGCTTGTTGAGCGTCAGCTCTGCCAGCGGTTCTCGGGTAGTCTGTCCACAAAAACCGAGGAGATGGTATTAAAATTTTGGTGTGAAGATTCGGCGAATGTTGTTGCGAAGAAGCTTGTCGAGAAGGAAAGGTACATCCAAGAGCTCCGCAGGTTGTTTGATAATAGCGGGGAAAGCTTGCGCATCCAAGCTGGATCGTGAGCCGGATTGCCTTAATAGACCAGGAGGCGAAGCTGACTTACATCTTCATCCCGACGAAGTTATTTTACTAAGGTAGACGCAATTTCGAGATATGTGTCATTTGCTGATTGATCCGTAAGTTCGAGCGGCTGCACAGCTATAGACCTGATAAGCCACAAGAACCTCCCCCTCATACCTTCTCTGTGCTTTGCGTGTCACTGCCTAAAATCTTGATGCACCCCTCGCCTCCTATTTTCTCCACCGCTCCCCTACGCCCTCGCCTTCAACGCCACCCTCTAATTATCGGCCCCGGCTCCGTTCCTTAGATACGGTTGATTGAGGCGGTCCCTTTCGGCCCAATAGCGGGCATTCTAGGCGTTTTCTTTTACGTCAAAATCGTTCGACGTTGCAGGTCACGGCAAAGGCTTGCCATGGTCGAATATGTCAGCGGAATACGGCGGTGGCTGCTAGGCCAGGCCGAAATAGGATCGACTACGTCTCTGCAGTAGACAAGGTACTCTGGCTGCTAGACGATGTGTAGGGTGCAAGACCACTAAGTCTCTCGGTGAGACCCGATGAGAAGCAGCGCTGCTTTTGGTCTGACGGTTCAGACTACCCGACTTGGATAATGCTCTTGATAGCACAAGATGGCGCGTCAGCTGAACGTGTACGCCCAGGCGTCAGCCGAAGTTGGACAGAATGAGACGGTCGGAGCCACGAATGCATGCGGAATTTCTGCCAGTGCGAAAATAGATGCAGCCATGCAGCCCTAGTAGTACAGAGATCAATATATCGTTGGGCGTTCGGGAAGACAGGGCAGGGATGTGCCGTCTTACGCGCGCTCTCTGTTCTTGTTCGTATCGCTTGACACGCTGAAGGTTGGAGACTCTGTTCTTGTTCGTATCGCTTGACACGCTCGAGGTTGGAGAGGTGTTCTTGGAAGAACGGCAGATGCGGCGCGGTGACTGCAGCAAATCAAAGATTGGATGCATGTTAGCATTGACCACAGAGGAAAAAGATTGGATAATAAATGTTAGCATTGACCACAGAGGAATACGAGGCCGTATTGGGGCGAGGGCGAGATTGGTGCTTCCGCTAGTAGGCCAAGGATGGAGAAGGTACCTGTGGGAGGGAATTGATTTTGCGCGGATCTACCAAGATGGTGGAGAAGTAGAGTCGGACGGGGAGCGGGTGCAACTGCAGGTAGGCGTTGAAAATGCGGGAGGAGAGAGCTCGAGGCATCTCGGGCAGGACAAGATGGATGATGGTGCATGGGCACACGCTAAGGGCATGGGTGGTGATAGCGCTTGGGTCTGTGCGCCGTCGGCGTCTTCTGGAAGGAGCGAGCGTGAGCGCCACCGGCCTCGCGCCCGAGGCAAGAGCGACCGTTGCGGGGCACGTCGATGACAAAGATTGCATCAATGATGGCCCTGAGCACACGACGAGAACACAACACCGAGAACACTGCAACGAGAGCGTGTGGATTTGCGAAGCAGCGCGTGCAGCCAATAACCAAAGAAACGCATTCCCCACCGCGCTGGAGGCCTCGGGCCCGTGCCCTTGCACGAGGGGCCCCGAGTCGGCGGCCCCGGGCATTGGCTCATGTCGCCATCGTTCATCGTTGCTCCCCCAGCGCCCACGAACCACCAGGCGGCCTGCCGTCTTTCTACCTTCTTCGCCCGCGTCACGTTGACATGACGCTCCCTGCTCCCGGCAGTCGAGCCTGCGTGCTCCTCCGCCAACCAGATGGCAGACAATCTCCGTCTCAGACACATTAGCCCCCGGTACTCGTACACGCCTAGAGGGTAGTGTGCGGCAAAGCGCCAACCGCCCAGACCCTGGCTAATCTGCATATGTTCGTTCAGCGGGCCCGCGACAACATAAGCCTGCCTGCCCGCCCGCGCCCGCGCCCGCGCCCTTGCCGGCCCCCAACCACCGCACGACACACGATACCCAGCACACGACACCCAACACCACCAGGAAACGGCCGCGCCACCAGAGGTTGCAGCAATCGCTGCACTTCTCCTCGTCATGGCCTTCAACGACGACGATGACTACAGGACCGAGAAGAGCTTCGGGAGGGACTCGCAGATCTCGACCTACTATGGCGAGTCCTCGTCGCACAGGGAAGGCATTGGCCGCCGCGTCATCGACAGCTTCAAGCGCGATCCCAACATGACCATGGTGCCAAAGGGCACCGTGGGCACCGACGCCAAGGTCTTCGACGTCGAGAGCGCCGCTGCCAACACTGCCAATTCACCACTGGCGAGGCGGCTGAAGGGGAGGCATTTGCAGATGATTGCGATAGGGGGGAGCATCGGTATGCTTTCCACCACTTGATTTGCTGTGCATGTGTCTCATATTCACCTAGGCACTGGATTGTTCGTCGGCTCAGGCCAGGTGCTTGCCAATGCGGGGCCAGCCTCGCTCGTGATTTCCTACTGCCTCGTCGGTATCATGATGTACTGCACAGTGCACGCCCTTGGGGAAATGGCCGTTCTTTTTCCCGTCGCCGGTTCGTTTTCTGCCTACTCGACGCGCTTTATAGACCCTGCGTGGGGATTTGCCATGGGTTGGAAGTGAGTTCTATCCCTGTTACTCACTGCATCCGTGCCCGACTAATTGCAATACAGCTATGCCCTGCAATGGCTCGTTGTACTGCCACTGGAGATCGTCGCTGCAACATACACCATCAGCTTTTGGAACCATGGAGCCGTCAACAACAATGCCTGGGTCGCCATATTCCTGATCCTGATTGTGGGTATCAATTTGTTCGGCGTCAAGGGCTACGGAGAGGCCGAATTCGTATTCGCCATCGTCAAAGTCGCCGCAGTAATTGGCTTCATCATTCTCGGCGTCATTATCAATATCGGCGGAGGGCCCGGTGGGGAGTACATTGGCTTCAAATACTGGCGTGATCCCGGGGCGTTCCACAACGGGTTCAAAGGCTTCTGCGGCACGTTTGTCAATGCCGCCTTTGCCTTCTCGGGAACGGAGCTTGTTGGCCTCGCTGCTGCGGAGACGGCTAATCCGCGCAAGTCGCTTCCTACTGCGGTCAAGCAGGTCTTCTGGCGCATCACACTCTTCTATGTTGTGTCTCTCCTCGTTATCGGCATACTGGTTCCCTTCAACGAACAGGGGCTGCTCGCCAGACACAACAATGCCGATACGGTCGCCTCTCCCTTTGTCATCGCAATCAAGCGCGCTGGCATCGATGTTTTGCCCTCCGTTTTCAATGCTGTCATCATGATAGCTGTCCTCTCCGTGGGCAATTCTGCCATCTATGGCTCCAGCCGCACACTCGCGGCGCTCGCAGAGCAAAGCCAAGCCCCCAGGGTGCTCACCTACATTGATCGCCAAGGTCGTCCACTGGTTGCCATTGCATTCTCCTCTAGCCTCGGCCTTCTCGCTTTCCTAGCCGGCGCGGACAGGAAGAAGCAGGAGGACACGTTCAACTGGCTTCTCGCCCTCTCCGCCCTCTCCGCCGTTTTCACATGGGCATCCATCTGCTTCGCCCACATCCGCTTCCGCAAAGGCTGGAAGCTCCAAGGCCACACGCTCGACGAACTAGCCTTCAAGTCTCAGCCGGGCGTCATCGGCTCCTGGATCGGCTTCGGGTTCAACGTGCTAGTCCTCGTCGCGCAATTCTTCGTCGCTGTTGTCCCGCTCAACTATGTCGCTTTGTCAACGTCGTCCCGGCTGACGTCTTTTTTTCAAGTCTACCTCGCGCTGCCTGTCACGCTTGCCTTTTTTATCCCCTATAAGCTGCTGTACCGCACGGCGGTGGTGCGCTCGTATAATATGGATCTGCATACGGGCATTCGCGAGCTTAATCTTGAGGCGCTTCTTGCGGAGGAGCGTGAAGAGCGGAAGGCTTGGCCGAGGTGGAAGAAAGTGTACAGATTCTTTTGTTGAGGTGGTGGGGGTGGTTGTTGTACTACATTTGTGAATTTCTTTTTTTCTGTGTGTATATATTCTTCTTGTTTGGGTTGATGGTTTTAGCGTTTCATGCCCCCTATATTTTTTCTCTCTTTTTTTTGGGAAGGTTTGGGTAGGGTAGGGTGGAGGTGGGAGGTGGATATCTGGCGGCATTGCTGTTTCTTTTGTGGATGGCTTTGCGCAGTCTTGCGGGTTGGTTATCATCATCTGTTTACAATTTTTTTTTTACTGTTCTGTTGTATATGAGTTGTGTGGGTGGAAAAGGAACTATGGCTATGGGCGGATGGATTTGATATACTTGGTCTGATGATGCATTCTGTAGATGGGCATGGGGCATGACTTACTTACTTGGCAAGACACGATGTGTATGACAGATGGATGGAATAGAATCTTATACGATGGATAAAGTTTGTGCAATGTGTGAGGTGTGTGAGGTGGGTTGTGGGAGGGGGGTGGTGTGTGGTTGCGAATGTACGTATTCAACAGTGACATAGCGTGGATATCTATGAGGAACAGAAATGGAGACGGAAAACAGCGGATTAACAAGAATCTTCATACCTACCACATATCTACATTCCTAATCCAATCCAATCCAATCCAATCCGCAGTCTAGATTCTTGATTCCAGAACATGCGCCGCACTGCATCGTTCGGAAGGAAGGAAGAAAGTTATGCATACCCTTCCTCTCTCCTCCCTTGTAGTTAGTCTATTGCTAAGGCAAGTTGAAATCAAAAGGACAAATTCAAAAAGACAGATGAGATGATAAGACCAGACCGATCAAGCAAGCAAGCAAGCAGATTCTCTCCTCTAGAATCTATCCATCCCACGCAATCATAAACCCATCACGCACAAAATGGTATTTTTCGCCCTGCCATCCATCCGTCCGTCCGTCCGTTAAAACGCCTTGAAATGCACATGCACATGCACACCCGTCAACCACGCACGCACGCACTTTTCTCTTCGAGAACGCATAGCCCACGCCAATCGACTCAATCCACTTCAAACCAGTCCAACCCAACCCAAGCCAATCCCAGCTCCCCAGCTCACCCCCCACCACCCTAAAACCTCTCCTTCATCCTCCCCGCCACAGTCCTCAAATTCCCATACACCTTCCCCGGCTGCGCGCCAAGAATAAGCGACACAATCGCCTCCCTTGCAATGTGAACTGTGCATTGTTAGTTAACTCCAACTCAACTCCTGATACCTCGCCGAGGTACGTCAAAGAAGGAACGAGGGGCTCAACGTACTGTTTTTGAAGCCGCCGAGGATGTGTATTTTTTGGTCGGCGAGGACGACGCGGGTGCGTGATGCGTTTTCTGGGGGCTGGGGTTAGTCATGTCATGATGGGGAGGGGGAGAGGAGATGGGCGCACCGATTGCGAATTTGGTTTTGCCGTCTTTGCCGGCTATGCGGCCGATTGCGCGGGAGAGGTGCTCGCCTGTGAGGGTTTTGACGTCCTGGTGGGTGGGGGTTAGTGGGTGGTGCTGAGAGGGGGTGCTGGGGATGGTGGGATAGCGGGTGTGGTGCATATATGTGTCGATAGAAGAATACAGAGTACTTGCTTTGATCTCGAAGGTCTCGATGTACAAGTCGTCCTATGCTTTCGTGAGCAATTGTCCCCCAGGATGGCGATAGCCAGCAGTGGAAAATGAACAACCCGCTCATGCAAGATTCAGACTTACAAGCCGCAGCAAAGCAATGGCGTCGTCGACATCGAAGCCCAGACAAAACGCCTTGACAAAGTCCTCGCCCTTCTGCAACGCGCCCGTGTCCGTCGTCTTGCTGCTTGTGCGCAACTCGACGCTCTTAGTCTTGGTGTTCATGCGCACTTGCAGCTTCAAGTGGTCCACGAGCGGCGGGTAGATCTTGGGCCAGGTGCTCTTGAGCGGGGACATGCGGTGCGGCGGGACGGGCACGTGCCGTTGCTCGCGCTTGAAGGCGAGCGGGATGCTGCCTGTGGGAGGGAACACGGGGCGGCCGGACTCGTCGGTGGTGGGGAGGTCTGAGGAGGGCGTCTCGGTGGGAGCGGGAGGCTGGACGGGAGAGCCGGACATGTCGAGGAGGGGGGTGGAGTCGGAGGGGAGGGGCACGGAGGCGGCGTCGTTCATGGTGGTGTCGAGCGCTTCGGGGGCGTGTTGGAGCGCGGTGGGCGCGGGCATCTTGTGCGAGGTGGTGTGGGTTGGGTATGGGGTCAAAGGTTGGAGGGTGTTGTATGGCAAGAGGGGTGGCGGGGTGCGGCGTGTGAAGTATGGGGTTGCTGGGGTCGCAAGGCTTTGGCAGGTCGAGGCAAAAGTGTGGCCAAAAGAAGCCCGGCGGCTTTCAAACTTCTTCTCTTACTTGGGCGCAGCGATCTCGAACACCTAAGTGAGGTGTGCACTGTGCGGCGTGTCTCCGATGCAAATCGCTAGTCCGATATCCAAATATTTTCGCTTGTGGCTTAGATAGGCTAGACATTTTTTCGCTCCCTGTCGTCATTCCCGACGAGTCGTCTTCTGCATCCTACCTTCGACCTTCGACCTACCATACCAGCACCATCCGACCACCGTCTGCCATCTCCCAGAGGCAGACATCGACCATGTGGTGGCTGCGAATATAATGAGCCGAAATGTAGGCATCGCCGTGGCCGCCTTCGTGAGGCGCTCAGTCGGCGACGTGGGCCTGGGCCTGGGGACGCAGAGCGCGCCGCTGTCGAGGGCAGCCGCGGGGGGGTGGGGCGCCTCAAGAGGGGGCATTTGCGTCCCTAGACGGCCATTCGGAGTTCACACGAGAGTTGGGCGACGTCTCGAGCCTTGGACGCCTTCTTCACATGGCGGACCTTTCTCCACACCACTCCTTCGACAGGCGCTGCTTCGGCCGAACAACGTCCAACAAAGCGTCTCACTGGCCATAGCTTCGGCATGGAATCGCAACGCACGATCCGTATCAAATACGTCGAAACGAAAAAACGGCGCCGCGAACCGGCGAAACAAGAGCTCAGTGACCAACGACTCGAAGCCGAAGAACAAGCAATCCGCCGCCCCGCAAGCCCAGCTCGCTCGCCAGCCTGAAGCCCACCCGAAGCCTTCAAGCCCCCCGAAGGAAGCACCCGAGCCTGAAGCTGCGCACCCGGCCAGCTCCAGCAAACACTTCCTCGAACGTCTCCCACACGCTCTCCCACACCTCAAGAGACCAACCAAAGCAGAGCTCCTGGAAGCAGCATCCGGTTTCTGGTCGCGGATAGCTGTCCATTTCAAATGGCTCACCATCCGCAGCACGCGCCCCTTCAACGCGGACGAGATATACGCCTTGTTTTCGTGGATACTGGCTGCGCATTTCCTGTGGATCTTGCTTGGGACTACAACCTTCTTCATGCTGACGGTGTTTCTTATCAACACCGTCTTTGCCCAGGAGACGGTCGCACAGTGGATTGGCAATTATCTGACCAAGTCGTCCGGCATCAAAGTTGTATTCGAGTCGGCTGTCGTGCCCAAGTGGAAAGATGGCGTTATATCCTTCAGGAAGGTGTTTGTGTCTCGGAGGCCTGGCCAGGAGAACGCGAACGTCACCAAGGGTTCGCAGACCTCGGCTGCGGCGGCGGCAGCAGCAATTGCACATAGAGAGAAGGGTGGATCGAGCGGAGCGGATGAAGTGGAAGACACAAACTACTCACAGTTCGACATATCCATCGATACGGTCAACGTTACGCTCTCCTTCTCGAAATGGCTCAACGGAAAAGGCATGCTGAAAGACGTGGAGATCAAAGGCATCCGCGGGGTCGTGGACCGGACATCTGTGCACGCCATCGAAGGTGTTGACCCTCGTTCCTACAAGTATGATCACCAGATGGGCGACTTTGAGCTCGATTCTTTCAAGATGGAAGACTTGCTGGTTACGATATACCAGCCAAACAACTTCCGCCCCTTCTCCGTCAGCATCTTCTCCTGCGACCTGCCCCAATTGCGAAAGCAATGGCTATTCTACGACTTTCTCTCCGCAAACATGATGTCGGGCTCCTTCGACAACTCACTCTTCACCATCCACCCTCGCCAAACACACAACTACACGGGCGCCCAACTCAGCGATGGCCGCGACACTGCAGACGGCAGCCGCTGGAAGAAGCAGAGCCGCATCCGCATAGACGGGCTGAACATCGACCATCTCAACCGCGGCTACGATGGCCCCTTCTCCTGGATATACGAGGGCAACGTCGACATTATCTCGGACGTCATGCTCCCCAATGAAGACGACGACTCCCTCGCCAAAGTCATGTCAGACATGTACGACCGCGTCGAGGCGACGGTGACGCAGAACCACGACAGATATTACTCGGACCACGCGGCTCATGGCTTCGATGAGCACCAGCATGCCCTAGATGAGAAGGCGCAATCCGACGCCAAAGACGACGATAAACGATTCATCATCATGGATGTCCGTGTGCACCTCAACGACGTCCGCGCCGCTGTCCCACTCTTCACAAACGACATCTCGTACGTGAACAATGCGTTGGTCCGGCCTATTGTGGCGTATATCAATGCCAAGAAGACGTTCATCCCCGTCAACTGTAGGGTTGTGAAGCGCGCCAGTGAGTTCGATGGCAGTTGGACTGTTTACGATAGCGGCTTGATGGATGACATTTCGCGAGAGGTATGTTTTGCTTCCCCTTGTTATCCTGTGTAGTTAGTTGTTCGTGTAGCAGATACTAACACTCTGCAGATGTACGTAGCTTTCGCGCGCGACATCACAGACGACAATACGGCGCGCAAGCGGCGCATTAAGAAGGTCGGCATTTGGACGCTGCAGTTGGCGGCGCAGGCGCTGTTTTTGGGACTTGCGGGGAATATTGCTTGATGGGGCGGGCTGAGTGTGGTGAGTTTTCATGGCTGTAGCCTGTCATAGATACATGTGTCGAATACCCTGGGGTTTCTGATTCTGCGGTGGGCGTTTGTGGGTTTTGGGACTTGTAGTTGTAGTATAGCATGGTGTTTTGGGGTGTTTTGGGATAAATCAACCGGGTTCGGTTGGGCGGGATGGTTTGGGAATTTGGGGGGTGGGCATGGGAATGGCGTTATTTGTTGTAATGATTACGCGACTCTGTATAGTATAGTATAGTATACGTTGCTATTGTTCTGTTTAATGAGGAGTAGAGGGGGGCTATCTGGCCAACGCTGCACCCTTCCCTTGACACTGTTGAAGTGCTCGTAGATCCTAAGTGCTTTGGCTTTTTTCGTAGTAGTATAGAGGTGTACCGGTATCATGAAGAATACTTCGCGCACGTTCCATACACAGTATAACGCTGTGAGAGAAAGCTGTAGGTGTGCTAAAAAACGCTATAAATTAAGGTAAACATTAAGACTAGTTTAGTAACTATTTAGGGACAGAGTATGTGCAAATCAGCCGGCCCCTTATAGAGTCGATTACAAGCTGTACTATAGTCCACAGGTACTAAAGTTAATAATAATAATATAACGCGGTTGCCTACGCACAAAGCATATTATCTAGTAACGCAGCAGGTGGGTAAGCAAGTTAGGGTGTTGTTGTTGTGAGTTTGTCGTCTTAAAAGCTAGGGGGAGAACGTTAGTAAAACTTTAACGCGCTCTAGGTCCCAGGGCTTAGCGCGCACATACCGTGACGTCACATAACGTTATATAGGCGCCAGTAACGCAATAAAAAAACGCAGTAATTAAACGCAGTGGGCCACTCGAAAACCGATAAGTGGAGGCAGTTTATACTCCTGCCCAGGAGGGGGTGTACCGGTATACGTCACTGCTGTGCGGCTTAGGACGTACCTTCTAATAATCCTGCAGGTGTATTTACTCTTGCAGTAGTTTGGTGCATAGCTTTGTAGAGGAAACAGTCGTCCAAATATGTGGTATAATTCGAGTCTAGTGTGCGCTTGACACGGATGATGCGTGTTTGGCGTTTATGTGAGGTTCTGTAGATACGTGTAGTGTGCGTTGGAATCTAGATCATACGTTCGATTATACTGCGTGCATTCAATCCTAAACGGTGTTATAGGTAGTTCACTGTGTGTACATCATCGCGGAATGTCTACCATCCACCTGGACGGGCAAACTAACTCGACGTTAATCGTGACCATGCAAGCTAGCTCCTCACACCACCTCCGACTCCCGACAAGCACCTCCATATTTTTTCAGCTAACATCCACTCCACAATGCGGCTCTGGCGTCACGACGCGCCGCTTCAAGTTCCAACTTAGAACCTTTCGGCAGTTTGCTTCGCTCTCCGATTGCGATTGCGCGTCTATATCCACAAGTTGCGACATCACCTGCAGTCCACCGACCGCGCTGAAACACACGCGCAACACTTGGCTCCGCATTTCACACGCCGTAGAAACCTGTGGGTTTGCCCTAGTTCTAAGGCTCTGTTCGGTGCGAAATATTTCGAATTATAATTTTGAACCCCTTTGAGTAAAGTGCGTATAGGGGTGCAAAACACGCTATTAGGGTAGTGTAGTAGGGGGGTATTAACACGGCTAATATTAAACTATAGGTATATGTTTAGTAGGGCAAAATATAGAGATATTGTAGTAGTGTTATTATCTCCTAAAAACTTTTATACGTAGGTGTTAGTTACTATATACTCTAGCGACTAATACTTTTTTATATACTTATTAATACTATAACTTTAACACCTTTTAGATTAATAATAGTGGAGTCCTTAGTATTAACACAATATAGCGTATTATTAGCTATAGTAAATTTAATAGTATTACTATTACTAAAGGACATAATAGTAATAATAAATTAGTCCTTTAGAATAATATACACTCTGCTTAAAGCTCTAATAAAGTAGGTAAAAGTATATAGGCAGCGTGCTAACTTTAGATATAAATTAATAGTTTAGATAGCTACTATTAACGCTATTAATACTATTATACTAGGTACTATTATACTAGGTACTATTATTATAACTATTTTAAAAATAAAAAGTAAGTATAATAATTATAAAACAGACTAGTAAATCTAATAGGACTTAATAAGCCTCTTAGGCTTTTTAGTTAATAGTAATAGCGTTATTAATAGCTATAGAGACGCTATTAATAAATACTTTACTATCTACCTAAAGGCTATAAAGTTTTAAATAAGGCCTATATAATTTAAAAATCTCTATTAATATTTATTTAAAGGTATACTTAGTAATAGTAAGAGTGTCTTTAGTATTAATAAGTTTATTTTCTATATAACTAAGGCTCTAGTTAGGAATAGTAATAAAAAGAAGAAAAAAAGATGGCGAATAGTATAAACATTACTATATAGTAGAGACTAGAAAAAGGCCTCTAAAAAGCTCTTTACTAGTAATAAGTTAAGTAAGTAGATAAGATAGCTAGTAAGCTAAATAGATTAGTTAAAGCTCTATTAAAGGACGTATAGTAAAAGGCTATAATCTACTTTTTAAAGACTTATAGCGCGCTTAATTTCTATTTATAATATCTTATTATTTTAGGTTTTAATAATATTTTTAGGCTAAATTGTACCTAAGTTTAATACTATAGTTGCTTTAAAAAATATAGGTAAGAAAGTAGGTTAATAGTTTATTTAGGTAAGCTTAGAATAAGCAATTATAGTAGATAATAATATTATTAGAGTAAAATAGTAATATTAAGTTAAGAGTATATATAGCGTAAAAAGTTAACTTTATACTAAGACTTATAATAGTAGCTTATACGCGCTAGTATATTTTTTTATAATTTTATTACTTTGTATAATTATTATCCTAGGGGACACTTTTTTACTTTTACTATAAATTTATATTCTTAAAAACTTAAATTTAACTAATAAAATTATACTTTTTTATAAATTTTATTCTAAAACATTATAAAATATAGTAAAATTTTTAATCGGTCTTAACTAAAGTTATTAGAGTTAATATACTTTATTAATTTTTTAAACTTAATACTAAACTTTTAACTTTTTATTAACTATTCTACCTTCTTATACCTATACTTTTATATACGCCTATTTACGCGCGCGTCTAGATAACTATTCTATGTATTATTTACTATTTCCTTTCTTAATTAATTTATTTAGAACTTGCGCCCGTAGAGATTAGCAAAATTATTTATATTATAAAGGTAGTTTTTATATTACTTACTCTTATAGTTTAGTAGGTTATTAAAATTTATTTTAATAATGCCTATATAATTATTACAATCTATATAATTAATCTTTTTTTGTCATTGTCTTTTTTATGCTCTTTTTAATTACTAAGCAGAGGGCTCTGCTTTTTTATTATGTTATTTAAGATAAAAGCCTTTGTCGTGCTACCTATAGGTAGTTAATTTAATGTCACACATATAATTAATAAGGTTATAAAGGGTAACTATAGTATATATAAGCTGAATCTAAGTCTCTATATTAAATTTATACGATTTATTAAATATACACTAGTAATATTTAAAAATTCTAAAATAACGCTCTACTATATTCTATAGGCTGAAGTAGTAATAGTTAAATAACTTTTATAGGTTTGCTAGTAACGTATTAACTTACTAAGCTATCTTTTAAAATAGTAATATATTATTTTATATAGCGTTAAAGTAATTACTATATTTGTATACCTAGCGTTAGTAAAATAGTACTTACTTTAAGAAGCTAAAAAGCTTTTTTTAGGCGTTATTTAACACTCTACTATTATAGGTGCTATTTTTCTACCTAGCTAGGATGTATATAAAGTTTATATTAAAGTTAATAATAGCTAATATATTTTATATTTATTTCTTATAGTAATTTTAATAGTAACACTACATATTAGTAGGTATATAGAGCTTAAAGTAGAATCTATTTAGGGCTTTAATATAGTGCTTAAAAAAGGCTATTATTAGGTGTTATCCTTAATATTTTTTAATAGTACATATAAGGAACCTTTTATAACAATACTATATAATAATAATATAGTCTAAAGTATTTTATAGAAGTTACTATTGATATTAGCAATTTCTACCTAATTTAATAGTAACTTTTATACTATAATTATACTTAGTAAGTGCCTATAATAATATAAGGTATTCTGCTATAATATGCCCTATACGTAAATATATAAAAATATAAGAACTTTCTCTATAATACTTATATATTATCTGTTCCTAATATGTCCAATATAATAGCTAATAAGGTTATTAAAATAGTCCCTTTAGAGTTAATATATTCTATTAGCGAGCGAGTTAGATTAGTGAGCGGATTAGTTTTCTTTAACAACACTATAGTACTGTAAACTTTAATTTAAATTACTATTAACACTATCTAAAAATAGCCTACTAAGAGTAATATCTAAGCTAGAAGATAACTCTTTAGCCTTTTAGTAGGTTCTTGCATTGTGCCTAGTTCCCCTATAGTTGCTGCAGCGGTGTTGTATTAAGAGGCCTCCCTTAGCGTTACCTTTATCCCGCGCCCTTTTAGACGATTTCGCCCTAATAGAGAGACTCCTAGCCACTAAATCTGCTCTCTAGCCAAAGTTAAGTACTTTACTATGCTAGAGACGCTTTCTTTTACGCAATTTTTACTTAGTAAGTAGCTCTATCTACTCCTAAAGCTTAGCGAGTTAGCCTATTATAAGTATACCTTAGTAAGCTAGACTTTTAGCGCTCTTTATAAGCTGTGCGAGTCTTGTAGTAATAGTAGTTAGTAATTTCTTAATAGATTCTATTACTAGCTTAGCCTGTAACGAGAGTTTAATAGTGTTTTTTAGTGTTTTTAATTACTAGGGCTTATTTAGTATAGGTAGTCCTAGTAGAGTGTAAAGTCGCATATTAAGGCGATCTACTATTACTAACACGTCTAAAGGAATAAGCCTAGAGGCCTTAAAGGCTTTTTTACAATTCTCTAGTATAAATATATTAAAAAACGCGTTATAAAAGGCTAGTAGAAAGCTCTCTTTATTAATATAAAAGACGCGTTAGCACGCTAAGTCTTACACGCGCTAAGAGTACTTTAGCTTTAGTAGCGCGAAATAGACTATATTAAGTGGCTATAAGATATAAGATAAGTGCGCTAGCATATAGAGGGTTAGGATCCTCTGTTTTAGGTAGTAATTTTTAAAATCTTAGAATTAGTGGCTCTTATAGCTGTCTAGAATAAGTAACCTCTATAACCCTACTATACGCGGCCTTATATACGCGTTAAAGTGCTTTAACTATGCAACTCTAAGCTTGTTATTAGTCTAGCCAGTCTTAGAGACTAAAAGCTTCTAATTGCGGGAGATACTAGTCTTCTTATACTATACTAAGATATAGACTCGCCCTTTATAAATAATAAAGAGTAGAGTAGTATACCTAGTAGCGTAAATGCTCTAAATCACTGTAACCTACTTGCAGTCGTCTAGCTAGACAAGATTAGATTAAGAATATCTCTCTAAGCCTATTACAATCTTTATTAAGCTAATAACTTCTATCTAGAAGCCAGTCTTATTAAAGTTATAGACGTCTTAATCCTGCACCCTATACCTGGCTTTTGTCTCCTTTATAAGCTAAAACCACGCGTTTATTACTTCTAGATTCTTCTATTATATTCTCTATTAGTCCTTTACTTAATTAAAGACTATTTTAAGCTTAGGTATACGCTTTATAAAGCGTTAAGCCTAGTATTTACCTATAGGATCTCTGTGCCGCGTAGCTAGCAGTTTATTAGCTATATCTTCTACCTTATCTAGCTAGAATGTAAATTCTCGCAAGTCTAGGTTAAGTATATATTAAATAAGGGTCTCCTCTTTAGTTATAGTAAGCTTTGCTATATTAGCGCAATTATTTGCTTAGGCAGCGATTTTATTATATTAGTAGGTCACTATAGTTTTTAGGACGTTATACGCGTTAGCGGCGCGTTAGAGGCTTAAAAATTATTTATTCTAATAGGCCTAAAGGGCAAGCTTAATTCTACCTTCTTTATTAGATAATAACGCGTTGCGTTATTAAGATATAATAAGTTATTATAAGGTATTGTAGTCTTGGCAAAAACTAACCCGCTTACTAATCTAACCCGCTCGCTAATAGGATATATTACGTTTTTATATAAAGTTATTTATTACTTATAAGGTAGTTAGCTAGTTATATTATACTACACTTATAATTCTATAGTTAACTATTAACACCTAATAGGGACTTATATATCTCTTATATATATATAAGTAGTATAGAAACCATTATTACTAGAATATCTATAAGGGTAATTATTATCTTTTTTTGTATAGTGTTAAGATTAATAATAATAGTATAAAAAAAGCAACTTAACTAAGTCTAGTAAGCTAACTACGTAGCGAAATTATTAAACATCTTCGTCGTGTGGAGATTCTAACCAAGGTCGAGTCCGCACCCCTGCTATAATTCTAGTTGTATAAGAGATAACCTAATAATATATAAGTTAAAATTAGCACTTATAAGAGACAAGAACACTAGTAAAAGATAGTAGAATTATTCTTTAATTTATAATATTAAAATTACGCTGCTACTAAATATAACGTGATTCTGCTACAACGCTTGCCGTAATAGGAAGGCCCGACGGAATCACGATTCGAAATCATGCCTACCGAACAGAGCCTAATGCTGGAGGTTGGAAGGCGACGTCATCGGATGAGAAAATAGGTAGGTATACCGTAGGGTTGTTGGTTCAAGATAATTTCAAGGCCCTGTGCACGAGGCTGAGACGAGACGTTTCCGGACGGAGTTGAATCTCCACCAAACGTCTCTTATCGCTTGGCGGGTTCTAGAGAGAAGCCCAGGCGTGCAGAAGGAAATTCCAGTGTTGTTATGGTCCGTAGCGCAGAGGAATCATGTTGGTCAAGGCTAAGCTCGTCGGACGAGGCTGTCCCCCCGGGGCCCAAATTCCAATGAACGCCGAGATGAACTGCGAAATTGTGTAAGCACCAGCACCAGCACCCGCCGCTCGTTCAGCCGTTCGTTCAGCCGTTCAACGGCAGGACTCAGGAGCCCCTGGCGATCGCTCTGGGCACAAAGAGAAGAGATCAACTTGCATACGCGTCAATAACGGTCAATTATTGGCATCCTCCCCGTGGGCGTGCACCCGGAGTGAAAAGCGGAGCCTCTCGGAAGAAGGGCCGGGGGTCGCGAGCACTCTTCCCGATAGGCTAAAAACGGCTATGGCACGGTTTTTCTTGAGGAAGATGCGGTTCTCCAGGAGCCAGAAGGCCCAGTCTGAGCCAAGGCTCTGGACTGCGTTGCTCGTGCTGTGCTGAGGAGAGACGGCGGCGGCGCGGCTCAACAGTGTGCACGACCGGCCGTTGATCTTCCGCCCAGACGGGCACCTATAGACCATGGTGATTCCGATAAATTTTCTTATCGCGCCATGGCTGGCCAGACAGGGGGTGACGAATGACGGCATAAGCGTCTATTTTTTGCATCCGCAACGAGACACGGACGGTCACAGGGGCGAGGCGGAGTGGCTGGGCTGTGGCGCGAGAATGTTGCATGAATGTGTGTGGCCGGCTTCGCTCGTCTTTTTGGCCGTTGCCTTGACAGAGCAGTGAGTCGTCAGGCTGCGGCTCCACTGCATTGCGTGTGCGTTGCGGTGGGCGACGTCGCGAGTGGATAACACTGGTTGCGTGGCCGACAGTGCACCACTGTGTGTGGGCTCGACGGGTCCGGACTGGTCATGGCTGGTCACGGCCGGGCATGGCTGGTCACACCATCGGCAAAGGACGTGCAAACAGGAAAGTGGCTGGACCGAGTGGTTGGGCCAATGTTTGGATGAAGTATTGGGGGCTGCTCTAGACGTGGGTCGGTGTGGGTTGCGTGGCGGGCACCCATGGAGACCCACCACCCGTGGACGGTCCCCATATAAAAAAGAGCTGAAAGCTCCGACATACTTTCTTATCTATCAAACAGCACAGTCGCAAGCTTCCCTCTCCCGCTTATATAAACCCGCTCCCTCGCTGTCCTTCGTCATCAACCCGTACTCTCGTTCATCAACTTCAACTTCAACTCCAACTTTTCGGCTACTCCAATCAACCACCCGAAACCCCCCCATCAATCAAGATGCAGTTCTCCATCGTCGCCATCGTCGCTGCATTCGCTGCCGTCTCGTCGGCCCAGTACAACTACGCCAACGACACCACCTCCGCCGTCGTCGTCCCCTCCGGCACTGGTGCTCCCTCTGGCACCAGTGCCCCCTCAGCGACCATCCCCTTCGAGGGCGCCGCTCCCACTGGCGCCGGCTCAGCCATGGCCGTCCTCATCGCTGCTGGCGGTGCTGCCCTGGTACGTTCCCTCCCGTGAGGCCATCTCCCTGAACCCAGTCTGACATTTGCCCAGATGCTCTAAGCGTCTTCGCTCCTGCACCCTCCACGCGACAACGACACCCACCAACTCGGCCACTTGGCTTTCGACTTCTAATCAGCGGCCTTTGTCCGACATGTTTGATAGATCAGCCTTATCGGGCTTGAGAATCTTGTGCATTTACTGGCGTATTTCATCATCTTGGCGCTCTGGATGCATCGTGACCTTTGCCGGTTCGCGGCTCCGTGAGCAGGAAGGATCATTGTAGATAGACGCACGCCTTGCGAGGCTCGGTTACTTAATAATACCCATCGATCACCGTCACTGCTCTTTTCTCGTGTCGTTACTTCTTACCGTGTGATTGCTCTTTGAAATCGCGACAGTTCCTCCTCTTCTTGTACAATGTGACTTCATCACACCGATCAAGCTGATATAGTGTCAGTGTCGTCGACATAGGCAAGGCACTCGTACTGTTGTAGTCCTAACTGTTATCTTCGTATGATGTTCACGCCATGGAGCTACTGCTCGGGAGAAACGACTTATCACCGACGACTCATCCATGGATACCCCGGGACCACGCGGTCATGGACTCAACTTTATATCCTCCTCGAACGCATGAATTGAACAAGAGCAGTTACCAACTCAAGCCCGCAAGTACTTCGACGTTGGGCCCCGAGTACAGAAGATCCTACAACTATCACGTGCCATCTTGGCGTACATGAAACCTCCCACATTCAGGCGTCAGAAGCAATGGGCGCTGCCGTTCTCTCGACGCTCTTTAGCCCCCCTTGGCATCTTGGGAGCGCGAACGATCACTATTGATATGTCGGCTTCACATTTCTTCTTCGCGACGGCCCGACAACCGCAGTCATGGCTTCGAGCCTTCGGATGAAAGCCTCCCCTTCGGCCGCAGACGGCGTCGAGAACGGCGATCGTATAGAGCAGAGCAGTTCGTCGCTAGCTCCGGGCGAGCATTCCTCCAAATCTGCGACTCCGGCAAGCACACGAAGTGAGGAGGAGGAGGAAGTTGGAGATGTGCGAGACCGTAGCCGATGGCATGAAAGCGCGTGCTGGCGGAAGGTCGAGAGCGGGATACCGGCATCAATCGCTTTGCGGATGCGCAAAGTGGTAGAATGGGTAGGAGGGCCTCGGCCTCCGAAAGACAACCATATCAAGCCTATCTTGGAGCGTGCTCAAACGTTCCATATCCGTCTTTTTGCGCGTCTCCCAAGATTTGCGAGGGTCTGCATCTTCATATGCGCCTTCATGCTATGGCTTATTTTATTCGGTGTCATACTCAGCAACTTCGGCCTTCCTGAAGACATTGCGGGATTCGGTGCGCCTGTTCGGCTTTCCTGCGTTGCAAGACCTTGGTAAGTTTGCGAACGACCATGGCATGAAGCAAGACTGATTCGTTCTCTGCAGGGTCGATGCCCAGAGCTGTGGCCCCGACGGCAGGAATTGCCTCCCCTTCGAGGATTCGAGCTTTGCGTTTACCTGCTCTGCCAACTGCCGTGGCGTTTCCGTCTTGAACCCTCGCGCGATCGGGAACGAGTCGATAATCTATCGCCCACTCATAATAGGCGGCACTTCGAATGCTGGAGAGGATGATCGGGCAGTTTATCGCGGCGACTCGTTCATCTGCGGCTCTGCCATCCACGCCGGAGTTTTGACGGACGCGAGTGGAGGCTGTGGCGTGCTCCGTCTCGTCGGAGAAAAGACAAGCTATGGCTCCATCTCGCGGAACGGTATCGAAAGCGTGGGCTTCAACTCGTCGTTTCCCATGTCTTTCGAATTCGATCGGAGCGAAGCAGTCAGGAGCGCTTCTGGAAAATGCCGGGATCCACGGTGGGATCTCCTCATCCTGTCTACCATTTTCACAGCATTGTTCTCCTTATTTACTACACATCCTGCCACATTCTTCGGACCCGTCTTCGTCATCATCTTCTGGCAGATCGCCATGGCGTCTGACCCTCCATCATACAATGATTATCCTTCATTGGCGTCTACAGCTCTTGCGAACTTCCTCCCAGCGGCCTTCATCGCCGCCATCATCTATCGCATCAGTATACGCAAAACTCTGGCGCACCTGACCGCCCAATTTGAAAAGACCATCTTGTGGGTAGGCGCCTGTTGGGTCGGCGCACTGAACAACCTCACACTAGACATGATACCCATCCAACGCCTCACATCCCACGATCTAAACCAGCAACCCGGCGCCATCACCGCCCTCGTCATCATCATACTAGTCCTCATAGCCATCGTCATCTACCAAGCCATTTGCTTCCGCGTCGAAGGCCGCCTCCCCCGCTATCTAGCCATCTACGCAATCCTAGCCTTCACCCTCCTCATCTTCCTCGCCGTCCCCTCCCTAGACCTCCGCATCCACCACTACATCCTCGCGCTCCTCCTCCTCCCCGGCACCGCGCTGCAAACCCGCCTCAGCCTCCTCTGCCAAGGCCTCCTCGTCGGCCTCTTCATCAACGGCATCGCCCGCTGGGGCTTCGCGTCGATCCTCCAAACGGCCGTCGCACTCCGCGGCGACGCCCAACTCGGCACCGGCATCCCGTCTATCCTCGCGCCTGTGATCAATGCCACAACTATTACGTTCGCATGGGCGGGGCTGGAGCGCGGCTACGAAGGCGTCAGCGTGCTTGTTAATGATGTCGAGCGCTTCCGAGGGCTTCATAAAGACGGCGATATGAATTTTACTTGGGAAAGGAGAGCGCTAGATCACCCGGAGTATTTTAGATTCGGGTTTGTGAAGTATCACCCTTTTGGGGGGGTGGAATATAGCGATTTTACGAGGGCGGGGGTCTGGTGGCCGGATGGTGGGTGGGTGGATATTCCGCCGGGGGTTACTTGATGCTCTTCTCACACCTTTGTATATGACATGATATGACATGACACAACACTTTTTTTTCGCTTTCAATGGGCTATTCTCACCGAGAGGGACGTCAGCCGGCCATAGTAAGCGTATACGCATATGACATGACACAACACAAAACAACGCAACACAGATTTAAAAATAATCAATAACTAAATACATACACATGCATCCATCCATCTACACCCCTCCTTAAAACTCCCTCTAGGAGAAGCCTTCGCGCACCTCCCCCCTCCTCAAAACTCCCACACAACCCCCTCATCCCCCACCCTCGCTGTAAACCTTACCATCCTCTTTCTCACCCTCCACATGCCCCTCTCTTTGTAGTCTTCTCCACCCACCGCCTCGTAGTCTTCTCCGCCCCCGACTGTCTCCTGCACTATAACCAGTTCATCGACGTATTGCCCGTATGCTTGGAGGATTTTCCCCGCGTGTGGGCCTTGCATGAACTGTGAGCTGATGAAGTAGGTTGTTGTCGTTGCGCGGGTGGGGGTGGGGAAGTAGAGGGTTTGCGTGGTTAGGGATGGGGGGTTGGGATGGGGAGGGGAGGAACTGTGGGAAGGGGTTGGTGGGGAAGGAGGGGAGGGGAGGGGAGTGGGAGGAGTATAAATGGATATGGATGAGTGAAAAATGTAGGGGGTAGTAGTGTAGCGAGTAAGAGTTGAGGACAAACACATATAAACACATGCACCTACCAAACCTCACCTAAAAATAAACCCACATACCGTTTCTGTATCGCATCAGCCTACACCACATATCCACGTCAGCAATTCCTCTTATCCTCTCATCAAGCCCCCTCTCCCTCTCCCCCTTCCCATCCCACAACCCCTAACCCCCAACCCAAACAAAAAAAAACCTACTCACCACATCCTCCACCCCCCTCAACTCGCGCTGAAACGGATAATCAGCCTCGACATCCTCGACGAAGACGTCGCGCGGGAGAGCGTAGTTTTTCGTGTCGAGCGCGATACAGTAGCGTGCGAGGGTGTTTTGGATAGCGAGGGCGTCGGCGGAGCTGGACATTTTGATGAGGTGGGGGAGAGGAATAGTCGGAGGTCTGAGATCTGGAAGAGGAGGTGTAGAGGGAGGGGGGTTTTGGGGTCTAAGGGTTCGCGACCGGGTCCCCGCAGTGTACATGCGATACCTGGTCTTGTAGTGATATATGGTTTCCTTTTTGGGCTAGTGGAGGGATATATATGGTGTATGTACTACGTACGGTGTAGAGAAGCATTCATGCATGTCCATGTGATGGGATTAGATCGCAACGAAAGGTCGCATGCAGAGCGGCACACGGTACAACGAACAAAACAACCATGGCGAGCGGGAGGCGAGCGAGCAAAGCACAGAATACATATTATTCCCATTTTTCTCCTGAGATAACGTATAGATATCCCCTGATGGACGCACAGGCTCGAACGCGACGCAGAAACCTCTATAACCCAGCCAACCCAAAGACCAAAACGCGAATGAAGCCAAACTCAAATCGTAAAAATAAGAAAACGTGGACAGAAAAAAAATGATGAAGGGCAGATGCATGCTAGCGAGACGGCCCGTCCTGAGCCGCCGCAGCTGAAGTCTCTCCCTGCTCCGCCCGTCCCGCTCCCTCCGCCTGGTGCTCAGTCCCCCTCCAACCCTCCCTATTATTCCCAGGCATGTACTCCCTCACATGCAATTTCGCCGCGTCAGCCCTCGCCCCCGCCTCGCGGAGAATCCGGTCCCGCATATGCGGCTCCGGCCTATACTCTACATCCTCCATATGATCCAGATCCTCAATGTCGCTCGAGCTCATGCTGCTCGTCCTGCTAATCTGCTTGTACACGATGTGGGCGCCCTCGGCCTTCTTCCGCTCGCGCTGCTCCTTCTTCATCTGCTGCATCTTGTCGGCCTGGCCCTGGCAGTCGAGCGTGACTACGTGCAGGCCGGGGAAGTTTGCCTCGAAGAAGGCTTTTAGTTGCGGGAGGAGCTGCGCGTTGGGCCGGTAGGTGCCTGAGTCGTTGTCGATGATGAGTTCGTAGTACGAGGGGTCGGTTTTGGGATCGTCTTTGGGGGGGCCGCCTTCGATTTCGTCGGGGGGGTGCGAGCGGTTTTGCCCGCCGTCTTCGGGGGTTCGGTTGTGGGGGTGCTTGAGCCGCCGGATGAAGAACTCGCCTGAGAAGGCGATGTAGGCGGCGACGTCGGAGTGCATGGTATGTTTGGATAGCATGTCGATGCCGAACTCTTTTCCCGTCTCGGTGAAGCGGAAGAGCCCGTCTAGCGTGAGGACGTATGTGAAGATGCGGCCTCCCTGGTCGTAATGCACCAGCTCGAGGAACTTTTGCGTAAACTCTATGCAGGGCTCCGGGAATGCTTCGTAGGCCGTTTCGCGATCAAAGTTGTATACGCGCGTGTGCTGGTGATGTAGCGTTTTGGACAGAATGAAGCCACGGAAGCCCTTTGCCGTGAACATGGCTTTGACAAAGGGCTTGAACTCGACAAAGCGGTGGTACATGGCGTCTGGCGTCGGGCCTCGTAGTTGCATCTGGTTCGCCTGGAAGTTGTAACGCTCGGGCTTGGATTTGCCAGAGCTCTTGGAGCTTTCGCCATCCCCAGGCGCTTTCTGGCCCAGCAGGCGACCCAACAAGGGCGAGTAGTGCCGTATCCAGTACTGGGGACCCACGGTGTATGCGCGGCCGCCATTCTCGTCCTGCGTGCGGCCCAGCAGCTCCACGCTCACGTACAACGAGCCATTCATATGCTGCGCCTTGTGGAAGCACACAGCCAGCGCGCGCAGCACATACGCGCGCTTGCTGGCCATCCGTTTCTTGACCGGGCAGCACAGCTTCTGTATGCCCGCCCACTGCTCGTCGAGCGAGTCCACCACAACGTGTGCATTGCCCAGCCGGTCGTCGTGGTCTGCTGGATCCTCGTCGTAGATGCGGCACTTGAGGTGGAAGCCCGATGCCGGCACATTTGCGATAATCCACACGGTATTCCACACCGGGTCCGTCTTCTGGCGTATCGTCGGCGTGCGCAGCTGCAGGGGGGGATCCTCTCGGTGGCGCGGGGGCAGCGAGGTGATGAGCTGGGCGACAATGTACGGGTCGGCCGAAAGCGTGTTGATGTCGGCCAGAGGCAGGTTCGTCGCGCGGTGCAGCGTGATCTTGATCGTGTAGCCAGGGGGAGCGCGCGGCACAGGCGTGTCGTCGAAGCCGCCTGCGGGCCCCTTCTTGCTCGAGTCGGTCCTGGTCTTCTGCCTCAGCGGATTCAGCGGATTCCTCTCCTCGAGCTTTTGCGCCGTCTCAGGTGCGCCACCATTGGGCGCGGCGCCGTTGCCGTTGCCGTTGCCGTTGCCGTTGCCGTTGCCGTTGCCTGTGCCACTGTGTCCGCCATCCTTCTCCTCTGCCATTATTGTTTGCGCTGAAGCGGAGCCGGAAGGGCCCGAATGCGCCCGCCCGAGGTTTCAACGGCTTCCGGGACGCGCAGCAAGGCTCACGAACGTTCCGCGCAGAGTCTCGAGGGTTCCGAAAACATGCGGCCGCGCATAGAGCGAACGAACGGGTGGAAGGAGGATTGCGGGCGCAGTGCTGAGATGCCGAAACACGCTGAGACGATGCCCAATTACGGCGCGCTGGGGGGCCGCCTGGATAGCGGAGGAATAAGCTCTGACAAGCAACGGCCAAGCTCGTAGACGTTTTGTGGATCGGGATTCTTAGTGGGCCATCTCTTGCGGCGCGGCGAAGGCTGCGTGGTCCGGCATGCAATTGGCTGTTGGGGGGTCAAAGAGACCTGGGTGGTGCCTACCATGTGAACAACGGCCCCAGGACACCCCTAACCACACGACAGTCCATCAATGCCCCCTATTTCTTCTCATCTCCTTCATTCAGAGGACGACAGAGAAGAGTAGAAAGTTTGGAGACGGTATGGCGTGTCCTGGAATAGCGTCTCCAGGCCTCTTGTTCAGTACGATATGTGCAATTTGAACGAGCTTTTCATTATTTCCTTGTATCCCCCTCCGTCCCTCAACTCAACTCTTCTTCTCCCCAAATCATCCTCCGCCCCTTTCTCTCTCTCCTCTACGAAGGGACTTCCTCCCCCATCCCCCTTTCCGCTTTTGTGTCGGCTTTCGAGGCTGCTTTGTATTTTGCGATGTGTTCCAATGCAACCTTCTTGATCACCTGGGCCCCCGCAGCGTCGAACTCGAGCTTCTCCCAAGCCCGAATGGCCGACTCATACAGGTACCGCCAATGCAAGCCTATGACATGCAAGATCAGCAAATATCCCAGCACCATTCCAATTCCGCACGGCACTTACCCTTGGTATCCGTCTTCTGCACCTTGTGAAACATACTCGAGGCCTTGCCGCGATACCTCTTGCCCTGGTGCTCTTCTCCCAAGATAAGTCCCATGCGGCTGTGGAGTGCGCACGGCGTCGCGGCGCAAGGGTCATCGTACGGCTGGCCAGAAAACGTGCCGCCCAAGAACTTCACCTTGATTGTACATCAGTGTACCGGTCATATACGGGGGGCCGTCTTGTCTTGGGCTTATGTACTCACCATGTTGTCGTAGCCTTGGACGCAGAACGCGAAATCGTACTCGTCGGTGAAGAAGTTGGTGATGTGGATCAGGATCATATGTTTTGCGGGCTTCTTCTTGTCGTATATGGGGCCATTGAACAAGGGATTCTTCAGCGGCGTGAAGAGGAACTCTTCTTCGAGCCGTTTGCGAAGTTCAAGTTTCTTGTCGAGGCCTCTGTTACAGTTCGCTATGCGCGATGGTGGAGAGGGAGCAAGGAGTCTCTTACGTCCAGAAGTAGATCTCGGCGTCTGCGTCATTGAGGAGAGTTTGGAGACTTCGCGGTTGCTGCATTCTGGCTCTGCTGTTGAGGTCTTTGGCGCGGTTTGCTTTGAGCGGTGCGAAGTGTAGGTGCGGCTAGGGGCTGAGTGTTGGAAAGCGGTCCGAAGAGTGCGTGACGCGGGCGATTAGTAGGAGGGACTGGTTCGCTGTGGTGCAGGCGATACTAGGGGATGTTGGTACCGTGTAGTCAAGACGTCGGCGTAGTAGGAGAGACTGGTTCGCTGGGTTGCAGGTGACATGAAGGGCTCCAAAGGACAGCTTAGTCAACCGGCACCTGGGAGTGAAAAGTGCTCCGGCGCCCTCTGACGCAAATCTACCGGCAAGGCAACCTCTATCTCACAGTTCCGTCCCCGTCTACATTGGGAATTCACTACAGTTTCCACGCCGTATATAGTCCATACTTCTAGGAAAGGATATATGTGGGGCAGGTAGAAGCTCAGAACCACTGCTCAATGATCCACCATCTGGTATACTGGCCTTTCCTATATTATAAGTTGTTCAACTACCACAATTCTTGTGTGCTGCCATGAAAGGCCACCGCAATTTCCTTGCCTTCGGCGTGCTCTTTCATCTACACAGTACTTGCAAACCATTTAACACGACGAAGTGACAAGTGACATACATGAGAACTATACATCTCAGCATTTAGCACACAAAGACGCTGCAATTTTAAAGGCAGTGAAGGTCTAGTCAACCGCGCAGATCGTTCCCTCTTGGTTGACTCGACCCCATTCACTGTACGGGGCCGTTTTGCAACCTGCACGTGTGCACTGCAAGGCTGTCAGCCTACACTAGGTATTGCTGATTCTGGCTGCTTCGCCCGTCTTCACCTTGGCCCCATCCTCCAACACCTAGACCTGCCGCAAATTCGCTAACATTGCGACCTTTTGAACGAAAACGACACCTAACGGAAGAAAAGATCTTCGATCACCATAACGACCAGGACGACTATCTCAGATTAGGTACTTTGCAGGTTTTACATTGCGCCAAGTAACCAGGATACATTAGGTATGCCTAACTTTGACTGGCTTGGGCGGCTCGCCAAATTCAAACAGACTCCGCAGCGCAGGCGACCTGTCAAAACGGCCTCCAAAGTTAAACCCACGCCCTCTACCGACCATGCGCCAATGCTGTCCTCCGTCGCCAGCATGCCGAAGACTCTCCCTGCAGTGGGTCTAGCATCTTGCGTTGCGCAACTCGTCGACTTCGCCCTCAAGATCCTGCTCAAAGATCACGAGGTATACCAATCGCTAGCTGGCGCGGACATTGAAAATAGTCTGGTGCTTCGATCCATCGCGCATGAGCTGTACCGACTGGCGGAAAAGGTTGATGCGCTTAAGTTGAAGAGATTGGGTGCCGAGAAGAAGGGTGGCAAGCTCGACGATGCGGTTCAGCAGCTGCTCAAGCTCAGCGAGACCGCGAAAGAAGTCGTATTCCCTTTGATTGACGCGTTGAGCCAGGGGCAGGCGAAATTCTCAAGCGAGTCACCATTGGTGACCGTGAGGGAAGGCCTACTTACCGCGTTGAACAAGGGGCAGATCACCAACTTTAGGAAGAAATTGCAGTTGGTTAGGAAAGAACTTGACGCAGCGCTGTTACGCGCGATACGGTGTGTTGAAGCCTGCCCAAACATGTCTCGAACGTATACTTATTGCATTGCAGAGCCTACATCGATCAATCCTCTCAGAAGGGGCTGCCAACCATCAACGTAGAAGACTCACAGGCGCATTATCTTGAACAATGGCAAGATGATGCGGTGAGATCGATCAAGACCAACGATTGGAAAACAAAGAACAAGAAACATGTTGAAGAGTTTTCGAGACTGGTGGACCTCTTGATCCTTTCGGAGAATGAGGCTTATTTCCGGGATGAGATCTTTGCACAGCTGTATTTCCCCGAGCAGGATGATCGTTTCTACAGCATCAGTAAACCGGACGATGAGAGCTTCAAGTGGATCTTCGATTCGCGGCGACAGAATGAAGAAGTTACCGGTTTCCTGAATTGGTTAGGAGACACCAGCGGACAGAACATATTCTGGATGACAGGTGCGCAAATCGTAGAGTATCTTCACATAACAGACAGCTGATCTTCGAGGTAGGGAAGCCTGGCTGCGGTAAAAGCACTCTCATGAAACACCTTTTCCGCAACGAAGAGCTCTTCCCATACTTAGAGAAATGGTCGGGCCATGCCCCAGGTATTCTGACAGGCTTCTTCTGTTGGAACTGCGGCACAGATCTACAAAAGACAACCGTTGGTCTCTTGCGCTCGTTGCTCTATGAAGCCCTCCAAGATATGATCTATGGACCTTTAGAGCAAGATCCCAACATGGTCCAATGGCTTTTTACAGATCGTTGGGAACAGTTCTCCTCCTACGGCGGTGGTCTGCATTCATTCGACCTCTCCGAGCTTCGCATCGCGTTTGACCTCCTTCTCTCCGACTCGTTAAAGAAGTTCCTGTTCATGATCGACGGCCTCGACGAGTTGGACGAAGACCTCCCAGAGGCGCTCGGCGTCCTAGTCACCGCCTCCAAGCGCGAAAACGTCAAGATATGCATGTCCAGTCGCACTTCGCTAGCTTGCCAATCAGCTTTCAAAGATCGGCCTACTATGCAGCTTGACAAATGGACCAAGAATGGAATATTGGACTACGTCTTATACGCTTTTGACCAGAACGACACCATGTTCAACATCCCCGCCGAGCAGTCCGACGGCACAGAAGAACGCGCCATTATCCACACTTTCGTGGAGAAAGCCTCCGGCGTGTTTCTATGGGCGTCCCTAGCAATTGAGTTTTTAATACAGAGTACAAGTGAGACGGACGACGTGTCTACCATCAGAAGGCGCGTCAACGCCCTACCCACAGGCCTAGAGAACCTCTTAACCCACATCTTCGACAGCCTAGACGCAGAGCACTTCAGGCAAGCATCGCGCCTCTTCCGCCTCGTAGACGCCCACGGCTACCCCGCCCTCCTCCCCCTCTGCAGCGCCGTCGACCCCGACACACGATCCGGTCTCGAAGCCGCCACGCGCCCCCTGACCACCAGCGAAGTGCTCACCCGCACCGAACGCATGCGCAACGTCCTAGTCTTCAAGTGCAAGAACCTACTCTCCATCTTCGAAGCCGTGCCCACAGACGCGAAACGCAGCTCCGTCGAAGTCGCCGACCCCTTGCACTACAAAGTAAACTACGCGCACCGCTGCATCCGCGACCACATCCGGACGTACGACATGCGCAGCCGCATCGCCAAAGCCACGGGGTACGAAGTCTTCCTCGAAGACGAGCACTGGGCCAATGCGCACCTCTGGAGTCTCAAGACGCTGCAAGTGCGCGACGGGAAGCTGCGGATATGGGATACGCTCGCCGACTGCATAGAGCATGCGCTGCGTCTCGAGAGATTCGACAACCGCGTTCGACTCACATACCTTGACGAGGTCAATGCCACGCTCGCGGCCCACCTGCTTAATCCTGCTACCCCGGTTGCAATCATGGATTTGCCTCCCGGCGCTACGGTCCAGTCGTTCGGCGACATAGCCGTCTGGCTCAACCTCACTAACTACCTTACCATCAAGGCGCGCTCAGCGGACAAGAAAGACCTGCGGCATGCGCTGGAGTACGCCAAGGACGTGCGGAAGCGGCTCGCTGTTGGCGGGGAAGACAGATTCATCGGGGGGAGAAGTAAGTTGAGGGGGTCGTATGAGCGGGTCGATCATGATCTTGCGGCGTTGCTGGAGTATCATACGAGGAGCATGAAGTTGGGGAGTCCGAGGATTACAAAGGATATGCCGGAGTGGGTGTAGCATGGAGATGCGGGGGATGGATATCGGGCATTTCGAGGCGTTGGCGCGGTGATACCAGATCGCTGTTCGACGACAGGGTATGCTGTGAGCGTTTGTCTTTGTTCATTGGGGGGAGGGTAGGCCTCTAGTTCTCTTCTCGTCATAGACATGGGTGGCTTTAATCATCCCTCGTTACCTAGGTAGCGCGTACGTAGGTGACGGATATGGCGATGTCATCTTCTTTTCGCAACAACAAGGTGGCGAGTTGTACAGTTGGAACAGTGACGTGACGTGCGCTGTCGATTCGGCTCTTCAGACGTATTGCGCTGTGCAGGGTGCTCACTGAGGACGTACACTTCTACTTCCTCTAGCCCTTCCCCAGGTATTACCTGCATATAGACGCAGGTGCTGCAATTGGTGGATACCTAGTGCAAGTAGCCACATGTAGTTGTACACACTCAATACCTACTCCCCACAAGCCCTACATATCTCATCGGGAGTATCCAGCATGAACAACCCCCCCATGATAAACAATATCCAAGCATACCGTGTCCGAGTTGCATCCCAGGCACTAAACACATACCCAGGCGTAGGATAGCCATGTATCCAACCCTCCCCTCCCACCTCACCACCCCCGTGATCATCCCACCCTCAACTCCCATCCCACCCATCCCCAACCCCCCCTCTCCAACACCCAACCTCCCCCCCTCGCACTGAAAACCGCCCCCCGCGCAACCCTCACCCCAACCTTCCTAAAGCGGTATCTCCCCGCGCCCCGCGTCGATGCCTGCGGCGGAATTCAGCCAGCGTGGTGCCAATTCCAGTGGCGCCGCCGGCTGCGTGTGCGTGGGGGGTGAGTGATGTCCTGCTTTGGGTAATTGGTGCGAGTGTTGATTGTAGGCGGTTCCAGCCCTGGAGATGGGTCGGGGGTTTGGCGAGACGGGGCGCGAGACGGGGGTCGGTTCGGTTGGGCTGGCGGGAGACGGTGGCGGCGGCGGGATTGGGGGGCAATTAGAAGGGAAGTGGTAAGGTAATCTAGGATTGCGATCTCGGGAGGAGATTTGTGTGCGACTGACTGTTCCGTGTTGGAGAGGAAAGGGCGTCGGCGTCGGCCCGCGCTCGTGTTTGTGCGTGGACTGGAACTGCCTAATGGGGTAGAATTGTAAGCGTTGAAAGCAGTAGGTCACACGTTTTGCGACAACGGGTGGGTCAGCAGACACCGACAACAGTTCGAGGCCTGGCGCCGCCGTTGCTCGAAATATCCGCTCATTAGCGACATTGATTGTGCATCTCCACCCCCCTTCTCTCGTTCTTCGAGCATGCTCATAATGTAATGCGTTGTCTTTGTACCGTGGGTCACCACCTGGTGCACGGCCCCACCTGGTGCACGGTTTCCAGATGCCCACACCCACAACTTTTGCAGCTGTAGAGTCGCATATATATTGTATTATCGCGAGATTTTTTAGTGGAGGGCTTTTAAGGACCTATTTGATTGATTGGTAACGATAAACTACGTGCGATACCTCTGTGGGAGGCGTACTTTGCGGGTGCGCGTGGCAGGGCCGGGTGTAGGCACCACATCAACTACAGATGATATATCCACACCAACATCCTCTGTCTCCTCAGCGACTTGAGGAGGTGGTGCAAAGGCCTTTTACGGCGTCTATTACCCTTTTTGGAGAATTGTATATCTTGTTGGAGTTGCTTTTTGGCTTCGCGCGCGATCCTAGCTTCTTCGCGCTGCACGGCCTTCTCGCGCTGTTCTTGAAGGCGTATTTCTTTGGCCACCTCTCTTATGCGCTGCCTCTCTTCAAGCATGGTAGCCTTCTCCTGCTTCTGCTGCTCCCTACGCTTGATCTCCTCGGACTTCTGTTGTTGTAGTAGCTGCTCGTCGGCATCCTTTTGTGCTTGGCGATCGCGGGCGTCCTTGACTTTGGATGGCGACTAGAATATAGCTCCACCATTATACTCCTGCGGTGCCTTAAGTAATAGAGGCCTGCCACGTTGACGGCGCTTCTTCTCATTGACAAAGGCCCCTCTGAGTCGCTCGTTTTCATGCTAGAGGAGCTGTTTTTGTACAGCCATCACGTGAATCGTCTAGCTTAGCTGTTGGGAGCGTCGATCGTAGATATCCTCCACTACCTGGCGCAGTAATCGCTCAATCTTTCTCCAATCTGAAGCGCTGAGTACGGAAGTAGTACTATCGCTTGATGAGGGCCTCTCAGTCTCCTCTATTTTAAACTTCTTAAGCATAGCCTCTGGGTCTAACGGCGAAAGCCCTGTGACTTGAAAAGCCGTTAAGATCGTCTTTTCCTTAAACGTTGTATGCCAGGCCTTATAGAACAAGCGGAAGAAGTCTCTTTTTGTAATCGCGGAGATGCCCTAGCAGCTATACATGAACTCGGAGAGCTCGTTTAAGTAGGCAGTTGATAGAGGCTTGAAAAGGCAGACGTCGAGCGGCTGTAAGGTGTGGGTAGCGTGGGGAGGATAGATGGCCAGAAGAATCCAATTGTCGTCGCAAAACTTGATAAACTCCATCGATATATGTGAGCCATGGCCGTCAAGGATAAGTAGACAATATAATCGTCTTGCCTTTGCTTTTGTTTCGCGATTGAACACCTGTTCAAGCCATACGAGCCCTAGCTTGTTGTTGGTCCATCCACTGGGCGATGAGGCGAAGAAGGTTTTCTGCTCTGCAGGGTCGAAATCTTGAAGCCATAAGTCTTGTATCTTGCCAGAAACAGCCTAATAAATCAGCGCAGGCGTGAGATAGCTGCCGTCGGCGCAAATACAGGCTATCGTAGTTATCCACTCCCTGTTGCCGTCCTAGAGTGCTTGTTTCACGCCTCCGTGATCATATCGATGGCGGGAGAACACGCGCTTCATTTTTGACAGCACACCAATCAAGAAGCCCTTCTCATCCATATTGTAGATATTGCGAGCCTCGATATCGTACTAAGTTATCTTCTGGTCTAGGAGCTTAAAATATAGGGCGTATTTGAAGGCAGAGTCAGCTCTGTGGCGTGTGGAATCGATGCCGGATGCCCATCGAGATACAAGCTCAATGTGATGCCGCGCAATAAAGCGATCAACCCAGTTTTTTCCTGGCTCTTTTCCTGCTATTTCTGCTGCGAAATTCCGTATCATCTCCCTTGTAGGTGGTAGCCCTCGTACACAGAGCTTATCAATATATTGTACGAGCTCAGTTTCCTGTGTAGAGTTGAGAAGGCGCATATTATCGACTTTCTCCGCATAGCTGCCGATAACCCCGCGGTGACGCTTCGACAGCAACGTTCGATCAACACCGTACTTTTTCGCAGTCTGAGTATAATTAGGCTTCTCTCCAAGCTTCAGCGATTTTAACGACTCTAGGGCAGCCTCCATTGGGTGTATATTGGTGGTGTAAAGCGATTCTGAAAGTGCGGGAGATTTGGTGTTGGCCGTGCACGAGGTGGGGCCGTGCACGAGGTGGTGACCCACGGTACTCGATTTCCCACTGTTTCGTGCTCGGCTTGCGACCCTGCTTGCGCAGACGGGCATGCCTACCTAAGGTACCTACGTGTTCTGCTTTTGTGTTTGACTTGGTCTTTCGAAAGCTTTCTGCGCTTCGATATGCACTGACGGGATCAAATGCCTGCCGAATGTGATCTTGCCGATGAGTAGTATTTGGAACTAGAATCCGAGTTCGTAACGTTCTCGGGGTGCGGCAAAACGGAGTGGGCTGCCGGTGCGGAAGAACTCGGATGGAGAAAGCGTCGGGGAAAGATGTCATTGTTTTCATTATGAAAGCGGTGGTGTTGGGCTTCACGAGTCGTATACGGAGCGTCTGCTAAAGAGATATGTCACCGTCGTGGACTTCGCGGCGGCGTGGGAGGAGGTGGGATCTGACGCGTTCGCGGAGGTGTGGGGTATCGGAGAAGAGATTTGTTTTAGATGTCGCCGATATCGTTGCGGCGCTGGAGAGGCGGACCTGAGGCGTTGGCGGTGGGCGTGGGATGTCTCAAAAGAGAAGTTTTCAAGAGTTAGGTTGTTGACGATATCGTTGCGGTGTTGGAGATGCGGGCCCTGAGGCATTGGCGGCGGCGCGTGTATGGGAGGACGAGCACTTGAGACTGTTGCTGGGGATGAAGGAGAAGGCCGAGGAGATGCAGATATTCGCTATGACCAGTGAGCTACAGTTTGGTAGCAGAAGATGGCGATGGAGAAGATTGGCGGCGAGGCGCGCAAAGGAGTATAAGGCTGCTGCTGAAGGGAGACTCAGGGAGGAGGGAGAGGCGGAGGAGGTGCAGATACTGCTATAGTCGGTGGGCTACTATTCGATAGCAAAATACAGCGGCGGAGAAGGTGGACCTGGGGTGTTGGCGGCGAGGCGCAGAAGGGAGTATAAGGTCGCTGCTGGAGGGCGCCCCAAGGAGCAGTGGGAGGAGGCGCAGATACTGGTATAGTCCGTGAGCTACAGTTTGATAGCAAAAAGATGGCGCTGGAGATGTCCCAACCTGAGGTGTTGGCGGCGAGGCGCGGAAGGGAGCACAAGGCTGCTGCTGGAGGGAGAGAAGGCCGAGGGGGTGCAGATATCGCTGTAGCCAGTGAGCCATAGTTCCGTAGCAAAATGTCGACGCTGCAAGAAAAGGTAATCCAGAGGGAGATAGTAGAAGTAAGAGCGTGCGGCGTACCTGTAGAGCATAGTGTGTAGAGTGTAGTGTGTGGGGTGCAGAGGTGTGCACTTCACTTCAAAGCAGGTTTGTTGATAGTCTGCCCTCACCTAGGCAACTCACCCCGGAGATTAACTAGTCTCCCACCCACTTTTTTGTACTATATATATTATATTTTTTCACAAATCAACATCGAAAAAAGACCACCCGAGTGGCACGCGGTATACGGCTCCGCCACGGCAGAGAATTCAGAAGTTGGTAAATCGGGACAGTGAAGGAAAACTTCAAAGGTATGTATACAAATTTCTTTATTTGTTGCATACTTGGCGTGGCACCGGCAGTTCGATTCTGCCCACTAATTTTTTTGTCTACTTTGAGGCCTTTTTTTACAGATAGCGCCTCACTGTTTTTGGGTGGCTCGTGAATGTCCATAGCCCTGCCCTGCAGGCGATGCAGGGACTAAGCTACAAGCTTTGGTACATTCCGCTTTTCTCTTTTGTAACTAGAACAATGCGCATAACTACAGGCATCTCCGCCTCTGCGTTTTTGCCTTTTGGGGCTTCAGGGTGCGTGGTCGTTACTGCAAACACCAGCCTCTGCACTTCAGGCATAGAGAATTACGCGGACCACGTAATTGCAGAAGCCTCTACGCTTGCATAAATACAGCGAATATTTACCCAATTGCAGCTTTGTGCGGCTTTGTACGAATCATTGCTTCTTCTAAGTGTTATGCCGACTAGGCTTTGTGTGCATAGTTGCTCGTCCGCAGCCCCCTCTGTATTCATGGCCTAAACCAAATGCGTCATGCACTTGAGCATCTTACAATCCCCTTAAAAAGCGCAAGTCGTTATTTCATGTATGACGCGGCCACGGCCAAGGATAGAAATCGCCAGGCGGCATGACCCTGAAAACGTACATGTTCAGTACTAGGAAAAAAGTCTAAGTACCATGTGTTACCCTAGGGTGAGCAATATCACGTCCAACTGTACTAAAACGATTGTCTTGTAGCTATATAATTTGGCAACGGGAAACGTTGGGAATCGCCAGGTCTATGTATATGTATGTCTAGTGTGACGTGCCCAGGCGGAAGCACCATCATCGAGATTCATGAGAGCAACGTATCTGCAATCAAGAGAATCGGCTAAGAAGAAGCCGCGACTGGTACTGAGGAGTGCCCGATGGGCTCTCCAAATCGCCGAACACGAGTGTGGAGAGTTCCCGATGGTAAATTTATAACGGATGATCCTTGCTAGTGCGATAACGTACAAAGACTCTCACCCTTGCAACTCTGGACTGTGAGCGTACATACAATGTACATGATGGAGTGGACGTTCTTGGGTAAAGATTGACAGCTTGATGTCGCTTGCCTGCTTTGCTAGCGCCGAACCGGCTAGTGGCATGGGGGCAGCATCCGACACTAACCCTTCCATCATCACCGCCGAGGCACACTGCAGCTTGCTCACCGAGGTTCCCCAGACTCCCAGATCCCCGCCATGATGTCCGTGGCGCACTCCTCCAGATTCCTGTTCCTTCCGTTCGTCTTACGCTTACATCCCCCTTAAACTCACCTCTACACGTTTCACGCACCTACTGCTACAATGCCTACCAAGTCGAGCTACCCCGAAATACCGATCCCGAACACCGATCTCTGGGGGTTTCTGTTCGAGCGCAAAGATAAGCCATTCCCGGATGACAAAGGTACCTTTACATGGGAAATCGTGGAGCGTGAGCGGGTTGCTGACGACAGCTACCAGTGATCTACTTCGACCCCTACACGAAGCGCTCGTATACCTACGCCCAAGCCAAAGCGACCGCCATCGAGTTCGGCCAGGGCCTCAAGGCACTCTGGGACTGGCAGAAAGGCGACGTCCTCGCACTGTACACTACGAACTGTATCGATACGCCAGCGATAACATGGGGTTGCCATTGGGCGGGTGGAGTGCTCAGCCCAGTGAATCCAGCGTACACGGTCGATGAGCTTGTATTCCAGCTCAGAGACTCAGGCGCAAAGGCTATCATCACTCAGTTGGCATTCATCAAGAACGCGCAGGAAGCGGCGAAGAAGGTTGGTATACCTTTGGAACAAGTCGTTGTCATGGGAGACGAGCGCGACCCGAGCTACAAAGTCAAGCATTTCACGAGCATAAGGAAGACCTCTGGGTCGGCGCGGTATCGTAGGACGAAAGCGAAGCCGGATGAGGACCTTGCTTTTTTGGTCTATTCCTCGGGGACGACGGGACATCCCAAGGGTGTCATGTTGACACACAGAAACATTGTATCGAATACGATGATGATAAAGGCGGGCGAGGGAGGCAATATGAGTTGGCGGGGTGGACCAACTGGAGAGGGTGACAAAATCCTGGCTTTTCTGCCCTTCTTCCACATCTATGGTAAGTGTATCGAGCTTCGAACGGCACGTGGCATCGCATATTAACAAGCTAGGTCTCACCTGTCTCATACATCAGAGTATTTACTCAGGTCTACAGCTGGTGGTGAAGCCGAGATTCATTCTCGAAGACTTTTGCAAATTTGTTCAAGAACACAAGATCACATTCGCTTACGTCGTCCCACCCGTCGTACTCCTCCTCGGCAAACACCCTGTGGTCTCCAAATACGATCTCAGCTCGATGCGCATGATGAACTCGGGCGCCGCACCGCTGACAAAGGAACTGGTTGACGCAGTTTACAAACGCCTCAAAATCCCACTGAAGCAAGGCTATGGCCTATCGGAGACTAGTCCTACAACGCACACGCAGCCATGGGAAGATTGGAATAAGACCATTGGCTCGGTTGGCAAACTCCTTTCGTATCAAGAGGCGAAGTACATGTCTGAAGACGAGCAGGAGCTGCCACCAGGTGAAGTAGGAGAATTGTGGATAAGAGGCCCAAATGTGTTTAAAGGCTATCTTAATAATCCTGAGGGTACTGCTAATGCCTTGACATCCGACGGGTACTTCAAGACCGGCGACGTGGGCTATCAAGACGTAAACGGCAATTTCTACATCACGGACCGCATCAAGGAACTCATCAAATACAAAGGCTTTCAAGTCCCGCCAGCAGAACTTGAAGGCATCCTTGTCTCTCATCCCTCGATTGACGACGTTGCAGTAATCGGAATATATGACAAAGAGCAGGCGTCAGAGCTACCGAGGGCGTATGTAGTGCCGAGGGAGGGACTAGGTCGGACAGAGGAGGACAAGATGGCGATTGTAGAGTGGTTGAGTGAGCGCGTGGCGGGGCATAAGAGATTGAGAGGTGGAGTGAGATGGGTAGACGAGATTCCGAAGAGTGCGAGTGGGAAAATCCTAAGAAGAGTGTTGAAGGCAAAGGCATTGGAGGAAGAGAAGGGCGAGCCGAAGTCGAAGCTATAGTAAGCGGCTGATGCAATGTTGCATGATAAACGTGATCTTTAGTAGCTTAGCTGCGCGTGCCAGCGCCGTTACCGCCATCTCTCACTTGTGAGCCTCGTTTGCGGGGCATGGGTAGGTGATATAGAAGCGTCGCCCCTCTCCTCTGACCTCGACCACCACAACTTGAATACAACCATCGCCTCCGTCTTGACCAACAACAAGTCTGCCAGTATGCCACCCAAGCGCAAGGCGACCCCTGAGCCTATCTACGACTGCGAATCCTCAGAAATAGAGCCAGTCGACGTAGAGACCTACAACGCCACACAGAGACACAAAGTCCCCAAGATCGCCATGCAGCCAGCAGCTTCGAAACCTCCCAGCCCTACGCAGCAAGTGACCAGAGTCACCGACGCCTTCCGCATCAAAGTCACCCTCTCCCCCAAGTTCAACTTCTTCCCCGAAAAGACGCGCGAACCCCTCGAAACAGCCTACACCAACGAAATCCGCACCCAAATGTCCCTCTTCCAATCCGACACCCCCCTCCACCCCTCCTTCCGGTACATCGTCGTCCTCGCCACCGCCACGGGCCCCTCAACGCCCGAGTTCAAGCTCACGCGCATCGGCGCGCCCACGCCCTCGCTGAGCGCCGCAAACATCAGACTGCTGCATCATTTCCTTGCTATGCACCACGACGGGTCTGTCAAGCGGGATCCGAAGCCGCAGTTTGTGAGTCTGAGGGTGCCGGGGGTGCGGAATCCGGAGTTTGTAAGGTTGCATTCTGTGCGGTATGGGGAGATTGGGGTGGGGTTTGATAGGGATGGGTGTTTGAGTCTTTATATGGCGGAGTTGGTGGAGAGTATGAGGAAGGTGACGGCGATTTATGTGGAGAGGGTGGAGGGGGAGGGGGGTGGGGAGAGGATTAAGGCGGAGGTGTGATGGGGGGTGGGGATGGGGGGGTTGGCGATGTACGTGAGGTATGCATGCGGCTGGGCGGGTGGGTTCTGGTGGGTTGGATGGGGTTTTTGAAGTGAGCGATGGGGAGAATTGGCATTCTGTGAATTGCTCTTTATGCGAGGTTTCTGTACGGATGGGATGAGGATGGTTGCGTGCATGGAGGTTTTTGCATGTGGAGTGGAGGGGTCGGCTTCCTATGTCGATGCATTTATGAGCTTGGCTCGAGACGAGATATTGGGGCCTGGGCTTTGTATCTTATTTCTTTTCTCATAGGTGCTGCGGTATGAATTCCTGGATACTCTATGTTTATGCTATGGGTCGTAGCATTGGGTAATTTGTGATGCAGCTGTATGTTGCAGTCTTGATGGATGGAGCTCATGCATACAAAATTGCCAAAGGAAATAGTCATGAACCGCTTGTGCATACCAAAGCAGACTCCATGATTGTCGTCTGCCCTTGTAGTCTTGCGCATCGCGCTGGATTCTAAACATGGCCTCTCCCTCGGGTGGAAAGGATTCTCGCTTCGGGCCGACGAGCCCAGATTGGAGAAGCTGCGGCGCTTCGTAAAGCCGAAGGAAGTTTCTTTGATGCTGTTTGTACAGATCTAGTATAGCAAGTGTCGTAGCCTCT
Source organism: Laburnicola sp. R22_1 (assembly GCA_014281115.1). NCBI lineage: Eukaryota > Fungi > Ascomycota > Dothideomycetes > Pleosporales > Didymosphaeriaceae > Laburnicola > Laburnicola sp. R22_1. Next base: position 587,732 of record JACONQ010000011.1, read on the forward strand.
GCCAGCACTTTGCCTTGTCCTCCGATTTGATGGTGTCTTGCACATCCACGGACCAGATGAGCATGGTTGTTGGTTGGAGATCGTCACGGTACGAGACTGACCGGCTCCGGAAACTTCAGGTGCCGGGAAACGCAATGCATAGAAGGAGGTTTTGTCATCGTGGTCTTCCGTATATATAGTCAGTTGTGGGGACGAATGGGTAGATTACACATCAAGTTGTGTACATACTACACGAGTATCACGGTGTCCATGGGTAACATTTGTGTCCTTCATCGTCCAATCAATACCCACTCTACATGCTTCAAATTCCATCTTCTGTATAATACAAGATGAAGCACCTAGCTGGGCACAGAAACATGCAGCTACGCAGCTTGTAATCCCAGTATAGAAAAACATGATTTCATAATCACCGAATGTATACTTTAGCCTGTATTTCATGTTGAAACCATAGCTCTGTATGATCCAAGCCTGACAGCGCTTCCAACGTACCGTAACGATATTACGGCCCGTAGTAATATAGGCCAAATATTGGTCTTTGCACCTGTGCACTAACTCCTATATAAACTGTGTCCTGTCCGGCTACATGCAACCGCTACGGGCCGTAATGTCGTTACGGTACGTTGGAAGCGCTGACTTAGCCTGAGACCACGCGTCCACGTGAGTGGGGTGAGATACACTCCGTCTGGTGCCGTAGAGCAAAGAAGGCAGGTACTAAACACGCCCCACGTTTCAGGCTGCCCCTATATTGCATGCAGGCTACAGGAGTCCAACTGCCATTGCCTGATGTTGCCCAAGCCCACGCTCCGCCTTCAAAATCCTCTAGGTGACCAAATACGTCAGACGACAAATCATATGTTCGTGAATCCCACGCGCTAAGATTGAGGCGGTCAGCATTCCAGCATGACGCCCACGCTCGCTTGCGCCCGAACAGCCGGGTGCATGGAGTCGGTGAAGTATCCTTGTAAGTGTGCCCGGGCCGGCACGCTCAAAAAAACCACCATTAGCCGTTTTGGGGAACTGGATCTGCAACCCGACCGTTGGGTTCTCCATCATTAATCTCCCTCACTAAAAGCACTGTGGGCGCCGTTTTGCGGCCACTACCTGCACTTCGCCTGCCTGCTGCTTGCCTTGTCTTCCCGTCGTCGACCCCGCCAGCTCATACGAGTCACACCTGAAATGGCTCCTGGACTCTACGTTGTCTGGTCGCACGGCGACCCTGCCGCCGTGACCGAAATCAAGCCCGACGGAACCTTCAAAGATGCAGTCACAGAACTCCCAGGCGTGGCGGTGGGCGCACAAATCGAGCGCATGGAAATGCAGGTCATGCCGTATCCATATAGTCACGACATCCCTTTCATGACCCTATACGATATGCCCGAGGTCGAATACCACAAGGACGAAGCGTTCAAAGAAGTCGAGAAGGCATGTCTCAGCCGCGCAGAAAACGCATGCAAGCCTCGCGTCTACGAAGAGATCTTGCGCGGCGAAGTCGAAGGCTGTGAGAATTGTAAGACTCCTAACGCGTCTAGCACGTCTGCATGTGGAGTACGCAACTGAGACGAGAGCCATAGTACGTCCTCGTGTTAAGGACAGCATCGGCATCGTAACTTCTCGGCCCCCTAGACCAGATCAGGTCGACGACTTTTGGAAGTGGCAGAATGAAGAATACATTCCCTCGTTGATGGAAGGACCCACGTTCTTGCGCGTGAGAGTGTTCAAAGCAATTGGAGAGCCGGACAAGGAAGGCGAGGTACCATCCTCCCCGTACATGTGGGTCCTCGAGTGGGAAGACGACGAGTTGCCTTGGCTAGATCTGACGAGCGTGGCCCAATCGAAGGAGTGGATGAGGCTTGTCGAAAATGGTTTGATATGGCAAGGCCTGTGCTATCAAGTGAAGAGATATAGCGTAAAGTTCGAGGGCCAAGCAAGTCCTGCTGGGAAGTCTGAAAAGGATGGAAGTGAGAGCGATGACTACGACGTGTAAGATGAACGGCCAATGCGCGGAGTCGCATTCCGTCAAATACTTTCCCGGCCATTCCTCCAGACTGGTACTCGCGCGCCTACGCATGTAGGGGGCGTGCTTAGGTCGATTGACGGTGGCCTGGTGCGTAAGAGGTCAAGCACGGCGATCACTGCCCGCTGCTATTGGAAGATGTGTACTTACAGTGCGGACTTTGCTTGTACATTAGGTGGTATATATCTTGTACATACGAGAAACGAGTATTTTAAACATGATGGGAACTGGATCCGAAGTGGTAATCATGACAACAGTAACAACGACCTACATATAATGCTTTCCCACTGAGCCCAACCTTTGGTCCTCGCACGATACCACATTGCTTCTCCGGAATTTTGGCAGTATCCGCTTCTCAAGAATGTGTTACCCCAGGATAAGCAATACTAAGGCTAACTGTACTCAACCTTTTATGCTGTAGCTGTACTAACATCAGGCTTATTTGGGTATGTGTGAGGATTATGGGGATGTCATGGGAGGTAGTATGCCGTTGTATCATGGTAGGAAGCCGATATGCATATGCATGCGCGGCATAGCTATCGAGTAAGGGATTAGTACATGTTATTCTATCATCACCATAGTTCTACAACATCTTGCGGTAGTGTGTCAGAGCACATGCATGTTTGGAGAATGTAATAGCGCAGAAAAAAAATGAGATATTCAAACAGCTACAGAAAAGTGGTATACCCGCACCAAACCATTACTCCTTCATCCACGACCACGAAAAGAAAAACCCCGCCAAAGAAACACCCAGTCCCCACGCTCCTACTCGCTCTCCTCTTCCTCCTTGATCTTGACGCTCGATTTCATCTTCCGAGCAACAACGTCCACCTTACCCTCGTCCCTCAACCCTCTTCTTTCCCGGGAGGCTAAAGGAAACCTTGAACGGCTTAGCCGCAAACACGGGAAGAGACGATGTCGGAGGCAAAGGCAGTTCCGGCACGCCCGTCACCGCCTCAACAAAGTAGCAGACGAGATCAAGCTCGCCGTGCACCGCCCCATCCACAGTGCTGCAGAAGCCCCATTCCCGGAGGAAGCAAAGCGCGAGACAGCCATGCTTGTCGAAATGGTATCCGACATCGCCCCTGCAGAGAGCGTGAAGTTGGAGAAGGCCTGGGTTCGGCTCCAGCTGGTGGATCTCGAGAATGGTGTCGAGCTCCCTCCACTGCTTGACCTCTTGGATCGTTTCGCCCTCATTTTTCTTAAAGGCGGCGAGGAGAGCGAGGTTGGCGGCGTCAACGCGGGTGTATTGGTGCTGCTGCGCGTTGTAGCTTGAGGACGGGGCGGGGTATCGGCGGATGTAGCCATCGTTGATGGTGTACTGGGGATGGTGGCGAGGGACTGGTGCCTCCACCGTTCCTAGTGGGAATTGTGCGAAACGGTGCCGAATTGATGCTTCGATCTGCTCGAGCATGTCCTTCGGAAAGCATCCGAACTTGTTGTTCACCGGGAGCGGAACTCGCTCGTCGTACTGGGTGCCGCTCATAGTCGCGGTAGGCACGATTTTTGAGAGAGGTTTGGCGGCGGCATTTGGGTCGAGGCGAAACGTGCTGCGTTTCTTCGACTTGCTGCTTGCTTCGGGCAGCGGGCTCGAGGGACGCTTCGGTGCCATTTTGGTGTTGAGGGTTGGGTGTCGGGTGTTGGGTTGAAAATTGGATATAGAAGGGCTCGAGGTGCGAGTAAATAGTGGAGTGGAAGAGTAGATATAGAAAGGCGTTGGCGTGGAGAAGAAAATTTGCGGAGGGTGCTTTCACCTACGCTGTGTTGTCCCGAGGGACAGACCAAGCGACAGTGACGCACACTGAGCTTTGAAAGCGAAGTAACACGCAACCCCGAACATTGCCGCTATTTCAATCGCTATATACTTAATTGTTGAATGATCTTGGAATCCTTGCGTATATATTGATGCGTTCCAAAACAGAGGGCGGATCGACTTATATATGAGCTTGACTGCTTCTATGTTTGCGATGTATCCACGTGTTGATTGCTTCCTCTGCGACCCGGCCACATGACTATTGTAATGGGGTGACTTACTCATAATGCAAGGTAAACGCATGCTCCGGTGGACGTCCTGGCTTCTCTCGGTATACAATAGACACACCAACGGCATATTGGTCTATGATACCCAGGAGAACATGATGGTACAAGAGTTCTTAAAGCTCCATCAATCATCTCCCAAATGCACCTGGAAACATTCCAAGCCATAGATGATACAGCACACCCTACCACTAGTTAGTATACAATGAGAACGCCAAATCGACAGAAGTTCCAAGTGCCTAAGAGTACTCACTCCTACAAGACTAGCTATCCATCTCCCCAAACACAAAAGCACCCCACACAAGTAACCAAAACAGCTAAGCAATTCTATGCAGAACCCATACATTCTAGATATTAAATATCTACATCTATATGCAAAAAAGCGACCGGCAGTCTAAAGACAGCTATATACAAGAACCGAATTCTTCCGTTGACAAAAAAGAACACCGAGTCCCAGCGACACAAGCGCCCTGTATGTACAATGGAGGCCCCATTCTCACACAATCGCGATGTTCAACCATCTACGGGAGGCACTGCGAGTACCACTGGTTCTGCGCCTTGCACGTACCCTGGCGGCAGGTAGTCGGGCCCGTCCAGCCTTGGCCACCGCACTGTCCGTAGAGCGCCGCGCCGGTGCCAGTTCCAGAGGTAGGGGTCGCAGTGGGGGCAGACGAGGAGCGAGTACTCGAGACTGGGGGGTTGCCACCGCTGCCAGAGCCAAAGGTAGAGCCGATAGCGCCGATCTTGATGTTGCTGTAGATGACCTGGGAGTTGGGGTAGTCGCGCTCAACTTCGGCGGGGACACCAGAGGTGATGGGGCAGGTACCGCGAGCGACACCAGGGGCGTTGGCGGGCCTGTCAGTGGGGAAGGTCGAGTCGAGCCAGAGCATGTTGACGGCGTGGTCGTCCCAGATGGAGAGAGCGAGAACCATGCCGCGACCAATAGCGGCACCCATCTTAGCCACACCGCCGAGGCTGTTGAACTGGTTGTTGTCGCCAAAGACGGTCTTTTGGGCCCTGCAGAAGGTGTCCGTGATGCTGTTGCCAGTGACGCCAGCAACCTTGCTCACGCTGTTGCTGATGACCTTGCCGTTCTGCACGTACTGGCGGCGGATCTCGGTGAGCGTGCCAGAGTCGGTACCAGTGTTGGTGATGAACTGGGTGACGACGGTGAACTTGGACTTTGTGTCGACGGTCTTGCCGGGACCGTAGAAGCCGGTGTCGCCCATGCGGTAGCTGTTGAAATCGCAGCCGTCCTTGTCGCAAATGCCTCCGTAGCGGTTGTCGCCGTCACCGCAATCGTTGCCCTCGCAACGCACCGGTCCGTTCTGCTTGCAGACGTGAGGGGTGTAGGCGGTAGAAACAGAGTTGGACTCCCAGATCTAGACGTGCGGGATTAGCGTCAGACTCCTATGTGGGTGTATTGCAGGCTACTCACGTCCATCTCGTTGCAGCATGATCCGTACTTGCCAGTACCGGCGTTCGCGTCGTTGTCGCTAGGGTCCCAGCCTACGCTGTTGGCCTGCACTATGTCAGGGATTCGATCCGTGAGAGGGGAAGAAGACCGATAGAGATTGGAGGGGATGAATGACGGTCGTGCTTACCTCGCCGTTGATAAACTTGATGTCATGAGGACATTGAGCATCGCAGTAACCTACAGAATGAATTAGTCTTCGCAACAAGAAAGGATTGTTAGTTGGACTTACCAGTTCCGTACTTGGCACCGGCATTGTTGCCAGAGTACTTCGCGAGACCACCATCCTCTTCCATCTCAACGAAATACAAGGCACCGTTCAAGCCACAGGGCAATTGCGAAACGTCGACGTCAAACTGGAGGCGGAAATTAGCGAACATGAATATTGTGTTCATACTCCGGACATGCTTACGGTGAACTCCTTGTTGAGAAGCTTGAACATTTGGTACTTGGTCTCAGAGGCCATCAAGTACAACCTGGAGCCGATGTTTTTGCTGTACGTGCCCTCAGTGACAAACTTGAGCGTGAGAGCATTGCCGGAAGCAGTGACACCGTATGTGCTGGAATAATCGGCACCATCAAGAGCGCAATTGGCGGCGCAGGTCGCGCCGTTAGGGCACATGGAATCGTTCCAGGTGTTGCCAGTATAGCAGTTGTCAGAGCTCTTAGTCGAGTGGAGCCACCTCCAGTTCGCGTCAAGGGTGACCTTTGTCTGGAGGCTTGTGCAAGATCCGGCGGCCGAGCAAGATTGAATGGGCAGAGCCGGGTGGTTCTCAGTAGTCAGGGTGCCGACCTGTTGGGCGGACACACCAGCCGCGAGGAGGGAGGACACAAGGCTGACCTTGGAGAACATGGCGAAGTGCTGAAGCTGCTAGATGATTGACTGAAGAGCGTGGCCTTGAAGTGTTCCTGACGGCCGCCTTATATACCTTCGCAACTATATCACACTCAGCCTCAAAGCCTCATGCACATCAACATTCGCCATCCTCAAGGCGTGTATATTGCTAGAATCCACTCCGAACCGTCGTTCCGCTGCCTAGCGTTCAAAGCAAGCTCTTCTTCACGACATCTTCTGGATAGCAACTCATCTAATGCCTCTTCGGGAAATGATACCAATCTATTTTCTCAAATCAATGGGCGTCTGCGAAGCGTTGGTGGGATGTAAATGAAAAAGGGGCTGGGGCCGGGACGACATCCCGCAAGAGTTGCGGCTCTTCAAGGCTTCAAGGTTGTGGGTGGGTTCCCGGCAGTTGTATCTTGTCTCATGCATAGTTGACTGGTGGGATTTCATGGAGTGCATGAGACAGTAGCCCTATACAGCCGTGGGATGCTCGTGACCTGATCAACCAGCCCACTGTTGAGCAAGTTCCATGGTTTCACGTGGCGACAGAATGTTCGATCCAGAATCCAGGGCGATTTCAGGGAACTGCATTGCATGTTCCACGAGGAAACAGGAGAGAAAAGAGATGGCCGTGGATTGAGCTCGAGGGCTGAGCCCGTTGATCAACGCTCGCACAGCATGGGCCTCCGCCTGGCCTTGCGAAAAAGTGCGGAATTCTAGACAGTGTGAAGCATCGGTAGCGGAACCTGGTCCATTGTCCCGTTCGTATTATGGTTCTGTAGTGCTCCGGTACCTAGGCGGTAGTGGATGATCGGATGTTTCGATGCAGTAGGCGTCAATCGCCTTACCGAGCGTATGGAATCCAACGTAGAGCAGTCGCATGATGGATGCCATTCAGACCGAAGGAGCGAAAGAAAGGACGTCACACGTGCAGTCAATCGCGGGCCGTGACCCTGTGAAGTTGTGAGCAAAACCGAGGTAGTCGACGGAAGCTGATTTTCTCCGTCCCCAGGGGACGATTCCCAGGTTTTCGAGCGCGGGAGCAATATAAAAATATATTGCGCGCGTGGGATGGGGTGGAGTAGTCCCCGCGTTGGTGGAATCTCGTGAACAATCGGCCGTGCACCGCCACTAACACGCCCGAAGCCACACGGTCGCAGTTCCCGTCTGGCCGCTTCGTCTCCAGCTTGGTTCGAACTTCGCACCCTCAAACATGCGGGAAGCGACTCGCGGTTGCCGTCTGATTGCGACTACAATTCGAGCTGCAACGCGTAGACATGGTTGGCTGATGCCGAGCAGTCGTAGGATTTTGGCGCGTCGGGACGATATTTGAACGCTGTTGTGGTTAGCCAATCAACGAAGAAAAGGTACGAAAGTCGTCAAGACCACTCTGTAGCCCTCGAAAACCTCTTCAGCGCTTGATCTCCGTGCCGAGCATCACTCCAGACATGCTCACTTCAAGTTCCTCTTCTGCCAGTCACGTCTCCTTCCGTGCGCCGAGAGCCACGCAAACCCCATCACAACCGCACCCCTGCTCGTTTTACGGTATGTTTCCAGGATCTGGCCAGGCCTGTGCACTTCGCTTCGCTTCGGTCCTCGCCGAAGCCAACATGTTGGCATTTCAGACTTCAGAGCACGAACATCTTCTGCGGTGCTCAAGTTACACGGCAGTTCGCCATTCTAATTCGCAGATACATAGCAGTTAGGAGGATGACCACGCCTCGTACCCATCCCGCCGATACGACACCACAGCACAACATGTGGCTGTACCCATGCGATGCCAATATCTTGCGCATGAAGCTGAGGCGAAATACGAGGTCGAGCTGAGCTAGCCCCCAGTCATCTGCAATTTCATGGAGCCGTGCTTCTCCACACCCCCCAAAATGCCATCCGCTCGCCCTGGGCGCGTGTCTTTAATACCTAATTCCTCTTTTCCCGCTCGCTACCGCTAGAATACGAATTGTTGGAAGGCGTCACTGCATGGCAGACGCACGCGATGGCAATGAAGAACTGCATGCTTGGCGCGTTCGTCGTCGCGCTTGGGGGCGTGGCGCAAGCGGCACCTCAGAGTACGAGATTGAAGCTACGCCCGTTGGATGAGAGCTGTGGCTAATGTACGGATAGGAGTGGGAATCAAACCTTTGTTTCCCATCACGAACGCATCGACGCCTGCGCCTAAACCAACGGGCACCGATCCAGCATGCGAAGCGGCCTGCGAGGTCCGCTACCCAGAGCTCTATGGACTCTCATGGGTCCCAGAAGCCCAAATTGTGTTCACCGAAACAATCACCGTCGGAACGGTCAGCGTCATGACGGTGACGGATATCTTTACTACAGTAGTTCGCACGAACACTGTATACAACGACGATATTCCGAAGTGGTTCACACTCTATCAGCAGTCGACGAATGCGGCGGGGACGAAGGTTGTTGAAGCTGGTATCACGCTCTCGGATGGTTATACGTTAACGACATTCGCGTATCCAACACCATGGGTCGACTATCCATCGCAGTACCATTGGCAAGGCGTCCTGCCTACTCACGACGAGAACTACACGCCAATATGTGCTACTGCGACAGAACTTGCCATGGCCGAGGTAACGCCCCATCCGCTATACCCTCAGCCCACGGATGTAATTGCAGATCAAGAAGACCCCGAGGGCGCAAACCATGTACCTGTTTGGGTCCCCTTGCGAGATCTACCCGACAAGAAGTGGTTCAACAACGCGTTTCCCTCGGAATCTGCTTACGCTTCCTGTGAGCCCGTAGCAGGAAAGGAAGCTCCCGTAGATATTTCGACGGCAAAGTTCGCGCTCTGGACGGCAACATTTGTCATGAGTTTTAACAACCCCTTCATTATCCATAAAGAGAGCAGTGTCACTGGCTGGGAAGAGACGACGACCAAGGCGATCCATAGAGAGAGTAGTGTCACTGGCTGGGAAGAGACGACGACCAAGGCGCCCGACGTGATCCTTTCCAGGAAACCAGATTCGAAAAGCTCGAAGCAGGTTCCGACACCCTCGGCACCACCAACACTATCACCACCACGAGGAACCCCAACATCGATACCGATTCCAGATATTCCTCGAATCGAGTCCACTGTCTCCGTATCAGATACAGCTCCGAGATGGCAACAGTCCCTGCGTCCATCCGCCCCTGGTCAGCCACATGTTCATCGCCCTAGCACCAATGGCGCAGCGCAACCAACCCCGCCTAATGACAATGGAAATGGAGACGGGCAGCCAGGCAACAACGGAGCAGGACAGCAAATCCTTCCGCCAGCACCGACCCGTACAACCCCAGTCTTCACATTCGTCCCCACAACCATAAACGGCCAGCCCACAGCCGTCCCAGCGTTCATCCTCCCTGACTCCTCTACCGCAACTCTCGGCCAAACCGTAACTCTCAACGGCCAGCCCACCGTCCTCGCAGCCCCCCCAGCAATATTCGCAATCGTGCCCACAACCCTCAACAACATCCCCACATCCACCCCCGCTTTCATCATCAGCGGAACAAGCACCGCCACCATAGGCCAAACCATCACCCTAGACGGCCAACCCACCGTCCTCGCCGCACCACCCCCCTACACAACCGTAATCCCCACCACAATCAACGGCATCCAAACCTCCATCACCGCCTACATAATCAGCGGCTCAATCACCGCTCTCCCAGGCCAAACCGTCACCGTAAACGGCCAACTAACTACCCTCCCAACCGCTGACGCCGTCTTCACCACTATCCCGACCACCATCGACGGCACGCCAACAGCCATCCCAGCATACATCATAAGCGGCTCGATGACCGCTACGCTCGGACAGACAGTCATCATCGATGGCACGCGAACTGTCCTCTCGGCTCCGACTGCAGGTGCTGGTGCGGTATTCACGTCTATCACTACGACGGTTAATGGCGTTGAGACGGTTGTACCGGTGTATATTATTGGCGGGTCGATGACGGCGACGCTGGGGCAGACTGTTACGATTGGTGGGGAGACGACTGTTCTTGAGAGCCCGAGTCCGACTGGGACGGGTGCGAGTGCGGGTGCGAGGGAGACGGCTGATGAGGGTAGGCCTGTGGAGACGGGGGATGGAGGTGAGGCGAGGGAGACGGGAGATGCGAGGGGGGTGGGGGCGAGGGGAGTGAGCGTGGAGTGGATGGTGGGGTTAATTGGTGTGGGGGCGTTGTTGTGCGTTATGTGGGTATGAGGTTTTGGGGGTTGGGGATTTGTTAATGGAGTTTGAGCGTTTGTGGGTTTTTATGAGTGTTATGAAAAAGTAGGCATATTGGGATGGGTTAATCTGGGTGGTTTAGTGTGTTGGTATTTTGCGGGATACCCTGGGTTTGTACTGTAGTTTGTAATGTGCATACGAACGTGGAGTTTCTCTCCTATTTACATTTCCATTGAGTATCCTGTATGAAGTAATCGCCTCATGGCGCTCGACATGATCACCGAGTTGCTCAACACGCATGCTACAAGGAAAAGAGCTATAATTCTATCAACATCTATCAAAGTACTTTCAAGTTGTGCATGCACGCAGCGCGACCGCTCGACCCAAAACCCATACGACGCGACGGAGTAAGAAACCCTCAGAGACCAAGGAGAGCACCAGCGCCGGGCTCGCTGCAGATGTAAACCACGTCGTGGTTGTCCGTGAAGCCATTGAAGCGGGTAGCCGAGCACTTTGTGTAAGCGCCCATGTCCTCAAAGTAGAGCCAGTCACCGACATCAATAACCTCCGGGAACGTGCAAGACGGCGAGATGACGTCGATGCCATCGCAGGTGGGGCCCCAAATGGAGTACTCGACTCCAGACGGAGTGTCATAGCCAGAGGAGCCGCGAGCGTGGTACAAGACGTTGGTGCCGTTCTTCAAGACACGCGGCATGGGGTGCTGGTGGTCGAAGATGATGCTGGAAAAGTTGCCGTACACACCGTCGTTTAGGTAGAGCATGTACGACGTGGTTCCCAGGGTGGCGTCGGTAACGATGCGGCGGGCGATGACGTGGCATGCGATGGTGAACGCCGTGGACACGAAGTACCGTCCGGGCTCGCCGATGATGCGGATATGCGGCGGGAAGTACTCGTCCAAGGAGGCGGAGAGAACGGCAGCCATGGGCTCGAAGCTGTCGTCACCCGTGAAGCCGCCACCTACGTCCAGGGTGTGCATGTCGAAGCCCAGAGCAGCAGCTTGGTCGAAGACAAAGCGGGCATCTTGCACGGCCTTGATGAACGCCTTCGGGTCAGAAGCGCCTGAGCCGACGTGGAAAGCAACGCCCACAACGTTGAGATCCAGCTTCTTCGCGAGCTCCAAGAGCTCCCCAGTGGTATCCATGGACGCGCCGAACTTCTGGCTGAGGCGGCACAGACTCGCCGAGTCGTCTGTCAAGATGCGGAGATACAACTGAGCGTCGGGAGCAAGTTGCTTGGTCTTGTAGAGCTCGTCGGCGTTGTCGAAGGTCATCTGCTTCACCCCAGCGTTCGAGGCGTAGCGCAGGTAAGCCTTGGTCTTGCACGGCTGAGCGTAGATAACCCGGGAGGGGTCGACGCCCATCTTCAGGACCGTCTCAATCTCATTCTTGGAAGCGCAGTCGAAGCCCGTCCCCAACTCGGAGAGAAGGCGGAGGACCTGGGGGTCGGGGTTGCACTTGACCGCTAGTTACGAGTTAGCTTTGTCCCACAACTGCTACGCAGAGAACGACTTACCATAATGCGGCTTGACGCGGCCCAGATTCTTCTTCCAGCGCATATACTGACGGTAGACCTCGCCCAGATCAGCGACAAAGAACGTGTCCTCATCGCCAACATCGCAGGTATCCGGATCAATAGCTTCAACCCGGCTCTTCAAAGCCTCCCCAATCAAGTGCTTAGATAGCGCAGCGCCATGGTTGCTGGTCGTATCAAGGGAACTATCGACAGACTTCAAGTCTTGGTAAGATAGATCATATTCCTCGGTAGGTGTGATAGCCGAAGGTGCCATTCCCTGGATGTTCAGTCCGGAGAGTGGTGCTATAAGATGTTTGCTGAAGTCTGAGTGGCGCCGGGGGCGTTAGGGGGGCTTGAAGGGTGTGAAGCCGAGACTGGCTTGTGGGCGAGGTCTCCTCGACTCTTCCTCGCCGAGAGGAAGAACCACAGAGAAGCTCCTATGCGGCAGCTGCTGGTGTGGTGATTCTAGGGTTCGGTTGGTGTCGGGCGAAAACAATGCGCGCTCGAGGTCGGCCTTAGTAGACTGCAGCCGGTGGAGGGAGGTTGTTGAACGTGTGCGGCGAGTAGCGAGCAGAAACAACTTGGAGATCGCAGTCGATGTAGGCCGAGGCCGTAGTGATGGGGGAGCCTTTGCAGTGACCAAAGGCTGTCTTTGGGAAAGCGAGGGGTGGGCGGGGAGCGGCAATCACGACGGGTGAAATGCCGCGAGTTCGGGAGAGTGGGAGGTGAGTGTGATGAGGTTGTCGGCGAAGGAGGGAGAGCAGGTCTCAATTTTTCGCCCGAACGTGCGCCTCGCCGCTTTGTGGAAATCGCTCATTAAGTAATAACTAAAAAGCGCGCTAATGCCCTATCCTAGTCCCGTGTCTTGTGGCCCTGACATCACTACAGCCACTGGCAGCGGCCCAGTTGACGAGCCGTTCTTTTGCTGCCCCACCACGAACAAACACATCGATCGATCCCAAAAGAGCTGGACACGACGTTGGGACGACAGCACGCGACGGCTCGTCACTGAAGCTTCAAGAGTCCGAGGCGTCACTCTACCCCTGAATATTATATCCCTCAATGCTGGCATGGCGGTCGCACAAGATAGTAGCGGATAAGTATGTGGATGCGTATGTTGTGCTGCACTTTCACGTGTCATGGAGGCGGTGAGCCATAGGTTCGGTATTCTTGGAACAGCCGAACTGCCCCTCCAACGTACAACTGTCCAACCTAATTATCCGTGTGTGTGTGTATCTAACCAAGACGAGTGCATTGGAGACCATGTTGAGGTAGAAAGCACGGCAAGAAAATGCCCTGAAATAATTATCGTGAGTGCTTTGAACACAGTGCGCCAAGCTACCGTATCTCAATCCCCACCCCGTACAACCACCAAAAACTCCCATTAATACGGAGTACGGAGCCCGCCGTTGGATCAAGGAAAAGTTCGGCCTGACGAGAGTTTAATCGATAGAGATAGCGCATATTGTGTTGTTCTGGTGACATTGACAGCTACGTGACGCCCTGGCATGCTTGAAAATTCCCATTTCCCAACCGTCCTCTATATGCAAATTCCGCACCGATATCTAATCGATCTGCTTCCAAAATTTGAGGTAACCCTATTTTCATATCTTCCAGTCATTTGTTGGTTACGGCAACATGATATACTCAGGATTCTTATTCAACGACATTACACAATGATCTATTTCTACAGCAGGGTTGTCACTTACACCGTCCAGTGGGATATCAAGCCTCAACTTTGCGCCAAAACGCCCGAGGCAAACAATCATACTACTCATACACAACGTCGTACTGAAGAAACAAATGTAGGTGTTTTCGATTGCGAATGCGTATTCTTAGGTAGGCCTCCAGCATAGCTTTAGAAGTTCCTCGAAGGTAGGGGAGCCGGCTCGGCGGGTTTGAAGTTATGCGTGGCGCCATTCGTGCCATTCATATATCCATTTCCATTCATACCGTTCGTATACTCATTCCCGTTCGTGTATCCTGTGGCCGCTCTTTGTTGGTTTCCACGGTAGTATTGTTCTCCGTCCGCAGCTCCGTCGCCTATTCCATTCTCCGCCATATTCATCTCCGTCTCGCGGCTCTGGTGATGCTTTCCGCGCACAGCCGGCATGAAGTCGATGAAGAAGCTCAGCACGTAGAAGAAGTAGATGAATGCAATGACCCATTCGAGCACCGCCGCCGCATTCCAGAGCTTCTGGCGCTGCGTGACGCCGAACGCAATTGCGAGCGCAACCTCGATCAAGATGAAGGCGAGCTTGATCCAAAAGCTGTACCGCAGGACAGACTGCTCGCGGAAATGTATCCCAAGACGTTGATACTCCCAGCATATGAATATGGCGGAAACAATATAACCGATGATGAACAGAGCAAGGAATACGTTGTGGAGGCGATCGTGGTGGAGGCTGTCGTAGATAGTAAGAAGGATCAGGCCTGCAGCGCCAGCGATCGAGGCGACGATTGCGCAGAAGCTGTAGAATTTCTGCCATGTGGAGGTGTTGGGTGTGAGTTTTCCTGTGTGTCGGAGCCAGCGTTCGAAGATAAAGGCGAGGTCGAAGGTTACAGCGGTTACGGTGGACATGGCGATGAAGAGCGGTTTTAGGCCTTGCGCGCCGATATCTGCGAGTGCGCGTCAGTATGTAACATCGCAGAAATGATGATTCGAGGCTGTCTACCAGAGATGTACGCAATGTGCTGAGCAGGATCCATTGTCGAGTAGTGCGGAGACCCTTGAGTGGTCCATGTCGTCAACATGGCAATCAACATCGCTAGCCATACTAAGGATGAGAAGATGGGCACAGCCCAGTAAGAGAGGAACCACATTGATGGTAACTGTTGATCCACCTAGGCAAAAGAGCTGTATGAAGGCTGTATGAAGGCGGACTGCTTCGCCGATGATGTGGGTATCTCCTGTGCTGGTTAGGTAGTCCGGAAAGCGCGCTCCTTTACGTAGAGAAGCGGCGCGCGACCAGACGTGGGAAAGTGAAACGAACAACGACTTTGGAAACCTCGAGCCAAAGCCTGTACCTCGTTCTGGCCAATGGATAGTCGAAAGGACGGCGAAGGAAACAAGCAGCCAGCGCATTTGGTAATACTACATCAAGACATTGGTGACATCTTCCATGCAATGATGTCATTCCAGTTGCCAAGGCCGAATCGATCCGCGGCAGAAGAGAGCGGTGTCGAATCATTCACAAGATCGAGGAGCGATCACAACCCTGAATCGAGAATTGTAAGAGAGTTCGCACGGGTGAGAGTATTGATCTAGGTAGCAAATGTCTGCGGGAGATCTGAGGATGTGCCGAAGGCACGAAGCTTGCGGGTGTGGCTTTCGGGGTCCGTAGCTACACAGTTAGTGGGTAGGACTCTGATTAGCTTTGGCGAGCGTAGAATCCTGATCAAGATGCCGCTGTGCTGTTGTCCTGGGCGGACAAAGAACAGCTGCCAGCTGCCAGCAATGACGACGATGAGCAAGCGCCCGGACGCGCTGTCTGTGAAGTGCTCAATTTCGCTTTATTGCTTCGAAGCATGGCATTTACCAGAAATGAGATGCAACGGCGTTCTCGAACGCGGGGATAAATTCCTGTCTTCAGTGAGTACGTGTTGTCGGCTGGACCACAAGAACTGGCCCAGCGTCTACGTGCTGTTTCAGTTTAGACCTCGTGCGGCTGTCACGCCTGACATAACTGGCATATGGCGGTAATATCTGAAGCGGTTATTGTGCGCATGAACTCCTGGTTTCGGTGGGACAAACAAAGCAGAGGCCAGGCAGGTACGGCGAGTCGCAGACTCTGGGACTGACGGTCGACATTTCGCTACTCGCGTCATGAGAAGTTAAATATGTGGGAGAGCACTAGAGACGGAAACTGGGTGAGGCGTTCTGCAGTGGAGCGGTGATGACTGCATGCTGCAGCTCTGTCAATGTGATGCAAAGAATTGAATTGGAGACAAGTTCCTGTGCCAGTTGAAGCAGGCGGGGTCGTAGATATAGCAGCGGTACCCTATATGACACCCCGGGTGACAGCCGTGCACAATCGAGCGGAGAAAGAAGACGCATCATGGCAAAGCGGAAAGACGTTAGCATCGGGTAATGTTCCAGGCCTATGCGCTGCAGAACGAGGCCAGCACGCACTCAGAAACTGGGACACGACACTCGACGGACACTCGACGCGGTACCGCGATCGTCCGTCGCACTACCTGATGCATCCAGATCCTCCCCAGGATCAAGCCTGGGCCATGCAACCGCCGCCAACCGAACGCCTCAAGCCCTCAAAGCGCCGACATCCTCCCCGTCTGATTGGAGAGGAGCTCACAATCATCGATGACCGTGTCAGTGCAGGGCTGGGGGTTTCACTTCGATACCTCTTCCAAGTTCCAAGTTTGTTGTTTACCGTGGATCCGTGGACCCATAGTCTGCGCGGACTCTGCGCCTTGCCGAGTTGCGGACTCGTAATCGCAAGATCATTACCTACGGTGAGGCCATTTTAACCACCTGGGCGCCTGGATGGAGAGCTGTCTAGTCTATTCCCTTGGAGTTGGGCCTATCGTGTCTTCCCCACCCTCCTGACCCAGCTCCCGCCTCCGCTGGCATGATATCGGGTGAGTTTTACCATACCTTCTTCCCCGCCTTCCTGCAATCTCCAACCTGATTTTAGTTTTGCCGGCCACGCTTCCAATGTCTGCCATTTGAGCCTCACCGGATCCTGTCGCTCTCTGAATACCTACCCACGAGTCTTGACGGCATGGGCAACGCGCAGAGTTCAGCCCCGTTACAGAACCGGCTGGGAAAGCCGAAAACAAACAAGAATGCGCCTTCCCTCGCCGCGAACAACGCTCTAGACGTCGAATCGCCTGTCTCTCTTTCCCCCAGACACGCGAACTTGAGTACGAAGGAACGGCAGCGGATCAAGTCGCAATTGCTGTCTCCCGTTGCGGCCGAGTTTGGGTACCGAGAGCCATTCGATAGCGATGAGGCTTTGGGAGATATCGCTGCCAATATGCAGGGCCGGGTTCCAGCGCGGGCGAACTCGCTGTCGTGCTTTGGAAGCAAGGCGAGCTCTACTACGAGGCTGTCCAACCTGCCAGCCTCGAAGGTCTCGCTCGTTCAGAGCAGCCAGCCTGTAGATCTCCAAGCGGCCATTTCGATCTTACAAGAAGTCCAGAAGAACGCGTCGCCGGAGGACGTCGCAGCACTCCGTGAGCGAGAGCCTCAGCCACCACTACTCTCGTGCCTTCGCTGACATGTGCTCTTTAGAGCAAGCTTTGCAACCATACGCTTCAAGCCCTTCTCCTCGTGCCCCCACTGCCGCAGAACCAGGACTTAGTCGCCGCACGTCAATCTTGACTCGATCTACCTCCTCCCTCATAAGACGACGCTCTCTCGCGGTAACGCCAGGGGTTGCGACCCGCGACTCGCCGATCGAGAACAATAGGCGGACGTGGAATTCGTGGAGGACACCTCAACTGGATTCAAAGGAAGAGGCAAAATGGCGACAAGACACGATGGGAAGCTCCCCTCTCACCCAGATTGCCCTGGATTTGGCAGAAGAGGGACGAGAAAGCCCTACACCGCGAGCCCAGACACCTGGAGATATGGACTATTCACATCTGGGGTCATTGAAACTTGGTACGCTGAGGATCGCCAATGGTGAGCCGTCTCCTGCTGCCAGCGCCAAATTGAATTCAAATGCGACAAATGCGGCATCGCAAGAGGACTACTTTGCCGCCGTGGATCTATCTGATAGTCCGCTCATGATGAAGCCTACCAAGAAACGTCGCCACGTCCGAAGCAGATCTGCACTGCAGCCAACGACCCCTCCACTCTCCCGCACCCTGGGCATATCTGACGACGCTCGAAAGGCCAAGACCACCTCGCAGTATGCTGCTCCACCAAAGCCGAAGACTCCAGAACAGTCGTGTTATGAAGATTTGGAGGCAGAGCCCGTCAGACGCCTCAGAGTCATGAACAAGAGCCAAGACACGCTGGCCACGATGCTTGACTCTCAGCCGGAAGCCCCCAAGGATTCTTCGAAGCTTTCCCAGCACGTTCAAGCGGAAGATATCGACGAAGGGTTTGTTTCGGATGAACCCCTGTCTTTCCGAGAGGAAGCTATACGAATATTAGATGGAACTATCTTCGGTGGATCGGCGCCGGTGTCAGCTACTTACTCTCCTTCGGTCGGTGGATCGGCTAGCCGACAGAGGTCGTTGAACAAGCGTCCGCCTCCAAAGAAGGCCGACTCGGGGTATTCCTCAGGGGGAAGTTTCAGGGGCAAGAAAAATGGAGCTAGGACACCGAGTACGATTGCGACAACGCCCAACAAGACGCCGCCTGTAATAGCGACTGACTCACGTCATAGTCAGTATCGAGCCGAAAAAGACGACTCAACTAGCTTACGCACGCTAGAGCAAAATCTACGCCTTTCTACCCCCGAAAAGCCGTTGCCACCCTCTCCAGCAGACGAGCACGTAGCTCCACACCCCACCAACGGCGCCACTTCACATGCAGATAAACCGAGCAATCTCGTGTTAGCAGCACCGGCACCATATGAAGATGAGCTTAACGAATTTTCGCAGAGCTTAAGCACGCCCAAAACTCCAACGTCGTTCATTTCCCATTTTTCCCTTGACAGCATAAGTTCGATACAGAAGCGACTACAAAGGCGGAGACCGTCGTTCCAGGAATTGCCCATTGTTCAATCGTGTGATCCTATACCCGAAGGGTCAATTCCAAACATTCCCAGCGATGTGAACAGCCAATTTGTCAGACGGCTCTCTGAAGCTCCAGGCTTGGAGTGCCTTACGCGCACATATCCTACCAAGAACCATAGCAACAAGGAGGCGAGCGAGAATGAAATCGAGCTCCCTGCTCTTGAGCCTATCAAGTTTCCTTCTCCGCCGCAGACACCTGAACCACGAGGTCGACATCACAAACGTGCGGCTACTGAGCGGCCGTCATCCCCTCGCCGCAGCATTCGCCGCAGCTTATCTCTTTTCCGACGCAAATCCAAGGCCGAGAAAGAAGAGGAGCACCCAACGCTCCCGCACGATGGTCTAAAATCCACCGCACTCGATCTCGGAACGACAGCCACATCTCTCGGTCGATCTCCTTACGATGTTGCCCTAGCCGCCGCTCGCCACGATGTCGCCCTCACCGCCGCCCGCCGGAAGAGAGGCTCAACCGCCACGCATCCCCATCAGCTAGGCGAGGCCCTGCCACGCGCAAAGTCCATGGTCAACATGGACGCCCAAACCGCCGCCAAACTCGCGCGTCTACGCAGCAAAGACCACGCGCTCGTCGGGCCCGAAATGGCCCCCCGACCAGAGAGCTACTACAACGACAAAGGAGAGCCACCCGGAAGTGCAGACGTGTATCGCCGACACAGCTTCTACGGCCACGTTCCTCCCATGCCCACGATACCCGGCATCGATCAGCTCCGTGCGGCAAAACGCCCCGTGGAGCCGCAGCCGCCTGAGAAGTCACCCGGGCCGGCATTTCGCGCGCGAACAGCGGTTCGAGGTCGCATTGTCACGCCGTTGATTGAAAAGTACGACAAGTACGGTCAGCGCGTCGACACCCACGCTGCTTCGAAGTCGTATACCGTGGACGAAAGCACTACGCATCAACCGTCCAGGACCGCAAGGGTCAGACACGATACTCCTCGCATAACATGACGAATAGCGGGGTTCTTCTTTTTGTTGCCGTTTTATCAGCATTATAGTATAATTATAGTATATACCATGAGCGCATGCATGCATGACGCGAGTTTCCTTTTTTCCCGTCTTCTCTGGGCATTTCAGCAGGGCTGCATTAGGGTGGCATATTCATGTACATTCGCATTATACATAGCGGGGCCTTTTTTTGTGATCACCTTTTTACGCTCTTTTAATTACTAAGCAGGGGGCTCTGCTCTTTTTGTCATGTTATTTGAGATGAAAGCCTTTGTCGTTCTACCCCTAGGTAGTTAATTTAACGCCACACATACATAGCGGGATTGGGATCGGGATCTGGAAGTCATTTAGTGGTTCTGGTGAGACAGGCGGTACATATAGTGGCCTGCACCGGTTCTGTACACAGATGAACAACAAGACAAGTTAGATACATCACGTCTTATCATATCACATATGTGCCTTATGCCTTATGGGATGCAATGCTAGATGAGCTTCTAGCGCTCTGGTATCAATTTTCTACACATGTGTTGTAAAAGAATGCAACCAGACTCAACCCACTCCTATTTCCTATAAGACTTATCATCCCTATCCCTATCCCTCCTCTTCCCATCCTTTCCCTCCTCATACTCACGATGTCCCCTCCGTCGCGACCGGTCATCCTCATCTCGACTCCGACTCCGATCTCTACCCCTCCGCTCGCGCTCCCGTCGTTTCTCCCTCCGACGATCCTCGCTATCCATGCTCCTCTCTCGACGATCCCGTTCTCTCCGCTTATCGCGTCGCTCGTCGTCGTACGGGCTACGACTCCGCTCTCTGTCGCGTCTCTCTTTCTCGCGGCGCTTTTCACGCCTGCGATCACTATCGTCATCTCGGTACTTGATTTCGCGTTCGCGCCAGTGGTCTCGGTCCTCATCTCGGTCTCGTCTCCGGTCCTTGTCCCTCCTCCGTTCACTGTCGTACTCGTCGTCTCTGCGCTCCCTATCTTTCCGTTTGCGTCTTCGCTCGTCGTCGTCGTCATCTTTACCCTCATGCTTGCTGCTACTACTACGAGCCGGCTTTTCATCAAGGAGCTTCTGAGCCTCCAACCGCTTTTGCAGCTCTTCCTCTGTAATCGTCTCGCCCGTGACCTTATTCCGCAGTACAACGGGATTATACGACATGGCCGCCTTCTTGCCTCCCTTCTTCTGACCCCACTCGCCCAGCTCAATGCCCAGCGCTGCTTCGGGCTTCGCGCCGATGCCGAGCAGTGCAGGCCGTCGCTCAATCTTCCTGGGCTTCTCGACCGGCTTCTTGTCTTTGCCTAGGGACTCGCCGTCTTTCCAGCCCATGCCGCGGAGCAGCGCCGCGCCGAAGCCTTCGATGGGCGTGGCTTCGTAGGCTTCGAGGGTGGGGGCGGGCGGCGCGTCGCGCAGTTCGTTGTGCAAGGCTTCTGCCTCGGAGAGGGGGATTACGGTGCCGGTTGTTGCTTTGCCGTTAACGAGGGCATCGAGGGCTTGGGCTTGGAGCCGCTGCTCGTCGGTGAGGTTGTCGTTTTCGTTGTCGTCTTCCCTCGTGCCCATGGGTTCGGGCTGGTCCGCTTCTTTTGCGCCTTCTTCTTCGCCCTCTTTTTTCGTGAACGTGCGAAGGCCGAATGCTACCTTCGGCTGTTCCAGCTCCTCCACGGTGTCGCCGTTCTGCGCGGGCTGCGCTACTGCTGCTGCGCGCGCAAGCTGCTTCTTCCGCACCTCTTCGCGCCAGTCGCGGTTCGGTAGTGCGGGAATAACGCGAGGCGCGGCGGGGGCTTCTCTGGTGCCATTGGCGGCTACGGCACCGCCCTCTGCGGCGTCCCAGCCCGTGATGGCTTGCTTCGCGGTGCTGTCCTCGACATCTTCGTCTTCGAGGGCGAGCCGGCGTTTCTTAGCAGGGTTCGCGGGCGGAGCTTTGCGTCCTGGTTTGGCTTTTGCCGAGGCGAGCGAGAGTTTGAAGCCGGCCGTGGCCATGGCGAGAGGAGTGGGATGCGCGCTGGGGAGGCGGAGCGTCTAGATGGGCATCAGGATGAGGTGAGGGAGAGTTGGTGAGAGGGCTCCGGTGGTAGCAACGTAGCAGCCCCGTGTCGTCGGAGGTGCGCGGTGGAGGACGTGGAGTGGATGCTGATGAGGCTTGTGGGCTCAGTCGTGAAAGCTTAACATTTCGCGCCAATGACATCGGCCTTGGCGCTAGGCATCTGATCACGTGCGCAACGGACGCCCGCGGGCCTGGGCGGGATGGCTGTATTCATCTGTACCAATCCAAATATTGAAAGAAGCAAAATGGTGCGAGTTTCCTCTTAACCCAGTAGAGGGGGGCGTAGATTGGACAAGATGAGAGCACAAACCATACTAATCCATCTATACTGCGGACCGGTCCCTCTTCAACACATCAACAGTTCCCACATCCAACACTTCTCGCATTCAAACCTGCCAGCGCGCATCAGGTAAACTGCTAACATCGAAGCCAGACAGTGAGCTGGCCTTACATCAGTCCATTTTCGCTTCATTACACCATTTGTGGAAAGGCTGAAGCCAGGTATCGTATCGGGCGCGCGGCTGAGGGCTCACGCCTGGGCCCCCTCAGAATGCCTGATACGTCTTCTATCATGTCCTTCAGTCACTCGTGCTTATCTTTTCAGTCTTTTCAGTCTTTCCTTTCTTTCTGATACCCTTTCTGCCCTTCGTTGCTAATTATATGCTTCTTCTTTCTGTCTCAGCCTTGCACTTGTTTCAGCTCTCCGAAGGGACCTACAGATATACTATTTCCAGAAAGTGAGAGTAACTCGGGTTGTCTCAAGCTACCATATTCAACAAGACGTAGCCACAAGCGCGTAGGGATTGTTGCAGAGGAACGGGCTAGTCCACGAGGAGTCCAAGATGTCGATTCACGAGAAACCTCCGATAGCGCTTTACAGCAGTACGCCTGCTCCACCCCCCCCATACATGGCAGGATCACAACAAATACCCACACCCGGACCACCTCCTATGTATGATGGCTTCTCACAGGTGTCGCACCAACAGCAGACCGACTTCTCCTATGCACAATCTCAAATGCAACAGGTACAGGCCCAAGTACAGCAGCCACACGGCATCCAATCTCTGCAAGGGCTTCCAATGCAGACAGAACCACAACAGCCACTTCTTCAATACCCTCCGAATATGACGCCTCAACAACAACACCAAGTCCAGCAAATCATCCAGAACATGCCTCCGGAGAAACTCCAGCTATACCAGCAACAAGCCCAGCAGATGAGCCCACAGACAGTCCAACAACCCCAGCAAATAATGCAAGTACCGCAACCCATGCCCCCACAACCCCAAATTCCAGCCTACACCACGACCGCCCCTTCTAGCCTCTTCGGCTCCAAGCACTCACCCCACAGCGACCCCACCAGTCCCAAAGACGAGCAAAAAACAGACTCAGTGAAGCGCTTCTTCGGCGACACCCTCTTCGGCCGCGTCGCCAGATCCTCCGTCTCGACCGCCACCACCGTCCTAAAAATGCCCACCTCCCTCTCCCCCTGGGGCGACAACAACCCCGTCACCCTCCCCAACGTCCGCTACCGCGACGCCATCCTCTTCACGACCTTCGCCTTCGTCGGCACCCCCCTCGTCGACGGCATCTCAGACGGCGTAACCAGCGCCTTCGGCGCCGACAGCTTCATCTCCGAGATTGTGAGCTCGGGCGCAGACACCATCGTAGGCTCCACCGTGCTCAAGTACGGCGTTTTCCAAATCGTAGAACAGGCCATCGACAAGGGCATCGTGGAGCACTTGCTGCCCGAGGAGGAAAAAATGCTGCAAACCACCGGCGTCAAGAGTCTCCAGGTGGGCATCAAGCATAAACTCATGGGCGTGGATGCCGATCTGCGGTTTACTGGCATTTATCCGACGCAGGATGGGCAGGCGTGTGAGAAGGGCTGGTTTTGCCCGTATCTGTTTGCGAGCGCGAGGACGCCGAGTGTGCCGCGGGGAAATGACTTTGCTATTTGTCAGTTCTTTGGGCCGTTTTTGGCGGGTGCGTAGGCCTCCCTTCTCCTCCTCTTCGTCGTATTGTCTGGTCTAGTCTGTTTTTCGCGGTACTCGCTGGGCAACCAACTGACGGAAGTCTGAGACAAAAACAGGCGACTACCTCCTCGCGCACAAGCTCCTCTCCGAATCCACCCACACCCTCGCAATGTGCGAACCCAACCCCAAAATCGACATCGGCACAAACCGCCTCATCGTCCTCTTCACAGGTACGTACGCAAACCACTCTCAAACCCCCACCCCCCCACACACATACCATTCCTCCACCATCCACCCTCCCGTACCCACCTCCATCCCACCCCACCACCCCTAACCCCCCACCAGCAATATCCCCCTACCGCGCCAACCTGTGGTCCACCTCCCGCCGCCCCGGCTGCGGCACCCTAACCTTCCACCTGCCCTCGGGCTGTCCCGCGCTCATCCTGCCCGTCACGCCGCGCGCCCCCATCTGCGCCTGGTCCCCCTGGACGCTCTCGCAGATGCGTCTCGCACAAAATTCTATCCACCCGCAGCCCGGCGCGTACAATGCGGCCTGGCAGCACGAGCAGATTTGCGAGTGGTTGGATACGGTGATCAGCGTGGGGCATTGCGTCGAGGGCGTGAGAGAGCGGTATGTCGATGTGTTGGGGCGGATGGTGAGTTTGGTGATTAATGGCGCGTTGGCGTTGGAGGGGTGCAGGCCGGTGTTGGGGAAATTGGATCCGGAGAGGGCGGGGATTGTTATGTTTAGGTATTGAGTGGGTGAGTGCGGCGTACCGCGGTTCGTTCATCACGCGTTTAGGGCAAGAGATAAAGAAACATGTTGAAGGTTTGTGATGGGGTAGATTGGAAGACCTAGGGAACCCGCTAGGAACTACATCTAGGTGAACACGCCAGGCCATCTATGCCAGCAGCCCATATCATGCCACCCTCCCATCCATCCATAATCCCGACTCCAATGCTGATGCTCATTCATGCACTCTTACTCCCGCGTCGCACTCTATGCTCGCACTTGGAAAAAAAATCCCATTACACTCGTTCATAAACGTCGTGAATTGGTATCGTGCATGTCCGAAAGCAGGAAAACAAACCGGTTCAATCCCCGTGCAGACTTGGTTGCTCAGGTGTACGGGTCCGGTCGAAATGTACGTTCTAGAAGACGGTTCAGTCGCAGATGACCTTGGAGAGCTTCGCCAACACGCTCAGGAGACCTATTGTATTATCAGCTCAGTTCAATCATAACAAATAATGATAAGCTTACCAGTCGTGCCGTTGGGTAGCGTGGACAAGGCGAGAGAGTTCCTGTTGCCCAGGGTGACGGTCTGCACATTGCGGATGATCCAGTTCTCCTTCAAGCCCTTAGCCCATTTGAATACAACCTCATCATCGCGGTCGTTGCCAGCCACGAGCAAAAACTCGGGTCGGTCAGACTCGGGATACTTCGCGAGAATGTGTTGTGCGGCAGTCGACTTGTCGAAGTCAGATGGCTCGATGATTACAGAGTCTTTGGTCGGGATAGCCTTCACACGCTGTTGCTGAGACGCATCGTTGATCTGATTAGCGCATTCACCGGCCTGGCCACTCGCAGACTCGGTCTGGCCCTGGTAGTGGAAGATGAGGGAGCATTGACGCTCCTCGACCCAGCTGCCTTCAACGCGCTCGACGTAGTACTGGAGGATGTTCTTGATAGCTTTCTTCCATTTCTGCGTCTTCTCCTCGTTGGGAAACTGCACCCATTCATCTGAGCTGCCCTCACGGACGAAACAGCCGTTCTCGGCAATTAAGCCAAGGTTGGGTAGGCGATTGAAAAGCAACTCCAGCTCCTGGACAGTGCGGCCGCTCATCACGTAGACGGCGTTCTTGCTGTCGTTAAGGACATCGCTTAGAACATCGATGACCTTGTCGACGTTGGTGATGACGGTATTATTGACCGAGCCATATGATGCGAGGGTTCCCTCATAGTCGAGAACGAACAGGCGCTTCCATGAGGCCTTGTAGTCCTCGATAAGAGCATTTGTGTTGAGACGAGGGATCGACATCGTGTCGCGGCGAAACTGCTCATCGAACACCTTGTTTAGTTGTTCGCCAAGGTTACGCAACCAGAAGTCACCCGTGTGATGCACAACCATGGTACGCATCTTCTCGTAACGGCGTGCCTTCTCTTCGTCACTCATCTCCAAAGCTATTTTGATGGCGTCGGCAATGCCTTGGTAGTGCCAAGGGTTCACTGCGAGTTCAGCTCCTTCGAATATCGATGAACTACCGGTAAACTCGCTCAGGATGATAGGGCCGTGCTTCTTGTGATGATCGCGCGCACCATCCTGACAGACGACGAACTCATGACAGGTAAGGTTCATGCCTTCACGGAGACTGGTGATCACCAGAGCGTCTGCAATCGACAACAGAGCGAAGTATTGAGAGAACCCTATGTCCTGTCTCAGGAAAACGAGTGGAGTATGGGACAGAGTCGAATGCTGAGCGTCAATACGTGTGACGATTTCAGACACGGTCGACGCAAGTTCGGCATCCTCCTGTGTTGAGGTGGCGACTTGGATCAACACAACCTGATTTCACTGTTAATGCACTGTCTGATTGATATAAACAAACGCGTACCTTTTCCTTCCACTGTGGATTCTTTTTGAGGAAGAGCTCGAATGCCAAGAGCTTCTGCCGTACTCCACGGATGCTGTCTAGCTTGTCGCGGGCAACAATCACACGCTTGCCCTTGTAGCGCTCTGCCAAGGCATCAACCCAGTGGGCAACATCTTTACCATCGCGAGCGATCCGTAGAGCTTGTGGGTCGACGCCGATGGGCGAAGCGAATACGTTGACGAACCGAGTCTCGAGCTGCACGCCATCGTCGACTGCCTCGATGGCGAGGATGCGGCTGCAAGTTTGCAGGAAGTGGTGGGCATACTCGGGCGTCTGGAAAGCGACGAGATTGGCACCAAGCATACCCTCTAGTAGCTGCTTACGTGCCGCGAGGCAGCGGAATACCTCGGAAGATGGGAACGCGGTGTGCAGGAAGAACCCGATCTTCGCATCAGGAAGCTTCTGCCTAATCATCGCTGGAACGAGGCACAGGTGGTAGTCATGAATCCAGATAGTGTCACCGCGCTTGTAGTTCTGGACGACCTTGTCTGCGAAAGCTTGATTCACTGTCTCGTAGAAGACCCAGGAGTGGTCTAGGAACGCTTTGCTCTTCGGGTGGTCAGGTATCACATAATGAAAGACTGGCCACAAGATCGTCTTGCAGTAATGAGCGTAATGCCCATCGTAGTCCTTGTCGGACACATAAACGGTCAGCGCTTGGTGTTCTTCTTCGAGCTTTTCGTAGATTTCAGTCTTCTTGTTCTCGTCCAAAGCATCCGTCGGGAATCCGATCAGACCGACGATGATGACATCCTCCATATTCTTGGCGTCGATAGCAGCACGGACGGCGTTGGACAGGCCGCCATTTCCCTGGAGAGCGGGCTTGATCTTATATTGGCCCTCCCAGCGAGGATCGGTCGACTTGCCGGACTGAGCCTTGTATTGATTCCTAGCTCGCTCCTGCGACTTCTCGCGCTGGGCGTGAGCCTTCTCTTGGGCCTTGGTGTACTCAATCACAGTGCTAGCTGCGGTACGTCCGAACCTTGAACGTGGCTGGTTGAAGAACATGCCGCTAATTCCCCACTCTGGAACGTGGGCATCACTGCGTACCAGACTCTTGGGATCATTCGGTCGCAGGAAGTGGGTAGCTGCGCTCGGCTGACTAGGCGTGAAGTAGTCCTCCTGCGCAAGCATAGCCGCAGGCGTCTTGGGCAGAGTGACATTTACGGGGCGGTTGGCCCTAAGGAGGCTGTCCTGCTCGTTCTGCGTGGCATTGTGGTTCGCGGGGACGCCCTGGCGGCCAGCATCCCCTTTCTCGGGCTGCAGTGTCGCTGGATTGGTGGGCTGAGACTTCTCCGGCTTGTCGAAGTCGACCGTGTAGGGTAGGAAGCTGCGGCCAGTCAGTCTTTCCGCGCCATCTCACCACATAAAACAACAGCAGAGCACAGAAAGCGCTGCCGGGAGCGTCACTGCCGCTGCGGGTGACTTACAGTGAGACCACGAAGCTCGTCATGGCGGGCTACCGGTTGGCGGTGACGCCCGATGGCTGTAGGATTGTTCGCGTAGCAATGCGGCGAGTGTTAGGGAGAGGATGAAGCCCTAGGAGGCGAGGGAGAGTGTGTGTATTGACCTAGAGGTGTGGAGGTGAAGGGAGAGTGGGGTGATTGCGAGGACAAAAAGGTTTCCCGTCACGTTGAAGCTTTAGCGTCACGTTGCGGTATCGCAGCCATAGAAAGCAAGAACACGCGCCGGATCCGCTACTTGGCAAAGGCAAGCCACGCTGCGTACTTTATCTACCTTCAGCTATTAAGCTAACTCGGCAACTTCCTTGGTTCGATGTGCTGGGTACGACGACAAGGAGTACTTGTTCTTTTCTCTCGCGAGTTTCCGCGCCCCGCGATGACGTCGGACCGGCGGGGGGGCGCACAGGCAGCTCGCCGCCCCCTCAGAGGCTCACAGTCTCATCAAATCGCCCCTGCGAGCTTCGTGGTCACTGTCACATCATTTCTACGCACGGCCGTAAGAAGAAGCATCTAGTAACGGTCCGATTATCATTCCAGCGCAGTCATCCCGCCAGTGACGTAGAATTCTCACCCGTCTGGCGACGCGGCTTCACTGTACCCTACCTCCTAGCGCCTTGTGGGCGCAGCCGCTAGATAGAGAAGCGTAAGATCGGTTCGGTGGTCCGCGACAGCTCGTGATGGGATTTCCTAAAAGTTCCATCCCGAGGAGCAGAATTCGATCCGCCGAAAAGGCGATTGCCTCCATTGTCCATGTGCCGTGATACGCTGCTTGGTGAATCCCTGGTTAGCGCAACGTGCCCAACAAAACCGTCGACAACAAACGGTATGGAACGCTCACGGTCCAGTTCTCACTTGGGCTTTGCCCGGGCATCAACACTGTATATATCAGACTTACCTATGGACGCACATGCCCATCCGGGACCGTCCACAGCGTCGTTGCCAACCGTCTCAACGGTGCTGCAGCTGTCATACCTATCTTGCACTGTGCATGCCACTGCTGCACTGCATGAGTTACCCCCGACGGCACACGGAAATCACTCATTTCCATCTCTCCTGCCCGCAATCTCTGTCTAACGCGTCAATCTACCTTTGTACCACAAAGGTACGCTGCTAGCATATGCACCTCCTCTTCATATGATTCGTACGGCATTCCGCACTGCGCTGCAGTCTGCGCATGAACCAAACCAAACTGCCAGATTGGGCAACTCAGAACGCCAGGCATCGAACACTGGGGAAGAACCCACCAGTAGACTCAGCGTACATTTCCTCCAAGAGCACTGACCGGCAGAGCTGAAAACCAAGTCCAGCCGCAGCGCAATACGGCCTAAGACATGGGTAATGCCACACAGACCCAAAATCCAGCCTGGTGCACAGCAAACCCCGTCTTGAAGATACGATGCTGTTCCCGCCAGTCCCACCGTGAAGCCCGGCTCCTCGCGGAACTCGCTTCCCCACATGCCCAGCACGGCCCCGGGGACACTTTAGACTTGCGCTGCACAGTGCATTCCACCACCTCGAAGCGCACCGCACAAAGGCTTTGTGCAACCCTCGACCCCTCCGCCCGGGACAAAGAGCTCGAAAAAGTAAATAAATATGCCGTCCCCCGCGCCCGCTAGCCTCCCTCGCATACCCCTCGCATACCGCCTCCTCCTCCTCTACCTCGAGCCCGTCATGGCCTTCAGCGGCGCCATCCTCTGCATTTTCAACCCCTCGCTCTTCCTCTATACCTTTTCGCCCTCTCTGCGCTACGCTTCCGAGTCACAGCTCATCTACGACCAGCTGGGCGCTACGTACCTGCTGTTCGCGTTTAATCAGGCGGTCGTGCTGCGTGTCGCGAAGGATCTTCGCGTGTGGAAGGCCATAGTGCTCGGGATACTGTTGTGCGATTGCGTGCACTTCTGGGCGGGATGGAAGGTCATGCTTGACGATGGGAACACGATGCCGTTGGGATGGAGACCGGAGGACTGGGTTGCGGTCCTGTCGTTGGTCGTGCCCATGGCGTTGCGCTTGGCCTTCTTGAATGAGATCGGGATCAAGAGAACGGAGGTCAGAAAGAAAGAAATGGGAAGAAGGCGAATGAGTAAAAAAGTTGCAATGTCATTCGAGCATTTTATTCAATAGGAGCGAATCCGCCGCGTTTGCGTGCTTGCAGAACACATCTCATTCTATATATATATATAGTGTGAGTATTGCTTCCGCTATATATGTTGCCTCGCGAGTACGATTCCCTCCGTGCAGATTCGTAAGTATTGTTTCTTCCGTACAGTCCATTCATCTCAACCACTCGCTGTCTCCAGCGTAACGCTATAGATCATCCAGCCCATTACCTGGGACATTGGCAACATCGCTCACTCCCTGACTCGAGTCTTCTTGACATACACACGTCTAGTCAACTCCATGGACACCACGGAGATCTGCACGAGTCCCTCCAGCGACAACTCCATCTGCGGATCCTCATCGGCCTCCATCACCGCCATCCAGTGAGCACGAATGAACCTCTTCGTAGCTTCCTGATTTGCAGTGTGCCGTTCCGTGAACACAGCCACCGTGCTCTCGCCGCCATGATCGCCGGGCATGCAGTCAATGACCTCGTAAACTACCTCTCCAGGGCCCTCGTAAGCTGCTGACTGGCCGAGGACCTCGAGAAAGAGAGGTGGGTACGTGTCGAGATTCTCGGCGCGGCAGGGGGCAACCGGCTTGTGTGGCGAGCGGCTGTCGGAGGCACGAATGGTCGGCTGATACTAGTCATACCTGTCAGACGCATCGACGAGGGAATCATCGCATCAAACTTACATTTGGATTCAAGATCCTCGCCAGCGGCATGATAGAGTGCACCTGACCGCCGGGTGCTTTCAATTCCTTCTCCTTCCGCTGTCGCTCCTCGAGTCGCTCTTCGTAGGTCCTGCCGAGATTTCCTCGGTACTCGAGAAGGTCGTGACTGCTGTCTAGGGACAGGAGATCGTTGGTACGGCGTGAAGGTGAAAGGGAGGTGCGATGGAAGGGAGTCTGGAGGAGCGAAGTCGCCAGTGGCTGGTTGGGATTGAAGAAGGGAGAGGAGGGCAAGGGCGTAGGGAGACGCCTGCACGCCACGAGTTCCTCAACACCGGGCAGCTGGACCTGGTGAGCCATTGTATGAGGTTGTAGAAGGAAAGACGAAGAGACGGCTTTGGAAGGGAAAAGTCAAATACACAGCTTTCGAAGTGGAAAGAACGACACGGCGGTGGAAGAGAAAAATCGGAGAGGCAGCTTCGAGGGGATGCTGTCGAGAAAGAGGAAGGTGCACCTACGCCAGCAATCAATAGTACGCGATACTGCTGGAAGGGAAAGAAGGAATAGCGTACCGCGCTCCGCGCTTTCCTCACAGGTGTTCAGGTTTTAGTCACGGTACGACCTCGACGATGATAACGGACCTCTAACAGAAGGCACGACTGACCCTCGCTAGGTCGCCCACTTGTTGCAAGACACTTGGCACTGCCGCAATGAGCTGCGGGCTATGTGAGAGAAGAACGCTCAAGAGCCTCAACAATTGTCAAACGCATTACCATGTATTTCTATCAGCATGACACAACCAAACAGGAACCAAGGACAATCAGATTTGGGGTTCTCATAATAACTCATTAGAAGCTTCGCACTTGTACTGTACACCTTGATCGATGATGCCATACTTGGCGAAGATCTCATTGATCTCCTCCAAGGTGGCGTCGCGCGGGATGTTGGTCACGTAGACCGCGCGGTTCTCAGGAGAAAACATCTGCTCCCTCCCCAATCTTCCTCGCCCTCCCTTGGTCCTCGGCGGTCGGTTTCCGAAGGAAACACCCGAAATTGCGCTTCAGAGAGCAAGCTACGCCTCTGCGGGTATGTTGCTATCGTCTCTGACCCGCGACCTCTTGCGCCCAATCGCAAATGAGGTCACGGAAGCGAGAATACTCAGCTGCTGCTGATGACTTCATGGAAGGAGGATCAAGCCATTTGAGTTCAGTCGGCCTCTGGCTGATGATGTCTGGGACGCAACCCCAAGAGCACACCATTACCTTGAACGGCAGCATGTGAGCTCCGATAGCCCACACCTCGAACCATTCAGCCCTCGCTATGATGTACTCCTTGCCGCAGCAATGGCAGTGCCGAATCGGCTCGAAAACTGAAGTCATGTTTTGCTCCGCGCGCTGGAGATTGTGCTCGACTTGGGAGGGCGTTCCATAGTAACTGCTCTTGCACTCTTCTCGAATCTTCGCGGGGGTGAGGTATTCTAGCGATTTGAGAAAAGAAGTCGTGAAGAGCGAACGTCCCTTGTGCTTTGAGGGCGAATCAAACCAATCTGACGGCACACCATGAACCCCTAATGAGTTCTGAACCATTGTGTTTAATTGCGACGTTGGAGGGGCCGGAGACCCTTTGAGAAGTCTTCCGGCTTGGTCGAAATATGAGGCGGCGGTTCTTGACATGAGAGTCATGGTGGAGTAGCTCGGGGCGTAGACGTAATTCACCCACGCAAAGCGATGATGGTCTTGGAGATGCTGGTTGCGAAACGGCGCAGGTTGCTTTCTCTCCGCGTAGCTTAGCATGAGAGCGAGGAGCCGCTCAGCCAGGGGTGTAACACCCTGAGCCACAATGGAGTGTCCCTCGGCCACAGTGTGCGGGAACTTGGACAGGAAGTCTTTGCTCAGCACCGGTAACTGCGTCGGATTCAAATGTAGGTATGCTTCGAGGATCGGATTCGCCATGATGTCCAAGCGGTCGAGCTTTCCGTCTAGCACAAACATTCCGAGCATTTCCAGCGGAAAATAGCGAATGTTATTCCTCGTGAGGTCCAGTGTGCGAAGGTTTTTGAGGTTTGCTATTTGAGGCGGGAGATGCTCAATGGAGTTCTCGCGGAGACTTAGGCTGGTCAGGTGCTCAAGGTTGAACAGGGGAGGCCCAGGTTGTCGAAGTAGATTATTGGCCAGACTGATGTGAAGCTCTGGAATCATAGACCGGTATTGGCCTTCGACGGGCACTTCAATGCTCGCATCTAACGGGACTTTGATGACTTGGTTGAGTAGTTGGAGGTAATTTAGATCTTGATCTTGAAGCGCGCAGGACTCCAAGCTGAAGTAGTTGTTGTTTTGCTCCAGGCCCGTGTGTATGATATGGTAGACTATGGCGTCTGCACCGTGATCCGTCGTCGATGGAGTCGGGTACTCCTGCTGCTGTGGTACAGGAGGGTCTGAAGCCACGTCCAAGCTTCCATCGGAGCTGATGCTCATGTCCATGCTTCCGGAAGACTCGCTCATCATGTACACGCCCGAGTCGAAGTTGCGGGTAAATTGTCTTCTCTTGGGTGCAGCTGAGATCGCGGTCTCAGATTCCCACCACGCACCTGCGCGCTTCCTTTTGTACCGAGGGGAAATGTAGTTGGAAACGTCGGCTGCTTCGGGGGCGTCGTCGCTCGAGAACAGTGGCGGCTCACTTGACGTCGGTGACAATACACGATATCGCAGGTCGGGTGGAGAGCTGGGGACGGTGGTCGCGTGCGACGAGAGGGGCAAGAGGTCTTCGTCCATTTTGGTGCGTGTGTGCGTGCCACAGTGAAAGCGCGTGGGTGTAGGGGAAAGTGAATCGTTACTTGGCCAACCTAGGGAAGCAAAAGACGAATTGGCGGTGCTGTGACGAGGGCACTCGGGCAGCTCGACGCGTCTTCAGTGCCACGGGCCATGGGACGCGAACCCCACTAGCGGCAACTCGTCACACCATGGAACGCGCACGGCGAACGTTCCCACGTGCAGGCTTTGGGTGGTTCGGATAGCAAGGGACAAGCTATATATTTTTGGATAAGGCAAATGAAAGATCAGATGGGTAGATATTCTATCTATTCGAGGTGAAATGAGTGCCTTACATAGGCAATGGACTCGATACAAAGATAGTGCCTATATAGCAATCGGATTATGCATGTGATAAAGACTGGGCAAACCAACATATATACTGTTACTTTGTGCTCAAAAGGCGCAGTCTACTCTCGGTCTCGCCGTGAGTGATGCATGTACAACGAACGCTACAGAGGTGCAGCGGCTCCAGGGCTTTTTTTGCACCACAAGAGTAGCTCGACTCGTCCTATAGGCCTGCCACCCTCCTTATAGCTACATTTGAAAGCAGCCTGCCCTCCATCTCTATGTCCTCACCCTCCAGCGGGCCCCCCTTGCTCAGCGCCAGTTCCGTCAGTATCTTGCCCAGCGGCCGCGTCGGTGTGATCATGTTCTTGTACACCATATCGATCGGGCCGATCAAGGTCTTCTTCCACCACACCTGTTTGGGCATGAACAGGTGTATCTCTGGATGATCCCGCCAATCTACGCCTGCCGGTCGTACCATGTAGAGTTCGAAGTTCGACGTTGCCTTGTAGAAGTCAAACATGGCCTTCTCCACCTCGCCTTTGACGCGCCCATATAGGGATGTGAACATGCCAGGGCTGTGGGTGGCGCCCTCGGCGGAGACGAAGACGAACTTGAATGGCGTTGCGGGGTGGAGCTTCGAGAAAGCTTTCGCGGCGGCGAGGGGATATTCGTGGGTTATCTCCACGTATTGTCTGTGCAAGTCGTCAGCGAGAGTGCTCGGCAGAGCTTGATTGCAACTTGGAGGAGCGTACGTCTTGTCCACGTCGTTCTGCGAGACCCCCAGTGCCCACACACAGCCCTGCGCATCCTTGAGCTCATCCAACAGCGCCTGGTCATAGTTCATGAAGTCTTTGTGTATGATGACCTTCGCCTTGTCTTCGTGCCCCTCCGCCATCTTGACCGGCCGCCTACTAAGGATCGAGATGCGCGAAATGGTATCGTTGCCCAGCATCTGCTGCAGCACGCCAGAACCGACGAGGCCAGTGGCCCCGGTGAGTATGAGATGCACCATGTTGGCAAGAACTCGAGGAAAGCGGTACCTAGAGCGCTGCTTCTCCGGGCGGGGTTAAGTACTCTTTCCCTCGCGCGGATGCATACCCATCAGCCCCGGAGATAGCGCGTGCAACCATACCAATTCCCACTAGAGGTCGGCGAGGAAGTGTCAATGTCATTGTTGGTGTTGCGTGCTGCTCCGCTGCCCGTCCGCAAGAGCGCCGCACCATTGACTAATAAGCGGACAGCTTACGGACGGGAAAATGCATCGCGCGAGTTCCCGATTGCCATTCGTCCTCCAACGCAGGCAATCGCCCATCGTATATACCTAGTTTATCACAGAATCCATCACATTCAAATTCCATCTGTCGCGGGGCCAGTATGACAAGCTATAGGTCCCACTGCACCCCTGGTAATCATCCGCTTCGTCCCGGCTAAGCCCCTGCTTGCATTGCGTACATCCCAATGTTATCGCCAAATTCAGGTTCTGCCATGCCTTCCCAGGTGACATCTTGCCCTGCTTCTCAGCGCCTGTCGCAATTACCAATTGCTTTCATTTCGTTCCTATTTGCTTCCTGGGTGTCTCGATATTTGAGTCGTTAACACGCCTTCCACTCTGCAATGGCCGCAGAGGCGGCGCTGGCGAATCGCCACATCGTCTCAACGATCCTTTTCCATCTCTCAGATATGAAGTACAAAGATAGGCGGCAGTATGGCCCTGACGAGCCGGTCGAGTTCCTCGAGTTCCGCCCCACGTTGGTGCCGGCCATTCTTGTGAACAGGACATGGGCAGACGAGGGCACGTCTATCCTATGGTGTGTGATTTGAAGTTCGTCTTTTTCCCGGATAGGCTAACGTCGCATGTCAAAGGAGACGTTATCCGCATCTACCCACCTTTCAACATATGGTTCCCGAAAGAAGACAGTACTACGCTAACAAGGTTCAACGCGTCTTTTTGTTGAGCCCACCGCCCGGACATGCGGAAGGTCTGGATTATCTGGACGGCCTGGCTTGGCCAAATCTGAAGAGCTTGGAGCTGGAAGTTGATCTTCAGAGGTTCGGTTCATCTTTCGAGGCCATGCTGTATGATGGCCTTGAGCATCTGGAATTGTCAGGTTATCAAAGTGGCGGATCGAAGTACTTTGTCGAAACCATACTCC
Organism: Laburnicola sp. R22_1; assembly: GCA_014281115.1. Taxonomy (NCBI): domain Eukaryota; kingdom Fungi; phylum Ascomycota; class Dothideomycetes; order Pleosporales; family Didymosphaeriaceae; genus Laburnicola; species Laburnicola sp. R22_1. Next base: position 623,619 of record JACONQ010000011.1, read on the forward strand.
CGAGGGTGTTTGTGAGTATGACCACCTGACAACATTTGGATGGAAATGTTGACGCTAGAAGAACGCATGCAAGAACCTGAAGAGAATACGCATCGGCTCCGATATAATTGCGGACGAAGATCCTGTGCACGTCAGCGCCTTGTACGACCCTCTGGACGCTTCCCCTACCGTCGAAACTGTCGAAATCAAGTCCGCAAATCTCGTGGACAAGGATGCTCTGTTCGCACGTTTGAGTCAGCGATCACACCTGGTGGGTCTCGAGATCGATCTTGATCCTGGAGTTGCTCTCCTGCCACTTCTGTCTGGACCGAATAAGCTTCCGTCTCCTTTTGCTTCTCTCACGCGGGCATGGATTATGTGCTACCCTGAAGTAGCCCTGGCGCTACCCGTGCATCTAAGAGCAATCAAAGAACTTCAACTTGACATCGCACGCATACCGAGCTCATATTCTCAGCCCACAGACTTCTCCATATTCGACGAAATCCTCGTCGAGCTATCTCATTGTCCGGAACTGCGGCTACTCAAGATCGGCGTTGGCTTACTGGCGGTAAATTTCCCGTCATCTACTTCACTTCCATATCTGTCTGGGTCTGCTCTCGTTAGACTAGCGGAAACGTGTCCGAAACTGGAAGACATCAGTCTTCAGGCTACCGAACCATCTGCAATTGACGCCTCTTCGATATCGAGTGCGGACTTTGAGCGTTTCTGTGAGTCGCTTCCCGACTTACGTAGCCTGAACCTAAAGCTTCAACCCACGACTGCATCAGCTCTGCAGACAACGGCATTGCAGGCTCTTGGTCGATATTGCGCTGATCTCGAGATCCTACGACTCAAAGTACCATTTCAACTTCCCGTTCTTCCGGTCCCTAACACGGCACCACAGAGCCTAGCAAGCAGCGGATCCATACCTAGATCACCGGCTCCAGGAGATAAGTCTCTAACTAGCAATATAGAGGCTTCTGCGGATCCTGAGGCGGACAAGCCTGGTTCTTCGAATGGCCTACCTAAGACCAGATCTCTTTCCCCACATGTCTCTCCCCTGTTTCCTAGGCTTACACATCTGGCTATATCACGTCCAGAAACCGCTCTGGCTGCTGTCGTTGACTCCTTCTCGTATTCTTCATCTGCACACTCCGAATCTGAGGTTGTCGATCCTAATTTAGAGGAAGATCTCGTACATTCATGGGCCCATCCCCTTCTCACGCACTTTCCCCGGCTCGAAATTCTAGAAGCGTGGGGCGATTGGACAGGAGAAGACAATGAGTTACTTAACTACTTTCTTCCAACGCAGGAAATATTGGCATCAACGTGGGGGTTCTTGAGCGGTGTTGAGCAAGATCTATGGGAAGAGGAAGAGGAACCATTTGATGAGGGTGACAGCTGGGACTCGTTGGAAGACTGGGAGAAGGCGAGTTTGATGAACGAGTTTATTGTCGAAGAGCAGGATATGCCACATGATTTGGGCAAACTGTCCTTGTACGATGAAGAGCCCGAGGGTATGATCACTCCCGGAAGGATATTGGAGGCCGACGAACTTTTCGAAGCCTCTCAGGACGATCATGATAGCAGCCGACCATGATTGAGAATTTCGTCTTCTCTACCAGCACATGATTATCTCAGTACACGCATACATACATCTCCATAACTGGTCTCAGCACACACGGGCGCCTAGCTGGTCTGGACGCTTTTTTATTCACACGTACGAATTCCGGCAGACACGGTATACGATATCACGGCTTTGCGTTTGAAAATTCATCATCTAGGAACATGTACATGGGTTTAGACGGATTCTTTAGGTGGAACAAAATAGCAACTCGCGTATATACATGGATTTGATGGAGTAAGTCGCCGCTCAGTTCTCAACTTGTCCGTTCACAAATCCGCACGAATACAATATGGATATCCATTCTCTCAATCGCTCTTCGCTCCCTGAATCACTAATATTTAACCCATTCTCTTACATGCATTGTCTTTACTACCCATCCTTATCTACCCTCCCTTAAACTCAAACCCTCTCTCCATCTCCTTCTCCATACTACTTGGCCTCGGCGTTATACTTGTTGGCAACTCCACAATCCCAGTTCCCACCCCGTCCAATTCCAATGGCCCCGCCAACCCCTCCATCTGGCCTGGAACGGGCTCCCTCACAATTCTCACTACGCTATTTGCATCTTCATCCTCCCCTTCCACGACAACGCTAAGCACTTGTCCCCTCTTCTTGCCCAACATGCCCGCTATACTGCTCCCGTTGAGACTGTCTCGTTTGAATACTGGCGAGAGCGGACTCACAGGGCTGTCGGCGCTGTTCCAGTTTGAGGATTCTCGTCTACTTTGGGTTCGGCTTCGGGGCCAGCCGGGGCTGTCGCTCGAGGTACGGTGCGTGCTGGCGCGCCAAACGCTTTCGGGGACGCCGGCGGCAGCTTTGACGAGGGCGAGCTGGCGTTTCAAGCGCCGGATGTAGAGGTATATCGAGAGGAAGATGGCGATGGCGAGAAGGATGACTGTGACTGATATACCGGCTTTTGCGCCGGGGGATAAGGTGGGAGAGGACGGGAGGGCGCTGATCATCGGTACGGTTGAGGAGGTTCCGGTCGTCTGTGGAGAGACTGTCTCGGACGGATCAATCGTTTGTGATGGTCCCAAGGTCGTTGTTTGACTCGATGGTGGATCAGAAGATGGTCTTTGCGCAGATGGTGTTGACGTTGCCGGTGGCGCAATCGCGTCTCCTGGGTTCATCGACGTACTTGCTGCCATCTCTGTCGAGGAGCTTGCGCCAGATGTTATCGAACCTACTCCTGTCGAAACCGGTCCGTCCGTCTGTCCTCCGCTTGCGCCTTCGTTCTGCCCGCCACCCACAGCTCGGCAAGCACTTGCGACTTTGCTTTTCGCATTTTTTCGGTCCTCCTCGCTACATGCTGCCTCCAGACAGTCTTCCGCGTTTCCTTGTATGTTGCCAGTTGAGCAATGGCATCCGAAATCTGCTTCTGAAGCGCATGCGTCGATCGTAAGCGCTGTAACGTAACAAGTCAAAGCGCACCGCGGAAGGAGGAGATTGGAGAGGAGCACAAACTGGCGCCGGGTGAGGCCATGTTGTAGTTGTGAGGCTACATGTATCTGGTGTATGACGGCGCGGCCTTCGAGGCCATCGAACGGAGGACGTCTCGCGGGCGACGGTCTGAAATACGGTATCGAGAGCGCAGAATCTACGATACTCAAGAGTAGCAGTATCCCGTCTAACGTGCGCATGGTCGTATGCTCTTGCGCGAGCTTCTCGTGGGCAATCGGCAGGCGCGCTGTCACCAGACGTGAATGCTGGCCTTCGATATCTTCTGAAGCTCGACGGATCCTCGGTGTATTCCTCTCTTGCGACTCTCTCCTAGCAGCCTCCCAACTGAAGAGATGCGCACAGCGCGGCACCGAATTCGACAGTGCCGAAAGGTGGGGGAGAACGTACCGAGAACCGACTTGCTGCCCGCCGGATCCGTCCAACTAGTATCCCGATCAGGTCGATTTCATCCATGATTTGCATTTACCATGTATGACGTGCGGTTTCCGAGCATATTATGCCGGTCCGGGTAGACCTGGAGCCTACTTCCGCCGTTTCGGATCTGCTCGCTTCTTGAGACGGCTAGCCCAGTCGGTGCTCGTTCGCTGGTTGTATCCAATGGGTGTCGAGGAGGATGATAGGGCGCGTGGGAGATGTAAGGCGAGGCAGTGCGTGTTTAGATGGTGGGGAGGGCCTGTCGTTAGTGTGGCAGGTAGAGTGTGAGCGCAAGAATATAAGATGCGACGATCCAATTCGGCAGCAAACACGTGCGCTTAACTGATAAGATTTGCACGTGAGGAACGAGTTTGATGTGTTTGGTGTTGACAGTAGTTTGGTCTAGGAGTTGAGCATTTGGTGTTGTGATGGTGCGTGCGTGGCGTGGGGTGCGAGTGTCGGTGCTGAGTAGTGCTTCTCATACAAGCAGCCTGGATAAATAGACCAGAGATATCCTGATTGCTTTAGTATTATCCAATTGAGCCGTCAACAACCCTCGTTGACTTGATGCGGTCAGGCCTTGAGAACCTACTCGCCGCAGCATGCGCGATTTGTTGCGCGAATAACAGGACAGCTGCGGTCTACCGATCAAGCGACGCAGAAGAGTATTACCAATTATTTAAGCTATAGGGGTCTCTCTGGGTCACATGGAAACTGGGGAAAGCACCTCCAAGCTGATCGAAATGCCCTGCGTACCTAGGTAGGCCTTGCACTCAACCCACGCTGCCACAACCCACGCTGCCAAGGCGAGATGCCGAGCACATCCTGACAGAAGGAGTAATGTAACTGGTACCGCATCTGTCTTTTTGCTTCCGTGTATCCTGAGTGCAGGGCATTGCGTCTCCCGCTACTTCCTTCGCCCATGTGGTTGTCATCGACTCCTACACGTACTCTTCCTTGTCCAGTCGCCATATTCGGTCCTCCCACCCATGTTCCAGCGCAGAAGGAGTATATTTATGATCGGCTATGAACTTCCGGGCCTGAGTTGGCGATTCGCGTGTGCCATAGGGAGGCTAGTATATGAGAGCGGCTGTGCCCAATTTCTAGTTCGAGTCAGATCTCAACATTCTCGGACAGGGAGCACAAGTTACAGCTGCATGATGAGAAGGTATACTGGCCTGAATATATTTGCGACAAGCGCGGTTGGCTGAGTTCACTTGCAGGCTGAATAGTGGCGCAGCGGGCGGCGCGACAGTGAGCAACAACAAAGCATTGATGGGTTTACGGGGCAGTAGGTGCATACGCCAGAGGTCCGACCGCTTCCATAAGTCTACCCAGACTGCAGAGATAAGTGAATGTACTTGTAGCATGCAAACCGGGCTCACTGAGGTGAATGTACAAAGGCTTCTTCCTCAAGGCTTCGACGAAGTCAAAGACACTCAATGAAAAAAAAAGAAGTGGATGAACCACTCAAGGGTAAAACAAAAATTGTGCTGGTGGCACTCCCAAAGGAGTCCAAACCCGACCGAACCCTCACGCCACTGAGGGTATGTGCAATGTGGGAGAGCACGATCGAGCTGCAGGCCGTGCAATCATGATCGCAGACGAACCCAGCTACGTCGGACCCAGAAGGTCGAACTTGAAGGGAAAAACAAAAATTGTGCTGGTGGACTCCTCAGAGGAGTCCAAACCCGACCGAACCCTCACGCCACCGGTGCGTGTGCAATGTGGAAGGACACGATCGAGCTGCAAGCCGTGCTCATGAGCGCAGACGAACCCAGCGAAGTCGGATCCAAAGGATCGAACTTCATGAGGAGAGAAAGCAGGAGAAGGAGAGTGGCAGCTTATATACTGAGGGCGGAGGGCGGCGTCCCTGGATCAACCCGCCTTGCCCCTTTGGGATAGCGTGTGATCTGAGGCGTCTTCGAGGGCCTTCTCTCCCTTATTCACCTCCGTCTAAGGCGTTCGGCGTCCTTCTAGCGGGCTTGGCTACGTCAGCGTACGGTCGAGCTGTGATCCAGCCCTGGAGCCCTGGAGAGTGACGCCTCACGTGCCACATCCCACTAGCTGGCTCTCTCCATCGTCGGATGTCGATTTACTTTTTTTCATTGAGCTCCATGGCGCTGCTATGGTCTTGAAGAAGAAAGATTGTACTGTAGTTGTTGATATAGTTTTGATTGGAATATACCTCAGGTACCCCGCACCTTTGCAGCGTGTACTGGCACACACCGTGTCGATATAAGTGTGCTAGATCGATAGTAGCCTTTGCCTTCAGCCTTTGCAGTACAGTTTCACGCACTGCTGGTTGTCAAATTACTACCTTTTGATTGGTTTTTTTTCGCGTTTGGTTTCTCGGGACTGAAACTGGCACCGTCATAAGCAGCTGTTGACAGTGCGATCACTTTCGACGTTCTTGAACCAGCCAACGACACAAAGGAAAGCACATACTGCTCTCGATATACTTTTTCAATAACTTCCTATGCTACCATGGTTTCACGCACTTCCCACCCCAGGAATGCCAATGTCGCCTGCGCCGACCGCAAGCATGTCCAGGTGAGGCACTCTGTCAACCACACCCGCACATGAACGACCTCAACATGTGGGAAGTCAGTCTATTCCTCTACCCAGAGAGAAGGAAGTACTAACCCAGTTCTGCAGCGACCGCGCGTTTCCGTCATCCTCGTACCGTCTGCTCCCTTCGAAACCCGCCGTCCGCGACCGACTGCGCACACATATCGGTCGACACACGATAAGGCTGACATGACTCCCTTCCCACTCAAACGCCTATACATATCTATCAGGAAGAAGACACGCTGCAAGTGCTGCAACGCCGGCATCAAATGCTCTATACAATGTCTTCGCTCCTCGCGGCAGCTGTCGCAAAGCTGGAAATCCGGAGCATTGTCTGGGAGCTGGAGATATACTCATACATAACAACTGGAGAGCTTTCGTAGATACAGAGCTCGATAATTTGCTGTTCTCGCCGGGCCTTGCTTGGTGTTGAGCTTTCTGCGTCGCCTGGAGATCGCAGCGCTGGCCGTCAGGCGCCGGCGCGGTTGAGTCACAGCGGTCCGTATATGTTCTATAGCATGTTGATATCTCCATCGAAGTCAATTCTACATCTTAGAAAGCTATTTAATAGTTCTCGAAGGTCCCTTATTGCGCGGTGCTTTGCAGTGTAGCCATCTGCTTCTGCGCGTGTCGCGCGCCATCGCCCACCTCAGAGCCCACCCAAGGTCAAGCCAGTCGAGTGTAACGCTTCAGAGTCGCAACCGCATCAATTAGGCTTTCAAGAGTCCCAGAATCAATAGTATTCTTAGATATGCGCCCCTAATGCTCCGATTTCAATTTTATCATTGTCTCACTGTGCAGCTTCCTATGACAAGCTCTGGCATCCATGGCGCTGACCGCCGCTTGATCAAGCACGCACTCGCCTCATTGAGTTTCGCGCAGGATTTATTCCGAAGTAGGATATTAATAGTAGTAGATCGTCATCTCTGTGCGGGTTCAGTAAACTGTTCAGGCGCCTGCCGAAAGACGAGTCGCATCCGCCATTCTGCGACAGGAACCAGCGCCTTTTCTCACGTATATCCCAAGCTTATGTGCAAATTCAAATTGAATGAGATGATTCATTCTACCACACTAATAGCAACTACCTGAAGGCACACCGTCTCTAACTTCTCCATCGCAGCGATCGCAAAGACCCACTACGACGGCCAAACCATTCTCGGTCACGTACCATCACGCCGCTCTAAGATCCAATACGAGTCTATCGACCAGACTGAAAAGCAACTGTTTCAGGATGACATGGCACAGAGAGTCAAGCCGACATGCAATAGCAGGACATTGTAGCGGGCGGAGGCAAGGCTTCGCTGCATGCAGATTGGCACGAGTATTCATCTCCCCCACTTAGCGACCGCTATAGCATGATATAGTACGGTTGTATAGTCTTTACTTCTGTTCTGATCGCTAGTAGCTCGCCCTTGTGCTGTCTAGAAGCTGATCTTCTAGAGCTGTTCTCATCTGTGGCCTCCCGCTTGCCGCACCCCGCGCTTGTCTCCCCGAGCCTTTGTGGTATTCTCTTCCGTTCTATCCCTCTCATCTATGTGCTTACTAGTGTACTACTCGAGCGGCGGCATCAAGGAGGCGCTGACATCGGTCGCGGTTTCGGTGGGATCGTGGGTTCCGGTCTCGCGCTTCACGGGCATACGGCGAGGACCGAACATAAGATCGCGATAGTTGTTTCGATGTCAACGGGAAGGAGGTAGCGACGAGCGGTACGAAGGGACACGGAGGTGGTGTGTTGACGGGGTTCGTGGACGCTTTCGCGGGGGAGAAGTGGGCGGCTGTCGCGACAGGATGGTGGACGGCACATCCTAAACATTCCCAGTGTGTGTCGACGGCTTTCCGGGGCTGTCAAACTAGAGCGCCTGGCAATACTACGGGCTACATGGAGGAGGGGTAGAACAAGAAAGTCCTTCAACAACTCCTACAACTACACGTCCAGTCCACGAAGCGACAAACCACGACCTCTCAAGCAAAGACTCTTCCTCAAGCAGTTGACAGCGCCACTGCGTCCGTAGAAACATGGAGTATTCATGAAAAAGCATTTGAGAGCTTGTTTGATAAGATTGGGTGTCATGTAGAGCCGGCGTTGAGTGTAAATGCTGAAACCGCACCGCGTTGTGGGTGACGGCCTCTAGCTAGACCGTCTAGGTCATAGTACACCTACTGCTATATATACGGCCTAAAAATATCGGAGGAGCTTTTTAGCATTGCTAATTGCACTGGGAAGCAAACTCTACACGCCCACATTGCTCGGATTCTGCGTCGTCATCCACTGCTTACGCGCTTCACCTCCGACGTCACTTGCCGGCCACCCACCAAAACAAACACCTCATGACACGTGTACCCCGCCGCATGGTCACCCACCTTACTATCAAACGGCACTAGAAGCTTCGAGCTGTCGCCTTGATCCAGAGAGGTACTCTACGCCCCGACCGTCACCATGGTGATCCAGCGCAGACCCCGTGACCTCGCTTACTAGCGCCTCCGCCTTGCTATATAAACCTCCCTCTCCCGTCCCCATCCCTTCTTCATTCTTTTCTCATGGGCCGGCCCACACTCCCTTCCTCCCCTATTCCCAGGGCTTGCCACACTCGCGATCCATCGTTCATGATGATCGGATCACGCTCATTGCACAACGAGCGTTGTATATCTTTCTGGGTATGACAGTTGGGTATGACAGCGGGGTAATTTTTGTTTTCCAACCTTTATGGTTCTTTTTTTTCATTGAGCTTGTTGACGCTGTCAACTGCTTGAGGAAGAGTCTCTTTCATTTGTTGTTGTGTGATGTGTATCTGCCGGCCTGGAGTCTTGACCAAGCTCTCGTGCTGAGGATGTTCTTTTGTTGTCGTTGTGCCGTAGTGGGGTTTCATGCGTAGTGCCCGAACTCACGTTCATTGTACAGAAAACGAAAAACCACGTTGTTGTTGTTGTTGTTGTTGTTGTTGTTGTTGACACCTTGCTCCTCAAGACGTCGATACTACCACCCTGCAGCCATTGCGCGTTCTGCCCCTCCTACACCCTCACTCCGCACCGAGCTCTTCACGCCCCATTCAGTGTTGGCCACACCCACTACTACCTGCCTTAGCCCTCACCATCGTCTTCAAAAGCCTCCCATACGTGCAAAGCCCCTCAATCCAACCGACGCTCCCCAACACCAACAGTCCCACCGCACGCAGCCACCCCATCGCTGACCCCGCCACGCACGCACGCACGCGCGCCACCCTTGCCAGAGCAGACCATCCCCAACCGCGAGGCCGATCGAGCACGACGTCTTCGCCACATAGGAATCTACCCCATCGCTTACGAACCCATATCCATCACGTGCAAGGATAATTAGAGCCCCTGGCCTCTGCGGCGATGATATTCGAGTACAATTCAGGAAGAACATGCCCCACCAATGCGACAGAGCTGGCCCCGTATCCCTTGTCGCCGCGGCTGCTCAATAACAAAAGGAGAGCGTGACATCTATTCCACTGTGAGAAGACACTCAGTCGTTCTGGTATACCATGAGCAACGGGGAAACGTAGACCTCGTGACTTGTCACACCCCGCGCATCTTCGGCGGCGCGGCGAGATCCTTCGCTAGGCCCTCTCTGGCCCATGTAGAACTTGGGGGGATCCTTCAATACCATCTGCCTGACGCATACACATAACCGCCGCGCTGTGTTTCCTCCGTCGTCTCCTCGTTGCGCCCATAGCCGGACTACCTTATTCGCAACCCTGCCGAGGAAAGAACAGAAGCTGGACTTGGAAACGCTGCTTCATACTCAGAGCTTTGGAATTCTACGAGTGGGCCTACGGACGCACAGATAGCTAGCTGTACAATTAATAAAAGATGTCAAAGAACCAATGACCCATCTTCCGCAGCGCAAGCTCTGAGAAACACTACCAAGAACAAGACAACACGGGCCATCAAAGCCGAGCAAGAACTACAACGAGATATACTCTATTCATTTATTCCTATCCGTTTTATAGTCGACTTAACCTTTTACAGATTATGAGACTCTATTGATCCTTGACTCTATGTACCGTTCGCCCGTGTATGTATGATCTCCACCAACCATCCACGCAAATACAACGAATGCCAACAGCCCTCCCACAAAACAAGCTTTAATCATTAACATAGTTGATTCAAGATTCCTCCAAGCATCCCTCAGACTCACATATGTCAAAACCCACTATAAACAACGCAGACTCTCGCTCTGTTGAGCACCTCTCGACGGACCTTTTGTGGTAGTGGGAGTGTGCTCCCATCGTCCAATTGGGATGACCATAGCGTACTTCATCGTCGAAAGGTTGAAATCGATAAAGGATAGAATTAGCGAAGAAATGAGTCGATTTTCTTGTCCGCGCAATATATGAATTGAGTAGGAATAGTGCGTAAGGATAGCTGCTGTCCCAGGTCGTACGTCTGCCAATTTGTTGTAGCCGCCGTGATCATGCTGTGTAAGAATATCGGCACCGGATAAAAATGGGGGGTACGGGTACCTGCCCATTTGCAGGCGGATCATAGAAATGCGAAGCCTGACAAAAAGCGCGAGAGAATATCGACCAAGAATGTCGTCGTTCAAAGTCGCACGTCGACCGTCTCTACACCGCGGCGCCAAAACCGGAGCACGTCAACATCCGACAACGTATTTCGATAACCACTGGATAAACTCGCATGAGGCAGGCACTCCGGTAATTGGCGCCGCGGCAACCCCAAATGCTAAGAATAACCATTTGCGGGTAGAAATAAACTCGTCCGTCAAAATATTGGCTAGGGATGAAAGCTAGACGTATGTCAGCAAGAACGCAAATATAAATAGGAGAGAGCGGAGCTCACAATAATAGCACACTCACACGAGGCACTCCATAGTATATTCCAACCCGACCGTGAGGTAAAAGGAATGCCAATAGCCGGGAGGAACACTAGTCCTGAAAATGGACGGCTCTCAAGCGCGTTACCCATACCCCGCCGCTGGTCGACGGGAATGATGAAGATGAAAGCTAAGCATGCGTCAGCGCGAGCTCAGATATAGCCAGCAAGCGAGATAACTTACAATAACCCTAATTGTGCAGTCCAGGCCACGGTGACGTCTCCGAGCATTGTCGAGCGCGATGTCCGTCGAGGACCAAGTGCGTATACGAAAAGATAACGACGGCGTAGAAATAGGAAATCGTGAAGTTCGGAGGAGGATGTAAGAATGGCATACTGATACTTTTTCATCTTCTTCCGCAGTTGTTGCCGGTTTAATAAGCGGGGCAAGCCATGCATGTTGCAGAAGCATTGCATACGAATAAATATAAGGTGCGATGAGGGTTCTAATGAACAAACCCATGTGCAAGGTTGCAGGACGAATAATTAGCGCAACGAGCTGCGCGAACGGCGGACAAAGCCGCTACCAATGACTCTGGGACGAGTCTGCGCGCAGGACCGGATATTTGCTGGATCCAGCTCGTCACCTCCGCAAACTGGATTTTGTACATGTCGACACAATGGGCTCATAATAGGAGGGAGATTCGATTAGTAAGACCGCAGGCAAGAGGTTGACTTCGGCCCGTGATGCCGCGTAAGTTAGCTTAGTGTTCATCGCTTGAATATCTTCTTCAGCCAGCCTTTAGGCTTCGTCGCATTGTCCTCCTCGTCTTCCTCGCCGACAACACGCAAGAAAACCTCGTCCAGGGTAGTCGGTGACACGGAGTAATACTCGAGTCCGATCTCTTCCCTACTCGCCTCCAAAAGCTGAATGAGACCCGGCATACCACCAATGTCCTGCGAGCTCGTGTGCTGAGCCACGTCCTTGCCGTGCACACCCTCGTTGGCATTGTCGTCCTTCTCAGTCGGCGAGACAGGTCGTCCAGACGCCGAAGCAGCCTTGAGGACCTTGAATCGAAGCTGTCCGTGGCCACCATCCTTCGCCCCCCACTTGTCCATCTGCACGCCAGGTATCTTGCTGGTGACCCATTGCTTGACAGCGTCCATCTCCTCCGTCGTAGTCGCCGGAGCTGACCTGAGGACCAATTGTACGACGAAGGCATCGCCGTACCGGTCGCCAAGTTCGGATACAGTGCCCAAGGCAAGCATCCTCCTCTTCATGATGCCGACCCTTGTGGCGAGCTTGTCCGCTTCCTCCATCGAGTGCGTGGTGATGAGAAGAGCACGGCCAGGAGCTGCAACACCGAGAAGGGTTCGCCACATGACTCTCTTCGCCGCTGCATCCATTCCGCTACTTGGCTCATCGAGCAGCAAGATACTCGGGTTACCCATGAGCGCTATTCCAAGAGAAAGCTTCCTCTTGTTGCCTCCAGAAAGCTTCGAAGCAAGACGAGTCTGGAAACGGACTAGACCGGTGGCAGCCAGAATAGCGTTGACAGAAGAGGCTGGATCCTCAACTCCTCTTATGCGAGCGTAGAAGTACAGATGCTCGGTTACAGTCATGGTATCCATGGCGTCAAACTGCGGGCAGACACCAAGATGGCCCCGCGCAGCAGCTCGTTTGGAGATGATCGAGATATTTTCGATCAAGACGTCGCCGCCACCGTTGATTCTCGTTGTAGGATGGATGTCGCCACGAATGAGAGAGATAGTCGATGATTTTCCAGCTCCGTTTGGCCCAAGGAGAGAAAAGACCTGCCCTTGTGGAATACCGAATGTTATGTCGTCGACAGCGTGATTGTGGCCGAATTCTTTGTGTAAATGCAGTACACGAAGACTGTCGTTGCTCTGTTCCGCGCGAGATGCTTCTTGTGCAACGGCAGGTGGCACACTTTCGGTAGTATCTTCCGAATGCCGTTGCCTTGACTTGGAGCGGTTAAAGATCGGTGGACGGTACCCAGAGTCCCACCAGACGAGAGCAATGAAGAGAATGATGGCCTGGAGAATTAGATACAGAATCGGGCCTCCATAGACATTGATCGCGCCGGGGTAGCTCGCTACCTGGTCTCCATCGCAGAGCAAGGAAAAGGCGTTCAAGGACAGCAGCATTGTGCGAAGGATGTTTCCGGAAGGAGTGATTGTCGCAAAAGCGTAGTTAAAGATCTTGAGGTCGCTGTCGATGCGGTATGCCGGAGAGTACGTCAAGATTGACATGTACCCTATGAAGTATAGCAAGAAGGTAGAGGCCTGAGCTCCGGCCGCGAAGGCAAATGTGGCAAGCTGAGAAGTTACCACAATGGAGATGAGATAGCCGAAGAGGATCGAGGTCAAGCCGTATAAGGAGAAGATGACAAACAAGTATCCAGGAGCATACCAGACGGAAGAAGACTATAGATGAAGAGTCAGTAAACATCATGCGCCATAAGTGTAAGAAACTAATTGCTTACCCCAACGAAGATACCTGTTACGATGGCGGATATAAACAAGACAAAAGCAAAGTCGAAGGTCAAGTATGCCAGCCACAACGGCGCCGCTCTGATCCCGTTGCTGTAATGCAAGGCTCGAACCTTGCGTAAACGCTCGATGGTCGGGTATAAGGCGAAAAACGCAGGGTACACACACATGGCGAGACCAAAGTACAATATGAGCTGCAACGTCTTGCCCATGTCAGGAGAAAAGGGCACAGCAAACTGCTGATACTGCGTCGACACCGGAATGCCAGAGAGTATGGTATCAAGAGCGCCCAGGGTGACCATGCCTGGCAGGACGCTACGATTTATCAAGTATGCCATGACTGGAGGGTCGTTCTCTTGAAAAAAGAAGCCGCCGGGAGTGACGTTGCGGAATCTCGTGTTGATGAAATCGTTGAACTCGTCGAGAGTATCGACGGACTGAAAGACCGATTCGTCAAGGCCGGTGATCGTGGCAAGGGTGCTTGCGTTGACAAGATCGGGAGGACCGATTGGAATGAGCAGAAGCCTTTCGGTGTCCACGTTTGAAAGAGAATAGACGCCAGGATGGCTGGACGCTTCGCCAGGATCGCATCCGACTGCTTCGTACCCTTTTAGAAAGAGCGTGACCATACCAGCAGCGATGATGGGAAGCAGCAGAGCGCAGACGTAGGGCCAGTAGTTCCTACGAAGAATAGTGACGCGCTTCCGGATAAGAATCAAAGTCTGCTGTGGCATAGTCGTGCCCCGGCCTTTGGACATTTGTGGACCCTTATCGACCTCTTCGGAATTGGGGTCAGGTACTACGATGTCTGTGTCCTTTGATGACGCTGAAATGTTCGGCGTCGGCTCGTCTCTGTCGAGGTTGTGCTCCTTGACCTCTTCAGCGAGAGCCAGGAAGACGTCCTCGAGTGTTGGGCCGACGATGTCGTAGTTCTTGACCCCGTGTGATCGAAGCTCGTCAACAAACTTGGTTGCACCGATTGCACTGGGGAACCAGTAGGTGGCCATGCCTTCAGATCGTGCAGGCTTCTGGACACCGTCCATCGGAGTGATGGCAATGCTCTTCGGGTAGGTAACATGATAGCCAGCTCCGATGTTGTGCTTGAGCTGGACCGAAGTGCCCTTTGTTTTGAGATTACCACGAGAGAGGATGGCAATGTAATCGGCGAGAACGTCAGCCTGCAAGAGTGGGCGATGTCAGTAGGTGTATGCCGAAGAAAACAAAATAGAAGGGAAAGGGTACGAAGACTGACCTCATCCAAGAAGTGTGTTGTAAGAAGAAAGGTTCTGTCACCGCGCTCGGCGAGAAGGATGTCCCAAATCTTGCGGCGGGAAAGAGGGTCCAGGCCAGAGGAGACCTCGTCAACACAACAAACCTTACTGCCGCCAGTGAACATCATAGCCAACTGAAGCTTCCTCTTCTGGCCGCCAGACAACGTCTTAGACTGCGCCTGCATCTTGTGACCCAGGTCACACGCCCGGATGAGGTTCTTGATGGTTTCCTTGTTATCCGTGGTACCTGCCGACTTGAGTCTGTTGAATATCTGCACATGCTCGAATACCGTAAGCTCGTCCCACATAACGTTCTTCTGTGGGCATAGACCAAGGCCGCCGGTGCCGTCAATCTCGATAGAGCCGTTTGTGATGGTATTCAGACCGGAGATAGCGTCGAGCGTGGTAGATTTGCCACTTCCGTTGGCTCCAAGGAGGACCATGATCTGGCCACGACGAGCCTTGATGCTGAAGTCATTCACGGCAAGCACAGTCTCGGGTGGCTTGATACCAATCTTAGCAAGCACGTTGGAGCGGAACCAGCTCGGCGTCCAGTGCTTGGAGAAGGAGGACAGGATGATGGAGTGTTCAGGGGAGGAAGTCGTCGTCTGACGCTCCTTTGAAACCGTGCCATATAACCAGCGCTCAACAAGTGCACCGAGAATGGGATACACTATGATCTGGATGATGCAGAAGATCCAGAAAGCAAATCCTGGTAAAGTCCAATTGATATCCTCGTAATCGGGCGCAGCCTTTACCAGGTTTGTCGGCTGAAGCACGCGCTCGAAGCGGGCGACGTAAACGATGAACCACACGTAGTTCATACTGGGGAAAAGCAAGCTCAGCACGGCTACAGCACCGGTGTTGAATGGTCCAGCAACCTGCGCGATGATGGCCAGAAGGATGGGGATGAGGACGATGGTGATGCCAGACAACTGCGCCTTGTGGAAAAAGCTTGCGCCGAAGATGGAGAAGCTCGTCAGAGCGCCGCCTACCAGTATGTGGTATATTATCAATATCCCGACGTTCGTCTTCACGAATGCAAGTTGTCTTACGATGATACCCATTATGATCCAGCCGGGCACGTAGACGACATCGAAAGCGAGATGGTTGGACAAGAGGCGCGCAGCCTGGGTATGCCATGGTTTCTTAGCAGGAGACATGGCTTCTACGAGCTGCGAGATGCCGCCCTCTCTTTCAGAGGCCATCTGACCAGTCAGCTGGTATGTAACACCGCACATGCCGATGTATATTGCGACGGCAATGATGTCGATCAAGGCGCCCATGTACAGTGTCCGAATCATCTCTTGGAGCTCCTCTGGCGTCTTGTTCGTGTAAGGATATTCGTCGATCGTGGCTGGTATGTCCGTTCCATTCAGCGAGGCGATGGCTCGGTTTACGGCGCTTTGGAACGGAAGGATGTAAATCTGGACGTCGTTGTCTTCTTGGTTCGCGAATACTTTCTCCCCAAATGCACCATCAGCACGCATAGTGTAGTTCCAACCAGAGCTTTCTCCTTCAGTGGGCGACGAGTGGAAGCTGATTGCACCGAAGCACTCGCTCGCGCCTCGCAGCGAGCTTGCGCAGGTGGTTAGAAGATCTACGTCTCCTTCCACGGTTGTGGCAATCTTCCCCGCGCTCCTCACTGTATCCGACAACTTCTCTATGACCCTCTCGATGTCCCCTCCGGTATGTCCGTTGTTGATGAAGACGACAGTATTGCGGTTCCCGGAGGCGGCGCTGAGGGCGTTTTCGAAGCTTCGTATGGGGGTAGCAGAGCCGATGCCGAACTCGGAGGGGGGAACGAAGAAGTTCTTAGCATAGGTGATGAAGAACATCTGCCATGCCCAGTCAGTCATTGCAACGCGGTGTTGGAGAGAAACATACGAATATGATGGGCGCCCAGAAGGCGCGCACGCTCGTGAAGAACCACTGGCGCACGAGGACGATCTTCAACGTCTTCTTGGTGAGCGTCCATGTCTGCGAGAAGATAGCCATTGCGACTTGGTAGGCCCCGATGGGCGTGCGCGCAGGTACAGTATCAAGGTCAAGGCTGCCAACTCCGCGCGCCGGAAATGGTGAATTAACGTAGGAACAAAAGGCGCATCCTGACGCAAGAAACGCCGATGGAAAGTATCTCAAGTTAGCCACACGAAAGCATCGCGAATGAGGGGAGGGACAGAAGGCAAAGAGAACTAGCACCGCCGAGACTCCATCGCATTCCGCGTATAGAATATGCCTCCCCGCGTGTCGTCGTCTTCGATGTGAATCGGGGCTGAATTGGCCCGACGGTCCTGCGTGGGTCAATGACGGCGGGGCTTGCGGCCCTTTAGGCATGGCGTGCGTCGCAACCCTGCCCGGATCGCGCCCAGAGGCGGCCTCACGCACCATCGTCTTGCGAACTCTGGTTCCCGCGGATGTGAGTATGTGGTATAAACAACGTCTGTTCCCTTTTTATCCACCTTACGGGCCCGACTCCTCAGAGTACCATCGCAACATGCCCCTCCGCCCGATGCGCCGAATGTCCCACGCTCCATAAACCTCACATCAGGATCGGGATCCATATCTACAGCGCCCAGGATGCCCAGAAGCCGAGGCCGACTTGCCGCAGAGGCGACACAGATGTGGATACTGTGGCCGAAGGCAGTGCTCGGTTAAAAGTCGCCCATGATTCAGGTCAAAAGTCGCCATGCATTCTCGCTGCGTCATACATTTGTTTAGAAGGGAAGGACAAGAAACGGAATGGTGTGTCGAGGGCGACACGTACATCTGAGATCACCGCGCACATCCCACGAGCAAGCATCGCGCTCCAGCAACAATCTCATCGGACAAGCAAATGCTACAGACCCTGAGTCTGCGATAGGCTCGGTGCTACACGTCAGCATAGCCTCTCAACTCGATCAAGTCGACTGAATCGCCCGTTGTCAGCGCCCTCATTAGGCTTCTGTGGTCACGCGGTCTCTTTGGTCTTGGAAAAACAATCAATTACATTAGGCCTGAGATTCAGGTCCAGAAACAATGATAAACAAATACCATGTCCAAGTAATCAGCTGTAGCATACGAAGGTATGCAAGAATATCGACCAGCAATAACAAGCACTCTCACAATACCACCTCATCCAATTGAAAGACAACACCAGGTCGCACGTACAAGGCAGCCCTGTACAACGAAGAGATGACCCCCACAGTCTCCAGCCCCCACAACCTACTTCCTCTCCCCTTTATGATTTGCATTTCCTCGCCTGACAGTCACTCTGTGCACCGCGTCAATTAAAGAAACAACCCAAATAGCACATGCAAGACTTACAAGCACGTTCTCAGCCCCAGTACATGCACGACTTCCTCCAGCATGTCTGCAATGACAGATAGCTTTCCTAGTCGCTTCATGCTCGCATTCGGGGCACGTGTCGTAATGGATACCACACGTGAAAAAGTCATTGGATTCGGCTTTAGGCAAGGCGTCGCGCTTCTTGCAGTGGTCCCGCTCACATTGCTCCTGTTGCTGTGTCAGTCCTAGGGAAATGGTCGCTCGGCCGGATACAACTGACTTGATTCTTCTGGTAGGCTTCGCAGCCTTGCCCGAACCTGCACTCGCAAGTAGCTCTAGAGTCCGCGTACGCTTGGCACGGCGAGCATGTATCGTGAGAGATAGAGCATGGTACACCCAGTTGAGGAGTGGGGGCTGCGAAAGCGACTGTGTACAGCGCGGAGAGGATAACCGTTATCAAGTGCATGATAATCGTTGCTGTATATGTTCAGGGTAAGGGTATTGTGATGCGTATAGGTAGACTATGGTGTGGTTGTGGTTGTTCTTTCGAGGGTATATTTATTGGAGGCTCCAGATACGGAATGCAACTGGGGTATTTATACGACATGGCTCAGTGACACGTCAGATATTGAAGCCGGACTTCAATACGACCCGCATGTCAATGGACACTTCACGATGTCCGGCTACGGCTCTTCAATTGTAGTGTCTGGAAGCGAAGCAATGATCGCGCTCTATGAATGTGCATATGACCAGAATCGGCCGAAGAGACAGCATCCGTAGGCAAATCCCAGAACCGCTGTCCATCCATCCCCGAAGGACCCGCATAGGAGACCTATTACGAGTGAGTTATCCCCGGATACGCAATACACTTGTTAATCGTATGGAGCTTGATGATACGGTACTGTACATGTAGATGGCTGACCCGGGGAGTCGGCCATCAAAGGCATCTACCATCTATACAGGCTCTCACCAGAAGTATCCATGTAATCAGTGAGGCATACCTGCGGTGTGTTACCCTAGGATAAACAATACAAACGTGGGAGCTTGGAATATGTTAGTTAATATCACACGATACAACACCACACAGACAAGAGAAGGCACATAATTCGGTACAGAAAACAATTGCTTTTCACGGAGGTATATATATCATCATCTCCTCACCATCCATCCCGCAATTCCAAATCCCGGCCAGACACCAAAGACTAGCCAAATGACTAGTCGTAGTCCATGTCCTCGTCTTCCTCATGTCCCTCCTCATAACCCTCATACTCGTCGGCATCGTCATCGGCGGGAGTCTCAGGCTCCAGGACGTTCTTCTTCTTCGGAGGCGTCGACGGTTTGCGGAGAGAAAAGCGGAAGCCCTGCTCCTTCGGCTTGAACTGCGCGCGGTATCGGGCAGCACTTCGAGGAGACAGCGGATCCACCGGTTTCAGCTCCGGATAAGCAAGGACCATCTCCACAAAGTACACCTGCAAGCGGACCTCACCCCATCCCTGACTCTTTTCGTTATTGTAGAAGCCTTCCTCACGGAGCTCGCACACCGAGAGACATTTTTCGCCGTCAATGCCCCAGCCCAGATCTCCCCTCCGGAGAGCGTGGAGTTGGAGAAGGTCCGGGTTGGCGAGGAAGTCGAAGGGTGTGTCCAACGCTACCCAGTCCCTCTCTTTTCCGAGGGCGATCTCGCCCTTCTCTTCCTCCTTCAAGATCTTCTCGAGGAGCGCGATGTTGGCGGCGGCCTCATGCGCGAATATGGCGTTCGTTTCGAACTGCTCGAATTGCGGCTCCTGCTTGGGGTACTGCCACATGTTGCCCTTCTTCAACACGAAGTGCTTCCGCGAGGTAGTTCCTGCGGCTTGGAGAGTGGCGAGCTCGAAGTTCTGGGTGCCTTCCGCGTAGAGGTCGGACACCTTTTTGAGTAGGCGTTGGTCAAATTCCTTGTACTTGTCATCGCCCAACACGTCGTACGAGATCGGCGTGTTTGTTGTCTCCGTAGATGAAGAGGTGTCGCGCTTGGTCCCAATGCGTACGAACTTGGTGGTGCGGGGGACGGACATGATGTTGGGCTCGGGGAAGTTGTGTATGGGTGCAGGTGTGGTGTGTGGAGCGAGTATCGTGCGCGTGCTTTCTCAACGGAAGTTGAAGTCGATCTATGAGAGAGGATGGAGATTACATAGTGTGGGCGGGCGCAAAACTTAGCGAGCGTGCTTTCACCCTCTGACCCAGGATTAAGCTTGGCAGTGAGGTGAAAAGAAGCCAGACACGAAGAGTCTGCCCTTTCTTCTCCACAGGCGACGAGACGCATGTTGGAAGAACGGCGTCTAGTAGTATGTCGTATATAATATGAATGTGGCTTGTCTTCTCTACTTCTTCTCCTTTCTGGGCTGGAAGCGTGTACCTTATATATGTGCCTGGAACGGTCACGCGGCTGCCCCCGTGCAGATGCGCAAGTTTGTCACGCTAAAGCGTTCCTCAAAGAATGGCAAATAGCATATACTGGTTTTCTATCCGTAAAACACGTTAGACCTTGTAAAGCGGCACATGTGCGGTCATGATATGTCACGATAGTGCCATCACGGGTCCACGGGTGCCGATGTCCCCGCATCGCATGCCAATCCACAATTGTTTAAACGAGTATCTGTGACACAAAGATATTGATTGTTAACTATAGAGGAGCATGACAGAGCGATGGCAATATGTGCCAGGTTCCGTCACCACACATCCTGCTTTCTGAGAGACTTCGTGCACGTCCGCTCACGATATCCCTTTATCCCCAAATGTAGTATATACCCGGTGCAAATTTCCTAGAAGATTGAAGATGCGCCGTGATAGCAGGTCCTTGGGATGTTGCCGTGTTCTTAGGTACACTTATTGTCGTGGCACTCCGACGAAACATAGGTTAATACAGATCCAGATGTCGTCACGTACCAGAGGTACTCAGGGATATACTCACAAAGGCACTCGTGAACGAATGGCACTTGTAATTGCCGGCGCCGTAAACGCACTCGCAGGAATGTAGATTGCTCGCATCCTCCTCGCAGAAAGAGCATGTCTGCGGCGTGGGTAAGCCGCACCAGGCGGGGGACGCCTCGCGCTTCTTGTGGCACTTGTTGGCATCACATTGAGTCTGTGTCCCATGTTAACTGGAATGAATGTTTCAAGCCAGCTGCAGGAGCCTGACTTACGAAGACGTTTCGATCCGAGTAGCAATTGTACGTGCCACCTCCGTATGTGCACTCGCAGTTATGTTGACTCGCCGCTTCCTTCTCACAAATTTAACATGTCTTAGGCACTGGTAGGCTGTACGGTAAGGCGCTCACGAAGGCGACAAAGATGACGAGAAGAAGAGCTGCGATCTTCATCGTGATAGACCCTCGAAGTTGTTATTGGGAAGTGGTATAGTGGAGTGCTGACTTCTTAATAGAACGGTAGGTAGTTGTTGGTCTGGAGAGTGGATTGTGGGCGTAAGTGGATGTGTCAGGGAGCGCGAGAGGGCTGCTTTATCGAGAAGTATCCACGGTGACGTAACACTGCGCATTGGGGCAGGTGCGACCGACTTCAACAGCGGCCGGTCAATATCTATATCAGCATCGCGGGCGCTTAGCATGGATATCATCATTTTTTCCATGGTCATTGAAGTAGACGGTGATCCGCCCGTCGAGGGTGTTGCTGGGGTGACAGACACAGATGTGAAGGGCACAAACTGACGAAAGAAGCTGAAAAACTTCAGAAAAAGGCCAAGCCATTCGACCTCTCTTCACGCAGCTTCTGCACCTCGCGCAATGACTGACCCGACCCGTGCAGCCTACTTACCGGATTCACACTACCTGCAGCCAATCTTGGACACATCACATCATGGCCCACGATCTTCTGAGCGACGATATCCTCGCAGCCATAGACGAAGCCGGCAACAGCATCCCAAATACAGTCTACGTCCCTGCGTTCAAAGGCTACCCCGTGTTGGCCTGGGTCGACTACACGCCTTGGAATGTCCCTCCAATCCCGCCGCCTCCTCACATCATCTACTCGAAAATTTCAACCGGCGACAACCTCCACTTCAGCATCTTCCATCCACCCGGATCGCCTTCTACACATGCCGTAAACGCCCAATCTTCGTCTATCCCCGCGCCGAAGCCTCGTCTCCACCACACCCGCACATTCTACAAGGACCTCGACGAGATCGTACTCGAGCTGTTGAGCCCCAGTTTCAGCAATGGCCAATTTCGCGCTCAGAAAGACGGCATGGCGACCATCGACTTGGGTTTCGTTGTCAAATGCATGGGATTCAGCAGCAACGCGCACTTGGTGTATAGCAAGGAGAAAAACCGCGCGGTACTGAAGAAAGACTCGGAGCTGGCGAGGAAAGGGCGTGACTTGGGTATGCCCAAGTTCTATATGCTCTGGCTTGAGGGAAAGAATGGGGAGCCAACACTGCGCATCCCGCTCAGTGCGCTGAAGAAGGCGCTACTGGACACCTCGTTCAGTGCGTCGAAGAAGAGGATCTTGAGAAGGCAGTGAGGAGTCTGAATGGTGATCAGATTAGAGAAGACTCGGAGTGACCCTGGACTCGGAGTGTATACTGTAGCTAAGACTGTCGAATGTCGAATACCGGATGTATTCCCTCAGTGATGTTTTCTGATTGTCATGTGTCACGGTCACCGCTTCTTACTTTGCAATCTGCGTTCAATTACCAAGCGATCCATATCACCTTTGCACGTGCTCAGAGCCTCTTACTTGCAATCGCCTTCACCTAGGAAGCCCTCTTACTTTGCATATGCTCATTGCCTCTTACTTTGAAATATTTGCTAAGAGAGAAGATGCTTGATAGAATTGTTATTATGTACAACCATAACGTGTTTACAAGCGAGCCGCGCGTACAAGTGAGCCGCGCGCCCCACCAAGTCTCTCAGCCTTTTGCAGGCTGTATATCAACAACGCATCAAAATTCTATTAATATAATAGCTATCCTAAATCAAGCAGTATCTATAGAAGCTTTCTTGCACGTACGTGAGTTGTGCCCAGGCTCCCTGCAGCGCGTGCAGCGCGCTGAAGCCTGCCGGCTCGCACCTGACCGCGCCTGGCTATACCGCGTTTCTCCCTCTAGTTGCTGCTCAATAGCCTTCTGAGCAATAATATCCTCTCCCTCTGCCTTTAATAGGGTGCCTCGCTTCTGGATCCGCTTCTTTTTGCGCTGTTTACGCGTTGTGGCTGCCTCATTTGCCCTCCGTAGACTAGCTATCTCATCGCGCATAAGCACCATTGAATGCGCCATTCTCTCAGCCCCTCTTGTAAGCCAATCAAGCGACTGGATAACTGATGTAGGAGAGGATCCTTGATGCCTTTGGATCCGCTCACGAACTAGAGTTGACTGAGCGCCTAGCTCGCGCGCGTTGCTTGGTGTTGCAGACTCCCATAGGGCCTCTGGTAGGGCTGCTGGCGACGGCGTACGAAGCTTCACATCAAGCTTTAATATCACCGCCTCTGGATCGTGTGGGACTAGCCCAGCGCCTCGAAAGCTTGCGCAGATATTCTCCTTTATAATTGACTGGTCGTAGGCGGCGCGGAAGGCTGGTAGGAACTCAAGCTTGGTGATATGGTTGATGTGGTCGCGTATCAGGCCCTCGACCTGGCGCCCGTACGCCCGCTTCAACGGCGAGAAACAGCCAACGTCAAGCGGCTGCAGAAGGTGTGACGAATGTGGCGGCATACAGAGAGTGTAGATCTTATTCTCCTTGCAGATCTCCTGGAATTCGAGCGAGTTGTGACTCTCATGGCCGTCAAGTATCAGTAGCTGACGCGCGCCCACTCTACGCTCTACTGTATGCTTAATAAAATGCCGTAGCCAGGCAACACCAAGCTCGTTCGTAGTCCAGCCATTGTCGCTAAGACCAATAGCCCAGTCACCTGGTATATCGTCGCCCTCGTACCAGGCAGAGAGGTGGTACTGGCCAGCGAAGATGATAAAGGGCGGGATTGCCCACCCAGTAGCGTTGATTCCGTGGATCGCCGTCACCCACTCACGATTGCCTGGCTGGATCGCTTTTGGCCGGCCACGCCTCTCTGAGCCAGTAACGACTAGCTGGGAGGATATTTTACCCATTAGAAAGCCAGTCTCGTCGAAGTTGAAGGTATCCTCGTCGCAGATACCGTAGGTGGCCTTTGTACGTGCTACTAGCTCAAACCAGGCCTGTATAACCGTCGGGTCCTCGCAGAGGGCTCGCTGTCGATCGTAGGGTCGATTAAATCGCGTTGTGAGGCTGTCTGTTCGCTTGACAAAGTTCCTAGGCCACTGCTGGCCAACGTGGCCTGCGCTGCGCTCAGTGAGCAGCTTATTCGCCATATCTCGTACAGCACCTAGAGTGGGCGCAAAGCCTCGCGAATCTAGGTCAAGTATATGCTCAACAATCACCTCCTCTTCAAGCTTGGTAAGCTTCTTTGATTTGGGCTCAGAGTCGCGTCGCGCAGCGATTCCTGCGCGTCGGCCGCGAAGTGTTGTTTCAGGGACGCAAAACGTTGCGGCAGCGCGTTTTATACTTCGTATTTGACTGGAATTGATAGCTGAAAGAGCTAGGTAGATATTTGCTTCTTTATAGCGCAATTGAGCAGACAATGGTTGAGCCATTGTAGTTTGTATGAGACGCGTTGTAGAAAGTTGGTGGGGCGCGCGGCTCACTTGTACGCGCGGCTCGCTTGTAAACACGTTATAAGCTAGCGCAGCCGGTTGTGAGACACCCAGGGATATGAGACACCGCGCAGAAATCCTCCACCCTTCAAAAAATCGCGATAATTGATTCAGCGTAATTACAATTGCCACTCACTACACATAGATTGCAGAGTTTTAGCTGCTACTTCTGCTGCTAGTTTTTCTGCCTCCTTTTCTGTTGGCAGTAGCTCTCCCCAAGTAGCTAGCGTTGTTACAGGGGTTCTACCCCTAGCCTTGCCTCCTTGTTTGGCCAGTGTTTGACAGGGGGTCTGCCCTATCCTCACCTCCACGGTGAGGATAGGACAACAACTTACAACCAAAATCTTTGACTATCTATTTATTACTGTTTACCGTGTATACACGACCCGACGTGGAACCAACACTGATCAGTGGTTAACCTCACGTTAGCCACAGACAAGCAAGGTACCAGCGCTCGAAGGGTGATTGCGAGTATCGACTTATAGCATACTGGCTTTTGCCTGGTAATTACTAGTATCGACTCATAGCGTACTGGTTTTGCCTCAACAACGTCGCTTACGATACAGGACTTGAAGACTCGTCTCACTGTCCTATAGTACCGTCATATAGCGACAACCATGTCAGCTTCAGCGTCTGGAAAAGAGACCAGCTCTCTCGGCACCGCAAACCCAGAGGATACCCAAGACAAACCTACGCGATCAACCGCGTACAGTAACAACAACTTTGTTCCTGCCAAAGTCCAGAAACTACGAGAGGAGTTTCAGATCGACCTACGCGGATGGGACAAGGATATTGACATCTCTAACCCAGAACACCTCACAGAGCCAATCCTTAACGCATACATCTTGAGCACTGTCTCACTGTACAAAAGCTCTCAATATAGAGGTATTGGACTATGGGAAACCTTCAAAACAGACTTTGATGGATGGACAAAGGCAACCTTCGAGATACCAGCTAGGAAAGCTCGGTGTACACTGCGCGATTACCTCCTCTACAATGGCGTATGGGTTGACAGCGGCATAAGGAAATCGATTGGCAAGTCTCTTCAAGACGTACTTGACAACGACGAGCCACATCAGTGGACAGAGGAGGAGATCATACAGGCAGGCAAAATTACGCGAACCCATCTAGAGGAGATTGCTTCAAATATAGCTCCGAAGCCAGCTATACAGAGTACAGCTCCCCAAGACGATACAACAATAGTCAGAACAACTGAGTTGCCCTATCCGAATCGTAACCCGTCACTGTTGCCGCCGCCAGAGCCTCAGCAGCTGCCTCAGCAAGTACAGCAGCAGCAATCTCAGCAGCCACAAGTACGGTTTCCATCGTACACGAATCTGCCAGCACCATCTACATATAGAGGTTTCTCAGCACCGCCACCAATACCATATACAGCCCCAGATCCAGAAAGGATCCCAATTCAGACAAAGACAGGGTTTCTCAAGGTCTATACAGAGGACATGAAATACAGCGGCGACAAGGATGACTTTCTGTCAGCCAAGTTAAGGACCTTTTACGATACCTGCGAGTTGTTTGAGATCTCTGAGGGACAGATGCACTGGCTCTACCCTATCTCACTTAAAGGACGAGCTAAAGCTTTCTATCAGAGTAAGATCCGCGGCAGAGGCTTTAATTTTGCTACAATTGTCAAGACTGTTAGGGAACACTTTGAGACAGAGGAGGATCTGCAACGATACACTATCCTTTGGCACGAAGCCTCTCTACTCAACCTTGTACAGAAAAGTCCAGAGAGGCCAATGCTAGAGCTCTTTCAAGAGCTCACAGATGAGCTGCAACAGATACAGGATGGACTGACAGAGCACACTATGGAGTATTCTTCAGAGATGAGCCTCCGCAACGCAGTGATACGAGCCTGCCGCGGCGTCAAGGAGTGTAGCATGGCTCTGTACAAACCAGCGTCTACGTATGAAGGACTTTGTGCGGAAATCAGGTCAGCAATTGTTACGGCGGAGAAAGAGAGACAAGCACAACGCCAGGCCTACTATACGGACGACAGCCCGGATCCGCAGCAGTACTGGACGGACCGGACGTACAACCGCGGCAGCAACCGCTACCGCTTCGGCCGCGATAAAGGCAGTTACAGTCGCGCTAGAGGCGGAAACCAGTTATTCCGCGACCGCTACAGAGGATCCCAGCGGTTCCAGCGGGACGCAAAACGATGCTGGGTATGTGGGAAGATTGACTGCTTCTCTACAAGGCACACACCAGAGGAAAGGCGCAGATTATACGACAGGCACGCTCAACATCTACAGCAAACAATGGACTGTACAACAGAGGATATCCAGCAGTTCCTAGTTGACTACGAAGGCCTTGATATATCCGACAGCAATGCCCATAATAGCAACGCCACTGCCGACCCGAGCGGGATCACCAACTTGATCGACGGATTACTGCAGGATGAGGCGGACTATAGCGAGCAATTCTTCTGCGAGGGCTACCTAGCAGGGCCGCGTGCAATTGACGGCGCCAAAACTGTGTCAATATTGAACGATCAATCAGTCTCTCACAGGCTTACAGGAGGATATCAGTCTCACAGGCTTATAGAAGGATATGAGGCATGGACAACAGGCCGCAACTGTACGTTTGAGGATCGCTACTCATCCGCTGTCTTTCAGGGGATTATGCCAGATACTGGAGCTTCTGGCATATCGACTGCTGGCCAACCCCAGGTTGAAGCTCTGTGTAGGAAACTGCCACTCGTACAGATCGATACCTCAGCAGCTAGTCAGACAATTCGATTTGGCAAAGGCGACACTAGAACCCTTGGAGTAATAGTTGTTCCAACTCCAGTTGGTAATATTACCTTCCATATTGTTCCTACAAAGACGCCCTTCCTGTACTGTGTACAGGACATGAATCGCATGGGGGTACGGCTTGACAATCTCCGCAGTGTACTTGTCCAGAACGACTCTAAGTTCGTCCCTATTGTATGGAAATGGGGCCACCCGTACATGCTTCTGGATCAGGAAGAATCGCTAGCAGGGTGTCACTGGACAGCGACAGAAGACCGCGGTTCGCGAGCAACTTGCCACCTCACAGAGACTGAACTACGACGCCTCCACCAACGATTCGGCCACCCGTCAGTACGCCGACTGCTCCGGCTGTTACAGCGCGCTGGCCATAAGGTAGACCAGCAGATCCTGCAACACCTGACAAGGTATTGCCACCACTGTCAGATAAATGCCAAGTCACCTGGCAGATTCAAATTTACGTTAAAAGACGACTATAAGTTCAATTTTTCTATTGTTGTGGACGTACTATACATTAATGGCAAGCCAGTCCTCCAGATAGTTAATGAAGCTACCCGATTTGGTGCCTCACGATTCCTACCTAACATGTCTGCAGCTACGGCATGGGACACGATCCAAATCTGCTGGATTGACGTCTATCTTGGCCCGCCAGATCAGATTGTGCATGACGCCGGTACAAACTTTGCTTCGCGGGAGTTCCAGCAGCTCGCCAGATCGATGGCAATTATCACAAAGGAAGTGCCAGTAGAAGCTCACAACAGCATTGGCTTAGTAGAGCGATACCACGCCCCTCTGCGCCGCGCGTACAAGATTATAGAAGCTGAGGTACAGGACAAGAGACCAAGCAAGGAGCTCATACTACAAATGGCACAGAAGGCTGTCAACGATTCAGCAGGACCAGATGGACTAGTGCCCACTCTGCTAGTGTTTGGCGCCTACCCAAGGATGACGGACGCAGATCCTCCGTCACCCTCTACTGAAAAACGTACAAAAGCTATCAGACTA
Organism: Laburnicola sp. R22_1; assembly: GCA_014281115.1. Classification (NCBI taxonomy): domain Eukaryota; kingdom Fungi; phylum Ascomycota; class Dothideomycetes; order Pleosporales; family Didymosphaeriaceae; genus Laburnicola; species Laburnicola sp. R22_1. Next base: position 651,972 of record JACONQ010000011.1, read on the forward strand.
GCGACTGATGAAGTGCGAAAACTGCACGCCCAGCGCCAAATCAACGACGCCCTTGCGATACGGAATGGCCCAGATACGCGGATTACTGTCAACCTGCCTATTGGCTCCCAGGTCCGAGTATACAGAGAGAAGAAAGGATGGACAGGCCCACATACGCTGCTTGAAACCCAGGGAGAGACCTGTATAGTAGAGCTGCCAAGCGGATCAACCCAGTTCCGCTCAACAGTTGTGAAACCGTACTATAAGGAGCCGCAAGAGACTACGCCACAAGATCCCACACTGCCAGATACCACAATGCCAGATCCTGTTGGCGGTACGCCACCCAAATCCCCGCGCGAGAAACCAGCCGCAGAAGCTCGACCCAGTCGCCAAAGACGCAAGCCAACAAGATACCCAGGTGACGAAACAGACAATGAGGATCAGGGTGAGCAGCTTCAATCAACAGCCTACATGACCGCAAAGGAAGTTGCGGATAGAGAGCTCTCTCGCAAACTGCGCCAGGAAGGCAAGATTACAACACCAGGAGCACCTTTTGAGGCATCACAAAGGCAGGAAATCGACGGGCTAATTGCAAGAGGAGTCTTTGAGTTTACTCAGTACGATCCAGATGGCAAACACCAGGGGATCCGAGTATTCAAATCGCGACTAGTCAATGAGGTCAAAGGCAAGACAACAGACAACCCTTTTGAGAAATCTAGGCTAGTAATACAGGCGTACAATGACGACGGAAAGGAGATTATCCTTACGCAATCTCCCACAATCCAACGGTCTAGTCAACGTCTTATTCTAGCTCTAGCACCTACGGCTATCCACTGCGATATCAGAGTATACCTCCGCGACGTCACTCAAGCCTATACGCAGTCAACAACATATCTCAACCGTCTTATTCTCGCTCGACTGCCTAGTCAGCTTCAATCAACCTACCCGCCAAATACAATTATGGTGGTACAACGACCGCTATACGGCATACCAGAGGCAGGCACACACTGGTGGGCGACTTACCACAAGCACCACCGCCAACAGTTAGCTATGGAGACGTCTACGTACGACCCCTGCCTGCTATTAACAGCAGAAAAGCCTTTTGGAGTTGTTGGCATGCAGACAGACGATACCTTGATTCTTGCAGATGAGCAGTTTGCTGAAAAAGAAGATACAGAACTGCAAAAGGCAGAAATCAAGCTCTCTCTGGCTACCACTACTATTCATGGCCTACCACTACTATTCAATGGCTGTATTATTACACAGAAAGACAAAGTGATAGAAATGAGACAGAAGGACCAGGGCAAGAAGATCCAGCTTGTAGACCTGTCGCACAGTGACTTCCGCCAGGCGTACAGAGAACAACGAGCTCGAGCAGCTTATATTGCGACAATTTGCCAACCAGAGGCTTCATTTGATCTATCTCGCGCCGCGCAAGCTCAGGATCCAACAGAAGAGGACGCAAAGGATCTCAACAAGCGACTAAAGTGGCAACTTGACAACCTGACCCGTGGACTACAATACGTGCCGCTACACCTTGCAACAGCAAAGCTGTATATCTTTGTTGACGGCTCATTTGCAAACAATAAAGATTATAGCTCCCAGATTGGATATATTATTGTATTAGCAAATGAGACAACAGAGGACGACCCTGCGGCACAAGATAAGTTCGAAATCTATGGTAACCTGCTCCACTGGAGCTCAACCAAGAGCAAAAGGATTACACGGAGCGTGCTAGCTTCAGAGATCTACGGCATGGTTAGTGGCGTAGATATAGGTGTCTGTATAGGTCAGACAATTGGCAAGATTGCGTCGCAACTTGCATCTGATCTTGGAGAACTATTGCCAATAGTAGTCTGTACAGACTCCTACTCGCTATACGAGTGCCTTGTCAAGCTTGGTACAACAAAGGAGAAGAGACTTATGATAGATATTATGGCTCTACGCCAATCATACGAGAGACGCGAGCTCGCAGAGATCCGATGGATTAATGGAGACGACAACCCTGCCGACGCGATGACTAAGAGCAATCCGAATAAGTCCCTTGAACAGCTAGTTAGCTTAAACAAGCTGACAATTAGGATAGAAGGATGGGTGAAGCGGAAGGAGGAGTAGTAGGAGATTCAGGTAATTGGGGATAGCTTCATTTTCACAAAGAAAAGACTGCCAGTGTTGGCAGTAGCTCTCCCCAAGTAGCTAGCGTTGTTACAGGGGTTCTACCCCTAGCCTTGCCTCCTTGTTTGGCCAGTGTTTGACAGGGGGTCTGCCCTATCCTCACCTCCACGGTGAGGATAGGACAACAACTTACAACCAAAATCTTTGACTATCTATTTATTACTGTTTACCGTGTATACACGACCCGACGTGGAACCAACATTTTCTTTGTCAGGACTATTGTTTTGTTGCTCTATAAGCTTAGAGGCCTCTACTGCTATCTTAATTGTATCTACGTTGGCAAAGCGTTGATTTAGGTCCATACGAACCCTCTTTCGTGGTGCTTGAGGCTTAAGAGCCTCAAGTTGGCTCTGCAATCGTTTGTTCTCTGCTTCTAGCGCTACTAAGCGAGTATTTGCAACTGCAATTGCCTTGCCAGCTTTTTCAAACAGTTAGTGAACCTTCTGGCCTATACTCTGCTCTTTGTGAAGCGCTCGCTGAGCTATAAACAGATCACGAGGGCCGCGGGGGGTAGAGAGATAGCTCTCAATTAGTTGTTGAGCTTGATTCTAGCGAGGTGGCGTAACAGGCCTTCGAGCGACTTAAGATAAGTTAATTACTCGCTCAATGTTTAATAGGCAGATGCCTGCAGTAGCCCATCTAGCGCGAATAACTCTCTTAGTGGTTGCACCCTCTCTAGCAACGTGGTAGGCAGTAATAAAGCGTTCCTTTTTGACTAGGGCAGCATCATCAAGGTGTGATAACTCCTAGATCTGCTGGCGATAGAATTGTTTTACTACTGAGAAAACAGAGAGATCTAGGGGCTGCAGAACGTGAGATAAGTGAGCAGGGAGAAATAGAAGCCTGACTTTATTCTGCTTGCAGATCCATAGGAAGTCTAGGTCCACATAGCTGCTGTGGCTATCCAAAATTAGCATCCTCCAGCGATTCTCTAAGGGCGCAGTTTCTGGCAGAAATACGCGTTGCAGCTACTTAACGCTAATTGCGTTAGATGTCCAGCCATTCTCTAAGGTTGCGTATAGCCAGTCAGATATTATTAATAGAAACTAGGTGCTCTGTAGGTGTTTGCCTTTGAAAATAACCGCAGGCCTCAGCTTCTTGCCTATTGCCAAAACGCACTCAATTATCGACGCCCACTCGCGATTCTCTAGCGACTAATAGTAAGCCTTTGTTTTCTGGCTGTCTACGAGTACTCTAGTGTTTGCACATACACCTAGGGCCTTGCCAGTCTTGTCCATATTCCATATATCCTTATTACGTATGTTCAGCTCAACGCGGAGCTGCTTATAGAGCTCAAGAAACTCGCGTATTACCTCCTAAGTTGCTCCCTTAGCTCTCGCAGCCTCAATCTTCCTACCTATAATAGAGGCGACGCGTGGGTTGCGTTTAATGAAGTGGGATATCCAGTGTTTACCCACTAACGTGGGCTCGCCGTTCATCCTTAGGATTCGATTCGCCATTTCTCGTGTACGAGCGTGAGAAGGAGGATACCCGCGTGCGTCCTCTTCAAGTATCCATTGTACAAGGAAGTCCTCTTGTTGTGGAGTTAATCGTTGCTGGTATACGTGGCTGTTTTGCCAGTTTTGTGAACCGCGTACGCGCCTTAAGAGCGTGGCTAGGGGGATGTTGTGTGCCTTTGCAGCAGCTCGTTGACTAGGAAAAACGCCAGCATTAAGATCGGTAATAGCTGCTTGAATTGCTGCCTCACGATTGGCCATTTTGGTAGGGTGGATGTGGAGATATCGCGATTTTTTTGAGGGGTGGAGGATTTCTGCGCGGTGTCTCATATCCCTGGGTGTCTCACAACCGGCTGCGCTAGCTTAGGTAAAGAACAAAACCATGAACATGGGCACAAGCCTCCACCGAAGTTTGTTAATAAAGAAGAGCTTAGAGGATTGCAGGATAAAGGCAAGAGTGTTGCCTTGTATTTGTTAATTCGCGTTTGTTCTTGTGACTGGTCAGGTCAGAAGTGTATAATAGGGAGCCTTTCTATGGGGGTGAAGAATCACCTGCTCATCGCATCTGATATGTTTCACGTTTTAGTTCCACAATCCGCGTTCACTTACGAAGCACCCGACCTTTGCAGATGACAATGAAGCAAACGCTCTGTTTGTGTGCTCCTTAACCTGGTCTAGCTCTATCGCGCTCGATTCCCTCCCTCATATATAAACCACACCCTCCCACCACTACCAGACTCTCCCTCTTCCACCACAGTACCCTTCCTTGGTTATATTCTATCTTCTCCACTATATACTCTTTCTTCTACAACATCAACACCACACCCGAAAAGATGAGCGACAACAAGGGTGACCAGTCCCGCTCCGCTTCCCCAGTCGAGAACCCGTTCGCCAGCAAGACGGGGCCGAACGACGGTTTCGCCCCCACTCCATCCCAGAAAGTGCGTGCAAGGGCTACTCTCCCAACCTCTTCCTCGGCCGTCGAGAACGAAAACCCGTTCGCCAAATCGGGAAACCGCAACACCGGAGGCTTTGCAGCTCCCTTTGCCCGCCACGCTGCGCCCCGCGTTCCCGCTTCCTCGGTCTCGGCTTCGAAGGACACAACGCACCTGGGGTCGCGGGTTCAAGATGTATTAAGGAATCTCCGCCGACCCGGCAACCTCGAGGAGGGCGCGACCCAGCCGAACGGCGCCGTGAGGATCAAGAGGACCTGGTTCGCTGGCATGGTCGGCCCCGAGCACATGCAGGAGACAGCGGGTGGGAATGTCGTGTTGGCGTTCAACTCCGGATTCAGAAGCAAGGGGCCCACGCAGTGCCTCCCTGACGAGATTCTGGAGTGGATGGTCGATGAGGATGGTGCGAGCGAGTTGTTCGTGCCGGCTGCTGTGTCCAGGGCATTCTAGAAGAGGCGTTGAGGAGGTTAGTTACCCTAGGATGCCTAATACGCGAAGCATTTGCTAACTGTATATCAGGTTTGTGGATAGCACATGGGGCTGTGGATATCCCGTGGAGGAACATATCGACTTAGGAGATTGAGGGGCTGATATGCCACTTGGGGTATCCAGTGCTCATGTGCTTTGTTTTCCCGCTATTGACGAGGCTGTATGACGTTCAGCTGCTTGTAAAAGAACGATCATACAAAGTCATCGATGATAGACGAATATACTGTACCCATGCTCTTCCTCTTGAAGTATTCCGCTCTTGTGACTCCGATTCCTCCGTAATTTAGAGATAACTGCAGGGCGTTCTGATACCAAAATACACATGGCGTATACTGGGGCAGGCTGACATGTCTATACCTAGTCGTACGCGGCGTGAAGGACAGGTGGTATATAATAGGCATATACGTTGATAAGTACAATTAGGATCGTGGATTTCTTATACACAAAGCTAACTGCAGCAAGCATCCTTTGGCTCCATCCAACCCCTTCCTACTGCGCCTGCGCAATGTCGATTGACGCCGATTGCCCAACCAAGCCGCCCCAGCCTGCTATTTGTACCGAAGATAATAATATGAACCTCAGTGACTGCGGGCAGGCAACGACTTCGTCATATGCTTCTTCCACAAGAACCACTTCGGCCCTGGTGCGCCATGTTCTGCTCTACACGGGAGTTCAGTCCGAGGAGGGATACACATAGAAGTCCTGAAAGTCTAAAACATATCACGAAAGCGCGGCTGTCTACCCGATTCCGCTCCGGCAGCTCTCAGGCGATGTCCTTCTGCGGGTTGCCATCCTTGCCCTGCTGGGAAAAACGTTGCCAACATCGCATCCGCAAGAGAAGTACACCATACCCATTCTTGTGGGGCTTCACGCGAACTGCAGTACTGAAGGCGATACTTGCGGGTGGACTTAACACAGATGGATATATCTGGAGAATGAAATAGTGTTTAAGGTCCATAGCACAAGATTGGTGTACATCTAGAAATCACCTCCGGCGCATGTATTCTAAGCCATATTCAGCATACCAGGCCCTCCCTCCTGGTGAAAAATGGCAGTGGACAGATATACAAAGGAGTACGCTACTCGAAGTGCCTTACTTCCCAACTTCTATTCTCCATTGTCGGCACGTTGTAGTGTGGTGAAGAAAACTCGTGGCTATCCTCCTTCACCTTCACCACCTCGGCACCCAAGGCAAATCCGCGCAGTTTGTCCATTCCCTCTCCAGTCCACTGTACCACGCATATCACACGATCACTACCACAAATTCCGACCTTTCAAAAACCTTTCTTCAATTCCACACACTCTCTCAGCTCGACCATGTCTTCGAGCGACACCTCATCTCCCATCCACTACACAGTGGACCCCTGGCACATCGTGCTCTTCGTTGCCGCAGCCTCTCCAATTCCAATCTTCTGCTGGCTCATAAAGCACTACGGGCCGTACTTCGCCCGCCGAAGCTGGGGGGCAACAGCGGCATTCTCTCGCCGAAGCTGGGAAGCGGCAGCGGCGTTCTTTCGCCAGATCTGGACGGCACATCTCTTCTGGCGATACGTGCCGTACAAGGCCGGACAGGCTGGCAAGCAGATCTGGGCGTGGATTCGCCGACCCTTTGGCCGTGGCGACGACAACGAGTAGCGGCCTTTCGACTTCAGGTTCGATCGGCACTGCGGTGCATGGAAATTGGAGTTGGGCGCTAGGTGGCGAGGGATTGGCGTTTGTCTTTCGGGTCTGATTCTGTAGCTGATATGAGGCGGATGAGGTGAAATAATGGATCGTTTTCGAAGCTACATTCGTCGTGCCAACTCTTCTGTGTGCCATTGCTTGAGTGACCAAATGAGAACCAAGTTTAGGAGATGAAAGTAGAGAGAGTAGGGCTTTCGAATTCCCAGGGAAGACTATTGCAACAAATACTTGGAACGCTATCAAATGAAGAGAGGTGAGCATGACTGAGGCGACCCGATGTCACGACATCCAGAAGATGTAAAAGATCACGTGACTTTTACAGACCCGTGGATGCGGGAATAGCCCACGAGGACAATAACGGCAAACCTAACTGCTGGGGATTCTCGAGGTGACACTGGTGGAGATAATGTCCTCAACAACCTGCCCAGAATGAATGGCACATGAAAGTGGCTTGGATGGGAAATCTATGGGTTCGTGGCTCGGCCCTTAGCATCTGACGGTGAAGATGTAGACCAGTTATGAACGGGGGCGGCCATTGCTATTTTAGCTCGTGGGTCAGAAATTGCGATGTATCCATGGAGGAGTTGACTGAGCAGTATGGTCAGACTGGTGGAGTGCCGGGGGTGCAGCGGCCTGCGGGCAGTTGCGGACCTCCGCGCCAAGGAAAATGTTTGGCCGGGTTGTAACCTGCAAAGCACGAAATGGATCATCCCATCCCATCGCCGCCTCCCACCCCGTCCCGACAGCACAACACCAGGCAACGACGACTGCCAGTCTACACTAATTTTGGTGTACAGTAGTTCAAACATCTGAGCGTAGCCCGAATGAGCAGCCCCTTCCACGCTCTGCGCGGCGGCAGACTGCTTCTGGGCACGCGGAGCCGCCTTCTCCCTCCACGATGTCCCTTCGCACCGATCTCCGCACGATTCGCTCACAAAAAGCGCGCGCGTATCTCGAAACGCAAGGCCGATGAACCAGGGCTCGAGGGACTCCCCGCCCCGCTTGCCCTGCTACTGAAGCAAGACATCCCTCAGACGACCGAAGAAGCCGCGAGATTTCAAGAACCGCCGTCCGATGAATACATCGACAGCCCCGATACACCGGAGTTCACCATGTACGTGGAGGATCCCACCAGTCCGACAGGAGAGAAACTCCTGAGGAGCTACCGGACTCCAGAAGAGCGCCGTTATCACAGAGAGACCGAACTTATGATAGAAGAGGACATGCGCGATCCGGACTACGATGATGCCGAGCTCAATCGCAGGCTGATCGACGAGCTGATGTTGGAACCGTCCATGGCGGACTTGCAGGAAGATCTCTTGGAGATCAAGAGGGACATCTTGCCGAAACCGGAAAGGAGGAAGAGAGAAGAACAACAGCGCAAGGAGGCAGAGGAGCAGGAGAAAGAAGAGGAGCCTCTTTTTAAAGAACTAGAGGCAAGCATGCAAATGGCTACGCACGAGTCGTTGCAGGAACTCATCCAAGATCCGGACTTGCAAAGTGCGCGGGCGGAGCTGGAGGAGTTGCGGGATACCCTACCCGAGGATGACGACCTGGAGAACCCAGACTTCCTGGCAGCGGTCGAGAAAGTTAAGGAGAAGCTCGCAGGGGATGAGACATTGCAGCAGAAGATGGCCGCCATAGAATCACGAAAGGGAGAACAGTTCGACGAAGACTTCTCCGCAGAAGACTATATAGAGGCAATGGATAAGTTCGAAAGGACTGGCAACACGGCCGACGCACCAGAAGATATGCAGGATCTCCTGGAACAGATAAAAGATCTTACGATCTCCATGGGCATGGGAAAAAACTTTGAGGATATTGATCGACTCCAAGAAGAGATGGAAAAAGTCATCAACATGGATCCAGCTGATCTGGAGGACGAAGATGAAGATGAAGAAGAAGAAATGGGGAGAGAGGTAGACTTCGACCAACTGTCTCAAGAACTCCTAGACCTGGCCAAGTCGACACCAGACGTTGAAGGCGCCAGCCGGGCAATCGACGAGGACGGCGAGATCGTGGACCCGGAGCTAGAAGCCAAGGTCGACCAAATAATGCAGGATCCGAAACTCATGGAGAAGATGATGTATATCCAAGGTATCATCAAAGAGGAGCAGGAGAAGGCGGCCACTCTTGTCGACATCCAGCACGAGTTGGCACCCGACCCATTAAAGCTGGAGCCCCACCGCGTCACGACCATAAAGCAGCGCCTAGCGGCCGTTCGACGCGACCCCCAGCATCTCGCCGCCCTTCAGGCTCTCCGCGTGAACCTTCTCCCGCCATTCAACGTCGCGCCGGCGCTGAGACTTTTCAATCAAGCCATCGAGTATGCCTACATCGGGGCGAACGACGACATTCGACGCATACTCTGGCGTTCCTACTTCAAAGCGCGCACCTTGCCTACATTTATACAAAACCTTTCGGATGATGCGTGGGACATAATATACTACTCGCAAGCTGTGACATGGAGAAGCAATCAAAATCGGCGAAACCACTTGCAGCTGCTACTGCAAGACTTGAAGAGCGTGGGCAAGGACGGACCGCCAACGCATCCCAGCACATTAGCTGAGAAGTGAAAGTTGACGTCGTAACGATACGTTACATGTAAAATAGGCCGAAAAGGCGTGTACAATAAAAAGTGATACCCCCTCAGATGTGGAACGTTCGAATTTGCATATATGTTAGCTGCGTAAGCTAAGTAAAGGAACATTGCGCGCCGCGAGACCGCCTAGCCACATTCAGAGCCCGAGCCCCGCCGCGACGTGGTCCTATAGGGTGCTTTTCCCTCCAGCCGCCACATTCCATGACGCATTTGCACAAAACACCAACCACTTCGACGCGACTGACGATGCGACTCCTCTTGCTGCAATGGAGAGCCTCAGCGCTCGCACTCTCCATATCCAATCCGATGCGATTTGTCGTTCCTGCAATTGAATAATCGCTTATGATCTTTCCACACGATGCGGGTTCTCTTTACCTCAGCGTCGAAGCCGACTGCTTTGGCTCTAGCTAGGGTACTCGCGGCGGAAGGCCACACAGTTCACGCTGCAGATGAAGAGCGCATTTGGAGAACAGCCCCAGCTCGATACTCTCGCGCCTACCGACAATTCTATCGCTTGACCGCGAAGTTCAGCCTGCTTGAACTGTGGAAAACCATTGGAGTCGACATAGACCTAGTCATACCTTTCGACCCTTTACCCGGCGCTGCCATCCAAAGCCTGAAATCAAGAGGAGCGATACTCTTCGGGGAAACCTTGGCCCAGAACGACTTCGAATTCCAGGATTTCGTGCGCGACACTATCATCAATGCCTCTAGCAAAAACCCCAGCATCGTCAGAGTTCCCGCGTCCTTCATTGTCCGGTCGGGGACATGCATCGCTGAGATCTTGAGTAACAGAGCTACGTCAACGTTCTCCCTGCAGCCTCTGCCGTGCTACGATACCGACGATGAAGATACGCTCGTAGACGTTGGACCCGCGGCCGCATCTTTGTCTCTCCACGACCCTGTTCGACCCCTCATCATCTCATGCTCAACACTCAACGATCGCAGTGTCAAATCCATCAAACGTCTTCCTATGTCGGATGCGAGACCCTACCGGTTGATCGAAGTTGCTGAGGGCGGGTCATTCTACTCGACTCACGCCTTCATGCATAGCGGGAAGATACGTACTTTTGCGGTTACCACGGCTCGCAGCACAGACAGAGACTTCGTCATTGTGTCTCCTGGACAGCCATTGTATGAGGTACTATATCAGTTCACAGCACGGCTTGTCGAAGAGTTGGACAGCTGGCAAACTGTTGTCGCGAATCATCTCAGTCTGTCGTTTCACGTCCAGGATGAGGTCAAGTACAGCGACTTCATCCGCAAGGTTACTGTCGTTAGTTGCCACAACCAACCGCATTCGAGCCTCGTCCTTCTTTCTTCGATAACCTCGCTGCGCAAACAGCTGTCGCTCGCATACACGTCGGATCCAATAGCAGATGGAGATACCTGGCCAGTCACGTTTCCTGTCGACTTGAAGAGCGTCCCGAAGGCCATCTACTCCGCGCCTTTGGCCGTCTCCGAATATGTCCGTATTCTACTTGCACCCGCACCTTGGCGATGGAGCTGGTGGACAAGATTGGCACACCTGACGATGATGTGCCTGGTGTGGACGGTCAATTTCAAGGAAGAGATGTGGGCTTCTGAAGATCCAGGGCCGGCGCTGTGTCTTTGGGCGCCGATGCTGATCAGCGCCGTTGGACGGATGAGGTGTATTGGCTGGGTCACACAACCTCTTGTTGGGGTAGGAGAGCGAGCAATTGTTCGATTTGAGAGGTCTCATTTGGTGCGAGTAATAGCGGCGACTGGGTTCTTCTTGTTGGATATCTGGCGCTTGTGGTTTGCTATGCTTCTGTTTCCGTGGTATCGAATTTCCCGACGTTGAGCATTGAGATCACCCACGGTACTCCAGCTCACATTGTATGAGAAAGTTGACGTTATGCATTAATGATTCACATTGGGTTGTCACTTTCGGTACTCTCATGAAGCAGTCACACTTGTAGCTCTGCTGTGCGAGTGGTCTCAGAATGAAGTTTTGATATTATAATATGATTCTTTTATGACTGTGTCTATAAAGAGAAATGCAAAAAGAGCAACGCGATGAGCATGCTCCTGGAATCCACACAGATCAACCATCGATGTCTAGGTGTTGTATGCACAGACACCGCAATAACGTAGAGGACCATACCGGACGGGCTCAAGCCCGTCGTTCTTGCACAAGGCGTGCTTGGCATCGGAGTTTTGCGGCGGCGGCGGGAGATCGATCGGATTGAAACCTTACCTCAGTTAGCTTGATGCGCGCGTTGAGGTTGTCGTGTATTCTGAGTCGAATACACTTGACTTACAGATTGTCAATGACATGCTGATATCCAGCTGTAACGTCAACTTATGGTCGCCTTCTTCCTCTGGAAATGATGCGAGACAAATGGAATACGAGTAATTGTAGTGTGTCGTAATGTGCACGAGGCACAGCGCCTTTTGCCTTTCTGTGGTCGGTTTGTTTGCCTTTTCTTGTACATTGGTACGTCGGCGGCTTCGTTCGTCGAACCGCGACGTGCAGGCACGACAGCGGATTTGGGCTCTAGCCCTGTGCTCATGTTTGAGAAGACAAGAGCTGACTCTACTAGAGTAAGATTAGCACATGTTTGTATGGTTCAGAGTACGAGCACGCTTACAGAGCTTGTAGAGGTGACCAGTGTCTAAGCAGATTCCAAAGCGGCACTTGTCTTCAACAAGCTCAATAATATCCGCAATGTCTTTGAACGTGCCGCCGGTGGGGATACCCAGAGTATCCAATGTCTAACAGATATGGCTCGTATTCAGTAATATTCAGGGACCAACAGGGTGAGCGGCGTACCTTTGTCGACCAAATGTAATAACTTGGATGATGATGATAATGGCCTTTTCGTTAAGCGCACGGCCGCCCAAGCATAGACTTTCGGCGATCTGTGACGGTTCAGTGGTGCTTGATGGCCCATGGTGACGCTGCTTACCTCAAAAGACAGAAGAGCCGGAGCCAGCAGTTCAATGTCAGAAGCCCTGCCGACTCCGACTCTTTTTGTTAAGCGCACGGCTGTCCAAGCATAGACTTTCGGCGGTCTGTGACGGTTCAGTAGTGCTTGATGGCCCATGGTGACGCTGCTTACCTCAAAAGACAGAAGAGCCGGAGCCAGCAGTTTAATGTCAGAAGCCCTGCCGACTCCGGCTCTTTTCGTTAATAGCACGGCCGTTCATGCATAGGCTTTCGGCAGCCTGTGATGTCTCAGTTATGCTTGATAGTTCATGGTGACGCTGCTTACCTCCTCGTGGCGAGTGGTTGCACTTAGAACCTGGGCCTGCAGCTGAGTGTTAGAGGCGCTGCTGTTAGAGCTGGGTGTGGTGTCGATACTTACTTTGAAAGTTTTTTGGGCTTGGGTAAGAGAGGAAAGGGCGAGTGGATTTTTGATTTTGGGTGCCGTGGTGGTCAAAGCACGTGTGCCGGAAATTTGCTGGGCGTGAGGAAGGCGCGGGGTCGCCAAGCCTTCAGTGGTGAAGCGACTGGTCATGTCGTGGTTGCCTCGTCGATCCAGATTGCCGAGATTCACAACATTGGTCAATTGACTATTAGAGATGTAGGATCAGGGTGGATAGCGCACACAAGAGGACAATCACCTGCTCTACTAGAGCTTTCCCGACACAAATGTTGATGGCCAACGCAACCTATTGATTTCTTTCTGTTTAATTGTTGGCTGTTTAAGACGGAGATAAGTCTCCCGGATAAGCTGAGAAAGACAAAGGCTGGCCATTTTGAAGAAGCCGAAACCGAATCCACCGAGGGTATCACAGACTATGAACAGCCGATCTAGGGAGACCCTTTGTGCGAGTAGGAGAGTAAAACCATAATGCCTGCCACACCATCCTCCACCATCCACCAAAGGTGAGCTAACCACGAATGACCTCGCCGGTATGCATACGCCACGTCTTCCCCATGATAAGGTAGTCGGGCTGGACGATCTTGTACCTCGTCTCCCGATCTGGTGGACTGGAGGGGTCCTTGGTGTATCCTAGCTTCTCATATGCCTTCCTAGCACTTGTGTTGCTACGAAAGACAGTCAACATGGTCTTGTTGATGCTAATTGTCTGCGCCATTGCTTCGACCGTAAAGACGAGCCACTTGCCCAGACCCTTTCCCCGAAACTTCTCCCCAATATGCAGCTCGAATATGTAGATGACGTATCGGTGCTGGTTCGGCGGATCGTCCTGGTCGATCATGAAGGAGATGAAGCCGATGATGTCAGTGGGTAGCGTCGACGCAAAGGTCTCGTTGCTGTCGGGGGCGGCGCGGACGAGGATGTACAGCATGTTCGCTTTAGACATCTCCTGTCTCTTCGACGTTTCGTGCCAACCAATTTTGGAAGCTTTGTACGCCGCGCTCGAAGTACGCCGCACGATATTGAAGCAGTCGTCCTGGTCGGCCTTGGACAATTCATTTGCCCGGCGAAGCTCAAGCTTGACGTCGATCATGTCCTTGAAGTATTCCTTGTGGTGCGCGCCCCAGACTGCTGCAAGAGCGGCGTCATTCCAGCCCCGCGTGATCCGCGAAGGTGACCTGAGTGGATTAACATCGTCGGAGATAGCCTTGGCTTTCTTCTTTAGCTTGGGCATTTTCTCGTGTTCGAAGGGTTTCTTGTGTTCGCCTATAACGACCTCGGGTTTCTTCTTTAGCTGTGGAATTCTCCTCTTCCTTCTCGGAACGTGGTCGACCCTTCGAGGTAGCTCTCGACGAGGAACGAAAGGCTTGATCTTGTCGTCATCGGAGTCAAACGTGATCTTTGGTAGCATGTAGCGACCGCGCGTGAATCTCTCTTTTGCGGCCCGTTCAGCAGTGCGATCGATGGATCGGATGGCCGCTCCCTCGTTGACCTCGTTAGGGCCAGAAGACCCTACTGGTATCCCGAACACCTGCGTTGCGAACAGTGGTGGTGGATTGTCATGCATCGCGCTGCTAGAGGAGGCTACCTTAGCGTGGATGGGTTGTGGGGTGGTAGACGCGTTTCGGGGAAGGTGGGAACAGGGAACAGGGGCCCACGACGCACGGAGCACCGCTAGTTGAAGATGGCAAAGAGTGCCAAGTGCCGTCGGTCGCGATCAGTGAAACACGTTCAGAATGCACTCCAGGGCTTGGAGGATACGTCAGGAGAATTAGGCTCTCTTGTGTGTTGGGACAATCTCGAAGCGCCTCGAGTCCAGCGCGCCCGGGTATCGCCGCACCTGGCGCACGCGTTGGTTCGCATCGGGAGCCTCATTCGCCCACCTACCACCTGCGGCGCTGGTCAGAATTGTATAGACAGTGAGTCTTCCGAGGACAGGACGCAACAAATGACACTAATTTCTCTGAAGCACAGTCCAAGTGGAGATAGTGCAGGTGTGTTACCAATGCTGATGCAAAAGACTGTACAGAGAACTTAGTGCTATATAGTTCTACAACGTCGAACGCGATGAACATCACCAACCGAAGCTATGCCACCGTCGCCAAAGCGACTCCCAGCAGACTTCGGCTGCGGGGAAAGAACCCGATGAGTCTGGATCACTTCATTCAGAGACAGCGGGCTCTCGCACTGTGGAGGGACATCCTGCGAAGCACAGGCTCCATCTCGGACTTGGACATGAGGAAGGACATGCGTCAATTTGCGAAAGCCGAGTTTGAACAACATCGCCATGTTACGGACATAGGCCATATTCGATACCTCATTTCAGTACGTCTCCTGCTATGTCGCATGCTAAGTTTGCTAACGCGCCTCTTAGATCGGGAAAACACAGTTCGACACTATGAAAAGCTCGCTCATCAACTCTGGCATCTTGACGGAACCCTGATACGGCTGTATCCAGCTAATAAGGGCACCATAGCGAGGTATTTGGTAATAAAGGTGGCGATTTGTTCGCAAGACTGGCAAATCACAGCTGACTCGCGTGCAGTTTAGCGCGGGGCGAGCGTCTCCGGAGCCAGTGTGCCAGTCACCCAGTCCCATCCACCAGTCCACCGACACCACATGCGGCTCGATTGATCCTATCTTCGAACCTCCCCAGGTTGGATATAATCCTAGGTTATCTACGCTTACAAGTGAAGAGGTCAGCAAGGACAGGTCCCCGGTCCTGCAAGCCGCCCCCACCTTCCGAAAGGCGTTACACAATCGTTCCACATCACCATTTCCACCTCCATCGAACTCTAGCTATGCGGTAGACTCATAACAAGCCACTATACATCTCATTTAATTTCGCGTGACCGTCCAAGTCCATCAGACCGAGCTGAGTTCCGCGCCTGCATCTGTGGATTGTACTGGGAGACGTCTCGGCCGATCAATGAAGTCTGTTCTCATCATAGGCGCAGGTCCAGCCGGCCTCGTTGCAGCTAAAACTCTCCTGCAATATGCTGGCGGTACAAAGTTTAAGGTCACAGTGTTCGAAGCCGCAGAAAGAGTGGGTGGCATGTGGAGATATCTGCCAGGCGAAAAGGGCGAAATGTGCAGTCCGCATATGCGAACGAATCTAAGTCGCTTTACGGTAGCCTTTCCGGACCTGTCGTGGGAGTCAGTCGATCTCTCAAACCCTGTGACAGGGGACGAGCCATCCGGACCGCCTTCCATGTTTCCGCCGGCATGGCATGTCGGACGGTATCTGGAATCGTACGCCAAAAAATATCTTGCATCAGATACAGTTCAGCTTAATAGGCGTGTGACTGGTGCAGACTTAGACACTAACCATCCTGGAACATGGAATGTCACTTCCATGGATCAGATCACACGTCGAGAATCAAGGCACTCTTTCGACTATCTGATCGTCGCTAGCGGCTTCTTTCATCGAGCTGGACCTGGTGTGCGCCGAGCTGAGCTACACGAAGAAGCTGGCACTAGGATACAGCATTCCACGCAGTTTCGCGATGTGGCGTCATTCTCAGACAAAGCAGGCAAGGTTGTAGTCATTGGCGGCGGGATCAGCGGTGCGGAGGCTGCAGCTACGGCCGCTTTTCAGATCTCCAGCGCAAAGCATATGCCCGGGAAGAAGATGCCTGCATGCGCAGACAGCCAAGTCTACCACAT
Source organism: Laburnicola sp. R22_1 (assembly GCA_014281115.1). Lineage (NCBI taxonomy): Eukaryota > Fungi > Ascomycota > Dothideomycetes > Pleosporales > Didymosphaeriaceae > Laburnicola > Laburnicola sp. R22_1. The sequence goes on from JACONQ010000011.1 coordinate 668,326, forward strand.
TTTCGACCGACCGTTTTACGCCCTCCCGCGCTACATACCACAAAACCCGTACATTGCCGTCATTCAGGATTCCAATTTGTCGCCACGCTTCCTTCCTTTGGACCTTCTCCTCTACAACATTGGCAGGAGAAATGGCGATGGGCCCATCACTGCTGCCATTGGTCGAGTGCCACCAGAGAAGGCGAAGAAGGGCCACGAGTTTCTGAGGTCTTTATTAGGCGGCGACCAGCGAGCTACCGGGCGATCGGAACTAGTCTACAAGCCAGACAAACTTCGATACCCAGCTTACATCGGCGTCTCAGATACATATGCTGAGTTCGTGAGGGATGGGCTAATTATTCCCGTCCAAGGGCGCGTCAAGAACATTACGCAAAATGCAGAGACTTACTTTTCAGTGGATGTTACTTCTCAGGGCCCGTGGTCTACCGTGTATCAAGAAGTAAGTCGCTTCTTTACTTGCTTACTCGCTTGCATATCTAACCTTTCGATAGGTGGAGTCTAAACTACATGACGTTACCGGTGTCATTGACGCCACGGGGTTTCAGACACACCTCGAATACCTATCCGATGACATTAAGCAGGCACTAGATTACGATCCTCACTGCCATCGTCTTCCGTTTCTTCTATCGCGCGGCTCGATATTCAACTCACGAGTGCCCCATATCGCATTTGTCGGATTTTATGAAGGTCCATACTGGGGCGTAATGGACATGCAAGCACGTATTATTGCGCAGACTTGGGACTCGGAATCGTTGGGCGAAAACGCAACAGAGAAGGCGGATGTTACTGACGCCCGTTTGGTACGACAAGCTGTCAAGGATGGGGCCATGGACATACCGCAGTTCTGGATGTCGGATTATGTTGGCATAATGGAGGAATTTGCGCGGCATGGCGGTTTGCAGCGCGATGACTCTACTCTTGGCGAGGGCGGGCCGTTGTTCCCATCTCGGTATCACGACAAGTCCAATATCGGAGACGCTTCCAAAGTTGTTGGCGAAGTCGCAGACATACTGCGCCGGTCAGAGGAAGTGTTGTATGTAGCAGCTGCTGCATTCAGAGGCATGCAAGGCACATGGTCACTCCAACGAAAGATGGATTCACGACACGCATCCTTGCCCTGCGGTTCTTTTCAAGGCATCGCACGCTTTCACCCGCGGACACCTACCGACGCTATTTACTCGGCAGAGTACTTGTACGTCGAAGAGGGTACCCTAACCATGGATAACGGAATGTCTTTCCCAGCGACGCGCCGCTACGTCTACCGCTACGACGAACAAACCGACACCGTGACCGCGTGGTTCGCGGAAGAGGATGGCCTGACTGTCGGGGGTCTGTTCAATACTTGGGAGTTCTACTCGCCTAGTGATACCTACCACGGATGGCTTGCGCGGGGCAGTCACTGGTGTAGCCCGGATACATACAAGAGTAACTGCGAGTTTCGCTTCAGAGGCGCTAGCCTGGAGACATTTGGGATTACGTACGACGTTGTTGGGCCGAACAAGGATTACTCACATGAGAGCTGGTATAGTCGGCCGACATCGGCCGGTGCGTAGAGTAAGAAGCGGACATTGGAACAAACGAGCAACACTGCCTCGCTTCTCATTGCTACAACGGTATCTTGGCACATCAGCTTCCGCTGTGTTCAACATCCTCGTGTTCGTAGTACTGGTTTCTAGGATCAATGTTCTGATGATACTGCTTTTGCTTCTTTTATTTGACCCGCTGTGCAAATCCTGACATTTGCAATTTAATACAGATGCCGTAAGTCAGTTTTCAAGCCCATGAAGACTGCGGGGCCCCGTGGTGATGCAATCATACCTTGGTGAAGCGCTATCCAGAGAAGAGGGGGAAGTCTCATGAACGCTGTAACATAAGTAATACTTCCCTATCCACAGTCGACTTAAGCGATATCAGCGGCAAAACCACTGAAAAGGCTGCCTAAGATTGTCTGCATGGTGACTACCATCCCTTACGGATATGTGTTTCAGAAAACTTTCGAAGCGATGATTGATAGTATCTGTGCACTCACTTTGAACCGTCCAACCTAGCTGCCACGAGTCGGCACACGAGCTTCTATATGCTCCAGCTCGCATACCTAAAAGTGAAACATACGAAAAACAAGGTAAATCAACTATCTATTGTGGGATAATGGGGTGGATCAACCAAAGCGTGTCTCACACGAATCTCTGGCTGTGGGACATCAACGGCTGCCATCGCACTATCGTTCTTCGCCCCAGTCAAAGAGCACAATGTCACGAGGGGGGTAGTAACAGCAGACCCTGCATACTACAGCTGGGTCTGTTCATGCAAGCATCTTTGTGCTCCATTCTACCTCGAGTCGTACTGGGCTATCCAATTCCGTATACCAATCGCGAGGCGACATACTCAGTGTCCTTGTCAGACCCGTTACCTTGCATACCTGCAGCCGCCACATGAAACTCAGGAATGTCAGCTACACATTACTATTGGCAAAAGTACTCATTCAGTAACTCGTCTTGATTACGATGCAACTCCCTTCCACAGTGGAATGTGACTAGGATGCCAACACGAGATCTGAGTACCACTCCATCGTCTCACATACACCGCTGCAATGGCGTACGGCGCCTATCACTTCAAAATGTAGCAGTAGGTGCAAAGTTTCCTCCAGCGTTGCTTCACTATGGCGCCTTGCAACATGGCCATTCAATGTAGACAGGAGAAGTTTTAGATGCATAGCTTTCCTGTGCGGATCAGTTCGACGAATTTCTACAGATCGGAGATCTTGTGGCGGATAGTAGAAGCTTTGTAAAGCCTCGTGTTCAGGATCTACGAATACTCAACCTATTTAAGAGGCACTTGGGAACTTTTGAACGCCTTCGATCCGGTGTTTGAATAAGCCTCCTCGCAATTGTTTCTCATCAGTCTCAAACTCTCTACACCTCTTTGGGGAAGTTCCTAGTCGTTGCTGACCACGTTTTCCCACGCCATGTCCAATATGAGAGTCGCTTATCTGCTTTTGTCGATCTTCTTTACCGTGGTGCTCGGTGGACTGGTAAAGAGGGACTGTCCAAAATTGGAGTGCTATAATGCTACAAACAGCTGTGGCATGACTTACGGCGGGTGAGTGTCTCTCTGACTCTACCGAGCCTTCCATTACGCTACAAGGCCATCATCGCATCTGCTTGTATCACGACCGACGGGGCTATCATAGTGTATGGTAACTTTCTTGCAGATGCTAGAACGACTGTTCTCTAGGGATTAATACGCGGCCAACATTTACCGCACCACTGTGCGAGACCTTAAGCCTCGGATATCCCGTTACGAGCACGACTATCGCACCCGAAATCACATCTGCGCCGGAAGGATACCCGCCTGCGGCAACAGGCACTTGCTGGTCTGGCGCAACAATTTGCATCGACTACATTCAACGTTGCGGCAATGGCACTCAGATGTACGGAGGGTAAGTCTCCAGGTATCTACCCTCATCTCGGTACATGCGCTAATTTAATCCATGATAGATGCCATGATACATGTTCTTCTTCCAAGATCTACACTGCACCACTCTGCACCTTACCATCGGTAGCTTGGTTGCCAGGTACCGCGCCGACACCAAAGAGCACGAAAACCAGGAGGCCATTTGCGATGAGGCCGGCCTGTAACAATAAGGCTTGGATGTGCGCACCCTTGGGATGGTAGACTCTCCTCAGGTCCGACGACGGATATCACATCCATATCAAAAGCGCAGTCTTTCGCAATGATAGCTTAGCGACGATGGCTCTTTGCCCGTTTGAAAGTTCACTTTATGCCTTTGCTTCTTGTTGTCTTTTCTTTGGTACTGTCTTTCTCACATAATTTTCGATTTGGTGTCTCCTGAAAGGAACAAGGTATTGGGCGTGGTATATGAGTACAGTATTTGGGCTTCGATATATTTGAGATATACTGTCTTTACGTACACATATACAACATAGCTAAAATACTTTGTCGTCTTGTTATTAGGTCTGAATGAGATGACTCGTCTGTTTACCCATACCGATTTGATCAATGCTGAACGTTGTGATGGGCTCGCAGTGCGGCCTACATAGTGTTGTGTTGAACATTCAGGAAGGCTACATGTCAGACTTGCGGTAGTGTTCTTCGACGTAGCTTTCTCCCAAGCTTCGTTATATTGTATAAGTTTTGTTAGCGAAGAGCATGAGGCGAGGCCCACTAGAGTAACGAGATGTGCGTAACCTTCGGATGCCTTCGGTATTAAGACGCTGCATTAATAAACAAGCCGTGTATGGTCTTGCACCAGCGTTGAAGCTCCTTGAAACATGCCACTATCTATATCGACAGAAAAAACTTGAGATCTCAGTACGGAAGCGACGAACCGTAAGAGATACCACAGGGTGAAGTGTAAGCACTATAGTCCGAGAAAAAAACTGCACATGAAGCTAAATTTGTCAATGCGCCAGCATAGTAGATGTAGTGCTAAGATGGATATATTGCGGTCAATATAGTAATTTTTGCTTAACAAAAAAAGGAAGACTGGGTTAATATTGCTGGAAATGATGACGGTAGATATGGGCATGCTTTTTCTTCCAATGGGAATGTACACAAACTTTGCTTTTATTCGTGACTTAAGGATTAGAACTATGATCAAGAAGACTTCGCGCACTCTCGGTACACGGTATAACGCTGTGATGGAAAGCAGTGGGTGTGCTAAAGAACGCAGTGTAAGGATTAGAACATAATGTTCAAAACGTATAGTAAGCGTTTGGCTGTACATGGAAGACAGAGACTGAACACGGCCGGAAGAGGTGGGTTCGGCACAGCTTGTAGCCATGTTTGATGTAACAGAGCAAAGTGAGCTCCACCTCATGCGCAACAAATCATTTTCATAGTATTGCGACAAGCCATGCGTTTGTTGACAAACATGCAAATTATTTCATTCATAATTTCCTTATCTCGTCATGAAGGCGCTAGTCAAGCTTCCTCACTTACTATTCTATTTCACCCAAATCTCAGAGCTGAAAATGCTCCCGCACCCTATATAAACACCCTCCCGGCACTCGAAATTCGCATCTTCAACTTCGACAACCGACTAGCTCTTAAGAAGTGACTTCTTCAAGTTCTACACATTCTATATATACCTCAATCCTCTACCTGCCTTCAAGATGTCGTCTTCATCGACTCCCTCCAAGAAGAACACCCCACAGAAGCAGTCAAGTTCCACTCGGTCCACTCCAACGAAATCTGGCAAGTCTCCAATGAGTGGAAGCAGCCCTAATGTTCAAGTAAGTCTAATATCCAACCCTTCCTAGTCAATCTAGAGTCTAAACCTTTGCAGCACGAGGAAGCTCCCGAATTCAGGACGCCCATCTACGCGCGTGGTGGGAGTCCATCGAACACCGCGCCTATCGAGTCCAGCACCCCACCCTCGCCAGCTCTCACCGATCGCTCCGCTCCGGCACAACTCGGCACCCAACCTCCCCCGCGTCTGAATCCTGGTCTATACGCCCCGCAGTTCCCGCTTCAAGACCCTAACAAAAGGGAGCGCTTGATAGACATGGAGGAAACCATCGCCAAGATTCGCAATCCGAGACTCGAGGTAAGTCATGGGGTTCCTACTTTACAAGGCGATGAGTTTAACACTACCTAGTTCTACAACGAGGCGCGCACCCACGTCAAACTCGGCTGGAATGGTTTCATGAGCTTGGTAGGAGCAGAGAACTTCGAGGAGAACACGCGGCTCCGTCGGAGAGTCTTGAATCCTAGGTCAGAGCTTTATGCGTTTGGCCTAGATGCCGGGATTCCGACGGAGGTGTTTGAATGGATGTGTGGCAATCCCCCAGTGGACGATATAGAGTTTTCCGCCTCGATTTTCGAGCCTTTGCCCTCGTAGCGTCTTTCAACACTGCCGCTTCATCTGTTTACGTTTGCGACGCTTGTCAGCAAGAAACAGAAGAGAATTTGTTCTCCTTTGCGGAAGAGTCCTCGGAAATCTCAAAACAGCCACATGGGTAGACTTATAGAAACAAGATTACGTTCAGATTATACAGCAACTTTATGCATTACAGAAGAAATGATTCATACTCCAGTGGATGTGATGGAATACGCGAAGTCTTCTTTCAGATAGTGATGGAAAATAGAGATCAAATTTTCGATCTTTTCACGCTGCTCTCTCTGACCCTTGTTTATTGGCTATTCAGATACATATGATAGACCTGTCTTCCATATCCATTCATCACCAAGCTCCTTTCGTCTAGGTCTACCGGGACACACGTAAACGCTAAATCTCCTTATTCTTAAAGACTATTAACACCAAAACCAAACGGGGCAATGCTATCTAATGGTTTCTCAGAACTAATGCGTAGCGTGTCCTCTTCTGATATCCATTGAGTCCACTCTTCATATACAAATCAGCGACACATGTGTCTAAACAACTCGGTATGACTGTCAGTAGTATGACGTTTATATACTTAGCGCCGACTCCGAAAACGCCGAATATGCACAGCGCATCTAGGGCTTTTGATCGTGCACTGCTATGCTCTTGCGTTCAAATCTCGCAGTTTCTCCCGAATGGCCTTCAAGCTCTATGAATGGATGAATAGAACGAAAGAACTACCTCATGTTTTAGACGTACTAGAGGCATCGCAGAGGTACTGTTCATGATACCATGACTAGACGTGACCGGTGGATGCAGAAATTACTGAATCAGAGAAACCCTGATTGGACAACTAGCCGGAACGAGAACGACCTTGATCGAAGACAGAGAAGATTAGGCAGATGATTCGCCAAGATGCAGAGAGTACAACACTCGTCGCCGCTTACCTTCTCGAGCCCAGAAAGGCAAATGTATGTGCCCGCAGCATGATGCCAGCTGTTCGGTGCAGAGCCATCTGACGATTTAAAGGTAAAGATCAGCATGCATATTTCTTCCTCAAAGAAATATTGAGATTTCGCAACCGCGAAGAAATAAATTAAGGCTGCGAGTCGCCGTAAGCGCAAAAAGGGCGCAAAGTAAGTGAGAAAGGGCGAACTTCAAGCAAAACCATCCCATGACTCATGAAGCTAGACTCGGAATAGAAAACCGAACTCCGACTGACGCGCTCAGCCCCGCCATTGCGGCCTCGTACAACAAAAATATAAGTACAGGGAAGCCTCGGAATATAAGAAGCGGTGATTGAATTTTATCAAAACAATATTCACTATGCCGCTCGAAGTACGCCCTTGCGAAGATGCCGACTTTGCAGACTTCGTGCGCATCCAACTAGCCGCTTTCAATACCGGGATGGCTCAACTCGTGACGCCTCGGCCGGTAACGGATGAGTATGTACAAAAGTCCATCGATAAACACATTCAGTCTTCCACCGAGCCAGATGTCCAATACCTCAAAGTGATCGACACAGAGCTAGGCGACAAGATTGTTGCGTGCGCAAAATGGCGCGTCAACGAGAAGGAACGGCCAGAAGAACAAATCCAGAGCATGTTGCCTGTTCCGGGAGAATCTGAAGAGGGGCTACCAGCGGCGCAGGATTTCCAGTGGTACTTGAATAGGGTCCGGAGACAGTACATGGGAACGAAGCCCTTCTATTGTGAGCATCCGCCCTCGATTTGATTCCTAACGTCGTTTGAAATATACGCTGACGCTTGAAAGTCTTGAATATTCTGGTTACCGATCCAGAACACCAGCGGCGAGGGGCCGGCGCGATGCTCGTAAAGTGGGGATGCGAACGTGCAGACAAAGCGCAGTTGCCAGGGTTTTTAGAGGCTTCAGATGCTGGAAAACCATTGTACAGGAAATGCGGGTTCGAATCGGTGCACGAGGAAGTTTTTGATCTATCGAAGTACGGGAGGGAGGGAGTGGAGACGAATACGTGCATGATCCGACAGCCGCGCAAGTAGTATCGTAGGTGCACCGTAGGTCCGACGGGCTCAGAGCTTCTTGTATTGCTCGATAGATACTTCAATCGAGCGTTCTCGAAGTTGGTCGCAGAAGGCTTCAAACGTGCGCCATACCAATGGCGACTGTGGACCCCGTTGTAGCAGCCCCTGACGGATTTCGCCGACTTCCATCTTGAACACTACTTTTTTGAGTGCCTTCAGCTTTGCAATCGCTAGAGTGGTCGGACCGTCCCGCAAATTATCTTTTACCAGTTCAGACAAGTAGGGGTCTAGAATAACGATGCTCGTGACGCTATCAGCGCAGTAATCTCCAATGTACTCCAAGAACACAGTAGTGGTGTGGAGGTCCGAGAATTCGAGGGTCCTGGTGCTGAGTAGACGGGTGAGTGCTTCGCGACGGATTGTGCTCGAAAGGCGGAATATCGGAGAGTTGAGTGTCGTCGCTGCTATGTCCTTGGGATGCGAACAATTGACGATCGGCAACACGTCGTGGTGGGGGAATAAGCACGCATCGTATATGCAGTTCCGCAACTCACCGGGTAGAGAAAGAAGCGCCATGGTGTTCACGGCGTCGTATTGTTTTCAGTGTCAAGGGTGAAGAGGAGGTTGGTTATGAGTGGTGTGTAACGTTAAAAGTTCATACCAGTTGCTCCACACTGCAGCATCCCTGCCTACTAAGCCACAGATGCTGGCGGGCGCGACAATAACCTGGGACAGCTCCTCCGGCGTCGACTCTGTCCGAGCTCCCAGCAGGGGTGCCTCTCATCCTGACATCTTGCCACACGAGGCAACCTCCCCTACGCTCTCCTACTCTCCTTACCTCTCCTTACTGTCTACACGATCCTTACCTTTCCTATACTAGTTTTACGCTAAGGTCTTGGCACTTTTCAACACAGCTTTGGGCAGCCGAAGCTGCCCCTGCTTTGGATTGTTATATGTATAATAGCTACACCCCGACATCTCAGCCTATAGGCATGAAGACACGGATTCAGCCCCCGCACGGAGGGGGGCGGACTCTTACGAGCCGCTGCAAGAGACGGCAATAGCTTATAGCATGAATCGCCTTTACCATCTGGCTGGCCCCAGATGGCTACTCGGCGCGTCCCCATGCCCCATGGGAGGCTAGAACCTAGGTTCCTGGACGTTAATCAATACTACTACTACTACTACACACTGCAGCATCCAGCTAGTCTTTTTGGGGCTTAGCGCATTCACCTCTACTGGTGCCGTCCACGCCAAGACATCCAAGTGTATAGGTACATACAATAGTTTCATTATTCTGACATGTAATCGGATCACTGAGCTATTTAACTCCCGTGATATCTTAGTGGCTGAAGGGATTCTCCATCTACCTGTGTAGGTGCTAATCATCACGTGAGTCAGAACAGTCCACGGGTCCACGGTCCCAGTCCATCTGACATATTCAGGGTAATGTGAATTATGGCGTTTGAATTCGGCGTCCACGACAAGTTGCCGAAACAAATAAAGGCTGTAAATTGATCGGAAACACGCGAAAGCAACATGACGGTGGTTAAGAACGTGTAAGACAATTCAAATGACACCTAAATCGTATATACGCCTACGACTGCGGCACCATTAAACGATCGACATCCGGGCCGTAAGACCCATTCATAGTGATCTTGATCGTATTTGCCCCAGCCTTCAGATCAGCATTCAGCACACTGGAGTTCGGAGTACCACGCGCTGGCACAAACGCAATGCGCTGCGGGGTCCCCCCATTGACACTGACATCCGCATATCGCTGGCTGCTATCACCATTGAGGTATTTGATACGAATCGAAGTCCGTGTCGTGGCCGAGCTCTGGACATTGGTGAATGTAACAGCACCACCGTCCGGGCCGCCGATATATCCAGCAGCAGTGGAGCCCGAGCATCCTGAGCATGAAACCTTCCTTGCGCCGCCGGATAGGGTCGCAGATTCGCCTTCGTAGGTGTTTTCGCTGGGACCGCCGGTCATCGAGCCGGAGTTGACATCTAGAATCCAGTTCACCGCGTTCTTCATGCTTGCCGTTGTTCCGCTGATGGTCAGTGGCAACCACACGTATGTGCTCCTCATTAAATTGCTGCTGACCCAGCGATCTCCCATGTATATGAAGTTGTTTCCCACGGGCAGAACGTAATTAGTCTGCGAGGCGTATGTGTTCGAGCCTACGTCTGCAAAGGTTTTCCAGGCTGACCAGGGACCCGCGATGTTGGTCGCAGTGCTGTATTTGTTGTCGTTCGGGTTCCATCCCGAGAGCGTGGAGCCGAACATGAAGTAGACGCCGTTCTTCTTGATCATAGCTGGCGCTTCAATGGCCGTATTCCAGAGATATGTGGATTGTTTGACCGTAAGATAGTCGTCGGAGAGCAGGTTGATGCGGAGGCCATTAGAGCGCTGAATGTAAATGAGTACAGCATCTGAAACGTTGCAGGCATACTCTTACATCTTCGGTCAGGAGATATGCCTTATCATCATCATCGACATATAGACCCATATCGCGACTGGAGAAGCCCAAAGGTCTGGTGCTGCCCACGTACGAGTATTTGCCGCAGACCGAATCACCAGTCGCGACACCAGCTTTGGCCTCTGCATAGCCACTATCATCAATGTGCATCCAGAGCACGTATTTTTTCGTCGACTTATTGTATATGACCTTTGGTCGCTCGACGACACGGTTGGGACCAAGATCTCCGGACGACGTTTGAGAAAGTAGCGCGCCTTCATACTTCCATTCAACCTGAACGTAACATCGTCAAAACCAATCGCATGCACAGCCATCCGTCCAGATTACGTACTAGGTTGGTGCTGGAATAGCAGTTGATGTTCTGAAACTTGGATCCATTGGTTTTGTCTTCGCCAATCCTGGGATAATGAGTGCTATGGTGGTTCTCGTGGCTCTTCGCGCATACCAGTAGTAGGTGCTATCAACCTTGATAAATCCACCACCGTGGGCTTGGATGTGTTGGCCGGTGTTCGTCTGTTGTCGCGCTGTCAGCACAGGCAAACATCATGGATGTTTGCTGCTCACCGCAGTCCAAGTCGCACCGGGAACAATCTGCAGCGTCGCGTTGATGACCGAGGCAAATAGGGCGGTCGCCGCACATATGTGCATGAAAGCGCGCATCTTGAAAAAAGTCGATGCTGCTACGCGTTATACGGACGACTTGTGCGCCCTCTTAGATGTAAATTGGAAGTCGTGAACGAACAAGGAATAACCCGACACGATATTGTACCGGTTGGAAAATCCCCGCTTTAAGAGCGGGCTCATCTTTACAAGTGTTTTCGTGTGCACTTGATATGTGAATATATTATGGGAGGCAGGGATGTTGCCGCGAATGGCCGATCCAGGGCAGGAGGAACGCGAACGATTTGTGGGATGCCACTATACGTACCGGGTGACCGGCTTTCTGGGTTGTATGCCGTACTTGTATGCCACGCGGCTTTAGGCAAGTGTTTTTGAATTTGCCCGATGCCCGTGATATTCGACCGAGGAACATTACATGCGATTGTTGCTGAGAGAGAGACGATGATGCTGGTTTAGCGAAACTAGCTAATGCAGGAACGGCTAAACGTCCAGAAGAGGCAGTATAGTGAATCTATACGGGATATGCAGAGTCGGAGACATTGCAGACCCGGGTAGTGTAAACGTGGTCTCGCGAAGCATGTGGCAAGCGACAAGAGCTAGTAGCGTAAATAGTGTATAGAGAGTATTGATTTCTATCAGCGTAGTGAAGCCAGCTTTTGTTTGTCACACAGGAGCAACAATTCCTGCAGCTGAGATGATCGCGAACACTCACCAGCCAGGCTGCGATCCGAAGCGCCGCTAACTACCATATCCGGGTTCTGTTCGCGGCGTGCGCGTTATTAATGCCTCTACCAACCCGTTCACGTTGGAGCGACCAGAGATGAGCGCTTTGTGCCTGTGTGTTCCACGTACTTAGGCTACATTTGTCTGTTCTCAATCCCCTCCTCTGCGTTCTCCTTGCTCATGGTGAGGCTCATATTCCACGCCCACCGCATCCTGCAGCATGTTCTCATGTCGCCCTTGGCTAAAAGGGCGACAGGAGCATCTCCCGCGTCCTGGCATAATCGCCTCGTGTCGCGCTGCCGTCGCTGGTAGTGTTTGTACCTAAGCCCATGCGCTTTCGGACGCCTCGCGCATGCCATGCTGGTCGACAGTCGTGCATCTTATAGACTGCGGGTGATGGTGTTTGCTCGCGGGTCTCTTCCCTGGTGTTTCGTGCCTCGCCCCGCTGTGGCTTCAGCTGCTGTCTTCCGTACAGCCCCTCGTTGCAGGCCCGGTGGTCGCTCTAACGCGGGTAGGCGACCCTCGGCCGGTCTCGTCTGGGATCTGCTCGAGACTCGTAGCTTTGTGACGCATCGGTAGACATGTACACGTAGGAGGGTAGGGGATGAGAACGCGGGTGAGGTCGAATGCGCCCGGGAGCCAGCCGCCAGGGTGCGGGGCTCGTGTGGCGGGGCAACGGGGAGGCTGCAGGGCGAAAATCGAGGCGGATGTCTTACGCCTTTCGGCACCGGCTGCGAGAATGCGGGGAGCTCGAGCTGAGAGAGGGGGTATGTTTACAGAGTTGAACAAGATGGCCGTCGTCGCAGCACCAGAAGGCAGCACGCTGAGAGCTCGCTGCAGGCCCCAAGCTCTCGACACAGACAGCGCTTGGGCCATTCGTCTCCTGAGCAGCGCTGGCGTGGCTGGCGTGGGCGGCGTGCAAACGCCAAGACAAGCTCTGTGGGTGTCTTCGGAGGCGCCGGCACCGTCCACCATGGGTCTTTTCAGGCCGTGATTAATGCTGCGGGGAGTAATTCTAGGGCGCTGAACAAGATGAGCGTGGTCCGGAGATCCTCAGAAGGTTGGTGGTGCTGGCGCAGACATGTGGGCGTGGACCCCTTGAGCGACTCGAGGAGGGGAAAGTCAACACCAAAAATCTCTCACGATGCCCCCCACCTTCTCCCTCCCACCCCCGCGCCAGCAACACCCCACCTCGATACTGGCATGGCAATGCTCGCATCTTTGAGAGCATGCCCATCTTATCCTCCGCCGGCAGTTGTTTGCCTCCTCCTCCTCGCATTGGCGCCCTCGTGGCTCCCGACGCTCTAAAGCTGCGACCTCCTCCCTCACCGCACACCGCTTTCGCGAGCGTACCTAGAGTAAACGACCCAGACAACCATGCGCAAGCATCTAGAGGTACACTACACCCCCTGCGAGATCCTCTGCAGGCGACGTGGGGCATCCTTCGACGCCGGCACCCCCAGCACGCGGGCAGCTGCCGGCCGTCAGCTACACCCGAACACATCACCAGCTGCGTGGGAAGCTGAGAGCCATTGCAACTCCCCCAGTAAGTGTCCCGAGTAATTCGAGACCCACCGATGCGTGTGTGTCGTGTGCTGACCTTGCCTCCAAAGCGTAGGTGGTGCTAGGCTGCGACATCCGTGGCTGTAGAGACAGCAACCCGCCTTCAGGGCGAAGACGGCAACCTCGCTCGCATCGGCATAAGCTTCTTCAACTCTGGGGAGGCTTGCGAGACTCGAAGAACGTGGTCCGCTACGATAGCCACGCCATTGGCTTGCAGAAGACCACCGCCCGCAAAAACGAGTCAGGCGGCCATTGAGCTGTCGCCGCATAGAACATCAGGTATGTACTTTCAAGCATAGACTCGATCTGCTTCCAACAACTGGAGCGCCGTACTGAATTGTGTTGCAAAGCAGGCTTTCGTTGCCGCCCACGAGACCACGAACCGCACGAACCGCGCGCTCCGCTACGACCGCCGACCCATAGAAGCCGCACATCGCGCACTCGCCGATCGAGTACTCATAAAACCTGGCTCCAGGGCCCATCGCTGTCCTTCGCACCGTCCTCGACTCCGAAACGAATAACATAAGGGGGGGACACAAGGCGGCACGGCCTAGGGTCTCATTGGTCGTTGCCCAAGAAGACGTAAGGTTCAGCAAGTTTATCGAAGGGCTTCGGTCGCCCACAAACTCTGCCGAACCGAACGATCGTCTACCGTTGCTCTTGCTCAGCCGCATCATCCGATATAGCGGCAGCCACCGCCTCTTCGGAAAAACAAACATAAAGTGCGGGTGGATATTCCCAAAGACCAAAGTTGGAAGCTCGCCACTGGTGTCCTGCGAGTCGGCAGCGTCGTGATAGCCCAACTAGAAATCCGATACAACGTTGGTCTAGGAGGTTGTCTCCTCCAACCCATTATTTAGAACAACGTTCAGTTAGAGTTACTGTATCGCTGGGACTCTCTCGACAGGCGCTCCCTGATATATCATCGAGTGCGCACACTTCGATACCAACACGTCGCATCGCTCATGGGCATTGATGACGACTTCAGCATCCTCGAATACTAACATTTTCGCTCGATCGTTTGGTATCATAACAACCCTGTCCCGGGTTACGGACATCCGACGCCGCTGGCCGCTCCAAGTCTATCAGAGAGCTTAAGTCATCGCCCATGCTCTCGCGGTCGGTGGCGTCAACGGGAAGTATTACGTCTCTTTGTCGACTCAGTCCTCCAACGTCATCTCTTGGACTTTCTCAAGTCGATTCGGCTATCTCCTTTCGTCATATTCTTCAAGTCGACACTTCCCACGAGTCTCGCAATCGTCACATTGCGCCATTTCGCCATCTTCTGTTTGCAACCGAGTGAACTCAAGGCACGCCGCAAGGCTGCTAACTCAGTGTAGAAAGCTACCCACCGTTGGCATTCCACCTCCCTTCACAAACCGCCGCATGAGTCTTACGGAAGGTGACTGCTGCGAATATCAAGCTCTGCTTGGTGTTGGGCGTCTGTCATTTTGACTTTGGTCGTGACTCGCCTTAAACAATTTCAAGCTTTGCTTGGTGTTAGGTGTCCGTCCTGGCTTTGACCTTGACTCGCCTCAATAAGTACCTCGCAGCAGTCCCTTCTTAGGAATGGAACGTGGGTCTAGTAGTGTCGTAGGAATGTGGGCTCTCTCACATCTTCGACGGTTGTATCATTTTCGGATGAAGGAATGTCCAGAACGCTCACATGAGAGACGGAGCAAAGTTCAGACGGGCGGTGGTGGATGGTGCGATGTGGGGATTACGAGGCTCACCCCCCCGGCTCTTCGATGCTGCAGCAGCACGCCGATCGGGGTTCTTTTGGATGATGATCCTTCATAAGGGTTCTACCCTTCCAATTGGCGGCGTCTCATCAATCGACCGCTCTGGCTCCGACACTTTGAACGTGCGAGCTTCCTTCGGAATCGACGTCGACACCGGTATCGGTATTACCGGCTTCTTCAGGTTTGGAAAACACTTCGCCAATTTTTCCCGGTTCCAGTCTTGGTCATGGCTTTCGATCTTCATTTTCCTTCCGACTTATCTCCAACTTTTCAGTCCTAGTCATCTTCTCTTCCGACCAAGCACACAAATCCGGTCGACCCTCGATGAGGGCGCCCGACTCCTGTGCCCGTTAACCTCTTTCGCCAACCCCAAGTACGCATCAGTGTGCGCCGAGCCTTCGTCCAGCTCGTTGACTCAATGCTCATCTTCGAACGGATTTGATCAACATCTTTGCTCAACACTAACACCAGTCCCTGTCCGTTCGCCCGACTAAATCGACTTCGATATTTTGAAAGAATAACTGCTTAGACGTGGAAAGTTATGGTCTCGCTACCTCCCGTCTATTCCTAGCAAGCCGCTAACTCGTAGCTCAGATGTTCGATTTGGGCATGATAGATCTCGTGCTCGGGATGTAAACGGGATCGACAACTTTGCCGGTATCGTAATCCCTCTTGTTCGAAGCTCACTCACGGCTTGGTCTAGGTCCCTCAGGTGCTACTTCGACATGAACCCAGGCACATACACCACCGATAGGAATGTCTGTGTCAAGCGAACGGGAACCGAAACCACTTCGGCTCACCAGGTCTCAGTCGAATTGGCATGACACTGCCAATGCTCACCTGCTCTCAGCGAGATTTGGTCTTAGGATGCCGTCCGAATTTGGCGCAGCTTTCCCGGTGTCGTCTTCTCAGAATGACAAGCCCACTTGCTCGACTTAGCCATGGTGAAAGGTGCGCCCCTGATCTCCCGCTCTACAAGGTGACTTGCTGATTATGTTTCAAGCGCGCACCTCCTCGATCTTCAGTCCTGAAATGCCGACTCTTGTTGTGGGCGTAGTTTCGATCTGCTTCTTTCGCCGCACATGTGGGACCCTCCCATCGGCATAGGTACCGAGCCCTCCCCCTCCATGACCGTATAGGATCTAGGTTTCGCGTTTCTTCTCCACCAACCAACTCTGCCAATGCCTCTTCGCATTCGATTCCACGAGCCCCGAATATGGCGTTTGATAGCTTTTGCTCCCGTTGGTCGGTGCTGCTATTACGAGGTACGTTTCGACACACGAGGAACCATTAACGATAAGTGCTGACATGCAACTAGAGCGCGTCTGGATCACTCAGTCCCGACAGTCTTCGGTCGACAAGATTTGCCTCCAGCGTCACAACCAGTGCGTGCCGTGAAGGCATGAGCTTTTTGCTCTCGTGAGGTTAGGTTTGCTTCTTCCCTCGCGGACAATGAAGATATATCATCGTTGACACACCCGATCTCCAACGGAAACGATGGACGTTCTCTCATCTTCGGGACGAACATACCCAGAAAAACGATCATGTGATAGAGGGATAGGCAATGATGGTATGTCTCCGACCCATGCTCGTCTGATTGTCTGCAGGGTTGTTCTCTGTTTGAACTCCATCAAGAGTCATGGCTCATCCTTCCCGCCAAGTTCCACAAGGCACTGAATCTCCGTGAGTACAGAGAGATTCCAAAGATAAGTATATGTCCGAGGAGAAGGGTACTGCATGTTGATGATTGCTCTAGGAAGAAGAACATCTCGAATGAAGTATCCGCGACGAGAATCAAGCGCGTATACCCCGAAAGACACTCCGACATTCATGGAACGACTCATGCGGACGGTTTTTGGCAACGGGACCAGTGCTGCAAAAGACCACCGAGAGTCTGAACGACTTCCGACCTTTATGAAGGTTGACGCGAGAGATTCGACGACCTTCTTCGATCGCACAAGCGCACACCCGGGCGTATCTGGGACTCAATCTCTTCTGGAAATAACCGCCGCGATGATTCCGTATTGCTTTGCTTGCTGATTTCGCTCGTGGATACGATGCGACGGTTCCTGCGGCTTATCATACGGTGCTAGCTTCGGCCTCCTCCCTTTTCATACCGTTC
This sequence comes from Laburnicola sp. R22_1, assembly GCA_014281115.1. NCBI lineage: Eukaryota > Fungi > Ascomycota > Dothideomycetes > Pleosporales > Didymosphaeriaceae > Laburnicola > Laburnicola sp. R22_1. Next base: position 685,431 of record JACONQ010000011.1, read on the forward strand.
GAGGCGACACTGTTCACGGATCTCCTTCGTATACATCGAAGCCTTTTCGACTTGCATTATACGATACCGGTCTCGTGTACCGGTATGCGACTATACAAGCACACGAGCGCCCTGCCGAATCTTGAAGTGGATCGTTCGAGGAAAAAGCACGCCGGCCGCATCCGGAAACTTGTTGTGGTCTTGTGAACAAGGTTCACGATGGCAAGATTCCTTGCGTGATGATGCCACCATGGAGGGCAATCCGCCATCCGGTCAACGAAAGAGCCAGTATCATGCTTCAGTCTTGTTGCAAACCGCTCTTGTTATCGCCAGCGCCTAATGCCAGAGACCGTCGGTGGTCTGGATGCAGTCCATTTGCATGCCAACGTCGGGGAGGAATTGTAGCGTACAGCTTGGGTGTGGCTCCAAATCTCCTGCCGGCTTCCTCTTCCCGGATCATTGTCTACAAGCGCCAAGGTTACTATGGCGAGGCTTCGCTTGCCGAATGCTTGTCGACTAGACCGAAGGGCACGGAAAGAAGATGAAGACATAGCCAAATCTGGGAGAAAACAGCTGAGGCTTCTGCAGTCTCCGAGCGCCCACGTAAGAAGTCGGAGGCAGCGAAGAGGAAGAACAAAACCCCAGACATGGCCGAGCTCGGATCGCGGATGCTTGTCCTGGTGGAGCTGCCGTCACTCCGGTCGGAGTCGTCTCGGTAGATGCCGTGGATCGCGCTTCTTCTCTCCGATCTGGTACTGGAGATCCGTCGCTGGCGAAGGGTTTCGCTACAAGTTTGTGGGATCCATCGAGTCTGCATCAGCGCGTTGACGCTGGGAGATGCGTCGTGGAGTCAGAGAAATTCTCCGACTATCGAGCGGAAACGTGTCGCGCTGTCTTAGCGTGCCGATCTTGTCTAGCGCTGCCCCTGTTCCGTGGATCGTCTCGAGATGTTCCAACCCACCGTGTTTCGACCATCACACCAAAACCTCGCATCCAATGCGATGCTTCAACGCAGCTCGGGCTCGTCCATGATACCTTCGTTACAGTAACATGCCCACGGGGCTTCGAGAGATGCGCCCCTCATCGAGCGATCGCCGTAGCGACGACGGGTCCCCTCACCGGCAGGTGAAGCTACTATTCTCAGGCCCTTGACTCCATCTTCTTGGTGGTATAATTCTCCACCCATCCTCCTCTGCCTCATGGTATCCCAAGCCGCTCGTGGGTACCCCTCGCTAGGTATTTGCGCCGGTCGTCTGCGTCGTTCGATCGCATCGCTTCGTGGCCGAACCGCTTAGAGCGCGACCTCTGTCGGCATCTTTGAGACCTTTGAGCCGTCAGCAATGCCAGAATCCCAAAACGAGGGGACAAGATGTAGCGATAGCTATGTTAGTATGCTCTCGTTGTTCTGCGCAGTAGACCCAGAGACCCTCGGAAGAAGTTCCTTGCATAGATCGATTTTATGGCGGGGTTGTTCAGACCATTCCCAGAGGATGCTTATCAAAGGGGAGAAAAGGAAGTGTCATCTTACCGAGGCGATGTTGAGGAATGAGGAACAGTCAGGTCTGGAATGTTCCCCCGCAACGCCCTCTCCGGAGTTCCGTCGGTTCGATCGCTTCGTGTCCTGGTATTGACCGCCACTCGTCTTCTCTGTAAAGTATCAACAACGACCGGGGCATCGTTTCTTTGCACTCTGAACATATATGCGGCGATTGGCGGCACTGGGGTATGTGGCTGGATGAAGGACGATGATGAAGAGATAGGTTTCAGGTCGACAACGAGCACACGCATGCTCGTCTATCTTCGTGTCAGCATCGAATATCGCATTACAGGCAACCAACCGGATGGAATCGACTTCGGCCATCAGAATCTTGACTTACTCATGAGAGCGACGCATGTGTCACCTTGATCTCTTGTCCAAATAACGCATCGGAGCTATACAGCGTCGATATGCTCGAACGGTGTGAACTCTTCGGCGAGTCGCATACAGGACCCGTACCTTCAAACTCCCGTCGCGCTTCATGCTGCCAACTCGGAGGCACTTATCGACAGTACGTAGGCACAATGGACAACGGCCCTGCTTTCGCGACGACCGAAACTGATGATGGCGCTGCCAGCCCCCCTTGTTGCGGCCCTGGCTGTAACTACCGGATACCTCAACAGCTGCAGATACTCTTGTGTCATCCCCTATGATTTTGGATAGCGGAGGGCGGCGTCGGCTGGATGAGTACGACCGATCACCAGCGGTCTCTGCGTTGGTGGTTGCGCATCTCAAGTCGTGGTCGCCGTTTTGAAACTGTGGAATGCAGCCTGGCCGGTGTCTCAGTAATAGCCACACCATCTGGATGCGGTCGCAGCTGTCTCGGTCGGCGAAGTCATAGTTGAGGCGAGGGGCAAAGACGCGGATTCCTATCGGTGATCATCTCTGTCAGTAACCATAGGTCTCTCCCAAGCCTGCTCAATGCGAAAGGGGTGGAAGCCAAGCAGAATAGACATACCTGTCCGACAGTGAACAGCAGTGTTTAACTTGGACACGACCGGAAGCCAGGATCAGCGCCGCTGCTATCGCCGTGGTCTGCCGCACATTGCAATACGAAAGATGCCGCTCCTCCTGCTCATTTGTCGCGCGAACCCGACGTCGAATTCACGTGGCGTTCATCTGTGATTCGATGCGGGGGGGCGTGCAATCGGATTGTAATTTCCAATAGGCGCAGAAAGCAGAGCTCCAACGGATAGGTGGAATCAAATATGGGCCGAGTCTCGATAAGTTGTTGTGTCGTTGGTGACCCCGCGTTCGCACTGTCTCTCGAGAAATCCTAGCGCCAAGCCTCTCATCAAGATCGAGACGAGGTAGACAACCGTTAGCTACAGATTTGTTGGAAAGCCAGAGCCTGTCAGCGAGTGTCCATATTGCTGCTGCCATTTGGGGTTCTGCGCTTTGCCGTAGTGCTGCGTGTTTGCACAGTAGTCTTGCCAATGGCATTGAAGACAGCGGGGCCATCAAGGACGCTCCTGGAGCCAGATTTCTTTCAGGAAGGAGCCGAAAGCTTACCCTATTCCTTGTATGCGCGCTGTGGCAGCCTGCACGAAGATTCGCCTGGATCCCAGAAGCCGCATTGTCTTGTGCGAGGGCCTTTCCATCTGCGCAACCCGAGTGTGCATATTTCGGGAGTCATCGCGCTGCCGGAGATGCTCTCTGACAAAGCGGTGCGTGTCGGAACGCGGGATCGTCGTGGTGGCTGCTCGGTCGCTCGTGCCAGGTCATCCTACTGTCTCTTTGTTTTGTCAATACCTTTGTGCTCCCCTCCACCTAAGGTCTCTTCTTCAGCAGGAGTCATTGCTGAGAGTGCAGGGTGCACTGAGTGAAGGCAAGCCTCGTATGTACCTGTAGTGTGATGGAGGACACCGTCGAGCTGCGCTGCGTCGGTAGCGAAGCAAATTGGCTCCACTGTGCTTGAAGAAGACGAACGCCATCTGATTGCGCTCTGCCCGCCATGTGTAGCGGCTCATAGATGCGTATCCGCTCGATCGCCTGAGGTCACATACCGTCACTCAGATCTGCACGCTATGTGTAGCGGCCTAGAATGCGTATCCGCTCGATCGCCTGAGATCGCATACCGCCAGTCAGATCTGCCCACTATGTGTAGCGGCCCATAGATGCGTATCCGCTCAATCGCCTGCGGTCGCATACCCTCACTCAGATCTGCCCGCTGTGTAGTGGCCTATGCATGGGTATCCGCTCGATCGCCTGAGGTCGCATACCGTTTGTCAGATCTGCCCGCTATGTGTAGCGGCCCATGGATGCGAATCGCTCGATCGCCTGACGTCGCATATCCTCACTCAGATCTACCCAATATGTATAGCGGCGTGTAGATGCGTATCCGCTCAGTCGCCTGCGGTCTCCTACCCTCACCCAGAGTCCCGTTCTTCCCCGCGCCCCTGTATACTCCAAGCGACATGCTGTTATCCTTCCTTGTAGCCCACACCACATACGCCTTGCGCTGCGGTCGATTCGTTTCTGCGATCGGTCTCGTGTTGCGGGGAAAGGGGTAATGGCGCGCGTGGCCGTCCAAAGGTCACGGCGTCCTACGCACCTAAGACGTTAGCAGAGCATTGACTGATAGGTTCCACCTGTTATGTGAGAGTGCTCTCCCGGCGCACAGTTTGGCGCAGGAAGGAGCTGCTGCCAGTGAATCAGGACGCCCGATGGCCGAAGCCACTCACCTTGGTTACCCTCAAGGGCGAGCTCAAGAGGTCGCTCCCCTGTTACAACCGATCCTTGCCATGTCTGAAAGGTCATCGAAGGTCGTTTGGACATGGCGGTGCCTGCTGGCGATTCTGGCGGGCTCGTGGACTGACACCGTCTTCATGCGCCCCTTCCTTCTCACTCTCAGAGAGCTCGTGTGTAGCTCTAGTATGCCTCCTCCAAGCTCCGGGGCTGCATCAGCTCGATGTGTCGTGGGTGGTGGTGTAACAACATTGGCGGTTGATGCGGGCCCAGGCGCGGAAGACATTCACAGGGCAGAACAACCTAACTTTGCGACCGCGTCAGCGAAAGACGGCCGGGCAGGGGCTCAAGCATCTCTTGCACGATCTTCGCCACCTGCAATACCTTTCTGCTTTCTTCGATGCCCCTTTGGCGTACACTGACTGTGGCTGCCGGCCAGGCTTACATTCTTCTTCCCGCCATTGCGCTTCGCCGGCGTTCTCCAGCGGCTGCTCTGACACTCTACCCCCTTCTCTCGTCTGTGTTCATGCTTGTAAACGGTTGCCCCTAGCTTCTTGTCGTGTCGTTATTGGCAGCGGACTCGAGGGGTATCGGCGTTTCGCGCAACTCGGGCGGAACCGCTAGCGGAGGTGCCACAACGGGCCAAAGAAGTATGCAGCCGCTTCGGGACATTTGAAAACATAAACACTAGCGAGGGTGCGACTCCGCATGAAGGGGGTTGAAGGGCGTCGTGGGTGGGGGAGGCAGGTGGGGGATGGAGAAAGACCGTGGTCAATGCGCGTATACCGAAAGCATCACTACCAGTCGGCCGGTCTCGAGCAGCAACAAAGAACGCATGATCACACAGAAACAATGTCGCTGCTGCTTTGGAGCTATAGCTGAGCTCGATATCTTCGATGGTGATCCCTCTGTCAACCTGTCGTAGGATGACCGCGACGCTGCAGATGAGGCCAATGCCCGCCATTGAGAACTGCTGAAGACTGCTGCTGTATTATCACGGTCGCATGAGTGCATTCCAGTTTGCAAGCCTGTAAGCTTCATTGCATAGCACACCGAGCACAGTCCGGTTGGGTCCCTTTGCCCCATATCCCCTTGTGGCCCAGGTAGACCTCGTGAGCCCACGGCGGCGACGGCCTTCCGCCGAAACTATGCATCACTAAGATTAGTCTTTTTCGCAATTTCGCCAAGATCAGAAACCCATCGAACCTGGGCCAGCGGCAATACGGAGGTCGTGATCCTGGCGCTCGCACACTGCTACCTACAAAGCATAACGGTGCTGTAATCTTACGAATCACACCACGACACACGCACAGCTTAGGAGGGAACATCACAAATATGGAAAAGGGTATCAACATGGCGTGAGACGATGGTATTCCGAAGCAGATCCAATGCTGTCAAAGACGTTTCTATGTACACCATCCTCCAAGCGCAGAAACTCCATCCGATAGTAACGCAATGACCAGACCAAGGCTGAACCAATCCGTCGTGGCGTCCGTCAATCCAAACTCGTCCAACCATCTTTGTCGTTCTAGGTAACAGGTCCATGTATCCCATTCCTGAATGTATTGTTGGAGTGCTAGATGAGCAGCATTAGCGAAGGTAGAGCAGACAAGGCGCAGGACACTTACAAAAAGAAGGCATCGACCAATTAGTACAGCCGCTCCGGGGACTGCATCAAAGGCCAGAAGGGAGGATCGGGCTTCAGGATGTTGCCAGCACTACTGCTGCTCCAGCGGATGATTTTGTGCGTTGTTGACTTGACCGAAGCGAGGAGACCTCAGTGTTTGGGTGTTGAGGCCCCGGGCTTGGGTGTTGAGGCCCTGGGTTTGGCTATCGCAGTGCCGTCGGGCATGTGAGAGAGGAAGGAGCGCTTCGAGCGCGCGGTATGGGAAGGTGCGAAGACGTCCGGGCAGGTGAATGCGGCCAGCCACAAACACCTGCCCCAGTGTAAGGCTTGAGGTATAGCTGACCAGCAGCGTACACCATCGAAGGAATTCCGAAGTCATAAACTTTGTATTCGAGCGCAGGGTAGGAGGGTGCCCTGACGTCAGGGCACAACATGCAGCCAGGCACGAAGGTGCGGAGACGTCAGGGCACGAAAATGCGGCCAGCCACGGAAGGTGCGGAGACGTCAGGGCACGAAATGCGGCCAACCACATACACCTGCCACAGTGTACATGGCTGGTGGTGAAGACTGGCCAGCAGTCTTTACCACCGAGGCCTTCCGAAGTCATAAGCTTTGTGCCCGGAAGGGCAAAAGACAGAAGAGGAGGAGGGTGTGAGGAAAAGAGAGTGACCGGGCAGTAGGCAGTGGGCAGAGGCTTTATACCCTGATGACCTGCGCTAGCGGCTTTGATGTCGTAATGGGTCGTCGGTCATTCACGGCTCTGATGCGAGCAAACGGTCTCACGGCAAGTGCCGAGTCAGCTGCTAATGAGGCATCCATGGATCCGTGCATGTCGCGTCAGGAGCCATTGATTGGCCGGCACGCTGTGTATGCTTTTCCTCGGGAAATGGTCAATCACATGGCTTGTTTCAAAAGGAAGGTGGACTCAGGAAGGTCACGAAACACCCCACCGAGATGCAAGTGGCTGGCTTCGGCGGACCCAACACGGTAACTAAGAGATCTTGAGGGCCTCAGCTGCCTCGCCTTCTGGACGAGGTTGCAAACGTGACAGTGTCCATGACGCCACTGGCCCCTCAAATGCGTCACGAGAATGTCACCGGCTTCACTCTTTCTTTTGAGGGGTTAAAATGTTGCAACTGAAAGCGCCAGAAGCACGACAGTCGACAGCCGTGCTCGAACCTCGAACAATTCACAGTTTGGTCGCCAGCTTTCTAAAAAAAAATAGCGAATGCGAACAAAAAAAGAAACCTCCGAAGGCATAAGCCCATAGCCTGTCCTACAAAGCTTATGACTTCGGATAGAGATTTTCAGAAAAACTAATTATTTAAGTACCGGAAATAAATTCCCAGTGTTCGATTGGCGGCAGAGGTGGGAAAGGCGTCCTGGGCGGCGCTCCACCTGTATAGGTCGTGCGTGGATGTTACCCTAGCGTCAGAGTGTCAACATACGTCAAAATCTGATTTCACAACATTTGGGATTCCGCTAACATCAAAAATGCGGCAAGGACCACGTTTCTTGGTAAGAATCACTCCAAGCCTCACGTGGCTCATACACGATCTTTCGTTCTCCCTTCCGACAATTTGACGCCCGTGGTATCCTCGTGGTTCTTGTTCAATAGAAGGGATGTCGTTCAGCACCGAGACCGACACTCCTGCAGGCTCCGCTGATGACCGACAAGCCTTTGGAACCCTGCTGTGGCACAAGCATACGCTGAGCTGGTCCTCCTTCCTGGTCTTCATGGCTCGATCTCATCACCACACAGCGTTCCATCTCACTGGCTTCCTCAGCAGACTCCCTCCGATCAACATCACCGCTATGCCTACGTCGCGAACGAGTGTCGAAGGTTGGTTTATAGAACACTTGATTCGATGATGGTGCCGGTGCACCACCACATCCTCTCCTAAAAGGCCCCCTCTGCCAAGACCTGTGTTTGCTGCAGTTTCGCGAACATTTAGTTGCGGTGAACTCGATTCGGTTATTTTCCCGTCAGTGAGATCTTTATCTGGCATTGGGAAGAGCCGTATATGGCGTGACTTGACGTCTTTCTGGTTCGACACAACCAAACTTCCACCTCAACACAAGACAATCGTCGTGATCTCATCACCTTGAGTGTGAGTCGTGTCGCAATATTCAACAAGCTGCCTTTGCAGCGTGTGCTGGCATGCCTCATCCAGAAACTCACAATCTGAAATTGTCCCGTCAAGCCGCACAAGCTTTTGCGGAGCCTTTCCATCTCCCCTTGCCTATTTTCAAAGCCGTTCTCACTGTCGCTGGCTTGCTCATGGTTGAATCCACTGCCTAGGGCTGACACCCAAATCTTACTCTTTGTTTCATTGGCTCTGCTAGCCACGCTCGATGTTTGGTCTGCATGCGAGCGTGTCATTCACGGCCCTCTTTCAGTTTCCCACGAGTCGAGAAAGCTGTTCCTGGGGTTCAGCCGAATAGTCTCGTGTATTTATGTGTGAAACAAGTTTGCCATCGCGGTGTGGTCACCTGTGGAAAGGCCCGACGTTTCTTTTGGGTCATAGGTGAGTCATATGGGCTAGGACCTTCAATACTTAAAATTCCAGGCATGAAGTGCTGGTCACCGCGACTGCTCTCACCTCTGGAAAGAGAGAGCGGCAGGGTTTCGTGGTGAAGAGCAAACATTTAGCGGTCTGCAGGATATAAAAGGCAGCTCCTGCTCGAGAAACTCCCTCACAACGCCCACAAGGTCTGGCTCAACCCCAAGGTAAGTAAATATACATGCTGGTTTAGTTATCTTCTCAGGTTGAAGCTAAGGTGTCAGTCAGTCAGTCAACATGTCATCGCCTGCCGAGGACACGGCGCCTTCCCCTCCTGCTGCTGGGGAGCAAGAGCTCCTCACGGTCTTCTCCCGCTCCGCTCCTTCCGACTTTGGAGATCGCCTCAGCAAAGCGCGTGCCCGTAGCCCCTCTTCGGTCACGCCGCCCCCGCAGCGTGTGTCGTCGGACGGTGCTGTCGCGCTCTCAGTGAGCTCCTTCGCTCCGCTGCCCGCTCCCGGCAGCAAGTCCAACATCTACACTCCACCCCACTCGCGTGAGCCCTCCGGTAGCAAACCAAAATCCTACACTCCGAACCACTCGCCCGGCTCGATGGCTTCGTCTCGTCCGCACGTTCATATTCCGTCGACAGTGTCCACAAGCGCACTATCGCGCGTTTCCGTCCCAGACTCAAACGGCACCAAGGACAACGCCGCCTCCATTGGCGCCATCGGAGCGGAGCGCGCAGCTGGCGCAGCGCTTCCTCGTCACCCAGCCCTGCGTCGAAAAATCCTCGCTGCACCACTGAAGATCATGCGCTCCATCGCTGCCTCGGCCGATGAGCGAGCAGTCTTCAAGATTTTCTTGGACCGTGTCTGTCCTGTTAATAAGCAAGCTGGCACACAGTATGATAGACTGCTCCCGAACATCGAGGTTGCATATATCTATATTATGACTGACGACGACTACGTTGTATTTAAGCATATGCTGAATTACTTCCCCCTCGTCCAGCGTATGCAGAAGCTTCTCGAAGGCGGTGACACCGAATTCGACCAGGTCAACGATCAATTGCCGGCTATCAACATCCTCCTCGGAGGCCAAACTCTTGAAGAGCTCTCTCAGGAGTTGATCAAGGAGTATGGTCTCCAGGTGCAAGACGATGTAAGTTATGACCCTGTACCTAGTCCCACCCTTGGGAATATCACTAACCCCATACCTCTACTTTAGTACGCCCGACCCACCGCGTACGGTACATGGCCAAACTTCGACTAGTCTGCGAAACATACTCTGGGGAGTCTGGCGAGCATATCGGCGAACGTTCATGGAGATAAAGGACGGTGGGACATGGCGCGTTGGCTGCGCTTTCGGGCCCCTCGGTCATCGCTGCAAAGATTTCCAGATATCGATTTGCGTCTTTCCGTGTCAATGGAAGAAAATTCAAGAAATCCTCATATAGATAGTGGCTGGAGATGCTTTCGGGCTCACGGTAGACTGTCGTAGCTCTACAAAATGAAGAACTTCATGTGATACTCTTCATCGGCTTTTCCCAACACTTGTGATCATGTATAACGCGATATGAGTTCACGGAGACGATGGCGCGAGCATGGTGTTGATCTTATACCACCGCCACATGGCTCGCAAGCTGATTGGAAGACTATATGCTATACACGTTTAGCGCACACTACGTGCCCGGGGGCTCAAAGCCCGACGGCTCTATTCTGAGGCATTTACGTTTTCGCGTACTATATGGTATTCTATATGAGGTACATCAAATAGTAGAGATGTCTCCTACTGTTAGAAACACGAACCTATTAAAAGTGGTCGTTAGAGAGACGGGTGTAACTCTGCTATATGCTATATTAAATTGATTACATGAAACTTGCTGCTGTCAGTAATAGAGTAGCGATATCTCTAGTGCCGCCCAAGTCACATGCCCTTTCAACATACTGATTTTGCTTGTCGGACATGCTTAGCATAACCAAAGGAAGTCGAAACAGCTAAAACATACTTAAGAACCGTCAAGAGTCTCCTGCGCTTTATTAATCCGTCGCTATTTCACAGATTTTCGGGTCCTGTTCGTGTAGAAGGATTGATGGCATGGGATCCTAGAGTCAATCTAGCAACTTCATCTAATTTCTACCGTGCCTGAAATTGTTGTCAAGGGATATGTTTGACTGGTGATAGCTTATGTATTTAAATATAACAAGCACTTCATACTACAAGCAGAGCCATAAGAGCAGTGAAGCCCGGTATTCTTAGACAAAATTTAATTGATCATTGTTTATGTATGTGTATCCTGATATCCTCGCCCTCAGGCGCCTCTATGCTAGTAGACTGACATATCAATCAATCAACCCCGAATATAAACTCCCAAGTCCTGAGTGGCCCTTCCACGGCAAGGCTGGTGGGAGCGTTGTGATCCTAACGGACATACATCCCGGAGAGCATGTGCTGCTGCATGTTTCTGAGGCTGCAACTACCTATTGTAGTTAGTATCTCGAACCGTCACATGAGCGCGGGCATTGCTTACAGCAATTTCTATTCGCTGAGCTGTGACTTGATCTAAACTGTTGAGGCCAGCGCTTTGTGCACTGGGGCTTGCCACTGTTGGTGTCGTCTTGCTCATCCCATTCTTGAGGGGCGACTTCGAATTACCAACTGGCTTTTTGTGGGCGGAGACCCTGCCCTTGACAGGCATCTTCGCGATGATATTAATCCGGTGCCTAACAGGCTATCGAATATAGGTCGATTATCTTTAGTTCTTTGTGCGCTTCGGGTTGCTACCGTCGGTGTCGTCTTGTTATTCCTTTTTGGTGGGGCGACTTCGTGCTGCCAACTGACTTGTTGTGGGCGGAGACTCTGCCCTTGACGGGCGTCTTTGTGATGATATTAATCTGGTGCCTAAGTGGCTATCGAATAGGTCGATTGTTCTGAGTTGAACGAGTGTTCGCGTCGTTCACAGCGATTTCTATGCGCTGGTTTGTAACTTGATCTAGGCCTTTCAGACCGACATTTTGAACGACCGGGTATGCAAATGCTGGCTTCAGCACGTCCGCTTGTTGGCGAGAATCTCAACGTCCCTCTGGATCGGGGTTCCGCCATAGAAGGCGGAGACCCTAACATCGGGCAGGAGCTTGGCAAAGCAGTGCTTTGGTGGAGGAGAAAGGATATTTTGAACGACCGGGTGTGCAATTGTTTGTCAACACAAATGCTGGCTTTAGCACGTCCGCTTGTTTGCGAGAATCTCAATGTCCCTCTGGATTGGGGTTCCGCCATAGAAGACCGAGGCCCTCACATCGGGCAGGAACTTGGCAAAGCAGTGCTTTGGTGGAGGAGAAAGTTTTGCTCTGTATTTGGCGAGGAAGTTGGACTTGTCGACAGCGAGCATCGGATTGCCCTCTGGAAGTTTTCTTCTGCCATGTGTTAGCAGTGAGGCTCGGCAAGAATGTATTGTAAGCCCCCAAAGTCTACGTGCGAGCTGTGCTGTAGCCGCACGCGGTTGCGCCGTTGTGCTTGACGCGACGCGACGTGATGGCAGCTTACCAGAAAGGTGTCCGAGGAGGATTATTCGAAAACAAAGTCCCTCTATCGATAAGTAGGCGCTTTACTTGTTGAGAGGTTGCTGGAAGGGAGTAGAGTCGTGTTTCGTGACGCGGAAAAGGGTTGGGTGAGGTGAGTGTATGAGGAAGGAGCGACGGACAGTTTGGCTACTTTTTTCACTGTCAACATACACGCGGCCGAAACCTCCGCCGTTCGCTACGACGTCACAGAAGCTCGTGCCACTAGTCGATCGCCTTCAAAACTCTGATCAAATCTTCGAAACTCTGCCACTGTCACGACACGCACCTCCACCCGCTCCACCACCAACCGCCACCACCACCATCCACACCCACACCCACACCCACACCCACACCACCACACCACCGCACCAGTAGGTAAGCCCAAATTTGTATCGCCAATTCCGAGATAACTGGCCATTGTTTAGACGCCACCATGGGTCGTGGTGCGCACGACCTCTCCTCGACGGGCCTGTCCGCCGCACCTCCTCCTCCGCAGCCGGCTTCGGCCAAGAAGACGGGCGCCTCCTGTAAGTCTAGACAATGTTGAGAGTGCTCGTGGTGCGCTATATAGCCAAACTGACAGCTGGAATCAGCCTCCTCCGCCGCCGCCGCTTCGGGTTCGCCCGAGAAGGAAGCCTCCTGTAAGTACAGAACATCTTGAGAGAGCTCTTGGTGCACTGTATAGCAGGTTTAACAGCGTAAATCAGCCTCCGCCGCCGCCACCTCCACCACCTCTTCGGTCGCCCCGAAGAAGAAGCCTTCGCGTAAGTGCATGCTATCCTAATTCTTCACCTGATATCAAAAGCTAACAGAGTAAAGCAGCCTCGTGACCGCGTCCGCCGCGCCCGCCCCATTTCTCCTCCCCCCGCCACCATACCAGTGTAAGTCGATGAATCTGCGAGCGGCAATGAAAACATCTGACCACCGCTAGTCTTGACGACGTTATGATGACGAACCTCTGGTAGCAATAAAAGTTTCAATTTCAATGTCCAGTCTTGCTCTAGGATAAGTGATATGTGTGACGTGCATGCTGTGTAAAGTCTCCCTTCGTGCTGAGTAGATAATGATACTGTCTTTGAACTATCCTTGATAATGCGGGTAATAGTGATGCGAAGACTATTTAGGCCACAAAAGAATGGCGGGTTCATCGGCTGTGGAGAAAAGATCTCCTCGCCAGCAAGAGCATTGCGGCGAAGTATTGCTGATATTTGGAAGGAGAATTACATCGATTGATACAAGTAGCTGCAGTAATATTTTTTATTGTAGCGGTTGTAGCTGAAAGGCGAAAGTCGAGGCAACACTTGTTGTATTGAATATGAGTAGTACCTAGGATATATACTAATAGGCAATCTAGGCAGCAGTGAACAAGTGTAGGCAGCAATGAACTAGTACAGGCAACAGTAGATCTGTAGGCAGCAACTCCAAACTTACCCACTACCGTTACATTTATTAAGCATATGTTGTTTGTTTGTTACTCCAGAAGAACAGGGTACGCATAGACCGAGATTTACTTTTTGTATATCCATGACTGTACTGTTTAGAGATTGTAATGCCCAATAGGCGTGCGCAAGCATAGAAGCATCGCGATTGTTGGCAATGGCGCATTGCACCGCGGGGCAGAGGAAACAAAGCAGAGAGGTGTCTGGCTGTTGCGTAATCTTGCATGCAGTTTAGATCCCAATTATATAGTTTGAGACAAGTCGCAGGCAGTATTACTGAAACATTATAAGCTACCGGAGCCTGAGAATAGTGGGGATTTCGAAAGGAAAGCATACAGTATTAAGACAAAAGTATTATGTATTACCCCAGGATGAGCAATACCAAGACGACTGTACCCAAGCTTTTGTCTTGTAGCTGTATGTCAACGGGCTCGACGTTCTCACGCATTTTCTTCTCGAGCCCTTTTCAACGAGGATATATCTTCCAATTGTACTTTGCCCTATTTATTACAGAGCCTTGTCGGCCAGATGAACCTCATCTCTCATGAGAATCACGCCGTCCACGACTCATTGAGTTGGGTATTGCATGTCGGTGAGTGCAACGGTTCCGGCGTGGCTTTCGGTATCGAATTACGAACTAGATAATGGCTTGGCTGGCGTTCGGAGGAGCAGACGGCGCGGGCATTGACGACAGTAAGTCTGATCGGAATTAGCACACATTACACAGCAATGGGTGGCAAGTATGAACTCAGATACCTTCAGCAGCGACCACTACCAGAATCTTCGTGATTGGGGCATCCTTGCCACGCAGGATTTCTTCCGGTATGTGCGTAACGTCGTGGCCTATCAAAGGGACTGCACTGCCGACCGAACGTATTCCCGAATGGCCAAGCTGAACCCAACTATTCTGAGCTTCGAGTGACATCATTTTAGATGTCATGTCGGGTTCAATGGCTCACATAAAGCTTCTTCTACCGGAGAGTTTGACCCAGGCGCGGCGGATTGGACTTTTCGAGAGGCCTGATTTCGCTCGCGGGTGCAACCACCATTGTAGCAGATCAGGCAAACATCGAGACCGCTGGGGTCTTCAGGCAAACAGGATCGGTCTGGAGCATAGAAGTATACGAGAAGATTGGCGATGCGCTCCTTTCAACGGGATATGAGCTGGTAATATTCATTGCCACCTGCCAGACCTCCAAATGTCATGTGCTGAGTCGGGCCCGTGGGCTTCTGCGATGTACGGGAGGCTGCGGAGCCATACGTTGCTCGGCGGGATAGCGTGCGTTTCTGGGCAATGGGGACGGTCGCCCTGATGTTTTGATTTCGACGAAGTCTTCTTACGGGATCGGGATGGTGTGTGAGGAGTGGTCAAACAGCGGCTGCAAGAACTTGTGCAGAGAGAGGTTGAGCGGTCGCTTCAAGTATGGGGTCCCCGCATTGGAAGGCCTTTTGCATGCAGGCGCGTTAAGGATTAGTCCCGTCGTCGATAGAGGCTGCAGGTGTCAGTGAGACAACAGTAGATTCAGTGTCTTGCAGGCATGAGCTTGATCCCAGTGCTCCAATCAACCTTTTTGTGGGGTGGGGTGGCCAGTCTGCCGAGTCCGCAGGGTAATTTTCATAGTCAGCCCACCACGACAAGAGATTAGGGCTGTTATGACGCCATTCACTCCACGCCGTATTAGTCTACTGCCGCAAAAAAAAGGCAAAAAGAATAACACCCTGCCGCAAGGTCTGTAGGTCGAACTGTAGAACTTTTGTGCTCTCCCTGCAAAAAAAAAAAAAAATCTTCGCCATCGGCATTATATGTTTGTTTGGGCAGTGGGCAAGGGAATAAGACAAAGGAAAGGGGGATACTTACTCTTAGTATTGAGTCTTTGTACATGCTCTCGTAATCGAGGTACCGGACCGCTGCGCCATGGCGCGCCCAGACTTGGGTCGTGTTTTTATTAGAAGTTTTCATCAATTGTGGGTTTATATAGTACGATAAAATGGTAGTTTTATCATTGTGGGGTAAGGGACGAGGACAGTGAACGTACAAACGAGGCGCCACAGTTAGGTGAGGGGCAGGCGAACACATTGGCCTCTACCAACCTCAGGAGAGCGCTCGGCTTGCCTTGACACCTCTACGTCGACGCCATACGACTCAAAGGGCTGACTTCTCCCTTGATATGTTTATTCAAAGTCTGTTAACAGCATATTTTACAAATGACGAAGTTGCACATTAGTGGATGCAACCCCAACGTGTAATGCTGAGCAGTCACCTCTGCCTCGTGCCAAGCGCAGAGTTTCCGCATGCTCAAACATTATTGAGACATCTTTGACAAATATTTTGAACTAATGAATGATGGTCGTATCTCAGAGCCTGACACGCTGAGGTGCCTCTTCATTTGCGAGGATGAACCCCTCATCTGCTTATCTGGCACGGGAATGACGTCGGCCTGCATGCATATTCTAGGTATCTAGATAACAAAAGAATATATGGATTTGAAACCACGCAACAAACTATTTGGTAGCATTCAGTCTACTTTAGGTCTCAAATTTCATACAATTCCTCCTCCCCTTAACCATGGGCTGCGCATTATCTTCCGAAATGACGTCTTCCTCTGATGCGCCTTCTCCCTACGAGAAAGTCGCTTGCTCTACAACAAGCATCGTCACAGCCGGCGGAAGCAACGCGAATTGTGAGCCGTATCACAGTGTCTGGAAATTGAAATATCTACTAATAGACCTCAGGCAAGAACTGCAAAGACTGCAGCAGGTCCGTGTCCAGCTCCACTATGATATGCGCCAGTCTGACAGAAGAAATAGCTGCACAAATTGCGAAGGCACACAGTCTTCCTCCTTCCCCTGTATAACTGCTAACTTGGCCAGACTGTGTGGGATGTGATAGCTGCACTGGCTCTAAAAAGCTGATCGACTGCAAATCGTAAGTCGCTCTTGTTTGTCGTGGACGTACGGAAAGTGTACTGACGACAAAGTTGCACCAACTGTGAAAACATGGAAGGGTAAGTGTCTGATTTAAAGCTATTCGTAGAATAGGACTGACGATATGGAGATGCTCTTCGTGCACAAATTGCTCTGGTAAGTTACTCCCAGCGGTCAGCATGCAAAGCAGTTTCATACTCATTTTCCGAGGTTTGAAAAACAGACACAGCGAGACGAACGTGCACGAGTAAGCGCTGTGCTTGGAAGCGTGAAGTAAATGGTTTCTTGTTTTGTTATCTATCTCGTCCCTCTTTGCCATCTGAGATGGATGTACATGGGAGGAATGGTGAGCTGTAAGACATCGTCCGTGGACAGACCCGTACACAGGTGTATCCTGGAATCAGCTCAATCCCACTGTGTCTCATATGCCCATTGTTATACCTTTATCATATATCTTTATGATAAAATCCTACCTAGCTCTTGCATGGTCCAACATATCGGGTGGGGAACTGGAAAAGAAAGCGGGCACGAGATCGATGTTCAAACGCCTGGTGACGGCGACGCTTCTCAAACCGGACGCTTCCCTTTTCTCCTGCTGACCTTGTCGTTATATCCAGCCAGGAGTTCAGCAGCGCTGGCGAGGTCTTCCTCCGGTAGCCAATCGCTGCTGTCGTCGTAGCCCTCCCATTTCACCAGGTAAAACCTCTTGCCGTTGTGGTAAGAATGGCCCAGTACGCCTTCGACGACAAACTCTTCCTCATCTTCGTCCTCATTGTCTTCATCGCTGTCTCGTTGGGTAAGTTCGGCGAGTTCTCGATCTGTCGTTCCACGCTCGGGGATGTTGCGCTGCATGTGAAATGCGCGGTCTTCGGACATGCCAATGAGTTCCTCAGAACTAGAGCCCATTATCTCCGCGAGGGTGCTCTTAGATATGGAATGCGCGAGCGAGGATAACTGCTTTGACGGTGCCTTCGTTATCATCCGCGAAGGTTTAGGTGCTGGACTTTCTGTTTTTCGCCTTTTCGTATGAGTTTGCTCTTCATCTTCGCTGTCGAATTCCATATCAACCATATGTCGTCCATGTGCATGGCGTTCGTACTGGATTTGTGCCGCTGCGCTTGACATCGACTGTGTGTCTTGTTCAGACCCGGAATCGTCGTGAGCGAGTTCGCGGCGGGCCATCTTTAACTTCGGCTGGCTCCGGTCGGCAGCGATGGGCGAGACCGGCAGTGCGCTACTGGCGACGAACGAGGAACGAACAAGGCCAGGCGACGATTGCTCAACGGGAAGATCCTCTTCGTCCTCCCCCCGCTCTTCCTCGTCTTCGGTGTCCACAACGGCATAGTCCTGGATATCATCTTCTGGCTGCAACGCCTCTTCAGTATCCACATCCATAAGCTCCTCTAACTGCACATCCTGCGGAAGCTCGTCGTCTACCGCAGAAGGAAGCCCACCGCGCCATGCTCCTCGTCCTCGCCCTCGTCCTCGCCCTCGTCCCCGGCCCCTGCCTCTGCCTCTGCCCCTAGGTCTTCCTCGGGTATGCACTTGAGTCTCAGGATCCTGGGCCGTTCCACTCAGCATCGAGCTTCCCCTTCCTATCCCTGGCACCTTGGCATTCTTCTCTAGTCTCCGTCTCGCAAGCTCTTCGGCTTCAGCCTGCCGCGCCACTGCTTCTGCCTCCGCTTCCTGCCTGAAGTCTTCTTGTTCAAAGCGTTCCAACTCGCGCCGTGAGACGTAATTGAGTATTTGGCTGACGTCGACCTCGGCGATCTCCTCACGGGGCTCTTCGTCGGGGCTGTGCACGATGCGCACGCGATAGTAATTCCGACAGAAGCCATCATCAGTCTGTCTGCGACTGAGTATTTGCGACGAGGCGTTTGGTATCGGGCATTCCTTTGGCAGCGTGCGTGTGATCGTGGGCGGAGCCCTGCGTAAGCGGAACTGGCTGTCATATACTTCGGAGCTCGGCTTGTAGCTCTCCCATTCCCACTGCGATTCATTATCAGTCTGGCTGTGCTTGCACAGAATTGGAAAAAGTACTTACGGTGATCTTGCTCTTGGATCCTCGGGGCCTTCCGCGCCCGCTTCCCCCGCCTTTTGAAGACATGATCAGCTAGGAACTGTGCGCCAGATGCGGATGTCGCGCGCTCCTGGGCGAGATACTGCGGTCGGGAGTTGATTGGAGGTAGTAGCGCGCGTCATGGTGGGAGAACGTGCTGTTGAAGACGCGTAGAGGCCTAAAGCTGGTGGTCTGGCACCGCTTACATAATGCATACAGTGGGAAACCGCTCGCTCCCGCCTTCCTCACTCACTCACCGATGCATTGCACACCTAAAGCACCTAATGCCAGAACCTTCTCGGCTCATCTCTCAGATAAGAGCTGTTCATGTCATCAATAATCCCCGTCCACACTCGATCCTTCGTTGTCATCCAATTCCAGCTCGGATTGGCTGGAAACGTTATCTTATTCAATAGAATGCCTGTTAAGACTCAGCACCAGCTCTGCCTGGTCCTACACCCTCTAGAGCCACTGGTATTATTGGACGAGCCAGTCGACACTTGTCGCACGAATGCGACGCGCCTTACCAGAGCTCGGACCAAGATCTCCGAATCCGCCTGAAGTCCGAGCCGTAGCCAAACCAACTTCATCTCCACAACATCTCCATCCCTTCTCCGCCTTATCCGACCCTTTTGCATCTACCGGATACTGATCTCGAACCGCCATGTCGATCCGAAGCACCGAGTCGCGAGATAATTCGCCAGATGCTTCGGGTGAAAAGCGCGCAAGCAAGAAACGGAAAGTCCTTTCGTGTTATGCATGCAGGAACCGGAAGATGAAATGTGACCGTTTGTGTAAGTGTCCTAGGGGTACATCGGAACGGTCTCAGACGCCTCCGGGATTTCGCGAATCTTTAACTTACGCTCCAATAATGTATAGATCCCGTCTGTGGTCGTTGCCAAAAGACGGGAAGGGCCGATCAGTGTACCTATGACCCTCGACTGCTCGAGGATCTACCAGTCAATGATATACCCGGTTTCGCACAAACCGACAGCACTCCTTCAGGCCCTGCTACATCGGATGGCCTGAACTGGAAACTTCGAAGTAAGCAAGCTGGAGGAAGGCAACTGTCAAGACATTGACTAATTGTACCTCTACCCTCAGTGCAGGAGAGACGGCTTGAGACATTAGAGAACAAACTAGCCGCTCACAGCGGAGCTGAACATTCTCAATTTGATTCGGCCCCGTCACAGCTCCACGAATTCCGGCAGGACGAACCACGAAAGCGAGAAGAGATCATGTTTCGGGGTAAATCTTTCAAAACTCGGTTCTATGGCTCAACTTGTTACTTGAGCACACTAACTCAAGTATATCTGCAAATTCCTCGCACGCCGAGCCGCTGCTGACATTAATACAGTTTACCGAGCTTCAAGTATTCACACGAGAAGCTGTAATCTCTTCTGGCAACATATCCCACGTGCGAGATGACTTCAAGGCTTTTAGAGTCCGCAGGAAAGCTGTAATGAAAGAAAAGAGCTTAATGAGGCACGGCTATCCTGAGGAGGTCTTTTCTCTTCTGCCCGACAAGAGCGTGCTAGATTCTCAGGTTGCTCTTTACTTCGAAGTGTGCGAAACATCCTATCGCATCCTACACGAGCCAAGCTTCTGGAAAGAATACCATGCTTTCTGGGAACGGCAGTCGAACGAGGAATCACTAACACCTTTTGCGGCAATCCTTCTATACATCATCGCAATCACGAAATGTCTGAGACCAAACGACGGGAATCTCTTCAGTGGCGATAGCTCCATCGATCGCGATGCTGCTCTGGACCTTATCGAGACGGGCGATACCTGGCTGCAACGTCAATCCCGTAAGAACACCACTCTCGTCTTCTTTCAGCTACACTGTCTGTCTCTTCTTGCGAAGAGGATGAATTGCTTGAAGCTCAAGCAGGATTGGACATTCATGGGTGACATCGTCCGACTTGCTATCGCTGCCGGCTTGCATCGCGACGCTTCCCTACTGTCAAGAGGTCGAATTACAGAATACGAGAAAGAGATGAGAAGAAGGCTCTGGGTGACTATCATTGAACTAGAGCTTCAAGCCTCAGTCGATTTTGGATTACCATCTTCGGCTTCTGGACTCTATTTCGATGTTCAGCCTCCATCGAATCTTCCCGACGATACCTTCGCGTCAGACACGCAGCAGATTCCTGCAGGTCGTCCGATCGAGCACTTCACGTGCGGCTCTTATCTTAATATGACGCTACGATCGCTACCTCTGCGTCTCCATCTCCTACAGCTCTTAAACAACCCTACGACCGATCTCCAATACTCTGATATCCTTCATTACGACGCCCAGATCAACTCGTCACTGGCTGCATTGCCTACGTGGAGCGACCCCAGGGCCGAGATACCTTCTGCCCTCCTCAGACTGCAGTTGCAGCAGTTTCTCTTGATGATGCACCTACCGTACGCAAAGCTCGCCGCTAGTGACCACCGCTTCTGTTTCTCCTTCACTGCATGCATCAATACTGCAAGTGCGATACTATCGTTGCACGAGCAGTTGTTTTCCAAAAATGTCTTTGCTCTCAATCATCTCCGTAACGATCCATTAAGAGCCGGCATGGCCCTCGGTCAAGTAACCTACTCCAACTGCTTTCCTACCTCGCCGGGAGAAGATAAAGACCACGTTCACCCGAGCGACAACATCCACCCCATGGACGTCGGCGCGGGATCGAAACAGCACCGACTCGATGTCGCAGATCTCAAGATCCCACAGCTTCCCCCAGACAACCTGTTGACATCGACGCTCTGCACAACCGGCGTCAACCTGCTCGAAAAGGTCCGCCAGCTCTTCGAGCACAAGGTGATGCGTCTCGGCACAGGCTACATGGAGTACTTCCTCATCTGCTCCGCCGAAGGCATTATGCCCGCCATTAACCTACCAGCTACCTCCATCGCCTCCATCACAAACACGACCCCAGACGACCTACGCACGCGCGGCCGCAAAGCCCTCGAGCGCGTGACCTCCCTCTGTTTCCGCGTTCTAGCTCTTCAGAAAGAGCCTGCCGACAACCTCGTAAACACTCTGCGACAATCGGTCACAGTACCATCACCCTTGACGCCTGTGTCGAACATTGGGCTACCGATGGGGACGCCGGCAACAAGGGCGCCGACAGTTCATGTCGGCAACAATGGTGCCGAGATGCAGACGGTGATACCTGGGGCTGGGGTGATGGCCGGAGCCCTTGCGGAGGGCAAAGGGTTGGGCGAGGGACCGTTTGATGGGCTACAGGATATGCATACAGATTTGATGGGATGGACGTTTCCTGATTTCTGGTCCTTTGACAACATGATTGGAGATTTCTAGGTTAGACATCGAATGCGCGGACTGTTTTCGACGGCATGGCTCAAGACAAGTCACATTGATAGATCAAAGGCAGTGTACATTATAAAAAGCTTTTCATTGAGCTATACTATGAACTATTTCTCATGGTATGAAAATATCGGGACCAGATTTCTTCACGACAACGGTGACTCGCCGAGAGGGTGCTCTGCAGCGTTGGTCTCCCCTACCCTGTGAGATAGAGGAAAACAGGAATCCACTATTAGCGAGTGGGACCTAGCTGCCCGGCCGGTGTATATGTGTTGGTGTGCAGGTATAAATCGCGAGGACGCGATCGTGGGGTTGAGAGGAGAGGATGGGGAGAGGATGGGGACAGGATGGGGCGTGGGAGTGGGCTTACCTGTCGTGACAATGACGTCTGTAGATATGGTCTGCGCGTCTGTTAGCACGAAGCAAGGTAGAGAAGTAGAGGTATATGGACTTACCCGTACAGTTGTAAGGCGCAGCATGAAGATGCGAAGAGGTCTATCCTGTAAGTCCATTAGCGACGCCTGATGAAGTTTGGAATGTCCGAGGCTTTGGTGTACTCCCTCCAGCGTCATGGAAGAGAAAGACGAGGAGGGCCCCTGACGCGCAGCCTACACCCGTCGAGAGCCGTGCTTCTTTGCGGCTGCATGTGCGTGTGCGTGTGTGTTTGGGTGGGGGGGAAGCAGTCTCCGAACGGGCTGTGTTGATCTTGGCGTGGTTTGCAGTTGACACCTATGAGTCTCTAGAGTGCCACCACTTTTCGCACGCCGTATAATGTAAAGAAGACTTCGGAGGTCGGACGCTATGGACTTACCATGTAGCCGCCTTGCTCTCCAGCCTGAACTCAGGTGGAGCTTGGAGCGACGGAAGACTTCCGCTGCTGCTGCTGCTGCTGCTGCAATTGCCAACATTGTCTCGGCTGCTGCGACGACAATTGCGATGCCAGTGCAGCGAGGTAAGGCACCGTTGTCGACATGCTGCTGCAGAAGACTGGCACTGTGAAGTTAGCAAGCTCGCGAAGGACGGCGAAGATGGGTCTTACCTGGGTAAGGTGCGAGACAAGTTGAGAAGAGTTGTGTCATGGAGAGAGGCGGGCGGGCAGAGTTTTTATACCAGAGAGGAGATGAAGTGGGGCGCCAAGCTGCCGTGGTGAATACGGCGGTGGGTCAGTGCCGAAAACTCAAAACAAACGGACGCGGTGGCGACAACTCACTAGCCAGCTTCTTGGCATACAGGTTTGTAGATGCTACTGTGCCAATATTATTAAGGGGACGGGTATGGTACCAGGCTGGGAGGTCACCCGTCCAACCGGATTTGCAGTGCTGAAGCTAGGTACTCCTCCAAGTCGGCCATAGCTGCAGTTGCTATAACATCCAGGTATAGTGATCATTGATTCTCCTGCAGAAGTTCTCTGTAGCCAAAGTCTCTGTAAATCCCCGCAGTGGAGATGTGTCGCTTCAGGGCTGCCACATGATTGCAGCTAGCCAAGTGCTAACGGCAGCTCAGCAGCACATTTTCAACCATGGCCACATGCTCTTAGTTAAGTTACTCAGAATCAGGTTCAATTGTATCTAGCTAACAACTAAATAGCGTATCTCTTACGCTCAACAGCGCAATACACGTACATACCGCATACCCCATTGCTCCGTAGCCGCAGATACTACTCTCCGATACCACAACAACGACTACAACAGCCCTGACAAAGTGGAAGAGACGGACTACCTTCGTCTCTCCAAAGCTCGGGATACTACTGCTCGACCATGTCCTCTTTCCCTCAGGGTACACCCGAGACCTCATGGACACTTCTGGCTAGGATTGTTTCCCTCGGGGGTAGGATGCTTCGTGCATACGGGAGTAGTCGTATACTTGCCCCGGAGACACTATAAGAGACCTATTGCATGGATTACAGCCTTTGGTAGTTACAGTCGGCATAAAAGAGGAAAAGAATAAACAATTCGATCTCAGCTACACTACTCAGACTTAAAGAACTCCGCCATACCAACTTGCGCACCCGTGATGATGATATACCAAGACTTTGCAAGATCAAGACATTGTTTGGAAAGTTGGCTCTCGCCCCGTGAAGTGTACCCTTCGGCGAGGTACTTCAGCGCGCGGACTGTTTCGACGTTGACCAGGCCCGCGTTATGCTCAACGTAAAGCGTTCCATCCTCTACTCTCGCGATGATGCCAAAGTTTCGAAGCATCTTGAACGCATATTCGATAGTTTTGTCCACGTTCTTGACCGAGCGCCACGCTTCGGTGAGAAAGAGCGTTGGGTGAACGAGCGCAAGACGGGGTAACTTTGCATAGCGATCTGTCTCCCCCTCTTGCGTTGTCTGATAGAGTGCCTCAAGCTCTCTCAGTCTGCGAGCGATCTTCTTGAGTGACGTTACTGTTGTACCCTTCTCCCCCAACTTTATAACCATGGCCTTCAGCTCCTCAAACTGCCTCAGCCGCTCCTTTCTCGTGTCCTCGCCCACTTCCCCGTCCACGATACACAGCTCGCAGTCACAATCGAAACCCCACGTCGTTCGATATTTCTCCTGTCGGTCGCTGATATCGATGTCTGGAGCCATGTACTGCTTTGTAAGTTCCTCGCCGACCGCGATGTCACGCGCAGCGCGTAGGAAACAAACGTCGCCAATGAACGTGCGTATCGAGTTCGGCAGGCAAGAATGGTTAATGTACGAAGCGTGGATCCAGAAGCCGTTGCGAAGTTCCGGAATTGAATTAGGCGGTTGGTGCAGGAGATCTGATGAGCGGGTGGGTGCGGAGAAGCAATTGAATCTGCGAATGTACTCGATACGGAATCTAGAGCTGGTCAGTAAGATGGCAAGGAGATAGCAGCGTTTACTTGCATATCGACTGGTATCTCCTCATTTTCAGCTATCTCCCAGCCGTGCTGTTTCCAGTACCCGCCATCTGTCAAGTCGAAGAACTCCTTCCTCAGACTTGGGTTCCACCTCAGCTTTTGGACCAGTTCTTTGAACAACCAGGCTCCCGGTCTCGGTGCTGCGATCCCATCCCCTAAGCTGTATAAATTACAGTCACTATTCCTATTTTGCATACAGTAGCCTGGAAGCACGAATGCCTTCTCCGCACAAATGAGATCCCCTTCCTTGAAAGCTCGCCTGGCGAACAGTCCTCGGCCATGGGAGCTTTTCTGTACTTCGGCATCACACACGTAATTTGCTGCATCAACATGGAGTGTGAGCGGACCCACATAGGACGATATAACGGGGAGGTTGTAATCCGCGGTTGGTTGGTTGACGCCGATATCAAACTTGATCCTCGCAGCTAGCTCCTTCAAAGCACGGGGGATGTTGGAAGATATCTGCAAGGGATCCTCGGTACTGCGGCTATGTAGCCAAGCTTCCACTGTTAAAGCGTTTACGAGTTCGGAGGAAGAGAGATCAGGGGTGGAACGTGCATGGGCGGATATCGCTTCTGAAAGGTCTTTGGCTGCATCGTCAAGCCGTAGAAGGACTATGCTTACACCGCAGCGTTTCCGGTATAAGTCGATCATGGAAGCTGGCTCAGGACTTGTAGAGAGACATTCCAATGCTTTGTTGTAGCTTGGCGAAAGGTTAATGTATCATCTGGAGATGCTTGGATTGACGCTTACTGCTCTAGAGCTTGTCGAAAGCGCTTCTTCAAAAACATCGCATCGCCGTCTCTCTTGCACTCCGATGCGTCTTTGCTCGAGTTTGCATGTTCTGAACTTTTCCAAGCCTCTGGTACGAGTTCATCAGCTGGCTTCAAAATTACCAAATCTGAAGGGTGATCGATCCGGACGTGATATCCTCCGTCCACTAGTCTGCTCCAACAGGGCTGTTTGATAGCGAGCATAGCTCCTTCGGTAACTATTGGATCGACAACGTTATCTTCCAGATTGTGAACAGTCAACCTTGCAACCTCTCCTGTCTCATCTTCTGCCACAGTAACTGTTGAGGACCATACGTATGGCGAAGTGATGGTACGAAGTAGCAAAACGGCATCTCGATCTCTGGTATCAATAAGGAGGTCGTTCAGATGCACCTGATACTATGAGCAAGGCTCATTCTAGGCATATACCGTACTTACTGTCTTCGTCGACGCGGCATGGATCGATGATCGTGCTGGAGCGTACGGCTCAGGCAGGATCAGGTTCCGCACTGATACGTTGCCTTCGCCGAGAAGCTTAAGATGTACTTGATGGGTCTTGACTAGCGTGTCCCGTGACAGTTTCGATTTTGGTCGTTGTCCTTTCTCCTGAGGTCCATCTTTCGCAAAATCCTTAGCTAGGTCCGGTACTTCTTCGTAGGTGTTACGGTATCCCTTGGGCAAAGCCATGTCGAATTATAGATCAAATTGAGACACCGACGGATTCGATGCAGTCGGAGGGAAGTGCGCAGGCAGAAAGATTTGATGGACGCCGGAATGGACAAGACTCTGACTTGATAATTAGTCTGGCACGTGGATGTATGCAGCACATAGAACGATATTAGGAGTCAGGTATAAGATGGCGACATCCAAGTATCATGAGGGAGTTTTCGGCGTCATTGTTGTTTTTCTGTGGTTTTGTCCAGGTGTCCTCGATCGGGTAAATGAAGACTTGCATGCACTACTCACTAGGCGTTTCTTAAGGTTCAATTCTTTCGAGATCGGGAACATATCACCGTAAGGGGTCAGACTGAGCTGCGCAAGCCCGCCCTGAGATATGATATGACCAATGAGGGCACGAAGACTAAGAGCGAGGTTCATTCGAAATAACGTATCCATTTTTGGAAGACTGCCAGATTCGCGTCAACATCCTGGGCGCTGTCCATGCCTTGCACAAGCAGTTGGTGCATGACTCTCAAGGCGCCCTGCCTACCCGTCGAACTGTACAGCGTGGCCAGCGACCGGTGTGACCGAACATCAAGGACTTCTACAACACAAGTGTATCCTTCCGCCGGCCCGGGTCCCGTGCGGGGAAAGGAGCGGTACAACGTTCGGAGACGTGAACGTCGAGGGGGGAAGAATAATAAGGAGAGCGCGGCGCTCAGCAGGCAAGCCCGGGGTAGTATGCATCGAATGCGGGCCGTTGCTGTATGACGTCCGGTCTCCTAGGCAGGTTAGCGGCCTACGAATGTGGCTGCTGTCTATGGTAGCCGTGATGGCTGACTGGCGATTGGTGGGAGAAGGAGCATCGAGCTAGAAACTACGTGCTAGCAGTCGGATGATAGACTGCGCATGCAATGCGTATGCAAAAAGGGGAGGAAAAGAAAGGAAATGCATTGGTAGGATTCGAGCGTTCTGAGGTTCCCCGCATAGATGGTCCGAATATGCCAAGAGCGCATCCGATTGCGACTGACTCGTGCCGAGCCAGGCCAGCCAGACGTCTCCGTCCTCCCACCTATTGACGAATTCATCTTCTCACAACTGACTTTTGTACCTTAGCATCTCATGACATCACAGTGTCTTCCTCGATATTCTTCCAGACATGTGAGCCTCTAGCAGCGGCGCCGAAGCGCCAACGGACGGAAGACGGCGCACATCGCATATATTACACGGCCCTGCATCCGACACCAATATACCACTACCGGCACTACGCTGTCTTCGCAAATTAAACACCACACCTTCCCACGAACACACCTGCCTACAAGCTGCAAGTGCGCCCCGCCGCTATGAAATCCGGGTCCTGGGCCGTGCGCTGCGATGTATTCGGGTCGAGCCCATCAAGGCATGCTGCCTCCGGATGCACAAGAGCTAGGGGTCGTGAGGAAGAGTGGGATACATCTAAGAATCTTCTCTGTGTGGTGGAATATTTGGAGAAAGAAATGTATAAGAGTTCGGCTTCTACAATCGTTTTCTCTGCGGTCTTCTCCTAGAGCTTGGTCAAGATCATGCTCCCCTCCACGATCGTTATCCTGCTTGCCGCACTGGGCGGAACCGGGTCTCCGGTAGAGTACGTACATCCGTAGTGCATCATCGACTTCATCTCATCAATTCCAGACCCCGAGCGCTAGATGGTCTCAACACGCGTGCTGTGGCCGCGGGGAAGCAATACTTCGGCAGCGCGACCGACAACGGCGAATTGTCTGATACCACGTACCTCGCTGGCCTAAGCAACACCGCCGACTTTGGGCAGATCACGCCCGGAAACTCGATGAAAGTACGAAACATACCCCGAGCGAGCGAGCAGACCTAATCGCCGCAGTGGGACACGATCGAACCCTCCAGAGGCACCTTTTCGTATACCAAGGGCGATGTGATTGCGGACCTCGCCGCGAAGAACGGCCAGATACTTCGATGCCATACATTGGTATGGCACAATCAATTACCGCGTTGGTATGTGTCTCCTAAGAGCATACGGACATGGAGCTGATAGGGTAGGGTGACGGATGGTGGCTTCGACAACACGACTCTTGTCGGCATCTTGAAGAACCACATTACTCAAGAGGTGACGCACTACAAAGGCAAATGCGCGCACTGGGACGTGGTCAACGAAGGTCCGCTCACAGCCAGTATCTCTTCAACATGGCTCCTAACATCTCCCCAGCGCTCAACGAAGACGGTACCTACCGCAGTAATGTCTTCTACGACACCATCGGCGAGGCCTACCTCCCAATTGCATTCGCCGCCGCCGCTGCAGCTGACCCAAGTGCTAAGCTTTACTACAACGACTACAACATCGATGCCGCAGGCTCGAAATCCATTGGTGCCCAGAGGATCATCAAGCTCATCCAACGGTACGGCGTCAAAATCGACGGCATCGGCATGCAAGCCCACTTGATCGTCGGCGCAACTGCGCCCTCAGTCTCCGCCTGGACCACCAACATGAACGCCTTTGCAGCCTTAGGCATCGACGTCGCCATCACCGAGCTCGACATCCGTACTACCACGCCCGCCACCGCCGCTGCTGTGACACAGCAAGCAAAGGACTATGCCAACGTAGTTGGTGGCTGCAAAGCTGTGTCCAGATGTGTCGGTATCACGATTTGGGACTATACAGACAAGTACTCTTGGATTCCTAGTGTATTTGCTGGCCAGGGTGCTGCGCTGCCATGGGACGAGAATCTACAGAAGAAGACGGAGGTTTACAACGCTATCTTAAATGCTTGGGGAAGCGCGTGAGTTACCACCGAACGCGTGCTGTTTGGGGTTTAAATGCTGATTGCGCAGGAGCGGTACCCCCACTACTCCAACTAGTGTAGCGCCTCCTGCCGCAACGACGACTGCGTCTTCGGCTACAGTGCCAAAGTGGGGCCAGTGTGGAGGAAGAGGGTACACGGGACCTACGACGTGCGTGGCTGGGACTACATGCACGAAGGCGAATGACTGGTACAGTCAATGTTTGTAGGGAGATCGTAGGTCAGCCGATCAATCGACTGATTGACTAATACATGAGTCTGAAAACCGTCGCTTCCAGCTTCGGCATCCTGAGCTGGCCTGACCTGTATTTGTATTCTGTATCCTCATGTATTGTGTACTCTTCCTTCCGCTTCCCATCCCGCACATTTCCATCCTCTCTCTGCGTATATGAATTGCTTGTGTAAAGTATGCTCGTCTCTTTGCTCAGCCCACACGTTCTATCTCCATTCCTGTATCCCGGTCCTTTCTCTCTCGTATTCGGCGGCCGTCGTTCAAGGCAAAGGTATGGAAGTCGGACGATTGTTTATGGAGGAAGGCCGATGCCACGGGTTCGCGTGAAAGTTGGGAGAGACTATTCATCGTGGAAGACTCGTTGTCTTGGATGCTACGAGGCGAAGGAGAAGGATCTGCAACAGAGGAATCAGTTGTGCTTCGCGTTTGATCGAGACCCAGGAACATACCTGATGCCTTGAGTAACCCTGTTGGCCAGCTTTTTTGGGCTTCTTGTCGTCGCGGCGCGTGGATATGTTGCCAGAAGATCGGCTACATCGAGAGCCGGTGGAAGCAGCGCCGCGCTGCACGGCGACAGTCGCGGCTCAATGGGACACGAGTGGGGTAGTGCTACACGATCTGAGAGGGCGGCAAGTGTGCCAATCGTTCATAATCTCGTCCTCGTCGCTGTTGATACTGACTGAGGTGAGTAGGCAGGCGCATAAGCGAGAGGCCACAATCGTGCCCGTGTCGGGTGTAAACATTCAGCGAAACAGAAGATCAAGTTGCAGTCACTTCAGTAATAGGAATCACGTAATCATACGCGGCAAGTTTGTCAAATTCTTTATTCAATCGTCTTCGACGAGCTGGCCATCGCTGCCTCTCTTGGCAAGAGGAGAAGATGGAACGCTCAGCCAAATATGCGCTGGATATATAGCGCAACCACATGTCCGCGTGTATGCTCTATTTCCTTCCCTGTTCTGAAGCCGGAGAGCAGCCGCATGCACTATTGAGCCTTGGGTAAGCAAACCCTGGCCCGTCCATGTCCATTTCCTACTCGAAATCATCTATCCATGTATTGTCTTCTCCCTGGTGACAAGAGCCGTACGAGCGCCCCACCTCACATGTACATCCTCCACTTCTGTCTGACGCGTCTAGGTCTTCTTGGAACGGAGTCCTTTACGGACTGGTGCAGTAGCGGCATCAGCGCCGTCGTCTTTCGCCTTGTCACGCGGCTTGCGTACAGTCGTCGGTGTACCCGTGGCTTGGTTGCGCGTCTTGCGCTTGAGACTGGAGTCAAACTCAAGCTCGGCACGTCCCAGCGGATTGTGGGTTTCGAGCTCCTTGAGAAGTCGTGCCTTCTTCGCCGGCGGAGGGGTCGGGCTGGCTTCGCGTTTGAGGAACCTGCCGCCCTTGCCTCGGGGCTGGTTCAGGGCGCCTTTCTTGGAGTGTACGGTGGTGCGCTTGGCTACGGGTACTGCCTTGTCGGTGTTGGCTGGTGTATCGACCGGTAGGCTTGCTGGGTTCTTGGAGCGTACGGTGTTGTGCTTGGCCACGGGTACTGCCTTGGTGGCATTGGCTTGTATATCGTCCGGTAGGCTTGCTGGGTTCGCCATGTCAGCGTCGTGTTCTGCGTCCAATTTAGGGTTATCCACAACGTTCTCCTTGACATTCTCTGCATCTTGTGTGCGGTTGGAGAACCTACCGCCCTTGCCTCGGGGCTGACTCCGGGCGCCTTTCTTAGAGCGTACGGTGTTGCGCTTGGTCGCGGTCGCGGGTACTGCATTGTTGATGTTGGCTTGTGCATTGTCCGGTAGGCTTGCTGGATTCGCGATGTCAGCGCCGAGTTCTGCATCTGGTTGGGCGACATCCGCAGCGTCGATGTCCTCAGCGTCCTGCTCGACGTCCATGGCATCGTCCTCGATCTCATTAGCGCCATCGTCAGCGTCCTCAACTTCCTGCTCGACGTCCATGGCATCATCCTCGATGTCGTTAGCGCCATCGTCGAAGTTTTCAGTAGCCTGCTCGTCATCCTCGACGTCCTCAGCATCCTCGTGTAGGCGTGGAGCCACCTCTCCGTGCTCGACTGCAGGGTTGCGAGTTGTCGTCTTCACTAGGCGCCCATTCCGAGCATCGGTTTCGAGTTCGGCGGCTTGGTATGCTTCCCAAGTTCCTTCTTTGAATGCGGCGTATACGGGGAGACCATGGTCTGTAAGCTGATTGGCGTCGCCTTTCGCCGGGCCACGGATGACCCCAAGTCGCAGCTGGGTCGCGCCCCGATTGTATGCCACGGAACGCTGGTCAACGTTTGGAAAACACCAATATAGAACCAGCTTCTGTAGTTCTACATTCCGCTGATAGGCGAACTTCGGGCCATATGGATACCATCGGGTTGGGATAGTCACCAGTTTCACGTTGTGACAGAAGCGACCGATGGCTTGACCATAAAAGAGCAAGAGGCCAGACTGGGGGATCCTAGCTAGCGACCCGTACATATTGAAGGCCATGATCAGATTATCGTTGAAATTGAGCTCTCCGTCCTCTGATAGTGCCAGCTGGAGGTCGTAAGGCAAACGGTAGCAGATAGTTGGTGGCGACACAGTTGTCATGCGCACGAACTCTCCAGGGTTTAGCAAGCTTGACAGACCATTGACTAGGTTATGCGCTGTTAGATCGATGTGTTTGATTCCTGCCGCGAAGTTCTCGTCCTCGAAGATTTGTATCATGAACGAGCGAAAGTTTCCGCTATCAGAGAGACGGAAATCGGGCTGACGAGCCCTGGAGAAGGACATATCGGAGTTGACGACTTGCGCTTCTGTCGAATGGTTGAGGATGAATGTCGCGTTGAGGGTGCTGCTCGGTGGTTCTTATCCTCGAGGGGAGAGAAACGTAAACAAGCAACGCGCTACGCGCCCCTCATTGTGAAAGATCAGCTGTCGCAGCGAAGGGCGGCAGAGCTTTCAACTCTACAAACCTAGCGGAGCAAGAAGCTAATATAACAAAGTGCACTCGATGTGGAAAGCAGCTCCCTCCACTTAAGTCGCAACACTCCTTCACATATCATGACAGTCACTCAAAGCAATGCACAATGAACAACAACAGCAACTTCTTCCTCAAGCTATCGGCGACGCCAATAGACTCAATGAAAAAATATGTCGTTGCTATGTCCTCTCCAAAAGAGGAGGGAAACCGCAACAGGTCACTTCCTGACGGAAGAAAACCCAGGTTCCAAAAAATGTATACTTGACCTTCTCGAGGGGCTCCTTGGAGGGGGCGACGGGAGGGAATGGAGAAGGAAGGGTCAAGAGAGGAAGGCCTTTTATACCACGCTGGGAGCGCACGGGGCGTGTCACTTAGCGGGGCACGTGATTAGACTAGCGTCATAGGGTGTTCACTCGGGATCAACTTCGGGCGGCGACACAGGGTGAGCGCCCATAAGCGAGGCTAGAAGTCTATCGGATCATGAGTGAATGATATGGCGTGCTTTGAAGGCTGGTTTTCCACATGCATCAACTAATTCTGTCGCACTGAGGGTGAGGCGGCATGAGTGCGCTTAGCTACAGTCATATGTCGGCCTTCGTTTAAGATATTCCATGCCTACTTTATATAAAGTCCTGTCAACATTCTAGCTGCTTATAGTACAGTACTTTCCTTACTGCCATGGTTACGCATGTAGCGCGCCAGTGCCTCCCTAGTCCTCCGCCGGCAAAGGCAGTAGGTTCATTTGCTTCCAGCATCTCTGGGCCTTTGGATACTTGTAGTCAGCCTTAAGTAATGATTTCAAGGCTCAGTATTGCTCAATTATCTACGTACCTTGAAACCTTGTCCCAAACGCTCACCTTCATGCTCAGTCAGCTGCATGGCTGTGGGAGATAGGCAAGTTCATGTATCTTTGGACATTTATTCTCAAGTAGATCTGTGAGGATACTGCTCAAATCTAATAGCCTGTAGTAACTCAGAGTTGCCGATAACAGCCGCTCTTGTTGCCGATACTTGAGGAGGACCATTACCATTCCAGGCGCCTACACATGTTACTTCAAGGCATATTATAAAGGCTTTTGGCGGGCCGCCAGTAGGAGAGAAAAAAAAGCCAAAGTCTATGAAAAATTTACACACGGCCATTGTTGGCTTCTATTTGACTCTTCAATGTTTCGCTTGCCGTTAGGTGCATCGTCAAGAATATTACGGGACTATTTGATTATCCGCCGAGTTTATAACGTGCATCCTACCCATTTGTGGCCCGCCTGGCAGATCTCTCGACAGGTCTTGCATGCTGCCCATGACGTTCAAGATGTCCACCTCAGACATAGGTCATGTCGACCGTATTACGACCC
Organism: Laburnicola sp. R22_1; assembly: GCA_014281115.1. Classification (NCBI taxonomy): domain Eukaryota; kingdom Fungi; phylum Ascomycota; class Dothideomycetes; order Pleosporales; family Didymosphaeriaceae; genus Laburnicola; species Laburnicola sp. R22_1. The sequence continues at coordinate 718,722 of JACONQ010000011.1, forward strand.
TCAACGTTTCGAAGCTCTCTCCGTATCTTGCATGCTACCTTCATCCGCCGCGGCACGATCAGTCCGTCTCTAGCTTATCCTGCACCAACTGGCATCGAACCGAAGACCCTCCATGGCGTTGCGTTCAGCTGAGGCGACCAGTCAAAGCTAGCATCCCTCGTCCTCAAGATTGCGCAGCGCTGCAGTACTGCGACGGTACTTTTGCGGGGAGAGGATTGATTTGGTATGAGACAGAGAAGACGAGGAAGAGCACTAGGGTGCTGGCGGCGAAGGCTGGACGTCGCAATGTAATCTGCTTTCAGTCAATCGATCGCACGAGAGAAGCTGGGCTTGAGGTCGAAGAGGCGAGCTCAATTGCGGAATAATGGTGTCACTCATATCACGAGATAAGCCGTGATTGGCGTTGACGAAGACCATCAGCGTGCGGCAGGAACTGGCACGGCCTACTCAACACGTACTGGTCTCATTCGCAGAGAACCATGCGCAGATAGAATTTACATTGCTGCTCTTTGCGCGTCGCGCAAGAGCGGGTACCAACTAAGTACGTGTATAGATCGCTGGCCGCCGAGGACTCGGGTCTATCTGCTGGTGTTCTTCCTCCAGTCTCCTCGCGGAGTTGATATGCTTCCTCGTATCTTTATCTGACACCTTGCGCTTCGCCCAACCCTATTATTTTGACAGAACACTCTGGGGAACGCGTCTGCTTTGTAACGTCCTCGTAGGGGCGACCCGAGCGGTGGTGCCGGGGAGGGTGATAGGTGCGGATGTAAGCCTCGGGAGCCGAAGGTACTTCAGAGCGCGGTTATGGGAACGATATAGACTGGGAGAATCGATAGATGCGGTACGTATGCGGCGCGTGGCGGGAAGGACGACAAGGTGATGGGCTGCTGGCTCTGGTTGTGGCGTCAGTAAACAAAAAGGAAATTTCCGTGCTTGCGTAGCGCACCTCAAAAAGAAGTCATCAAGGTACGTGAGCTCTCGCGGGCCTCAAACCTACGTGACGAATGCGACCTGTCGTGATACATCGCCTGCATGCGATATGCGAGTAGGGTGCGCTGGGCAGGTTGGTCACTGAGATGATACTCGCGAATATAGACCTGCAGAAGGTAAAGTGCAATACGAAATCGTTCTCGGCTATCAATTCGTCGACCGCGCTCAGTCTAGGCCGGTTTGTGTGGAAGTGAAAATACCTTTGTTTACATTTAGTACCTGCAGGTGAGCCTACGCGTCTGTACCCGCAACACCACAAACACACTTCGCAAACGCTCAGTCAAAGTATTATTCTTCTTCAAGCCATTGACAACGTCAATGAACTCAATGAAAAAAAATCGACCTCAAAGAGGGAGAGAGAAACCAAAAATTTTGCCCGTGTACAGTCAACCGGAGCCAACCGAACGCAAGACCACGCAGTGCAATGCAGTCTCAAGTGGAACTTGGGATGCATGAAATCCCAAGCACCCAGACGGGGTCGCACCCACCTTTACTTACCTTGACGCGCCCAGAATGAGGAGTGTAGAGGGAGAGGGAGAGAGGTCCTTTTATAGCAGGGGGAGACGCTAAGACCGACGCTAGTGCTAGCGAGGTAGCATATAGGATGAGTAGTCGGGTGGGGTCCCAGAGGGCATTGGAGGTGAATTTGGGAGGGTGTTGATGACGTCGGTTTGCGGCTGGGGCGGGTGGCTGCGCACTGACGATTGGGAGGCAGATGATCATTGGATCTAGACGAGAGACCACGACCACGCAACTCCAGATACCCCAATTGCTTTTCCACCACAAGGTACAAAGCCATTTCATAATGCTCACAGCGTCGGGGGCGGTGTCTAGTTCTCTAGCTGACGATGTACGAGGGTGTAGCAGCCCAACGCCTGTGACTTCAGACTCAGAAGCTCGTGATCCTTGTCCTACCTTTTTCTCTCGCCAGAAATATTCCTCCACCTCGGAATCGTTCCCTCCGTTCTACTCCGCCGTCAAATACGTATCGTCCAGTTTATTAGTCGCCTTCGCTACTCCATCTGTCGGCATCTCAATTTGTTGCATGTCCTGAATAACGGCTAGGAGCACGGAGGATATCACAAAAGCCCGTGTTGCTAGACCGTAGAAGGGCTACGATGCATACGAGAGCATTGCACGACCTCTCCTGACAAGATCATGAGGTTGGTAGGGGGGTTTTCCAGCATATGAATCAGAGTTGGCAACAATCAAGTCAATCAAGTCGGGGTGAATTGATTGATTGATTGACGGATCTGGTGGCTTTTGCTTGACTTGATTGACTTAATAGCAAAAATAAGGCTCGACTTATTAACTTGTTTGACTTGATTAATAACTGTACATATAATTTAGGCGTAGTAAATTAACTACCATATATCTTGTATATCGTCTCCAGCTCTTCGGGAGAGATAGCTTCGTTACGTGGACTTTTTGCTGCCGTCGTAGGCTTTAAGCCAAGGCGCTTCCAGCTACGTAGGCTTTGTAGAGCGGAGAGGAGATCTGCCTTCATACAAAGACGCCTCGTCTCCAGCAAATCGCCTAGCTCTGAGAAGGTCCTCTCACAGTTAGTGGCCGCCGCAGGGATGCTAAGGATTGTGAGGGCGAAGCGCGATAAGACGGGGTACTCGTCAGCCTTCCCCAGCCAGTATAGAATCGGGTCGCGCGCAAACAGGGACTCCTCTGGCACGGGTAACTCAATTATCCAGCGCTCAAACTCATCGCAACAATAGACTAGACGGGCGTTGTCACCTTGTAGGGTAGCTCTTATAAAATTAGACCAACTACTAGCTGGCCCAGTACGTGCCTTCTTCGCCGGAGGCTCTAAAGTACTAATAGGAGAGGCGGCCTCTTTAAACTCTGCCCACAAGCATTGAAAGCCAACGTGGCAATTATCTAGCCAGCCTTTGTATGTGTGAGGTCCTGCATAAGCCTTCTCACTATAATCAAGAGGCACAGCCCACACTTTATCCATGTAACTTTTCGTGCGTGGGTGGAGACGGCAGGCAGCGTAGTATGCCAGGGTATCCTTTAGCTTGCGCATATACTCAAGGATCTTCATATAAGCCATATTACAGGTAGCTTGTATATAATCCTCTAGGGCGTCAACATTAGTAAAGTCGACATTATTGTATTAAAACAGCATCTCATTAAGGGTGGTGGCAAGCCAATTAAGCGTAGGAAGCACCTCCCAGATAGCTCCTAACGTGCCAGCTACGCCCCTACCCTCCATACAGGTGGTAGCCTCTTTAAAGGGCTGTAGGATTTTTTAGTACTCTACAATTATCGCCTAATCCTTAGCAGAGAGGCCGTCTTCTTTAATAAACTAACGCTTCTTAAGATTAGGCAGTTAGGAGCGTTAACAGGTGCCCTGGCGACAATATTCAACAAGCTTGTGATTAATATAGTTGTTAAGAGGCATGCAGAGCTCGAGCGCGCGCGCAAAACAATTATAATAGGAGTTCCACCTTGTCTTTACTAGCTTAACGATCTCCAGCGTTTTAACTTTGCAATCTGCCTCTAATTAAGTGTTGCTAATTATCTGGCACTACTTAAGAAGCTATTAAGCCTGCGGAGTACAAATAGAGGCGATGACATCAATTAAGACGCCCAGAGGGCCAACCTTACGCCACTCATTGAGAAACGCCTCCTCCTCATCAAGATGCTCCTCCGCGTTCTTAAACGCCTCACAATCTTTGCTAAATATAATTTGCTAGGCGGCGAGGTTAATTATATAGCAGGCGCAGCATAGCTATCAAGAGCGGGCGTTAAAGTTATATTTAATGGCCAGGGCGTCAATTGTAGAGTCGTTATTAGTGGCGTTATCAAGGACAAAGTAACCCAAGTTGCAGGCGGAGATCTTAAAGCTCTTAAGCGTGGCATCAACAACAGCGGCAATATTAACGCCTATATGCTGGCCCATTAACAAGGGCAGGCCTAATACGTAATCGCGAGGCTTGCCGTCGCGATCGAGGTGGTGGACGCAGATACCTGTCAACGCCTACTTGCCGCCTATTGACGTCCAATTGTCGAAAGAGATGTGTATAGCTGATCGCGCGTCGCGTAGGTAATCAACAACAGCGGGTACGTACGACTCGTACTCCGCGATTATATAAGCTTGTAGGGTGTTATAGGATCTCTATAGCTCTGCCTCAGCCAGCGGGTTAGCCTGCCGTAACATAGCTCGAAAAGCGGCGCCCTTAATTACAGAGAGCGCCTAATTATTGGCCACCACCTAATTAAGCACTGATTATAGGAAACTTGTGCGCAAGAAGCTCTTTGCGATAAGGTTGGCGACGCCCTACGGTACACCAAGGCCTTTGTGATGTATGTGGGCGAGCAGAGAGGATTGCTAGGAGGGAGTCGTGACGCAGGAGGTGGCTTTTAGGCTGTTCTTCTCAATGCTGTGGCCAGCTTTACGCTCACCAAGATGGCGCCTAATTAACGTAGTTAATTAATCAGCGTAATAAAATCCGGCAGGGTGCTTATAACAGTGGCAATAGCGGCAGAGCCAGTACAGGCGTTGTTGCTTGCGGTGCCAGAGGCGATATCTGTGCCGCCAAACCCAGCTCTTTCGACTGCGCTTTGCACCATAAGCTAGCTTATAATAATCTAATAGGCGTACCTATTCAATGCCCTCGTAATTGTCATTGTTGTCCTCTATATTAGTGGCGGATGGGGTGCCCACAGAGCTTTCGGCGTCAAGCTCTAACGGCGCGTTGGTGGCTACATTAGTGGCACCATCTTCAGGAGGGGTTTGTGACGCCGTGCTTTCAAGCCGCTGGCTAAAAACTTGAGAGAGGTTACTATTCATGCCTTCTAGGCGATCGGGCGACGCCATATTAATAGAGGAGGGCGTTGGTAGAGCAAGAGAGGTGGTGGGTAAGTAGGTAAGTTAGATAGGTGGTGGGAGATAAGGAAACTCAGAAATACGGCGCTAAGCCTAGATAGGCAACTATCTCAGGTAAAGTCCGTTAACTCCGAGTTGCCTTATACTCTAAGGATCCAGTATTCTACAATAAACCCCTAAGATCCTAGGGATTCAAGTCTATCAATCAAGTCAATCAAGTCGGCAGGATTTGCTTGATTGACTTGCTAAATTTCGCCTCCCTGATTGACTTAATTAACTTGATACAATCAAGTCAATCAAGTCAAGTTATCAAGTCGACTTGATTGTTGCCAACTCTGATATGAATATAGTAAATGGGTATAGAAATTGCCGGATTTGATGACAATTGAGTCGGGTCTACCTTATGTAGAATGCGAGGATAACTGTGTGTGAGATAGAGGACCTAGATTGTCTTCGACCAGATGGGATGCGCTTCCGTGTCTGTGGGTTTTTGGTTTGGCAAAGACGATGGAGAAGATCCGCCAACGCGGGCGGATGAATAAAAGGGCAATTTACGTATGATGGCCCACGTCAACGAAGTTATTACATTATTGTAAATTTGTCTAATAACGCTATGCCCTGCATAAGAGTTTCGCCTTCTTCGCTATTCTGTGTGTATATATGTATCAACAGGATACAGTTGTTAGTCTTGCAGATTTATGCGACTGTATATTTTATTGCCGTATCATAATCAGTGATAGATGATAAAAGGCACGTAGTATTACTTTTTGGGATGAAGAAAAGGATAGATTGGAAAATTACATTTGAGGTTACACAAGTTGAGTATCTACGAGGTTTTACTAAGAGGGGTGGAAACTGATCTTATAATTTACACTAAATTTTATATTCATTCCTCCTACCATACCCTAACCTTGACTATGTCTTGAAATTTGTTGCCCTTAGAATGGTTCGACTCGAAGTCTTCCCTTCTGGGCATTGCAAATCTCGTCCGCCCCTCGACGCGACTCTCTGGTCGGGATCATTTTGTTTTCCCACGGATGGCTGTCTCTGACAAGCCTGATTTATCCGTCGGTTGATCCGGTGTTGCTGAGCCCGTAGCTCGCAACCAATTTGATTCTGACGCCAGTCAGAATTCTCCCCGATCGAGAAGCGTTGCCAGTTCAGGTCAGACAGTCGCCCACATTCGCAGAGTATATCCCTGAATGTGATGGTTGTCCCAAACCATCGGCGCAGCTTCCCTGCACGATGCGTTCGGCCACAAGGACAGACCATGCCGTAAGGTACTTCCTCACGGCTTGGGAACGATGGCACGGAAACTTCGTGCTGGGCTTCCGCCACTTCAACGCCTAGAATTTGCGTGGAGTAGTCATCCTTGTCGTGGACGTGGTTGCAACGACCACACGTCAGACGATCAAATGGATGCGGACCAGTGCTGGACTTCATGTGGTTCTGATGTCCGCAGGGGTAGCACCACCAGGCACCATCGTACTTGTCATACAAGAAGCTATTGGTGTTCTGGATATGCTGCAGGAGAGGTTCCAATTCGGTAGGAGGATCTGGGCGGGGGCAACTGCTGACGCTACCGGAAGTCGCACGCCTATTCGACTGTTGGCGTAAGAGTTTGAAGACAATTTTTATGATCGAAGTTGAGTCGAATTTGGTAAAAGATTATGTTGATGTTTCTGGAGAACAAGTCCAGGGAAGTTTTCAAACGAAATTATATATTGCCCGCGACCTGTTCCTCAGGGCTCGAAGGGTGTGCACATGGCGTAGCGAATGCTTTCAAAGAGCATTCACAATATCGATCGATGTAGATGTATAATGTGTAGGAGTTGTGGCAAAATACCGATAAGTGGGTTTTGGTCGAAGGAGAACCTTGGAAATCGACTCTGTAAAAGCTCTATCGAAATGTTGGGTTAGTGAGGGTTCTCACATCGTAGGATTTCATTGGCACTGGAATCATTACTTACAAATGGGTATAATTGGTCTATATCTTTACTACATGGCATCGCGAACACAGCGTCCAGCGCTTTGTTCAATCGCATGCCATGCCATTCTACCAGCATCGTTTTTCTCATTGCGCCCTGGTTGGCTGAACATTCTTGTCCGGCATCCCACTCAGTCAACCAAACGGTAGGCACGCACAGCACGCTCCTCTACCGCTCGATTCCAGCACTTGGCGCGGTCGCCATGCCAGTTGAATGGCTTCCCGATTGAGAACCGGTGCCATCGCGTCGAGGAAACGAATCCACACTGGCAAGGGACGCCGTTGAAGCGCACAGTTGATCTGTCAATGTAATCAGCTCGAAGGCTCATGGAACAATGGGGACAGATCATACCATAAGGGGCATTTGTCCCTTTGAACTTCGGGACAGAGACCAGCTCTGTCTCGCCAAACTGCTCACCAGTTTGACCCAGGACATCTGTGGTGCAACAGTCACAACAGAGCATCCGATCACATCGGCCGCACTTCATCTTTCCGAAGGGGGTCCGGCCCTTGCGGAGTGTGACAACATTCTCGCGTCGGCAGTAACAGCAGTACCAAGCACCATCCGAGTTCTGGTGGGTGGACTGCTTCTCAAGGTTCTGTGTGCTGCCATATTGCGACTGGAACTCTGGCGGCACTGGCTGCCGACAGAGTTGAGGTCGTGCCGGACGACGGTCGCTGTCGAATCCACGGGACGTTGAGATCTTGGTCTCTGGGCTACTTCCGCAGAAAATAATGCATACGTTTTGACCCATGACGTTCATTTGTTGACTTGTTTGTATGAGAGTATATACTTTCTATCAACGAATCTTTTTTCTGAAGAACACAGAGAGGATGGTGTGGAGTTTAAGTAGAGCCCAGCATCTCCCTCGTTCAATCATGGTACGTAAATGATGCAAGACATCGTATGAGAACACCGCTCATGATTGTGCACAATGTTGATGGTGTCTCACCAATAGTCAAACGTCTCAGATTTGTGCAGTTTGCCGTCACGATTGAGACCAAGACGTATTTGTACAATGTTGGCAATGACTCAGAGTAGTCAAACGTCTCAGATTTGTGCAGTTTACCAGCACAATGAGACAGCACGCAAATAGCCAATCCAGGAAAGATTCCCTACTCTACCATTCTACGTCATGTATCGTTCAACCAGATGCGCTGACCAGTATGCTGGTATTTGTCCTCAAGATTGCTCGGGGGTGTGCGGACACTCCTCAAAGTCGACTTTCTCCAGGGTTTGCGGACACTCCTCAAGGTAGACTTTATCCATCCACTTCTCTCCCTTGTATTCATCCAGCGGATTCTTCTTACCAGCCGGCATCTGGAATCTATTTCTCATTAGCAACCTTCCTACATTGACAAGGAACGCTATTGGGGTACTCACGCAAAGTACACGTTCTTGTAGTATGGACTCCATTTGAGAGTGCGGCCGCTCTCTCGGACGATCTCTTTGAGCTTTTCGTGAAGTTCTTGTTGTTCGTTCTTGTCGACCGGGGTCATGTCGTCGGTGCTGATAATGACGACCTGTGCATGTTTGTTAGAAAGGGTTCAGAAAAGGGAAGGATGCGACTTACAATGACTGTGTAGCCGCGCGGGTCGTTGCGAACGTCGCAGTCGGGGTCGGGGTCTTCAAGGCGGTGCAGGATGCGGGCTTCCTCTGCGATATCCATGGCTTCTCCGGCCATGGTGCTGCAAATAAAGGAATATATTTGCTGTCTTGGACTGACGGTGATGGTGAACGATATCGGGTCGGCGGCGTATATTTACGGATCGGGTAACGTCACGTGTCTGAAAGACGAAGTGAAGCTGGTCGTCTAGACAATTATTTAAGTGAATTTGGAGAAAATTTACGTCACACTGTCGCGTAACTAAGAACTTCCACAAACTTGTACCTTTGCCCAGGTGACCCAACGTTCAGGTGAGATTAGTGTTCCGAAGATTCGTTGATACACCCAGGTAGTTGTTCTTTTGCGCGTCATGTTTCGGTGAATTGACGGAGCGGAAAGGTGCAAGCCTTTGCTGGCAGTTCCAAAAGACTCATTAAAGCCGGGCCCAATCTATGTTGTAAGGTCTCGCATATCGTCCAGCAAACTTTAAATGTCCGTCGCGATGTACACCATATCTCCACCGCGCACATCAAAGCCGCCCAATGGGCGAACAAGATCATTGCCCTGCTATCCCCGCTCTCCAACAACTCGACGAAACGAAGGTCGACACCGCCGAGAGCATTGGCATATAAGTGAATATACTGCACTCTAGGAGCCCGAGCTACAAGTGGTGCCAATTGCTCCCAAAAGTTGAAGTAGGGGTTGTTGTCAGACTTGCTATCCTGGGTTATTCCACAGAAGTGGGCGAGCTGCCAATCGAGGTCGTTGCATGGCAGCTCAACAACCGATCTCGTCTTCGTAGAGATAAACATTGGTTGCCATATGCTATCAGGATGGTACGGCTTTGTACGCACTATGAGGTCCGTGAGGCCTATCTGAAAGCGAAGCCAGTTCCATCTTAACCCGTCGATTGTTGTCCTCTCCTGTTCAGCGCCCGTATAGTCTTCTGCACAAAAAGCCAGGCAGTTGAGGAGCGTGGAGGTTGTGAGTACCGAATCCGCTTCCTTCGCACCGTTGATGGACACGATAGCCTGGCGGAGACCGCGAGTAGCAAGCTGGCAGTGAAACGCTTCAGGCATCCTATAATAGCGCGCATCGATACCCAGGTGCTGTAGGTGGCAAGCAGATACGGCGATCATGGCATGCATGATGAACGGGTAATCTTTCGCGAGCTCAAAAGCTTGGCTGTAGTATATTCCTTCTACACCAGGGAGTTCAAAGTGCTGGTGTGCGGTCCGCACAAAACGATCTATCAAGTAAAGGTCGTACTTGGTATATGTGTCGTTGCTTGCTAATGCTGCCGGTGTGCGCGGACCGGGCCACATGGAGGAAGGGATGGCAGGTGCAGGACGTAATGTCAGAGTTCTCCGAGATCTTAATGATTGGCTGATGTTTGGGTAAACACACGAGGAATCTTTCTGCAGGCATAGCGAGCAGACGGGCTTGCGTTCATCACAATGAAAGTCGTTAGTCTCACAGCGGATCCATCTATATTGTGAGCGTTGATGAGTATAGCAAAGTCAAGGTTGAACTTAGTATAATAATAAAAAAAAGGATCGTCTTGTTATCAAGAGAAATTAAAGAATAGACCAATTCGATCTAAGTTCTCAGCTACCAAGTTGAAATGCTCTATCTGATAGCAGATGTGTTGTATTAAACTATGTAGGTAGTCCTCCTTATATAGTACTATAGGAGGTTTGCTATACTAATTGCTACTTACACATAATTACTTATTTGCTACATTTACAAGCTGTTTTCGTCTAATTGTAGGGTCAGGTGGAACAATCGTCAACACTGGATAGGTTGCTATCCAAATAGTAGTTGTCTGTTAGAGGCATGCCAGCGCACACTACTAGCTTTTGATATTGCTATAGCTCCATTTACTAGTAAAGTATAAGATAGAGTTATATATAATAGAAGTATAGTTGTGTTAAACTTTAGTTCGGCTCCTTGTGAGTCACATATCGCCCGAAAAAAACATGTTGGTTGTCACAATAGTCTCACAGCACCTTCATCCGAATCTACACAGTATGTGAACAGTGCGCTTGAATCCTCTCGTGGATGTCCTTTGACCTGTTCGCCAGCCGTAGACTACCGCGCTCGCCAAATGAGGAAGGTAATTGAAACGCACGGTACCTTCTTGCGTCGTCGCTTGCAGTTCTCGCATCCAAGCTTCGATTTCGTATGCGTTCTTCTTGACCAACTATGTTCCAGTATCCCGTCTCCTGAAGCTCCTGACGAGACAGGCACAGGCGTCGCGAGAGGCCGAACGCGAAAAGTATGTAGTGAGGTCTCCATCATCCGCATATGGAAATCAGCGTATTCGGTACCGAGTTCATTTTGAGAACGAGCATGATTGCGGATCGCCTGCGGCTTTATGAAGTGGAGCGACGGTGGTCATTGCAGTCGGAGGCGGTGCGGCGATCTTCGTCGTGACCGGAAGGTATGCCAAGGTCGCAACGAGGTTGAAGGTGCAGCTGAAGTCGGGAGGGGAAGCCGATTGGGTGGGTCTTCGTATTTTGGACCCTGGCTTAGCCGTTTGCTCCCTCGCGCCCCGCCTTGTCTGTCAATCGTGACTTCGCCGATGATATTGATTCAACAGTATTCTGACTTTTTCGCAATCTCAAGCCGTTCATGTAAAGGCAGCCTACAAATACACGGACTTTTCGATCTTTTACGATGTGTAGCTCGCCACACCCAGGTGGCTAGCGAGGCAATCCACAGGTTTGCAATCGCATGAAAATAGCCCCGCAAGATCATCAACCATTCGCCACCCTGAATTGGTTCATAATCCAGGCTTTACTGACCGTGTCTACGTAGGTGGTAAGCTACATCGATGATGTCCCGACCCGAATTGACACTACCTCCACCGGCACCCAGCTTCTCGACTAGCTAGTACAGCAACAATAATAATAGCCACCCCACCCCACCTGCGACTGGGAAGAAGCGCTGTCGACAGGCCAGAAACTACTTTGGCGTCAGTCAAGTAATACAAGAGAGCCGCACTTCGTGGGAAATAGACTGTATCTCTTCGGTGCCGGTTGACATGTCTTTTTCGCCAACCAATACATCAACTCAACGCTCGAAAAACTGTCTCTACTGGATCAAGCGGAACAATAAGGCATGCGGAAGGAGGGCAATAAGTTTCTAGTGTTTGGTGGTTGCGGGATATTCATACGCTTTCTGTGGCAAGGACTGGGCTTCGTTCGCATGATTGCGCACACATGTACTGCCGAGCGCTGCATCTGATGGATCGGTTTATCATTGCTGCGCACAATTTAAGGTACCAATGCGTGCCTCAAACTAAGGGAAGGACGGACTCAGTGACCTGGCAGGCCGCCAAAGCTCGAAGACCACTTGGAAGGCATTGTTGGGAGTGTGGGATGCACTCGCGGCATTATAATAGATGAAGAAGTATGGTTTTCAGCATTAGGCAGCGTGCTGGGGCGCGCATCGTACTGTGGAAATTTGCTCAGTGGAGAGGGGATCTCAAGCTGCTGTTCGATCAAGCTTTTAGTTTCCGCGCCTGCTATGCCCTTCAGAGTCTCGGCTGGACTCCAGCCGCACCTGACTTTGTCCTCAATGCCACTGAATACGATCACATAGAATGCTTGAGCTGGATTTTGGGACTGACTCTACACAATGCGAATAAATTGATTATGAAACAGAGCTCGCTCCTAGGTTTCAGCGCAGACTAGAGTTGATTAATTGTCTGCGGGTATCTCGACGGAAGGCTAGGCGTTTGAGTCTGTATAAGCTGGCGGTCAGTGATGCACGTATATCAATACTTTGGCAACGGATCCTAAATACAGGGTGCACCCCAATCATGAAATAGTCTAATTTTTCTTTTTACCCCAGCTTGACGTGCAAATTCACAAAAAAAGACGCAGTGGCAATATGCTGCAGAATCCCGTCAACGTGATCAACTCGGAGCCTATTATTCTTTCACCCTCGTGACTCACACACAACCAAACCCAAAAAAATAAAGTGCAACAACCTTGTAATACTGCTGTAATCGAACAGACGCAAAAAAACAAGCTCCGCCGAGCGCCGCGTCGATTTTGTGCTGATGAAAGAGAAAGAGAAATTGGACTTACCTTCAAATCCAAAGCGCCACCTGCTCAGTCGCCGGCCTGGGTACCATTGACGAGAGATAAAGTTAAATTTAAAATATATATAGTAGATTATACAGTGTGGGCGAGTAGTTAATCACTGTTGGTGGGCCAGTGACGAGGGCGACGTCACCACGGGAGTGAGGGGCACACGAAACGCAATTTTACTTTTGTTTACGCGTAGTTTTTCACTACGCCGACGAGACTACCGCTACCTGCGCGCCGAAGACTGTTTCCTGTCAATTGCAAGTGCCTTACTGCCCAGGTATGCTCCCCAGCCAAAGCCCCTCTCAACCCACCCCCGAACTCTCCACCCAACCGCCGGGCCCACCCACAACATGTTCTATCCACAACACCACCACAGACGCCACCACGGATGAACCAAAACCTCCAGCAAACTAGCACACCAGCTACGCTGCCTCGAGCAGTTCAGCATCCGTACATGCGAAATACAATCGGGTACCCCTACTATGATATCTTGTCACCTCCCCGCCGCTATCGGCATCCTCGCCCAACAGAACCTTGACAACCTGCAAACACAAGATCCGGCACCGGATCCGCAGACATACTCTCCCTCCGGTGCGTCCGCGTGTACAGCGCGACCTACTCACCGCCTTATCGAGCACCTGCTCCCCGGCCTGCAGCCTGATGCAGGCCATGTCAACCAGCCTCGACCCCCGCCATCTACTGAATAGCATGGAGTATCGTACGCTTGAATACACATCTCCTCGAAGGATGGCATCCATGGCGGGCCTTGGTGACTGGGATAGGATACCTCCGCTGCCTCCGCGAGCACCTTGAGGCCTTACGGGCACGCCATCTTCTCGCCTCATACATCCGCGCTACGAGCGAAAAGTTGCGCGACATGCAATACACAGCTCTGGGACAATCAGCATACCGTCGACTTCAGCGACAAGAGCTTGCTACGATAGCACGACAAGGCAATCTCCGCATTGAACATTCCCGAGGTTGTTCGCAAAACACATGACAAGGGCCCAACTTGCTAGGAGGTGAATAATTGCCGCTCTGGCTTACCCTCGGGAGATGCTCGCTGCTTCTGCTACCATTCATTTTTCACGGGGAGGAATACCGCCACGGCCGACGACGAGATGCGCGAAGATATCGTTCCCCAATTGCGCGCCCGACAACAGCTATTCAAGAAGTTGCATACTGAGGGTGGATGGACACAAGGATTGGCGCACGGTCAGGGGTGCTGGGCATACGAGCAAGCTGCTGGATCTTCTGCCGCGTGCCTCGAGGCCGGAGAAGATGCCGGTTGTGAGCACTGGCTTGGTGAACTCTGCACTATCTCTTTGATACGTAGGTATTCGCCATTGCCTTATGTACGCTGTCGGGTGCGCGGTTCCTCTGGTTGACTGGAAACTCCACGCTGGCTGAGATAGGGACTGGTTCTGGTGTTGGTCTTGTTGGCCAAAAAGTATACGTCAAGAAGCATGGTGTATCTGACATGGGCATGCCGATGAAGAAGCTCTTAGCTGGTTATGGGCTTCGGCGCATAAGACCGCAGTGATATATGAACGTACGTCTCCTCTCATGGATTGGAATCAGGATCGTCCTTCCAAATTCTTTTCGTTCACGTATCGTCGTCCCCGACTGTGTCAATGAGACAACTAGGCGCGTGGCGAGGACTCTCACACACGCTCCGCACGCCGGCCTACCGGCTCAGACGCATATACATGTGCATAGATAGCACCTCTGTTATATGGTGCATCAGAGGCAACCCGTCCCCCTCCTCGCAGTGGGCGTTCGTTAGGTGCCAAGAGACAATTGAGAACCTGGACATTACTGTCCGGTGGTCCCCAGGACACTGCAATATAGAGGGAAACGAACGGGCAGACCAGCTAGCAGACAACGCGGCAAGGACCCCTAAACCTCCACACGGCATGGCAACTAAACCCACGGCCTCAGGCCTTAAGTCAGACGTTCGCGCCCTTACTAGGAGCGCAGAGATGGACTGGTGGCGCAAGCACACACCGAATCTGTCCAGGTGGTACATGCAGTGGGACCTCAAGTATCGCCCTGCAAAACAGCCAAAGGAGCTCACCCTCCAACGACCGACGCTTGCAAAGCTACTGTCCATGCGCACCCGCCATAGACACTACGCTTAGTACCACAAGAAGTTCAAACACAACAACGCAGTCACGGGATGCTCCTGCGGGGCAGACCTCGCGCCAGACCACATAGTCCACTGCCCACGAGCGGTCCAGAAGTTCCGCTACTGGCCGAAACAACCCCCTCTCCCTCCTAGCACCACACGGGAGGGCGTTGAATACTTAAAGACCCTTAACCCTGAAGATTTTCAACTCTTGCTAGAGCTTGCCAACCCCACTAACACTAACAAATAAATGTTAGTTCTATAGACTGCCTACTAAGCCACAGATGCTGGCGGGCGCGACAATAACCTGGGACAGCTCCTCCGGCGTCGACTCTGTCTAAGCTCCCAGCAGGGGTACCTCTCATCCTGACATCTTGCCACACGAGGCAACCTCCCCTACGCTCTCCTACTCTCCTTACCTCTCCTTACTGTCTACACGATCCTTACCTTTCCTATACTAGTTTTACGCTAAGGTCTTGGCACTTTTCAACACAGCTTTGGGGCAGCCGAAGCTGCCCTGCTTTGGATTGTTATATGTATAATAGCTACACCCCGACATCTCAGCCTATAGGCATGAAGACACGGATTCAGCCCCCGCACGGAGGGGGGCGGACTCTTACGAGCCGCTGCAAGAGACGGCAATAGCTTATAGCATGAATCGCCTTTACCATCTGGCTGGCCCCAGATGGCTACTCGGCGCGTCCCCATGCCCCATGGGAGGCTAGAACCTAGGTTCCTGGACGTTAATCAATACTACTACTACTACTACTCAATGAGACAACTTTGCGCAAAGCTGAGCTTCTGCTATTGGCCATCTATATCCTCTCACAGATCAGCATCTGCATCAGCCATCGAGCTTGAGCCAGACTATCATATTTCTCCCATCTCAAAATACCACGTACGCCCTCCAGTTATCTCCCTACATCATTCTAGCCCACAGACAAGCGCCCAGCGTTAGTCTTCAATATCCTCCTCCCCGTCGGGAGCCATCGACATCAATCAGGCCGCCCTCCTCGCAACAATGGACCTCAAAGCCAACGGCACATCCTTAACAATCACGCCGGGGATGCCCAATTTTTGCATCCCCACGGGCAACGCTCCCTCCGCGTCGCTCGCCGTCTTCATCTCCCACTTGCTGACCACCTTCCCTTCTAGCTCGATCTTGCTCACTTTCTCTAGGCTGACGTATTTCCCTTCTACGAGCTTCCTCCCGTCTTGCTTCTTTTGGAAAGAGGATGCTACGTCCGGGCACCTGTAGGTGAGCTTTCCTGAGGAAGTGTGGACGTGGCTGCGGTCCTTGATGGTGGAAGGGAAGGTAGAAAGGTTGATGGGTAATTGGAGGTCTATCGATTCTGCGAGAGCGGCGGGCGAAGGGGAAGTTGGAATAAATGATACAAGGAGGACGTTGAAGACGCGGTCGTTAAGAAGAAAAGAGCCGGGCATACAGTGGTGCATTTGCGTTACTATGCCCATCAGCAAAAGACTCGCAACCCAGCATCGTCGCCAACGCTCCAAAGCTGGGAAGATGCCAGCAGTGGCGTTACTTACTTCTCATCTCGACCTCCTTCACACCCTCAATTGCCTCTTCAACAGCCCACTCCAGCACCGTATTAACATCGTATATCGCGGGCGTATACTCCATCTCATTCCTTTCATGGTCCTTCCTCACCACCTTATCCAGCTCCTCAAACGCCACCGGCTTCCCCTCTTCATGCAGACTCCTCCTCGCAAACCACAACCCGCCATCCTCAGTCTTTTTCTTCAGTTTCTCGACGACCACAGGATACACCGTCCCAGCAGCCTCGACACTCTCCTTCACAACTCCCGTCTTCTGAAACGCGCTGAAATCCTCTCCATTCGCTTCTCGCAAGCATTGAGCGAGAAAGGACGCGACCGATGGCGCATTCTCTTGATGCGCTTCTAATTCGGGATGCCGCGGAACGTGGTCAACTGAAAGCGGGACAAGCTGCAACAGCGTCCGCGTCCGCTCCGCTCCACCCTCTGCGTGTCCTCCCATGCCTTCCTCCTGTTGCCTAGCGGGCTGCTTCGAAGATTCCTCGCTCTTGGCGACGTTGTGTGCTGGGTTTGGTGCGAGGTTGGGGTGCACGAGTGGAGTGCAGACTGCAGTCTAGAACTTCAATGTTGCCCAAAGAAGCGGCACGCTTGCGTGTCTTGGCCATATGCGCTTAGTTGCACGGAAGGAGCCGCGAAGCTTTACGCCGTCCGAATTTGTATTACTGTCGTGCATGCGGGTCGTCTGCATAAGCGCGAGATGCTTCGCGGGTATGGATGTGGCTGTGGATCGAGTATTGTGGTGTCAGCGCACGAGGCGATACCCGTGTGCTACGGTGGGATTGAAGAGATGGCTGTGCTCCCATAATCGCCGATGTTGTAGGTCCTGGTTCTTTCTGAAACAAGACATGTTCAAGCGCTGATCTGCCGCTCACCTTGATCGCTAAGGCGAGTTGCACGCCGATCACACCAATCCAACAACAGTGGCAATATATAATTAAGTACTAACTCATCAGCCTCACGAATGCTTTCAAACTCTACTCTCTATTTCGTAATACACATGCATAGCCACTCCCCACAGCCCCTCATGCCACGCGCGTGGCAGGTCACTCCACCGCGGTCCGGCACGCGACGATATATAACACCTAAAGCAACCTATTACCATCTCCCTTTGTTGCCGATGCGTACTGACAATTCCGCATGCCTCCACGATCCAGAACCACTTGGCACTCCCGGTTCCGCATGACCAAAATTGCATGATCCCCGCTCGACATTGGTATCGGGTGGCGATGGTAATTCAGCCTTGCATAGACAGGGCTTCGCACTGAACAGCGATCAACAGGTCCACCATTCGGCCGTTGACCACCTCCTAAAAGCTTGTATTGACGGCACCTCCTCGATTCGATGAGGCTTGCTCTCGATACGAGTTTCTTTTGCAAAACGGATGCCGACATGTCGATCTGTCAATCTGGCGTGCTTCGTACACACAGTTGATAAGCTGTTTTGCATCGCCCATAGTGATCACTCGAGTCACAGTGTTCAAGGGCTCACGCCACGGAGGCCCATCGTAGTGGCCGTTGGACGCACGTAGAGAGTCCAGACCATCTCCAACGCTGTTGCCGCCGGATGGCGGACGGGTGTCAAACCGAGATCAGCGTCCGATTGGCCAAGTGTAGACACATCTGTTTTTCAACACCAAACGGAACCCCGTGAGCCCCGTGAGCACAGCGGTGAGAAGCGAGCGATCTAGAGCACTCCAGAACATTTTTTGAAAGGTTCAAGGTTCAAACAGGGCAGGGACATGTCGTTGAGGCGACCCATACGCCGGCAATTTTGGCATATCCGATCTACGTAGGATATATGCTAGCTAGGTAGGTAAAAAGCTGAAGCCTGAAGGCAGTGGGCGATTGCCGAGCTATCGCCATAGAGCAGCAACAGCCACCACAGATGCCCATGCTTGAAGAATATGACCGGGTTATGAGCGTCCTTTGAGGCGCACCGCTTGTAGCTCCCGAATAGAGAGGACAATCGTCCGATGGTCCACAATAGATCAAACCATGTATTGGAAAAGAAGACGGATTCAAATTTTGTTACTCGGCTCCCAATTGTGTATATGTGCAGGAAATGCATTGATCTCGTCGTTTGAAGGAATCGCATGAAGCGATCGTTGACATCTGCGCCGCGTCGCAAAGAAGCATGTATGTACGAAATCATAGTTGAGAAGACCAATCGCTTTCCGCAAGCCGACACCAGAAGTGTCATGTCTAAAAACATGACGTCTATTGTGAGCTCCAATGGAATTCTGTAAGCGAGTACCTGAAATATTCTGACAACGGAGCTTCGGCGCCTGCTTCGTTGGAGTATGTAGAAAGTCGGTGACCCTGAGCATGGCTTGTCATCCTGCTTCAAGGCCTTGGGTATAAAAACATTCCAAAGCTCATGGATAGCCATCCTTTTCCATGTCCATATCCATATCATCCGCGTCAGCCACTCTGGCTAGCTCTCCAGCTCTTATTAGTGCGGCGAGGGAGGAATTCGGTCGGTAATCTGAATAGGGTTGGGTAGCATTTGTTGGGATAGGTGGGCGGTCGAGAGGTGACGGAGCAGCCGTCATGCTAGGTACGGGTTGTGGGAGGTAACGCATAGATTTCGCAGCGTCGCTGATCGGCGGCGTTTGTGCAGGATAACCTGTGCTATAACCGGTGTTTCCGCTGTCGGACGACAGCGTCGTGTCTTCACGGGTCAGCGGTGGAAGTCGATGCAGTTCTCGTGTAGACCTTCGGGACGGAAGCTCAATTGGTGCCTGGTAGTGGGAGCTGTAAGTTGCAGGAGGTGGTGTCGTTGATGGCGGATGGGATGGGGGGTGGCCTAGCGCAGGATAGGGATATGGTAAGCTCGCGTCCGACTGTCCTCGCGCCTCCCTAGCTATAGCGCTCGAATTAGGTTCGAAGGAAGTCTCCATGTGAAGAGTTGGTGGACGCGGTGATGCAGAGATAGGAGAGTAATGCTCAGCCATCAGCGGCGAGCGGGCATGGACAGCAGGTGATGTTGGTTTAGGCGGAAGCGATGGCCCAGGGGGTAGTCTTGCCGGGCCTACTGGAGGGCTTGGATCAGACTGAGCTGAACTGATCCTTCTGCCTAGAGCACGCTCAGCCTGCTCATAACTACTGCTCCGGTTTGACATTGCCGTCTCTCTCTCTAGCTTTGAGCGCTTGGCTTCTGCCTCTGTCACCACGTGTTACGAATGGGCGAAGGAGGGCACGGATTGACTTACCCTTGGGTGGTGCTGCATGCTTGGCTTTGAATTCATCCAGATACTTCTGGTAAATTTCATACTGCGGCGTCTTCTTGTACTCGGCCAGCTCGGCGTAGTACTTTTCTTTCGCTGCACTAGCCTGTCGTTCGCAGGATTCTCGTGCATCAGCAGGTAAGACTTGCCACCTTTCGCCGACCACTTTCGCAATCTCGGTGAAGGATAGGTCCTGTCCTTTTAGAGTCTCTCTCACCTCTGGCGGGGGTTAGCTAAGTCATGCTTGGACGAGGGCTGCTTACGATTGGAGAATATGACATAAGCAGACGGAGGCCGTTCTGGTGCATGTTCATCTGGCTGAGCACGGTTAGAAGCAATCCAAGGTGTGCGAAACTGTACTGCAAAGACACGTGATGGGGGTATCAAAACTGACTTTGGGGTGCCGTCTATACTTCCTCTTCGTACTAGGAGCAGCGCCCGTTGCTGTCGGTTCGCCCTGCCTGGCTTTGACTTCTGTCGCCGAGTCGTCGGAGCGATAGCCGTCGATGCTCCCAGCCTTTCCAAGTGCTGTTGGTAATGGGCGATCTGCAGACTGTCCACGCGATTCTGCGATGGCCCGTTGAAGTTTCTACTGGGTTGTCAGAGGCCACGTCCATCAGCCGTTGAGGCGCATTCGGAAGCAACGTACCCTTCGATGTCCGAGCTTGACGCCAAGCGAGCTCCTGTTTCCCGTGAGACTAGCACTACCGTCACGGACAATCTAGGACTCACAGGTCTGATTCGGTGATGTCGAGTACGGTATTCCAAGTGTCGAAGCCCTCAGACACGAACGCGTCTAGGTATTGGGACAGTCCCAATCGCGCCAGCCGCTCTCCTAGTTCGCTCATGTAGAGAGGATCTCGGTGCCAAAGCAAGCCGTGGCAGAGTAAAAAAGGCGTCGTGCTTCGTTTGAGCAAGTGTTTGGGCGGCGTGATTGGCGGCGCCGGGATCTGATGGTGACCCAAGGGAGAAATATGGATAGAGGGTCGGATAGTATTAAGCCACCAGGGACGGCGTGTTTCGGACGGGCGCTCGAGTGATGGAGCGTCGAGTATGCAAGACAGAGCGAAAAAGGCAATGTAGACTTTGGTATGGGTTCTTGGTTGGCAGGCGCAATATGGCGGCCAGGTGGGCGGTACGCAAAATTGGGATTGTGTTCAAGTGTTGCAGGGCGCAAAGCGCAAGAAGAGTAAGTATGGTGGTGGATGGAGGTCTAGTGCTCGTCCATGGAAGGAGTGGCACGCAACGTGGGTGTGGGGAATTCTCGCCCGATCAATCTGAACAGGGCTGTCTAAGAATGTTACGATACAGTATCGCGATTACGGTGCTTTCCGCGCTGAGAGCGAGGCGAAGGATGCTAACGCAGGCACGCCGTGTAGCGGCCAGTGTGGTTCAAGACGGGACCAAACGGCATTGGACGCGTCCAGGACGGGCATGCACGGCGAAGGGCGGTGGACCATAGGCTCACACGAGGGTGGGAAGTGGAGGGGAGAACCAGAACGCGGGGCCCTGCGATAACCTTGGATGCGGAACAGGCCTAGGAGAGTCGGCGTGGTGCGGCCATGGCAGAGGCGAATGCGGCGTTGCAGTATTATTACAGGAGGGGCGAGGGCATGGTGGACGGGGAGAGGAATTTTGTGATGAAAGTGGCCAACAGCCAGAAGGCGACAAGCTGTGAGGTTAGAGCGACAGATCGGCCGGCGCCCTGGCACTCGGCGAGGCTTCGTCGAGGAGGGCAGCACCCGGCACAGAAAAGCAGTTGACGTGAGGCCTGCGAAGTCGAGAGTGCTGAGGATCGAGACAAAGGACGCGATCGGTCGCTGGTGCGTAGCGTGATGCAGGGCTCAGCCAACAGTTTCCGGAAAGGCGCACGCCGGCGTGCCTCTGCCGGACGGATCTTTTGCCAGCGGCGAGCGCGAAACGCGAAACGGCACAGACACGGCCAAGGCGAGCCGGGCGGAAACGGCTGGTGCAGGCGCAATCCAGGGCCGGGACGGGCAAGAGGAGAATGGAATGCCAATTGGCAGTGATGAAGGAATGGCGCGAGGAAGCTCAGTGGCGCCTAACTCAGGGCTTCAGTGGTGCGTAGATGGTAGGCATCCAAACCGAGGCACTACGGCAAAAGGGCACCTTTCACGTAGCTATTCCCTTCCAAGCGTTAAGCGAGCGATTCCGGAGAATTGACCGCAACCTGCTGTGTGTATGTGGCATGTGGGCATGCGGGTCCGCACGCACACAACGTGAGACGGCGAAGCTTTGTGTGCAAGCCGATACAGGCGATCGGCGCTGTCTCCAGGGCGGGGTGGAAGCTCTGGGCATGTCTTCCTCCGCCGCAGAGGGCATGCCGGCCAATGGCCCAACGAAGCTACATACATGTATGAGAGCGCACAAGCGGAGCGGAACACTCATGTGGGATGATGCTAGTGTGGACCGTGGGTGGGAAGTTGCAGCAATCACTTCTCAATACTGCAGCGTCAGAGGCTCATACCTGTGAATTGGCCATTTGAATCTTCGATGAACCCGCATGGGATTCTCAAAAGCCGGCCCACCTGTCTGGGCTATGTCGCGTGCCTGCAGATGGCGCCTCGCCGGCCAAGTATTGAATGATGCATGCGGAACGCACACGGACCGTCATCGAGAGCGCTGACAACTGTGCTCCAATCGCGGCCACACCCTCGCCCTTCTCCCGGCGCCGTCATCGTGATGTTCATCGTCAGAGGGAGCAAAACTGCAAGCTACGTGGTAGACATTTGTATTGGCTGGGGCAATTGGCCGGCCACGTGACGGTGAATCGGCCTCGTCTATCAAGGCTATCGCTATCTCAACTGTCGGAGGAGCGAGAGGCGAACAGGACATGTCGGCTCTCAGACATAGCTTTCGTAGATGCACGCTGTGACATGATATCTCTCCAAGTTTGTGCGGTAGACAGAGACTCGTAGGCCCATCAGACCTCGGCAGGCGGCCCGCTCACGCACTGTTTACTCTTCATCAAATACGACAGTCCCGTCTCCTCCTGGCACCATCTGGGCGGCCGTTAGCAGCCGATCGCTTTGGCGCTGCGGATACTGTACCATGCAGATATTGTTACCGTTGAGAAGGATCTTCGGCAGCCGCGACTCGCCCTCTACAGGGTCACTGGAGCCGTCAGTGTCCATTGCAAACCATGTGTGCAAGCTTACATCTCCTTTACTTCCTCGAGGACCATGTCTACCACGCGTTAGAAGGCTGGCAGATCAGGTGATGCTCGCGTGCACTTACTGACGTAGTCGTCAAAGCCAATCAACTTGCCGACGAACTCTGCATTCTGTCAGTTTAGCTTCTTGCCGACGAAGAGGTACCTACCCTTCCCGCCGTTCATGATCACCCAGATTTGCGAGCCCACGCACTTGTCGATGAGCTCTGCATACATCAGCATATGAGCACCATCACGGGCGTCAGCGTCTTACCGAGAGGCAGCACATTCTCGACGACCATGGCTGCGGTATCCTGGGGTGTCTGCAAAAGTTGTCGTCGTGTGCAAAGCGTGAGGCGGAACTAGAGGTAGAACGTAGGTGCAGGTGGCTGTTGCTTGGCGGCAAAAACGCGCGCCTGCGCGAGCTAATTAGTCGCCTTTCTTTCTCTTCCCAGGGTCCGAGCCATTCCCCAGGCACCGCACCTTCTTTGTCCACATACATACGGTGCGCGACGCCTGCTGCCTACCGGAGCGAACAATGGAGCCCAATGCTTCGCCAACCATGCGCGTTCCCCCCTGGCGCGCCCAGTGCTCCCTTAGGTATCTATCGGTTATGCCGCGATACACGAAGCATGGCAACAGCCGCTTCGAGAGTGCTGCTGCCTCCGCCATCGCCGTGGATAATATATAAACCGCACAAGTACACTTCCCAGGACCGCCTTCATTCTTCTATGCTCATCGTTTACAGAGCATTTCCAGCCAGTCAGCGTCTCGCCGTGTCCCCCCGCCGCGCCTTGCACCACAGCACGCCGCTCGCCATCAATACACGCGTCGACCCATTTCGAAAAGGACTCATATCTCTGCATTGGTCACAATCGAGAAGTTACAAGGAGGGTACTCGTCCCTGGATCAGAGACGACGCGGATGATGCTGTGCATGGTTGGGTGTCCGGCGACTTTCGGGATTCAATAACCTTGATGTCGAAGTCTTACCGGGACATGCGTGACTTAACGATGGAGGCCGTTGACGCTTCCAATGTTCACAAAGACATTGTAACCGCTATGGCTCATACAATACGCTCCTCGACGATAAAACTGATCAATCTCCGGAGGAACCACAACCCTGGCGTTGCATCGCCTCCTGCATCGCCGAGTGTCGCTGTGCGTGTGGATCTATTGAAAACGCTGGAGGATGCCCGGGTCGAAAGCGCCCACGTCAGCGCAGAGATTTCGGACCTCGGCCACGATGCTCGACGACTGGTTAAGCACTTAATCGATGACAAGTCACAATTAGACTCTCCCGCCTATAGTGCGCGTACGATGTATTTGGCATTCGAAATCCAGTGTGGCCGCATTCTACGTCTAGCCCGGCAGCTACGCGCAGCTGTGGAGGAGCTGGAGAGAAGGCCCAGCGCACATGCCCTTAGCGGGCAATTGAGAGAGAGTGTTTCTGATCACGTCCTCTTTGCACAAACAGCACATACCCAAATCCGGAGATCTGCGCGGGTGCTGGAGTTTTTCATGCAGCTTGACAACACTACGTACGGTCTGTGCCTCTACTCTCACTATAGATTCTTCCGGCCCTTCTTGGTAATACTGAATAGAATGAGAAGCAGACAATCCTGGGTGCGTGAGAAGCTGAACCAGGATTCAGCCATCGCACGGAACGCTGAAAGCCTTTGCGGACCCAAGATCACTTTTATTAGACGTCTTGTCGCAGATTTTAGTAAGGATGTGTTAAAGAATGCGATTGCAGCGGGAGAAGCCGGAGCTCTGGCGCCTTTTGCCACGGTAATCCGACAGCAATTTGTCGACGATGTGAAAGAACGATACAGAGCGGAGTGCAAAAGATACCAGTACAGACAGCTCCTTCTTTGGGGCTACAACCCTTCATCATGGCGCCGCAGATATTGCAACCCCCTGGGTCGCCGCAGACACTGCAACCCCCTGGGTCGTCCTATTCGGCAGGTTTTGTATGTGCGCTATGTACAACGTGGGCGGAAAAGTTACGTGGGAAAGATGCGACGCACTTATCAACACCTGCAATCTCGCTCTCAACAAAGCTTGGGCAAGTTCCGTTTAAAGATCCGCAAGCACGCCGCGCGCGATGCTTTGACCAATGGTCCGAGACGCTATAGGAGCGAGCTTCGAACCAAACGAAAGACCGCTCTAGGCAAACTGCGCAAGCTCCTCACATCGACGCTGTTATCATTCGAGGAGCGAACAGTACTATCACTGTTCAATCCAAGCACCATGACTATTCCCCTCGAAGATATGCCGATACCGTCCAAATCCACTTTACTTGGCAAAACATGCGAAATCCTGGGATTCGGGGGTAGCCAGTCCGCCCACAAGAAACACAAGTGGAACAAATTCGACAAAATAACGAACAAAGTCAAGCCTGGACAACCTACCGGTCGCCCTAAGAGAAACGACATAAAGAGCAGTGCCTGCACGACTAAAAGCGCCAACCATTCAACAGGGATACCATATCTCAGGTCAGGGCAAACAGCACAGCCTTTTAGACCATCGCCGCACTCGAACGAACTCAAGCCTGGACAATCTACCGGTCACCCTAAGAGAAACGACATAAAGAGCGGTGCCCGCACGACTAAAAGCGCCAACGATTTAACAGGGATGCCATATTTCAGGTCAGGGCAGACAGCACAGCCTTTTAGACCATCACCGCACTTAAGGGCGTCACATTCAACGATGTTTTTCACAGACGCTGGACAGTGGAAAGAGATGGACGCCGGGTTGGCAAATTTAGATGCGGATGGCGGAGAAACCGTGGCCGGTGACGACTGCGTTTATTCACCTAGCAATCGCGACAGCGGATCAGCCCAAGGTGCAGATCTTCCCGAGAACACTACGCCCCACGAGCAGAACTTTCAACCATCAACCAACATGATGCATGAGCCGTCAAAGGAAGACCGGTCAGACCTTCCCGACAACACTACGCCCCACGAGCGAAACTTTCAACCATCAACCAACATGATACATGAGCCGCCAGAGGAAGACCAGCCTAGCGAAAGCGAACATGGGGACGAGTCGGAGCGCGAGCTTGGCGAAGATGCAGAGATGGAAGAACCTGAGGAGCAGCATACGCCACTTACCTATCAAATACCCCCGGGTGTTCTAATCGACGCTTTGCAAGCACCTCCACAGACTCGTGCCAGCTATTGGAGCCAGAAACTCTACCGCGGACCTGAAAACGAAGAGCTCTTGGTACACTATTGCTCGAATATGGACATGGCAGAACGAGTCGCAAAGCACTTCATAGACGAGAAAATCTTGGGCTTTGATATCGAGTGGAAGCCTTTCGGGGCCACGGATTCCATCAAAGAAAACGCATCCTTGATTCAAATTGCCAATGAGAATCGGATTGCCCTTTTCCATATAGCGCGGTTCTCAGGCAAAACGCCAGAACAGTTGCTGCCGCCGACGCTGAAGACCATCTTGGAGTCCCCAGAGACACTCAAAGTGGGTGTCGCTGTCAAGGGCGATGTTACTCGGGTGAGGAAATATCTCAATGTGGAGGTCCGCGGCGTGTTCGAGCTTAGCCGACTTCACAATCTTGTTGAGTATTATGCAACAGATCCAAGCAAGGTTAGCAATAAGTTGGTAAAGCTATCCACGCAGGTACAGCAGCACCTATTGCTCCCGCTTTACAAAGGGGAGCCGCTGGCCGATGAACCGCGGCGCCTCGGCAGCGTCCGCGAGAGTGATTGGAGCAGGCGCCTGGATTATGAGCAGATTCAATACGCTGCCGCTGACGCGTACGCGGGTTTTCGACTGTTTGACGCTCTCGAATTGAAACGTAAGAAATTAAAGCCTACTCCACCGATACCCCGGGTGTGCGACTATGACAACAAGACTGTGACCTGTACACCGGCCATGCAGAAGGCAAAGAATACGAAGAATGCAAAAACACAGACCGAAAAGGTGCTTGCTGAAGCCATCAGTGGGCTGGAAGTGGACGACCCGGAAGACGAAATATACGAGACGGCGGCTGAGGAGCTTGCTGAGGAAGACGAAGAGGAGGATTCAGATTCAGAGTTTGCTTCTGGTCACTCTGGCGTGGCCGAGGACGACTCTGATGCTGACTACGTTCCGAAACATCGGAGTCGTGTCGACTTGGTACAGCACTCGGACGGTTCGTCTGCTAGTTCGGAACTGCAGGGGCATCGGATCGGGCGTGTGGACTTTTCAAGGCTCACGATTGGTGACACTGGATACCCCAGCCTACCAAGGTCGTCCTCAAGAGGCGAGAGTAGCTCGGACGAGTCTGAAGCATTCGACGTTCCGCCTAAAGTCCCTCCTCGGAGACGATCTCTGAGGAAGCCGATGCAGGAAACAGAATCACTCAAAGTTGAGATGGAGCACACAGATGACGAGTTCGCAGATCCGGAACTGGAGGCAGCCCTGGACAAGCTTGACTTGAACACGGAGCCGTTACAGACGAGAGACGCTTCTGGTGCCGAGGAGCAGCCTGACAGCAACATGCTAGATCAAGATACGATGATCAAGACCTCAGACATTGGTAGCAATGCATTGGATCATGTCGACTCTAGTCAAGCTACCGAGCCTCCGCGACCATTGTTCAAACCCTTAGTCCTTACAGACTCTACTTTCCCCACCCCACAGTATGATCTCGCCACTACCTGGGCCCAGACCTACCTCGAGTCCACCATTCCCTCTCCTACGTCGACCCTCCCCTCTCGAATCCGCTGCACAATTCCGCCTCTCCGGGCCTATCATCTTTGGTATCACCAGCGCGTGCCCCTCGAAGCTATAGGCACCTATCTGCGCAATCCGCCACTTGTGCAGAATACAGTGTCAAACTACATTATCCAGGCTATTTCAGTGGAAAAACTGCAGTATAGAGATGATGAGTTGATCACGTTGATACAGGCGCTGCCCGCGAATCTGCGGCTGGGCAGATATGGATGGCTGAGTAAAAAGCTAGGGGTTATACGATAGTAGGAGGTGTCCATATGCTACATCAGGAAAGTTTTTTCCAGAGGCTGCTTAACCGTGCGCAGATGTGCGCATCTGTGCGCATTTTTGCACAGGCAATTTGCTAGCACAAAAATGCTTAGAGATGCGCAGACATGCGCAGACTTGCGCAAATGTGCACAAATAGTTTTAATAAGTAATTTTTTTAAAGCTTTATAACTTTTTTACTAGTAAAGCTATAATTTTAATTTTTTAATAGATTTATAGAGAAAATACTAATCTTGTCGGATTATAGGCATTGGTAGATACATTGGCTGCCCAACAATGCCCAATAGACCGCCTCGATCCTACTTCGGTCCTACTTGGACAAGAGCATGTACACCTCTGTAGCATCCACACGAAGACAAGAATGATAATCAATCTTTAAATGTAATCTGTTTTCAGTTCCTTTCCTTTCACTAGTGAGAGCCTATCTAACACTAATTAGTGATTGCTTAAGGCGATCACAGACAGCAAGGTAGAAGAGATAGACTATTAACACCCTAACATAAGAAATCTCGGGACAAGACATATATGCTAAGAACAGAGCGAGGCAGAGATAACACAAAGCACTCTTAACCTGCCTCTAAGCTGCTGGTTCAGGCCGATCCGCGGACACAGAGCGCGTCAGCAACGCATACCAATTTAGTACGAGCGTCTCCAGACGACCCAATTACGTACGACCACAACAAGTGCTGGAAACGACCAACTAGCAAGATAACACCGACAACGCGTCAACACACGTCAGCATAATGGCGGACAACTAAAGCGATATAAGCGCCGCGGATGCGGTAAATGCTTAGAATTAGCTGCTTAACAAACTATTAGAGCACAGCACAAGCGAACGCGAGGAAGCTCCTTCCCTTTAGGCTAAGTTTACTACTAAGCATCTTATAAGAGACTGTCTATACACAGTTGCGCTTAATATTATTAACACATCTCTCTAGGATGTACCCGTACTGGCAGATGCAAACAAGACACACACAACAACCTAGGTCGCTAAGATAGTCTATAACTATAACGTGGCAATAGTTTAGGATAATAAGCTTTTCGACAATTACAAAGTGGACTTTAAAGGATGGACAAGAGACCTGTTCCTTAAAGTTGAGCGAAATACTCTAAAGTCTCTTAAGACCGTGCTGCGAAATAGGGGAGTCTACACTGGCAACAACCGCGCTAGGGTAGTAGATTCCCTATACAAGACACTGGCCATGGAAAACCCCCCCAAATAGGACCCTGCGGAGTTTCAAGCGATGAAGTTCAACCACTGGTCTAAAGCGTACGAACGCCAAAGGAACACGCAACGGATAGCCCCTAAGGCCGAACAACCACAGCAGGCTAGCCCAGTAGCTAGTACACGGCAACCGCAATCGCACATACAGCCACCGCTGTTGTGGCAGGTCTCGCAGGGCTTGCAACAAGGCGAGCAGTACGAAGCAAGGCAAGGCGCTCGAAGCCAGGAGCCACAACTGGTACACCAGAGCCCTAACGGTCCGGAGTCGCCGTACATAAGCGATGCGCTTGGAGGACATTAACCTCGACAACAGTGGGCACAAGGCGACCGATCACAACAATGGCGACCCCAAACTCACACACAACCACCAGCGACCGCGTATCGCGAAATCACGCCATTTCCGCAGCAGCCGACAATTGGCATACCCTACAGACTGCCTGAACTTCCCCACGACCCGTACAAGACGCTGCCGCCACGATGGTCACGCAACGACAGGCTTAACGCCAGCACGATCACGCAATTCTTAAAGATCTGGGACAACAGCAAGAAGTATACAGGGGACGCGTACGATCTCCTAGATAACAAGATCAAGATCTTCTTCAGCATCTGTTGGCAGGTCGACATCAAAGAGGAAGAGTTTCATGCGGTGTTTCCTCGTATTCTCACCGGACGCGCAGAGATGTTCTACATCCAGGTCGTACAGAGGGACGACAGCTTCGCCAGTGCGTACATGGCGATTAAGAACCATTTTGACTATGACGTCCACCATCAGCATTACTACACGGACTGGACTACTACAAGCTTTGCTCGCACACGAATGGAGAACCCCGAAAAGGGCCTACACGAGGTGTTGCAGATCCTGCTGGATAAGCTGCAGCTGTGCCAACGCGCGCTTGGGAAGAACTTTGAAGGCGAGGATGCTTTGCGTACGACGGTCATCAATGCGTGCCGTGGAGTTCCTGAACTCGAAATGGCACTGTTTAAGCCAGCCCTAATCTGCAAAGGGCTCTTTTCAGACTTACGGTCTGCAATTGAGACGCACCTTACACGTCAGCACACGACACAAATGCTAATGGGGAGCAAGACGGTCACGGAGGACCAGTACTACCTGGACCGCCGCTACAACGGCAATAGAAGAGATCGAGGGGGATTCAGAGGAGGATTCAGAGGAGGATTTAGAGGCGGAGGTGGATTCAGCGGTGGATTCTAAGGAGGCCAAGCAAGCAACAGAGGCAGTCAGCGCTTTAATAGCTATGACAGCGCACGTGGATTCACGCCACGCTGGAAGAAGAAGTGTTTTGTCTGCCAGAAGGAAGGCTGCTGGTCGACCAACCATACGGACGAAGAACGCAAGGCCGCCCGCGCGCAGTTTTTTTCCGCATGTCACTTTGCGGACACACAACCGCCCGCAGACTTCTCTATGTACCTCGCGGAGTATGAAGGGATTGAACACACGACCCAGTACAACCAAGAAGGCTAGAGAGAAGAGGAAGCCTACGAGGACGAGGACGACGACAATAGCGTCACAGCCGCGTACGTCGAACAACAATTCTTCAAGGAACAATGCCTCGCAGATCAAGCATTCCTGCACCACATCTCTGGCGACGACATTTACAGCAGACGTGCACTGTTAACGCCAGCGTCGCAGTTTCTCATTAAGGACTGATACGCGCGATCCGTGTACCAGGGAATTCTGTCCAATACTGGCGCCGCCAATGTATCCATGGTTGGCAGGGAACAATACCTTGCGCTAACACAAGAAGACCTAATAGTCACGATAGACATATCCACGGCAGGAAAAGCGTCTATTAAATTTAGCAAGGGCTGTGTTACCGCGTCTATCGGCACCGCGCAGGTCCCTACGGAGATCGGGAAAATCGATTTCGAGGTGCTTGAAGCGCCCACACTGTTCCTGCTGTGCCTTGCGGATATGGACAGGTTGAATGTCTATTTTAACAACACCACGGATGAGCTCGTACAAGGAGAACACCGCACCCCAGTGATCCGCAAATGGGGACATCCGTGGTTCCATCTCAACAAGAGAGCGCGCGCAACAATGTTTCTAACAGAGACTGAGTTAAGACGGCTGCATTGCCGGTTCGGGCACCCAGTTGTCATACAACTCGTCAAGCTATTAAAGAATGCCAGTCACAACGACTTTAAAGAAAGAACTCTTAAGGAAATCACGAAGTTCTGTTATTATTGTCAACTAAATAGCTTCGCGCCGCGCCAATTTAAGTTCACCCTTAAGGACGACCGCTACTTCAATTACAAAATCCTTGTTAACGTGATATACCTAGGCAACAAGCCTGTACTGTACGTGGTCGATGCGTTCACTGCGTTTTAAGGCGCGAAGTTCCTTAGCGCTATTTTAGCCAAGGAGACGTGGAAGGCACTACGGATGTTATGGATTAACACCTACCAAGGCCCGCCAAATATCATTACACACAATGCAGGCACCAACTTTGCAAGCGCAGAGTTCCGCGCTAAGGCAAAGATTATAGGAGTAACGTGTAAACAAGTGCCTACAGAGGCGCACTGGTCTATAGGCAAGACTAAGAGGTATTATGCGCCCCTACGCCGCGCATAGGATATACTCCATATTAAGCTCGCTGGCACTATATCTAACAAGGCGATCCTCCAGATAGCTGTGAAAGCCGTCAACAATACGGCCGGCCCTAACAGGCTAGTCCCGACTCTGCTGGTCTTTGGGGCGTACCCACGTATGACAACAGAGTCACCACCGTCACCATCAATGGTCAAGCGCAGCGAGGCCATTCAAAAGGCAACAAAAGCCCTGCGCAAGATCGCCGCAGAGCGCCAGGTCGCGGACGCCCTAAACACCTAGAACGGACCTGCTACTAAAGACGTACTCGCACTCCCGCTACAAAGCGAGGTTTTAATCTAGAGAGAAAGTGACAACTAGAACGGCCCGTATAAAATCGCCAGCATAGATGGCCACAACGTCACTGTTAACATAGTCAATAGTCTAACAATATTCAGATCAACTGTTGTCAAGCCATACTACAGACCAGACCACCTCTGGAGCGACCCTGATGCGCCACACGCACTGCATAAGCCACCTACAGATGTGGAAGTACCTATGGCAGCGCAACCAAGCAAGAGAGGCCGTCCTCTAGGATCGAAAAACAAGCGCAAGGCGAATGTGTACATAACTAAGAAGGGGGAGGCCGACCATAAGCTAGCGATCAAGCTACGCAACGATAAGGTTATTACAACCCCAGGCGCACCCTTTAAGGCGTCCGACAATTAAGAGATTAGTGACCTCGTAGGCCGTGGAGTGTTCGAGTTTAAACTGTACGATAAGGAATTGCACAGCGGGATCCGAATTTTCAAATCGCGTCTTGTACGAGAGGTCAAAGGAAAAACAACTAAGCCCTACAAGAAATCCCGTCTAGTCATCCAAGGCTACCAGGACCACGACAAGGAAGCTATCTTAACACAGTCTCCAACTATTCAACGCTGTAGCCAGCGTCTAATTATGGCCCTAGCGCCCGTACTTACACAACATAAGATAACTATTAAGCTGCGCGATATAACGCAGGCATACCCTCAAGCGCAGACAAATCTCCAGAGGACAATTCTTGCACATCTCCCCTCAGAACTAGTGTTAAAATATCCAGAAGGCACGCTGCTTCACGTGATCAAACCGCTGTATAGAATCGCGAAGGCAGGGGTTCATTGGTGGACAACGTACCACGGACATCACCGTAAGGAATTGGACATGTCCACATCAACGTACGACCCTTGCTTGTTGGTCACAAACGGGGACGCAGACGCCTTCGGACTCGTCGGCATACAGACCAACAATACCCTCATGCTTAGGACAGCCACATTCTCGTCGCTTAAAGAGAAAAAGCTCAAGGACGCACAGTTCCAATCGAAGCCAAAGACTATCCTAACGCTAGACGTGCAACTGGACTTTAACAGTTGCACGCTTACAATAGAAAATAGCGAAGCGATCTTAAACCTTAAGCAGAAGGGACAAGGAGGAAAGATTAAGCTTGTGGACATCAAGGCGCACGATCGCGCGCAACAGTACACGGAACAGCGCGCCCGCAGGGCGTACATCGCCTTAACATGCCAACCAGAGGCTTCTTTCAATTTGTCCGTAGCCGCGCAAGCGCAGCAACCTTTGGATGAGGATATTAGGGCGCTCAACAAGCGCCTTAAATGGCAGATAGAGAACCTCGACCGCGGTCTGCGCTACGTACCTGTTAACCTTATTAATGCCAAGTTAATAGTCTTTATAGACAGCTCATTTGCCAATAATAAGGACCTTAGTTTGCAGCTGGGCTTTGTATTAATGCTTATTAATAAGTCTACAGACGTTAATAACACCTTTACAATCTGTGGCAATATAATCCACTACAGCTCTACGAAATGCAAACATATCACACAAAGCGTACTGGCCTCAGAAATCTATGGCATAGTCAACAGTTTTGACATTGGCATCGCTATTGCAACCACCTTAAGGATAATCACAGAACGCCTTGGACTACCTACAATTCCGTTAGTTATCTGCACAGATTCGTACTCGCTGTACGAGTGTCTAGTGAAGCTTAGGACAACAAAGGAAAAGCGCCTTATGATCGACATTATGGCGTTGCGCCAGTCATATAAGCGTCGCGAGATTACTAAGATCCGCTGGATTAATAGTGAAGACAATCCTGCGAACGCTTTCACTAAGGCATCACCAAACCGCGCCCTTAAGCACCTTATTAACAGGAATAAGTTGACAGTCCAAGTTAAGGGCTAGGTACAGAGGCTAACAGGCTCTAATATTTAATGCTTTAC
The DNA here is from genome assembly GCA_014281115.1 of Laburnicola sp. R22_1. Taxonomy (NCBI): domain Eukaryota; kingdom Fungi; phylum Ascomycota; class Dothideomycetes; order Pleosporales; family Didymosphaeriaceae; genus Laburnicola; species Laburnicola sp. R22_1. The sequence continues at coordinate 752,400 of JACONQ010000011.1, forward strand.
ACACAGTTAATATAGACACATATAGTTACTACTAAGCTATCTAGAGAGAAAAGATTTCTAGTGTCGGATTATAGGCATTAGTAGATACATTAGCTGCCTAACAATGCCCAATAGACCGCCTTAATCCTACTTCGGTCCTACTTAGACAAGAGCATGTACACCTCTGTAGCATCCACACGAAGACAAGAATGATAATCAATCTTCAAATGTAATCCGTTTTCAGTTCCTTTCCTTTCACTAGTGAGAGCCTATCCAACAAATCTTTAATTATTTAATTTAAAAATACCATTTTTATTACGTAATTAGTTAGTAATTAATAAAAAACTCTTTATTTTGCTAGTTATTATATATATTACGTAATATTATTATATAAATATATAGTACTAACAATATAGTATATAAAATTTTGAAAAAGTTTTAATAAAAATAAAGTAGTTAAAAAGTTATTAAAGTTTATACATTTTAAAATAGTATTCTTTACTAAGCTACTAATTTTCGCCTAATCTAATACTTTTAAATAATTATAAAACTAAATTTTTTCTATTTTTAAATCTATAAAATCTAGAATTTAGAGTTAGGTAGAAGTTTTATATAATACGCTAGTAATTAGTACTATTATATTTGTCAGATTAAAGGGTTTATTAATGAATAAAGTCCATATCTTAATAATGCGTAATGTTGGTTGTTGTTGTTCTTCAGGGTGTCCTCCCTCTAGAGGTCTGCTTGTGCGCTGTTTTGGTTCTTGGCTAATCCTCCATACTATCCCTATTTGGGTAGGGGCTGTTTCATCTCTCTTCTGCCACTCACGATAGTTGTTCGGATCACCTATCCAATCTGACAATATTAACTAGTAATTACTATCTAGTAAGAGACTTTAACTTTATACTTTAAGAAATCTTTTTTTAAAGCTTACTAAGCAGCTTACTAAGTAGCTTACTAAGCTTTTTTTAAATTCTAGCTAATTAAAGAGCTTTATTTGCTAACTAATTAGTATTATTTTAATAATATAGGTGCTATAAGTGCCCTAGATACTCTAGGTACACTAGCGGCATAGGTACGCATTTTTACATAATCTTATATATACACACACTAAAAAAAAAGTAGTATTATAAGTGCGCTTAGAGCGCTTTTAGTGTATAGATATATATAAAGCTACCTAAATATTATAAGTGCACACACACGCTTAAATTTTTTCCTAATATATATTATAACTCTAACTCTTAGGTATATTCTTTTTATACTATATTATAATGTATTCTATTAGTAAGCGGGTTAGATTAGTAAGCGGATTAGTTTTTCTTAGTAACACTATAGTACTGCAAACTTTAATTTAAATTACTATTAACACTATTTAAAAATAGTCTACTAAGAGTAATATCTAAGCTAAAAAATAACTCTTTAGCCTTCTAGTAGGTTTTTATATTATGTCTAGTCCCTTCGAGTCTATAGTTACTATAGCAGTATTGTTGTCAAATAGACAGTCACTGTGAAATCCAGTGGATAGGTGTGTACGATCATATGGCCCCTTACAGTGGTAATCAGTGTAAATCACAGTGATTTCACATTGAAATACACTGAGGAGGCTGGCGCACTACTATTTTACACTGCCCCTATATTATTCTAAATAGGACTAGTGCGGCTTAGTACTAGATAGTTACTTCTCGCGGTAGCCGAGCTTCTCCGAAGAGAACACACACAATTAATCAATCAACCCACCACTTTTCCATCTCAACTCATCAAGAATACCCGTATATTTGACAATTAAGAGTCTCACTGCCTCAATCGACCCTAAGAAAAGACAATGTCGCTGTCAACGCTCCGCGACTCAACGATCGTGTTGACTAATTACACCAACTATACACTATAGCTGCAGCAGCTAAAAGCGCGATGCGAGCCAATAGATATATGGCCCATTATCAATCCAGACAGAGCCAAACTCCCACGCGAAAAGCCGACACCGCCGTCGCCGCCAGAAATAGCGAGTTACCAGCTAATTATCCGCGTAAACAACAACAATCGACAGAACCCTCTAACACGCCCATCAGAGCTATTAAACTCAGGCCTTAAGGCATATAAGGAGGACATTAAGTTCTATAAGATACAGCTTAAGGACTACAAGATTAAGGACAAAGAATACCAAGAAGAGAGAACAAGTCTTAAGAAAGTGGTTATCTATATCCAATCTACTGTGTCGCAACACCTGCAACATAACTGCTGCAAGCCTGGAGAGCAGATCCGAAAATAAATCAAATCTCTAACGCAGACAGTAGGCGTTAATAAGGAAGACGAGCGGGATAGGGCGAGAGCACAATACCTACAGGCTCTTAAGCCAATAAGACAACCCTTAAACTAGGATACCTGGCTAACTAAGTATGATTAGGCAGCTACAGAAGCAGAGACGAACAATATCGCTAAAGTACAATCAATCCATAATACTATAAAGGACTTCCTAACTGCGATTATAAAGGCTGCCCCTACCTGGGGCGTGTCCTTTCAAGAAACTGGACGCCAAGACGCAGATATAACAAGGAAGGAGATAATAAAACGCTTCCAAGAACATATAGCAATACTCCACCTAATTAAGGGCAAACAGCATAGGGGCGCCTTTGCTACTAGTGAGCCATCTCTCGCTACTAGTGGTGCATCCACCCCAGGCACTAACAGGGACGCCTCTCACGCTGCCAAAGACGCGCCATCTTCCACAAATAACTAACGTGGACGGGGGAGACCTCAACAAAAACAATCCTTTGGTTAAAGTACCATATCCAAGCAGTCCTCAATAGAGGATACAACAGCAGTTAAAGGCAGAAAATGCCCTACTTATGGACAAAGGCATAGTCTAAAAGACTGCTTCTACGCATACCCAGATTATGCACTAGAGTGGTTTAGGCCACGACCTGGCTTTACAGACATAGTACAATACAGGATCTAAAATAATTTAGATCTACAAGAGGAGATAAGGAAGGTGAAAAGACTAAGGTCTCAAACACCTAGAATTAAACTATCGCATACTTCTACTCCAACCCGAATTACTAAGGTTACTAACAATAAATAACTAGATAGCAGACAAATCACTGTCCTCTTAGCGAGCTTTAATACTATCGCATCTTCCTACTACTCAGACCCAAATACCTATCCACTACGTTACTCTGCGATCCTCAATTCTGGCACAACATGCCACATCTTTAACAATATCAACCGTTTCGTCGCAATGCGACCACCGTCGCCAGGAGACTTTATATGGGCGGGATCATCACAAGTTTAGATAAGGGGATATAGGAGTGTCCATCTACACGTTAAGAGCGTACACGGAAATAGGGTACTAAGGCTAGACAACGTCGCCTACTGCCCTAATCTGCTATGCAATCTTATGTCCTTCTAATTACTCCGCAGGCAAGGCCTCTAGTGGGACACAAAGGCAGATCCAACAACAATTAAGAGAAGGGACAATACAGTCCTGGCTGACCTTTAAGAACTCTATGGTCAATGGGTACTAGAATACATGCCCGAACAAAATCGTACTATACACAATAGTACGTATGCCACACACAAAATCACAACGCGCACCGCACAAGGTGCGCAGAAGGCAGACGCTATCACATGGCATAAACGACTAGGCCACCCAGGTCCTCAGGCACTAGAACACACTGTGAATCACTGTAAGGGGGTGCGCCTTAAAGGACTTACTACAGTCCAATGCAACGCCTGCAGCAGATCAAAGCTCAAGCAACAAATCAGACGACAACCCAGGCAAATCAACAACAGTCCTGGCAAGAGAGTCGCTATAGACTTTCACGATTATAAAGATCAGAGCTTCACTAGCGAGAAAAGCCAGATGCTTATCACCAATCGATTCTCAGGCATAGCTTGGGATTTCTACCTCAAAGACAATCGACCAGCACGAATAATTATTAAGTTGCTAAAGAAATTTGTACTATTCATAAAAGTACAATTTAATATAACGGTCAAGGTCATCAAATCCGACAATGAGATCTTTTTAGTCAAACAAGACGTTTATAGGTGGTGCGTTAGTGAAGGTATTGTTATCGAGTCTTCAGCACCTAATACCCAAGCTCAAAATGGAGGAGCTAAACGCTCAGGGGGTGTAATTAAGGAGAAGGGTCGTGCAATGCAACTTGACGCCAATCTCCCTTTTAACCAATAGCCAGAAATCACATAAGCGGCTATATACCTATACAATCGAACTCTAAACTACGCTAACCAATAGCAATTACTACACAAAGTATTCTTTACAATAGTTGCTTTCCAAAACAGCATTATCACTTAACCAAAGAAACTAAACCAGGCTTACCTTAGGGCCTATGGCTGTAAAGCCTTCGCCTTAACTAACAATACTAAACGCGGCAAGAGCAAGCTCTAAAGGTTAGACCTAAAGGCATAGGTTAGATACCTAGTAGGCTACTAATTATCAAACATCTAGAGGATATAGATCCCACCACTCAACAAAGTTATCAGTACACGCGACGTTATCTTTAACAAAGATAAGGTGTTCTTAGGTAAAACAGAGGACCTATTAGACAACCTTATGCACAGCACTACTGAAGAGATTGCTGTATAGACCTAATTAGTAGAGTTGCCACCTCCACTACCTAAGCAAGAAAACACTGAGTCCTTCTATAAGGATAAGTCAATCACTAACACCCGCAATCGCAAGGATGAAGAAGAAGACCCGCCAGGGTATTACTAAGGGAGGAAGATCAATTACACCTACCCAACACCACTAGTAACACCTCCGCCTGTCGCATTACTTGTCCAATTAATGGCGAGCTTCGAACACAATCAACACAACCAGTTACCCATTAGATTACCACAGCCAGATTAACGCGCTGTGCTATAGGCAGCCGCTTTCCTAGCAGGTATACAAGCAGGAAGCAGAGGCAAGTATAAGGGGAAGCCGCTCAACAAAGCTCAATTCAATCGCATGCTCGCAACAGGATAGAAACCCCACTAAAGTCAATTACTAGAACCTCTATCTAGCGGAACACGAATAGACAATCACCCGCTATTCAACATGTAGAAGGAGGCTGAGTAGGTACATCTACAAAGCCACAAGGAAATAAAGTCTTAGAGTAAGGTGTCCATTACCCTAGTGCGATTACGCGGCCACTAAATCCTTAATTGCATGTGAGTGTATACTTACAAACTCAACAAACATCATCAATTTCAGAAGTGCAAGGCTAGGTTAGTAGTGCGCAGAGATCAACAACGCCACCTTACTACTTAAGACACCTATGCTGCAACCCTCGCAGGACAATCATTTCGCCTGCTCATGTCCATGGCAGCTCGATACGACCTAGAGCTCAGCCAGTACGACGTCACCAACGCTTTCGTCCATGCGAATCTGGACAGAGAACTCTACATAAGAATACCGCGAGGTTACACACAACCTGGCACTATCCTACAGTTGCATAAGGCACTGTATAGTCTTCGAATCTCACCACTACTGTGGCAGAGAGAATTTACCAGCGCTCTCAGGGATCTTGGTTTTACTACAGTCCCTTATAAGCCTTGCTGTATAATTAAAGACAGCATTATCATCTTCTTCTATATGGACGACCTCATCGTCGCCTACTCTAAAGATCAGAAACACGCTGCTAACGCAGTGATGAAAAAGATAAGTACACAGTTCATCCTCACTAGTGGTAATAATCTTTAGTGGTTTCTAGGGATTGAAATCGTCAGAGACCGTGCAAATAGGCAACTCTAGCTGTCCCAGGCGTCCTATATAGACAAGATCAGTCGCCTAATCAACCAACGCGACCTTAAACACAATACCCCAATATCCGCAGTCGAACTGCTACCCCAAGAAGGACTCGCTACAAAGGCTAAGATTAATCAATACCAGCGAAAGATCGGATTAATCCTGTACGCTGCAGTAACCACGCGCCCTAATATCGCTTTCGCAAGCTCCCAATTATCGCGCTTCCTATCAAATCCTAGCGACAACCATCACAAAGCCGCCGACCATGTACTACTATACTTATCCTCCACCCAATCACTAGGGCTACGCTTTAAAGGTGCAGACACCTATAAGGTTGCTAGCGACGCATTGTTTACAGACAATACCCTCAACAGAAAGAGCTCGCAAGAATACATCATCAAGCTATTTAGTAGACTTGTCGCCTAGAAGGCAAACAAGCAAGACACAGTCACCACCTTAATAACTAAAGCTAAGTTGCTGGCACTCTTACAAGTCGCAAAGGAGGCACTGTTTACAGCTCAGTTGCTCGCTGAACTTAAAATCAAACTCTTACCTTTAATAATTACTATCAATTGCGACAATTAACAAACTATTCAACTTATTACTAAAGAAATTGCCAAGTTACAAACAAAGCTTAGGCACGTCGACATACACAATTATTGGCTTCAACAAGAAGTAGTACGTAGAGCTATCAAAATCCAGTACCAACAATTAGAAGAAATAGCAGCAGATGGCCTTACAAAGGCTCTGCCAGCTGGCAAATGGACTAAGTTCGTAAATTAACTCGGACTTGAAGACGTCAGGGGTAGGATCACCGACCAAGAGGTCGACCTTGACGAATTGGAAGACAGGATGGAAGCTTTTGGACTATGAGTTATAGTACGGCTGCGAAGAATTGGGTCCAGCTTGAGATGGTTCCAAGCTGAGGGGTGTGTCAGATAGACAGTCACTGTGAAATCCAGTGGGTAGGTGTGTACGATCATATGGCCCCTTACAGTGGTAATCAGTGTAAATCACAGTGATTTCACATTGAAATACACTGAGGAGGCTGGCGCACTACTGTTTTACACTGCCCCTGTACTATTCTAAATAGTACTAGTGCGGCTTAGTACTAGATAGTTACTTCTCGCGGTAGCCGAGCTTCTCCGAAGACAACACACACAATCAATCAATCAACCCACCACTTTTCCATCTCAACTCATCAAGAATACCCGTATATTTGACAATAGTAGGCCTCTAGAAACTTGTCTTTTATAATTGTCAGATACGTAAGTATCTTTGATGAGATGAGATGAAAGTGATGGATTTGATGATGAATTGATTGTCGAGTGATCTCTGTCGGAGAAGCTCAGCTATCGTACGCAATATCTATCTAGCGCTAAGACGCACTAGTAATAGTGTGGAGTAGTGTAACAGTAGTACGCCAGTCTCCTTTGTGTATTTCACAGTGATCTCACAGTGAAATCACTGTAAGTTACACCAACTGTCGTCATAAGGAGACCATGTGATCGGACGCACGTGACTACTGGATTTCACAGTGAAATCACAGTGATTTCCAGTGACCTGATATCTGACAATAATATAGTTTATACTAAGCCTTATCTTCCCCTTTACTACTTTGCTATACGCGCTTTTAAGAGGGCTAAAGTAGCCTATATTAAGTAGTTATAGTAGATAGGATAAGTAGGAAGGTAGATAAAGCGTAATAATAGAGTTTTGTATGCAAAACTTCTTAAACTAGTCTAAGTAGTAGCTACTATATTTATTTATTATAAGAAGACGCTTTACGCCCTTTATATAAGTCTTTATATACTTATTAAAGTGCTAGATTTATTTATACCTAATCTTATTATCTATTTTAATTATTCTTACTTATAGCAATTGCCTAATTATATAGTAGGTTACTATTAGTGTACTAGATTACTTAATAGAGTTTTATAGTAAGGATAACTAAAGGTAAAAGCGTCTAATTTTAAGTATTAATACTATGTATAATAGTAACCTATTTATAATTACTAGATTAAATAATCTTTATATAGCCCTTTCTCTCTACTCTTATAATAACTTTTAAGGTTAATATAATACTTATCTAAAAGCTAGTTTTATTAAAATTATAGGTGTTCTTATTAAGTATTTTATACTTTGCTTTTGTATTTTATATAAGGTTAAATTACTTCTAGATAATAATAGAATTCTTATAAAGCGCGCGCTAATAGTTGTACTTATAATTATATATTATATAAAGTATTTTATAGTGGTTAATATAGTTTTTAACTTACTTCTAACTAATAACTATAGGCTTTAGATTATCTTAAGTAGAAAGGATAATTGTCAAATATACGGGTATTCTTGATGAGTTGAGATGGAAAAGTGGTGGGTTGATTGATTGATTGTGTGTGTTCTGTCGGAGAAGCTCGGCTACCGCGAGAAGTAACTATCTAGTACTAAGCCGCACTAAGCCGCCCCACCGACCTATGGCGCACCCCACCTATGGCGCACGCGCCCGAATAGGCAACCTCCTTATCAAAATTGTATTCTGTATAACGTTAGCAATTTTTCATGTTTCAACTTTCAAAACTATTTGAAAACGAAGCTAGTCAGTCTACCGAGCCATCCAGATAATTTTCCCTGTTGCCCGCCTCGTCTACGACCTCTGGCGGACCTCGTCGTCGCTCCACGGCCTTGGCGAAGCCCATCCTTTGCCTAAGCCTTGTAACCGCTCCTGTGCAATCTTGATATCATCAAGCCCTGCAAAGCTGACATTAAGGTCTACTTTGACCTTCGTGCGTTTATTGGGCTTTAGATCCTCGACTTGAGCCTTAAGTCTGGCAATACGCGCCTCGGCTGCAGCCAGCTCGGTCGATTGCTGCGACCAACCCTTCATTAGCGCCTTCTCTACCCGCCGTTGCGCCCTAGATCCTTGTCCATCTGCCAGATTTGCCAATAGACAGGGTATCTCTTGAGGTCTAGATGGTGTACGAACTATGGGTGATCGCTTGCGCTTCCGGGGTGGGCTCGGAGTCGTTGGAGGTACTATAACCTTCTGATTGCACGGTAGTTGTGAAGAATCGAGGACCTTTCTAGGGTTGTACGGATGTATACCAGCTGTACGGAACCCCATCGTGATATGATTGGCTGTGACACGGCCTCGAGCGTCTGCGTATAGCATGAGGAAGCGATTGCGCTTGACTGGTGCTGCATTGGATAGGGCTGACAGCCTATCTAGCTCCTGACGGTAATTCTGCTTTAGTGGGCCAAAGAATAACAGATTAAGAGGCTGAAGTAGGTGCGAAGTGTGAGGAGGCAAGTATAGGACGAAGATCCGATTAGTTTTGGCTGTCCACATGAATTCTGTTGTCGCATGCGAGCCGTGACTATCGCAGATAAGAAGGCGCTAGTCAGATAAGTCGTCAGGCGTACTTTCTGGTAGAAATTTAGTCTCTAGCCACCGCAGACTAATATTATTCGATGTCTAGCCATTTTTGGACACTGTATAGTGCCAATTAGGCGCGTTGTTAATGGGGAACTAGGTACTTTGAAGCCCTGCGCCCTTAAATATAACGAGAGGCTTGATGGAGCGGCCCTCGGCGCTGGCGCATTCTATAATTGATACCCAATCAGTCGATCCAGGCTCTTTCACGTACGTACGCTTGGATCCTGACTTCGTCACAGGTCCTAGTACCCTCCCATTGCTACTGCTGCCTTGCCAAAGGCCGTGTTCGTCCATATTCCAGATATTGGATAGTTTGATGCGGTGTTCGCTAACAATAGCCTTTAATACAGTGAAGAACCCTTTAAGAGTTAATTTGTCTAACCTATTAACGCGTGCTTTATCGAGTGATCAACTGATTAGGGTAGTAATGGTTGGATTACAAGCTCTGAAGCCGGCAATCCAATTCTTGCCTACGGGAATGTGGTCGCTGTTAACGCGTGCGATGCAATTGGCCATTTCGCGTACAGTAGCATGGCTTGGAGCGCGCCAAAGGCTATGCTCCTCAACTATCCAATCAGCGAGCCATCTCTCCTGATCAGGAGAGAGCTTCTGGCGTGGTAACTGTGCAGATACCGCATCGGTGCGGCCATTGAGGCGGTTTCGAAGTGTGGAGGGTGGGATCGCGTAGTCTGAGGCTATGGACCGTACCGAGGCGCCTTGCAGCATCTCAGCTTCATATATTGCGTGCTTAAGATCATGGGGACTGTATCGAGGCTCCATATCTACAATTATATGTGATAATTATATGTGGTTGTGGAGATATTGCAGTTAGAAGAATTCTGTGTGCGCGAACGCGTCGCGCACGATAGGTGGGGTGCGCCATAGGTCGGTGGGGCGGCTTAGTATAAAAATACTTAGAGATGCGTAAATATGCGCAGACTTACGCAGATGTGCACAAATAGTTTAAATAAGTAATTTTTTAAAGCTTTATAACTTTTTTCTAGTAATGCTATAATTTTAATTATTTAATAGATTTATAGAGAAAGTACTAATCTTTAGTTATTTAATTTAAAAATACTATTTTTATTATACAATTAGTTAGTAATTAATAAAAAACTCTTTATTTTACTAGTTATTATATATATTACGTAATATTTATATATAAAAATATAGTACTAATAATATATTATTTAAATATTTAAAAAAGTTTTAATAAAAGTATAGTAGTTAAAAGTTTATGAAGTTTATACTTTTAAAATAGTGTTCTTTGCTAAGTTACTAATTTTCGCCTAATCTAATTTATTTAAATAATTATAAAACTATATTTTTCTATTTTTAAACTTATAAAATCTAGGACTTAGGATTAGGTAAAAGTTCTATATAATACGCTAGTAATTAGTACTATTATATTAACTAGTAATTACTATCTAGTAAAAGACTTTAACTTTATACTTTAAAAAATCTTTTTTTTAAAAGCTTACTAAGTAGCTTACTAAGTAGCTTACTAAGCTTTTTTTAAATTTTAGCTAATTAAAGAGCTTCATTTGCTTATTAATTAGCATTTTATAGGTAATATAGGCACCTAGAATACTCTAGCTACCCTAGCTACTCTAGGTGCACTAGTAGTATAGATGCGTATCTTTACGCAATCTTATATATATACACACTAAGAAAAAAGTAGTATTACTAGTACGCTCTAAGCGTATTTAGTGCGTAGGCGTACACAGCCTTATATAGGGTCGCTTAGGTACTCTAGGTGCTTATACGCGTATAAAAAAATTTCTAATAAAAAAGCTTAGAGCAAAAGTTAAAAATATCTTAAATACTATCTAAAATTAAACACTAGGCAAGCTATATTAAAAAGCAACATAGGCTTTATATAAATATATTCTATTTACTAATAAATTACGTATTTAGGTAGTTACTAAAGGGCTTTAAGAAGGTAGTATATAAGAAGACAATTTTTAAAGTTAAGGTTAACACGCTTTAAGCTAAAAATATTTATTAAAAATAGAAATAAGTATAGCGCCATAGAACTATTATATAGAAAGGCATTTTATTTATTTAAAATAGCTAGAATATTATATAAAGCTATAGGTTAGTAAAGTAAATCTATATTAAAAGTATACTACCTAAGCTATATACACCTTATACACAACTATAAAAGTATATACTACCTAAGTATAGTATATACTCTTTAACTAAGCATAATATCTATATATATTCTAAATATTAAATAACTATATTAGAAAAAAATTAAGTGTAGGTATATACCTATAGTACCTAGGTAGCTTTATATACACCTATACACTAAAAGTGCTTTAAGCGTATTTATAATACTACTTTTATTTTAGTATATATATATATATAAAGTTATATAAAAATACACACCTATACTACTAGTATACCTAGAGTATCTAAAATACCTATAGCACCTATATTATTAAAATAATACTAATTAATTCGTAAATAAAACTCTTTAATTAGCTAGAATTTAAAAAAAAGCTTAGTAAGCTTTAAAAAAGATTTCTTAAAGTATAAAGTTAAAGTCTCTTACTAGATAGTAATTACTAGTTAATATAATAGTACTAATTACTAGCGTATTATATAAAACTTCTACCTAACTCTAAATTCTAAGTTTTATAGATTTAAAAATAGAAAAATTATAGTTTTATAATTATTCAAAAGAATTAGATTAGGCGAAAATTAGTAACTTAGTAAAGAACACTATTTTAAAAAGTATAAACTTTATAAACTTTTTAACTACTGTATTTTTATTAAAACTTTTTTAAAACTTTATATACTATATTATTAGTACTATATATTTATATAATAATATTACGTAATATATATAATAACTAGCAAAATAAAGATTTTTTTAATTACTAACTAATTACGTAATAAAAATAGTATTATTAAATTAAATAATTAAAGACTAGTATTTTCTCTATAAATCTATTAAAAAAGTTATAAAGCTTTAAAAAATTACTTAGTTAGACTATTTGTGCACATTTACGCAAGTCTACGCATGTCTACACATGTCTATACATCTCTAAACATTTTTGTGCTAGTAAATTGCCTATATAAAAATACGTATAGATGCGCACATCTATACATAATTAAGCAGCCTCTCTAGAAAAAACTTTCCTAATATAGATAGATACTATTACAGCTTTTATTATATATATTTTAGATAGTAAAAGCAAGTGTTATACGTAACACGTAATAGGGCTAATTCGCTTACTTACCTAATCTACTTACTTGCCAAACACATTAGTTATTAGTTACGTAATAAGTTACGTAATATTAGTTGGGTGCACCATGCCCGTGCATATGTTAGTAACTACTTTATACTTATTTTTATTAAATAAGGCCAAATACGCCTTAGTATAAGCCTTAGGTTAAGTGCGTTAAGGTGGACTACGTCGCTAGCGATCACGTTCCACGCAATACAAGAGTTGGCGGATAGCAATATTTTAGCTAGATAAAATTATTAACCAAAAGTGTACCCCAACTGTAGACTATGTTAGGATTAAAATGGCTGAGCGAATTAGCACCTATAGCTCGAGTAGGAATGGATATAGAGGTATAGCACAATAATAGGGACTTCTGCTAAGGTATTAAACACCCCGGCGAATGTTTCCTGCTATGCACGATGGGGGTTGCAGGAATAGGTAAGCCCTTCAAGGGCGAAAACCAGCTCAAATATCAAGTAACTAGAATTACAGATCATCAACTGTATTTAGTTTCTGCCTCTGGCACAGGGTTCCATATACATGAGTATGTGTTTCCTTCTCTGGTGTTTGGGCCTTGTGGTCAGGCGTAAATTGTGCCCATGTGTATCTCATTCTTAAGGGTAATGTACTTGCACGTATCCAAGTCGCATGCAATCAATGCGTGGGTTTGGACTCGAAACAAACTGAGGATTGTTATAAGGACAAGTATTGTGTGGACTGTTGGTTAGCAACTTGCTTGTTGAACACATGCCCGTTGTAGCAAGCATAGGATGAAGTTTGCTACAAGTATATCTTCAGGCACAAATCTGTGAAAGGTTGAGTCAGCCACAACTGGAGCGAGGCTGCTCAACCTATACACTTCCACCATTGGACCCATATATGATCATGTCTCAATGCGGGGTTGGGAACGGCCTTCATATAAAGTAACTCCTGCTTCCGATCCCCCTCAATTCTCTAGAGATCGGCTCAATGAAACTGCAAAGTCCTCAAAATGCAGTCCACCAACAACAACCAAAACATCGACTACAGCCACTATGTGGCTCGCCTTCCGAACCAGACACTTGCTTCCTTCCTCAAGGCCATCCACGACGAAGACTCCCTCGCCGCCAAAGTCAAGTCCATCAAGTTCACCCTCCCGGCAGACGACATCGCCACCAACGGGCTCATCGACCTCATGAACCCGATTCTCCCCGCCTACGCATTTACCGATCGGCCTGATGAAGGCATCTACCCGGCGATTACCACCGCGGCACTGCGCCTCAAGTATCTCCAACGAAAGCACTGCAACGACTCATCGATCGAGTTGAAGCTCAACTCCCTTGAGCTAGTCCCCGCTGAAGCCCTCCTGCATGTCTACTATTTCCTCTTCATGAGTGTTTGTAAGGGGGTGGAGGCGATAGAGGTTCCGTCTGTGTGGAACAAGCCGGCTGTGCAGCAGGGCTTTTCTAGGGATTGGAAAATGGTGGGTGGAGAGGAGGGAGGGTGGGTGAGGTACGAGAAGTTGGAGCCTGCGGCTTAGGCGGAGCAAGTTGGCTTCGATGGGGGAGGGAAGGGCGGGTTGGATGTGGCTGCGGGTATTCGAGCTTGAATTTATGACGGACGGGCAAGAGGTGTTCGAGCTTGGTATTTATCATGTTTCTCATGGCTTTTCTTCTTTTGGATCAATGTATATGTCTACCATGTTTCGAGGAATTCGTGAGGCCTTCAGCTAAAATATTAGAGTATGTTTAACCTTTGTATTACCTATCCCAGGGTAATACATAGTACTTAGACTTTTGTCATGTGAGTCTTGTAAAGGCCTCACGAATTATCACACCACCTGGTGGCGGAGCTTGGCTCCGTGACGGTGATTCATACGTTGATTGAGTCCAATAACATGATCAAGGTATGGCGAAGAAGAGGCAGCGAAGAGTACGGTGCACGATGGGTTTCGAGGACAGGATCCAGGGTGTTGAATGTAGGATCCGGGGTGTTGAGGTTGGAGTTGCTCAAGTGGACCTGCGGCGTCCACGGGTAGTGCAAGTGGGGGAGCGCGTGGCGGCCACACTTTGCCGCTTCGAGCGGCAGCTTGAGCACAAGCAACGGCTCTCAGCCCCAGCGAACACGACACAGAGCGTGGTCTGTGGTCTCCCTCCTGTATCTATCTTCTCTTCTAATATATACTTATTTCTTTGCGCTGATGCCCAAAATTGTCTTCCCATCTTGTGCGTTTGTCGTTGCGTATTGTTGACACACTCAGATCCAGCAGTAGTCGGACGCGCAAACCCGCCAGCACACCACGGCTTCGACGCGCTTCACGATCGTGGAAGATCCGGCATATAAGGCTTAGAAGATGCAGAATTACGGGCAGCAACAGGCGGGATACCAAAGGCCAGGGAGCACAACGGGCTACGGTGGCCCACCAGTTCCACCGCCATATGGAGGTACGCGCACTGCTGTCGCATCTGGTAGCCTCATACTTACTTCTTGACCAGCGCCCCAGGGATACCAGTCAGCCGCTCCCCAAACCCAGAGCCAGTGGGCACCGCCTGCCCCGAGTCAGACGCCGAGCCAGCAATGGAATCAGCAGTCACAGCAGTCACAGCAGCCACAGCAGGCGCCAGGGGGGTACAATCCTGGAGTCTATGGCGCAATGCCAGGCGCATACTCGCAAGCCCAGCAAGTATGATGCGCTATATCCACGAATGCATGGATTCACGCTGACAAGAGCTACACGCAGACTCCTACTCAGACCTCGACTGCGTATCACCCCCATCAAGACGTACCTCCTCCCCCTCCACCAAAACCAGCTGAATTCGCCGCCGTGTCCCAACAACAGAATGTCAGGAACTGGGGACAGCAGCAACAGACTGGATATGGGGCTCAGCAACCACAGCAGAGCCAGCAAAACACAGGTTACTCAGGACAAGGACAGCAGGGAGCATACGCACAGCAAAGTGTATACCAGGGGCAGGTTGCACCACAGCAGTCATACAGCAATTCTGCGCCCCCTCCACCGTCACAGACGCCTGGCGGATCATACTTTCCGCCCTCGCAGACGCCCCAAACTGGAGTACGTCCTGGTTCAATGTATGGAGCTGATCAAGTAGGAACGTATTCGACGCCGTCATCTGCGGTAGCGCAACACCCTCCCAACTCCGTACTCAGCCCGAACGAGCAGCACCCTGCATACATTCCTCCTTCTCTTACAGGCCAGGGCAACCAGTCCTACATCCCCGCAAACACGAATCCGATGCCAGGCGTATACGTCCCTCCTCCGCCCGATATACCAGCATGGCAACAAGCATCGCATGCACCGCTTCAGGGTGGGAAGAAGTTCAGATACACGCAGCCTACGGTGGACCCGAGCTTCTATGCGCAAGGCTATCAAGGTGTGCAGCCGGTGCAAGCTCAGGGGCAATATGGCCAAATACCTACACAACCCTCGCAGCAATACGGGCAGGATCAGTTCCAAGGTGGAGGTCAGGCTCAACAGCATGGGCTGTACGGACAGACTGCACAAAACCAGGGCGAGGGGCAACCGCAGCAGCAGGGACAATATGGACAACAAGCTGCACAACCGCAACAACCTCAACAACCGCAGTATGGTCAGCCAAACCAGCAGACACAGTATTTCGAACAAACAGCTCAGACGCCTCATGGACAAGTGAGCCAATCTCAGTCATATCAGCAGCCGCCGCCGCCGCCGCAGCAGCAGCAGCAACAACAACGGCAACAGCCCAGTCAATGGCAGCCAGCCCCTCCGGCGGATCAGGGATATGGACAACAGCAGCCTCCCCCACAAGCCTCTTACGGCGCACAACAACAGCACACGTGGCACCCAGGGCATGAAGCTCATGGCTCGGTCACCGGACAACAGTTCGCACAGGGACATGAGCCGGGCATTCAAGCGCCCAAGCCGATCGTCGGCCATACTGACACAACGGCTCCAGGATTCGTCAACGAACCCAATCCGCAGAGTCAGCCCGTATCGCCATTACACAATTGCTTCAGTACGAGCTTCAGCTCCGGTCAGATTGGGGTCGGACGGACTGGATCTGTGAGCTCCATTGCTCTCGGCGCCATCCATGCTCAACGGGCAGGCAATCGAACAGAGTCCCCCAGACCGCCGCCCCCTAAATTACCTACACCTCCTCCGCCTCGAGACGATGCGACTAAGTTCAGCGTGCTGAGTACAGGTGGCCCGTCAGACTGGGAACATTTCGGCCAAGGTGAGGAGATTGATGACGAGGAACTATTTGGGGTGAAGAAGGACGAGAAGAAGTCAGAACAGGCGCGCTTGGACAGTGTGGAGCTACCGGGACATCAAGTTTCTCCACCCCAGACACAAGGCGAGTGGCCTACGCCGCCTAGCCAGTCGATATCAGCGACATTTGACAAACGTGATACCTATCAGCCCACACCTCCGCCACAGACAGCAAACACGCCAACTCAGCGACCTCCGTCTCAGCCTCCGCAGCAAGGATTCCATATGGGCAGCATACCATCTTCGCAGCCATCGCAGCAGAACTTCGTTGTGAGCGACGTCGCGCCAACTACCCAGCAGCCTCAGCAGGTTTTTGTCGTAGATGATGCTATTGTAGCCCCTTTAGAAGTTACTCATTCTCCACGACCGGTTCAACATACACAACCACCTCCCGCTCAGCATAGTTTTGCCATTAATGAGGATAGTCGGCCATCTTCTATACGAGGCACGCCTGCGCAACAGCAAGCTCAGCATCAGCCGCCACCAACGGCAAATACTTCCTTCGTTATGAATAATGGCGGATGGGGTGCTCCGCAGGGGGTTCCTACTTCGGCGAGTAACCAATGGGCACCACAACCGAACGAAGCTCATGTTGCAGAGCTGAAGGCGAAGGACGATGCACTGGAGCGTTTACGAACAGATATCGAGAAAGAAAAGGCTGGTTTGCACGCTGAGCTTGCGCAATTAAAGGTAGTCATGGAGACGACGAAGAAACATGCAGAGTACGAAAGGACCGCGTTGGCTGAGCAGGTCGAGTCGATGAAGGTTGCTGCAGAGCAGACGAAGAATACCGCGGACGCCTTGAATAAGGAGAAGGATTGTACAATCGAGAGATTGAAAGAAGATGCTGAAGGTAAAGAGGATACAATTAGCGAGAAGGACACTGTGATTCAGCAGCTGCGAGATGATGTCAGGAGCAAGGAAGACATGATCCGGGGGGGAATTGCCTTCGCTGAAGATTTAAAGCAGCAGCTAAGTGCTAAGGATAGCGAGATTGATGGTTTGAAACAACAACTGGATGCCGCAAAGGCCAAGGACGAGGAAATCAACGATTTGAAACAGCAACTGGAGGCCGCAAATACCAAGGACGACGAGATCAACAACCTGAAACAGCAACTGGAGGCTGAAAGGTCTAAGGAAGTGCCCAAAGCTACGCCTGCAGATCTAGTCTCGGACATTGATCCGTGGTATGCTGGGTCTCTTGAGCGGTACATTACCATGTTGCGGAGTGAAGCACATGAACCACTAGTTGAGAATAAGATCCAGGTCTTTACTGGATTCTTGCAGGCCGAGTCAGAAATTCGAGGGCTTCCATATTATAAAGCTCCACCGTCAGCTCCCATAGACCAACAATCGGCTTCACAGGATATTCACCAACCGGCTACTTTATCACGTGGAGCTTCAAACGCATCTACGAAGCCGAAGGATTTGAATACTCAGGTACGACCAGAGTCCCCAGACGACATTCAATATAGCCCTGGTGGAAGGCCTATCTTCCAGCGCGGGCCTATTTCCAAGTCTGAAACCTCCACTCTCCCGCCACAAGCTTCCAGTACATCTAGCGACCCTCCTAGCCAATCGGGTACTGTCCTTACTCCGACGAGTTCCCAGGACGATGGCTTCAACAAGACTTCTACACCACTGCAATCTCCACCGGAATCGCAGCCGCAACCACAATATAAAGCGTATGTACCGCCGGGTGTTTCTCAAGCTGATTCTGCGACAAGTCTACATCGTCAATCAATATCTTTTATTGGCCCATCCGTCAGCCCAGGCACATCGTTCGGTGCAGGCAAGAAAGATGAGGTCTTCTTCGGCCATCCGTCATTCGGCACTTCAACACCACATTCTTCATCGAAACCTTCAAGTAGACCGACTACAAGCGCGAGTACGACTCCAGATGTTTCGGTTCCGGCGCCTTTATTCACCCCGCATCCTCCCGCATTAGCTACCAAGCCACCACCGAAGAACAACGTAGAACCAGTTGAGAAGTTGGCAAGACTTCTCCCAGCCAAAGTAGGCATGCCTCAGCCGAACTCACAGCTACTGGCGCTGCGCAAAAAGCTGTCGGAGTTCCCTTCGGACTTGTCGTCCCTCCAAGGTTTGACGTCTACATGGGAAAAGACCGCCTCTCTCGCCCGGAAAAATAACGACGACGCTCGCCGCAAGCGTCAAGAGCAATCAGAAGAAGAAACTGATCGGCTTTTCAATGAAGATCAAATCTCGTATGCGGATATCGCTGTGATCGAGGACGAGTTCACAGTAAAGGAACGCATTCTGAAGGCTGAAGAAGACCGTGTCGAATACAAGTCGTACGTGGAGACTGTCTTTGACAAGGTCTACGATGGTATGCAGCTGCAGATAAAGGATCTTATGGATTTGTACATCGAAGCAGAGAGTTTGCTAGCTACGGCTGTCTCGGGCGTGAAGAGCTTCGAAGGCAGCAATGTGGCAACCACGGAAGCCTGCCTCAAGCTCCTCGAAGAACTTCACGAGCAAATCGAACAGCGGCATGATAAGGTCGTTGAAGCCGTCGCGGAGCGAGACAAGCGGTACAAGAAGACTGAGATTCAGCCCTTGTATGCCGCGGGTAACATCAGCAAGATGAAGGCGGTGGAGAAGCACTTTGCTAACGCGGAGAAACAAGCTATTCAGCGAGCGAGGGACGAGAAAGCAGAGCGTGCGACGGAGTTTGTACGCCAGGCTGAAGCAGCAGTCATCGCGGCCGTCGGCATCGAACAACAAGAGATTGAGAGTATCATCTCTGCTATTCGTGATCTGTCTTCTCCGACAGACGAGCAACTTCTCATGCGTGCCCGTGAGACCGTACTCGCGCTTGGGGATTCGTCGAAGGCCCTGCTGTCGCTGCTGAATGAGTTAGAAATCGACCTTGGTGGCGCTGTCCTGAAGGCGCAACTTGCGGAAGCGGAAGCAGAGAACCAATTGGATAGGGTTAGCCAGCTGCGGAATGAGATTGGTCAAAGGGAGAAGGAGCTCAAGGAGGAGCTGGAAAGGAAAGTGGGCGTGTTGAACCAAGATAGGGAGGATATTGACAGGCTGGTTGAGGAGAAGGCAGGGGAAAGGGAAGACAAAGGAGAAGATGCGGGGGATGTCATGGGTATGGGGAAGATGAGTGAGGAAGAGCTGAGGAAGGTGAGGTTGAATAAAGCGTTGGAGGCGGCGAAGCGGAGGAATGGGGATTTGTGAGAGTGTGCCTTGGGCGTTATCGGTACGGTGGTTCTTGATGGTTGAGTGGTTCGAGCTTTTGCATGTTTTAGCCTGGTGTCCTGGAGTGTGCTTGCATTTACATGGTTTATGGTGAGCGGATCTGGTGTATAACCAATTTGGAGATTATGTTCAAACTCCACGGTGGTTTGTGGGTTGGTGTGTAGGTAGGAAGTTAGGCGTGTACATGTGCATACGTTATCTACACCTTGTCATGAACTTTGTCTCGCGATCTATGGAGCATGCATGTGATACCGTCAATATAGATCGGCCGAAAATAGGAAAGCACATGGCACGTGCTGCTCTCAAGTCTGTAGTAGATGACTGCCCAGAGGATATGCCATCTGCGGTTGTATGTTGAATCTGAGGTACCACACCGTGCTTGATCTGGTGGTTGTTGACTTGTATGCCGCGTTTGAGGCGAATGGGCAGTATGTTGGCTAGCTGTGATGCTGTACCTAAGGTAGACACCTATCTATGCAAGTCCACATGTGCAGTACATGTCCTGTAGCAAGGCGGCTCCAAGTCCATGAGCCCGAACCCGTTAACAAAGTCCCGTCAGCGGGGTCGTCCTCCAAGTTACCTTGGCGCCCGCGGCGGTGTTTGTCGGCGCTTAGTGAAGGGCACCGTGACCCAACCGCGTCATAGGCCGCCCGCCTTACGCAATTTCTCACCCACAACCCGATTTTATTGTACCATATAAAGGCGTTAATTTGAAAACCATTCATCAACAAAGATTCAGATGATCGGCTCTGAATGGTCTATCGGTATAGACCCACATACAGAACAACAACTCACATTCGAAAACCACGCCAAGAGTTCATATAGAACTACAACTCACAGAGAGTAAGTATCGATCCCTCCTTCCTTCTTTCTTTCAGCACACTACCCACAAACACCACAAACAAACATATAATGCCGATGGCGAAGATTTTTTTTGCCCAGGGAGGGCATGAGTTCTAGTGTTTTTTTTGTAGGTAAGAAAGGCATTTATTTTTTGCTACTTGTTTTGCTATTTGCTACAGATGTGTGTGGGAAGTATACGTGTTGGCAGTAAGGGTGAGGGAGGCGGTGACTTTTGCTACTTTTTTGCTATTTTTATACGCGGTGATTTTCGCGCCATTTTTTGCTATTATTTACAGGTGTGTGGGGATAGGCTACGGGGTTGTTCACGCGGCTATTTTTTTTGCCACCTGTGCATAGTATTGGTGTCTGTTTGCACTTTTGGGCGCGTTTTTATGGCTGGGTTTGGTGCACGTGCGGGTTGAAGCAGGGCGGGGCACAGGCATTGCTTCGTCAGTGCGGTATTACGGTGACACTATATTTGCCCAAGGCAATAACACGTTGTTGTGAGCACAATAGCATCACTAGCACTCGCGTTGAAGCATTTGTGGGCTGTATGCGCGACGCAGACGTGCCAAATATGGCTTGGCGTAGACGTTGAGTGAGAGCCGCAGCGGTGTCGTCACTACGCAACCAGAACCTGCCCACTTGCCAACGCCTTCTTGCCTCCTCCTCTGCAGACTCTCAAAGTAGCCGCCGCACCGCTGCCGCTCACGCTCTATTTCTACGTATACCTCGTAGTTCGTCACTGTCTCACCTCCAGCGTCTGCTACGACACCTGCTCAATGCCACACTATGAGAGACTCCACGCTCAGACGGCGTTGTCACAACAACTTCTTCAGCTTCAGGGCTTACCCTGGGAGAGCGTGCTTCAGTTGGCTACCCATAGCACGAGGATCTCCCATGCGGATCTCCTCCGCAGTGTCTGGACTCGCCCACTCACACAATCGATGCTTGCGTCCAAGAAGAAGAATGGCTCCCGACGACCAGCTTCTGTATCCTCCAACGTCTGCAGCGAAGCTTCAGTCAGCGCATCCACTGGGCGACGCAAGCCAAAAGCTGACATGCGTCCTATGCCCATCTTCAACATTAAGCATTTACCGCATCGGCAGCACCTACGCCCCCGGCACCGGCAACGTCTAATATCGAGCCTGCGACACCTGTAATCGAATCTTCTGCGACCGTTCCTGGACAATGAACATCTACGTATGCTTGCGGCTACAACAGCTTCCTCTGAGCTTGAACGTCCAATGAGTCTCTATAACGTCGGCCGGCGGGATTTGCGCCGCCTCCCCGGTGGCATTCCTGCGATTCGCAATACATCCTAACTTCAGTAGCAATCTTTCAGAGTAAGGCCTCCTTCGTTCCGCCTTACAGTAAGCCGCCAGCAATGGCCCGCAATGCCGCTTGCCCATCCGAGCGAGCACTCCGTCCGACTCTCCTCTACCGCCCTCCGCATCAGACCCTATACAACGCGCCCATGCCACCGACGAAAGGACAGGAACTCTGCTAACAGACCAGCCAGCTTCAGCCGATCAAGAAGAAAACGTCGTGAACCTTTGGGTACACTGTACACGCTGCGAGGAAAAGCTACCGGGTTATTGGAAAGTCCCAGTCTCTTTCTACCCAGGGCTATACTCGCAATACAATCCAAGAACCTCCGGTCCTTCGTGGCAGTACGATACGATTCATACTTCCCCACGAGGAAAACCCCACAGCAGCTACATAGCGAGCTAGCCAGCTATCCATCAAGCCATCAAGCTCGTTTCGAACCCAATAAAAAAGCAGACAGCCCGGGCTGGCAAATACCATCCATCGCCTCCACACTACAGCCCGTGCTGTCTCTCCACCCACAAACCCTCTTCTTCCAAGTCCCCTCCCGATCCTCGACATCCATCTCCACCATCCACAAGCCACACCCACAAACCCACCACAAACCCACCACAAGTCTCCAAGGCATAATTCCACCCCGCGTACAGGATCACCCCCAAACCCCTCCACGGCCCTCCCCAAACGTCTCCCCCCCTTCTGAAACCCTAGCTCCACGTAACCACCACTCTCAAGCCTCACCAAGCCCAAGCACCTGGCAAAAAACCTGTCAAAGAGAAAAAGTTTCAAAACGCCCTACCTATCACGTCCACTGCGAAGCCATACCGACCTCCGGAGTCGCAGTCGTGCATGCAGGGACCCGACCGCGACCGCCAACGCAAAGGAATGTGGCGGTGCAAGTGGATACTCAAGTTTCGGACTTGGCGAGTTTAGTTAACTCCTCCGGTCCCATCGGATCGGAATGCGTGCGGTTGGCTTGTTGGGCGTGCGAGAATAGATTGCTCGGGTACATCGGCTACGAGGGCGTGAGGAATGCTTACTGTGTGCGTACCCTACTGTGTCCGACGGATCGTGAGTGAGGCTGTACACATCCTACCCTAGTTCCTCCACCTACCTACTCTTCGGTCATTCTCAAAATAGCAACATTCCACTCCACCCAGCTCTCCGCGAAAACACGGACGAAAGAACGAACGCACATCACGCGATTTGAAAAAGAGTGAGTGTGCTTCAAGGCAGGCTACTAACGACCCGGTGTTCGCCCAAGCCAGCCACATATGGCGGTCTTCATTCTTCTTTAAAAATTAAGTAAGTCTACACATTGCACAGTTCCTGTACAACAAAACGAATAGAAAGTAATAAAGATGCTTGGAAAAGGGAAAAAGGGAAAACAGAAGAGGTATACGCTGTAAAAAGCCCCCAAGTAATCATCTTGAGAGTGAAAACGCCAATCCCATGCACATGCGCAAACGCGGAATGGATAAACCCGGGTGCGCCCTGGTGTAGTGTCGACAACTACAGTATCATGCTCGTATCATCATCCATCGTGTCCTGCTCCTGCTCTGGCAGAAGACGATTGTCTGCCTCCCGTACGTCGAAAGTAGGTACCCATCCTGTACAGCGAGCTGCGTTGAAACATCAAAAAAACGTCATCCTCCATCTTGTAATACTCTCTGTCCCATATTTTGACTTTCGCAATATATCTCTCAGATCCCATCTTCCACGCCTGTCTCCCTTCTTCTCCAGAGGTGGCCATTAAGTGCTCTTGCCTGCCTCGAACACCTTGCCCATGAATTCATCGGCGCTCTCTCGAATGGCTTTTGTCTGTAATACCGTTACAACATCGCTGAGCTCTCCGCTCATGCAATCCGGGAGGCGTCTCACCTAGAGTCGACTTCGCATCTTGTCGCCTTCAACAAGCATCGGGAGGAGGTAATCGTGGGGCTCGACGCCTGTCTCTGATCGCGGACGAGGAAGGAGAGCGGAAGCGGCCGGTTGAGAACGTTGGAGAGGACAATAAAAGAATCTGCGGGAGACATATTGAGCAGGAACAGAGCTGCCATGTGGTGGATGCCGATGGTGGTGTCCACATCCGAGCGATACGTGCTGTAAGCAATACAAATGTTCACCAGATCTTGGTGCAGCGGCTGCTCCGGTGACTCCTCCGTCGCAGGTGCAAACATCTTGAGATCGGGGAAGACGCCTTTCGTGTTCTCGAGAATCTGGGCGTAGTGGCCGCTGAGAGCAGCGTCGCCCAACCCTTTGACCTGCAATTGAGCCTTCTCCAGCGCAACGTTGTAAGTAACCTCGGACACCTCAAGTTCGTTGCCGATAGCCTTCTTCCAAACGTCGCCGCGTAGCTTTGCCGGGATGCCGTTCCACCACATCTTCCGGTGTGAGCCCTTGAGCTCAGGATTAGCCATTTCCTGGTTCCAGTTAGGGAGTAGCAAGCTAGACCAGTATTCGGCCTTGATGCGTTCGGCCTTTTCGCGGGCAAGTGCCTCTTCTTCTTGACGCCTGACTTCGAGACGTTCTAGTAGAGGTCAATAGACATTCTGTGAGTTCGCGAGGGGTACTTACCAGCTTCCTCAATCCTCGACAACATCTTCTGGTATTCCTTCAGATGCTTCTTCTCCTCTTTCGGGTCCTTGGGCGGAAGCCATGAAGGGCGAGTACGTGACAGATACTTCTCTTTCTCCAGCGAAGGCCGGAAAGGGTCGATGAGTGGGTCACTTTTGCGAACTGGGGGAAGAAGAACGGCTTTCTTCTTCTTTGACTCCGAATCTCCAAGCGATGAGGAGCGCGAAAGGCTGGGCTGCTGGCGTTGAATCTCTTGCTGATGCTCCACCTCCGTCTGGTACTCTTCGAGAGCCTCGGTGAGCTTTCGGGCATCTGCATCGAGCGTCGTGTAGGTCTCCTCCCAGGTGTTCGTTGGCTGGCGGCTCAGCGAAGGAAGCTCGTTCTCTTTGTCAGGGTTCGGAGACGGTGACTGGCTCGGGTAGCGGCGGTCTGATGGGGCTGGCGAGGTCTTTGCTGAAGAGACATCGCCCCTCTGCGAGGTTGGGCGGCTCGTTGCCGGGCTGACTGAAGCCTGAGGCGGGCTACCGCATGAAGAAGGTGCAGGTGAGCGGTCGGTGGCAGGACGAGGCGAGATGGGGACGTTCCAGATGACCGCGTCCTCGGGCAGCTCGTCGTCTTCGTCGTCACACTCGGCTTCACGCTCCTTGACGGTCTTGCGGGCGGCGTGCTGCCGGGACTGCTGGCGGTTGCCCATTGGCGGCGAGGGCGAGGCATGGAGATTCTGGGAGCTCTTGCGAGAGAGGCTCTGTGCGGCGGAAGGAAAGACTTGAGAGCTGGAATTGGAAGGCGAGCGGGAGCGGGAGCGGCGGACAGGGGCTGCGAGGTTTGCGATGCTGGCCAGTGAAGGAGCAGACGGAGAGGAGACACCCCTTCGCGGCTGCTTGCCCGGAGCATGCAGTTGCGACCCTGCACGCATCGAGTTGCTTGCCTGGATCTTCATCCCCGCCGAGCGAGGCTTCGAGGACCCAGTGAGGTCGCGGAACGAGTGTGGAGCCGCATGCGGCATGCTGCGGCTGCGGGAGGCTTCAAAGAGCACACGGTTCGGTGAATGGGGCACGTGGAAGGCAGCCGGGCCTTGCAGAGCACCATCGTCGAGATTGATGTCCTCGAAGTGCGAGAGGTCGCTCGGCCCGAGCATGTCGGAGAGGCCCTCGGAATGGAAGCTGGACGACTTGCTCGACTTGGAGTTGGTGAGGTCTGGAGGGCTGCCGGGGGCGCCGCCGAGGGCTGCGTGTGCGTCGGGAGGGTGCATGACGGTGGCCATGAGGGATCGCGGCTCGTTCCTTCTGTTGTTCTGGTGGAGAGGTGCCCCAATGGGTGCGGAGGGGCTTCGCGTGGGAGCTTTGGCGCAGCCGCGCTGGGACGGGATTAGAGAGTGGGCATAGTCGGGCTCGGTGACGATGTATAGGCTCTGTGAGGAATGAATATCGTGGTCGTCAGCGTCGAATGCTAGGCCAGCGCCGAACGGGTCGTGTTGCTGTGTTGCGAAGAGGGCCGTGGGCATCTCGACGGCTAGAGAAGCGTAATTTCGGGCAAGCCCCTGACAAGAGCGGGCAGCCCCTGCAGGACTAGGGGGACGGGGCGCGTGGGCGGTCAAGTAACGGCAGACCAGACTGCCAGCAGTTCTTGTTTATTTCGGTGAGAGTTGTGCAGGTGCGAGTAGCCGAGGTGCAAGTCATTATTTGACGCTCCTCAAGCCGCAAGGGGCGTCATCGGAGTTGACAGGCGTCTCGCAGACGCTAACGGCGTAGGAGACTGGACAACTGTGAAACCGGAAGGCTGGCTGTGGCTGGTAACCCGCCATTCACATCACGATAACCACCGAAAAGAAGCCCGGACGGCCAATTGGAGTGATACTGAACATGTTCCCCGCGACTACATGTGAGCTGAGCATGGCCGACACACCCGAGTCTCCCTCTCTCCATGGAGCCGATCGGGCCAAATCAAGAGTCCGCGCCGCATCACGATTACAACACTCGCACCTCCTCATCAGGCCTCCCCCGATCGGATCCAGCTGCAGGCCAAGAAGCGGCGTCCTCGAGCATGCGCCGTTCCTTACCGGCCGACGGTCGCACCGTCGCCAGCGATACTCGAAGCCACGCCAACAGCGCGCGGTGCTGCGTCTGTCTGCGCTGAAACACGGCCTCAAAAGCCCTCAGCGCCAGCCTACAAGTGGTGCATCAGCAACGGCGACGGTGAGACCGCCCATCAGCCACACTTACCACTGGACCTGCCTGCGCGAAATGACACTCCGTATCTTCTCCGCGTTCTGCGCGCTTCTACTGCGCGTCCGGCGCTGCAGCATCACCCACGCGAGCGCAACGATGCTATCAACCGTCTCTGGATGAATGGATGCGTCAGTGATGCCCGGCAGGGTTGTCTGCGCGAGATCGACAGTGCAGCAAGATAACTATCGATGCCTTTGTTGTCGAGAACTCTTACGCTTTTGGGAAAGGACGTACTGATAAGCAAGCTTGTATGTATTGGACGTGCCTTGGACAAGCTGCGTGCATACTCGTAGCATCTCACCGCCGCTTCATAGAAGCTTTGGTGCAGGTTGGCGAGCACGGTTTGCACGCTGTTGAGCGACGGGTCAATGAGCATGGCCTGCAACTGGATTTTGAACCCACTATCCCAGGTTAGCATCGCGCAGCCATGGTGTTCCTCGTCCACGCGCTCCAAATAGAGCTGCCGCGCCGCGAATCCTACTTACTTGAGCGCCTTGCGATGAAAAGTCTGTCCAGGCAGCTTTGCCAGGTCCACCGTCAATGAGTCGGTAACTTCTACCAAAGTTAGCTCGTGTTGGTGATGAGGTAACATGGGGCGACTTCTCACGCACCAGACGGACCACCGCGGCCATGGCTTTTGCTGACTTCCAGGGTGCGCATGTCTATTTGGATACCGCAGTAGGGAAATCTCACTCCCGAGGCACACCTCGGTATTCGATAGCCATCCGCTGTAGCCACATCAAAGTTCGCCAACGACTTTGCAGCCTTGACCGAGACTCCATAATCGCTGTGTCCCTGGTGCATAACCTGCACGAATCGCTCAGCATGCTCGCGACGAACCGAGATCAAGCAAAAGTCGTCAAGTAGCCTAAGCAACAGACAATCACCGCCAAGCGCAAAGCTTAGCACGTCTCGTTCAAGCTCGGCGTAGAAGAAATTACACAGGATGGTCGAGAGCACCGAGCCTTGCGGAATGCCTGACTTTTGGCGGTAAAACCTCTTTCCAATCTTGACAAGATTGCGTTCGATATGCTCACGCAACAGCTGCATTAGATCATCCTTCGTCTCAAATCGTTGTGCTGTGGTGGGCACAAAAACTGTATTTGCCTTGGCCCCGACGAATTTGTCCTGAACCAGGCGGTCGAACGAAGCGACACTGTCTGGGGCTCCGCTATGTGCGACATAGCGTTTGAGGGGCATAGGGTTCGTATACTCACCATTCAGTCGTTGTAGTTGGCCTAGTGGGCGAACCTCCACGTGCTTGCCTGTATGGTATTCTCGCATAGATAAGAGGCCATCGACCATGGCAAGCAGGCGTTGTTGTGGTATTGTATCGAAACAAGATTGTACGTCGACTTTGGCAAAGTACAGTGGACGATCTCCAAGCCCTTGCTCATGTAACGACTGCTTGAAAGCAGATAATTTTGGAAACATATCACCAACCGAAAAAAGCGAGCTACCGAATTTCTCAGGGTGTAATGACTGGCCAACGTCAGCAAATCCTCTTTAAATCGTGGTCGTTCGTCCTCAACTGACCTTCTCATATGTAAACACATTAAACACGGGTGCCATCACCGAATTAATACTGCGGCCGAGAACCATTGTACCATTCCGCATGATCTGTTGCCTTCTCTTCAGATTCGTGATGATTCGCACACCAGCACGTTTAGGTAGTAAACGAATCTTGCTAAAACCGATCGGTCGAACAGACAGAAGCTTGGTAGCGCGATCAGTCGGCACCTCTTCAAACATGTTGTATCTCAAATTGGATAGAGACGGTTCTGTCAGCATACGCCAGACGTCGTGTCGAAAATAGAACAGCCGATTCCGATGCATATTGGACTCTGTGACATGGAAATTCGAGCGAATGAGAGGTATCAGAAACGAATCAAACACCCAATAGACGAATTCCAGAAAGATCTCTTGCCGCTTATGGAAGTCGGATTTGGCCATCTTGGTGGCGTGCCCCTGACCGGGTGCTCGGAGCCAGGCTAAAGTCGAAATCTGCACGATCGTTAAACGTCAATGCATGCACCTCCTCGCAGGACCGCCTACCTGTAGCTTCTGTGTTACCTGCTGCAGAGTGAGACTTTCGAATCTTCGAAGAGAGACAAAGTGATCTATCCAGTACATAATTATGCGCCGGTTGTGATCGCTACCCCAGAACGCATTGGGGATTACTTTGGCTACCACAGCTCGGCAAAATGCGGACACATGCGCCGTGGGACAAGCCATATCTGTAAAACAGGTCTCTTCGACAGTCCTGGACCTCGATATTGATGTATCGCCATTCTTATGACGCTCGGCTGGTACTACAGCGGGAGAAATATCATCTTTCGGCTGAAGTGCGCTTTTCCTCCACGCCGGCTTGGACGAAAGTTGTAACCCCTTTGATTGTCAGTTGGATCCATTGGGCGGCGGGTGTCACTGTTACCTCTACTGGGCAATAATGGCGCAGTAACTCCATGTACGAGCACTTTTGATTGAGTCTGCGAAGCTTGTCCACCAATGAAACAGTGTCTCCTCTTAGCCTCTTCGGAACATGACCTTTCCATCTAAGCACAAGCTTTTCAGTTCGCGTAGCTTCAGGCAGGTCTCGACACATGGCCTGATGGATCTCTTTTTCACGAAGAGTGTAGTCTTTGAATGCCATGCTCGTTTCTCGCTTGTCTACTGTGGAGGTAAAGACATTATGCAAGCCAAACTGGCGAGGGAAAAGATGTCGCATTATATGTACAGTATGTTGTTGGTCTTTCAAGTCTGGAAATCGGTTCAGGACATCTGTTCAGCGTCAGTAAGGTAGCGATGAGAAAGGACGAGGTTCCTACGGATATGGCGCATTCCAAACCGAACACCCCCCTTTGCATTGAGAGCAGCACGCGCATACATCATTCGACTTCGCACGAAGCTGATTGCACCGGGCCGTCGGTCCTCGCCCCCTACGCCGTTGGACTTCTTGAATGCGGCATTATCCACTGGTGCAGCGGCAGAGATAGTATTGGAAACATGCACAGGCTTTAAGTCGGAGAGGGGAATACCGCTCAGTTGGAGAAAGTTGCCACTGCCATGGTTTCCTTCGACAGGAGAAAAAATGCCATGGTCAGCAAGCATGTCCATCATAATGATATCGCCTCCTTTGCCTAGGATAGCATGCAAATGGCACCATAACGGACTCTTGAACGTTTCTACGGCAGTGTTCCTATAGTGCGACGACAGCCCTGGAATGCAGTGGGTGGTTTTTTGATTCTCAGGACTTTTCTGAGCTCCTGAGCGCTGGAAGCCATGACAGAGTAGATGTGACGGTCTGTACGACGTTGATCGTCTGAATAGTCGCCAAATCACAAAATCGACGATCTTTCCTTGTTAGCAATGGTAGCGGATTTTGGGTTTTGAGGAACATGTCATAGCAGACAGTGTAACGTAGTAGAAAATGGCTCACCTCAGATTGCAAGAAGTAGCCAGGCTTAAAGGTACCTGCCGAGGTGGTGGAAGGCAGCTCTTGTGAGAAGCTTTCGAGGTCTTTGTCTCGCTCCTTAGCGGCTTCCTCCGGCCTGTCTGTGTTGGTATTGGGAAGCACGCCAACCAAGATGGAGTCGAGTAGCTCGCCGAGCTCGAGGTCGATACCACGTGGTGCAGTGTCTTCGTTACGGGCGCGTTGTCCCAGCTGAGACAATTTCCGTCGCCTGCTCTTAGACGAGGCTGGCAGACGTGACAGCAAATAGTGGCGCAATGACAACACCTCGGGATAGAGGCGACTCAACACGGGATGCTCGATGGCTGCAGTTGTGGCGACAGCAGATTGGTCCAAGGGGACCCTGGCCCTCTGTGGGTGTTTATCACCAGCGTGGGTGCTGCGTTTTCTCTTCATGCTGGAATAGCACGCGAGCGACACGCAACGGCGGCGATGCTTTCAAGGGCTATGGTCGGCGTGGGACGGTGACTGGGGCGGTGCGGGTGGTGCCGTATGGTGTCGTGGTTGTGTTCTGGGCTGCGTCCAACATTGCCTAAAAAGGCAGCGCGCCAGGGATGTGAAATTGACAATGGATCCGTGAGATCTCTTTCCACGACTGGGCTGTTGTGACACCAATCTCATGACCCATCTCTCCCGTGGGCGCACGATAGGGGCACCTGAGTCTGCAGTAGACAGCGCAGCTGCAGGTGCCGTCGCAGGCTCACTATTAGCTGCGGACGCCAAAACATCAACAGTGACTATTCCACGTGTCTGCGCGTTCAAAGGGCGAATGGTAATTGTGGGATTTGTTGTGTGAATGCTATTTGACGGCGTCTTGAGTGCATCTGCATCGGTAGCTACTAGAGGTCCTCGCGCCGATGTAGGTATCTGCACGGTACTGTACCGACAAGAGGTTTCTTCTGGAGCCCGACCCGCGCATCGCGCCGGTTCGGTAGCAACGGGCGACCAGCAAGCTTGGGCTCAGGACCGCCGCCGTAGGCTCTCGTCCAGCTCCCGTGCTTCCGCAGATCAGTAGCCCACGCTGCTTCATCCGGCCGTGCCTCGCCCAAGCCCAAGCTTACCCACCTCCATTCTCCTCATCACCCCGCGACGCGCCTTTGCTTTCCCCCAGACCCTCTCGCGTGGCTTTTGTTTGGTGTTGGTAGCCTTGTCCACTACTATACTACTGCCCCCCCTCTGGAGTGTGGACGTGGAGTAGTTCAGCCTGAAACAAGCAGCCCGAGGGCACTTGGGCCACGGGCTGCCTCCCCACGCGATTGGCCCGTTCGGCGATAGACTGAGGGAGGCTTCACGGTGTGTGAGTTGTCTCCTACCCTGGCTGTCTCGACCTGAGAGAGCTCAGCGCCAGCCGACCTCCTCCTCACCGCCACAGGCTGATTGGCGTACCAGTTCTCGTCGCCTTCGTCACTCGCCTTGATTCGCGCCTCCCTCGCAATTAGGATCATGGTGTGGTAGGGGTGAATATGGCGGAGCCTGAGCACACTCACATGCATAACTTTGCATATCATCCCGGGGTGGCTAGCTGGGTCCAGTCGCTCGACAGCGGTGATGAAGTCACTGAACACGGTGCTGATGACTATCTGAAGTCTGCCATCTCCCACACGGCCGAACTGCAGCAATCTTCGACACACGCCGACATGACGACTACGCGGCAGCGCCAGCAGACGACCAACGGAGCAGCGCGCTCGACTCCCAAACCCTCGATTCGGTCAGCCTCTGGCCCCGCGACCTCGACCACGTCGACGCCACGACCAACCCCCCCGTTCCAATCCACTCGCCCGACGGTCAGAAGTCTCGCGCAGAAGTTCAACCAGCCATCGTCGGCCGAAACTTCACCACAGAGTTCGCGCGCTCGACCAGTACGACCGCCAGTAGCATCGGCGAACTCATCATCAGCACGGCCGGCAAAGGAGCCTTCGTACGGCGCGTACAAGTTCAACAACCTGAAGCCTCGAGAGAGGCCACAACCGGCGCCTGCATCTCCAGCGAGCACCCGACGCGCAAACGGCACGCGGACGAGCTTGGATCCACAAAAACTGCCGTCGAGGAGGAAGTTGTCTTCACCCACGCACGAGAAGGTTCGGCAGCCGTTCTTTGGTGAAGTCGTGGGTCAGCACGATGCGCTGACGCCAGGCTTTGGCATACCAATTCTCGAGAGTGCGCCACCGGAGTCGAACCTTGATCCGCAGCTCGCCCCACCAGCGGATAACTCGACGATCAAGATCGTGGCCGACGAACTTCACTCGCTGCCTGAGCATTACCCGGACACTTCCTCTCCGCACAGTCAGCCGCCCGCTAGCGACATGGCTTCATACCCGGCAGGTGCAGCCCTGCCACAACAATCACCCACATCAGAGAACAGAACCCCGCGCCGGCGCTCTCCACCATCGCGGATACCAGTGCCTTCGCGGAGGTTGAGCGCGGCATCCGATTCGAGTTCGTCGACGAGATCCGCCAAGTTCAACTTTGTTAACGTTGGGCGGCCCAGCCGTGCACCTGGCAGAACATCACCCACCCGCCAGGCCAGAGTTCCCGTGGGACGAGCAGGACCAACTCCCACAGCAGCAGCAGCCGCAGCTCAACCCACATCGGCGGCAGCAAGCTACCGAGGATATCGTGAGCGCGGAAAGTCGCCACAGGGCACCGCTGGCAAAAGTGGGCCCAGTCTCGCCGCTGTCATAACTGCCCCACCACCGCCCACCTCACCCCGACTTCGCAACTCACGAGAGCGCCAGACGCTACAGGAGACACCAGGCTCGCGGTCCAGGAGTGCCGATGCGCATGATCGACAGGATTATTTTGGTGACGGCCGAGCGGGGCAGGATCCGCCTTACATGCTCGAGCCAGGGCATACGGAAAAGAGACTATCAGTGAGACGGGTTGACCCCTCTGAAGACGACGACGACGTGCTGGACGTGTCAAATGCGCAGCAAGAGTTGGATTCGCATAATCATAATGCAAATCCTGGTTCGGATGGGCAGAGCGCGTTGCATCTCTCCACTGATGGACTGTCGGTTCGTCCTACTGGGCCGCTGTCTTCCACAACGAGTTTCGAGGAGTCACCTGTATTGGGAATGCCTGGAAGCTTCCTGACGACACCACCAATAGCCCAAGAGACTCTTCCTACGGGCAGGGGCTTGGGCGCTGAACGAGATGCGGAACAACATCTATCCTCATCAGGCGCTCCACGGCTTGATGGTGAAGTGCTACAAGCGCGAGCTTTCCAGCCGGCGAACAAAGGACGAATAGGGGAGATATCTCGTATAGAGGATCCACAAGAAGATCCGTCTGAACTCGGCGTGAGGGAGTCGATTCCGATAATGCTTGGCTCGGATAGACCCAGTGCAGAATGGAACCGCTCACCGACTCGACCCAAGCATCAGACTCGACTAAGCATAGGCTCTCAAACATGGCGTGTCGAGCCTCTGGACTCTACGGGAACGATATCCTTTTTGGAAGACGACGATTCACCCATTGACCCGTTTATCGACCGTGGCACGCTGCGACCCGAAGATTCTGCCAGCATGGCATTCTATCACCAGATCGGCCAGCAAGCACCGAATTGGATGCCCAATACGCCAGATGAGCCAGACAAAGATTCGTTCACCTTGGACAGCGAGGCGTATAGTGTCATCAACAAACTTCTAAACGTCTATCATGAGTCGGATGTCATTACCCCTCAGATCGCGCAAGAGTCCTGGGAAAAGGTGCAGAGCGTGTCCCCTATAGTTGCTCAACACCGAGATTGGAATTCGAAAGAGGCCACCGAGACGTATCTTGCGAGGCTGCTTAGCGACGCTGCTGCCGGTAACGAGGAGAGGTCAGGTCCGGAGCTTGCTGCCTCCGCGCAGCCCGTTCAGGCCACCCAACAAGCTGTCTCTGCCCCTAGTATTCGCCAGCTAGCTGCAGACCCGGATGAAGCCTTTCCTGGAGGTACTGCTATCATTTTCCCTCCGGAATCCCGAAGATACTCACGAGGCTCGCGTGCTTCGGTTGCCTCAACGACGACAACTATCTGGGAAGAACCCAGTCGGCCCGACAGTTCCTCCGGTATCTCGGCACGTGACCGCAGCCATAGCAACGGCGTTGCCCTCGCACCTAATCCCCCGCCGAAGGACTCGTCGTCGCCGCTAACGCCGGAGGTTCGGATACAGCTCCCCGACATCACCAGCGTAGGAGAGGGACTCGGCCTATCCTTGCAAAACAGCAGCCAGGAGCAATATCCATCCTCGATCACCTTACAGTCAACGCCTCCGCACCCGGCTCACTCTCCGCCGCCGCCGCCGACAATGGGTCCGGTTTTCAGTCGCCTCTGTGGGGAACGACGCGACGGAGAGGACTCCGATTATGACGACAGGCCTCTGCTTGCCCGGGGGACGCCTCCTCCATCCGAGCGAGAGCGCGAGGGTTACGGCGGTACAGGGATAGCAGCTGGCATAAATTTCAGCGGCGAAGACAGGGCGCCAGACCTGGTGCCAACGATCTCAACAGTAGAGTTGGATGAGAAATCGAACCCCGAGGAGGATGCACAAGCGGAGGCGGCCAAGGCTCAAAAGAAGGTGCAGAAGCGTTATCGCGTTATCGAAGAGCTCTGCAAGACCGAGCACAGCTTCTGCGTCGACATGATGGTTGCGCACCAGATTTTCGAGGGAACCTCCAAAGAGGTACTGACCGACGATGAGCGCCGCTTGCTGTTTAGCAACTGCAAAGACCTCGAGAAGTTTTCGCATGACCTGTGGAAGACGCTCAAGGAAGCCATCAGACCCATCGTCAATCAAGAGCCACCGGACGAGAACTCCGAGGTGCCGTATGACGAGTTCGTCCACTGCACACCGGAAAATGATCGTTTGGTCAATGTGGGTGAGGTCATGTTGTCCTTCACACCCCGGATGGAGCGTGTCTACACCACGTACTATCTCAACTACGGCGATGCATCCGATTTCATCAAGAAAAATACGCAGAATCCGGAGCTATTGGGTTGGGTGATGGCTTGCTTCCAGCATTGCCCGAATCTTACGACAGCTTGGGATC
Source organism: Laburnicola sp. R22_1 (assembly GCA_014281115.1). Lineage (NCBI taxonomy): Eukaryota > Fungi > Ascomycota > Dothideomycetes > Pleosporales > Didymosphaeriaceae > Laburnicola > Laburnicola sp. R22_1. The sequence continues at coordinate 787,742 of JACONQ010000011.1, forward strand.
TCGACTCTCTGCTCATCAAACCGGTGCAGCGCATGCTTCGATATCCCATCCTACTAGCAGAGCTCATCGCCGCTACCGTCGTCGATCATCCCGATCTACCGTCAATCAAACAAGCCAACGACTCGATCCGGCGCATGGCTGAGCGCATCGATATAGCGAAGAAGCGGCAAGAGACGCTCCGAGCGGCGACATCCGAAGGCAAAAAGCAGAAGAGTAGTAAAAGCAGCAGTGATCGGAACGTGAAGTCGATCGTGAAGGCATTCAGATGGAGCAAGGAGAAGGCCAAGACTCTCCAAGAAGCAGCCCTGATCTTCGAGGATCAAGAGTATAACCAAGTGACGCAGAAATTTGGCGGTCACTTCTTCCAGATCCAAATTGTCATCGCGGATTTTGAGCACTATCTCGAGCACATGACTGCATCGACGGTGCAGCTCAATAGCGTTATGATTGGTTTCATCACAGTCTCTGAGACGGGACCCTCTGCGAATGCCGAGATGGAAAGCACCTGGCGGCGATGGGCGATGGCTCACCTTGATCTCCAGAACAAGGCCCTGGAAGAGCACGTAAGTCGCTCGTTATTTTATTGGTTGAACTACGCTAACGTTGGCATAGAAAACCGCCGTTCGGGACCGTGTCATGAAGCCCATCTCGACCTTGTGGGATCAATGGGTCGGCCCACAGAAGCTCATGGAACAACGCAAGAAGCTCCTCATTCAGTACGCCAAGTACAAGCAGGCCATGGACCGCAAGGAAAAGGTTGATCCCAAGCTCGAAGAGGTCGCCAAGAGCTTTCTTACCATCAACGACTCCCTCAAGCAGGAGCTACCCATGCTCTATGAGCTCACGAAGAAGCTGATCCATACTTGCTCCATCATCTTCATGAACTTATCCAAGGACTGGTACAAGACGTGCTCGAAGAAGATGCTGCCTCTCCTCGAAACGGAGCCGCAGCACACGACGTCGATCAGCTATGATTTCAAGATGTACCAGGAGCGCTTCAAATCGGACTTCCGGCAGGTAGAGGAGCGAGCCAAGAGCCTGGCAATCATCACGCATGACCTCATCAACAGTCTGAGTAACTACATGTCACCTATTCCGACCGCTGATGATGCCTCGTCACGCAAGTCCTCGTCTCGTCGAACCGAGTCTGTCGGTAGCGAACTGTCTTTGCTGGATCGTCACCAGCGCAACAGTGGCGGCTACAGTGGTTCTCGCTCTGGCATCCGTTCTTTCGAGGCTCCGCCGCGCTCTTCACCTGCCGGTTCTTACGGTGCTGGTCCTCTTGGTTACCCCAACCCTGTGCCGTCCAGCGCAACTTCTTCCGTACTCCGTGAGCGCCCTGAGCGTGTCGAGCGCACGGCCGGACCAGGTTCCTACACCAGTGAAACCACCGTAAAGTCGTCCCGTCCCTCCGGCTCCGGTTCCAGCTCCAGTCGCGTCCCAGCCTGGACGAACATGAGCATGGGTTTCGACGGCGCCTACGACAGCGACTTTCCCATCCCCGCCAGCATCGGCGCTTCCTTCCTGCAGCAGCAGCCCACCTTTGCCCAACCCTCTTCGTCGTCCCAACCCGGCTCATCCCGCACCTCGGACATCTTCAGCTCCGCGCTCCCCATGTCCACCAAGTCTCCGCGCGGCTCCGCCGAAGAGCTCCCCCCCACGCCTGGCGACCCCGACGAGCCCGAAGTCCTCTTCCTCGCCGCCAGTCTGTTCGAGTTCAACATTGCGCACGATCGGCGCGAGGGCGGCATCCCCTACCTTGTCTATGTGCCCGGCGAGATCTTCGACGTCATTGGCATGAAGGGCGAGCTTTGGCTTGCGCGCAATCAGGATGATCCGCATCGCACTGTGGGCTGGATTTGGGAGAAGCATTTTGCGCGTATACTTCCTGAGGATGCTTGAAGGCTCGACAACAGCACAGCGACGATGACGATGATTATACACCTTTTTTCTTTTGCTTTGCTCATCTCTGGATACGGCGTTCTTTGGAGGATGGCTTTGAAGGTTGCGAAAAAACCCGGCGAGCGACCACTTCCCTGGCGGCGTTTGTAGACAAGGCCATGGCCGATTTTTTTTTCTTTGGTCTTCTTCTTATTCTACTTGTGACGATCGATTCCTAGATTCCCCTGGATGTCTTTTCTTTCTTTGTGTGTGTGGTCTTTCGGATTCTTCTCGGCCAGCCAGGGAGGCTTCTAGTAGGGTTTTGGGTCTGGGTCTGGGACGCTCGCTGGTCGTGCCACGGCTGGGGTTTGGGTCTGGGTCTGTGTCTGGGTTTGCAATGGGATTGGATTGGATGGACGGTCTAAAGGGTTCTTTCTTTCTTTTGCATAGGGAGGGAATGATTGGTTGGGGTGGCTGGTGTATCGGGTGTGTGGTTGCATCAAGCATGATTGTGACGATGCATTTTTTTCTTTTCGGGTTCTTTTCTTTTTTTCTCTCTTTCTTGTAAAATAGCATGGCTTGGGGTGGAATAAAGAGGATAAGTTCGAATGCGGTGTGTTTGTGCTGTGTTGTGTTGTGCTGTTTTTGATGGGGGGTTGGAGTGGTGAGGATGTTGGGGAAGGGCTTGGGGGTTGCAGTTTGTGTTACGACAGTGACGGGATATGTAATGTTGGTGGTAAGACTATATCTCTCTCCTCTACAGAAATGAATAACCACAGAAGATGAGATTGCAGGATAACCAGATACCCACAATTCACAGATAGACTTGCGAGATGAGACGCAGCCTGGACGCATCTTATTATATTAAATATTAGTAGTCATGCCTAGTCCTCAGCTCTGCTGCACGCATCGACCAAATCCTGCGACACTACCCGCTTCGGTGAATCGTCAGATCTGACTGGACAGTCATCGAGTACCTCAGCACTACTCGTCCCCGGAATCGCTGCCCTCACTACCCTCCTCATCATCGTCATCATCCTCACCACTATCCTCTTCGCCCTCAAGACCATACGCTTCCTGGAAATCCACAAGCTGCTTGACTTGGATCTTGAAGCCAGCATTTTCAAAGTTCTTCTTGAGATCCTACATTGCTTGTTAGTTTCCTCTTCAACCATACGAGGATATGCAAACGACTTACCTCGACCATGGTACCACCGCAGGTGATGACCATGTCAGTCTTTTTCGGATCAAAGACGTTGGCCACGACTTCATTGAGCGTCTTGCGGACATCTTCCTCCTTCACTTCCCGCACCTGTCCTAGCACCCACTCAGACCACTCCTTGCCTACGCCGTGAACGACTAGGTCGACAAAGCTTCCCCTTGCAGCATCGACAATGGTCGCTTTGCCGTCTACGAATTCCCGCACAATGCTGCTGATCGCACCTTCGAGCGCCAGCGTATCGAACTTGCGCGTGCCATTACCGTACTCCTTGACGACGGTACGCGCCTTGTCATACGCGTTATAAGCATTCGGAGACTTGTATATACGGAACTTCAGAAGTGCAGCTTCCACGTCGCGCAGGAAGTTAGCGCCATAGGCAAGGCCGGTGCCGCGGATGTCTTGCCACATGGGGCCTTCGACGGCATCGAGATAGGCGAGAGCGACCATGAGGGGTGGCAGTTGCGGACTAGTATACGAGTCGGGACCTTTCGAGGTCAAGACGACGAAAGACGAATCGATAGGCATCGGGATAACGTAGGCTGCGCCGCCGGGATTCTTGCCGATATCTGAAAGTAAGGCTTTGCGGCTGTCGATTGGATTGAGAGTCGGCTCCGGTTCTGGCTTGATGGCGTCCGTCAGAATCTTGAAGGTCGAGACAGGGTTTGGGAGAGTATCAAAGTTTGCGATTGCAAGGACGCGTAGGTTGGAGAAGGTTAAGAGGTGCTTTCGGAGAGACTCTAGCTTGTCAATGACTTGTTGAGGCTCCGTCTTCAGCAGCTTTAGGATACGCTTCAAGTAGAGGCCTTTGACGAGAGTGTTGGTGGCGCGAACCGAGGACGCTTCCTTGTAGTGAATCATCCGGTCTACCGCGAACGACATGCTGTTGCCGTCGCGCTTCTCGTCAGGGACATCTGCGAGCATCTTCTTCACTCCTGCGATCAACCGTACAGCATCGAATACGGAGTTGACCAGCAAATCAGCCAGCCACTGGACCACATCCTTGAACTTCTCTGATTCGGCAACAAAGTGGACGTATATCATTTCGGAATTTCCAATCTCAGTACCACGGTCAAGGATATACTCGATCGTGTCCTTCTCTAAGTCAGTGATGACCTGCTCGAATTCGATGCGCTTGCAGTCTCGCATGATTGGCGTGGCAAAAAAGTTGGTAAGGTAGACTCCAAGCAAGGGTTTCAGCTCAGTGGGCACAGCGGCAGTACCAAGCGCTAGGCCGAAATGTACGAAGGAGGTCGGGATAGATTCGAAGTGAATGAACAGTGGAAGGCCGTCCTCATCCTTGTCGATGATCTGCTGGACCTTGTTGTCCATCAGACCGAGTTTCTTTGCGAGGCCGGAGCGGGCAGTGGTTGTCTCGAAGAAGTGAATAGACCCGGTGCTTGGCACCTTCAGCTTCTCCATCATAGCTTGTGGTATGGGCTTATCATTTTCGGCCTTGGCCTTCTCCAGCTTGTCCGCTTTCTCCTTCAGGCCAGCCTCGCCAAGCTTCTCCTGTTGTGCCTTGACGCGCGCAACCTCGTCATTCTTGATCTTCTCCGATACGGCAATAGATGGCTTTCCAAGGACAGAGACGTGATGGGCATCCGAGATCCACTTCTTGAGGAACGAGCGCCAATCTTCCTCGGTCCAATTCTCCAGCTCATCGAAGACACTAAGCGATTCCATAGCCTCCCTAAGTTTTGAGCCGTCACGGGGACCATATGAGTGATCTTTGATGATGGGATCCTTGAAATCGTCATTGCTGACTTCGGAGGTAAACCTCACTTGGCGCTTGAAACGATGCAGGCAGTCCTTGAGGTACGCCAAGTCCAGCGGCTGTGACGCGTGGTCTCGGAGAACTTCCCAGAAGCGCTTCTCAACTTCTTCCAGTTTCTCTGTGGCAACACTAGTCAAAGTGAAGTATATTATCGACTGTGCAAACGTTCGGACGTAGAAGTAGACCATACTGGCGAGGTGTTCCTTTTCCACTAGTGTGTTGACAAGGACGGAGACCGATGAACCAGCGAGGTACATGAGAACCGTGTTCAGCGCGGTTTCGAGCTTCTCATCCGTCGAATCGGGACCAACGAGGCCAATCTGAATCTCACCGGTTGATTCGTCCTCTTCGGGGAACTCAACAGTGTCGACCGTCGTCTTGTCCAAACCGGACTTGAGCTTCGACTTCGACCAGGGGCGCTCGAAGGGAGCGTTGTATGAAGGTACACTGTCGGCAATCTCGGCTTCGAACTTGTCTAAGACGTTAAGCAGATCCGAGTGGTCTACCTCGCCAATGAGAACTAAGCGAAGGTTCTTCGGCTGGTACATATCGCGATGGAACTGACGAATGCGCTCAGCAGTGAGCACTCGTAGTGCTTCTACGTGACCTCCAGTCTCGTAGCGGAAGCCATAGCCTTCAGGATAGATGAGACGTCGCATCTGCAGATCCATCAGGTCGCCCTGTAGATTCTGCCGACCCTGCATTTCGGAATAGACAACGCTTTGTCAGTTAGCTTGAGTTCCAAGGAGATCACTGGTATCCTTACCCAGCATCGTTGCCGGTGCCATCGATATGGTGCACTTCTGTGTAACATCCCTCATCAGTGAGAGTAGGAACGACAAGGTGATCCAGGTAGATGGGTACTGTTCATCAATTAGTAAGTTTTATACGACCACGTAGATTTTCAACGTACAGATCTGTGCGAAACCCTCCCAGCCAGCTGTAGTCAATGTGTAGACTGTCTCGTCGACATCCGTCCAGGCATTGGTATCGGAATAAGCCCGAGTGGAAAGCTTATCCAGTACCCCCTTATAAGGGTACTTTCGCGATCCCTGATGTCTGTTAGCGTGATGCTCCTGCTAGTGTGTCAACGATGCTTACCATGAAGCAGAGATGCTCAAGTGTGTGCGCTGTCAGATTTAGCATTTTCCTCCAGCGATAACTTTGAAGTACGAACGAGCGCCCGAATCATCATGAATCTCTGTAGCCAAGGCGAAATAACCGTAGACCTGTTGCGTGTGAGTTGGTGCTTCCAGTTGAAGCAAGCACGCGCGGCTGACCTTGGGACCTTTCCTATCAACCACCACGACGTTCATGCCCGTTCGCTGCGACTCATATTGGGTGAACTCAGCTTCCGTGTAGTCTGCTTTGAAGTTCTGAACTTTCTTAAAGTTTGATTTCTGCTCTACAGACCCCATGGTGCTGTAGAGGAAGGGTTGGTGACTGGAATCGAAATGGTAGAAGGAGAAGTCTCCGTCAACGCAAGTGAGTGCCTCTGCCTGCTCGATGAATGTTTCGGTTACCCTAGCTCCTTTGTGCGATGCTAGATGCGTGCTACCATTGTTCTTCGTTAGCTGCCGGATCGAGGAATGAGACTCGCGTAAGTTCCAAGGTTGTGCGAAGCACGCGCGGACAACAACACAGAGTGCGGTGAGGAAGCTGCGCATGGCAATTCCCAAGCTTGGAAGGCACCCAGCTGACACGATAGATACCTACCTAGGTGTGCCGATTTCGTGAGGCTGCACCGAGAGTCCCGTGCCAGGGCAAGGTGGAAAGTACGTACCAGAGGAAAACGTCACAAACGTGCAGAGAAAGCCTCCCACAATGTAGGCCCAGCCGATCTTGTAGGTCGGTCAAGTAAATGTATACTGTTGAGGCCGTGGCGGGGCCCTGTTCGTGCAATGCGTAAACAGTGTCGTGTGCTGGACGTCTGCGATTGGCATGAAAGCGGAAAGGAGGAAACAGTAGACCTAATTGGCCTGGAGGTGCGGTTTTCTCACAGGTGCTCAAAATCGCGTTTCCTCGGCTGGGCAGTTATTCGATGGTGGGGTGTGAATCGGTAGGGCTGACCCAATAGAATCCCCCGCACGGTCCTCTCGCAGTTAGACGCGTCACGATCAACATTGCGTAGCTTACGCCTTTACACCAGTCTTCGGCCCCTATAACAAACGACATGATAATAAAACGATAACTCCGATGGCACCTCAAGTTTCAGATCAGGAGCTTGGAGACGCTCTCCTTCAGTCTGTCGAGCAGGGATCGTTTCCGCAATCCGAACATGTGGCCTCTGCCTCGATATCTCCTGCGGCTCTCCCGAAGTTGCTAGAGACGATTACCAAGGCCAGGGAGGACACAAAGGCATGGCTTTCTTCTGAATGACACGCAAACTAGCTAATTAGCTGTAGGAACAAATTCGTCAAGTCTCTCGCGACGCCGCCTCCGACGTAGACGGATGGATGGCACAAGCTCGCAAGCTCCAAGCAGACATCAAACGCTCCCAGGATACCGCGAAGGAGATCGTAAAGCAAGCAGAGTTAGGCAAGGAGAAGACCGCGCAGGTCCAGGACGCAGCGGCGAAAGTCAGCTTTCTGCATTCCGAGATCGCGTACAATGAGAGTCTTGGGCACATTGTCGAGCAGTTGAAAAATATCTCGACTCTACTGGAGTCAGTTCAGGATGCCGCGGTTCACAGTCATGTTATGCATGCCCTGGAGAGGCTAGAGGACGCAGAGGCCGCATTTAAGAGCCTAGGTCCGTTTGAAAATACACAAGTGGTGGGGCTGCTCAAAGCAAGGTCGGGCCAGCTCAGGTCGGCGATCGTAGAGAACGTCACCGAAACATGGAACAGCCTGATTCAGGTCAGTCCCTCAGAGCGGAAGATAACCTTGAAGAAGGAGGCGGAACGAGAGGACGGGATCAACATTGGCACGGTTGTCGAAGCCTTGACGAAGCTCGGTCTGATGGACAACTTCGTCGCTCGCCTGAGCCGAGACTTTGACAGCGTTATCGTACAACCACGACTCGTCATTGGCGCTGGCAAGATCGTATCTGCTTTGACGATTACAGGCGACAATATTGAGATTGAAGGCCCGATCGGCGACATGAGTGTGAAAGCTGCACTGGAAGATGTTCAAGCCATAGCCGAGTACCTCAGCACACGAATGCCTCCCAGCGTCACGGTGCCGCTGTCCGAAAAGCTAGTCTCCCTGATCGCAGGCCGATTGATATCCAATTGGTTGTTACCTGCCGTACCCTTATCCACCAATGGCGTGTCAGATTTCCAGGAAACGCTGTCCCTCGTTCTTGGGCTTGTCGAATATTTCGACGAGCTTGGGTGGACTGGACAGCACCGCTTGACGGAATGGGTGGATAAGTCTGCCGAGGTCTGGCTTGCACGACAGAAAGAAGCAGCCTTGGCTCAAATACAACGAATCTTCCCCGGGCGAGTACAAGAGAAGAAAACGGTGGAAAGGGTCGAAACTCAAGTCTTGACCAAAGGAGATGCCATGCTCGGCGGACAAGAAGAGCAAGAGGAAGATTGGGGAGCTGAATGGGGCGAAGAAGAGCCGTCGACCGCAGAAGCAGCAAAGAACAATGAGAAAGATCAAGAGCAGGCATTTGAAGAGGAGGATGTAAGTGCTTGGGGAATAGATGAGGATGAATCTCAAGAAGCACCAGAGCCGCAGACGAAAGAGTCGAAAGCAGACGTACCCGCGGACGAAGAAGCCGAGGATTGGGGCGCGGACTGGGGCGATGAGGAAGAACCAAGAGTAGCACCATCAGAGCCTACATCTACGCCTGCAAAAGAGCCCAAGGCCAACGGGAAAGCAGCCGGACAAGAGAAAGCTTCCAAGGACAGGGAAATGACACTGAGGGAGACGTACACGGTAACTGCTATTCCAGACTCAATCATGGAGATTATTCTCCAAACTGTCACAGATGTTGGCACGCTCAACACACCGGAGTTGGCCAGTTCAGCCATCGCACCGGCCAGCGGAGGCCTCTTCGCTATCCCAAGCCTTCTACTAGCCATGTACCGAGCGACGGCAGCTACACACTACTCTAGGGACATGGCAGCCAACATGTTGATCTACAACGACTGCACACGGCTTTCGGACCGACTGCGCGCCTTCCTCCAAGAGCAAGCAGAGAAAGATCAATCCTCCGACGTACCGCAATACCTGAAGCCTTCTGTCAGGCTCCAACCCAGGCTAGACAACGACCTCAAAGCGATTGAAGGCTTTGGAAAACGCGCGTACGGGCGAGAGATGGAGTCTCAGCGAACCATCATCCGCGACCACCTGGATGCTGCGCAAGGCTTCGCGACCTGCACCAAGATGCCGTTCGCCGCCGAATGTGACAATGCCATCGCCATGACCATCGACCGCATCAGCGACGTCAAAAACCAGTGGAAGCCGGTACTCTCGCACTCGGCGCTGCTCCAGTCGCTCGGCTCGCTCGTGTCCACGGCGCTGGCCAAGTTCATCAGCGACATTGAAGACATGACGGACATTGCCGAAGACGAGTCGAGGAAGCTCCGCAGCTACTGCGTGTCGCTCTCTTCCCTCTCGTCGCTGTTCCAGACGGAGGACGATGGCGGCGAGGCGCGCGACATGACGATGATGTATACGCCGAATTGGCTGAAGTTCCAGTATCTGAGCGAGATTCTGGACTCGAGCCTGGCGGACATCAAGTACTTTTGGACGGATGGAGAGCTCAAGTTGGAGATGGAGATGGACGAGGTGGTGGATCTTATCAAGGCGCTGTTTGCGGAGAGTGAGTATCGGAGGAGGGCTATTGCGGATATCCGGCGGACGAGCATGCGTTGAGTGGAGCTATGCATATATTACCATTACCGAACCATGCTGAGCACCTGAGCCCGGGATATCCATGGATGCGTCCGGATGTCCATGAATGTGCATGCACGTGATGAGCAGCTCGCCCGAACGATGCACGTGATGAAAAGTTCGCCCGGCGGACGATGCCGCGTTGCGTGGCGCCCATGTGCCGAGATGGCCCGAAAAAGGAGCACGGACCATGTTATATCAGACGTCCCTTGATTGGCTGCTCGAGCTTGCCCGAGGTCCTGCGACCCTGCACAATGCACATGGAGCACGTAGCCAGCCATCTGGCGTCCATGTAGACTTCTCGCCATCCCCACGCAATCCCACGCCCACGTCCACAATGGCCTCTGCACGCGCCCTCGCCCGTCTGGCTGCGACGCGCACAGGTAGGTAGTGCGCCGGCAGCCCTCTGCGCGCACGCTAGGAGCTCTACTGACGCTTGCCCGCAGCCGTCCGTCCAGCCGTCTTCGCACGCAGCTTCGCCTCCGTCACCGACACCAAGACCCGCGACCCTCTCTCCAAGGTGGGAGAGACAATCGTCCCAGATGCCGCCCGCAAGCCCATCCCGGAGGGCAAGACATCGACCATCAAGCAGCCGGGGCCGGGCAAGGATGCAAAGATCAAGACCTTCCACATCTACCGCTGGAACCCCGACGAGCCCACCTCGAAGCCCAAAATGCAGACGTACACGCTCGACCTGAACAAGACGGGGCCCATGATGCTGGATGCCCTCATCCGCATCAAGAACGAGATCGACCCTACATTGACCTTCCGGCGGAGTTGTCGCGAGGGCATTTGCGGCAGCTGTGCCATGAACATCGATGGTGTGAACACGCTGGCATGCCTCTGTATGTCTACACAGTGTCTGTGCCTCGAGAAAGAAGCTAATTGCGCCTGAACAGGCCGCATCCCCACCGAAGAGTCCAAGGAATCGCGCATCTACCCCCTCCCCCACATGTACATCGTCAAGGACCTGGTGGCGGACATGACGCTCTTCTACAAGCAATACCGCTCCGTCAAGCCCTATCTCCAGCGCACGACTCCGGCACCAGACGTAAGCGCTGTAGGCCCAACCTACCATTCTCAATTCTGACATCTTGCAGGGCCGTGAATACCGCCAAACCAAGGAAGACCGCAAGAAGCTCGACGGTCTCTACGAATGCATTCTGTGCGCCTGCTGCTCCACCTCATGTCCCTCGTACTGGTGGAACCAAGAAGAGTACCTCGGCCCCGCCGTGCTCCTCCAGTCGTACCGCTGGATCGCCGACTCGCGAGACGAGAAGAAGGCCGAGCGCCAGGATGCGCTGAACAACAGCATGAGCCTGTACCGCTGCCACACGATTTTGAACTGCTCGCGGACATGCCCCAAGGGGTTGAACCCGGCGCTGGCGATTGCGGAAATCAAGAAGAGCATGGCTTTTACGTAGATTTTTGCCGTTGCTGGCCTGATTGGATGGATTGCATTGCATTGGATGGCTTCGTGTGGGATGGATGCGTTGCTTCTGCTCCTCCGTGTATGTACATGTGCAGCGTTGGGTGGGGAATTGTATTTGTGGGAATGTACGCGAATTGATAGAATGAAATTTGGGTTTTTATTCTTCCTCGGAGAGGCAATTGAGTACAGACCCACTCTATCAACACGGATACAACCAAATCCATCCCACATACGACTCCACACAAACAACAACATCTCCCATCACATAACAAAAGAAATTACACTTCACATCAAGCACATCTTTTCCTGCCTGATATCGCAAACTCGGATTCCAACGGAGAAGGGAAAAACTTGGTCTTGAACAGAATAGAGAGAGATTAGAAACAAAACGATCAGCAAAGAGATATACGATAGATACAATGACTAGATTCTGCATGTTTTGCACATGAAATACGACCATGTATATGTACGCGAGCCATCCCAATGACCAATATACACGAAACCTGCCAAGCCCCATCTTCAAGTCCAAGCAAGACGAGAGTAAACAGCTAGGCCAACACTAAATAGCAGTATATACAATGCAAAACTCGCGAAGCTAAAACGAAACAAGTCCCAATATGCCCGGTTCGCTGTTGAATTACTAAAATAGTCGGGCATGCTCCTACTCACACGATGCGTCCCCTACAGCTCGCTAATCTCTTGAACATCATCCCCATCCCCATCGTGTTTAGCATACTTTCTATACCAATCCTTCGGATCACCACCAGGTACACACAGCCCGAGCCGCCAAAAATAATCCCTATGCGCAAAAAACAGCTCCCAGAACTTGAAGCGCGCAGGGAGGCCCCAGCTCGGGCCGTCCGCGTCGGTGCCCGCGATGCACTTCGGGTCCTCGTCGCCCGCGCAGTGGTGTATGTCTTCGGCTGTGATCGGAAGGTCCGGCGCCGAGATGAAGAGTTCCTCGCTGTGCATCGCGTAGCCCCATTCTGCGAGCGGGAGTAGTGGTACGGGGTCGTGTGCGTGGGTCACGCGGTGGTACTTGTTCGACGAGAGCGAGGAGCTGATGTTGAAGCGCGCGTTGAGGTAGCTCATGAGCGGCTTGTTTCCCACGCGGGGCTCGCCGAAGGTGGTGACTTTTGGGTCCCAGCCTCGGGCGCGGAGATCTAGAGCTGCGAGTGCGGCTACGGCACCGCCGAGCGAGTGCCCTACGAGGACGAGCTCGTAGTCGGGATACCTTTCGAGGGCTTCGGTGAGCTGGGGCAGGATCACTTTGCGCGTGTTGAGCCATGAGGTGTAGAAGCCGGTGTGCACTGTGCAATTCTCGCACTTTGGGGGGTTGGCTGGGGGAGGCGTCTCGTCAGTCGAATGAACGGGTAGGAGCCTTGGAGCGAGGAAGTCGGACGGGGAGCCATCGTCGTCGTCGCCGGGGTAGGGCACGTAGGCTTGGGGGATGGTGGACAAGTCGACGATGGTGTTTGCGAGGGAGTAGGTGCCCCGGAAGGCGAGCAGGATGCGTGGACGTGAGGGCGGGTGCGAAAGGGCTATGTAGCCGCAGGAGTCGGAGAGGAGAGGGCCGGTGTTCCACGCCTACCTTGCATGTTAATTCTACAGGATGCCGCTCCGAGTGATGATGCACGCACTGTGACGAGTTCAAAGTCTCTAAAGTCCTCGTCGCCGCAGCGGCTCGCGCAGCTGAAGGGCTTCTGGATGCCTAGACCAGCTGTGCCTACGCAGTATGCAATGTCCACGATGCGGGCGAGCTCCTCGAGCTCAAAGAAGAGCTCGGGCGTGACGGTGTCATTGTCGCGGCTCTGGAGCGGCGCCTGCGCGAGGCCAAGCGCGCCGCGGACAAAGACGAGAAGCAGCAGCGAGCACAGGAGGCCGGAAGCGCTGGCCATGGAGGAGGGATCGTCTCACATATTCTTGGGCGGGCGTGCAGGGCAAGGCAGGATTCGTAAGATGAAGACGGGTGAGGTGAGGTCACACGCCTGACAGGTTACGAGAAGATCACGTGCGTACGTACACGCGGGCGTCAACCTGACTTGAAATTAGTGTTGGGTGACCTGACATGTGGCTAGCGTGCCCCACCTACTAAAGTAGAATAGCGCCCACAAATATAATAAAATTAAGATCTAAATATATTTCTTTTTTCTTCCCTAATTTCTATAATTCTCTATAGCAGCTCTTTGCGACTTTATAAGTATAAACCTTAAAACATATTAGTAACATGTTCTAAACATGTTTTAGCCTAAATAGTGTTCCTAACCTAGCTAAAAAAAAAATTTATAGCGTTATGCCAAGTTCAGCTTAGTCATGTCAACCTCGGCAAAACCCAAGTCAGATTGACCTGAATAGCCTAGCGCTGCGTTCACCGGCTCGGCGCCAAGAGTATCTCGTGATGTCATGCCCCCCGGCCTCCGGCCGGTGCAACAGTGAATGCCAGGGCGCGGCATCATGTCATCGCTGCATGGCACCAATCAAGCACTAAAGTCACGGCCTTGAACGCATCAGCCCGCTTACCACGGCGACGTGCCCAGCGCTCTTTTGGCTGCAACCCTCTCCCGCCTTTTGTACCGAAAAGTCCCGGCTCCGCTGCATTCCGGGCCAGCACTTTTAGCTCCCCGGCGCCTCTGCTATCAAGACATTCAAGACTTTGGCTCCTTGTGCTGCATATTGACCAGACGACACGACATGGCAAGCAACCAGCAATATCCTACGCAGCCGCCCACCGATCCGAGCCTACAGATCCCCGGCATCGCTGTCACAGGCGCTCCAGACGATGATCGGGGACGCTCCGCAGGCCAAACGGCAACCCCCAACGGCAGCCTCAGTGCGAAGCCTTCGCGTGCTCCCTCGCCCAATCCGTCTGCCATCTACCCACACACGCAGATTACTTACGATGACCCGGACTTTACACACCCGCCGCCGCTCAAGTACTCGCTGCATCCACGCAAGACGGCCATCTTCTGGTTCTGGTTCCTGATATTCCTCGACTGCGTGTGCATGCCCATCGGGCTGTACTTTGGAATGTGGTACGGCCTGACGCGGGATCAATTGAGCGCGAATGCCGTCTTCAGTATCAGCACGGCGCTGCTGGGGACCGTTAGTATTGTTGAGTACTTCATCCGCTTTATCAGGCTTTGGAGGAAAAATTCGAGCTGCAGGGTCATTGGAGCCGAGAGGCACTATGTGAGTGTCTCATTATTGCTTTAGGGAAACAGTGTCCAGACAGCATGCTAACCCACGTAGCTAGACTGGTTCCACTGGAACCTGTCCGTGGGCTGGTTCTTCGTCATGATCGAACTCATCGCCGGAACATGCCCGCACGACCCACCCATCCGCGTGCTCGCCATCCCAGCCTCGACCATGCTCTTCGCCATCGGCGTCGAACTCATCATCGTCGACATCATGCGAGCCCTCGGCTACCGCGCCCCCTGCCGCATCTCCTCTCTCCCCATGGGCGCGCCGCTCCGCCCAGGAATCTACGCCTACATCGAGGACATCTGCGCCGTCGATGGCTCTGGCGGAACCGAGTTCCGACAACGGCTGAACCTGAGGTACCAGGCGAGCAAGGCATTCCGCGAGATGCTGCACCGCCTGACGCTGTTCTGGGCCATTGGCGCCATCGTGTGTTCCGCTGTCACAGTTGCGATTGTCTTCACCATCGAACGGAACGCCGCTTACGTCGTAAGTCCTCCTTCACGCACCCAATTCTACTATCCTCCAGCGCTAACTGAACTAGGTCGGCTGGATACTCCCCTTCCTCTGGGCCGGCATATGGACTGCCATTACCATCCCCTGGGTTAAGCGCAGTCTAGCGCACGAGTACAAGCAATGGACGAGCGCAAAGTGGAAGGCTTAGGCGTTTTTTTTAATAGAGGGTACGTTGTCTCATCATGTATTTCTAAAAGAAGGCTTTCGTGCATGGCGTGGGCGTTTTGATGGGGCTTGTGGTTCATTCCTTTTTTTTCGGGAAGAAATGGGAGGGATGGATGGGTGTGTTATATACCATTGCTACGTACGCATACAGAGAGAATTCGAAGTGGAGCGCTAAGCGCTGAGTGGGTTGGATGGGTTGATGTTTTTTCCTTTTTTGCGTGGTTGGGAGATAGAAGTGTGGAGGGCAACGCTGCTTGCTCCTTCGTGAACAATACTCTCACGGTAGAAGGTCAGATGGATCGACCAGAATAGCAAACGAACGCGATGTCGTCATGTCAACCATATCTAAGATCTTCTTCATTGCAAGGATTCTGAAACATTGTGAACTCGTCATCCTACTCCACCCCCGGTCCTCGATGTGCGTGCGTATATCCGTACGTACCAAGACGGGCTAAGCTTTGCTAATGACGACGTCCAAGGACTGAGCCGCCGTCCGCGGGCTAATCCTTCGGCTAACGTTTGTGGGGCAGGATTCTGGCGAACAGAGATGGTGTTATCCCGCCTGCGTTACTAAGTCCTTTTTACTCTCTGTAGGAGAGAAAGAAGAGTGTGCATTTTTGGAGCTAGCAGCATAGAACAAGCTCAACGTAAGGACGCGGGGGAGAGGTGTGGGGAGTGATGTGGTAGAGAGTAGGACAGCATAGTATAGTATGGCAAAGGAATGCAAAGTACGGGTATATTAATCTCTGTGTTCCCTAGCGGATTTGTATACCTCTTTACCAGTCGCAGCTTCCCTTGAGCTTAGGCTCTCAAACGCCATTTGTGAACCTCCTAAGAGGTCATTCCCGGGGGTATCATAACTACATACACCAATCCAAAAAAAAACCCCCAAACAAACACCTTTCTTCCTAATCATCCTCTCCCCTTCCCTATCCCCATTCTACCTTCTAACCCGCCCCACCCCCCTCACCACCACCCTCCTTCGTCCGAAACAACAAACTCCTCCCATTCTCAGCATGCTTATGAAACTGCGTCCAAGCATCTTCTTCATTATCCAGCACCGACTTGGGCGCCTTCTTCGGGAGCGGGTTGTCGTCGAAGCCGGTTTGGATGATGGTGTGGTGGAGGGTCGGGTTTGGGGGGTGGGTTTGGACTGGTGGGAGGGGTGGTGGGGAAGTTGTAGTGGTGTTGGAGGGGGAGTGGGCGCTGGCAGCGGGAGGGTGCTGTTGCTGGGGAGAGGCTGGGAGGGGCTCGGTGGAACCTGTGGCGTCGTTGATGGTGCCTAAGTGGTGGGCTGCGGTGACGAGTGAAGCGGGAGGGGAGTTGCTGGATGGATGGGCGGTAGTGGGCGGTGGGGTTGAAGAAGTGGCGGCAATCTGCTCGGTTTGGGCTCGGCGGGTGGAGGCTGAGGGGGTGCTTTGCGACTTCTTGTGGTGGCGGAAGTGGACGCCTCGCTTTGGGTTCATTTTGAGGTTTTTGTTGATAGATGTGGGGTTTGCTGGTGATATCCGAGTTTGAGCACGAACTGTGGTCGGAGACGCGAACAGATAGTGGTGTTCAAGGTGAGGTATCCGTAGACCCGAGATGGAAGAGAAGGTCAAAAGAAAGCTGGGGTTGAAAGTTGAGCTTGGTGGGGCAAACGTGCGGGCGAGACTGTGTCGGAGGGCAGGTTTATGTAGGCCGGGTAGAGGCTTGGAGGTGAAGAAAAGGGCGCTTTGAGCACATCGAAGTGGCTAGGCAACCGAGTGCTTCACCCCATATTCAATCTGTGAAAGAGAGCTACAAACATTAGCTGTCATACACGACAACCTAGGTCACGTAGACGCTCTAGGCTCAGGTGGTGAATGAGGAGTCCTCTTCTGTCTCGTTCATCTGTGGGAGTCGCCAGTCCACAGGGCCCATAACCACTAAAGTCGATAATTTGAGGCGAAGACAGCGCAGAGCTTCGCGGCCGGTGCCATTGTAGCACTTCTGTCCCGATTGGAAACGTCTGATTACGCTTTGCAAGTATGAGAATTGCAGAAGTGCCGCGCGTAAGAAGCATCCATGTGCTAGAGTTGTACACCGTGGACCAAGCCTATTGAATGCAGGGAGATGGAGTCAGTAGTACTTCGAGAAATGGGTGCAGGCACAAACTCATCACTTACATGTCTCGAATTCGGCTTCGTTTTAGAGGTTATTGTAAAGAATGTATATAGAGTAATGTAGTCAGAAGCGCCCTTGCACTTCTGTTGATGTGGACAATGGAAATCAATGGCCTGGAAGGCCATTATATAGGGTGAATGTTTGCTGCGGGTCAATTGCTAGATGTCAGTAATGAAGACGTCTGCTGACCTTTGCGCTCATAGTAAGTGTTCGTAGAAGGAAAATATACGGTAGATGAAGAGCTTGGCAAAAGGAGCAACAGACAAGACAAAGAAATGGTTTGTTTCCGATGGCTACGAACTTTGAAATACGTATGCGCCGCCTTGCTCTACCCACACTCCGGGCTTCATCGGGGCCATATTACCAAAGCATATCCAGGGTTCCTCGACGGTTCAATCATAATGAAAGCCATCCACTGGTGCAGCTGCAATACAAATTCCACCGGATGCGAGGGCCATGTAATTGAAAGCGGCGCTGTGGCCTTCCAATTCATACCGAGCTTTACTCTGAGACGCAACAACGTTATCCTATGCGTTGTCGGCGCAGATGTATGTGACTGGTTTTCACGTTTAGCTTGGACGAAGACAGATGGTGGAGGGTGTGCGTTACCATTATTGCCTCGGACGAAGGCGTCTCCCCAAGAGCGAACGACCTTGCCGTCAGCCCACTCGTGACACCGCTCGAGCGCGATGTTCATGTAGCCGTCGACTGACTGAAGGTCGCCTGATAGGTTGTTAGTTCCGAGAATTTCCAATGTACCTTCAAGATCGCCCCCGGTTACTAGCAAGCGTGGAAAAAAAGTGCTACCACTGTCACCTAGATAAGGAACGACAGACGGGTCAAATTGGACATATAGAGTGGCACGGCGAACGGCAGCGGGGGGGATTCCACATGCAAGCGGAGGA
Source organism: Laburnicola sp. R22_1 (assembly GCA_014281115.1). NCBI lineage: Eukaryota > Fungi > Ascomycota > Dothideomycetes > Pleosporales > Didymosphaeriaceae > Laburnicola > Laburnicola sp. R22_1. Next base: position 805,827 of record JACONQ010000011.1, read on the forward strand.
TGCGCACCTTTGTAGACAATGCCCGAGTTCAGCTTGACTGTCACGGGGGCACCGATAATCTCGCTGAGGAAGCCGCTGGGGTCTCGTGAGTCGACCTTGGGCTCGGCATCAGGGCTGTCGCCGTTGGTTGACATATTTGGTTGGGTGTCGATGCGAACGACTGATGCTTTTGGCTATTAGCGCCATGTATCCAATAGAAATCGAAAAGCATGCATACACTCTTCTTTTACTGAGGGTCGAAAATGGCGGTACCCGGATTTGAAGTGTTGCGTTCACTTGGGTGGTCTGGACTATGTAGTGCCGGGAGAAGAGCAGAAGGCGCGCACGGACCACCACTTTGCCCATTACGCGGGAAGCGTGACCGCGCGATCCTCAGCCTTACCGTCTGCCACCGACGCCCCCGCCCCTCATCCCACAACCGCGTCCCATTCATCCGTACATATCACACCCACAACCACACGACGCGCATACACGGTCGATGACGGACACTACGGCCAGCGCAGCCGCACCGCCCAAGAAGCGGTTTGGCTTCAAGAAGGCGGCATGGCAGACGGCGCCCAAAGCCGAGGGGCAGGACGACCTGTTCAGCCACGCGAAAGAGTTCCCGGACATCGTCGCCGAGGAAACGAAGCGCAAGAACGAGGAGAAGAAGAAGAAATTGGAAGAGGAGAGGAGGAAGCTGGAAGAGGCGAACAAGCGGAAAGCTGACGAGGAGCGCGCTCGCAAGAAGCGCAAGCTGTCTGTCGAATTGGAGGAATCGGTGCGCCGTAGCAGTTTGGAAAGTCCAGCGAGCCGCACTAGGATGGCAAGCAAAGGGTACATTCTCGGTAACGGCTTCGAGCACACATTGAGCTTACCAGTGATCAGGCGAAGCAAAACACCAATGTTCCCCATACGCTCCCCCATACGCAGTGGCGCGGCGACCGGCTCGCTCGCGAGACAATATGATACACTGCTCGGCGCCGCCGCCAAGAAATCCGAGGTTATAGATCTAGGATCTTCAGACGGCGACGAAGACGACGACGACGACGACATTCCTTACAGGCCATCACCAGTCCCCTCGAAGCGGCTGCCAATACACTCGAGAAGAGCACCTTCGGAAGAGGTTGAGGAGGTTGACGATCCCATCTTCGCTGCGCTCAAGGCGAAGGCACGCGCAAGAGCGGCGGCGAGAGCTGCAGGGAAAGAGCAGACACCCCCGACCGTGTCAACCACCCCGAAGCCGGCGACTACGCGTGCAGTTGTACAGCTGTTGATCACTTCTGAGATTCCCAACACGAAGCCCTTGTTAGTCAAGGTCAAGGCAGACAGCGCCCTTGAGAAGCCCAAGGCTGCTTGGTGTGAGAAACAGGGCTTTTCTGAGGACAAAATGCGGGCTGTCTTCATGACCTGGAAGAACAACCGCATATATGACAGTACCATGATTCGACGACTGGGTGTTCAGGAAGACGAACACGGCCTTGTGACCGTCGACGGGGAACCCCCCATCTACGATGAAATTGGACAAGAGAGACTACCTAAGATCCATGTGGATGCTTGGACCGAAGAAGTGTTTCAGCGCAGAAAGAGAGAGGATGCCGCCGAAGCTGCCGGAGCTGCCAGGGCCGCCGAAGCCTCACCACTAAGCGAAGGTTGCCACCCAAATTCGGAGCCCGAAGCCGAATCTGAAGAGAAGCGCGTCCGGCTAACGCTGAAGGCCAAAGGCAAGAAGGACTTCAAAATCATAGTCCGTCGGGTACGTCATGTGCGCTGTCGTATCTATCGAACAGATTGCTGATTTCAATAGACTACCGATTTCGGACACCTTATGAAAGCATACAAACAGAATTATGACATTCCCGAGGATCAGCCCATCACGTTGATGTTTGATGGCGAACGATTGAAGCCGATAGACACCGTTGAGGATACGGAAATCGATGATGAGGACGCTCTCGAGGTTCATTTCAAGTGAGCAAGCGCAAGACGCGTAGTGGCGCAGTATCGATGCCCTGACGGAAGCGGTGGTCGATATTTCTGGTCAAGCTGCTTTTCCATTTTCCGAGTGTCTTACCTGGTTACGAGCGTGGCGTTGGAGGGTCTTTTATGAGTTTTATGGGTATCCTGACGCGGGATCGAGAACCGATGGCCATGGCTTGATCATTCAGAAGACGCTTTGGTTGACTTTGGAGACGTTATTAGAGCCCGCCGCGCCAGATCCAATACATACGTCTGTCATTCGCGCTGCGTGCATCATCCTGAATTTTCGTTCCAGCAAAAGCACAAAGCCACCACCCTTGATCTCCGTTGCACTGCGTTTCGCGCACCCAAAAAAATAAGCTTAAATTTAAGCCGCAGCCGCATCACTCGCGCATCCCTCCCTAGCTCCTCTTACCCCACCACAAACCCTAACAAAAAAATTATACCAACATACCCAGGATCCCCCACCATCACCCACTACCACGCTTCAACTTCCAGACTTGTATTCAACCATCGCATCAGCACCTTCCTTCTACACTCTCTCTGACGCGTGCGGGCGCCCCGAACCTCCACTCCCACTTCCCCTGCCACCCCGCAGCGCAGCCCATCGCATCACAACCATGAAACTCCTCACACTCAACTTCCTCACCTGCGCGATCAAAAGCTGCAAAAGCGCTGCGTCGTCCTTCCCGCTGCACCCGCGCGACGCCGAGCTCGAAATCGTAGAGTCGGAGTTGAATCTTGCGTTTTTGAAGAATATACTGCCGCGGCTGATGTGGGAGGAGTTGAGGGGGGTGGTTGTTGAGGTATGTGTGTGGTTCTTTTTTTTGTGGGTGAGGGTGAGGGTGTGGGTGGGTGGGTGTGTGCTGGGTTAAGGCAAGACAAGTGGAGGGAACGGAACGGGAGGGTGATGTGAACATGAACAGCTATACTAACGCCGAGATAGTTAGGTCTCCCCGAACTACCCAGCGCACCGCCCGCGCGCGAAGACCTCGTTGCGCCGTCTACGACTGCGGATGCGACTTCTGGCGAAGGAGGGGAAACACAAGAGGAGGAACCGAGTCAGACGGCTAAAGATCTGCATAGGGTGCTGTTGGAGACGTGTGTCAAGGAGGGGAAATTGGTGTGTGGGAATTGTGGGCATGAGTATAAGGTTATGGAGGGGGTGCCGAATTTCTTGCTGCCGGGGCATTTGGTTTGAGGAGGGGAAGTGATGGGCGTGGGGGTGGGGGTTAGCAGAGCGACAGGTGGATGGCGTGGCATGATATGATATGATACCCTTTTTCAGCATGGAGTATGGCGTTCTGGTGGGTGGGTGGGTATAGCTTTTTTTCTCCAGTATACAGGACGTGTCCCCGCATACTTGCGATTCTCTGTCTAAGCTAGATGGGTCTCAGTACCTACGCTGGCTTGCTTGTTTCAATGGGCGCCTGTGATCTTGCGAATGAAGGCGCAACATGCAAATAACTGTACGCTCCCGTAAATTCAGAACAAGCAGACGCCCAGATACATGCTGAAATGAGTCTCATAGTCCGCACACAGCGAAGAAGACATGTGCGGCGCTGACCTGGAACGGGCTGGTGCGGTCGAATTCCTTCGATCCCAAATAACCTATGTGCCCGTGTCTATATTACTGCCACGCAACTGTGGGAGCTTGTTCTTGACTTCAGTGAGCGTTCCTAATTGCGACGTAAATTTGGCATGCTTCCACGGGAGGTTCCAAGTAGAAAAGAAATGGTCCATATCAGTTGGGGAGATGGCCGCGAATTCCTTTTGGACGATCGTTCCTGTGAAGTCGAAACCCAGATAAGGGTGCCGCCTCGTTGGACTGGAGATAAAATACAATGTCAGTAGTTCAACGGGTGGGAGCAGGCACAAGGTTGATATCGTAGCCAAGTAACAGACACTTCAGTCTTTCTAAGCATACTTGAGCTGAATAGAATATCCACCCGTACACCGGGTCTTACGTACCGTAGTCTTGGAGACTGGCATGGGAGTTTGGTTTTGCCGAGCCATGGTTCAAAGCATAGCTTGCGCACTGCCCAAAGCAATTGGGTCACACTTTTTGCTCTCTGGGAAATGCAACACTTTTGCCTACGTGGTATCTACCCCATGATCCACGCCAGAACGCCAATAATGCCCGCCAGACGCCCAGCTATGTACAGTGTCTACTCAGGTCTCTGTGAACAGCGTATCACTCCAGGGTACACAATGTAGACCTTAGGAGCCCACAGCCCTATTGATCTGCACGCGCTTGTCCTCTCCTGCACTCACTATACCAACTTCGCGATTCCATCGTACGCTGAACACCTTGACTCCCTCTCCATGGCTATGTGAGGGAAGGCCTGCTGCACTATCCCGACTGATCATATACACGCTCTCGCCAACTTGACCCTCGCCTTGCACCTCTGACTGACGGACGCTACGCACGTCCCAAATCTGCGCCGTGCCGTCGTGCGAGCCGGAAAGTAGGCTATACTCGGAGTTCGGGTCGACATCGAGGGAAACGACGGCGTTCTTGTGGCCTCTGAGCGTCATCACACTGATCTGCGTAGCTGATGCGCGGGGATCGATGAGGGTGATGTGCCGGGCGGACGTTCCTGTCGCGACTACGTTTAGGCTGGGTAATGCGGTAAGGGAGAGTAGCGAGTGGCCCGTCGTTCGCGTGTCCACGCAAAAGGAGGTGGGCAGATCCCAAGTCTTTAGGCTGTGGTCGTGGGACGCGGAGTACGCGACTGTAGCATCGTCTGGCTTGAATAGGACGCTGGAGACTGGCGATGAATGGCCGGAGAGCTTGCTGAGAGCGCCCCGCGCGGGGACGGTACGGTCAGGCTTGGACAACTTCTGCCGCTTGTTCGAAGCTGCTGTAGAGTTTGGCAGCAATTCTGACGGGGCAGCCGGATTCTCCTTTGTGTTTGAGGAGAAGAGCGATATGGTGCTGTCCGCCGAGGCAGAAAGGATGCGGTTTGAGGGGCCGTGAACGGCGACATCTTCCACACCCCATCGGTGGCTGAACAGCTCCACGCTTGGGGAAATCGTCCGCGTATCTTCGTCGTACTTGTAGAGGCGCACCGCGTTGTCCATACCGGCTGCCACCACCTTCTTGTCTGATATCCACTTGGCCGTCTTCAAGCTCGTTATCCTCCCACCGTTGTTTGGCGCCTGGGACGTCGCTAACACGTCTCCTGACATATTCCACACCCTCACCAAGCCATCATAACTCGCACTCAGTATTCTCTCCTGGCCGCTCTGCACATTGCCGCCTGACCAGACCCCAGCTGCCGACGTCGCGGAGAGCACATCGACAGCAGAAACCCAGTCGTCATGCTCGAAGCTGGTTACATTCAGCGGCGGCACCAGGGCTCGTGTATACTCGACGTCCAGTGTCGTTTCGGCCGATATGCCGTTCTTGGTGAGGAACTCATCGATGGTGGTGCGCAGGAACTGGCCATTGATGAGGATGTCGAACGGGATGGGTTTCTCGTCAGGCCGCAGCAGGCTGTTGACGAGGGCCGAAAGCTGCGGACGCTTTAGGGCTGCAATCAGAAGTTAGTATTTGGCTCTGTTGCGGAGGTGTACTACAGTATGCATTCGCGCGTCGCATGCGCGCAGCCGCACTCGTAAAGGCACTTACTGGTCTGCACGAGGAGCGGTCCAGCATCCTGTGCGAGTTGTATAGACGGGTCGCGTGTGCGAAGCCGCACGGGTACTTTGACTTCGGTATTGGGGTCCATGGCGGTTTAGCTGTGGTGAGGTATGCGCTTGGGATTGGAGCTCTTCCAAAAATTTGGAATGGACCTCAAAGTTTTTCTGGAGAGGCTTAGCGCGGGGATTTCGGCACTTCCTAGAAGGTACCTTTACATCATAACTAAACTCCGTCACAACAATGTTCACTCATTCCATCACTAACATTGTCACTGTGAAAAGTTGGTGATGTGCCATTGAGGCATATCCGCGATCGGTAGCTTTGTCCTGATTTCACGAAATAACACCATCCTCTTATGCCTCGAGTCCGTCCCTCCAAACTCCCAGCCATCAAATCTCATCATAGCCATTGTCGTATCTTCCACTCTGGAACCGCTATGGTAATTCCTCTTCTTCGCCCAGATAGGCCTTTACACTGGGTGCTAGACTGGGATGGCACCATCACAAAACGGGACACTCTTGACACACTCGTCAACATCGCTGCGCAACGCAAGCCCAATTTCCACGTCCCTGAAAAATGGGCCGTCGTCACAAAAGCTTACCTCAATGATTACGAAAGAACACTTCAAGAACAACAAGACGGAAAGCTGCCTTCTACCGTAACGGAAGAGAAGACGCTTCTCAAGATTCTGGAACAAGTCGAGCAGAGGAGCATAGACCGCGTATCCGAGTCTGGCAACTTCAAGGATTTGACGCGAGATGACTTGGATCAGGGAGCAGAGAAAGCTGTCAACTCAGGCCAAGTACAGATACGCGAAGGGTATGCTGAGTTTTCGCGGCATGTGCAGTCCCAGCACAATCAGAAGGATGAAGGATCGGCCAGCTTCGATATACTCAGCGTCAATTGGAGTCGACGTTTCATTCATGCCTGTTTGAAAGCTGCGCACGTGGGAGTACACGAATCAGCGATCCACTCAAACGAACTGGAAGGAATCAGCTCGGGAAGACCGCCCACGGGTCATATATCTCCCGGAGGAATGTCCAAAATTATCTCTAGCCGCGACAAGCTGCATTGTCTGCAAAATATGCGGAGAAAAAGTCCGCAGACTGGGGATCGGAGGCCGACGGTGTACGTCGGCGATAGCTGGACCGATTTCGAGTGTCTGCTTGAAGCCGATCTGGGTATCTGCATTCGAGACGAGCCAATGACGAGCACGCAGCAGAAATTGGCGGATTCGTTTAACCGGCTCGGTATACGTTGCTCTCGGCTTCAGGATACGAAAGAGCAAGACGAGTGGGGCGTTGTGTGGGCTAGGGGCTTCCATGAAGTACTGCATTGGCTCCGGACCGGCCCTTGAGTTGAGCATATCATATCCCAAGTCTGGTCTTTATGTGAAATGTATCAACACGGTAGATACTCAGCATTGCACGAGTATGTCAGACCCCTATTCGACGGCCATGCAATCATTCGATGCTGATATATACGGGTCGTACAAGATTGCACTGCAATTTTGAACAACGACGAACAAAAAAATGGAAGTCGGCCTCTACCCCACTTTAGAAGGGGTTATCGTAATCCTATGGTGTGATTGCGAGCTGTTGTGCATCTGGTCAACCCCTACGCTAGTCGGATGAACTGTTGATAAGGGTTTATGCATCATTGTTCTCGCTAGCAAAGACCGAAATTCTGCGAGTACTTAGGGTCTTTGCCATCAACGAGCTCACCATGCATGATCCCGTGGATGTATGCGTCTCCGATAAGCTTGTACCTTGATCCGGCTTCCCGCAGGATGAAGGCAAGCTCACCCCCAAAAAGGATTACCGCGATATCGCCAGGCTGGATACAAAACGGGCCAACGCCCATATGGCCCTCATCCGTTGTAAAGAAGCACCTGTTCCACTTCGTTCTCTCCCAGCTCTTTAAAAATGGAGCCGCAAACATTGTCAACCGTAGGTCAAGCTGGTCCCCGGCCATGAAGTCCCGAGGCAATGGCCGTCCGAAGAACAAAATGCCCGCCATAGTACCAAACTCGGCCGGGGCTGGATAGCTAGGCTTCAGGCGCCGAAAGTCGTGGTCAAGAACTAGAGTTCGCCAGAACGTATCTTGCTCAGCTGGCGTTGCAAGCGATTTCGCAAAAGCATGAACTCCTTCAGCGTACTTGGAGACGCTCTCGCGGTTGCTGGATAGATGGGCTTTAATACCTGTCTCTGGTAGTACTTCCGGGCCGATAACTTTCTGAACTCTCCCGACAAGAACGCCTTTGATATTCAAAATTTCGTCCCCATCATCGAAGCTGACGATTGGTTCCGATTCGCCGGCAGCTCCTAGATGGGTAAACCCAGGCACCCACCCATGCTCCGGCTGGAAAAGTTCCGGAGTCCACGTCGGCTCAGCTCTTTCAGTGTGGAATCTGTTCCCCAGAAGAATGTCCAAGTTTCCGTCGGTACGCACCATGAACTTGACGAAGTCGACCAAGACATTTCTCAATGGCTTGCTGTAGTCGGCGGGAAAGGCATGGTACTTCTCCGGCGCCAAGCCGACGATGGCATAGATCTTGTCGCGGCTGTCTGTTGCGTTTAGCCATTTTGTGGCCTTGATAAGACGGTCCAGACCGCGGCCCTTGGGCGGTCCAAACGTGCATTCCATGACAGCTTCCTACATGACAAACGCTCGAGGATAGCCCATTACGTCAAAGGTTTTGCTTAGCTCAATGGTGGAACATTCGGCAGGTCGATAGCTGCTGCACAGGGCAGTCCCGCCCACAATTAACATGAAGAGGTAGTCGAAGAGAGCATTCTCGGCAGAAGCTGTACCGCACACCAAATACTCCCCGATTGTCCTTGGGAAGTCCTCCCATAAGCTCCTGCACTATCCAGACACGGGTCCAGTAAGGCCGGTCAAGAAGTCTCCAGAGGGCCGTCCAATTCTGCAACTCCATCGGAAAATGGTAAAATATCTCGAAGAAGTCATGCCAACGCATGGTTTCCCTGTAATGAGCGAGGGAATGATGGATCTCATTGTGAAGATAGGAACGAGCGAAGGACCCGAACGTCCGGATTAGGCCCATCGCCTCTTCGCTGTCGTCCGTAGCTTCTCCCAACCACGATATGACGGAATTGGCTTGCCGGTAAATAAGGGCCATCTTTTTGACCTGCTCCTCGCGCTCTTTCAGATCGGTTTGGTTGATGCAAATAGCGTCTACCCATAAGATTCGTTCGAGAGAGCGATCTCGAAGATGTAGAAGAGCTGCGTTAAGGTTTTCCGTGACATCAAAGTGATGCCCGTCTATTAAAATAGGCACTGTATTGTTTGGATCGCCCCATATGTAAGATAACGCTTCGTATAGGTGAGTCCCTTGGTCCGACTCCAGAGGGCAGTTGAAGAGTTGGCATGTGATAGAAGCGGCCCTGTCTTTGTTTAGCAATAGGCGAGCCAAGCGAATGGTGTTGTGTCCTGGTGGAAGTGGAGTATAGCGGTATGGGATCTTCCGGGCCACATGATTGTAGAGTACGACTGCAGATGCGATAGAAATAGAGAGGTATACCCACATTGGATCCATTATCTCCTCTAGCGCACGTCCGGCCTGGTCAAAATTTTCGGTAAGTCGTATGAACAGTGGGGTGCTGGACAACGAGGACTGTGCAATTCTTAAGTGCCGATCGATAGCGACGTCGTGGAAAAGGCAAAAAAGCGGCAGCGCAAGCACGGCTACGGCTTCCACAAGGCTGGCAGCAGCTAAGCCCTTGGTGGGATGACCCTCACAGCCACCCAGCTGATTATAATCCCTCACTCTTACTACTACACTTGTTTGCCTATGTAATAGTGCTTTATAAGTTGCGATAGTAGTATATACAGCGGCGGCCTTGCAGTTAAAGTACCGACGATCTGTTACGGGTGGATGCACGTTAGTCTGACAGTGGCCTAGAATTTGACGGAATTGGTAGGGTTAGGCTGAAGTCTCGCAAATGAATGGAAGTTGGGGTATATATACATGATTAGATAATTAGATGGATATGCTACAGAGTGTAAGGAAAGGGGAGGAGAGAACATGGATTGAATGACGGTAATGTAGTCAGATGGTATCGTTTGTGAAGAATGTAAGATGGTTGCAGATGCTAGGGATTGTTATAGAGTACAGGGGAGGCTGAGATGTCGTGTAGCTCGTGTTCCCCCGCGGTAGAAATAAGGTTCCGAGAAGACCAGCGTGCAGGCACTGAAGGCTACGATTCGGTGGTGCAAGCCATGGGCGATAACGACATGTCGACACTGGTTGCCTGCAGTTGTACGGCGACGCTCTAGCATGGATGAGTTGAAAGTTTGTCGCTCTTAGTTTCCGCGTTTGTGGTGGTCATGTGGCTCAGAGCGCCCATGCATGAGGGAGCGGCTCGGGATGAATGTCGCGCAACTTCTATACCTCACCACTCATGCAGGAATCGCAGTGAGGCTCAAACGTGCGCGTGATGGTCCATGTAGCAAGATCAGCACAGCCAGCGTCTCCATGGAGAAAAGGGAGGGCTGAGATGACTTCCTTGCGTGCAACCCCACCTGTCGGTGCTGTCACAATTATCGGTATTGAAGAGAGAGAGAGGGGGATGCGCGCGAAGAGAGCTTTAAATTAGTAAGGTGAAACGGCTTGTGCGGCAGGTCCCGCTTGGCGCCATTGCTCGCTACGGCCGAAGTGCAACTGTGAATCTGTGAAGGAACTTTTTTCCATCGACCCGTTGACAGGCGCTTCCACGCTCCCCTCTCGGCGTGCTAGATGGGCTTCCTCGGGCAGCATGGCGCCCTGCAGACATGGAGAGCGTCGCAGACTGCACGTACACGCTGTCGGCGGCCGGCGTCGGTGGCTGGGGGGGTCCTGCCACGACTCTGCGCAGTCACCCTCGCCGCCGCCAGCAGCGGTCACGCACCGCTAAGCCGCTCCTTCCTGAGCGTCGCCCGTCGTGCCTGCCCCGCGAGCGCCCTCTCCTACCCCGCCCACGCTTCACTGCCCGGCCCTTCGCCTGCCCGCCTCCTCCGCCGGACTCTCCCCCTTCGCGCGCCCACCACCACCACCACCACCACCGCCCCCGTACAGGCACGCCACTGCTCCCACCGCCGCAACATGTGCAAGGCCTTTGGCGCCGACAACCCGCAGGGCACCTCCATGGCCGTCTCGCATGCCCGCGAGGTGCTGCCCGCCAACGTGAAGCCCGTCCACTACGACCTGACGCTCGAGCCCGACTTCCAGCAGGCCAGCTATGAGGGCTCCGTGACAATTGAGTATGCAATGGCCTGTCCCGCTGGCCTGGATGCCGTGCCGCGTGTTTGCTAACCAAGCTGCAGTCTCGACGTGGTTGAGAACACCACCGACATCACCCTCAACACCATCGACCTCAAGATCCACTCGGCCAAGGTTACAACGGGCGACCGCGTCGTCTCAAGCTCGCCGGCGCTTACCCACGATGAAGAGGGCCAGACGACCAAAATCGCCTTCACCGACACGATACCGGGCGGGGCCAAGGCTTCCCTCACCCTGACCTTTTCGGGCACGCTAAACGACAACATGGCCGGCTTCTACCGCTCGTCGTTCAAGGCAGAGGACGGCTCCAAGACGTGGATGGCGACCACGCAGATGGAGCCCACCGACGCCCGCCGCGCGTTCCCCTGCTTCGACGAGCCGGCTCTCAAGGCCAGCTTCACGGTGACATTGGTGGCCGAGGACAAGATGACCTGCCTCAGCAACATGGATGTGGCTTCGGAAAAGACGGTGGACTCCAAGATTGCCGAGGGAGAGAAGCGCAAGGCGGTCACTTTCAACAAGACACCCCTGATGTCGACGTACCTCTTGGCCTTCATCGTCGGAGAACTCAACTACATCGAGACGAATAGCTTCCGCGTGCCCGTGCGCGTGTATGCGCCCAAAGACCGCGATATCGAGCACGGTCGTTTCTCGCTTGAGCTCGCAGCCAAGACGCTGGACTTCTACGAGAAGACCTTTGCCAGCCCATTCCCCCTTCCCAAGATGGACATGATTGCCATCCCCGACTTCAGCGCAGGTGCCATGGAAAACTGGGGCTTGGTCACCTACCGCGTCGTCGACTTGCTTATCGACGAGAAGAACAGCGGTGCCTCTCTCAAGCAGCGGGTAGCCGAGACTGTGCAGCATGAGCTGGCACATCAGTGGTTCGGCAATTTAGTCACCATGGACTTCTGGGACGGATTGTGGCTGAACGAGGGCTTCGCCACATGGATGTCTTGGTATTCATGCAACGTCTTCTACCCGGAGTGGAAGGTCTGGGAGGGATACGTAACCGACAATCTCGCATCCGCCCTTTCCCTCGACTCGTTGCGCAGCAGTCATCCCATCGAAGTCCCTGTCAAGCGTGCAGATGAGATCAACCAGATCTTTGATGCCATCTCGTACTCCAAAGGCTCGTCCGTCCTGCGCATGATCTCCATATACCTTGGTGAAGATGTCTTCATGGAGGGTATTCGGAGGTATCTAAAGAAGCACGCTTACGGCAACACCCAAACTGGCGACCTTTGGGCTGCCCTGAGTGATGCCAGCGGAAAAGATGTCGAGAAGGTCATGGACATCTGGACTAAGCACGTCGGCTTCCCGGTTGTCACCGTCACCGAGGGCACCGACTCCATTCACCTCAAGCAGAACCGTCCACAGGTTGAAGCAGGAGGACAAGACTCTTCCTCGGAAGCAGGCGTTGAACGAGCGTTTCTCGCGAAGCTGATTTTAAGCTCAAGAATTTGGACTTTTTCAAGCTCAATGCCGACCATTCTGGTATATATCGAACTTCATACACCCCCGAGCGGCTGCGGAAGCTGGGCCTTGCAGCCAAGGATGGTCTTCTTACCGTGGAAGACCGTGCTGGCATGATTGCCGATGCTGGTGCATTGGCTTCGTCGGGTTACCAGAAGACGTCTGGCATTTTGTCGCTCCTCGACAGCTTCAAGAGTGAGACCGAGTTTGTTGTGTGGCAGGAAATCAGCAGCCGTATTGGCGTGCTACGCTCGGCTTGGCAATTCGAAGACCAAGCTGTCAAGGACGCCCTTCGGGAATTCCAGCTCAAGCTTACTGGGGACAAGGCACATGAGCTGGGATGGACATTTACCGACAAGGACGGTCACCTTGAGCAGCAGTTCAAGGCAATGATGTTCGGTACCGCTGGTGTCGCCAAGGACGATACTATTGTCAAGGCGTCTTTCGACATGTTCAACAAATTCAAGAATGGCGATCGCTCGGCCATTCATCCCAATATTCGCGGTAGCGTGTACGCTATCGTGCTAAGCAACGGTGGCAAGGAAGAGTATGATGTTGTCGTCCACGAGGCCGTCCACGCGGCAACAAGCGATGAGCGCAATACAGCGATGCGCTCCTTGGGTCGTGCGAAGTCTCCTGAAATCATCCAACGCACTCTCGCTCTCGCTCTTAGCGACGACGTCAAGGCGCAGGATATCTACCTACCACTTTCCTCGCTACGAACACACCCCGAGGGTATCAAGGCCCTCTGGAGTTGGGTGAAGGATAACTGGAAGGAGCTGGAGAAGAGACTGCCCCCTAGCTTGAGCATGCTTAGCTCAGTCGTCTCCATCGCAACGTCTAGCTTCACGAGCAAGGAGCATATCAAGGACATTGAGGCTTTCTTTGCAGACAAGAGTACCAAGGGCTTCGACAAGGCGCTTGCCCAAAGCATGGATGCCATTAGCGCGAAGGCAGCTTGGATTGAGCGCGACTCTGAGGATGTCAAGGCTTGGTTGAAGGAGAACAAGTACCTATAGAGGCACAAGTTGGAAAAGCTAGAAGCATAATCCGTGAGAGTGGGACGGATCAAAAAGGAGGCCATGTTGCAGGATTCCACAAGACGCGTTGCTAGTCTATACCCCTGGGCCAGTTGGATACATATGAACAAGACATCTCTATAGATGCATGTACAATAGAAGCGCATAAGCATTTTCATGACTGTTAGTGTTCTGTTTTCTGTTTGTCACATAATGCCAACGTAGAGACTGCAGCTGAAGATGGTGGTCCAATATATTGGAATTCGGGCTTGGCGCCCAGAGATGGTAGGGCTGGTAGGTCCTCCGATTGCGACGTCAGCGCTCGACCGCCCGCAAAGGCCCGAACATGTGAGAAGCGCACCAGAGGGGCCGCACTCGATGTTTCTGCAATCCCTCTTTGCCCTTGCCCTGGACATGTGGCAGCCAGGTTAACCTGTGGCCTCAATCCCTCTTTCCCCCATTGCTGCCCACCCCGGTGAAACTGAGAGCGTGGTCGCCATCTACGCCCATATCCGAAATCTGCCCACCATGGCGCCCGACTCTGGGGCTGCAGAAGCGCAACCGGACCCGCCACCGCTCGCTGAGCTGGAAGCACTCGACATCTTCCGCCGCTCGCCGCATCCGTACCATCGCCGCCAGCACGAGCTGCGCACCGCCCAGGCGTCCTCCGAATCGTCGAGCAATGACCTGTCGCGGACCAGTCTACAGCCTTCTCCCAGCACAATATCCGACGAAGATAACAGGAAGCGCCGAAAGGTGTCTCCGTCGCATAGCGAGAGCGGCACAGAGGCCGACGATGAAGGGTACGGTTTCGTGAAGGCATTGCCCGCACCTCCCCTCAGGCCGCGCAAAGGACTGCGCGACGTGAGAGGCAGCCGAGTAGAGGACGATGTAAGCCCTCTTCTGACGCCCTCACAGCAGGACGACGAAGGGCGCAAATTTTCAGGAGCCTGCTATCGACCCCAGAAGGAGGGGTCAAGGACTGGAGCACCCTCGCCAACCGACGACGAAGCGAAGGCTGCGCGGCAAAAGTACCTGAAGAGACGGCGCAATGAGGTCATCAGGAGGACAACCGAGACGGCGTTGCTTGGAGTGATAGCTGTTCTCACCGTCAGCGGCTGTAGCTGCTGGGAGAAGCTGCTGCAATGCCACAGAGGTTGGTGCAAGCTATACCCTGAAACCCTTACAAAAGTACTAACAATATCTCAGCAGATCTACTCACTCACATGCTCGTCATAGCTGGTGTGTTGTGTCTTTACCCACTCCGACTTCTCTATTATTCGTGGCGGAAACAGCCTCCATCCAACCTTCGTTTCAGACAGCGCATACGCATACCAGCTGCTTTCGACCCGGCACCCATTCTATACCCCGCTGTATTACCAGTTCTAATTTCCATCTCTCTATTTTCGGCCTTACCAACATCGCTGCTACCAAACATCCTTCTCGGATTGGCGGCATTGCCGCCTCAATTAATACCCTACGGGACCTCCTCAGTGGGTTACTCGAATCTACACTGGCTCATCTCAATCCTTCCTTTGATAGCCTCCGAGAACATGGAGCTCTCTTCAAAAGTTTTTGCCCCCGTGTCATTTAAATCGAAGCTCGCACCGCCTGTTCAAGGACTCCATCCGGAGCTCCTAGTCTGCCTCTTCCCCCTCCACCAAGCACTTCTCCCGCCATTACATTATCTTACCACCACCAGTCTGCTCACTGCAGAGCTACATCTACTCTCCGTCGGAATGATCAACCTTCTTCTGTTCACGGACTCTCCACAAGCAGGTATCGTGAGAACGTTGCTATGGTTTGGAGGAGTCAGCCTTTTCGTGCTTTGCGGAAAGGTGCTGAAATGGGGAGTAGCGCTGGCCCGCATTCCGCGCTGGAGATTCAGGCGCGTGGGGCGGGTTATCAAAGCACAACAGTCATTTCTACAAGTTCTTAACGAAAGTTTACGATCGCGCAGCGCTACTCGTGCGGCGCCTGACAGCGATGCGGATGAGGACGATCACTCGCTTCAGGCCCCTTTGACCAAGACCAAGAGCTTGAAGCTGAATATTTTAGACTCGGTGAGGAGCAAGAACCTGACGGCGAATGGGGCCGAAACTGTATCAGTAATTGAAGCGAAGAAGGCAAGCTTTGAAGAGCAGGCGGCTTTATCACTCCCAAGGAGACGCAATACGGTCCCCAATCTTCCTTTGCAGAACCATGCATCCCAGAATGGGCTTCGACAACGCAGACGCACGAAGTCAATAGCGCAGCACTTCTTGTCTTTGACTCCCTCGCAAGCAGCCCGTCGAAAATGGATCTACGCTGCGTATTTCTATTTCGTAGTAGTCGCATTGATTCTCGGACCCGTTCGCTACTTTATCGGAAAATACGCCTTATATGACCACGAACCGTTCGGTTGGGCGATTGGCTACCTTCTCGGCAACGTACAACGCTTCCGCTTCGAGGTTTTCAACTGGGATCTAGGCTGGTGGATTGCGCTCCCCCCTTTTCCGGACTCGGACGACATGGAATGGGCACAAGACCTTAGCTTTGCCGAGTACCTACGGCAAGCCGTGATCGGGCCCGCAAACGTGCGTCTCCTCCTCTGCGCCTACTGCATCAGCATCATCCTCGTGGGTCTCTTCGTCGTCTTCCGCCTCTCCTCCGTCGTCGAAGTAGATACGCGCCGCAAAGTCTTCCACGGCATGATGGTCGCCATGCTCCTCCCCACCATCTTCGTAGACCCGTGCTTCGTCTCGCTGGCCCTCGCCCTCGTCCTAGCCATCTTCTTGCTCCTCGATCTCATCCGCGCATCGCAGCTACCGCCCCTCTCTGGACCGATCGCCACGTTCCTCGCGCCCTATGTCGACGGCCGCGACTTGCGCGGCCCCGTTGTCGTCTCGCACATCTTCCTTCTCATCGGCTGCGCGATTCCCCTCTGGTTATCTCTCGCGGGCGTGCCGCGAAGCGGCCAAGCGCCCTGGACGGACTGGGACGTAGGCAGCCGCGACGTGAGCATGATATCGGGCGTTGTGTGCGTCGGCATGGGCGACGCGGCGGCCTCGCTTATCGGGCGGCGGTACGGGCGCAGAAAGTGGCCGTGGGCCGGAGGCAAGTCGCTCGAGGGGTCGTTGGCGTTTGCGCTCGCTGTCACGGCTGGGCTTGTGGTGGGCAAGATGTGGCTTGTTGCTGGGTGGGGGAGCGTGAGGGATGCGAGTGTTTGGGAGGGGGTGGGGGTGCTGGGGAAGGCGGCGGTTTGTGCGGCGGGGGCGAGTCTGGAGGAGGCGGTTTTGACGGGGGGCAATGATAATGTGGTTGTTCCAGTGGTTTTGTGGGTGCTTGTTAGGGGGTGGGCGTTTAGGTTTTTTTTTTGTATGCTGGTGTACTGTGTTAGGCGGGGAAATGGTTGGGTCTTCCGCCTGGGTGCGGGGTTTATATGGTGCTCACTCTGTGTGGGCTTGGTTTCGCTTGTAATCGTTGTTGTGTTGAGCGCGCAAGAGGGCTTTGGCTTGTGGGAGGGGTGGGGTGGGGTGGGGTGCTGTATGTGATGTGATATGATAGAATATGATATTATATAGTATGGGTTTTACATGGCTTCTGGCCTGCTTCTGCCTACCTTTTTTCTTCTTCGAATCTATTCCCCGGGTGGTGGTGTCCGTCTTCGTATATTCGCCTGCCTGCCCTACCCTGCCCTGCCCATCCATCAACTGCATAATATAATTTCCCAGCAACCTATCCATCCATCTGTACGTAGGATAGATATCTTCTGGTACGAGCGAATGCGAATGTGTACCATGCGTATATACACGTACGTACGTACCTAGCTAGATAAAAAAATGTATTTTATCATCCACACACACACACACATACTGTTTAGTAAGGGGAGTGAAATAGTAAGGAATCAAGGTCTCGTAGCAAGAATTTTAAATGCATTTGGCCTTTTGTGGGAGAGTGTGGTATAGCGCGTGGAAGGAGCAAAGCTAGAGGGGCTTAGTATACATGTATGTATGTATGTATGTATAGGATAGGATAGAGTCTTTTTCTGACAGGGTAAGAAGATTGTGTGTCCTTTAACTTGTGTAGTTTTAGTCGTTATAGCAAAGAATAGAAAATGGGGTTGATACACGGAAAGAATGGAAAATAAGTATATATATATATGTGTGTGTGTGTTTTATTATCCTTTAGCCATCATCCCGCCAAAAAGGCGTATATATACACACACAAGGAATTCGCCAAAGAAGAAGCATTTCACTTCGGAGGAACAGATGAATTTTGACATGTATATGTATTGTTATTGAGCTGAGGTAGGTACTCATATACCTTCTAGCGGTCAGAACTAGTTACAAACCCGCTTGCAGGTTGCAAGCCCCTACAACCAGATGACGCCACATAAATACAGCCGGAGAGGTACAACGCAAGCATGCAAGCATGCAGGGCACGGCTCCAGGCTCAGGCTCAGTCTCACGCCTCCGTCTCAATCCTACCACCCTTCTTATCAGAGTGTTTGAACAAGCCCTCAACTCTATTCTCCCCTCTCCCAGCAATATGCTTCAGATACGCCATTGTGCGCGGACCCTTCCACTGCATCGCGCCGCGGTGCTTCCTGTGCAACTGCTTATTGTGCTTCGTGTAGTCTTTGATTTGGTTGATGACGCCTCTCTTTCCATCGCTGTCGGGGTTAGAGTTGGATTTGGGATGCAGGAGCGTCTGCATCTTGGAGGATTTGTTGTTCTCGTCACCGTCGTTGGTGTTGTCTTGATGGGTTTTGTCGTTAGAGTCGTCATCGTCATCGGAAGACGAGTCGGATGAGTCGGAGTCGTTGCTGTCCTCGGCGCCATCGTCCCAGTCCATATCATCGTTGTCGTTGAAGGTATCGAGCACCTCCAAGACGTCGCCGACGTGTCGTTCTTTCTTGCCGAGCGGCTGGTGGTAGGCTGAGAGGCCGGACCAGAACGTCATGGTTAACTCGATTTCGCCCACTTTCTCGCCGTATTCGTCTAGGACGTTGTTTTCTGCGCGGTTAAGGTCGCCTTTCCACACGGGTAGGCGTATAGTTTGCTCCTCATTGTCTATGAAGTCTTTCAGCCACAGGACAGCGAAGGCAGGTGTGCGATCCGAAAGCGCAGAGTCCTTGCGGAACTCGACGACGAGCGGTGAGGCGTAGCGATTGCGGACAGGCAGATGGATTGAACGATCCCATTTTGTCTTCCATACAATGTGGCCGTCGTGTTGATTCAATTCGCCGTCTTGGGAGCCGGAATGCAGTTTGCCGCGAGCAAGGTTGGTCCGAATCTTCATCCTGAGCTTCTTTAGGTCGTCCGCAAGATCGATGGCTTTAACGACGGGTTTGATGTCCAGTGTGCCATATTCCCAGCCTCGCATGTTTTGGGGGGCCTGGAGCTTCACAGACCGAAACACGATGGAGACGCGAGCGCGGCCAAACCCGATGCCGCCCGAGAGCGGATAGCTGGCAACGAGCTGACTTCGATGCTTGAGTACTCGAGAAAGGGGCAGATAGATGATACCTAACAGCGCGTCGTCTTCGTGGACACGCGCATCGCGCACAGAGATGTGAACTTCTGTGTTACGGAAATCACGAATAAAACGCTCGCAACCAGCATTGAAAAAGGGTTTGGAGTTCTTGGGTTTGGTCCTGGTCTTGAACACATTTTGATGATTGATGATGATAGTGCAATAGGCGGAGGGAAGTCCCTCGCCCTCCTCCTCTTCATCACTGGCGGTATCGTCCTTTTTGGTCTTGTTCGCAGCTTCTAGCTCCAGGCCTGTCATTTGATGAATTTGAACACTAAGGATCCCGGCGGGGTATTTCTCAGAAGGTGGAGACGCAATGATGAGTTGATCTTGGCGGTTCTATGTATCGATTAGTGATTCCAATGATAGCAGACTATGCAAAGCCAACATACCTTGAAGTCTTGAGCTTTTTGCTGTTCAACCTCATCGCTCATGTTCTCGCTGGCCTCACGCAGCTTGCGTTCGCTTTGTTCGTAGACCTTCTTCTTGAGTTGGTCAATATTCTTCACTTCCGAATCCTCCTCCTGCGCTGTGAGTTGATCGTCGGTAATTCTCGTTTTTGAAAAGTACCCCAAGCTCCAACACAGCTTGCCTGGCATACCTTCGCCCTTTTTGAGAGACTTGAAGCCGTCTTCGCGATCGTGCATCTTTCCATTTGTTGCCTCATCTTTCATGATATGTTTTAGGTCCAATTCAATGCGACCCAGATCATCGTCAGCGGACATGCGGTCTGCATCCCACAGCTGCAGTCTCAAGCGTTCGTCGACGTTCAGCTCATCTGAGGTTACTAGCAGATGACACGTCTCGTACCAGTGAGGTTCCATGTTTTTCTGTTGATAGCGCGTCGACCAAATTGGTTTGCCAAACTTCGCCCACCCAACGCTAACGTATGGATCAGCCGAGCCCTTCTTGAGCGGGCCCAGGCCACTGTCTCCCTCCTTGAAGTCAAATGCACATTTGACGGTAACCACAATGACTCCGCGTGCACTAGTATCCTTCTTGAAGTCATCGCCCATCATCATGTCCTTGAGATCGAGAGTCAAAGACTTCGGTGCTACGTATTGGGCCATGGCGGCGTCAACCGAGGATTGTACGAATTTGGAAATAAGCGGGAAGTCCATGAGATTCGGCGCTTCTTTGACAAGCGGGACACAGGACATATCGACCTTTGGCTGTCCGAGGAAGGTGAAAGTACATAGAGAGAAAAATGGGGGGTCTGGTGTGAGTTGTAGTCGCATACGCACGACGCCTATAAACCCCTGGAGCTCAACCCACACAGCTGCGTTTTGTCAGCGAATTGTCCGTTTACACAAGTATTCGCTCTAGTCTCCTTACGTAATTTTAAGTTTGATGGCATGTAGAAGGCCATATAGAGATGTGCATTCTTTGCGCGATCTTTCATGCGTTTCCGCCTAGAGGATGGTCGGTATGCAAACGCGATCTCGACATTGACAAAATCACCTTCTTCGGCTTCCATGCCTTCGGCGACTCCATCGTCTTGTCCATCGCCATCTTCATCTTTCTGGACCGACTCATTCTTAATACCCCCCTGACCTGGAACTGATCGATTGCTGTCTTCCTTGTTGCTACTGTTGCTATTCTTGAGCTCACCATCTTCGCCGACAGACTTGGCAGCCGCGCCTGTGGGTAACCATCGGACTCCCAGGATGCGCAGTGACTCGCTACCTTGGCCAATATCGTCTACAGAGACCATACGGACCATCTTTGGCAGACTGGCTTGCATGACATCCTGTTCTGGTTAGCCCATGTCGTTTTCCTCGAGGACAGGTACGCACCTCTAGCGTATCCGAGATGGCGGCAAAGAGGTCAGGGTTGATCAAGGGCCAGACCGACGCAAGCAGAGCATTCAGCCATTGCGCGCTCTCAGGGGTGTTGCCTTGGACAAGCTTCTGCCCCTGTTGCCTCTCTGCGTGCCAGACCTCCGCCTCCCAAGTATCACTGATTTTGTTTTCTGTCCATTGTCGCAAACCTAGGATGAACCCTCCTGAGACAACAAGGCTGACAGCAATTTCGAGCAGGATGAAGAAGGTCCTTGACCAACCAGTAGAACCGCGTGTGAACTGGAAGAGCGTTATGACTACCATCAGACTAGCGCTGATAAGCCCCAGACCGGCGGTCAGGGCTTGTTTGTAGATGTCGGTGATAGCTTCGCGGGTCGCGGAGAAATCAGGAGGCGGAAAGAGAGCCGCCATGCCATGGTGTGAATCCCGAGAATCCTCCTCTTCTTTCCTGAGCTGGTCGTCGTTCTTGCTCATGGCAAAGGCGCCAGTCGCAGACTTCGGTTCAGTGCCAGACGGAGGGCCATTTTTAGGTGTCATCTTCATGTCTTTATCCGTGTAATCATGTATCGTCACAGGCAGATGTGTGACAGGATCTGTTACCTCGCGCTCCGTACCGTCTGCAGCCCATTTCTTCATGGACTTGCGCGCTTTCTTTGGATCCGAATCAGTGAGCATGCCCTCGGTTGTGTCCTCTGGTGTGTCCTCATCTTCATCGCCATTGTCACCCTTGGCCTGCTTGGGTTGCACACGTCCCGCATGGTCGTCTGCGATGTCTTCTTCGTCAGGAGCCACGTTTTTGTTCTCCGCTGCGTACGGCTGTGTACCCTCGTCCGGATTGAGAGCTTCTTTGCCATGTCGGAGCGCGGTGTAGGCATCATTGAGCCTGTTCGTCTTGCTTCGGTCGTCTTGCTCGCCGTCTGGGTTGCCGTACTGCTCTTCGCGTTGATGTTTTTCTTCGCGGTACCTCTGGACGGTCGGGACAGGGTGGCGCGGCGTATATGGAGCTTTATACTTCCGCGGCGAAGCTTCCACGTCTTCCACGGCAGACATTGTAGAGAGCTTCGGTAGCTAGCGTGGGTGGAGCGAGTGCTTGACCTCGGGAGCTCCGCAGTCAGCAGTTCGTAAAGTCGTGGGCGCGTAGTTGTGAATCGTTAGATCTTCGTCATGAAGACACGGAATGCATGATAACCCAAAGGAAAAGCAGATTAGGCAATCGAGAAGAGAGAAAGAGAGGGAGAGATGTGTTTGATTTTTGACGTATGTACAGCGGTGGTGACAGGTTTGTGACGCTGGGGCTGACAGTTTCTCTCCACTCCCAGGGCTGCTTCATCGCGAGGGAATGTGCTGGGCCGCGGAGCCGTTGTCGCCACGAACCTATTCAGCGATGACGTACCTATGGGTGAAGGTCAGGTGCATGGATGCATCATGCATGGATCTCGCTAACTGCTCGCTAGCGGCCGAGGTACATACTGGGGAGAAGCACCTTGGTAGTAGTTCGTTCGGTCTCTTGCACGTCGCATTACGCCATGTAGTTCCTCTACCTGGATACTATTGAACCGCATTCGTTTCCTAGGGTTTAGACAGGATGCCATCGTGGGAGGAGGCTACTGCGGTGCGCAAGCTCGGTGCAACAACATACGGGTGCACCCTTCACGACGACTGGTGCATTGGCAGTGGTAAGCTCTATATTGACATTCGCTTTACGGTGCAATGCTCACCTGCAGCAGTTCCCAACGGCGGATACGTGACCGGATGTGTCCTGGCAGTCGTGTCAACACACTTCTCTACTGCGCTCGCGCATCAGAACCAGCCGCATACTATCGCGCTCCACGTCGAATTTCTCCGGAGAACCCAAGCTGGTCCCGCGACCTTTGAGGTTGAACATGTCAAGCTCGGTAGACAGACCTCAGTGGTACACGTCCGCATGTCTCAGGAAGGTCGCGAAGAGATCGTAGCCTACGTAACGAATTCGAACATGGATACCGAGGAAGGTCCCGGCTTCGATACCCGGTACGAGCTGCAGCCACCGCGTCCGCCGGTCGATTTGCGCAAGCTAGAACAAGGCGAAGACCCCGGGTGGAGGTTTGAAGAGAACATGCCCCACAGGCGCTTCCGGAAAGCCACCCAACGAGTAAAATTCTTCTTTCCGCGAGACGGGCAAGCTTTACGCAATGGTACGGACGAATGGCTCTGCTTCGCCGACGGATCACTCTTCACGAACTCGTCTATCGGCTTCGTGGCAGACATGTTCCCTCAAATCATAGAATCATTTAAGGACCAAGCTCAGGGCCCGTTCTGGTATCCTACCTTACTCTTGAACTTGGATATCAAGAAGACATTGCCACCAGAAGGGGTCAAATGGTTAGGTATCAGGGCCCAGATGAAGAAGGTCAAGCACGGCAGAATGGATTTGGAGGTGCATGTTTATGACGAGATCGGTGATTTAGTTGCTCTAAGCAACCATGTTGCTTTTGTGCTTAGCGCTGCGAGGAATACAGCCGCGAGGCGGAAGACAGATACTAAGATATAGGATACTATACATCAATTACTCGTTGCTACCAGGTCGCTCGTACTCTCTGTCGGGATCGACATCTGTGCATGATCTAGAAATGTCTCGTGACATGCAGGCTCTCTTCAGATGTCATAGATATTGTCTGAAGCTTACGCTACAGAACTACATGTATATCCTCAATGCCTTGTATACCTAGGTATTGAGTTGGTACAAGACCCTGCCAGACGGCGGATGTAATAGTTTGAATGCTGCACCTAGCCTTGACTGTAGTAAATTCATAGGCCGTCCACCCACTCCTGTCCAACATGGAAGGTTGGTGCAGGTGCGATCAATTGGTCATTCCCGAGGTCGAGCACACGTCACGTGCGGGTCCAGCATCCATATAGATACAGGGCTAGGGCTTGTCAGGCCTAGCTCCTTGGCATTGGCCACAACCGAGCCCACTTGAATTATCGAACACCGACTCTACGCATCTTCAGTTCAACGACATACGACCGCCACCATGCCGAAGGACGTGAAGCAGAAGTCTGGTGCGCAAACATACCTCTGGAATACCGCATTGTGCAATGCTAACATGCTCGCAGGTTTCATCCTTGGCCCCAACAAAGGCCACCGTGCGTACTCCCCTCGAGCGAAAATTACTCGATTGCGACGAGCGACTGCGTGCTAATGAAGATTTACAGAGGTCACTCCGAGGACCCCGGCCACCAGGATCTCGCGGAGGAAGGGCTTCCTCTCCAAGAGGACTGCTTTCGTGAGGGAAATTACTCGTGAGGTTGCTGGGTACGTCGCACACTCCGCATACAACGGTGCGCCTTTGACGGAAGGCTTGCGAATGCGCAATGCCCTTCTTGGTGCTCTGTCCGCTCCTGTTGTATTTTCAAGAGCTGGTTGAACTCTGCTGACTTCACTTGTGTACAGACTTGCCCCGTAAATACTCCTCCCTAGCCCATCCTCCCCCGCCTACTCACAGTTCCGCAGATACGAGAAGCGTGTCATCGAATTGCTCCGAAATGCCAAGGACAAGCGTGCCCGTCGTCTCGCAAAGAAGAGGGTATGTCTCCGACCCTACATCCGATCCAACTTGGATCTACAACATAGCCAGCCAACATCGGACCGTATGCTAACGACTCTGCAGCTCGGCACCTTCGGCCGTGCGAAGAGGAAGGTTGAGGAGATGACCAACGTCATCCAGGAGTCGAGGCGTGCCGGCCACCACTGAGCGTTTTCGTCGACTTTGAGGAACGATTATCACGGCGGCAGGGGACCTCAATTTTCCGCTTCATCATGGGTGTTAGGTCTCTTTCATGGCGGGGATTGACACGACTTCGGAACATGCGTCACAAAACAAAGGACGTGAATTCGGAGTAAAGACAATGGAAATTTGGGTTTCAGATACCTATCAGTGTCTTCAAACTAAATGAACATGTGATCAATTCACGCCAATCAGCCGCTCGAGCGCCGATGCCTTTATATGTGTGTAGTGTCGTCAATCTGCTTTGTAAATGTCTTCACGGTCTCATATGTTGACGCTAACTATGACGTTGCTGTTACCAACGCTACACAGACAGGGCATCTGTTAGCCGTTGGACCTCACACTTACTTACCACGCGAGTGATGATACTAGCGAGATAGACTGTTAGAACCGACTGAAGACTAATGGAAGAACTTATGGTAGTTTCATCAACATTTATACAGTTCATGGATTTCGTTGTCCTTCCAAAGACAGGTATCACGCACGCTACGGGATATTCGCCTCGTAACTAATGCATCGCTATGCCCTCATAACCAAACGAATGCTTTCCAACAGGAGCACCGCCAACCCAACCCAACTCTCCAATCGACCCGTCTACCGTTGAAAATCCACCCGCCCCATCACCCATCCCAGCCTAGCCTCGATCTACTTCTTCTTGAAAATGCTCTTATTAAGAAGACTCTTCAACTTATTCTCCTTCTCCGCGTGCGACAGCTCCTTCTTCTGCTTGCCCTCGGCTACACTCTGGTCTTGTGAGGAAGAAGCTTGAGCAGGCTCGTTGGCGGTTGGCTCCTCGACTTTCAGCGTCTGCGCCTTCTGCTGCCACTCCGGACTCAAGACTAGTTTGTTGCCGCGCACGGCATGGCTCGCGTTGTCGTCCCAGCGGAAGGTAAGCAGCTCCGAGCTGCTGAACTGAAGATCGTGGAACAGACGCTTTGCGTCGCGCTCCATCTGTACGAATCGACCTTTCGTGTCGCGGTACTGCAGGTGGAAAGGTTCATTCCTGTTTTCTAGGCAGTTGAGGACGAGGTCGTATACGTTCGATGCGGTGTCTGATTTCAGGACTGTGAACTGCACGAAGGCGCCGTCGGGGAGGCGGACGCGTACGATGCCGCCCTTGTTGGCGGTGGCGGCGAGTTTCTCCTGACGGGCCTTTTCCTGCTCTTCGAGTTCCTTGTCGGAGAGCAGACGTGTGTTCTTGGAGCGGTCTTTGTAGCTTGCTTGGAGGCCGCGAAGTTGTTCGACAGATGGGGCGTAGTCGCTCTCATTGAACGGCTGTCGTGCAGCTTGTGGGGTAGATGATGTGGGAGCGGCGAAGACTTGGATATCACGGGAGACTGAAGACAATGATGAGGGCTTATCCGATGCTGGGGTCGAAGGGACGGGAGCCGAGGGTGTTGACGACGGAACCTCAGTTGTACCATCTACTACAGGTGTTGCAGACTCTGCAATCGGATCTTGATCTATCTCCATTGGTGATGGATCGCGCTCCTCTCGTCGTACTGTCCCGCCCGCGACCGTGGCCGTAGCCTCGGGAGCTGCTTGGTCGACATCGGGTATAGAGCTTGCTTGTGCAGAGCTCTCGGTGTGAGCACCACTCGGTGCAGGATCCGCGCTCTTGAAGTACTGTGTGATCTGCGTCATTGCCTCTTCAAGTGGTGTACCGCTGTTCTTGAAGCTCAACCGCATGGAAGCCGAGCCACTATCAAAGCCCAACTGGCTAAGCGTCTTCTGCAGATCTACAAAGGTGCTGTACTCCTTGTGCCCTGGCATGATGGTAATGACGGGCATCTCATAATTCAGCCTCCCCGCGCCTGTGCCTGTTCCGTTCATCTCCGGCACACCGCGCTGAGTGAAGTTGTAGTTGGCGCCCTGACCACTCTCGAAATGTCGTAACAACTCCCATAGCGAGGTGTTGCTGGCGAACTTCTGGGTGAGACGCGCGCTGTTCTCGGATGCCGGCAAGCCTAGGGCTACTGAAATGACGGTGGGGGATCGAGATGCTTGAACGAGCTCGAGTCGGGCGCCTTGGGGTAGGTTCACATGCCGTATCTGCTGCGATAGCGAGAGGGGTTTGTTGTTGTACCTAGGATCTGTTAGCTGACTACTCTCAGGTCCAGGCAGGAGAAATGCGCCGACGTCCCGACGTGAGTTTGGCATACTTTAGAGTAAACTGCTCCTTGTTTACACCGAACTTCTCGCACGCCTCGTCGCGAACCTCGGTCAGGTATTTCACGGGTGTGGTGGATATCTTGAAGCTCCTCGCAGCAGCATTGTACACCACTACATGCGACATTATGCTCCACGGTAGACCTTGTATAGGCTGAATGCGCTGAAGAGGACAGCGGGTGCGTGTGTGACGAGAACGGCGTGTGAGTACCAGCAATTCCAGCCGTGGCCTCTCCAAGTGGCGTCGCAGTGTTCGAAGGTCAAGAGCAGGTTGAGTATATGGAGTAGAGATGCCTCGGAATCCCGGAGAAATAGGCGGCACGTGTCTGCCATGAGCCAACTATTAGGCTATGTCCACTGTGAGGTCGAGAAGAGTATATCGAGGGAAAGCTTACCGCGCCACCAAGACTTGTTTGTTGTCGTGCACTTGAAGCAGCAAGTGCGAATGGGGTGCGTGTGGGAACAAGGAAGGATCAAGAATGTCCAGTCGACGGTATCGCTTTTGCGCCACCTCCCTGCGCGATGACCCAGTAGTTCTATAGCAATACCAGTACGTATCAGAATATGACAGTGCTGCTTCTCGAAGCTTCGTTGCCGCGTGTGCTAGTGTCTTCCTATGTTGCCTGCGGGCTGATGACGGTCCCGGGGCTGATCGTGATGTTGCAGGTGCTAATCCGTCCGACGCGCCCCGCCCCCGCCAAAACGCGCTGCTCCGGACTTTGTGTGCACACAGGCAGACACCACCACTCCTCTTCCGCCACCGCGCACACTGCACCATGTCTGGCTCTGTGCATATCTCCTCGCCCTCTCAGCTAAGCACGCTGCTGTCCTCATCACGCATAGTCGTCGTCAACTGTAAGCTGCAATCCCGGTCCCCGACAGCACCACAGTACTAATTGAGTATCTTCACAGTCTACAATGAGACGAGCCAGGCCTGCAAGACGATCGCCCCGGTATACGACCAGCTCGCGGGTGAGCTATCCCGACCGGGGGCCGTTTCCTTCGCCAAGGTGAATGTTGAGCAGCAGGGCCAAATTGCACAAAGCTACGGCGCTACGAAGTGAGTTTATTGCCCCGTGGCAAGCTTTGCGATCCGATGCGCTGAGCTGACACTGTACTGTAGTCCGCCACTCTTCATCATCTTCAAGAACAGCCAACAGGTTTCCAAGTTTACCGGCACGAATCCCCAGCAGCTCTCCGACAACATCAAGCGGCTCGCAGAGGAGGTTACATCAAGCGAGGGAGGCTTCGCCGCAGCGACTTCAAGTGGAAGTGGGAGCTGGCGGGGAGCTAGTCTACCTCGAGGATATGGCGATATCACAGATCAGGTTGACGTGCGGGGTTTGGACCTCCTAAATTCAGATAGTGAATTTGGGGGCGTCCGGGCATTGTTCGAGACTACACAACCAAGCTCCATGGGCGAGGGCAAGGGCAAAGGAGCGGCGACTGGCTCCGAAACCAAGAAAGACTGGGTGGAGAGCGATGTGGATGAGCAGCTGATGCTCTACGTCCCGTTCACGTCTACTCTCAAGATTCATACTATCCAGATTACCTCGTTGCCGCCGAAGCCCGACGACGACGATGATGACGAAGTCCCACTCCGACCGAAGACCATTCACCTCTACACGAATAGACAGCACAACCTGGGCTTTGAAGAGGCCGAGGATATCGCACCAACACAGACATTTGAGCTGAAGGCATCGGACTGGGATGAGAGCACAGGTACGGCCAAACTAGAGCTGAGATTCGTCAAGTTCCAGAATGTCTACTCGCTGGTCCTCTTCGTCGTAGACGGAGACGGTCATGGTGAGAAGACACGCATAGACAGAATAAGGCTCATTGGAGAGTCCGGCGAGAAGCGCGAGATGGGCAAGCTCGAGAAGGTGGGGGGCGATGATTGATGACTTGGTATGACACGACAAAGTTTGAGCTGCTGTATTCATCATAAAGCTCATAAAGCAACTCCTCCGTTGGATATCACCGAAGGCCGCTGCACTCAGTGGGGAGCGTGGCGGCCATCTAGCCATGAAAGGAGCGTTAGAGAATTCAAGCACGATGTGTAAATGTTCAATATATGTTCGACCCTTTTCCAGCGGAAGCGCCACAGAAAGACGCTCCCCCAAAGTGTATACGATCGATTATGCAATATGTTCACTCTTGGAGATCAATGACGTTTGCTAGCCACCGAACCAGACACGCAAATAACAGTATGGGAAACTCGAAATATGATCTCCGCCGCATAAGAAGAAGAAGAGTTGCGCAAGGCATGCGCAGATTTTGTAGGGCTCCGGGTTACACGTTCTTCCGTGCCGACGGGTGCGCTAGTCCGGAACTTGGCGCGCTAGGCGAGAATTTCATTTCTTCGAGAGAAAAAGGCTCTGGTTGACTTCTTTTCTTCCCTCATGGCCGACGATGAGAAAATTACATTATTATGATAGGAAGAGAATGACCTGGCTTTGCTGGGACTGATCTCAATCTACGTTTCCTGAGGCCTGTTCTGGACGATGTGGTTCGCTGGTGTTGGATGCGGGTTTCTAGGTTCTCCGGTGTTCGCGGTGTAGTGATTGGAGAATTAAAAGGGACATACGCCTGCGATACTCATCATTTCTCCTACTGTCGCTGAGGAGAGCTATTGTGGCAGACAGTGTTCGAGAAGGTGGTGTGCCTCCCACGACGTTGAGAGACGAGAGGCCCAAGCGCTGCCTGCTTCCATGGCCGTACCTGCGTTTCTTTTCGAATCCATTTCTCTTCAGATAGCATCTGAAGGATCCCACGTGGGGTGCCTATTACCTACCTGCTACCTACTGTGGGCACCTCTAGATTCTTCGCTTCTTCCATCCGACCTTCCATCGTCTCACTGGTGTTTTACAACTCCACTGTCCCACTGGCTGGCGTGGCTATTAAAAGCTTGAGGATCCGTCCTTTGTGGGCTTTGAGCAAGCGAACACGTTGGGCGAGAGGATGCTGTGGAGAAGGGTCGCATGAACAGGCGGGCAAGACGGAAATGAGGCATCGATTAGTACTCGGGAAACCGTTGGAGACCAAGCGCTCAAACGGCCGATTTTCCAACGTCGAGAAGAACAGTTCGCAGGCCTACTAGCTGAAGCGACTACGGAGATATCTTCGATTCCCAACGCGCCTCACTTTCTGCACCAGTGTTCCTTCCGAAGAGCAAGGCTGCTGGAGTATTGCACTTATGCGCGCCAAGGTCGACGCAAAAATACACCCGCCTGAAATGTCAAACGTTTGATCTTCTCCAAATCCTCACGCCTAACCGCCTTCTCCGGCAGGTCTAATAATCACGTCTGATTACAGTTTATGTAACTCACCGACTTCCCTTGCAACGGAAACCACCCGGTAACTAACACAGTAAGGCTGGCTCCAAAACTATGCGAAGAGAGCCGTGAAAATCAGAAAGTCGGAAATTTGCATCACGTTAGATCTACGTACAATGCTGCATTGCCAGCAAAGATCCTAAAAAGCGCGTGCCAGTTTTGAGGGTGCCGCGTTGCCAGAAACTGAGCGACATCGTCATGCGCCAGATAACATTACGATCAACAGTTCGCAAGATTGTTGTCAAAATCAACTCCATACTTGACGTCAACAGCTTCATGCTCTTGATTCTTGAAGACGGCCACCATGACTGGACGCAGTATTCAATCGAGATCTTCGAAACAGGTTGTCCGATTGTTTCTATCTGCCAATCCATACGCCAACATGGTGCTTGGGCCGACATGTACCTGGAGAACCATGCATCTGTGCTATGGAATGGAAATGAGGTCCAAGCAAGAGCCCACGAACCAAAAATACCCATGCTACACGTTGTTGGCCATGGATCAACCAGCAGTCCGTGGTTCTATCACGGCCGCATGCCGTCTGGCCCGTCTCGAACTACGACAGTGCAATGCTGTGGCGGTACGGGTTGTGGTACAGCTCGCCCAAAACGTGCAAAGTGCTTTACGCCACTGCCAACGCTGTGGTAAGTTCGCTTGACAGCTGAATCGATATCGTTGAAAAAACACGGGCGCGTTAAGACCTTCGCCCGAGGTAGGAGCGCAAATACGGACAACGTGCTTGTCAAGACCGGGATGACGCTGCCGGCATATGATCGTGAATGACCAGGACCCCAGCAAGTCTGCGGCCCTCGCCGAGGTCCCACTTCCCGTCTCACATACACGAGACACATCTTGAAATTCACTCGCCATAGGCCTACGACTACTTTGACATGACTGTGCATCTCTTTGTGGATGCTACTTATGGGCAGGAACGATGTTGGAGGATGGAGACACGAAACACGTTACACAAGGCAGAACTTGGAACTAACACCGTTGGTTGTTGAGTGAATCCTCTGCCGCACAGGCGGGAAATTTCACGAAAATCATCAAGGCCACGGACCAGAGGCGCGGGTGGCCACAGCTGTCCCGAGGAAAAGCAGCTACCCAGCGCCATGAAGCGGCAATGTTCCTGTATGGAAGCTCGAGCACTTAAGCTACGGCATAAAATTCGATTGTGGTCCAGCATATTAACTTCCAGCCTCTCGCGTGGCTCCAAGAACGGCATGATAAGTCCCAGCAAGTTGGATCTTCTCGAAGGACTGCCTGCAAACTGGAATGTCTTGATTAGAGGTGCAACTGTGTGGGGTACCTAGTTTTGTAGGGCGAGTACAAAAGGTCTCGACAAAATTACCGCCACCTTTTATCCAGAATTCAGATCAAAACTAGCCTCCATGGAGAAAGGCTCAGAAAGCAGCCCGCTGTCATGCATTTCGATGGGACGTCAACTGTCACTTAACCGAGCGGCAGTTTTGTATCGGGAAGCCAAGTTTGAGATTGAGACTCAGAGACCGCAGAGACGAGCGTCTGTCTCGTGAAGGTGGGGTCTTTGCGATGGAGTTGTCCCTGGTGCGTGGATCATGAGTGTTTTGTCGCGGCGCGTCGGAGCCAAGTGAGAGGGTTCCGGGCAAAGCCTATGGATCCGCAGGGCTAGACTGCCTTCAGCGATGCCCGCACTCACGCCATGAAGGCGAGACACTGCGCATGAACAGACAATTCAATGATTGCCAAAAGTCTGGAAAATGGCTAGGAAGATTAATTATTTGTACTGTACTCTAATGGCGCCACATCGGTAACGGAATTCGGGACAGAAAGTTTCCAGTAGAGAGTTCGTCGTATACAATAGTCTACCGGTACTGACAGTTCGTACCCCGCCTCGGACCAGAAATTTTGCTGGGTGCCCATGGCGAGAGGATAAGGTTGGTCGAGTGAATGCCATGACCGCGTCGACACTATGGAAGCCACGGAGACTTCCCCCGGCGCCGAAACCCTGGCGAAGCGGGCGGCATGACAAGCTCTAACAGCTAATTGCTGGACGCGGAAGGGTCCTCAGGCTTCCGCGACGGCTACTGCTCGAATCGTGCGCAGACGTGGGGCGTGCAAGTGAGTCGTGAAGGATTGGGTCACAAAAGTCCCAGAACGTGACTAAGAGGAATAAGGTTAACAGGTAAGTGATGCTGTGTGGATGATCATGGAAATTCACTTCCGAGAGGTTATCTAGTCAACTAATTTCAAATAAGTATGTATCGTGAGATGATATGGAGACAGATGTTGGTGTTGAGTACCGACTGTGGTACGTACAGCGTTCCTGCGTTGTACCTGCATTAGATGGCTTCCCAGGCCACTCAAGAGGCCACCTTTCCGTCACTGTGGGCAAGGCTCGTGTCCATCCACGCCGTTTCGCACGCAGGCGAGCAAGCTGGGTGCTGGCTTGACGAGCATCAGGCAGCGTAAAAGCAGCAAGAGCGCTAGCCCGTACGGGGAGGCACCGGTGCCCGATGTGCATTCGATGGTGGTGTGCATGGCAGCATAAATTGCCGCTAGGGCCACCCAAAATAGAAAGTTCGATAAGTTGTGCGCATTATTACCTCGGATTAAGAGTTGATTCGGGCCTGATGGAGTTATACATGCTTGCACAAAACTGCCAGCCACAGAGGTAAGAAGCGCCGGTGCTGATGCAGTGACTGGCAGTCTATCGATAGCAGTTGATCGGAAGTGAGATGGCGGATGGTAGGATCATTCATACATACATATGTACTGCGCAGCTAAAATGGTAAAACTGCCTACGACTGCATGCAGCTGCAGTCCACTTATTGCTGCGCGCGTGAAACGCCCGACCAGCAGAAGTCAGCCGGCAAAAAGAACATTTGCCTCACAAACCACAAGAGACGAGCAGAGAGCGACCTTCAACACCACAGACGGTGACATGTCTGGATGTTTCACCATGGCTTCCCCACACATCCAGCCAGATGGCAACATATCCAGCCGGCCGGGCCAATCAGACCCAGCGGGCGCCGGTCCATTGCTCGCGTCTCTCATCACTGATCAGCAGCACGCTTACGCAACTGCAAGGCGGAACAAGTCGTCTCGCGCTTCATGGGTCGGAATTGTACAGCCGGGTCTATCCACTGATTCCACTCTACACGCCCGTGTGCGACGCAGTCATCGTCCACCATCTCACACACCCTCACGCCTCAAGACACACCACTGGCGAGGCAGAGCCCAGGAAAGGGCCTGCAGCCTCGCGGATTCGCCCGACCTGCAACTCGCAAGTAGCCTGTTGAATAATGGCCGCCCAGTGGTCACTGCCGGCGCGTCCGAGAGGCACAGAAATGTCGTCGGCAGTCCGCGCCTCCACCGGCACTGCCCTCCGTGACTGTGGCACCGCCGCTGCTGGTCGCCATTCGAGCCGGCGCTTTGCATCGTGTGCCTCTGAGCCTCTGAGGAGACTTGGTCCGTTGTGACTTGTCAGCGTCGCTGCGGGGCGAGCGAAAGTTTGCAAACAACCATCCCACCTGGAGGTCAGCACCATCATAGGTAGGTAGGTAGGTAGGCAAGCCTATCTAGCGCTGTCCCGCGTCAGGAACAGGGCACTGTCCACTGCGGACGGGCAGCTATCACTATCGATTGGACGGGTAGGCTGATGGCGACGCCTGGCATGATGCATCACAGGCTGAATGGGTGTCAAGCTCGCGCGCATCGCGCTGGCTGCTCGCCTATTGAACGAGACACAGGCGTGACTTGACTCTTCGCCAGTCCAGTTCAACACCAGCGACGGGCCTTCCGGAAGGCTCAGTTCTGAAGTGCTCAAGTCGCACTGTCCCACTCCCATGGCGACTCCGCTCTCACCACTCGGGCGTCTGCGGAACCTACGTCCCCTCCATGCGGGACCCTCGAGGGCAGTTATCGATACATGCGTACGTGGGCGAACGACTGTGCCGGTCTTCATTTCGCGACCCTCCACCACAGGTGCCAGTGCAGCCACGGACAGGCCAGTTGGTTGGCGGCCAATATTAGTGCATCCTACAGCATAAAATAATGCCGCGCGTCGTGCTGCCCTAAGCTCAGCATAGGCCGGCCCACGAGTCAAGTCCCCGGCGCAGAATAATCAGTGCATGAGTCCGAGCAGGGGTGACTGCGGCATGCAAGCCCTCCACTCTGGTTGGGCCAAGTGGAGTCCGTCGCTGCGCCTTTGCACGCTTCCCGACTCCCCTCCCACACTTGTAGTTAACCAATTCCGTGCGGCCATCCGTGTGTGCCTGGTCAACTTTTCTTCTTCAGACCTAATCGCTGTCTCGTCTCTCGCCGATCCATCCTACTTATCCAAAGCCCGCCCTTCACTCGTTACCTTCTCCTTGTATTCAGGGTTTATCAACCTTTTCGCTTGTCTTTCTCTTCCACCGTCATCTTCTTGATCTTCCCTTTCGGTGTACATCTGCACTGTCCATCCTGACGACAGTTGTGAATAGTCACCAGCCCTTCCTTTGGACCCAATCTCCTCCCGTCGCGCACGAACCTATGACATCGATCGCGTCCCAATACCATACCTATTAGTAGACGGTTTCGTTATAACGAACCGTTGTCCAGTCACTCCCTCAACATTTCATAAACAGTCTCGTGCTCGGTGCTATCGCTACCGCGACCCTAATAAACAAACCATCACCACATCGGATACCGGAAGGAACATCGACCGTGGTTACCAAGCTGTACATATTCAAATCTTGTGTAGAACATCTTTGGTAAGTGCCTCAGGTGTGCTCTGACGTCTATCGGAATGCGTCTGACATTCCACGTATAGAAGAAACACCCATATACGCTATGGAGGGCTCATATCCTATGTTCCCGGCGCAAGCCATGGGACAGGCGCCTTTCTTTTACTACAACCCAGACCCCAATTCAGAAAAGGCACGCCAGCACGGCCATTTCACGCCCCAGCCGGCCGGACAAGCGCAGCACATGTTCAACCCGCATGGTGTTGTGTACCAGAGGCCTTCGTCGTCGTCCAACGCACCGTCCACTCCGTTCCAGGCCTCGTCCAACCACGTTTTGACGCCGGTGGCATCGCCGCAGCCCATGTACCAGAAGCCCACAATCCTCGTCCAGCCGCAGGACTCACCGTATCTACGCCCGCTCGACACCGACTTCTCTGACATGCGATTTGCACCTGCCACTCCCCCTTTGTCGGCATGCGGAAGCAGCATCAGCAGCCCGCCCTCGACATGCGATGTGCTGCCGACACCGATGCAAGCGTTTTTCCCTGGTGAAGGCATCGAGGGTGTGAAACAAGGTTGCGAGGAGGAGGTCTTTTCTGAGATTCTGGCTGCAGGCGCGGATTGGCGATCGGCCTCACCTCCGATGACACCAGGTAAGTTCTCTGCGGTTCGCGCGCACGTGCGCTATTGTGCGTGTAGAATTGTTTGGAGCGCGTTGGGCTGACTTCGCGAAGTGTTCATCCAGCCACCAACCCATGGACAGGGGTCCTACCTCCTGTCTGCAACGTCGTGCCCCTCGCTCTCACCCTCGCCCTCACCACTCCCGCGCGCAACTTTCGCCGAGGCCGAGAATAACTTCTGCAACCCCCGCGATCTCACCGTTGCTGCGTCGCCCGGTCCGTGTCTGCCGACGCTGTTTTCTGCCGACGACGAGCACAAGTTCGTGTTCGAGTGTGAGACTGCCAAGCCTGTGGAGTCTGACCAATCATTCGCCGCCACCGGCCCGCCTGCCTGGGAGCCCCTTTTCGAGCTCGATTCCGAAGACGACCTGGTCACCTACACCGACTGCCCGCTCACCCACAACGCGCACTTCTTGGGCAGCAAGCGACAACGCACCGACAAGGTTGACTTTGCCGCTGAAGAGGCTCACCTGGCCGACGAGAGCTACCTCGACTCCGAAGACGACCTTCCCGTCCACGGCCTGCCACTGACGCCCTGCTCCTACGACAGCTTCGACAGCTTCTGCGCCGACGACATGGCTGTTGAGACTGCACCCAAGAAGCGCTCCATGAAGAAGGCTGCCCAGAGCGAGACCAGCGACGCCGAGTCGCCCGACTATCAAGGTAGGGCCGCGGCATCTGGTGACAACTCCACCCAGTCTGGAGCTTCAAGCCAACAGGACTCAGGTGCCAACGACAACGCCGTCGGCTCTTCCAGCTCTGATGACAACGCCTCCCCGCCACCGTCTGCCCCGACTAGCCGTCGTGGTCGCAAGCAGTCTCTCACCGAGGATCCCTCCAAGACCTTTGTCTGCCAACTCTGCAACCGCCGCTTCCGCCGCCAGGAGCACCTCAAGCGCCACTACCGGTCTCTCCACACCCAGGACAAGCCCTTCGAGTGCACCGACTGCGGCAAGAAGTTCTCCCGCAGTGACAATCTGTCTCAGCACCAGCGAACTCACGGTGCTGGTGCTGTTGTCATGGGTGTCCTCGATCAGTCTGAGATGCCGCAACAGCAGTCTGTCGGTCCTTACGACAACCAGGATCCTGCCATGCTTGGCCAAATCCTCTATTCCGCAGCCGCCAACATCTCAAGCTCCAGCTCAGATGGCTTCTCAACCGACCTGGATACCTCACCCATCAGCAAGATGCGGAAGAGGAAGAGGGACGAGTAGTACACCACTGCTCCCTTTTCTTTCGGCTTTCTTTTATGATCAGACATGACCTCCCCACTACGTAGAGGAGCTCCCTAATGCCAGATGGTATCCCGTCTGCATAATGTCGTTACGCAAGGGCGGCTCATAGACTGGCGGGTCGGGTTTTCTCGCAACGGTCTACTCCTCGGTTTCATCTCACCTTCTACATTCATCCCGCACAAAAAAAAGTCCTTCCCCTCTACCGCCTCTCTTCGATTGGCCTTTCTCTGTATTCATTCCCTTGCCCCATGTGGGCACATAATCTTGCTACCCATTTTCTCCTGCATCAGCGTTTGATTATGTTTTCTTTTATCGGACACCAGGCACTCGGTGTTTTCCCAATCGGCGGTTGGTAGCTTCGGCTCGGTCGGTCGGTCGGCCTAAACATGGTTCTGGTGTAATGGGCACATATAGACAGTGTGGTGTTTTCCGGTTTTGCTTTTTTTCCCTTTTTGGTTTTTGGAGAGCAAGAACACACTCGTTCACGATACGACATGGCCCCCATTTATACTACCAGGCCGGGTTTCCTCTCCGCGCTCTTTATTGAGTTTCTACACTCGTTGTAATTCGAGCAGGAATTTTGCGGGTTTGGCGGATTCGTTTTAAGGATTTTGTCAAACCTGTCATTTTTCGCTGTCTCTGGCACATTCTGGAAATATTTCGCTTCGTTATATCTGTAGTTTCCTACATTATCACCCTTCTCCTACTTCAGAATGAATTTCTGTGTTTGTAAGTTTAGAGTGCTGGCACTACGAATTATAAAATTGCACAAAAACGTCTGAAATGGTGCTTGCGTTGGGTGTCTTGTTATGTGGTGATGGGCTGTCGAATGCCTTCCGGCATCGCCTCCGTGCTCTTCGTCTTGACATGTCGACCAACTTATCGGTACTAGTTCATGAGACCGCTAGGGTTCTTGCAGCTGCATTTCAAGGAACGATGTATATCGAAAGGTACGCGACGTCGACATGACTTGATAGAGTTCAACATTGCATTGCTTTGGATTCCTAAGCTCTAGTAATTAGATGGACTCAACGCGACTCAGTCTCGGTAGCTTGCTTTACGTTTGACAACAATCTCACAAATAATTGCGTTATCATCCGTCTTCCGCTATCTTCAACGTGTGCACTGTGTTACCGCTGCAGAGCGCTCCTTTCCCATCCAAGCTGCGGTGAATGATGAGGGGCACTTTTTTCTCGCGTCCGCTCCCCACCTCCAGCGGACAACACAGCACCACAACAAACACCACGCTCACTTCCCTTTCTGTCGCTCCTTTGCATTGCAACCCGCTCACCATGGCCACTCCCTTAAACGTCATCGCTTTAATTTCCGGCGGCAAAGACTCTCTCTTCTCTATGCTGCACTGCCTAGCAAACGGCCACAAAGTCATCGCATTAGCGAACCTCCACCCATCAACACTCGAAAACGAAGATATCAATAGCTACATGTACCAAACCGTAGGCCACACCACCATTCCCCTCTACGAATCCGCTCTCGGAATCCCTCTCTACCGGCAGCCAATCTCCGGCTCTGCCGTCGTTCATGCAAGAGACTACACGCAGCAGGATGACGACGAGACCGAGTCGCTCATCCCGCTGTTAATGAACGTCAAGGCGGCTCACCCGGACGCCAACGCCGTGTCTACGGGTGCCATATTGTCTACGTACCAGCGCACGCGTGTCGAAAACGTGGCGATCCGGCTCGGACTTACGCCTCTTTCTTACTTGTGGCAATACCCGTTTTTGCCGCCGTATCTGCAGTCGAGTCTACTGACTGATATGCATGCCGTCGGGCAAGACGCGAGGATCATCAAGGTGGCGTCTGGTGGTATGGATGAGAGTTTTCTGTGGGAAGATGTCGCCAAGCCAACGACGGTTGCTCGGATGAAAAAGGCGGTTGGGCGCTTTAGTGAGAGTTCCGACGGGGCGTTGCTGGGTGAAGGGGGTGAGTTTGAGACTTTGGCTATTGGTGGCCCGTCGGTGCTGTGGAAGGGGAGGATTGTCATGGAGGAGGGCGAGGTTGTGCGGCAGGGTGCGGGGGCGGCGATGTGGAAGGCGAAAGCTGCAAAGGTTGTTGAAAAAGAGGAGGATAGGTTCAGTCTCTCGGAGCTGAGGAAACCGCGCATATTCGACGATGAGTTTCTGCGGTTACTGGATGCACCGCTGGATACGTCTGGGAGGCTCGCGAGCCTCACCAGTACCGGTGGTGACGGGCCGGCGACGCCAACGCCACTACCTACCAGCAGGCACTGGAAGCACGGGAATGCGCATGTCTTCAACAACATCACTGGTGAAACGGTACCAGGCATTGCATCTGATATCAAGACCCAATTTACCAACATACTCCTGCGTCTCAACGAGCTGTTGACTTTCAGCCACACATCTAAACAATCAATCACACACTGCATGCTCCTCCTCCGCGACATGACCGACTTCACCCTCATAAACACCCTCTACGCCACCTTTTTCGACTTCACCAATCCACCCAGCAGAGTCACCGTCGCGGTGGGCGACGCCATGCAAAACCCATCCTCCATCATGCTCTCCGCCATCGCACACGTCGACTGCGAAAGGCGAGGCCTCCACGTTCAAAGTCACTCCTACTGGGCTCCTGCTAATATTGGACCATACAGCCATGCCATCTCCACGCCGGTGGTTGTGGAGAGCGGTGACGCGAGGCTGGGCTACGAGGTACACATTGCAGGACAGATACCGCTCGAGCCGGCTTCTATGACGCTTTATACTAGAGATGGCTTCAAAGGCGAAGCGCTACTTGCCTTGCAGCACCTTTTTCGCATCGGGCGCTCGCAAAACGTAAGATGGTGGACTGCAGGCGTGGCGGTGATACCGTCCTCCGCGGACGCAGAGACACGCGGAGAGCGTGTGTCGCTTGCCCAGCGTATTTGGAAAGCTGTGCACGATGCTAGACTCTTCGAGAGAGACGAAGATGCCGAGGTCGTAGACGTGTGGGACCGCAAGAATGTCGCAAAAGCTTTTGACGATGCGGTTGAGCGATCCCCTCTACCGGATTACGAGGGGTTTGGAGAGGGCGCACAGCGCGTTCCGCCGTGCTTTGTTGTCGAGGTCGAGGCACTGCCTCGATATGCGTCTGTCGAGTGGGTCTCTACGGGTCTTACTGTGCCTTCTAGCCGGTCTCGCTATTGTGCCGTTGAGATTCCGGGTAAAAAAGAGGGTTTGGAATTTTGGAAGAGCGTGAGGAATGTCAAGTATGCGACGCTCTACTATTCGCCTGGGTTTGAGAGGGGAGATTGGATGCTGGAAGGCGTTTCGTGGGTGCCTTGTAAGAGGGTGTATGGGGAGGATGGGGGAGAGGTTAGGGCGGTGTTGGTGGGAAGGTTACAAGAAGCATAAGCAAAGAAGATAAACTACGTCTGCATCCATGATTCAGCGGTTCGATTCCCCATACATACGGCAACAAGCTCGGACACGTGGTGGTGTGGTGATTCTGGTACGTATGCGCCGCCAAGGTGACGGGAGGTCGACGATTCGGCCGCGAGCGCGTATGCGGCCCAATCATGCGCCACACAGAAGCCCCCTCGGGCGCGTGCAGGGCTATCGGTGCCGTGGCGGAGCCCAAAGACGACGTCGTGCAGGGCGCAAAGGCAATAATGGGACGGCAGGCTTGTACGTCAGCAGCAGGAACGCGCCCATCCGCATCGGCATCCCGTCTCGAGTCCTGCGTCCCCCTCTGCCTTGCGTGTCTCTGCGCCTCGACAGCAGCAGCGTCATATCGGACGACTAACAACTACCCCGCGCGCCCGCCGCTGTCAAACACAACTGCCTGCCTCTACCGCCCACCCACCCACACGCACTCACCACCACGCCATGGACGCCCGCAAGCGGGGCCGCCCTGAGGAGGAGCTCTTCCTGGGCCCGGCCGACACGCCCGAGACGCCCACCATTGGGCCGCTGAGGATACAGAAGCGCGACTCCAACACCAAGAGCCCGCCGCCGCGGACCGACTCGGCTGGCAGCGCAAACCACCCCGTCTTCTCGCGGCCGCCGCCCATGCCCGCCTTCCCAGCCCCGCCCACGAGCCCGCCCACGGCGCCCCTGCCCTACCCAGACGACCGCCCGCTGACGCAGCACACGCCGCAGAGCGACTCGGAGACGAAGACCAAGGCCGCAGACCCAGCAGATGCAGAAGAAGGTCGGAGGCGCGGCTCCTCCAGCGCAACGGGACCAAGCCCCTCGTCCCCGAGCTCGCGCCCCAGATTCAATGCGCAGGACCCGAACAGGCCGTCCGTAGCAGGCTACGGCGCACCTGGCAGAGCTCCAGATGGGTCAATACAGCCCTCCAAGCTGGCAGAACGGAGGGGAACCGCGCCCAAAGCCCTCCCCGACTCTCCGGGCCCAGAGACGCCTGATAAGGAGGCCTCTGATAAGGAGGCCTTGTTCCAGCGGCCGCCGCAGAGGCAGGCCAGTACGGATCCAAGCCCTTTCCCAGACTACCACCAGCAATACTGGCCTCCGCCTGCTGTTCCCGGGGCACTGCAGTCGCCAGGACCCGCGCTGAAGATCCCCAACCCCGGCGGTGTCAATCGCCTGAGCTCGACCGCTTCGACGTCCACAACGAAAGCCCAGCGAGGGTCTCCACCACCCCCTGAGACGCCCATCATTCCTCCCCCGGGCGGTGGAATCGAGGCGCGATTTGCAGCCGCGGGAATCGCTGGCCCATCTACATTGACCAGTCTGCAAGCCCAGACGGCGCAGAATGCTGCGGCTGCGCAGAGAAACCAGGTATATGCCAATCAGCCAAGGCCCAGTATTTCGTCGCCCCCGCCAAACCAGCAACCTCCGAGACGGCCATGGACACCCACCGAGCAGCCCGGCAGCCAGCCGCACGGCCCTCCGGCGGTATACCAAGGCATCAATCAGGTCGGGCCTTCGAGTAGTCCTCCACAAGCACCTCTACCTCAGGTACCAGGACATCCGGCCAATACAACGTCTCCACCGCCAATGAACGGCTCTCAGGAGCACTCGTTGACGCAAGATATGGGCCGGATGACCATGAACGAAGAACCGCCACCAGCATACTCTAGCATTCAACAACAACCAG
Organism: Laburnicola sp. R22_1; assembly: GCA_014281115.1. Classification (NCBI taxonomy): domain Eukaryota; kingdom Fungi; phylum Ascomycota; class Dothideomycetes; order Pleosporales; family Didymosphaeriaceae; genus Laburnicola; species Laburnicola sp. R22_1. The sequence goes on from JACONQ010000011.1 coordinate 847,495, forward strand.
CGGCCGCCTCGGCGCAGGGATTTCCAAACGAGAAGCAGCGGCCCCAGGGAGCGGCTGCGCAAACTTCACAACCCGCTGCCATGAGTGATCCAAACATACAACAACATCCCGCTTTTGCGAACGACCTGCGTTCTCCGCAACCGGGTCCATCTTCACAGCCGTCGGGCGTCGTGGCGCCAACACCGACTGCAAGTCAGTTTCCACAACAAGCACAGCAAGGGCAACAAGTACAGAATGCCACTACACCCAGTCCAGCTCCAGGACCCGGACCTGGACCTGCCTCGCCCCCTCCGCTTCCCGAGGGCTGGATAGCGCATCTTGACCCAAATTCTGGCCAATACTACTACATTCATCTTCCGACACAATCAACACAGTGGGAATTTCCCAAGGGTCCGACGCCCTTGAATTTGAACGAGCCCATGTCACCCGCGGGTTCTTTCGCGAACCCGTTGGCATCTCCAGCATTTGGCAAGACACCTCTTGCTTCTCCTGGCTTCCCCACTCAGACCGCTGGTTATCCTGAAGGCATGCTTGGTATGGCATCGATCGCAACTCCGACTACCACCGGCTTCACCGGACCTCCCCCCGTCGCTGGTGTAGACATGTACAAAGTCAACCCAACCAACAGTGTGTACTTTGGCCCGTATCTGAGATATACGAACATGGATATCGAGCGAGGCCTGTGGTTGGGATCGATTCTCCTCATCACGAACACCCCTCATCCTCCAACTATCCATCTCCACCAAAGCGTAGATCTCTCTCCCAACCCTCGGCAACTCAAGGCGAATCCGATCTACACACATCAGACATGGATATTTTATCGGTACGACATCGAGTTGAAAATGGAGGAAGATCACGCAGCGAAGTGGACATATGCGATTACCTCACATTTGGGTTGCACACGCTTCGAGTTCTTGGTAGCAGGACGCAACGAAACCAGCTGGCGCTTCATTGCTCACTCAGGCAACGACTTCGCTCTTAATGTCAGCGCGAATGAGCGGTCTAAGCTTGGCGGAGTTGGGTATATGTGGAAAGACATCCTCCAGAAGAATACTGAGTGTGGTGGTTTCCACGTGCAGCTTGGCTTAGGCGGTCAGATATATGCGGACAGGCTGTGGAAAGAGCTACCTCTGCTCAAGCAATGGACATCGATGAGCGGCAAAGAGAATCGAAAGAATGCGCCGTGGACCGCGAAGCATGACGAGGAAGTCTGCCATGCGTACTTCCACTTCTATACGAGCCATTTCGACCAGCCGCATTTGCGGGAGGCATTTGCACAGATCCCGCATATCTTAGCCCTTGATGACCATGACATGTAAGCGGATTTCTCTCGTGTTGCTGTGGACATATTGCTAATCACAATTTCAGCTTTGACGGATTTGGCTCCTACCCGGAACATATGCAATTCTCCAACATATTCAAGAATATTGGCAGAATAGGTATCGAGATGTACTTGCTCTTCCAACATCATACTACACTGGAGATCCTTCGCAACGTAAACAACGACATGGACCTCTTCACGATCACGGGCACTGGATGGCATTTCATCAAGTACCTTGGCCCTTCTGTCGTTGTTGTAGGACCTGATTGCCGGTCTGAGCGAAACCCGCACCAGGTAATGGCTGGCCCAACGTACCAGGGCATATTCCCCAAGGTTGCAGTACTTCCGCTCAGTGTGCAGCACTGCATCTGGATAGTTCCAGTCCCTATCATCTACCCGCGCCTGGAATCCGTCGAGCATCTCGCCCACTCGATGGCGACAGGAAAGAAGGCTATCACCGGAACGTTCAACATGTTTGGCAAAGTTACCAGTTCGGTGGCAGGCGTTGTCGGTGCTAAAGGCGTGGTTGGGGATGGGTTCAACTCGGTCAAGAAAGCCGTCGGCAAGTCAGGTCTTATGAGCGGTGTGCTGAGTCCTTTTGGTGAGATTGATCTGCTAGACGAGCTTCGTGATCAATGGACACACGATTCAAAGGTACGTTTAATCACGCATACTCAAGCGACAACTACTTACGTGATGTAGGATCTCGAGCGTACGTACTTTATCCGGACCTTGCAAGGTATCGCACACAACAAGTCCCTTCGCATGACTTTCTTCTCGGGAGGCGTTGACTGTTGCGGTGCTGGTCTTGTGCACGATCCATCGAAACCACAGGACCACAAAACAATGTACCAAATCATCTCATCGTCGGTGGTGAACGCACCCCCATCCAACTACGTCCTCCGTCTTCTACACAACAACCGAGCGCTGTATGTTCCGCAGAACGGACACCGCTCCAACCATACACCCTCGGACACGAAAGAAGACATGATGGAGATCTTCACGCAAGATGTCAACGGCACAACAAGAGAGTACAAACGATTAATGGGCCGGAGAAATTACGTGGCATGCGTTGTGTACGATCCAGAGATTGTGAATGGGACGTTTGGGCAGGTACCTGGACAGCACGGCAGTGGGAAGTTGTCGCTTGCGGTGGACTTTATGGTGCAGAACGAGGGGCCGTACAGTGCGCCGATGAAGTACGGACCGGTTATTGTGCCGAGTTTAGAGTACGGGAGATAGACGCGGGTTTGCGATTGAGCGTTTGTAATATTGAGCGAGCGAGCGAGCAGTGTCCCTTGAATGTGGGATAATGCATAGCGTGCGTGAATGTTTGGGGAGGAATTCTTGTAGCGACGATTCTGTTTTACGGCAATATACAGTATTGAGACCAATGATTATAGATATGAGGTCTTTTGTACACTTTGCTGGGTACCTGTTTGAGCGTGTAGGGAGGATCGTGACTGCGCGAAGACGTGGAAGTGATTGCCCGTTTTGGTAGACCATCGCGGAAGGCGCGAGGTCGGCTTATGTCATCGCGAAGTTTGCCTGTTCCGAAGCTGCGACCGAAACAGTGCCTGCCAAACCACGCAAGCGTCACACCACCATGGCGGCTCGGACAGTGCTGCCTCGCTTTCTATTGCCCCGGAGGATCGGGGCATCGCGAGTGTTCAAGCATGCCCCTTCTGCTAACGCGATAGCTTCGACTTTTCCCCAGACACCCTCAGCGCCATCGGAACGAACGACACGAGCGCATTCTACGATAGCCAGACAGTGCCTCCTGGTCAGCCAGCGAGAGAGGCCGGCACAACACCCTCAGAATACTACGAAAGCATCATCGCGCCGAGCATTCAGTGCAACTGCTGCCCCACGGAAAGACCACCACTTCGACACGCTCAAGTTTGTGCAGCGATTGAAAGATGAAGGGTTCACAGAGGAGCAAGCGGTGGCGATGATGAGGGTCCTAAGCGATGTCGTTGAAGAGAGGTGTGTTTGCCTGCAAGTACAATGCTCTGACATTGGCTAAGGGCAGTCCAGCATCCAAAACCTCACGCGGGTCATGGTGCTCCGCGAAGACCAGGAGAAAGCAACGTACAACCAGAGGGTCGACTTTACGAAGCTGCGGTCGGAGCTCCTGACCGCCGACCAGACGGAATCGTCGCTGACGCGCTCTTCGCACGAGCGGTTGACAAACGAGCTGGCGAAGCTGAACTCGCGGCTGCGCGATGAAATACAGCGGACACAGGCGTCGGTGCGGCTGGATCTCAATCTCGAGAAGGGCCGCATCCGCGAGGAGGCCAATGTGCAGGAGCTTAAGCTCAAGGAGACGGAGACGCGGATAGAGCAGGAGACGGCGCAGTTGCGCGAGAGGCTCGAGGCTGTCAAGTTCTCGACACTGCAGTGGCTAGTGTATGTTTATGGATATATTGGCACGGATGCAAGAAGCTGGCTAACGGGATGGCAGGGGCGTGTGCACTGGTACTGCGGCTCTGATGCTCGGTGTTTGGCGTTTGCTCATGTGAAGCAAGCACTACACGCCGCGCTTCATCGGGACCTCCAGCATGGCGGTGGTATTAAGACTACTTGTATAACAGTTCGGGACGAGATGGATCATGGTAGATACCCAGGTAGGGAAACGGTCGATGTCGATGGAGCGATCCACTGCGGCACCCGTGCACTGCATCAAAATGGTGGTGTCACAGCATGCACAGCCAGAATGATGGCAGCACAGCGGCATTGATTGCGGCAAAGGACGCCGGGGGCAGTTCATGACACGGGCAGGGCAGTGAAGAGCGCCGTTATTTCGTAGACGTAGCCTTGACGCCTGAGTGAGTGCTGTAAATTGTGGGCGTGTGTACCGATGATGCAATAGCCCGCGGTCAGTCAGCCGTGCGCTGCGACGCGCCCAGGTACACGTACTTGGATGCGGGCATGGGCACAAGAGGTCTCGGTAGCCAAACGATATGGACTGGCCTGAAACGAATGGAAACCAGCGTCAAATTTACTGCGTGAAGTGGCACGAATCAATACGCATGGGTGCTGGTGCGCGGCCGTGCTGTCCAAGTTTTCTAGCTGGTTCCAAGGAGCGCTGATTGGCGGGCAGAGCCCCTGGCTCAGGCAACCTTGGAAGCCCAGAATTTGAATGCGCGCCGGGGGCGTGACGCGCGTGAACCCGTGGACATTGAAGGCGACAGTAGAGGGCGTTGGCGCGGGCGCAACAATGGCTTCAAACGCATGGCAAAGCGGCGTGGGCGATGGCCACCCCCCATGCATCGCTAGCACCGGAGCCGCTGCCATTCCATTTGAATGTGCAGGTGGGGTGTCGGACGCCTCACGTGAGCCCTGGAGTCCGGGTGCCCGGATTCGAGGTCGAGAAGGCACCAAACATTGCATTGGATAAAGAATGGACTGCCTCGTGACCAGCGGCTGGCCCCGGGGAGACGTGAATGAACAGAGGAGAGCTAGACTTGTCGGTGGGTGAAGCGGAGCCCGGGGAAGGCGCTGTGCTGGCTCGGGGCGGATCAACGGCGGGCCTGTGAAAGACGAGAGGAGGGCTCTAGTTCAAAAAGCGCAGCAGCCTGCGCACCTCAAAACACTCACCTGCACTCGCCGACGCTCCACGCACAACTCGACACCACCACCACCCGGCCCCTCTCTCAACTCCCGCCTGCACGCATCCTCGACACCACTCCCCGCTGCTGCCACATACTCTGTCACCATGGCAAACGAGGTACGTCGTCGCCCCTTATCTGCTGCCCCCGCACAGGTGCCGGCGGGGATGCCCCTCTGGCGCCTCTGCGTGCTCCATCACCGTCAACAGCATGCTAACTCGGTGCACAGCGTGAAAGGTACGCCGCGCCCGGCGCCGGCTAACTGCAACCCATTGACACATTTGACAGCAAGACGTTCCTCGCCCGGCTCTGCGAACAGGCTGAGCGCTACGATGGTGAGTGCTGGCGTGTCCGCGCTGCTGTGTATCGAGTCGCTAACAGTGTGTTTGTGCAGAGATGGTTACGTACATGAAGGTCAGTGGAGCTCCGCCCCCGTACTCACACTCTGCACAGTACACTAACAGTCCTCTAGGAAGTCGCCAAGGTATGCCAGCTGCATCCGTCCCGTCGCCCCGTGCCGGTGGCGCCTCGCCCGTCCTTGGTTGTGCATTATTGACTCTTGACAGATTGGTGGCGAGCTTACCGTGGACGAGCGCAACCTTCTCTCCGTCGCCTACAAGAACGTAGTCGGCACGCGGCGTGCGTCGTGGCGCATCATCTCTTCCATCGAGCAAAAGGAGGAGTCCAAGGGCTCAGACAAGCACGTCTCGACTATCCGCGAATACCGAAAGAAGATCGAGGAGGAGCTCGAGAGGGTCTGCCAGGATGTCCTCAACGTTCTCGACGACTCGTTGATCCCCAAGGCCGAGTCTGGCGAGTCCAAGGTCTTCTACCACAAGATGTAAGCCTTTTCGACGCTTCCCGCGGTCGCGCTGCTCAGGTTACCGTGACGCTAACCAGTTTGCGACTTCAGGAAGGGTGACTACCACCGTTACCTTGCCGAATTCGCGTCTGGCGAGAAGCGCAAGGTTGCTGCGACGGCTGCCCACGAGGCGTACAAGGTATGACGCAATCACCACTATACAAATCACGCACGCAGCGCAGAGCTAATACTGTGCTTTAGACGGCCACCGATGTCGCCCAGACGGAGCTCACCCCGACGCACCCCATTCGTCTCGGTTTGGCATTGAACTTCTCCGTCTTCTACTACGAGATCCTCAATTCGCCTGACCGTGCTTGCCATCTTGCCAAGCAGGCTTTCGACGACGCCATTGCCGAGCTCGACTCTCTGTCCGAGGAGTCGTACCGCGATTCTACTCTCATCATGCAGTTGCTTCGTGACAATCTCACGCTCTGGACATCGTCAGACGGCGCCGAGGCTGAGCCCGCCGGCGAGGCTGCTGCACCCAAGGAGGAGGCCAAGACTACGGAATCTGCTGAGGCAAAGCCCGCGGAGGCAACCGAAGAGCAGCCGCCGGCGCCTGCTGCTGCTTAAACACGTCAACACCTCTCGACCTTGTACCACCTTAATCAGCCGCCGTCGTCTATCTTCAGGATGGACGACGGAAGCTGTCTTGGCAGCGAGCGTCTACGGAGTTGCGTGTGTGTTTTGTCCAAAATCGGTTTCTAGCGAGCGGATGGATTCCCCCACGACTTATGTCTTTTCCTCGAACCGGCACGATTCCCGCCCACATGCCTCCTTTGTTGGTCGCATGTTCACTCTTCACTTCCACGCAGCTCTATTCCTACGGAAGGGCGAGTTGTAGGAGTAAGATGTGGGTCTGCGTCTGGTTCTCTCTATGCTGTCCCGGAATTTCCCTTAAATGTTTCCCCCTGTTTAGCACCATGTGAACACTTTCACCTTTGGCGGATCGGATCGGTGTGGCGAGTTTGAGTTTGTCTGATGGCCTAATCCGTTATCTCTGAGGCAGGGCATGTATGGGTCCATGGAGCGGGTTCGATAATCTTCGATGGACTTTGTGGCAAGGTAGTGTGACTGCGCTCTTAGGATAGGCTGAAGAAACTCTTTTATACTTCATTTTATTGCATTCGTGAAATTGATACTGTGCATGCTAGGCTGGTGGTTACACAGACTAATGCCAAAAGAACGATGTTAGCATATGGCCGTGCGGCTATCTTTGTTGACGTGTCTCATCTTGTCATGTGCAGTGATAAATCCCCAGGACGGTCTGTGGTAGGTACTAGGTAGCAAAGCGCGACCGTGACCGGCCCGCCACGCGAAGAAAAAAAATTGTGTCTCGGAGTTGTTGACTTGAACCCCGCCCACGCCTACGACATTCGCTACTTTACCTTTTGTACACACTGCACACACCGTACAACCAACCCCAACTCCAAACCCCAACCCAAACGTAACATGCGCACTGCACTGCGCAACCGCCGCTTCTGTGCATGATTTCTCTTTCTCCTACCAAACAACGGGCATGAAGGCAGGACAGGGCAAAATGGCCCACCACTACGCGAAGAACTACTACCGCGTTTTGGGGCTCGAGAAGAGAGCAGCTGCGGACGTGGATGTGTCGCAGGCGGTATTGAGGCAAGCGTATCGGACGGCGCTTTTGAGGGCGCATCCGGATAAAGCTGGTGGGGTTAGGGGCGTAGTAGGAGGGCGGCGGGATGGAGACGAAGAAGATGATGAGCAGCATGGAGAGAAGAAGCGTGGAGAGGGTAGGGGTGGAGATGATGATGATGATGATGATGATGATGATGGTAGCGATGCGTACACGGTAGACGACATCAAGGAGGCGCTTGCGGTGTTGTCGGATGCGGAGCGGAGGGCGGAGTTGGATGCGTGGCTTGAGCGCGGGGGGCGCGGTGGGGATGAGGGGGTTGGGGGTTTTTTTGGAGGCGAGGGGGAGTTCCTGGCTGGACTGGAGGTCTGCGATTTGAGTGAGTTTGAGGTGAGGGTGCCGTTTGTGGTGTTGGGGTCTGGGCCCGGGTCGGCTGAGGATGGGGGGGAGGAGGATTCCCCGGGCGCAGATGGTAACGTTGGGGAGGAGGGTGGAGGTGGAGGTGGAGGTGGACATGGGGATGTGGATGTGGATGTGGATGTGGATGCGGGAGAGGACACACGAGATGACGGTGGAGGCGGCGAAATGGAGTGGACGCGAGCATGTCGGTGCGGGGCGGAGAAGGGGTTTCGGATTACAGAGGGGGAGTTGGAGAGGGCGGAGGGGAGGGGCGAGAAGGAGGTGTTGGTTGGGTGTGAGGGGTGTAGTTTGTGGGTTAGAGTTGGGTTTGATGTTGAGGAGGGGTGAGGGGAAAGTTGCGTGGGGTTTTTTTTTTGGTCGTCTTGGGATTTACGGTGGAGAAGGGCGGAGGTATATGGATACTATCGCGGGTGTCGTTGAGCACGTCAAGAGCACTACGGAAGAGAAACGACGACGGCGCGAGGCTAAAGATGATGGATGCTGAAAGGAGGCTAGAAGAGGAGAGCTGGACGGAACTGTAACTACAGCTAGGACTCGTTGAAGAAGACACGCCGTACGCCATGTGCACAACCTTATCCTCGACCGAGCACGTCTCAAAAAGAAACATAATCACATGTCTGGAATACCCACGCCAGCAACCCTGCCCACGAAAAGCCAGAAAACCCACGAACAAACCCCACACATACCTCCCACCCTCTCCTCTCTCCATATACCGTCGTTGAAAAAAAAAGCATCATCTCCACCGCCTATTCCATGCACGCAACAATGCTCGTACGCTCCGCCCGGAATCTCTGTCGCAGAACCACACACATCAAAGCTACCACGTAAAAACGCAGATAAGCGGCAGATGCATACCGCGAGGCACACTTGATCACGTCGGTATATCGGTGTAGTGCAAACGGGAATGCAATGCGCAGGGAAAAAGAAAAGCTGCCCTGCCCTGCCAGCTCGAGCGAGATCCCGGTCCACCTCACCGGTCGTTCACCGGATCTCTGTCTCTCCATCCCCACGCACGCACTGTGCAGCCTCGACGGGCGAGTCGCTCCGCGCTGACAGCGAGACAGATCGCCACGCACGTGCTAGAAACAGTCGCAATTGCGTATATACACTCATCACACGTAAACAATAATATCATCGCCATTATACACGTATCTAATGCATCAATACAAAAAAAAATCCATCCAGCCTTTTCCTACTTTTCCTCCATTCCTCTTCTAGATAGCACAACCGAAAATACAACACAAGGGGGATTGAAGAACGGGTATAACAATGTTTGCAAAACAAACAAGACTTGTACGAAAGTACGGACAGGGGGTGAGAATGCTGACGTCGTTCATCCGTTCGTTTCATCGTAGCTCGTGCCAAATGGTAAGGTTGGCTATTTGAATCGCATGTCCCTTCCGTGCGTGCTAGTGGTCTTGCTTTACCGACGCGTATCGCTGGAACACTACATAGATAGATGGGAAGATGCAGGAGGTGTCAGGGTGTGTAGCGAGGTGATAGGGGATCATGAAAGCGTCCGAGTCCGGTAGATCTCAAGAAGGCCCTGGCGATGAAGGAGAGTGGGTATACAAAGTGCAAAAACAATCATTATTGTGGTAACCAAAACGAGAGTAAGAATTGCGAAACAAGACGCGCCGTGTACTTCCCCTGATTAGCGGGGGAGATACTAATGGACTGTCGTTGTGTGAGGTAGTCAACTAGAGCCAAAGTTAGCGACAATGACTACCCTCGAGGTGGGAAGGCAGGACTTACTGTTCTCCCTGACCAACTGAGCGACGGATCGTATAAACGTGACCGAACTCTCGTCCCCGAAGCCAGCCTCCTTTTCCCAATCTTGGTCACAGTCGCGAAGCGGGTTGTGCTTGCGGTTATACTTCCACCTAAAGATCTGGCTCACGAAATTCATCCTCTCGTCGAGCTCTCTGTTTGCAATGTCGGCTTGTGCCTGCGCATCTCTGTCGTCAAAGCCCTCGGTCGAGGCGCGCGTGCTCATTACTTGGTGGACGGTCTTTTGCTGGTCTTCGTGGGCCATGGCCATGCCGATGACCGCAACGAATGCTGCGAGCCACTTCTCGCATCCTTTGCTTGACTTGAAGATCTGTTGTAGTTTGTTGAGGACGGCCGCGAGCGTGGCACGTTGTAGGCGCGCGAAGAAGTACTTTAGTTGGCGGTTTGCCATGCGTGGAGAGGTGTAGTTTTGCACGAAGGCATTGCTATCGGTGTAGGAACGCATTCTGGAAAGCGTTTGGATTTTGGTCTCCTCGGCTATGGTAAGGGTATGGGACATGATGTAGTTGCAGACAATGAGGCGGAAGACTTCGCGCAGAAGTTTTGCCTGGCTAGGTTAGCATATCCGAGATTGCTCAGGGAGAAGGGAAGGCGCACCTCGTCGTCGCTCTTTGTTTTGACTCGCGTCATCAGCTTGAAGAGGCGGGGTGCGAAGTCGTTATCGTCCTCGGCCCAGCAGATGTCGCCAAATGCATCAAGATGATTGTCGACAATGTCATTGAGATACCTATCGTACGTTTTCTCCTCATTGTGATTGATGTGCACCATACCGAGAGGCGGACTCCGCTTTCTGAGCACATATCGCTTCTGCGTTGCGGGATCAGTTTGGTATTGAATCTGGATCAACAACTCCTCCCCTCGAGGCAGAAACTCGTACACCTTGATTGGGAGGCGCGGCATAGTTTTCTGCTCACAAGTCATGTATATTGTGAATTCCTGATTTTGCCATGTGTGGATGAATTGCGTGACAAAGCGCGTCAGGTTTGAGTCGTTGTGAATCTGCATCGTGACATGGGGTAGGAAGGCTTGAGATAGGTCGATAAGTTTGATGCGAGAGCAGCCGAGGCCACAGTCGGCATTGGGGCGCTGGGCGCGCTTTACGCATCTTTCGCAAATGTCCCCGGGTCCACACTAACCAAACGTCAATTCCAATTATCCTGAAGGGAGGAGGCATCTAGGGTTTACCTTATCTCGCTGTAGAACACAGTGCCAACACGCGTGTATCTTACGCATATCATGTGCTGCTTTAGCTACCTTGGGTTCCAGATGGGTGCCCAGGGCTCGTCCACCTGGACGGCCAACACTCCTGATAGGCCCCACTTGCCGTCGAGCAGGCCGACCTTCAGGCTCAGGCGAGGGATCGCTCGAAAAATCGTGAAGCGTCCTGGCTGGCGAAAAATCGGGTATTGTCCTAGTTGGCGAGGGTTCTACTTCTATAGAAGATGCCGGGGGATGGGTCTGGTTGTGAGTCCGGTGGGCATGCGGATCAAATTCCATTCCTGGGTCCGACTGTTGATAGGAAGAGAACATGGCTTCTGAGCCACCAGGGCTTGATGCGGAGGCCAGTGGGCTGGTAGGGGATTGCAAAAATATGCTAGATGGTAGCTCTATCGGTGTAGTGATGGTCGGACGATGTTGGTGCGAGTGGGTACGGTAGTTCTTCGTGAACAGAGATGACGATGCATCATAATTGACGAAATGTTGCGAGTCTGGCGAGGGCGACGCTCTCTGGAGCCTCATCTCAATGGGATTGCTGCTTGAAACACAAGCATGGTTTTGCATCGGGGCCTCGCACTGGCTATATAATTGTTGCCGCTGCATCATGTCTTGACTGGCTATCGAGAAGAGCTCCTGCGGCGACACCAGAGGCTCGTTCGGAGAAGCGAGATTGCTCGGGTCAGTATTGTGCACCGTCCAAAGGTTCACGTCACTGCTGTTGAATGCAGAGTAGTTCGCAGGATCACTAGCGGGATCGAAGACTACAATGCCAGACGGGGGTACATTTGGGTTGCGTGGAGGCCCTTGGCTGGTCCAAGGCGGGTTGTGATTAGTGAGGTTGTGGTTGGTGAAGGTCTGAGCCATGTAGGCGTTGTAGGGTTGAGACAGGAGAGCGCCCTGTTGAGGTCGACTTTGCATGTTGAAAGGTGTCTGGAACTGATGAGCAGCCATGGTATCATCCCAAGCTTGTTGTATGTCTGCTCTATGTTGGTACGGCTGCGACGAGTCATATGCGAGGTGCGTACCTTGATCGGATATGGTTCCTTGGGCATTAAGGAACATTTGGTTGTCGATGGCGGCGGTGAGAGGTCCGTGGGAGACTTCAGTAGTCATAATGCCTCCGTTCCCTAGGTAGAAGTCGCGCATGGAATGGTCATCCAGCTCGGACGAGTCGTACTCGGGCGTCCTCACAGAGGTAGGTGAATTCGACAAACTGCCAGAGCCATCATCGTAGGGAATCTGTTCTGGAAGTGGCTCGGGTCCCCGTGAAGCGTCGCGACTCATGGGAGGGGTGCTGAGAGGGCCAGGGGAGTGTCCGGAGTGGTTGACCAGGGACGTAGGCGTTTTCGACCGCTGCGCAGCATACTGGCCATAGTTATTACAGTAATCGTCTGGCGGGATTAGAATCCCAGGCCCCTGCTGTGCGTAGTACGAATAGTAAGTGTGCTGATCCATGGTGCGAAGACGGTGAAATGGCGGCCTGAATGACGACTATGAGAGGGAGCTGAGGTTCAATGCCTTGCAAACTGCCTTACGGAGAGAGGGCAGGTGGCCGGACGAGCAGCAATGGCAGGACAGCTCGTATTCGGGTGGATTGCACCACGAAGGAGCGGTAAGCCGACGGCAGGCACAGCTGGGCCGGCCAGAGTGAGGGATGTTTGAGGTCGACGACGGCCGTGGAGAGTTGTCTCGAGGCACGGCTGAGGAAAACAGCAGCTCAAGAGCGGCAGACTGGCAAACTGCCAACACTTGAGCGCAGCACGCTGACCCCTCTGCGACCGGTGAAGAAGGCGGGCGGAAAGGCAGCTATTGGTCTAGCTGCATACTGCGTGTAGCACCAAACGCAGGCATACGCGCGCCAGTGGCACCACACAAAAGCTCCAGACGGGGAGGGGCACTTGGATCCGCTGCGGTGGAGGGGCATTTGATGCCTGAGGCGCGTGGTGTACTCTGCGAAGATGCACTGCGCCACCGCCGACGCTGCTTGGATTCAGCCCAGCAGCTAATCAGCGGCCGACATGGCCCTCGCTGCGGCTCTGCTGCGCTGACCGGTCCCTTCGTGGACAGGGAGCACGAGCAGCGAAGGGAGCGATGCTACCACAGCATGCAGGTATGCGGTATGTATTGTCGAGACGCTCAAGCCAGTGGTTTGGTGGGATGCCGTGCACCTCCCACGCGCGCCATGACTGCCGATCCACCACGCATCGGCGGGGTTGCCATCGTGCCAGCGCATGCGTCGCTACGAGCCTTGGCCCGAGCATGGTTAGCATCCGACATCATCGTGGTGATAAGATCGGATCGAGCTGAGTGTGCGACTGGCGCGGGTCGAGGTTGTGGCTGCGACTCGCACTCGGATGATTCTGCGATGATTCTGCCTCGCTGCGCAGTCCTTGTAGCACACATTGTTGGAGCCGGTATTGGCGACGAAACAATCGACAAGACGCTTTCCAAACAAGCAGGCAGCCAGAAGAAGTGCACTGCAGCGACTCGAGGTTGTTTGTACGTTCTGTAGGCACTGTGTAGGATTGGTGTGAGTACCCCAAAGAAAGTCCTCATTGTACTCCGAATACTCCGGTAGTTGCTCCTTTCGGCCACGTCTGGTCCCCAGCGAATCATCATCCCTCCTCGCTCCATGACTCATCACAGCTTTGTCAGCCTCGGAGTTCGAGATGCTCTCCCCGTTTGTGTGATTAAATAGGTCCTTTTATTTAAGGCGTGCTAACGTACGTACAGTATCTTTTCTAAGCGTGGGCCGTTATAGATGGATTGTAAAAGGCGTTAGCCACGGGAAGGAATGATGATTCTCAGATACCAGTTGATAATGAAGAGATACCATAATACTATCTATTCGATCGACATAGGTATACTGCGCTCCATCCCTGCACCACCTCCACCACCTCCACCGTATCGTCTCCTCTCATTGAAACCCTCAAAAATAAGACCCAAGACACATTCTCAACGTACATCAAACCTCCACACCGCCCTCGACTAGTCTCCACAAATGGAGCACGCACCATACCGCCCCTTACCGCATCAACACATGCGTAGCTGCCGATTATTATACTGTTCCTTGACCTCCTTCTTCGCCACTGTCTTCTTCATCTCTTTCTCTTTCTTCTCCACCGTCTTTTTCACCTCCTCCTCTCTCTTCTCCACTATCTTCTTCTTCTCCTCCTTCGTCCGTAACTCCTCCACCCACGACTCCTCCGCTACAAAATTGTCAACAAAACCATCGCCAAGACACGACAACAACAACAACAACAACATAAAAACGACCCTACATTTCCGACGCACCAGCAGCATGAGACCCTTCTTCTCGTTGCACGATGCCCTCGAAGGCGTCTCGACCGCTGTATACGGCGGCGGGGCGGTGCACGCAGACATGCTCGTAGTCGACGACATCATCGGGGGTAGATGCGGTGGTGGTGGTAGTGGTGGGAGACGAAGACGCAGTTTCCAAGCTGAACTTCGGTAGATGGATAGTGCGCAAGGACAAAATGGGCGTGAAGGACATGTGGAACCACGGACGGCTACGACGGGCTCACGAGCGGATGCATCGACGAAGGCTCCGCGTTGGTGTTTTGTGCTTTTAGGAGGAGGAGGAGGAGGAGGAGGAGGAACAGCAGCGCGTCCGTCTGATGGGTGCGGAACGCTGTGGCTGTGGTACGTACGGGGTAGTTAAGAGATGGGTATTCGTCCACGTCCAACGTCCACGTACCCGAGTATTATATATACCTCTCTCTCTCTATCTACACAATCGAAGAATACCCACACCATACAACATCCCAATACAATGCCTACCTCGCTTCCCACAAATAGACACATACGATCTCTGCTGCCCGATCGATCCCCGGAGCGGAGACATACGCATCGGAGTAAGGCGTCTACTTACGCACGCACGCACACGTACACACATATCGGTCTAAATAAAGATACTCCGATCTCCGAGTGAGGGGTTTCATTCCGGTGGGGGATCGTGAGGTGGCTTGTTTTGTAGTCGGTGTGGGATGGAATGGGATGATGGGGCGCTTTTTGCTGGGTGATGGTGGGTAGGGCTGAAGTTGTGGTGTTCAGGGAATCGAAAACGTATTTTGTTTGCTAAGAGAGAAGTCGCTGGGCAGGCGATACAGCCATAAATATAATTCATAACATGTTAACTATCCACCACATTAGAAGGGGGGGGGAATCTTCCTCCGAAATCTCGATACCGAGATAGATGCACGCCTAACGCAAGGCTAACTAAGCCCGAGACCGAGTACCTAAACTACTACCTAGTTCCTACCAAGGACCTCAGGTTCGATAAAACAACGTAGTGAGCTCAGCCTGCAACGTCCGTAATACGTATACTAGGTATCATTTCGACGTCACCCATCAATCCTACATCCACCACCCACCAACTACACCGCCCAAACACCAGGCCTACGTAACCGCCTCTCCACTCGCACACCAAGTCCCTAACCCCTACATATATACCTAGTCTCCAAGCCACATGTGCATTTCACCCTCTCCGCCCCCAAGTATCTTTGAACACGAGCTCGGTAATCCTCCACCTGTTAGGGCCGCGCGTCGGCGATTTCGCGACGACGACGGTACACCTGGGCATACTACCTAAGGTACAGTGAGCACCGCTTCGGGCGCGGAGGAAAGGAAAAATGGGGACAGGCAGATAGGTACAATACCGTGGGGGGGAAATTCCGAGGGCTGGGAGGCGGAGGTCGGTACTAAGGTAGGTTAGTAGGTTAAAAGGACGGAGATGGGAGGTTGTAATCTAGTCTAGTCTAGGATAGTACAGTCTACTTGGCGCTTATACAGGTGGACATGAGTGCAATAGTAGGACGCGTGTCTCGAGGCCAGGTATCTACCTTGTTTTCTTAGTCAGGCTCACGTCTTAGGTCTGACATCTTTCTTCTGGACCGCGTTGCTGCGTTGTCAACAAAGAGAAGCACGTCACACTATCTATTGACCATGCCATGATCCGCAGAAACATCCCCGGCACCACCAAACAAGTCAAGTCAGCTCCGTCTTTGGCAGTCCAAACTTCGACTATATATTCTTACTTGATTTATCTATAATACATCTGCGCACACTTTGCAAACATCGTTCAATGCTGTAACAACCGCGACCTTCGTCCTCCCGCACCATCCTGTTCATGTGATGAACTTTCGCAACTCTTCTATAATGCAGTAGATTCCACCTGAAGATGCACTGGCACGACTGCCTTCTATCCCGTATGATACATTCATTGAAGACAACTCCCATAAGTATGCTGTTGCTGTAAAGATACTCACTCTGCCTTCGGTCTTACGCTGCCGTTTTGCTCGTAGACTCCAACGTTGGATGTCTTCTGCATGTAGAATTTGCGCTCAGCCAACTTGAGACCTTCGTCGATAAGGCTGTGTATATATTAGCATCATGTTGGGAATGTAGGAAGAGGGGCACTTACATGATGGGCGCACTGATAGCCAGGACCGCTTGCCACTCACTCCAGTCGAGCGGCACAACGCTGAACAAACCCTGGAGGAACGGGACATAAAGTAGGACGAAGTGAAGGGCCATCGACAAGCAGATTGCGTATACCAGCATCATGTTTTCCCAAAGCGGCAACGTAAGCAGAGACTCAGAAGATGAAAGGGCATTCATGGCGTTGAGCATCTCGATAACGACGAGGATGGATAGGGATATTGTAGATGCAGCGCGGGAAGAGTCATTGACAAACATTTCGCACCCAATCTCCGGGAACTGCGTTGAGCAGCTGTGGAAGTGCGTCAGTTGGTAGAAGCTGATTTGGGGACCAGCGCTGTTGAACATGAACCACCAGGCGTAACCAAACACAGTGGCTGCTCCAACGTAGGTACCAATGACCATGTAGCGGAAGAACAACCAGCCATCTACAAGCGCTTCGTTACGCTTACGAGGTTGCCTATTCATGATATCATGATCCGCCGGGTTGAAAGAGAGTGCAGTGGCGGGAAGACCATCGGTGACAAGATTGACCCAGAGGAGCTGGACAGGGATCAACGCTTCGGGCATGCCCGCGGCAGCCGTGAGGAAGATGGAAACGACCTCGCCAATGTTCGAGGAGATAAGATAACGGATGAATTGCTGGGTGTTGTTGTAGATGGAACGACCTTCTTCGATGGCGCCTTCAATAGTGGCGAAGTTGTCATCTACAAGGACCATGTCGGCGGCGAGTTTGGCGACATCAGTTCCGGAACCCATGGCAACACCAATGTCAGCTTTCTTCAATGCGGGAGCATCATTAACACCGTCACCTGTCATGGCGACAACCTCACCCGCCTGTTGGAGCAAGTCTACCAGCTTGTGCTTATGATTCGGCTCAACGCGAGAAAACAAGGATGCTCGCTTGGCAGCTCCCATCTGTTCAGACTCGCTCAGATCGTCGAACTCACGGCCAGTGTAGCTCTTTCCCGTGGTATCTTCGGTCGGGCCGAAAACACCAATCTGACGACAGATGGTCTCGGCGGTATTCTGGTTGTCGCCGGTGATAACAATAACACGGATACCTGCAGACCGGCACTTTGCAATCGAAGCCCGGACTTCAGGACGAGGGGGATCTAACATGCCCACAAGACCGATCAGAGTCATGTTCTGCTCTAGTTTCGCATAGTCCTGGTTGGTCTTGGCGCGTTTCAATAGAGGATTCGACCCAACGTCTTCCACGGAAGCCAATGCCAGAACACGAAGGCCCTTCTTGCCGTAGTCGACGACTTCTTTTGAGAGAAGGCTTGCCATTTGCTTGTTGAGTTGGACCCTCTTTCCGTTCTGGCCGATGATGACGTGTGAGCATCGATCGAGAATAGACTCGGGAGCGCCCTTGACCAGTAACTTCTGAGTGTTTGAGTTTTGAACCAAAACGGACATGCTCTTGCGGTCGCGCGAGAACTCGTAGGTAGCTTGACGTGGGTAGCGGTCTTCGTAGTATTTGCTCGCACGATGAAGGCGCTCAGACGCAGAGAGGGATGCACGGGTTGCGTTATACTGACGGTCAGGAGTACCAACTTTCTCGACCAGGACACGAAGCGCGCCCTCGGTGGGCTCACCAACCAAGGCATGTTGTCCGCTTTGGGGGTCCAGAGAAAGGGCTGAGTCGTTGCAGAGAGCAGTGACTTCACAAATCTGACGAACTGTATCAGAAGTGGCAGCGAGGTTGTCCATGGCCTTTCCTAGTATCGATATCCGGCCCTCAGGCTCGAAACTGGTTCCTTCGACATCGAACTCCCCCAAGCCCTTGCCATCTTCAGTGATGAAAACGATCTTGTTGACGCTCATCTGGTTCGTAGTCAAAGTACCGGTCTTATCAGAGCAAATCACACTACAACTTCCGAGAGTTTCAACGGATGGGAGGCTTCGGACGACAGCGTTCTTTGCCGCCATCTTGCGAGTACCAAGAGCGAGACAAGTGGTAATGACGACGGCAAGACCTTCCGGAATAGCAGCAACGCCCAGAGACACTGCAATCTTGAGGTAATAGATAGCACCCTTGGTGAAGCCGCCGTGGGATGGGTCGCTGAAATTCCGGATGTTGATGAGCCAGACTAGAACACAGATGGCGGTGATAACCTTGGCCAAAACATCTCCAAAGTCGTTCAGTTTCTCTTTCAATGGCGTGGGCTGCGAGATCTGCGACGTGATGCTCTCATGGATGTCACCGATGGCCGTGTTTGAACCAGTCAAGACGACAAGCGCATTAGCATGTCCAGTGACGACCGTTGTCCCGGAGAAGAGCATGTTGACCTGGTCCTGTTTGACAGCATTCTCATCCTTGATCGCCCTGGTATCCTTTGGCACACTTTCACTCTCACCGGTAAGAATCGACTGGTCAACGTTGAAGCTGTTGCTGTGAACGGACAATATCCTGCAGTCAGCGGGTATCCGATCACCGATCGTGACTGATATGACATCTCCAGGCACCAAATCATCGGCCTTTATGCGGTGGATCTTTCCGTCGCGAACGACCTTTGCTTCGTTCGCCGAGTATTCCTGGAGAGCCGCGATGGCCTTTTCTGCGCTCGTTTCTTGCGACACGCCCACGACGGCATTTAGAACGAGGATAGTGAGAATCTATAGTGGGAAACAAAGTCAGCGCAAATTCGAGCGACTCGGTTTCCTGGAGTGCCAACTTACAACTGCAGGATCCACGAATGCAGTCCAATCGTCGCCGCCTTCAAACAGCGCAAGCACAAAGCTCACAGCCGCACTGCCCAGCAGAATGATAACCAGCTGGTCCTTGAACTGCTCCAGTATGAGCTGCCAGACCGGCGTCGGGGGGTCTTCTGGAAGCGCTGTTCCCATTTATCAGCAACAATTCTGCCGTGTACATCAAGCCCACGTACCATTCTTGCCATACTTCTGCCTCGCCGTCTTCGCCTGCTGTTCCGAAAGGCCCTGGTCCTCGGCTACTCCAAAATGCCTCAGCGCCTCCGCAGGCGTCTTGGTGAAGGCATTCTCCATGCTCTTCCAGCGTTGTCGCGCAGAGCCTCGGTTACCTACTATGTCGACGGCGGAGCGTACAGTAAAGATTCGGGGAGCGAAAGTGGGTGCTGCACACGGGGAAGGGGTGCAGGGCGTCGAGTGACGTGGAGAGTGGGCGGATGTCGTAAAAAAGAGGGCGGCCCGAGTGGATATAGTTCGGCGACAGGCTGGATCTGCGCGCACACGGCGATGAAGCTCAGAAATCTGTCCTGAACAGAGCTTGGACCCACTTGTGTACATGAAGCGGATCTGATGACGCTAGCCGAGACAGGAAGCTTTTACCCAGCCACGCTCCTTCTCGACACTGCATGCGACCGTCGTGTGCCAGCATTTGTTCTCTTTGTTCTGGCCTCTATTCTCGCTCCCTTTTTTTTGCGCGCCCAGAGTGCCGTGGTGGAATGCGCTCGAAGCAGAGGACGTGGTAGGAGGTCGCGGTGCAGCGCAGCGGTTCCGAAACCTTCGCCGTTTTCGGAACGATGGCCCCGCGACGTCTCCACTCTATTTTAAAAAGTCAGCATCCGTGAGTCGTGCGCCACACCTGATACGCCACGCTGGATACGCCACGGACAAGACGGCACGTAGGACGGCTTAGTTTTTCTTGACTTTTTCTTGAGATGACCAGAGCAAGATTGGCCAAGCTGCAGAGGCTCAATGACGTCAAATGCAACTATGCTTTCCAGCCAAGACCAGCATGATGTTGTGGGTCCGAAGAAGTCCCGCCAATAACACCGAGCACCAGCAAGTGATTCACCATTCCATTCACCATTCCATTGACAATCGTGACAACCAACATGTTTTTTGTCAGTAGCCAAAAGAGTGTACATGGCGAAAGATACAAAGCGCAGACAAACTCGAATATCTTACACAAGTAATTACTATTCTTATTGACATATCTCATAGTTTCCATGCAACCCATTCATCCACATATCCTGCCCTCGAATCCACAGGGTATCAAAGATATCCTCAACCGACACTGTAGAGAAGTTGCAAACGCCAAATGCTATGCTATCATGATCATTCATGCCGACGCCTGAAAATGATTTCGACAAGAGAAACCAGCAACTCGAACATGTGCTGATGACGAAAATCGTATATGGCGCTCAATAGACTGGTTCAAAAACCGGAGAGAAAAAAGTATAATCAAGAAGTCACTACCGGGAGCGCATTGACCGGAGCGCAATGCTGCACGATCAACTTCTCCACATCCCGCATGACGAAGGGTTTGGTGAGGAAGCCCTTCATGCCGACCTGGCCTGCGCGGTCGACAGCGGCGTCGGTGACGTCTGCGCTCACGGCGAGTATGATGGGCTTCTCAGCAATCTCTTCCAATTTGAGAATTGACTCTGTGGCTTGGAAGCCGTCCAGGCGAGGCATCCAGAGGTCCATGAGAATGACATCGATGGCTTCGTGTACTGGCCGTTGTGCATTGTTACGCATCTGTTGAACCGCGTCGTTGCCATCATAGGCTTCGTGAACGTTGCTGTAGCCCAAGTTCTTGAGCATGTGTCGTAGAACGTTTCGATTGATGCGGTTGTCGTCAACGACCAGGAAGTTGAGAGGGTGAGTCTCTGCAAGCTTCTTATTGTGAGTGCTATGGTGCACTTTTCTGGTCTTGGAACTCGCGCGCAGCCGAATAGGTGACGCAGAGCGAGGAGAGGGTATACCAAGATGATGCAGAGTAGTGGAGGCTGTATGGGGAGCCTTGAACGGCTCAGAAGTTTGAGGCGGAGTACTAGGATGCCGCCGCGCGACATGTGGAGGTGCATCTAGCTCGGCGGACAGACGAGACTTTGAAGACTTGACGGAGGGAGTTGGTGAGCCAAAAGGTGAGCCTGGACGGCTGCAGACCTCACCTGGTGCTAGTGGCACACGCAGCTCGAACTCGGAGCCTTTTTCTGGACCCGATACGTGCGATCGAAGGCAGAACAACTCACCGCCGAGTCTCCTTGCTAATCCTTTCGCGACCATCAGACCAAGACCGAGGCCCTCGCTCGCTCGTGAGATGGAGTTGTCCTCTCTAGAGAACGGTTTGAATAGAAAGGGTAAGAAAGCTGCAGGGATTCCCGATCCAGAATCCTTCACATCGATAACGATGTACCGAGCGTTAACGCTCAACGAAGCCTTCAAGGTGATGGAGCCATGGTCTGTGAACTTGATGGCGTTCAGCGTGAGACAAGAAATCATTTTTGCAAGGTCCTTCTCGTCAATCAAGATCGAATCAGGGACATCCAATGATACCATCCACTCAATGAACTTTGTGTGGGCTTCACCATTCGAGCTCCGTGTCCGCACCTCAATCTTCTCTCCCAGTTCCGTCTCTTCAGCAATGGCCGAATCGGGCCGTCCTCCGACTTTGAGCGCATCGTTGATAACGTACTGGATCACCTCGCGCAGATTTGTATGCCGTAGTCCTGGGGCTGTTGATTGTTCGGAAGCAAAAATAGGAGACACGGTAGCGTCCCCATCATATCGGGACTTTATCGCGCCGTGTGAGCAAGTATTCTCCAAAGATTCGAGTGCACGCTGCGTTTTCGAGATACGATCCGGCCTTGGCGAACTGCTTCGGGGCTCTTCAGAACTCGAGTGCCGCAGCCTTCGGCGAGCGGTCCTCGCCACTCGCACCTGCCCTGACCACGCGAGGAGTTCCTCCCTTTTTCGCTTGATGCCTCGATACTGGGTGAAAGGGAGAGTGTCGCCTATGATGGGTATCTCTGGCCGGCTATCAGGCACGAAGGCCTTGACCTGGGAGAAGTGGTTATCGAGGGGCGTCGTGGGCGTTTCCGGCATTCCCATATTCATGTCGTAGGCATGTACGACGTTGTCGGCTGCTTCGACAGCACGCCTTGAAGAATCTGCGCTTGGAAGTTAGTGGCGCGTGCATGAGGGAAAAAGCAGGAAGTCCTATGCAAAAGGACGTGTCAAGGCGATATGGAAGTTGGTGCACTTGCCTTGTACGGCCTCGATGTTTGCTTTTAGCGAGTCGAGCAGCTTCCGTATCCGGGGATCATGGTGCATGTCCTCTGCGACTTCCTTAATGTTCGCCATCATCACATCCAACGTCCCCACGACGCCCTGCATCGGCGTCCTCAGCTCATGCGACAAACTTCTTGCATATGGCTTCAGTGACTGAGCCATGGATATTGCTTCGTGCGGAACGACTTTTGGCTCCTTGGTTACCGTTTCGGCAGACTTTGCAAAGCTCTTTCCCTCCAAAACACGTTGCAGAATGAGATCCTCGAGGCTGTGAAGCATCATCTCCAGATAGGCCCAGCTAAGCTGCCGTCGTGCCGCCCCCTCCGGACTCCACATGACACCAAAATGCGCAAAACATTTGCCGTCGGCGAACAGGGGGATTCCGACATATGCCTCAGCGGGCACAACCAGCTCGTTCGGGTTGTTGACAATGAATTCGTTGAGTTTCTCGGGGATGATGAAGATCTTGTCGTGCTTCATGTACGCGCAGGGACACTGGTAGGCGTGGTACTTGAAGTTTCTCACATGAGCGTTCGTTCCATGCCCGTCGTTGACATAGAAGGCAGCTCCCATGAGACCGGCGCCTGGCTCTCCGATTGGCGGCATCTCCACAGCAACATCTCGATCGTCCCTGAGGATTCTTTTGGAGACGAATGCATACTGTGCGTCGGTAATCGTGGCCAATCTTTCGGTGAGCAGGTACCAGAAATTTTCGCTGTCGGCGTCCCGCAGGGCATTCTTGAGTCGAATCAGCTCTTCTGCAGCATTGCTTTCGGCCGGGCTGTAGTGTCGGAGCAGCTCGCGTTGAAAACCTTCCTCCCCGCCGTGAACAACCGTGCCCGGCATTGGTTGGGAGAAACAGAGAGACTGGCGTTCGATTATATCGGGAGGGACAGGGCTAGGATCGAGAGCCATGTCGCCCATTATGACAGCCCATGCAGGCTGCCGAGAAGAGCTGGACAGGCGGTGCAGGGATTGCGGGCTGATGTGATGGAGCGAATGCAGAGGATGCGGCTAGACTACCTATGTGTTCTGCTTGCTCGGCGCAATCGTCGCATACGGATTCTGGTAAATGGTTGCAGATGGAGGATGGCGGGGGTGGAATGCAGCGTGGGCTGCGAGGGGATGCGAGGGACGAAAGACGACGCGGCGTTAAGGCTGGCCGCGAAGACCGACTGCAGTTGCACATAGGTACATACACAGGAGTGCTGGCCGCACGATGCGCCCCAGTTCGATCTAGAACACACGCCGCTGCTGAGGCCTCTGCGTCGCCCTGCAAGTCCGACTTTCCAGCGTGCCGGGCCAGAGACCAAGCAGCACGGGTGACGGAACACACTCACAAAGCAACGGCCGTGGTGGCCTTTGCGCCTCCGACATTCACCTCCCACAAGAGGGCGGCATGCTGCGTGCTTCTTGTCGGTCTACCGCCGAATGCCGCTGTTCAACTGTCATCAACAGTTGCGAATGCTGATCGGCGGGCGTGGGGCTGACGGAACACTGTGAACAGACCCTTTTGCGCGCTGACCAGGGCTGAGTCTAGAACCCCAATTCGTAGCGCTAGCGTCCCTACCCGGCCCCTTAAGCCAACCTCTGCTCACCCAGACAGCCCCAGACCGCCTACCTCTGCGCCAGGCTCCGCCAGCACGCCTCGAAAAGCCGGCCCATGACGATCGCTGCGGGGGTGTCGGCGCCGCAGGATACAAAGGTACGTTGCTGATGGCGCCGTTATTAGTGTGCCCAGGCACGCAAAACCGCCTACATACAAACGCATGCCCGTCAACAGCAGAGTGCTGGCCTCTACGCATTTCTACCATCCGCATCTGTTGCGCTTGGCCGACGTTAGTAGGTGGTCGCACATATACGCGCCTGCCTAGTAACGCAATTTTAAATTATAATTCTAATATAATTCTGCTTTACAAGCTAAATCTAAGTAAAAATTATATACTATTAAATTAACTACCTAGAGGTAGAATAATAAAAGCTTTTATCTTAAATAATATAATAAAAAAGTAGAGCCTTTTACTTAGTAATTAAAAAAGTGTAAAAAGGTAAATTAAAAAAATGTAGAATTATAAAAGCTATATTAAAAATAATTTTAAAGCTATTTTTTTATTTTACTAAAATAATTATAGCTTTTTAAACTAAAAACTAGTAGTATTTTCCTTACTTATATTAGTCTTAAAGTTATACTAAATAGTACTATAATTTTTAACTACTTAAAGTAATTAGTATATAATAGTAGCTAATATATATACTAGGTTAAAAAAGCTTTAAATTATAATTTAAAATTTTAGGCACTAAACATTCCCTATAATATACATACGCGCTTTTTTGGTAATTACTATTACCCTTTTATGCTTTTTTAATTACTAAGTAAAGGGCTCTACTTCTTTTATTATATTATTTAAGATAAAAGCCTTTATTATTCTACCCTTAGGTAGTTAATTTAACGCTATATATATTAGTCTTAAATTTATACTAAATAGTACTATAATTTTTAATACTCTTTTTAATTACTAAGCAGGGGGCTCTGCTTTTTTTGTTATGTTATTTAAGATAAAAGCCTTTGTCGTTCTACCCCTAGGTAGTTAATTTAACAACACATATAATTTTTAACTACTTAAAGTAATTAGTATACTATAGTAGCTAATATACGTACTAGGTTAAAAAAAGCTTTAAATTATAATTTAAAATTATGGGCACTAAACAGGCCCTATAACATGCATACATATACCGCGGCGCCTGGGCCGTACAGTGGAGCTGCATGTCTCATATCTCATGATACTGCTGCGTCTGCCCTGGACACTGTGCCGCAAACTCTTCAGGTTGAACAGCGCGTCGAGCACCACAGTAGTAGACTGTTGCCCAGCACCGCATGTGTGCTCCTATCCGGCTACGTGCGGTTGGAACCATGCTTCCTGCTTCCCAGATGCATGTCGCCGCGAACTCACTACTCACCTTGGCACCATTTCATATGCCCCATAGACAACCTTTTCAAGGAAGATGCATGGCGGAGTCTGCGTTCTCACCTCAGCTGCTCGCCGTATGTTACACCGAGCATCCCGCCATCTCAAGCCGGAGTTTCCTTGGCGAATCGCGTCCCTCCGTTCAAGCTTCCGCACTCGAGATGCAGCTCTCCCGTCTTTTCAGAACTCTATCACCGTATTGAAGATCTTCGTCGTGTTAATATTCTAACCAAGGTCGAACGCTATCACCGTATACCAAAAGGTCTGCGATGTTTCTCTTCCTGATCACTGCTAGACCCAAAACTGTTTGGAGGCCGCGGACACACCTTTTGGGAGTGGCGCACCGACGTTTACGCGGTATCTTTCTACACAGGTATTTGTGCCCGTGAGACCTTCAGTCCTTTTGCAAAACACGCTCCGTACGTCGCGTTCACATTTGGCCACCAAATGTGGTTGAGATAGTTTCGCTCTATTTGGAAAAGCACGTATCTCCTTATCGTGGAGAGCACGTATATGGGCAATAATCGGCGTTGTGAACACGTTTTGAGCACGCCTCGGCCGATTTCTACACGAAGCGTTTCGCCCGGAATCTGGTCCGACTCCCCACCATGCCCCACCAACTAGGGAACGGGTCCCGGACCTGTGATGATCTGCGAATTCGACTTCCCTCGTGGCTGTCATAACCCAACTGCACTGTAAGTTTAACCTTGCTTAGACTTTGATAAGCCCTCCACATAACGTACGATAACTAAAGCTAATCCATTAAAAAGCGCTTTGTCTTCGTTCTATGCTAGATTCGTTGCGCTTGTACTGTGCTTGGCCGACGGTTCTTGGGCGCGTGCCGCGTGCACGGCAGTGTTCTATTCGGCATCTAGACCACTCCAGCCCAACCACACCGATTTTGTCCTCCGTGATCTGTCCACAGAACGCATTGTCTTTAAGATTCTGGATAGCATTTGTAGGTTGTCCATCCGCAACAACGCTTTGGACATACTAAACTCAACTCTCACAACGTCTGTTCCCGACACCGCGGGCATGCAAAGTCTGAGCCACGGTTCACGCATCCAGGATTGCTTCGTTTCACCAGATACAGCTGCCGCGGCCCGCATGGCCTTCGCTGCTCAGCAAGACTTGTCCAATGTCCAGACCACGGTCTTTTGGTACCGCAGTGACGGATTCAATACGTACGATCCACGTTGCCTACAAGGTATTGCAAGCTTATGTGTGTTGTGTGTTTTCCTTTGGCTATTCTCACTAAGAGGGACATCAGCCAGCTATAGTAAGCTTGTACGCTTAGTTATTAATTATATAATAAGTTATATAATATTAGTTAGGTGCACTATACCTATATATATATATATTAGTAACTACTCTATACTTATATACTATAAGTATATATAACGCGTTAACTTGCTCGCTAGGCAGTGACACTTGTCGCCACCACAAGCTAAGGAGCCAAAATATCTGCCTTGATCCTTCATCCGGCGCCTGGACACAGTCTTTGAACTTATTATTAGAGAGCCGCACACATATCCATGACGACATCCACGATGAGATCCGCTGTGCCACGCATGCGTTGTCGCATACGCCTCGTTTCGGCAACGGTCTGGACCGATGTCTATATTGACCCCAGCACTCTTTTTTTGGCGCTGACCCCTTCCACCACGGGAGCAGGTCACTCGTTGCATGGAGGCGTCTCGTGGTCTGGTATCCTCCAGGGCTTTGTGTGCTCCGCGGCGTGATTGAAGTCTAGGCCTATGGCAGCCTCTGGGGGAGCAATATGCACATTGCTTTGCTTCAAGGTCTCTTCATGAGTCTTGAGGGATGCTGAAGCCTAGGTGTATATGTGTTAGGAGAGGCGAAAATGGAGTATTAATCTCCGGCTTTGCAAATTTTCTAGCATCTCCAGAGTCCATGGCATGCATGCGCGGAGCGGCAATGGTATGAGCAGCACCGGGCGGTCACTATTTGCTTACATGTTACCGTCCCGGGAGAACGTTTACGATGATGATGAGGATGATGCAGTCTCGACATGCATGCCTCCGTCACGCTGTATCCGGAACCCTTCAATACAGTCCCAGAAGCCTCGGTCCACAAGCCATCACTCGCGGCACGCGCTCCCGATAGAGGCCATTCTTGCTTACACCATTATATCTAGACTGTCCAGATCGCACATGGCGTGTGGAGCAAGCCACCAATCCTGCCTTTGTCCCCGGTGTCCTATGATGCGGAGAGGGTAAAGATAAAGGGCCTGGTCTAGACTGGTCGGCACCACGACATGACACAATGAAAAAGGTTCGTAGCAACGCACGAGACTCTCAGCAAGTGGTTGATTTATTACGATACGATGTCTTGGTAGAGAGTATAGGACTTCACGTTGCAGAAAGGCTCGACACAGTGGTGTGGTTTCACGGCGGCGAATTCACTGAAACATGGTCTTTGAACTTTGAGCGTGACAGTACGTAGACGAGGATGATTATGCATATGCTATGTTCGTACGCCCTGACATTGGACGTAGGTTGAGCTTGTCTCATCGCAGTATAATGGCACTCCCATAAACCTTAGTAACAGCAGCGATGCAAATCTTGCTTGGCTTGGCCCCAGGATCGTTGGCGCGTTGCTCACCATCAGTCCACTACTATCCGATATATATTTTGCTCAAACGCATAGATACTGGACATACAGCACAATGGGTATGCCTCCTTCTACGTCCGGATAACGGAAGCATACACTCAAACTCAAGCGCCAGCACTACTTCTTACAACATACCACTATAAATTGCAAGCCACGATGAACGCGAACTGGCTTCTACGAGACAACCCTATGTAGTAGTCCTATTCTATACTACCGGCTACCGGCTGCTTCTGTCCATGCGAACGAGCATGCACGCCGACCTCGGGAGTCTGGACCGAATGTATCCCGAGTTCGGATCGAGCGGCAGGCAGCTTGGAGAGCGGCTTTTTTTCTGAGAGGGACCACTTTAACGCTGTTTAGACGGGCTTCTGGGATCTGGGTTCCTAAAATTTGTATAAGAAAACCCCCTGACGCCACGAAAGCACTGATACTACGCTAGGCACCCGAGCCGGGGTGAGGAGTGTAGGGATTTTGTTGCATGTATCTATACTGTAGGATATGGAAACTCTAGGACTAGGATAAATAATCACATACCACAACGAGGAGCATATGCGGCAAACGTACCCAGACACTTTATTTAGTTTCATGGTATATACAATAGGTTACCCCAGAATATATACCACAACCAAGGGCTCCATTACCTCCACAGGTGTCTAATCATCACTGCTACTGCTGCTGCTGCTGGTACTCTCATCGCCGCTATTCTCAAGCTTCGCAGGCAACACTCTTTTCATGTTGCCTACGCTGTCCATCCGGTTCGTACTTGGCTGCTGCACCCGAGTGTCTCTGAGCTGGGCTCCCAAGGGTCGATAGAAGCTGCTTGGACGCGCGGTGCGTCGCCGTTCAGCCGCTGCCATGGATACAGATTGAGAGGAGCGTACGGCAGGGGAAGAGCGCGTAGCAGGAGAAAAGCGCACAGCAGGAGAAAAGCGCACGGTAGGAGAAGGCTGTGAGGCTGCTACTCGTGATGATTGTGTTGCAGGGACGACAATTGCTGGGCTCGAGACGTTTCCGTTGACCTCCGTCATTTCGACGTCGCTATTTTGTTCTTGCTCTTTGGTCTCCTCATCTTTGGATTCCTCATCTTTAGTTTCCTCTTCCTCCCGCTTTTCCTCCTCCTGCTCCTCCTCATCGTCCTCATCGTTTGAACTACTATTGGACTCATCACTTTCGGATGGCTGCGGTACAGGCGATTGACTCAAGAAACGCGCTGGCTGTCGCGAAGGCGGGACGGCATCCACACTAGGACGCTGTTGCGTGGAGTCATTTTCAATGATGCCTGACGACGGTGAATAAAATTGCTCGGAGAGCGGCGAGACGCCATCCCTCTCATTAGAATCTTGTTCATTAGTATCGCCCTGAACGACATCTGGCAGTGGTGATCCAGATAATTCGTTGGTGGCCACGTTGTCCTCTTCAGGAATGTTATTGGCCAATCGAGATGGCTCAAATTGGGGAGAAATGTTGTTCTTTTCCTTGGAACCCTGCGTTTCTCGTATCGGAGTGTTGGCAATGCGGCCATCGTGAGCGTTGTCTGGCGATGGCGACTGAGGGGGCTCAACAGGGGCAGAAATGCCGTTCTTGTTACTGGATTCCTGCGAGTCTTGTACCATAGCTCCGGAGTGATGGTGACCGTCTTCCGGCGATGATGACCGACGCGACTCGTCGAGCATTGAGGGCCCGTCTTCACTTTCCAAATCATGTCCATCTCGAAGTGACTTGGCAGGGGTGTTCTCATCAGCGTGCACAAGAGCCTTTATCAAGCTTGCCTTGTTTTTGTTCAGGACTCGCAAGCCGCGCCCCTTCATGTGTGCCTGGAGCTCAGGAATCGTTAGCTTCGAGTAGTTCTGGGGCGTCATCATTTGCCTTGCTTGCGAGGTACTCTTGATGAGAAGTTCTATCATCTCTTCCTTGCTCTTTGTTAGGCCTCGCAAGCCGCGCTTTCTCATTAACGCCTGGAGCGCAGTAGGCGTTAGTTGCGAGTATTCCTTGGGCGTCATCGGTTCACTTGCTTGTGAGGTACTCCTGACGAGAACTTCTACCATTTCTTCCCTGCTCTTTGTTAGGCCTTGCAAGCCGCGCTCTCTCATCAACGCCCGAAGCTCAACGATCTCCAGTTCCAAGAGTTGCTGGGTCATCTGTTCAATACTTTGAGAGGTTTCAGCATAGTGCACCTCAGTGGTGTTGTCCGACGTAGTCATATCTGGGTTGGCCGCTTTCTTTCGGTGCATAGGCGTCGTGGGGTGGACAGGTACATCTGAACGATTTAATTCTTGAGTCTTGTCGTATTTCTTCATCGTCTCCTCAATGCCCCCAGGGAACATTTTGTTGATGGTGTACGCATGCCTCTTCTCGTCTTCTAATGTGAGATCATTCTGCGTGTTGGCTTTCTGGGGGCGTCCGTCTCCTCGCTTGGTCTGCGACGCTGAACGCGCTCCACCGGACGAGGCCGAAGTAACTGTATCGCTTCTGGTTGCGGATTTCCGAGGACGTCCTCTCTTTTTCTTCAACGCTGAAGGTTCGTTGGGCGTGGGGACTGCCATTGAGAACGATTTTCGCGCAGGTTTCTTCAAACGGCCAGGGCTTGTCTCCTCGGCCAAAGCAACTATATCGCCTTCGGGTGCAGATTTCCGAGGGCGTCCTCTCTTTTTCTTCAGCGCTGAAGGTTCGTTGGGCGTGGGGATTGCCATCGAGTACGAGCTTCGCGCAGGTTTCTTCAAGCGGCCTGGGCTTGCCTCCTCGGCCAAAGTGCCAGGTCGCTTGCTATGCTTCTGGGCGATACGAGACGAGGAACTTGTGGCTGCCACGGTACGTTCCCCTGTAGGAGGGGTTATCCTTGAAGCTGGTACAGACGGCCTGCTGAAGGGGTTCGCGGGGCTTTCGGGAATAGCCCGAGATGGTGGCAGACCCAGTTCTGGAGACTCTTCCTTCACTTGCGTACCAAACTCCGGAGCGCCGTTATGAACTCCACGAACAATAACAAGAGAACCGTCTGACTGTGACCTCATTGATCGTCGCCTGTCTTGTGCTGCTGGGCTCTGCCTGAACTCTTCACTCTCATCTTCGCGCCGATTCGACTCGATCGTCCCAATTGGTCTATCGCGAGTGGCGTCAACGTCCGTTAGGCCCTCTAGCTCCGCCTCGATTCGCCTCCTCTTATTCGCTTCCTCGGTGCTATCCACTCTGGCACGCTTGTGATGTTCTGGTCGTAGATTCGTGGTCGGGGGCAGAGAGAAAACGCGGTTGACGAAGCTCGGGATTACTTTGATCACACGATCCTTGGGGTTTTCCACGTCGCTGAAGATTGATCCGACGGTATCGGTAAGGTCAAGATCGCAATCCCAACCATCTTGCAGTTTCTTGATGGTGAAGAACCTACGCGTGGTTAGTGGCTGCGACAGCAGAAATAAACGCGTCTACTCACGCAGCGTATTGGGGTTCCAGATAGTTGTTCTTATATCGCTCTTCGATCTTGCGCCACACATCTTCGAAGGTGTCGTCGAGCGGGATGGGGATGGCGAAGTCGCGCTGCTTAAAAGCAGCCCGCGCCTCTGCTTGGTATGCGCCTTGCGAATTCTCTGCCGTCAGGGCAAGGACCTTGACGGTCAACCGCATTGTTGATGTGAATGCAGAGGGGCCCGCAATGGGTCAGGTCGTGTGGGCGCGTCGCAAAAGACGCGGAGACGCGGAGACGCGGTGGTGGTGCTTGCCCAAAACATTTTTGTGGGGTCGACGCGCAGCTCTCCGCCGGCCCCCGCCACAGCCTTGGCACGTCGTTACAACGCGCGCTGTGCTGTTTCTAAAGAACGCGACAGTCATAGTTCAATTTGATAACAGTCGGTAGAAGAAAGCCTCCGCCGAAGCGGCATCTTATAGTGCTTCTATCCATTGGACACTCACACACGCATACGTTTACGCGCTCATGATACAGCCCCCGCTTGCTGCTCATGTTTACAGTGATCGCAACTTCCCATCGTGCGCGCGCCTGCCTCATTTCACCAGACTGCTTATCTTGGCGCCTGGCTGCTTATTTGATCCAAACACTAAAAGCCAGCAACTGACACGGCAAATCAACCAGCACAACACCTGTTCACGTACCCTCCAACACCGCAACCGCCAGCGTCGCCATGGCGAAGAAACGCAAGGTAGGCGACTCTCGCTCGAATTCCATTTCATCTAACGCTGTGTAAAAGGGCGGGACGCCTCCCACAGAAACGACCCGCAAACGGACGCGTACGGTACAGACGCCTGTTGATATGAACGCAAACAGCCCTCAGGCTCTCCCCACTAGCGAGGACTGGGTTTTTCGGTTGAAAGTTCTGTTCGTCCACTATCTTGGACGACGATGTCCTAAGAGGCGCTGTACAAGGGCTAGTGAAGGTATGTTTTCCCGACGGCGTGCTCGAGGAGTTAGGAGTCGATGTGGTCACGGCCCACATGCACGAACAGGGGGCTTCAAAGGATAACATCGACAAGATGCAGAACATATTTCGATCGCTGATGATCCACCGCATGGCTGGGATGTTGGCTCCGCATTTAGACACCGCGGAGAAGCTGAATGTTGGTGTAAAGGCCGTTATTTCTGCCGCCAAAAGTCTACATGGACAACAACTCGACGACGGAGCTGAAGAAGACGAAGCGGATCAGGTTGCGACGATTATTGAGCATGACGAGACACTACACGACGCCTCTGAAGACGAGACAACTCCACCTCCGAAAAAGAAGAAGATGGAGACGAAAACGAGCACAAAGAAGAACATATCCAAAGCTCGAGCTCTCCCAGCCCCAGATGCCGACGAAGAAGCGATGTCATCCCAATCAGGCACGCAACAGCGCGGAGATGTTGCTCAAAAAGCCTTGGATAGTCGCCATGGCACGATCCAAAAAGATAAAAAGGTCTCCCCAAGCTGGCGTTGGGATATTGACCTGGGAAAACTTGATCCGGTAACCATCCCGAGCATCTTTAAGAGGACAGGAGATCTATTTGCGTATCACGCTCTTCCCATCGTACGACGCGAATTAGGGCTCTCTGCCTCGAGAAAGGAGATCAGGATAAGGATTCAAACCGATGTTACAGAAATGTCAGACGACGGATATCAGAACTGGGTCGAGAGTTTCGCGAAGCTAATTTCGGGGGACATTACCATGCTTGAGCGTGTCAAGACGGATGGAAGTCTAGACAGGAGAGACATTTCTCGTGCTACTCCGGCACCATCTACTGTTCAACGCCGGCCCAAGGTGCCTCTTCAAGTACCCAAACAGAGGGCTGTGGAAACCGTCGAAACTCACGTGGCTGAATCTACAACCAATATCAAACAAGAGGCCGCTAACAGTGGCGGACGAGCACAAGGAGACCTACCCGAGGGCACATCCGATATAACGTGCCCAACAATATCCACCATACAGTCTAGATTCAGAAACCTTTCCACCGAGGAACCACAAGCGGTAAGTTCGTGGACGACGCCTTGGCACTATATGCTGATAACACCGCAGGCGCCCCTATCGCGATCCAGAACGCCTTTATTGGATCTCCTTTGGGGAAAAGGGAAATTACGGCGGGCAACTACCGATATTTCTACAATCTCCCGTCTCGAAAGTCGATCAGTAGTAGAGAGGATTATGAAAAATCTCAACAACCGAGTATCAGTAGCAGTGAGTGTGCGAATTCAATTGAACACATGTGCTCAAGCTGAATAATCACAGAATATTGGTGTCTTGCTATTCAATGGTAAAACTATTTTTCAATCAAAAGAGCAGCTAGCAGAAGAACTCTGGCACATGTTCGGGCGCAAGACAGTTGGAGGCATTTACTCTGGATTAGAGGACCGGCTGACTCCTTGGGCAATTGAAAATCCAATTGGTTTTCCGGAATTGGTTGCCACCTCCCTCTACTTTGCTCATATCATGGCAAATATTACGCCAGTGACGGACTTTCTTGTTTCTCCAGACAAGGCGTTGTCGTTTGAAACAGGCGCTGAGGACAGAGCTTACATTGGAGCGGGCTTAGAACGTCGTGGAATATTAACTCGGGTCAGTCTTGGATGTTGCATTCGAATATGAGCTAACCAACTTAGAAGTCCTTTGGCGGACGATTTTGCAGAGATGTTGTATGGGAAGAGTTGAATAGGATTCTGACTGGCATGAAATTAGACTCAATCGTAAGGCGTGGTCGCTTGGAAAGTTTCCTGCGTCGCCTAGCGTTCGCGCATAGGGATAAATTCCCGGAACTACGATCGTCGCCGTTAGTGAGAAGCTGGGAACGCACAACTGGGCTCCGCTGGTAGGCATTACACGATGTACATGCCCATGTACAAGCTTGCAGACCGCGCGGATTCCGCAATGTTGTCGTGGACGATGGATGTTTATCTTCTTCCGAGGAACTGGGGCTGTTGTATATAAAGGCCATCTATGTGATGCTGCCCCGATAGCCAGAATACAATTCAACTCTGGTTATCTTCTTTTGCATCTGCTGTGATCTCGACATCGCACGCTACGCTCTTCGCCTAAACCTCAATTATCCCTTTCTGTAAGAGACCATCGATCGTTATGCCTTCTTACGCACATAGCATCTTCCCATGTGCTTGTCAGGTCGCCACTGGCACTCAACTTCTAAGTGTCTCACGTACACACACGCCTACTGTCCACCCCGTTCAGATAGAAGAGCTATCCTTATCTTTCCACTCCCTCAGAGAGTGTGAGCATTACAAACCTTAATCCATATATCACATACACCGGCGGGAGCGAAACATTCTCAACCTTGCCTGTTCCCATGATACGTTAACTCCTTTCAAACTACATATGCTTACTGCTGTAAGAGAGATAGTACTTGTCTTGGTAAATTGTAGAATGTATCATTGATTGCGATCTCCTAAACGTGTGGTGCCCTGATCAAGGTTCGGCTTCGAGGTAAGACTGATGCTATCAGAGCTGGCGTCGTAGTATGGATAATATTCATGGCACTGTATCCATGGGAAGACGACGAGCATAGGGCGCATGCTCGAACTGTAGTAGTGATGTAAATAGAAAGTGAATAAGGGTGAGGGGCTAGGCACAACAGAGAAAGGAATGCAGCAGGGTATCGCTTTTGGCGCTGTGGAGTTCTCAAGAGGCAAACATTCAAAGATTGACATATGCTAATGGCTCTTGTCTGCTACCAGAAGAGTATCAGAAACTTGGTATTACAATGCTTGCTTTTCAAGTCTAGAGCTCGTGCCTACAGCGGAGAGTGAACCGTTCGCGCTCTCTAAGTGAATGACTAGCTATTCAGCCAGTCCTTCAATCATTCCCCAGCGTCGTCATCTTCCTTCTTGAGCTTGATCTTCCTCTTCCTCGGAACTTCCTCTTGCTCTTCCTCTTCCTCTTCCTCTTCCTCAGAACTCGGTTCAGGACCCGAAGGCCCGTTGTAAAGAAACCAGTACATTTGCACACATTCCTCGTTGGCCTTTTCATCTCCAGGAAGCTCGATATCCAACTCTCCTGATATCTCAAACTTGGCTTCGGACATTAGAGTGAAGAAGATATCTTCGCTTGGATGACGCTTCTTCGTCGCGATCGCAACTGTGACACCAGGCGAGAGATAGGCGAGTTGGCGTAACGTCTTGACCAGTGAAGGACTGGAAGAATATTTTTTTAGCAACGGCTAGTAGCATAGAGACGTTTCAGGCTTACATTCTGTCCGAGTTATAACAACAATCTGAGGCAAAGATGATATCGAGCTGTTTATAATGCAGTTTGTATCGTTTGAAGAAGTCATCGGGAATATCTTGCTCCCAGTCCAGCTCTTGGAATCGCACTGTGCAATGCTTTCTGATTTTGGTTGTTTTGAGGTTATGTTCTATGAGCTCTCGCGCTTCGGGGACATCGGTGAGGATGACGTCTTGCAGATGTAGGTCTATCCGGGCTAGGGTGACACCGAGCTGCACTATTAGCTATATCCTTGTGTGGTTATAAAGGGTTTTGCTTACTATGCCGCATCCGCTACCTAGTTCTAGTATTTGAGCTCGCCAATTTTTTATTGGATCTCGCATACTGATCTGCTTTTCCCAAGCGTGGTTGAAATAGTCGTCAGTGAATAGGTCTTGTACCCAACACGAGAGGGCTACCCCAGCGTCCCTACAGATGTTAGATCAAGCGCTTGATTGTATCTCTCCAGGTGGGGACGGGGATTATCCACCAAACGTGATGAGCAATGCTCTCTCCAGTCTCCTCGAATATGGACATGATATTTTTGAGGTGTTCAACGCTTTTATCCGGTGTGTGTGCAAACACATTAAAGCGCCTTTGAACCAGTTTTGCAGCCTCTTTTTCGCCTTCTGCAGGACTGAAAGGCGCGCTCCAGGCTGAAACTACGCCGCGGGTGTCTGCTTCTCGCAGTCTCCCAAACACGTCGTATTTGGATTTCGGATCAGTGCCTATCCGGACGATCAAAGGCCCTTTTCCTTTGTAGCTGCTGCTTAGAGGGAGCGTGACAGGGAGGCTCCGCATTCCCTGGGTCCATTGTATGGTCTTCCACACAATAACCTCTTCCGTGGTGGAGGTGCCATCGATGAGCTCAGCAGATAGGGTTAGATCGTGTGGAAGGAACGAGTCGCCTAGGTCGGATGTAATTGTAATTAAGCAGGATATATGTTGTGCGCTTGGTCTTTTTTCGTCCTGGACTATCCGTGGCGTCTTGAGGAAACGTACGTAGCGCATGGCTGACGATGCCGCAATTCCTGGAAATGTGGGTTGGAAAGAGAGAGTGTTGAGGAGCTCCGATAAGGTAAACACGCTAATTAGGTGACAGTCGATTAGGCTCTCATCGGCGTCAGCAGTGAATGACACCCCGCGGGCCGTCGGTGCCAATGGGGCCGCTTTTGCGGCTAGTACGAGTGCTGGTAGGTAGACGTCAATACCCGCACTTCGACCACAGCTCAGCATCCAGCGCCTTGCATCAGCCTTCACACTCCCTCGCTTCTCCACGTCGCAGCGCATTCGCATTCTTGCCTTGGCCAATTCAATGCGCGATCTGGCAGCAGCGCGCCAACGCTGCCACACTCCCCAACCGCCGCGTTAGATCCCACCTCCGGCGCCATGTACCGCCGCGGCGACCCCCGCTGGAACCGCACGCTCCAGAACATCTCCGATACCGTCGAGCATGCAAACGAGTCTGCGCAGGAGGGTCTATACAGTTTCACGCATACCTATGTCAATCCGTGTCTTGGGTCGGTGACGCAGTGTGTCAACGCTTGCACGGCGCCTTGTTTCCCGTCGCATAACGATCGAAGGCGGCACCGCGCGCGGTCGCGTGGGCGCGCGGAGCAGAGCTTCGACTTTTACGACGACTGGGAAGAGGAGGAGGACGACGGGCTGTTGGGCTGGGGCAATGACAATCTGGATAGGTTGTGGGGCGGCACCTCGAGCAACTATGGCACCACGTCTCAGCCTGGGCGGCAGCACGCTATGAGCTATGGGAATCGCAATCGCGATCCGCGATATAACAAGACGAGGAGAAAGAGCGCTGTGCCGCCACACGATGGTGGGCCGGATCCGACCATCATTCCCAGTTCTTCGTACTTCGGCTTTTTGGGTCGGCTACCTTTCAAGATTGGAGGCAAGGTGTTGCGGTACAAGCCCTCTGCAGCCGATCTGACAGAGCATCTTGGACAGTCGAGAAGAAGCTACGAAGAGGTGCGGGATGGGGAAGCACAACCTCTAATCGAGGAAAGCGGAGAAGCAGCGGCAGCGCCGCAGGAGAACGAATGGGGGAAGACACACGGACGCAAGCGGAGCCAGACAAATGCATCCGGTCATACCACCGACTCACTCAGTTCGCGAGGCGACATCTTCCCCAGCGAAGACGAGCTAGACGACGCCGTACCCTTGGACGACGAATTCGCCGTCGCACTCGAGCGCAGAACAACAGGACAATGGCACGACGAGGCTAGCAGCGGTAAAAGCGGCGCGCGCTCCGGCAGCAAGAGCAAAAGACCCGCTGCATCATCACGTATATCCACCACGTCGGCCTCATCGCGCAACACGCAGGACTCTGGGCGAAGAAGCCAGGAACCAAGCATCAAGCGCATACCCTCAGAACCCATCGTGGAGATGCCCACACTATCCGATCTCAAACAAGAAGAGGAGCAGCTACGTCTCGAGGAAGAAGCTGAAGTGGAGCAAAAGCGCCAGGATGCGCAACAGCTGGCTGTCAAGCGAGGTCTGGTCGCAGACCAACATCTCCAGGTTCCTGCGCGGAGGTCACCCTCTCCGCGCTCACCGTCATCTCAGAGTCCCAGTCGGATTGCGACAATGTCATCGCATCCCTCCCATCTACTTTTGCGCACCACGAGCGAACCAGATGGAGATGCGGATCTGGCATTGTCGCCCTTTCCTACCGTCGAATCTCAGACCCGGCCGGACAGTAGCACGTTTCATGTGGATGACAGTGACTACTCGAGTCTAGCACCCACGCCGAATAGGCCGCTGTCACTGAGAGATGAACCGAGAGATGCGCCAGTTCAATCCGACGAGTCGAACTTTGTACCTGCGAGGTTACCGCACTTTGATTCACAGCCTGACTGAGTGTCGAGACACTATTTGATATCAAGATGCTTAATCACAATCTGCCACGGTGCGGGAAGGATGCGAGCTACACTGGACACCAATTTGACTCTCGGCTTGGAAAGTTGGGGGCATGGCGGTGGTCAAATCAATTTATGCGACGTATGGGGAAGAATAGCATTGTCATGGACCTAGGTCAGATGTGAGTGTACGGAGAATAAGCATAGAAGAGTAACGAAGAGCGGCATTCCAGAACGTGGAGTGAACGGCTTGCAGATGAGTGTCTGTTCTGGGAGTACTACAGCGGGCCGAAGCCCACGCTACGTAGAATAACGACCGAAACGCTTGCACGAAGGAGCATACGCATCGCACCGTCTCACAGTCCACCAAACGTGATCTGCTGCTTCGTTAATCCCTGATAAATCTCATCCAAGACATCCCTCTTCCGCTTCTTGTCCACCTGCTTCGCTTCCTGCTCCTGCTCTGCCTCCTCGTCCAATGCAGCATCTTCGTCTGTACGCGGTTTCCACGCCGAGATAGTCCCATCTGCATGCGCTGAGTACAGTTCCACATCATGCGCACGCCAGGCTAGCGCTGCCACCCTGTCCTTGGTGTTACGCTGGGCCTTGGTTTGCACTTCGTGCACATGCTTTTGCTGCTCCGGGCGGCGCAGGCGGCGAAAGAGTTCCCCCTCGAAGAGCTCGTAGCCTAGAATCTCATGTCCGTTAGGATAGAAAAGGATGTCTTTCTCCGGCTGTAGATACTCGATCGGTGGGAGCACGGGGATGCAAGGTGCAAGGCCCGAGTTTCTGACCAAGGGACCGAAGTTGGCAAGTGTGTTGGCGCCCGTGTCGGTATCCCAGACACGAATCCGCTGGTCGTGTCCGCATGTTACTAGATGCCGGCCGTCTTCGGTCCATACGATACCATTTACGGGACCTCGGTGTGCTTTCCCCTGGGAAGAGTTGCGGGTGAACGAGGAAGAAGGCTTGCCCAGGACACCGACTGAGTCTTCCAGATCCAATACTCCCAACTCGCCTATGCTACGGCGGATGTCCCAGAAACGGACACTGCCGTCTGTAGCTCCACTGGCTAGTATGTGTTCGCGGGTAGGGCTCCAAGCTGTGCTGAGAATAGCACCCGCATGTCCCGTGAGCGAGTGGGTGCTCGCGCCAGAGCGTAGATCTACTAGGCGTACGGATTGAGACTGGGTTGCGCAGGCAACGAGGAGATGCGAGGCGATGGGCGAGAGGGCAATGTTGTAGACGACGGCGTCTAGGTCAAAAGACGCGGATGGTGCGAGTGTTTCGCTGGAGTAGATCTTGACCGTGTGGTCATACGACGAGGTGAGGAATGCCAGGCTGTCGAATGGATAGAACGATATCTGCGTGATGCCCAGCTTGTGCTCTTCTGCCGTCTTATAAACGGTAGCAAGCGGTGCAAAGGTGGGGTAGCCTTCGGCAACGGTAGGTTGCGACTCGAGATCCCATATCGCGACCGAGGAGTCGGCGCCGCCGGAGAGCAGGTATCTGCCTTCGAATCGGTCAATCGTGAGCGCGTTCACGCCTGAGACGTGGGCGGGGTGGCGCTCATTTGGGTCGTCTTTGGAAGGTAACCGTTCGCTGAAGTTCACGGAGGAGGGTTGGAGTGCATAGACGAGGCGCGAGGCAGTAGCGCGTTTAACCACATCGTGTGAGATGGTGCCGTATGCGCGGTCGATGAGGTATTGTGCGGTCATAAGCGACTACATGCTTCGGCGCTGTGGTGGTGGAGGTTACAAGTGGCAGTGTAGCCTTAGAGAGCTATGGCCACTAGGTGCTGAAAGAATTGAACGACCTTATATAAGCAGTATGCCTAAGTTTCGACGTACTAGGTAGTGAGATAATTTATATAGCCTTTCTTATAGGACAAAAGTCTAAGTACTATGTGTTATCCTAAGATAGGTAATACAAATGTGCTTATGTAAGGTCGTTCAATTCTTGGTGTGCAAAGATACGTTACGTTCCGCTTTCACTAGGTACTTGTTAGTCTAGTTCGTTTGCCTCACCTGGGCATCTACGTGAGCACGGTGCTCTCTCAACCTGCACATAAGACAATGATGGATAGAGCACTGCGGAAAACGTTCTTGGATCGGCCAAGCGCCAATGCCTCCTCGGAGGATGGAAGCTCCTCCGAAAGGGCGACGCTGAGACGGGCAACGGTCTACGATGCCGTAGCAGGTGACCAACAACGTGCCCAGGTGACGCTCGAATGCACATATACTAACTGATCCAAGGCAAAGTCACGCAAGCGGGTTTTATCAGCGCAAAGACCCACGAGCAGAGGCGTTCGACCCAGCGGTTGCGCCCCGACGAAGTACTTTTCAAGAAATCGAATGCGCCCACGCGATACGAGGAAACAGACTACTATTTCGCCCACCGAGGCCTTCCAGCAAACCAGAAACTGCCGGATGGAGACCTTTTGAGCGCGCTTCATGAGTATGTTTCAAACCTCTATGCCAGATCGGAAGAGAATGGAGCGCCGAAAACGTGGAAGTGCATGGATGAGACGGCGCTGATTGCGTTGGGCATCTTGCTGGAAGAGACGGCAAAAGAGACGCTTGGTGAGACGGGCGACCTTGCTTTGGTTGAAGCTGCGAGGAGTGACGAGGAAAACGCGTTCAAGCATGAAGAAGAGCGCTCTCAAGCGAGAAAAAGGGAGCTCCTGCAACACATGGAGGAACTCTATCAAGACAGTGCTCATTAAATCAAGACGTTGGTGGAAAATGCTTGTCACTAGGGGAAGAGGCTGCATTTTCGCTGTGCAGCTCAGCTCAAACTTGGACTGATGTGGTATGCAGCAGTGGACACTAGAAATCAGGAGTCAGCTGCCAGGCTGTTACCCATCTGATAGCAAATGACTTGATCTTTGGAATGGGGTACTATCCCATGTTTATGTAGACCCAGCGTCGCGACTTCCTCGTCAAGAAGCTGCCGACTTGGCGGCAAACCAAAGGCAGGAGCTAGTTGCTCCTTCCGCGGAACCTTGGAACGATACAGCACACTTTGCTTTTCACCTCTAGAGCCACATAGCTTTCATCTGCTCCATCCATGGTAGGGTCGGGGACTCGTTGCTCAGATGTGCTTCGCTAATCGTACTATAGGCGCCCAAAACCACCGCCAACGCTGCCAAAGTGGCTATCATCCTCGCGTGGTTTCACAAAACAGCCGTCGCGCACAGCATCAAGGACCTCGAGAAGACGCTTCCCCAAGTCGCATCCATCAATGGCATGCAAGTGAAGGACTATCTGCAAGCTCTCCAAGACGACAGCAAGATTCGCGTGGAGAAGATCGGCAGCGGTAACTGGTACTGGAGTTTCCCAATCGACGAGAGGAAGGCCAAGGAGGCCGCGTTCGAGAGGGCACAAGAGGAGAACGATAAGGCAAATGCCGTGGTTGCAGAGCTACAGGCGAAGATTGACGATGCGGGAGCTGCACGTGGCGAGGATGAAGACACACTTGCGGACACAGGTACGAACATATCTGCTTTGTGCAACTACTTAGCTTACCAGGGGAGGCATGGATCGCAAGTCTCTCATCACCAAGCACGCGGACCTCACCAAGGAGCTCGAGAAACTTCGACAAGAGCTCGCGGCTTATAGCGAGCAGGACCCGATCGAGGTGGAGAAGAAGAAAGACGAGGCACAAAAGCTGCGGGCCGAGGTGGAAAAGTACACTGATCAGATCTTCAGCATGGAAGGTTGGTTGAAGGAGCATATAGGTGGAGATCTCGATCAATTGCTTTTCATAAAGC
This sequence comes from Laburnicola sp. R22_1, assembly GCA_014281115.1. Lineage (NCBI taxonomy): Eukaryota > Fungi > Ascomycota > Dothideomycetes > Pleosporales > Didymosphaeriaceae > Laburnicola > Laburnicola sp. R22_1. The sequence goes on from JACONQ010000011.1 coordinate 889,721, forward strand.
GTGAGTACTACGGCGACGAGTTCGATGAAGAGGAGGGCGGCTTGCGTGAGCTATGATCTGTCGATGTGCCAGGATGCTCGACTCGCTGGTGACCAGCATCGTGGCATGTAGGTGTAGAAGAGAGTGGTGCCACCGGTGGTACGTTCGCAGCATTTCCGGGTCGATACTAGTGCGATTTTCGTGGGGCATACTACTACATAGGTGGTCGTGCAACTAGCTTATAAATGAATCATTTCGAATCATTGCATGGTTGCGGTGAAATTCTCCGTGCTCGACTCACTCATGACTGTGGCTGAGGCGGAGGCTGAGGCTCGCTTGGTGGGTTGCGCATGGACCCTATCCGTCAGAATATAATAGGTAATCAACTTTCACAAACGCCCAACGAGCATTTATACGTTCCGAGGCCGCCCAACTGCCGCTGCTCTCTTCAATCACCTTTGCTGGTCCAAATCGACTAAGACGACTTTCTAATCTCTCTTTTGTGCCGTTTTACTGTACTTTTGCTACGCAAAACCGCCAGCCCAAGAGCGCGACGCACTTCGTGAAGAAGGGAATAGCATCCCCTAGCATTATTCGGGGAACATCTCGCAAGGAATCCTCGGTGGATAGTCGGCAGTGTAAAGTTCTTGGCTCCTGTTCTCTGAGTAGTGCTTATCAAGCCAGCCCTTGCGCAAACCGCTTTCGATTACCCCGCATGGACTCTACGACGAGCGCAAACAACTCCGCACCCGGAAGCGCGCCAGAAGGCCCCAATCCTGCCAATCCGGCTCGACGCGGAGGAGGAGGCCGAGGACGGGGACGAGGACGAGGCGCGCATTCTGGCGAATTGGGACATGAACACGAGCAGACAGATGGGAGGGGCCGCGGAAGAGGAGGCAACCAAGGCAATCGTGGACGAGGTCATAATCGGGAGAAGAATGGTAATCGTGGTGGAAAGTCATCGGAGAAGGGCAAGGCGCCTGCGATCAACGTGCCGGAAGAGCAAGGCGCTCCGGCAGGCGTTGTGAAGCCAGCACCAGAAGCAGAGGCGGATGCGGAAGAAGGCGAAGTGTGCTTCATTTGCGCCTCCCCCGTTCAACATACTGCTGTTGTGCCGTGCAATCACCGATCGTGCCACATCTGCTCCTTGCGATTACGAGCGCTATACAAAACGAAGACGTGCGCGCATTGTAGGACCGAATCGGATCATGTAATATATACGGACGACCCAGCGAAGAACTTTGAGGAATTTGCGCCTACAGACTTCTACAAGTCGGATGACGCTCTTGGCATACGTTTCGAGAATATCGAGACATACGATGATACACGGTTGTTGCTTCAATACAACTGCCCGGACGGTGACTGCGACGTCGCTTGCTTGGGTTGGCCAGATTTGCACCGTCACGTCAAGACGGCCCATGGAAAGGTCATGTGGTATGTGCCCTTCCAAGGTTCATTGAGCTCCCTGGTACAGAATGCTAAACTTGCCCAGCGATCTCTGCACGCGGAACAAGAAAGTCTTCACGCACGAACATGAGCTTTTTACGTTTGCCGAACTACGGAAGCATCAGAAATTCGGCGACGATAATCCGGGATCTATTGACCAAAGTGGGTTCAAAGGCCACCCGGAGTGCGGTTTCTGCCACGAGCGATTCTATGGAGACGACGAGTTATACCAACATTGCAGGGATAAGCATGAACGTTGTCACATTTGCGACCGTCAAAATGAAGGTCGGAAGCCGCAGTATTTTCTAAACTACGATGACTTGGAGGTCCACTTTCGAAAAGACCATTTTCTGTGTCCGGACAGAGAATGCTTGGAAAAGAAATTTGTCGTCTTTGACTCGGAGATAGACATCAAGGCACATCAGCTAGAGATGCACCCGAATGGCCTCTCAAAAGACGCACTGCGGGATGCTCGGAGAGTAGATATGTCTGGCTTCCAGCTTCGCTCGCATGAGCGAGAACAAGACGGGGGGCGCCGTGGTCTTCAGAACCGAGATGGTAGAGGAGGCCGTGGTGGCCGAGGAGGGCGCGGGCGAGATCCCAACTCGGAGCCGTTACCTCCTTCGTCTGCCCAACCAATGACCAGGGCGGAACTTGCATACCAAAGGCAAATGGCTCTGTTAAATGCACCATCAGCTTCAGGGGGATCCTTTGGTGGTGAGCTTTCGACTGGACCTACACCCATGGAGGCTTTTGCAGCTCGACCCCAGCCGTCAGCGGCAGAACCACCCACAATGACGGTATCTCGCCCCACGGCAGCCGCCGCACGCAATGTTTCAGACAATGTCTCGAACGGCATTGCCCAATTGACTTTGAATCCACAATCGTCCAGCGCTGTGCCGCAAACACCTCAAGATCAAGCTCGACTGCTACGGCACAATGCGGTCACTGAGCGAGCAGCTAACATGCTGCGCAATGACCAGGCAAAGCTGCAGGAATTCAGATCTAGTATATCCGCATATCGCAACTCAAAACTAACGGCCACTCAGCTTATCGAAGGCTTTTTCGCTCTCTTCGATACCGGCTCCGCCGAATTGGGCAAGCTGATCAAGGAACTTGCAGACATTTTCGAGATACAACAAAAACGCGAAGGCTTGTTGAAGGCATGGAGCGATTGGAAGGCGATCAACGAAGATTATCCATCCCTTCCTGGATCCGCCATGGGTCAGTCTTTAAGTGGTGGACCTTCAGCGCATGGCGGCTCAAGGGTGTTGAAGCTGAAAAGCTCTACGGCGCAGTCGTCACGCTCAGCAGTCAGCAAGCAGGCAAGCTGGAACAACGCAGCGTCGAGCAGCGTGTTCCCTGCGCTACCCGCTGCGTCTTCGAATCGGATAGGCGCGAAGCCGGGACAGACACCTTGGGCAACGTCGTCGGCCTCCACACGTGTCTCGCATATGCCCTCTCGTGCTACATCATCGGTAGCGTTGAACAAGAACACTGGCGACTCGTTCCCTGCGCTGCCTGTTGCACCGAAGCCGACGAGCACCTTCTTCACTCCTGGATATACTGGTGCAGGTGTCCGTAGGGACAATAGCGGACGCAATACCCCAGCCAATGCGTGGGGCTCGGGGGAAAGCATGGGATCAAGCAACGCAGCGCCTGGACCAGCTGCAGAGGAAGCTGGAGGGGCGGGAAAGAAGAAGGGCAACAAAAACAAGAAGCAGACGCTTTTCCACTTTGGGTAGCTGGCAAGCTAATTTATGAGATGCATACACCTATGCATCGGGTGCATGTAGCCGCTAGGGTCCTGCCTGATTCGGCATGCGGCGTCAGCCATGCCGGGAACCGTTTATTCAGGCAATTGACGTGCATGTTGGACGACGCAGATGGCGGGTACGGTGCTGCTTGCGGTGTCACCCTTCATATGGCATGATCTAGATAGCGGAAGGGCATGGCTTGACTTGCAATCAGAACATACAATCGTAACATTTAGTATGTGCCTTTTCTCCGCCTTTGTTGGTGAGCTGGAGTCCCGTATATTCACGCACGCATACACAAACTACAACTAGTAACATACTCACCATGCCATGCCAAACAGCCCATCATCTAGACCCACTCTAGTGACAACCTTCATCGTACACCTACGTAACACCACCTCCACGTGCAGAATCAGCCGTCGCAACATAACAACCCCGCCCCCCAGCCTCCAAAATGGAACAATTGCAACTAATTAACCCCACGCAAAGCGCCACAATTCTTAATAGCCTTCCCCTGAGAATGAAAGCAATAATGTTAGTAGTATTTGATTAAGGTATTGACGTGCGTTCTGTGGACAAGCGAGGAAGCGCTTCAGAAGAAAGAAGGAAGGATTGTTTGGTTGGTTGGGTAGAGTACGGCCTGGTTGTTGATGATGTACATACTACGTAGTTGCGGGAAATGTTTATTAGAGTAGGGTAGTGTTGCTTGAGGGTGAGCGTGGGTTTTGGCAGTACCTGGTTATTGTATCCGTGGGATCGATCGCCGCGGGATTTCTTTTTGTGGTACTTAGGTGTGTATATGTGTACTTATTTAGAGTAGGTCTGTCCTGCGCGATTGATGGTTTGGAGTGGGAAAGAATGGATAAATGCGAGGTAGGCTGCTTCGGGCGGGACTCTGTTCTACTGGTGTTGATGTGTTGTCCTTTGAAATGTATGTATACATGCTTGTTGATGCTAGGTAGTAAGTAGTTCAAACACGTGTACAGTACAAGGACAAAATTCTACGTAGGGTGTTACCTACACCAGAATAAGCAATACAAAAGTTAATTGTAAATAAACTTTAATCAACTACAGGATCCGAGCATAGCGAAAGACTTCATCTATTGGATAAAAGTCCGAGTATCATGTAGACAAGCTATACCGAGGCTAACTGTACTCAAGTTTCTGCCCAGTACGTAGCTGGGTATCAAACCAGGCAGGCAGGATCCCATGGATATCAATGTCCCAAACGCGCCCAACGCCCCGCTATCAAGCTTTTAACCTCAAAAAAAAGCTCCTTTTAAAACACCAACCCAGTTGTGGTCACTGGTGTGGATCCGTCCCTGGCGCGTTTACGGTTTCTCCGACATGGAGTACAGTACTAGAACAACAGTTTGAGTACAACATGTTACCCCAGAATTAGCGATACGAAGGCCAACTATACTCAAACTTATGTCCAGGATCTGTATATGAAGCTTCCCCGCCGCGTTAGCTGGCATCGCTGTCGTCACCTGAGGCGTTATGGGATGCCCTGCGCCTTTTTGCGGAATCTGGTTTACCTTAGCCCGTGTTAGTGCTCATCATGTGCATATTCATCTTGGGTATGCAAAGCCCTGTGGTTATCCTTACGAATGGGGATTTTGATGCCCTGATGAGCAAACGCCTTGCTCAGGGGCGTGCTATCGATGACACCTGGAAACTTCTTAGCCGAGTAGACGTTGAACTGCTCGGAGAAGCACGTAGCCAAGACGGGGGCGCGGCCAAGGTTGAGCTTGCTGTTGTTGGCTGGGTTGCCGACGTCGACAAAGTTCATCTTGAGCCTACATCTGTTAGTATGCTTCCCAAGCAGCTGGTTCGTCCGGGCAACATACCTGAAAGTGCCTTCGGTGCGCACTGATAGGTCTTGGAGAACGAACCAGAAGCCGGGCTTTCCTTCGGTGTCGTTCAACTTGCAAGCGTTCACAGTGGTCTGACCAATCAGATTCCTGGTGAACATGCCGGCTGTAGAGGCTGCAGGAGTCGCTACGGCAATGGTACTGGCCGCATAGGCAGGACTGGGATAGGGATAGTGTTGCGAACTGGCCACGTAGTTGTATCCCGGCACAGTGTTAGGATATCCAGGTGCAGGCGGAGGAGGAACGGGCCGTCCGTAGGGGTCCACGGCAGGCAGAGGATGTGGCATGTACATGGTTGTACGTTCAACAGGTGGCGGCCAAGCGGTCGTGTTGGAGCTGTTAATGGATGTGTTGCTGGTATGCCGCACAAGGTTGACCTCACGATCGGCGTTGGCATCCCAGAGATCCACGGTCAGGACGAAGAAAGTGCCATCCATGTCGGCGGGGTCAATTTCTTTGCGCGTTATCGAATCGTACACGAAAAGGCGGACGCAGGGTGGGGGTGTTATCGGACGGCGGTCCTGTGGTCACATGTTAGGGCACGTGACAACTAGACTCAGGTGCTTGTGCCCTGAAAGGTGCACTCAACCACCAGGTACGGGTGACTAGCGCGGCATGGGTCGCAAAGCCCTTTGGTGGTCCTTCACGAGAGATGAGTCCCCTGCAAAGGATTGGCCCTAGTCACCCGTACCTGCTGGTTGAGTGTAGGGCAGGGTGCAAGCTCACCTTGTCTCCAAAGCCGCACATGCGCGCACGCTGGGGCTGCTGTACTACCGAAAGCCTAGCAATGTTAGCTGAATGCGCTCCAGACGGCCAGCATAGAAGGTACGTACACATAATAATATATGGTGTCCCGGTGCTGCTGTGGAAGCTGGTTCATGGCGGCGGTCGACGGCGTTGGGTGGGTGGGTAGTGGTCGTAGGCGGACAACCGTGGCGCGTCAGCAACGGTGGAGCAACGGTGGTGGGTGGACAGCGGTGGTGGGTGGGCAATGGTGGTGGGTGGGCAGTGGGCAGCGGTGGGTGAAGGTAGGTGGGAGAGGGGAGGTCGCCTGGGGAGAGAGTAGTTTTATAAGGCCAATGTTCCGGCAGTGTGGTAGCCTTGTTACGCTAAATCTGTAGCGCTGCGAGGCGCCGCCCACCGCGCGGAAGTCTCGACTTGATGGGACTCGATGGGACTTGATATGTAGGACGTGGCCCGATTTTCTTGCGCCAGCCTGGATAATTACCCAGCGCAATGGATAGCCTGGCGCTGCTGCCTGTAGCCGTCCCGCTGCAGTAGCGGTGCCGGCAATTCACCGAGCGCCCCAGAGCAACGGTCGCTGGTCTCCCGCTGCTGGTCTCCCGCCGCTTGACCGTCGTTCCGGGTTTCATGGCCTCTAATGGGCGCAAGCATCGCGACGTACTTGTTCTGGCACCATGGCAAATAAAATAACTAGCTAGCTATAGGTTTATACACAACTGGCTCTGCGGCACCTGTTGAATAGATCAGAGATCAAATATGTCATCATCAAGTTCACCGATTTCATTGTCCAGTACCGTTGGTCCACAGCATCTTTGGGCATGTGTCATGCCCAACGTCAACCGTGGTTGAATACCTTAGGCACGTGGCTCTTCGTCGTCTGACAAATGCTACGTCCAATTTTGTCTCACATATTGTCCAAAAAAAAAATTGGGTCCCACCCTGTACACGCGTTGCGACTAATAGGTTAGCAGCTGTGAGTTAGTAAGTCACCTGCGGGGACGATTTTTTTTTTGGGCAAAATGTGACTCATAAGGAGCCGAACCAGAGTTCAACACAACTATACTTCTATCACATATAACTCTATCTTATACTTTGGTAGTAATGGGAGCCGTAGATAACACTAAGGAGTGCTCATAACCACCATTAGTATCCACTTCTCGCCACAGACCCATAGAAACATAACATCCATCACACAGGTAATCACAGAAAACTTTCCAATTGCAACATTCATGTAATCCACCAGGTTCTACAACAGAAAGAGATCCCCAGCGCAATGTAAGAGCGGCTCGCAATGCCGCGCGCCAACGGCCGAGGCTTGTCAGCTAGGGAATACTAGCCCGGATGGAAGAAATTGAAGAGGCATCGAAGCAGGTACAGGACTGAAACCGGAAGTAACAACCTTATTGTTAATCTTTATATACTAAGCCTGTGTGCATATGGTATATGCAGATATCATTTCCTTCCTTCGTCCATGTACGCTTATAGTCAAGTCTAACTTTCAATATTTGTAGATTATAAGACATAACAACAAGCCCCTAGGTTCAATAGCCAAAGTAAGTAAAAAAAAGGGCGCAATTAGAATAAACCATAATGGGGAGCCGAACTATCACGCTGATTGTAAATGGCCGATCATAATCACAGCTAGATTTTTCATTACTATAGTATACTTACAGGACACAGCTTTACCCATTACATCCCCTAGTATATAGCCCATAACTTAGTGTAGGAATTATATGCCCTTGTGTCGACTCCTAGCGGCGAGAAGGGACGAATCATCTCAAGAAATACACTTTGAATTCGAGAATAATTTACGCGTCTCCTTAGTTTTACTATGCGGTTGAACCCGATTTCAAATGGCCCAGATTTATCCTGCGGTTGTTGGGAAACAATCGCCTGAAGATAGCGTATCTCTTAACAACCGTACCACGCTGGTGAATAACATGGAAACCTGATAAATAGAGTCTGAAGATGTAGCTCCTTCTATCTCCTCAAACAGTTTCTCTCAAAAGTATTCACGCTCACACCCACCCTTACAATGGCAGGAAGCTCCATGCCAGATTTGCAAAGTTTATAATAAATATGCAAGCAAGACAACACACTGCTTCTATCTCAAAGCATAACAAGGACATCCAAAGTCAACCTCGACACACCATACAAACATGTCCGCCATGCACCAATCAAAAACAACGCACTCAAGGTCCCAAACGTGCTCGCTAAGCGCGGCTTAAAATTCCAAACTAGGCCGTAGAGAAGTCGTAGGCGATGGGAAGACCTCCAAGGAGACGTTTAAATTCCTCCCAGCGCACAGCTGTGATATTAACTACCGCGATAAAGGCAGCGCCAGCGTCCGCTCCATACCGTTCATATGGTGTAATGTGCGCAATCACGATATCATTGCGTGGTGTCTCGAGCATGGAGCGAGCGTACGGCTACGTCCACGATGGTCCCGGTCTTGTGCATGGCTCTGGAATTCAAGGAAGATGGATTGTTGTATTATGATACTAACGTGAGCGAGAAAAAAAGTACCAAAGCACTGTTGGGATAACTTCTTTAGTGCAGTATACAACTTTGTTTTTCCACAATTGCTGGTCTATAACAACATCAGGTATAACCACTTAACATCATATCCAAAATACAATACAATTCCATAATGGCGTCTTATACATGCACATGTGTATGTAGATCGCTTGCTTACTCGCCTACCGTCTTGCCATCATCGCACATTATCCACCACACAAAATCGCCCCTCTATTATTTCACACACACACAAATATCAATCCCCTCTTAAGCATAAGGTTGCGCGATATGCCATCGATCGATTGCTGAATATCAATTCCCACCTTCAGACGAGGTTGCTATTTTGATCGCTAGAGAGATCAGCGTGCAGAGGCGTTGCGGCACAACACAAGGTTCCCCGAAGCGAGAAAATTGCCGAATACGAAGAGATAGATATCGGAGAGCCTCCACATACGTACTTATCGATGAATGTAGGTCGAAGTCCTGAAGCAAGAACCCCCCTTGCCATGTACCATGGTAGGTACGCTAACCACACCACGTCACTCACCGCACCGCACAGTATCCCCACTCCCCAACCACGCTAACTAACATGTCGCCTTGTCAGGTTTCCTCGCGGCCGCGGGGCAACGCCGTCCAGTGCGGGTGCCCGCATCGCCCATGCGATTCCCCACTGTGCTCCCGTTTCACCTAGCGTGGGATCTGAAGAATTCCCATGACCCCTCGATTAGGCGCGGAGAAGCCCAACCCAGACCGCCTCAGACCGTCGACTCGCATGCAAAGCTCCACACACAGCGCAACATGGAACACGCCCCATGCATGCTAGCATAGTCGCCTTCACGAGATACTCTCCCATACATGCCCGCAGTCTACTTACGAAATAGGTATGCCCGGGCAATGCTATGTCGCGTGCCGTCACATGCCTTCTAATCACACATAAATACACACACCGTCAAGGCATTCTAATAAAGTCTTCTGTGAATCGGTGTCCAAACGGGCCTGGGCCAGGTCATCATAGACTCCGAGCCACAGTGGGTCGACCCAGCGCCCTGCCCTCGTCGCACACGACACTGACACCGGTGCCGACCCGACGGCCCCAGACCCAGCAGCTGGTGCTGTGACCATGGCAATTGTGCTTGCGTCGGGCCGGAGCCCAGCGTGGCAGCGCCCCTGTGGAAGGCAGAAGCTACACAGTAGTTTACCAAGGTTGTGGGAGGTAGCCGATCGGCGAGCGCACGACACCGTCAACACGCCAGCCGGTCGATACGACATCCACCAGATCGTCGAGACCCGATACATACTGCTGAGAAAAGCTTGGAGGTGTGCCACCGTCCATCTGGTTCGTGTCCGGAGAAACAGCACAGTACAGTGCAGTACATGCCTCCAGCTCCAGGGCTCGGCTGGGCTGGCATCACATGATACCGCATGCTAAGCTCTCGACCTTTTCCCCATGCGCCTTTTGCCACGTCGCTGCTAGGTTGATATCGCGAAAGGCTATCACATTTTGTGACGGAAAAAGACTTTCACCAAGGCCCACATGGTGCAGCATCACATCGAGGTCGGTAAAACCCAAGTCAAGTTGACCTGAATCCTGTCACATCGAGCTGTAAGAATTTGTGGCGTAATTTTTCACTAAGCCAATTACGAGTAGAGCATAGAGGCCACGGCGTCCAGAGCCTCCAACGCCGCAACTCCAGAATATACTCATAATGAAGAGAATTGCATGCCCGGGCAGGGAGACCGATCTTGCATCCCGAAATGCAGTCGCATCACCAGACGTTGAAGAACCGAGGCCAAAACCGAAGGAGCAGAAACCTGTGGCAAGTGTGCGATTATTATTACCTTACGCACACATCCTCGCTCAAACCACTGCCGCGCAATGATAAATTACAAAGTGAGGAATTAAAAATCCGCAATGCAAGGAAGGACTGAGGGAGGGAAATACTAATAGAAGGGGCAAAACCATAGCTCGTAAAGCACTGGTACCATTTCGTCGTCTCTTGTCCTCCTAATTCGTTCCCTCGTAATCATTATTTCATCGAATTCTTCTCGACGGGTGAAAATAGAGCAGCAACCTGCCCGGCAAATTGAAGCCAACACATGAATGAGACCATGACACTGCTGCTATCTTCGAGTACACAACGACGAAGAGTGGTCGTGTAATTTTGCCTCTGGAGAGCCCACAAGCATAATGCCACGGTGCGAATGCGGTTGCGGTTTAGTAAGGTCGCATGGGACCCCCAATATGCGGCTGCATCATGGCTGTAGAGCCAGGCTCACGGAACATCTGGAGCAGGCGCTCTCCAACACCAGGCTCGAGCTCTGTTCCATCCCTCGCAATCTTGACTTCGCGGTTGGCGTTCCAAGGGTTGCGAAGCCCGCGTGTGCGGTAAAACGGCAAACGGTTCGTCGACATCCACTCGATCCTGAACGGTTTTCCCCAACTCTGAGCAACAGCTGGGGCTTCCCCATCCGGCTGCGTATCTTCTCTGTCTTGCTGATCCTCTTCTCCTTCCGATTCAGTTAGTTCAGCCTCCCAAAATATCGTGCCTCGCGCCGAATCATCTATGATTCTTCCCTTCGGCGCGAATTCGGTCGCAGGTGTGGGGATAGACTTTGGAACATCGGCGGCTTCAAGTATGTTCTCGGGCCTGGGCACTGAGCCCACTAGCTGACCGTCGTCTTCGAGGATGCGGGAGGCCATGCGGGCATAGCCGAAGTATTCGCCCGACTTGTTCGCAGAGAAAATCAAGTACACATTATCAGCAGTCTAGACTGATCAATAAGAGCGAATGGCTTGCGCTACTCTTCAAGTCTCACCTCAAATGCTTTGTTCAATGTTTCCTCGTTGTGTGACTGTGTTGCCCAGATCCCGTTCCGGACACTGAGTTCAAGATCCTGCAGCGTCAGGCTCTTGACAATGAAATACTTGTCCGAAGCATTGGAGGAGGCCCTTGCTTCTTCGGCGCTCTTGTGAGTCGCAACCTCGGCGTCTACCTGCCCTCCCTCACTATCAACTTCACGAGGTGACATTGGAGGAGACATGCTCGCGGCCTGTGTGCCTACCATGGCCGATGGCCCCGTAGGTACACCGGGCGCTGGTGCTGAACTACGACGAAGCCGGCACACCAATCTGACGCCGTTGAAGCGGGAATCATGGAACCGATGCATCGCTGCAGTGCAAGAGGTCTCCGTGCGATAGTTCACGAAAGCGCAGTTGCTTTTCGAGATGAGAAACAGACTCTCGATGTCCTTGGTAGCATCTCGTGAGAAATGATCCTTAAGAGATACCACGGTCGTGCCCGGGGGTAGATTTCCCACCCAAAGCGCATGGCCTGATTGTTTGGGTTTTCGGGGAGGCCCACGGGGAATGGAGCTGACGGGCCCTGAGCGCGCCATGCCTGTGAATGGATGAGTTAGAACTCCTTCTGAAAAATCCAGTAGCGGGTCGCATTGCTCACCTGCAGGTTGCATAAACTGTCCGCCATAAATTGATCCCATTGACCCTGGGTCACCCTGTATCGCTGCAGGGCTCATTCTATGCCCATGAGAGAACATACCGTCCTGCTGGGACATTTCCATACCCTGGTCAGGCAGAGGAGCATGTGAGGAAGTAAGACTGGGTCTCCTACCGTACATTGCCTGACCAGGCGCATTCTGTCCTGCGTAGCCTGGAGCGAATGACGCTTGCCCCGCGTATGGCGCAGGATAGTACATATACGGAGAAGGCTGGGAGAAGTTTTGATACGGGCCTTGTATCGAACCGGGTGTCGGCCCACGCTGTTGACCAGTAGGAAAGGCGGCGTAATTCGTCAGGCCTGAAGCTTGTGTAGGTCCATAGTTTTGTTGGAATTGACCTGCACCAAAGCCAGGACCATAAGCCGACTGAACTGGAAGCGCACTGGAAGCCGTACCATGCACTTGTAGATTCTGTTGAAGTTGGTAGACGAAAGCGGATGTCGATGCGCCGGAAAGTTGCCGTTGGGCATGTTGCTGCTGCGCCCCATCAACGGAGGCGTAATCAGGGAGTGCGCCCGTCATCGCGCCCATATTGAGAGTCGTCGCACCATGGTCTTGCTGCGGGTAGTGCGGGCTTGTTGCGTGTGCAGGCGAACGAGGGTCGGGGCGGAGTTGCGACTGTGGGATCGAGCTCAGTTGGGAGTAGAATGGCGTGTTGCTGCTGGGGGGCTTCAGGCTCGAGGAGGATTGAGGTGGGTGTACTTGGTGGTCTCCATGCGCGAGACTGGCTATTGTGATATCCACCTGCGGACCGGACCCAGATGGTATGTCGCCCATCGGTTCCTCAATAACGACTGGAAGAGCTACCCACTGTTGTACCCAAACGAAGGCCATGTCAGTCCATATTTGATCAAGAAAAGCGAATGACAAACGAAAGCAAGTTTCGAGTAACTTCGATGCGATTGCATTAATGAAACACACAACGTACCTAGACCTATAACAAAGCAATTGATGATGGGAGTGGCTAGCCGGAATGGCTGACAACCGAAGGAGGAAGGCTGTGGGAGACGGGCTTCGCAAGGAGTATACCAATGGGATAAAAAGATCCGAGTGGAAGAGTGTAAAAAATGAAGCGAACCCCAGGTGACAATGGGGGAAGATGAACAACAACGGACGAGGTACCGCCAGGATAAGAAGGCTCGCTTGGAGCGGAACGAATACGATGGTCGAAAGTGCGTGGCCACTCAGATGGCAAAGGTAGTTTTCGACACCTTATGAGGTTGGGGGACGCAACGACACTGATGATGAGAAGGGAAAAGCGTGAACGTGGGTCGTACCTTAGAGGCCGGAAGGGCGAAGAAGCTGGAGGAGGGTTCGCTAGGCGGCCCAATATGAGTGGGAATGCCGCACGAGGCTTGACAAGCCTGCTGCTTCAATTGCCTCTCGGTGGAGTGGCTCTCTGGGGTCTGATTGGATCCGGGACCACGAGGTTGTGGCTGTTGGAATGGCTGCGGAGCGACAGGGGCCGAACCGGTGTTCTGGAGGCGAATTGATCCTCAAAGCAGTGAACAGGGCGAAATGGGGGCTGACATGTGAACGCGATGAAGACAGATGGCATTGTTTCGGGTGAGGGCGCGGTAGGAGTGTGGCGAGTAGGCGACTTCCTAGACTGCCTCTGGACCGATGGCTGATCCTGGACCACTTCTGCACAGCTTAGCGGACCCGTTGCTCTAAATCTACCCTGCAGAAGTGCTAAACTAATGGGTATGTGCCAAGTTGACAAAGCGTCTATAGTCAAGAAGCTTCAAGAATTTGCAGAAGTGCTGTGGCATGAAACGATGCAAAGTTGGCCAGCAAGGCAGAACCCTTTTACGCCCTCAGGGGTGTTGGCTTATCTTTTTGCAATTGGTTACAAGGCGTGAAGTAGTCTCATGGGCCGCTCCGAAGGAGTCCCTGATGCGGCCAGGACGGCCAATGAACATGATTACAGTGCTGGCGGAGAAGGATACGAAGAGCACAGACTCATCCAAGAGCAGTTCCACCGTGGATCAGCGCGCCGCGTGGCTCGTTATGCCACAATGACGAGACAGGCGTGGACGGAGCTAGACGAGCCTAGACGAAGGGTGAGGGACCAGTGCGAGTGGCGAGTGCCGTCACGAAAGCCCAAGTGCCGACCCGCGCTACATGTCCTAGCCGGTGCAATGTACATGCCAAACACCACGGCCTCATTGGCCCAAAGCGTGTCAGAGTCCATAACAATCAATAGGCACTCGGCACTGGCTCGGCGGGCCCATAGACGGCACGACGTCCGACCGTTTCGCATGCTGTTGTGGGCGGGACTGTTGTGGCCGCAAGCAGGACGCACTGCCAGACCCTTGCCACCAGTCCGGCCTGGCCGCCGGCTCGTCAGGACGACGTTCATCCTTCTGACCGGGATCGACAACACAGCCACGACTGTTGCCAGCAGATGCGGTACCGACACGGACGAAACGCATGCCAGGCGACGAGACTGCTGCCGGCTGGCGATTCTGTGAGACAGCGGAACAGTGCCAGAGGACGACGGTTTGACAAGCGAGAGACACGCCGTCAGGCTTCCGCACGGCAATACGACGGGAAGCATGGACGCCGGATTGTCCATGTGCCGCTATGGGAATGCCCATGGGTTTTGAAAAACCGGTCGTCGAGTGTGGGTGCTTTTTCCGCCGACAGGGGCCGCGCCAAGTGTCGAACCCTCCACGCGCCACTTGGAAAAAATGCCTCTGACGTCAAGTGTGGCGTCAGGGTCCAACGACAAGCTTGCGCTGACAGCCAGATTGGTTTGAGACGCCGACGCTGTCGCAATAATTCGCAGTCTCGTAGTGCGAATCGCTCTCTGTGAGAGTCGCCTGCCGATGTCTGTCCCTTGGATCGTACGATTATGGGAGAGGGAAGGTAACATGGTCATCCGCCCGCACCGCCGCATGACGGGAAGAAAGTTCAAGAGACGACTCTGGGCCTAGACAACATCTCTCCTCGTCATGCCTTTGCCACCTAGCATCTCACGCAACCATCCCGCTAAAGGCGCTGGCCGGGCCCTGATGGCCTTTTCCCCTGGCGATCCTATAAATCCCCGCCACCTACAAGCGTTCTAGATCTGGACCGTTTTTGATTCCGCGTTTAGCACAGCCTGTCATGGGAGGCCTTGTCATGTAGGTCGCTCGTGTAACGTCCGAGCACAAGCAAGACATGCTGCTTATTAGGCGTCTCCGAGCCGCCTTCCATGTCATTCCGTCGTCTAGACGACATCACCCTACTTCCAATACACTCGTAGAACTCTGAAACACCGCCTTCTCGCTTAACGCGTTGGTAATTGGCAAACGATTCCGGGCAGCCCAACTTCCGACTTGCTCCAACAAACTTGACGGGTCTTGGTTTTCTCAACCCCCCATGGTCTTGTGACGGATGAGAAAATCCAATATTTTCCCCTGGCAAGCTGCTGTCTTCTCGCTCCACTAGGACCCTGCTTCGCATGCACTGAGTATATCATCTCGGCATGGCCGAGATCAACAGAAAACGTGCAGCATTCCCTAAGATGACCGGAAAGCTAGCTGGGACACGCTCGAGGCGCTCATTTCGTGACGTGTTCGGAAAGAAAGCCATCGATATAAGCAAAATATCCAGGCTCTGCGACGGAATCGTTGTGCGTACCGTTCGGCAGCTCCCGCCAAATCTTTGATTTTGAGCGACATATTTGAAATAGTTTGCTCATGTGTGAGGGGCTGGAGATATCAGTACTTGAATGGTGCCTGTAAGGTCAACACCTACGGAACGATCTCGTCTTGGAGGCCACTCAAGAATAGTATAGGCACGTTTGTGATCTGCGGGAGCATTTCATCACTCGGCCAGACCTGATGGCAGAAAATCGCCAGATACTTGGCGGGTGGTAGGGCCCTAAACTTGTCAATCCGTCGTCTGAGACTTCGGCGAGGGTATACTCACGAAGGAATCATCTTGCGCATTGAGGTGAAAGTATTTTCCAGAATTATCCCCGCAATGTCACCGTTCTTCTGGTTCTTGGCAGCCAGACCAATGGAGACTGCACCTCCCAAGCTCTGTCCATACAGTACTATGCGTGTGCTCCGAAGCTCGTGCCTGTTTCTGATATAATCCAGCCCTGTCTGCGCGTCGATGTTTATGCCCTTTTCGTTCGGTGTTCCTGTCGAAAGCCCATAGCCACGGTATTGCAACATGAATACGTTACAACCCAGCTCCTCTGCCAGCACTTTGGCTATAGGCAACCGGTATCCGATGTTACCAGCGTTGCCATGGAACATCAGCAGCGTCACATTGCGTGCATGTGCTCTGTTCGCGCGGATATAAAAGACGCTTAGCGATTCTCCATCGGGTGTGGGAATGAAGAGTTCTTCGAAGTCCGGTATGCCAAACTGTGCAGGTCGAGGGACATTGGTGCGCGCGTCGGGAGGGAAGTTCCTTGCGTATATGATCTCGCTGGCAATGTTAGAACGAGTAGAGCTAGTTGTACAAGAGCAACATACTTTTGCTTAAAATAGAGAAGTCCACTGAGCAACGCAGCGACACCAGAAGATGCTATCAAGGGAATGCGAAGGTAGGAGAGGAAAGACTCAAGAGCGGCGCCCATGCTGTGCTGGCGGCGGCGACGCACTGGTAGGCGGCTGGCCGAGCGACGGATCGTTCAAATGGGATAGGGGCAAAGGTTGGTTGCAAGTGAGCGCGAGCCGAGGTAGAAGAATAGGAATCTCGACTGCTGCGCACGAAGTAAAGAGTGCACATGGGCTGGATCGAGTTCGATACAGTCGCCAAGCTGGGGAAGGTACGGCGGGCTCTAAGAACTAGTTGTGCAGGCGCGGCTGGAGCGCGTCTTCGCAAGCACTACGCTCAGGAACCATGTGTTGCCCTAGGATAGGTAAATCACAAGACTCATAGGACAAAAGTCTAAGTACTATGTATTGCCCTAGGATAGGTAATACAAAGGTTAACTATAATCGAACTTTTTAGCTGAAGGCCTCACGAATTGTTGCATCGCGCGGTGCCCAGTCGCAGGGGCGCCAGGGCGCCGGGGATGGATTGGTCACGTGATGAAGCTTGGACCACATACAGTTGACCGACGCAGCTGTGGCTGCCTCTCCAATCTTCGTTGTCGCACCCGTCACCCACCGAACACCTCTACAGCTCAAAATCATATCAACGCATTTTCCACGCCCTAAAATTCCCTCCGGCTCAACGAACATCACGATGGTTACGGGCATGCTGGGAGAAGGTAAAACCGCCGATAGTCCATACTAGCTCGAAGCTCGCTCGTAGCTCACTCGTTGTAGATGGCATCCACGTCGACATGAACCACCTGAAGAAGGGCGAGGTCAAGTAGGATACCCACATGTTGCAAATCCGCACGCTTGCTAATTGACCCTCGCAGCCTCGGCACGTCCATGTTCGTTAATTCGCCGCCCTTGCCGCCTACGACATCTAACCGTGAGCAGCATGGCAATCAATTTCAAAGACGGTGTTATACTAGGCGCGGATAGCAGAACGACCACGGGTGCATACATCGCGAACCGAGTCACAGACAAGCTCACACAAGTACATGACACAATATGGTGCTGTCGTTCGGGTTCAGCGGCAGACACACAGGCCGTCGCAGACATTGTTCACTACCACCTCGGCATGTACGGCATCACAAATGACGAGGCTCCGACTACCCAGACGGCGGCCGCCATATTCCAGGAGTTGTGCTATGCGAACAAGGACTCGCTCTCGTAGGTCTCAGGCATATGTATATATGCATCAGCGGGGCTAACATGGGCATAGTGCCGGTATGATCATTGCTGGATACGACCATAGGCACGGCGGACAGGTGTACTCAATACCTCTCGGCGGCTCTCTACACAAGCAGTCGTATGCAATCGGCGGCTCGGGGTCAACTTATATCTACGGATACTGCGACGCAAACTGGCAAGAGAATATGACGGAGGCTGAGGGAGTCAAGTTCGTCAAGGGTGCGCTTTCGGAAGCTATCAAGTGGGATGGCAGCTCTGGTGGGGTCATCCGCATGGTGGTGTTGACTGCGCGGGGCGCGCAACGGCACCTGTACTTGCCCGACCAGCAGTACAGAGGGCCAGGCCCCCAGTAGAGGGAGAGTGATGGTAGAAACGGCTGCAGGGTAATCGGTATTGCGGGTGCGGCGCGGACCTTGACGTCGTCGGCATGTTGCCGACTGCGGGCTACGGATGCCAGTGTCGGCGGGGTGTCAAGAAGCCCGCCGTAGCACATCCGTTGGAGAGCGTCATGTACGTAGTCCTCTTCTTTGCTACCTACACAGGTATCGGTACCCGTAGCCAAGAGATTCCGCAGCCAAGCAGAACGCAAATACAACCAATGAGATGCACGCCTGGGCCCATACCGTCAGCGCCTTCACATGGGGGCGTCAAGCAAGCGAAATCGCGTAGCAGGACATGAAACTCCAGCTGCATAATGAGCGAATGCATGCCTGTCCCGTGTTGTATTTCCTACAGAGGTAGAGAAGCCAGAGCGTCGGACCGCGGCCTATCTGTCGACGCAGCGCTCGGCACCGGGCAAGGGAAGCCAGCCTGCGCGCGCGGCGCCATTTTATAACGACTAAGCCCACCTCCCCACGGGCCCTCAAACATCCACATCCTCGTCGCTCAACACCATCACCGCCCTGCCCGCCTTCATTCTGCTCTCCCTGCCCCCCTGCGTTGCGCCGTCCAATTGATTTTGGCTACGGCGAGCTGGACTCGAGGCATGCTCACCGTCTGCCGCTACTGAGCCGAACCTAGGGGCCTCCAAGCATCCGCAGGGCTCTTATCGCAGAGGCACGCCTGTCACTCGACTCGACACACTGCCGCCCGGCTCTGCACCCGAGCAGACTCACGCTCCTTCACCCCGACCCCGTGCTATTCCCATACCCGTCCTCTCTCCGCGTCACCTCCGCTGGAGTTCGCCCGCGTCCCTGTAGCCGATATCAACCGCAGCCGACACGCCTTGCGCAAGCGCACATCTGTGCATTTCTTCGCGCGCCTGCCACAAAGCAACATTTGCTCTATCGGATATTCGATACCCAATAGCACGCCGACTATCGCGGAATGGGATCGATCGTGGTCACCGAATTTGGTGGCAACCACTTTCACAGCATGTTTGGCGGCAGCCACCAGCAGACGCAAGAGTCGCCCGCGGTGAGCCACACGCCGGTACGTCCCTCACCGCAGGCGAGCGCGAACCCGCCAGTGCGTGTGATACCCTCTACAGACGTGCCCATGGTCGACTCGGGGGCACCACCCGGTAGCTCGACGCCGACATTGCGGCAGCAGACAACATCTGAAGAGAGCGCTGTGTCACAACAATCAGTACAACCACCGCCAAGTCCGCGTTTCGGACCCCAGCAGCAAATACCTACAGCCGGAGAATTTGCGTTTGCGAACACTCGGCCGGTGCCTGAATCAGTATCATCCTCAGCTCAGCCGTCGCCAGCAGCTTCGTTGCGCTCTCCGCAGGACGCATCGACAGCATCTCCACGACGCATCAAGGTCAAGAGTTTGTCTCACATTCAGACCTTTGCTACGGACGAATCCAGCCCCTTCTCCCAAACTCGCTCTTTGTCACGCCGGCAACGGAGAGACCCGAGCGACGCAGGACCGCAGTATGAGATCAGCGATATGCCAGTGGCAGACATCATCGAGATGGTGGCTGGTCTACTCACCAAGATAACGACCACAAACGACCGGCAGCATGAGCACCTGCACCGTCAGATTCCACCGCCCGAGGGGGCGTCCGGTCTCAGCCAACAGACCACCAGTGTCCTTGCTTTCCACGGAAAGAATGTGCCCAGTATTTCCATTCTCAGTTATCTCAGCCGTATCCACAAATACTGTCCTACTACTTACGAAGTTTTTCTCAGCCTTCTGGTCTATTTCGACAGAATGACCGAAAAGGTGAATGCAGGCCCCATGCTCAGTCTACGGCAAGCGAACCAACAGTCGCTTGACCGTGCCGGAAATGAGGCCGATTCTTCTAACTCGTCTACAACCTTGGTCAATGCTCAGGACCTTTCGTGCCCCTCTGTACAAGCAGAGACTCCTCCTCCATCTGGTTCCTTGGGTAAACCTGCAGAAGCACCTATCCGAGATTCTCAGCCACCTTCTCCGCCTCACCAGGATCTAGATTCCGACCCGTATAACTTGTCGCACTTTTTCGTAGTGGACAGCTTTAACATCCATCGTCTTGTCATTGCTGGTGTTACTTGTGCAAGCAAGTTCTTCTCAGACGTATTTTATACAAATTCAAGATACGCAAAGGTGAGATCCCACAATCAATTATGTGGAACCCAAATTAAACCATGCAGGTTGGCGGCCTTCCTTTGGTGGAGCTGAACCATCTGGAATTGCAATTTCTTCTTTTGAACGACTTCCGGCTTGCAGTTCCCTTGGAAGAGATGGAAGCATATGGCACAATGCTGGTTGAATTCTATGCACGCGAAGTTGCTGAGCAACACGACCGACAGGCGGGGAGAGCGTAATTAGAAACACTGATTTCACAACAGAGGAAACCCAGCAGAGGCGTATGCGTGAAGGCGGGAGCCCCACCAGTGACGTGCCGAGTTTGAACTCGAGAGCATGGATCGATCTACGCTTGATACTGTTACGGGGCAGGGGCTGGGTAATGAAGCATTACGAGCTCGGTAGTCCTACATCATGATTTTTGAACTTTTTTTCTTCATTTGGGGGAGGTCGTTTTCTCGTCTTAAAGCGAGATAGATAGATATCCTTCCCAACGTCAGCGGTCACCTCCTTAAGTTTCCTTGACTATGTTCGGTTCTCTTTCTGAGCAGCTACATCCACTCGTTACTTGACGCAGGTGGCGTGTGGATGCGGTGCGTGTGATCTGGAGGGGCGGGTGCGCATGAGCGGCTTTTACAGCGCTCGCTTTACGATTATGCTTTTTATGACTTGGCGAGTCTTTCTGTTACGGAACTTCGTGCTTAGGTATGGGTTATTAGAGGTGTAGCAACGGAGTACTTCTTTTGGGCGATAATGGAAATTTGATTTTACGTCTTGGCCTGCTTCTACTTGACGTGGCATTCATTGTGTCAGATAGGTTTGAACTTTTGGTGCAATCAGATCGCAAATAATCAGCAATGAGCCATAGCTTCTGGATGAACGGTGACAGATGAACCGGAGGGGCTCCTCGGGACACTAGACGATCTAGATCTCTTAGATTATAATGGGGCCAGTTCTCCCTCCTTAGATAATCCAGGGGTAGCTTACGCCGCTGCGCTTTGGCCCTTTACGACCCCCAAAATGCCCAGAGGAGGATTACGGGACTAGAACGATTAAGGGTCCAGTCCCTGTCCTTTTACAAGTTAGTCTCGTCCGAAGTCGATATGATTTCATAATCCCCAGTGTAGGATGTACCCGGTATCCGTGCCTCCCCCTGTGGCATCCTTTCTCTTCTCGGCGCGTTAGTTTCTCATTTCTTTTCTTTCCTCTTCTTTTCTTTCCTTCCCTTTCCCTTTTTCCTCCTTGACGTGCCTGTCGCTCGCTGTATGTTGTTGCTCTATTATTTTCTTTCTTAGTGTTTTTTTCTGTTTGGTTTAGTTCCGTTTCGTGTCGTTTCGTACCGTACTTAGTACCTTAGGTACCCCCCGTTCTCGTCGGACGAGGATCCCCGCCGACGGTACGTACGTACGTACCATGACGAATCGGTCCTTCTTCTCGCCGGGGACCATCTTCCAATGCGTAGTCGTAGCCGTGCTGGGATACATACTCGCTGGCGCGCCTCTGGTGTCCATGATAACCGGGCACAATAACAAGAAGAGACCGCGGTATGGGGCGCTGCCGGAGCTGAGCAGAGAAAAGGTGGAGAGTTTGATTGTTCCGGAGGGGAATTTGAGCTGTGGCGGGCATGCGTTTGGGGGGGTGCATGTGGTGAGTCGGGAGCCGTTGGTGGTGTATATTGAGGGGTTTTTGGGGGCCGAGGAGGCGCAGCATGTTGTTGGGTTGAGGTGAGTTTTGGTGTGTTGTTTTTGGGTCTGGTGGGGGTGGGTGGATTGCTTGCTGGCTTGCTTGCTTGCATGCATTTTGTATGTTGCGCTTGAATGCATACCTTGCCCGTGTGCATGATGTGTATTCATGCCATGGCCATGCATGTCTGGAACGCACCCGATCGATCCCCATCTCCATACATACCCACCTTCCATCTCGTACGAATCTATAGTAACCACCCTCCAAGCGAACCGCACTTCACCCCCTCCACAGTCTGGACATCCAACACCGAACGCCTCGATCCCACCGTCCGCCTCTCGCAGAAAGCGCCCGTCCCGCGCTCCCCCACCGTCCGCTGCATCGAAGAGCGCGCCCGCGCGTTCCAGGGCTGGCGGCCCTACGTCTTCGTCGAGAAGCTTTGGGCGCAAAAGTACGGGCCGGGAGGTCACTACTCGTATCATTATGATTGGGGGAATGCGGTGAGGGGCGCGGGCCGCATTAGTAGTTTTATGGTGTGGTTGGGGGACCAGTGTGAGGGGGGTGGGACGAGGTTTCCGAGGTTGGAGCGGCCTGTTGGGGGGAGTTGGTGTAAGTTTGTTGAGTGTGGGAATGAGGAGGGTGGCAAGGAAGGGGAGGGAGAGGAGAAGGGGGAGGATGGGTTGGGGGTGACGTTTAAGCCGATCAGGGGAAATGCCGTGTATTGGGAGAACATGAAGCCGGATGGGACGGGGTATGAGGAGAGTTGGCATGCGGGACTTCCTGTGACGAGTGGGACGAAGATCGGGTTGAATATCTGGAGTTGGTATCAAGAGGGATATGATCCCCATCCGGCGCAAAGCGCGGAGGAATAATCGCATGAAATACATAGTCAAAGCTGAACAATAGCAACACGTACATACGCTGCTACCTCCTACTGTCTTCGTCCTCTTCTTCGTCCTACTCTTCCTTCAGCTCCGCATACCTTGTGATGAATAGGTCCAAGATAGTCGGAAAACTATGCCAATACTCCCCCTTCTCTGCCACATTAGTTGCGAAGTTCCACTCTGCCATACCCTTCATCTGCGTCACCACCCAGCTGACCAGCTCATCCGGGATGTTTCCCATCGAGTGCAACATGATGGAAAAGGCGGAAGTGGGCAGATTGGTAGCGGTGTGGAAATTCTTGAGGGCGTTGAACTTCGTGGCATCGATGAAATTGGCGAAAGTGTCTTCGAAAATTACGGTCGTGTTGGCGAGATCGAAGTAGTTCCATATGGGGTCTGGGAGTGTACCTGGATTATGCACTGCAGGATTGCTAATCAGCATTTTTTGCAGAGGGACAGAAAGCGCGAAGATGCCGTACCGATGTGCCTCTCACCCATGCTTTTACTACTTACAACTGCATCCGTAGCCACTTCCAGATAGTTGTGCTTTTGCCAATGATACAAACCAGGTATCTCATCGAAGAAGATACCATCGACCGCCACCCGCGTATCATTCATCAGAGTCGGCCATAGCGACCATTGCCATATTTCTGCCAGTACGCTATCGAGATCCTTGTCGGTGTAATTCGTCGCGACGTACCCCAACGTCTTAATATTCGAGTAAGTCCTCAGTCTCGGTATCTCGTCGATATAAGCTTGTTCCGGCAAGCCCATCATGCAGGGGCCGCTACAAGGATTCAAAATAACGTGGAAGTTGAGGTTTGGGTTCTTGCTAGCTCTGTCGTGTCGTTAGCATATTATGCGGCTCAAGGAATTGTAAAATGCTGACTCCCAGTACAAAGGGTCCCAAGCTCCCGGCCAAGGATAGATGTATAGCGGCAGAAGAATGGACATGTTGCGCAACAAACATCAATCATGGAAGGTTGAGTTCTGGTGCGCAGCGAACGAGGCCGAAACGTTTTTTGAAGTACCGGCGGCCTCGCCTTTAAACGCAATCCTAAATCCGTGCTCAAGCTGTATGTACTTTGGAAGTCGTATTGCGCGTGTCCAATCTTGGCTCTGCTGCACATACGTATTGTACCACACGCGCGGTGGCTCGCGGCAATCCATTGGCATTGTTCCAGAAGCGGTCGAGTGCGTGGCAAAGTCCCTTTTGGCAGTGCATGTTCATTTGGACAAATTGGGCTGCAGGGGTGCGGGTAAATGATGACGAAATTAGAACACCAGATAGGATAAAAGGAAATCCAGAGTCAGTAGAGGAGTAGAAAATATTTCGCACAACAGCGAAGGACAATGCATGTCATTTGGGTATGTATCGTCAATGCTTGCTCCATTTCCGAACCACGCATTTAGGTAGAGCTTGATACGAACCAAACAAAGATTATATCAGCCACGTTGCTATACAGGTTCGAGCTTGCCAGAAAAATATTGTCTGGACGAAAGACTGCATCACAGACGCCGACACGACCAATAGCCAGAGTGAAATGCAGAAGGCGAGGGCGTTTGCCGGCTGTAAACGCCTACTATACCTGGTGCGCTATGCGGTGGTGTTCAGCCACTCAATTCGATAACAGTTGCAAGGTCAAACTCTTCAGTGAGGTCAATAAGACTCTTGAGGAAGTCGTTGGGGAGTGGTGCAACCCACAAGTGCTGTCCGAAGTTCGTCCCACCACCAGGAAACTCTGGCCTTGGAGAAGATATTCCAGTTCAGCGAGCTCATGAGACTCTCTGTACAGTTAAGGTGCCCTCGGAATGACCTTGGAGAGCAAGGAAACCGCTTGTTTCAATGAATTTTTGAAACTGGTTGGATTCATACCTCCCTGTTATGACTGTCAATCGAACCTCAGGCTCCTCGCCTGATGACAGCGGCGTCGATTGACCTGAGCCAACCGGTGTCGCAGTTTCCGATGCCACGGGTGTAGTGGTAGTCGATGGTGGAGGAACTCGCGTGAATGTCCATCGGCCGAACGCCCAGTTGAGGATATATCTTTCCCGACCATCGCTGACAGTTAGTGCGGATGTTGAGCTGCTATCCGATGACTTCGGTGCGGTGGAGGCGTAAACGATGCCTTTGATACGGTATATTGAGTCTTTAGTCGGCTCCTGAAGCAACTTCTCCAGCTTTTCAACATCGACGCTTGCCTTTTGACCATTGCTGGTCAAGATAACACTTAGCACTTCTACCTCGGTGGAGTGCTCATGGTCGTGGTGGTGCTCAGACTTTGTTCCGATGCCCTTTGCGAGCTTCGCATCCAGTCCGAATATTATATCTTTGCTGACCCAGCCTTTATCGCTTTTAGAACGCGGCGTTGGCGGATCCACCTCTAAGGCTAGGACAGCATCCTCCACGTCTTCAAGCCTCCTTTCACTCACGAGCTCCCACTTGTTCAAGACGATCAAGTCTGTGTACTTTGCTTGCATCTTCGCGGTGTACGACGTGTCTTCGTAGCCCTTCCAGTTCTCCACGTCTATGACCGACATGACACCATCTAGCACATACTTCCCAGTGCTCTGAGACAGGCGATTGACTTCCATGGCTAACGTCGCTGGAAACGCGGACCCGGAGGTCTCGATAACGATGCGATCGGGAGTGATGTCGGTAGCGAGGGTCTCGAGGGCATCGGAGAGCTGCCCCACCAGATTGCAACAAATGCAGCCATTGAGGAGCTCCTGCACGCCGGAGATGGCGCTCGAGGAGGCGAGCTGGGAATCAACGGCGACGTCGCCGAACTCGTTCTTCAAGAGTGCGAGCTTGTATGATTTAGGCAGTTGTGGAATCAAATTCAGGATGAGGGCTGCACTTGTTAGGTGGGGGCATAGGCAAGTTGTGGGAAAACTCACTGGTCTTCCCAGACCCCAGAAAGCCGGTGATGATGGTGACGGATATCATGACGGATGGAGTACTGTGTGTTACCTCGGGATAGGCGATACAAAGGCCGAATGTGCTCAAACTTGTATCCTGCAGCTGTATGTGCGAAAGACAAAAAAATGAGTGAATTGGGAGCGGCGGCAGCCCACATGTTTGCGCTTGCTTTTTTCGCGCAGATGCCAAAACGCGGGGCATGGGGGTGTGCAATGACGTAGCGCGATGCGAGGTGCGGGCAGGCGCGCAAGAAAGCGCTCTACTGCATCCGAGGCAACATTCACAAGCCTGGAAAATCGCCTGCATATAAAACCCGGCAATCCCCTGCGTCTGCTCGATATACCTTGCCTCTCTCTGCCTTTGTACTACACTTCAACCTCAACTTACCTCATCACCCAACCAGCATGGACTACGTCAACAAGTTCACCGGCGGCGACCAGAAGAACGAGGGACAGACTGACGCCTCTTCCGGCGAGAAGAAGGAGAGCGGAGGTTTCCTCAGTGGTCTTCAGAGCAAGGCGAATGAGGCTGCTGGCGGCGGTGCGGCTGGCGAAAAGAACGAAGACCTGCTCGACAAAGGCATCGACTTCGTCCAGGAGAAGTTCCTCGGCCAAGGCCCCCAGGACAATGAGGTGAGCTGTGCTCGAATAGTTAGCATACACAATCACTGATCGCTCTACAGTCTGCCGTCGAGCAAGCGAAGGACGAACAGATCTCCGACTTCGTCCGCGGCCAATACAAGTCCGCGACTGGCAGCGACATCCCCGTCAAGGACAAGCCAACCACATTCAATTGAGCGATTCGATAGTTTGGTTATCTGAACCGTCACAGTTTCATGCTGGGGTTTGGAGGACGGCGTTCCAGAGCCACAACATTATGATTACGGTAGTATATGAATAATGCAACGATACCTCCTTATGTCTTCTCTTCTTGGCTATTGATGCTTGCTGTGGCCCTTAGATTAGCCCTGAGCCGGCTCAAATCACTGCCCTACGGTACCTGCGCTAGCGTGTATGGTCGATTTTCAATTTTCGGATGTGCTTCCGGGAGCTCACTCCGACCCATGGCCCGTCACAAGACTTCGGGTCCTTGGCAGCAACTCCAGCTTCTATGCGCATGTGGTGACTGATGTGACGACGACCCGCGCCACTCATTCCTGTACCAGCGTCTCCACGCATCTCCTCAGCAGTCCCATCAAGCGCGTCTGCACGATACGTCCAGCAGGCGTACCGGCATGCTTGCCAGCGCCCCAACCGAAGGGAAGCACCAGTCTCCGTTTTCTCCTTGCATCAATCACCACCAGCGCGTCTAATGGATGCTCGCCTCCTCCCAGGGGATGGAGTAGGCCAAGGCGCACGAAGTGGTTGTAACCTGGCCCTACCGCCTGTATCAGAGGTAACGAGTATGCGGCGGTCATAGAGGGTATGTGCGTGGACGGGTCGCGGCAGAGTACTAGAGCCTGTAACGAAGGCGATATCGTGTATAGATCTGGTAGTATCGAACTGTACGTCGTCAGCGATACATGTAGTAAAAGCCGGACCAGTCTGGGTGCTTACCACAAGAGGTCGTAATGCAGCTGTACGTTACCTTGAACGCACAGTACGATGATAGACTCGGCACTGTACTTGTCTACGTTGTTGTGGGGATGCAGGCTGCTTCCGGGCGGAGAAGGCAGCGTGTTGGACGCGAGGATGCCCGCGACGTCGACGCTCCAGGCGTCATCCGGGCCAATGACATCCAGATCGTCTATTTCGCTCTGTGTCCGTGACCTCTTCAACGCATCGCCGCCCGGTGAAAGCGCCGGTGATGGGAGTGGCTGTCGCTGTTGAGGCTCGTCATCGTCATCCAATGCGATTCTCGAGCGTTTGCGGCTAAGCGCCACATCCATGGTCCAAGTCTCTGCAGCAAGAGCGGCCATCTGCGTGGTGCGTCCAGATGCGATGCGGAGCCGGCAGACTTTCGTGTCCGGCGCGTTCTGACGGTTCTGTAGAGATGAGACGGAGATGGAGCGACCGAGCGCCCGGGTTCCCCACACGGGCCACACCACCCGCACTCGCGCCCAACACTTGTGAAGCTTAGCTCCTTCAACCCCACTATTCTCCTTTCAGACTGTCAACCTGCACTGGCTCCTCGAGAACTGTCACCGGTCGTCGAGGCCATGAGCTCCCACGACCTTGCGAGTAGACTGCGCCAGAGGGTTTGGAACGGCTCGATTCCGCTCGAGATACGGCTGCACAGAGAAGACTGCAGGACCTATGATGACTCGAGTACATATTTAGTATGCTTGCTTCATGCCGCCGCCTAATGGATACTAAGATTCCATGTGCAGGTTCAGTTTCCACGACTTTCATACTTGGGATTACTGTTACATAAGCTTCACGATTTCTTCCACAGCAGCTTGATCTATCCAGATGTGTCGCCGGCAGACGCTTGGCTCGAATATGAGGGTGTGCCGTTGAAGTGGCATTACCCGCTTGGCCTACTCTACGACCTGTATTCCGGACATGAGCCATATCGTAAACCCGAGAGATCTAGCCAGCAGTATAGCCCTTCCGAAGACGAAGAGGAAGAGGCTCTACCTTGGAAATTGACAGTTCACTTCTCAAACTACCCGGTCGACCAGTTAGTCAAGCTCGACAACGAAGACAAGCATCTTCATGATCTTTTCATTCACAATGTCAAAGAGGTCAGAGCCCATCTTTCCCTTTTAATCTTGCGCTCACCATCGCCACAGGCCGATTATGTCCGAACTGGAACTGGAAAGACGGTCATGTTTCTCAGCAAAGAAGATTCGACACAACTCTGGGAAGGGGTCAAACAACATGACTTCAACCTTTACAACCCAATAAACACGAAGCTGCTGAATCCGCAAGGGGCCACGCTCCGTCATCTACCAGTGAGGTTGTATCTGCCGCACGCTGCTGATGCGAGAGCTGTAAAGGCCGATACCGAGTCTGGAATGGATGATTCGAAAGACCAAAAAGGAGAGAAAGAGAGTACACCGGCATCAGTGCGAGTTGTACAGTCTTTAATGACGCCCTCATTAACCTCGCGTAAGTTATTGCTGGATGTGTTCTAGAGTACAGGTTGGCTAATTTGAGCGTAGGGCAAACTCAAACCATCGGCACTGCGCTGAATCAAATACTACCTACTTTATTTACAGGCACAAGGAAACCAATTCTTGCGGAAGCCGTGTTACACGGGACCGCCGTTCCCTTGGGCGCTAGTGTGGAGGAGCTGATACGAATGGCTGCCTATCTGGATGGATGGCTTCATATCGCTGTAGTCATGATGGCTTGAGCAGATTTGCTATGATGGTCCACACTTGATAGCAAATTTCGATGAAATTTCCATCATGTCCGCTATTTCTGATGACTCATTGAATGCGCGGATGTTGCGTCGCGGTTGCCGTCGAGCGGATGTTGGGATGCTCTCTCCTCCACCTGCAGTCATTCCTCCCACATCCGGTTCCTTTTAGCGCGATTGTTGCTTTTCGACGGTACTCGTGGACAAACTCCAGACCTGGCGCTGAAAAAGAACTCTCACTCGCCTGTCGCCTACACCCTTGAGCGCCGTCGAATTCTGAGCGCCCGTCCTTCAGCCTTGTCACCCCGGCTCCGAGGCTGAACTTTACGCACTCTATGCATACAGATGGCCGACCCAAAAAATTCTTATTGGTCCTGGAAGCCACGCCCATCGTCAGTTGCTCCCGCCAATGGCGAAAGCATCGTCGAAGGCTTGCTTACGATCGTATTCGCCAGCCCATCATCGCTGCGACTGCCCTCTTTGGCTAATAATGGCAAGGCTTTCTAATGAACCAGAAAAAACAGACAACGATAGCCCCACGGACTGCCAAAAGCGATCCAGCAGGGCATTTTCGGTCTATCGAGATCCTGACCCTTGGAGCTGAGCCAGCCAACGCCTGCTCGCGCTTATCGCGCAGTCTCGCAAGCGATGGAGTCACACTGTGGAAGCGAACAGCCACAGTTCTCTCATAGACAAGTAGCTTATGCTGCTCTTACGAACCGGCCCCTGGGGTCGAGGAAGTACAAAACCCCGCCAGAAACCATGTGAGGTCGCCTGGAAACCGACCCAAATCACACCCGGACTCACGACTACTGTTCAACCCTCCGAACACCCCATACGCACCATGGCTCGCCATAAGATGAAGAGATTTCGTGATGACACCTCGTCGTCTGAATCCGACGAGGAACGTGAGGATCGTGTCGATCCCTACGTATATGACAAGCTCCATGCTCCAAGAGCCACTCGGCTCATCCTCTTGCAGCCGGGAAATCCCAAAGACGAAATCGTCTGCAAGATAATGGAAGTTGATCTGGACCCCCAGTATACAAAAGAGTCGCGCCGCGTCGAGTCGATATTGAAACAGCGTAAGAAGCCCCAGCAATCGAAGGAGGAAGGAGATATCAGAACCGGCCCGGTCAAAATTGAGTCCACGGGTGATACAGACAGGAACCATGATCAGAAGAATGTCCCGTCGGTCCAACTATCGAAGCCTCCAGAGGAGGATCTGTCGAGTGTTCCAGGGCTCGGTGAGGGCCCTGGGGTTCCGCCAGGATACGAAGCACTCTCATGGTCCTGGGGAGCGGCATCGTGGGACTCCCAGATAAACATTGATAAGGATGGTGTACGATTATTTTTCAGCGTACCACAGACCTTGATCGGAGCTTTCGATGCCCTGCGAAACAAGAAAAAGGAAAGGGTGTTATGGGTTGATGCCATATCGATCGACCAGAAGAACGATCTGGAAAAGAGCCAGCAAGTCCCGATGATGTCCGAGATATATGGTGGAGCGAAAGGCGTAAGTGTTCACTTGGCATGTCATGAGCACGTCTCCTACGCTCACGTATTGGAGGGTAATCACCCTAGTGTACGAATGCTATATCTCTGCTCGTGGGATATCCCAGAGTGACTTAGGACACTTTGCTGACTTGATCATCTAGGTTTGTGTATGGTTGGGAGAAGGTGACGCAGACAGTAAGATGGCTTTTGAGTTCATTCAAAAGGAAGTCATCAAGCTCGAAGATTTCGACAAGCTCTGCGAAGATCTTGAAGCAACCCCGAAATGGAATGCCATGTTCAATTTAATGAAACGACCGTGGTTCTCCCGCCGATGGATCGTTCAAGAAATTGCGCTTGCGAGAGAGGCTCGACTCTACTGCGGACGGAAATACATTCCCTGGCAAGATTTTGCCGACGCTGTACAGTTATTCGTATCTGTAGAATCTGCCACGCACCGTCTCTCGGAAGTTATGAAGATCCACGAATCTTTCTACCATGTGCCCCGTTGGTTCGAGTATGTGAGCAAGCTCGGGGCTAGTTTGCTAGTTGATGCTACCGACACGCTCTTCCGCTATACAAAGACCGAGTGGCCGGAATTTGAGGTCACACCTAGCGGACACAAACGACCAAAGATGAGCCTAGAGACTCCAGGGGTTCCAAGAAGGCTGTCAGATAGGAGCAATCGTCAGGCGCTCCTAAGTCTCGAGCACTTGGTCTCAACACTGACGGTCTTTCAAGCCACCAACCCACGAGATATAATCTACGCCCTTCTAGCTATCGCGAAAGACACCAATCCAGTACCAAGCAAGAAGCCGCCATACCTAAGTGATGCGCTGAAAAGTATCACTGTATGAATGAAACTGCAGGCTCGTCCGTACGTGGTTGATTATACGAAGAGATATGTCGATATCTGTGCGGATTTCGTTCAGTTTGCGATCAACCAACAAGCCGACAGAACCAGAGCGTTGGACATCATATGCAGACCTTGGGCTCCCGAGCCTGAGAAAGTTGAGCGACGATCACAGTTTGCTACTGTTACGCCTTTCAGTCTGTCTGGAGAGGACTCAGCAGATGGCGACGAGGCGGAAGTAATGCCAAGCTGGATCCCGCAACTGTATCGAGCATCTCACGACATGATCCGCCATGCTGATTCGGTGGAGAAGATGGGTCGCATCAATGCTGATCCTCTCGTTGGTCTTCCTGAACTGACCCAGAGGAATTACAATGCGGCAGCCGATAAATCAGTTGATCTTACTCGTGTCAAGATCAAAAAGCGGAAGAAGTATCACAGCATCGATGTTCTCGGGTTCGTCTTGGACCGAGTAGAGTCTGTCGACAAGCAATCTCAGAATGGGAATATACCTTCGAGTTGGTTCGAAATGGGACGGGTCGATGTGAAGTCGTTCGGGCAGACAGCTCACGACCCGGTGACCAAAGATTCCTGGGACGAGTTTTGGCGAACACTGGTTGCAGACCGTGGGCAGAGCGGGAGAAATCCGCCTGCCTACTACGCCCGCGCGTTTGAAATGTCGCTCAAGAAAGGACTGCTCGCTACCGGTTCGCTAAATACTACCGATATGGTCGATCATGGAAGATGCTCTGTCGTTTCGGAGTTCTTTCGACGAGTCCAGTCTGTGATTTGGAACAGATGTTTGATAAGGACAGAGAAGGGCAGGCTGGGCATCGTCAATGAAGGTGTTGAAAAAGCAGATGTTATCTGCATCTTGGACGGATGTAGTGTGCCCGTCATTCTTCGTCCGACCGAGAAGAAAAGATCCGAGATTGACGACGATCTGAAAGCAGAAGAGGAAGAGTTAGAAGAGTGGAGTGTTGTAGCGCAGAGACGACATAGAATTCGGAACCAGCCGCGCAAACCACTGCGAAAGATTGTCGAAGAAGAGCGAGCAAAGCTTGAAGCAAAGAAGAAAGGCCTCAATGTGGAAGGGGCACACCCTTCAGTTGAAGACACTGGCTCTGGTGCGCTGCAGGATCATACAACTACTGAAGTACCCGGTGGTGGCACGGCCCGAGAAAACGAGGCCTCTGAGAGTCGGCCGCACAGTAGAGCAGGAAAGAAAGGGAAGGGAACGCTTGGCCGAACTGAGACCTGGAAATTCCAACAAGATAGCCAAGCTACCCTCGGCGGTCAAGACAACCAGGAAAACGAGCGAGGCGAAGACGCAGGAGGTAAGTCAGAAACCCGTCTACTGTGGACCCCGGAACGGCTCACATCTCTCGTATCATAACGCATCCCGAGGGGTAGCTCACCATGCTTTTGCCGACCTGTGCTCCTACTTTCGGACTGGCTTGGATGTGCTCGTGCTAACATTCTCCATAGGTCTTACCACTCGACTTCATAGAGAACGCATCAGGATATGGAAAGAATACTATTGCCAACTCATGGGTGAGGCCTTCATCTACGGCGTCATGGATGGTGAAGCTATTGCCCTTTACAACCGATACATGGCGCAGAAAGGTGAAGCCACGGGCGAGAATCAGCCGCCTGGAGAAAATGGTGCGAAAGATCCGTGTGCTGGGATGGAGCTTGTGGGCACGGTGGATGACGTCAAAGTCTATGTGTCGAAGGAAAAGGTTGAGGACCAGTTCCCTCTATTTCGGAACCAGGTCTTCGAGTTGCGTTGAGCGGAGGGAGGGGAGCTTTGCCTCTGGGGCCGGCATGTTGTTTCTTGAGAATGCTGTGGCTATTGAATCCAAATTCGACCACGCCTCTCCCATGGTTGCTTCTAATATAGATGGAGAACAGCTAGTTAGTTTCTGTTCGAATTCGACAGAGACAAGTCTTAGGGCCAACGACGAGTTAGAAGTATGAGCGCTTCACTCAGCAATAGTTCCAAGGCGGAGCCCTGGTGCCCGACCTCGTCTCGTCCCATGTGGCTGGGGCTGGGGGCCCAAACGCGCTGCCTCAACACCTCGACCGGCCTCCATAATAACACGTCAGCTGCCACTCGGCTGCCTCTCGCTTCGCGCCGCAC
Organism: Laburnicola sp. R22_1; assembly: GCA_014281115.1. Lineage (NCBI taxonomy): Eukaryota > Fungi > Ascomycota > Dothideomycetes > Pleosporales > Didymosphaeriaceae > Laburnicola > Laburnicola sp. R22_1. The sequence continues at coordinate 923,092 of JACONQ010000011.1, forward strand.
CTCCTGCGACGTTTTTCTCCCGCTCTGGACCTCGCGGACTGTCTTGTAAAGTTTTCGGCGTCCTACTAGACTCGCTTTCGTTCCGTCTGCCTTGGCCCCACCAACGATCGTCCCACGAATCACAAGCCGGTCGCAACTTCGTTGCTGAACCTATACAGCTGCTGAACAGCTGCTGACGAGCGCAATGTGTCTCGTCAAAGTAAAGCAGGAGGAGGATGTTGTTGTGCCATACCGTGTGCATCAGTACCGCGACCGCTCTCCGCGCCGCCGGGAATCAACCCGCCGCGTCTCTCGCATCTCGCAGGAAATAGTACACGAGTCGCCTCGACCAAGCTCGTCCTATCTCGCCGTGCCTCCCCCAAGGACCATCCCCATCCCCGCACCGCAGCCTGTGCCTGTCTTCGTCGAACCACCCCGTGCCCCGCCTCCGCCGTCCTCAGTCTCGCACCACTCGCATCACGGCGCGCACTACGTCGAAGTCTCGCCGCATTCCAGTCGCTCCAGTGTGTCGAGCTCTAGCATGGGACGGAGCGAATACGTCGTGCACGAGCGCCAGTACAGACGGCGAGAGCATAGTCCTGCTGAGAGCAGTCCGCGATACGAACACTTCCGATACGTGGAGCCTCCGCCGAGTGAAAGCGACCATTACGACCGCTATGACCGGCGGCGGAGCAGGAGCAGGCCCCGCGAGAGGAGCCTAAGTCGCGACCATTATGCGCGGGGTAGCAGAGACTATGGTGGTCCGGAGAGGGTGACGAGGGAGAGGATCACCATCTCAGAGAGGGACCGGGATGGGAGGCGCGGCGAGTACCGGAGGTAGGGGACGATACAGATGGCGAGAGGTAGAAGGAAGCCTTGGCTGGAGCGAGCGTATTTTCGGTGGTGATTGCTTCGAATGTTGCGCTTGATGGCATGTTGGTATTTGGCATTTTGTGACGACTTCACGGTTTGATGATTTACGAAGGCATTCTGAATGTGGCCCTCGGTTTCTCTATAGATATTTTTTTCAATTTATACATGTCCGCCTGGAAGCATTCTTACTGTGACATCAACCTCTCCTGTGTCTGAGCGGTGCTGCTCCGCGAATGGGAAGCGAGGGGTAATATTTCCGCAATGCAAATTCGGAACCCACCATTCGATGCGCAATTCGAAAGCCTGTGACGACCTAGACTACTGCAACTGTTGACCCTCCGAATATTGATATTCAACGGTTTGAATCTCACGTGGCCAGCAGGCTACCTAGGTAAAGAAGGGTTCTTGCAAACGTTCCGGGGAGCTGTGTCTTGCCATCGGGCTCCCTTTTGACAAGCAACGCCCAAAAGCTGCGCGCGCACACGAGCTTACTTTCCCTGTCCACAACCCGCCCGAAGTCGATATCCGTCTGCGCTGCACAAGCATCTCGGAAGAGAGGATCGGACATGCCTGACGAGCCCACGTACCACGCCGCACTTGTCCACCACCGACAATGTCCATCCGTGTCCTGATCAAAGACTATCCGCACCGCGCCATCGCCCTCACCACTGCGACCCACGCGCTTGTCCTCCGCCACAGCTCGACGTCCACAGAGCAGAATGGAAACGCCTCGACGACGTCGCTCGGCAGCAATGGCACGGGCGCTGCACGCTGCATGGTGGAATTCGCACACCTCGACGAGATCGACTTGAGTGACTACCGAGCACTCAACAGTGTGAATGCGCATGGCACATTAGGGCTCATCACCGTGAATGGCGACGTGTTCCTCGTGGTGGTCAACGGGAGTAGGAAGGTTGCGGATGTGCGGCCGGGAGAGACGGTGCAGAGGATACATAGCGTGGGCTTTTATTGCTTGAACAGCGCGAGCTACGACGCTCTGCTGAATGACGAGGTCAATCCATACCCGACGGACACGGTCGATGACGAGGGCTATGAGATGGGATTTGGCCGAGGGAAGACAGAGAACCCGATGGAGCACCCGTGTTTGGCGCTCAAGAAGTTATTGAGTAGCGGGACGTTCTACTACAGCTCGGATTTCGACCTGACCAGGAGGTTACAGAAGAGGTAGGCAAGTTAATACTTGAAGGAGAGGCTGGGCTGACTTGAGCAAGGTCTTCAGACGCGGCGACCGTTTCGATTGACAGCTTGGACGCCGGTTTCTTGTGGAACTCGTACATGATCCAGCCGCTCGTGGACTTTAGATCGCGGCTGGCACCGCGGGAGAAGCAGGCGTTAGACACTTCCGGGATTTTAACGTCTGCTATTCGTGGCTTTGCGCTGACGGTTACGGTGCCGTCTTCTTCGTCCCCTATACGGGCAACCCGATCCGGACTGCCATCGCAAATGACATTGATTTCGAGGTTATCTTGTCGACGAGCTGGAACGAGATTCAATGCGCGAGGTATCGACGACGACGGCAATGTTGCGAATTACGTCGAGACTGAGACGATATTCTACGCGCCAACGGGTCTATGCTTCTCGTATACACAGGTTCGAGGCAGTGTGCCTGTATTTTGGGAACAAGCAACTGGACTTTTGCCTGGACAGCAGAAAATTACCATCACGAGATCTCCGGAAGCTACGCAACCGGCTTTCGACAAGCATTTCGATAATCTTGAGCTCAGCTACGGCGCGTTACACGTTGTTAATCTCCTAAGCAACGAGAAGCCGAATGAGCTGGAGTTGACGCATAGATATCGACATCATATCAGACAAAGCCCTATGAACTATGCGCACGATCAGTCGAAAGAACACGAGCTCATCAAGCTTACGGAATACGACTTCCATGCCGAAACAAGGGGGCCAGGAGGCTACGAAATGGCGAGCATGATCCAACAGTGGATACGAGATTCCGCGGACGGCTTTGCATACTATCTCTCGGAAGACCTAGAAGAGCATACGAGATCTAATGGTCAAGACTATGTCGTTCGAAGACCGACTACTATATTGCAGCAAGAAGGCGTTTTCAGGACGAACTGTTTGGACTGTCTAGACCGGACGAACCTCGTTCAGACCATCATCAGTAAAATGGCGCTGGAGATATTCCTGAATCACAAGAGGACAGGGGCTAGCCAAGACTTCTGGGTCAGACATTCGAGTATGTGGGCAGATAATGGAGACGCATTGTCGCGGATATATGCTGGGACAGGAGCTTTGAAGTCCTCATTCACAAGACACGGAAAGATGTCGCTCGCTGGAGCTCTGGCAGATGCAAGAAAGAGCGCTACGAGAATGTACATCAACAACTTCGCTGACAAGGGTCGACAAAACACCATCGATATGCTACTCGGCCGGTTAATGGGCCAAGTACCAGTGCACCTTTATGATCCGATCAACGACTTCGTCCTTGCAGAGCTCAATAGGCGTTCAGCTGAGTATTCGCAAAGTGAAGTCATACATATCCTCGCTGGAACCTTTAACCTCAACGGCAAGACCCACGGTCTCCACGAAGACCTGTCGCCTTGGTTATGTCCAGATGTCAACTCCTCTCAGCAGTGCCCTGAGATTGTTGCCGTGGGCTTCCAGGAAATCGTGGATTTGAGCCCGCAGCATATCATGTCTACTGACCCAGCCAGGCGGCAGGCATGGGAGACTGCCGTGAGGGACTGCCTAAACGAGAATGCGGCAAGGCATGGGCAGGAAGAATACGTTCTCCTAAGGGGAGGCCAACTCGTGGGTGCGAGTTTGTCGGTTTTTGTGAGGGCGTCATCATTGAAGACTATCAAGAATGTGGAGGGAAGCTTGAAGAAAGTAAGCTGATAGCTTCATTCTTATTGTCCAACTGCTGACCAGATTGTAGACGGGCATGTCTGGTATGGCAGGCAACAAAGGCGCAGTCGCCATTCGTATGGAGTACGCCAACACCTCAATATGCTTCGTTACGGCACATCTCGCAGCCGGCTTCGCCAACTACGAGGAGAGAAATAGGGATTACAAGACCATAAGTCATGGTCTGCGGTTTCAGAGAAACAGGTCAATTGAGGATCATGATACAGTGATCTGGCTTGGAGACTTCAACTACCGGATAGGCTTGAGCAACGAGAAGGTACAGAAGCTATGCCAGGTCGGCGATCTTGAGACAATGTACGAAAACGATCAGGTATGCTATGCTTTTGTTACATCTTTGCATACAAATGCTAACGTCACTACAGCTCAATCTTCAAATGGTCGCTGGTCTGACTTTTCCTTATTACTCCGAAGCTCGCATCACCTTCCTCCCTACGTACAAATATGACATTGGCACCGACACTTACGATACTTCGGAAAAAGCCCGCATCCCCGCCTGGTGCGATCGCATTCTTCGTAAAGGTGACAACATTCGGCAAATCAACTATGACTGCGCCCCGCTCCGCTTCTCTGACCATCGTCCTGTGTACGCTACCTTCCAATGCTTGATTAGCAAGGTCGACGAGAAGAAGAAAGAGCAACTGAGCCAAGAGCTCTACGGGAGGAGGAAGGAAGTTGTCGGTGATACACGCGCATCTAGTGGAGCAGCCTTGGAGGACACCGATGACGAAGATTTTCTGGGCTACGAAAGTGTGGAACCAGGTCTACCGCCCGCAAGTTCCGATCGGAGGAAGTGGTGGCTTGACAACGGACTGCCTGCACGCTCGAGGGTGCAGCCACCGAGCAACGACCACATTCCCAACCCTAAACGGCCCAGTAATCCGTTCACGCCGTCACCAGAACCCGACTGGGTCGAAGTCAAGCGAATGGCCAAGCCGGAACCGCCGCCCGCTCGGGGCACAGCACGAGCACAAGCGGTAGACTTCAACGGCGTAGGAGCGAATGCACCAAAGAGCCAAGCAAGCTCAGTCAAGAGTCTAAACCTCTCAAATCCAGCGCAGAATCCAATGGCAAGGAAGCTTGTAGCTCCTCCCTTCAACCCTAACCCAAGTTCGACAACAAATCCCACCACCAATCCTTCCATGTCCTATCTTGACGGCACCAACGACCTAAGACGCTCCACCTCCTCCGCATCGTCCCGCTCCTTGCCCAGCTTGCCCCACCGCCCCGCTCAACACCCCCCACCTTCCAACCTCACACGAGAGCTCTCCCGTAAAGCCGCACCTCCGATACCCACCAAGAAGCCCTCCCTCGTCGGAACGCCCACACCCCCGCCCCAACGTTACCGCGACGAGCCCGATACGTCGAGTAGACAACAGCCACAGCCGCAGCCGCCGCTGCCACGGCGCTCCATGGCGGAGAGGAGACCGGTAGGGACTGGGGCTGGGAATGGCGTGGATACTTTAATTGATACGAGTGAGGAGGAGAGGCCGGCTTTGCCGCCGAGGACGGGCGCAGGGGTCGGTGCAAGAGGGAGGAGTTTGATGGATGAGGAGCCGGAGGATTTGGAGAGTTTGAGGGGGTGGGAGGTGCTTAGGCCGGTTAGGTGAAGTGAGGTGGGGGGTTGGACTTGTGGATGTTGGGGTGGTGTGGGGCGTGCGTCTGGCGTCTGGGGTTGGGGAGGTTGGATTGTGGGTACGGTATCTACCTAGTTTTGAGGGATTAGCGCGGCGTTTTGGGGAATTCTAGGCTTTTGCTGTTGTGAGTGAGTTGGTGTGTTCTAAGGTTGGTTGTGGATTGTTGTGGTTGCACGTTGGATGCGTGAGGTCTTTGTGTTGGTGGGTGAAGTCTAGGTGGGTAGCTGGGATTGAGGTGGGTTTGTGATATTGGCCGAAGTAGCCTGCTCGAACCTCAAGTTGAGATGCGCCTTTGAAGCCGTTTAACGTGGAAGAGATGTTGCCTCCGACTGGCGAGATCTAAAAATGTTAAGTTGGTGTAGCTGAGTCCGAGAATAGATGTACTTCCGCGGGTTGCTTACAGGGTGCTTACTAATTGGGGTTCCCCCTACTCGGTATTCGCCTGTCTGTTCTTATGATTTGGGTGAGAACTTTCAGCCGCATCTTAGACTCCAGCCGAATGCGCGTCAGCCTGGATGTCTTGGCTGATACCTTATAGGTGTGAACTCGCACGATCCGGCGCTTTTATTAACACCTTTGATCCAAAAATTGAGCGCTCTCATTCCCTTGAATCCCGATGGTAGTCTCTAATAGTCATTTTTTCAACCCTTGTTCGCCATCAATCATCTCCCCAACCATGCTGCGTTCATTGCTCCGCTCTTTTTATTCTCTGGCCCACACTCTCTCGTTTGTCTATATTACATTCGTTATCCTCCGCCTCACCCTCTCAACGCAATATCCCGTCCATGTCGTAACCTCCTCATCCATGGCCCCGGCCTTCTCCCGCGGTGACATTGTCATCATCTCCAACAGCACTGAGCGCATCAAAGTTGGGGATATTCCGGTAGTATGGTTCGAGGATGCGACTCTGCCAATGGTGCATAGAGCTGTAAAAGTCGTTTGGGGCCAGAGGCAGGGTGGGAACGGAGATGGTAGTGAAGAAATGAAAGGTAGTAGTGAGGCAGCGGCACTACAGTGAGTCAACTCCGAGCTCAGATATCGGCATCCAACGTGTTGCTCACGTGTCTAGCATAGCTAACATTTGCGTACAGGCAACTCGTTTTGACAAAGGGTGATAATAGCCCTATTGATGATGTCGGGCTCTATCCTTGGGGTCAAAAGTTCGTGTATCGAGAGCAGATCGTTGGAGTGGTAAAGTGGTATATACCATGGCTGGGATGGCCAGCAATTTGGTTGCAAGAAATTCCTTATCTGAAAAATGGATTGCTGGGTATTTTGATCGGTGTTGGATTGCTATTCTGAAAATTGCGAGATAACCTCCGTTTTGCAAGTGACTAGGGAGTAATGTTTAACAGGAAATCCTAGTACAAAGTCATTTCTTTTGCATTGTAATTTTTGGTTTAACGGCAAACACACATTAATGAAAAATGTGAGGAAGTACAAAGAGTAATCGGCAGTTTCTAAGACTCCATCCCTTCAAGCCTCCAAGACCTCGCAAGACAGTCAGTCAGCGCTCTACAAAGTTAGCCAAGCCTTTACAACCTCACAAGACCATCAGTCAGCGCTACATCACGTCGGCTACCTAGGTAAGCATCAGTCAGCGCTCCACAAAGTTAGCCAAGCCTTTATAACCTCACAATACCATCAGTCAGCGCTACATAACATCAGCTAACTAGGTAAGCATCAGTCAGCGCCACACAAAGTCATCCTGGTCACCTTGAGTGAACCGCATAGCCTAATCCCTCAATGCTTAGCCTCAACTACAAAGCCCAGAATGATCGACTCAACTCCATATACACTCTCGGATACGCCACCCTAGGTATCAGCCAAAGGAAGAAAAAGCATACCCATAATAGTCCACCAACCCTCCGCCACATCACTGGCTTCTGTACGCCGCTCCTGGATCTACACAGACTGGCGACCAAGATTTCCATCATCACCGCGCTAAAATTGATTAAAAAGAAGGACACATCCTTATACCCGTGTGCATCGCCAAGCTGCCATCCAATCAGTGCATGCGCACCTCCCGACAGGGAAAAGACGAAGAGCGCCACGAATATTTTGCTGATCCAAGGGCTCTCTAAGCCAGGCATCCGACGTGCGATGGCACGAGCCCAGGTTGCGGCTGAGGGTGAAAACAGCTGGTGCCAGAAATGGGTCCAGAAACGGCGAATGGTGTATCCTTCTGCGGGATGGCCAAATAGCGGTGGCCATTCGTGAGCACTATCAAGGCGGAGGAGGGCGACGAAGATCAGGGCTAAGATACAGTGGGCGATCTCGAGCTGGGTTGCTGTGTCGAGGAACCAGATGACAGTGACGATAACTCGGACGAGGAAGTCGTGGAGACTTAAATGGCCATGTATTGTTCTCCGTATCAGTGATTCTTTGCTTGGAGAAAAGTCGTCCCAAGTGCAGTGAAGCTGGGCTAAGGCCGCATAGAGGAGCGACTCCGCTGCGTACAACGCCAACGGGCGGATGATGCGAACTAACCATGACCATGCCACAGGACTATGATCAATCTGGCCTAGTAGGAGCATCCTTGGATTGTTGTATGATCTGTAAGCTGCTCTCCAAGTCCAGCGACTGATGTTGTGCTGCTGAAAGATGATAGGTGTCTGGAGGGCTGCGATGATGCACAGCATACCAAGCTGAAAGCTGAGACCGGTAATCCATGTGTCTTTTAGAGACCCGATTGAGAAAGCTAGTAATGCCCACGTGGGCAGTATCAAAAGAGAACGATAGGGTTTTGGATAGTATAATCCAACCAGAACCAATGTGATGCTTCCGCAATAGAGCGTGCAGGATTGAAGAAAGCCCATTTTGAGATCACTCTCAGTTGACTGGACGTGGAAAGATGGATACTGGCGGGGAGGTCCGGAGGGGCTTCCACTGATGTTCAGATGGCGTTGGGCGAATGCGAGATCTGTGAGAGAATTCGTGAGCACATCAACACAGTGTGGAGCAGCCGATTGCTTCCTTTAAGCACTGCTGACGCCACTCCTGCAGCTTACTGAGAAAACATTGGCAGTTGCCAAGTTCGAACGTGTCTCGTTAAACAGCGCATCTGCTGATGCTTTCAAATGTTCACCTAAGCACGCGACAGGAAGTCTTAGAATGACATGGGATCGGCTACAATGAGGTATAAAGTTTGCATATCCCGAGCAGGACTGGACAACTCACCACAGCATCTTCAGAACTCACACGCCTCGTTACAGCTCCTCAAACAGCTCGAATTTACCCAGCAATCAACATGCGCTACCAACTCGCAAGTATGGCCGCCGTTCTGGTGGGCTTCACTATGATGCAAACCTGTCCTGCCCCTGTCGGTGCTGTCATTGGCTTCATTGCTTCCATCGTTGGCAGCGTCGGGAAGGTCATTGTAAGCCAGCTTTCGAAACGTGACTTTGAAGATGGTGGATTTGCATATAATTTCACTCTCGGTACTACGGAGCCAGATGGCGCCTCATTTGACAAGAGAGCTACTTGCGTAAGTCTCAACACTGAACATTCATAGAGTGTTGAATTGATGTTAGCAGATGCCAACGCCGAACGGAGTACCCGCGAACGTTATCCAGAACTGCTGCAACTCGCTCCGTGGCGCACGTATTGTTGTAACCGGCTCGGGCCGTAGTAGTGGTAAGTAGCAGAAATAGGCCGCAATGAACGAAATCGTACTGATCAACACAGTTCGAGCGACCGGCATTCCGTATCCTTGCATCTCGGCCGCTCCTTGGATTGATGGTGTCGGTGCCGTCCCCTTTGCCTGCGGGGATACCTGCCTGCAGTGGAATGGTCTTTCTCAGTCCGAGTACGACCGCCTAAAGTCAACCCTCAAACGAGTCCTTGGCTAAAGGACAACTCAAACTCAAAAATTCATCGAATGGCAGCGAATTCGTGTTTGTAAAGAAGGGGGACGTTCACCGTATCGCGTTCCTGCCTAGATGTTCACGTATTGGATTGAAAATCCAGGCGTTCGTTGTGGATCGGTTGATGGCCCAACGTTGGGGTCTTGAGTCTTTTCAGTCTGTCTTCTGTTCAAGGCCTCACTTTCGTTAAATTCCCGCCTTTTTAAAAAAAAGGCTGTGCTTGGTTGTTTCGCCAACCTATCCAGCATTGCCATAGAAATTAGTCAAACCGACTGTTGGACTTGATTATTGATGCCAGACATTTTGATTGTGATGCTCACGATTGCCCTTGAGGATTTATCCCTAGCACTTCTACAATCACCTAAGTGAAAATGGCATCATATCCCATGATATCCCTAGCTTTTTAGGCGAAGTTAGATGCCGCTCTAAGGGGCGTAACGGTTATCCGCGTTAGAGAGAGGTTTTATAGATATTTTTATATAATTTAAGTTCACTTGGAGAATGCAACGAGACATCTACCTGAACAAGCGACTAAAAGTTCAAGGCTCGCAGTCACAACCCCGAATCCGAAGCTTTCCCCATGTCCCTCAGTACCCATAGCGAGCAATCGGAAAACTACGCAAGGGAAATCGAAAAAAACACTACGCACATGTATGGACCTCATCGATAGATCATTTGATTCGTTACGCGTCGAAATGCAGATTCTGGAAAGCCGAAGAAGCATACCTTAGGTAGCAGAAGCCGAAAGCATATCTCCAAGCATACCGAACTCGCATTCATATTCATCCCCCTCTCGTTCGTAGCGAGCATCTTCAGCATGCAAATCCATGAGCTCGAAGGAGGTGTACCAGCCTACGCATTTTGTCTTGTGGCCATCGGATCTGTACTCATAGCCTACGCAATGCGCCTCAGTATTCGCAGTTCACGCATTCTCCAAACCAGGGGGGCGATTTTCAACAAGTTTCGTGAAGCAACCGATCTTCACTCTACCGACCCAATTCCGACGCACAGTTTCCTCAGGTGGGTCTCTGAAGTATCTTTTAAGGGGGTCCTGGCAACGGTTTACAGCTCCATCGTTGTGCTCGGGCCTCTTTTTCTCTTTGTGGGATTGATCGCTGCAATGTTAAGCCCCATTGTCTTACTTTGGCTTCGGGGAATCGACAAAGGTTTCACAGCTGTAGTGGCCGTCTTGTTACTAGTACTAGATGTTGTGCTCTTGTATCCTGTCCTGACAAGGGTGTATGGCGTGGAAGCTTTCAATTTTAGGGTCATGGTGGAGAAATTCCGCAGAAACCTCGAGTGGGAAGTATAGTGGGACGTAGAGTAGCCAAATCGACATCTTGTTTTATTCACTCTGATGGGAATGGTGGAGATGTTGTAGACATGTTGAGTAGTACACGCGTATATTCCTGTGTTACCCCAGGATAAGCAACACGCAGTAATCGTACTCTTGAAAACTTTTGTCAGATAGCTGTATCGTGTAGGTGGGTTGTGGTACTACACAGCGGGTACTATATATCAAAGGGATGTACAGTACCGCGCCAAAGGTGTTTCTAAAAACGTTGTTAACGTGATTTTGACTTTTTAAAATCTGTCAGGCGTATCGAGGCATGAGCTCTGCTAGACAGATTTTCAACGCGAAATGATTTTCACATACAAAACTTGCCCACTGTGTGCTAGGTACTGGGTTTTAGTGCCTCCTGTTTTACTCCTCTCTGTATGTTATGCGGACTCAAACCAGGTTAGAATCTCCTATAACAACGGTCTTTGATAGAATAGATATCAAGAGGGAAGATATTTTTAACAACTTGCTAATATTGTTTTTACTACCTACATTAGCGCGGTGCGGTATCTAAGCCACGACTCTTCTTTATGCACGAATGTCCGCTATCCAAAACTACTTAGAAGGAGAGTCTACCTACACATTTGCTCTTTAGTCTGGGTCCTATTGAGATATTGCGTAGACATGTTACGTGGTATATACGTATAGTACTAGAATAAAAGATTAGACTACGTTACTACGTACCCTAGGATAAGTAATATAAAGACTAATTATACTAGAACTTTTGTCTAGTAGCTGTAGGATAGATTACCGAAATTCATGTCATGTTGTCCATTCGCTAAGGTCATGCCTATCGTGGTCACTTCAAATATCTACAGATTGTGAGGCTGGACGACGTTTACGCTGTGCTTGATGTCTAGCGATAGCAATTCGTGTCCAAGAGCTGTGATGGTAGAGGGAGAACATCCCAAGGAAGCAAAGTTCACATCAATGACAAGAATGAAGCTTTCAACGAAGATACTTTTCTATCCAGGTTCCACACTGTCTTTATCCAACAGTTATGCCATCCATGCTATTCCACACCACGCAATGCAATGCAACCAATACAAACAGTCCGACCCAAAATCCCATCCAAAAAGCGCCATGCTATGCTAAACCACGAATGCCTAACCACTCAAAACGCAGCCACCTATCACAAAACCCTAAAAGCATTCACTCCCCTCCAGTATACCCCTGAGAATGCTGCTGCCTGGGCCACTAAGCGCAGCTGCCAACTCCTTCGCACCCACAGAGCTAGCGACTCGACGATCTTCCACAGAAACTCCACCGAATCCTCCTCTGCCCTTTCGGCTCGGAGTGCCCGCAGCAACGAGTGATCCGGTCTTGCCCTCCACCGCGGAAACAAGAGATAAAGTCTCCAGGCTACCGACAATGTCACGAAATTCAGTGCTGGTAAGCGGATGGAGTATGTTTTCACGTTTGCACAAGGCAGTGTAGGCTTCAAAAAGCTCTTTGATCGTGGGCGCCGTGCTCCGAGCCTTCGAAGGTGTTGCAAAGACATTGTCTGCAGCCGAAGCGCGCTTCTTCTTCTCCATGGCCGAGAGCGAACACAAGACTGCTTTCTGTTGGAGATTGAGGTTCTGGAGGCGTTGTACAGTGCCGTTGCTGAAAACGGCAGCGGTAATGCGAGCCATATGAGCGATTGTGGCTCGTGGCGCGGTCTTGACGGTGAGTTGAGCCAATGATGCTACCAGCTTGTTCTGCGACTTGTCTTTTGTAGGCGATCGGACCACCGGAGATGAGAGGTTCATGTTCTCTACCAATGGCGTTTTGGAGGGTGAAGGTGTCGGAGCAGGAGTGATTTCGTCGGCCTTCTTCGCATGCTGATCGCGAGTGTCTGCCTCGATCAAATCGACGGACCGCCGACAGATGTCGAAAGCCTTTCGCAGATCGCCGGATTGTGATGCGACCTTCTTGGAGAGAAACATGATCGCCGTGGGGTGGATGAAGGGAACGTAATCGGCGTCACCGGGGAGCAGTGACTGGAGCTTTGATGTGATGACGGAACAGATCTGTGCGGCGGTGTACGGGAGGAATGGCAGCAGATGAGGTTTGAGACCGCGAGCCTTTAGGCGAGGTAGAAATCGATCGGTGAAGTCAAGTGCGTTCGCAATGCCAACGAGGACGAGCCCGGATGACTTTTGAAGCGACCATTCGAAGATGCTGTAGAGCAGGTCGATGTCGAGCTCCAGGAGGTGATCTACTTCGTCAAGCGTAACAACATACGACGTCTTGCGCTGCATGAAAAGCTTCTGCAAAGTGTCCATTTCCTCGCCCTCGGTGATGTCGGTGATATCCACGAATTCTTCTAGCAACGTTCGGTACAGGTCGACTGCATTCTTGACGCTCATGCAATTGATATAGCCGGTCTTAATTGAGGCATCTGACGGGAGGTCACGGCAGACGTCGTTGACAAAGGCGCTTTTGCCAGTACCGGGCGGCCCGGAGACGTAGATGCAGCCTGATTTCTTGGTCTTGGTGCGCGTCGAGATGAAAGTCTGGAGTTCTTTGCGCTCTACCTCGCGCCCGAAAAGTGCAGTGGGCGCGGAGCCCCTGGCAAAGAGTTGACGAGCGTCATTGTAGACGGTAGGAGCAGCATTGCGAGGGGTTGAAGGCGTGTGAGGAGTTCGTGGTGTCAACGGCCGTCCAGCGACAATCAGCCGATGTCTTGGCGTTACCGCGACCTTGCTGGCAAGAGCGTCTCGGTGGCGTGGAGTCGAGGGAGCTGCAGTCGGCTTGTCTGAAGATGTTGCAGGCGCCTTGATGGGCGAATTGGCTTTTGTACAAGACAATGGCATGCGCGTCTCGGGTGCACCGTGTTTGACAGGTGTTGTCGTCGCCCTCTTGCCGCGCTTTCCAGATGGCTCCTCCTTCTCCGCCGCACCCACGTCCATGGCACCGCCATTGCGGAGAGATGTCTTGTTCGGAGTGACGAATGGATTGTCATTCTCACCCTCGTCTAAGATGACGAACTGTGCCCGGCGTTTTGCGCGTGTTGAGACAGCGGATTTCGCATCTGCAGCTTGTTAGCGGCGCGTCGACAGGGCCAGAGCGGCGGGAAGCACTTACCAGAGGCATCCGCGCTGGCCGAGCTGCGAGTTCTCTTGCCGAGAACGGTGGAAGGCATCTTGAGGAGCAGCGAGATACCGTGGGAAGGGGGAGCGGGTGGTGTGGAAGGCGCGCTCGGTGGGTTGAAGTTGAAGAGAAGGAGCGGCAGACGCGTCGGGCTTTAGACGTGCAGCCGCGACCCGCGTAAAGTGGTCTTGGCGAGTTCAGCCACATCGCGCCCAACGCGTGCGCCTCCCGTGTCGCGTCGTCCCTCATCCACGCTAGCAACAGCTCCAACTGACTCCAGCTCGTAGCGATACCTACTACTTGACATTTTAGGTAGCAAACACGGACACGCCATCTTTGCTCTCTCCGGTGAAAGTTGTTTGCTTGGGCCTCAGCCTCCGTAGGACGAACAGACGGTCAGGCTTGCAGGCTTGCAGCGCACAGCGTCTTGTACTCTGCACGCTGATGTTTGCCTGTGACCACGCCGGACCTGTTTGCTTCATCGCGCTGGTTAACAGCATGACAGCGTTGCACTCTCCTTCCTATAGAAATCTAGCCGCTTCGTGCTCATCACTGAAATTACTCTCGTTGCTTGAGCCGTTGGTTTCTCTTCTGGGTCTCCGTCTCCGTTTCCTCATAACTAGGTCCACGATGGGATCCATACCTTGCCCGTTCATTCAAGGACTACAATGCAACGAGCCTACCCACTATAATTTGCCTTACTCACAATTTGGTTATCCGCGAGAGTATCGCGCTCGGTGGATGCATGGAAGAGGGCCATGCTGCGAGTGGTGCGAAGTCTGGAACGAATTCGGTCCTCAACCGCAGGCCGTGAGTCTACTCTACTGCTGCAGTTCAGGATTGACAGATGACAGTTAACGTTCGTCAACGGCCCCCCTGCCGTCTTGCGAAAGGTCCAAGATATCCGGGATGATTTTGATGGCATACACATGTACTATCAGAATAACGAGATGGGCACGCCGACCGATTACGATCTCTCCTACCTTATTGAACTCGTGTCCTGGAAGCTTTGGAGATTTTACAAGTGGTATCCGTGGGTGTTTCCGGAATTCGGGACACTTGCAGGACATCTCAAAGATATGGGTAAGCTAGTGATATATTCTAAAATGTGTTTGAAACGCGCACTGATTCCGCCATTTCACCTTGGACAGCCATCGAGGTGCAAATTGGACCTCCGCGAGATTTTTACCACACAATGGCGAACCCAAGGTATCTCGCTGCCAACGAGTTCAATTGACCCATATCCGTATCTACTTGACTGGGAGAAATAATTATTGCACGTGTCCAATGATGTTCTAGAAGACCCAAAATATGAAGTGTGGACGAGGTTTGCTTACTAAGTCGTTTAAAGAGAACGCGTGATCGCGTGCGTGATGTCAGTGCCCCAAAGGTCCAATCGTCGCGTCTACGCGTCAAAGCTCCCCATCTCAACCCAACGACAGTGTCAATGGCACCGAAAAGCAGCCCTTTCCCGTCGTCTTCGTCACAAAAAACTAAACAGCAGTCTATCTCTGCATTCTTCACCCCAAAACCCACCGCCAAACCGACCGCTGTTAAACCAGTAACGCCGCCGCACCACGAACCCCCCGTCCCCGATGACGACGAGGAAGATGAGCTTCCTGTAGCGCGCGCAGCTACCACCCGCCGAAAGCGTGTGATAGGCGAACAAGATGAAGATGAGGAACCTCCGGATCGGTCCTCGCCGAAGCGGGCACGATTGGACGAGAGCGACAGTTTGGACAACGACGAAAACGCTCGACCTTCCCTTGCCCATGCGTCTCCCTCTGGTCTAAACGCCAGCAAGCCTCGAACCCAGGCTCGATCGCTCGATAGGACTGCCAAATATATATTCTCATCTTCCCCGGTCATCGTAGACGAGAATGCAGAATTGGACGAAGACAACGACGACAGCCCCGCGGCACGGAAACGACGGGAGGAGCTACACAAGAAGTTCGTCAAGAAACTTGGACGGCCTGACAGCTTGCGAAGAAACAACAAATTCACTTCGGAAACGGCTGAGGACGAAATTGCTGAAGGAGAAGGAGAAGGCGAGGAAGAGGACGAGGCGCCGAAGCCTGCGGCGAAGTCTACGAAGAAGACAGCGGCATCAAAAAGGGCGGGGAAGCTCACACCAATGGAGACGCAATATCTCGAAATTAAGAGGAAGCACCTGGACACGATAATTGTTTATGAGGTCGGGTACAAATTCCAAATTTACGGAGAGGATGCACGTATCGCAGCGAAGGAGTTGGGCATCGTATGCATTTCCGGAAAGTTTCGATACGACGAGCACCCGTCAGAGGCACATTTGGGTCGATTCGCATCTGCAAGCTTCCCAGTGCACCGATTGCAAGTGCATGTCAAAAGACTAGTGCAAGCTAATCACAAAGTCGGGGTCGTGCGGCAAGTCGAGACGGCCGCGCTAAAAGCTGCTGGTGACAACAGGAATGCTCCTTTCGTAAGAAAGCTCACGAATCTATACACCAAGGGTACCTATGTCGACGACATAGAGGGATTGGATACAGGTGCAGCTGGCGCTGGCGCACAGTCCACTGGTTATTTGCTGTGCATCACTGAGACAAACGCGAAGGGTTGGGGCACCGACGAAAAGGTACAGGTCGGTCTGGTCGCGGTACAGCCTGCTACCGGTGACATCATCTATGATGATTTCGAAGATGGCTTCATGAGAAGCGAAATCGAGACGCGGCTCCTCCATATTGCTCCAGCAGAATTCTTGATAGTTGGGGGCTTGTCGAAGGCCACGGATAAGCTCGTCCAGCACCTTTCAGCAAGCAAAACCAACGTCTTCGGAGACAAGGCCCGCGTAGAGAGAGTTGAGAAGCCTAAGACGATGGCTGCTCAATCATACAGCCATATTTCGAATTTCTATGCGGACAAGATGAAGTCAAGTCAAGAAGGGTCTGAACAAAGCGCCATTCTTGACAAAGTTCATCAGTTGTCTGAGCATGTTACGATATGTCTCTCGGCTATGATAACCTACTTGAGTGATTACGGCTTAGAGCACGTTTTCGATCTGACCAAGTACTTCCAACCCTTCAGTGCTCGGTCTTACATGCTCTTGAACGGCAACACCTTGACTAGTCTGGAGATTTACCACAACCAGACAGACAATAGCAGCAAAGGGAGCCTGTTCTGGACGATGGATCGTACGAAAACGCGATTCGGACAACGACTCCTTCGAAAGTGGACTGGGCGTCCATTGATTGACAAAGCAAGCCTAGAAGAGCGAATAGCTGCTGTTGAAGAACTCAAGGAGGGTGAGAACACCAGGCCAGTTGACAAGCTCAAATACGTGCTTGGAAAAATCAGAACGGATCTGGAGAAAGTCTTACTGCGCATATACTACAAGAAATGCTCACGACCGGAAGTACTTTCCGCTCTTCAGATGCTTCAAGGAATCTCGGGTGAGTACCAGAACGTCAAGTCACCTGTCGAAACTGGTTTCAAGTCGGCATTGATCTCTGAAGCTGTCTCGAGTGTCCCCAGGATCTACGAAGACGTTACCAGTCTGTTGGAGAAGATCAACGCTCAAGCTGCAAAGGACGACGACAAATACGCTTTTTTCCGAGAAGAACATGAAGCAGAAGATATCAACGACTACAAGCTCAATATTGCCTCCGTGGAGGATGACCTCAACTCCCACAGGAAAGAAGCAGCGGCCAAGATTGGGACAGGCCAGGTCAACTATGTCACTGTGAGTGGCATTGAGTACTTGATTGAAGTCAAGAGGAAGACACCTCAAGAGAAGAGGGTCCCAGCGTCTTGGCAACAAATATCCTCCACGAAGGCAGTCATTCGTTTTCATACGCCGGAAGTCAAGCGCCTGCTGCAACAACGTGATCAATACAAAGAGTCGCTAGCAGCTGCTTGTGAAACAGCTTTCAAGCGCTTCCTTGATGACATATCCGCGAAATATCAACAGCTGCGAGACTGTATCCAAGCTCTTGCGACTCTTGACGCGCTTCTCTCCTTGGCAACGCTCGCATCGCAGCCAGGTTACGTGAAACCAACCTTTACCGATAACATCGAGTTGTCGATTACTGGCGGTCGGCATCCCATGGTCGAGCAGCTTCTACTTGACAGTTACGTCCCCAATGATCTCCAGCTATCCCACGATTCCACGCGCGGTCTTCTCGTCACAGGCCCAAACATGGGTGGAAAGAGCTCCTATGTCAGGGCCGGTGCACTGATAGCAATAATGGGGCAGATTGGCTCCTATGTCCCCGCTACCGAAGCACGTCTAGGGATGCTTGACGCTGTCTTTACGCGCATGGGCGCGTTTGACAACATGATGAAAGGAGAAAGCACCTTCATGGTCGAACTTAACGAAACCTCCGACATTCTCAAGTCTGCTACTCCACGCTCTCTCATTATCCTGGATGAACTCGGCCGCGGCACTTCGACCTTTGATGGCGTCGCGATCGCAGAGGCCGTTCTGGACTATGTCATCCGTGATCTGCAATCCCTCACGCTCTTCATAACGCACTACCAGCACCTCGCGAAACTACAGGACCGATTTGAAAACAGAGAGTTGAAGAATGTGCATATGCGGTTTGAGGAGAGAGATGGTGGTAAGGAAGTTGTGTTCCTCTATGAGGCGGCGGAAGGCACGAGTCATCGATCTTACGGGTTGAATGTCGCGAGATTGGCGCGAGTGCCGGATAAGATTATTGAGGTTGCGGAGGGGAAGAGCAGGGAGCTTGAGGAGTTGATGGCTGCTTGTAAGGTTGGGAATATGTGAGTACATTCTACGCTCGGTTCGGGTCGACGCGATGCTAATTGTGATGCAGGTCTCGCATGCTCAAGAATCTATTGACTGAAGGCGATGAAGGGACGCTGGAGAAACTTGTCGATGGCATCGAGCAATTGTAAGAATGGCAGTGTAGTGTGTGCAGGTGTCATTAATGGATGCTGCAGTGTTGGCTGTAAAGAGTTTGATCGTTCTTATAGTTATCGGGTACAGGTCGATGGGATTTGCATCAAGGCCTTTCTTCCAGACGAAAGATCGAGGTCGGTATATGTTGTCCGGTTTCTCAATGCACAGAGTAAATGTATGATAGGTCTATTCCAAATTTTCGCCATTAGGACATGAGTACTATGCACTCTCGATCTTTTACTACTTCGCACTTGATCACATACGCTACGGTCTAGTGCGAGTATTACCCCTTTTGTTGCCTGATACCAGTCTACAGATTCCCAGTCTATAAAACCCAAGATACGGTCATCGTGCACCATTATGTTGTGATGCTCAAAGTCGCCATGCGTGAAGACAATCGGATGGCGCATTGACGCTACTGCTATTTTTTCTTTGGATAATTCCTATATTGCGAAGCCATGACTCCCGATAGAATCAAAGTGAAGGCGATATTGGACCTAATCTGCTACCCTAGGTAGGGTCTTGTATATGTGGAAGGTAGGACGTCAGACACGCTTAACCTCAAAACGCATCTTGCCATGTCCCAAACTCGACAATTTCTTCTCGACCTCTCCCCCTGCCACCCGGCAACATATTTCCAGCCATTCTCTCAGTCTCTCCCAGCACCTTTTCCCTGGGAAAGTTGCCCAGTTGCCCCAACCGTCTGCCGAAGCCGGTCCAACATATTCAAACTGAAATTCCGACAAGTTACTGCAGACCTCCGAGGAAGCTTCGAGCCCAGAAAAGTCAACCGTTTCTTCTTCCCTCGTATTGCTAACCCGGAAACCATTGGCCCTCCTCGTCCTGATAGCTAGCATCTTCAACCCGCACGTGCCATCGACCAGTAGCGAAGCATAGAACCTGCGAAGCATGCGCACATGCTCAGGATCTACGCACCACTTACGCTTAGACTTGGACTCTCGGAACCGACTTCTCCGCTCATATGTACATTTGATCGACCCGGGGTACACGACGAGGCTACGCGCGTGTCGCGGATGCATGAGCGGAGGGAGTGGGGTTAAGTCTCTCAAGAACAACTGCGCTGGGTTGGAGACACACCATATGCCGTTGCTTCGGAGCTCTGCGAGACCCTCGTCGAGGATGCGTTTGTTCGTAAGGAGCCATTGCGGAAGTGCTTGATAGGGGACTAGTTGTCCGCAAATCAATAGAGTTTACGCAAGAAGGAGGTGCGCAGTATGGATGCATCACATACTATCTGTAGGTACACCGGGATCTGCGGCGTAAAACATACAGCATGGGGAGCTTCGGCTGTTCCTAGACGTCGCCCACGTGATGATTGGTGAGGTTTGCTCCCATAGCTTGATATACACCATGTCGCGGATCTCTCGAGGTAGTTTCGAAAAGTCGCTGAGGTCTTGCACTTCCTGAGTCTGTTGTTGTGCAGCTATCGGGTCGCGTATCTCCTTGGGAACGGGCTCCTCGGTCTCCTCCGCAGTGTTAGTCTCGTCGACACTGCTCTTCTTGCAGCTTTGCTTCTCCGGTTCCGCCATATGTCCAGCTGTGACGCGGATATTGGGGGGTCTTTCGTCTGCCATTGTGGTGGTAGGAGTCGAGGTTGGATGTGTCTAGGTGGTGGAGATTGTGCGGCGTAAGGGACCGTCGCTTGTTTACATAGCAGCAGGGCAGATAATGAATGGCGGGAAACCCACGGTAGAAATGGCTGTCCGAGCCATATTCCCCTGTGCTAGTAACATCCTTACTGTTTGTCGGATTCAACTTGTGCTGCTTCGATTCACCAGGGGACCTACGAAGCAAGGGTGGTAAAGCTAGGCGCTAAAATTCGAACATCATTGCGGCATCTGCTTGCTTAATTTACATTCAGTTCTCACGTGCAACTAAACACTGGGGTACTCTCCTCATGTGCATGGTAAATCTTGATACATTCCATTACAGCTCGCTACCCTCCACCGGCTCAAAGCCCCGGCTCGAGCACCGGCCTCACGAGGAATGTTAGCACGAACCATCACAGAATGAAATGGGTTTCGAGCGAACTAATGATGTCTTTCCCGTCCTTTCGACAGTTCCTGGGCTCCCAAGGGTCTCTTAACCATTGCGTTTCGAGCATGGTACATGGATAGCGTGTCCATCGCAGCATTTTGCATACTCATATGATAGTCCATGGACGGATTAGCCCCGGAAACCAACGATAGCTATTTGTCGTGAGTAGGTTTGTTGAACACTACGATATGCTCCCATAGCCAATTGCGTAGCCCGAGCGGTAGATCCGAGTGGTACACATGGTACTCTTGTGACGTCCGAGGACTCATCGATGTCACATTGAGAACGGAACAATCGATTGACAAATTCGGGTTCCAGGTAGGTTGAGAACTCTACGTCTGGTACTGACTGATCGCAGATATGGATGCGAAGGCCGTGGCTTGTGCAACGAACATCTCCGGAGGCTCAATGTGGCTGAAGCACCCACGTAAACTATCCTCTCAATGGCAAGATGTGCTGCACCAAACAGCTCTGCCTGCAAAGGGGACACTCTGGCTTCTCCTTCGCCCAGTCGCTGATGCACACCCAGCAGAACACGTGCCCACACGTAGTGACGCTGGGATCTTTCATGCCCTCCAAACACAACGTGCACTTCCTATTGTTGTCTCCTATCCAAGCCATAGTCTCGTCGTTACTCAGTTCGTACCTCGGCTTCTCGGCTACCGGGGTGTTTGTCCACTTTTGTAGCTCGGTTGGCGGTGTTGATTGGCCGGTAGACGCATCGATGAGGAGCGCATTGTTGGCGCTGTATGCGTTCGGATCGAGTGAAACCTCGGCGCCACCTCCAACTATTGCTGTCGTACCCATGCCAGCGCTGACCGTGCTCGTCTGCGCGGTGTCGCGCGACATGGTGTTCTGCAGGTGTAGGTATCCTTGCACGGCCATCTGCAGGATTAACAGGACACCGAGAACCTCGTAGCCCATCCGTTGGTCGCTTTCTTGTACATGACGCGTAAAAATGTAGCGCAGGTTCCATATCCGTTTAGAAAGGTGATAGTAGCTCCCCGTGAAGTAGAACGTCGCCAACGAAAGAGCGTAAACTGGAGATGGCGACGTGATAGTATCCAGGTTCAGGAGGATATAGTCTTGAATGCGCGCTTGAATCGGTCTTGGTATAGGCTTTGTCCCACTCTCTTTCGCCTGATGCTGTGCCTTTGCCTGCTGTCGCGCGTACCACCTCATATTCGCCTCCAGCTTCGCGCGGATTCTCTTCCTGAACGCTGGCAATATCCTTCCTAACAAATATGGCCCCAATATGCAGCTTATTATGTATCCCGCCCGTCTCCCTAGCGCCGGTAGTCTTCCGTTCTCACCCTCCACTTGAACAATATCGCAGTACTCCTCGCCCAGCGTCCGGTTCCCAATCAGCGTCGTGAGGCTGAGGTATAGAAGCTCGCCCAGTACGCGCGTTTCTGACGTGTACGTGTGCGCATATCGTGCGCCCTTTATCTTGCGAAGGAGCGTGGAGAGCTGTTCGAGGAGCACGCCGCTGAAGTAGGCGTCTTTCTGGTAGGAGCGGATGACGTCTGGTGATGTGGCGAAAGGGTACGCGAAGCGTGGAGGAGACGACATGGTGGTATATAAAAACGCGACAGAAGAAAAGAGCCACGCGATAATGATGGTCACGAACTGGTCAGAACCACGATGATAGTTGATGCCCATGCCAAGACCATTGAACCTCGGCTTGTGATCGGAGCGCAGGGGCCAGCAGCGTGCCCCATGATTCTGAAGACCTTCTGCGTCCATTGCACTATTTCGCTCCGACCAGTTGTCACAGTTACTCAGTTGCTCATTTTTATAGAGAATGAAGGCTCGTACAACCCACGGTTTCAGCTCTTCTGGTTCATCATAGTCAAATATCAATGGGAAGAGCATTCGTGCTTGAGAAGTCAGATCTTCCTCGTTGAAGAACCCTCCAGCTTCCATTTCAAATAATATGTCTTCGCTTGATAGGTCTAGTGATTCCGGAGCTTCGCCGAGAAGTTGGTGATGCTGCTTAGCAACATGGCCAGCAATAGTACGATCTTTGATTGAGGAACCAGATGAACCAGTATTGAGGTATGTCTTCGATGAATCTCGACGCTTTTTTGTAGCAGTAGCAGCCCCAAATTGGCCCCAAATAACGTCATCGTTTTGAGATTTCTTTGTTTGTGGTCGCGACTTCAATCTCCATAATCGTGGCTCAGCGAGACGCCTCCAATGCTTTGCATAAGTCCAGGCTGTAAGAAGGACTTTCTAGCGCTTGGATAACCTCAAAGTACCCACTATTTCAACTTTATGTATCGCCCAATCTAGAACATCATCCTTTTGTTGTAGTCCTGAAGATTCAAGAATTGCCAGTTGCGATTTGAACTCCTCAGCTGTGACTATTCGCTCCTCCCTCTTATGGTTGGAAGGGGAATCTTCTTCATACAAGTTGTGAAATTTTGTGAGGTCGACATCATAAGCCTCGCCAGGTTGAGCACTACTTGCCTCGCTCAGTGCTTTGTCGCTGGAGATTTCTTTCGACTCCGCGATATCGTCTCTAGCCGGCAGACAACTAAATGGAAAGAATCCTTAATCGCTATGGGGGATAAAATGTGGGTTGATTGTCTGGAAAACAAGTGCACCTACTAACATGGAGCAGGCCTGAACCTCGTATTCGAATCACATCCCCAGATCCTTTCGATTCTTACAGTGTCCGGAACGAAGATCAAGGAACACACCAAGCTGTTCCAAACCTATGCGAAACGGAGAGCCATGGCTTCCAGGGCGATGGTCAAAGGACGGAATCTGCTTTCTCCAGACTGGCCCAAACTTGTTACTTCAGCCTGCCCTAGCCGCATCCGTAAGCTTGCGCGAATGCACTGCTCGGCCTCTATCTATCGACTACGAGATGAAAGTTGTTTTGCATGGAATTCTGCTCGTGGAGGTATTTGAACAAGCGCCATTGCCACTCTTGACAACGGCTGGCAAGCTCATGAGCCTAGAAGCGCTTAGAAACATGGCCTTGGAGCGGTTTGAAAAAGTTGACTGGGGTGTCTCTGAAAGATACCGGTCTGCTGTGGAGGCATGCATCCAAGGCATTGAGATGGCAGAGGATCCTGAAGACGGAGAACATTTTGCCAGAGCCTTCTGTCAGAGGGTTATAGCACCACGGCAAGGGGATTACAATGCAATCTGGAGCGATCGAGACCCGGATGAGGTCATTTCTGAGCTCAAATTACCCAGCGTTAAACCGAAAGGTCCGAAAGGGCCACAGCCACGTCCTAAGCCTGCTCACTTGGGGGTATGCAACTTTATCATTTATCACTATTTGCTGACACGAGACAGAGATTAAAGTTGAAATCAAGTGTTTCAAGCAATCGCCTCAGTCCCCAGGTGCCGACTAAAGCTGTGAGCTATGCTGTAGCCAAATCACCGCATCGCAGTCCGGCCCCCTTGCAGTTTTTCGACACTGCTGACGATCTGGATCACAAGCAGTACGTACAATTAAGCTTCTAAACGAAGCATACTAACTCAATCCTAAGAATACAAGGTGCGAACAAGTGGTTTAGCCTTTTCGACCAAGACCACATACGAAATCAATTGCCAAAGCAAGCAACGCGCGACCGTAGCAACAGGATCAAGATAGCAGTCCTCGACACAGGAATAACTTATCTACTGCAGCTGTCAGAGTAAGACATGTTATTGATTTGGGTGTTCGAGGTCTAGCTTTCCTTACAAAAAGTTGGCCCCTTTGAGCCGCCGTCTATGGCGCCTGACGGAACACTCTATGTATAGTACATCTCTTAAGCAAGCTTCTCCAAGCATAACTGCACGTAGGATGAAATAACAAAAACTTTGTTGGATCAAATGCAGTTGTTCCCTGCTGATACATGCTGTCAAAGGTGGAGATGGAGTGTATGTACAAGATAATGTAACAGCATGTAAAGCAGTCCTAACGCCAAAACCTGATGCATCGAATATCGCCACTTAACAGTACTGACCCCACCCAGCTATTGTGTATATGCTAGAGTATTTCGTTCACTTGCCCTTATTGCCCGTCTGTGCTTCGTAGAACTTTTCCGGCCTCACAGGCTGTATCGTGTCAGCTTCAACTTTCTTGTGTGCTAACAGAAGCCGTCTTACCGTTGACTGCTGCTCCGCGGTGAACCGATCCTCGATGTTGGACACCTTCCTCGTCTTGTAAGGGTTCGGGAACCAGTACGGGCGCATGATCATGTAGTAGGTGAAGCCGACAGCGCCGCCGGCCATGAAGATCTTGGGGATGGTGAGGCGCGACATGGTGGTGTATATGAAACGTTTGTCGGTCGAAGGTGCGGTGGTCCGATAGCTCGTGTGACGCCTGTAAAGGACTCGGAGAGGAGATGGAGGCTGGCTCGTGTGGGATGAGGTTAGGCGGTCGACGGAATGACGGCGTGAAGAGGCAATGCCATGTGTCAGCTCACTTTGGCGTGCACTTTGTTCCCAAGTGTTCGTGTCATCGTGATCGTGATGCTAGCGGAAGGAGCGCCCCTGTCAAGCTTCTCTTGGCAGGGCCATCCCTGTCGATGAGGCTGAACGGGGCTTATGTCAGCGACCTTGTGGCGCTCTTTTTGCGGAACCACACCTCCTGGTTATGGGAAGGGGACACGCTATCATTCGCTCAGTGTGGATTCCATGAGCGAGGAAGAGGAGGTGCTGAGGCGCATCTTAACTGCCATCGACTGCGACGCGCGACTTCGACATGGACGGTGACGCGGCAGGCCAGCCTGTGCTCGACAGATTCAGTCGCATACTGCCGCTACCATACCGCGTCGCCTTGATCATAGTCTTGGGTATGCCATCGACCATCCCGGCCACCGTGCGAACTCGAGCTGATACCATTCCACAGGCATCTGGGCGTGGGGCCTCAACCTCCACTATCTGTCCCTAATCCGCATCGACGTCCCGTCCCTTATTCGATACCCGGCGCGCCTCTCCCCACACCACCCCCCGCATTACCTCTCCTGCTACCGGGTCGGCCTCTCCCTCACCGTCCCCCTGGTGCTCTCCCTGCTCCTCTTCTGGACCCTCACCAACGGAAGCCCCGCCGACATCGCCGCTTGGGAAATCCTACCGAACCTTTATCTTCTCGTCCTTGTGGTTGGCTTCATTGTGCCCATACCATTCGTGAGCAGGAATGGCAGACATCGGACACTGGCAACGCTGAAGCGGATAAGCATTGGAGGCATCGCAGAGGCGCAAGATGGGAAATTCGGGGATATCTTGCTAGCGGACGCGCTGACAAGCTACGCAAAAGTCTTGGGAGACCTCTTCATTAGTCTGTGCATGTTCTTCTCCTCCTCACACAGCTCGACCGGGCCCCCAAACCGCAACTGCGGAGGCTTCTTCTGGGTTCCCTTCATCATCTCGGTTCCCTCTCTCATTCGCCTCCGCCAATGCCTCACCGAATACTCCCGCGTTCAAAAGGCCAATGCGCAAACCGGCCAAATCAGCCCTGCAACGGGCTGGGGCGGTGTCCACCTTGCCAACGCTCTGAAATACAGCACCGCCTTCCCCGTCATCATCCTCTCCGCCATGCAACGGTCTCCCGAACCCTCCAAATATGGCATGTCGGAAGTGACGCTCTTCCGCCTCTGGCTCGCCGCCGTCTTCGTAAACTCCGCGTATTCGTTTTGGTGGGACGTAAGCCGCGATTGGGACCTTACGCTCTTGTTGGGCAAGAAAGAGAGGGAAAATCCGGAGTATCCATATGGTCTGCGACGGCATCGTTGGTTCCACGCGAAAGAGATCTACTATGCAGCGATTGGAGTAGATGCTATATTGAGGTGTACGTGGAGCATCAAGTTGAGTCCACATTTGGACCACTTCAATGATTTGGAGGGGGGCATCTTTTTTATGGAGGCGTTGGAGGTTCTGAGGCGGTGGATATGGATTTTCTTTCGCGTTGAGTGCGAGTGGGGTAAGTTCATTCTCGCCCTGGCTCGTAGTCGATGGAAAGCTAATTTGAAGCAGTGCGTAATCATCGCGGTCCTGCACCAGACGACATTCTTCTCGGTGATTTTGCGAATACCTCGACTAGGCTTGACGAGGATGAATAGATTGGGTTCGGGTATTAGATGGAGCATTTAGCGTTGGAATTTCTCGGCGTTTGTGGGTGCTTTCTTGTATAGGTAGGTCTTGTACTAAAACATTGGTTTTCAGACCAGACCCATGGGGGCAAGGTCATGGCACGGAGAGAATCGGGTTACCCCTGAAGTGTAGACCACAAGAGCTGTAGGTGTACTTATTATGAGATCTACTTGTCTAATCAGTGTGTAGAAGTAAGGCGACAGTTCACAATTCTATGCAGTTGTCGCCAACGTGCCGTGCGCTAATAATACTGATATATACGCTCCACCTAATCTAACAATGTCCCCATCCTGCCAGAAAACATCCCAGACAAACGCCCGTCCCATCCACCAAGAGACCTACAGCCACAAGACAAAAGTTCAAGTGCAATGTGTTACCCCAGGATAAGTAATACTAAGGCCAATTGTAACGCTTAAATCGACTAGGTCCCCACTTTCCACCCTACAATCCTCTAGCTATCCTCCAATACGGGTGCCTCCAAATCCATTCCCGGGGGTTCCAACGGCGCTCTCAAGTCCCATCCCTCGTTCCCCCCCATACAGTACTAGTACAACAGTGCAAATACAACGTGTTACCCCAGGATACACAACCCCCAAGCCAACTGCCCTCAACCTTTAGTCCTCCAGCTATCCCTCCCCACCCCTCCACCCCTCCGGCACGCCACCCCCCTCCACAACCCTCGCATCCCTCTTCAACCCCTCATACACGCCCCTCAACCCAGCAAACTCCTCCCTCTCCCTCAACACTTTCCTCAACGGCGCCGGAATATCCGCCACAACGGGCCCGTCGCGCCGCCGCAGCACCATCCGACTGATAACCTGGTGCATGCTCGCGAGCGCCGTCCGCAGCACGTTGCCCACCCAGACGGGGTCGTACACGCCGTGCGGGTGCCAGGGGTCCTGTGTGGCCGGGTTGATGAGCGGAGGCCAGGTGGTGGGGTTGTTGGGTGGGGGGTGACGAGGGGCGCCGGGGGAGGACGGTACGGGAGAGGGGTGGGTTGCGTCGAGGCGTGGCCACGGAGGTAGTGCGTTGTCCAGGCTTCGTCGTAGATTGGTGGGAAGGGCGTGGATGGGACGGTGGGGGGGTTGGAGGTGTTGTTGGTTTGGCGCTCGATTTGGCCTCGGTGGAAGGCGGTTTGTTGGACGGTGAGGACTTCGGGGATGCCGGTGAAGGTTTGGGGGGTTTGGGACGGGGGTTGGAGGAGTGGTTGTGGTGGGGGGATTGGGTATTTGGAAGGGTTGTTGTTGTTGTTGTTTGGGGCTGGTGGGGGTCTGGTGGTGGGTTGTGTTGGGGGGAGGGGTGGTCGTCGTATAGTCGGTGGTTGAGAGATTAGGAGCTTCGAGCGGCGGCTTGGACCTGTTGGGGCTCCGGTGACAGGTTGCGGAGTTAGGGTTGCGGAGTTGGAAGACCCTCCTCGCTGCGTGGTAGGGGGCGAGTTCATGTTGTGTCGCCCTGGCCGTTTTGTCCTCTGTCGTCCTGGCTGGTTCATATTCTGTCGCCCAGATGGATTCATACTTTGTCGTCCTGATGGGTTCATTGTAGTACCGTGTGCTACCGTGGATGATGGTTGGAAGGTGTAGATAATTAGAAGGTGTGGATAGTTGTAAGGTGCGGGTGGTTGTAAGGTGCGGGTGGTTGTAAGGTGCAGGTGGTTGTAAGATGCGGGTGGTTGTAAGGCGTTAGTGGTTGTAAGGTGCTGGTGGTTTGCGTGGACAGTTGGAAGGTCCAAGTGGTCTGGGAGGAAAGTTCGATCGATGTATTGTGGACAAGAGAAATTCCCAGCCCTTAAGTATGCCAGCATTCTGCGCGAACCGCAAGAGGATAGCTTCCAAAACACAGTGAACCATGGATTGACTTGGAGGCATCTTCACATGTCGTATGCTGATATCTAACTATAGAACAAATCGCCATGGATTTTAGTATTGGAACCATGGTTCGTTCGTTGTACTTTGATGCCTGACGCACCGCAGCACCATACGATACGAAAAAAGAAACCACGCAACGTGGATGAAACTCATGGTAACCCTTCAGGAAACGCAGTTAGTAATACCTACAGTCTTTGCAGACATTTGAACAGTCGATCACTATACGTGACCTAGGCGCTTGCATAACATAATACACCATGAAAATTCACATGTGCGTCCATGACACTGAGTCATTTTTGGCGCTGCTGTATTTCGTACCCATGGTACAGTACTAGGGAAAAAGTTTGAGTACACTGTGTTACCCTAGGATAAGCAATACCATGGTCAACTGTACTCAAACTTCTGTCCTGTGACTGCATGGTCTGTGGTCGCGCAAATCCCGTCAGACGACAAATAGCTGCCCAAAATTCAGAAATCCCGGTCGTAGAGTGTTTGGCGTGGAAAGCGTAGTAAAAGGACAACACAACCTCCTGTCGAAATATCTTCCTTAAAACGTGATGAAACATACATAATATAATTAATTCGCGTATGTGAAGCTGACACAGATACTCTCCACCATACCCTCTGAAACCTCGGGCTCATCTGCATAAACACTGTCCCTTGACCGATTCTTCCACCATCCTAAAGTTCGTTCTCGGAAACCGCCCTAACCGACGACGACATGGTATCAGAATCCACCCTGATGGTAGACGACGACTCCGTCGGGGTAATTCTCGAATCGATCGAAATAACAGACGGCTGACGCACGCGCGCTTCAGACCCCTCCTCAGCATCCTCCATCTGCTCATCTTCAAAATCATCCTCCCTCATTTCTGCATCGTCATCCACGTCTTCTTCCTCACTCTCCACTACACCTTTCTCATCCTCGTTGATAGCCGTCATTCGATTGATGAATTCCTTCTGCAGCTCCCTTAGCCACGTAGCCAGTAACTCGCCCTCCATTGTCCCATTGTATGCTTGCACAAGATGCTCTTTCAGATCGAGAATAAGCTTGCGGCGACGCTCGGCGATGACGTTCTTGGACGTCTTCTTCTTCTGTAAGAGGCGCCTTTCGAGCTTGTGCGCAAAATATGTTGCATCCTCAAGGACACGTGGTGGGAGGGGAACTACTCGGGCAAGAGCGAGGCCATAGTGGGATTCCTGGACAGCGCCTTCGACAGCGCGGTAGAGCATGGTTATAGTGTCATCGTCCCCGATCTAAGTATGATGAGCACAGATCCATGAATTGCGCCGGAGTGCCTACCTCGACTGCAAGATGGAGGCAGATCACACCGTTGCGCTCGGACAAGATGGTTGCCAAATCCTTGAAATGAGTAGCGAACCAAACCAGAGCCTACAAAACTTCAGTACCGAACAATTGGGCTGCTATACGGACTCACCCTGCTATCAACAAGAGCCTCGGCGATGGCGATAGCAATTGCAAGACCATCACGTGTGCTGGTACCGCGGCCAAGCTCATCAATGATCGCCCTATGTTTGTGAGTGGAAACTGAGCATTATGAGAAGTTACTCACATGCCCCGTCTCTCAAGATTGCGCAGAATGAACGCAATCTCTCGCATCTCCGCTGCAAACGTAGACACGTTGCTCTCAATGCTGTCATCCAGACCGACTCTAGCAAACAGGTGGTGTAATATGGGGAACGAGGCGCTGCTTGCAGATACACTAAACATAATTAATGTACAGGTCATTGCGGTCAGGATAGGGAAGCGTACAAACTCCCAACCTGGGCCATAATGGACAGGAGGGCGACAGTGCGAATGAAAGTGCTCTTTCCACTCATGTTGCAACCCGTAATGATCTGGAAGCGAGACTGTTGAGTGGCATACACATCGTTCGGAATGAACTTCGTCTGCATGATTTTCTCACGGATTGGGTGTCGGGCTGCTTTGATGCCGAGGGTATCACTGATGCGAGGCCGGACTACGAATCGTTAGCTGAAAACTACATCGCTGGCTCTTACCTTTTACCATAATCGTTGATAGTCACAAGGTGTGCAAATGCAGAGAGCTGTTTCATTTAGTCGCGAATCAGAAGAAACAGATCTTGCGACTGACCATGTCGAGCATCGCAATAGCTTCACAGATCTTGAATAGTGCAGACATATGCCCGCGTACCTCCTCGATAAGAGCCTGAACAGCCTCATCGCCTGCTTGTGTTAGCTTAGCTGCCGGGTTGTTATACCAAACCTACTCATTAAGACGACCTCCTGATGAGAGATATTGATCTAATAAAGGTTAACAGACACCATTGTTACTCGGCTCCCATGTATACCTTCTGATTCCTCTTCATTAACTCCACAGTCTGGCACTCAATCATGTTCTTCTTGCGGATCACATTGGTGAAAACCGGAGGGAGGGCCCTGTTGTCAAGTTCTGCTGCTGAAATGCGGATGTAGAAATGGCGAGCGGCCTCGTACTTGAGATCGAGCTTGAGGTCGTATTCCTCTGGGCATATGACTTAGTCCCTATAACAAGCACAAGGAAGAGATAATTTACCACTCAGCTCAGTGGCATGCTGATAAGCATCCTCCATTGCCTCTTTGTAGGTAGTACGTGCCACGTCAAGCAGGCCATTGACTCCCGATTTGACTGCATAGTTACGCTGATTTCGGAGCTCAAGTGGCTGCCGTGCGTAGGCGGTGTCTTCGTTTATGTAGCCATTGATGAGGTCATGAACTGGTACGACGTTCTCTGGGGCACAAAGCTGGGATCAAGTTAGTTTGATAAAAGGCAAACTCTCATCGACCGAACCTCGCGGATATTGTTCAACATCCAACTTCGGGCTCCCGTAAGCGCCTCATAGATGGGATTTACTGAGGTGACGAATTGTTTCAGCATGATGACCTGGTTGATACTCTGTTCAGTGGTGCGGATAGTAGGCTTGGTCGGAATGATGATAAGCTGGATTGGAAACGTTAGCACGACGTGCTGCTGATCTAGATGTAGACCATACAGTTGTCAGTATTTTATCAGCATCCAGGAAGTTTTTCAAAGCTGTTCGGTTAGCATAGAACATGTCCTCCTTGGTTTGTAACTCGTCGACTGCATCATATCGCTTGTTCAGGGTGTCGACATCAGTAAGCGGCTGGAGAACGTTGCTGCGGAGGAGACGGGCTCCCATGGGCGTCTGGGTCTCGTTGAGAAGCCCAAACAGACAGTCCTTAGACTTCGGATTATGCAGGTTCTGAACCAACTCCAGCGAGTAGATGGTAGACACATCGATCATCATAGAGCCTTCGGATGGCTCGTACTTCATCCTGAGCGAGTGGAAAGGGAACTTGACGCCGAGACCCAGTTCGATGTATTTCAACACCTGAATCGGG
Source organism: Laburnicola sp. R22_1 (assembly GCA_014281115.1). NCBI lineage: Eukaryota > Fungi > Ascomycota > Dothideomycetes > Pleosporales > Didymosphaeriaceae > Laburnicola > Laburnicola sp. R22_1. Next base: position 955,071 of record JACONQ010000011.1, read on the forward strand.
GTCAATTCAGAAGCCCACTGGTGGGATCGATCCTCTTACAGCAGCTATGCAGCACACTGCATAGTAACTGCCAGAGGCAGAGAGCTTGATAGCCTCCACATCGTCATCAAGGGCCAGCGTCTTGATATAGTCGAAGCCCACATTCTCAGCCCAGTACTTACGGTCCAGAAGCGTCATCTTACTGTCCATTACCTCCAGGTTCTCCTCAATGATAGAGAACAGCTTGGACTGGGGGCTCGCAGCAGTAGCCATGACGAGGATCTCAGACGGACCATAGACGCGTAGCTTGTGGATTGTCTTGACGTACGTCTGGCTATCGCATATCTGACAAAGTACTGCTTCTCCAGTGTCTAGATTGACGAAAGCTATGCCGACTGTAGGCGAGATGCCGCGCGATTCAGCGACGGAACAGACAACCGTCTGAGCTTCAACACGAGCAATAGTCGACGCACCCGTCCTGGGTCGAGCAGTGGAAGGCCTTCCGGTACTTCGGCGAGTCCTAGGACGGGACGTTGTAGTAGTGTTGTATTCGCCATATCCGTAGGAATTGGATGGGTAGGTTGAGCCCGCGGAAGTGCTGTAAGAGCTTGGCGGCCGTGATTGCCGATTCATCGTGGTCAGTCGAGCTGTACGGTCAATGCGTGATCAATTGCCTTTCATCTCTTAATTCTTTGGAGAGAGAAAGCGTGAGTGTGCTTGGGTGAAAGCAGTTGAGGTCAGACGCGTGGAAGTTGACGGACCCGCTGTCACATCGCTTAGCGCGTCACCCCTGCTAGCGTAGGCAGCTTTTGAATAGGCACCATAGGTATTGCGATCTACGGCTCCCCTCACCGGCAAAGAATAAGAGTTTACATGTGATAGAAGTATAGTTGTGGCATATGCGCATCTAGTGGTTTGGCTTATTGTGAATCACATACCTGAGGTATCGCCCGGAAAAAAAAAATCGTCCCCGCCCGGGTATCTCACGCTAGCGTCCGCTCCTTATCGATAGCATCCAGGAAATTTTGGAATCCTACTCCCATGCTCCCCTCCATCAGTGCGCATACTAGATTCACCAAAGTACGCCTAGTCGCAGTAGCTGGAGGTAGCGTTGTATAAGCCAGAGTCTTCAAAGTGGTGTGTTGTAATCCAGGCGGTACTATTACAATAACAAGCCGGACACCATGGCGACGCAATACCCACCCCCATCGAAGCGCCAAAAGCGCGAAACGCTCGAATCAACCCGCACCCAAGACACCACAGCCATACCCGATGGCAGCATCCGCATCCGCTTCGTAGACCAGTCCACGGGCACGTCGGGCACCCTCCCCGTGCTCACAGTCCCCTTGTCACAAGCCACCACCACCAACCTCAACCTCCTGCTCAACAGTCTCAAAGACCAAGCCGACGACGACTCGATTCCCTACCGATTCTACCATGGCGACTCGCCAGAGGCCCTCGGCGACAAAGAAAATGTGTACAATGCGCTTGTGCGGCCTGGGCGCGTCACCGCTGAAGAGGAGGTGGTGCTGCAGTATGCGCCGCAGGCAGTGTTCCGCGTCCAAGCGGTGAGCCGCTGTGCGGCGGCGGTGAGCGGGCATGGCGAGAATATTCTAGCGGTGCAGTTCAGTCCGAAGAATAGTTCGCGGATGGCGAGTGGGAGCGGCGACAAGACGGTGCGGATATGGGATTGCGATACGGGGACGCCGGCGTTTACCCTCAAAGGGCACTCGAGGTGGGTACTGGCTGTAAGCTACTCGCCAGATGGGTCACTACTTGCGTCGGGCGGGTACGATAACGAGGTGCGGATATGGGATCCGGAGAAGGGGAAGCAGATTGGCCCGCCGTTGAAGGGGCATACCAACTTCATCACGAGCTTGTCGTGGGAACCGTATCATCTGCAACAGCTGGGACGACCGAGGGTAGCCAGCTCGAGCAAAGATGGCACAGTGAGGGTGTGGGATGCCGTGGGAGGGAAGATGGAGTTCGCGCTCTCGGGCCACAAGGGCAGCGTTACATGCGTCAAGTGGGGAGGAACAGGGAAAATGTACACATGCTCGCACGACAAGACCGTCAAAGTATGGAACGCCGACCAAGGCGCCCTCGTCCACACACTCTCCGGCCACGCCCACTGGGTAAACCACCTCGCCCTCTCCACCGACTTCGTCCTCCGAACCGCCTACCACGACCACACCGGCAAAGTCCCCCCAACCGCAGAAGCCAAGCTCGCAAAAGCTCAATCCCGCTTCGACAAAGCGGCAACCATCAACGGAGAAATCGTCGAACGTCTAGCGACCGCCTCAGAAGACTGCACCCTCTTCCTCTGGACACCCCTCAGCAGCACCAAGCCCGTCACGCGAATGACCGGCCACCAGAAGCAAATCAACCAAGTCTGTTTCTCGCCCGACGGCACTCTCCTCGCCTCTACCGCCTGGGACAACCACGTCAAGCTGTGGTCTGCGCGGGACGGCAAGTTTCTCTTCACGCTCCGCGCGCACGTGGGACCCGTGTATATGGCGAGTTTCTCCGCAGATAGCCGCTTACTCGCGAGCTGTAGCAAGGACACCACCCTCAAGGTGTGGGACATGCGCACTGGCAAGCTAAAACAGGATCTGCCGGGCCACAAGGATCAAGTCTTTGCGCTGGATTGGAGTCCCGATGGAGAGCGCGTCGGGAGCGGTGGTGCCGATAAGCAGATTCGCATATGGAGGAACTGAGTGGGTGTCATGCCAATGATGCGCAATCCATAGTAACAGTAATACATCAAAAAAGTCATGTTTTTCAAAAAAGTTAGGCGTGTGCCTTTTAGGAGTTCAGAGTGGAGCCAGAATACACTCACGAACTGAAGGAAGGTACATTGGTTCATGGTATAGTGTACTGAGTGAGTCCAGGATACGTGATGTATAGGATGGATACACCCATGGGCTACTATCCCGTGTGCCCGGCAAACACATTCATACGCTATAGTCACACAGAAGGAAGATGGAAATCTCTGCTTTGTTCAAAAGCGGGTGCACATTGGAGGTATCCTAACTATCAATTATAACCACGGACCCTTTTGCACCAGGCGTCCGAGCGACCCAACGAAAAGCTAATTCCAGAGGCAAACGTGGTATACAAAACAAAGTACCTCGCGGGAGCAGCGCAAGAAGTGCCCAAGATCGTGTGTTGCCCAGTGTAGATTCTCCCCATTCACACTTTCGGAGATCTTAGCAGTTGCATCCATATCCAATCATGTACACGATTCCGATTCCCCTCCTCTTTCTCATTGTTTCGTCCATCTCACATAGGGTATCTTTATACGTGTGGCTTGTTGGCGTTCATCTGGTCAAGGTGGTCAGCTTGGTGGTGCTTATCCATTTGTTTGGGTGTTCTTACCCTCTTCGAGATGAATAGGCCGATCAGGAGGATGGCGACAGCACCGACGATGGCGAACACGACGATGACACCGGGTTCCCTGGAAGCGAAGTTGCCACGCTTGACAAGCTGGGTGAGAGCAGCCTCGCTGCGCGCGACGAGAGACATGTCGATAGCGGCCATTGTGACTGGTTTCTGTGCATGTCAGCAGCACGTTCGTAAAGACACCCACACGCAATTCGTGAGCGACATAAATATTGCGAGATCCGCGGAAGCTTGGGCCGTTCCTAAACGAGCATGCGTCGGCGCTAGACTTGTTGCAAGGGAAGAATCGTCGCCACGGTCTCGGACAAAAGAGCTCCAATTGTTATATCGGCGGCGAATCCAGCGTACCTTTTCGACTGGGGAGGTTCGCTCAAGGAAGCGAGGCGATCCGAAGTTGCTTTGAAGCTGTCTTGCGGCTGCAGAAGACAGGAGCTGGTCAGCGCGATCAGTCGTCCCGGCGTCGCGTGCAAGGTGGAGGAGATGGACTCGAGAAGACTGTGAGACAGAACATCCAAAACAGAGGCCGGAGGGTTGTCGGCGGGTGTGCGCCTTATTATATGGGGTGCGGGTCGCCGAAAATTCTGCTTCGTTGAGGCATTTGTTCAGTCCTGTTGGCCGCGCGGGACCGGCGGCATGTCCGGTAGGAGGTCCTCTTGCCATTGACGGCGCACACAAGGAGAATAGAATACGTACCTGGATCGCGTAGCTGCGGCGGCGAGGTGCTGAGCGTTAAGGGGTGCGAGGGAAGAGGACGAGGAACGGCGTGGACAAGAGAAACGGAAATGTTGGGCGAGGAAGCTGGTCCTGGGAGCAGGCCGGCCGATCTAGACAGCGCAGCCAATCAGGAAAGAGCGGGGCAGACACAGGAAGGAATCACGGGAGCCGTGCGCGACCTCGGGATGGACAAAAGTGAGCGCCAGTGCCGTAATTCACGCTGCCCAAGGTCAATTCAGGCACACAAGCTGCATGCGCACAAGCTGCTTCACTCGCCGGCTTCTTGCGCCTTCACCAGACTCGTGTCTACGAGCGCTGGACATTGCGTTCGCAGCGAGCTCGGTCGACCCCAACGGCGGCTCCACGGCTCCACCCACGGTGACCCACGCTTGGCTAGCGGACGGACCTGCTCGTTAGGTCATCAGATGCGTATCTGAGCAAATGACTCTGAGCCCCCGGTGCCTCGGCGCCGACGTCCCAGCAGCTGGCTAGAGTGTGCTGGAAATGCCTCACGCCTGGACGTGCCCGCGAGAGAAATGGCGCAGGCAGAGCAGAGCACACCGCGCCGATTGCATCCGGCTGCCATGCAGCGCGCGCCGAACCGGCCTGAGGCTGCAACTGAGTTGCCGGAGAGATCACCACCAAGCTTTTTCGTCATCTGCGCCAAGTCGGCGAAGCGTCAAGTAGCCCGCATTGGCATCGAGCTTCGCGCACCGGCCGTCGTCATGTTGCGTGGGGGCACTTATCGTGGGTTTTCCGACTTCAGTACATGTGAAAATTTCGACGTCTATATGTACCAAGATCAATATACAGCAGCAATTCCCTCTACATCAGGCTCGATCGGCCACCAATCTCAGTCCCGCCTTGACCGCTGGGCATCTCTCCATTTCGCCCAACAACAAACTCTCTATAGATGCCCTCTAACCTCCGCCGCTCCTGCGCGCTGATACTGCTCCGCGTAGTCGCCAACGAGCTCTCGATATGCGACCATTGGATCTGAGGCTCTTTCCGCGCTTCCTCGCCCTTGGGTCCCTCGTCTTCATCTTTGCTACCGGGCCGCTGTTGGTGCTGGAGCTGCTTCTGTTTTCTGCGCATACTCTGCAGAGCTTGTATCTTTTGCGCGATCAGAGCGCGTTCGCTGAGCTGGCCCGAGGGGATGGGTTTGGAGCCGTCAGATGGAGTGTTGGAATCGCCAAAGCGGAAATGCGTGAATTCTGGGATGCCATCTCCTTTGCCTGATTTGCCTGATGTAGCCTTCTTCTTATTATCGCCACTCTTGGTCGGGTCGCCGAGCTCCGTGTCGCCCAACACGTCATGAATTGCTTCGAGCTGAGCGTTGTACACAACCGCTTGGAGGTCAGCCCCTGAATAGCCTTCGGTGCGTTGAGCGATCTCGCGCAGATTTTCGCCCTCGGTACCGGTTCCCAAAAGGGAGGGGGCGAGGTGCAACTTGCGCGTAACTGCTTTCAATATATCGATGCGTTCTTCCAGGGCTGGCATGTCGCATATGAGGCTCTTGTCTAGACGCCCTGGGCGGAGAAGGGCTGGATCGATCAGATCTGGCCGGGAAGTTGCAGCGAGGACATATACCCCACTGAGGCCTTCAGCACCATCCATCTGAGTGAGCAGCTGGTTAACGACCCGGTCTGTGACACCCGTGGAGTCGTGGCCACGCTTAGGTGCTATCGAGTCGAACTCGTCGAAGAAGAGGACACACGGCCTAGCTGCTTCGGCACGCTCGAACAAGTCGCGAACGGACTTTTCAGACGCACCAATATATTTGTTCAGGATTTCTGGACCCTTGACTGATATGAAGTTGAGTCCGCATTCACCTGCCACGGCAGATGCCAACAACGTTTTGCCGCAACCAGGGTACCCATAAAGAAGGAGGCCTGATCGGAGGCGCAGAGGACATTGTGCAAATATGGGTGCGTACGTGGTCGGGTACTGTAGCGTTTCCAGTAGTACTTGGCGCGTTGTGAGAAGACCGCCTATCGAATCCCATTTTGTTGTAGAGGATTGCAGTGTCACGTTTCGTAGAGATGCGGGAGTGAAGCCTGTCAGTGCTTGGGTGTAGTCTTCTCGTGTTAGGGTTATAGTGCTCGCATTGGAGGACTCGGTAACAGAGCGGATGAGAGCTTCGTTTCGCGCCCGTGACGTGAGTAGAACTAGGTCGCCAGGCATGTATCCGTCGGTTTGACCGGCGAGATCGAGGAAATCGATGGTCGGATCCACGACAAAACCATCTTCCTCGGAGGTGCCATTATACTCTATGCTTGAACCGCTCGGCTGACTTCGGTGTGAGGTGCTCGGACGGCTAGTCGAAGGCGATGGAGGAAACGCATGCCCGGAAGGAGGTGCATCATTCGATGTCATTGACTGAGGTTTTTCATCTTGATGGGCAAGCTGTTCGAGCACCTTCCTCCGGCCATCCTTGTTTGGCGCTTTCAGACTCACGATTTCTCGTACAATATGTCCACCGATGATGACATTATTGAGGGCTTCCTTTCCCTGCGCCGTGGCGAGTAATACTACTCCGGAGTCCAGAGTGCAATATTGCCGAACGATGGTAACGATGCTTTCGCTAACATGTCGGCTCCGTCCGTTCTCATTGCCCACTTGAAGCTCGGTCTCGACCGGGCAGAGCTTGTCTAGATCGTCCAAGATGACAATAGCATTGCCACCGTATCTGGCACCCCAAGCTGCAGATGCAAATAGTCGGGTGAGTGTCTCCTTGATGGTTGATACTCTTGTCTCATCCGTGACAAGCTTGCGGCAAGAAAAGTAAACCGTATTAAAAAGATACTCGGTACGAAGTTGGTGAGCCAGAAGCTGGGCACAGTTTGTCTTGCCCGCGCCCAAGCCTCCTGTCAATAGCACCGACGAACTGTGTGTTAAATGCGACCTTAATTGTTCAATCAGTGCATCGATGCCAACCAGCGTCGGATGTATAGACGGAAGTCGGTCACCTTGCTGCAGGCCCCTTGTCCAAGTGGATGGCGCAGGAACTTCTGCACCAAGTTCTACTGCAGGCTTCCTTTCGGGGAATAAGACCCATGCCACACCAGAAGGAGGCTGTGGTGGGTCGAATCGTACTATGCCTCCCTGCCAGCCCAGGTTCGAGTCGTTTACAGGAGGTAAGATCATGCCGTCAGTAACAGGTCCGTCTAGAATACCATCCTTCTTGCCATAGGTTGTCTTGATTCGTTGAATTGCATCCTCCTGTTCCTGCTTGGTTTCTCCGCCAAATCGCAACGAAGTACTAGTTTGGCTGGCAGTAGCCGAGAACGGGAGGATCTTTATTGTCTTGAGCAACGGATCTTTGTCTTTCGAGCTAGAGCTTTGCGGCCTGATGGATGACGGTTTAGCGGTCTGGTTTGGAGCAGCCTCTAAGCGGACGAGGCCGCCTACGAGGCCTTCGCAACCCAGTACTCTGCACATATCAGAAGAAAGAGCAACATGCCGGCCATCGGGTGCATCTTCCCATGTTCCAATCCTTGCCACTACTCGCATAGCGGGCTTCTCCTGTTCCTGCTCTTTAGACATGTCAACTGGTTCCTGTAGGCCAGCTGGTTTTACAACGGCCACTGATACCCAAGTCACCCCTCTGAGGGCTTTGGTAAGGAGAACATCCTTATCGACCCATATCTTGAGTCCTTCTGCGCTGGTGCTATCTTCCTCGTCAAACCATTCCGTCGCAATGCTTCGATCTACGCCTCGTAGAAACACTATGCCGCGGTTGGGTTGTTCATCCCGACCACTGCGGCGCCTAACCGTACTCGCGGTGCTCTTTCCGCTCTTTCTCGAAGCTCCGCCGACGCTTCGGCTCTCGCGCCCAGAACTCCGTTCTGCCTTCTGGCGTGTCTTTGGCGCAACAATGACTTCGGCATCAGGTGATATCTTCACGAAGTGAGATTCTACGGACGGCGCAGGGGTGACTGAGGTGACGATGATGTTGGCGGTAGTCGTAGGTGACAAGTGAAGAGTTAGAGGATGCGACGACTGGGCTTGCGGATTGGGCAGAGCGCGTATTTGGGACAGGAAGTTCAGCTCGAGGAACTGAGCATGCAATTCGATCATCTCCCAATCCACGGGCGTCAATGGCTCAATGTTGATAGTGTGCGCCTGCGGAGGGTCCACATGCAGTAGAAGCCCGACCTTCTGCCCCTCATGAAGACCAATGAGGCGCGCAAATGTCGTATCGACCTCTACCGTCGCAACATCCTGCTCTCTTGCAGCGGGGCCGCCTCTGGTGCCGCTCAGCCCCTCACGGCTCACGACGGGCGCGAGTTTCCGCTTGCTCTGCATGCCAGTCCATCCCAAGAAGACCGACTTCTGCGCCGAGGCGTTCTTCGACTCGGAGGCGCCGGGCGGAGGCGGCTGGCGGTAGGAGAGCTCGACCACGACATTCTGCGCGATCTACGTGGGGTGGATGAGCTTGATCCTGCATAGTGAAAGCGCGCATTGCCTACCGTGTTTGCATTCACCAGGACGGAAACGAGGGAGGAGGGAAGGTTGACAAGGCAATTCTTCAGAGACTGCTGCAATGCAATCTCAGCCTGCACGGCCTGGCCGGCGGGCTTCTTCGGCGGCGCCATGACAGAGGAGAATGAGGTGTGAGAGTACGGCGCACGGCATGCTTTGCGATTCCAACTGATGAGCTCGCTGCGCTGCGCTACCGAGGTTGTCGGCACCCTTGGCTCTTGAGCTGCCTGTGGGCGGTCACCAGCGGCAGAAAACCGGCGGCCTGCAGCCAACCAGCGCTTCCCGACGCGCGACGCGAAACTCCAACGCGCCTGCATCGCCAGCCCCGTCTCAACATTGCGACGGTTTCCCCTCTACGCGCCCCGGTTCTCGAAAACACAACCACTCCAGCAGCAATGGCGCTTCTTACCGAGAAGTCGCTTGTTAACTACGAGGAGCAAGAAGGTTCGTACCCCGCGCAAAATCCAGCTGAATTGTGATTGACCATCGTCACTCTAGCCGCCTTCGTGGACTTCCTCCAGAACTTCAAATCGTCGTCGACAGAAGCTGCCGAGCAGCTAGAAGGTCTCAATCTCAACGGCGATGGCGACAACGAGGAGTACGACATGCTCGACGACTCGGACGACCCCGCGCCAGACGCAAACAGGCGCCGGCGAACCAAGGCCAAATACATGGAGATGCTGCAGGACATTGCGGACCGGACAAGGACAAACGTCCTCATTGACCTCAACGATTTGGATACCGTGCGCGCTATGTATCCCGGCGAGAAGACTTTCGGCTAACGCAGAGCAGTGGGAGAAGGCTACAGATGCCAACGCGCAGTTCAAGCTCATTGAATCGATTGAACGCAACTGCCACCACTACATTGAGATCTTTTCCAGGGCCGTAGACAAATTATTGCCGCAACCTTCGAGAGAGCCCAAGTACGAGTCTTCACTTACGCAGAGGGACTTCTGGCTAACAGTGACAGCTTCAAAGACGATGTCCTCGATATAATCATGACACAGCGGTCCAAGCGCAATGAGAAGATGCAGGAGCAACAGGGAGGTGAAGATGGTGCGCAGGCGCCACCAGAGCTGATATTCCCACCTGCTTTGACGCGCCGTTACACTCTCAACTTCAAGCCCATAATACCGTCTGGTGCGAGCAGCCAGCGCAGCATGAAGGCTTTGGCTGTGCGGAATGTCCGAGGAGAGCATCTAGGCCATCTGATAACTGTGCGCGGTATTACCACCAGGGTATCAGACGTCAAGCCCGCGATACAGGTCAACGCATACTCCTGTGATCGCTGCGGATGCGAAATCTTCCAGCCTGTTACCAGCAAGCAATTCACTCCTCTGGTAGAGTGCCCCTCGTCCGAGTGCAAGAAGAACAACACGAAAGGCCAGCTCTTTCTATCAACGCGTGCCTCGAAATTTCTGCCCTTCCAGGAAGTCAAGATCCAAGAAATGGCAGACCAAGTTCCCGTAGGACATATCCCCAGACAGCTGACTATCCACTGCCACGGCGATTTGGTGCGACAAATCAACCCTGGTGACGTCGTCGATGTTGCCGGTATCTTCCTTCCTACCCCTTACACAGGTTTCAAGGCTATCCGCGCTGGACTGCTCACTGACACCTACCTGGAAGCTCAATACGTTATGCAACATAAGAAAGCCTACGACGACATTGTTCTGGCGCAACCCACGTTAAAGAGGATGAATGAGTTAGAGCGCACCGGGCAGTTATACGAATACCTCTCCCGCTCTATCGCACCTGAGATCTTTGGTCACGTCGATGTGAAAAAGGCGCTGCTTCTACAACTTATTGGCGGTGTGACGAAAGAAATTGGTGACGGCATGCGCATCCGCGGTGACATCAACGTGTGCTTGATGGGTGATCCTGGTGTGGCCAAATCCCAACTTCTGAAGTACATTACCAAGGTCGCCCCTCGTGGTGTTTACACGACTGGCCGCGGAAGCAGTGGAGTCGGTCTGACTGCTGCCGTTATGCGTGACCCTGTAACTGACGAGATGGTGCTTGAGGGAGGTGCCCTCGTGCTAGCTGACAATGGCATGTGCTGCATTGATGAATTCGACAAGATGGACGACGGCGACCGAACCGCGATTCACGAAGTCATGGAGCAACAGACTATTTCCATCAGCAAAGCCGGCATTACCACCACACTCAACGCCCGTACGTCAATTCTAGCTGCAGCCAACCCTCTATATGGTCGCTACAACCCTCGCATTTCACCCGTTGAAAACATCAATCTTCCTGCTGCGCTCCTGTCCCGTTTCGATGTTCTTTTCCTGATCCTTGATACCCCTTCGCGAGACTCTGACGAGGAGCTTGCTCGCCACGTTACTTACGTGCACATGCACAACGCCCATCCAGAGGCTCCTGGTGGCGTCGTTTTCAGCCCCGCGGAAGTGCGTCAATGGGTCGCTCGTGCAAGGTCATACCGACCTACCGTTCCGAAGGAAGTCTCTGACTACATGGTTGGCGCATATGTTCGTATGCGTCAGCAACAGAAGCGCGACGAGGGTTCCAAAAAAGCCTTTACGCATACTTCGCCTCGTACTTTGCTCGGTGTTCTCCGTCTCTCGCAAGCTTTGGCTCGTCTGCGTTTCGCTGAGGAGGTCATCACCGAGGATGTCGATGAGGCTCTGAGGCTGGTGGAAGTTAGCAAGGCTAGCTTGTATACTGATGAGAACCGCAGAGATGATCACACGCCGAGCAGCAAGATCTATCATCTCATCAAGACCATGGAGGCAAGCGGTGCAGCTGCGGTTGGTGATGGTAGCCGTGGCGAGCTAGACATGCGCAGGGTCAGGGAGAGAGTTCTTGCTAAGGGTTTCACAGCAGACCAGTTTGAGCAAGCGATTGATGAGTATGCCATGTTGGACGTAAGTTCCCATAGCTTCCCCATCGTTGGGAGTGATCAATGGACTAACAATATATCACAGGTCTGGCAAACGACGGGAGAAGGCACTCGACTTGTCTTTATCGAGGCTGGTAACGAGGACATGGATGACGAGGACTTCTAAAGCACTGGTCTATGATGATGGCGGTTGGGTATTTGGGCGATCCATGAGCATGGCGTATTGGGCGTTGTTGTTTCATACTGGGGACGTGGTAGGCTTGAATACGGCCACCTTTATGTTTTGAACCGTTGAGTAGGAAATGACATTTTCAAAGCATTCAATTTGATTTCAGTGCATCGAAGATGGATATTCCGCACTGCTTAAAACACCGTATCGGATGTTGATGGAAAGCTTCTTTGACACCCTACTAGTATGTGTGAGAGGTAAGGGACTCTAACCCTCAGCGGCGAGAATGGAAGCCGATCTGTCCGTACTGGGTGCGGAGCTACGGTTGTGTAAAGTTGAGTGGAAGTCTAGGACGGGGATAATTGCCAAGGCTATGATGTATTGCACCTACCTTGCTGGAGTCTATGAAACACAAATTGAATCTACCTGCTTGACTGCTGGACAGTTCTCTCTGCAGCACGAGCCACATTCAAACCCTCAAGCCCACCTTCCCTAATAAGCCTAGGTATACCCGTTTGGACGATAAGGCCGAGATTCAACGAGCCCTGGTCCGTAATTCGCGCGACGACATCTCAAGCCGCGCTCCTCCATCTTCTCTCTCTATACCTCGTCGGGTCACAATATTCTGTACAAACGTATAATCACATCGCGAAAATGGCAGCCGGCACATTTGGGACGTTTCTCATCATCGGGCGTAAGAACGAACCCCCACCACGGCCGCCTGAGGCAGCCAGGCGCATACAGAGCAAGTACTAACAAATTGCACAGCGGTGTGTTTCTTCCTCGGCATCCTCTTCTCCTCGTTCCCCTACGACTACAATGTCATCTGGAAGGTTCCCACGGTGCCCGAAAATCGTGAGCTGTACTTCAAGATCCTCGAAGACCACATCAAGTTCCTGCACGAGTCGCCGCCCATAATCTCGCGCATCCTGCACATCGTCATTGGCACCGGCCTGCTTGGCTTCCTGACCAAGCTGTACAAAGCGTCGCAGGCGAATATGCTGTTCGACGGCGCGTCGCTCGTGCTCTACATGGCGGGCATCACCGTCTACATTACGAACATCGTCAAGGGTCTGCGCGTGGTCACGGCGGGCATTTATGGCAACGTGGACCCGAAGGAGGACGATGCTGCGGATGATTATATCAGCAGGGAGGATACGCTGAAGGTGTTTGCGGCGAGTAATACGATTTTGGCGCTGGTGTTGGTGGGTGTGTTGGTGTTGCAGGCGGGACAGTGGTATGCACTGAGGAAGGAGGAGGCCGAGATCAAGGAGATTGAGGAGAAGGAGCAAGAGAAGAAGAGTGCGGGTAAGAAGAAGCAGTAGGCTGAGACGGTATGTGTGGGATGTGGGGGTACTGACTTTGGGTAGGCTGGGTAGGTAGAGCCGTTTCTTGTATCTATTCGCTCTATTTTGGATATCCAGGGACATCGCCTTGCACATTGGGACAGACGGTTACAATACGAAAGGCTGGCACAGAAGCGTTGTTTAAAGCAGTTACATGTTGGGAATATCCGCTACAATCAGCTCATGCCTTTGCTATTAGTATCGGTACATGAGACATGTGCATTGAGCAAAACTGATTCCTAGGGGACGGTAAATATGCGTTTAAGGTCTGGATGGACAAACAAACGCAAGAGCGGGAAGCTGCGGAGAAGCTGCGGTATCGGGGGCAGTGAAAACAGTACCTAGGTGCCCCTTTCAGCAAGCCTCCTTCTCTTTCACTCCCGCTAACGTCTTTGCCCAGGAACTAGCGCGCACGAAGACTTTTATTTACTTCCTGTCGTCTGCCCTGCCTTCCCCGTCACCTCCAACGCACCTGCAAAGGCAGGGTACAAGCAGCGCCCACGCCCTTCCGCACCGACACCACGACCACAGTCCGTCTCCAGCTCCAGGCTAACCACAATACTAACATCTACTTGCTCTTCTTTTGCGCCAACTTTCTCCGAATTGTCGCTGACTTGGACAACAGTAGACTATTCATGACTACGAATCCACGGCTTCGGCCGTTGGACGAGTTGCTTAGCAAGCAACTCGACGACATCACCGCGAGCCTCGTGGCTGCGGCGAAACGCCGCGACCTCGCGGTCAAGGAGAAGGGCGAGACAGGTGAGTTTTTCCTGACGGCGGGACTGCAATCCAGTTCGACTGACACGCGACAGCGACAACAGCTGCCTCGGAGGACAAGGACGATGTCGAGGTCGCCGACGCCCGCCAGCGTCGGCGCCTCGACATCGCTTGCCAGCTTGAGAAGGCTGGATGCCCATGGACCGAAGTCAAGGGCTGGACAACGTACTTGTTCAGCGACGGTCCATGGGGACATCGTGCTGCGCGAGAGGAGACCTCAATCGTCGAGCGGGCGGCCAAGGAGCTCGAGGCGATCAAGACGCAAGTCCTCGCGGAGGAGGCAGTACATCGCGCCGCCGAGGAAAAAAAGACCCTCTCTCGCCGTCTCATCGTCACCAACATCGCCGCAGGTGCGGATCTCGACACCGTGGAACAGTTCTTCTACGACTTCTGGTACGAAATGTGAGTCTCGATCCTGTCGACTTCATGCTAGCCGGGCAAATAAAGCTAATACATACCGTTTCGCAGCGAGAGCCTGAAGCTTCTGGAAGCGCGACATCCTGTCCAACGCACTCAGACCGCACACCTCGACATGCACACCAGGGCGGCGGCTAAGGACGTCCGTTACGGCTACGACCAGAAAGCGATCTATGGCTTGGTCCCCAACATCCAGCTCGCTGTGGGGGACGCGCGGCCTGCACCTCCTTGTAATCTCTTAGACTGATTTCCCGAAGCGGGCACGCCGTCACTTGACGCGGAAGAGAAGGATCGGATCCACGACACGTTCAAAATTCCTGCATGGGTTCGACATGGTTCTCTGGCATGCGTTGCATTTGAGTACCGCTCTCATCGCGTACGATGCCCTTTTATATTGCATGAAACAAGATGTTTGATTCTTGTTTGATGCATCGACTACAAGGATGTTCTCACATTCAGCATGCGACATTGTACTAGTAACTACTGCTTGGAAGCTACGAGTAAGGCGTTATGTAGCTTGGAGTCTTGGAGTCTTGGGCGATAGTGGACAAAAGTTTGAAATGGCACACACTGCTTTGTATATGAACGTCCTCATGGTAACCACGCACGTGAATCATCAGTGTAACTGTGTAGGTCCGTAGATAGACATGTCTCGGACATGTCTCGCTCCCTCGGTATACTCGGGTGGACCGATGAGGTGCAAGAGGTTGTGCTGTCGCATTACATATGGCTAGATGGTGATGGTATGTAATACTGAGCTGTCGATACATACTCGAATTCGTCCAGAGTGGTCGACCATAATGGTCTCATCATCCCGCATACCGTCGACCATCACAGCGTCGCAACATCCCTCCAACATGCCACTATCCTTCGACATCCCGCCCCCACCCCTGCATCCCTACACCTATCCGCACGCTCCATACAGCCCATCCATCCGCTCTCCCCACTCCCTCAACCCGCCGCCCCACTCTTCCCATCTCTCTCACCCAAAGACGCATCCCCAGAACCTGAAGACGCACCCTTTCCTCCAGCATCAATCTGCGGTTTTGCGCTAGAAAAGCCAGGTCGTGCAGTCGCTAGAGGAGCGAGAATACATGCTTGGTGGAGGCCTCGTATGCGTTTGTGGGGGTCGTCTGTGTAGGGCGGAGGGAGGAGGGAGGGTTTGTGGGGTGAGGACATGTTTGGGGGGGGTCTTAGGAGGGTGTTGTTTAGGGGGGTTGGTAGTTAAGGTGGATATGGGGTGGATTAGGAGATTTGTTTTTGTGAGAGGGTAGAGTGGTTTTCATGATGGGTATTTGATGGTGGTGGTGGTGGTGGGAGAACAATGGAGAGATTGTGGGCGGCTAGGGTGGATAACAATACTACCGTTGGGCTGGGATGGTTTTGTTCTTGGGATTTTATGAGGGGAATTGTAGACAAAGAAGGGGTTTGTGGGCGATATTGTTTTGTTGGTGAGCGGGTGGGTGGGGGTGGGGATGAGAGATGCGGTGCGGACGTTGAATGGGATGTTGTTCAGTGTTTGGATAATGGAGATGGTGCTTCCGTGTCTGGAAGAGTAAGGTCGAATGAGTGTACGATATTGGTTTATACGAACAAAGACGCCACATGAGGAACATTGGGAATCTAGGAGGTTGGAGCTCACTAAGCCTTCTCTAGTTCTAATATTGACGTTGAACGGACGAAGATGTTCGCGTTGATATATCATAGTTCAGATGCTCAGATGTGGTGTCCGAGTCGTTGCTACCCGGTTCTGGAATGTTTCTCAATAATGCCCGCTTGCAACTACCTAGGTATCTTCGTGCTCTCATGCTGTGGCCTCATGAATACGTTAAAGAGTCCAGTCTTACGTATGGGTACCACGGGATCCAGACTGCAGACGGAGTGGATAACGGTGCCCCGTCCGAAAGATGCACGCTTCCAAGGTCGGGATGTTTCGAGTTGAGGACCCTGTATCGTCCGCCAACTTCACATAAAGTACCTGCCGGAAACTAGCAGACCCCACGATGATAAAACAAACCGGGGAAGTTTCCCATGCGACCTCGACACCCAACTTCGGCCCGAAAGAGACACCGCATCACCGCCGCCCTGCAAGCTTGAAGACCCATCTCGCAACCGCACGTGCACCCCACTACGCTTAACATGCCCTTCCCTGCGACAAATCCACAGTTCATTGATCCTCCGCTATACCACAGTGGGAGCGACCGCGTGGCTACAACCTACCATGACACACGATGAGTATCTCTCCCCACAGTTTGAACTCCGGGCTCCCATGGTTTGCTTGACCGGACGTCAACAGCCTTGCCCTCCGCTCCGCTCTTTTCCCCCGCCATCTCGACTTGTGATTGATGTCAACGCCCCTGCATATTACAGTGGTAGTCCGATGGCTTCTCCCTAGTAGAGTCCCTACTGCACCTCAGCATCGCCGTCACAAAAGTCTAGAGGCCCAGCTTTGGACCCGATAAGCGAGCTCAAACAAGCGCGCTTCAGTTCTGCGAATCACATTCATCTTATTCCCTATGGTACCAGACCGCTCACACTACCGCAGATCAGGTTAGCGGTCTACTTGCGCGATCGCCAGCCTCGCAGGAACATCCTCCACGAGCTCAAGTACGTAAATCCACGCACAGAACAGCTGTAGATACTAGACGCCATCTCCACACCCCAATCAACACCAGACCGACACAAACACCGCGCATCCCCATCACATTGCCAATAAACTCCCCACACCGTCCGTGCACTCACACAGTGCGTACTCCATCCAATACTCCACCCCTGTCATTAACACGCTTACTATAGCCATAGCCCAAAGTATGTACTCTATACCAGCACACACACCAACGCATCCTACCAGCCTACGTGTACATGATACTTGTGTTCGAGGTCATGTGCGTGACCAGCAGCCCTGGAGCTGCAGGCGCCTGCGAGTGTGATTGGATGGGCACGGGGTTGTGGACTGGACAAATGGATGGGAATCATGCATGCACGTAATGGGACTAAACCCGCTATCGAAGAGGTGCTGCAACTACACACGCATGCAGCATTGCACTATACGCTTTGTAGTTCTACCGAGCGCACGATCTGCGTCTTTCTTTCTCTCCGCTGAAACTACTGTACGGGATAGAATCACCTCACTCACTCACTCTCTCACTCACTACAACCCTCTTCCCAACTTTCCCCACTCATCGCACCACCACACAAAAAAATCCTCTCATCTCCATAACATAGCAAAGAGCAACCATCTACCTCTCTCTACCTTCTAGCTTACCTGCCCACTTCCCTTCTCAAGCCCCCACCCAGCGCTTGCCCACCCACCCGGGCTCCGCCCCGCCCAGCGCCAACGCCAACGCCAACGCCAACGCCAATCCAACCCCCCTGCCCCATCGCTCTTCTGGCATCTAATTGGCCGCGCCCCCCAACGGGAAGGTTACGCAGCGTTGGAACCGCTTCACACACACACACACACACACACACACACACACACACACATATTGCCCTCTACCCTTAAGCCTAGTTCGCAACATCAGTAGGTACCCATCAATCCTGCACAGGCAGCCAGCAGCAGCGCCGAAAGAAAGAAAGGCGTCCCGCACACCTACCTTACCTCCCCAACTACGCAATTAATTTAGCCACGCCAGGCGGCAGTGTCCATGCCAGCAGTAAGCGGGAATATTCCGAGCCAAAGTACCGTACCATCCGCGTTGGCGTCGGCGTTGGGTATACCGACAAGATGGTGGTGGTGGCCGTGTCCATTCCACGCATCGTATTGGATAGCTACCTAGAGGCCCACGGGTGATCAGCACACAAACACGGGCTGGGCGCGCGTGGCACACACCGAGAAAACACATTTATTACGTACAGTTTACACATCGTTATTTGTGCGACTAAGGACAGGGTTAGGTAGGTAGGTAGCAACGCGACGTACTGTACTGTGTAGTAGGTAGGCTCGGTACGCTGCGACGCAGCGACGCATGTGAAAGATCGGCAAGGGTCGGCTCATCTCCTCGGTATGTACTAAGCATCAAGGTAGTTGTAATTCTAGAAAACATCACTCATGTTCGCCGACGCAATGCAACTGTGAAGAGTTAGAAGATGAAAGGATATCAATTCATATGGTATCGTGCTCTATTCACCATCGTGAAGAAGCCATCTCATCGTCTCGACGTATAGGCACCGGGGAGCCCAACTCGCAAAAAAATCCTGCGCTCCCTTCTTGCCGCCAACATCTCTCGGGCATGCGCAAAGGCTCATCAAAAAAGCCACACGCCCAAATCTCCGCCTCTCCCAGCCCAAAGTAGAACCCGGCCAATCAAACCCGCAACACCACCCAATAAATCCCCGTTAGCGCCGGCGCACCCAGAGAGGTATCCGCGTAGAAACAATATTCCCAATACCCGCCCAATATCCCAGATTTTCCGCTCCAGACACCAGTGGTATTCGTGAGAGGACATGAATTCGTTCCTCTAAAAATAGAATGAACATAAGAAAATAGTAGTGTGACGAAGCGCCCGCAACTAACCATGCAGTCGCCCGGCCTTGTGTGAACGGTAGTCGCGAAAGGAGTGGTTGCGATCGAGTCGCCTGGACCCCAGGATTACATCAGTCGGGTGAAATGGTAGGCCGTGCAGGCGTGACGAGCAGGATTATGTGCAATGTAGTGTGATGGTGAAGTGGTACACGACGACCAGGCGGCGGCTGCGTCACCACTCAGACTCGAGGGCGCGAAGCTAGCGTTGCGTCCATGGTTTACTCGATTTTTCTTCTCTTGCCACGCGGTGCGGGATCGATTTGAGGGAAGGCCGGCGCTTTGGTGTCCACAGGCGTGCTGCTATATGTCACTGTGCGAGTGACAACCTCCCTTACGCTGACGCGCCGTGTTCGGCCAGCTTTCTTCTCCAGCTCCCATGTTCTGGGCGAGATTCCTGAATATGGAGACTTGGCCGAGTTGGCGGAATTCGCGCTAGCCGGTGACCGTACTCCCGCGGGGGAGTGGTATGGCGACTGTGGGATGTAGAGCCGGGGTGTGCGCGCCGATGACGGCCGCCTGAACGGCGACGGAGCGGGGATGGTGACTGCCTGCTCTTTTGGCTGCTCCTTTGGGAGCGGAGCGGTCTTGGGAGCAGTCTTGAGAGGCACCTCAACAGGCTCCTGCTTGACACGGTCGCAGTTGCTACAGCTGCTTGCCCTTGAGCTCGCAGGCGTCGATATTGCAGTCTTGTCCTTGGCTGCAGGTGCAGATGTCGAGGTGAAGGAAGCACTCGAGGCTGAGGATGTGACTGAAGCCATGGAGGTGGGGCGGTTGCCTTCGAAGACAAACTTGGAGCTGGTTCCGGTGGGCAATGGGCTCATGAGCACAGGCGACAGCGTCTTGAGGAAGTCCAGGTAGGCCGTCGGCGGGGTGATGGGCGTCTTGAGCGAGTCCTCCCTCTTGATGGTCGCAAAGGTGGGCGTCATGGCCGAGTGCACCATGGGCGAGCGCAGCTCGGAGGGGTAGGTGGCAGACAGCGGCGTGTTGAGGGAGCTTGCCGACATGGGCGTCTTGAGGGCCGACAGCGTGGGCTTGGAGTCGGTCGTGGCCATGGTGGTGGAAGGCGGTGGAAGGCGGTGCGTGGGAGTGGAACGAAGGACGGGGCTGGTGGTGGGGTGGTGGTGTGGTGGTGGAGAGGAGGAGGGGAGAGCGAGCGTGGTGCTGGGTTGGCTCGTGGTGCCTGGTCCTGCTACCGTACGACAGTGTAGGAGGCCGGTGGGAGGGAGCAACAGAGCAACAGGCAGAGAGAGGCGGCGGGCCGGGGTGCCGCGTGTGTTTATTGTCTGGAGCACGCTGGGCCTGGGAGGATGCGATGCGTCGGCTGCTAAAAAAAGCGGGCGCTTCGCGGTCGGACGTGGGGCCTGCTGATTCACCGTGTCTGGGTGTGTTGGGTGGCCAACGCTCGGGCCTCGTCGCCGCGCTGTACTGCCAAACAGCCGCCGCGCTGGGCCAGGGAGCAAATCAACGCGCCCTCTCCAAGCGCCCACACAGAACAGCTTCAACACCACGCCGCTGCAATTGGCTGCGACGCGCTGCAACGCCAGATGTGATTTGCCTGCCGCCCTTGCAGCTGCTCTTCACGACGCTGCGGGCTGCCCGCGCTGATTGGGCAGGGAGGCGGGTCGGATGCTCGCTGCGGGCGTAGATGTGAAGTGAAGGCGAACCACGCAGGCGCAGAGGCTGCTCCAAGCCGGGGTGGGCAACGGGTCAGAGAGCTGGGAACCGCGAGATGAAACGGGGACAGAAACGATGAGACGAGACGGCTGCACGGCGGGAGGACCGAACGCGTGCTGAACCGGTGCAGAGCCAAGCTGGGAATAGATGCAGAGGCGATGTGCGAGCAAGTGACCTCGTGGGCATCCTCTGCCGTTTTATGTCCATTGCACGCGCTGTTGCTGTCTCTATACCAGTCGCGCGCTTCCAGATGATACTGCCCTACACGCCGCCTGGTCGCCGACGGACCACCCGTTGGACAATTCTCCAGCTTTCTCTCTACATAGGCCGCCCGCCGGCCGCGCGTCTTACCATACCAGCGCTTGACCCCTGCTCTAACCGAGGCGGTGCGGAACATGATTGTTTGGTTCCTCTTTACAGGTCCGACCTGTGCGCAAAGCGCCTTCGTTGAAACTGGCAAATTGCAGCGCCAACACCTGACCCATTCCCGCCCAGTGCCATTGCACCATGCCTCAGCCAGATGAGGCACTGTACTCTTCTCTCCTGCCTACGCCGTGACTTCACAGTGTTGTTCTGTTCACCGTCGCCTCATGGGCCAAATGGATCAGTCAAGACCCAGTCCTGCATGCCATACGAAGCCATGCGCGGAGATTTTCTCGTGCAAGATGGGGGCACGGTGGCCCACCCAAGCCGGAGGGGGCTATGTTCGGTACATAGCTCGTAAAGGGAAATGGGCAACCAAGGCACCGAACCCCTGCACGCTCTCAAGAAACGAGCGTGCGGAGAGTGTCGTCGTGGTTGATTTCGTCTTCCAAATACGTCCGAACACCATCACCTACCATAATAGTAGGGTTTTGTGCCAATGGAGACGACATGTTCTGCCAGGCCAAGTGACTAGTATGTTCTCCAAAGTAGACACGACCGTCGAACCGTCTTGTTTTGGAGAGAGTTACGAAAGGCTCCTGGTTCCGTTCTGCTGTCTGCTGGTCTACGCAAATCATCTGGCATCTGCGGCACGGTCCCAACATTTCAAAGTATTGCTGGCCGATCTGGAGATAGCGCCAGTCATCCTCCGCATACGCTTGTTCCGTCCCGGGCGGGTAGCGTGGATTCTCTGCAACCACTATGTTGGCTCGGAAGACCTCTGCTTGCGCCGCCTTGCCGCCCTCTACCTTGATCAATTCATTCAGGCGGTTGAGGCTTGATCGCGAAATCGTGAGTATCGGACTCTCATTCGACAGGAGAATCGGTTTTGAAACTGTTGTCCCTGGCATTGGCCCTGTTTCTGGAAACGCGCCGGGTATCCACATTTTGCCAGCCTTCTGGTTCTTCTGCAAATGGGGCTTGGAGTGTCTTGCGCAAGCCAATGGGGCACTCCCGCTCCCGACAACTGGGAAGCGAGCGAGGTGGCAAGCCACTCCGATGGCCTGGGAGAAGAACGTTGATATTTGAGATGACATGTATGTCTTCGCCTGGATTCGGTCTCCACAGACTTGAGCATTAGAATCCTTGTACGTAGACTCGTCGGAGAAGAGTCTCGGGTCCGCCGAGAGTGGCACAGTGATCTCGTTGCTGAAGGTCGTGTCGCGCAATATGCCTGTAAGCTGAACACGCAGAGCGCCCTCTTCCATATCAATGCTTGGACGAATGAGCGCCATTCTGGGGAAGCGCTTCTGGCTTAACGCTGCTCCAGTACCCTGGTGAACAAGACACCATTCACGGTCCCATGCTAAACCTTCGCGCCGCACCTCCCATGCCACGCCGGGCGGCACGCCGAACGCCCCGCAGCTCTTTATAGGATAAACAGATAGGCTCTCCACGTGTAATCTGTTCTGTGTTGGTGGCTCTGTTTTGCAAGACACCAATGGCGGCATCAAGGGAGGCGGGGTATCTTCAACGAAGAATTCGCGCAGGAAGTCGACGAATGAAGTGACGTCCTTGAGCGTGCTCATAGCTCCGAGGCTGACTCGGATCATACCCGTAGGCTTTGCATGAATGATATCGTTGTCGTTGCCGCATCGCTGTCCAGCTGAGAAGTTCTCCTTCAGCTCCCATGGCGCCAAAGTCAGCGAGGACGCTACACCGCCTGGGTTGCATAGACCACCAGTCCGCAGACCGAAGTTTCTGACAGCCGCAAGCTTCTCCACTTCTGCGTTGGAGACCCATCCGCCGCAGTCATTGCGCAAGTTGAGTGCGACAATTGGTCCTTGCGTACGCGGATCTCCGTATGTCGACGAGGCGTCACGATAGATTTGACAGACATTGGTCCCATTCCCATGTGTGAGCGATGACAGGCCGTCATACAGCTTCGCAGCCAGAAAAGCGGTATGCTTGGACACCTCGTCAAGAGAGCGATACAGTTCTTTATGCACACTCATTGCAGCATCAAGAGCCATAATGTTGTGAATGGGCAACGTCCCATCTTCCAATCTTTCATGCAGTGTCTCTTTCTTTGCATGCCACTGTTCCTTCAGACAAACCTAAACGCAAGGGTACAGTGAGCATTCGCCTCGCATGCACGATATGTCAGGGGGTCACTCACAACCATCTCAACAGTGCCTCCACCAAAGTAGCGGCGCTTATCAAAAATGGCGCCCGAAGCTTGCCGTACGATCAATGCGCCAAGATCGGGAAATCCAAAAATCTTGTATAAGCTCAGTACTGTAAAGTCAGGGGCGCCACAGGCATCGCTCAGATCAAGTGGCGAGGTTGACACCAAGGCAGCAGCATCCAGCAACGTGTACACCAAGCCCTGCTTTCTCTCACGGATATGGCGCGTCCATTCCATGGGTAATCTACGTCCGTTCATATTGGACTGTGCTGGGTATGCGAACAGACCGGGCCTCGCGCCCTGCACAGCCTCCTGTTCAACCCATTCGTTGACTTCATTGTCTGAGGCAAAGCAGTGGTGTTTTGCGGCGGCTTCGCGGACTCCAATCAAGCTTGTGTGTGCGTCGCAGTGATAGCCGTACCAATAGCCCTTCTCTTGATCGCGAAAAGCGTCCATGACCAACTTGATGCCCGCGGTGGCATTGGCGACGAAGATAACGTCGAACTCGGCAGGATCTGCCTTGAAGAGGCTCAGCAAACGGAGCCTGATATCCTCGATGCGTCGTGTAGTCAGCTGTGATGAGTTCGAGGCGGAGTGTGGATTGCCGTATAGATTGGAGATCATGTCGGCTGAGAAGCGTTCGATGAGCGATTTAGAATATAGTGTCGTACCAGCATGGTCTAGGTAAGTAGTTTCTGCAATAATTTAGCAGGAAGATCCTCACAAGTTCCACAACAGCTTACCTTTGAGCATGGGATATTCCCGGAGGCGGAGCTCTTCGATAGTTTTGTCATAGCTTATGTGGGCGTCTTCTTCCATGGCGGCAGACATTCAAAGTGATCCTCAGTTCAACCACGATCCTTGCAGACATAAAGAAGTAGACTGTGGAGACCCATGGAAAAGACGACTTGGTGTTTGCGAAAGTGGGGGATGGCGAATCGGTGACATCGCGAGGACGCGCGGTGACCCCCGATAACCGAACCGTGGCGGCGAAAAGCGAGGACCGAGCTTATACCTTTAGTGAATGATAATATGATAGGACGGGTGATGTCGACAACACATGTCGTATGCGCGAGATAAATCACGCGTTCGTCGACGTTTGAAGGGCTGTTTGTCTTTGAGCCGTTCTGGAGTTCTAGAAAACGTGGGGGGTGCACGGGCTGCCGCTACCGGTATCGCTTGTCCCCACGCGCGGATACCCGTTGAGAGCCATCCCTACTCCTATGGACTTTGCAACAGTAGCATCTTTATATAGATACTAATGCTCATATTGATTCAAAAATGGGAGCAAGGCGACTCAATCAGCTGATGCACCTATCGTATACGAGGCTTTTCCGTAGAAGAGAACCGGTTCTAAGATCGAAGAGGCGCTACTCCATAGTTGGGCCGGCGTTGTCCAGTGTTTTGGATCGAGTTACAGGCTGAGTATTCAGGATGCAGTAGACTGGACGTGTCGAAAGACAGATGGGCAGAAACAGAGAGTCACGAGCTGGCCTAGTATGGCCCGTGGGATAAGGGGGTGTGCATAGAGCACCAAGCTGCATGATATGTTGCTTGTATTCTACAATGCTGATGCTAGGTAAGACCGTAGCGGTCTAAGGCCAAAAGACTAAGGAAAAACGGGGTATGATTGCACATCATCACCACCCTCTCCTGACGATGAGCGTGAGATCTAAGTTGATCTAAGTCTCCAATGCCGATGACCCGATACCTAGCATCTATATTACCGTGCATTCCGCTTGCCTATTCACCGTATGAAACCCTCCAATGACCGAGCACAATGCGGAGTCGCTTGTAGTCATAACGCCGCACGCCAGAAGATAAGATGCTGGGGAATCTGTACTTACTCGGAGTCGATGAACTCCACCATGACGCTCCCGTTCTTCAGGCCAGCCTCTTCGATGGTGGAATCTAGGTGATCCATGAGGTTTTTGCCCATGAAAGACAGATCAAATTCTGCGCCTTCCTTGCCTTCCCAAGGGTGTCCAGCTTTGATCCATTCGTAGATGCGGCGGACTGGGTCCGATAGATTGAAACGCCGGACGATAGGCCGGCCGGGACCGCCACGGAATTGGATGCGCGTGGTGACCTTCGTATCTGTTGATGTTGGCTCCGCGTGTGGCCTGTCCGAAGAAATTTGCGCGAAAGGGGAGTTGTCGTTGGTCGCTGGCTCTGCCGGTTCTACGGCCGCCTCTTCCACCTTTGCCTTGCCCTTGCCGGTGGTATCGCCCTTGGTCAACGCATCCGGGTCATCATCCTTGGGACCTTGGCCATTATCCAGGCTGTTCTGTAGAGCCATTTCTAGCATCTCCTCTTCAGTCATCCGGCCTACGTCCATCTTCTTCTTTTCTGGCTTGCGCGTTGCCACCGGGTTTTTCGCATTCACACTGAGGCTGTAGCGATCGAGGAACTCATGGAGCTGGGCATGGAAGTCGACGGGGGCTGGAATTGGTGGTCCCGACCAGACCTTCATCTGCTCACCGGTTCGGGGATCGATGATAGCAATGTGCGGGTACGCATCTTGGCTATCACGATTGTGGAAGTAATAATTGAGGTACTCCTGCCCACGAGGGTCGTCTTTGGCGTATTGCACGAAGATGAAGTTCTCCCGAACAGTTGCTTTGATGTCATCATTTTTCCAGATGTCCCTGTTAAGGCGCTGGCAGTCGAAGATGGCAGGATCTTGGATGTTAACGAGGATCCACTTTTCTTGCTCTTTGCCCAAATCACGCGCCCTCTCCCAGGGCTGCTGGAACATAATCTCGAATGGTGGCCTAAACAATTCTGCAAGCATGTTCATCTTCGAAGACTGCTCCGACGCTCCGCCCGTAGCGGTGGCCAGCTCGCGTCGTCGCGCGCTCGAATCGCCGCTGTCATCCCACACCGAGGCCTGGGTATTCCGCTGGTTGAAGATGCCTGGGCGGCCGGTGGGGTTTCGTCGGCGAGCGGCGATCTGCTCCTGCACCATGTCGTCAATGTCGTCTGAAACGGGTCCCCAGTTCGCCCCAGGGCCGACCAGTGTCTCCGTCCTTCGCTCCAATGGCGCCCGAACCTCGTCTGCAGCAGCAGCGCCGGCACCGCCAGCGCCGTACATCTCTTCCTGTAGGCGACGGGCCATTGCTTCGTCGTCTTCCACATTCGGCTGCGCCCTCGGCGGGGTGTTGGACTGGAGGCCCGCATCGAAGTCAGACATGTCGTCGTCTGAGTCTATCGGGATCGGATTCTGTGCCGAGGTGGCATTTGCGGCGGATGGCTGCGCGGCCGGCACACCACCGAAGTCGAGGTTGGGGCTGTCAAAGTACAGCTGTATAGCTTGCTCGAGGTTGCCCTCGGTCAAGGTCAGGTATTGCGCAGCCTTGGCGGGCTCGCACGAGGTGATGGCGACGAAGCTGGAGATGTTCTCGTCGTCCATGGTGGCGGCTGGGTGAGGCGTCGAGGGGACGCCGGACGTAGACAATGTGCGGCGGGGAGATGGGGACAGTGGCGGACAATGATGGAGGCTCGACGTCGACGGCGGGGTAGCTTAGATGCCCATGAGCGCGTGCACACGGGTGAAAGCTCGCCGGAGCGCGGGTGGGAGGCAGGTGCGATGAGGGCGGCCAAAATGCACCGAGTGTGGAAGGCAGCTGGCGGGCCGTGGTTGCACAGCGACGTGCTGCCGGGTCGCTGCGAGAGACGGCGAGAGACGGCGAGAATTCCGGGCGGCTGGCGGGAAAGCAGAGAAGAACAGCAGTGGCGGGGAGGCTGCGCGAGGCACGTCTACGGCAAGGTGTGCTATAAGAGGGAAAGGGAGGGGAGCAGCGCGCGGCAGGCAGCAGAGAGAGGCTTTTGGTCGCCAGGCAATGAAGCTGCTGCAGCGCTGCGTCACTCATCCCGCGTCTGTGCGCACCTTCCGCGCCCGATGTCGCGCTCTTGCCGCTCCGGGACCCCTGCACGTCGAGCAGTGAATGTCGGCGTGTGCTGTGGCAAGCCGTGGAAGGCAGAAGACGTCTGACGCGGGCTTAGCACTGTGCATTTCTCAGCAAGCAGTACATGCCCGCCACGACGCTTCGGACAACACCACCGCGCCACGCCATCGCCGCTGCCTGTGGCGTACGTCTGTCCGCATACTTTCGCACATCCAGCCGGGCATCCAATCGCCTCCGCTCCTACAGCCGCGAACATGGCGTCGGCACAGTCGCCAGAAGCGCGGGAGCTGGCTCTGGTGGGAAAGGTAGAAATGCGCTTTGCCCTGGCAGACTCCGAGAAGAAACTGGAAGATATACTGCGGCTGTATCTAGCGCCCCTCCTGCTCAAGCTCGGCTCTGAGAGTGTTGCCGTGAGGAACAAGGTCAGAAATCCGTACATTTGCGCCCTGGCGCTGCTGTACTTCGATCCATCTCTGTACGGACACCGCTGATGGTGGTCTCCTCTCCAGGTCATATCAATTTGCCAGCACATCAACACTCGCATAAAGCCGCAGTACGTTGTAGTCATATGTTTCCAAATGCATGCGACTAACAATGGTACAGGGAGATCAAGCTTCCAGTGGCCGCCTTGTTGAAGCAATTCAAAGAGAACGGCGACGTGGCCCTGATCCGTCATTTCGACATACTCTACATCCAGCAAGGCATCTCACGTCTTCCCGTCTCGGAAAGGCTCGAACTACTTCCCATATTGATTCAAGGCATCTCGGGCGACTACGCCAAGTCCCAACAGCATGCATCCCAGCTTTTCCACTTGATCTTGCGGCTCCTTACACATTTCAAGCTCCCTTTGAGGGGTAGCAAAGAAGACGATGAACTCAGGTCTACTTTGGGTGTTACAAATGAGGACGCTGAGTTCCTTTCGCACTGGTTTGGGAAGCTTCTTCTCCTCACAGTCGTTCGCCAGGACAATCCAGAGTCGGCAGCATCGATGCGTTGCCCTGGTCTATCTGTGGAGGAATACAAATTTCTCACCCTACAAGGGAAACCAGACGCCTGGGACCCAAGCTCTGACGCCGGGTTGAATCTGACCGAGTCGAAGGCTCTCGTAACGCGCTTTCTAGCAAGTGGATTGTTCACCGAGGACGAGAAGTTTTTCCCCGCGCTGTTCGCTTCTGCGGATACTAATTCACGCATCTCTGAGGTTGGAGAGGACGTTCTTAAACGCGTCGTTTTATCGAAAGATTTAGAAGACGCGGATCTCGTGAAGAAACTGCTCGAATTATACTTCCGATCGTAAGTCGCTTAATTGCTCCAATAGATCATGTTCTATTCAAAAGCCATGTAAAAAGGGAGCAGTTCCTGACAACAAGCAGATCTGCATCAGACGGAGCTTTACCAGTCAAAGTCCCGCTTCGCATCAAAGTATTGGGGATGCTGTCCAAATCGGTTACCTGTACAGCTTTTCCTAAAGATATTGCTCGGATCGTAGAAGAAGGCTTACTGTCACCGGAGCTGAACCCGACAAACAAGACCACTGCGGGTAGGGAAGCGTCTAGATTTAGATCTGCTATCTTCGCTTTAGTCAACTTTGTTGCTCGACGAGGCGCTGCCGAACACCTTTCCATAGTTGCGGAAGGTCTCGTAGGTAACTTGCGAGCATTTCTCCAAGATCAAGGCTGGCCGGTACCGGACAGAGACCAAGACATGGAGCTTCGCGGATATGGTTACGAGACTATTGGCTTGTTGGCAAAAGCTGCACCTAGGAATATCTTACTGGAGCCGAAGTTGGACCTCCTTGAATGGCTTTTTCGCTCTCTACGAGAGGATGCATCGGGAAAAGATGTGAATGTCAGCATTGACGAGGCCCTTTCATCGGTGCTTGGGGCATTCTCGAGGTCTTTGGATGAGTCAACACGTCCAAGATTTCGACAGATCCTGCTCAAGTATTCTGCTAGTCATGACCCCAATGTCGATGGGGGAAAGATCATGAGGAATACCCGATATACAGCTACGAGGTTTGCGAATCGATGTCTACCTTACAATGATGTCCTCGCTAGATGGGTTGATATCCTCGCTGTTAGCGGAGGAAGCAACGAGAGACACGAAGTCATTGAAGAGGGACGAAAAGGTAAGTTACCCCAGGTTACGTTGTACACCTGCAGCTTATACTGACACCACATCGAATTACAGGTCTAGACCCATACTGGTTCAATATGTCGAATTCGGTACCCGGCTTAGAGGATGAGCGAGACGACTTCCCCTTTCCGAACTTTGATGAGCTCGTCCAGTTCATTTTCGCTCGACAAGGCGAGGATGACGACCATATGGACCTAGACGACAACGGAGATGCGGTGTCTCAAGCAAAACTATTCCAGCAGCACTTTCCGGATGCCTTGCCCCCTGTGATCACTTTTTGTTCTGAAGTCGCAATGCATGCCGCACTTGCGGAGAAAGATATACAAGACAAATTATCAGAGGACTGGGGTCGCAAATTGGAGACCCTCATGTCGACCGATCTATGTGCACGCCAAGCATTCCGAGCATTCGCTGCTCTCGACAGACATGCAACATCACTTGCTACTCTTCTCAGAGCAAGTTTTGACAGGCTCACACGAGACGAGCTGAGCGATGTTGGAGATATTGGGAGTAACTTCGTCCGTTTACTTTCGTTGTGTCCCGAGCACATATGGATCCGCGCCTCTTTACTCCGCGACTTCCGTGCCTTGGAGCCTTCAATATTGTCCAACAATCCGAATCGTCGCTTGCCAGCGGCTCACGCGTATGGTTTACTGGCGTCGCATAAAGAAGCAGATGCGCAGCTTGTCACGAAATCACATGCCCTGCTTTACGGGAAAATCGAGACATGGAATAATGCCGTCGGCGGCGAGATCAACCAGATCAACGGTGCTATTGCGGCCTTGGGCTATTACTTCAGCCGTCTACATTGGAGGGATGCGTCTACTTCTACCAAGCAAGAGCCTCTGCAGCAGCTTCTCGAGATCGTCTTCAAGGTTTTGGAAGTTTCCAAAGACTCTACTCTAAAGTCCTCCGTCTTTACATGCATAGATCAGCTAAGTCTTTTTCATATCTTGAGTCCTTCTGTCATCTCCCGATATGCGAAATACCAGGACGTTGTTCAGCACATTTACGACTCCGCAAAGGCAGGCACGATAAGTGCCATCCTTGCTCTAGGGCATCTATCTACCACGACCGACGAAGACGATGGAGATGCTGAAAAAAGTGACTACAGATTCGTCGCTGATAAGTTGTATGAACTACACGAAGTGCGACAGCCCGAAGTTCAGTTCTCAGTTGGCGAGGCATTGAGCTGTTTTGCTACTGGATGGGACTCGAAAGCGTTGACTGCAGAACTCGACATCGAACACGCAACCCAACAGCACGACCCTTGGGATGCGCCTTCGATCACTCCATCTGGACCTAAACGCGAGAAGACATTGTCTTCTGTCTTGGAAAAGACATTGAAGGGTTGCCGGCAAACAAAGCCGTCTCTGAAGAAGGCTTCGGTGATATGGCTACTATGTTTGCTACAGTATTGCGGACACAAGCCAGAAATCCAGCAATTTCTTCCCCAATGCCAGGTGGCTTTTAAGTACTGCTTGTCAGACAGGGATGAAGTGGTGCAGGAAGCAGCATCAAGAGGTCTTGGCTTGGTCTATGAGAAGGGTGATCGCCAGCTCAAGGATGATCTGGTGCGCGATCTTGTTGGATCCTTCTCTGACAACAAGTCAAAGATGTCCGGTACAGTTTCTGAGGACACCCAACTATTTGAGCCTGGTGCTTTGCCCACTGGAGATGGTTCGATCACGACCTACAAGGATATCCTGAGCCTTGCGTCCGAGGTTGGAGACTCCAGTCTTGTCTATCGCTTTATGTCGCTTGCATCAAATAACTCAATTTGGTCAAGTCGTGCAGCATTTGGTCGCTTTGGTCTGAGCAATATCTTCAGTGACTCGAGCGTGGATGGTTATCTGGCCGAAAATCCGAAGCTATACCCTAAGCTGTATCGCTATAGGTACGTTGCCCGACACTAATTCACGTCACGATTCTAATGTCTGGTGTAGGTTTGATCCGAACCCCAACGTTCAACGATCCATGAATGACATATGGAATGCTCTGGTGAAAGACTCATCAGCAACTATCGATAAGAACTTCGATGCTATAATGGATGACCTGCTCACCAGTATCCTTACAAAGGAATGGCGTGTCCGTCAAGCATCGTGCGCAGCTATTGCAGATCTGGTGCAGGGCCGAAACATTGAGAAGGTTAGTCCTCCTTGTACTTAACCAGTACATAACTAATAAGCGTAGTACGAAAAGTATCTCGGTGACATTTGGGACAAGTGCTTCAAGGTGCTCGACGACATAAAGGAGTCGGTTCGTGCTGCAGCAGCTTCCCTTGCTCGAGTGCTTACAGGTATTCTGACGCGATCCCTGGAAGCGGGCGATTCTTCTATCAAGACTGCGGACGCTATGCTCTCTCGCGTGTTGCCTTTCCTGTTTTCTGGGTCCGGTCTCGAATCTAGTGCCGAAGAGGTACGGCTCTTCGCTGTCCACACCCTGCTTCAGATTGTCAAGAAGAGTAATGCAAAGACACTAAATCCGCATGTGCCGGAGCTAGTTGAGCGACTTCTCGGTCTACTAAGCTCTTTAGAGCCAGAAGCTGTGAATTATATTCACCTGAACGCTTCGAAGTACAACCTCACGGAGCAGAAGATTGATGATATGCGTCTGCAAAGCGTTCGCTCGTCACCGCTTACTGAGTCGATTGAACGCTGTCTCGATCTCGCTGACGCAGATACGATGGAGAAACTCGCCCCACGAATCGAAGTTGCAATGAAGAATGCAGTTGGCCTCCCGTCAAAAGTAGGATGCTCACGAATTTTGGTCACACTCAGTACACGGCGTAACTTCGTGTTCAAGCCTTACGCAGATGGCTTTCTCAAGACGGTACATAAGTACGTGCACGACCGTAACGACACCGTGTCCTCTTCATACGCTGCGGCAGCAGGCTATGTTGCTCGACTTGCCTCAGATAAGCAGCTCCTCGCTACCATCGCCTTCTGTCATAAACTGTACTTCGAATCCGAGGACGACAAGAGCAGAATCACTGCGGGCGACATCGTTTTCTCAATCTCCAAAAATGCTGCGGACCGCTTTACATCGCTCTCATCTGAGCTTCTCCCCTTCGTGTTCCTTGCTAAGCACGACACCAATGCCCAAGTGAAGAGCCTTTTCGAAGACACTTGGTCCGACAACGTAGCCGGTTCCCGCGCCGTACTCCTCTATCTCAAAGAGATCGTCAGCCTCTCCGACAAATACCTTGAGTCACACCGCTGGGTGCTCAAGCACGCTGCAGCAAAGACCATCGCCGCAGCGGTCACATCGATTACTACAGGCAGCGAAACGATCGCCAAGTCAAACGCGGAGACACTCTGGCCATCTCTAGACAAGGCCATCGGCGGCAAGACGTGGGAAGGCAAGGAAGTCGTGCTAGACGCTTTCGTGCGTTTTGTCGAGCGTGGAGAGAGTCTATGGAAAGAAGATCCAAAGGTGGCGAAGCAGATTGAGAAAGTGGCGATTAGGGAGGCGAAGAGGCAGAATAAGACGTATCGCCCGCATGCTCTCGATGCCCTGGGCAAGATATGTCGCGCTAGGACGGATCTCGAGCTTTCGGGGACTGTCGTAGAGATCGTGGAAGGTGTGTTGGAGGAGATACTTGGTGCTGAGCACGATGGTGAGAAGATGGATGTTGATGACGGGGAGCTGATGAAAGATGTGCAATTGTGAGTCCTTGTACATCTATAGCATTCTGTTGTGGACACCCACTGACCTTTACACAGGCAAGAGAAAACTCTAGCTGCAGCTATAACTGCGCTGCTTTCCTCGCCGAACACAACAAAACTGTCCGCGTCCGACCTCTCAAAGCGCCTCTCCACCCTCCTCTCTCTCGTCGGCAAAGCAAACTCTACACACGCTAAGGACGTCCATCTCACAACTTTCAATTCTATCCACGCGCTATTTGAGCGTCTGCCTGCTGATGTCGTAGTCGGTGGGGATGCGAAGGAAGCATTAGAGAAGCTGCTTTTCGATTCGACCTTTGAGGGCCTACCTGAAGCTATGCGGATCAAGCGGGCGGAAGCATTGGTGGTAGTCGGTAAAACTGGAGGCTGTGGATGGGTGGCTGAGAAGGTTGCACCCGAGTTGGGTGGCGGGGAGAGGAGTGCGGTTGTGAGAGGGGTGTTGGGCAAGGTCGGGAAGGAGTAGAATGGTACGTGAGGTTCTTTTGGACAGCGATAGAATTGCATGCGCAATAGATGAACTGCTATACTGTGAAGTACTTGGCATGGG
The DNA here is from genome assembly GCA_014281115.1 of Laburnicola sp. R22_1. Classification (NCBI taxonomy): domain Eukaryota; kingdom Fungi; phylum Ascomycota; class Dothideomycetes; order Pleosporales; family Didymosphaeriaceae; genus Laburnicola; species Laburnicola sp. R22_1. Next base: position 988,253 of record JACONQ010000011.1, read on the forward strand.
GCGAAAGTGACACTCTACCTAGCAGGGTATTCAAGCCGATAATACGCAGTCTACTGGAAATTGACTACCACGAATACGAAGAGTATGATCGGCTCTATCGACGAGCTGGGTGGAGTCTCATCATCCACGGAATCATAAGTACAGTACAAGGACAAAAGTCTGATGACTGTGTGCTACCCCAGGACATGCCATACAAAGGCTATCCAGCAGATGCATTACTGCTTTCATTACGTCCTCAGGGGTGATTTCATTCATCCACGACAACCACATAAGGAAGCTGCCGAAAATAGTAGCGCAAGCCACAACTTACATCGACTTCCTCATAAGGCACACCTACACGATTCGCGAAACGTCATCTCCAATCCATCCCCAGCCTCCCCAGCACCATGAAAAAACGTCCGCAAAACGCCCCACTGCAAGCCCTCCACCCCACAACCCCGGGCCCATCCCATCCATCCCCATCTCATCACACATCACATCCCTTTCCCCCCGTTCGAAAACACCGCGTGCATCCATCCATCCAGCATATCATGCTCACTCACCGCCTCGCACACCCCCACCCGCCCACGTCCCACAACACAAGTCACGCCGTCGTACGAGCTCCCCACGCCACCGCTCCCCGCCCCACTCGTGCGTGCAGCACAAACACAGCGCTGCCTGTTCCCGGACGCATCGCATCGCATCGTATCGCCTGGGGCATCGGAGTCTGCCCTATCTCTCTGGCGCGGGCATCGCACCGTCACATACGTGCATCATCCTTGCACATGGATGGCGCATCCAATAAGGCAACCGTGAGCCCAGAGGGCGGCGTTTGCTGCCTGCATACTTGTCATGCACGAGCTGCTGCTTGCAGGTGATAGCTGTGCTTGTTCTGAAACAGACCGACCTTTTGGGTGCCTTGCTGGTCGGTGGATTGTATGCCGCATTGGGAAAGTGACGGCGTTGCTTTGATGCCCGTGGGTGGATGGCATGGGCAAAGGTAAGCAGGCTGCGTGGAGGCCAGACCACTCAGGCCGGGTTAGGCCCTCGTAAGAAGGCCGTTCGGACTGTACGGCACGGCATGATGCCTGCAGATATGTGCTTGGGATGTGGACACCGGTTTGGGCTGGAAACGTCATGTATGTCGCTATCTGTTTAATTCTACCCAAAGCTGGTCCGGTTGTAGTACATGATCCCTCTTTCGTGCCGCGGAGATGCATCCTTGGCTATACATGTTCGCTCAGCAAGCCATGTGTCCCTTTGCTGGGCAGATGATGTGCCGACCATGTCGAGCGGATGGGGAGTTGAAAGAGAAGATCGAGAAGATACATTTATGATAGTACAAGCGGGATCGGACCTGAAACCCTACCCAATATTGCTATAATAATACGTTCGTGTCATGGGAAATCAAAGAAAAACAAGAAGAACACTGCATTAATAACAAGCGTCGCAGCATTTGTGATGGTCTTTGGAAAAACAACAACAAACGTGATAGATGCAATGTTGACATGTAAGGACAGGAAGAAGGGCAAGTAAACGACAAACGCAGATAAACGAGCAAAACTCCAGCAAGACTGAGTGCAGACAAAAATATACCATCTTTGCTATGACAGTGGAGAGATGAGCAAGTGACGCCGTGCCATGCAGATCCGATGATGGATGCTCCTCTTGATGTTCGAACGATAGGGAAATGTTTCGTTCGGCATGAGATCCGATGACAATGCGCCGCCAAATGCTGAGACCTGATTACGCGAAACAAGAAGCCGGAACTGAACGTGAAGCTCCAAGGCGTGAGTCAGACATCTCGCAGTGCGAAGATATCTCCAAAGGAAATCGAAGTGCTCTGAGCTGGACTAGTCTTAAACATAAGGAGGTAAAGGAAGTCGTTAATTTTTGGAATTCGTTAGGTACGAGTCAACGAGGAGTCGTGGTGTTGTATTCGCATTCGTTACTGTCTCACACATGTGAGGCAAAGCCCTAAGCAAAACAGTAGGACCGACCGGAAGCAGATTAGTAGCTGCGATTAAGAATAGGTGAGGATCGTTGAATAGTAGCGGTTCGGTTGCCCAGTGACAGATTGTTCTGACCCGCTTGGTGTTGAGGTTGACTCTGGCTGTGACTTAGGGGCGTGTAGGCGTGTCCGCTCACCAGGGTTGAACCACCACCCGAGAGGTCCTTAGAGCTGCTACCGATGGTATAGAGATCTGTCTGGGAATATGGACGAGTAACAGATGTCATTGAATCGGCAGAAGAAGATGTTGGGAGCTTGTAGTCCCGAAAATTAGAGTATGTTGGTTGCAGTGTCGGCGCTGGCGTAGCATCGAACAACGATGATGTGCTGAAGTTGATCTGCGACGCACTCGATACTGGAATCTCATCGGCTACTGAAGGAGATGCATAGCACGTTGCGCTGCCCATTGTAGATATCGAGTTGGGCATTGAGACCTGAGCTGCGAGTGCTGAATTGTCGGTTGTTGCCGTGACTTGAACTTCACTCTCAGCGCTGTATGGAAATGCTGCTCTTGCAAAGCCTCCATTACTCAGTGAGGACCTACCCATCGCCTGAGTTGAGCGCAGTCGCTGGTCTTGCAACCGATCTACAACATTCCTTGAAGTCTGTGCAGGAGACGGTTGAGGGATCGGTAGCTGGGGTCGATGCGACACTGGAAGGCCGTGATGCGTATGAGGCCTCTGTGTCAGTTGAAGAGAGGTCATACTGTTCGATAATGCATCGGAACTTGCTACGGACCGTATGTTGTTTGGCATATAGGAGTAACCATGCGCGGCGTAGATAGCAGACTCGTGACCAACGTATCCGTTCGGAGTCGGCTTGCTATCATTGCTGTAGCGATAGTTGTCGCCGTATGTCACTGTCCCTTGGGTTGGTAAATATGCTGCGGGTTGATCCAGACCGTACGTCTCTACTGGAGATGTTTCCTCGGAATATGGGACGGTCCATGTATGAGGGTAGGCAGACTTGGTGTCCAGTTGAGGGTATGACATTGGTCTCGGGCGAAGTGAAGCCATAGGTGTGCTATAAATCTGCATACCTTGGGAGTTGGCAATGTTGCTCAGGTTGTTGTGCAGGTCAATCATGCTAGCTGCTTCGCCTGAACCAACCTGAAAACGGTCAGTATCGTTTCACGGTAGGCCTGTACGAACGCAAACTTACGCGATGGAATGCGCAGTGAACAGGGTTTACACCAGCTGCTTTGCAATTCTCGCATCCATTGCCGTCTCCAGGATCGCCGCTGCAGCGTATTTTACGCTTCCTACATCGAGCGCACTGCCACTGTGTCAACAAATCATGCTCAGTACGGCTAGGACAAGGTCATCAGGTGGGACCTACAGCTACAGCGACGCGTTTCCGGTTTGCATTTTCACTGTCGTCGTCTCGTCCTCCCGTTTGTGGCCTGTTCATAGGATATACTCGCGCCGCAGTCCTCGATCCACTTGGGTAGGCAAGTGCCATGTTTCGGCTATGACATTGATAATGTGGGAAACTCGAATAGCGGTGCTCATGGTGTCCGAACTCCATGTTGACTGCGAACTAGAGAATGTCTCAGTTCTTGAAGACTTAAGAGGAGGTCAGCAAAGGGACGAAATATGTTGCCACTAGAGCGTGTCTCACTGTTGTTTGCTCTTGCTTTTGTCTTAGTATCGCTATCGCTTGCAGAGCAAAGCGAGCAAAAGAAGGACACGCCCCTCGAAAACGACACTTGAGACAAAAGGAAGCGTACGGATCCCAGTTCGGTCGACGTGTTTATACAAAGAGAGTAGACCGTAGAGTACGGTTTTCGAGATTTTTGATTGCTACCTCATACGTGGCGGCAGTCCAGGAGGATACATGCTGAAGAGTAAGGTCAGTAGAGCATTTGCTTGGGGGCGCAAGGCTCCTTGACGTTGCGTGCATTAGGTACCGGACGCGGATAGCTGCATGCTTGTGCAGGGTACATCCCCCAATCCTCTGTAAGTAAAACAAAGGTCAGCCTTTCGAAAGCGACGTGCTACATTGTACAAGGAAAATTGCAGTGATGTACCTGAAGCCTCTGAGATTGCGGCCGATCAGTCGGCACATCGTCACTATTCTCAGGTGGATATATCAGACACTCTGAAGTGTTATGCACTGTTTAAAAACAATGCTTCATCGTCGCTTAGAGAGCGTGAACATGTCCTAATCTCTAATCCATCATGTGGCAGCTTCTGAGAGGCTGCAGGGTCATGCATGATGGCTACGACCGGGCAACTCATTGTTTGCTTGGTGTAACCAAGGCTGGCGGAAGACAAGATGGCGGTAGCAGCAGCAATCGAGCCTCAGGCACTGTGCGATCTCGAAATGTGCAAATTCAGCGAGTATGCAACCTTCGTGATGACAGTAACTGTAGTGGATACACTTCTTATGGTAAGAGGACCACCACGTTCGGGACTTTGTGCTTCAAACAACCAATTTCCCTTTCTAGAACGTATGAGCAGGTATCGTCATGCTCTAGACGTAGAGCGCAGCTAATGTCGGCACCTAGCAAACTTCAAACGCATTGTCTTAGAGCAGTGAAACGTTCTGGCCAGCCATAAAGACGCCTTGATCTCCAAAAAGGTGTACGGGCTATTATGGTAGCTGCACAGTGGTTTTTGGGTCAGCAATATCCCGGATAGGTTGCCGAAAGGTCGCCCCAAAGCCCAGAATAAATGTAGTCTGTAGCCGCTAAGAGAGTGCTCATCCGCAGCCTAAGAAGCCATGGCCATGAAGGGAGGTTGCAGCTCGTGAGTGCTAGTGTCCCCGGGGAAGTCTTCCGCCGGGAGATTTGCAAGTACCACCCCATGTGCTCAGAGGAAAGCTACTTCCTAACAAAGGAGCCTTGAGCTTACGGATTCAAGTATCCTCAAAACATTCGTAACCGGAGATGCGACCATTTCGAAGCGGTGACGGCTTAAGGGAGAGCAATGACCGGGTTGAGACCATCGCAAAGCCTGTTATACGGAAAAAAAGAATAACTGGTAGGTCAACAAACACTACACATGTGCAAGCTAAGCTGCATGAGACTTCTCATCCTTCGGTGGTGGCTTAAAGCAGATTATAGTGTGCCAAGCCGAGGAGCAAACGCAGTCATTCTCCGCAATCCCTGGGAAGACAGACTCACATAAACCGTTAGTATCCGATAAGGTGATAGCCACTGTTTCGCGAACTGTTTCTCAAAACGTTTTCGTGTTGTTCGTGCAAGCCAACGTCGACAAAAGCGCTAACTGATTGATGGCAGTGCAAGAGACCCACTACCCTGGATGACAGTGCTCTATACAGTATTGGCTCGTGGGTATGAATCCGTCGTGCGGGCGCTATGTTGAACCTGGCACGAATTAGTGTCGCGCAACAAGGAGATTTTGAGGTGTTGAGGGTCCGCAGGCGCAGCATGGTGATGGTGCGACCTGTCCGCGTCCGCATCTCATGCTGTGCGCGGGCATGTCGCCGGATATCGGTCCATATGATAAGGCGAGAGGGGCCATGAAGCTCCACTGGCTGCTCATCTTGGGCATGCGATGCAAACAACACGTCGCTGTACATGTACCCGACACCGAAAAACTGTTTGTCTAGGTTGTATGCCAACAGTGATCCATATGCAGCCATTGTTGCTTTTGCAGCGGGCTAGAGTTGTAGAGAGATGCGCGCGAGGAGAAAGCTGAATGTCTCCGTTGACTACAGCACCACCTTCCATAAGTTTCTATTCGGTGTCCGAAGGCAGCGGTGGTGCTGGCTGGATGACATGCAGCGACCACTGCCGCGTTCCGACAACGGCCACGGGTGAATATGTCGTCAGGGGTACAAGGGCCCCAGCAATACGAGCCTGGCAAGGTGCCCTAGCATTCCTCACATATCTCTCGTCGCGTAACAAGCGAGCCCATCTTTTTCAGTCGACGTGACGACCTCTTGGTTCTCCAAGCCGCTTATGCAGGTAATTGTTTGCTACTTCGCGCCGTTTGCGTCATTCGATATCGAACAGCCCGTACTCTCCTGGAGTTGGTAGCGACAAGTCACTGGAGCATGAGAGGTTCTGGAGAACGTTGCATAGGAGTATTGACAGGAAATTGAGGACACGAAGCATCGTGGAGAAGAGTGAGACGTGCCTCCTTCCTGACACGGATGGCATTAGACCGTGTTGTGTACCGTGCACGGACGCGCAACGCCCGCCGAATAACATGCTCACCACTTTAAAGATGAAGTTATTAAGCCATCTACAATAGTTATTATTACAAGATTTTGTAGAGCAGTAGTAATTAGATGCTTGCGATTAATTTGTACTATCTAAATCTACCAGGAAGTGTAACGTTGCGGCCGCGGCGGGTGATAAAAGCTGGGGCAGCTGGTGCAGCCTGTAATACCTCCTTAGCAGCTGCACCAGCACCACGTTGTTTCTGACGCTTGTTGGCTTGAGTAGAGGCTTTTGAGGCCTTGCGCTTGCCCTTTTAGGACAGTTGTATAGCTTTTTCAGCGTTGCGAGCTGCCTTCTAGCGCTCGCGTTTAGCTGCCTTGTCAGCCTTCTCCTCCTCCCTCACCACCTTGGCTGCCTCTCTTGCCACACGCCTCTCCTCTGCCTCCTGCTCTCGGAGTAGCTTAGCAGCAGCTTGAAGCTCCTTCCTGTTAGCCTTTGCAAGCTGCCCGTCATGCTCTTCCCTCTGCTTCACTGTCTCTCGTGCACGTGCCTCTCTGATCTTGCGCGGAGACCAGAAGACGGCACCACTGTGGTACTCCTGGCGCTGCTGCAAGTCAAGAGGTTTGCCGCGCTTCTTGTGCTTCTTCTTATCAGTAAGAGCCTCCCTTAAGCCATTGTTCTTATAGTGTAGCAGCTCGTTTTGTACTTGGAGTCCGTGGAGCGTTTGGGAGAGCGACTTTGACTCTTCTGCGGTGGTATCCTTTACTGCAGAGCGTACGAGACGCTCCATCTGGCGCCAGTCATTGTTGGTAAGCGCTAAGGACCGTCCTTCACCGTTGTTTTGCTGCTCTGAGGCATCGTCCGCGAAGCGTTTAAGTATAACCTCTGGGTCCATAGGCCATATACCAGCAGCTTCAAAGGACTTGAGGATGGTCTCTGTCTTGAAGGAGGTCTCCCACGCTCCCCAGAACAGCGGGAAGAAGTCTCCCTTCTTGACTAGTACTAGCCCTTGGCTCCTCTAGAGGTGGGTGGAGAGCTCCTTAGAGTAGGCGGTGGAGAGAGGTTTAAACATAACAATGTTGAGAGGTTGAAGCGTATAGGTAGAGTGAGGGGGAAATACAGCTAGGAGTATGCGATAGGAGTCGCAGTAGTCGATAAACTCCTTTGTGAGGTGACTGCTATAGCTGTTAAGTAAAAGGAGACGCCAGTCTCTCCCACAACGCGCTTTCTACTTCGTGCAGCGATCAAAGACCTGCTCTAGCCACGCCAAACTAACGTTGTTATTCGTCTATCTAGATGGAGATAAAGCTACAAAGACATTATGTTGCCTAGCTTTAATAGCGTTTACCTAAGCTGCCTGTAGTAAGCTGTTCGCTAACTAATAGATAAGACCTGGCGGTAGAGCCTCCCTATTAGCGCAGACGGCTGCTAAGAGGGTGATCTATTCTTAAGAACTATCTTGGAGTGACGCTTGCACCTCTTTGCGCTCCCACATCTAACAGCTAAACACTTGTTTTAAGCGTCCTGTTATACCTATTATAAAGCCCTTCTTGTCTATATTATAGGTGTGGCGCGGCTGTATGTCGTACTGCTTTATCTTCTAATGTAGCAAGTCAAAGTACAGCTTATACTTGACGTTTGAATCAGCGTTGTGGCGGAGGGAGTCAATTCCAGATGTCCATTTTGAGATGAGATAGTGGCCGTGTTGGTCAAGAAAGCGCGTTACCCACCTCTCGCTTACGCGCTTGTTGGCTATCTAGGATGCGAAATTTTGTATCATCTCTCTCGTAGGAGGCAGCCCTCTTTTTGTAAGGTCTTTAATATAGTGTACGAGCTCTAACTCTTATTATTGGCTAAGGTTTTGTTGATCGCGTTCTTTGGCTGCCCGTAGGCGCTAACAGCCTCGGTGTCTTCGGCTTAGTGTACTTCAGTTCACATGGAACTGGTTAGCAATTATCTAGTATAAGAACTGTTCTCCTAGTTCGAGCGCTTTAATTGCTGCAATCGCATCATCAATTGGAGCCATAGTGGTGGAGTTATGAGGTGTTGAAGTTTGGGTTTCGTCTAGGGTTTTGGTGTTCGGCGGGCGTTGAGCGTCCGTGCACGGTAAGCCGCACGAGCCACTCATACTCGACATGCATCGCGCATGCAATATGCAGCTACACACCTGCGTGTATTGCCGTATGGTCCCCCCACGAGAGCTATACGCGGATCATTTCGTTGTCTTCGATTTGTAATTATGCATTATCACAAGTTTGTCAGAAGTAGAGGGTACCTATGGTAAGCATTGTCTCAGAGGGGCAGCCTAACTACCACAGAGAGCGACGAGAAAATGGGCATCTTTTATCATTGGTAGGCTCTAACGTTCCCATGTTTTCCGTCACAGTATACTGGGCATTTAGCACAGAAAAAGAACCATCGGGTGTCATTCTTGCATTACAACCTGGCGAAAGTGCCCGAAGTCGGTGTTTTTCTGAAAACCTCCGGACTTGCAAGGTAACGTGTCCGTGCGCGTAATGCGCGGGTTCGCGTAATGCGCACCCCAACACAAAACGCGTCAAACTTCAACACCCGATAACTCCACTAATATGGCTCTAATTGACGACGCGCTTGCTAAGATAGAGTCGCTAGGACCTAACAAACAATTCTCTTATACGAAAATAGCGAAAAAGTATGGCGTGTGGCGCTCTACTCTCACACGAAGACACAAGGCCGAAACACAATTATACGCGTCTAAGAGTATTAACTAACAAAAGCTCACTCTATAGCAAGAGGCAGAGCTTATTAGATATATAGAGGAACTCACAGCGCGTCACTTACCACCTATGAGAGAGATGATACGAAATTTCGCGTCAACAATGGCTAAAGAGCTAGTAAGCGAGAGCTGGGTTACGCGCTTTATCAACCAACACAGTATCCATCTAATCTCTTAGTGGGCAGCTAGTATGGACAGCAATCGCCACCAAGCCGACTCAGGGGATAAATACAGCCTGTATTTTGATCTTCTAGGTGGCAAGATTAAGGAATACAATATCGAGCCTCGTCACACGTACAATATGGATGAAAAGGGCTTCCTTATTGGTGTCATTGGTAGATCAAAAAGAGTGTTTAGTAGGCGAATGTGGGAGCGGAAGGAAGTCAGAGCAGCTCTTCAAGATGGCTCTCGTGAATGGATTACCATCCTAGCGTGCGTCTGCGCTGATGGATCAGCCTTGCCACCCAGCCTCATCTATCAGTCTACCAACAAGGACATACAACCAAGCTGGGTTAGCGATATTAAGGCAGGAACGCACAGCGTACACGTTAGCTCTTTACCCTCAGGCTGGACCAACAACGATCTTGGCCTTGCCTGGCTTGAACAGGTGTTTGATCGCTATACCAAGGCCAAGGCACGGCGATCATACAGGCTACTCATTCTCGACGGCCATGGATCACATATTACTATTGATTTTATCGAGTACTGTGATCGGAACAAGATCCTCCTGGCTATACTTCCGCCTCGTTCGACGCATACGCTTCAGCCACTTGATGTAGTGCTCTTCAAGCCTCTCTTATCAGCGTACTCAGCCGAGCTCACAACCCATCTCCAAAAGAGCCAAGGCCTAGTCCCAATCAAGAAAGGCGACTTCTTCCCCCTTTTCTGGAAGGCGTGGACGAGCTCCTTTAAGGAGGAGATGATATTCAAGTCTTTTGAAGCAACTGGTATATCACCATTCGACCCAGAGGTTATACTCAAAAGATTCAAGAAAACAACCCAGGATGATGACCAAGGATCACGAGAGAGCTCTAAGTCAGTTCTTAGTGGTGATAACTGGCGCGAACTAGACCGACTTGTACGAGCTACAGAGCAACAGAGTAGGAAGGACGCACAGAAGCTTAGTCGCTCACTCCACCATATCTCAGCTAAAGTTCAGCTGCTCTCCTACGAGAATACTGGGTTAAGAGAAGCTCTTGCTACTAAAAAGAAGCGTAGTAAGAAGGGCAAGCCTCTAGATCTTCAACAACGTCAAGAGTACCATGGGGGAGCAGTCTTCTGGTCACCAAGGAAGGTTAGGGAGGCTCGCGTACGTCAGTCTATAAAAAAGCAAGAGGAGAAGGAGCAGAAGCTTCAAAAAGCTGAGACAGCTGAGTTAAGGAAGGCAGCTAAGCTCTACAAGGAGAAAATTGCAGAGGAGAAGCGTGTGGCGCGGGAGGCAGCCAAGGTAGCCAGGGAGAAGGAGAGGGCTGAGAAGGCAGCAGAGCGCGCTCGCGAAAAGGAGGCTCGTAACGCAGCAAAAGCTCTACAATCTGCCCAAAAGGGTAAGAGAAAGGCCTCGCAGCTATCTACACAAAGCAATAAGCGTCAGAAACGTGTGGTTGACGCTGTAGCTACTAAGGAGGCCTCAGGTGCCGCATCAGCAGCTCCACCCAAGACTACGCAGCGTGGCCGCAACATCAAGCTTCCAAGTAGATACAAATAGCGCAAGTTGATCGCAGGTATCAATATAGCACTCCACTAAAAAAATCTTATAATAATAACCACAGTATGTGGCTCTACAGCCTTGTTTTTTGTAGAGCTGTTGTGGTGTTGGGGTGCGCATTACGCGAACCCGCGCATTACCGTGCCCGTGCGCGTAACGACCCACGTCGCGTAACGACCCAGGAACACCAAAACACCAGACAAGCTCCAAACTTCAACGCGTCATAACTCCACCACCATAGCACCAATTGACGATGCGCTCGCAGCAATCGAATCGCTTAAACCAGGAGAACAACTTATATACCGGAAAATTGCTCGCCAGTTTGGTGTACCGCACAGTACGCTGCGCCGAAGACACCAAGGCTGTCAGCGCCCACGGGAAGCTAAGCATCGCGATCAACAAGTACTCAGCCCACAATAAGAGTTAGGGCTTGTGAGCTATATTAAAGACCTTACAAAGAGAGGGCTGCCTCCTATAAGAGAGATGATACAAAATTTCGCATCTTTGACAGCTACAGAGCCCGTGAGCGACGCTTAGGTTACCCGCTTTCTTAACCAACACGGCCACCATCTTATCTCCAAATGGACATCTGGAATTGACTCTCTCCGCCACAACGCTGATTCAAACATTAAGTATAAGCTATACTTTGACTTGCTACATCAGAAGATAAAGCAGTACAACATACAGCCGCGCCATTCCTATAATATGGACGAGAAGGGCTTTATAATAGGTATAACAGGACGCTTAAAATAAGTGTTCAGCTGTTAGATGTGGGAGCGAAAAGAGGTGTAGGCAGCACTCTAAGATGGCTCTTGTGAATGGATCACCCTCTTAGCAGCTGTCTACGCTAATAGGAAGGCTCTGCCACCAGGTCTTATCTATTAGTTAGCAAACAGCTCACTGCAGGCAGCTTGGGTGGACGCTATTAAAGCTAGGCAACACGACGTCTTTGTAGCTTTATCTCTATCTAGATAGACGAATAACGACATCAGTTTAGCGTGGCTAGAGCAGGTATTTAATCGCTGCACGAAGCAGAAAGCGCGTTGTAGGAGAGACTAGCATCTTCTTATACTTAACAGCTATGGCAGTCACCTTACAAAGGAGTTTATTAACTACTACAAATCCTATCGCATACTCCTAGCCATATTTCCCCCTTACTCTACCTATACGCTTTAACCTCTTAATATTGTTATGTTTAAACCTCTCTCCACCGCCTACTCTAAGGAGCTCTCTACCCACCTCTAGAGGAGCCAAGGGCTAGTACTAGTTAAGAAGGGGGACTTTTTCCCACTGTTCTGGAGAGCGTGGGAGTCCTTATTTAAGACAGAGACTATCCTTAAGTCCTTTAAAGCTACTAGTATATGGCCTATGGACCTAGAGGTTATACTTAAACGCTTCAAGAGAGAGAGCTCTAGGAAGCAAGATAAAGGCGAAGCAGGCCCCTCAGCGCTTAAGGAGAGCGACTGGCGTTAGATGGAGCGTCTCGTACGCTCTGCAGTAAAGGATACTACTGCAGAAGAGTTAAAGTCGCTCTCCTAAACGCTCCACGGACTCCAAGTACAAAACGAACTGCTACACTATAAGAACAATGGCCTAAGAGAGGCTCTTACTGCTAAGAAGAAGCACAAGAAGCGCGGCAAACCTCTTGACTTGCAGCAGCGCCAGGAGTACTATAGTGGTGCCGTCTTCTAGTCTCCGCGCAAGATTAGAGAGGCACGTGCACGAGAGACAGTGAAGCAGAGGGAAGAGTATGATAGGCAGCTTGCAAAGGCTAATAGGAAGGAGCTTTAAGCTGCTGCTAAGCTACTCTAAGAGCAGGAGGCAGAGGAGAGGCGTGTGGCAAGAGAGGCAGCTAAGGTGGTGAGGGAGAAGGAGAAGGCTAACAAGGCAGCTAAACGCAAGCGCCAGAAGGCAGCTCGCAACGCTAAAAAAGCTATATAACTATCCTAAAAGGGCAAGCGCAAGGCCTTAAAAGCCTCTACTTAAGCTAACAAGTGTTAGAAACAACATAGTGCTGGTGCAGCTGCTAAGGAGGCATCACAGGCTATATTAGCTGCCCTAGCTTTCACCACCTGCCGTGGCCGCAACGTTAACCTTCCAAGTAAATTTAGATAGTACAAATTAATCGCATGCCTTTGTTTACTACTCTACTACAAAATCTCGTAATAATAGCTATTATAGCTGTTGCAATACCCTCATTTTTGAAGTAGTGAGCGCGTTGTTCCTGGGTCGTTACGCGACGTGGGTCGTTACGCGCACGGGCACGGTACGCGCACGGGCACGGTACGCGCACGGACACGGTACGCGCACGGACACGGTACGCGCACGGACACGTTACGGATCATGTCTCCAGATCAGCCCTTCTACCTCGCCGTTGGAATTGGTCTCGAACCGAAACAGGTGCCAGTCTTTGTACATGAAACCCCACATTACCTTCTCACAAGTCTCCTCCTCTCGATTCACCGGCCAATAAAAGGTATCGCCGTCATATGGTAGCAAACGGAAACCTCTCTTTTCCCGCTGCATATTTACGTTCAAGCAGTCCTCCGAAGCGGTAACAGTCAGAACAAAGTTGTGTATGGCATTAAAATAGTCGCCTTCGTAGGCAGGAAGAGGCTTCGTTGGCGGCACACCTGTCTTCCCTTCGGCTACGGCTTTCTTGAGTATCTCGTAATTCTTTAACGTGATCGAACGGCCAAGCTGTGCCAATTCGACAAAGTTCACTGTGGGCTTCTGGCCCAGCAGAGTTGACAAAGCCAGCTGCGCCACGAAATCTACCGGATCCAGCAAAGGTTGCGAGTTGGCAAGGGCAACCACCGCACTCTCAGACGATGGGACAAGATACATTGCAGCGAGGTGGCCGGAGCCGGTGCCAGCATGATGGAAAATCTCAGTGCCAGTAAGCTTCGTTCCGTATGGCGGTAGTCTATGTTTCCCCAACGTGTAATAGAAGTTTGGGCTAGCAAAGCTGAGATAGCCTGGAAGCTTTGTGCGATAGAGCCCCATACAGTATGCGACAATTTCGATACCAGACCGGTGAGGAGAACCGAAACCGACTTGAGGGACGAATATGGCTCTCGTGAGAGGGAAGATTGAACCGGGCGTAACATCAACGTCGTTTTCTTGTTGGTCCTTATAGGTGGAAAGAAGGGCTTGTAGGAAACTCATGTAATCGTTGATGGAACACCCGTCACCAGCACCAACGCCGATGCCGGCTTCGACTAGAGTGGGCCCAAGGTCTGCTCTGCGAGCTGCTGCGCCGTTGTCGTAAGTGCAATGCGCGTGTGCTACGTTTTCATCGGAGTCCTCGGGACGATGGAAGGAACTGCGGGTCATCTTGAGGGGATGGAAGATGTTTTGCTCAATGTACTCGCAGAGGGAAGCACCGGTTATTTCTTTTACAACATCGTCGATCAGAGCATAATTCCATTGCTAATACACGAATTGGCCAAAAGGTTTAGCCGACGGTAAGTATGTGGCCGTCAAAGTGGTCTCGTCCGCTTTCATGAGTGTTTCGCCATGTTGGAATCCCCAAAGGTTGTTCGCTGGGGTAATTCCAGTACGGTTGGATAAAAGATCCCGCATGGTAGCCTTGAGTCCAATTTCATCTTGTCGAATGCGAAAGATGGGCAGGTACTCCCTGATTGGCATATCCCATTGGAGTCTGCCGTCATGGACAAGCTTTGCAATTGCGGTTGCCGTGATAAGTTTTGTCAGAGAGGCAACCCAGTGTATCGTGTCATCATTCGGCATTGTCAGCTCGCCAGCATTGCGTTCACCAAAATGGGCTGTGTGGATGATTTGTCCCCCATGGAGGACCCCTAAAAGCAGGGCAGGCGAACCGCTTATCTGCAGGATGTGGTTGATTTCGGGACGGAGGGCTTCTACTTGTTGCTTGATATCGTCCATACTTGATGTGTATCCAGAAAGAAGGGGATGCGAAATTGATCGAACTCACTGACGGTTCACGCACAATCGATTTCTGAGCAATATGGAAAAGGTCACACTGCTGACAGTCAGTACTGAATACCTCGAACTTAGAAGGATGTCGGCAGTGTGATCTACCTTTGCAATCAGAATGATGCCGGGCTGCGTGCTGTGCCGCCTCACCGCAGTGAACTAACATTCAAGCCTTCGTCCCATTCAAAGAAATCATAGCATTCATCCACTGAAGAAACTTGTCGGCTGAGCATAACGTGTTCCGCATTAGGCGGGAATTTCGCAGCGCATTACCTCCGGATGGGCGGCACAGCTTTCCCAGCGGGGCAGCTGGGCCTCACGTCAAAACAGAAGCAATATATCTCTACAACTCTCCTCGCTGCTGACTCGCATCTCTGTGCTGTTTGTCCAACCTCAATTTTTTAAATTGACATGTTTTCAACCACCCAAATCTTCACCGGCGCAAGCGCTGTAACGTATCGAGACCTGGCTGCTCTCCTCTTTGCCCTGTTCGTTGGCTACGTAAGTAAACGACCAAAGTAAACAACCTGGATGTCAATTTCTCAGTATTGACTCCCATGTGCAAATCAGCTCATTTTTAGCGCGATTTACAACTTATTCTTTCACCCTCTGGCAAAGTATCTCGGCCCATTCGCGGCCAAAATATCCAGAATACCATCTTTATACCATGCCATCAAAGGCGACAGACACGTCTGGATTTGGCAGAACCATCATATCTACGGTAAATACCATTCCAACTACATCCAGGCTATGTTTAAGTTCTCGAAGCACACATGTGCACTAACCAACTATCTCCAGGAGACAAGATCCGCATTGAACCAATCACAATCCTCTTCCTCACTCCCGAAGCCCACAGGGACATCTACGGCTCCAAATCCAACGTGAAACGAGCAAAATCCTATGAAACGTGGGCCAAAAACGTCAACGAAGCCAACACCGCCTTAACCACCGACCCAACAGGCCACGCCCGCAAGCGAAAGATTTTAAACCAGGCTTTCACGGAGAAGACGGTCAAGCATGCGGCTACGTACATTGCACAGCATACTGAGAGGTGGATTGACCTCCTCGTGACTGCAGATGATGTCTCGGCCGAGCACGGCTGGAGTAAATCACGCAACATGTCGGATTGGAACGATTGGATTGTGTTCGACATCTTAGGTGATTTATGTTTTGGCCGCTCGTTCGATATCAAAGATCTGGGTGTGAATCCCATTCGAGAGATTCCTGGATTTATTATTCGGCATGTCCGATTCTTCTATCCAGTGAGTTTGTTCCCTCCAGCCTCGGACGGTCCTGTACTTAACCGGCTTCAGATACTCCACTCTCCCTTCATGGAGTTCTTCATTTGGGCTAAGCCAAAAGGTCTGAACTACCTACTTGATCTAATCACATCCGAGGGCGTGAAGACATACTACCAATTCGTCGACGACAGCGTATCAGCGAGGCTAAAAATAGAAGAAACCACCAAGGACGCAGAGAAGTCCAGAATGGACTTATTCCACTTCCTCTGCGCCGCGAAAGATCCCGCGTCAGGCGAGCATTACTCCGAAGACGCACTACGAGCCAAAGCCATAATGCTCGCAGTAGCGGCATCAGAAAGCGTGTCTAGTGTTCTTGCTGGATTATGGTTTTACATCACGCGCAACGATGCGGTGTATGCGAAGTTGACGGCGGAAATTCGCAGCACTTTCGCGTCCACTGATAAGATTGTAACTGGGCCTAAACTCAGCTCTTGCGTCTATCTAAACGCTTGTATTGACGAATCGCTGCGCATAGCACCAGCTGGGCCTAGCGAGTTCGCTCGTGAGATTCTCCCTGGCGGCACCGTCATTAACGGGGAGCATTTCCCACAAGGTATAGTGGTCGGATGTGCTAACTGGGCAATGGGTCGCAGCGAGCAGGTATTTGGCGATCCGACACACTTTCGACCAGAACGGTACATACCTTCCGAGGCTACAGGTGTCACTGTGGAAGAGGTCAAGCGACTCAAGTCAAGCTATCATCCTTTTTTGACAGGTCCCACCAACTGCGTTGGCCAAAACATTGCGCTAATGGAGCTTGCGTTGATCATCGCGAGGACTGTGTTCCGGCTCGATATGCGAGCTGCACCCGGCGAGGAACTCGGGGCTGGCCACCCAAGCCTAGGCTGGGGGAGAAGAGATAAGAATCAGTACCAAATCAGTGATGCCTACATTACTGTACGCGAGGGGCCAATGGTACAATTCAAGAAACGAGCAGGTTAAGAGCATGAGAGAGTGGAAAGATAGTTGCCCACCATTCAGTACCATACTCTCCTTCTAAGAAGGGATTAACAACGAGCAAGTCTGTCAGTCGTTACGGCACGTATTCCTCCCGATTACTACAGAAAATTGATATGCGCTCTGTTCAAGAGTAATGAAGCAAGTCACTTTAAACCCCATTTCGATTCCGGTGTCATATCCACATTATGAGTCTTGCCTGTACCATATATGCAACCTTACAACACCGCAACAATGCCGAACCCACACCAACCCTAGACAAGACAGGAGTGCGCCAACCCTAAAGCACGAAGTACTAGTCGCCAATGCTGAGATCAGCCGTGAAATCTCTCCGGATCGTCAAATCTTCCAAGTTTTCCGCCTCGTTGATGATGAGGCCTTTTTCGTTGGCTAAGTGTAGCAGACAAATGAAACAGTATGACGTTGAAATATCTTTCATAGCTTCCTGCGGATAAACTGTCTGGAGGCCGTTCATGATCTGAGTGAACTTTAAGGAGCCATCCACCGCTTTCGATGCGACGTCATCGATCGCACCTGCAGGAGGCGGTGCTTCAATCTGGATATTGTTAGTGTACGATTGATGTTGAATAGAAAGAATATTTCGGCATACCTCTTCTATACCTATACCTTTCCACAATTCGTCCTTTAGCCGCTTCACGTCCACCTTCTTCGCTACACGCGTGTATTGCATATATTCTGGGCGGAACCTCCGGTTCTGGGTGACTAGTTGCGTGCCGAAGGCGCCTTCGACGGTACCTGCAACATCACCAGATTGGGATGGGGTAGGGTTATCCTCCGCAGAGGGTGAGAAATGATCCCGAGCGTCCGCAAAAGCTTCGGGCTCGTCATCCATGGGCATGCCAGCCATGGGTAGACCATCATCATTGAAGAAATCACCGGGATAATTCCCTTGCACGGTGTCGTCATCGACAGGCGCTTGGTATCCGTTCTGCATCGATGCCCAATGAGCCTCGTCGACTTCGCCATTGGGAATGTCGCCATTCTTCTTCTCATATGAGTTCTTGTTACCTCGTCGGAAGTTCATGCGCGTTTTTGGTTTTAGAAAGAGTCTGAGTAATTGCTTCGAGTTGAAGTGTTTGTCGTCAGGTGCGAGATTGCGTGTCTTGGACTTCCATTGTGACCTGGGTAACGTGATACTAGAGTTCGAAGTCGCTGGAGTGTAGAGCATATCCGCCAGCGACTGGCTCATCGGCGCGGCGAAATCGATCCTGAAAGGTTCCTTCTCCTTGCGCTTCGTGGTCGTGGGAGGTTTCCCAATGTCCTTGACCCGGCGGATACGCCAATGTTCTGGGCCAGCCCAATTTTTCTTCAAGGCCTGATCGAAGTAATTGAGGATGTTCTCTTGTTCTTGCCCTGAAGTGTGATGCATCGACAGGCCGTAAGGTCGGTCCCCTGTGTGGAGAGCGTCGTCTCCTCCACCTTCTCCGTCACCTTCGTCAGTCTCTATGGTATGGACGCGTGCTTGCGGTTCACGTGCAGCCTCTCTAGCCCACAATTCACCACCTTCGCCGAAACCGGCTTCCGGAGGCAGTTCGAAACCGCCCATATTGATATCACCGTCATCATCGAAGCCTTGTGCATTGTCCGCATCGAGGAATATACCGGAGCGGTTAAGAGCGTCTTCCTCTTCTTCCTTATCCTGGTCTTCATGTTCGTTTTCGTTTTCAGGAGCCTTGAGGACTGGCAGATCCATGGAGCCGTTAGCATCGCCCAGATCAAATGTCTTCATGGAAGGGCAAACATCTTGTTCATCTAAGCGCGCAAGGTCGGGGAAATACTTGGCCGCCAGTCCAGAGAGGTCGATTTCAATATCTTCTGAAGGCTCGTCGGGCTCCTCGATCTCATCATTCTGCTGTTCCTCATCACCCATCGTCTCCGGTGCCGGTGTCGCTCGAGAAGACATGCTATCTCCAGTGTCGTCACTACTGTCGAATACGATCCTTCCTCTGGCATCAATGGCGAGATGATTCAAGAGCAGTCCCTTGGCCCCACCTTCGTCAAAATCGGCAGAAGCCTTCTTGAACAACGGATCGACAGAGAGCTCGAGCTCCATCTTCTTGCTCTGCAATTGGGCAAAAGACGTCGCGAGGGTCGATTCAGCCGATCGCGCTGCACGTTTTCTCTTCTTCTTCTGGCCATCATCACCCTCTTCACCCTCCTCATCTTCCTCGCCTTCGCCTTCGCCTTCGCCGTCGGCAGCTTCCCCACGGCGTTTCTTGTTACCACTCTCTGCCAGGCCACTAAGGAGTTTCCCGGTATCTGTCGCAACGCTGTCGACTCTGCTTGTGTAGATCTTCACGCAGCCGTCCAGGGTGCAGCTCGCTTTCTGGAAGTTTACCCCATCGCCTTCTTTCAGCAAGGACATGTCGTGGAAGTAATCGATTAGCGCGAAGTTCCATGAGTTGGTCGCATTGATTTTCTGCCAGCTGTTAGTCACAAGCATACCCGCCTGGGACACGGTCTCCACCTACGTTGTCTGTTGCCATCTTCATCCACTCCTCGAAATTTGCGAGCAATGGCACTGGACGCTTCATGGGCGTGACGGCGGTGCCGGTCACGTCGGGCATGTCATCTTCGTCTTGCGCCGGCGTGTGGGGGCTCTCCTGATGCGCGAGCGACATGCGCTTCCGATTTGGGGTCCCTGCCGCACGCATCGAGTCTCGCTGTGCCTCGCTGCGCGCATGGCGGCGGCTCGCTTTCTCTTGCTTGTCGTCGTTCAGCGGCACTCTGTATGCGCAATCAGCGGTCTGCGCACGCTATTGGGAGGCAGGGCAAGCTATACTTCATCGAAGACCTCTGCGGGGTCGCCGCAATGCTGAGTTTGGAGCTGGTGCGCGGCATGGTGGGCGTGCCTGACCGTAGATCCGACGGCGGGGAGGTGGTCGACTGTTGTTTTGGCTGACCGCGCACCCACAACATCGCCAGGGCACGTGCGCGCCGTCGCTCTTTCCCTCTTTGCCCCACCGCCACCACCGCCACCACCGCCACAGCTAAGCCACAGACACCTCACTCACCTACGGCTTCACGAAGCTTGATTCTTGGTGGTGTAAACATGTCGTTTGCGCCTTGACTACTTTGCTCCCTTGACACCCACCGTATTCTTATCCTGCGCCCATCTGCTGCTCTTGCAATCCCGCCGCGCGCAATCTCACGCAACCGCCGGTTCCAACATCGACCACGATCCTGTTTCGTCGTCCGCTCCCTCCGCTCCCTTCGCAATCGAAGCTTCGTCGCCACAGCGATCGTATCGGGAAGACTGTCGCTTAATTTCCTCTTCCTCCTCTCACCTTCCTGTATCTTCTTACAATGCGGCGACAATGAGCTCTACTCTACCGCCACTGGGAATGCGCCAGCGCCCCCGTTACTCTACGCGCCCGTTTGCGCTTACAATACTGGCTGTGTCGGGATTGGCTTTGCTGGCCTGGCTGAAGAGCAGTTATGGAAACGGACCGAATAGTGGAGTCGCCCGCAGCGCTGGCTCATTGAAGAGGGGGCTTGTGGTTCAAGACGAAGAGTGTCGACTGGTACACCAGGCGAAACACAAATGCGCATTCGTTCGTGCAAACTGTCCTGACGAGGAAGCTGGCGTCTTCTCGTACCTCTCGCTCTACTACTGCCACCTACCGCATGCGAAACCGGTCGCCTTTGCCATCCTCGTACTATGGCTCGCCCTTCTTTTCAGCACCATCGGCATCGCTGCGAGCGACTTCTTCTGTGTCAACTTGAGCACTATCGCCAATCTGCTAGGCATGAGTGAGAGCATGGCAGGCGTCACCTTCTTGGCCTTTGGCAATGGAAGTCCTGACGTTTTCTCCACTTTCGCCGCTTTCAACACAAACTCCGCTAGTCTCGCTATTGGGGAGTTGATTGGAGCAGCGGGCTTCATCGCCGCAGTGGTGGCAGGTTCCATGGCCCTCGTACGGCCATTCAAGGTCGCACGCAAGAGTTTTCTCAGGGACGTGGGCTTTTTCATTGTTGCTGCAACTTTCAGCATGGCTTTCATCTGGGACGGAAAGCTATGGTTATGGGAATCGTGCACCATGGTTGGCTTCTATATTTTCTACGTGGGTTTTGTCATGGTGTGGCATTGGTGGTTAGGGCGAAGGAGTGCTCGGAGACTAAGGGCTGCCGCGATGCGAAGCCATTATGTCGTTCCCGGTGGTGAGGAGGAGGAAATCGCCCAGGCATATCAGGACGAGGATGATGGACCAACGAGCGAAGACCGTCCGGGTCTAATGAGAGGCGTATCGGCTGATGATTTTGCGGCCCTTGAACGTGAGGCTCCCGAAGACTCAATAGAGGCAGATGAAAACGAGGAGATGCGGGAAAGATGGCTTGGGGAGTTGAACAACAACATGCGCGTCAGTAGGCCGCCAGTCGCAGGCCGTCGAAATACTCACACGCCTATTCGACCTAGTCTTGTTGGCGCACTCGAGTTTCGTGCTGTGTTGTCATCGTTGCAAAAGTCCAGGAATATACAATCTATGCCTATCAGTCTACGGAGGTATTCCGATGACCCAACATACACCACCGCGCAACAGCAGGATCTTATCTCTACGACTTCTGATCCTGCGCCCCGACCACGTTACGAAGTTGAATCCGAGCCTTCTGAGCACACGCCGTTAGTGGCAAGGCCGAGTCTTGAGGTTCCAGGGCATTTACCCAACCGCATACGAGCAGTGTCCGCTAACGATATGGACAATGCCCATCTCGACCCTGAAACACTACGCCCGGGAGTCATCCCCACCATCGACTTCGGGCCAGCATCGCCTGAGGATTCAAGGAGAGATCAAGGCACTGGCAGTCAGCCTCCTCCATCCCCAAGCATATCGCTCTCCCCTCCAGGGTCTGCGCGATCCTCCAGAGCGGCCAGCTTGGTGCCTCCATTAGGTCAGCACCCGGCCTCTAAAAGACTGGCACCACCAAACTGGAACGGCCCTGGGTTGTCCCAACATCCAACTACCACCTCTCCAAGTCCGCTGTCATCTCCTGTAGTGGGGCCTGCGACGCAGTCTGCATCTCGCCCACAGCCAAAACTTATTGTACCCGGAGTATCTTCGCCCCCAGTTCCTTTCCCAGCGTACTCAGACTATCCAACCTCGGCCCATAGCTCCAGGGCTCCCAGTCTTCGTCTGCCATCACCCAGTGTCTCTACCTCATCTATGGTTCATGACTATTTCGGCGAGCATATCATTGAGAACAGCGATCGTGCGAAAGTTCCCCGTTGGTGGCCATCAAGAATTCTACCGCCACCGAACACTCTGCTGTCGACTTTGTTTCCGACCTTGACGAGCTGGAAAAATAAAAACATATGGGATAAGATGCTTGCCATTGTGGCAACACCAAGCGTATTTCTACTCACAGTGACGCTGCCAGTTGTAGAAGCGCAAAGAGACGATGATATCGAGGATCCAGTAGCCGCGAAAAGTCTCAGCCTCCCTCTAACACCTGCCAGCGGAAGTCTGAACGCGCAACAACACCGCGGCACAGCTTCGGGGCTTGAACCGGAGATCCCTTCAACCGTGAATACAGGGGCAGGCCAGGGTTCGAAGTCAATGGGTAAGAGCCACGTCCATGGCAGATCTGGAAGCACTGTTGCAGGATCTATCAACCAGCCGCAGCGGATTACCATCACTCCCAACACCAATGCCATACAGTCTCCGGAGCAGCTGGCGACAACATCGCCGTCTTCGGAATTAAAACCGTGGAATCGATGGCTGATAATTGTACAAACCTTTACGGCCCCGTTCTTCATCGTCTTCGTTGTCTGGGCGAATACAGACCTGGAGAATCCTCGCGCGCTCCTTCGACCTACGCTGTACTCACTGCTTGTCTCGCTATGCGGGTTGGCTTTTCTGCTCATTACAACCACACCCGATCGGCCACCGCGCTGGCGCTCTGTGCTGTGCTTTCTAGGCTTCGCCGTCAGCATTGCTTGGATCAGCTCTATTGCCAACGAAGTGGTGGGAGTGTTGAAGACGTTGGGGGTCATCTTGAACATGAGCGATGCTATTCTGGGATTAACCGTCTTTGCAGTCGGGAACTCTCTAGGAGACTTCGTCGCTGACATTACTGTGGCGCGGCTTGGGTTCCCGGTCATGGCTCTCTCGGCATGCTTCGGAGGTCCGATGCTCAATATCCTCCTCGGCATTGGCCTGAGCGGGTGCTGGATCATCCTCAAGGGCGGCCGGCATCGTCACAAAAAGCATCCAGATAGGCCCGTATCATTCCGGCCGTACCACATTGAAATCAGCACCACGCTGGTCATATCCGGGGGTACCTTACTTGTCACCTTGGTTGGGCTGCTAGTAGTAGTGCCATGGAGGAGGTGGAAGATGGACAGGATGATTGGATGGGGCCTGGTGGCGCTCTGGTGCATTAGTACAATCATCAACGTGGTCGTCGAGGTGTTGGGCTACAGTAGCAATGTCGTCTAAAATAAGAGAGGATTTGCAGGGCGGTTTCAGACACGAATGCCCAGGCGCAATCATGTCGCACTTTTTGGATAGCCCCAATACAGCCCCATTTCCCATTGTTACTGCAGACGTTCAGCCGGTGAGAGAGGTACACCAATGCAGCAGGGCGGGCAGGCTTCGCGGCCGGAAAATATGCGCTGGGGACTGTGGTAGGCCGCGGACGTGTTGGCCTACTAGGATAGCGGCTTCACACGTGGCCCAAGGGGAATGCCCACACAAGGTCAAAATTCCATGTTGGGCTGCATGACGGATCCTTGGGCGGCTCCGCCGCTGCAGAGACGGCATTCATGCAGCAGTTTGGGCTGAAGTGGCTGGAAGCGCGGCTCGGGTGGGGTTGGGCGAGCAATGGGAGCGCACCACGTCGGTGAATTTCGGTAGGAATGGACGGCGTCGACAGGTTTTTCGAGGCCAGAATATGACTCTTCTGTTCTGGATTCCGGTGTGCAGCAATAAATAAGCGCAGAATCGGGCAGGTCCAGCAGTCGCTCTTGCATACTCTCCACGCCTCGTCGCCTGCACGCTTTCTGCCCAGCTCTGGACCATCTGCTCTCCGCTCCGTGCATCCAGCCCGTCTCTCGCCAGACTCCTGCTATGTCCCATTCAGCCTCGAACTTGACGCATTGTTACCTGATTCGAAGAGTTCGGCGCAGACCGTGTACATGAACATCGCACATTCCAGCCCGCAGCACACTGTTCCACCCCTCTGCTCATCATTCCGTCGTCAACACCACGGCAACGGCCGCCCTGCACCAGCCATAAGCGTCTCCCGTAGCACATCGCCGACGCTGACCTGCCGCTGCTTGTTTGGACCGCACATCTGCACGGCGTCTGTTTGTGCGACCGCCCCACTTGCTCGTATCCAGCGACGTCCACTTGACAGCCGGCCCTCACACCCTTGAATCGCGCCTGGAATCGCCCGCCGTCGTCATACTGCCGCGCCGACCTTGACTGTGAAGTCCTTCACCGTCCCAATTCAGGCCAGCAGCCTCTCCCGCACTCTGCACCTTCGCCGCCCGACGCCGGCGCTTGGGCTCTTATCCATTGCCTCGCCCGCGACGCTGCTCCTCTCCGCCATCCATCCTCCGCAGCCCTCTGATCAGCATTGGTGAGCCTCGCTGCCACCCCAGACACATCCTCGCCACCCGTGTCTGCTCTCCGACGCGCAAAACAAACGACAAGGGAGCCAGACCAGGACCCCCTGCTGCGACGGTTTTAGCCCAGCATCGAATCACGCGCTCAGCCTTACGGCACGCCTGCTGCCTCCTCAACACCCTCACCCCGCCCCTACTCCGAGTGCACTCTCCACGCCCTCCTCTGCCGCCTGCAGCCCTCACCATCACCATCTGCTGCTGTGCGTTGCTGGACCACCGCCTCGCTCTGTTTACAAATAGTGCGCCGCTGCTGTCAATCGCCCCGCCGACGCCAGCCGGTCAACACCCCGCCGCTCGGCGCTCAGGCATCAAGGACACAGGTCCGTCTTCCACCTCATACCGCAACGTTACCGCTCTCGACGTCCCCTCTGGCAGGACGGGCGTGAGTACGGTGACGACTGAAATCCATCCTCATGCCGCCGTTAGTCATAGCTCTTCCTCATCAGCGCGCTGCCCAGTCCCGGCGGTCGCTTTCGCGCCGCCCTCGCCATCGAGCCCCTTCCTCTTCCTCGCGCATCTCTCGCGCTACAAGTGCCTCCACCGTTTCGATCTCCCCCTCTCGCACTATTTCGATATCTCCCTCTCGCGATCATCGAGGCGACACTAACGTCGAGATTCAATTTAGGAGAGACATCACCATCAATCACTCCACTGGTGCTGAGCACTACAGTACCTTTACCGACGAAGAAGACGACTCGGGCGTGCAGGTCTCGTCCGGCAGCCAGGGGGAATACACCGAGTCAGACGAGGACGGATCGGACTGGGATTATATCGACGAGATCGAGCCCTCCGACTCGGCTTCGCGCCCAGCACGGGTGAAGCACCACGCTGTCGCCGCGCCCGCCCCTCCGTCTCGACCACAAGCTTCACGCCACAAGCCGGCACGACACACGCCTGTTCACGAGGCTCCTCGTCACCGGTCCCGCAGCAGACACAACGTGGAGCACGATCCGAGGCCGCGACGCCGAAGGCCTCAGTCTACGCATTCCGAAAGTCTGGACAGCCACGACGACTACCCCTATGGCCCTCGGCCGGGGCCCTCTCCTCATCACCCTCACGATCAGTGGGCCCACGTTCCCCAGCAAGCTCCTGCCAGTGGGTACGCGCCCAGCATGATGTCTGACCCGCGCTACAATCCCTTCCAAGCTGGACCAGGTGCGCCAGGCGTACCTCCACCTGCTCCCGACCAGCTGGTACCGTTTGGACGTCCTGATCAATACGGGTACAACAACCCGTTTGCCCCAGCAGGTGGCAACCCTTTCGCCCCACGTCATCCTGCTGGTGGTGCGCCTGGCTTCTTCGACGGTCATGCACATGGGCACGACGGCCGACGAGGCGGCCACCGCAACTCGATGCCTCCTCCGCCGTCTAACGAAATGATGCCATATGGCTACCCTCCCAATGGCTACTATCCCCCCTATGGCATGTCTCCGTACGGTGCGCCCCCTGGCATGCCTGGCATGCATCAAATGTACCCTCCATATCCACCACACACCACGCCTCCACCTCATCACTCTAAGAAGTCCACCCCGGCGCCGCGAGAAGAACCGCCTCCACCTCCTCCACCCTCAGCTCCACCCTCAGCTCCGCCCCAAGCGGTGGTCATGGCTCCTCCTCCACCCATGTTTATGCCTCCACCAGACACAGCAAAAGAGGATGGTGTGCTTAGCAAACTTGAGATGCTCCTACTCAATAAGCAAGAAATTGAAGAGAAGAAGGCCGAAGATGCGAAATTCTCTCGCCTGGAGCAACTTCTTATCGAGCAGCAACAAGCGCGCATTGAGAAGGAAGCGGCTAAACGAAAAGCTGCCGAGGAGGCCGCTCTAGCAGCTGCCGCAGCGAAGAAAGCAGGAGATGAAGACAAGCTCGAAAAGCTCGAGAAACTGATTCTTGCACAAAAGGAGGAACAGTTGGCGCGAGAACAAGCTCTCGACGCACAGCGAGCAGCGGACAAAGCGGAAGCAGACGCAAAGGTTGCGAAGGAAGCTGCCGAGGCTGCGGCCCAGGCCGAGTCCGCTGCGAAACTGCTGGAGGCGGCGAAGGCAGCCCGAGAAGAGGCTGAGGCTAAGGCCGCAGCAGATGCAGCAGAAAAAGAAGCCGCCCACGCGAAGGCGCTCGCTGAAGCCAAAGCTGCCCAGGAAGAGTTAGAGAAGGCGAAGAAGGCTGCCGAGGAGGAGGCTGCCAAGTTGAAGCCGGGCGATGCGCCTCCACCCCCGATCAAGTTCAAGGATGCGGTCGGTCGCAAATTCAGCTTCCCGTGGGATTTATGCAAGAGTTGGAAGGTACGTTGTGTGTGTCTGCCTGGCTATCTCAATACTAACAAGGCTTAGGGGATGGAAGAGCTGATCAAGCAGGCCTTCCTACATGTCGACGTGATCGGCCCACATGTGCAGGATGGTCATTACGACTTAGTTGGCCCAGACGGGGAGATTATTCTGCCTCAGATATGGGAGAAGATGGTGCAGCCAGACTGGACGATTACGATGCACATGTGGCCTATGCCCGAGCCACCACCTCCCAAAGTCGAAGAAGCCCCCCCACCACCACCGCCTATGGTTGTGCCAATGGGAAAGGCGAAGAGCAAGAACAAAAGCAAGAAGCGTGAGTCCGCTCACCATATTGTCATTCCTCCACCCCCACCTATGGTCGTTATGCCCGAGCAAGCTCCCCCTCCGCCTCCTCCCCCTGTGGTTGTTGAGGCTGCGCTGCCACCAGGGATCGTCAACGTAACACCAGGTGCAGCGTCACGTCCTCGACCGAAAAAGGCGGCTCCATCGGGTTTCATGAAATGGGCGGCTGGGGGCGGCGGCGCCGGTCGCTCGCAGTCTGTGAAAAAGACCAAAAAGCCATAGGGGGCCCAGTTGTCCAATCGCTAATGCGAACACAGAAGATGAATGCCTTGTAATGTGAGAGCCTGCTGACAATGAACACAGTGCTCGACGTTGAGTGGGATCGAGCCGAAGATGAAAATGTGCGCATCGTTCGAAGATACAGGAGAATCGACCGGTAGCGGTTCTCGGGCGGTCACACATTTACATTGTTCAGTCTCTGCTGGGTCCCTCGACGCGTTGAGTCTATGTTGGTTCTCAGTTTGGTTTCTTGATACGGGTTATTCTTATGTTTCGCTCCGAGGTCTGGATGTCCTCAGTGTCGTTTTGAATGTTTGCTCTTTTCATCTTCGCTTTAGCGTTTGCTTTCTCCAGTTGTATCCCTGTCTTCCCGTCTCCTCCTTCGCCGCAGGTGTTTCGGACTTTTCGTGGTCCAAATGGCCTTGGAGTCCTCTGGCATACTTATCCTTTTTCCGGGGGTCAGGTGTTGGATCATTTGCTGGGTGCATGGGTGCGCGGACCCTGGGAAAAGTTCAGATACCACTTATTGTCCTGGGCGTCTCAGTCCATTTTAAATAGTTATCCTGTCGTTGGTTTGCAGTTGGCGTTATGCGTTTGAGCGTTTGGTTCTTCTTTTCGGGGTTGAGACGAAGAGATGGTGGTGGTGTTGTTGTAAGCGATGGGACGAATAGTATGAGGGTAGGCAGGTGGGACTGGCTAATGGTTAAAGAGTTTATGGTTGTGTTGCTTAAGCGCTGGGGCTGGCACTACGGTGAGCGAGCGTTTGAGCTCTGCGGTTATGCTGGCGTTTTTAGCGTTTCGTTTAGTTTGGGGAAATATCATGCTTGTTTGTTCTATATGGTCGCTCGCGATGCCCTGGATATGTGAGAGATGTGAGATGCGGATCTGGTATAAGAGTGAGTGACGCCGGGGTTTTGGTGCGCATGCCGGATGCCACCCGTCTTGTGTTGGACACGCGGAAATGAGTCGCCCCACGATATATTTTGGCTTTAATGAATGTGATAGCTATCGCTTCCCAATCCGAGTTACCCAGGACAAGCAATGCACACTCGTCCCAGTTTCCCACGCAACCTGGTTTCGGTGCTGCGTTGGCGCAGGTCCTCGGGTCCACGGGTCCACGCCGCACAGGGTGGTGGATGGCCACGTGACGCACTACGTCACAGCAAGCGCCCACCGGAGATGGTGTTGAAAGCGGCATAGCCGTTGAAAGACAGGTTGTTGGCGGCGATGAAACAAGGCTGCGGGGTGTTTGTACCTTGTTTCGAGCGCCTAGAGTTGCTGGGGTTTTGAACGTCTTATAGATGGCGTGCGTGTCTGGTATACGTTCACCCATATACCCGGGCGTTGCTACATATCTAAGGTACTTGCCTTTGTCGGTGCTAAAGTATACAACTTGCAAACGAGTAACCAAGAAGAACGCAACGGTATAACGCACGATCTCTACGAAACCTAAAGAACAAAAGAACCACTGTCCCGAAAAGAACCAAACACAAACACCCAACGATCCACCCACACCACTCGCACCGCACCCCAACAATGCCCTCCGCCCTCCTCCTCCTCTTATCCTCTACCCTCTGGCACACCTCCACCTCCGTCTCCACCTCCACCTTGATACTCCGAGACGAAACCCACTCCCAAGACGCAAGCGCCTCTTACACCGACGACGACACATTCCAAGACACAGTCCTGAACGTCACGAACACGTATCGGAAACAGCATAACGCGACGGCGTTGCGGTGGGACGAGTCGTTGGCGGAGCGTGCAGAGGAGTGGAGTTCGAGGTGCGAGTTTGAGCATTCGGTGAGTTTGATTTTTCTTTTTTTTCACGCTTTTTTTGCCAACGTAATGGCCTTGAGTAGTTGGGGGATTAAATCGGTCGAGAAAGATGCACGCGTACCTCGTATAGAAAACCGGGGTGTTGCTAACTCGTACACAGGGCGGTCCAACGGGCGAGAATCTCGCCTCGGGATATGCCAACGCTTCAGCGAGCATCATCGCTTGGGGCCACGAGAGAGTCGATCATGTCTTTGAAGAGGGCGAGTTTACGTATGGTAGTTACTTCTCTTTCTTCTCGTGCGTATAGGATATGATATAGTGTAAACTAATTCGGTGCACGCACAGCGAAGAAACGGGCCACTTCTCGCAACTCGTATGGAAAGCCACGCGCACCGTTGGATGTGGGCGGACGGAATGTAATGGCGAAGATGAGGGTGAGCCTCCAGCGTGGTACGTTTTTTCCTTCTTCTACTTCCCCTTCTTCCCGCCTTTCCCCCTTGCCATCTCTCCACCTCTACGTTGCGTCGCCGACCGACCTTCCAACCCCCTAGCTAACCCCAACAGGTTCGTAGTCTGCGAATACTACCCCCCCGGCAACGTAATCGGCAACTTCACCGCAAACGTCCAAGCACAAGTCCCCGAGGAAGACCAGCCCGACGGCCCCAGCCATCCTGATGTCCCCGAGCAAGAGCCTGATGTCCCCGAGTGTCCGCAGGGTGGGGACTGCAGTGTGGGGGCGAGAGTCGGGGTTAGTGCGGTGGTGTGGGTGGGTGTTGGGGTTGCGGTTTTGGGGGGCTGGGGGACGTGGTAGCGTGGTGGGTGAGCGGCGTATTCGTTGTGATGTTCATATGGGCATGGATATAGAATGTATGGTCCTTGGGGATGCATTGTGGATGCTGAGGTGCACTGTGGATGCTGAGGTGCACTGTGGATGTTGAGATGCACTGTGGATGCTGAGGTGCACTGTGCAGGTTGAGATGCACTGTGCATGCTGAGATGCACTGAGGATGCTGAGGTGATGCACCTATGTATACAATACACATATTCCGATTGTCTCGTGTATAGGCCATCATATCTACAGCAACCATCACCAACCCGCACTCCACCTGTAAGCACATAAAAAACACATGCGAACCGAACTGGGGTATATTCAAGTAAGCTCATCTACGCACCCCACCACTCTACTCCACCATGACCACATCGCCATTCAGTCCCAGTTGCGACGCCCCATTCGTAATAGCCCTCACATCAGCCACCTCATCCATCTCCCTCAGCGTAAAATCCAACAAGTAACTCTCATCGACCAGATCCTCAATCCTTTTATAATGTCTTTCGCTGTACGCCCTGATAGCGTCCAGGACGTCTTTCAGACTGCCCTTTGCGCCCACTTTGCCTGCAGGCTTCAAGCTTGCGAGCCGCATTGCGGGATAGCTCTTCACGACTGTCCACAGGATCTTCTGCGCGACGGGCGCAGAGCGCACGTTGGTGTTCCAGTCGCGCAGGCGCAGGAGTAGTTTGTAGAGCTGCTCGTCTGCGAGATTGGCAAGGACGCCATCGACGGCACTGAGGCCGGACAAGCTTCCTTCATCAGGCGTCTCGGTCTCAACGACAGATTTGAAAAGCGAGAAGAGGCGGCCTGGCTGGTCCATTTGCAGCGCCAGCGTAATAGCTTCGCGGTAGTTACCAGCGTATGCAAAATTCTGCAGTTTCTGATCTAGCTCCACACGCTCTGTTTCGGCCGTAGTGGCAGCTTCGAGCGTAGCACTGGTTGTATCTTTCCAAAAGGTGATGATGCTATCTGCGCCGCCAGATATCAGTGCGCCGGTTGTGGGATGCGCGGCGAGGGCCCAGACGCGGTCGGTGTGATTATCGAGTGTGGACATGGCTTCGCCAGAAGAAGAGTCCCAGATCTTAACGAGGCCGTCCCCAGCGGCGGAGGCTACTTGCGGACCGCGTTTATCGCGCGCATCGACTGGGCGATGAGGTAGCCAGGCGAGCTTCAGAACACTGTTGGAGTGGCCTTCGAGAGTCAGGAGACAGCTGTAGTCGGAGAGACTCCATATCTTGACAGTCTTGTCCGCACTTCCTGTCGCGATCACGCCCTTACCCCCCGAGCCTGGAGCTTGGGATTCTCTTGGTTGGAATTTGACTGTCCAGACACCTCGGCGATGGCCTCTAAGAACGCCGACTGCTTCGCCGTCTGATGCGGAATAGATTTTGACTGTGCGATCCTGGGATGCTGAAGCAAACAGTGCGCCAGAAGGATCGATATCGACAGCGTTGATGTCCTTCTCGTGGGCTTTACGAGTGTATTTTGCGCGCAGCTTTTGCTTCATATCTTTACTGGTATCCCATCGCTTTACAGTCCGATCTTGAGATCCGGTTATGATGTATGCGGGCGGATGAGACAGCGGGTTTGTATATGCTGCAGAAGACTCGGGCGGTGCAGTATGTGGCAATGCAATCGCGCCCAACGACTCCGCATGGCCCGTGAGAACGGCAGCGCATGTATACGAGTTGTTCTCTGGATCTATCCGCCATAATCGCGCCGTGTTGTCTTTCGAACCAGTTGCTAACCAGTGCCCTGACCAGTCGACATCGAGGGAAATGATAAGATCATCGTGCCCATTTAACAAAGCAATGTCTGCTCCAACGTATTTCTCTTCTGCTGTGGTCTCGTCCGCTGCTCTCTCCTCCAACGTCACTATGCGGACATCTTCAGAGTTAGTGTTTAGCGCAAGTAGTGACTTATCCGCCCCAATGTAAGCCAAGTCAATTACTTCATCATGAGTACCGGACACTCTTCGGAAAAGAGGCAGAGGTTCGATAGTTTCTTCCACGAAGGGCGGTTCAACGGAATTTAGCGAATGGAAGTTCAACACCTGATCGGCATGTACTGATATTAGGTACGGTAGATCCGGATAGTGCAGAACTTCCACGATGGCATCCGTCTCGATCCCAGGCTCTTGTTCACGGGTGATTTCTTGCGAAGTCTCCGCAGACCATAGCCGAATTCGGCCATTTTCCCCGCCAGAGAAGACAACCTGCCCCCCTGCAATGAAGCCAGCGCTTTCCAGCGTTTCGAGAACAGCGATTGTGCGTTTCGGTTTCCATTTTCGGGCATCCCATAGGATCAACGTCTTATCTCTGCTCCCCGAAACTAGCGTATTTTGTTCAGACGAAAAGTCGAGCGATCGTACAACGGAGACATGCGAGTCCAGAATGGCGGCGCTCTTTCGTTTGTGGAGGTCCCATATCCGGATTTTGCCGTCTTCTGCGCCTGAAGCCAGCCTGTACTCCAAGCTAGTCTCCACTACAGATTCAGCAGGCTCCTCTTGCTGCGACTTCGTCCGCTTGCGCTTCTTGCTGCTGTCACCTCCGTCTTCTTTTCCTGCTACCTCCACTTGAAAGAAATGGAGTGCCGAAACCACCCCACCGTGGCCGTGAAAGGTGTGGGTAGTATAGCCTGCTCGGATATCCCATATCTTCACGATGCCGTCCGCACCACCTGTAGCAAGGAGAGTGCCAGTCTTGTCCACCGCCAGAGTGACTACGGGTGATGTATGCGGACGGAGCGAGCGCAGCAGTTCGCATTCGATCGGAGCGTCTTCGGTCTCGGAGGGAAGGAGAGAGTATATGCGCATAGACATGGACCGGGAGCATACGACGAGGTGGGAGGCCGAGGGTGTCACTGGGATTGTTAGTATGTGAAGTCGGGTTACCATCAATGTACTTGCCTGTCAATGCGGTTATCGGCTCGCCGTCCTGTTACGCTGTTCAACAAAAAGCATGGGTGCAGGAACCAGGTCGACTTACACCCTCTATCCTCGCCAGCTCCTTGCCATTGGAGACATCGGTGAGCAGCGCATCCTCTCCCAGGCAAGCGGCGAGAATGCGCCCGTCCTCGGCCAGGGCAATGCTCCCGCCTGCGTAGATGGGCTGCAGGGTGCGCTCGATATCATATGTCGTCCTGACGGCGGTTCTTTGGGCCATTGTCTCGCAAGGTGCTTCAGCGGCGCATCGTCCGTCAGTGGTGTCGAGTGAACTGCGAAATCTTGGCGCTGGAAATTTCACGCCGCGCAGTCTTATCGATAAGGCCCGGCGCGTTGACGTCTGAACCGCAGAGGGCCATCGCGACCACGCTCGCACTTGCCTCTGTCTCCACGCACAACAACGGCACCGGGCCAAGTTTTCTTTTCGCCGTGGACCAGCATTGGGAGGCGACACGGCTCTTGTCCCCAAAGTAAAAGTACGGAGAGCAAGCGGCCATGGGCCGTCAGGCTTACCTGGCCAAGATCGCGCTGGTAGCGCACCCCAACGCCAGCACGCCGCAGCGAGGTAGTCCCACGGCTAACAAGAGTGGCAGGGACGGTCGGCCTTCGAACCGGCCCAGACGACCAGCTCGACTTCCGAATATGCCCAGCTCGCATCCGCCCAGCAAGAGCGCGCACACGAGCACGGCCGGCGCTTGCGAGTCGCCCAGAACGACGTGCTGGCTTCCATCGGAGTGGTCAAGAGGCACCGCTCGCCGGGACAGGGCCTTCCTGGCTCATACGAGGAAGAGGTCCGCGTCTTGGAGCACGAAGATACCCTAGGCAACATACTCGCAATCTCGTCGACCTTGTCCGGAAATGTGTGCACCTGGTGGGTCGGGTCCTTGCGGGAGAGAATCCTCGTAAGTCGGCAGTGACAGGTCACCATCGTTGCTGATGATTCATGAAGACGTTCAACTATCCTAATACTCTTCCTTTCTCCCGCATCGTCGCCTCGGAGCGGACCCTGTCCGGGCAGCCACTGCTGTACAGTGGCTTTTCCTCGCGTTTCCTCTCTCACGCCCTCATCCAAGCCGTAGTCTATGGCACCCATATGCTTCGGCCTGTTGATCGCCTACTTGTAAACCATGGGAGCACGAGAGCAAAGCAGTTGCATCGACAATGGAGATCTGTCCTCGATGCTGGGTAAGTCGTCACTGTTGAGACTTTGCTATCGACTAACAAGTCAGCTTCCGGGTAGCGCTCGAGCTGCTGTTCTTTCCGTTTTCTTACCATTCGTATCTCCAACGACTTGGGCTAGTATCTGCAAGGCCGCTATTACCTCCCCTGGAGAGTTTCATTCCATTCTCCAGCAACTCACCGTTGCTACCCTTTTCTTTCCACCATACCGCGTTAGCGTCACCCACCGACTTCCTTGCAGCTTTGGTGACTTGTCCGTTTGTCTTCATCTGCTTGGAGCATTTCTATGAACGCTGGGTCTTGGCAGTAACCCACGAACCCATCGAGGCTACAATCATTCATCCAAGCAACCCCACCATGCTCAACCCAGACGATATTCATAAGCACCAGACAACCACCATTCTCGGCCTGCGGAAACAACCACCAAAATTTGTACGCGATGTCATTGCCAAGTTGCTAGGATTTATTGGTTGGGGAGATGTAAGCTCTTCTACGGAGGCACAGCCCATTCCGATCACACCGCAAAGGCTTGGACTTCGGAACGGCGACACTATTGAGGTTGGTGAGACGCACGTGAGCAACATCAACAGGTTAGAGGTTCCGGGAATACCTCGTGTTCTTCCCACAACGCCTGAAGTCGAGACGATCACAGTCCCCACTAGTGCATGGAGTGAAGTACTGTCTTCACCAACTCCTACGTCGTCTCCGCCATCGTCCCCGCCATCGCCTACAGCTTCACAAGCTAGCCTGAATGACAACGATCCAAGAATACGAATCACGAACCGTGAAGGGATCGTAGAGATGGAGGTTCGCCTCCCCCCGCATGTACTCTTGTCTCATACTGAAATTGCCGAATCTGGTCCGCCGACCCCTAATCAGCGCGACTCGACGTCACCCGATGTTGCGCGATTACCGGACAAGCGACCGTTTCACCGGGTCACACAGCTCTCGTCCGAGCCGTCACAACTGATCGGTTCAATATTCAAAGCCCAGATTCTCAATTGGGTAACCGTGCCACTCAAGCTCGTTACTCTTCGACTCGTGGCTTCCCACCATCTTGCTGGTCACGAAGACCATGCTAGCTCTCATAGTGTGTTCAATGCACTTGTCTTCCCTGGTCCACTCAATTGGGAATCCGTCGGTGTACAGTTGTCGCGCCTAGCATTATGTGGACTGCTCGAATTGGCTATCGACCTTACGCTCTGGGGTTTTCAGTATCGGACGGTAACGTGGATGGGCACTAGGTTTTTCGACTGGGGAGCTCTGTAAAAGACTACAAAGGCTGTGTGCATTGAGCATGTCATGTGTCCCGCATGCATTCAATATCTTGTGGTTGCTCACCTCCTTGCAAGAGCGCCAATCTAGTGCACGGTCAGCTTCTCCGAAGTAACATGTTTTGTCGAGCAGGTGTCGGTCTACAGTACTACCAGCTTGTCATGGACCCGAGGTTGCTCACGCACTACCTACACCCATTTCACCGGGACGATCACGTCCCTGTACGGTTAGAAACCTGTGGGTATATCCGATATCATGGACTAGGGCGCCCGGCAAGAAGACATGCTCCATGCAGTGGTAAGACACAACCGAGTTAATCCAATCAGAGGCGGAGTGCCATGGTGCTCGAGGCATGCTCTTTGCGGCGGTGCACTGTCGTCTGCTTGATTGTGGTTATCGAGCGCCACAACCGAGTCAGAGAAGCACCAACGATTTCGTAGTCTTGTGCGGGATTGGACGACCTTCCGTACGTTAGTCTCTTCAATGTGTCGAATGACTAGGTGTGCACTGGCCGCATATCAACTGTTTGAATACCGACTGCGATGTGGCACAGGTCAGGCTTCCAATCTGAGAATAACCGCATTTCCACGTTTTCAGACAGATGTGTCGGTTCATATTCTGGCTGCCTTGAAAGAGGTGAAGAGGTGAAGGGTTTTCGCCTTCTATGATGATCTACGATGGTAATGCAGCATGTAGAGCGTAGCATATCTGTACCTCAGCGTCTTCTCGCGAGGCATCACGAGGGCTTGGCACAAGGCACATACCACTGATCACCCCCCGGTCGCGCATCCTTCATCTTCGGCGACCGCAGTGTGTGTACCGGAGATGGGAGCGAACCCCAACCGTGAGGGTTGTGCGATCGCGATGGTGAGGTGTATTTGCGCTTGAGGATATCTGCTGTAGTAGCCTAGTAGGTAGCCCCAAAGTCTATCGTGGATCACTGTAGGAGCAATTAAACGCATCTCGGAGAGGCTAGCGGCGGGTAGGCCTGCATGCTCCGGTGCAAGAGTGGCTGCAGGAAACACTAGGCTAGTCCCAGATTGCGAGTTAATGCAACCTTCTCCCAGGTGATGGCACTTGATGGTGAGGATACAAGGGCGCTGTGTGTAAACGGGGGACGGACAATCTGCTACTGGCTGTGCCTTCGGGGCATCTCGAGCTTTTGACATACTGCCGGTCGCTACCGGATGAGTGGCACCATTTTAATTTTTGAGCATGGCGATCTGCAGCAGGCAAGCGTTAGCCAACGCCTGTTCGGGTAGGTCCGCTGCTGGCTTCTGATTGAACCTCATCACCACCCCGCGCAGTAGTGAGCCCCTTTTTGAGCGTGGAGGATTTGCTTATTGCCCGACGACTGTGGTGGCTACGATTCACCACGACACTTTGAGCACATACGGCCCCTCCCACCTGCCCCCTCCGCAGTTCAAGCCTTCAAGCCCCATCCCTCGAACGACGGCAAGGCTGTCCCCAGCCAAGTCTAGGTGCACGCCCTTGCCCCCCCCCCTGCACGTCCGGGCTGCCACCGAGCACCTATGAGTGGACGCGCCCGTGCAGTGTGAACGCTCCTTTTCCCTGGCACCCCCAGGCCCGTCCTTTCCGACCGGTGGACGCTGAGGGAGTTCCAAGTTGCTTCTTCCGAGAGCTCTCGAGATCCCCATCCTTTTCTATCCCACCACGCCACGCACGTATCTGCAGCGATACGTGTAGCGACCAGTGTCAAGCGCGGTCCGTGTTGCTGCACCCACCCGCCGTCACCTCGACGCGCACCAGTCTTCGGCAGCGCGCCGGGACCCCCCCGCCCAAGTGAGACCACGACGTCCACCACTCCAGACGCCTCTGCAAAGCGCACTCCGGCCCGCCTGCACAAGGTTTCAACCGCGTCGACGTGCCTGGCAAACGGACAGGAGAGGATATGAATGCGCCGTAGACGGGCACCTCACGCGTCCGACACTGACGGCGCTTTCCTGCGCACAGCCCAACAATTGCGCTAGCCCTCACTACCCTCCCCAAACAGCAGCATGAACACGCTCCCGCGACCGTCGCGGCCCTCGATCGCACCTCCAACGGGCCCGCTGCCCTCCCTCCCCGTCGCAAAGCCTCGGGCATCCAACATCAGCCCCGCTTCGCGTTCTTCGTCAGCCTCGTTGCTTCCTGGGCGCCCCAACAGCAGGGCCGTCTCTTCCTCGGCGCTCCCCCAACGGCCGTCCCCCAAGGGCCACACAAACTCGACCTCCAGCGTCCCAACCGTAACGGCCACTGATCCGCCTGCGGGGCCATTGCCACCGGGAAAATCACTTCGAAAGACGGTCAGCATCGGTGCGTTTCCGCAGCCGCCAAAACATGCGAGCAGAATAGGAAGCCACCCGCCGAGCCCACTCTCTGCCAGCTCCACGCCAAACGACGACTCTGCGGGTCTGAAGCTCGCGCCTGGCTTCAAGCCTGCGGCCACGCCCGCTAGAAGAGCCAGTCTGAAGAAAACGGCGCCTCGGGTCTCGAACGTCGGCGGCCGGAGTCTGCTAGCCAAGTCACAATTGTCGCCCCCAAGCCTGCTCAACGGCAGCGGCGAATCGTTGGCAGTAGAGAACGGGGGCCGTTTGAGCCTGCCCTCGCCACCACAGAGCAGGAACTCGTCCGCTCAAGGATCTTACGCAACAAGCGTGACGACATTCGAGGACGTTGGGGACGACGAGGCCCGAAGGCATACAGGAGCAGGGGCTAACATGACGGACGACAATACCACACCAAAAGACGGCAAGGGAAACGTCGTAGTCAGCGTGCGGGTGCGGCCTGACATTGGAGCCAAAGACAGCAAGCAAGAGCTGGAGTGGGAGATCAATAACAAGCGGTCGCTCATCGCATATAAAGGCCGAGAGGGAGGAGATTACTATTACGGTAAGTCGCATGGTTGATGCATGGATCTGGGACTGCAGCTAATTGGTCATGATGCAGACAACGTATTCGACACCCAAGACAACAATTCCCGAGTATATGATGCAGCCGCGAAGCGACTGGTTCGCCGGGTCATGGAGGGCTACCACGGGACCGTATTTGCCTACGGCATGACCGGGACGGGTAAGACATTTTCTATGCAAGGGACTGCCACGAACCCGGGTGTCATACCATTGGCCATTACGGACATCTTCTCTTATATTCGCGAAACACCGCATCGGGAGTTTCTCCTTCGAGTCAGCTACCTGGAAATCTACAACGAGAAGATCCATGATTTGCTGGCTGGGCCTATCGTAGCGCCAAATGGCCAACCCGCTGCCCAGGAAGAGATCAAACTGAGAGAGGATAGTAAGCGCGGAGTGTATGCGTCGCCACTCAAGGAAGAGATTGTACAGAGCCCGACTCAACTGCTGCGGGTCATCGCCCGGGGAGACAATGCACGACGAGTGGCGGGAACACAGTTCAACGCCAGGAGTTCGCGAAGTCACGCTGTCGTCCAGATTGTCGTTGAAAGCCGTGAGCGGGGTGCCGCCGGGAGCTTCAAAGATGCAAAGCGAGCGGCAATCACGCCCGGCGGTGTCCGTGTCTCTACTCTAAGTCTCATTGACTTGGCTGGGTCTGAAAAGGCTGCCGACAATAAGGAGAGGCGAACAGAGGGGTCTCATATCAACAAAAGTTTACTGACACTAGGCACTGTTATCGCCCGGGTATCCAGCGATAAAGACAAAGCTGCATCAGACAAAGACAAGTCAAGCAAAGAGAAGCATTTGCCATATCGGGACAGTAAACTCACTCGCCTGCTGCAGCCCGCTCTTTCCGGAGACTCACTCGTCAGCATCCTGTGTACTATTCAGATTGGCGCCAGTGGTAGCATCGCTGCAGCCAACACTCATACAGGCGAGACGTTGAACACGCTAAAGTTCGCTTCACGCGCGAAGAACAACATTGTCAGTCATGCCAAGAAGGCAGAAGAGTCCTTTGGTGCTGGCGGCGATGCTGGAAGCCGGGCGCTGTTAGACCGGTACCGTGTCGAAATACAGGAGCTTAGAAAGCAACTCGAGGACCAGAGCAAGTCAAAGGAGACTCCAATTCCACCCGACGAGCACGAAAAGGATGAAGAAGAAGAAAAGGCACGGGAGTTGGAAGATAGACAACGCCACGAGGAGCAAATGCTCGAGATGCAACTGGCTAGGACTGCGCTCAAGGAGCGTATCGAACACCTGAACAGGCTCATTCTGAGTTCAAAGTCCCTTGGTGTTAATAACGGTCGGTCGTTTTCATCGTTGAGCCTTCAACGCGGCTCGACTGTTAGCGAGTTCAGACCAGGGTCAGTGCGGTCATCGGCAAGCCATGCTACGCTCGAAGCACCGAAGCGAAGCTCTCAAACTACGGCGCCCGCCTCTCCTCTAGATGGAGACGAGGATGAAGATTCTCTTGGCGATAACGGTGATGGTACGGCAAGTCAGTCTGCACAAATACAATCGCTGCAGACGGATCTCAAGGATAAGAACCGCTACATCGCTACTCTGGAAAAACGGCTGCTTCAAGCTCGGAGATCGAGTCATTCCCGCGTGTCCATGTCGCTGTCGCAAAAAGTGGCCGGGAGCAGCGAGGACGGCGGCGTATCTGCGATAATCGCAGAAAAGGACGCGGAGATTGGCAGTCTGCGAGCGCAACTGGAGGACAAGGAGCGGATGATTGCGGCGTTGACGTCGGCGCGTAAGAAGAACGAGGCAGCACAAGAGCTCGCAAGCGATGGTTCACCAGGAAGCAGGAGAACATCGCACCAGTGCAGCGAGACCGGCGACGGTAGCATGCTCCCGAAAGGATCGTCGGCGTCTACAAGCCCAAAAACGTCGCAGGCCAACTCTACGAAGACGGAGCGGAACATGGAAGATGTCACGCGCATGCTGGATGAGATGATCTCGAAACAGGTCGATTCAGTGCGGTCCGACAAGAGGCGACGAAGTAGCTTGACGGGTGATGCCAGCAGTGCGACTCGTCGAAGCAGTCTTCGTCCCGTTAACGAACTGGTGGGCGAGGCCAGCTGATGTACGACATGAAGTGGTGGAATGCAAGGGTGTGCAAACGACTTGCCCATGACTTGGACGACCACATCATCTCGCTACCGCAGAAGAGGAAGGAGATGAGAAGACATGAAGAGCGTCGTGGAGCGAGGCATGTAATAATGTTCAGATATGTACGATGACAGTGGGTTGGTTTCATTGCTTTCGCAAGGGCGCAGGGCGTTGGGATCGTGTGGATACGGATACGTGTCTGGGGCCACGGGGCAGACGCGTGCCTTTTGTTCTCTTACCATTTTTACTACCTGTCTTTCCAGGTTTATTCCGGAGGCGGGCATGGGATGGTTCAGGCTTCGCTGCGGGTTTTTCTTTTCTTTTTATCTGTTGGCCGTGGGTGTGCGTACGCGGTGGGAGAGTCCGATTTGATACCCCCCGTGTTCTCGTTGGTATTATCCGTCTATCTACGACTTGCAATTCTATCTACTTCATGCATTGCTGCTTCTATGTATGTATGTTTGTATTAGCAGCACATGCACGTTTTGAGCCTCTTATTGCGTCTCTATTGCGATCTCATCTATATTACACTGCAATGCGCATCTATCCAGGAATCGGGGCATATGTGTCATGTGAGACTCTCCAAGCCTTGGAGCACGCACTCTACATGAAGCGGAGCGACGCCTTGGATGAGAAAAAGACGTTGCAATAAATACGTGGCATACCGTTGTCCAAGGCGAACCGCGGCAAGTTGTCATGTGAGGCGGAGCGCGCCGGGCGCACGCCCGCCTCGGCGCCTCGGAGTCCGGCAGCGGCGCTAAAACGAGGCGCGCGATGCTGTTTCAGGTTCTGGAGGGATCCGAATGACAGACTGACAGGTGACGGGGCGTAGCGCTTGCTTGGTGTGCGCTTATCGTGGAGAGGAATGTGATGCATGGTGGTGGCTATGTTTGGAAGGGGGTTGGGGTTGCAGACTTGCCGTTGGAGTGAAGGTGGAGGGAGGGTGGAATGAGACTTCATACGTGTGGTTTGGCCAGCGTGGATTCTGGACGGATTCTAGGGGAAATGGCATGCGAGGGTTGATCTGATCGTCGAGCCTGAAACAGCGCACCAGGCCAATCTGAGCCCGAGGAGAGAATTACGCGGACCTTCGCATGCCCCAGGCCGTGTTTTTTGGCCTTGGGCCGCGGCGCCCCGCTCCCTGCGACGCCTCATCCGCTCCTACGCCTTGAGCTTCAGAGGGTTCATGCTCGTGTCCTTCTAATTACCTCCGGTTCACCACGCCTCTGGAAGGGAAAGTGCCCGAGGTATCCTCTTTGTCTATTTCTCCGCCGCCCTGTTCTGGCTTGAAAGCCCTCCCTGCTTCCGGGACGCTCCTTGATGGAGATCGCTGTGCCGTTTTGTTTCGAGCCGAGCGTGGAATCATAGACGCCTTCTTTCTCATACGCCCAGAAGAGAGGTCATCTACTTGCCGGAATTTGAGGGTTGCATGGTTGCGCGGTGCGGCTCGTGAGATTTGACGCCTTCTCTGCTTGCTTTCTCCTTTGTTGTACTTGCATCAGCCTTTGCTTTCTTACGCTCCTTGAGCTGAGGTATCTCGACGATCCTCACGTCTCCCTTTGTTACCCTACGCCGGTCGACCCGAACACCTGCACGGCCAGGTAGCGTCCGACTCGACATTGACCTATAAGGGCCACGCCATTCTATTCACCAGGAGGAACATTGGCTTCTAGCGCTCAGCTAGGGTTTGAGGATGCTCAACCAGGCGACGCAGAAGTTTACCAAGATGCATGCGAGACGGAATCCGAATAACCTGCAGGTTTCGTCAACGGCCTCGTACTCGCAACTGAGCCCTTCGATAGCGTCGGCATCGTTCCTTTCCCCTACCGTCGCATCCCGAAGAGACCTTTTATCGCCATCACCGCCGCTTTCGCCGAGTCTACCGTCGCTAGTACCGAGGCATGGGAAGAAGCAGCCTTCGACGAGTCACACAGGATTGGTGAAGCGGTTGCTTGTCGGTTGCTGCGGTGCTGCTTTACTAGTATGGCTCGTCATACGCCAGATATATGCCTATCAAGACCAATCGATGAGTTATCAGGAAGATGCTGGAGACTGGGAGATGGTGGGTGGTAATCTTCTGCCAGAAGAGCCATCGGCGGTGATAGTACAGGATCTCAAGGGCAAACCACGGTGGACCATATCGATTCCGCCAACACATGAGTTTCCCTTAAAACCGGCACAGTATCGCGATATCTGCCAACAGTCTATGGATATGTCGAAACAATTGCGTCAAGACGCGAACAGTGGCATCGCTAAGCGGATGCTTAACTACAATCAGAAAGACAAATACTACATTGATATTCCTGAAGCGGAACAACAGGCTTTGCTGCCACAGTCAAAAGCGAAGGGCAGACCGAAGGGCTTCGTGGACGATGAGGCGATTGCGAACAAGGAGTCTGCGGATGGGCTAAAGGTATGCGACAAGACCTTGACATATGTCATGGAGACGGAGGATGCTGGCTTCGGTAACACGTTGCTACGCCTCTGGATGTCCTACGGTTTGGCCCAGGCCGAGAACCGAACCTTCTTTATCGACGATACCCGATGGTATGTTACACCCCTACCCTTGATGGTTAACATGCTCGCCCGTCACAATGTTCATCACTGACTGGTCAACAGGCCCTACGGCAAATACTCAACCTACTTCCTGCCCCCTCCCGCTGCAGGATGTCTCCCCCCTCCACCATCCCACATGACGCCGTGCCCACACACCGCCCGCCACCTGGTCGTATCCGGCGCTACAGTCACCTCATCTTTTGGCCACTCCTTCACAGAAGAATGGGAAGACCCCACAAAGCAATACGTGCAACGCCAGCGCAAGATCTTCGGCCTCCTCCGCACCGGCTACGAAGCTCTCTTCAAACTCCGCAGCGATGACGCAACCTACGTCCTCGACCGCGCCCATTCCCTCTACGACCCCGTCGCAAAAGCCGGCGGCATAAGCATCGGCATCCACATCCGCCGCGGCGACAAACACCCTTACGAGTTCCAGTACCAGAAGGATTATATCCCCTTAACTCGCTACATGGACAGCGCGCGCGACCTCTACATCGAACGCATCGAGAACGCAAACACCAAAGCCAAGCTCCAGCGCAGCCTCGAAGAAAACACCCTCTTCGCACGGCACACGACGACCAAGCTCGTGCTCGCCTCCGACGACCCCATCGTGTACGAATCCGGAGAACTAGGCCCCAACTCGCTCCGCGCCCAAGACCGCATCGTGCTCGCGACCAAAGCCGCGCTCGAAGCCGCCCAGGGCAAGAAGAACCCCTGGATCGACGAGATTACCGGCTGGGAAGGCGGTTTCTACCGCGACGTGTTTTTCAGTCTGGGTCAATCGGCTGCTAATGCGGAAGATGCGGCGAAGCACGATGCGGATAATGTGCCGGAGGCGGCGATGAATCTGCGCGAGTTGGTGGGGAGGGCGTATCTGATGGATTTGGCGGTGGTGAGTAGGGCGGATACGGTGGTGTGTACGGTTAGTAGTATCGGGTGTAGGCTGTTGGCTGTTATGATGGGGTGGGAGAGTGCGTTTGTGAAGAAGAATTGGGTTAATGTGGATGGGGAGTTTGATTGGAAGGGTATTGTTTGGTGAGGGGTTGGTGGGTGGTGGCGCTTTTCTTTTGTTGAGTGTAAGAGGGAGGTGTGCGTGGATGGTGTGCGTTTTTGATGAGATAAGATACCCTAGATTGTACATTCGTTGCTACTCATGATGTTTTATTTTTGCATGGTGCATTAGGGGCTGGCGTTGTTGGCCGTGCGTGCGTGAGGAACCTTTATCGTACAATCACACAACCCAGCCAACATACACTCAGCCTAATTCTTCGCGGAGATATAATCGTTTCAAGGCTTATGTTATCAGGCGCGCAGTGTGCACTGAGATGCTGCATGTGTTTGGTAGTCGCGTCGGGATTTCCACGTGCGTATGCGTGTGCTGCTAGGGTCAAGTCATGTCATGCATATGCATTAATCGCGTCTTGGGATTCAAGTTAGGTAGTCTACTCGCACGCTTGCGATTGTATCTCGTACACGCCGTATTCAGAATCACGTCCTAGGTATACAGTGGTGCGCTTGTGCTTTTTTCGAAGGTTGGAAGAGGAGTGGTGAGAGCGGTTCCGGTGCGCGCTTGGTGCTGAGTAGTATTCCTTACGCCCTATACTATACAGTAGTGCGCTTACACTGCTGTTTCGAGGCTTAGAAGAGCCCTGGAGGGGCAGGACCGGCTCGGGTGT
The DNA here is from genome assembly GCA_014281115.1 of Laburnicola sp. R22_1. Lineage (NCBI taxonomy): Eukaryota > Fungi > Ascomycota > Dothideomycetes > Pleosporales > Didymosphaeriaceae > Laburnicola > Laburnicola sp. R22_1. The sequence goes on from JACONQ010000011.1 coordinate 1,032,812, forward strand.
CGCGCTCGCCGGTGAGTAGGAGTTGTTTGGTTTGATTTGGGTTGATTGTTAAGCAAGAGGGTTGGTTGGTAACGTTGGTGATGGGGATGGATGTGAGTATGCGGGCTGAGCTAGTTGCTAGTCTCTAGATGCTATGTAAGGTGGAGCGTGGGGTCGGGGGTGCAGCATGGGAGCCGCATTGGGGATGCCTACCGTCTGGTGTTGGAGTGTTCGTCGCGAAGCTGGGAATGGGTATAAACGCTGAAGTACTCAGGGGGGCTGAAGGCTACTATAGGTACTACCATGACTAATCACCAAATGCACGACCCCACCAAATGCACGGTTTTGAAAAAATCCACGTAGTTTATCAACGCTCATAACTCCACCAATATTAACGCTATGGAGGCCGCGCTGACAGCAATTGAAAGCTTGCCAGCAGGCGAAAAGCCTAATTACACCAAAATTGCCAAATTATTTGGCGTTGAGCGATCAACTTTATCGCGGCGCGCGCGCGGGATTAATAAAAGCCACATAGAGAGGGCAAATGAGCAGAAATTTCTTAACACTACACAAGAAAAAGAGCTTGTAAACTACATATATAAGCTCAACAAGAGAGGCCTGCCTCCTACAAAGCAAATGATCCAAAATTTTGCAATAGAAATAGCCAGAAAAGAGCCAGGCAAAAACTAGGTTAAGCGCTTTATTGCCCGCAACAATATTGAGCTCATATCGCGATGGACTACTGGTATCAACGCCTGTCGCCACCGCGCTAATTCTGCTACCAAATACGCCTTATACTTTAAGCTTTTAGGCGACAAAATAACCCAGTACAATATCGACAGTCGCCATATGTACAATATGGATGAAAAAGGGTTCCTTATTAGAGTGCTCACCAAGATAAAAAGAGTGTTCTCGCGGCAGCTGTATGAGCAGGGCCCTCACAAGCAAATGCTCCAGGACGGCAATAGAGAGTGGGTAACAACAATTGCCTGTATTTGCGCCAACGGCACCTCGCTGACGCCAGCCTTAATTTATCAAGCTACTACGGGCAATATACAAGACTCATGGCTTCAAGATTTTAATCCGCAACACCACAAGGCCTTTTTTGCGAGCTCATCAAGTGGGTGGACTAACAATGAGATTGGTTTAGCGTGGCTCAAACAAGTATTTGATCGTGAGACCAAGGAGAAAGCTCGTAGGGAGTACCAACTACTCATACTTGATAGGCATAAGTCTTATATTACCATGCAATTTATCACGTACTGCAACAATAACAAAATACTCCTTACAACCTTCCCGCCACACGCTACCCACACTCTCCAGCCTCTTGATGTGGCGATGTTCAAGCCTCTGAGTACGGCGTATACAAGAGAGCTCTCAGAGTTTATGTACAACTGCCAGGGCCTCTTAGCAATTACCAAACGCGACTTTTATCAACTCTTCAACGCCTCCTGGCAAAGGGCCTTTCAAGAAACAATAATACTCAAAGCTTTTAAGTGTACTAGGTTGTCACCTTATAACCCAAACACTATACTCAAGAAGTTTATCGCAGAGCACAAGAGCCCTCCCTCAAGTCAGAGTAGCTCGTTAAACCTCTCTAATTCTAATTGGCGTAAAGTACGGCAAATACTAAAGGACATTGTTGCAGAGGACCACGCTAAGGAGCGTAAACAGCTGTCGCAAAGTTATCACAAGCTTGAGATCAAATACAGGATCCTTCAACACCAATACAATAGGCTTGAGCAAGCTTTTATCAACAAAAAGAGGCGCCGTCAACGTGGCAAGCCTCTCCTACTTGATAAACCTAATAATTGGCATAGCGGCGCCGTATTTTACTCACCTAGCAAAGTTCAGAGGGCCGGCGAGAGGCAGGAGCAAATTAAGACTGATAAAAAGCTTCAACAACAACAACTCTCAGAGGCTCAACACCAAAGGCTTCTCAAAAAGCAGGAGAAACAAGCTCTCAAAGAGGAGAGAGCTCGCGTACGTTTGGCGGCGCGAGAACTGAAGGCGCAAGCAAAAGAGGCCAAGGCTGCTGAGCGAGCTGAAAAGCTACTCCAAAAGCAGCTCGAAAAGCAACTTAAAGGTGATATACAATTGTCTAAAAAGGGTAATTGACAGAGCCTCAACCCTTGTACACCAAAAAAACAAGCTCTTAAGAGACCTGAGGCTACTATTGTTGATCAAGAGCCCACTGGAGAGAGGGTGCCCTCACCCGCCAGAGCCACGCGCACCCGTACTGTACAGCTCCCACAGCGTTATCGCAAGTAATTTATCATTGCGCAATGGTTTTACATGCTCCTACGAGTGCTACTGCAAAAAATCTAGTAATTTTACTATATATTTGGCGTTGTATAGGTTTTGGAGTGTTGCCCTTGGTGGCAAAAACGTGCATTTGGTGGGTCCGTGCATTTGGTGGTAAAATACCGTGCCGACCTGGCTCGTGCCCCGCCCGGGCTTGTGCCCCATCACCAACATGCTCACCACCACAAGGATGAGGCTATTGTAACAGCTACAAAAGGTATTATCGCGAGATTTTTTGTTGTAGCTACTCTATAAAGGAATTCGATCACTTTGTACTATCTATACTTAGCTGGAGTTTGGATAGTGCGGCCGCGGGAGTTGAGTTTAGGTGGAGCAGCTGGTGCAGCTTCTGGGGACGCCGCGCGAGCTGCAACACTACCTTTAGGTCGTTTTGGCTTGCGCTTTGTTAGAGGTGCTTTTAAAGCTTTACGCTTGCCGGTTTGGGTAATTATAGAGGCTTGCTGGGTGTTTTAAGTCGCTTTTCTAGCTGCCTGAGCAGCTGCCTGTTCAGCCTTCATCTGATCTCGCACTTCCTTAGCCCTCTATCGAGCCACACGACGCTCCTCTTTCTCTTGCTCTCGAAGTAACTTAGCAGCAGCTTGAAGCTCCTTTCTGCTCACTTTTGCAGCCCTCTCCTGCTCCTCTTAGTGTTGTTTTTCTGCCTCACGCTCACGTGCTTTCTCAACCTTAGAGGGCGACCAAAAGGTAGCACCACCATAGTATTCCTCCTCGCGCTGCAAGTCAAGAGGCTTTCCAGCGTTCTTGCGCTTCTTCTTTGCAGTAAGCATCTCCCTCAGGCCATCGTTCTCGTGCTGCAACACCTCATTTTGAACTTGAAGCTGGTGGAGCGTTTGGGAGAGCGACTTAGACTCCTCCGCCGTGGTATCCTTCACTGCAGAGCGTACAAGGCGCTCCATCCGACGCCACTCAGTTGGTAAGAGCGCTGAGGGCAGTTGCTCACTTTCATTGCCTCGTTTGCTAAAGCGTTTGAGTATAACGTTGGCGTCCATAGGGCATATACCAGTAGCTTTAAAAGCCTTGTAGACAAGATCTGTTATAAACATAAACTGCCACGCTCTCCAGAACAGTAAGAAGAAGTCTCCTTTCTAGACAGCCAGCAACCCTTGGGTCTTGAAGAGATAGGTAGAGAGCTCAGTAGAGTAGTTGCTTGAGAGAGGTTTAAAGCAAACAACGTCAAGAGGCTAAAGCGTGTGAGTAGAATGAGGGGGAAACACGGTCAGCAGTATACGGTGAGCTTCGCAGAATTCGATAAAGTCCATTAAGAGGTGACTGCCGTGGCCGTCAAGTATAAGGAGGCGCCAGTCTCTCTGCAGCCGCGCTTTCTGCTTTGTTTTGCGGTTGAACACCTGCTCAAGCCAGGCTAAACCAACGTCATTGTTCGTCCATCCTATTGGTGAGGAGCTCACAAACACGTCGTGATTTCCAGCTTCAATCTCGTCTACCTATGAGGCTTGTAGTGTACTGTTTACTGACGAGTATATAAGGGCTGGCGGTAAAGTACTCCCATCTGCGCAAACAGTTGCCACGAGTGTCACCCACTCTCGTGAGCCATCTTGGAGTGATGCTCGCACTCTCTTTTGCTCCCATTAAAGCCGACTAAACACCCATTTTAAGCGTCCCGTGACGCCAATCATAAAGCCCTTTTTATCCATATTATACGTGTTATGAGGCTGAACCTTATACTAAACGATCTTGTAATGCAGCAGCTCAAAGTACAACTCGTACTTGCGATGAGCGTTAGCTTGGTAGCGTACAACGTCCATACCAGCGCTCCATTTAGAGATAAGATAGTCGTGGTTGCGGTTGATGAAGCGCGAAACCCAGTTCTTGCCAACGTGCTTTTTCAATATATTTGACGCAAAATTTTGGATCATAGCTCTTATAGGAGGTAGCCCACGAGCTGTAAGCTCTCCAATATACTTGACGAGTCCCTCCTCTTGTTGTGGGCTGAGTAGTTGCTGAGACGCGTACCCATCCTGCCGGGAGCTTGTCGCGCCCTTACACCTTCTCCCCAGCGTTGAGCGATCAACACCATGTCTTTCTGCAATATTTTTGAGCGTATCATTATCTCCAGGTTCACGCGATTTATATTCTGCAATCGCCTCGTCAATCGGTGCCATGGTGGTTGAGTTATCGCGTGTTGAAAATGATGAGATGGACGTGTTGGTGGGGTGGCTGGGGGCACGAGCCCGGGCGGGGCACGAGCCAGGTCGGGACGGTACTGTGTCCGTGCACTCAACGCCCGGATTCAGTCAACGCCCGCCTTTTACTAGGAAAATCAAAGAAAATAAGCAACTTCACAGCTATATAACTCTTTAGCTAACTTTTTCTTTTTAAAAGCTTTCTTAATTAAAGTTATAGAGAAAGACTATCTCTATAACTCTAGAATTTTGGTTTTCTAATAATAATTAATTTTAAGAAAAAGTATAAAAGTACTAAAACTTAAGTCTCTAAATTTAAAAATAAATTTTTTTAGAAGTAAAGTATGCTGTTTAGAATATAGTTTATATTAAGTTCTTTCTAATAAAACTATTAACTAGAAAGTTATATTATCTTTTATTTTTTTAAATAAAAAAATTAGGAAAGATAATCTATCTTCTTAAGTAGTCCTTTATAAAAAAAGTCTTAATATAAACTATATTCTAAACAGCATACTTTACTTCTAAAAAAATTTATTTTTAAATTTAGAGACTTAAGTTTTAGTACTTTTATACTTTTTCTTAAAATTAATTATTATTAGAAAACCAAAATTCTAGAGTTATAGAGATAGTCTTTCTCTATAACTTTAATTAAGAAAGCTTTTAAAAAGAAAAAGTAGCTAAAGAGTTATATAGCTGTGAAGTTGCTTATTTTCTTTGATTTTCCTAGTAAAAGGCGGGCGTTGACTGAATCCGGGCGTTGAGTGCACGGACACAGTATGGTAGGGTTCTTGAACCGTTCTTCTGTACGCGCGTGCTCTACATTCTCTCAACACTCGCTTAATAAGTACCGCGCTCAATTTCCAGGTATTTACACAGGCATCGTTCATCTACGTATAACGCATCTTGTTGTATGTGAATTAGGCGGCCAGATGCGGTGATGCATACGCCCCGCTAGGATGGAGTTACGATGGATTTGGTTATCCCCTGGGGCTTCACTCGATCCTACTCGCGCGTGTACCTCAACTAATCCTCTGCCACGGACCTCTTCTCGGGTATATAAGCTCCGCATTGGAGCCTCGTGTTTTCTCTTCATCGATCAGCTTCGTCCCTTCGTTCAAGATGCTTTCCCACCGTAGCTCTCCGATCACTTCCATGGCATGGACTTTGGCTCTCCTTTCCCTGCTCACTGCTACCGTGACTGCCCTCCCGGTGGCTGATGAAGCTCCCAAGTATGAACCGCGACCATACACTATCAACGTGGATCCAGCCCTCATCGAAGAAGCACGCGCCAAAGCCAGCAACTTCCGCCCGACCATCGATATCGAGGGACCTGTATGGGCCGATGGTCCCCCAGCGAAGGAGATAAACGCATTCGCGAAGTATTGGGCGGAAGAGTACGACTGGTCCGCAGTGCAAGACGGGATTAACAAAAACTTCTCCCACTATTACACAACTGTGCCAGCTCCAGGAGGAAGCTACGATGAGGATGTCGACCTGCACTTCATCCACCAGCGTAGCGAGAGAGAAGATGCAATCCCCGTACTCTGCCTCCATGGCTGGCCGTCCACAAGTCTGGAGTTTGCGAACATCATTCCCAGTCTCGTGAAACCTGACGACGACAGCCAGCCCGCCTTCCACGTCATTGTGCCCGATTTTCCTGGCTTTGGCTTCTCGCCCGCGCCTAAAAAGGCCGGTCTCGCGTCTCCAGAACACTCGACTGTCTTCGCTACCCTCATGGAACAGCTCGGCTATGACCGCTATGTCTTGTTCAGCACTGATCTCGGCTACGTCTCGGCGTTGAGCTTCGTAGTCGACTACAAGGAGCGCATCATCAACCACGTCACAGACTTCTACCTCCCGCAGGCCACCGCAGCCGACAAGGCCCGCTTGGCTGCTAATGAAACCACGCCCGAAGAGACTGCCTTCATTAATTCTCAGAACGCCTTCTTCGCCGACCACTCCGCCTACTCCAATGTCCACTCCCAGCTCCCCCTGTCTCTCGCGTACGCACTGAACGACAGTCCCGTCGGTTTCCTCGCATGGGTTTACCAGCTGGCCTCCACAGTCGCCGACCACACCTACACAGCGCAGGACATCATTACCGACACACTGTTGCTCTACATCCCCGGCGTGTACGGCAACATCAGGAGCTACAAGGAGCTTTTTTCTTCAGGCCACGCCGTCAAGGAGAACTTCACCGTGCCGACGAGCATTATCCAGTTTAGCGGTGCATCGCAGTACCCGGAGATTGATAGCTTCAACTTTGCTGTAAGTCCCTTTATTATCTTGCCAGTTTGTCTTGAATTAATGGTTATGTGTAGCCGCGTGATTGGATCGAGCGCACTGCCAATGTCACGTATTTTAAACGCCATGATAGGGGTGGTCATTTCCCGGCGGCGCATGCGCCGGATTTGGTGTTGGAGGATCTGAGGGCTATCTTTAAGTAAATGAGGATGAGCTCGTGTTGGATGTCTTTATGCGCGGAGGTAGGGGTTGTTGTTGGGAGTTGTATGTATATAACGTAGCGAGCTTCGTGTATATAGTTCATGGCAAGTTGCATACCAATATCAGTTCGATCTTCTGCATCATCACTGTCCACTCAGACTACGTTCGCGTAGGGCTCAACTCACTTCAAGCTCTCTAGTGCCCCGTACATCTCAGCATCAGGGTACATAATCGAGTGCCTCTGTACTGAAGATCGTCGTCGTGAGAGATTCTAACCTAGGTCGAGTCCGCACAATACACAAGGAGGGGTAAAACAGGAGGCGCTAAACCCAGTACCTAGCACACAGTGGCAGTAACAACATACACAAAATCACGATAATTTCGTCGTCAACGTTCTGCACGGCATCATCGTCGTCGGCGAGTGCCTCTGTACAATATCTATTTCAAAGTTTTCACGACAAGTTAACATTGTTTCTTCAATGAGCAAAACAAATTCGATCCCCAGCCCAAAATAACGACGCCGCCCCCTCACCCCGACGCAAACACCTTCGTCGTACTAACATTAATCCGACTCCAGCGCTTGCCCTCGAAAAGAGCCTCTCAAAATCTCACAGGCCAATAAACGTGATACAGCACAAAAAATGGCACGGGATCCCATAACCCTAACCCTCCAACCCTCCGGCACCCGCAACCCCAACTCCCCAACATACTCCACAAACCGATCCTTCACATGCAACCGCTCCACCGCCTCCTCGCCAAACTGCACAGCCTGGAACCCCTCCCCCCTCGCCTGCTGCGCTATCCGGACGACAGCCCCGTCCTCCACAGCAGCAACAACGCTCGAGCAACTAATCCACAAATCTACCCTCTCCGCCGTAATCACATCGACCAGCGCCTCGATATACGGCTCTGCATCCACTGTGTGCTAGGTACTGGGTTTTAGTGCCTCCTGTTTTACTCCTCTCTGTGTATGGTGCGGACTCAACCTTAGTTAGAATCTCCACACGACGTAGATCTTCAATAGAAGAAAAGGCACCTTATTTAGGTAATCAGAAGATAGTATGAGTTTCTTCTGGCCAGGTCCACGTATCAGCGCAAGAGTTGGAATTGCCTGTCTTACTAATAGCTCGCGGTTAACAAACTGCCCTTTCCTGAGCTCTTCCTTAATTATCTTGTTCTTAATATATTCAAACGTAGGTGTCATATTTATTATATTTCCATCTAAATCGCTTTTATCTACATGATCTATTTATCTGTAGATATAATCATAAAACCCTTATGATTAGCGTCTAGCGTATGCATAAAGAAGAACGTCTGTTTAATCTTTAATATAACACAATAAGGGTCCAGTAGAAGTTTTTTAGCGTGTATCTGTTTGACCTCGTCTCTTAGGGCTTGAGCGCTCCCTCGCCTCTCTTGTGTGAGGGACATATATCGGTTATATGTAGGAAGCGGCAGGAGAAGTCGTCGTATGGTTGCCGCGGCTCAACATGGTGTCTAGAGACACGTAGGACTACGGCGATCCGGGAGCAGAGATAAAGATGGGGCTGGAAGGTGTAAACTGTCGCTGTAAAAGAAATATTAGGGAGGGGAGTGCCGATCAAGAAACGAGAATATGAGAGAGAGAGAGAGAGAGAGAGGAAAGAGACTTCCAATGTTCGTTGGCAACAATAAATATGAAAGTATTTAGACGAATCTTTTTCTCATTGTCGCCATCTTTCCTGATTCATTCCAAACCTAGACCGCAAACATCATCAATAGGCCAAGACATACCAATTCCCACATAAACGGCACCATCGCTACTTCACCCGCGGCCGAGGTGTTCTGGGGATCTTCCGGCGTGGTCGTCCTTGGATCGTCTTTTGTCTCGGACACGGTTGAATCTGTTCGGTGGGAATCTGTACGAATGGAAGTGGTCGGTGTACTCTGGGGTGCTATCGTATCCCCCGAAGGATCACCGGATAGAGGAAATGTTTGAACCCGCTGGTCATCCACCCAAACGACACCATTTGAATCAACGACCACTTTATGTCCATTTACAAAGATTTCGGGATCTCCTGGGCGGATGGCGTGCGTGTTGTCGACAAGAACCGTACCGTCACTTAGCACCGCGATAGAAAGGCCGGAAATGGTAGTTGATGCCTGCACGGCTGCAGTCAGGGGAAGTGTGGGTGTCTCGTCAACAACAACTACGGAAGGCCCATTTTGACTGAGCGTCTGTACGGGCTGGCCCGAGTCTGGGTCTCCTACGATGATGACGCCGGATTGATTGGGGTCTGTAAAGACTGGTTTACCGTTGACTATACCGACTGGTTGGAGTGTTAACTCTCCGCTCACAACTACCACGCTGCTTGTGGGATCTACAGATATGGTGGTCCCAGAAATGACGATGGGATCGCTTCCTGCTGTGAGAGTTGCTGCACCGCCGGGTCTGTTAGGGTCTGAAATGATGATAGTTCCCGGGTGAGATGGGTCTGTGTTGATTATACTGTTGCCAATAGTGCCTATTGGCGTAGGACCTGCTGATGGCCTGGTGATAGGTCGAGGCCCATTATTAGGTTCTTGTGGCGATGGTGATCTACTGGTCGCTGGATCGAGATCGTTCGGTAGAGGATCGTTCGGTGCAGGATTGTTCAGTGCAGGATTGTTCAGTGCAGGATTGTTCGGTGCAGGATTGTTTGGTGCAGGATTGTTTGGTGCAGGATTGTTCGGTGCAGGATCGTTCGGGCGAGAAATACTTGGTCTGGGGTCATCCGGATTGGGATTGACTGATACTTCTGGGTTGTTGGGGCCTGGTCTTGATGTAGGCACCGTGATTGTAGAGGTAAACCTGGTGGTGATTGTAGGCTGCGTAATCGGAAGCACAGTAGCACTCGCCCCCGTGGTAATTGTCTGACCTGGCGTGGGGGCACTTGTTGGACGGGTTTCAGAACGCGTACTGGTGGTCAGGAAGTTCGGCACAGATCCAAGTGCTATCGGGGGGTCGGGAACGCCATCAAATTGTGGAACGCAGCTTGCCCACTCTGGATCCTCGGCACGGACTTGTGGAGGCACGGCCAAACCTGGAACCCACCAAGACGAGACTATATTCTCACATGCACTATTGCATCGTGGCATGCATTGGTACGCTGAGGCTGGTATGTCTCCAACCAGGTCTTCGAAGTTGAAAGGTTTCGCGGTGGCAGCGATCACCAAACCATACGGCCTCGTGGGATTGTACTGGATACCGCAAATTGAGGACAAGTCACTCGAGGAGATCTCGACCAGGTGCTTAGAATAAGTTCCGCCAACGGGTACCTGAGTTGCACCGAGACCATTGTCGAGTGAACAGAACTTGTAAGCCGAAACCGTGTCGTATCGAACGTACGCCTTGTCGTACCAAAATGTGGTAGAATTGATAATCGTTGAAGAGTGCGGATGAGAGAAGATCGAGACAGAGTAACTATTGAATCCAGGGCTGGTGTTTGCGCAGAGATCGCGGCTAGCGGAAGGCGGTGGGAAGTAAAGAAGTTCGACACTATTTGCCGCCACAGTGCACCGCGCTGTGGTGCATTGATCTTGGATGATGCTTCCTGACGGTCGAGTGCAATTTCCGACAGTAGGTCCAAAAGGTCTTAAAATCTGGTCCCTGTCCCATGTTAAAATTTGTCGCCCGCCTGGCGTAAGGGTAACTTCTCCGTAGAGATTAGTCCCGCCGGAGATAGTGTAGGTCCCTTCATCGGCACCATACTCCTCTCCGTGAAGTGTTAACACTGGATAAGTGCCTGGAGGAGCTGTAAGTGGAGTCTCCCTGTTATTGACCACGACAGACGTCGGCGGTGAGGCTAACGACACCGTAAGGATATTGCTTGTACTCCATGCGCTGTTACTGCTGGCAAGAGAGGAGGCGAATAAAGACCATGCGGCAGAGCATTCATCAGCGTTGCGAACGGAGCATGATGGGGAAGGTGGAAAGTTCTCTCCAGTCGGCTGGATATAATTTACAGTCAAATACGAGCTGACCGTCGTGATAGGGGTTGGCAGAAGCACAGTCGCATTATCGGCTTCTTCTGGAAAGTCAAAGCGAGGCAAACCATCGCAAAGAATGGAATAAGTGGCATTCAGGGAAGGTTCGGGAACACCAGATTGGATAGTTGATGTGTAGGTGACGGTTCTGGTGACGGTCGTTCTGTGCGCTTGCGACCACGACCTTGTCATTGAGCTATATGACCAATACGCAGGCCAGCATTGTGTGGCATTGTTAAGGTCTGGTTGTTTCAGCCCTGGGAAACCTCTGGCTACTCGTGCATTTGCTCACCTGTGCCATTGAAATATGGATTGGCTGTCGTGGTGGAATTTGAAGTGGCAAGAGCCGAGATGTTTGCGACCTGCGAAGCTGAGATGCCATTTGTGATGGTGATATTGGGAGTAGTGCTCCTTGAAAATGTCGAAGACCTATTTGCGACAAGTTCGCTACTCGTAGAAGGCGTCGTTGTGCCCCATGTTGTGTTGCCTACGCCCGGAGCCGTGCCGAACACTATGCCTGTCAGTCTCTTTCAATTATTGAAGTGGTGAGGACCTCTCACTCAACGGTCGCCCTGTGCTCAGAGCGAGCGATCGCACAAAGGACTCCATCGCAAAGATTTTCTTCAAGGAAACAACATTGAAGTCTCAATAAGAGGACTCAGGTTTTTTACCGGCCATATTACCTCCTTCACCCCGGTTCCTGGCCTTAGATGCCGAGAGGCTGTGCAGACACGTCGGGAGTAACCCCAGCTAGTGCTGACTCACTGTACAGGGAGCTTTACGCCAATCACAGCATGTGAATCAATACTCACGATGGCTAGAAACTATACAGGGGTTACTCCTGACGTGACTACACCCTGTACGGAGGTGCCTTTCAAAAGTTCTGTCTGACGCTAAAAGCGCCACCACAACGCCCAGCTCTTGGCACTAAAATACTTGAGATAGGAGCAATCTGATCTCTCTTCTGATCAACCATGGCCCCCAATACTGACGTGTATACGCGTACTCTTGTTGTTACTCTCAAATCACCATCTGTTGGCAAGTCAACCTCTCAAGTCTCAGAGCTCACTGGCATCAAACCACGCACAATTGATCGTATCTACAGCCGAGCTATTGCTGCTGGCTTCGAGCCCAACGTTCTGCCTCTCAAGATCCTCCCACACCACGTTCAAGACGCTCCTCGCTCTGGGCGCCCATCCAAACAGACGCAGGAGGTCAAGGAGGAGGTATTACAACAAGTATGCCGCGACAGATATGGACGTGAAAAGACCTGCGCTGACGTAGCTGGTGGGCTTAGTCTGCGAGGGATAGATCTCTTAGCTACTACTGTCTGGCGAGTCTTGAGAGAGGCTGGATACCACAAGACAAAGCCAACGAGGAAGCCTGGGTTGACACAGAAGATGAGGACTGAGAGATTAAAGTGGGCGCTTGAGCACGTTACTTGGACGCTTGAGGATTGGAAGAACGTTATATGGACAGATGAGACTTCTGTCGTTCTTGGTCATCGCCGTGGTGGATACAGAATATGGAGGAGACCTGAGGAGCGCGTAGTCAAGAGCTGTATACGTGAGAGATGGAAGGGATACTCTGAGTTCATGTTCTGGGGCTGCTTTACGTACGACAAGAAGGGTCCTTGCTATGTCTACAAGCCAGAGACTAAGGTAGAGAAGCAGATAGCTGCTCAAAGGATCAGTGAGCTGAACGCTGAGCTCGAGCCTTTAATGCGAGATGAGTGGGAGCTGAACACAGCCATAAGGAGGACAGGACTACGCAACAAGCCAGGCAAGAAACCTCAATGGAAATGGACAGCCAAGAATGGCAAGCTCGTACGCAGCTCTGGTGGAGGCATTGATTAGTGGCGATACCAGACGTGCGTTCTTATCCCTAAGCTTCTGCCCTTCGCGCAGGAGTGTATGAAGGATAGGCCACAGACTGTGGTGATAGAGGATAAGGCACCTGCGCATGCACACCACTATTAGGATACAGTGTACAGTCTGTACAAGGTCACAAAGTTGCTCTGGTGTGGCAACTCACTAGACTGCAACTGCATTAAGCCATGCTGGTTCTATATGAAGAGAGAGACTACAAAGAAGGGAGCTCCTTAATCAAGAGCAGAGGGTATTAAGGCGTGGGAGAGATGCTGGCGAGACCTCCCTCAATTAAAGATACAAGCTTGGATTAAGCGTATTATTAAACATATCCCTAAGATTATTAAGCTTAAAGGTGGCAATGAGTACCTTGAAGGGAGAGGAGAAAAGCGAGTTAGATAGATCAGCAATATGTGGCGTTTTGGTGGCGTTGTGGCTTTCCTTGGCAGACAGAACTTTTGAAAGGCACCTCCGTATATTCATTGGGCATGTGACGCGCCGCGCGGTGACACCTGGATTGTTTTTTGGAGGGCTCTATACCCGGATCGTATATTGGCCCCTTCGGAGAAGGATTACATTGGCTAGAACAATTTTGCCAAGACATCTAATACTTGGCGTTGACTAGAATGTTTTATTATTCGTCCATTCGTTTACAGATTGTAAGACTCAGCAGCACAACCAAGATTCAATAGCTATAGTACCTAAAAAAAGGGCGCGATTGAGATCCAGCCGAAGCATAACGCGATGATTGTAGGATTAAATAGGGGACTTAGAAAATACAGAGAATACCAGTTGATCGTGTACAACGCCCAATGATCAGGCTTATAGAAAGCTCACTTCTCTTCGCCGACGCACCTCGTAATCTCAACACCATCCTATCAAGACATTAGCTAAGACTCTCGTATGTGGGAGATTTACCCTACCGGTTCACCAGTAGGCTCATAGCTGTTCACCAGCTTGCTCTCATAGACCAAATTCGGGTTACCAGGACTCTTGCTCAACTTCTCCGCTCCGTACCTGTTCGCATACTGCTTGACGGTCTTCTCCGCAATGCCCTGGGTACTATCGCCCTTGCCCTCTCCTGCGTAGTCTTTCTTCTTCTCGCCCACGCTGCTGCGCACGTACTCCAGATACCGTGGGTTGCCCGGCTTGATCACGTTGTCCGCTACAAGTACCGAGCCAGGAGTAATCAAGCCGAGTTCTTCGCAAAGCTTGAGGTCCGTCGTGTACGCGGGCTTGTAGTGGTCGAGGAACATCAGATCGATGTGCTTGAGCGAGCCAGACGAATGTAGGCGCGTGAGCTCTTCGTCACTGGATCCCACTATGACCTTGACAATGTCGGAGAGCCCTGCGAGATCGACCAGCGACGAGATCACGGCTGCGAATTCGGGGTTGCGCTCCAGGCTGTAGTAGCGTTCCCCGCCAGCTTGTCGTACCGCGTCGGCATAGAGGATGCAAGAGTATCCAACATACCCGCCCAGCTCAACCTACGCAAAGCATCAGCAAGCAAATCGAACTTGGAATTGGTTCGATGCACCATAGTTTTTGGCTTCACCTCTGCGATCAAATCGCAAACAATGCGGCCCTTGTCTTCGCCAACGTTCATGAGGTACTTTTTCGTCCGTCCAAACTCATCAATGACCGCGAGAACATCTTTTGGAGAGCCACGGATCTTGTCCAGGTTCGGGTGCGAGTACACGAAGTGCAGAAGCTTAATTTCGCGGCCATCGTCGAAGAACGTCTCTTCTTGCGGCGCGTATGACTTCGTTTGGTCGAAACTTCCCATGGTCAAGCCCAAGGTCATAAAATATATCTTGCGGCTACGCGTCCAACAATTGTTACGGTCACTTCGGCGCGTAAACACTAGCGGGGTACAGCAGACTGAAGACGGAGCGCATCGGACAGAAGTCGGCCAATTCTAAGCCCACAAAGGACCCCACTAAATGTAAAGGTCAGTCTTTACGCGCATAAATCAGAAAACCAGTCAATTGAAGTCGTGCCATCCCGCATTCGCGTATACATTTCGGAGGAGCTGTGCCTTGCTATGTTCCGTTAACGGTATTAAAGGCTTCCTTTATGATGCTGATTCCGGGCAGTTTGTCGGAAACCACCCACCGAGAATTGATCAATTCCTGCCAATTTCCTTGTGCAATTGGCATGCGGAGTCTTGACGTGATGTCGTTGCCGTCAATGACTTTTGCGTTGTCTCGCTTACCAGAAGCGGCATGGGTAGCGCAAAAGGAACGTACAAATGGA
The DNA here is from genome assembly GCA_014281115.1 of Laburnicola sp. R22_1. NCBI lineage: Eukaryota > Fungi > Ascomycota > Dothideomycetes > Pleosporales > Didymosphaeriaceae > Laburnicola > Laburnicola sp. R22_1. Next base: position 1,047,831 of record JACONQ010000011.1, read on the forward strand.
CTAACCGTTCAAAGAAAAGGTATTGTCGTGACAACTGTCGGATCATGGACGCGTCTATCCGAAGCGGGAACTAGGATCTTGCAGGATGTGACGTTCAAGATCGGAAGCCCTGGTGGAGGCTAAGGCGACTTGCTTGAGCCTCACAACAGGCTTCTCCATTGACACTTCAAACGAAACCATTGGAGTTCTTGCGATGAGGGAATTCCTTACCCACTCACACGTGTGGCTTACATAGAGGACATCATCTGCAACTAGAATAAGGGCCGCAAAGTCATGAAGTTATGGCTCCGGAATCGCCCCGTAAACCCCTCAGCGCTATCTACTGTAACTTGCATCAGATCTCGCCCTATCATAGTTAGCGCTGCGAATCCCAGTTCATTCCCGTTCCTGAAAAGCACTACTCGGCTCTAACAGCAAGATTTCCGTCGAAATGGGCATATTTTCGTATATCTTGCTATTAGGCCCGCGTACGCCTAGTGCGATCTCATTGTTCTGGATGCTGGATCAAAAATGTGCATGACCAGAGCACGATTTGCATGTGCCGAAACCAGCTAAGTAAAGATCCAGGCCCGTGGCATGCCGTACTGGATGGGTCGTTTCATCATGTTGTTCCCATATAAGCTTAGGTTAGCGGACCGCATAAGTTAGTCTTCGAGCTCCAGAGACAAGTGCGAATAACGAGTGATGAGCAAAGCGGTTCGAGTGACGTTACCAGCCGTCGCCGGCATGTCAAGCCAATAGAAGCCCCGTACTTGCCCATGAACCCGGAAGTCGACTGGAAGCGTCTATTGGAAGCAATCCTTTATATAGGGTGACGGCCGATACGTATCCTGCAGCAGATATCAACTATCCCACTCGAGATTTCCTGTCTCATAATCTATAAAAGGTTAGGTCGACTATAAACAGATATGAATGAATGAACTGTCTCATATCGTCTTAATGTCGGACCTCAAGGCTTCCGTTGTCGAAACGCAGAACGGCTTCCACGTGGAAGGATACGAAAAGAGTACGTAAACCCATGCATGGTATACCTGCGCCGGTCCCATTGAACTATGCATCATTGGTGACTTCTTTACTGACTTGTGCCCTTGTGACTAGTCGAATACGACTTCACCTTCCTCGATGGCGTGTTCAATCCGGAGAACAAGCAGCTTGCCGACTGCTACCAGCGTTGGGGCCGCGCTCCTGCGGTCATGGACTTGAACATCTTCAACTTGTATGGTGAACAGATGCAGAAGTACTTCGACCATCACAAGCATGAGTTGAAGATCCACAAGACCATGATTGGAGAGAAGGCCAAGTCCATGGACACGTTGCTTAGCATCATGGACTCTATGACGGATTTTGGCATCATCCGGAAGGGGCCGGTTTTGGCCGTTGTACGTAGTTCAACCTGTTCTCCCGTTGGGTTCTGCTGATAGACTCGAAGGGAGGAGGACTCGTCACTGACGTCGCAGGGTAAAGCCATACCATTGGTCCATCGCCTAAGAACATATCTAAGGCACTCTGACCTACCAGTCTTCCAGATCAATGTGCTAACGTCCGTTCATAGGTTTGCTTGTGCCGCATACCGAAGGAACACAGACTTCATCCGGATCCCGACAACGGTTATTGGCCTAATCGATGCCAGTGTCAGCATCAAGGTTGCCGTGAACTACGGCAACTACAAGAACCGTCTTGGAGCGTACCACGCTCCTATGCATACCTTCCTCGATTTCACATTCCTTCGTACCTTGCTTGAGTCGCAGGTACGAAATGGCTTCGCTGAGTTGATCAAGATTTCCAGCTGTTTCCACCTGCGAACGTTTGAACTACTCGATGAGTTCTGCGAGCGATGGATCCAGACCAAATTTGGTCGCGCTGGGGATGATTCCGGCGAAGTGCGAAAGGCGGCGGATGAGATTAACCGTTCTGGCATTTACGAGATGTTGAAGCTTGAAACTCCCAACCTACACGAGATCGGCTTGGATAGTGTCATCGCTTACGGACACACATGGAGCCTACTGCACGAGGTTAGTACTTCCTCAACGTCGTCAACGATTGCTCACATTGATGCAGCTTACCCCTCCTGTGCCACTTCACCACGGTCATGCCATTTCGATCGACATGGCGTACTCTGCAACACTCGCCAATGGCCGCTAGCTGTTGAGTGATGAAGAGCATCGTCGCCTGCTCAACCTGTTCTCGCGTGCCGGTCTATCAATGGACCATGAACTCTTCAATGAGGAGATCCTCGGAAAGGCCACGCAAGCCATCCTGAAGACCCGAGATGGTAAGCTGCGAGCGGCTGTACCCAACCCACTCGGAAGTTGCGTCTTCCTCAACGACGTTACCGCGGATGAAATGAATGCTGCGCTACGGCGACACAAAGAAATTATGAAGGGATATCCCCGCAATGGCGAGGGTATCGACGCTTTTGTAGATGCGAGCGACACCGGCTACACTATGAACGCTGTGCCTGTCGAGAAGACGATGAATGGTACCACCAAGGCCAATGGTATCAAGACCAATGGCGCCCTCGACAAGGTTGCCAATGGAATGCCCAGCTCCCTGCAGGAGGTTATGGCGAATGGGTATGAGAACGGAGATCGCAACTAAAGGGGTTGCATGTGAGAAGGGATACATAGGGAGGAGTTGCGTAATGATACCGCACTAGAACGGTTGGCTTGGCACAAAAGCAGGAAGGAAGGCGCCGCGCCTCTAACATCTGCACCTGTTTTCCCTGTTCACACGGAGGCTCATTCTTCCTATATGAGCAGAATAGACGAATGCAACCATTCTCAATGCTGCACAACATTGATTGTCTACAAGATGCGTGTGATGGGGGAATCAATATGTTCTCCGTAAAATCGACACCGACGTCCCATCGCCATCATTTAAGTTGACCCACGAGACACCAGCTTCCTACAGGAGTATTTTTTCTCCGGAGCCTCGCCACCGAGAGGTGACTGGCAACCAAAAGCAAAAAAGGTGCTGATGGTCGTGGCTGGCTCCGTTGACTTTTTGATAAGGGAGAGAAGCTGGGTGCGGGTGCGGCAAAGATTTTATATTCCCTAGCGCGACGCTAGTAAATAGGTCACGTGATTACTTCGAACCCGTGGAGCCGGGGACTATCACCCTCGAGATGTCACCTAGGCAAAGAATTTTAGGATGGTTCTTTGTGATATCTCCGAAGAAACATACACCAGCACAAATACCTTAGGATACCCAACTAATACACGAGCGACCTTGGGACCTCGGGCAGAAGAACTACTGTGACCATGCATTTATCTAGGTATATATCCAGATAGTAGCGGATGGAAAGATCAACGTACACATGTCATCACGCGCTTGATCCAGAGTTCATGGAATTCCATTAGTCGACTGAGCCTATACAGGCCTTTGCAGGGTGCACATGGGTCATTATCCCAATGTCTGTTGCAAACAGTCACCCCATGACGCTGCCATAAGGGTCACTAACCCTAGGCTGCCGGAAGTGATACCGGCAGATAATGTTTTACGCGCATGGCTAGATCACCCAAGCGCCGGTATGCAGCTCGCTCAATGCAACTGCAATCTCAAGGCACATCCACCTTCACGTCGTCCTCGTAGTCCAAGACCTTCACGCCGTCCTTGGTTATCATCTTCACGATAACTCCTTTGAAGTCGATCGGCAGACGTCGCTTCAGCTCCTCCGTACACATCCTCAGGATCTTCATTCCCTGATCGAAATCGATGTCGGGGTGGTGATGCTTGTCCAAGATGGAGAGACAGTAGTACCTAATCGATATGGTCAGCCAAAATCAAATCGACGAAGAGTAAATGCTCTTAAAATAACTCCGATCATTGTAAAGAATTCTGAGAACGTACTGGGCGTATCCGTGCGCGGCGTATGGGACCGGGGCCAAACTGGCTAGGTAGTCGATCCAGTATAGCGTGGGCTTGTCCGCAATGTTGTCGTATCCTCCGAGCAGCAGGTTCACGGTATAGGGTCTCCTGGAGCGCAGCGCTCGCGCAAGCTCTCCCCTAACGAAGTTTGCCGTGGCGGATGGTGCCAGCTCCATGCCGTTGCGCATCGAGTACAGCTGGATGTTCGCTTGGATGTATTCCGCAAATTGCACTGGCCTCATTGTCAGGATAGATTCCCGCAAAGCCCTATAAGGGTGTCATATGTACCGGTATCGCCAGCCTCTCCCGAGAATGCCATCAGCGTGTGCGGGTTGAGTTCTCGCGTCTTGTCATCGGAGGCTTTGAGGACGGTGGCGCCTCGCATGGCGGCTTTCGATGCGACAATGAGGGTGTAGTCCTTGCCCGTAATTCCTAGAAGTACCTCCCTAGAGCTTTGTAAGTCCCAGCTTGAAGGGCAAGCTGCTAGTCCTTACATGATGACGACGGCTAGACGTGGTCCTGTGCTATGGGTTCCGTGAGTCGACTGTTTCGTGTGGAGGCGATCTGCGGAGGGGATGCGAGTTCGTCGAGGTCAAGAAAGGCGGCGAGATGGGCAAGCAAGCAAGGCGTGAGCTTGTGCTGTCGGTGGTGGACGCGGCCGGAGCTGCCTGTGCCAAGCTAACGCTCTGGATGGGGCCTAGCTTCATCACATGGGTGCACTAGGCCAGCCCCGGGGCTCCAGCTGTGTACTGTACATCACAAACATGCATGCCCTGGCAACCTTTGAAGTGATTGTTGGTGCTGTTTGAGGAGTGAAAGCGTTGGCCGTTGCATAGATGCTGCCAGGAAGGCTAAGCTCGTCGTCATATGCATCAAGCCTCCACGCCTCGTTCATCTTCTTGATCTTGCTGCCCAGACTTTCATGTAATGCTGTGCTGTACAGGACAAAAGTGTGAGTACATTCCGGGTGGTCTACTAACTTGGCGCCCGCAACAAAACTCAGTCGATGCAGCTTTTGCTGTGTTTCACGGCCGTGAAGCGTTGTTGACCAATGAAATGGTTGCGCAGGAGCAAGCAGGAGCATCGCTCTGCCCCGCCACTGCCCCGCTCACCTCAAGTTCTCACATCAACACAACACACCACCTGCACTGTTTCTCTCCGGTGACCATCTAACCTGGAACCCCGTACGTAAGTCAATTGCTTCCTTAGCTATCCGCGGCCGACGGCCTATCACGCATCCATCACCTGTTCGCCGGCCGGCTAAGCGTGCATCGGAGCTGTGGACTGCCTTATCCACGACGCTGCTTTTTCCCACCAGGCATCCGCGGCTCGACTGCATCTCTTTACTACCACTTGGCCTCACCCACGCTGTCCAGTCATATATCCTGCAAGCCCTCTCCGAGTTCGATTCCCTCTTCAATTGCACTTCGCTTCCGACGCTCAGCTGACACCACCTCGCAGTCACCATGGCCATCACCAAGATTCACGCCCGTACCGTGTACGACTCGCGCGGTAACCCTACCGTCGAGGTCGACCTCGTCAGTGAGACCGGTCTACACCGCGCCATTGTGCCTTCCGGTGCCTCTACTGGCTCCCACGAAGCCTGCGAGCTCCGCGATGGTGACAAGTGTAAGAAGTCCCAGACTGCCATATGTCTTCGAAGCATGTGCTTATCCTATACACAGCCAAGTGGGGTGGCAAGGGCGTCACCAAGGCCGTCGCCAACGTCAACGACATCATCGCACCTGCCCTCATCAAGGAGAAGATCGATGTAAAGGACCAATCCGCCGTCGACGACTTCCTCAACAAGCTCGATGGAACAAAGAACAAGGAGAAGCTCGGTGCCAATGCCATCCTCGGCGTCAGCATGGCTGTTGCAAAGGCTGCCGCTGCTGAGAAGGGTGTGCCTCTGTACGCCCATATCTCGGACCTCGCCGGCACCAAGAAGCCCTATGTCCTCCCGGTACCCTTCCAGAACGTGCTAAACGGTGGCTCCCACGCCGGTGGCCGTCTGGCCTTCCAGGAATTCATGATCGTTCCTTCGGATGCCCCCACCTTTTCTGAGGCTATGCGCCAGGGTTCCGAAGTCTACCAGAAGCTGAAGAGCCTTGCTAAGAAGAAGTACGGACAGTCTGCAGGAAATGTCGGTGACGAGGGTGGTAAGTAAATTTAGCACTCGCAGCGCATGCCACACTGGCTAATCTTTTGCATTCAGGTGTTGCCCCTGATATCCAAACTCCCGAGGAGGCCCTTGACCTCATCACCGCCGCAATCGAAGAGGCTGGATACACTGGCAAAATCAAGATCGCCATGGACGTCGCTTCCAGTGAGTTCTACAAGACGGAGGAGAAGAAGTACGACCTCGACTTCAAGAACCCCGACAGTGACAAGAGCAAATGGCTATCCTACGAGCAGCTCGCGGACCTCTACAAGTCCTTGGCTGAGAAGTACCCGATCGTCAGCATCGAGGATCCATTCGCTGAGGATGACTGGGAGGCCTGGAGCTACTTCTTCAAGACATCCGATTTCCAGATTGTCGGGTAAGACATTCGGAGTGGCCAATATATTGGTCACAGAGCTAACGGGTGTTTAGCGACGACTTGACCGTCACCAACCCCGAGTTCATCAAGAAGGCCATCGAGCTCAAGTCCTGCAACGCTCTCCTACTCAAGGTCAACCAGATCGGCACCATCTCGGAGGCCATCCAAGCAGCCAAGGATGCCTTCGGCGCTGTAAGTACTTTTTGTTTCGTCTCTTAGTTTTCGGCTAACACAACAATAGGGATGGGGCGTCATGGTCTCTCACCGATCTGGCGAGACTGAGGATGTGACCATTGCCGACATCGTTGTTGGTCTACGCGCCGGACAGATCAAGACTGGTGCGCCAGCCCGATCTGAGCGCCTGGCCAAGCTCAACCAAATCCTCCGCATTGAGGAGGAGCTTGGCTCAAACGCCATCTACGCCGGCTCCAACTTCCGCACTGCGATCAATTTGTAGTCGTGGATGTTACTACCTACCGGTACATGGGCAACACAAAGCGATATGCTGTTCGGAGACAGACTGTAGTCGAAAAGGGCGAAAAACTTGTAGAGTCACGAACGTAGACACGAATATATGCCTAGTGAGGTAACGGAACGGAACTCCAAATCGAGAAGTCGGCCTGTGATTTCCACTCGATGCTCCTATAGAGTATGTGTGTTTTTGCTGACACTCGGCTGAGATACTATGATGGTCCCATGCCTTCAGATGCATTTTATGCAATCTTTTGGGATCGTTATGAGGTACGGCCCGCTCACTTGTACACGCGTTCTCTCCATTGCAGGGTAAGACGTGTCTCGAATGTTTCACGATGGAATCACCGGAATGCTATAAACTTTGAAACATAACAATTACATGGACAGACAAGAGGCTCGAAGATGACTGGCTGCCCTAAGTCCTAGGGAAGGGTTGTGTTAACGGGCTCAGTATTCGCATCTACCTTAGAGTTCCACCTGTGTTGCGTTATATGCTCTGCATGTCTTCGGGCAACTAGTAGTTCAAAGTGTTTTATAACACTAGATATCGTGGGTGCGCTCCTACTGGACTGATCAGTCCTACTGTCTTATGGTCTGATACTAAGATATTCCTTCCATGTCTCTCCACGGTTCTTTATCACATACCACGCTGCTCTCGGGCAACAAATATGTAGGCTGCAGGCGTTGCGTGTGATTAAAAAAGAGAGGGACGCCTCCACAGCACATGTTAGTCTCTTCGCAACCCCCCTTCTGTTTGCATTCATCTTCATAGCCGGTCTGCAGCTTATAACACACGCCCAACATGACTTTCTAAGAATGGGCATTTCGAAACATCTCGTTCTGCTATTGTTGGCTTCGGTTACTACCCAGCAGTCCCTGTCAAAGACTGTGGATCGACTTGTTGTGAGCGATGCATCTGGACCAGCATACCTTGTCGACCACTACCCCGTGGAAAAGTATGGAAGTACAACACTCTGCTCGAAAATGCCGATTTCTGTCTCTCCGGAACCGTATCCGACGACAACTACGACATATTCTCCTTCACTTGTTGATAGTACGAGCTACTCTTCGGAAACGGGTATGCTATACACTACAAGTGCAACTTAAACTCTCGTCGAAACTACTCAGACCACCGTGGAGTCAAGTACGCTAAATTCATGCACTTGTATCGAGCGGGCCACAACGGGAGAGGCTCACAGTGAATCGTCTACCGAGATCACCATCCAGAAAAACAATTCCCTGGCTTCACTCTCCTCGAACGCATCTTATCATGATCATATTCTCATGGTCGGTACATCCACTCCATGTGCTGGTCCGGTACCCCTCAATCAATCTTCGATCCAAGCTACCGTCCGACCAACGTGGTCTCCAGAGACGACTTATAGCTCAGTGAGCTTGGGATTGAAAGACACCATCTGTTCTATCACGGGACTCGGGATCATTGGAACAATCACATGGCTCGCCGTCATGCTGTGATGTGACTCGAAGGCGACCCCGCGCACACCACCATCTGGCACTTCCTTTCCTTTCTAACCGTTTCTGTTCATGGAATGGTATTGGTGTTGCGGCAAGCGCACCTTGATGTTTGTGATGTTCTTACCTTTCTCAATTGTCTTCTTCCTCTTTCAAGTTGCTAGCTGTCGCTTTCGCCTCCAGGTTCGCCCTCGCACGACATTGTGCAGCACGCTGTCGGGCAGCACTGCCCTCGCGAATAAGGCGACAAAGCGACAAAGCGCCTTTGTACTATTGTTATCCTTTGCCCCAGGCACTCCGATTTCTAATTCGGAACCACAGCCCATTCAGCTCTTTGTTGATTTCACCTAATTTAGTAACTTTGGAACAGACACAATAGACTCATAAAACACTGTCAGTCCCCCTACAACGATATGCAGCATTTATTTCACGCCGCGTAGAGCAAAGCATTTACGAGTACTAGCATTTCAGCATTCAGCCCTCAGCATCCACGTGGCGTAGAGTCATCGAGCTGCTCCTACGCACGCACGCACGCACGCACACTACAACAATACTTTAATTGATCATCACCAACAGAACCGACATCTATCGCGGTATCTTAATTACCCAATCAAGAACTCCCCCAGCAATTGTCTATTTCCCCTCTTCCCAACTACACCTGCGACTCCGCATCGCCGGCCTCTACAGAACACACAAGACTGCCCCCTCAAATCCATTAACAAGGTGAGGGCCAACGTCTATTGCGGTCCTCAAAACAAATGACTGACCGCAAACCAGCAAGCGGCGTCATCACCAACCCTTTCACGCGAAATCCTACCCACCTTAAACGTAATACGCGCGGAAGTAGGTGGATCACTATGGACGACGGTCTCGCTAAACGGCCTCATATTGTGCACCGTAGTGGCTCAACAACGCAGAGCCAGAAAGCTTTCTCCCTAAGTTCATCGAGACCTGAGAGTGGGTATCGGAGCGAGACCGCTGGTACAGGCTCGACGTATACCTTGTCCAATCCTTTTATTTACGACACAATCGAGATCCCACATACCGATATGTATGGCCTAGATGGGCCGTACACAGATGATGCGATATCCCCGAAGGCTTCGAAAATAGACCCACATACGAAGAAGGGAAAGCGGAGGTTCTCCGCGCCAAACACACCACAGGAGTACTTCTTACCCCCGACAGCACCTCTATCACCGATGCCAAGTTTTAGAGGGAGTTTAGCTGTATCACTTCGCAGTCATTCGCCTCCCTCTTTGTCGCACGATTTTGCGTCACCGGTCTCGGAGAGGCCGCCGACTCCCAGATATACTTACGGCCACCCAGCATCGAAGAAACGTAAGGATGCCAAGCGTGGAGCCGTGCGGCATATATTCGATCCCCAATGGCCACCAAGAAACATCGGGTGGGACGAATTTCGTTCGCCGAGAGGGTCTTTGGACCTACCACGCGATAGGAAGGTATCTCTTCAAACAGTCCACACTCCATGGCCGACGAAAGATGTGGTAACAGATGATCAGATCCCTTCGGAGCCGATACCTCGTTCGAAGCTGAGAGAAGAGATCGGAAAGAAGGGCAAGCATGTTCCACCCATTTCAGAACAACACAAGCACGCTGCCGCTGCAAGTCAGAAGGGGACCAAAATGTCTCGTAAGGAGGCAGACATGGACGCGCTCATGGCGGTCTATCAGTTTGGAAAGAAGCTCAAGGTAGTCTATGCCCAAGGCCCCCAAGGCGAAGGACACAAGTTGTGGAACGGTCTCCAGATGACGAGGAGTGAGAAACGTGAGCTGAAACGCACACAGGCAAAGGTAGCGCGCGCGAAGGCTCAGGAGGAGCAGCTCGATGCTGTCCATGCAGCTGCGCTTGATATGCCGCTGCACAAGCCGCTCGTCATATCGCCTCCCATACCTGCGCGTCCAGAACCTTTGGGCATCTCACGGCCAGTGAGGACTTCTCCTGAGCCAGTGAAGCTACCACCTCAGCCTGTGAACACAGCGCACAACCGAGCTGATTCGAAGAGCACGAAGGTGAGCAGTTCCGTATACTCGATATCTACATTGGACGTCCCGATAAAGATATCCCAGAGCGTACAGTACGACGCAAAGGTATCCGTCCTCGACTTTGCAACAAAGTCGCAGACGCGAGTGCCCAAGCTCACTCCCGCCCCGCGGCCCAAAGGTAAGAAGATGGGTCTTCCCCCTCGACCTGTGCCTGCTCGGGGCGAGTCGGAGCCTCCAGAACTAGCTCAGCAGGAGAAAATGTTCAAGCTGCGAGTGGGTTCGCTGCCACCTCCACCGCGGGAGACCTCAAACACGGTATGTCCTGTAAGCTCTCCTGTTGTGCCCCAGCAGAACCATCTGGCGTTCTTCGCTTCTCTTGATGACGGTCAAACCGAGCATCCCCGCAATGTCAAGAAGAAAGAAAAGGATGCTAAGAGTCGGTTTGCCCGCGCTCTTGACAGCATCTTCGATGTCCCTGGACAAGTCCAGTTCCACCATGCTAACAAGCCTGCACCAAAGTTGGACAAGCACCAGCTCTTGAAGCAGAAGATCAGCGGCCCTCAACCCATCATAGCGCCTAACAATTTCTCCGGAAACTTCGCTAGCGATAGCGGTAACGCAGGCAGACCGCAAGTTCCTGCCCACCCAAGCAGAAAGCGAGCAAGCTTCTCAGCAGCAGGTAAGGGCAAAGAAAAAGAAACATACTATGTTCCTCCCCGCCCACCACCTGCACCTCCACTAACCCTTCATCCTCCTCCTCCTCCTCCTCCTCCTCCTCCTCCTCCTCCTCCTCCTCCTCCTCCACCACCACCACCTCCCCACACCAACAACCACGCAAACCCGTCCACAAAAGAAGGCCCAAAAAAGCAAACCCGCCACTGGCGCGACCTGCTAACCGGCCCCACCACAGGCGTCCCCTTCCTCCTCCACGCCGTGCACGACCTCGAAACGCCCTTCAACCGCAAGCGCGCCGACTCAGACACCTCCATGGTCTGCCAAGACTCCCGTCAATACGAGAGCCAGCACCAGCACCAGCACCAGCACCAGCACCAGCACCAGCACCAGCACCAGCACCAGCACCAGCGCAACGCCCCAGCCCCCTACCCGCACGAGACGCTCGTATTCAAGGGGCCCGTAAGGCAGCCGCCTGCGCCCAAGATACGGGACCCGGGCCCCTCGAGGCAGCCTGGCTTCCAGTATTCGGATGAGAGTTTGGTGCCGCAGCCGTTGGAGGTTGGGGGGAGGGGTGGTGCCGCGAAGAAGACGGACATGAGGGATACGAGGTTTTACCAGCCTTATCATAGTTTGTTGTATGAGTATAGGGGCTAATGATTGCAGGCCTTCGGTACGCCGGGCGGTATTGGTGGGTGGGAGATAGGGGGTTGAGGGTGTGTAGTTTGAAGGGGGTGAGATGGTCACTTGTACGGCGTGGGTGGACGTTTATGGTTTGATGAAGTTGGTGTATAATGCATGTATATATTTCTTTGGAACGGGTTGGCTTGTTTGTTGGGTTGGTCTGAATTGTAACATTAGCTTTTTCACAGATTTTCACATGGTTGCTGAGAATACCTTTGGGAATGGAAAGTCTTCTGCATTACGGCATATGTGGTGTTCGCGTGTAGTATTGGAGGTAGCCAGGTATTGTGTGCAGGACACAAGTTAAAACACTTCGAGGTGTCATCTTACGCAATCGCAGTGTACACCAACCGCAAATGCATCGACCTGTTCATCATCAACAAAAGCCGCACAACGGAAACAACTCTCTCAATTTGTGATGCCAGACCCCCGAATGACAGGAAGCCAGATACCATAATTGTACCACACCCCTCATCCATCATACGACGAGGACGATACGAAGTTATAGCCCATCCACATTCCTAGTACATATCTGTAACCTGTATAACCCCCTTTTACCCCCCATCTCACTCACGCACGCACTCACTTTCCCACACTCTTCACCGCCTGGTCAATCTGCGCACCAGTTTCCTTCGCCTTGGTCTCCATCGCTGCACCTGCCTCCCTCGCCTTGACCGCCGCCTCCTTCCCGCCCAAATTCCAGTAATTTACATATCGGTATCCCTGCACGAGCTGCGAGGTGAAGTTGATGGCGTGGCAGCCGAAGAGGAGGTAGTTTGCAGGCGTCACGGCGAGGGAGTAGCGCATGAAGGTGCCGGAGTATGCAGAGAGGGCGACGGTCATGGGACCGGAGATGCTGGTTGACGTATTAGTAAGAGATCCTGAGAGAGGACAGGCCGTGTAGATCAGGCAGCCATGAGGCTTCGGGACCAAGCGGCGAGAAGCGGTAAGTAGGAAAGAAGACGTACATCTCAGGGTCCTTGCTCATGTCCGCAATCGCAGCTAGCGGGATACCAAAGTTACTCGCGGGGCCCCAGAAGTCTGTCCACAGTTAGCTCTACTCCATTTCCCGTCGTCTCTCCCCATCCTCCCCTCTACCAGCGTATTCCCTCCTCTTCGATATCCACCTTCCTCTCAGTGCGCTCTTCCGCGACCGGCCGTCATGCGACCTCCGATCGGAAGCCAACCGAAGCAATTGCCAGTACTTACGGGTCGAGCAGAAGTAATCTGTATACTTGTTGGAGCGTATCCGCGCATTGAGCGCCTTGATTGCGGCGGCCATTGTGTCGGTAGAGCGGAGCGTGCGACCGGGGGCTTAGTCGTGAGTCTTCGGCGATGGGAACTTTGGGGCGTCCGGCATCGGGACCCGTTTGCCAAACGATTTTCGGTCACGTGCGCAGCAGTGCTATTTTGAGATGTTGACGGCTTGGTATGACTGAGCAGGTACAATTACATGTTCGCGTCGTGCAGTTGGTCGACTGGTGACCTATATGAAAAATCGGCAAATTCGTAGAAAGTGGTCGAGGCCCGAAAGGAACATTTGGAAACATAGAGTCACCAGGTAATGCAGACATTTGAGTTTGGGTGACCACAAACAAAGGTGGAATATGGTATCGTTCTTCATTTTAATTCCCACTTGCGTCATTTCCAATCCAACTCCAGCTTCATATCGCTGCCAAAGTCCATCTCCCAATTTGCAAATATCTGCAAAACACAAAGATTTTCCCAAATCGCACTTGGCATGTACCAGAGCAGAAGCAACCAGCAATGCACTAATGCACTAATGCATTCAATTGTGCCATGCGTTCTTTCCGTCAGTTCTGCACTCGAATTTTACTTGAGAAGTGCAAACGTGGTCTCGACGCCTTCTCCGTCAAGTTCTAGCATTCTTCTTTTTTCGACCTATCGACCATTGAATCCGGGCGGTCCACCGCGTCCTTGGCCACCAAAGCCTGGCGGTCCGCCACCAAAAGGAGGTGGGCCTCCTCCGAAGCCTGGTGGGGGCCCGCTTGGGAAGCCTCCAGCTGTGGTTTTGTCAGCAAGAGTACTCTTATTTGATGATGGAATGGACTTACGCGGTCCGCCTGGCGGTCCACCTCGTCCAAAGCCTCCAGGTGGTCCAAAGCCGCCCGGTGCGCCTGGGAAACCCCCTGGCGGTCCGAAGCCCGGGCCTGGGCCTCCGACACCAGGTGCTGGTCCAGTCAAGCCAACGGGCAGACCACGCCCAGCAGGTCGAGCAATTCCTGGTCCCTGAGCCAGCGTTGCAGCAGTCGACGGTCCACCAGTAACCGCTCCAAGGCGTGCAGCAGGATCTGCCGGAGGTGGACCATCGACGGAAACGGAGATGACATGCGCACCGCGAATTATGGTCAGTCCGATTGCGCGGCGTTCTTCGGTCTCGGTGATCTGTTGGGCTGCGCCTGGTGCGGCCTTGCCCTTTTGTCGTCGGCGGCGAAATTCTTCTGTGTCGGCGAGCACCAAGTTCATATGCTGAATGCATGTGTTAGCAATCGGTGCGGCAGGTGATTGGGAGAGCGAACCTTGTCGAAAGCGAGCATTTGCCCTACCATCTGCCTACCATCTTGCAGAGTGACTTTCATGCGATAATTGATCTACAGTCTGTGAGTTCAACGCCGCTTCGAGACGAGGCAAAGAGCACCTACCAGATTTTGCTATACCCAGCGTCAGTCAGTCAGTCTACGCGCAGTTCTTCTCTCAGATCAAGGATTCGAAGAGGTCGCAGGCAGCTTTACTCACCATCTTTCCCTGCCTGTTCGCGGCGGCCATGCTGGCGGAGGTGCGTCCGAGGGCGGCTTCAGCTTTCGAAAGAAAGGGTGGAGTAGAGTCGCAGGTACAGCCCCTCGTGCGTGATGTGGTGGGGTGTATGTGGAGCTGTTAGACGTCTTGAAGCTTTGCGCGATGCTAGCCCGCTGCCAAGCCAAAGCTCGCTTAACGTCGAACCTAGCGCACCCAGCGCAATTCATTTTGTCAATCCCACCTCCAGCGACCACATCGACACTCCGCCCAACTAACCTCACAGCACACACAATGGTACGCAATGGCCCCTACAGTCCATTTATTTCAATCCCCATGCTGACTTATAGACAGGCCGACTCTAAAGCTTCCAACCCCATGCGGGAGCTCCGCATCCAGAAGCTCGTCCTCAACATCTCCGTCGGCGAGTCTGGTGATCGATTGACGCGTGCGGCCAAGGTGCTCGAGCAGCTGAGCGGTCAGACACCCGTCTACAGCAAGGCCCGCTACACCGTCCGAACTTTCGGTATCAGGAGGAACGAGAAGTATGGCATCCAACACAGAAGGGGGAGACAGGACAGAAGGTTAACCGGAAATCAGGATTGCCGTCCACGTCACCATCCGCGGCCCCAAGGCTGAGGAGATCCTCGAGCGCGGTCTCAAGGTCAAGGAGTACGAGCTCCGCAAGCGCAACTTCTCCGCCTCTGGCAACTTCGGTTTCGGTATCAGCGAGCACATCGACTTGGGCATCAAGTACGACCCTAGCATTGGGTATGTTGTCAATACATGACAGTGGCGGGCACACACTGACGGCGAACAGTATCTACGGCATGGACTTCTACGTCTGCATGACCCGTCCCGGCGAGCGTGTTGCCAAGCGTAGGCGATGCAAGAGCAAGATCGGCGCCTCCCACCGTGTGAACCAGGCCGAGACCGTCAAGTGGTACAAGAACCGATTCGAGGGCATCGTTCGATAAGCGTGAAAATGAAGGGTCGGGTGACGGAGGATAGCATGGCGTGAAGCATATCGGTCTCGGAGGGTTGGTTCCCCATGGAGTCACGGTGTGTAATTAACAAAACAGCAAGCATTACTTGCGGCCTATCAATGGAGTTGACCTTGCTTTCGAGCGAGTGTCTTTCGATCACAATACAATGGAGGCTTCACTTGGGTGAACGCCGTTTAACCATTAGTGATCTTGTCGCTTTGCGACTGCCATGTCTCCGAGTGCCGATCAACGTGTTCTGATGCTACTGATATGCCGCCCAGCTTATGCACATCCAATACTGCCGCTACGTTGCCAAAATTGTTCCGGCTCTCCGACGACGATTCGCGATTCTTCGTTCACGGCAGCAGCACACCCAAATTACCTAACATTGACTCTCAAGAATGACGTTTCTAGGAAAGGGCGGTAACATACATCTTATCCTTCTGCTGATGGTTCGTCATATCTTGCGAAGCTCTATTGCACCGGCCACGCTCCAATCTACCTCGCATGCCGCAACGTACACTCGAATTGCTCCATTCTTGGACTTTTAGAACAGCATGGGGCGTTCTGCTCCACTCTGAATCATTATGTGTGCGTTGATAAATCGAACAAACATTCATGGTTGCAGCGCAGCTTTGTCACTTGAGCAGAGTGCATGGAGTTAGTATAAATTCGCGGAAATATGACTATGGAAGTCCGCTTACCTTCCTAGAGGCGACAGCAGTCATGATACTAGGCTAGCCATGCCTTTGCGAGAGAAGGAATTTTGTAACGACGGCGCTGGCGCCGTGTGGTGGTTGGTGTAGCGAGAAGAAAGCGATAGGAGCTGGGTCATTATTACATTACCCACCCACCTACCTACTACCTAGTAATGCTCACATTCTTCTTCCTCTCCTGTAGGAAACATTAAAGCCATCGTGCGTACGTATTCTCAACCATGTAGCATCATCGTCGTCAAGAGTGTACCTAGGTACGTACATACATGGCTCCTTACGTAGAAGGCGAGCGACTCTACCATCCATGCTCTGGTCGGCACGTAAGCACCGCACCGCACCGCACCCCATCCTCGACATACCCATCTCAGTTCAGTTCAGCATCATGCCACGAATGAATGGATTTCCATACCACCCGCTCCGCTCGCCGTTTCGTTCGCTGCGCGGGCGCTGCCATCGCCACCTTACCTACCTTCGAAGGTAGGTACCGCCCGGCGCTCGGTACGCCGGACGGTTTCCTGCCGGGCGGCTACAGCGACCCGCCCTGCACTGGACTAGTTAGACCACTACGACACGCACGCTGCGCTAGTGTCGTGCACAGTACATACTGTACGTACTGTAGGCGCTGCGCTGCTGCATTAGGTGGCGTTGAGGGAGAGGCAATAGCGGGTAGGTAGTGTGAGTGTGAGTGTGAGTGTGGGATTTAGTGGGGAGGAGAGGGCGAGACGCTGGGGCGGGATGGGTGTGGCGCTTAGTAGAGGGGGTGGAGAGTTTGGGATTGGGATTGGGATTTGGGATTGGGATTGGGATTTGGGATGGGGATTGGGATTTGGGATGGGGATTGGGATTTGGGATGGGGATTCTGAGGGCAGAGTGCGGAGGGATATGAGCAGATACAGATGCAGATGGGGATGGAGATGATTTGGCTTTGTGCATTTCTCGGTGCGTGGTGTATGTTGGGCTGTCTGTGAGGGGATGAGCGCTGTGCGTGCTGTATAGGTGGTGCTACCTTGTTGAAAAACGCAGCAGTGAAGAAGACAAATGAGCGTAGCGCTCGTTCTACTACCAGGTAAACCTCACAACTAGCTTCATAAAAAGTATGATCTTGAGTCCAGTAAGCGTTTTTCTCATTCCGCAACTACTTTGTACAATATCTCTGCATCCCTCAGAAGATGGGAGAGTCGTCCATCCATCCGTCATGCCTCCATTCCGCTCCAGCGCAGCAAGCTCAGCCCAGCCAGGTATCAAAGGAAATTAATATCAACGATCGATCGATAGATGAGTTAATGAAAAAGTAGCCGAAGCCATTGGAAAAAAAAATCATGTACAAGGTATACCCCCCGAGTTCGCCAGCCAGCCCAATGTCACGCCTATAAAAAAGTGACACTGATTCGGTAGATAGAGAGGAAGAAATGGAAAAGACGGCTCGCTAATGCAGCTTTGAGGGAGGGAAAAGACGACCACACACGAGCGAGAGACTTATTTCGGACCGTTGACCGAGGGCCCAAAGTCGAAGCCGGGGGCCGTCGGTGTGGGTTGTGGTGGGTACGAGGGGCTCGTCGCCGGTTGGTAGGCGCCCGGGATGGGAACAGATGCATATTGCTGCTCGCCCGGTGCTGCGCCAACGTGGTCGTTTTGTCTCTCCTGGAAGCCGGGTGAGACGGGTGGCGAGGATGTGTGTGCTCGTGCAGGTGCGTCGAAGCCGTCTTGCTCGACTCTAGGCGTAGGGCCTTGGATCTTGATCGGTGGTGCCTTGAGCGAGAAAGGCTGCGGCTGCGTGATCTCTCGGGCGTAGGCGTACTGCACCTTGTCGGCGTCGCCGTTCTCGGCAGCAGACTGCGGGTCGACGTAGTTGGGGTGGCCTGGTGGTGGTCTCCAGCCGCCGGACCGTGGAGACATGGGCCCGAAGCCGGGAGTGTTTGGTGCGGATTGGGAGCGGAGCTGGGCGAGGTAGAGGTCGGAACGAGCCTTGTCGCGCATAGCCATGGACTTGCGGAGCTTGCGCTTCGACCAGAAGCGGTAGAAGACAACGGCGTAGATGATAATGCAGAGGGTTTCGACGACCACTTCGATGATACAGCAGACGAGGGACCAGTTCTGGGAGAATGGTTAGAAACTAGATCGGGTGCAGAGAGAGGGATTTGCTTGCCTGGAGACGACACATCAGGGAATAAGACACATCGTCTTCGAACAGGTGTCGTCGCTTGTTGTCAACGCACGACCATCCCCACATATCTTTGTTGTTTCCTTGCGCTTTGCTTTGGTTGAGGACGGCTGCACCAACAGCCCACATGATGATGCTGAAGATGAAGAAACCGACGGCGAAGACGGTGTAGTATGCAGCCACCTTTTCTGCGCGATTATGCCCGCTTCTTGCGTATGCGATCATGACAATGACGGAGAAAGTGAGCGAGATACAGGCAATGACCAGGAGCAGCACTTGTGGCCAGATCTTGGTATTTTCAGCCCACGGTGGGAGATTGTTCCGTGGTGCTAGCGTCTTGGTTGCGTTGAAAATGGAGAATGCGGTGGCGAGCATGGAGAGGACGATAAGACTACATGCGAAGTTGATGCCTCGTAGGAAAATCTTTGCTATCCGGACTCTTATTTTGATTTTCTGTTCGCTGTCAGGGAAGTGCGCTTGGACGGACAAGGAATGAAACTTACAAGATCTGCTGCCTGCTCTTTCTCTGTTGATGCTTCTCGCTTCTCAAGCACCTGCTCTTCCCTAAAGGTAGGGCTGAGGATCATGGTCTCTGCGGTCCGTGGTGGTGCGCCGGGTGACTTTAATGCGCTCCTGAGTGGCGTCTTTGGCGTAGGCGGAGGCAGATACTTTCGGTCGGTCTCCTCCATCTCGACGGTTTGGACGTAGCCGAAGCCCACGTCGGATACCTGGGCTTGGGGCTTGTAGTGGTTCGTCGGGTACTCGAACGGGGATCGTGGTGGTGGGTCGATGGGCGAGTAGACCGAAGTGGCTTCGGCGAAGCGTGCTATGCGTGGTGTCTTGACCGAGGGCGCGAGCGAGTCTTTGGACTTCCGTTTCTCGAGGGTACCTGTGACAGACTTCTTATCGTTGGTTGCCATCCTATGACTTTTGCCGGTTCACGAGGCGGGCGAGTAGGGGATTCTCATGGAATGGTGCGGTGATGATGAGACGAGAAAGAATGGTAGGAATGTCTATGGGGAGAACAACGACTTGGATCCAGCCCAGCTTTCGACAAGTCACAGCACCGGTAAGGTGTGTTCGTAGTAAAAGAGACAGAGTATTACAATAGTGAGACCTGCTGGCAGAAGAAGGAAGAGAAGCAAGGACGAGGGCGAAGCGCTGACCTTATGTCTTGGGCGCTTGGAAGGGAGCAGGACAGTGAGATTGGGCAAGGCGGGAAGCACGGGCGATGGTGGAGAGAGTTGGATGGAGGGCTGGCGGGTACTTACACAACGTCTAAATGGACGGCGCCAATGGCCCTGTGTACCACGGCAAGTCTGCGCCTGATAGGTTGGGTGGGAGACGAACAGCTAACGATGGCGCGCGAGGAGGGGAGTGCCCAGAAATAGACGCCCGGGAGAAGGCAATATGTACGGGATTTGCGAAAGTATGCGCTTCCAGACCGGCACAGGTGCAGCGCAGTCAAGGTTGGTGTTGTAGAGGCGCTGACGGCTGCTGATGGTGTGGCAACCTGTCAGCACAACCGTCTCGAGGGTGCAAGAGAAGCCGTCAATCGTGGGGAGCGGTAGTTGCACTGCGCCGCTGGAGCTCGCCAGGTGGGTGAAGAAGAAGAAATGCGGCCATGTCACGGGCGACGGGCAGCGTGCCACTCGGAGGCAGAGAAGACGCCCAGATAGACGCGCAGGATGGTGGGCGTCGAGGGCACCAGGGGTGTGGTGGGCGTGGCCCAATGGCCGTGGGCTGTTTCGCGCTGTAGAAACAAGACCAGGGCGTTGCGGGGCGTGAATGGCCAGGCCCGACAGGGAGCGCACGGGACGACTGAGGAAAACAAGCTCCCGCAGGCGCCCCGCCGTGCTCGAGACTCGAGAACACGGCAGGCAGTTGAGACGGACATTCACCTTCGCAGCGCCTCGAGAGCGCGCGGGCTGTCGCATCAAGACGCCCGCTGTCCGCGCAATCAAACCAGGTCCAGGGCCGTCAAGCTTTTGCCTGTTTCCTTCCGTGTCAGCCCGTGTTCGCATAGGCGCAGTGACGGCAGCTGCAGCAGTGCATATTGGGGGCCCTCTGCGCGTGCTAATGCCCCGAAGCGGACAGCCAGTGGTGGCAATATCTGCTGCATCGATGCCATTTGACGCCATTTGATGCCATTTGACCGCGGTTTCGCCCATCTCACACCATAGCGACCATGCTATCGTCGACCACCTTCTTGTAACGTCCACGTTGCCGTGCCATCGGCGTCATACCATGCCAGGTGGCGGCTGTCGTTCACGGCAGAGCGCGGGCGACGTGTACATGAGGTGTGCGGCACAGCGGGAGGCAACCATCCGCACAACGCCTTCGCTGCGAACACGTATGCGCCCCAGGCAGAGGCCCGTCCCTTCCGTGAGCCTGCGCAACGGTGAGGAGCCAGCCCGGCCTTCTGGTCTGATGCCGTACCACCAGGCCAGTGCAGTTGTACGCTGCGGGGGTTAGCCGTGCCAATTCACAGCACACAGCCAACAACCAACCTCCAGGCTCCGGTCCTCCCTTCGAGCAACCGTTCCCGTTCCCCACAAGGGTCCAAGACGTCGTGTCTCCGTCCCACCACCATCGCATTTTATTTTTGTCCATCCCATGCATGCACACGCAACTCTCCTGCCCGTCCCTCCCCGTAACCCGGGCCATCAGTTCAACGCCTCGTGCGCAGCCCGCTGCACATATTTCCGGTAGCCTTTCGAATCAATTTAACCCGCTTCCGGCCATCGCTTGCCTGTTCGATGCCCCTCCCTTGCCGACTGTATCGTGCTGACAGCCTTCTCTTGTTCTTCACGGCCATCTGGGGCTGCAGCTCGGGATTGCCATGGGGTATTAATAGCACTCACTACCATGCTCGGCATCTACGTATAGTCCACGATCGATACTGGCCGAAAAGAACAGGATAGGTATGACAAAATGTTCGCTTGTGTGCAACATGCAGATACTCGGCGATGAATAATAATAGACGGTAGAGTAGACGACGTTGGGAACTGTGGGTCGGTCAGCGCCATCGTTCTTGCCTTGTATACGTCTCGAGGCGCTCCTCCTTCCTCCAGCAGAGCTATTTGTAGATCCCCCGGCTCGCCAATATCAGTACTTGTAAGCAAAACCCGGCACATCGTATAATAGAGACTGCGTTCTTCAAACAAGTCTCCCCGTGGAGACGGCGCATGATGCTGTACTACGTTCCCCGAAGCTGAAAGATGGCGCAATTCATCGACATGCACAAATAGGACAGAAGCTGCTCATCTCGCGTACCTAACATATCATGGAAGCACCAACCAGCCCACACACTTCTCCATCAATTCCTCCACAGAGGACCTATCTCCCGGTCTCTGATTTACCTATCACCACGCTTGCATTATAGCTAAGGCTGAGTTCACAGTCAGGGTGCATCTATAGTCACAGCACAAAAGTTTGAGCACAGTTGACCTTGGTATTGCTTATCCTAGACTAACACATTGTACTCAAACACTTGTCCCAGTACTGTATAGGCAAACTGCAGGTGGACCAGCTAAGATAGCATGTGACACGCTAGCGTTAATTTCTCGCCTTGACGTCACACATCTTGAGAGTTTTGACTCCAATGGCTGCCCCACGATCCTTTGGCTAGACGTTTTAATTCGCCTTTTGTTTGTTTGCTACCTAAACAATACACAATAGCCGTTTGTTTCAGTTGCTAAGATATATATCTTCCACACGTTTCGCCTTCTTTGCACAATGCTGTAGAGAATTCCAATGCCGACTTCGGCTTTGCAGCAACCCTTGCCCACAAGTGCAGAATACTACACGGGACTCCTATTGATCAGGCTTAACTTCACTGGAACCCCTACTTTCTATATATTCGACTGTGAAATGCTACAAGACCGCATCAATGCACGACAGGACGGCCCCGCCAACAAGCTGGACTCACTACAAATATACAGGTGACCGTACTTTCACCATGGCTCGTCAACGCTTCATACGCGTGCTTGTTCGGGTGAGCGTTGGGCATCACTTCGCTGTTATCCCCCGGGCAACCTCCATTCACCTTCGCTCTGTACCCACAATGGCCTGCTCTAATATTTATATAAAATTCCCTCTCGCCCGTTTCCACCTCCGCCTGACCACAAAACTCGACCAGGTTGACGCATTCGACCTCCACCGCCGCCATGAATTATTATGGCATAAACGAGCTTCCGGAAACGTACAAACGCTACAAGACCTACACGAAAGATTTCGAGAAATGGCTCATGGACGCAGCTTCGAAGCGCGGGCTTGAGATTGCCGCTCAAGCTGAGGCCGCGGCCAAAGCAGCTGCACCAAAGGCAAACAAGAGAGGTAAGCAAGTAAAACACATCATTCTTTCCAAGCACATTCTTCCGGTGGCGCAAGCTCTGGCGGACTCTGGTATTCCTCTCGAGGATATTTCGGGACTCGCGGATTTGAACGATGCTATTCGCGCCCGGAAGGAGGTTGGGGACTGGTATCGGCTTCAGCGGATGTCTGATGAGCAGCATCCCTATTTTATATCGGTATTAGACGACGTCAAGAAAGTCTTTCGAGGCTGGCTGTTTACCCCAAAGAGCACAGAAGGACACGATGATCACACTAGGTCTCATGGCCAACACCCGGATAGCTCACTGGAAGCTGTCTCCATTGTCGTCGACTTTAGTAATGATTTGGAGGATGCGGACCAAAGCGAGGATGAAGAAGACCTTGCAACGAACAGCGATACCAAGTCAACATCGCCACAACATAAAGGCTCTACGAAACATGGTACACGTGCCTTTCCACATTTGACGGAGCCAGAGCAGGACGCATCAGAAGACTTTGAAGTGCTCTGCTTCCTGTACGATCTCTTCCATCTCCGACTACGTGTTCAGCAGGTCTGGAAAGATTGGATGAATGGCAAAATCGGAACTATGGTAGCAGCCCTTGTTTCGGATCTAGCGCTTGGGGTCATTCAGCAGCGCGTATTGACCCTTTCCGAGGATGTAGCGGACGAAGAGAACGACTTGAAGGTCGTACATATCACGATAAAGCTCTGTGAATTGCTGCAAGAAGACCAACGACGAGTACCTCTACCGTCTAGTGAGGACAGTTCTTTCACTTATCCACCACATCTGTTTTGTGTAGAAGGCATCCACTACTTGAGTAATTATATCTGCGCCGAGAACGAGGGTACATACGAAACCTTGAAGGGTGCCTCGCGTCAGAAGGATGCCTCATATCAGTCCTTCATACTGCGCTTTCTCACGCATTTCAAACTCATCAGAAACAACGAGCTACGACTTCCCGTCATGGACAAATTCACCGAATCCTTTTGCTCGCCAGAGAACGGACGCGCGGCGTGGCTGGCATTTGGTTTTCAGATCTTGTTAGACATCCAAAGGCTTTTAGCTAGCGATCTGCAGCATGTCTATACCGATTTATTTGACCATGGAGTACACATGTCCGAAATAATGAGGGCACACATGGTTTACGAAGACGAGATGTGGGACCGAGGCAACAAGCCTGATTACATGTCGGTAGGCGACATGAAATTCTCGAACGTATATTTGCCCACTTTGGAGCGACTGCTGGGTTGGCTCAAGGAGTTCACTTGCAAAGAACGTGCGAAGGAGTCCGGTATGTACACAACCAGTTTTGCCGCCTTACACCCCATCCTCGTCGGATTGACAATGTGGCACTATCACCAACTCTATCATACCGCTGCTATACAGAAGGTCCAGTTCTTTGTGGTCGGTTTGGCACACCTGTACAACGCTTGCCAAAAAATTGGGAAATTGCAACTTGCATGGCCCGATCTTGACTTCATCATTGAATCTCAAGGATCGGCGCGCATTTTTCTCGGAAACCCTCCAACGGACTCGAATCTCTTTCATCGCCGTTTATGCTTGGCATTGTGGGCCTCAACTCAGAATTTCGCCAACGACAATCGGGGAAATTGGAAGCGAACTACTCGTGAAGCAAAGCAAAAACGGGGGCTCACTGCGTATACGCCACTGCAACGAAAAATATGGGATTATTACAATCCAGCCTCAAGTGAGGAGCGCTGGTTGCGATTGCACAATCTCTTCGCCTTCTTACAAAAGGATTTGGACCAGGAGACGAGTAAGGCCTCCAACAAAATAACGACCGAGGCCTCGGGCACGCCCGCAGAAGAATCGACACCGGACAGCCATTATGCGCTCAAGGGCAAAGTTCTCATCATCTTTAAAGCGATTGCAGCGAAGCGTATGGCGGGGCGGAAGAACATGAAGATGCGCAAGAAGAAGAAGGTCACGGTTCCAGACTTCTCCGAAAAGTGTGTTCATGATGGACTCCTGAGCCGCGCGGTCTCTCAGTTGACGGACGGCGAACCGTACGCCAACTTCGATCACCTTGCTTACTTCCGACGAGCTTACGCATTCTTCACCCGCGTGCGCGAAGAAGTTCTCTGGGATAGCAACAAGGCACGTACCACGCTCGACTCTCCGCAAGAGCGGCCGAATGACTTTGAACTTCTCGCCACGCTGTTCGAGGACTTGGGAAGGTCAAAAGATACGGGTTACACATACGCGGGCGCAGTGGAGAAAGTGAAGAAGATATCCGTGCTCCTACAGGATGTCATCCGACAAGGAGGAGACGCCGAGATGAAAAAGGCGGAAGAGCAATTGCGTCGTCGACGACGACATGGAAGGCCGCGCGAAGAGAACCCGAAGGAAGAATCAATGGGAGAGGGACCGATCGAGGAGGAACCTGGACCGTCTCCTTCTGAACCTTCTCCCACCAAACCTGTCGAATACAAAGTCCCCAGCCTGGCCGAGTTCGCGCCGTTGATTCCTCTCCACAGTACAGTCCCCCAACAGGTCCAATTCCCCCCCAACAAGCCTCCCCAAAGCGAGCCTCCCAGCCACCACCAAGCTCCACAAGAGCCACCTCCTCCGCCACCACCCTCTACCAGCGCCCCTCGTCCACCCAAATACCTCAAAGGAATCTTCCACGTCTTCACCTACCGCAGCACGAGGTCCACAAGAAGGAAGCATCGCATTGCTCACCACTGCCATGGAGAGTGCTACATTGGCCGTGCTATCCTGGGTCCGGGTCAAGCTCGAAACGGTAGTAGTCACCGCGCGGATACGGCGGCCATGGTGTCTGAAGATGACGGCTGGGACACCGAGGACGAGGTCGAGTGAGTTTGAGCGCGAGATAGGATTGGAGGATGGGATAGAAGGTGGAGAGTACGCTGTGTTACTGCAGGGTAGGCAATGCAACACCTACTAGATAGATATATTCAAGCGGTCGGATTATGTGTGTACCTCGACTAGACTCGAATACTGTACCATGCGTGATGTAGGAAAGGGAAAAAAACCATATCCCCCGGGAATGCTTTCCAGAACCACAACAAAGCACAGTAGATGAATGGTATACCCATCAAAGAAATGTATGATATATCCCAGTGCGCCTCTAGTCGATACACAAACATCAATCTTATATCAGTTTAACCCACCAAAGCCAACTCACACACACCACCACTCTACCAGCCAAAAGCAAAATTGAGTCCAGCAACAAAACCCAAGCCAGCAATACTATCACCCAACGCCATTCACCCCCACAAAGAAAGAACCCATCCGATGCCACGCTAGTTCTAAAATCCCAGCATAGCACAACCAAACTCCCAACCCAAGCCCATAAAAACAAGACAAACACTCAACTATACACCCCATCAAAATACGGCTTAAATCTCGGTTCCGCCTGCAGTCCACAGTCCACCACACAATCATAACAGCTCATCAGCAGCTTGGGGAACTTTGTAGTCCAGTAGCGCAGATACCCATGCGGCAACGGCCCAACCCTCGCTTTAACAACATCATCCATATCCTCGTAGTGGTTCTTCTTGTTGCGCAAGGCACGCAGAAGATCAAGCATCCTATCGCCTGTATATTTGCGTTGCTTACCAAGAGACAGGATGAAGCCGTGGTCGAGCTTAGCTAAAAAGTTCCGTTTCTTGTCTAGAACATCGTAGCTGTAGTCTTCAAGCATGGAAAGGTGCTTGGACGGAGGATCGCGAGGTTCTCGCTCCCAATGGTCGGAGCAGTCGCACAGGAACGTAAGACGCTTTTCGGCCGACCAGAAGAAGGGGTGGTTCATTACTTGAGCGGCCGTGGGACGGTCCTCGGGACGGTTCGATAACATCCAGGCGATGAGATGCTTGGGTTCCTCCGAGTCGTCCCCCAAATCAAGCTTTTCAAAGCTGGCCTTGTTCTTCTTGATATTGTACTCGCGCATCTGCGCCCAACCCTCGTCGTCATCATACGGATGTGAGCCGTTGGTGAGGACATAGTAGAAGACGCAACCGAGCGAGAAGATGTCAACAGCTCGTTTGACACCCTGCGAGACTGGATCAGTTGAGTTCGACGACTCGCGAGAATGGCCTGTTGAACTTCCATAGCCAATATCCTTCGGTTGCAGGATAAGCTCCGGAGCCTTCCAGCCAACGGTACCCGCGTTTCCAGTGGTGCCAATCAAAGTGCTCATGTTGTCAGGCAACGTCTTGCACAGACCAAAGTCGGAAATGACAAGACGCGGACCGTTTTTCTGGTTTCGTTGCGGGTACGCAATGAGAATGTTTTGCGGCTTGATATCGCGATGAATGATTCTTAGACTGTGAAGGTGGTGGACACCCTCGGCTAGTTGATGTAGCGCTCGAGAGACATTGCCGTTGATTTCGTTTACCAATCGTAGCTGGGTCTCTGTCAGGTCATCGGCTGGTCTGCCGTCTCGGAATAAATCGAAAAGACTGGCTTGGCAGAGCTCGACAGCGATGTAGAGAAAATTCTCGTCTTTCTCGTCGTCAAAATACCGGATGACGTTGGAGTGAAGATCGCTTTCTTGGAGAAGTTTCACTTCCTGTTCAGCGAGGCCGAAGTACTGAGGCAACATTCGTTTGACTGCGACATCGCGATCCTTTTCCCAAAGTTAGACTCATGTCGAATACGTGATGTATTGTACTTACGTTCCACTTCCCCTCAAAAACGAAAGTGCCACCACTACCATTACCAAGAACACGGTCAAAGTCGATCGTCAGTTTACCAATGCGCTTGATATTTGATACATCTTGCACATCGTCACCATTTACGACACTCATCTCGTCGGGATGCATGACAGACGGTTCGTTCAGATGCTTCGCAGCATCCACAATCTGGTCAATTTCGTCTCCTTCCTTCGGCTTTCGAACTCTCCCCTTTTGTCCTCCACGTTTCCCCCTGTGTGTCTTTTTCTTCTTCGGGGTGGCAGGCGTTGTCGCTTGATCCTGTGAGTTGGCATCGACGCCGTTGACTTGTGCAAGCGCGCAGTCTTCTGGTGCAGGCACGACATCGTTTGCCTCGGCCACATCTTCCAGTGCAGGAGATTCCTCAATAGTAGTTGTCCGCGAAAGAGGGGCAAGACTTTCCTCTTGCTCAGGCGGAACGTCGGCGAACGTAACTTTCTTCTTCTCCGACTCTTGGGGCGTAGACGGCTTCTCCACCGGAATAATGTCTTTGGCGGCGTCCTCGTCTGGCTTAGGGCTTGCTATCGGTGTTTCAACTGTCTTTTCGACAGCAAGATGAGGCTCCGATTCCAGAGAAATGCGCCTCGATGGCTCTACCCTTCGTCTCTTATCCAGCCTTGATATCCATTTCTTCCAAGATGTGTCTTGCCGCATATACGTAAGTACACATACGACAAGAGCGGCAACTAGCGGAACAGAGATAGAAGAGATTATCCAGCCAGGAGCCTGCTTTGACAGAAACGATTCTGGAGGCGGGTCCAGAGTCCGACGTACTGTCTCAAGTGGTTGAGGAATTCCTGCGGGAAGAGATGCGCCATTACTGGGTATGTGTGTGGTGGGAGGTGCATCAATCGCACTGACTTTCGGAGGAGCATCCGACTGATAATCGAGAACATGGACTCCTACGAGAGCCATGCGCTCCGGCAAGATATGAGGATCGTCCCAAGTCGCAAAGCTGTGTTGCGTGTAGCACGAAGCTTGAGGAGCACTGTCGGTGACAGCCGGGTAGTTCACTTCGGACAAGGCATACCAGCTTCCAGTGTCGGTAGTATTCAACCATACATTTTTGGCTTTATCTTGTTGCGAAAACTCGAGGCTTGGTGGTTGAGGAAGAAGGACCAGGGCTGGCTCGGGATCGTTATCATCGCCTTCGCGCGCAACATCAAAGACCCGCGCGACAGGGAATCCCATGTTTTGCTGATACACGTGGTTTTTCTGTCGATTCGTCCTCTTCTTGTCGTAGGCGATTACGTCGCCATTGAACCTACTAACAACGTAATAATTATCCATGGCTTGGTCGTATTGTGCCAGCAGATCCCGATCTCGATTGTTGGATGTCCATTCGGAGTATTTGATGGTGCAGATGTGCTCACCACTATTTCTGTTGTGAATGCTGACAGTGTACTCGGTCTGCCCCAAGTTGAAGAAGCCTTTGCACTCATTCTGCTGGTTGTCGTTGAAATACTCTGGAGTCTGGGTGTGGCAGCTATCGGGGTCCTCGATGCTCATGGACCCGCTCGGACTGAAGCTCTTGGTGACACGTCCAGTACGCGCATCAACTACAAGCATGACGCTCCTTTTCGCTGCTGTGTAAACAACGGGCGGGTCGTCGCTAGAGTAGGGGTTCAAATCATCGGTCAATTGCTTCACCGTCAAGCCGAGGCTCTGGAGAACAGGCTGTGGCCCTGGGCTCAAAATGTAAAGCGCGCCATCCTCTTTGGGTTCCACAATCCATATGAAGGGCTTGTTCCGCCAGCCTTCAATGGGGTCGGACCCGTTGTTGGTGTTGTAGATGGTCTCCAACATGGGCTTGCCCACGTCAAGCTCCCACAACTGCTTCCCATTGTATCGATTCTGTGCGTGTATGTGTCCGTCGACAGTCGCCAAGAGCACAAAGTCCTCAATTGTCCAATCGTGGATGGAGCGCGCTTGAGGCCCCGTGAGGCCCTCGGATGAGGCTGCGTTCCGGCCAAGATGGGCTCTGACAGCGGAGGCCGCTGGAGCAGATGAGACGATTGTGTCTAGGGCGCGCTGGTCTCGGGCTTGGATGGGTTTGTACGCACGCTGCTTCGCGGCGCTCTCCAGTCTCCCACGACTAGGCTCTCCATGTTTGGGGGGAAGTATGGTGTGTATGCCGCCCTCTTCGCTCGGGGACCGGCCGTGTACGTGGTCCTGCGGTTGCTGCTGCTGAGCTGCCGTGGAAATCCATGGGAAGACGAGGAGGAGGGCGAAGAATTTGGCGCTCAAGGCCGGGCTAGCTCCAGGCGGCCGGCGACGCGGCATTATCGGGTGAGGATGTCGGCCTTATGGTGCGATGGCAGCCTCGGGCAGGCCTGAGGCGGGGAGGAGATGGGGCATGAGCGAGAGGATGAGAGTGAGAGTGAAAGCGAGGTGTGCGGATCTGACAGGAATAGGTGTGGATTTCGCGCGCGGGCCAAGGCGAGAGGCGGGGAGTGCGAGTGCGCTGGGCTCCCTTGACGCTCCGCCCCGTGAGGCAGGGTTGCGAGAGGCTGCGCTAGCTGGTGCAAGGGAGCGATCGCTCCCGCTTATCCCGCAGGGCTGATCAGTCGATGCGAAGAATAACGGCGGGGAATGGACAGTGAGCGATTCGTGGAGCACACTGCACAGCACAGTGCGAGTGCGGACGTGGTTGTGACTTGAGATGGTGGCCGCTATGGACTGACCTGACCTCAGCCGCAACACAAAGACCCGGGAGAGCGTATTCACGGACGTCACCCCGATCGACCCGGGTTTCAAACACCAGGAAAAACATCTTCCAGTACTTAATTCCTGCCTCAGGTGAGACGCTGGTGGAGAGACGCGCCTCCAACCGGCAGCTCTCCTCCGGTAGAAGCCCGATGAAACCAACCGTCGTCTTGGACTCTTGGACACCGACGTGCCTGGCAACATCCTTGCACGACGACGCTTTTTGCCCACAAGGGCACACGCTTACGGTAACTAAGAACTTGCATCAAGTTGACTAGGACACACAATGCCCACAGACATTTTCACTGCATTCGATATCCTCGCGAATATTTCGTAGTGTACACCCTATCTAGTGCTCAGGTCGTAGCAGCGTCATGTCCAGTCATATCACGCTCTTACATGCGCTCCCGCCTTCGCGGGGCGCTGCGTATAATGTTGTCCACCCGTAGAAGTAACTGTGGGGAGTTAGTGCAATTCGAGCTGGCGGAGAATTGGGTGCACATACCTCCGCTGCTTCCGAGGCCGAGGAAACAACCGCGCGCTTTAGTTTGTAGCTCTCGATGACACCAAGCTCTCGCATGTCGACGATGCCCCCACCAGGAGTCAAGAGGTCCAGGCCCGAGCTAGTCAAGCCAGAGTAGACGGCTTTCCGCAGTCGGGTAACGAGGTCGCTAGAGTCCAGCCCAGCGTTGTCCGCCAGGATCGTAGGTAGCTGCTGTAGAGCCTTCGAGAAAGACTCAACGGCAATGGCCTTTTTGCCTGCCACATTTTGTGCAGCTTCTGCTACGGCCTTGGCCATGTTCATCTCGGCACAGCCACCACCCAATGTTGTCCTGGGTTCCTTGACTGTTTGCGAGAGTACAGCCAGAGCATCGTGGAGCGATCGCTCAGCCTCGTCGAGAAGCTGCTCAGTTGCGCCGCGAAGTACGATGGTGCACGCCCTACCTGCCGCGACACCTGAGAATCGGATCAGCGTGTCCTCGCCGATAATCACCTCCTCAATCAAGTCGCAGTGACCGATCTTGACATTCTCTGGGTGGTCGAAAGTAGACGTAATCTCTCCTCCGGTAACCAGTGCTAACCGTTCAACGCCGTCGAAATCGGCGTGCTCAATAGAGCAGATGCCGACATCCGCAAAGAGCTGTTCCGGCCAGTTGTAGATCAATTGTCGGTTGACGAAGCAGTTGATGCCGTGTGCTTTGATGCGCTCGACCTTGGCCTTCATCTTCTCGCGTTCTGCCTTCTCCAAGTCCGCCAGGGCGCCTGTGGAATCTACCTTGACCCTTGCACCGAAGATCTTAATCTTGTCAGTGTCCATTGCCGTATTGGCTACGAGGATCTTAGCGTTCTCTATCCGCTTGGGTTGGTTAACGCCGAACTTCTTGTCCAGAATGAAGCCCTCATCGAGATATGAGTCCTTGAGCTTTCCTCCAGCCTTCTTGATGATCTGAATATGTGTGAGATCCGTAGAGCCCTTCATCCTCAGCACGGCGTCCACGGCGAGCTTCGCGAACTGTATCCGGTCCTGGCTGAGTACCTTGGAGCTCAACGTCGTCCGCGCAATGGCCTCCAGATCACGTCGGAACGCCTCCTCGTTGTTACTGTTGTCGGTTGCAAGCTTCTCCAAAACGTGTAGCGCAGCAGCGCTTGCTATCCTGTAGCCCTCGATGATGGTCTGCGGGTGTATCTTCTGATCCACGAGCTTCTCTGCCTCACGTAGCAGCTCCGCTGCCAGAACAGTGACAGAGGTAGTACCGTCGCCGACTTCGTCGTCCTGGACTTTTGAGATGTTGACTAGCACTTTGGCAGCGGCGTTGTCAAGTGCAATCGCTTTCAGTATGGTAGCTCCGTCATTTGTGACCATGATCTCGCCTGTCGAACTATGGACTGTATAAGCGAAGCTCAAGAAAGACTTGCAGAGCACGTACCCAGACTGTAATATCTTGTCCATGCCCTTTGGGCCCAATGTGCTCTTCACAAGGTCGCCGACAGCGATAGCGCCCACAAAGGCAGAGAGACGTGCATTCTCGCCCTTCTCTTCCGTCACGTCCTCCGCAAAGATCTGGGTGGGGTTCTGGTACGACTAGACAAGCGTCAGCAAAAGAAAAGGGCGCCAGGCACGCCGAAGGAAGCATACCATTACGGCGCCGGGTGGTAAGCAGCGGGCAAAGGGTATCTGCAGAAACGGGGGGTACTCGCGGTGGTGCCTGGCGACGCCGACTTTTTTGAAGAGGTGCCCGCCGCCGCGCATTGGAGCTTGTTCGCACGGACCGCCCAATCGACACCGCCAAGCCAGCAAGAGCGACCGCCCCGAGCTCACTTTTTGCTGCCTTGGGCTTTCCACCGACATTGACAGTCCTCGGTCGCAGCTTCTGTCGCAGCCTCTGCACTTGAAGCTTTACAGCAATCTCCCCGGCGCTCTGAACGCATCGCGACCCGCGTCCAAGGCCAGCCATGGCCAAGCGACAGGCCCTCGAACCTCTCGAAGATGTCGTCGATGCGCCTTCCCCAGCTTCGAAACGAGCGCGCGTCGAGGATGAGGAAATGGAGTCCCCCGAGTCTACAAACGGCACCCCCAATGGACACCTCATGTCGCCGCGAAAACAAGATCGGGAGAAGATAGACATCCTGGGGGCAGATGCGGAGGAGCACGCGGCGCTTGTAGAAGCCGGGGCGCTGGAAGACGACGACGACAACTACGACGACGACGACGAGCCGGCAGTGAGCGCACCGCGGCGGCAAAAGGCGCCCGAAGCAGGGTACACCGATCTCTACCTCGACACTATAGACCGCAAAGTGCTCGACTTCGACTTCGAGAAGCTCTGCTCCGTCACGCTATCCAACATCAACGTATACGCCTGTCTAGTCTGCGGGAAATACTTCCAGGGACGAGGCCCGAAATCGCAAGCCTACTTCCACGCGCTCGACGAGAACCACCACGTCTATGTAAATATGGAGACGAAGAAGGTCTACGTTCTACCGGAGGGCTATGAAGTCATGTCGAAATCCCTCGACGATATCAAGTTCGTCGTGGACCCGCGCCTAAGCAAGGCAGAGGTGGCGCGATTAGACAAGGAGCCAAAAGTGTCGTGGGATCTCTCAAACAGGGAGTACATCCCAGGCTTCATAGGCATGAACAACATCAAGGCGAACGACTACTTCAATGTCGTGATACAAGCACTAGCACACGTTGTCCCACTGCGAAATTACTTCATGCTGGAAGATTTATCGAACCGGCCACAGCTCGCTCAGCGCTTCAGTACCCTTGTGCGAAAGATATGGAACCCGCGCGCTTTCAAACCCCATGTGTCACCACACGAGCTCCTGCAAGACATTGCTCTTCGATCATCGAAACGATTCACGCTCACCGATCAGTCCGATCCGGTGGACTTTTTGTCTTGGTTCCTCAACAACCTCCATCTGGCCGTCGGAGGATCGAAGACGAAACCGGGATCTAGCATCGTCCAGAAAGTGTTCCAGGGTACACTCAAGATCGAGTCGCAAGAGATCACAGCCCGAGCAGATGCCGGCGACCGTCTACGCTTCGAGGACGCAGCTGTCAAGACCGACATCACAAAATTCCTCGTTCTTACACTGGACCTACCATCGGCGCCCTTGTTCCAAGACGCGCTAGAGAAGAACATCATCCCTCAGGTGCCCCTTACTACCATTCTAAACAAGTACAACGGTGTGCAACCTCAAGAAAAGGTGAGAGACCGCGTGCGATATCGGCTCGTCCACCCGCTGCCCCCTTGCCTCCTGTTCCACATCAAGCGTTTCAGCAAGAACAAATTCGTATCGGAGCGTAATCCCACTATTGTCACTTTTCCCGTTCAGTCGCTCGACATGGCTCCTTACGTGGAGCCCAATCCGAAGGAGTACCCGCCTGGCGAGCCCATTTGGTACGACCTGGTGGCAAACATCACCCATGAAGCTGTCAAGAAGAAGGATGACAGTGTGGAGGGTGAGCAGGATATGAAGGTCTGGAGGGTACAACTAAAGGATCGGAGTCGGAATGAGTGGTACGGTGTGCAAGATCTGTTCGTAGAGCAGGAACGAGGGGAAACGCTCTTTACAAAGGAGAGCTATCTGCAAGTCTGGGAGAGGAGAAGGGGGCAGCCTGGTGCAATTTCGAATTCAAACAACAAAGGTAAAGGCAAAGCCAAGTAGGTGATGGCTTGTGTGGCAACCTTTGGCTGTTTGCTTAGAACGCAGCCCCATGTCTTTGTAGGCAAAAGAGGCGAGCTTAGCATCGAAATTGAATACCCAAAACCACTCTTCACACTCGTTTTGTGCCCAAGAATATTTCCTGTTCGCGTGTAGGCAAAATGCCTAGAGTTTTGATGTTTGCGATCAAAAGGTGTCTGCACTACTTCGATCACTCATCCGATTCAGGGTCTAGTCAATTGCCTCGGTTCGGCTACGACCCGTCGTTAACCATCAGCAGCCATCTGCCAACCCAACCTCAACCACTCTTCCACCTTTCACATTGCGTGCTTCCAGTTTTGAGTCAAGATGTCTAAACCAAAGATTACTCTGTTCGTCGACATCGTGAGCCCATTTGCATACATCGCATTCTATGCTCTGCGTGTAAGTTGGCTGTGCACTCGACCACATTAGGAAACTACTTGTTTTGCATGTTTCTATCCGCTGGTTCGGGAAACGATTTTGAAAACGGTGCTCCTGCTAATTGGTAGTAGAATGCTGCAGTGTTCAAGGAGTGCGAGATTACCTATGTTCCGATATTTTTGGGAGGCTTGATGAAGGCGTGTGGGAATACGCCGGTGAGTTTTCGAAGATGTACTTTGTTATATGGTAGAGACGCTGATGATATGTTTCTGTTCAGCCGCTTATGATCAAGAGTGAGTATTCGCTGCGCTGTTAGATCTCTTCACGTTTACTCCTATCGTTGTCTTCCAACGTTGCTACTCTAGGACTGTGCCGTATACTTGACTATGTCACAGAACGCATAGTCCTGTATACGGCTCTTCTATCATTCTTGCTGAGACCAGCTCTTATTCCCCTAACCACTAACCCCCCGACAGACAAGAACAAATGGATCAACAACGAGCGCATCCGCTGGGCAAAATACTTCAACGTCCCCATCTCAGACAAAACTCCTCCAGGCTTCCCCACAAACACCATCTCCATCCAACGCGTCTTAACCGCCCTATCCCTCTCGCACGCGGAGTCGCTACCCAACGCACTCTCGCACTTCTGGCAGAACTACTGGGTGCACTACAACGACCCCACCAAGCCTGAAACTATGCTGGCAATCCTGAAGACTGTGGTGGGCAGTGAGGAAGAGGCGAAGAAGGTTATGGAGGCGGGTAAGAGTGAGGAGGTTAAGCAGAAGTTGACCGAGAATACGGACTGGGCGTTTAAGGAGGAAGCGTTTGGGCTGCCGTGGTTTGTTGGTAAGTTTTTCTACGTCAGGGGAGTAGGGAGTGGTGCATGGTTTGTGACTGACTTGTGATATAGCGACGAACACGAAGGGGGAGACGGAGAGGTATTGGGGCGTCGATCACTTAGGTCAATTGTGTGATCACTTGGGCCTTGAGCGA
Organism: Laburnicola sp. R22_1; assembly: GCA_014281115.1. Taxonomy (NCBI): domain Eukaryota; kingdom Fungi; phylum Ascomycota; class Dothideomycetes; order Pleosporales; family Didymosphaeriaceae; genus Laburnicola; species Laburnicola sp. R22_1. Next base: position 1,083,465 of record JACONQ010000011.1, read on the forward strand.
CCGGGAGATAAAGGATGGAAGGCTCTTCTATGACCTCCTTAATCCGTCTTTCTCCCACACACACTCTCTCAACGTCCGTACACAATCAAGCAAGAAGTCAAGGCACGGGTATGTAACCGGATAGGAAATTGAAACATTACACTTCCGCCACACTTCTGAAACAGCAGATAAACCATCGTCCTTCACAAAACCCCTTTCATCGACGCAACCACCTCCGCATCACGGCCTCACAGTCCCCTCCCCAGCCCCGTCTTCACCCCCCAGTCCCAAACTCTCCATATCCCCCCGGCCTCGACGGTCTCACGGGAGACTGCGGATACGGCGGCCCACCCACCTTATTCGGCGCACTACCATAATTCGACATCGGCCCATTCCTCGTCGAGCCCCCAAGAGGATGCGAAGTAAAAGCATCAGACGTCCCACCCGTTCCGTGGTGCGATGCTGGCGGGTGAGGAATAGGGGGTACATCGGGCGGCGTCATTGCATCCGCGCCATGCCCCGTGTGACTATGCACAGGACGCGACTGTAAATGATGCTCTTCAGCCGGCACACCACCCTCGGCCCCACCCGCAGTACCAAGCGCACCCTCCTCCGTTTTCCGCTCTGCAATTCCAAACCCACGTTTACCCGTCAGATGATAATGGTAGTAGTAGGCAAACGCCAGCCCCGTGCCCAAAAACAGTAGACTACGCACATGTTAGCCCATCATCTCCTACTTTACTAGTTCAGAAATTGAAAAAACATACAATTCAACAGCCGCAAACACCGTAGCCGCGACCCCGCTCCTCCACGCCCGTCTACACTTCCTACAACCGTCGAACTGAAAAATATCTGCATTCCGTCCGTATCCGGAGAAAATATCATGGTATGAAGCTAGCGCTGCAAACGTCGCGAGCCAGAAGAGCGCGGCGAAGATATCGAGGAGGAGAGCTGCGCGGGGGTCGTAGAAGCGGCGTTGGGAGAGGTGCAGGGGGGTGGTTAGGAGGAGAATGGGGAGGATTGTAAGGATGGCGATGAGGAGGGTGGAGATGAGTGGGGGTTGGAGCTAGATTTTGTTAGTGTTTTGGATAAGGAATTGGGGATGAAGGGTTGGGTAAGGGAGACGTACAGGGCCGCCGCCACGGATGGATAGGGCGTATGCGGTTGTGGCGATTATGAGGAGGGCGAAGAAGAGTTGGAGAGAGCGGAAGATGAGGAATGAGGGGTGGACGGGGACGGATCCGCCTTTGGGGGTGTAGGCCATGTTGGAAAAGTGCAGCGTGGTGAACGAATGGATAGGTTCTATGACAAGCACGAGTTTTCGACTATTAGTGTTTGTGTTGATGGAGCCATTTGGATGCAGAGATATGGTGAGAAGAGACAAAGCCGATTGTTCGCGGCTGACGTTTGCGGGATGAGGATGGTTGGGATTGGGTGGTGTTGAGGAATGTGCATTTCCCATTTCGGATGGACGAAAGGGTGGTCCTTTGTGCAAGCGCATGCGAACAATAATCCAAGGCAGCTTGATCGAGATCTCTATTCAAAAGCTCGTTTCGAAGCCAGATGCGTCAGTATACATCACAGTCGCACTGAGCTTCAGAAGTTAGAGTACATGGAACTCAACTCGCTTCCTGCTGAATGTCTTAGATATGTGTTAGAGTCGCAGTTCTGCCCGTACTATGTCAAAAGATTCTAGACAACCTGTACTTGCATCCCTACATGCTGGGGTAATTTATGCCACGTCAAAGTTGCATATGGGCTGCATGCGTGCTGTTCCTCGACTGTCTGTAACAATCATGGCTGTACTGGCGCTGGAGCATGATACATTGTGTCTATCATTCAGCTATCAGTGCTGCACACGGTGCTGCTACTCACGCAGTCCAAACCTCGATCCACCTCACACCGCGGACTCTTTATACGGTCTGCGTACCATAGCCCCTGATTTGCTCTGCGAACGCCCAGCTCTGGTTCTCCAGCTGCTCGGCCTCGTTGAGCTCCACGCCTTCACTCGTAATGGTCGCGATAGAGTACTTGTCCATACTCCTGGCATCCCTGTAGAACAGCACCTTCATGCACTCCTTGACTAGCTTCACCGCGTCCTCCTTGCTCACATTCTGTACCGCGTCCTCGTCCGGAATAGTCCTCCTCATTATGGGCTGTGCAAGGTGCGCTCCAAATCCAGTTGCGAGGGTCGGCGACGAGAAGGTGGTTCCTAGCAGATCGGCGGAAGCAAGGAAAGGCTTCGACTCTCCGTCGAGGCCAGCGATCAGGAGATGATTCCAGAGCGGGTTGAAGTCGGAGCGGCGCTTGTACATGACCTTGGCAAGGTATGTGTGTAGGTTCTTCGCGTTGAGCGGATCGTCGGTGCTTGAGTAGTTCTCCCGGATGTCGAGGGAGTTGAGCAGACGATCAATGTACTGCATGTCTGAGACGTCGCCGCCAAAGCCGACCACCACCGTCTCGTTGAATTTCCGCAGACGCTTGACGTCCGTGAAGCGGGCCAACGAACCGTACGAAGCTAGGAGGTGCTGTCAGCAAAGTAACCCTCATGGCTGCTGCTGCATTCGCCATCCGTACCCAAGTTGTCTGCGGCAATCACGACGCCATCCTTGAACTTGGCGGCTACGACCGAGGTGCCCGTCACGATGGGGCTTTGCGTGTGCTGGTTCGGGCCAGCAGTCTGGAAGTGTGAATTATCGTAGGCGCCGTACACGTCGTCTCTAGGCTGGGATACAGTCAGTAATGGTGCCGCATCTGACAGACAGCTCAACTCACACGGCCCCAAGCTTGCGGAAGGTGGTTCATGGTGGCGGACTGGGTGGATGTGGCCGGGCGGAAGAGGTGGAGAGAGTCGTGACGGTCGTCCGAGATTCAGAGGCGAATGTAGCTGAAGGCAACGCTGTGGAGGTGAGGGCGTCAGGCTGCTCGAACGCGCAGTTGCGACCCCGGCGCCAAGAAACACTGGCCCAAGCTCCATCGTCACTTCCGCTCCCGCACTTTCCAAACTTCACAATTGTCCTCTGCAACCATGCTCGGGATAGATTACGAGAGTAGCGACGATGAGGACACCGCGCCCGTCGCGACAACTGAGGTTAGTCTCGCAGAAATGTGATGAAAGGGCGGGATAGCTACTGATATCGAGTTGCCAAAACTTCCCGTCACAACAGCAATTGCGCCAGCTTCGAAGCCTGCTCCAGCACCCGTTGAAGAGACTGCAGCGTCATTGCCTTTGCCAGAGGGACCGGCCCAGGGCCGTAAGTTGCTCTGCTATATCGCAAGCTTGACTTGATATATACTCATATCATGTCCAGCTACTGCAACTCCACCGCCCGCTGAAGATGAATCGACCAACAATGCTCCACCGGGGTCTCCGTACACTTCGAATCGTCTGACGATACAAAACCTCACTCTACCTACTGTGCCAAATCTGAACATACCGCCGTCACCACCGGGCTCGCCACCATCAAAGTCGACCAAGAAATTCGCACAGTTCCTGGAGCTCAAGAAAAAGGGTCAGCATTTCAACCAAAGACTAGAGAGCTCGTCAGTTGTGCGCGACCCTAACCATTCAAAGAAGTTGATGGACTTCGCAGGCGTGAGTAACCTCAGGAAGAGCCATTCCCACATACGCTAACAGTATACTTGTGCAAAGATATCTGAGGAGGATCAATATACGTCCACTTTGCCCGAAGGTCTCGGTGTACCGGTTGTCTGGCCAGGGTGGGCCTATGGCGACGCGCTCAATGCGTCTCAGAAGAAGATCGCCAAAGCGAAAGAAACCGAACGGTCTAAGGTGCCACGAGAATCCCTAGACTTTGTGCCGGCAAGGTCTGGTGCTTCAAGTGGCACAGGCACACCCTCAGCAAAAGGCTCACGACAAAGTGCTACCGAGAGAGTTATGGCGGGATTAGACAATCGATCTAAAGACAGGCGGTGATAAACGCGTATGGCAGGATGATCAAAAATCTCGTAAAGCGAACTAGGAAACATGTCCTGGGGATGACTGAATAAATAGATCGCTTGAATCTATCATAAAACAAAGTTTCCCGTGTCCGCTTTCCCTTTAACTTGTATGATCGCTGCGTAGTGCTCGAGTGAATGATTGCATCACGTGCAGTCAGCTCCAGCTTGCGCACGGGCCAACCCATACGTTGACGCGGAGCTGCCTACCAAACTCCATCAGCCATAAACACTAACCGCCACTCCACCTTGCGACCCGATCGAACTCTTACTTCCCCGGCCTTCCCCGGCTTCACTCAAATATCCCGTTGCGAGTTCCCATACGGTCATCATGGCTGCAGTTTTCTCCGGCGCTCCCCCGCAAGGCGGTCCAGGCTATTCGTTCACGCAGGCCCCCACAGCTGTTCCTTCGGGCGAGCGACAGCACGGCTTCTACCCGTAAGCAGCTCCTATGATGTTTTGATTTCTGCCCATGCTCACATTCGCAGGTACACCGACAATGGCGGCTCGACACTCGGTATCTCCGGCGCCGACTTCACCATCCTCGCAGGCGACACTCGCTCAACCTCCGGCTACAACATCAACACACGATACGCACCCAAGCTCTTCAAGATCGGTGGTGAAGGAACAGACAACAAGGGTGCGCGGATAGTACTCTCTGTCGTCGGCTTCGCAGCAGACGGCGATGCGCTGAAAGAACGCCTCGACACCATCGTCAAGATGTACAAGTACCAGCACGGCAAGCCCATGTCGGTCTCCGCCTGCGCACAGCGACTCAGCCACATCCTCTACAACAAGCGGTTCTTCCCGTACTACGTTCACGCTATTCTAGGTGGGCTCGACGAAGATGGCAAGGGAGCGTTGTACTCGTACGACCCGGTGGGCAGCTACGAGAGGGAGCAGTGTAGGGCTGCTGGTGCGGCGGCTTCGCTCATCATGCCGTTCTTGGACAACCAGGTCAACTTCAAGAACATGTACATTCCGGGAAGTGGAACCGGACACGAGCTCCAAGAGAAGGAGAGAGCGCCGCTACCGCGGAATCATGTCGAGGACTTGGTGAGGGATGCGTTCACGAGCGCGGTGGAGAGGCACATTGAGGTTGGTGATGGTCTGCAGATGATGATCATTACGCGGGAGGGTATACTAGAGACGTTCACGCCGCTGAAGAGGGACTAGAGGGGTCTGCTGCTGGGGATGGCGATGACTATGACTAACAATATATGGGCCTACGGCTTAACCGGTTTGTATGAGTAGCATATCCCGGCGTAGAACCGAGTAATGACACAGCTTTGCCCGCATATTCGCTGTTCAGATGCTTCCGTCGTCCGTTGTACATCATCCGTTGCCTCAAACACCCACCAACTGTCTACGCGTATGCTCGGCACCGTCAGCTCTTACATTCGAATCACATTACTTCATGTCCGCCCATCTCCGATTAATCACTGAATTCCCTTATTCTCAGCCTATGTCTCGCATGCGGTATCCGTCTTCCTCTCTTAAACGAACTCCGTCGTGGGTGCCCTTTGTATCAAAGTAGCGCTTGAATCTGGCATTCTGCCAACTGTCATCGACAGAATAGCGACGACGCTGGTAGTATATCAAGAAACGACGTTTGGGCTGGACATGTTTACAGTGGACATGGGATCTAGATGTCTACAGTCGGGACTAGGTCGTTGTGCAGTAGATGACGTCGGAGTAACTTGAACGCCATAATGTCAAAAAGGTGGTGTTGGGGTTGGCTGCTCAAAACCCATTCTTTTTTTGAGGGCTTGGACTGCTGCTTGGGTCTATCTGATGATTGAGACGTTGCGCAGCAACAAAGTAGCAAATTTATTGTAGCCATGAAGATATCGTTGACGTGGAAACAGCGTAGAGTCTGTGCTGGTAACGCAGGGTTAAAGAGTACGGAAGAGCGATGATGGAAGAGAGTGGTCGGAGTTTGCTGTTTCTGAAGAGCGACGCATGCAGACTGTGCAGAATGTGATAGATAGCAACGGGAAGATAGTCCCACTGGCGTAAGCATATATCTATACGCTTAATGAGCGCTCGATATTCATCTTGATAAAGCCAGGAATATGAAATATGTACCATCTCACTTCCTAGCTGGGGCTTCTATCTACATGGTCTGTTGAGCGGGAGGAACATGAGGGGAGGATGTTTGGTATTGGGATACAACGTCACATTACGAAAACTAGTGCAGTATAATACTTAAGATGAGAATAGAAGGAGCGGTGGGATACAGGTATGGCGCTTTGGACTTGGACTTGGGCTTGCGACGCAACGTAGAGTCGAAGCAGAAATTGCACGAGCATGAAGGGATCTGAAGAAGCTGAAGAAGTTGCGGCACATTAAACTGCGATATATCCAGATCCGCGAGTAACACATACTCGGTGGACATGCTCGCCTTGCGCACTCAATGATCCACACAGCTGGCGGCTGACACGGAAAACATGATGCCCATCAAGGAAGGGCAGAATTTAATCTAAAACCATACACAGATACAGAGCATGCAGGGAAAATTTGTGTATATGAGAGTATAAGACTGGGCTGATTCCTTACAATACATACGAGGATACCGCAGATGATAGTCCATTTGCGAAGCCACAAGCGCATACAGCCTAGCGACGCAAGTACCAGAATCTACCCAAGACCGCGTCCTATCCAATATGCATTAACCATCCTTCATATCCACGGATGGTAGTGTTGAAGAATCCGAATAAACGATCCATGTCATGATTGATGCTTGATCCAACGCCGAAATCCTCGAACATACGGAAAATGTTTGTCTAACATATGCTCATGACGGCACCGAACATGTCCGTACGAAGGGATACCCAGCATTTATGTGAGCGCCTAGTCGTCAAAGTGAGAAGGAAGAGCACTCAGGCTTCGGGGATCAGCGCTTTTATGCTGAGCTCCCTTGGACGCCTTCGCGGCAGCAGCCCGCTCCTTAGCATCCCAGTATTTGAGTTTGGTGCGCTTGAGGAGGAGCTCCGCCTCGGCGTACTCCAGCTCAGCTTGGAGTTTCTTCACTTCGATCGGCTCGTCGTCGGATTGATCGTCACTACGGGTGTTCCTTGGTCAGCTTTGCGATTGCAATCAATGCACTGGTAGGATACTAACATTATGCCCGTGGGCTCGTAGGATTCTGCTAGGCGCCTGAAGAGTTCCTGGGGCGTGGAGACATCATCTCGGGCGGAGCTCTCGCGGCGGACGGAGTCCTCACGGCGAATAGCGGCGCGGCGATCGGGGATAGGAGTGCGGCTGTCTACAGATGATCGGCCCACGCTGCGGGTCTTGTCCTTTCCACGGCGGTCCCAGCCAACGCTGTCATCGCGACGAAGTCGAACAGCTATCATTGTCGTGGTGGTTAGCCTGGGTCTGCTACTTGGATGTGTTGGCTGGGTACCACTTACTTTTGCGCTTGCGGGGCTTATCATATCCCTGGATGCGGGCCTCATACGCCTCATTGCGACCGCGCTTCCTGCCCTTGGGTAGTTCCTGCTCCACTAGCTCCTCAAAGTAAGAGTCCAAAGACGAAGATGCGTCCGTATCATACGCATCGTTGTCGCGGTCATCCTCGCTCGGCACCTGGGGATTCTGCAACTTGATCTTGATCTCCTTGATGTCTTCAAGCCTAGCCCAGGGATGCTTCTCGGCATGCTTCTCAACCTTCATACGCAGAGCCTCGTGGAATGCATGGAGGTCGTTCCCGTTGAGGCGTGCAATCGCTTGAAGCTCTTTGAGGAACTGGACGCCCCAGTTGCGGGGCTCATTCTCCGGCTTGTCCTTGATATGGTCGCGTCGCTCGGTATCCCACTGCCGCATACGAATATCCTCGGGGATGATGTCCACGAAGTTGGCGGGGTCGAGCTTGAAAGAGGAGGCAATGGCTGGGAGCATGGCGTTGACCATGTCCTGGGTTTCTGGCTTGAGCGTCTCGAACCGACCCATATTGAAGACGGCCGATAAGGTTCTTCCGTTAGGAAGATCTGTTTGTCAGTTTTGCCCTAATAAATGAGAAGATGTGTGTTGGTTGAAAGCAAGAGCCTGGCTGCTTGTGACCCCTCCTCGAAAATCAGACTCAACCTCACTTGGCACGGCAGCCAACTCGTGCCCCAAACGATTTCGCTTCCTCCTGTGAATAATAGAGATGATACTTACACTTGATTTCGTATAGAAGAGCCGCCAGTCGCGAAGGCGCAGCGTGGTTGAAGGATGGGCCTTTGGGTGTGAGAAGGAAGTGTAGCAGGCAGGGCTGCTGTTCTTAGCCACCTGTCTAATTTGGCCAAGCGCACGCTAAACGGCTTTTTCAAAGTGAGAGTGTAGGGAAAGGTTGCTGGGTTGCTTTTTAGAACGATGTGAAACAAGTGTTGGAAGTGTTTGTCGCGCAGTGAGAGAAACCCGGGTCGGGCCAAATAATTAGCCCAGGGAGCGCAGACTTGCTTAATGACGGAGGAAGATGAGCAACCGTTCGATCATAGCCTTTGAAAGCGTTATCGGGAGAGTTTCTGTGCTAGGAAGGAAAGTTGTAGAGGGGAGCAAGCAAGCTTGGATGAGAAGAGTCTGACCTGACCCAACGCCCAAGGAGGATAACATCGTCGAACTTTTTATTGAAAACAAGAAAACATCCTCATTTTCTCTATTGTGTGCTCTTTCCGTATAAATCTAGTTACTGTGTAGCCGTCCCCAGTCTTGTGCTAGTAGCATGTCCACGGGCAGAGTATAGTTCGTAGCAAACAAGGGCTTTTTTTCACGACGCGTGGCATCCTAATAGAATATTCGAGATACAAGCAACAAGAACTGTAGATAACAAAAATCCGTGAATTAAATTTTGAACCGACAATGAAGATGGAGCGTAGGAAAGATATCGGCCCCTCCACCGACGAAAACATGTTGGTTGTAACGCTTGTCCAAGCCAACCTACCTTCGGAACGTCATCAACCGAGGACACAGACCACCCTTCGCTTGAACCTCTGACTTCACGACCAACCTCGTCCGAGATCCTAAGGTCCCGATTCAACCACCTCGTACACATTCTACCATGGCTTTGAAGAGGGAGTGTTCCCCTTCGCCTTCCCCGTCACTGAATATCTTTCGCTCCGAAGAAATCAAACATGAGACATCGGCTTTTATTGGTGCCTTCTCACCAACTCTCTCGGCCAAAGCACTCCAAAGCCTTCCGGAGTTTCGGACGGCAACACACCGCATGGCAGCATGGCGGACGCGCTCGAAGCAGAAATCTTTGATGCCGTCGACGAAAATACTGTACGACTTAGGTCATGATGACGATGGCGAGAAATGGGCGGGAAGCAGACTCCAGCACGTGCTCAGTGATACAGGTACCGAGGGCGTCGTAGTAGTCGCTCGATGGTATGGCGGCCAGAACATCGGACCAATCCGGTTCACACATATTGAGAACTGTGCAAAGCAAGCCATCTGGAAATGGAAAGTGATCGAAGACGAAGCAAAGAAAGAGCACGCCGTTAAGAAGCAAAAGCTTGAAGAAGAAACTATGCGTAAAGAGCTGGAAAACAATCTGCGAGAAAGAGATTTGAATATCTTTGTTCTGAGGAAGTTGCTTGCGGATAAGACTGCGAAGCTGAATGATTCTGGGCCGGCGCCTCCGACGCCACAGAAGCCTCCTCCGGACTATAGTAAGATGTCTTCGGAGGCGCTGCAGAGAGTGGACAAGGCACGCGATGCGACGATTGCTTTCATTTTGAAGCAGATCGACAAGGTTGATGAGCAGTTGAAGCTTGCCGAAGCTTTAGAGGATTCGACACAAGATTCGTGGAAGGACGCGGAAGAAGCCACTGTAGAGAAATCACCAAAATCACCTGAAAAGAAGGACTAGAGAGTTGGTGTCAAAGTTGCATTCTACATCCCACATATACTTCGCGGACGCATTAGCGAAAAACTTCATGGTCCATACGACTAGCCCTTCGATAAAAGACCGATGCCGATGACCGGAAATCTTCAATAGCTCACCAACAAGGCTCAAGGTCTGTCCATGTTTGCCTCTTTGAAGTAGACAAGAGGGACTGGGAGGGCGCTTCAACCTAGGCTCTTTCGCTGTCTACCCAGCAAGTGTGTTTACAGCGTCAGCCGCACTCTTGACCGCATCACCAACATCAACTTCCTGCCCTGGCATTTCCCCAAACATCATTCCCGCCATACTGCTCGTATCATCGATCAATTCATGCAACCTGTCACACATCAGCCCAGTCATACCTTCCACCAGGACATATACTTACATCACACACCTTCCAATCGCATCCGTCGTCAACTCCTTCCTCTGGCTCTCCGTCATACTCGCCGGAGGCACATTTGGAATCGTATTCCTAGTAGCTGGCGTATCCGGCGGTGGATAGTTGTTCAGGAGCGATTCGAACATCGCGTTGGTGCGCGCTGCGAAGTCGTGCATGAAGTAGATCTTCCCTTTGCGCTGGGCTTGTTGGGCGGGAAACTGAGCATGCGATTCGAAGGCGCGCATCAGAGCTATATTGGCTTGCTGGAGCTCAGGGATGCGTTGAGATGCAGTGGCTGACGGCATTATAACAATGCGGATGGCGAGGGGGCGTGATATGAATTATACCTAGGTAGACGATAGTGGTGATTTCAAAATGAGTGGTGTTGTGGGAGGGGAGGGGTAGAGTTGTTAAATACACCACGTTGGCCCGTGCGACAATGCCATGCCGTTCCATCTAGAGACGGGTTTCTGCGTGGCCTAGTGTTCCATGCCGTGCGCGCTAGATGATGATATCACTTGGTGAATTGCAGTATGTGTGGATTCTAGATAAGGAGTTATAGATGGACCTTTACAAAGAGAAGAGGGCCTTCCTTGCATGAAGCTAAGATCGCTGATGCCTGATATGCATGTGTATTGATTGTACAACAGATTTTACATGTAGATGTGACAAACTCGCGTCTCCTGCGCAATGCTCAGTGGCTGCTGAGACCTCTGTATCTTCCCGGTCCCCCTGTATGCAACTGAGTAGCAACGAAGACGTTCTCAACCGCATGCCATCTTCTTCTCCATCCTAATGTACTACCAGGGCCGCAGCCATACACCTTGTACGTACCCCTCCCTCCAGCAACCCGATGCGGTACTTCACCCCTCCTCTTAATGGCTCAAATTCCACCGCCCCTTCTTCAGCCGCCTCATCAGAAGCTTCCTCCCCTTCTTCGTCTTTATCCTACTCAAGAACCCATGTCTCCTCTTCCGCACCAGATGGCTAGGGTTGTACGTGTCGCGAGGACCGCATCGGATCTGCATTGAGCCCATGGCAGGATGTGACGAGATCTTTGAAGCGAGATCAAGCGTCTCGGATGATGGGATGGCTGGCGAGGTGACTGAGCCGGGAGTAGGGAGAGTGTACGTCGAGGAAGGGGTAGGGATCATTGGTCGACGGGGTGCAAGGAGGGATATAGAGCGCGCCGAGGAGAAAATTGGCAGTCTATGGTATTGTTAGACGGCGAAATCATCTATGAGTGGTGGGTAGGACTACCGTGGAGCTGATGCTGCGGCTGATCCGAGGTGGTTCGCAGGTGTTGCAGACGGCCGCGCGACCGTCCTCAGGCAGCGAAGTGCATTCATGATGTCTCTTTGTCACCCAGCGCGCCTGCGATCTCACGGACAAGGCGACTGTATTGGGGCGTGACTCGGCTGAAGAGTGCTCTGCGATGCTGGACCGGAGGTGCAACGAGCTCGCCGACAGAAAATCCACGATTGGCCCGTGCACAAAAAGTGCAATCGCGAAAACCAGTCGCAGCTTCTCTCCACCATATTCTGCCCATAACAACAACACGATTAGATTGCGACTACCGGCCTGATTGCTACTTGTATAACACGACCGAATTATTGGACAGCTAGCCAATTCCTTCGCCACACCGCATTTGCGACAACTCCCCGCATCTCCAAGTCTTCCGGCGTATACCTCCAAGCTTTCAAATGCACGCCGAAACGCTCCCGCCATGTCGGCACGTATCCTCACGGCCCATATCCGTCGCCAATGCCTCCGAAATGCTCAACAAGTACCTCGCAAACTCGGTGACTCACCCACACCTGCATCCCGATGCGCTCATCACACCCAGCGGCGTCACCTTCAGCTCGCACGGTGGACCAACCGGTGGTGTAGTCATGCACAACTTGCGCAGAGTTGCGGCCGGCCTCCAAGGCGAATACCTGGAGCCGGAGCCGACGCCTGAGCCCGAGGAGCAAGAAGGTCAGAATGCGAGTCCGCAGAAGCAAAGGAAAGGGAAGGGGAAGAGGTATGATGCCGATACCACGACAGACGCAGACGAGGATTGGCAGAATAAGTCTGACTTTGAGAGGGAGGAGGGGATGATTGAGGTTGGCGAGGTGGGAGATAGATCGAATTTCGTGCAGGAAGGCGGGGATGTGCCAGAGTTGGAGACCACTGGCGGGGCGGAGGTTGAAGAGAGCGGAAAAAAGAGGAAGAAGGGTGCCGAGGGGAAGGTTGATAAAGAGGCGAGGAAGAAGGCAAAAAAGGCGAAGAACAAGGAATACAAGGCCCAGAAAGAGAAAGCAAGACCAGAGAAGACAGCATGAAGCTGTATATGCTGAGCATATCTTCTGTCTTCCCGTCTTCCGCTACAGTGTGCAGATATTCGCCTGTACGATGCCAGTCGAGGTTGCATCTGCACGCCAGGTCCCGTCTTCACCATGCAACCGCGGACCTACTATCGATCTCATCACCCTACGCAGCTACTCAGCAGAGGTCGGCAGATTTCATTCAAAAAGTCCGCCAAGCGACAAAGACGATTCTGAAACGGCACATTGCTCGCAGCCGATGGATGGGTCGCGCATATAATTCGAGATTACGAGCATTACTGCCTCACAACTCCGCCTACCTGTTTGAAGATTCGCCTACCTATTCGAAAAACAGAAACCTTGCCTCGCCGACGCGTCACACAACAAAATCGGCGAGGCGCAAGCGAAAGGCGCCACACGTCGTCTAGTCCGTGAACGCGCAACAGCTCGCGCCACATTCGCTGCGAAGCTAGAGTGTGGCGACCGTGAGAGTGGATGTGTCGCAATTTGCATGATAGCCTGGCTACCATCAATGTCTGGTAGGACGCTGCGTGAGTTTCATGCTGCCTGGGAGGCGATTGATAATTTCCAGCTTAAGTAATTGTGAGAAGGACCTGTCCTGTGACTTCTAGATGGGATAGCTATCGGCCGATAAAGAAAATGTTAGTATTGTTCCAACATGGCGCTTGAGATGAGCGACTGTATGTCTTGGCTCCATCTCTCGCACGGTGAAGAGTTAACGCGATGCATGACGCAACATTGGCTGTGGCATTTTGCAAACAGGACGACGTCGATAGGGCGCTTCTAGAAGACCAGGGACATGGTTCGTGCAGGTGGGCTTTGAGCAACATCTGATCGAGGCGCTAGCTCCGTACCTGGTCGGAATTAGCAACGAATTCAAAGCGCATCATGTCATCAGCCACAGCGGCAGCGCACAGCGCCTCCTGATCATGATTGGCGACGCCAGTGCCACTGACAACCAGCTTCACATTGTTCACGGCTTTCGACTGTTGTAATGTCTATGACTGGACGTCTGCGCAAAAACGGTTACGACGCTCCAGGTGAGCCCCGCGTGCTCCCTGAAACGATCTGCCCTCACTAACAGCCCGCTCCAGTTCCTTCAAAGTCGCGTACCTCCTCGCAATCCACTCAAACGCCCGAGCAGTCACCCGTCGACACCATGCCCGCCGATTTCCTCTCCAAAATGCCACAAAACGGCGCGTCGAACCCTAGAGCAGCTCTGCTCCGCAAGCAGTCGTCGCCAATGATGCCCCCATTCATGGTCTCTGCGCCGGGCAAAGTCATTGTCTATGGAGAACATGCAGTCGTACACGGCAAGGTGGGACACAAAGCACACATGGATACGCACATGCACTAACCTTTATGCAGCCTGCAATTGCCGCCGCCATATCTCTCCGTTCATACCTACATGTCTCGTTCCTCTCCAAGTCGCACAGAACCATCACAGTGCGCTTTCCTGATATCGAACTCGAACATGTCTGGAATATAGACGAACTGCCGTGGGACGCCTTCAATGCGCCCGGAAAGAAGAAGCACTACTACGACCTAGTGACGTCGCTGGATCCGGAACTACTCGAAGCACTACAACCACACCTCGACGAAGTGTCGCCCAAGATCCCTAAGTCAATACGCAGAATACACCACGCGTCCGCCTGTTCGTTCCTCTATCTGTTTCTTTCACTTGCATCGCGGAAGACCCCGCCATGCGTATACACACTTCGTTCTACTATTCCACTACGAGCGGGGCTCGGTAGCAGTGCGAGTATCTCGGTGTGCATAAGTGCTGCGCTACTCCTACAAATACGCGCATTGAGTGGACCCCATCAAGATCAGCCAGCGCAAGAATGCGAACTTCAGATCGAGCGGATAAACCGATGGGCATTTGTGGGCGAGATGTGTATACACGGCACTCCCTCCGGCATCGACAACACAGTCGCCTCGGGCGGCAAGGCAGTTCTTTACCAGCGGATGGGCGAAGACAAGCCTCCCCGAATCGTCCCTCTACACAGCTTCCCCGAGCTTCCACTCCTCCTCGTCAACACGCGCCAATCCCGCAGCACTGCCGTCGAAGTCGCGAAAGTCGCGACCCTCCTAGAGAACCACCCGGTGCTCACCGAGACCATCCTTGACGCCATAGGTCAAATCACCGAATCCGCATACAAACTGCTCACAACACCCGGTTTCGACCCTGAATCGCATGCCTCGCTCAAGTATTTTGGGGATCTGGTCACGATAAATCATGGCTTGCTGGTGTCGTTGGGTGTTTCACATCCAAAGTTGGAGCGCATTCGCGAACTCATAGATCATACAGGTATTGGTTGGACAAAACTTACTGGCGCGGGAGGCGGCGGATGCGCCATCACAATCATCAAGCCACGACCTACCTCAGCTGCTAATGGCAACGGTAATGGCGCCCACCACGAACATTCATCTTCATCAGAATCCGACTCGGAACCCGACTCCCCCGTAGCCGGCACCGCGTCCGTAATTTCCACCGGGACGAAGCTGAAGCACGCCATTCTCGACTCCCTCGAAGTGAAGCTCGAAAACGAAGGATTTGAGAAGTTTGAGACTACCCTGGCTGGAGATGGCGTCGGTGTGCTCTGGCCGGCTGTGCTGCACAATGGGAACGAAGAGGAGGGTGGTGAGGAGATCGATCAGGAAAAATTTCTGAAAGCGGAGGGCACAGAGGGAATTGAGAGGCTGGTGGGTGTCAGAAATGCGGGCATAAGAAAGATTGAAAGGGAGGTTAGGGAAGGGTGGAAGTTTTGGCGGCCGTGGGAGACGCGGGAGGATTAACTCCTGATGTTGACCGCTGCCGCTTGGGCTTTGCCTTGTTCATTATTCTTCTTGGTTGTTTTTCTCGTTATTCCTACATAGGGTAGTATTTGTATGGCTCCTTGTATTCGGGTTTGTGAAGAAGCGTGGGCGCGGGTCTATGTTTTATAGGGGGGGTCTACAGGCGAAAGATGGATTTGCTAATGCGGACGAAGAACTGGGCTAGGAGAGGCCTTCTCTTTGGCAGATCTTATGTGTTGATATCTCAGTCGTAACATACTTTAATAAAGAAAATTGATACGAAGATTTTTGTTGTTGGTACTGCAGCAGTACCTATGAGGATGGATTAAGACAGCAAAAACGACAAGCTTCCTAACAAGTAGGAATGTTAAGCAGATTCTATTTTTAACACGTGCAATAGTGGATATTCCCACGTCTATGCGTGTCGCGAATTCTAAACGCCACGCTATATGCACCCAAAATGTCAGAACGCCCCATGTGCCGCCTCGCTAGGACGGGGTCTTGATCATGAAAATCTGCCATGGTTAGCTTGGCATCATACATACAGTAGTACAAACGACATACCTCTTTCAGCGCCTGTGGATCCATACTCGCCATCTTCTTCTGCCGTATGTATCTCTGCCGCACGGCATGCATGCCTCGCGGATATATCAAGCCAGATGCTCCACTTGCAGGTGTCGATGTGCCAGTCGCAGGTACGGAACTCGCTGGTGTGGTGTCCTCTTCTTCCTCGCTTTCTGAACTCGTGTCTTCGGTCGCGGGGTTGGAACGTGCGGCTTCTTTTGCGGCTCTCTTGAGCGCTTTCTTGAGCTTCTTTTCTTCTTTTCGAGCGCGCTTTTCGGCCTTTCGGCGGGCTTTTTCGGAGAGGGGTTCTGAGGTGGGGGTGGGCGTGTCTGTGGCGGTGGCGGTGGTATCGGTGGATTTCTTCGACTTCCTGTCTTTCTTTCCTTTCTTCGATGTGGAGGTGGATTCGGGAGCTGCGTTTTCCCTGGTAGATTCTTCGCGCAGGTTCATGCTCTTCTTCTTGCGCTTGAGCTTCGGCTGCTCTTCCACCTGCTCCTTGTGCTTGATATCCTCGTCCTCGCCTGAGCGCTTCCTCTTCTTCAACTTGTTCTTCTCCTGGGCCTCGCTTTCTGACGACTCCGGTTCGGACTTGATCTCCACCTTGACCTCCACCTCCTTCTTCACACGCTTCTCGATCTTATCGCCCACTAAGAATCCTCCGCTCACGAAGTTCATAAATCCAAATTTCTGATACACATACGCTCGCTGCTCAATCTTTTCTCTCCTCTCCTCTTCCTTTTTTACTTCCTCGATCTTGCCATTCAACCGTCCCAGCACGCTCTCCAGTCCCGCAAGTCCAAAGTTCTCAGCGCGCTCGCTGCCCCGTTTTGCGCCGAGGCCGAGATTATCATCTTTGAGCAGAACACGGATGTGTGAGTGCGACGCTGCGGTGTAGTGTGCGGAGTGGGCAGCGTCAGTTGCGCCGAGCGAGGCGCCAGGAGTCCAGCCTTGAGAGGTGAGGATGCGGTGGCCGAAGCGGGTGGTATTGTTGGCCCAGGTGGTGTTTTGTGGGTCGTTTGAGATGCGGGAGCGACTTTGGGCTATGTTAGCAAGAATGCCAGGTGTGATGTGCTAGGATGAGTCGCATACTTCTTCGGCGCCGAGAGACCCATGGTGAACGGTGTGAATACTCCTAGGGAAGATTGCAGAAGATGGTCGGAGAGTTGGCGGCCAAATTTTTGGTGGCATTGGGTGCACTGGCCATGTCCGAAATCTTGGCGCTGGTTGTGGGGAAATGGCCGGACCCTGAGGCGCCCTCACACTGGACTTCTCCAACGTAGTTTCACTCAAACACGTCTACTCCTTCGTCTTTTGTTGCTAAATCACGCGTCTACAACATATTCATCATAGGAGTTTGCGCGCCATCGTATTTATTCCAGTATTTACAAGCCATCATGCATCGCAGAAGCTACTAGCTGTCTACAGTAGTACAGTTGCGTTTCAACATTCTCCTACATCGCCATCCGTTTCTAAGCTTTCACGAGATTGATTGTGATGGGAGTAATGTTCGACGTGGTTGTGCTTGCGCCTATGGAACAGTCAGCCAGGAAACACACACGCTTACATTACCCAAGGGGCACTCACCATCATAGAGCACAACCGTATAGCTGTTATCGGCAGAGTTGTCAACAATCAAGCGATAGGCAGATTGATTACTGGATCAGGTCTAACACGGACCTCTCTATGGTCTTTTGGCGCTTAGTTGGGCAATCAATCTGAAGATCGCTTGATTGTTGACAACTGTGGTTATCGGTTCCCTTGACCGCAACAAAAGTGCGGTTAGCCAGAGTACTGCCATCATTCACAAAAAGCACATTGTTGTCCATGGTGAACGTCGCCCACTCCATCAATTGCCCCGCGGGGATGGTACCGGTACTCGGATTCGTTGCATCCACCATAGACAACAAGATACCATTGGGTCCCTGGAGAGCGACTTGATGCGTATCGTCGGCATTGTGGAACGCGTACGTCCCGGTCGCCTCGTACTTATTCGTGAAGAACTTGGTGGCGGCAGCTTGTGCGCTGGCGAGAGCGTATGAGGTCGATCCGGTTTTGAGGCCTACCCATTGTCCGGAAACAGCTGCCGTGTCGCTATGCAACAATTTTCGGTTCGGTTACGGATGCCAGAAATGACAAAACGTACGACTTGGTCTGGAGCTGGTAGAATTGAGTACCTGCTGGCGGAGGGGCCATTGATTCCCAAGGAGCGAGAGCAATGGCGGCGCCGAAGGACTTCATTTTGGCAGTATTCACTAACGAGATCTTCGGATTGCTGTTCAAGTTTGTCGCGCAGCAAGTAAATCGGAAGATCAACTTATACTTATGTCTCCCGCGAGAGTATTCTTTACTTGTCGACTTCATGTGCTCTGGAACTCTTTCGCGTCACTGCATATGCCGCAGTCTTTCTGCATCCGACCCGATCCTGTCTTTGCTTCCGAGAACTCTCCAAACCCTCCTCCTTTTTCACCCAGATTAACCTCCAAAAAGTCTATATTGAATAGCAACCGGGACGCGCTTGCGCAAATGATCCCAACCAAGATGAGGTTGACGTACTCGGATGCTAGGGTATCATTCGCTTATGCGGTAGGCTAATAACGCAGTTTGTTCACTCAGAAAGGGGCGCAGTGGACATCTCTTCCGAGGCATATACTGTGTTTTCGTGGATTCCATTCCGTTTGTCTCTAGAGATTTCTCGGCAGCGTTGTACAGGTTTAAAATTACCCACTTGTCATAGCGGAGGCCGCGCGTAGCCTCTTTTTGCGGTACGTGATAATATCGTCGCCGACAGTCCGCAAATAACATCTGCATAGGATTCAAAGACTCATTCGATGATCGCTGGCATCACCGCTGTTCCGGGTAACAAACTGATATATCTCCTAGTTCGGGCCTGCTGATCACTGACCTCGTAGGACATCGCGCGTCGCAGATATAGATTCCGGCTCATATACGAACAAGCCGGCTACCGACCGGGTGGGATTCCACATTCAGACTGCAGACGCCATAAACGTTCGAACGGTCCCTGCGTAGATGGAGTAGGGGTATGTCGATCACTAAGGAGGCATATTGGATCCAGGGACCACATCTTGCAATTAACTGGCGTATGAGGAGCAACCGTCGTCGAAGGGTCTGCCTCGTGGCCACAGGTGATTGGTATGCCTGGCTGTCCGAACAGAGCCACAACAACATGGCCGAGAGCAATTGTAAGACAAAAAATTAGTAATTCAGAAAGGACAGAATTACCCCGGCGTACGTAACGCAAACGAAGCCTGTCCTCAAACTTGGGTCCTACGGTCATACTTGTCAAAAGTTGGCATCACGTTGCCATACCGCGTCGATGACACTGATCATGCAAAAATAAAGAGAATTGGACGGAACGCTTCAGCTACATAAGACAACAACATTCCATCGGAAACCCTATTCCTCTTGGTCGGACCATCGCCTACGCAAAAACCCTCTTGGTATTGTCCCCCGATTGCACCTGCAAGTAGTTTGCCGCAATCGGCGCACTCAATCCCGCATCGATGATGAACTTGGTCCAGTTGATCCCAAAGCGCTGCCGCACCGCTGAATTGTGCGCAGCCGGTACAGCAAAGTTAGCAGGCTGCTCGTGCAGTAGGAAGATGTAGTTGTGTGGATGCTTGGGCGTCTCGGCCGGTGGCGCGGGGCCGAAGTACGAAGCCGGACCATTGGCCTTGGTCGTGAGGATCGAGCTGCCGTTCTGTGTTTGTCCGTTTGGGGTGAAGTCTCGCAGAAGCGCGTGCAGAACGGTGCCGCGTGGAGTGGAGCCGGGTCTGCTCTTGTGGTTAGATGCTAGGTCAGTGTCAAGTGTCGTGGTAAGGTACATACGCGTCGATATCTGTGAGCTTTTCAGTTGAGTCCATCGTTAGTGGTTGGAGAGCACTTACCGATCATGGCCAACAGGTACTTGCCCGACAACATCGCGCCCGTAACGCCAATCGTAGGTAGCCTCGATGCACCTTCACAAGGGTCAGACTTCCTTCGCTTCTAAAGCCTTCGATCTTGCAACGTACTCGACTTCTTTACCATCAGGCCTGGAGTAATATACGTCGTGCCATAGTACACGTCGAGCGTTGCATTAGCTGACGGTGCGAATCCAGGAGGCGTCGTCTGCGCCAGCGCTCCACCCACAACCAACACAGATGATATCAAAGTCGTGAACAACATTGTCGATACAGTAAGGCAAAAACCTGGAATTGGAGGATGTGTGCCGCCGCAGACATCCCGTCTTGCCTTATAATACTACTGATACCAATCTCACTCGTCATATCACTAATTCCCGCCGGGCTTATGCCATCATCTATCGTTTTCGCATTGCGATATACAGAGAGAGCCAAGCGGTTTCTTGGCAAGGCCGAGTGATTTACATGAAGCGATGTATGGTTGAAGGAGATATATATTTGAATACACCCCTGTGTACCCCGCCTTAGCTTCGGCACTTGGATGACCTTCTGAATGTCTATCTATATAATCATTACTTGGCTACTCTTGGATTAAAATAGCCCTTAACTTCTGACACTGTTTCTTTGTAGATATTTATTATTCACTATTTATTATCCTTGGTAGAAGCTTCCTCTCAGCCTTGTTTCGACGGCCGAGAAGATAATAAAGGGTAGAATTGCGCAACATGATCTAAAGGCAGCCCTTAATCCTTCCCAGTTTACAAGTATTGGTTACAGATCAAGACAAAACTAGATCGAAATCTTCCTTTACTAGTTCTCATAATTGCAAACAATACTCGGTCCCTTGCGGTCGAGTAATAGTGCGTAAAAGATACAAGTAGGACGTTTTTTAGAGTACGGCGAGCACGTACCTTGCTCTCGGGCTGGTTTTGTGAACAGAATGTGGTCAAGGCTGCATGCTCGGTATCATATGGGCCTTCAGGCTATATCCTCGCGAAGTTGCATGCCTTGCTTGCTAGAATAAAGTCCATCGCTATAATTAAAAAGGTGCCGCATTCTTCTTCGCACGAACTATCTATCTAGATGCTGCGCAAACCATCGCCAAGGTGAATTTTCTGTGTGGACTCCTAGTCCGCGAATCTCATCACCGAGATTAACCGAGCCCCGCTTTAACTCGCAACACACCACACAATAAAAAAACCAAGAGATTGACGTCCTAGCTGGCTCTTCTCTGCAGCCAGCATCGCACGCAGCTGTCGATATTTATTATAATTTTTGGAAATCTTTCATCAATCAGAGAAACACATCCGATATGGTCTAGTGGCTAGGATTTGCCGCTCTCATTCAGAGCAGTTCGCTTTGCGAATACCGGCAAGGCCCGGGTTCGATTCCCGGTGTCGGAATTTCTTATTTTTTTCGCCTTTTTTTTTTGCGCGTTTCTTTTTGTTAGGCATGTAGGCATGAGGCCTTTTTTTTTGGCTCTAGGCTGCTGGCTAACAGTTAATCTACAAATAGGATCCTAGATTCTATTTACTTACTACGTGAGCGTATAAGTTGTACAAAATCATATTAATTATAATCATTAATCAAACAGTTGCTGCACTTGGGATAATTAGATAGTATTCTATGCTCACAAGAAGAACTTTCATTCCTGTCGTTACGTCATCAGTTGCCTATGTACCAGCCTGAATTCAATAAGCAAAGCAGCGCGACAAAAGAAAACGCACGAAAAACCGGAATTCAGTCTTTCGCTACTAAGTGCACCAACTATTCAAGAAAAACAAACATTCCGGACAGGAATTGCCCAGCTTGAAAATTCAAGGTTCAGATTGGGTGCGCGGGAAGATATCATTGTGCGACCGGCGTGTCGGCGCGTGGCAGCTCTTTTCTCGCAGATGGAGTGATCCCAAGGAGCCTCATACCATTTTCCAACACTATGCGCGCCGCTTCAAACAAGGAGAGTTGACCAGGCGTGAAAACTACATCCTTCTTCTCTTTTGCAGCCTCGTTAGCCTCCATGTTTTCTCCCTCCTCTGCATCTTCGCCTTCATCTTCATTGACGCAGAGCTCCAGTTGTCCAACAAGGCTAGTCAGGTATGTGATAATCGCCGCAGGCTCGAGGGAGTTGTAGACAGCGTGTGTGACCTCGGGAAACTGCAGCAGAATGCGAAGGAGATCCACAGGTTCGTCTTCTGCGAGGGATTCATAATCCTCGTTTGAGAGCGGCGAAGTAATGTCATGCCCCTGCAAGATGGAGCATAACTTCAAGTACCAGAACTGTAGATCCAAACCAGTCCCAGCTTTGAACAAGGCCATTGCGCTGACATCAAACGTATGCGCACTAGATGTGCGGGTGGCTAATTCCTGCGCAAAGAGACCAGCAACCGCAAGCGTTTGTGAACTCTGCGAAGACATCCCACACAACTCCGCTTTCTTTTCTTTTGACTTCAACGCTGCATCAATGGCGTCGTCACACACTGAAATGATTGCTTGCGGTTTATAGTATTTGGGGAGTTTCTCAGACATCTTCGACGCTTCATTGAAGTGGAAATGTTGGACTTTGTCTGCAAGCTCCTTCATACCAAGTGCAATCAAAATATGGTGTACCTGCGCGAAATGTGCCTTGTGGTCGTTCGCCGCTACGATGATCATTTTGTCGAATTCGTGCTGCTCAGACCGCTCTACGATGGCGGCAAGGTCCCGAAGAAGATACGTTCTGGCTCCAGTTCGGTCGCGGATGATTGCAGTACCTGCTTTGAGCCCATAATCCTGCATGTGAATGACAGAGGCCCCGGCACTTCCTTTGCAGATACCCTTATCCTTCAACATCTGCTCAATCTCAGCCATTTTATTTGTATTGACCTGAGATTCGCCGGAATGTTCGTCGAATTTGACGCCAAGCTGCGAATAGAAATCCAAGTAAGTCTCTAGGTTCACGTCTCGTATGCGTTTCCAGAAAGCAAGGGCTTCTTCGTCTCCTTCTTCGAGCTTCTTGAACGCCGCGTTACGTTCTGCGAAGATACCCTGTCCTTCAATGTCCGCTTGCGCTTCGCCCTCATCTTGTCCATTTCTGGCTGCTTCATCCCGAGCCTGCCTGCTGGCGACTACTTCGGGCTGAAACAGGTCATCAATTTGATGGTACACGCTGAGTAGATGCGGTATTGGGTCAGCTTGGTACAGCTCTTCGTTCCCAAATTTGTCCCAGCCAACTTTCAGCAGCGCGATGTTCTTTCCCCAGTCGCCAGGATAGTTGATCCTCGTAACGTTCCATCCCATGTCCTCATGCACTTTGCCGACAAATGCGCCCAAGATAGTGCTTCGAAGGTGTTTTCCTTGGAATTCATTGGTCACATTCGGCGAAGATGACTCCACAAGCAGCTTCTTTTGTCCTTCTTCAGGCGAGCGTGGATTACGCAGTCCTGTACTTGGCAGGCTGCCATAGGTACCAGTACGGTCTAGGATGTACGGAACGAACAGGCGTGGGAGAACCTCCTGACTGAGAAATATCCTGAGGTGAACGCCATCCAGGATAGGTGGTAGGAAGAGGACGTGATCATTTGGAAACTAAAACGTTAGTTGCCGCGAACCAATCACGTAATGTCATAGTAATGCAGGCAACACACCTTTTTCATCAGATCGGGTGCCCATTCAGTCGCTTTAACGCCGGGACGGAGCCTTGGTAATGTAACAGTAAGATCTCCATTGAATATGTTGTTTGGCCACTGGATAGACCGATACGCAATGTCGGGTTCGCAGTCGACGAGGCTGCAGAGAAGCTCAGCGAGGTATGAGCGGCATACATCGAGAGGATTATGGAGGATGTCAGCCTCATAGTATGTTGGAACCGGTTTTTCGAGGGAGAGCGCCTGCAGGGCTCCCTCAATTCCGCCGATATCATTCGTCGCCATTGCCTAACGATGGTCTGGTAACTGTTCCAGTATTTCGACAAACAATGACGGCCTAGATGGAGAATCTTCGAGCCGTTAAAAAGCAAACGAGCAGTGTCATGAGATAACGAAATTGCAAAGCAAAACAAGAGTTCAACTGCCGCATCAACCCCGCAAAGGTGTTCGTCCAATCTTGGAGCTCAGCCTTGTGGAAGGTGTGGGTGCCACGTGGGTTAGGCGTCAGCAATCGTGTTAAGACCGGATTGGTAGCCTTGATGCTTGGAGATGCATCGCCATTCTGCATCCACAATTACGAGCATGACCTCGGTCGCTTCTATAGGTTAGCATGACGTCTATGGATGCATGCCATGATCTGACTCGTGAGTCACACCTGTATCGTCCGGCAGGTAAGATTGGTGCAAATTTTGATTCAGGTAGCATTCGTAGTGGCAGTGCGCCGATTTTAGCTACAGCGTGGTTTCGTGGTAGAAGAGCGGACGGGTGAAAGGCATCACAAAGTCAAAATTGAAGCTAACCAGATGAAGAGTTTGATACGTGTTCAGAGTACCGTATTCTGATAATTGATGACGCAGTAATGCAAACTATCTCGTAAGCCCGGACGCTAAGTAATGTCTAGTCCTGATTGGTCAACCACTCCAAAAGCTCGAGATGAAAACCAAACGAGCGACACAAGATGGGAAAAGCAAATAGGTTACTAATAATTTATATTTACACAGACTTGTAAAGATGCACAAGGTAGTGTAAGGAAACACGAGCTCCTCATACATATGAGGGACCAGTATGTTCAGAGTATGGAAAAGGGCATACAGATCGCCTACGCATTCATATTCATGACATCGTGAGGACAAGGAAAGTCGTCAGAAATGATTTTTACAAAGGAAATCTTGAAGGAATGGAGACCGGGACAGCCTGAGAAAAATCATTTGAAGTCGTAATTTGCGCAGTCCTTCAATACGGATCTTGAGCGGATTGTGGAAGCGATGCAGACCAGCCCGTCAGGCATATACCCCAAGTATCGGCTCTGGTGTGGTATTAGCAACTCATATATGACGTTTGGAATGCCAGCTTACCAGCGTCTTTCTCCATCTCGAGAGGATGATCCAGTTGGCCAAGTGCAATCAAATAAAACAAACGATGAGAGCGGAGGAATCGTCGTGCTAAGAAGGTGAGGATGTTTAAGCTTCTTAACACCAAACATACGACTAAGATGGCAAGAAGGAATGATGTCCCGTTCCTGGGAAAGCCGAAGATGTTTTCTTGCGTACTGAAGTACCCCGCAACCACAACGACCGGAGCAATAATCTGGTTTGTCTGACTATTGTTAAAGATGAAAACTCATGGAGGGAACCGCGAATACCCACAGAAAGCATCAGAACTGCATTGAGATTACTTTTGAGGGCCACACGAGTTTGCTGTAAAGTGACTCGATAAGTCTCCAGCCCCACCGCATTCGCTTCTCGGTTGAGCCGAGAACTCTCGAGGCCGACGCGATTGTTCTCTTGGCCCATATATAGACCAAACTGGTTAATAAATCAGTTGAAGTTGACATATTGTTCGTTGGAGAGACTCACGATCTTGGCGTCTTGTGCGCAAGACGATCTGAGCGAAATCAAAATCTCATCCTGATCGGTAAGCATCTTCAAATGATACCTAAGATCATGTATAGCCAGAACCGCCCTGTCTTCCGTTATATCCGAGAAGTATTCCGCATCGCCTCCTGGAGCATTGAACCGCCGTAATTCTCGAATGGTGGTGGAAAGACGCTGCTCTAGTTCCTTCAGAAGATGTAATGCCTGCATCGTCCATTCAAATTCTTCCGATGATCCGAAGTAGAGTCTACGATTGTTGGATTGGCATTTGCTTTTCTAATTTAGCGAGTCAGCAAATATGGTGTAAGAACACATAAGCAAGAGCCTGGTCTTACACGTTTCTTAAAACTTCCTTCGATTTTGTGAACAATCTTACACCATTCATCTGTGTGCAATCTGACCTGACTTTCGACAATGATCAGCCAATAGGACCTTGGATCCCATACGGGATGATTAACATCCAGGATGAGGCCCGCGTTGCTGGCTATGGCGTCCTCAATTGGTTTGCTTTCCGAAGAATCGGTTTCGTCTTGCTCATCAAATTCTTCATCTTCATCCTCCTCATCAAGTTGTTCAGGGCTAGAGAAAGCGTACGCCGACCATTTCCAATGATCCCAACCGATGATCACTATGGTAAACTGAGATTCTTCAAGAATACACTTATGGATCTTGGGCGTTGTCGCTTCAATCAGAAACGAGATGTCGGGCATGGCGTTACTGGCACTCTTCTTATCACTTCGATGATTGGCCGAGGAAGCAGAGATCGGTACTTCTCGCAAGGCCAGCCGAGGAAGAGCAAATTCTAAGCGAAAAGTAGGGAATCCGGCCAGCTACGAGTATGGTGAGTCAATAATCCCTTACACCAACAGCCGGCCGTCCTAACATACCGGGATGTGAACTCTCATAGATGTCTTGAGGGCAATATGTTTGTATAATGCATCGCGTAACGCTCCCACCTGATGATGCATTGCCGAATTTGCCAAAGCCAAAATACAATCCCGATTTAGATTCGGGATATAGCTGCCGAGAAGGTATTAGACCACATTGACGGCGAAGCTTAGAGTGAATGCACGAAGCAAACGTTGATAAGGCGAGCAACTCTAACGTTGATACTAAACTCATTTAGGGGCTTCGCATGATTACTCACATCAGTTGACGGTACGATTCAAGAGGCGCTTGAACGGGCGAATGCTACAGTAATCAGCGCTTCCGAAACATGTCCATCTGAATCGGAGCACACACCTTGTCTAACAGCTCTCGCAATTGAGCGGCGTCGAAACACTCTGTGCAACTCATACGATCTCCGTTGTCCTCTGATCGGACATCAACCCATGCTCTAGGCGATCCCAACTTGATGGGAGTGGCACCATTCCACCATGAAGAAGGTTCTTCGCGGCAAAATTGAGTAATCACGTCGTAGCCGACGGAATACGCTAAGGAGTCGTTGTCGCGTAAGAATATGTCCAATTCGTCTCCATTCTGGTCGAGCTGTTTGCGCTTGTGGATGAATGGCTCTTCCTTCAAATCGCGCCGGCTGAAGAATTCACGCCTCCATATTTTCTTCAATGTTCGTGGCTTGACAGATCGCATGGGGGCATTGGCTTTCTTCGCGAAGACTCGTCGTTGCATAACCAGGGATACATGAGGAGATGTTACGCAGGGCATTAGATCGACGATAGAAGCTATAAGCTATTCTTCTACGACAGTCAGTTAGTATAATTGCAAGTGTGACAAGAAGAAGCATACTATTATTTTTGGGGCCACTGATAATGAGACGATTGATACGAAAGCCAATCGGCTTTGCATGTTCAGCCGTTGTACCTACTCGTTCTACAGACCCTGACGAAAGCAGAGGCTATGGTTGTTCCGAGACTTGAAGGAGCGATACCGATCGGTGTGTCCGCCCTTGTGATATTTGAGGTATGGAGGAAAGCAGTCCGGGAAACTGTTATCTATTGCGGCGACGGCATTCCATGAGTGCTGGCAATGGGCGCAATGAACAGCCGTTGCTACCCGATTCTTTGATCTCTCGTCACCGGTCATGCGTATAATTCGAGTACACGTTCTTCGTTTTAAGTCGTCGGACGATTCCGATCAGGGCTGTGCCATAAGGCAATTTTCGGGGCAAGAGAAAATCTCAGGTCTCTTTGCGGCCACGGCCACGGCCTATCGTGTAATTGGTCTTCTTGTTTAAAAGGCGGTGACATCCACGTCCGATGTGTTGTTGCAAGCACTGGGCATATAATGAGGCAATCAGCCTTGCACTAGATGCCATTTCATTGGGCATACATGCGTCATCGTTCACATGACCGACTACCAGAGCCCTGTGACTGTGTGGCCTCGGTTGACTCCTTTACCTGGATATTGGAAGGACCTCGTATATGTGAGCGGCTGGATCCTTGAGAGATGCATCTTGCTTCGCTCTGGTACCCTACCATGAAAGCACATCTTACCCGACGCAAGGGCAACTGGATAGAGATCACGATAGCCCCAATCTCGGGGGACCCAACAATATGTCGCCACGTTGATCGGATCTCACAAGTATGGTCCTGCCTCGGTTAGCCTTCCGGATAACGTCACCGGAGCTTATGAGGGACTCATGAACGGCTATGCGGAACGTTGGGCAATGATAAATTAAAAAGGTTGGTAGGACAACTAGCGGCAACGAACGTCGTAGAGCATCGGGATGTGGCACTGCAGGTAATGAAGAACATTGAAGGCTGCCGGGCTGAACTCGCAACTGCCAAGCCCATGAAACGATAAGCTTGCTTAATAAGTGTAAGGGAGCAATCGGGCTCAATTGTTGAACAGGTTGAATTGCTATAATGAGGATACTAGGTGCCGCATACCACCTGTGTGGCAGCAGCCCTAAGGGCGCGCTAATACTACCTAATTGGGACTAACGCACGGAGCCGGATCAACATTGGGCCGACCGGAGGTCCGATAGGCCGATAGGCGGCGATCCCTAACATCACCCCCCCCTAAAAGCCTCAGCTCCGGCGAGGCAAGAAAACATATTAGAGGCGCTAATTGCGTAACTTAACAAATATTGTAAATTACTATAATTTACTATAATTTATTATAAGCTATTATAGACTATTTAAGACTATTTAAGACTATCTAGAAATATTATAATAGGATAAATAACTATTGCAAATAACCTTCCCTAGTACACAAGCTAGTAAAGTAAGCGCCCCTTCTACTGCGCATTATAGTAGTTATATCCAATAAGATAACCCAGGCGTCTCTATATAAGTATAACCTAGAGAGAGATCTATTACCTAAAAAAGTTATCTAAGAAAGCTAGTTAGCAAGCGCTCTACATACCTATCCTAGCAGCTTTACAGTATAATATTGTTATTAAGAAGTATCTTAATTCTATATGCGCGCTAGGGCGGATGTAGGGGCCTAAGACTTAGAATTCTTAACTCTATTATCTCTTAGGTATATAACTATTAGGTTCTTATATAATACTAGGTCCGTATATAGCTGTTAGATTAGAGCCGTGTTATCGAATAAGGGCACGTGGTTGGCTCTACCCTCTAAATTAGACCTCGAGCCAACAAGTTACAGAATACATACAATATAACTATTTATCTATTTTATCTATTAGACTTCCTATCTTAATAAGCTTAAATAGTGCTTAAATCTAATAATTAAGAGTCTTACTGCCTTAATCGATTCTAAGAAAAGACAATATTACTGTTAACGCTTCGCGACTTAATAATTGTATTAACCAATTACACTAACTATATACTATAGCTACTATAGCTAAAAGCGCAATGTAAGCTAATAGATATATGGCCTATTATTAATTTAGATAGAGCCAAACTCCCACGCGAAAAGCCAACATCGCCGTCGCCGCTAAAAATAGCGAGTTACTAGCTAATTATCCGTATAAACAACAATAATTAACAAAATCCTCTAACGCGCCCATTAGAGCTATTAAATTCAGGCCTTAAGGTATATAAGGAGGATATTGAGTTCTATAAGATATAGCTTAAGAACTACAAGATTAAGGATAAGGAATACTAAGAAAAGAGAATAAGTCTTAAGAAAGTAGTTATCTATATCTAATTAACTATGTTGCAACATCTGCAACGTAACTGCTATAAGTCTAGAGAGCAGATCTGGCAATAGATCAAATCTCTAACGTAGATAGTAGGCGTTAATAAGGAAGACGAGCGGGATAGGGCAAGAGCGCAATACCTATAGGCTTTTAAGCTAATAAGACAACCCTTAAACTAGGATACCTAGCTAACTAAGTATAATTAGGCAGCTATAAAAGTAGAGATAAATAATATCGCTAAAGTATAATTAATCCATAATACTATAAAGGACTTCCTGACTGCGATTATAAAGGCGGCCCCTACCTAGGGCGTGTTCTTTTAAGAAACTAGACGCTAAGACGCAGATATAACAAGGAAGGAGATAATAAAACGCTTCTAAGAATATATAGTAATACTCTACCTAATTAAGGACAAACAGCATAGGGGCGCCTTTGCTGCTAGTAAGCTATCTCTCGCTGCTAGTAGTGCATTCACCCCAGGCACTAATAGGGACACCTCTTACGCTACCAAAGACGCGCCATCTTCCACGAATAACTAACGTGAATAGGAAAGACCTTAATAAAAACGATCCTTTAGTTAAAGTACCATATCTAAGCAGTCCTTAATAGAGAATATAATAGTAATTAAAGGCAAAAAATGCCCTACTTATAAACAAAGGCATAGTCTAAAAGACTGCTTTTATGTATATCTAGAATATGCACTAGAGTAGTTTAGGCCACAACCTGGCTTTATAAACATAGTATAATATAGGATTAGAAATAATTTAGATCTATAAGAGGAGATAAAGAAGGTAAAGAGACTAAGATCTCAAACTCCACAAATTAAGAACTCACATAACTCTACTCCTAAGATTAATAATAATTAACTAGATAGACAGAAAATTTCCACTATCCGAGCCAGCTTTAATGCGGCATCATATTAATCTAATTCTACGAGCTACCCACTATAATACTCCTTAATCCTTAATTTAGGCACCACCTACCACATCGCGAACAACCTTAATTAATTTGTCTCATTTTACTCTCTATTGCCTAGAGACTTTATATGGGCTAGAAATACACAAATATAGGTTAAAGAATATGGCACGGTTTACCTTAAACTAAAGGGCCCAGCTAGACGGCGGATACTACGCCTTAATAATATAGCCTATTACTCAGACCTTCTATGCAATCTAGTGTCTTTTAGGATACTATAGTGTTAAAGGCTATAGTGGGATACTAAATTAGAACCCATAAGCCTAAAGCGAGTAGACAATATAGTTATTACTAAGCTGTAAGAGCTCTACAACTAATAGGTTCTAGAATACTAACTAGAACTAATAGAATAGGCAATCTTCCACACCTATAGGATTACCTTATACACTAAGAGATCCCCGCAAAAGGCAGACGCACTGTAATAGTATAAGCAACTAGGGTATCTAAACCCTAGTGCTCTTAAGCACCTAGTGCAGCAATCTAAGGGGGTGCGAATTAAAGGCATTACCATAGTACAGTGCGACGCCTGCGGACAAGCTAAATCTAAGAGGTTAATCCGCCGAATACCATAACTAATTAATAAAGGACTAGGAGAACGAGTCGTAATAGACTTCCACAGCTACAAGGATGGCAGCTTAACAAAAGAGAAGAGCCAAATACTAATTACTAATTAATACTTAGGACTAATATGGGATTTCTACTTTAAGGACAATCGCACAGCTCGATCTATTATCTAAACTTTGGCCACTTTTACAAAGTTTATAAAGAACCAATTTAATCTTACAGTTAAGATAATTAAAGCGGATAATAAAATATTTATAGTTAAATAAGAAGTTAATTAATAGTGCACAGCCTAGGGGATTATAATTAAGCCTTTAGCACCTAACACACAAGTATAGAATAGGGAAGCTAAATGCTTAGGGGGTGTAATAAAAGACAAAGCCTAGGCAATACGACTTAATGCCAACCTACTATAGGAGATGTGGCTAGAAATCACCCGGTTAGCTATCTACCTCTATAATTGAACGCTAAACTATATAAATTACTAGAGAATACTATACAAAGTCTTCTTTACAATAGTGGCCTTTTAGAATAAAGTGGTTACAGCACTATAAAAGCTAAATTAAACCTATCTTAAGGCATATAGGTGCAAAGCTTTTGCAATAACAGATAATACCCGCTATAGTAAGAGTAGGCTATAATATCTCGACCCAAAGGCGTGGATTGGATATCTAGTAGGATACCAATCCTCTAACATCTTTTAGATATAGATATCCTCGCTTAGGAAAGTAATTAGCACCTAGGACGTAATATTTAACAAAGATAGTATCTTTAGCAGAAAAATAGAGGACCTTATAGATAATCTTATATATAATACCCTCAAAGAGATCGCCGCATAGATCTAATTAGTTAAACTACTATCTACAGCTAAACTAACTAAATTAGAGATAGAGTTATTCTATAAAGATAAGACGATTCAAGATAACCCGCAGGATAAAGACTAGCCTAGATATTAATAAGGCAGGAAAGTAAACTATACTTATCCCACTCCGCTAATTACACTACTACTAGTGACACTCCTTGCACAATTACTAGTAGAGGAAGATAAAGGAAAAGACCACTAATCCTTATTATTAATAATATGTCTATGGGCCGCAGTATTTATAGCCAGCACCAAAGCAGTAAACGCAGAAAACTTTAATAGGAAAACATTAGATAAGGCGTAGTTAAAAAGATTACTCTCTAAAGGATTAAAGCTACATAGGAGCTAGTTGCCTATACTACCTTTCTAACGCAATAAGCTTAAAGAACATCCACTGTGCGATATATTTAAGGAAGCTAAGAAATAGCATCTAAACAGTCACTAGGATATAAGATTCTAGACCGAGATACTAGCTAAAACAATTAAGCTAACTAGAGAACAGATCCTTAACTATATATGGGTATACACCTATAAGTTTAATAAACATTACTAACTTAAGAAGTGCAAAGCACGCCTTGTTATTTGTGGCGATTAATAGAGAAATATTACGTCACAAGATATATATGCGGCAACATTGGCCGAATAATTATTTCGTATGCTTATGGCGATTGTGGCGCGATTCGACCTAGAGCTCCTTTAATACAACGTCACAAATGCCTTTGTTCACGCGAAGATCGACTAAGATATATATATAAGGATGCCACAAGGCTATAATAAATCTAGGACAATCCTAAAGCTTAATAAGGCACTATACAGACTCTAGATCTCACTACTACTCTGGCAGAGAGAGTTCACTTTAACACTGCGAGGCTTAGACTTTATTAGCATACCCTATAAACCTTGCTATATAATTAAACAAGGCGTAATCATCTTCTTCTACGTAGATAATATTATTATTGCCTATAAATAGAAGAACAAACCCCAGACTAAGCTAGTTATTAAGCAGCTATAAGAAAAGTACACCCTTATAGGAGGAAAAGATCTCTAATAGTTTCTAGGAGTTGAGATTCTTAGGAACCGCCCGCAATAAAAGATCTAGCTCTCACAAGCGTTATATGTTAATAAGATTGCTAGGCTAGTTAATAACTAAAGCCTTAGGCATAATACCCTAATAAGTAGCATTAAGCTTACTTTATAATTAGGCTTCGCTAGTCTATCCAAGATTAATAGATACTAATGCAAGGTTGGATCGATCCTATTCGCCGCAGTTACTACTCGGCTAGACACTACTTTCGTGTCCTCCTAATTAGCACGATTTCTCACTAACCCTAGCAGCCAATATTAAGATGCCGCCGATTGAGTCCTACTATACCTCTAAGAAACATACATAAGGGCGTTACAGCTAGGTAGAGAAGATAGTTTTAAGGTAGTAAGTAATGCCTTGTTTGCGGATAATACACTAGACTAAAAGAGTTCTTAAGGATATATTATTAAACTGTTTAGTAGGCTAATTATGTGAAAAGCAAGTAAGCAAGATACTGTTACTATATCCACCACTAAAGCCGAGCTACTAGCCCTGTCATAGGTAGCCAAGGAGGTACTATTTACATTACGCCTGCTTAATAAGCTTTAGGTCAAGCTCGTGGATTAAACAATTACTATTAAATGCGACAACCAGTAGACAATATAGCTTGTCGCTAAGAAGACTGCGCAGCTTAATACTAAACTCCGCTATGTAGATATTTATAACTATTAGTTAAGGCAAAAGGTAGCGTAAGAAAGGATTAGGGTTACCTACACTTAGTTAAACGAAATGATAGCTAATAGGCTTACAAAGGCCCTTCCTATTAACAAATAGAGCAAATTTCTAGATTAACTAGAACTTATTAATATAGCAGAGGATCTTAATAGAAAGGAGGTACAAATTAACGAGCTAGAACAAAGAATAGAGGCTATTACTCTAGAATAAAGGACGGCTACAAGGAGTCCAGCTTAAGGATAAGTCTAAGCTAAGGAGGTGTGTTAGATTAGAGCCGTGTTGCCGAACAAGGGCACGTGATCGGCTCCACCCTCTAAATTAGACCTTGAGCTAATAAGTTACAGAACACACATAATATAACTGTTCATCCATCTTATCTATTAGACCCCCCATCTTAATGAGCTTAAATAGTGCTTAAATCTAACAATAGCGTATATAGGCCTGGCTTTATATTATTATTTTTATAGTAATCTTTAACCACTTTCTTATAATTTAATATCTCTATATAGGATTACTACTCTAAATTAGCGTTTTACTTTAAAAAGTTCTTATACCTAACTTTATATATAAGTAACCCCTTTTTACCTATTAAAAAATCTTTATATTAATAGTCAACCTTACTATCTATAACTATATTAATATAGTAGTCTTATAATTCCTCTAGTAATTAGATAGGTATATCTACCGCAAACTACGCCCTCTTTATTAGAAAGATAGAGCGTATTTAGTGTATTATATAGCAGCTAGACATAAAACCAAAAGTAAATATTATAGTAACTAGTTAGAAGCTTAAGTTAATATATATAATTATTAAACACCTCTATAATTAAAAATAGTCCTAGGTTCTTAATATCTAAGCCCTTACTTAGTTAAAGAGATAAAATATTACAAGCGTTAAGGTAGACTATATTTCTTATAGTATACGCTAGTGCTAGTTATTATTCCTTATTTGTATAAAATTTTATCTTAGACTAGGCCTAAGCTAAGTTCTTATTTATAAAATGTATAACATTCTTAATATATTCGACTATATACTAGGCATCCTTATATTATAACTGCTTATAGTAGTCTATTATAGTAACTAGAGTAATGGGCTTAAAACCCTATTATAGCAAATAGTCCTTAGTTATAAGCAAGAGCGCAACACTAGTAGATATATTTTTCTTATAATTTATAACTAGCTACGTAATAGACAACTAGTTAATCTAGTTATTTTATATATAATTAATATAATAGCGCAAATATACCTTAAGGATAGTATTTATTATCTTAGTTTATCTATTACTCTCTAGGTAAAAAGTAGTTATAAGCGCAAATTAGATACTAACACTTTTATAGAGCTTGCGCCAAAAGTAAAACATAAACTAGGCTCTATAGTCTAAGATAATAGTGTCTAGAAATTCTTTCTTATACTAAACATATTTAATAAAAGCCCTAATAACAACCTTAATATCTAGTAATAGTAGTGCAATATATTTATGCTATTTTAAAAGGCGGTTAATAATAACTATAATATAATAATAAATGCTCTTTTTAATTACTAAGCAGGGGGCTCTGCTTTTTTTGTTATATTATTTGAGATGAAAGCCTTTGTCGTGCTACCTCTAGGTAGTTAATTTAACGTCACATAATAATAAATAACTCTACTATATATACACTTTAGCAATAGTATAATAAAATTAATAAAAATATCCTTTTAAAATAGCTTTAGTACTAGCAATAGACATAAAAGTCCTTACTTTTATTTTTTAAATAGCTTTAAGCAGCAGTATATAACATAGTTACGCGTATAACAGGCCACTATATTTATTATACTAGGCTAGTAATAGTGTTAACTAACTTTATAATACGTCCCTTACTTACCTACATATTCTATTCTAAAAGACTTATAATAAAATTATATAATATCTATACAAAAAGCGTTATTAAAAGGGACAAAGATATACTTCTAAAAGTAAACTAAACTATTAGTAATATTATAGTTCTAAAGCTCCACCTTAACGTTATATTTATATATAACTATAGCTAAGAGGTATTGCATACCTTACTATTTTGCCGCAATAATCTATTATATAATAGGGTTATTAGTAGTTACTTATTTTAACTAGTCTATTATACTAATATAACTCTATATAAAGGAGTTCTTATCTAGCAACTCTACCTATTCTAGTAAAATTGCCTCATAACTTTCTAGAGGACTGTTGTTAACTATCCTATCTCTAATAGGTACCTCTTTACTTATATAATATAATCTTATAGTAAGACTAATAACTAATTCTTCTACTCCTACTAGCATCTATACAAAATAAACTACGTATAATACTTTCTTAGCAGAATGTTTAATATAAAGCGTAACTATTCTTAAAATAGGCTTATAGGTAACTACTAACAGAGTAGGTTTAAGAGTAACTACTAGCAAGATAGGTTTAAGGTTAACGCAGTTAGACGTAAGTATTATCTAAGTCTAGTACTATAGACAATTATTATAAATATATTATAGAAGATTGCTAGGCCTACGTATAAGCAAATCTAGTTTGCTACTCTACCTACTAGGGCAATAAGTAATCTTAAAATTAAACTTAGATAGAAATTCTACCTAGTAGACTTAATAATAATTTAACTATTTAGTGCTTATAAACTACTCTAAGGTCTAATAATCTAAAATAACATTAATAAGTAAGCTATCTAAGAGCTCTAGTC
This sequence comes from Laburnicola sp. R22_1, assembly GCA_014281115.1. Taxonomy (NCBI): domain Eukaryota; kingdom Fungi; phylum Ascomycota; class Dothideomycetes; order Pleosporales; family Didymosphaeriaceae; genus Laburnicola; species Laburnicola sp. R22_1. The sequence continues at coordinate 1,119,688 of JACONQ010000011.1, forward strand.
TCTATTCTTTAAACGCCTTAATAATAGCAAGTAATTTCTTATTATAGATAGCGTAATTACACTCTGCTAGAATTATCTTTATTAATATAAATGCCACTAGTCGTAAGATCCTATTACGCTATATCTATAACAAAATAGCTGCTACAATAAAGTTTAACACGTTGCTTTCTACCTAGATTTTAAAATCTAGGTTAAAATAAGCTAGCACAGGCGCAACAGTAAACGCGTACTTTAGTTGCTTAAATACCCAAGTAGCTAGGCTATTTATTACTAGCAAGAATTTAGTAAAAGTATCTTTGCAGATAAGATTAGTAAGTACCTATATAAGGCCAAAGTAGCCTATAATAAACTAGCGGTAAAAGTTTACAAACTCTAAAAACAACTAGACTTCTCTTATATTTATAGGTAACTACTACTTAATAATAATACTAACTTTAGTAAAATCTATTTTAATTTCCTTAGTAGTAAGTATTAGTCCTAAATACTTAACTTTTTTTACTACAAACTCGCACTTATTAATATTTAGATAGAGCCCTACCTCTTTTAAACAATAGCAGACCTAATAAATATGCTCCTTATGCTCTACTAATATCCTACTAAAAATAAGGACGTTATTAATATATACTAAGCAAAAGTTATTAAGATATTTCTATAGGGTCTTATTGTTAGGGATTCCTAAGGTGCGGCGCGCCCGGCGGAAGGTTCCGCCGAGCCCCGGAACCTTACCCGATTAGGCATTAGCGCCTCGGCTACGTGTGGGTATATAAGGCAGCTGTTAACAGTCTTTATACGCCACCTCGATATCTTAGTAAAATTAACTTCTTGATTTTAACCTTTGATGCCTTGAGTGATCCCTTACACTTATTAATATAGGACTAAAATATAGCTAGGGCATTATACAATCTAAAAGGCATTACTAAGTATTTAAAAAGCCTATATTAGGTTGCAAACATAGTCTTATATTTATTACCTTTCTTAACACGTACCTTATAAAAGGCTATAATAATATTAAGGACACTAAACTATTAAACGTCTAATAACTTTGCTAGCGTCTTATATATATTTAGTAAGAAGTTCTTATTCTTAATAGTAACTAAGTTTAGCTAATAGTAGTTAACACAAATCTAGAGCCCACTATTTAGTTTCTTAATAATAGGTATAGGTGCAGTAAAGTTAAAGGTGCTACGCTAGACTTTACCTATACTAAGTTTCTTATTAATATATACCTTAACTATAAGAGCTTTCTTTTTACTTATACTATACAGTTGTGCAACTAGGTGCTTTACTCTAGATTCTAGATTAATCTTATAGTCTACTCTAGATTAGTAAAGTGACAGCTAATTTTTAGGAACTATAAACGCCTACTACTTATCTTAAATTCAACTTAGCAGAGTCTTTAGTATCTTAGCTATAGTTTTATCTAGTTAATTTATCTTTTAGTAGAACTTATTAAAGTCCTTCTATATTAGCGTAGCAAGATCCACACAGAAAAGTTGCGTAAATATTACTCTAATATTAGCAGTATTATTAGATTCCTTAGTGTCTAAATTGTCTAGATTATTATTAATAGGTTCTAGCTTATCTAGGTATTTTGGGTATAGCTAGGTAGCGTTATAGTTAAGACAAAATGCTATTAATAACACTACGTACCCTAAAACAACTTTAATATTTATACTAGTATACACTAAATAATGTACTCTTAGTTTTAGAAGCTATTATTAATAGCCCTTACTTAAGATAATAATAGAAAGGCCTTTTATATAATAATTACCTATATAGAAGAGCTTATTAAATATTATAGTCTTTTTCTCCTAATTAATATTTGAGTTATAGGCACTTAACTATAACATACTAAAGATAATATTAAATCTAGTCATATCTATAATATATGCGAGTTCTTCGCTAAAATAATCTCTATAATAAATAGATAGTAAAGCAGCCTTTATAAGCACCTACTTTATAATTCTATCTCCTAGTTATAGTCGCACTAGGTATTTAAGCATTATTATTAATAGGCCACACTTTAAGACGCACGCATAACTTATATAGGTATTAGTTACCCTAAAGTTAATAAGCCTATTAATAGTGTGGTGGAATAAACTCCACTACACGGGTTACGTGGTAAGCTAGTGCCTAATTAGCTCTTAAGGATTTAATAGGCGGTTTCTTTCTTCTAGTACACATAACTTAATTTATCTTTCTACTAAGTCTTAATTAGGACTAGGTTCTCCTATAAAATTGGCGACCGACCCGTAACTTAAACCTTTAAAACCTTAACCTTAGGAAGGCCATTGTATTAGTACTCTAATATAGACAAGCAGTGTTGCCTAAAAAAAAGATAAGATAGAATAATAGCGGCGCGTAGCAGTGTGTAGAATAGCGTATACTAGGGATAAAAAGAAACCCTAAAAGAGACTTAGGGGCGAAATTAGGCACAACTAAGTATAGCGCTAACCTTAAAATAGAAATACAACCTAAGCTTTAATTAGCTACCGCACTAGCCCTTATTAAACCGCACTACTAGGAATAAATAACAAATAATAAACACTAATAACTCTAGCATATACATAAATTAGGCATAGAGCGTAGGCTTTAGGACCAGATTAGACTAGACTAGCACTAGACCAGACTAAGACCTAGACTAGAAAACAACTAGAACTAGGCACCAAACGACTCTTAGAGTTAGAACATTAAGTCTCTAGAAACAAATAATAAACACTAATAACCCTAGCATATACACAAATTAGGCATAGAGCGTAGGCTCTAGGACTAGACTAGACTAGACTAGCACTAGACTAGACTAGCACTAGACTAGACTAGCACTAGACTAGACTAAGACCTAGACTAGGAAACAACTAGAACTAGGCACTAAGCGACTCTTAGAGTTGGAATATTAAGCCTCTAGAAACAAATAATAAAAAATAATAATCCTAGCATATATATAATATTATGCGCAGAGCATAGGCCTAGGCATAAAGAGTATAGAAATAGAACAAAAATAGAAGTCTAGATTAAGAAGCAGTTAGAACTAGGCGCCAAAAGACGCTTAGAGCTAAAATTACCCTACTAGAACTAGACAACTAAGTAATTATAAATAGATAAGAATTAAGAATAGACTAGGGCACCCAGATCTAGACTAAGGAAAGGACTAAAGCTAGACACTGCATTACCCTCAGAACCCGAAACTAAGGCGGAGTTAGAGAAAGCTAAGAGATAATAATAAGTATAGATGCGCGGAGACAGAAACAGAAGTAAAAAAGAAGAACTAGAACACTAACTCTAACTACCTAAGAAACTAACTAGACAACTAGCAATAATAATATCCGCCACTAGAAAACTAAATAACTATTAGTAATCCTAGTTAGAGAGCCTAGATTATAGCGAGATGCGTAAGTTCCTTAACGTCCTAGCACTTAGGAAGTGCAAGAACCTAAGCCTAAAATCCTCTTAGGCTATTAGTTTTGTAGAGACAATAAGCTTAACTAATAAGGGTATCTATACAATTACTAGAGGGTCTCTACCCCTTATAGAAAGCTCCTTACAAGGATCTAAAGGGAAAGTACTAATATTGCCTTAGCTAGCTAAAGACGCTAATACTCTTATAGTGTAAATAGTAATAGCCCTATAATCCCTTACTAATAAAGCCACCTAGTAGAACCTAGTGCAAAGCCTTATTATAGAATCTAATCTATTCTTAGGCAAGGAGCTGCACTTTATAGAAGACAATATAACCCAGTTCTTTTAAGACTATAAAAAACGCGCGAACTACTACTAGTACTCTAAGAAAGATAAGGTTATTAAAGTTAAGGAATATTGCAGCTAAGAAATCTAGAATGTGCTTAACTTCTTAATGCTAGAATATTTTAAGGCAAAAGAAGAAGGGATATAGCAGAAGCTATAGGTGGCTATACGTAGGCATTGGCGGAGTTAAGATTAGGCCTAAACTAAGAAGATAGAGAAAGTATTAAAGGCGTGGCTAGCGTAGTGTTAAGTAATAATAAACCTTAACATCTATAATTTTATAGACTAGTTTATAATTAGGTTTAGAAAATGCCTAAGGGCAGGCATAGTTATAAAAAGCTAAAAGGGTATACTCCTTATCTAAGGCCTAAGTAAGTAGCTAGCGGGCAATATCCTAATAAAGAACAACTAGTTAATAGAGAGATTTATAGAACTTAACTTTAATATAATAGAGAGATAGCTTTTAAGTAGGGCTTAAATTTAGTTAGAAGAATATATACTAGATCTAATATATTAAATCTAAGCGTTAATACTATCTTAGACTATTAAGCTATAAGTACTACTAATGCCATAGAGTGTTTTCTAACCTGCTAGACTTAACCTAAACCTCTAATAAGTAAGACTATAAGAAGCTCCAGGCGCGCAAGTAACCCTAGGCTTAATTATCTCTTAACACAAAGTAGACAAGCTAACTAAAAGACTTAAGGCTATAAGGCTTTAGAACGTTCTAGTTTAGAACTAGGACTTTTAAGAGATAGAGATTCTGTTAAACCTAGCTATTTGCTAGAAAATTACTATAAGGATAGAATAGGCTCTAAAGCAGACAGTACTATAATGGCCCTAGTACTACGCACTAACCTAGTCTTAGGCCTATATAGTAGCGCTAATACAAGTTAATATGCATATGGCTATAGTAGTAATAGATCTAATATAGTAAGAAGATAATTGTTTTAAAGAATGCTTTAGATATAGAAAGGACTATATTATCGCAAATAGAGAATACGAGGAGAGAAATTTACTTAAGAATAATAGATAGGTATACTATAACACAGAATCGCAAAGGGTCTAGTAGGGCTAACTAAATAATAATTAGGGCAAAATCTAACGTATTAGCGCTAGGGGCAAGTAGAACTAGATGCTAATTCGCCTAGTATAGAATAAGTGGCGAATAGATAAATTAATAGAGAAGGCCCTATAAATATCTTAGAGTTAAAGAGCCGCGATAACAGTAATAACTTACTAGGTAAGATTAGTTATAGAAGCTAACAGCAGCCAGTTCGCGTTTAATAAGATACTAGCACCTAGCCTCCTCTCTAAAGAGGAATTTAAAGCGGCTTAGAGGGAGTAAGCTATCCTAGATAAAGACATACTAGTAATAGTTTAATTTCTAAATCTACTATGCAAACTATAAGCTGCGAGCTTAAACGCTCTAATAACCTAACTAAGTCTTAGAGAATTACTAAAGGTAGAGATAAGAGCAAATATTAAAGTTTCTAAATAAGGCATCCCTATAGTTTATAGGAGAAAGAATAATAACAAAAAGAATAGAAGAAGAATAAAGCAAGTGTCTTTTCTAGAATAAGATTTTCTAATAAAAGGCATGGAAGATATAGAGATGCGCGGGCCCAACAACATCTTAGATTTAATCCTAAGAAAAGAAATCTCTACAGCCAAAAAGAAAACAAAACTAGTTAATATCCTAGTAGGTAGTTCTAAAGACATGCTGTCCTAAGTAATAAACGCTAGAGTTAGCCTAATAGTCTAAGAAGTACTTAGCAATATGCTAGGAGTTAAAAAGGCGATATTCAAGAACGCTTTTAGTAAAGGAAACCTACACTAGCTGCAGACACTAGCCGTCACTATAGAGAAAGTAACTAATAAAGACTCAGACGCTAGGCACGCTAACTGCGCACCTATCTCTAGAATCTAAGTCCCTAAATAGATATTAGTTAAGCTTAAGAATAGAGTAGTTACTCGCTATAGGCCTTATAAACCGAATTTATCTTAAGCACCACTATAGGTAAACTAGGCAGCTAGTACGGGCGCATTAATCGCAAAGGCATAGTTTGGCAAAGCGACACTAACTATAACTACTACTAATAGGAAGAATCTTAAGAGAGAATTAGGAGTCGAATATATAAAAAGAGACTGTCCCTAAGTAATGTGCTAGATTAACAAGTATTAGATAAGTGCCTTGCTTAATATAGGTATAGAATTAAACACTATTTACCTTAGCACTGCCAAAGCTATAGGCCTCTAGATTATATCTATGCCACCTTAATTATAAAGCGTAAAACTAATAATTACAAATAGTAATTATAAGGATTTCTAAGGTGTTATATTTTAAGCCCTAATTAGGGTGGGCCAGGTTATTATTGTAATAACGCTATTTGTTGTTAGGTCCTTATCTAGTGCTATTATCCTAGGAAACCCGTTTTTAGCGGACGCGAAGGCGGAATTATCCTATAAGAATAATAACAAGACCTACTATAAGCTGTGGAATAATAAGGAGCTCTACTCTACGCAATTTGTGACCACTTACGCTAACCTATTTAACCTAAGAGGCGTAATTATTACTAAGGTAATAGAAAACTTTAAAAAAACGCAGTAGCCAGGGCTAGTATTCCTAAGTACCTAGAATACCTAAAACTTAGCGCTAATACAGTCTTGGAGTAGTGGCTTTACTATAGGTTAATGTTAATAATAAGTAAGAGTAATATTAAGCTTAAGTAGAAATTAGGGCCAAGGGCCTAGAAGTAGGCACTAAATTGGGCAGTACTAACTTGCGAAGAGGAAATCGCAAATAGGGATAAACAGCTCGCATAGGACACTAATAAGGACTAGTTAGTAATAGATCTAAATAAGAATTTTATCTACTATGCTAATCGAGGTACAATTAGAAGGTACATAGATAGTAGTATTATTATTTAAGATAACTAAAGACTTCTAGTTATTAATTTATTAGGCTGCGATAAAGAAGTTAATAAGATTTTCTAGACTCTAACCATATAAATAGAGTCTAAAAAGGCAATAAGGGTTAAGAGCAATGCGTTCTAGACAGAACAGATAAAGACAATTAATAAAACTAAAATGGCTTTTAAAGTAAACACTATATATAAGACTAAGAATAAGAAGGTTAACCCTATGCATAATTTAGGCGTTAAGCCTTAGAATATTAAGGGCTAGTTAGACTAGAAGTAGGAGGCTATAAAAAGGCAAAAGAGGACTAACACTAGGCCTTAGCCATTTAATAAATACCTCCTTAACTAGTAGGCAGAATTCCTAAGAGGCGATTAGTTAACACTAGAACAGATTACGAAAATAAAGATTAGCCCAGATCTCTTATCTTAGGAAAGAGACATATTACTAGAAGTCCTATATTAAAGGGAACCAGTCCTGCCTTTCGAATTTACTAAGACAGGGCGAGTGCATTCTAATATGGCTTCACTAGTTAAGATTTATATAGTTAACTATATCGCTTAGAAGGAATTACACTTTTTAGTTTCTTAGAAACTTAGGAATATAGTTATTAATATAGTGCAGTAGAGGCTTAATTAGAGCGTGCTAGAGTATAGTAGGAGTCTATATTATAACCTATGGTTTTTAGTTAAGAAGAAGGACAAAGAATACTAACTAATTAATAATGCCCAATATATTAATAGTGTTATAGTTTAAGATGGCAATCTTCTCCTAAACTCTAATAAGTTCTTAGAAGAGTTTGCTAGTTATCTTATAATATCCCTTATTAACTTCTTCTCTAAATATAACTAAGTAACTCTTTATAAACTTTTCTACGCTATAACTATATTCTACACGCCTTTAGAACTTGTCTAGTAGTGCACGTTGCCTATAGGAACAACTAATTCTATGGCTAAGTTTATGCAGATTATTATAAAGATTTTTTATAACTAGATTCCCTCTTATTATATGCCTTATATAGATAATATTGTAGTAAAGGGCCTAAAGACTAACTATAATAGAGAGATACTTAAGAAAGGAATCTATAGATATATCGCGGAACACCTTATAAATCTTAATTAGGTTCTAGCGGATATAAAACTAGCGGGCATTACTACGTTAGGCAAGAAGTCTAACTGGGGCTACGCTACCATAGATATAGTTGGCTACGTAGTTAATAAGAATAGTTAATACCTATTCTAAAAGAAAGTGGCTAAGATTATTAAATGGCCGCCTTGCAACTACGCTAAAGATGTATAAATCTTTCTTAGAGTTTGTGTGTACTATTAAATCTAAATTAAAAACTTTATAAAGATTGCTACACTACTATTTGCACTACTATATAAGGGCGTAGAGTTTTACTAGAGAATTATAAAGAATATAGTAATATAGTAATTAAAGAAGAGTATTACTTTTGCTCTAGCATTAGTGTCTATTAACTACTTAAAGCTATTATAGGAAGTAGTAATCTTAGTGGATAGCAGTAAAATTAGATAGGGAGCCGCAATATAGCAACGTAGACTAGATAGTCTTCTTTACCTAGTATAGTTTAAATTAGGTGTTTAGTCTTAAAGCAAATATAACTAGAATTTAGGGAAGTATAAGTGCAAAGCTCTTCTTCTTACGCTTAAAAAGTTTTAACTCTAAATCTATAGAATACACTTTATTATAGAAACTAACTTCTATACCTTAATTGCCTAGCTAAATTATAACGCAACTAACTTACTAGAGGCTTTAATAACCTACTAGTTAGTACTTTTAATACTCTAAGAGTTTAATATCTACTACGTCTTAGGGCGTAAGAATATAGTCACTAATACGCTCTTAAGACGCAGATAGCAAAAGAGTTAGGTCCTTTCTAAATAGCTAGAAGAAGATATTAAGAACTTTATTAAGAAGCATTTAGGGCATATTAGTATTATATTCTCTACTATAGGTAAGAAGGCTAAAGTAGAAATAGAATATGCAGAGCCTACTATAAACAACCTGCCTAAAATTCCCTCTAACTTGTGCACTAAACACTTTCGCAATATTACAACCTGGCTTATAATCCTAACTATGCCTAAAGGCCTATCTAAGAAAAACTAAAGGCATATTAGGCTATAAGCTTAGAAGTACAGGATTATAAGAGGCATACTATAGTATTAAACTATAGAAAATAGGCCACTACGCAGAGTTGTAGACAACCTAGTCTAATAGGTAGACATTTTGCAATAACTCTATAAGAAATTAGGCTATTAAGAATAAGAAGGCACCTAGAGGAAGATTGCAGCATATTACTACTAGCCAAATCTATATTAGAGTGTTAAGAAACACATTAAGACTTGCGCTAAATATTAGGCGTATTCTACTAAAAGGGTGATAGAGAAGCTACACCCTATATAGAGAATAGATATAATCTAGGGATAAGTTATGGTGGATATAGTATATATGCCTAGAAGTAAAGAAGAGAAGAAATTTATAGTTATTACTAGGGACTATACCTCTAGATAGCCTAAAGTAAAAGTACTTACTAATGCCAACTTAGCTATAGTTGCCTAGTTCTTAGAAGAATCTGTCTTTAGTAGGTAGGGCATCCCTTTTTGCCTATTAGTAGACAGAGGACTAGAGAACAGAGGCTTAGTAGAGAACTTAGCTAAATAGTTTAGCATCTAATAAGTGGTATCTAGTACTTATTACCCATAAGAGCAAGGTCTGGTAGAAAGAGGCCACTAAGAGCTCGTTGGCGCACTATAGAAGATAAAGGGCGACTAGGTCTAGAACCTACCCAAAGCTTTATAGGCTAATTAGGTTATAGTAAAGTAATCTATAGGCAAAACACTAGCCTTTCTAATTTGTAAGAGAGAATATATTCTTCCTATTAAACTTTGCATTCTAATATAATAGATACTTCTATAGGAATAGATTTATACTACTAAAGAACTCCTAGCTATTAGAGTAAAGCAGTTTAAGAAGCGTAATTATTGCCTCTAAGAAGCTATTAACTAAACCATCTAACTGCGCGAACAAAGAAAGGAATAGTTTAACAACTAGCGCACTCTTAGGATAGAGTTACTATAATAAGGCGATCTAGTGTTAGTATATAATACTTTTTAGGCTAGCAATATAAGTCGCAAAGTTAAGCTCGCTAGAAGGTACTAAGGCCCCTTTAGAATTAGGGCCATGCCACTATACAGTAAAGGATAGTATATACTTAAAAAGCTTAATAGAATATTCTTTTATAATAGAATGCCAGGCAATTATATTATTTAATTCTATTCGCGCATAATAATAGACCTTAACACAATGCTAGAACCTAACATTATAGATACTAATAACCTCTTAGAAGAAATTACTAATCCCTTAGAGAAAATTAATCCTATAGACCTTAATAAAGTTACACAGAGACCTAAGCCTAAACATTCTATATTTGCGTGCAGATTATAAAGGCTAGCAAGATATATATAGGACGTCTCTATAAGAATAAAGTAAGTAGAGATTTCGCCGCCACTAGTAAACTTTAACCTCTTAGACTTCACCTATTAGAAAAAGTAAGCTAGCTAGAACATCGGCACATTATAAGCTAAGAAACAGCTTATTTCTTAAGGGGGAGGGAGGAAGTAGTTAAAGAAGAAAAGTTAGAGAAGAAGATAGAACAATAGTATTAGTACTAAGTTAAATTAAAGTCTAATATATATATATATAATTACTAGAATAGGATTATAGGCTATAGACCCTAATAATAGAGCCTAACTAATAATTAGACAGCTAAAAAATTAAAAGCTAAGAACTAGTATACTAACCTCTATAAGAATCTAAACCCTATAACTACTATAGCCTAAGCTATAATTAGGGTTTGGATTGCAACTCTAATAGGAGCGAGGCATAGGGATACCTTACTCTATAGCTTAAGTTTCGCTAGGGCCTAAAACTAGGCGTGTAGCTTAGGCGAAGAGGTTAGAAGAAATAGAGGACAGACCTAAAGAAGAAAAAAAGAAAATTATGCTGCTGTAGCCAAATAGAGATAAGAGAGTGCGGGCAGAATTAATAGACTATTAGGAAGCTAGACGTATAGGGGAAGACGAGTAGAATAGAACTTTAGAAGAATTGTTAGTAGTCTAAAAGGGGGATAAGTTAGAGAATAAAGAGCTAATCTACAGAACCGCATTAAGCAAGACTTAACCTAAAGAAGAATAGGGGCTAGAGAGCAGACAACTAGGAGTAGGAGTGGTTTGGCCCTAAGATAGGGAAGGGCTACCGCTATCGCTGCTAGAGAAGACAATAGGTTAAGAAGAATAGAAAAAGAGCGATGTGTGGGGAGAACCTTAGAATAAGGAAGGACTACTACTATTACTGCTAAAAAGAATAATAGGCTAGGCGCAACAACGCCTAAAGAGGGGTGTGCGCAGAGAAGGCTTAGCAATATCGAAATTAGTGCCTAATAGAGAATTAGGCGCCTCTAAGGAACTTTTAATAATTAGACAAGGCCTGCCAGGACGCCTAGTAGGAAATATTATAGCAGTGTCGCTAGAACTAAGCAGCTTACTAATTCTGTTATAGATATAAATATTTACTTCTAGTTACTCTATCTATAGCTTACGCACTTGCTAATAACTCTACTAGAAAGAATTAGCTCGAGTGTTTGTGGCGAATACTAGAGGGAATAAAGCTAGATAGGCAGATTAGTAATAGAGAACTAGTTAAGAGTAAATTAGGCTTACTATGGCGGTTAAAGGAGCACTACTAATATTAGAAAGTTGTCTAGCATAGAACGTAGTAGCCCTTAAAGAGAAGGCGCTAACTACTATTAATATACTAAAAGTAGGGATAACAACTCTAGACACAAGCCTTATAGGCTTAATTATAATTACTCTTAGCTGCACTAGAATTATAGTTAATATAGCCTTAGCCTATAGTAAAAAGAAGAGTAGGAAGATAAAATGCATAAGGAGTATAATTAGACACTAAGCGCTATTTAAAGTAATTACGTCTCTATTTATTAGTGCTTATGTCTTTTATAAGAGCAGCTTAGTATAGCTAATAGAATAGGATAGTGTGGACAATAGGAGTGTTATTAGTAGGATTAGAGTTAATTTTAAAGCTACTTATACCTTAAGTAAACTATACAAGATAGCCTAATAATAGATACTTAGTGTAAATATCGCGTAAGAGTCTTATAATCTTATAAATAGTGCTAAAGTTATATAGCTAATTTAAGAGGGTAATAACTAGGGCACAAGTTAGCAAGCTAAGAAATAATTAGGGTAGGCATACGCACAACAGAATAGGAGTAGTTCTAGAGTGTTGTTAATAGATAGTAGTAAGGGCTATTATAAGCCTTAGCCGCTTTTCTTATTATTACTCTTATAATTATTGCCAGCACTAGAGGCGTGGCTACTAAAGGAGAAGTCGATAGCAGCCATAGTTAAGGAGAAGGTTAAGACTATTAGGCAGATAAATTAGAATAGCAGAATAAGGAGGAAAGTAAAAAAATATAAAGGGCAGGTTATATGCTCTAAGCAGCTATAAGGCTCTATTAGGTTATAGTAGCTAAGGCGTGTGTATAAACGCCACTTCTAGACTAGTAATAAGTAGTAGTACTCTTTAAGAAAAGTGCGACTATATTACTACTAGCAAGAAACTCTAAGGATAGATTAGGCACTTACAAATAGTAATTAAAGAGCAAATGGCTTATAGGCGCAAATAGGAAGATATGGCATTATAAGAAAAGGAGCAGAATATAGCAGGGATAAGGGATATATTTAAGTACTAATAAGCTATCTAAAGCCTAAGCAGCCCTTAGGTAAAAAGGGACTTTTACAGCTGTTACTAGTAAGCTATAGGCTAAAACTACTACTCTTCTTCTACTCTTTTTTCTCCTTATGCTTATTGTAGAACCTATAAGCCTAAGCGACTCTAGCCCAAACTTAGAAATCCTATAATAGTCTCTAGAAGAAGTCCCGCTCTAGGGAGCGCTGCAACTCCTAGGAAACTTAAGTCTAAGCTTTATTCTCTGCATTAGTATTATAGAGAGAAAAAGGACTATTAGGCTAATAGTTAAAGCGTGCCTAATGTCTTCTTAGAGCTCTTCCCCTTTCTTAGAATATATAAATTGTAGTTGTATTATAGGCAAGGGCTAAAAGTAGTACTAAAACTATCTAAGAAGCTAATAGGCCTATCTTTAGAGTAGCCTAGCGAGTAGGTGCTCTAGACTAGTTAGAAGCATAGGTACGCGCAGTAGTAAAGCTTGCGCAAAAAGAAGATTAGGAAGAAGCTAAATAAATAGTGTCTAAGAGCGAAGCCAAAGGATATAGGATTAGAGAGTTAGGGGTTAACTAAGGCAGGAATTTAAGGTTATCGCTAATTATAAGGCCCTTAAACATAAACATTGCTCCTAGAGAGCTAAGTATTACTTAGGTCTAAGTATTAAGGTTTATAACGCGTGCTTAACGCATAGAAGAAGAATTAGAAGGTAAAGAATAAAGGCCTATTTAATAGTTAACTTAAGAGGCATTTAGGGTGTACACCCACAAAGAGAGGGACAGCGCGGCATACCTAGAATAATAGAGTATAGGGCGCTTTTATTATAGATATAGTAGGCTATACATACGCTGCCAAAGTAGTTCTATATTATTATTAGCAAACTAGAAATACTAACACTGCGCTAGCAGGCACCTATTATAGAATAGAGTATTATTACCTATAATAGAGGAATAGTTAAAGTTAATACGTCCTTAGGTAGTAGTGGTAAACAGACTTGGCAGATATATAGAATAAGGGCCTTTATTATTTAATAATTTAGACTATTAGGCCTAGTAGAATACAACTTGCTTATTCTTAGTATTGCATTATTGTGCTTTCTAACTATAATAGAGAAAATAGAAGAGTAAGGCGTTAATTATAAGTTTATTAGGGTTATAGTCTAACTAAAGTGTAAAATTATCTTAACTATTTACCCAGGGTTGCAAACTGCAAGGCAGGTTATTATTGTTACTAACGCTCTGCCTAAGGGCTGCAAAAACTTAGGCCATAACGTTAAAGCTAATACGTGCGTCTAAAAAAGGAATCACTTCCTAGGGGTTAGCCTAAGAGACTATTAGGGTGCAAGAGACTTACGCAGAGATAAGAAGGTAATAAATGCGCTAATAGAGAGCTTTTTAGGCACTAGCGGGAGGTTAAAACCACTAGAGCCTGCACTATTATCGCCTTAATAAGGAGGCTTACCGCCGCTACCGCTGCTACTAGAACTAAGGCGGTTAGATGCATAGGCGCCTAGGGCATAGTCAATCTAAAGATAGGGAGGCATAATAAGGCAGGCTAAGTAAAGGCTTAAGAATAGTTTAGGGTTTAGAAGAATAAGAAGCTAAACTATAGGAAAATTATAAGAGTGCGGAGAATAAGTAGAATAGGCAGATTAGTAATAAAAATAGGTGGGCGTTTATAGGCTATTGTTTAAGGTTACACAAAGCTAGGTAATTGGCGGAGCTTGCTATTAGAGGCGGGCCTAATCTCTACTCACTAGTAGAAGGCGCTATAGAATATTTAGAGTGTTTTCTAGAAGAGTGTTTAGTATAAAGCTTAATAGGGCCAAGCTTCTATAGGTAGAGAGGTATATAGTGGAATAAACTCCACTACACAGGTTACATAGTAAGCCGGTGTCTAATTAGCTCTTAAGAATTTAATAGGCAGTTTCTTTCTTCTAGCACATATAACTTAATCTATCTTTCTACTAAGTCTTAATTAGGACTAGGTTCTCCCATAATAGTAACCCTTACGCTACTAGCTACCTATAGTTAGCACTTAAAAATAAACTAAGCCCTATAAACTAATAACTAGCCCTTATTAATTAAATTAGTGCAAAGCTTAACTACTTATTAGGACTAGGATAACTAATATATTAGCTAAAGCTCTAGCTTCCTAATCTTACGTATAAGTTTTAGTAGTAACTCTTAAGGTCCCTACTAACAACTTTTAATAGGGACATCTAGTTTTCTAATAGTGTAGTCTTAGTTAAGGCAATAGAAGCTAGTAATAAGAGTTATAGGTTAATAGTAGCAAGACCTATATTAATAAGAGACTTAATCTTATTTGCTAACTGTTATAGCTTACCCTTTTATAAGGTATTATGATCCTTATAATAGTAACCTTTCCTATCGCATTTAATATAGTGTCCTTTATTTATAAAAAGCTTAATCTAGGCATTAGTATAACCTAAAATATTACTACTTATATTACTATTTCTACCGCAACTACCTTCTCTAGCATAACTTTCTTAGTTACTATTATTATTAGTAGTTTACTACTAGAAAGAATCTTATAACTTTAAAATTATAGCTTATTATTATATCTTCTTAATAAATAAGACCTATAAATCGCTATTTAACTATTATTTATTAGCCTCTAACCAGGATGGCTTTAGCAATTAGATTGCCATAATAATCTTCTATTAATCTAGCATATTAACAAAAGCAATCGCAATCTTAAACTAAAATAGCCAACTTTTAAAACTCTCCCTATTTCTAATTTTTAGCTAATTGCTCTATATAGCTGCATAGGCTTTGCCTATAGGGTCTGTGACCATATAGCTACAATCTAATATCTTAAATATATTCTTAGTAGACTAAAACGCCCCTGGTTTATTAAACTCTATTTAGTGCTCTAGTTACTAATAGGCAATATCTAAAGTATAATTAAAGATAAATTCTATCTTAGTATATTTAGTAGTAAAAATATAGTTATACGCGCTTAGATAAGAGCGTATAGAACTCTTCTATAGCTTATAGTTCTTATAGTTATTAGATCCTTTAAACTTATTAGGCTTACATAAATAATATCTAGGTGCCTAACTAATACCTATTAATACTAAAATAGATTAACTACCTAATATAGTGGCTTAAATGTTGCAGACTATATTTATTACTATAACTATTAGATATAAGGTGCCTACCTATAATATAGCATATATTTAAGCGTAGTGTTATTAAATAACCTTAAAATCTTTAGGCGTTTAATCCTATTAAACGTGTAGAGAAATATTAGGTAGGATATAAGTTATTATCTTAAGCTACTCCTTTAACTTTATAATCTTGTATTTCTAGACCTTACTATAAGCGCGGTATAGTTTCTTTAATTCTTTTAACTAATTAATATACGTAAGGGCTTTCTAAACCTAAGTCTTATACTAGCCTAAGTAATATTGCTTAACCTATAGGTTACACTCTATCTCTAGTAAGAATAGTTATATAGTCTTTACTAAACTAGAAATGCGTATAATCTACCCCTCTAGCTCCTTTTTCTACTATAGTCCTTAATAGACTTTATCCTCTAGTTTTACAGTGCTATTAGCATATCTAATACAATGGCCAAATAATATAGTAGGCTATTTGTGAATAGAAGTAGCTTCTTATAGTAAGTTATTATCGCGAATATCTACTACTATTTTCTATTTTAACTTAGCGCCCTTAGTAGGTGTATAAAGCACTTTAAAATATAGTAAGAGTGTATTAGTATTATTATTATATATAAGTTACAGATAAGTATTATTTATAGGCTATTTAATAATCTTAAAGATAGACTTTCTACTTAAACCGCAATGCCAACTCTGTAAGGGATTACTCAAGGCATCAAAGGTTGAAATCAAGAAGTTAATTTTACTAAGATATCGAGGTGGCGTATAAAGACTGTTAACAGCTGCCTTATATACCCACACGTAGCCGAGGCGCTAATGCCTAATCGGGTAAGGTTCCGGGGCTCGGCGGAACCTTCCGCCGGGCGCGCCGCACCTTAGGAATTTCTAACAACTCTATAATAGGCCATTATCTATTAATTTAGGGTAACTTACCCTATTCGCAGACTTTATAGAAATTTTTATTAGCTAGCTATTTACTATTACACACTTCTTACTACTAAGGCTACTAGCACTACTAAGTATATCTAAGTCCTCTTTATCTAAATCTTTTATAATATAGAGTGTAGGAATCTATAGGGCAGTTCTAAAAGCTAAATACTAAGTCGATAACTACTAAGTTAACAAACCTATATTAGACACAGCCGCCATTCTGCTTATATATTATTCGCTAGAGATATTCCCCTAGTTTGCTATTTTATTAGTAGTAATACTAATAGTATTATAGGGCTTAACTAATAATTTAGAATTATTAAGCCTAGCTATATATTATTATAGGTGTAGTTTCTCTTATTATAAGAGCGTAATATATATTATTACGAGTTATAGATTAGTTAAAAAGCCTATTATAACTTTGCGCTCTTTTATAAGCGTGCTTTTAATAACCTAGTATAATATAAGAGAGCAATTAGGCTTAATTATTAAATAGGTTAAATTACTATAATAAGGATACTAGGTACCACATACTACCTATATAGTAGCAACCCTAAGAGCGTGCTAGTACTACCTAATTAGGACTAGCGCATAGAGCTAGATTAACGTCGGGCCAATTAAAGGTCTGATAGGCTAATAAGCGGCAATCCCTAATAATAAAAAGCTTTACCCGCTAATCTTTAGTATTAAAGCTTACTATAAAAAGACGCTAACAAATAATAGTAGTATAATATAAGCCAAAAGCAAAGAAGTGTAATTTAAACTTCGATTTGTTCTCTTTGCTATTACTTTACACTCTAATCTAGACTTAGTCTTATTACTATAAAGTGCTTAATATATATTTAATTTTACTTTTTAAACTAAATATTTTAATTTTAAACTAGATAAAGTAGTACTAAATATCTCTTTTATATATTATTAAATTAACTGCTTAGGAGTAGAATAATAAAAGCTTTTATCTTAAATAATATAATAAAAAAAGCAGAGCCTTCTATATTACATTAGGAAAGTTTTTTCCAAAGAGACTGCTTAACTATGCGCAAACGTGCGTAGACGTGCGCATACTTGCACATTTTTATATAAGTAATTTACTAGCATAAAAATGCTTAGAGATACGCAAATATGCGTAGACTTGCGCAGATGTGCATAAATAGTTTAAATAAGTAATTTTTTTAAAGCTTTATAACTTCTTTACTAGTAAAGCTATAATTTTAATTTTTTCATAGTTTTATAGAGAAAATACTAGTCTTTAATTATTTAATTTAAAAATATTATATTTATTACGTAATTAGTTAGTAATTAATACAAAACTCTTTATTTTACTAGTTATTATATATATTACATACTATTTACATATAAAAATGTAGTACTAATAATATATTATTAAAAATTTTAAAATAGTATTCTTTACTAAGCCACTAGTTTTCGCCTAATTTAATTCTTTTAAATAATTATAAAACTATATTATTTCTATTGTTAAATCTACAAAACCTAGAATTTAGAGTTAGGTAGAAGTTTTATATAATACGCTAGTAATTAGTACTATTATATTAACTAGTAATTACTATCTAGTAAGAGACTTTAACTTTATACTTTAAATTTTTTTAAAAGCTTACTAAGTAGCTTACTAAGTAGCTTACTAAGCTTTTTTTAAATTTTAGCTAATTAAAAAGCTTTATTTACTAATTAATTAGCATTATTTTAATAGCATAGGTGCTATAGGTGCTCTAGGTGCCCTAGATACCCTAGGTACCCTAGGTGCTATAGATACTCTAGGTGCCCTAGGTGCTATAGATATCCTATATATCCTATATACCTTAGGTGCCCTAGATACACTAGTAGTATAGGTGTGTATTTTTACACAACCTTATATATATATACACTAAAAAAAAGTAGTATTATAGGTACGCTTAGTGTGTTTTTAGTATATAGGCATATATAAAGCTGCCTAGATACTATAAGTGCACACACGCACTTAAAAAATTTTCTAATATAAATTTTTTTATATATAAGCATATATCCCCTCCCCCTCTAGTTTTTAAATACTAAAAAACCAATCTTTGTAGATAAGAAGAAAAGTAGTCTAAATAAGCTAGTATCTCTAATAATTAAGAAATTTCTAACTATTTGAGCTAGTCTTAACTAAGTTACTAGATTAAACTTATAGGACGGGAAAGCTAATGGCAAGTACCTCCAATAATTAAGAAATATTTAACTAGTTACTAGTCTTAATAAGTTATTAAGATTTAAACCCATAGGATAAGAAAGTTAATTAAGGCATATTACTATCTTCTAATTTAGAAAAAACTTTATTGGAAAGTTCAATTTACGCTTTAGACAGACAATAGGCCACTAGTGTTAGTTTTCCCTTAATCCCCTTTAAAGGGCTTTTTTACTAGGGAAAAGTGCCCCTTATCTACCTATATAATTTGCCTGTGGCTATATTTACTTTATAGAAAACTCAGAAGCAATAAAAACGTTAATAATAAGTATATATACTTAAGATACCTAAATAGCTTTATATATACCTATATATACTTATACACTAACTATATCCTTAGTATACTTATTATAAAAGTCTAATTACCTATTATATATCTAGTTATAAATAAGGTAAAAGTAGTTAAATTTAAATATAAAATACTTGTAATAGTGTGTAATTATATATTACGTACTAACTATATACTACTACTAAGGCGCTAGTGTCTACTTATAGCTCGCCTAGTAATATTACCCCCTTCTCTTAAGTAGTAGCTTCTAATATTATGTTTTTATTAATACGCTATCTAGAACTATCTAAAACTATTATAATTTATAACTAAGTATTAGGCGGTGCTATAGACTATTAGACAAGTATTATCAGGCATTAAGGCAGTATTAGAAACTATTAAATAAGCGTTATTAGGTATTAAGGTAGTATTAGAAACTATTAGGTAAGTATTAAGTAGAGTTATTATATAGTATTAGCGAAGTTTATTATAAATCGCACGTTAACTTCCTAGGGGGACTGCCTTCCTTATTAACTTTAGATCTATACCTATCTATCTGCTAATCTATATATTATAAAAAGGACTTCGCAATAACAAGCGCTAATATAATTTTTTAGTAGATAGTAAAATTTATAAATTAAGAGTATATAAAAGGTTTATAAGAGTTTAACTTATAAAATCTCTAAACTTCTTTAGAGGCGTTAATAACTAGGTAGTAAGGCTTCTATATAGGTTTATTATAGCCTTACTATAGTATTTTATATTATAGTAATAGGCTTTTGCCTATATATAAATATTTATATTACTTATTTAGATAGCTTAAGAGGATAGCCTTTACTTTATAATTTAGGTTATTATTAGTAGTCTTATTAAAGTAGAATATATCCTTATTTATCTTCTGCCTATGTATTAGTTAACTATTTTATAAGTGTAATAACTATAGATAAAATATATTATACAGGCGACCTATTATAGTAAGTAGATTTTACTTATAGGTTGTATTATTAATTAAGCAGATAATATAAAATAGACTATAGTTTTTAAAATCTAGGCTATAACTTAGTTATTTTATAGTAAAGTTATAGGTGTTAAGTATAATATAGTTGCTAATATTAAAGTATAGGAATGGTGTATAGAAGGTATTTATATACTTAGCCTGCTTAGCTTATGTCTATTATAGGTTATTATAACGTATTAGACTATCGAGCTAGTCAGACCACTAAGCTGGTTAGTTTTGCCAAGATTATTACCACTACACTTTTCTAACAATATCTTAATAACACAACGCGTTATTATCTAATAAAAAAGGCAAAGTTAATCTTACCCTTTAAGCCTATTAAAAAAAGCAATTTTTAAGCCTATAATGCGCCGCCAACGCGTATAATATCTTAAGATCTACTCTTACTAATTAATATAATAGAATCTAATCTAGAGCAAATACCCGCTCTAATATAGGCCTTCGTACTATAACTAAAAAGCAGACGCTTATTTAATATATTCTTAACCTTAATTTGCGAGGATTTGTGCCCTAGTATTATAAGGTAGAAAATATAGCTAATAAACTACTAGCTATTAGGTATAAAGGCTCTATTGGTGTAAATTAGGATAAACGCTTTATATCGCGTACGCCTAAGCTAAAAATAGCCTAGAATTAAGTAATGGATTAATAGAGAATATAATAGGAGAATCTAGAGGTAATAAATATATAGTTTTAGCTTATAGAGGATATAAAAGCTAACTATAGTATGCTAGATAAGAATATCTATAACTTTAATAAGATAGACTTCTAAATAGAAGTTATTAGCTTAATAAAAGTTGTAATAGGTTTAGAAAGATATACTTAACTAATAATAGTTTAACTAGGCAATTAGAAGTAAGTAATAGTTATCTAAAGCATCTACGCTACTAAATATGCTACTCTACTATTTATTATCTATAAAAGGCGAGTCTATATCTTAGCGTAGTATAAGAAGACTAATATTCTCTATAATTAGAAGCTATCTATTTCTAATAATAGCTAGATAAATAACAAACTCAGAGTTATATAGTTAAAGCACTTTAACGCGTATATAAAGGCGCGCTAGGTAGGATTATAAAGACTACTAATTCTAGATAGCTATAAGAGCTACTAATTCTAGAATTTTAAAGACTACTATTTAGAATAAAAGATCCTAACACTCTATATACTAGCGTATTTATTATATATCCTCTAGCTACTTTGTATAGTTTATTTTATACTACTAAAGCTAAAGTATTTCTAATATGTTTAAGACTTAGTAAGAAAACGCATTTACTATACTAATAAAGAGGGCTTTCTTCTAGCCTTTTGTAACGCGTTTTTTAATATATTTATACTAAAAAACTATAAAAAGGCTTCTAAGGCATTTAGCCTTATTTTATTAAGTCTAGGTATAGTGCTAAATTGCCTAGATATGCAATTACACACCTTACTAGAATAACCCCTCCTTAAGGCACTCTAGTAGTCTAAAACCCTAAGTAACGCGGCTAAACTTAGATTCTAGATAAAATTAGTAATAAAATTTATTAGGAAATTACTTACTACTATCCCTAATAGGCTTGCGTAGCTTATAAAGGGTGCTAAGACTTTTATACACTAAGGTGTATTAATAATAAGCTAGATTATAAAACTACGCAAGTAAATAAAGGTATTAACTAAGTAAAAATTACGCAAAAGGAAGCGGATCTAGTAAGGAGGCACTCTAGACTTTAGATAGGTAGCAAATTAGGTAGCTATAAGTCTATCTATAAGGACAAATTTATCTAAAAAGACGTTTAGTAGTAGTGCCTCTAAAGAGGCACTTTTAATATAATACTAATATAGCAAGTGTAGAGAAACTAGACACAATATAAGGACCTATTAAAAGGCTAAAAAGTTATCTTCTAAATTAGATATTACGCTTGTAGAGATATTTTTAGATAGTATTAGTAGTAATAATACTAATAGGAAATCTTAAGTTATTGTTGCTAAGAAAAACTAACTAGCTTAGTAGTCTAACTAGCTTAGTAGTCTAATATATTATAGGAAGTTATAAAGTTAAGTAAGTTTATAAATAAAGTTATTAGTATAGGCATAATTTAAGTAAGTAGGTATAGGTAAATATAGCTCTAACTTAAAGTTAGGTACTATTTATAGTTTAGTGCTATTAGGTAGTATTTAATCTTTAGTTGCTAGAAATAGTATAATAGTTATTAACTTACTAATATAGCTATTAGTAATAAATTTAGCTATAGGTAAAAAGACAGCCTAGTTGTTTTACTAATAGTTAATATAGATTTAAAGATATTACTTAAGAAATATATTAGTAATTTCTATTTATCTATTAGTTTCTAAATAGTGTATAGTAGACAACTAGGGGCATATGTCTAGCTATTAGTAAAGCCTTTTCTAGAAATAAGAGATAAACTAACAACTATAGTTACTAATTATTTCTAATAGGTATCTCTTCTTTTACTATATATATTCTAGAAATGCTTATACTATTAACTTTATAGTAATATTCTATATAGTAATAAAATCTCTTTCCTTACTTAGTTAGTTTATTATAACTATAATGCTAATTAGGCTAGCAAATAGGTATAGGTTAGGTTGGAGTTAGGGTCTTACGTAAGTAGAGTTAGGTTAAGGTTAGGGTCTTATATAATCTAACCTAACTCCAACCTAACCCTACTTACGTAAGACTCTAACCCTAACCTAACTCTACTTACGTAAGACTCTAACTCTAACCTAACCCTAGGGTACCTATTTAGTCTATAATAAATAGCTATTAGAATTAATTAAAATTATATTTTAAGTAATATTAAACTAAGTTAAATTAAGCTAGAATCTTACATAATTAGGTTAGGTCTTACGTAATTAGGTTAAGTATAGGTTAGGTTAGGTTTAGGATCTTACATAATTAACCTAACCTAACCCAACCTATACTCATAGTCTATGCGACCCCAACCCAATCCTATACCCAACCTAGGTACTCCGAACCTATTTACTAGCCTAATACTAGTGTAAATATGGCTATTATCTTTATAAAGTAGAAGTCCTATAATAAAGTCTACTAAAATAGACTACTAATAGCGCTTTAGTATAGAAAGTAGTTATAATAGTCTATACTTACCCTTCTAGTATAACTTACTTTACTAATAAGTAAGATATATATATATATAGCGTGCTACTATAGTAGTTATATCTAGCTAGTAATACTATTAGTTAGCTTAACTATAAGTTTTCTTATAGCCTATATATCCTACTTAATATTATTATAAGCTTTATATATAATTTAGGCTTAGACGCGTTTATTATAAAAGATATAAATTTTATTCTTAATATAAAGCAGACTATATATTATACTAAGGTCTACTATTTATAGCCTTATCCCTTTCTTAAGTAGCTTGTCTAGTAGCTATTAGTAATTTTATTTAATAGTAATAAGAATAAGTTATAGATCCTTATTACTTATATATACTACTTTAATATCTTTAATTATTATATATTTATTATATAAGATTATAGTAGGCGTAGGCGTTATAGCTTTAATAGGTGCTAATATTATAGCGTTAGTAGATAAGGGTGTTGCGTTATTATTAGATAGTATTATATTATTATTAGGCGACTAGTTATTAGGCGGCGTTGTGTTATTATTAGGCATTATATTATTATTAGGCGCGGACGCTATAGTAATAGGAGATATAGATAAAAATATTAAAAGCAGGCTATCTTTGTAGGCGGCTTTACTAATTAAGTTCTCTTTACTTATATAATATATAAGTGTAGGAAGTTACTTTATAATAGTAGACTAGTAGTTAGTAAGCATAAGTGCTAGCAATATAGCCTAATAGGATTAATTAAAGAGTTCTAGACATAGAAGAATTTGCTCCTAATATTATTATTGCTTATTATTACCCTTCTAGGCAGGAGCATAAACTGCCTCCACTTATTAGTTTTTAACTGGCCTACTGCGTTTAATTACTACATTTTTTATTATATTACTAGCGCCTATATAATATTATATATAAGCGCTAAGCCCTAGGACTAAAGTGCATTAAAGTTTTACTAACGTTCTTCTCCTAGCTTTTAAGATAATAAACTTATAATAATAATAACACTTTAACTTACTTATCTACTGTATTACTAGATAATAGACTCTACCTTTTCTTGCTACCTTACTAGATAATTAACAACTTAGATCCCTACTTTACTACTATAATATATAACAAATTATATACGCGCTTTCTACTTCTACTACTAAATAGTATTCTACTATCCTCTACTAATAATCTATTAACTTCTAGATACCTAGCTATTACTTTACCTATTTCTTATAGAAATCCTATAGAACAAGCGCGTATCTATATATACTTTACACTTTTAGTAACTATTCTTTATATATATTTTTTCTTATAGCAAATTGCTAGCTATTCTAAATTATATTAGATCTTTTCTCTATATCTTTTACTACTAGATTGCTTCTAGATCTAATTAAACCTCGCCTCTTACTTACTAAAAGCGCTTTAGTAATAACTATCTCTAATATAGCTAAGAACTAGGCAGCTAGACTAGCAGAGAGAAAGCTATAAGTTAAAATTTATAGTCTCTAGAGCACTTAGGTATTACTAGACACTATAATAAGATAAACTAGCTATAGTAATTTACTTGCTATATAACTTCTACTATACTACTATATATTCTATAAAAATAATAAGCGTCTAACTTTTATAATAGTAGTCTTATATATATATATATATTATTATTATACTACTTATTATTAGCGTAGTACTACTTATTATTAGTATTATCCTACTTAACTTTATAGTTATTTTACTTATTATATATATATAGGCGTTTAACTACCTACCTAGTAGAAAGTGCGTTAATAGGTTAAGAAATAGCTATACTAGATTATAACCTTAAGGTCTTATATAACAATTAAATATATTGTGTAGTAGATAGATAAACACTTAATCTAGTCGCTAATTCTATGCTACGCAGACAACTGCGCATTATATTATTATTAACTTTAATACTTATAGACTATAGTACAGCTTATAATTAACTCTATAAGG
Source organism: Laburnicola sp. R22_1 (assembly GCA_014281115.1). Lineage (NCBI taxonomy): Eukaryota > Fungi > Ascomycota > Dothideomycetes > Pleosporales > Didymosphaeriaceae > Laburnicola > Laburnicola sp. R22_1. The sequence goes on from JACONQ010000011.1 coordinate 1,144,768, forward strand.
GGCTAGCTAATTTGTATATGCTTTCCCTAAATAGCTAAACCTATCTTACTACTTTACCTTATTTTAAAGCGTTTTTCTAGCACCTCTATAGCTTTCTATAATAGTGTTATACCGTGTACTAAGAGTGCGCAAAGTCTTCTTTTACATAGTTGCTTATTATTATTACCTATAGGCAGGTCTCTAGATTGTTTTATTAGAGTATTAGGTTTAGCACCCTATACGCCTAGGCGATATTAGATTTTAAAATTAAACTTAGCAAGAAATTCTGCCTATTTTACTTATTACTAATTTAAACGCTTTATTACTATAAAATACTAAAGAGCCTAATAATTAGTAATAATATTAATAGGCAACTGTATTCTTAATAGCTTAAACCACTATTCTTTAAACGCGCGGATAATAGCTAATAGCCTTTTATTATAGATTTTATAATTGCACTTTGCTAGTATTATTTTATATAAAAGAAAGGCTACTAGCTAAAGGGTCTTTTTTTATTTTTTTTAAGAAAGTACAGCTATAGCTATAAAATTAGATGCGTTAGTTTCTAACTAGGGTTTTTAGTTAGTATTAAAGTACGCAAATATTAAGGGTATTATAAATATAGCTTTAAGTTATTTAAAAGTAAGCGCGGTAGGAGATTCTATAAAAATAGAAAAAGAATCTTTAGGTAGATCTTTCTTAGTTAATGCTAATAGTAGTTACGTAATTTTACTAAAACCTAGAATAAATTATTTATAAAAGTTTGTAAACCTAAAGAAATACTTAAATATCTTTTAAAGTCTTAGGTAGCTGCTAGACTTAAATAGCTTTAACTTTGTTAGGATCTGTTTTAATACTATTAGTTATAAGTATTAGGCCTAAGTACTTAGTACGTTAAGTTTTAAAGTAACACATATTAATATTTAAGTAGAGCCCTATATTAGATAATTAGTTAATAACCTTGTAGACGTATTCTTTATACTATTCCTTAGTCTTACTATAAATATAAATATTATTTAAGTATACTATATAAAAGTTATCTAAGAATTTGCGTAGAATATTATTAATTAAGGTTTAGAAAGTACTAGAAGCTTTATATAGACTAAAGGATATAACTATATACTTAAATTAGTCGCATTATTTATTTAGTGTTAATTACCCTTTTTAAACCCCTTTTTTTAATTTAAGCCTACGTAGGTTAGGATAGAAAGGCCGCTCTAGTCTAGCGCCTAAAAATATAGTTTACTTCTAGTCTCCACTAATATAATAATAGTTTATAAGGATAGTTTATAAACTGCACACTTGCCTAATATTTATAAGCGCTCTAATATCTATTAAAAGTTACTTAAAGCGTATATAAAAAACTAACTTTTACTTTATTATTAGTAATTACGCTATATTTGCGCGCTGCTACGCAGCACACTTATATAATACGCTTACTATCTAACACTATAATAACTATTATAAAGAATACTTTGCGCACGTTCTATACACAGTATAACACTATAGAAGAAAGCTATAGGAGTGCTAAAAACGCTATAAATTAAGGTAAAGTAATAAGACTAGTTTAGTAACTATTTAGAGATACTATTAAGCATATATAAATTAGCCGGCCCCTTATAGAGTTAATTATAAGCTGTACTATAGTCTATAGTCTATAGTACTAAAGTTAATAATAATAATATAATGTAGTTGCCTACGTATAAAGTATAAAAATCTATAACTAGATATATTAAGTGTTTATCTATTTACCATTTAATATATTTAATTGTTGCGTAAGATCTTAAGGTTATAATCTAGTATAGCTATTCCTTAACCTAACAACACGCTTTCTATAGGGCAGGCGGTTATACGCCTATATATATATAATAAGCTAGATAATAATAATAATAAGATATATAATAATAATAAGTATAATCTAAACACTAACAATAGATATATATAGAACAGATATTGCAAAGGTTAGACGCTTACTATCCTTATAAAATATATAGTAGTATAGTATAAGTTATATAGTAAATAGATTACTATAGCTAGTTTGTCTTATTACAGCGTCTAGTAATATCTAGGTACTCTAGAGACTATAGATTTTAACTTATAGCTCTGTCTCTATTAGTTTAGCTATCTAGTGCTTAGCTATACAGTCTATACTAGTAATTATTATTACTAGAGCGCTTTTAGAAAATAAGAGGCAAGATTTAATTAGATCTAAGAGTGATAAAGTAAGAGTAATAGAGGAAAGGTTAAGTATAACCTAAAATACCTAAAGTTTTACTAGAATAAAGAAATATATAATAAGTAGTTATTAGAAGTGTAGGGCATATATAGGTACGCGCTTATACTATAGAATATTTATAGGCAATAGGTAAAGTAAGGCTAGTAAAGTATTAGGATACTATTTAGTGTTAGGAATAGAAAGCGCGCGCGTAATTTATTATATATTACAGTAGGGTGACACAAAAAAAGCGCCTAGTAAAAAGATATCTTTTTAAAAGTTATATAACTAGGTGAGTTTTAATACTATGTAAATAAAAAGTATACCGTTTAAAGGAGAAGGTTTGGGAAATTTAGTATAGAAGGTTAGTAAGAGCTTAGTAATCAGCGCTAACTAGAGGTATCTTAGTAAAGTTAAGAGAATTTTTCTTAAAACTTTGACCCTATATAACTTTTTTCTACGTAGATAAAATTCTATAACTTATATATATTATAGTTTAGTCTATAAGGACTATATAACCTAATTTTTATTATAGGTTTATTGATAGAAATAATAATTATAAGGAAATAGATAAAAGTTAATTAAAATTAAACAATTAGATAGAACTAGTAAAAAATGTATAACTAGTACTTAGTATACCATTGTTTAGCCTCTATAACGTCATTATAACGCTTAGGCAAAGATAGTATACAATGATCTATAGCCTCCTGTGGAATTAAATCCCACTCCTCTTGTATAGCTCCTTTAAAGGCTTCTACACTAGATTTACTAGTGCCAAAGCCTAAAGAAGCCCTATTTCTTTTTCCTAGTCTATCTTTTAATAGACTCCAAACGTTTTCTATAGGATTTAAGTCTGGTGAATAGGGTGGATGCTCAAAAACAAAGACTTTATTCCTAGAAAACCACCTTTTCACCTGTGGAGTTCCGTGGATCTTCGAATTATCCTATTGAAATTTCCAGCCTAGTTATAATTAGTATAAAGAATAAGATTATAAAAAATAATATATATATATATATTATATATATTAAAAGAAAAAAGAAAAAAGAAGAAAAAGAGGTTTTAAGACAGGATTTAAACACTCCTGTATATATCTATCTAGTGTTATTAAAGGTCCTAGTTTTAATAGGGTCCCTTCAAAACACTAGTTTAGAACGTCCTCCTATCTAAATACAGCCCTAGACTAAGATAGAAATATCTCGCGCTTTTAGTGAATTAGTACTAGCTCAAACAAAAAGATATAAAAAAAGTAAAATAGCCTAATTATAGAGAAAAGCGGGCTCTATAATTCTAGAATTCAAAAGAAATTAATAACTTACTAGTTGTTCGGTTTTTTCGCTGTTCAGGCCTAATTTTCGATTTTCCCCTTTTTCTTATATATTCTTGCCTATTACCATGCCCCCTTTGGATAATAGACTCGTCAGAAAATATAACTTTAGCAAAGTTAATATTTTCTAGCTCCTTAACTATCTATTTAGCCCAGAATTCTCTTCTTTTAGCTCTTTCTTTAGTTAAATAGGCCTTTTTCTTAGAGACGTTAAAACAATAGTCTTCTCCTTTTAAAACTCTCTGTAACGTCCTCTTAGTAAAGCCAAAACTATTCTCTTCTAATAACCTCTTATTTGTCTTCTTAGGGCTTTTAGTTAAATCCCTATTAATAACTCTTTTCTTTCTAGAAGTAACCTTAGTTACTCTCCCTTGTTTTACTCCTTTTAATAAGTTATCTCCCTTATTTTTCTTATTAATACGTCTAATAGTAGTCTTAATAGATTGTAGAGGCTTATTAAGGGTAGTAGCAATAGTAGAATTAGAAGTATTTGCTTTTCTAAGTAAAGAAACTTAACTTTCGAGTTTTGACAATTTTGGCTCCATTTAAGGAAATACAAAAGAGAAAATTTACTAGACAAAAGATATTATATTATACTATAATCTTAGTAATAAATCACGTGATTTAATTAACTTTTAAAATTACGTAATTCTTTAACCTTAAATAGTTTCTTAACTAAGTTATATAAATACTCCGAAATTTTGCTTACGTAATCTACACTAGGCCTAGAATAGCTAGTAAAAACATTAGCCTAGTAGCATACTAAATAGAAAAGTCATAACGCCTTAAAAATTAACTTTTTAGAAACACTAAGTTTAGAGATAGATACCTTAAGGACCCTGTTTAGTAAGCACGTAACTAGTAACTAATCTCAATCTCCTATATTTCGTCTTTAAAACCGTATACTTTTTATTTACATTGTATTAAAACTCACTTAGTTATAAAACTTTTAAAAAGATAACTTTTTACTAGGCGCTTTTTTTGTGTCACCCTACTATAGTATATTTTAGTAAGTTAACAATACCTAGAAAATATAATTGCTATTTAGTAACTGTTTTTTTATTCTTTTAGGCAAGGCTGCCTAACTATAGTTTTTATTCTACTTTAGCTACCTTTTTATTATTAAGGTAGATATTATTAAGTGGCTAGAGGAGCTTTTATACTATAGTAATAAAGTTAAAGATAGAGTAGACAATTTTCTAGCTATTATCTTTAAGCTTTTACTATAGGTAGTAAATACGTGTAGTTTTATATAGTAGGACTTGAATCTAGTTAATAGCTTTAATACGCTATTATTTATAGTTCTTATTTTTACTATTACTCTTAAAGCTATCCATCTTAGGTATCTTTATATAATAAAGATTGCTATTAGTAGTATATTTAGAAGTAGGTTTTACTAATATAAAGTGTTACTAAGGCAGTTACTAATTTTTAAAATAAACTATATAACTTAATAGCTACTATAGTAAAGGCTTAACATATTCTATTAGTAGCCCGAATAGATTAGTCCGCCGGATAGTTTTTGCCAAGACTACAACACTTCACTATGAATTATAATGTCTTAATAACACGACGCGTTATTATCTAATTAAGAAGGCAGAATTGAGCTTGCCCTTCACGCCTATTAGAATAAGCAAATTTTAAGCCTGCGACGCGCTGCTATAGTATATAATATCCCAAAGTCTATACTAAGTAATCGAATTAACGAAATCACCGCCTAAGCAGATATATAATTAGGCATGGTAAAGCTTACTGCGATTAAAGAGCAGACGCTTATATAGTATATTCTTAACCTAGATTCGCAAGGATTTGCACCCTAGCTAGGTAAGGTGGAAGATATAGCTAATAAACTGCTAGCTGCGCGGCACAGAGACCCTATAGGATAATGCTAGGCTTAGCGCTTTGTAAAGCGCGTACCTAAGCTTAAAATGGCTTTTAATCGAGCGAAGAACTAATAGAGGATATAATAGGAAGACCTAGAGGTTATAAATATATGGTTTTAGCTAGTAGAGAATATAAAAGCCAAGTATAGAGTGTAGGATAAAGACATCTATAACTTTAATAAGATAGGCTTTTAAATAGGAGTTATTGGCTTAATAAAGGTTATAACTAGTTTAGAAAGATATTCTTAACCTATACTTATTTAGCCAGGCAATTGCGAGTAGGTTATAGTAATTTAGAGTATTTGTGCTGCTAGGTATACTGCCCTACTCTTTCTTATCTATAAAGGGCGAGTCTATATCTTAGCGTGATATAAGGAGACTAGTATTCTCCGCGATTAGAAGCTCTTAGTCTCTAAGACTGGCTAGACTAATAGCGAGCTTAGAGTTGCGTGGTTAAAGTACTTTAACGCGTATATAAGGCCGCGCATAGTAGGGTTATAGAGGTTACTTATTCTAGACGGCCATAAGAGCCACCACTCCTAGGATTTTAAGGATTATTGCCTAGAATAGAAGATTCTAACACTCTGTATGCTAGCGCACTCATCTTATATTCTCCAGCCGCTTAATATGGTCTATTTCGCGCCACTAAAGCTGAAGTACTTCTAGCGCGTGCGGGACTTAGCGCGCCGACGCGTCTTTTATATTAATAAAGAGGGCTTTCTACTAGCCTTTTACAATGCGTTTTTTAATATATTTATACTAGAAAACTGTAAAAAAGCCTTTAAGGCCTCTAGGCTTGTTCCTTTAGATACGTTAGTAGTGGTAGATCGCCTTAATGTGCGTATTTACACTCCACCTTAGGGTACCCCACTAGATACACTATAGCAAGCCAGGATCCTAAGCAATACCCTTAAGTTTAGATTTTAGTTAAAGCTCGTACGTGACTCTTTTATTTAGTCTCTACCTAATGCTAAATCGAGCTACTTATAGCTTATAAAAGGTGCTAAACTTATGCTCTACTATAGTGTACTTTAAGAGACCTATATTAAGGAACTTAAGAAGTAAATTAAGGTTCTAACAAAGCGAAAAACGCGTAAAAGAAAGCGTATTTAGAAAGGTAGAACACTAGGCTTTGCTTAGGGAGCAGATTTAGGAGTAGAAAGCCCTTCTATTAGGGTGAAGTTGTTAAAAAGAGCGCAAGGTAGTAGTAAGAGAGAGGTAGGTCCCTTAACACAACGCCGCTATAGGAGGTGCAAAGAGCCTAGGCACAACTCAAGGACCTGTTAAATAGATAAAGAAATAGAGGAGGAGTTAGATGTTACCCTTAGCGGCTTATTTTTAGATAGTGTTAATAGTAAATTAGAGTGATTTTATTATAGGTTACTATAAGGCCAAAAATAATAGGTTAACTTTATCTTACAATAGTACGCACTTAGTGACTAAAAATTAGATAAAGTACTACTTAAGATATAGTATACTTTACTACGAATTATAATAAGTATACTATATATTACCTATATATAGTATGGTAGATAATATATTGTATATTATAGGGAGTCTTATTATAAGTTCGTATTACTAAAAAAGACTTCTTAGCTTTACGCGGCTATAGTAGCCGCGCAAAGAGACTGCACGATATAAAAAGTAGATTAAATAGTAACTTAGTATATTATAAGTTATAGTAGGTTATTATAAGTTACTATAAAGTAACGTTAGTGGTGTTCTATAATAAGTTATAAGGGACCTCAAAGTTGCTAAAAAAAACTATCCGGCGGACTAATCTGTTCGGGCTACTAATAGAATATATTATAGATAATAGGGCTTATTTAATAATTAAGGGATAGATTAGTGTTAGGATTATACAACCTAGCTTATTTAATAGATAGAATAGCTTAGAGAACAAATAGGTTAGAAGCTATATACTAATAATAGTTAATAGAATTGCTCTAAGTAGCTAAATAAGGGGCTTATTTTAATTCTAAGATGCAAACCTAAGCTGTGCTTAATTTTTACTTAAAAACTTTAAGCTACTTCTTAAAATAGCTAATCTTTGCATAATAAATATTAATCTCCTATTAAAGCTAATTATATATCTATAATAGGACTATGCTAGCCTTATATTTCTTAATCTTTTTTATAGTTGTCTAATAGTAGACTATATACTTATTAGCCTCTAATTATAAAGCCTAAGCTAAGTTGCGGGCTATAGTAGATTAGCTATTTAGCTCTCTAATCTTATTTTAGGAGGCCTTAAAATCTTAAATCTTCTTAGATATTACTTACCTAAGTAAGTTATAAGCGTTTATAAGTTAAGAGAGTTGCTTATTATAAGTTTTAGAGAGAGCTATAGCTTCTTATAATATACTTTGCACTCGAGTTAGACACTTTATTAAGTCGAACACTTTGCTAAGACTCTACTAAAACGTACTATTAGCAATAGTATAACGCGATGCCTTAACTATATAATAAACTACTAGCGTTAAAAGAAACGCGTATATAGCTTACAATCTAGACTATTAAATAAGACGCAACACTTTCTTAGCGACGCGCTGTAGCTATTTATAACGTCTCTTAAAGTACACTTAGTAACTAACACGCTAGAAAGACGTTTAGACGCAACTGTGTACCTAATAAAATAAGACTTACTATAAGAGAGAAGCAGGCGATTATAAAGTATATACTCGACCTAGACGCGCGAGAATTTTCGCCTCAGCTCGATGCTATAAAAGATATGGCTGATTCTTTACTGGCTGCACGCCACTATAAGCTAGTTGGCTAGAGGTGGCCTTATGACTTTGTTAAGCGCTAGCCAGAGCTTAAAGTTAAGTTTAATCGAAAGTACGACTATAAGAAAGCTCTCTAGGAGGATCCTAAGGTAATATAAGACTAGTTCTGGCTTGTGGAGAATATAAAGGCCAAACATAGTATCCTAAATAAGAATACCTATAATTTTAATAAAGTAGGCTTTATAATAGGCAGAATATTAACTAGAGTAGTAGTTATAGGCTCTAAGTGTTAAGAATAGCTAAAGTAGGTGCAGTAGGGTAATAGAGAGTAAACAACAGTTATCTAAGGCATTAATACGACAGGGTAGTAGATCCCACCCTTTATTATCTTTAGGGGTAAGCACCACCTCTCTACCTAGTATAAGGAGAAGGATCTACCTTATAATTAGGTTATTGCAGTCTCTAAGAATAGCTAGACAATAAATAAGCTTAGTCTATAGTGGCTAAAGCACTTTAATAAGTATACAAAGAGACGTGTTATTAGTATAATATATTTACTTATTTTTAATAGCTATAAGAGTTATAACTTATTTAAATTCAAACAGTATTATAAAAAGAGCAATATTATTACTCTCTATATACCCTCGCATTTATCGCACCTCTTGCAGCCACTTAATGTGAACTGTTTCGCGCCTTTAAAAAAGGCGTATGGGCGCTAAGCTAAGGATTTAATGCGTAACCACATCACGCACATTATTAAAATCAAGTTCCTGCCTTGCTTTATTGCTGCTTTTAAGGCTTCGTTTACTAAAAGTAATATTAAAGAAGGCTTTTAAGGTGCTGGCCTAGTGCTCCACAATCTAGAAGCTGTAATATTGCAGCTTAATATTTGTCTGCGTACGCCTCCACTTTGTACTATTCGTAATAGTATATAGGAGTTGCAAACTCCGCGAAATAGTATGGAACTTAGGTCGCAATTAACGCTAGTTAAGTAGAGGATTTAAAGGCATATAGATAGTTTCCTAACTTATATAGTTAAGGCGATAGAAAAGCTTGTTAAAGGCGCTAAGATAATAGGGCATTCTTTAGTATTAATAACCAAACATAACGCCGAACTTTAAGCTGCTAATAAGGCCGCCACACAATATAAATTATATAAAAGAAAGCGATTGCAGCAAGAAGAAGTCCTTATAATTAAAGAGGGCCAGCAACTAGCTACTCTAAAGGACTTTAGAGTGCGTAGTGATGGCAAGAAGGCAAAGAAGAGGGTGCGCACTAATAGATGCGAATCCGCTTAATGGCGCTGTGGATGCTGCGACAAGTCTAGGCACAATAAAAAAATCTATAGATAGCTTATAAAAGTAGATTCTAAATAGTTTAGCCTATTTAGACTATTAAAAATAGTTTATATTAACTCTATACTATTGTAAATAGTATAGAACTTAGTAGGGTCTTAGCAAAGTGTCTAACTTAATAGAGTGTCCGACTCGAGTGTAAAGTACGTTAATAGTAATAGTTAACGTGTTTATAAGCGAGCTGCGAATATAAGCGAGCTGCGAACCCTACTAACTTTCTACAACGCGTTACCTATTAACTATAATGGCTTAACTAACACTTATTTAATTGCTCTATAATAAAGCAGATATCTCCCTAGCTATCTTAGCTATTAATCAGAATTAGATCCAGAGCGTTAATCGCGCTGCAGCGACGTTTAACATTCCTAAAAGCACGCTTTGCAGCTAACGCGCTAGAACTACTACGCAACGCAATTGTGAGCCTAAATTAAAGAAGCTTACTAAGCTAGAAGAGGAGGTTATTATTAAGCATATACTTAACCTAGATTCGCGAGGCTTTGCGCCTACTCTAGGTGCTGTACGAGATATAGCGAATAAGCTGCTCGCTAAGCGTAGCGCAGGCCATATTAGCTAGTAGTGGCCTAGAAACCTTGTTAAGCGAATAGACAGCCTCACAACGCAATTTAATCGAGCCTACAATTAATAGCAAGCTCTCTACGAGGACCTAATAGCTATATAGGCCTGGTTTAAGCTAGTAGTATATATAAAGACTACCTACAGTATCTGTAATAAGGACACCTTTAACTTCGACAAGACTGGCTTTCTAATAGGCAAGATATCCTCCTAGCTAGTTATTATAGGCTTAGAGAGACGTGGTTGGCTAAAAGCAATCTAGCTAGGCAATTGTAAGTAGGTGACGACAATCTATAGAATTAACGCTGCTAGGTAGGCAATCCCGCTCTTCGTTATTTTCGCTAGCAAGTACTACCTCTTAGCCTAATACAAGGGCGATAATATACTAGGTAACTAGACTATTAGTCTTAGCAACAATGGGTAGACTATAAATAAGCTTAGTGTTGCCTAGTTATAGCACTTTATTAAGTATATAGTAGAGCGTAGAGTAGGCGCGCGTTAGCTCCTAATACTTAACAGCTATAAGAGCCACAACTCACTCGAATTCTAGGAGATTTGTAGAAAGAATAAGATCTATATCCTATATATGCCACTATATTTATTACACCTTCTACAGCCACTTAATGTGGGCTGCTTCTCGTCGTTAAAGCGGGCGTATGGGCGCTAGGTTAAGGGCCTAATACGTAACTATATTAACTATATTACTAAGCTTAAGTTTCTACTAGCCTTTCGCGCCGCCTATAACTAGTTAATTATAAAGGAGAATATCTGCGCAAGCTTTTAAGGCTCTGGGCTAGTCCCACACAATCTAGAGGTAGTGCTCTTAAAGCTTAATATTAAGCTTCGTACACCATTGCCAGCGCTAGCACTAGTAGCCCTACCAGAGGCCCTATAGGAGTCTGCAACACTAAGCAACGCACGCGAGCTAGGCGCTTAGTCAACTCTAGTTTGTGAGCGGATTTAAAGGCATTAGGAATCTTCTCCTACCTTAGTTATCCAGTCGCTTAATTGGCTTATAAGAGGCACTAAAAGAATAGCGTATTTAATAGTGCTTATATACAAGGAAATAGCTACTCTATAAAGGGCAAATAAGGCAGCTATAACGCGTAAATAGCGCAAAAAGAAGCGGATCTAAAAGCGAGGCACTCTATTAAAGGCAGAGGGAGAGGATATTATTGCTTAAAAGGCTGTTGAGCAGCAACTAGAGGGAGAAATATAGCAAGGCAAGGCGCAGCTAGGTGCGAGCTGGCAGGCTTCTGCGCGCTGCAGGCGCTGTAGGGAGCCTGGACACAACTTACGCACGTGTAAGAAGGCTTCTATAGATACTACTTAATTTAGAATAGCTATTATATTAATAGAATATTAATGCGTTGTGAATTTATATGCTGCGAAAGGCTTAGAGACTTAGTAGGATTCGTAGCTCGCTTGTATTCACAGCTCGCTTGTAAACACATTAGTTAAATAGGCAACCTATATAATTCTACTAGAATATAGGATTCTTTTTTATTATATTATATAATTCTTAGGCGTTATAAAGTATATAATATTATATCCTCTTTCTATTAGAGCCTATAGTACTAATCTTTATAGTAATATTCTTAGCTTCTTTTTTAAAGTAACCCTAGAGTAGATTATTCTTAGGGAGTAGGCTATAGCGGGATTTGCAATAGTTAGGATAGTTGCTTAAGGTAATTAGAACAAAGAGTATAGTATGCTTATCTTTAAAAATAGGCAGCGCAATTGCTTAGAAATTATTAAGATCTAGTATATTGCTAGGATAAATAAGTAATAGTTATTTAGCTTAGCATTTTTATTATTTTGCTAATTCTTATTTAAAGGTGTTACTATTATTATAGACTATAACAATAGTAGTAGTACTACCCTAGATTATTATTTAAGATATATTCTAGATATTAAACTAAAAGCTAGACTTGGGATTGTATTAAGAGCGTAGTAGCTAGTTAAGCTTATTATTATTTACCTTACTTATTTAAGTAGTATCCTTAGTAGAAGCTATGTAGCAAAAACTACTATAGTTATTAGAAGATAGGAATTAATTAAATATAGTAATAGCTAACTTTTTTATTACTCTTTTTAGCTATAGGTTAAAGAATATTAGGATTAAGTAGTGTATAGAAGTTATAGGCTATAGTAAACCTTTATAAGTAGTAAGTTATAGCGTAAAGTGTAAAGTTTACTCCTATAGCTATTTAACTTTTATACTTATTATATAATAATATATAAGATAATCTTATTAGCTATACTACTATGTTATTAAGTTCTTAATAGTATAGTTTTACTATAAGAACTAGAGTTTTAACTACGCAAAATAACGTAGAGTCTTACCATTATTATTATACTATACTAGAACTATTTACTAGGGGTATAGATCTTTCTAACTTAATTTACTACTACGCTAATAGCTTAGTAGTAGGTAATAGTTATATCTATAGTTGTTATTTATTATAAGACTAGTAGGGTAGAAAGAGAGAGAGTTAGTGTTATAGTAGATAAAGTTCTCTTAGACTCCTACAATATTATTATATATTAGAGAAGATAAGCGGCAGTCTCTGTTCTAGACTTATTAGATAAGCTATCCTAGACTAAGCGTAGTTAACTATTTGCCGCTAGTTAGGTAGACTAGTCCTCCTTACTATTTAGTTATATAATAGTAGTGTTACTATTATTAGACAAGATAGCTTACGTAGTTTACCTATTTGCTTTATTCTAAAAGATAGCTACTCTCTTATTAGAATAGCTATATCTATTATAATAAATAGCCTTAATAACCTTTGTTATCTCTAGTAAGTATATAACTCTATTTATTTTAATATTTATATTAGCAATATATAACTGTTAAAATTTTTATATATAAAGACCTATAGCCTTAAGATCTTAATACTCCTAGGCGGGTAACTATTACCCTACTACTAACTAGGTAATAACCTAAGCGTAGTTAGAGATTATAAGTATAGTATAAGAGTCTAATTACCTATTATGCATTTAGTTATAAATAAGATAAAAGTAGTTAAATTTAAATATAAGATACTTATAATAGTGTATAATTACGTATTGCGCACTAACTATATACTACTACTAAGGCGCTAGTGCCTACCTATAGCTCGCTTAGTAATACTTATAATACTACTTTTTTAAATATATTTATATATAAAATTATATAAGAATATATACCTATATTATTAGCATATATAAGACGCCTAAAGTACTTAAAATACCTATACTACTTATATGGTTTTTATAACTAAGGGGTTTCTAATAAAAATATTATAATAATAGTAGTTATCTCTCTATACTACTTATACAATACTAATTAGTTAGCAAATAAAAGCTTTGTAGGCTACTTAATAAGCTACTTAGTAAGCCTTTTTTTAAAAAAATTTAAAGTATAAAGTTAAGACTTAGTTAGAGTCTCTTACTATATAGTAATTACTTTTTAATATAATAGTATTAGTTACTAGTATATTATATAGAAATTCTATCTAATTTAATATTCTAAGTTTTATAAGTTTAAAATTAAATATATATATATGTGTGTATATTATTAAGTAACTACCTAGGGGTAGAATAACAAAGGCTTTTATCTTAAATAATATAATAACAAAAGTAGAGTCCTTTACTTAGTAAATAAAAAGAGTGTAAAAAGGTAAATTATAAGATCTTTTATATAATTAAGTAGATAAGTACTACTATTTTTATAGTTTTTTTTATATACTCTTATTTATTAAACACTTCTAGCTATTAGAGATAGTAATTTAGCTAATAGTTTTTATTAAAGGAGAGCTATGCTTTATTTACCTCTTCTGGGCAAGAGTATAAACTGCCTCCACTTATTTAGTTTTTAAGTAGCCCTACTACGTTTAATTACTACTTTTTTATTATATTATAGCGCCTATATAATATTATGTAATATTATATAATATTATATTATGTGCGCGCTAAGCCCTAGGACCTAGAGCGCGTTAAAGTTTTACTAATATTTCTTCTCCTAGCTTTTAAGATAATAAATTTATAATAATAACACCCTAACTTACTTATCTACCTACCGCCTTACTAGATAATTAACTTCTACTTCTTATTTTTTACTATCGCCTTACTAGATAATTAATAACTTAGACCCTTACTCTACTACTATAATATATAATAAATATTGCGCGTGCACTCTCTACTCCTAATATTAAATAATATTCTACTATTCTTTGCTAAAAATCTATTAACCTATTAACCTATTAACCTATTAACCTCTAGTATACTTTCCTAGTATTAGCCTTACTCTACCTATTTTCTATAAAAATTCTATAGTATAAGCGTATACTTATATATACCCTATATATCTAGTAACTATTTATTATATATTTCTTTATATTAGTAAAACTATAAGTAGTTTAGAATATGCCTAACCTTTTACTTTTAAATCTAATTAATCTTGCCTTTTACTTTCTAAAAGCGCTCTAGTAATGTCTATTACTAATATAGCTAAGCACTAGGTAGCTAAACTAGTAGAGAGAGAGCTATAAGTTAAAATTTATAGTCCTTAAAGTACCTAGGTATTGTATATAATAAGATAAACTAGCTATAGTAATCTATTTACTATATAGCTTATACTATACTACTATATATTCTATAAGAACTATAGGCGTTTAACCTTTATAATATCTATTCTATATATATTTATTATTAGCGTCTAGATTATACTCTATATTATTATATATTTTATTATTATTATTATTATTATTATTATTATTATTATTATTATTATTATTATTATTATTATTATTATTATTATTATTATTATTATTATTATTATTATTATTATTATTATTATTATTATTATTATTATTATTATTATTATTATTATTATTATTATTATTATTATTATTATTATTATTATTATTATCTTACTTGTTATATATATATAGGCGCGTACCCGCCTACTCTATAGAAAGTATATTATTAGGTTAAGGGATAGCTATATATATATTAGATTATAACCTTAAGGTCTTACGTAATAATTAGTTATATTATATATATAAGAATAGATATTAATTTAGTTCTCTAGCAGCCCTGCCTCTCAAATCTTATCTTGTAGCAGATAGGCTAGATGGCTAATATTACCTAGCTAGTCGTCTATACTAGTTTTAAATTCTCTAGCAGCCGTCTAACCGCGGGTATTAGACAACGCAATCTTAGAACGTTACAAAGGTGTCGCATTGCCACATATAATAAAGAGGTATTTAGATTTAAAAGACTTAGTGTTATATAAGTTAAAGGTAAAGATTTAGTGTACTAGGCATTACTAATATTATAAGAGGTAGACTTTATATACTATGCGTATAGCAAACTATAGTTACGCTACTACTAGGTTATAAGCATAATAACTAAACTATAGTTAAGCGTTTTATTACCTATGCTACTCTCGCGGTTATAACTCTATAGTCTACTATAATTCTCTAATAGTCTACTAGTTAAGAGATAATATATAACTTAGTTATACTAAATAGTAGACTATTTATTAACTACTATTAATATTACCGCTATATAAAACGTTAATAATAGAATTATTATTATTTTATATATATTTTATTACTACCACTATATACTAGATGCTAGATTTTAGTGCCTTTTATTTTACTCCTCTCTGTATATAGTGCGAATTCGATCTTAGTTAGAATCTTAACACAACAAAAATCTTTAATATAAGAATAGATAGATAAAGATAAACTATATCTAATTATAGATTTTTATAAGGTACTACGTAGGCAACTACGTATTATATTATTATTATTAACTTTAGTACTATAGTATAGCTTATAATTAACTTTATAAAGGGCTAATTTATATATACTTTTTCTAAATAGCTACTAAACTAGTCTTATTACTTTACTTAATTTACTATGTTCTTTAGCACACCTACTACTTTTTCTTATAGTATTATACTATATACTAAGAGTACGTAAAGTCTTCTTAATTATAGCTATGCTTTATACTTTATATCTTTATATATTATTAAATTATCTACCTAGGGGTAAAATAACAAAGGCTTTTATCTTAAATAGCATAATAAAAAAAGCAGAGCCCCCTACTTAGTAATTAAAAAGAGCGTAAAAACGGTAATTATAAAAAAAGGTGTCTTTATATTGCTTATAATCCTTACTATTCTTATTAGAATATATATTAATATCTGTTACTAGTAGATCTGTATCTAAATCCACACCACCGTCTATATTAGACCCAGGATACTCGCTCTTATTGGAGGAGCTATTGACTAGGGAACGTCGTCGCATGTTGCGTTAGTGCTAACAGAGGTCGACGAAATAGGGGAGGGGTCACTAGAGACTTCTAGCTGGAACAAGGAGGCAGACAATAAGAAGGCGGCTAGTTAAGCGGAAGAGTAGAAAAGAGGAGGCGGTCGTTAATAGTGGGTCTGTGGAGGACGAGGGAAGAGCTTTAAGTACGCCGCTGGCAGGGCGGCCTCAGTTTGGGTCGACATGATGCTGGAGTTAAGAATACCAAGTTCCAGGACAGAACAGCCTCCAAGGTGACTTACTCAAGCGCCCGGGTAGTCCAGGAGTCACGTTTTTCGCCACCTTCGGAGACTTTCTCGGAGGTGGCGACTGCGCAACACCAGGGGCAGTATCGTCAGCTCTTGATGGCGGAGAGGTTTATTTTGTGCGTAGATACTTGATACATGAACCTTCTAGCCATAGAAACTGTTACCGCCGCCATCAATCTGGCATTCGGCGCAATTTTTATGAAATCTTCGGCATTCTTCGTCGACTTTTGACTGAGGTAGAGCTTGCCAGCTCTCTATAAGTCGCTCCTTGATTTCTGTACGGGATAACAAATTCGCTCGTAGCTTTTCAAAGGCGTCCTTTAAGGCGTCCCATATACGCTCGATTCTGTTTAAATCTGGGGAGAGCGCTGGCCAGTCCACACACTTAACCCAGCCGTTGAAGTGTGAGCGTAAATCTCCACTCCATTTCCTGCCTTTGACATGAGGAGAAGCGTTGTCCTCAACTATATAAACTTGACGCCGCGTCGCCTGCGAGATCTGCCATGCCCACGGGTATAGCTTTGGCCGCAGGACGTTCTCGCGATAGCGCAGCCAGTCAATGCCACCCTTTGACTTTTTGTCGCGTGTTGCCTTCTCACGTTTGAAGTGCCACTCAGGAATCCTCTGCCGTCGCCGACGACCTGATGGCAGTGGATCAACGTTATCCCGGTGGCTGACCTCGTTGTTGAGTTCTCTGAGAGCTCTGTATTGACGTGTGTCGGGCACTCTAGCCATCGCGCGGTCGTGATTCTCGGCGGCAACTGCAGGCGCATTGATATTATACAGAACGAGCTCATTGCGTAGAGCTTCGCCCGGCATCTCCTTCTCCAATATATAGAACGGTCCAGGGCGGAAACCTCTACAGATTGCGCCACAGAACATGACGCTCTTGAACTCCGTCGGTGGCGGACGAGTGTGGGCGAACGCAGAGTCGCCTTTGTGCATAGAGACCTTCTGATTCTTCCTGTGCTGGGTCGTCTCCACGCTTGTTTCGTCGGTAAATATAAAGATCACGTCGAACTGGAGCTCCGCGAGTGCCCATTCGACAACCAGAAGTCGCGACGTTCGGTGCTCTTGACTGAGGCGAATTTTGCGAGGTGGCGCGCGTTTCACGACCTCGCGCGCCTTTAAGACTTTGAAGCCTGTCGTATACGGTATCCGCTCGTCGAGTTCATCCTCGGCTATTCGTATAATCGCTCTACGTGAGAGCTCCTCGCCCTCTTCGTCCTACGTCGCCTTGTTAACGAGAAAGTTCGCCACATCAGAGTGCTCCCCGAAACGCTCCACACGGCCGCACTCACCCTCATCTTCGAGGTGTTTCAACAAGTCTGCGAGTATATACGTTGTTGGCTGCGTGGGAGAGACGTCGGCGCGCTCAAGTAGGCGCTGGAAGAATTGCTGTGCACCGTTTGGGGACACTGTGGCGACTTTGCTCGATATGTACGTCCATCCGCGACCCTCACAAACCAAAGTCACGATAGCTGCGCGCGTCGGCAGGTCGTACTGGCCACTGTGAGGCATCGTCGGGCGCGAAAAAGCTCGAAAAACAGTGTAGAATTGGCTAAATTCGGCTTCGTTGGGTGGTGTTTGGTGCAAGTCGCCACCGAGGGCAGCCATACACGTGACTCCTGGACTAGGGGACCCCACTGCGCTACGCGAGTAATACGGCCCTTCAACTGTAAGCGCCTACGCTAGCTAAGGTAGGAAATCCCGAAAGGCACGTGCGCTCAAGCCAATGCCCGCGCCTTTAGGGAGGTTTTGCGGCAAGTCAGCCTCAGAAAACGCGGTCGGATTATTTAAGGTAGTAAAGTTAAAGGTAATTACTAATTAAGAGCGTTATTAGGTAGAAAAAGTTTAGTAAGCAAAAATTACTAGCGTGGCTATTATATAAATACAAATTACGAAATTAACTAAGTAATTTTTATAAGCGCGTTATTAACTTAGTCACGTATATTTAAGATTTTTTTTGCTAAGAGCTAGTACACAGAAAAATAGGCTATAGCTAGTTATTTCTTTTACTAAAGTATAGCTGCAGAATACGGCTTTATTTACAAAAAAAAAGTGATTTTTAACCTAGCAGCTTGGCTTTAGGTACAGCCATTTATATAAGTCTACACTTTTAGAAGCTAAATAAGCACACTACTAAGTTTAATTCTAAGCGCCATAGTTTAAAAATATTACCTACGCCTCTTACTATCTAGATAAATAAACTAATATCTATTACTAAATTATAACTAATAACTAGACTCTAGCTTATATTCTTTTCTTAAGATCTCCTTCTAAGCTTTCTACGCCACTCCTCTGCGAAAGAGATTTCTTAGAATTACTTGTGTTGCTTAACTAATCGTACTATCGCGTTATTACTATTAGCACGCACTTTATTATTAAGTATAGATAAGGTGTTAATGGGATTAAGAGACAAAATCTACTTTTTCTTAAGCGATATTTAAACGCGTCCCTAAAAGTTCCTCGTCTCTATATAATATAGCGCATGCTATCTTTAGGGCATCTCTACCTTATAATAGAGTGCACCGCAGAAGAGAACTTAAAATTAGCTTAGTCTGTACTTACTAGTTTAGAGAAATCTATTATCTATATAAAATTAAAGACTAGTATTAATACTTTACAAACTCTTCTCTAATTAATTATTAATAAAATAAACTATAGCTTCTTTATTAAAAATAGTGCTTTATATAAGTAGGTAATTGCTAGAATATATTATTAAGTACACCTCTAAGCTCTCTTATAGCTACTTATTAAAAACTAATAGATTAATTAGAGCGTAAGCTATTAACCCTAGATAAGTAAAAGTAGTTAAACTCCTTACTATAAGTATAGACTTCTAGCCTTTTGTTTTAATTCTACTATAAAGCTTCTTCTATTATGGAAATACTAAACAATTATTAATACCCTTATATTCTTTCTTAGTAAGAGTAATTAGTAGCACTTCTTTAGGGCATTTGCTAGTAATAGTAGTTTAAAGGTATTAGTAATTAAAACTATTTTACTTATACTCTCTAGATTTATAAGGACACTTATTAGTCTTCTTATAAGCTTTCTTATTTAAGCTACTACTACTTTGCTTCTTCTTATTATTATTTTAACTAGTAATTATTACAAATACACCTAATAACTTACTATTAGATGCTTAAAGCTAGTGCTTCTAAATAAGTATAAAGTAGACCTTTTTAATATTAGTAAGATCTATTACCTTAATACTAAGCAAGGCGTTTTATATATAACACTAGTTTATTAATTAGGCCTATTTTAGTATAAGCTTAACTACTAGCGTATTTAAAAAGTTATATATAGTAAGCTTATCTTATATATTAGAAAGCTTAAAACTTTTAGCCTTATTAAAAAGGAGCTACTAATCTTAGTACTATATTTTAGGTGTCTACCTTCTATACTTAGCTTTCTTAAAGTATGCTTAGTATTAGGTATATACTAGATTCTTTGTACTTACTTTTATTAGAGCTAGATTCTTCTAAAGCATCTTAATAAGCGCTTATAAGGAGGTTTTCTTTTTATTATTTATTATAATTATAGCTAGTACTAGTAGATCTTAAGACACTATAGTATAAACCTATAAGGCAAGATTCTAGATCTTTATTATATTAATCTACTAGTCTTATACTTCTATATAATACTCTATAATCTAACTAATATAAAGTTTAATCTAATTATTATATAGAGCGCTACTTATACTTATAATCTTCTCTAAAAGTATAGAATAAGTTAGTTAAATTAGATCTTAATTAATAATCTTATTAGCGTTAAGGTTAATAAAATACTAGATTCCTTTAGACTAAGTATAAAATTAGAGCTAAATAAGCTAGAAAAGCTAGCTTACTTAGTTAGTAAGGAACACCTTTATAGTAGGAATTACAATATTAGTTATTTTAATTATAGGTAAGATTTAAGTGTAAAAAAGAATTAAAAATAATTAGTAAAGAGTAATTAGAGTATATAAACTAGAATTCTAATATATAAGTATATAGGAAGAATTAGTCTATAATCTTAAAGCGCTAGGCTTATAACTATTAAAGGAAATAAGCTAAAATCTTAGATTTAGTAAGTAAATTAGATAAGATTACTCTATATAAAAGAAAGCTAAAGGGCTAGACTATATATACGCTTATAGAAAAGGAGCAAGGCTAAAATAGTACTGCTTACATAATTACGGACACGTAATCGCACCTAGTTAGAGCCTTATTTTTACGATAACTATATATATAGTGTATAAAGTCTGCCTCTTATAATATTAGTAACGCCTAGTACACTAAATCCTTATCTTTAATACATAGCTACCACTACTATTTTTTAAATCTAGCTCTTTATTTATTATATGCGGCAATATAATCACGTTCTAGTTTTAACCTAATATTGTATCTAACTCTAACTTTAATACTATAACCTATAGCAATATAGCTATTATTAAATTTAGCTAGGGTATAAATAATTAGCTAGGCAAAGTTAAAAATAATCCTTAAAGATTTATTAATCTTATAAGACTAAAAGAATTATTAGAGGGGCCTCTAGATCTTATTTTTAAGTACTTATACCCCTCTAATAATGCCCTAAGGCCACTTTGCTACGCCTTATGCTTTTAAATTTTAGAGTGTAGTGCACTTCTTTAGTACCTAAATATTAGTAGAGGGAATATAGCCTTTATAATATAATAATAGTATAATACTAAGACTATATTATAAAAGTTTTAAGATAAGAAATATAAATAAAGTAAAGAAGAGAAATATTTTTAAAAAATATATATAGAGCTAAAGGCGTAATAGTAGTATAAAAAGCTTATTAAGATAGTAGTAATTATATAGGGTGCTATTAAGGTAGGAGACTATAAGTAGTAGTAGTAGAAGTATAAAAGAGATAGGTAGTAGTAGTAAGGTTCTAGGGGGTAGTATATAGCTCGCTAGTTATAAGAGGAGATCTACTATAGAAAAGAGTTAATAAAATAGTTAGGTTAGTTACTATTATAATTATTATTATTATTATTATAGCAAAAACGTTATTAAAGAAATTATTAATTATATAATATAGTGGTTAGTAAAACAGCTAGCTTAGAATTACGTAATATTATAGATTAACTCTAGGAGAGAGAGGCGTTTATACTATAATAATAAGACAAAGTAAAGATATTACTAAAAAAGCTTAAAAATAAGAACTAGTAAAGTAAAGGTATAGGGCAACTACTAAATAATAAGTAGCAATTTTTTAAAGACTATAGGAGTTTAAAAGCGAAACTATAGTGTAAAAAGCTTATTAAGATAGTAGTAATTATCTAGGGCGTGGTTAATATAGGGAACTATATAAGGATTTAAGCCCGCGATAGTTAGGATAAAAGTAAGTTAATTCCTAGTATATAAAATACTGCTATACTAAGTAGGTAGGCAGAAGGGCAGCACCTTATGGGTGCTGCCGCGCTAGTGGCCGAATTAGGCCTAGCGCCGGATTAACGTTATTCCAGGTTCCGAGCCAGGTGCCGCTATGGATCTATGACACTACCCCCCCTCCTCTATAGCCTTAAGCTCTGGCGAGGCTTGTGTCTATTATATAACCTAACTATCTCGCACTATTGCAGTGCATCCTAAACTATTGCACGCTATTGCGCATTATTATAGACTATTCCTAGCTAGTTAGGGATTATTACGGCTAGTAATAATGCTGTTATAATGTGCCTAGTAGCGTTACTAAGTTTAGTAGATTGTTTTAACTAATACTATAGAGGCAACCTCCTCTAATAGGGTACTTTACTAAGATAAACGACTTAGTTACTTGCGATATAGCGGAGCGTTTCTATTACACCTATATAATAACGTATATAGCACTAATCTTATTTGTTAGCACTTCTTATTAGGCCGCTAGGTCCCTAAACTTAACGTATTTGGCGGGTTTGCGTGGGTTATTGCTGTGAAACTAATCTACTACCTCTAGGGCGTTGATAAGGAGTATCTATAGTTCCTATAACGGGTTATTAGAACTCTTAGGATAGTCCTCCCACTCGACTAGGTACTAAAGTAAACCTTTCTTATTATGACGGTATAGGTCTTAGAGATTACCATTAATACAATAGTTTAGTATGGCTTTAATTGTGTAATCCGAGGTATCGTCCACATTAATATTAATAGGGCCCTTAGGTTCTAATTACTATCTAGGTAGCGTGTTGCTAGGTTATTTGTGTAATAACTATAGGTGGAATATGTTATATACGCGTCCTATTTTTAGCGGCAGGTCTATTTTATATATAGAGTTATTAATAACGCGTGTAATAGTGAACAGTCCGCGGTGTTTTATATTTAATAATTTGCTAGAACGCGTTATCTTAATAAATCTTATATTTAATATAACTTTGTCACTAACGCGTAACTTAGGAGTAGGCATGCGGTTCTTATTTGTATATTCTGCCTGCTTCGCTTGTGCCCAGACTATATTATCTTAATAGAACTATTAAAGATTCTCTAACTTAGTAACAAACTTGTTAGCGCGTCGCTAGTTGGCTTAGGTGGGGGCGGATAGTAACGTTGTTAATTCAACTAGTTTGTAGATTAAGGATCGCGGCAGGTAGCCCTTAGTTGCCATGAATAGGGCAACGCTAGTAGAGTTGCTAATCTAATTATTCGCGATAAACTTAGCTATTAGTAGAAATAGTGCCCAATTATCCTGTTAGTAATTCACATAAGCTCGTAGGTACTGTTTTACCTAGGCATTAATAATCTCGGTCTGGCCGTTAGTCTCTAAATAATGGGAAGTCGATACCTTGGGCTGGGTACCTAATTGTTAGCATAGGCGACGCTAGAAATATAAGACAAACTAAGCGCTATAATCACTAATAATTTGTGTAGGGTATCCCTCCTCGCGCTATATATACTTAACAAACGCACGGACTAGTGTTATAACTTTAAGATTAGTAATAGGGATAAACTTCTTCTTCTTAGACAGGCGATTAACTGTAATAAGTATACTAGTATAGGTGTAGCTATAATCTTTGTAGGCTAGCAGTTTAGTAATGTAATTAATTAATATACTCTCCTAGTATTAATCTGGAATTAGTAATAGGCAGAGAAGTCTATACTTGCCTTCTTTGTTAACCTTAGAGCGACGACATATTAAACAATTGCGTACATACTGTGCAACGTCCATCGTTATACGAGGCTAGTAAAACCAACGACTTAGGTTGTGGTACGTAGCGTGCTTACCAAGGTGGCCTGCGCATAACTTATTATAAGAGTCTTTAATAATTGCAATGCGCAGAGGTCTATTATCTAGTACGTATATCTTATCCTTTATATATAACAAGTTGTCTTGCAGTTAGCAGTCTTTAAGCTTAATTCGCAGTTTCTTGTTATATATAAGCGATAATGGGATGCGACGTTGTCCCTTAAGTTTTGCTTTTATAATAGCTTATAGGTCCTTGTTAGTAGGGTACGCGTTCTTAATCCTAGTAATAAGGTCTTTCTCTAAATCTCTGTTATTGGCAGAAGGATTAATTCTTATCTTCTCTTTCGCCTTAGGCGACTGCACTTATAAAGGTGCTAAGGAGAATAACACTAGCGATTCTTCTATAGACTCCTTACTAATGTAATTCTCCTTACTAATTAAGTATATTATAAGGGCCAGATTTGCAATAGTGTCTATAAGTTTACTAGTAAGGACCTAAGCTATATAGACTATATATTATAATATATTCTTATAAGCACAATATAAAGTGCAGGCATAGCTAGTGTGCGCGTTGCTGTTGCGGCTATTACTATCTTTAGGACTATAATAGGCTTAGTGGCCGCCAGCGCGGGTTTTTAGCACAATGTGATGCGGCTTAAGGATTGTTTAGACTTAGTGTTAACGTTGTTCGTTATCTGCGCCCTTAGGGAGATCGCCAGAACGCCTAGTTAAAGCGTCTAGCTTAGTGCCTTGGTTACCTAGTCTATATCTAATAAGGAAGTTAAACTCTAAGAGGAATTTAGCCTATTGTGCTTGTTAGCGATTTAGTCTCTTGTTAGTTATAAAGTAGCGCAATGCTAAGTGGTCTAATATAACGTTAATAGGCGATTTTGTGCCTAACAGCTTAAAACGCTATTTCTTAAATGCGCGCATAATTGCGAGCAACTCCTTGTTATAAATCTTATAGTTGCACTTAGCTAGGTTCATCTTATGTGACAGAAAGGCGATGGGTTTTAATACATTGTTGTGCATCTGCGACAAGACTGTGGTAGTGACAAAGTCGGACGCGTCTGTCTCTAACTAGGTCTCTAAGTCGGCGTTAAAGTAGGCGAGTATAGGTGCGCGTGTAAAGGCTTGTTTGAGTCGTTTAAAAGCTTGGGCGGCCGCGGAGTCAGCTGCTAATGGAAATACTTTAGTCTGGGTATCCGATTTCTTAGTTAGCTCTGTGAGTGGTCGTGCGAGCTGGCTAAATCCTAGGATAAACCGGCGATAGAAGTTTGCGAATCCCAGGAAGGCCTGTACGTCTTTAACGCTGCGCGGCAGTTGCCATCCTTGGATCGTGCTAACCTTGGCGGGGTCCATCTCAATACCGTTCGTAGTTAGGATAAGTCCTAAGTACTTAACGCGTTTGACCTTAAATTGTGACTTATAGACGTCTAAGAACAGTCTAGCGTTAACAAGCTTCTTAACTACTGTCTAGACATGTGTCTTATGCTTGTTCTTATTGTTAGAATAGATAAGTACGTCGTCTAGGTACGCGGTACAGAAGTCATCTAGATGTTCTCTTAGGACGTCGTTAATGTAAGATTGAAAGGTCCCCAGAGCATTGCATAACCCAAATGGCATAACCAGATACTTATAAAGGCTATAGCGGGTTAAGAAAGCTGTTTTTTCCTCGTCACCCTTCTTGACTTGTACAGTGTTAAAAGCGGCTATTATATTAACAATACTTATAATTCGTGCTTTTGTTAGTTGTGCCATAGTCTCCTTAATTAAGGGTGGAGCGTTCTGGTTCTTCTTTGTTGCCTCGTTTAAGGCGCGGTAATTAACGCAAATCCGCAGTCCCCTTCTAGGTTTCTTAATGCACAGTACGGGCGCGGCGTAAGGTGAGCTGCTTAGGCGAATAAAACCTTTGCCCAACATCTCGTTAATGTATACCTTCACCGCTCCACATTCCTTATAGGTTAACCTATATATCTTAGGACGTGGTACTGTGGTCTCTGGATTCAGATTAATGGCATGGTCCACTCTAGGTTAACGCAGGGGTAGTTTATTAGCTTTCTTAGGATCGAATCTATAAGCTAGGTTAACTAGAAATGGTGGCAATAGCTTAACAATTTCTTCTCTAGTGATCGCAGGCTTTTCTAGTTTCCTTATATACTTTTCAAAGTTAGCATCTAATACTACACAGTGCTAAGCAGCGTAGAGGTTGGCAATAATGTGTTCCCACAGACTTTTCTTGTCTAATTCTTCCCCACCAGGATCTAATAATTCTAGTCGTTCCCAGTAGTGTGGCTTAATGAAAATAACAAAGTTAGGATCCCTAGCGATTATTATTGCGGCTGCACGGCCTAAAATAATGTTAATCCTATTCTTTGCTATCTTCTTACGCGTCGTACTATCTAGTAGTTTATTATTATAAATCTTTTTAGGCAGCGCGCTGTCTAAATAGTTTACTAGGCAATATAGCGATTTGAAGCTTAATAAATAGGTTTCTCTAAAAGAGGGAATTAGTGAATAGTAGTCCATCCAATTTATCTCTAATAACACGTTAAACTTACTAATTTCAGTGACGTAGTATAGCACTGGGCTAGTATGAGATCCATACTTAATCGTAATCTCTACCGCAGTGCGGAGCTTAGTATAAGGATTGCTGTCAGCCAGAGCTAGGCTAACTAGTCGTTCCAAAGCAATTTCTTTAAGCTAGTGTTGTTTAACAACTTGTTAATAAATAAAATAGGTAGTGGCTCCCGTATCCACTAAGCTGAGTGCGCAGAGCCATTTTCGGGCCAGAGGGAGCTTAATATAATAGTTGAATTCTAGTTAATAGGTGGCGTCTAGTATAGGAGACATATCTAACGCGATGGTAAATATAGCATACATAACTATAGGCTTATTAAGGCTGTTATACTTAGGTGCGGCTTCTAGGCGCTAGATAGTCTACTAGATTTCTTGTTAAGTTTTACGCTGTTTTTGCTCCTAATTGCAGTTTAGTTTAGGAGCCTCTTGTTTCCCAACTCATCCTTGTTAGTAGTTAATTTATATTGAAATTTGTTGCTATCCTTATCTTCTGTGTCCTCTGCGTACGCATTTATGGCGGAGGCTAAAGCGGGGATATCTTTTAAAGGGACAAAGTCTTTGTCTTTGTAGGGTGCAGTCTTGTCGCGCGTTGTATGTCCTAGCTTGCCATATTTAAAGCAAAGACCTAGTTTACTTATACAATTACGTTTCTTAGTTGTTTGTTTGCGAGTAAGCGCCTAGGGGGCCCTATCCTTTCGCGCTAAGGAACGGTCGCTTAGGGAACGCTTACGGCTAGTGTCTTTACTAGATAACGTTGTTAACTTCTTAGGTCCTAAATATAGTTAACTGTTAATGTCCAAATTATACTAGTGGAGTTAACGTGCGCGGGCTAGGAAGGCTATTAAGCTCTTATTTGGTATCGAACTAGACAAAGTTTGGCGGGCGAGACGGCTGTCCATGAGACGTTGGGCATATTAAACTTTACCTATCTTGTCTATAGAAAGCAAGTTAATAACAGAGAGAAATCGCTCTTGCCACTACGCAAACGTCTTGCTATGCTTCTATTGCAACGTATTGTTATAAAGCTTCTATTTAGCTTCTACAATCTAATTATAGGACATATAGGTCTTATCTAAGGGCTTTAGTAGATTCTCTAATATATTAACTAAACTTAGGATTAGATAGACAAGGTTCTAGGCGTTGTCTTTAATAAAACGGCGAATATAACAGACTTTATATTCCTCTAACAGGAGTGTAATTGCCTTGTTGATTATAGTAATTTGCCAACGCTTATAATCCTCCTTATCTTTACCGCTAAAGGACTCTATTTCTGGGGCCTTATAATGCGAGCCGCTAGTAGTCCTAACTAACATATGGGAGGCGCTAAAGGGTCGCTCGTCACGCGGGTCTCGAGTCTCCTAACATTCACAGTCGTTATTGCGCTAGTCTT
The DNA here is from genome assembly GCA_014281115.1 of Laburnicola sp. R22_1. Classification (NCBI taxonomy): domain Eukaryota; kingdom Fungi; phylum Ascomycota; class Dothideomycetes; order Pleosporales; family Didymosphaeriaceae; genus Laburnicola; species Laburnicola sp. R22_1. The sequence goes on from JACONQ010000011.1 coordinate 1,172,538, forward strand.
AGTTATCACGTTGGTCCCAATCTTCGCGTTAGTCGCGTTGGTTGTATACGTCTTCACACTCGTTGCGATAGTTGCGGCGGTCATAAAGGTTATTACGGAAGGGTCCTTTAGCGGGTCGCGTTTATGTGAAGCGACTATACGTTGTACTAGTGGGATGGTAGTTAAGAGCAGGGTCGCTATTTAGAGTGTAGATGTCTTGTCGCGGAGAACGCGCACGCCTATGCTTACGAGGAGTTAGTGATTTATTAAACTAGTCACGTAGGAGAGGTTAACCGCGTCCTAATACGTTATATAGTAAGCGCGTCTAAGCCCTTAGGGACCTAAGTTTGTTTTCGGCGGCGTACGCAGCTTGTTCGGCCATCTGCGCTCAACGCTTAAACTGCTAAGCACGTCCTTATAATTGTTAAAATTCTTCTTTAGACTATTAAGCGTCTTAGACAGCATACTAATAATCAGCCTTAAGGTTGTAAAGCTTCATAGAAGCGTTCTTATTCGCTTTAATAGTATTGTTATACTTTACTTATAGTTTTTATCTAACTTAGGTAACCTATTAAACGCGAGTTTGCGTGTCTTTAAAGTCCTTCTTAGTAGTGGCCAAGTCTGCGCCTTGCTAATAGTAGGCATCTAACAAAGTATTATAAGCTTATTGCAATTGCTTGTAAGCTTCTAGGTTAGTGCCACTAGTTGCGTTGTAGGCGTTTTGCAACTGCTAAAATATAGCCTCTAGCGCGTTAAGCCAAAAGAGTTTCTTAGCTAGTTACTCGCTAGACTTAGCACACTTTATAATAACATTAAACTAGGCGTTAAGATAAGCTTATATGTCTTCCGCAAACTTGGCTGTATTAGTTAGTTAAAACGTCTTTTCTACATATTCTCCTTAAGCGTCCTTGTATTAGACCTCTATATTATAGCCTAGCTCTCCTTTATTATTAACAGGCCTATAAGCTTCTATAAATAGGTTTAAAGCCCTTAAAGAGGTGCGTTGTTATTTATTGCGCGTAAGGGAAGGCGGGGATTTGAAACAGATCTACGGGAGCGACGCCTTCTTAGGTATCTATAAATTGCCTAGGCTATGGCTGTTAGATTTTAAACGCAAGGAGGTAGGAGATCTCTAGTCTCTCTTAAATTAGTGGCTATAGTTAGGGGATTTCTGCAGCGTCTAAATAGTAACTTAGCGACCTTTGCAGGGTTTGTTACGCTGTCTTACTAATTTTAACGCATTAAATATATTGTCTATAATATTAGTAGAGGTGTTAAAGTACTAAGACGGGTTTTAGGGAAGTTAGGTACGCTAAACATTAGGGCCTTAAAGCGCTAATCGGGCGCGAGGGTTTAGAGCTAGGATAATAGGTTACGATTAGAATTGCGAATTGCTAGTAATTGTTGTAAATTCTTACGTGTCTACTTATTCCTATTATTAGGCAAACGTCTTTGCGAAAGAGGGTGTAAAGTTCCTAAGGTCGCCTATAGTTCTAGTTTAAGATTAAGGAGTTAAAGTATTAGAATGAAATTCTCTAGGTATGGGCGACAAAGGTGCGCGGAGTTGTCTATGCTTGTTGTATTTACTACTTAGGCGAGAATAATTAGAATCCATACTGTGGTAATGTGGAAGGTTGGTAGTTTTAGGTAAGGTGCGATCTTACGCCTTAGGCGGAGTTATAACAAAGTCGCTAGCTGGATTTTTACAAACGTCTGTTCTGCTAGCTTGTTCTAGATGTTACTACTATTACTATAAAACACTATATACTAATGTAGTAGTAGGGGAGGCCAGGTCCTCTTTAAGCGGCGTACTTACTACAGGTGTTCTGTAGCGGCACACGCGTCGACCTGCGCGTCTAGCCCTACTACCTGCCTACTCTCTATAGTCTTTCTCCGCTAACTAAGCCTAAGAGGGAGTATGCCCTTAGTTGTTAAGTTTCTACGTATTGTCATTGTCACTATTATTGTTAGTAACCTAATCCGTACGCACACCACTGCGCCCCACTTCTAGGCCTGCCACGCGATCGCGGAAGATGTTCGTCGACGCGCAATTCTCCAATTCGCTGGCACCCTGGTGGTGAGCCTGTCGCAGCTAGAATCCTAGGGGGAGCGATAGCAGTATAGTGTAAGGGTTCGGGCCCGCGATAGTTAGAATAAAAGTAAGTTGATTCCTAGTATATGAAATACTGCTATACCAAGTAGGTAGGCAGAAGGGCAGCACCTTATGGGTGCTGCCGCGCTAGTGGCCGAATTGGGCCTAGCGCCGGATTAACGTTATTCCGGGTTCCGAGCCAGGTGCCGCTATGGATCCATGACAGACTAAGAGTAATAAGAGTAAGAGTAAGTAGTAGTAGTGGCGGCAAGAGCATAAAGAAGATAGGTGGCGATGGCAAGGTCCTAGGGGGTAATATATAGCTTGCTAGTTACGAGAGAAGATCTACTATAAAAGAGAGTTAATAAGCTAGTTAGGTTAGTTACTATTATAATTGTTATTATTATTATTATAGCAAAAAATATTATTAAAGAAATTATTAATTATGTAACATAGTAGTTAGTTAAACAGTCGGCCCGAGATTACGTGATATTATAGATTAATTCTAGGGGAGAAACTAGGTTAATTATAACCTTTAGAACTATCTATTAAAGTAGATAAAGTTTCTAAGTAGCTAGTTTTTTATATTCTAGATAGCAAAGTAAACTATAGAATACTAAAGTACTAAGTAGTGTAAGAAGCGTATAACTTTAATCTAACCTACTACTCTACTAATAACTTTATTAATTCTCCTTACTAATTAAAACTTACTATTAAAAGTATTTTAAGTAAGTAGATCTACTAAAATAGTTACCTGTTTAGCTAAATATTACCTTTTAAGATACTTTTCTAAAGTCTATTTTTAAGGATAATATCCCTATAAAGATAAAGTTAAAGTGCTATATTAGGCGTGCTTAGCTAGATACTTATTACTTTTTAATACTTATATACCTTTAGGCTTATATATATAGCTAGATACTTATTACTTTTTAGTACTCTTAACTCCTTAAAAACTCTCTACCTCCTAGTTGTTTTCTTTTACTACTAGCAGCTTCTATAGCTTTAAAAGTTACTCTACTCTAATTAAAAACTATATAGTTAGGTTAATATTTTTTAATACTTTTCTATAGTACTAGAGAATATTATATAATATAATTACGCTAGCGTATAAAAAAATAGCTAGAAAACTTTAGCTAACTATGTTTTTATAAAGTATTAGAGCTAAGAATACGCTTTATTAGTAAAATACTAAATACTAAAATATAGTTTCTAACTTAGCACTAATTTTACTTCTACTAATTTACTTTTAACTACGTTCTTTAATAATTTTACTAAATAGTAACTAAATTAAAAACTAAGGCTACTATTAGAACTATAGAGGCCTAGTACCCTTATTATAGCTTTTTTTTAGCTCTAAAATAGTGCTAGTTCTATTAAAAATCTACTAAAACACTCTATTTTTATATACTTTCCTGTTTATTTTTAGGTCTTAAAAGAGGAGTTATGTAATAGTTTATACCTGCCTCTTTACTAGTTATTTACTATTACTTTTCTTTTATATTCTAATAGCCGCATTTTTATAATTATCTTTTTACACTCTTTTTAATTACTAAGTAGGAGGCTCTGCTTTTTTGTTATGTTGTTTAAGATAAAAGCCTTTATCATTCTATTCCTAGGTAGTTAATTAACAACACATATTCTAATAGCGCCTTTTACTTTATAGAAGGTGTCCTTTTTAGTTAGTATTAGTATATAGTTAGTATAGGCCTATATCCTATACTACCTACTATATAAGTAAGGGCCCCTTAGGTTCCTTTCTTATTTTCTATCTTAGTATAGTCTTAATTAAACTATCTCTTTTAACTATACTAGCTATCTCTAAGAGACTTGCCCTATAAGGTTATGTACTACCCTTATAGCCTATAGATTCTAGTAAATTTTAAGTATAATAAGTAGAAGAGTCTTACTAAAATAGTAACTATAGCCTTTTATTACACTATATACTAATATAAATAAGACTTTATATCTAAAGATAAAAAGGCTAGTACTATTCTTTTATATATTATTAAATTATCTATCTAGGAATAAAACAATAAAGAATTTTATCTTAAATAATATAATATAAAAAGCAAAGCCTATTGCTTAGTAATTAAAAAGAGTATAAAAGAGTAATTATATTCTTTTATCGTATAAATAAAGTAGCTTTTAAAAAGAGTGTTTTACTAACTATAAAATACTATTTAAAAGTATACTTAGTAATAGCGCCTATACTACTGCATAGAGGTCTTATAATATACTTTATAATAAAAAAGTATTAAAAACTACTAAATTAGTTAATTTAGCCATATAATATTAGCTTAAGAAAAAACTTTATACTAATAAAAACTACTAACTATAGTTACCTAGACATAAAGTATAAAGAACCTAAGCTTAAAGATAGTACTAAAGAGTATATAATTCTAAAAGCTATAGTAATATATTATGTGTTGTTAAATTATCTACCTAGGGGTAGAACAATAAAGGCTTTTATCTTAAATAATATAATAAAAAAGCAGAGCCCCTGTTTAGTAATTAAAAAAGCGTAAAAGGTAGTTATAAAAATGCGTATTTAAACTGCTAAGCGAGCTTAGCGGTCTTAGTGTGGGGCTGCTCCTATAAGTAAATTTTTTACAAAGAGGACACTTAGAACTTTAGGAAATAAAACTTAGGCACAGCTACGCTATAAGCTATTCCTCTATTTTAATTATTGTAAACCTACTATTTAGATTATTATAAATAATATAAGTTAATATATTAATAGGTAAATACTACTACTATACTTATAAGTAAGATAAGGTTAATATATACTAGATACACTATTACTCTATTACTATATTAAAGTTATCCTTAATAAAATTCCTACTATCTCTCTATATCTACGCCCTACTATCTATCTAGATATTAACGTTATTTCTAAAGAAGTACTTACTATCGCTAAAAAGTATACGCTAAAGATTTATGCTACTACTACTAAGGTAATAATACTAGAGTTCTATTCTATCTATAAGATAATTATCTATAGGAGTCTAGTATACCTAACTATTTATAAGGCGATTCTTGTGTACTAGCTAGATTAGCAGCTTATCTAGTTTATAAAAACTAAAAAGACTATATTTCTACTCTAGTAAATAAAATTACTCCTTATTAGTAATAAAATCTAAGAAGGGAGGCAAAAGATAGAGGATAAGGTATTTATTAATAATCTCTAGTGTAATAAGAGCGTTATATAGATCTGTAAGATTCTTCTAGTAGTTATATTAGCTTATCTAAGTAAGTATGCCGCGTAAGCGGCGTGTAAGCGCGAATAACTAATAATAGTAGTAGTAATAAGCTAGGTGTGCTATATACGCTGTAAGTGAACTTTATATTAGGACTAGAAGCTTATAGAGTGTAGGATTATTAAGGTGTTTAAGGTTAGTCTTTAATTAGAATTAGGTGCTGTACGTAGTATATAAGAATCTTCTATCTTAATTTACTTTAACCTTAAACTAAAAAAAGGTTAAAAAAGGTATTTGGCAAGCCGACTAGTAATATATTATATTTATAATTATTTAAGTAGTCTTTAAAGTGAGTACTAATTATAGTATAGTATATATTGTTAAATTAACTACCTAGGGTAGAACAACAAAGGCTTTTATCTTAAATAATATAATAAAAAAAGCAAAGCCCTCTACTTAGTAATTAAAAAGAGTATAGTATAGTATATATGTTATTAATTAACTATCTAGGAGTAGAACAATAAAGGCTTTTATCTTAAATAATATAATAAAAAAGTAGAGCCCCTACTTAGTAATTAAAAAGAGTACAAAAAGAAAATTATAAAAAGCGCGACTACTACTTATATATAAATAATTAGAAAACTTTTATAATAAATTATAATATACTATATTAAACATCTTTATTATGTAAAGATTCTAATTAAGGTTAAGTTCGCACTATATATAGAGAGAAGTAAAATAGAAGGCACTAAAACCTAGTACCTAGTATATAGTAGTAGTAATAAAATATAATATATTCTATTAGTAGCCCGAATAGATTAGTCCGCCGGATAGTTTTTCTTGGCAACTTCGAGGTCCCTCATAACTTATTATAGAACACCACCAACGTTACTTTATAGTGACTCATAATAACCTACTATAACTTACAATATACTAAGTTACTATTTAATCTACTTTTTATGTTGTGTAGCCTCTTTGCGCGGCTACTACAGCCGCGCAAAGCTAAGGAGTCTTTCTTGGCAGTACGAACTTACAACAAGACTTCCTATAATATACGATATATTATCTACCATACTATACGTAGGCAATATATAGTATACTTATTATGATTCGCAGTAAAGCATACTATATCTTAAGTAGTACTTTATCTAATTTTTAGTTACTGAGTGCGTACTATTACAAGATAAAGTTAACCCGTTATTTTTGGCCTTATAGTAACCTATAATAAAATCACTCTGATTTACTATTAACACTATCTGAAAATAAGCCGCTAAGGGTAATATCTAACTCCTCCTCTATCTCTTTATCTATCTAATAGGTCCTTGCGTTGTGCCCAGGCTCTCCGCACCTCCCACAGCGGCGTTGTGTTAAGGGACCTGCCTCTCCCTTACTACTACCTCGCGCCCTTTTTAACAACTTCACCCTAATAGAAGGGCTTTCTACTCCCAAATCTGCTCCCTAAGCAAAGCCTAGCGTCCCACCTTTCTAAATGCGCTTTCTTTTACGCGTTTTTCGCTTTGTTAGAACCTTAATTTGCTCCTTAAGTTCCTTAATGCGGGTCTCTTAAAGTACACTATAGTAGAGCATAAGTTTAGCGCCTTTTATAAGCTGTGAGTAGCTCGATTTAGTATTAGGTGGAGACCGAATAAAAGAGTCGCGTACAAGCTTTGACTGGGATCCAAACTCGAGGGTATTACTTAGGGTCCTGGCTTGCCATAGTGTATCCAGTGGGGTACCCTGAGGTGGAGTGTGAATACGCACATTAAGGCGATCTACTACCACTAACGCATCTAAAGGAACAAGCCTAGAGGCCTTAAAGGCTTTCTTATAGTTTTCTAGTGTAAACATATTAAAAAACGCGTTGCGAAAGGCTGGTAGGAAGCCCTCTTTGTTGATATAAAAGACGCGTCGGCGCGCTAAGTCCCGTACGCGCTGGGAGTACTTTAGCTTTAGTGGCGCGAAACAGACCATATTAAGCGGCTGGAGGATATGAGATGAGTGCGCTAGTATACAGAGTGTTAGGATCTTCTGTTCTAGACAATAATCCTTAAAATCCTAGGAGTAGTGGCTCTTATAGCCGTCTAGAATAAGTAACCTCTATAACCCCACTATGCGCGGCCTTGTATACGCGTCAAAGTGCTTTAACCACGCGACTCTAAGCTTGTTATTAGTCTAGCCGGTCTTAGAGTTCTAATCGCGGAGGATACTAGTCTCCTTGTACCACGCTAAGATGTAGACTTGCCCTTTATAGATAATAAAGGGCGGGGCAGTATACCTAGCAGCGCAAATACTCTAAATTACTGTAACCCACTCGCGGTTGCCTAGCTAAATAAGCGTAGGTTAAGAACGTCTTTCTGAACTAGTTATAACCTTTATTAAGCCAATAACTCCTATCTAGAAGCCTGTCTTATTAAAGTTATAGATATCTTTATCCTGCACTTTATACTTGGCTTTTATATCCTCTACTAGCTAAAACCACGCGTTTATAACCTCTAAGTCTTCCTATTATATCCTCTATTAGTCCTTCGCTTAATTAAAAGCTATTTTAAGCTTAGGTACGCGCTTTACAAAGCGCTAAGCCTAGTATTGTCCTATAGGGTCTCTGTGCCGCGCAGCTAGCAGTTTATTGGCTATATCTTCCACCTTACCTAGCTAGGGTGCAAATCCTCGCGAATCTAGGTCGAGGATATACTGTATAAGCGTCTGCTCTTTAGTTGCAGTGAGCTTTGCCATGCCTAATTGTGTATTTGCTTGGGCGGTAATTCTGTTAATTTAATTGCTTAGTGTAGACTTTGGGATATTATATGCTATAGCAACGCGTCGCAGGCTTAAAATTTGCTTATTCTAATAGGCGTGAAGGGCAAGCTTAATTCTGCCTTCTTAATTAGATAATAACGCGTCGTGTTAAGACATTTTAATTTATAGTGAAGTGTTGTGGTCTTGGCAAAAACTGTCCGGGCTACTAATAGAATATGTTATATAAAATAATTATAATTTTGTTGTTAACTTTTTTTATAGCAGTATTATTAATAGTAGTTAATAGATAGTCTACTATTTAGTATAACTAAGTTATATATTATCTCTTAACTAATAAACTATTAAAGAGCTATAGTAGACTGCGAAGTTACAACTATAAAAGTAGTGTAGGTAATAGAATACTTAACTATAGTTTAGTTATTACATTTATAATCTAGTAGCTATAGCGTAACTATAGTTTACTATACGCATAGTATATAAAGTCTATCTACTTTTATAATATTAGTAATATCTAGTACACTAAATCTTTATCTTTAATACATAACTACTACTACTATCTTTTAAATATTGTAAGGGTTCGGGCCCGCGATAGTTGGGATGAAAGTAAGTTGATTCCTAGTACATGAAATACTGCTATACCAAGTAGGTAGGCAGAAGGGCAGCACCTTATGGGTGCTGCCGCGCTAGTGGCCGAATTGGGCCTAGCGCCGGATCAACGTTATTCCGGGTTCCGAGCCAGGTGCCGCTATGGATCCATGACACTACCCCCCCCCTCTATAGCCTTAAGCTCCGGCGAGGCTTGTGTCCATTATATAACCTAACTATCTCGCACCATTGCGGTGCATCCTAAACCATCGCACGCCATTGCGCGTCATCGTGGACCATTCCCAGCTAGTTAGGGACCATCGCGGCTGGCAATGGTGCCGTTACGATGTGCCCAGCAGCGTCACTAAGTTTAGCAGATCGTTTTAACCAACGCTATAGAGGCAACCTCCTCTAACAGGGTACTTTACCAAGATAAACAACTTAGTCACTTGCGATGTGGCGGAGCGTTCCTGTTGCACCTACGTGACGACGTACATGGCACTGATCTCGTTTGTTAGCACTTCTTGTCAGGCCGCTAGGTCCCCAAACTTGACGTGTTTGGCGGGTTTGCGTGGGTTGTCGCCGTGAAACTGATCCACTGCCTCTAGGGCGTCGATGAGGAGCATCCATAGTTCCTATGACGGGTTATCAGGACCCTTGGAATAGTCCTCCCACTCGACCAGGTACTGAAGTAAACCTTTCTTGTTGCGGCGGTATGGGTCTCGGAGATCACCATTAATACGACAGTTCAGTATGGCTTTGATCGTGTAATCCGAGGTGTCGTCCACGTCAATATCAATGGGGCCCTCAGGTTCCAATCGCTGTCCAGGTAGCGTGTTGCTGGGTTGTTTGTGTAATAACCATGGGTGGAACACGTTATGTACGCGTCCCATTTCCGGCGGCAGGTCTATTTCGTATGCAGAGTTGTCAATGACGCGTGTGACAGTGAACGGTCCGCGGTGTTTTATGTCCAATGATTTGCTAGGACGCGTTGTCTTAATAAACCTTATATCCAATATAACTTTGTTACTAACGCGTAACTTGGGAGCAGGCATGCGGTCCTTGTTCGCATATTCTGCCTGCTTCGCTTGTGCCTAGGCTATGTTGTCTTAATAGAACTGTTGAAGATTCTCTAACTTAGTAACGAACTCGTCGGCGCGTCGCTGGTCGGCTCGGGCGGGGGCGGACAGTGACGTCGTTAATTCGACCGGTTCGTGGATCGAGGATCGCGGCAGGTAGCCCTTGGTTGCCATGAATGGGGCGACGCTGGTGGAGTTGCTAATCTGATTATTCGCGACGAACTTAGCCATTGGCAGAAATAGTGCCTAATTATCCTGTTGGTAATTCACATAAGCTTGTAGGTACTGTTTTACCCAGGCATTGACGATCTCGGTCTGGCCGTCGGTCTCTGGATGATGGGAAGTCGATACCTTGGGCTGGGTACCCAATCGTTGGCACAGGCGACGCCAGAAATATGAGATGAACTGAGCGCCACGATCACTAACGATTTGTGCAGGGTATCCCTCCTCGCGCTATACGTACTCAACAAACGCACGGACTAGCGTTGTGACTTTGAGATTAGTAACAGGGATAAACTTCTTCTTCTTGGACAGGCGATCAACTGTGACGAGTATACTAGTGTAGGTGCAGCTGTGATCTTTGCAGGCTAGCAGTTTAGTAATGTAATTAATTAATATGCTCTCCTAGTATTAATCTGGGATTAGTAATAGGCGGAGAAGTCCATACTTGCCTTCTTTGTTAACCTTGGAGCGACGGCACGTTAAACAATTGCGTATATACTGTGCAACGTCCATCGTCATACAAGGCCAGTAAAACCAACGACTCAGGTTGTGGTACGTGGCGTGCTTACCAGGGTGGCCTGCGCATAACTCGTTATAAGAGTCTTTAATAATTGCAGTGCGCAGAGGTCTATCATCTAGTACGTATATCTTGTCCTTTACGTATAATAAGTCGTCTTGCAGTCGGCAGTCTCTGAGCTTAATTCGCAGTTTCTTATTATGTATAAGCGATAATAGGATGCGACGTTGTCCCTCGAGTTTCGCTTTTATAATGGCTTGCAGGTCCTTGTTAGTAGGGTACGCGTCCTTAATCCTAGTAACAAGGTCTTTCTCTGAATCTCCGTCATTGGCAGGAGGATTAATCCTTATCTCCTTCTCCGCCTTAGGCGACTGCACTTGTAAAGGTGCTAAGGAGGATAACGCTAGTAATTCTTCCATAGACTCCTCGCTAATATAATCCTCCTTACTAATTAAGTATGTTATAAGGGCCAGGTTTGCAACAGTGTCTGTAAGTTTACTAGTAAGAACCTGAGCTATATAGACTGCATATTGTAATATATTCTTGTAAGCACAATGTAAAGTGCAGGCACAGCTAGTGTGCGCGTTGCCATTGCGGCTATCACTATCTTTAGGACCGTGATAGGCTTAGTGGCCGCTAGCGCGGGCTTTTAGCGCAACGTGATGCGGCTTAAGGATTGTTTAGACTTGGTGTTAACGTCGTTTGTCATCTACGCCCTTAGGAAGATCGCCGGGACGCCTGGTTAAAGCGTCTGGCTTGGTGCCTTGGTTACCTAGTCTGTATCTAATAAGGAAGTTGAACTCTAAGAGGAATTCAGCCCATCGTGCTTGTTAGCGATTTAGTCTCTTGTTAGTCATAAAGTAGCGCAACGCTAAGTGGTCTAATATAACGTTAATAGGCGATTTTGTGCCTAACAGCTCAAAACGCCATTCCTTAAATGCGCGCACAATTGCGAGCAACTCCTTGTCGTAAATCTCATAGTTGCACTCAGCTGGGTTCATCTTATGTAACAGAAAGGCGACAGGTTTCAATACATCGTCGTGCATCTGCGATAAGACTGCGGCAGTGACAAAGTCGGACGCGTCTGTCTCTAACCAGGTCTCCAAGTCAGCGTCAAAGTGGGCGAGTACAGGTGCGCGTGTAAAGGCTTGTTTGAGTTGTTCAAAAGCTTAGGCGGCCGCGGAGTTAGCTGCTAACGGAAATACTTTAGTCCGGGTATCCAATTTCTTAGTCAGCTCTGTGAGTGGTCGTGCGAGCTGGCTAAATCCTAGGATAAACCGGCGATAGAGAAAAAAAAAACACCACAACAGCGAGAATCCCAATCCTTGGAATTAACGCAAAATATCGTGCGCAAACACCTGCCCTAGACGTCAGTTGAATAGCCAGCACCCAGGCGCAGAGCCCACTGCGACTGCGGAGCCATGGCGACGCAATGGCCTCAACAGGCGACGTGGCCAACCCCAATCCGCGAGCACGCTACACGCCTCAGCACTTTCCTTCAAGACACACTGAGCTGCATCGAACACACCAACAGCCAGCCCGTACCGGCAGACCTCGTAAAGACTATCATCCACGGCACGGTGACATTCGTCCTGAAAGTGCAACACACCCCGGACCTCAGCGCGATAAGCGACGCCCTAAGGATCCTTCAAACAGAAGCAAAGGCTACGGCGAACAAGAACGCACAGACACTTAGCGACATCAAAAACGAGCTTAAAAACAACACTGAAGCCGTACAACAGTCCACCGCGGTCACACAACAGAGCATTAACATTGGGGAGGAAGCAAGAGCCGCTGCAAAGGAAGCAACGGAAACCGGCAAGGCAGTCCTAGAAAGTACGAGGGAGATCAAAACCAAGGGGTTGCAGAATCAGGCAAATGGACCAATGACCTACGCTGCGATGGCAGCTAGAGGTCAGACACTAGCAGGCACATACAATACACAGAAGCCCAAAGGCCCGTCCGCACAAGCGCAACAAGAGGTCATTGTGAATATCAGAGACTCATTTACTATACAGAGCCTAAGGGCAATGAACCCCCGTAACTTGAAAGCCCATGTAGAGCGAGCTGTTAAACAAAGCGGAAACGAAAATATCACAAACATCAAGATCGTCTCATCCAACCAGCTGAAGAGCGGAGATCTGAGCATAAAGACAGCCAATAGCAACGAAGTAGAAGCACTACAACAATTCGCAGACGACTGGGTCCACCGCATTGGAGACAGAGCTACAGTACGAATCCCAACGTACGGCGTCCTCGTACACGGAATTCGTACCAGCACACTCGACATGAACAAGTTCGAAGAAAACAGAGCCCAAATCCTACAAGATAACAAACCGTTCATCCCGCAGGCTGAAATCAAACACATAGGATGGCTAACTAGGAACGCACCCACTAAAGCTGCATCATCCATCACAATCGAGTTCACCAAACCTGAGGACGCCAACAAAATCATAGACGAAGGACTAGTCTGGCAGGGCAAGGTCTTCCAATGCGAACGATACGAGAGACAGTGTCGATTAAAGCAGTGCTACAAGTGCCAAAAATACAGCCACATAGGAACACAGTGCAAGGCAGCAACAGCATATGGCTATTGTGCGCAGGAGCACGACACCAGGGATTGCCCATCAAAATCGGGCCTGGATACGACAAAGAAATGCGCACTCTGCCAAGGAGAGCACGAAGCATGGAACCGCCAGTGCCCAGCTAGGAAGGAGGAAACAGCCAAGATGAAGATAGCATACGACACTCGACCCCATTACCACCCCGTACCAGGACCAACCGGAGGAAACATCCGCACAGAAGGCATGCCCGAAGCCCGCCAAAGGACGAGGACAAGCCAAGCTACAGCAGGCCAGGAAAACCAGAACGGCAGGACCCGCTCCCTATCACGAAGAGGACAAAAAAGGACCAACACGGGAAATGTGGTTGGTTCAAGAGATAGGGAGAATCAACAAACAGGAGATGACAGTAGCCAAAGGCCCCAGAGAACGATTGTCCCCTCAAGGAGGGCGCTAGAAGCAATCGAAAGCAACACACAACTAATACAGTGGCACAACCAACAAATGGACATCGACGAAAACACTGAACCATGAACCACAAACTAACACTAAGCATACTACAGTACAACGTTCGTAAATCGAAAGACATAGTAATGGCAACGCTACTACGCGACCCAAAGACACATGAACACGACATCCTTGCCATACAGGAACCGTGGAGGAACCCATTTATGGCAACTACACACCACCCGGCCAAGAATGTTTTCGACCTATACTGCCCAGAAGGGACTAAGGAAGGACTAACCAGAGTGTGCTTTTTTGTAAACAAGCGGATAGACAGCAACAGGATCCAGTTCAAGGAACATACACGGGACTTATGCTCCATAACACTCAAGCTAGAGGAGGAACAGCAAATCAGCATCTACAACGCCTACAACCCCCCAAGGAACACGGCCCAGCAGAGCGTGCTACCACACGTTCATGAAATACTAAACAAACACGAGGATGACGAGCTAATATTACTTAGCGACTTTAACCTACATCATTCGCTGTGGGGGGGACCAGACGTGCAGAGCATAGAACCAGAGGCAGAAGAACTAATCACCATAATAGAAGAGTTCGCCCTCTATACCACCCTCGCCCCTGGCACGATAACATACAGAGAGAGACAGTCACAAAGCTCCATTGACATCTACCTTGCCACGGCAGGGCTTGTCGATAGAGTTATAAAAAGCGAGGTTAATAAGGAGCTTGATCACGACTCAGACCACCTGCCAATAAGCACAACCCTCGACATATCGGTGCCAAACGCGGATAAGGCGCCCAGGAAGAACTGGAAAAGACTAGACGGGGAGGCATACATAAAAGCACTAAAAGAAGCCCTGCCTTTGCTCCAAAGACCAGCAACAAAAACCACATTAGACAGATATGTAAAGGAGGTGATCACAGCAATACAAAGAGCAATAGAGAAGGCAGTCCCTCAGACGCGCATCTCAAGCAGAACTAGAGAAGGGTGGAACGATAAGTGCAGAGAGGTCTTAGCAGAGACGAAAAGACTAAAGAGGATACACAACCAGCTCAACACAGAGGAGACATGGGAAGAATACCGCGCAGCAAGAAATCATAAAGCCAGGACGATCAAGAAGGCGCTACGGGATACGCACAGGGAACAAGTGGAGAGGGCAGCTAAGTCACCAGAAGGGCTATGGAAAATAGCCAAGTGGGCTAGAACAAGGGAAACACAGTCTGCAAGAGCTACACCAACAATACAACACCCTGAGACTCAACACAAGATTACGGAACCACGCGACAAAGCAGAGCTATTCAAGGACACCTTCTTTCCCACACCCCCGGAGGCGAACCTAGAAGACGTACGGGACGCGGAGTACAGCAGCCAAATCGAACTACCACCAATAACGGAAAAGGAGATAGAAGATGCCATCCGCGCAGCATCCCCCCTCAAGGCTCCAGGACCCGACGGAATCACGAACAAGGCCCTCCAGACAGGAAGGCCTCAGCTCGCAGCTCACATGCTAAGAATCTTCAACCAAAGCATAAAGCTAGGCTACTGCCCAGCTCACTTTCGAAGATCACTCACAGTGGTACTGCGCAAACCAGGGAAAGACAACTACACAAAACCAAAGGCATACCGACCAATCGCGTTGCTTAATACTATGGGCAAAATAATGGACGCAATAATTGCCCAACGGCTAAACTACTTAGTAGAAACACACCAGCTGCTTCCATCAACTCACATAGGAGGAAGAAAGAAGCGCTCAACGGAACATGCGCTCCACGCCGTTACGGGGAAGATATACGAGGCATGGAGCAAAAAGAAAACCCATGTGGCTAGCCTCCTCCTGCTTGACGTGTCGGGCGCATTCGACAACGTATCCCATGCACGCCTACTACACAACATGCGTAAGAGAAAGATTAACAAGAGGACTATTAGATAGGTCGCAAGCTTCCTCAGCAACAGACACACACGCATCACAATCGATGGGTTCCGATCCACAGAATACGCGATAAGCACAGGCATCCCCCAAGGTTCTCCACTCTCGCCTATCCTCTACTTGTTCTACAATGCCGACCTCATAGATATGTGTAACCAGGAGACAAACGTCCTACCCACAGGATACATAGACGACATAGCGATCCTAGCATGGGCAGAAACAACAGAGAAGACGTGCGACATCCTAAGCAGAACTCTACAAAAAGCACAGCAGTGGGCAAGCACGCATGCATCTATCTTCGCGCCAGACAAGTTTCAGCTCACACACTTCACCAGGACACGCAAAAGGATTAACATAAACCACTCAATCCAGACTATCTGGGGCGAGATCAAACCAAAGTCGACCTGCAAATACCTAGGGCTAACGATGGACACTAAGCTTACGTGGAAAGCACACATAGAAGAGATCAGACGAAAAGCAACAAAAACAGTGCATGCGCTAAGTAATCTGGGGAACTCAAACTGGGGTGTCAGCCTTATGGATCTGCGGAAAATTTACAAGGGGACGGCGCTACCCCAGATGATGTATGCTTGCTCAATATAGACAAACAAAAACGGAAAGAAGCACACCTACACCAAAAAGGCACTTAAGATCCTGCAGAGCATCCAGGGTAGAGCAGCACGAATCATCTGTGGAGCATTCAAAGCCACATCAAGAGCCGCGCTCAATATTAAAGCGTTTCTCCTCCCCATCAAGCAACAGATATAGAAACACAATGCCAACACAATTACGCGACTCCTCTCTAGCAAAACAATAGCGAGTACCATAGGGTTCAAGCCCACAGATGCCACGCACACAATCGAGCGCAGGAAACACACGGCCTCCTGGCAGAGGATCTACAGCGAGATAAGAGACAAATGGAGGCAGGATCTTACCGCGCAGGAGCCGATTCCCCCATTCATAACGCCACCATGGCAGCGAGGCCCGAAGATCTACATAGACAAAGACGCGGAGACAGCCCGACAGCGACACAATAAGGAAGACGCAACAAACCAGGACCTCAGCATCTATACAGATAGGAGCGGGATAGATGACAGAATTAGTGCCGCAGCAGTGTGCCCATTTGTGGAGCAGACACGCAGCGCGTATCTAGGACTTTCCGCAACATTAACAGTCTACGCAGCAGAACTATACAGGATTAGCTTAGCACTGCAAATAGCACAAGCATACGCGGATCAAAACAGAAGCAGACGCAATGTCGCCATCTACACAGACAACTAGGCCGCCATATGGTCTATCACTAACGCGGAAGGACGGATAGGAGCTTACATTCTGGAGGAGATCGCTCGCCAAATCCAGGACCTCCAGGATAGAGGACGACCAGTTCGGGTCCGATAGGTACCGGCCCACATAAGGATCCCAGGCAACGAAGCCGCAGACATAGCCGCAAAGGAAGCTACAGGATGGAGAGAGGACGGCAGAAGAGGACCGACCGCAGACAAACCTCTAAAGCTGTTTCCTCTCAAGACAACGCTAAGAAGAAGGTGCAAGCAGTAAGCGGAGTTAGCATAGGGAGCAAAATGGCGGAAAGATATAAAGGGCCAAGCCACATTTAGGAACACACCAGCACCTACAAAGAGAGTACTCAAACTCCACGAAGGTCTTAAGAAGAGAGACAGCGCTCTTCTTGTACAGCTTAGGACAGAAAAGATTGGACTAAAAGACTTCCTCTTCAGTCGCAAGGTGCCAGATGTAACCAGCTCCCAATGCGAGTGCGGAGCAAGAAGACAGACAGTTGCCCACGTCCTCCTCTACTGCAGGACGCACAACAACCTCCAGAACCGGATATTTGGCCGCCTCCCAGGACAACACAACCTCCAGACCATCCTTAACAAGCCACAACTAGCCACCAAAGCCATCGAATTTATAGAACAGACGCGGATCCTTGGGCAAGTCAGGATCAGAGACGCGTAGATGAAGCCGAGCGCTGGGGGGAGACTGTAGGTATAGCGGATGCGACACACGAGGCGAACGCCTCTACGAAGCCTAGAAGAAGGTGTACATTAGTATTAGAACTATTATCTAGATAAGCCGCTAAGCATGTATAGATAGTGGTTAAGGGAGAGAAGGCAGGTCTCTGGGGACAGCTGGTCTTGTTTTGCAGGATGAAGTGGGGCGGAGCGGAGCAGCAATGATCCGGGACGCGTCGGCTGTCCGCCAAGCCCGCCTAACCGGGCATAGCTGCGGAGAAATCGCGGCTGAAACCGAGTAGGAATAAACCAACCAACCAACCAAACCGGCGATAGAAGTTTGCGAATCCCAGGAAGGCCTGTACGTCTTTGACGCTGCGCGGCAGTTGCCATCCTTGGATCGTGCTAACCTTGGCGGGGTCCATCTCAATACCGTCCGTGGTCAGGATAAGTCCTAAGTACTTGACGCGTTTGACCTTGAATTGTGACTTATGGACGTCCAAGAACAGTCCAGCGTTAACGAGCTTCTCGACTACTGTCCAGACATGTGTCTCATGCTTGTTCTCATCGTCAGAATAGATAAGTACGTCGTCCAGGTACGCGGTACAGAAGTCATCCAGATGTTCTCTTAGGACGTCGTTAATGTAAGATTGAAAGGTCCCCGGGGCATTGCATAACCCAAATGGCATAACCAGGTACTTGTAAAGGCCATAGCGGGTTAAGAAAGCTGTTTTTTCCTCGTCACCCTCCTTAACTCATACAGTGTTAAAAGCGGCTATTACGTCGACAATACTCATAATTCGTGCTTTTGTTAGTCGTGCCATAGTCTCCTTAATCGAGGGTGGAGCGTTCCGGTTCTTCTTTGTTGCCTTGTTCAAGGCGCGGTAATCGACGCAAATCCGCAGTCCCCTTCCGGGTTTCTTAATGCACAGTACGGGCGCGGCGTAAGGTGAGCTGCTTGGGCGAATGAAACCTTTGCCCAACATCTCGTTAATGTATACCTTCACCGCTCCACATTCCTTGCGGGTTAACCTATATATCTTAGGACGTGGTACTGTGGCCTCTGGATTCAGATTAATGGCATGGTCCACTCTAGGTCGACGCGGGGGTAGTTTATTAGCTTCCTTGGGATTAAATCCGTGAGCTAGGTCAACTAGAAATGGTGGCAATAGCTCGACAATTTCTTCTCTGGTGATCGCGGGCTTTTCTAGTTTCCTCATATACTTTTCGAAGTTGGCATCTGATACCACACAGTGTTGAGCAGCGCAGAGGTTGGCAATAATGTGTTCCTGCAGACTTTCCTTGTCTGATTCTTCCCCACTAGGATCTAATAATTCCAGTCGTTCCTAGTGGTGTGGCTCAATAAAAATGACGGAGTCGGGATCCCTAGCGATCATCATTGCGGCTGCACGGCCTAAAATAACGTCGATCCCGTTCTTTGCTGTCTTCTTACGCGTCGTACTGTCTGGTGGTTTGTTGTTGTAAATCTTTTCAGGCAGCGCGCTGTCCAAACAGTTTACTAGGCAATGTGGCGATTTGAAGCTCAATGAATGGGTTTCTCCAAAAGAGGGGATTGGTGAATGGTGGTCCATCCAATTCATCCCCAATAACACGTCGAACTTACCGATTTCAGTGACGTAGCATAGCACTGGGCTAGTATAAGATCTATGCTTGATCGTGATCTCTACCGCGGTGCGGAGCTTAGTATAAGGATTGCCGTTAGCCAGAGCTAGGCTGACTGGTTGTTCCAAAGCAATTTCTTTAAGCTAGTGTTGTTTGACGACTCGTCGATGAATAAAACAGGTAGTGGCTCCCGTATCTACTAAGCTGAGTGCGCGGAGCCATTTTCGGGCCAGAGGGAGCTTGATATAACAGTCGAATTCCAGTTAACAGGTGGCGTCCAGTATAGGAGACATATCTAACGCGATGGTAGATACAGCGTGCATGACTATAGGCTTGTTAAGGCTGTTGTACTTGGGTGCGGCTTCTAGGCGCTAGATAGTCTGCCAGATTTCTTGTCGAGTTTTACGCTGTTGTTGCTCCTAATCGCGGTTTAGTTTAGGAGCCTCTTGTTTCCTAACTTATCCTTGTTGGTGGTTGATTTATATTGGAATTCGTCGCTGTCCTTGTCTTCTATGTCCTCTGCGTACGCATTTATGGCGGAGGCCAAAGCGGGGATATCTTTTGAAAGGACAAAGTCTTTGTCTTTGCAGGGTGCAGTCTCGTCGCGCGTTGTGTGTCCCGGCTTGCCACATTTGAAGCAAAGACCCAGTTTACTCATATGATGACGTTCCTTAGTCATTCGTTTGCGGGTGAGCGCCTAGGGGGCCCTGTCCTTTCGCGCTGAGGAACAGTCGCTTGGGGAACGCTTGCGGCTGGTGTCTTTACTGGATGACGTCGTTAACTTCTTAGGTCCCGAATGCAGTTGACTGTCAATGTCCAAATTGTACTGGTGGAGTTGACGTGCGCGGGCTAGGAAGGCCATTAAGCTCTTATTTAGTATCGAACTAGACGAAGTTTGGCGGGCGAGACGGCTGTCCATAAGATGTTAGGCATGTCGAACTTTACCCATCTCGTCCATGGAAAGCAAGTTAATAATAGAGAGAAATCGCCCTTGCTACTGCGCAAATGTCTTGCCACACTTCTATTGCAACGTATTGTTATAAAGCTTCTGTTTAGCTTCTACAATCTAATTATAGGATATGTAGGTCTTATCTAAGGGCTTTAGCAGATCCTCTAATATATTAACTAAACTTAGGATTGGATAGACAAGGTTCTAGGTGTTGTCTTTAATAAAACAGTAAACGTAATGGACTTTGTGTTCCTCTAATAGAAGTGTAATTGCCTTATTAACTGCAGTAATTCGCCAACGCTTATAATCCTCCTTGTCTTTACCACTGAAGGATTCTATTTCTGGGGCCTTATAATGCGAGCCGCTAGTAGTCCCAACTAACATATAGGAGGCGCTAAAGGGTCGCTTGTCACGCGGGTCTCAAGTCTCCTAACGTTCACAGTCGTTATCGCGCTGGTCTCGGTCGTTACGTTAGTCCTAATCTTCGCGTTGGTCGCGTTGGTCGTATACGTCTTCACACTTATTGCGATAGTCGCGGCGGTTGTAAAGGTTATCGCAGAAGGGTCCTTCGGCGGGTCGCGTTTGCGTGAAGCGACCATACATCGTACTAGTGGGATGGTAGTTAAAAGCAGGGTCGCTATTCGGGGTGTAGATGTCTTGTCGCGGAGAACGCGCACGCCCATGCTCATAAGGAGTTGGTGATTTATTAAACTGGTCACGCGGGAGAGGTTAACCGCGTCCTAATACGTTATATAGTGAGCGCGTCTGAGCCCTTAGGGACCTAAGTTCGTTTTCGGCGGCGTACGCAGCTTGTTCGGCCATCTGCGCTTGACGCTCGAACTGCTGAGCACGTCCTTGTAGTTGTTAAAATTCTTCTTTAGACTGTTGAGCGTCTTAGACGGCGTACTAATAATTGGCCTTAAGGTTGTAAAGCTCCACAGAAGCGTTCTTATTCGCTTTAATAGCATTGTTATACTTTACCTATAGTTCTTATCTAACTTAGGTAACCTATTAAACGCGAGTTTGCATGTCTTTAAAGTCCTTCTTAGTGGTGGCCAAGTCTGCGCCTCGCTAACAGTGGGCATCTAATAGAGCATTATGAGCTTGTTGCAATTGCTTGTGAGCTTCTAGGTTAGTGCTGCTAGCCGCGTTGTAGGCGTTTCGCAACCGCTAAAATGTGGCCTCCAGCGCGTTAAGCCAAGAGAGTTTCTTGGCCAGTTGCTCGCCAGACTTAGCACACTTCACAACAACATTAAACTAGGCGTTAGGGTGAGCTTGTACGTCTTCCGCGAACTTGGCTGCATTAGTTAGTTAAAACGTCTTTTCTACCCATTCTCCTTAAGCGTCCTTGTATTGGACCTCTATGTTATAGCCCAGCTCTCCTTTATTATTAACGGGCCCATAGGCTTCCACAAATAGGTTTAAAGCCCTTAAAGAGGTGCGTTGTCGTTTATCGCGCGTGAGGGGAGGCGGGGATTCGAAACGGATCTGCGGGAGCGACGCCTTCTTGGGTATCCGTAAATTGCCTGGGCTACAGCTGTTAGATTTTGAACGCGAGGAGGCAGGAGATCTCTAGTCTCTCTCAAATTAGCAGCCGCAGTTAGGGGATTTCTGCGGCGTCTAAATAGTAACTTGGCGACCTTCGCGGGGTTTGTTACGCTGTCTTACTAATTTTAACGCGTTAAATATGTCGTCTATAACATTAGTAGAGGTGTTAAAGTACTAAGACGGGTTTTAGGGAAGTTAGGTACGCTGAACATCAGGGCCTTAAAGCGCTAATCGGGCGCGAGGGTTCAGAGCTAGGATAACGGGTTGCGATTGGAATTACGAATTGCCAGCAATTGTCGTAGATTCTTGCGTGTCTGCTTATTCCTATTATTAGGCGAATATCTTTGCGAAAGAGGGTGTAAAGTTCCTAAGGTCGCCTACAGTTCTAGTTCAAGGTTAAGGAGTTAGAGTATTAGAATAAAATTCTCTAGGCATAGGCGACAAAGGTGCGCGGAGTTATCTATACTTGTTGTATTTACCACTCAGGCGAGGATAATCGGAATCCATGCTGTGGTGATGTGGAAGGTTGGTGGTTTTGGGTAAGGTGCGATCTTACGCCTCAGGCGGAGTTATAACAAAGTCGCTAGCCGGATTTTTATAAACATCTGTTCTGCTAGCTTGCCCTAGATATCACTACTATCACTGTGAAACACTATATACTAATATAGTAGTAGGGGAGGCCAGGTCCTCTTCAAGCAGCGTACTTACCGCAGGTGTTCTATAGCGGCACACGCGTCGACCCGCGCGTCCAGCCCTACTACCTGCCTACTCTCCACGGTCTTTCTCTGCCGACCGAGCCTGAGAGGGAGTATGCCCTTAGTCGTCAAGTTTCTACGTGTCGTCGTCGTCACTATTGTCGTTGGTAACCTAATCCGTACACACACCACTGCGCCCCACTTCTGGGCCTGCCACGCGATCGCGGGAGATGTTCGTCGACGCGCAATTCTCCGATTCGCTGGCACCCTGGCGGTGAGCCTGTCGCAGCTAGAACCCTGGGGGGAGCGATAGCAGTATAGTGTAAGGGTTCGGGCCCGCGATAGTTGGGATGAAAGTAAGTTGATTCCTAGTACATGAAATACTGCTATACCAAGTAGGTAGGCAGAAGGGCAGCACCTTATGGGTGCTGCCGCGCTAGTGGCCGAATTGGGCCTAGCGCCGGATCAACGTTATTCCGGGTTCCGAGCCAGGTGCCGCTATGGATCCATGACAAATATAGCTCTTTATTTATTATATCTAGTAATATAATAATATTCTAGTAGCTTAACTATACTTCTTTTTTTATATAGAGTAGTATAGCTATAGTAGAGTTTTAAAAGTATATAGAAAATTAGCTAGATAAAGTTAAGAATAATTCCTAGAAATTTAGTAATCTTATATAGTAAGTAGGATTATTAAAAGGGCCTTTTAATCTTAATATCTTTAATAACACCTAGCCCTAGCTATTTAGGCTATATTAGCTAGTTTTATAACTCTAGATTCTAAAGTGTAAAGTACTCCTTTAGTACCTAAATAGAGGATTAGGTTAGGTATTTATACTATAATAGTAGAATAAAGTAAAGTTATTACTAAAGAAGCTTAAAGATAAAAACTAGTAAAGTAAAGACATAGGGCAGTTACTAGATAATAAGTAGTAGTTCTTTAGAGACTATAAGAGTTTAAAAGCGCAGCTATAGCGTAAGAAGCTTATAGATATAATAGTAATTATCTAAGGTGCTATTAAGGTAAAAGGCTATAACTAAGCAATAAGGGTAAGGGTAAGCGGCGGCGGCGGGAGCACAGAGGAGATGGGCGGCGGCGAGGTCCTAAGGGGGCGGAATACAGCTTGCTAGTTGCGAGAGAAGATCTATAATATACTATATAGAAATAAGTTATTATAAAGTATACATACTTATAAACTTTATAGCTAATACTAACTATATAAATATAAAAGTATATAAATTAGATAATTAGTATATATAGCGCACTCTAGCTATAAATAGCATAGAATTAAGTATTAGTATAGTTCTACCTAGTGCTATAATATGTGTGGCGTTAATTTATCTATCTAGGAGCAGGATAACAAAGGCTTTCATCTTAAATAACATAATAAAAAAAGCAGAGCCCCCTGCTTAGTAATTAAAAAAGGCGTAAAAAGGTAATAATAATAAAATACTATAATATAAAGGTATGGTCGGCTTATTAAACACCTTTTTTAACCTTTTTTTTAGTTTAAGGTTAAAGTAAATTAAGATAGAAGGTCATATATACTATATATAGTACCTAATTCTAATTAAAAACTAACTTTAAATATCTAATAACATAATAATAATTTAAACTTTAAACTTACTTACACCTTACCTATACTCTATAAGCTTCTAACCTATACAAAATTTACTTACGCTATACATAGCCTATCTAGCTTATTACTACTACTATTATTAATTATCTACGCTCGCGCCGCTACGCGGCGTACTCGCTTAAATAAGCTAACTTAATAGTAATAATAGTAATAATAGCTAGAAGAATCTTACAGATTTATGCAACACTTTTATTACACTAGAGCTTATTAATAAACACCTTATCCTTTACCTTTTACTTCTTCTTTTAGATTTAGTTACTAATAAAGAGTAATTATATTTACTAAAGTAGGAATATAGTCTTCTTAGTTTTTAAGAACTAGATAAGCTACTAACCTAGCTAGTATATAAGAATTGCCTTCTAAATAGTTAGGTATACTAGTCTTCTATAGATAATTATCTTATAAATAGAATAGAACTTTAGTATTAGTATTACCTTACTAGTAATAGTACAAATCTTTAGCGTGTACTTTTTAGTAATAGCAAGTACTTCTTTAGAAATAATATTAATATCTAGATAGATAGTAGGGCGTAGGTGTAGAGAAATAGTAGAAATTTTATTAAGGACAACCTTATTATAATAATAGAACAATAGTGTATTTAGTATATATTACTATTATTCTACTACTTATAAGAAATAGTATATACTTATTAATATATTAACTTATATTATTTGTAATAATCTAGATAGTAGTTTATAACTTAAAATAGTAAAGAAAGGATAAGTAACTATAGTATTGCTACGCTAAAGTTTTATTCTTCTCCTAAAGTTCTAAGTAGCCTCTTTATAAAAACTTTATATATAAAAGCTTCGCGCGCTAAGACTACTAAGCTTGCTTAGTAGTTTAAATACACTTTTTTTATAATTTTCTTTTTATACTTTTTTTAATTACTAAGTAGGGGACTCTGCTTTTTTATTATATTATTTAAGATAAAAGCCTTTGTTATTCTACCCCTAGATAAATAAATTAACACTATATAAAGATATATTATAGTAACTTATTATAATATATTTTATTAGTAGCCTGGATAGATTAGTCTACTAGACAGTTTTTGCTAAGACTATAATACTTCACTACAAATTATAATATCTTAATAACACAACGCGTTATTATCTAATTAAGAAGGCAGAATTAAGCTTGTCTTTACGCCTATTAGAATAAGCAAATTTTAAGCCTATAACGTATTACTGTAGTATATAATATCCTAAAGTCTACACTAAGCAATTAAATTAATAGAATTACTACCTAAGCAGATATATAATTAGGTATAGCAAAGCTTACTATAACTAAAGAGCAGACGCTTATACAGTATATCCTTAATTTAGATTAGCAAGAATTTGCACTCTAGCTAAGTAAAGTAGAAGATATAGCTAATAAACTACTCGCTGCGCGGCATAGAGACCCTATAGGATAATACTAGGCTTAGCGCTTTATAAAGCGCGTATCTAAGCTTAAAATAGCTTTTAATTAAGCGAAGAACTAATAGAGAATATAATAGAAAGACCTAGAGGTTATAAATACATAGTTTTAGCTAGTAGAGGATATAAAAGCTAAGTATAGAGTGTAGAATAAAGATATTTATAACTTTAATAAGATAGGCTTCTAGATAGGAGTTATTAGCTTAATAAAGATTATAACTAGTTTAGAAAGATATTCTTAATCTACGCTTATTTGGCTAAATAATTGCAAGTAAATTATAATAATTTAGAGTATTTACGCTGCTAGGTATATTACTCTGCCCTTTATTATTTATAAAGGGCAAGTTTATATTTTAGCGTAGTATAAGGAGACTAGTATCTCTTATAATTAAAAGCTCTTAGTCTCTAAGACTGGCTAGACTAATAATAAGCTTAGAGTTGCGTAGTTAAAGCACTTTAACATGTATATAAGGCCGCGCATAGTAGAGTTATAAAGGTTACTTATTCTAAATAGCTATAAGAGCTACTACTGGTTGCGCTGCTGCCAGGTCGCGAACGCGACGACCGAACCATGGTTGAGCGTCCCATCGTCCACACTGCTCCCGCGGTTGCGACTCCGCGGTCCACTGCGGCTCTCCAACGGTCCACCAGTTAAGAGATGACATGTGACTCAGTCATGCCAGATGGCAGACTGTCCATTGACTGCCGTCGACAATGCTGCCGTGAAGAAAGTCGACAACGAAATTATTGTTATTTTGTGTATATTTTGTTACTACTACTGTGTGCTAGGTAATGGATTTTAGTGCCTCCTGTTTTACTCCTCTCTGTGTATGGTGTGGACTCGACCTTGGTTAGAATCTCCACACGACGAAGATGTTTAATAAGAGCTACTACTTCTAGGATTTTAAGAATTATTGTCTAGAATAGAAGATTCTAACACTTTATATACTAGTGCACTTATCTTATTTTTTTAGCTACTTAATATAGTCTATTTTATACCACTAAAGCTAAAGTACTCTTAGTACGTATAGGACTTAGTGTGCTAATACGTCTTTTATATTAATAAAAAGGGCTTTTTACTAGCCTTTTGTAACGCGTTTTTTAATATATTTATACTAGAAAACTATAAAAAAGCCTTTAAGGCCTTTAGGCTTATTTTTTTAAATATATTAGTAGTAGTAGATTGCCTTAATATGCGTATTTACACTCTACCTTAGGGTACCCTACTAGATACACTATAGTAAGCTAGGACCTTAAATATTATCCTTAAGTTTAGATTCTAGTTAAAGCTTATACGTAACTCTTTTATTTAGTCTTTACCTAATACTAAATTAAGCTACTTATAGCTTATAAAAGATACTAAACTTATTCTCTACTATAGTATACTTTAAAAGACCTATATTAAGGAACTTAAAAAGTAAATTAAGGTTCTAATAAAGTGAAAAACGCGTAAAAGAAAGCGTATTTAGAAAGGTAGGACGCTAGGCTTTGCTTAGGAAGTAGATTTAGAGGTAGAAAGCCCTTTTATTAGAGTAAAGTTATTAAAAAGGGCGTAAGGTAGTAGTAAGAGAGAGGTAGATCTCTTAATACAATACTACTATAGAAGGTGTAAAGAGCCTAGGCATAATATAAAAATCTATTAGATAAATAAAGAGATAAAGAAGAAGTTAGATATTACCCTTAGTAGCTTATTTTTAAATAGTATTAATAGTAAATTAGAGTGATTTTATTATAGGTTACTAAAAAGCTAAAAATAATAGGTTAACTTTATCTTATAATAGTACGCATTTAGTACATTAGGAAAATTTTTCATTTTAGCTTAGCGCAATTTTGCTTAAACGTGTATAAATATACGTAGGTATATATAAACCTGTCTAAATATGCAAGTATATATAGGCATACATAGTTATGCGCAAACCTACCTAAATATGTAAGCATATATAAATATGCATAGGCATGTGCAAATCTGCCTAAATATATAAGCATACACAAATATACTTAAGTAAGTATATAAATATATAATATTATAAGAAAGTATATATAAATCTAGGTTGTATAATACTTAACTCTAAATTACTATAACTTACTATATTCTAGTAATGGTTATAATTTCATCCAAATGCGCATATGTTTAATTCTAAATTACTATAACTTACTATATTATAGTACTAGTTATAACTTCTTCCACTGCGCCCTATATTAATTCTAAATTGCTGTGACTTACTACGTTCTAGTAATAGTTATAATTCTATCTAAATACGTATATGTTTAATTCTAAATTACTATAACTTATTCCGTTATAGTACTAGTTATAACTCCTTTTACTACGCCCTATATTAATCCTAAATTGCTATAACTTATAACGTTCTAGTAATAAGTGTAATTCTATCTAAATGCGTATGTGTTTAATTCTAAATTACTATAACTTACTATATTATAGTACTAGTTATAACTTCTTTTACTACGCCCTATATTACTTCTAAATTACTATAACTTACTATGTTCTAGTAATAGTTATAATTCACTCTAACTGCGCATACGTTTAAGTTTCTTTCGTTATCTATTCTTTCTATTTTTTATATTTTAAGGTATATCTACTAGTCTTTACTCTAGTCTTGTATAATCTTAACGTTTTATAGCACGCTAACTCTAAGTCTAGAGCAGTTTTTTTATTAGAATGTTTGTATCCCTCTATGCCTATTGTATCCTTTATAATTACTATATCTACTTTCTCTAATAACTACTTACGCTCTATTACCCTCCTTATATTAATCTAGCTATATTTATTATAGAGCAAGCGCGCGTTTACAACTAACTCCTTCTGCTCTAGCTAAACTGGCTATTAAATAAACTATTTAAGCTCCTTAATTTTGCAAGCTGGCGATTCTATAATAATATAGTTTGCATCTATAAGGTTAATACCCTTAGTATACAGTTCCATAGTTATAATAATTCTTAATAAGCTATTAACGCTATTAAATACGTTAGTAATTGTCCTTTGCTTAGGAAAGCTTATCCTACTATAAATAAGTGCAACATATATCTTATCCTAGATAATCTAGATAATAGTGTAAAACTTCTTAGTAACGTCTACTTAACTCTTAAGAAGCTTCTATATACCCTATAGCTCTTAGCATAGTAACTTATTATAATTTATAATGTACGTATAATAGTGTTAAGTAATATAATTATTAGTATCTTTGTCTTAATTATAATTTTATATTAGCGTAGCTTCCTATTAGAGTAAAGCCCTAAACGCGCGCTCTTCCTTAATACCTTAATCTTCTAAATATACTATCGCATGTATGCCTACTTTAAATCGCCCTTAATAGCCTTGCTAAAATTAGTAAATAAGGGCAACACTTTAAGATTGCTAGAAATACTTTGCAATTAGTTAGAATGCGTATCTATACTATACTTATTATAGAACTTAATAACTAACAGCGCTGTGCCTGCAATATATAGGTTATAGTAAGACTTTAATATCTAATATTAATTATTTTACTCTTTCCTTATACTCTAGACGCTCTTTCTCTTTATTTACTAACTAAATAATATTTCGCATTATATTCCTACTTATCTAGTTATATTTAATAATAATATCCTTCTAAATAAGTTTAATATCTACTATTTTTAGTAGAGGCTTTTTATCTAGCCTTTACATATATTTATTGCGTTTAATTAATATTATCTATATAATATTTGCTATAACCTTACTATATTAAAGAAAATTATAGTCTTTAAGTATAGTATACTCCTTTTCTATCTTTTTACTCTGCAAGTAGCCTACATACTACCTTCTTAGATTATATTAAGGGTAGATAGTATTTTTATATAGCTATAGGGAAGGTTTTACCCCTCTTATACTAGTATTTACTACAGCTGCTATTTATAGGCTATACTTAAAGGCAAGATATTAGAATATAGACTTATATATTCTTGCGCTTTTAGGATTATAAGATTTTCCTATATATCTTAGTTGCTAAGATATTTAGATAATATAGTGTAAGAAGTGATTTATAATAAGCCTTTAGACTTACTACCTATTTTATTATATTAGTTAGAATAGCTCTAGTGTCTAGGCTAGATATTTTAGTACTATTATTATTATAAGTTATTACAAACCTTACAGTGTACAATATGCTATATTATATACCTACTATAGTTTATAATAGTCTTTATCTTCTGTAGCTATATTATTATACTATAAGGTTCTATAAATACTAGCTAACTCTTTGTCTATTAACGCCTAGGATAGCGTTAGGTTAACTAGCTGTATCTATAATAGTAGCTAAAAGTTATTAAGCGCACTATAGGTTTATTACCACTTTCTTTCTATATATATATAATAGTTGTTAAGCTCTTATATATATTACTCTTTAAGCTAGTTCTTTATAATATATCTTATTAGTTTATATTTAATAGTAAGCCTAAATAGTAGTTTAGAGAATTTTGCTATCTACGCTTAGTATAGTAGGCTTAAGATAATATTTCTCTAGTTACTACTAGTATTCGCAACTATTATAATCTAGCCATATTCTATTAGTATTTAGTAGTTATATATCTATAAATTAGCTAAGCAAGGACGCGGTAGTAGGTATTAGTCCTATCTTAGGCATAGACCTATTGCTCCTTTAGGTAGATAACTTGCCTATTTTGTATTTTCGCGCGAGGTTAATAATTATTCTCTATCTTATAATCTAGGACCCTATAATTAACCTTACTAGACAGGGGTAGAACTTCCTAACACTAGGACTAGACCTATTACTATTACTACTGTATCGCTCGCTCTATATAACTATTTTAGCTAATACTATCTACTAGTAGGGAAGCATTATAGAACCTAGAGTAAGGGCCTATATTATAGGAAATATAATTATATTATATAATATTATAAGCGTGGCCTAGTTAAGTATAACTATCTACACTATTATAGCGTATAACTATTCTGTTATACAAGCGTGTGTCTAGCTAAGATTAGCGTTAATGGCTGCATTTGCTCTATAGATAATTATTAGCGAGATTTTAGTATTATATAGAGTTATAGTAACTTACTATAGCACATGCTGCGTCTTAGCTAGCTATTATTATAATAATTGCTATTTATACTTAGTATCTTAAAATTCGCCTTTACTAAATAGATTAGTACTATCTGAGTTAATAGTTCTCTATGCTTTATTCTTATTAATAGCTGTTATACTATATTAGAGTAATAAGAGTATTAGTAAAATATATAGCAATAGTGTATAAATTCTCTTTATACTATTAGTTTATAACAAAGTATAACTAGGCTAAGATAGGTTACTATTTAAATTATAGCTTTAGCAAGAGCAACTCTTCTTCTTATTCTATTATTATTACCTCCCTCTAATTATTATATACTTATCTAACTCGCTACTACTTAGAGAATTGCTCTTCTTATTTTTTTATTATTGTTATATCTTTCTTTAGTTGTCTAATTTGCTGTCTAAGCTGTTATTACTAGTATAGAATATGGGGGTAGGATCTATTATTTGTTAATTTACTATAATTTATACTAAGTTCTATCTAGTAACTTTTAATTCTTAACTTTCTATATTTATAATATGTTGGAGTTAGGGTCTGTATTAACTATACTATATTATTTATAGAGAGATATATAAAGTGCTAGAAGTTATTTGTCTAGTATATTTATTAGTGCTATAGTATAGAGTAAGTATATTAGAAGGCCTTTATTGCAACTAGTAATTACGCTATTATAATATCCTATTCTATTACTATAGTCGCTACTAGTAGTTGCACCTCTATCTAAAGGACACTAGTTATCTTAATCTTTATTAGTTGTATAACTCTAGGTGCCTATGTATAAAATATATCTAGCAGCTTTTATATTAGTTTTAGAGTCTTTTATATAATATCTTAAAGGGTGTTAAGCGTAACTAGAGTTAGGTCCTTCTCCCTACTATCGCGTCTGCTTATTATTAGTATATAATTGCGTTAGATACTTAACAATAGGTAGGTTAAAAAAACCTTCCCTCTTTACGTTAGTAACCCAAATATTTATCTTATTCTTCTTAAATAAGTATTGTATAGTCCCCGCATTAGTATATAGGGTATTATTAATATAAAGTACTTATAGCATAGTTATATTAGCTATGTCTATATTTTGTTATAAAGTAACTAAAGCCATCTAACTTATAAGTTATTACGATGTCGCCCTATAATAAACTCGCGTTTAGCCTATTATATCCGCCTTAGCCTTAGATATCTTTATGTTTTTATTTTGTCCCTATAGAACTATTATCTAGAAATTAAGCCTAGCCTGTTCGCGCTACTTCCTAGCTTTTTACTTATCCTTTAGCGTAGAGTTTAGAAGTTTGTAGACTATCTTAAAGTATTTATTAGCCTATAGTTCTACTATTATATTATCGCGCGCGGTCTTATATGCTTCTATTTATAATACTGGGTTAAATAATGGCAGGTACCTATTAATTTTATTAGTCGCATATTTTACTATGTTATATTATACTCCTATCTTCTATCTAATAAGCTAAAAACCTTTTATAATTATATTCCTTAGCGTCTATTATAGATACTTTATAATAGTCTTCTTGCACTATTTTATATCTGGCTAATCTTTAGCCGTCTCTATTATAGTTATATTTATACACGTAGTATAGATATAGATAAGATTATATATGTATAATTATATAGTATAGAGGGATTAGTCCTAGGTTACTATTATTAGTAGCTATTAGTAGTTACTTAACTCTACCAGTACCTTAGCTATATAACTTACCTAAGACTAGCGCAATTAGACTAGCGCGGTTAACTATCTGCCTTTACTATAGGTTACTTTGTTCTATAGCCATTACATATTACCATAGTAAATTACTATAATATACTCTTCTCTTAGCTTTCTTTATAGTTATCTTAGACTACTAACCTATATTGCGCTTTAAATACTTTACTCTTAGACAGTATAATAAATTACTATAACCTCTCCTTTTCTTAATTTACTTTATAGCTACCTTAAACTATAAACCTAGGTTGCGCTTTAGGTGCCCTGCTCTTAGATAGTATAATAAATTACTATAACCTACTCTTTTCTTAATTTGCTTTGCGGTTACCTTAGACTACTAACCTAAGTTGCGCTTTAAATACCCCACTCTTAAACAGCATAATAAATTACTATAACCTACTCTTCTCTTAATTTAGTTTATAGTTACCTTAGACTACTAACCTATATTGCGCTTTAGAAGCTTTATATTTTAATAGTATAGTAAATTACTATAATATATCCTTCTCTTAGCTTACTTCGCAGCTACTTTAGACTATAACTCTATATTACGCTTTAGAAACTCTATATTTAAATAGCATAGTAAATTACTATAATATATTCTTCTCTTAGCTTGCTTTGTAGTTATCTTTGCACTCCTAGATTATATTACGCCTACAAGGTTCTACTATTAAAGAGTATAGTAGATTACTATAACTTAATAGATAAGTAGTAGATACCTACACTATAAGGCTATACTAGCTAAATATAAGAGTCTAGTTATAAATAGCATAGTAAGTTACTATAACTAGTGTTGTTTTCCTTTAGCGTGTAGTATTCTAACGTTAGACATATTTATAAACACGAACCTAACTAATTTATTATAGACTCTTAACTATTAGTAAGTATTAGCTAAGTAGCGTTAATATGTTTACGCTATATAGGTATATATAGGTTTCTAGTTTCTAGTATAATTCTTAGTAATAAATAGAATCTTATATTCTTGTCTTACGCAAGATCTTTGTTGCTAACCCTATCCTAATATTAGAACGTCTTTAGAGACACCTTATAGCGCGGTTTACCTAATAAGTTTTATATACTACGTAAGTTTTTGTTCTAGGATACTTAGTAGTGTATTATAGTATAAGTGGGCATAGTAAGTATACCTTCTAGGTCCTTACACTTATTAACTAAAATTACTAGCTATACCTTTGTGCCGCGCTCTTTTAGCATATAGGCCTAGTTAGAAACAAGGCTCTATAACTTAAATAGAACGGGTACATCCTTAATACTGCACTATAAGCGTTACTTTTACTATCTAGCCCTATTAAATAGTTTATAACTAGAGGCTGTAGCTGCTTTCCTTCTTTTTTTTTAGTGTACATAATACTTTTATAGGTAAGCTTACTAGTGTAGTCTATTTTTATAATATTAGCTTATTATCTTTTAGTTATTAAATTAGACACTTTAAGTTTATATATATTGCTAGGGCTAGAAGCTAGTTATTACACCTATTATATATAGTAACTAGAATATTATTAAATCTTATAGAAGACTCTTCTATAACTAGCACAGATGCGTTTTAGATAAGGCGCTAGCGCTCTAGAATAGGTATGCGTGTGTCCTACCTACTACTAGTTATAGCTCGCATTTTATACACTTGTGTATTTTATCTACTATTAATATTATCTCCTTCTACTTTACTACACTAGGCTTAATAGTAAAATAAGGCTATATTTTATAAGACGTTAAAAACTACATTTATAAAACCTAAGTTGTTAACAACTTTGCACTCTAGAAGGTCTTAAATGTGCTTAAGTATTGTTTGCTTAATACTTATAATATTAGGCAGTTTATTTAGCTATAGATAGTTAAAATCCACATACTTATTGTCTATTATATCTTATATAATAATATTAATTATGCTATAGAATGTGGTCGCATTGCAGCCAAATAGTCTAGCTAGGTCCTATACTATTACGCTATTAGGGTTAGAGTCTTACATCTTGTAGAAAGCGTATTGTGTTAATAGGTTCTATTAAGTAGGTCCGCTAATAATAATACGAACACACAGAGTTAAATAAATAAACTTAATAGTAGGTATAATTCTAATTCTAAGTCTATTGTGCATAAAGTATACTAGTACTATAATTATTAGAATTACTTACATGCACTATAATTAAATGCTTGTGTAGAATATATAGTAGTTGTTTTAAGCTCTAATATATATTAAATTACCTGGCTAGAGAGTTATAGTTAGTATTACTAAAGTGATATACTTATCTTAACTAAACTAGCAGCACCCACACTACTACCACCACTACTATTCTAAAAATATCCAAATATTAGATATGCTGGTGTGGGATAAAGGCGCCAGTTTAATTCTAATAAAAATAAAAGCTAAATATGCCATAATAAAAACTCTAGCAAATAGTATTACTTCTTCCTAGTAAACGGTATCCCACTACTTAAATAATATATAAGCATTTTTATAGAGTGGGACTAAAGAAGTAGTATACTTATCTTATATTAGAGAGAGAGAGTTCTAGGTGCTAGAATCTAGATTCTAGATATGCTTTTTGTATCCTTTATAGAACACTTTAAAGTATAGTTTAGATTAAGGGCTTAGAGAGTATTTTTTTGTGCCTACAAAGCGCTTATTATATATAATATATAGATAACTATATAAATATGCTTTATTTAAGTGCGCCCTATATTATTTCGGAATTACTATAGCTTACTGCGTCTAAGTAGTAGTTGTAATTTCCTCTGAGTACGTATACGTTTAATTCTAAATTACTGTGACTTACTACATTATAGTACTAGTTGTAATTTCTTTTACTACGCCCTATATTAATTCTAAATTGCTATAACTTACTACGTTCTAGCGATAATTATAATTTCCTCTAAATGCGCGTGCGTTTAATTTTAAATTACTATAACTTACTATATTATAGTACTAGTTATAATTTCTTTTACTACGCCCTATATTAATTCTAAATTGCTATAACTTACTACGTTTTAGTAATAGTTATAATTCCCTCTAAATGCGCGTGCATTTAATTTTAAATTACTATAACTTACTATATTATAGTACTAGTTATAATTCCTTTCACTGCGCCCTATATTAATTCTAAATCGCTATAACTTACTATGTCCTAGTAATAGTTTTAATTCCCTCTAAATGCACGTGCGTTTAATTTTAAATTACGATGACTTATTACGTTATAGTACTAGTTATAATTCCTTCCACTGCGCTCTATGTTAATTCTAAATTACTATGACTTACTACGTCCTAGTGATAGTTATAATTTACTTTAACTGCGCATATTATTAAATTTGTTTAGTTGACTATTATAGCTACTTCTTTTATATTAAGTGGCCTTTATTAGCCTTTCTATTAGCCTTATCCTATCTTAACGCCTTGCGATATATTAGCATCTGGGTTAATACCTCTGCTAGAATTATCGTCTCTACTTACGTCTGTTGTGTTCTTTGTAATAACTATATTTGCCTTCTTTAAAAACTACTTACGCTCTATTACTCTTATATTAACTTGGCTATACTTATTATAGAGTAACTGCGCGTTTATAACTAACTTCTTCTACTCTAGCTAGACTAGTTATTAGATAAACTATCTAAACTTTTTAATCTTAGGTACTAGCGATTTAATAACAATATAGTTTGCACCTATAAGATTAACGCCCTCTATATATAGGTTAATGTTTGTTATAATAACTCTTAATAAGCTGTTAATATTATTAAATGTGTTAACAATTGTTCTTTGCTTAGGAAAATTTAGCCTATTATAGATAAGGGCGACACACGCCTTATCCTTAACAATCTAGTTAACGTTTTAAAACTTCTTAGTGACATTTACTAGACTCTTAAGGAGCTTCTATACACTCTATAACTATTAGTATAGTAAATTATTGCGATTTATACTGTATATATAATAGCGTAGAGTAATATAATAATTAGTATCTTTGTTCTAATAAGGATCTTATTCTAGTGTGGCTTTCTATTAGTGTAAGCCTAGAACGCGCGCTCTTTCTTAATATTTCGATCTTGTAAAGATATTATTGTAGGTATGCTCACTTTAAATCGCTCTAGATAGCCTTGCCAAAATTAGTCAATAAGGGCAATGCTTAAAGGTTGCTATATATATTATATAGTTAGTTAGAATGTGTATCTATGCTATACTTATTATAGAACTTAACAAGTAACAGCGCTGTGCCTATAATGCATAGGTTATAATAGGACTTTAATATACTAATATTAATTATTCCGCCCTTTTCATTTGCTCTACATACTTCCTTTTCTTATTGTATTTTCTATATAGCATTTTATATTACGTTCCTACTAGTCTAGCTATACTTAATTAGGATGTTATTCTGTACAGGTTTTATGTCTGCTGTCTTTAGCAGAGACTTTCTGTCTAGCCTTAACGTATACTTGTCTTATTTAATTAATAGTATCTGTACAACGTTTGCTATAATCTTGCTATAGCTAAGGAACTTAGGGTCTTTAAGTATAATATACTTATTTCTAGCCTTCTTTGCTTTGTAGGCAGTCTATATAGTGCTTTTTTAGATTATATTAAATATTAACACAATTTCTTTATATGGCTGTAAAGAAGGTTTTGCCTCTTTCTTAAGGAATTTTAATAAAGCTTCTACTTTTAGGCTATACTTAAATATAAGATATTAGAGTACAAACTTATACTTATTTGTGCTTTTAGAATTATAAAACGCTCTCTAGTGTTATGGTTGCTAAGACTTCTAGGCTAGAAAGTAAAAGAGGTGATTTACAATAATTTAAGGCCTATTCTTTCTTAGCATTCTAAATATAATCTAATACACACTAGGACACCTATTATATAGTCTTACCTTTATAGATTAGCGTTTATAGAGTATACTAAATATCTATAATTAGGTTAAATATATATTATGTCTCTTATCCTAGAATATATTACCTATATCTATAAGCTCCTTAGATATTTCTATGTTAAGCTTCCTATCTTAATAACTAGGATTGTTTCTTTACTTTATAAGTTAATTAGATATAGTGTGAGTAAGATATATATTCTTTAGGCCTTAAGACTTACTGCCTAGTATATTGCGTCTATAGGAATAGCTTTTAGATCTAGACTAGATATTCCCTTAATTAGGTCTATATATTTATATGCAAACCTATCCTTATGTAAGACTATATTACGTGCCCACTATAGCTTATTAACATCTTTATCTCTATTATTTATATTGCTATACTATAGCGTCCTATAAATGCTCGCAAGCTCTTTGTTTATTAATGCCTAGAAGAGTGTTAGATTAACTAGCGGCTCTATTTTATATAGCTGGAACCTATTAAGCGTGCTATAGACTTGTTTCTATTCCTTCTCTGCCTATATATAATATTTATTAACCTCTTATAAATATTACTTTTAGAGCTTATTCTTTATTACGCGTCTTATTTGTTTGTGTTTAATAGTAAGTCTAAATAGTAGTTTAGAAAATATTGTTATTAGCGCTTAGTATAGCATACTTAATATAATATTTACCTAGTTACTACTAGTGTTTATAACTATTATAACTTAGCTATATCTAGATAGTATCTAGTAGTTGTGTGTCTAAGAATTAATTAAGTAAGAACATAGTAGTGGGTATTAAACCTGGCTTAGGCATTAACCTACTATTTCTTTAGGTAGGTAGGGCTCTTCTATTTCTTATTCTTACGTAAGGTTAATAATCTTTCTCTATCTTGTAATCTAGTATCTTATAATTAACCTCGCTAGATAAGGGTAGAACTTTCTAACGCTAGGACTAGATCTATTACTGCTGCCGCTGTATCGCTCGCTCTGTATAACTATTTTAGCTAATACTGTTTACTAGTAGGGAAGCATTCTAGAGCCTAGGGCAAAGGCCTATATTATAGGGAATAGGATTATATTATATAATATTATAAGCGTGGCCTAGTTAAGTATAAACATCTGCGCTATTATAGCGTATAACTATTCTATTATATAAGCGTATGCCTAGCTAAGTTTAGCGTTAATAGCTGCATTTGCTCTATAGATAATTATTAGCGAGATTCTAGTATTATATAGAGTTATAGTAACTTACTATAGCACACGCTTAATCTTATCTAGCTATTATTATAGTAACTGCTCGCTATATTAAGTATCTTAAGGTCCCCCTTCTCTAAATATATTAACTCTATTAGCTTTAATAATCGTCTATACTTTGTTTTTATTAATAGGTATTACACTATAATAAGGTAATAGGATTATAGGCAAGTTATATAGCAATAATAAGCGGGTTCTCTTTGTACTATTAGATTGCGACAAAGCGCGACCACTCTAGAATAGGTTGCTATCTAAATTATAACTTTGCTAGGGGCCACTCTTCTCTTTATACTGCTATTACCGCCTTCCTCTAGCTAGTAGAGAGCTGTCTAAGCCGCTATTATCTAGAGAAACACTCTTTTCTTTATACTGCTGTTGCTGCCTCCCTCTAGTTATTTTTAGTAGGGTGCTATCTAGACTACTACTATGTAGGGAGATATTCTTATTAAATTATTATAATAGTAATGTCCTCTTTTAGTTATCTAATTTGCTATCCAAGCTATTATCGCTAGTATATAATATAGGTATAGAATTTATTATTTGTTAGTTTAGTATAATTTATACTAAGTTTAGTTTAGAGACTTTTAGTTTTTACCTCTCCGCGTTTATAATGTGCTAGGGTTAGAGTCTATATTAGCTACGCTATATTGTTTTTAGAGAGATGTGTATAGTACTAGTAGTTGTTTATCTAGTATATTTATTAGCGCTATAGTATAGGGTAAGCATATTAGAAGTCTATATACCCTTTTTTATAATATAAGAGTGCGCCGCTCTAATATCCTACTCTATTACTCTAGCCGCTACTAACAATTGCACCTCTGTCTAAAGGACGCTAGTTATTCTAATCTTTATTAGTTACTAGGTCCTAGGTGCCTATAGGTTAAATATATCTAATTTTGTCTAGAACACTAGGAGGTTCTCTTATATAATATTCTTAAGCGTATTAAGTGTAACTACTATTAGGCCCACCTCCTTGTCTTTGTAACTAGTTATTATTAGCACGTGCTTACATTAGATAATTAATAAGAGGTAGATTAAAAATATTTTTTTCTTTAAGGCGGTAACTTAAATATTAATTCTATTCTTCTTAAACGCGCGGTTTATACTTCGCATGCTAGTAGCCAGAGTATTATTAATATAAAGCCTTTGCATCTTAGTTACGCTAGTCATATTAGTGCTTACTACTAAGATAGTAGAGCCTCTTTAAGATATATTAAGTTGTAATAACTCTATGCTCTAACTCCTTATTCTTACCCTAAATGCTAACTTAACTGCGGTACCTATAGGGGCCTTTTTTATCTACTGCACTACTATTTAGAGACTAAGTCCTACTACTCTACACTACTCCTTAGCTCCTGCCTTATCTTTTAGTATAGAGTTTAGAAGTTTCTAAAATATCTTAAAGTAGTTATCTATCTATATATCCCTTATAACTTTATTGTGTACAACTTTATAGTTGTCTATTTATAATATAAAATTAAATAAGACTAGGTTGTAGTCTATTTTTTTTAATGCGTAGTTTACTATCTCTTACTAGACGCCTAACTTCTACCTAATAAGCTAGAGACCTCTTATAACAATGTTCTTTAGCATCTATTACGGGTATTTTAACGCAGTCTTCTTATACTATTTTAGATTAGGTGGGTTATTTGCTATAGCTACAACTATAATTAAAATAGTACGTATAGTATAAATATAAGGAAGGGCGTATATATATAATTGCGTAGTATAGAGGAATTAGTTCTGGGTTATAATTATTTGTAACTATTAGTTATTACATAACTTTAGCTTAGTAGTAATTAGGCTAGCGCGATTAGACTAGCGCGGTTAACTATTCGCCTTTATTATAGGCTACTTTATTCTACAGCCATTGCACATTACTATAGTAAATTACTATAATATGCCCTTCTCTTAGCTTTCTTTGCAGTTACCTTAGACTACTAACTTAGGTTACGCTTTGGGTGCCTTACTCCTAGATAGTATAATAAATTACTATAACCTACTCTTTTCTTAATTTACTTCGCAGCTACTTTAAACTATAAACCTAGGTTGCGCTTTAGGTGCCCTACTCTTAGATAGTATAATAAATTACTATAACCTGCCCTTCCCTTAATTTGCTTCGCAGCTACCTTAGACTATAAACTTAAGTTGCGTTTTAGGTACCCTACTCTTAAACAGCATAATAAATTACTATAATCTGCCCTTCTCTTAATTTACTTCGCAGCTAAATTGCACTATTAAACTATATTGCGCCTAGGGGATCTAACACTTTTATAGTATAATAAATTACCATAACCTATAGTAACTAAATCTAATTTTATAATTATCTTTCTACTACTAGACTATATTATGCCTATAAGGTTCTATTATTAAATAGCATAGTTAGTTACTATAACCTAATAAACAACTAGTATATACCTACACTATAAGGCTATACTAGTTATATATAGGAGTCTAGTTATAAATAGTATAGTAAGTTAATATAACTTATATTGTTTCCCTTTAGCGTATAGTATTTAAACGTTAGATATATTTACAAACACAATTCTAACTAATTTATTATAGACTCTTAACTATTAGTAAGTACTAGGCAAGTAGTGTTAATATGTTTATACTATACTAGTATGTATATATTTCTAATTTATATTATAATTCTTAGTAATAAATAGAATCTTATATTTTTATTATACGCGAAATCTTTATTACTAACCCTATCCTAATATCGCAATATCTCTAGAGCTACCTTATAGCGTGGCTTGCCTAACCCTCTCTATATATTATATAAATTTCTTTCCTAAGATAGTTATTAGTGTATTATAGTATAGGCGAGTATAGTAAGTATACCTTCTATATTATTACCCTTATTAACTAAAACTACTAGCCATATATTTATGCCACGCTTTTTTAGTGTATAGACTTAGTTAGAAATAAGACTCTACAACTTAAGTAGGATAGGTACATTCTTAATAACACTCTAGAAGTGCCACTTCTAATATATAGCTCTATTAAAAGGTTTATAGCTATTGGCTATAGCTACTTTCCTTATCTTATCTCTTAATTTTAGGTATATAATACTCTTATAGGTAAGCTTACCTATACTATCTATTTTGCGTAATATGAGTTTAACGTCCTCTAGTTCTTAGATAAGGCACTTTAAGTGTATATATACTACTAGGTTAGGGCGTTGTTTATTATAACTATTAAAGATAATAACTAGAATATTATTAAAATAAATAAAAGGCTCTTTCCTAATTAGTATAGATATATCTTAGATGCAGCGCTAATGCTTTAGAATAGGTGTGTGCGTATCCTACCAACTACTAGTTATAGTCTATTTCTTTAATATCTATAATTTTTATCTACTGCCTATATTATCTTCTACCTTAAATCTAAAGCATAACTAATATTTATCTAAGGCTATATTCTATAGGATATTAAAAACTATATTTATAAAACTCGCGTTAGTAATAACTTTACACTCTGGGAGGTCTTAGATATGCTTAAATATTGTTTGCTTAATACTTATAATATTAAGTAGTTTATCTAGCTATAGGTAATTAAAATCTACCTAGTTATTGACTATTATATCTTGTGTAATAATATTTCTTATATTATAGAATATAGTCGCATTATAGTTAAATAGTCTAGTTAGGTAGTGTACTATTATACTACTAGGGTTAGAGTCTTATATTTCTTAAAAAGCGGCAATGCGCTATGCGTCTGGCGTATAGGCAGCAGATAGGTAGTCTTATATAGTATCTATTAGGCTATTTATTACAAGTAGTATAAGGCGTTATGGGCAGTTATGTATAGAGAATAGAAGGTAGTGGCGCTACTTAAAGGTAGTAAGTGTAAGAGAATTTGTAAATAGTTATTAGCGTTAAAAGTGCTTATAGGCAACTTACTATTACTTAATAGCTATATGTAGTATAAATAGGCGCGTCTACGCTGCGTGTAAATATTAAGTGAGAGATAGATTTACCTTTACCTTATCTAGACTACTGTTATAGTATATGTGGTAAGTTAGTGTAATTTATAGTAAAAACTAGATATTTACGTATATATATAGGATAGTAAAAGTATTTGCTAGGCCTATATCTAGGCCTATAGCTTATTTATATTAGATAGCTAACCCTCTAGTATGTCTATCTCTACTAATAATAATGCTTACTTAAATAGGAGTATCTCCTTCTCTCTATATTCTTTAATAATATTGGCGAATATTTAACTAGAATACTTAAAAGATATATACTAACGCTTGTAGTTATTATATATAGTACTCCCTCTTTATAGTTAGTATAATAAAAGAGGTTACGCGAGTATGGCTAAAGCTTATGCCTAAATTCTAAGATCTAAAAATGCTAAGTGTGCTTAAGTTTACTATTTAGCCTAATAAGAATATAGCGCTTTATTAATTAGCTATTATTATAAATATTAACCACCTATGCAAATGAGCTGTCCACGTAGTTAACTTAGTATGGCTTAGAGATATAGAATGGCAAGGGGCCTAGGAGGTTATAGGTAACTATATAGGTAGCTAGATAAGTAATATTATTACTATAATTATTCTAGGTCTTAGAAGCGGTAAATTTTATATTTCTCTTTAATACTACATAGATAGAGTAAGTAGAATTTGGATAGTTAGGTGTGCATAACTATTATAAGTACTAATAGTTTAGCTGCGTACTTTCCTAGCAAGCGAATAAAGTATCTAGAGAACTATTTAATTAAACGTAATTATTTCTAATACTTTAAGTATAAATACTATTAACTATAGGCCGCTAATTATAGGATAGTAGACTAATATAGGATAATAATAACATGTTGTGTTAGTTTGCGTTAGCCCTAGCATAGTAAATTCTTAGCATAACTAGACATTAGTAGAAATGCCAAAAGTAGTATATAAACTAATATAACCCACACTAAATAAGTGCGTATTATATAGCGTGTTTTAATAGTATATAGAGCACTATATATAAGTATAAAGTTAATATTTAGCCGCTAGTGCGTGTGTGGCCGCACACTAAAGACCTAGTCTAGGCTAATTACGCACTAGATGCAATGCGCAAAGGCCAAATAATAAATAGTATATTATTAGCAGTCTATATAATAAATTATAATAATAGGTTATAGAGTTAGTATAATTATAAGGACTATATAGACAGTTTTACGCCGCCTACACCTAATATAACCTAAGAGAGTGCACTATTAGATATTATGCCACGCGATAACTATATAAATTATAGTGGCAATAGCAATAGCAAGGTAGAGGTTAACAATAACAGTAATACTAAGGAGTATGAGCTAGAGATCTATAACATGGCCTTAATATATAGGAATAGCATAGAGAATAACTATAGTGCGAATAATAATTAATAAACAATCTTAGCTTCCTTGCACGCGGCAAGTACGTTAATTATAAGCAGTCGCTAGACTTTTAAGGACGTTACTAGTTAATAAGCTAGCACCCCTATACATAGTTTATTCTAATAGCGGTAATATAGGTACTACCTCTAACACACTCTATAATATCGCGTTTGTACTAATAGTAAGTTATAGTAATAGTTTATACGCGCTCTTTAAAAACGAGATAAGTTATGCCTTTGCTAAGTGGCTATATAATATTTAGTGTATAAAAGGAGATGTTAACCTTTTATTTGCTAATAAGTGCTTATTAATATTTTTATCTTATATATAATTTTAAAACACTAAATAGTAGCACACGTTACTAGATAATATTAAGATAGGTATTATAGGTTGCAAATAGGAAGAATATACTATATTCCTGCCTAATAGAGCACACAATATAGGAGATGGTTAACTCCTCTAATAGGATATACTTAGCGTTATTAAGTTCTAGATTAGCTTTAAACTGTTTAAAAAACATATAACTTATGCTCCTAAGTAAATACTAAAGAAAATAACTAATAGAGATAGCAACTTCCATAAGGTAAAGATATATATAGACCTATAAAACTCTAACTAGTAGTGAACTATGCAGACTAAACTACTAAAAGACTCTACTATTATACTAGTTATAATTAGAGTTAATAAGACATAACTAAGTAACCATTATAGTGACTAGGCGGCGTGGCTAGTATATATATCGATTGGCAACCTAGATATATATATCTAATAATTAAGAAAGGTTCTAGGTAATATACTTATAGTAATGCTGCTAAATATTAAGTAGTATAACAGAGACATTGCTATAAATACATACTACAAGGCGATAGTAAAAGTATTAGATTATAAGTGCTTCTATAAAACTATATTACGCTATCTAACTACCGCTAACTTAGTTATTAAGTTATTAGTTAAATAGGCATGTGTATAAGATGTGTGAATAGGTTTAAGAAAATGTACTATCTAATTATATGCGGTATTATAGCAGACTATAAGAAGTAAGTAATAATTATAGGGGTAAAAATAAGACAGCACTATATAGTGTGTTAAATATACCCCCAAATGCGAAATATAATAGTGTATACTAACTACACTAATAAGATATTAGTGAAATACGCGTCACATCGCTCGCACGATAGTATTATGGGTATAATTAGGAGGATAAAATAGACTGGCATTTGGAGTTCTTACCCAAAGTACATACACTAGATTAGGAACTTTGTATAGGAGTTCCTATTTATAAATATATACATAGCTTTTATGCCAGACCTTTTATATTAACTCTATAAAAGACTTATA
Organism: Laburnicola sp. R22_1; assembly: GCA_014281115.1. Taxonomy (NCBI): domain Eukaryota; kingdom Fungi; phylum Ascomycota; class Dothideomycetes; order Pleosporales; family Didymosphaeriaceae; genus Laburnicola; species Laburnicola sp. R22_1. Next base: position 1,217,352 of record JACONQ010000011.1, read on the forward strand.
AAGTATACTATTAAGTGGCTAATAGGTCTAGTTAACTTAATATATGGCAACTTAAGGGCATAATACATAATATTAGGGATAAGTTAGATTAATAAGTATTACTAAAAGGTGCCTTACTTCCTAGGCCTAAAAGTCTTTAACTATTTACTAGTTAGTTAAATATTATAATAGTCTAGAAACAAACAGAAGGCTCTTACAAAGCAGATTCTAGCAGTATTCGCCCCCCCTTCTATAAAGTAAGCCAGATGCTATATAGTATCTCTATAGGGTATGCGACTTTATTATAATTTTTTATTACTATAGCTATAATAAGGAAACACTTAGCTATATACTTAAATCCCTTTAGTAGGTTAACACGTATAAGTGGAAATTAGTTAGCTTTTGTCTACTACACATAAAGCACTTCCAGATACTAAAACTTTATATAATTACCTACTATATATAGATAGTATAGCAATATAGGCCACTACTAAACTATAATCCTGCCACGTATATAGAAGCCCCCTATATGTTCCTTATTAAGAACTAGTTCTAATTAATAAACTATAAGAAAACTCTAGCGTAGATAAGTAGTCTAAACGCTTAATAGACTAAGATTTAGATATATAAGACTCTAGCGAAGTACTACGTAGGGGAGCTAATAACTAAGACATAGGGGCCAGAAGAGGTGCAGATAGGTAGACTGGCTAGACTAGCTCTATTAAGCTAATATAGCATTAACACGTCTAAATTCCTACTTATAAAAAAATGGGTTAAATCTACATTATTAGACAACTATTTAAAATACTATAACTTATATTAAATTTCTTAGACTATGTAACGCGCTCGTGGTAATACTACAAAAGAAGAATATAATTAAAGCTAGTAGAATAAGCTCGCATTAGAGAGATACTAAACAGCTTAAAGATAACTCTAGTTGGGTTAATCTCTATATAATAACGATTTACCCATTATTTAGATACTAGAGGGAGACTAGAAGGCCAAATAGTAAAGTATTATAGGAAGACTAGGAGACTGTTTAATGTGTACTAGATTGGCAAGATAATAATAAGTGGCTTAAATATAATATATAGGTTTAAGAATATAATTATAATAATACCTCTCTTAAAGATAGGCGTATAGACTAAATCTAGCTAATATTCACTATTGTAGAAAAAAACACTATATACTCTACTAAGTAAGAGAACCTATATATTTGCTTTCTTCTTAAGATATTTAAGATAGTAGAATAGGGATAACTAGACAATATTTACAGTTTTGTTAAGCTTTAGAACTAGTTAGTCTAAGAAATATACTTAGGAGAAACTAGATACTAAGGGACTTATTAGTGCTTCTATATAGTATAGATTATTAGCATAGCGTATATTATACTAGCGAAGAATACTAACGCAAACTATAGATATAATAGCGTCTAATCTAATAGTAGATCTAAAGCGAGTCCTAGTAACAACTATATATTTATAGTTAATAACTATATTAACTTTTTAAAGTATAACGCTATATATAATAATAACTAGCAATTAAAGAACTAATAAGATATGGCGAAATACATAGTAAGGTAGATAAAGGAAAATTAAAGGGATATATATAGGGAACTATTACGCATAATGTGTAGGATGGGTTTATTATTAGATAATAGTGCTTAGAATATTCATAGCTATTACTATAAGAATTAATTAATATAATAAATTCTATTAGTCTTATATTACTAAAGACATTATAGTGAATTACTATAATAGGATATAAACTATAGTAACCGCACTATAGATATATTCTAAGCGGCCTAAGTAACTCTAAATATTCTATGTATACTAATGGCATACTAAAGTTATAGTAGTTCTCTTTTAATAATAATGTGCTAACTCTAAAGTAAGCTAATAGTGGCAATAACGTGTAGTATAGTATATCCTTAACTTTAATAAAGTAAACTTTACCACTTTGCTTTATCTTAGCTTCTAAGGCTATATTGCTAAGCTGCCTAAGTAGGAGTTTAGCTCTAATATTATTAAGAAGTGCGTCTATTGCGCTAAGATAGACATTAAGACAATTATAATTTAGGAGATAATATATAAAGAGGAGCTTAAGAAGCTAATACGCGACTTATATAGTAACTACGTTATTTAGACTACTCTTAAATTTGCGCCCACTAAGCTTTATCTTTACCTTATTAACGCTATGCGCCTTATCTTGTCTGGCATCTGCTAAACACTATATAGTCGCCTGTCTCTAATCTTACTATATAAGTAAGCCTCTGCTTTTATTATAGTTACAGAACAATATACATTATTACGCTTACTTATTTAATAATATTGTGCCCCCTATTAATAGTTATAGCTCTAGTTATACTAATGGCCACAGCTATGCAAACGCCAAAGGCTATATTAATAGTAATAGCAACTTTAATAGTAGTAACAAAAACTTTTTCTAAGTTATAAGTAATAATAATAAAAGTTACAGCTTTAGTCTCCTTAGTTAGAAATTTATTACATTTTATAATCTGCCTATAATATATATCTTATGGCCGTGGAATAAGCATAGTAACCTAGGTATAGTTATAGCGCTTCTAAGGGATTATTTATATTTGGCTTATACACCTACTTTGGCAAGATAGTAGTTACTATAGTTTAAATACTATTATAGTTATTTACTATAATATTTTCGCGCATCTATAGTAACTATAGTTCGCACTAACAGCTAATATAAAGTAGAAATACTAAGATAATAGGGCAGGTTTTTAGCTAGCGAACGCGCTAACACCGCAATAATTCTACACTATAACACAATCTTATATAGAACTAGACTTTAAATATATATATATATATATATATATTATATCCTATATATATGGCTAAAGATACTATATAGAGTATCCTTAATATATTAGACACAGAGTATTATATTATATACTAGAAGGTAGAGGCTATCCTAGCCAGGAATAAGGTTTTAGGTAAGCCAATCTAAATAAACTTAGAGAAAGGCAGAGTAGCTATAATAGCGCGCGGGGTAGTAGATATATACCCTAAAATATTTATGTCTAAGTAAGTAATAAACTATCTTCTAGAGATTATAAAATAGTATAACTAAAACTTCTTAAGGTTAATAAAACAGATATAACAATATAATAAAGTGGCAAATAGAAGGAAGCAAGGCTATAATAATATGCTTTTAGGCAAGTCTATATTCGCACTAGAGAATACGCGATTTATACTATGTAAAGGCGCTAAAGTAGTAGCAGTATATATTAAAGTGATAGGACTATATTTAGATTCTATAGCGGCGCAGACCTCTAAAATAAGTAGGCGTAAGACTATAAAAAATATAGCAGCTATAGGCTTAGCAATAAACAACCCTATAACTGCGCCTACTACGTTCCTATTCTATACTATATTATATAAGACAAGTTAATACGTTAAAAAGCTAATAATAGGCAACTATAGACAACTCTAGTTAAGGATGTAGTATAACTAGACTACTATAGGCTAGTGTAAGAATATATTAGCTCTGTGAGCGAGTAAGTACTAGTAGTTAGCAGAATCTATAATATATATATTATTAAGTTATATATATTATACCTACTAGTATATTATTGCAAAAGAATAGGTAGAGATTATTATACTAATAAGCATATAGAATAAGTAGCTTACTATAAATATAATAGACAGCTAAATAAAAAGTAAAGCTAGTATTAATATATAAACGCAGTTAAGACGCACCTTAACTAGATAGACTAGTAAGTTAATAAAAGATTAACTTTAATATAATAGCATAATAAGTTAAGCTATTTCTAAAACAAATGTGCTAGCTAATGCAACAAGACGTTCTATAACACTAGTTAATAGCCAGATAGCAATATTAACCTATTTTTAGCTAGCGTAGGGGTAGCGCACACATATAGTACCTGCGACTAAGAGTATTAGGTACCTAATACTGCGCTATTCTAGGTGCACTTTTATTAGGACTATAATTATCCCTATAAAGAGTGCTATTAGAATATATAGTGTATGTAGACTAATAGTGTACTACTATTTATAATATGCTACCTACACTACTATAAAGCCTAGAAAATAGATAGACAAGGCGTATATTATCTAATATTGCAAGTGAGAGGGGATGGCATAAGACTATAAGTATATTAATACAGCTAAGTAAATTTACTATAAGTTGTAAATATTTTTACTATATAGGTAGTTAGCGCGCGCGCCTATTAAATATTAATACTAGTTATCTAGGCCTAGTAGTAAGCAAGAGCAATTAGAGTCTTTTATAAGTCGCGAAGAACTAGATCTATATAGTAAAACTAGCTTATAATAGGGTATTGGTTGCTTAATACTTATAACTATATGGCTTTAACACACACTAACACCTAAAGACACTTAGAAAGAAGAGGAAAATAGCGTCTATAGTATAACTATCTTAATAACGCAGTATAGGTAAATAAGAAGATATACTAGCGACTTTTTAGTTATATTAAAAACTATTATATAAGGAACTATATTACTATAAAATCTATAAGTAGTTATTTATATAAGGCTTAGGCGCTACCTAATCTTATAATAGATTTATATACTACTAGTCTAAGCTTACTAAGAAGTAAGTCTAGTCTAATAATATTAGCTGCAAAAATGTCTTAGTAGAGGGTGGCATAAAGGCCTAAACTATCCTTATAAAAAGAGTCTATTATTGCGAAAGCTATTTCTATAATAGTAATTATAAGGTTACTAATAGAAAAGATGCCTATTAAGCTAATAAAGCCAACTCTATATATTAAAAGATATATAAAACTACTATAGCACCTAATTATAAACGCCTATGCTTAAGTATATAATATATTAACTATAAAAGAGTAGTAGAATATACTATATACTATTATAAATATAGGCTTAAGAATAGTATATATACTAGACTTATTAATATAAATAGTATAGGCTAATAAAATTAAGGTATATAATAAAATCTAGAGCTATTATTTACAGTGCGTAGTAGCCGCTTAAGAAATAGTGCGAGACTATTACTAGTTATCTACTCCTACACTAGACATCTAGCCTAAAGTTTTAAGAGCACTAGAGAGGTTTAGCTTTCTCTTATTAGATATAGTTAAATATATTGCGCCTAACATACTTATTATATGCTCTTATAGTATACTAATACTAGAGTAGATAAAAAAGGGCAGGTTTTATAGCGACCTATTTATTAGTCTAGTAACTAGATATCTATTTAGCATAAATATTAGCTTTACCCCTATTATAAAGATATCTAACTTAGAATAGTACTTCTAAACCCTAATAAAGAGTATAGTAGCATACTTTAGATTACTACTATATACTATACTAGAGAAGTGAAAAGGGGATTTAAGATTAACTTAACGCATCTTAGCAGATAAAATTAAGGGTAAGTAGCTTTACTTTTAAACTATGCAACTTGCTAATATTATAAGCCTTAAATAATACTATTAATAGGCTATAAGAGAGGATAAGTACGTTAAAATAGACACTTACTAAGACATTTATATAGGGCTGTATTATAAGATAAGATTACTAAATTATAACATTACTACTATTACTAAACAATAGTAACTGCAATAACCTATTTAATATTTACGCTCTTATATTACTAGAAGAGTTAATAAAGCTAGGGCTAAAGGGTGGCAAAGAGGCTGCGCATATTAAATCTAACAAGTGGAATAATATAGTAAGTTTACTATAAGTAATAATAAATAAGCGGTTAATAAGTATAGCTAGCGTTAAATAAGGGCAATATTAAACCTAACTAGTAGGATAATATAGTAAGTTTACTATAAGTAATAATAAATAAGCGGTTAATAAGCATAGTTCGCATTAGACAAGGATAATATTAAATCTAACTAGTAGGATAATATAGTAAGTTTACTATAAGTAATAGTAAATAGATAGTTAATAAGCATAGCTAGTGTTAGACAAGAGTAGTATATAAGAGAACACTCTATTTAATATAAGTGCAGACGCGCGCAGTGCTAAAGGACTAATAATACCTAAACTTAGAAAAGATATTTATATTAATAACTATATTTATGCTAATATTAGACAGAGATGCAAAACAGTACGTATAAGATAGAATTATAGGTATTTTCTAATATTGTGTAAGAACCCACTTAACCTTAGAATTTCCCTTAATACTAGTAATAATAAGAAGAAGTTTATATAAAGATATAAAGAGGGAGCTAGTCTACTAAAGACGCTTAGAAATAAGACTCTTAGCATAATAAGGTATATAGGAAAAAAGCTTAAGGCAGGTCTAATACTATATATAGCCTACTATAGCCCTAGGGAATACGTTATTACTAATAATAAGTCTTTTAATAGTATAGTCGCCTAGGTATAAGGTGTAAAGAACCTAAGCCTAAAGATAGCACTAGAGAGCGTGTGGTTCTAAAAGCCATAGTAACGCACTATATCTATAATTATCTAAGTGGCCTTTAAAGTAAACACTAACTATAGTATAGTATAGTTAAGTAATATACCTAACATTCTACGTATATAATATTAGTATACGTAACCCGCTTAGTATAAATTAGACCTGCCCTTACTACTACTACTAAGGGTAGTATACGCATTAACCCTACTAATAATCGTATATAAATAAAAACTACAAAGGCTAGCGTACTTATTAATCCTACTACTACTTATACTAATACAATAGCTAGTATATTAATTAATTTTACCACTACTTATATATAAATAATTAGAAGACTTTTATAGTAAATTATACTACGCTATATAGAAGTAAGTTATTATAAAGTATACACACTTATAAACTCTATAGTTAATACTAACTATATAAATATAGAAGTATATAAATTAGATAGTTAGTATATATAGTGCGCTCTAGCTACAAATAGTATAGAATTAAGTATAGTTCTGCCTAGCGCTATAATACAAAGGCGTGTTATAGTAACTTATTATGCGTTTAACACTAATTATACACAATTATACGTAAAGTTACGCAAGTGTATACAAAAAAAATAGGTATTACTAGGGCGCTTAGGGCGCATTTGGCGCGTAAGTGTACGCAGACGTGTATAGAGCTGCACAGATGTCCTAGGTGCACATGCTTACTAAAAAAAAATTCTAATATAACTAAAAATTAGATAAAGTACTACTTAAGATATAGTATACTTTACTATAAATTATAATAAGTATACTATATATTTTCTATATATAGTATAGTAGATAATATATTATATATTATAAGAAGTCTTATTATAAATTTATACTACTAAGAAAGAATACTTAGCTTTATATAGCTACTATAACTATATAAAAAGGCTATATAATATAAAAAGTAGATTAAATAGTAACTTAGTATATTATAAGTTATAGTAGATTATTATAAGTTACTATAAAGTAATATTAGTAGTATTCTATGATAAGTTATAAGGGATCTTAAAGTTACTAAGAAAAACTATCTGGCGGACTAATCTATTCGGGCTACTAATAGAATATATTATACTTAATACTAATTATATATAATTATATATAAAGTTATATAAGTATATATATAAAAAAATATTACTAGAGTGCTTATCAATAGAACGTATTTAGCGTATAAGTGTGTATAGGTATATATAGAGCTATATAGGTATTCTAGATATATATACTTACTAAAAAAATTCTAATATAGTCTATATATAAGAAAAGTATAGTTATAGTATTTAAACTTTAGTTTAGCATTTTATAAGTTATATATTACTTAAAAAAATTAGCCCCTCTACTAATAAAAATATATTAGTTGCAATAATTAATTTAGACCTATATACTCCGTACACTTTAATAATACCTAAATCCTATAGAGTAAATGCAGCACATTTTAAGTATATTACAGACGCCTTTTACATGGTATATCGTTTTGACAAAAAACACCTTCCTATTAATCTGGTCAAGAAAGTTGTGGTGAGGGAGGGGAAGAGTGTTCGAGAGGAGAAATTCGACGAAATCGTATTTGAGCTCCATCCACCCTCGTGCTCGAGCTCAGCGTTCCTGGACATAAGGTGGGATTTCGACAGTCCGGCATGAGGAAGCTTCTCTACAAGTCGGTAGGAGGTTGCGTCGTCGTAGCATTGCGAAAACTAGAAATGCGTGTTGGCGTAAAATAATGCTAGCGGACCAAAATTTTACTGATGACACAGGCGTCGCAGCGTGCATGATGGCACGATGGACAGGCACGGCTTCGATAGGCTATCGAAGGATAGCCGCAGCCACTCTGACTCCCATTAGCAATCTATCGGCGAGCTCAGAATGCGTTACCTACACACTGCCACACGTAGGTGTACTTCTTGGCGTTGGGCAAGAGCCTAGGTTCGTACGTTGATTGTCGTCCTTCAACCTATACGATTATGAGTACAAATCAGAAGCTTGGCAGATAAAGAGAGCCATAGAAGGCATCCAATGCTTACCTGTATTTGTGCCGTTACGGCAACATCCATTACTGCACTCGCCGACGGGACAGTCTGTATACCACCAATCAACACCGATATTCTTCCACGTAGGCGTCCTCGTATTCCATTGAGCCATACGATTTAAGAAGACGAACCTGTTCAATCATTCCCTCTATACAGAGACCGTAATGTGGGCACTCATGATGAATGACAGTGCATAATTTGGTTGGTTCGGTCTCCAAGGAAGAGTCATACGTTGAACTCCCGTTGAAAGATGGGAATTGCCGAACTCTCTTACGGTCCTGTGGAACCGTGCCTGGCTTTTTGCCAAATGTATCATGCTTGTTGTGCCCTCCAGCAGCATAGGGCGTAGCCATATTAGTCCAATTGTTTGGGGGCCTATGCTGCGCCAATCAATTCTGCCGTTCTTTCTCCGCGGAAAAGAGTCGTTATTGAGAGCAATGTATGGGTCGAATGGGCAGAATGCCGAGAAGAGGTCTTCATCGATACAATTGACGCGTCCCACAGACGCGTCAGTCAGGTCCGTGCGGGTCTTTGAAATTCGACCGAGAGGATTAAAGGGGTCGCTACGACCTGTTTTAGAGCCAGACTTTCGGGAAAGATGTGAAAAGCACCAAAAAATCTGGCATTGAGTAGAGATATGATGATTACTTGCATTAGTACATTCCAGAGAGGTGTTTGCTTCAACACCGGCTCCGAAAAAGGAATCCCAAAACTGCGATGGCGATATCAGCCCTTTGGTGGACTTTACGCTGTTGGGTTAACATTGAGCCAGCTCATTATCTGTTCTCTCACAAGGATGTCAGTTTTTGGCCGGGGAATTGTGCCGTAGTCGAACTCAAAACGAAGACGGGAAGCAGCATACAAAGCGATGCGTGTGATGAACAACACCATCAAGATGTTGCTAGACAGTGCGGACAAAGTCTGGACAAAAGTAGAACCCTCAGCAGCGGTCGCGCACAGTTCCGCTAGGTCATCAGTGTCACTGCTTCCGGAGGTCCTCGTTGCTTACTGCCCGATTGCACCTGTACGGCGTACCCAGACACGGATGCTCGGATCGCTCGGCTCTCCTCACCCCCGAAACTCACCCAAAATTGACTTTAACAGCTGATTTAACGGCTCCCTACTTAGCTAACCCTACTAGTATAAAAGGCTTACTGCACACCTTAGTTGCTAGTAAAAATAGCTTCCCTACTATATACTATATATATATTATATAACTTATAGTAGAACTAATACTAACTCTATTATATAGTCTCTATTTTGCTATAACTGCACTACTAATACTAACTATAACTCTAGCCCTACCGATAATATTAATTCCTATTTCTACTACTACTTTACTAAAGCTACTTTTTGCTTTTACTACTACTAAATAAACTACTATTATGCTTACTTTAACTACTTTATTATATATATAAACACTATACTAACATTAACTAAGAACTAAACTAGATATAAGGATGCTTATAAAAAGGTTAAAAACTAACTAGCTATTTAGCGCTCTAGGCCCTTTAATAAATAGCTATATAGATAGACAAATATAGTCTATTAAGCTTAACTATAGCTTATTAGCGACGCAACTAGCGTACCTGTATATAACTATTGCTAGGAGAGCAGAGCTTAGCCGCGACGAGCGGCACCGTTGAATAACAAGTGATCAATGGCGCAATTATATCGTTGGGGGCAAAAGCTTGTACAGTTGAGACAAATAGATAGAAATTGAGATGAATAGACAGAGGTGACGTTGGCAAGGAACAAGGTGTTTTCCCCACTTCCTCCGCGCCCAAGCTACCAGCTTAGCTTCAAGCCTTCAGCCTTCACAGCACCCAACATCCATTGGCCACTTTCTACCAACGTCCCAAATGCTCCCGTATCTAGCGCTTCCAGCGCTCGCTCTGACCGCTACTGCCACGGCCCGACAACGGCCAATTCGTGCCGAAGACTCGCTGCCGCTACCCGAATCCGTATCAGCAGAGCTCCTGTACCTCCACCGCAACCTAGTCGACACCGACTCGATCAGCGGCAACGAGCACGACGTGGGCCAATGGCTCGCCTCCTATCTGCGCGACAAGAACTTCACCGTGGAAACGCAAGAAGTCTCCAAGAACCGCTATAATATTCTCGCGTACGGCTCGAAGCGCTCGACCACGATCCTCGTCTCCTCGCATATTGATACAGTACCGCCCCACTGGCCCTACTATCGTAACAGAACAACTGATATAATCGGCGGTCGTGGGTCTGTCGACGCGAAAGGCAGCGTGGCGGCCCAGATCATTGCGGTTCAAGCATTGAGGGAGCGCCTACAGGATGACTTGGCGCTATTGTTTGTCGTAGGCGAAGAGACGGGCGGCGACGGCATGCGCGCATTCTCCTCTTGGTCGGAGCGACCACAGCCCAACTACGAGATCGTGGTCTTCGGAGAGCCAACCGAAGGCAAGCTAGTCTGCGGACACAAGGGCATACTGGGCTTCACTGTACACGTCAAGGGCAAGGCAGCGCATTCAGGCTACCCCTGGCTGGGCGTCAGCGCAAACGACGTCCTAACGGAAGCGCTTGGAAAATTGCTGGAGCTACGGGAAAACGGGCTACCGTGGTCTGCGAAATACGGCAACACGACGATGAACTTTGGCAAGATAGAGGGCGGCGTGGCAGCTAACGTGGTCGCAGAGAAGGCTTCCGCAAACATTGCTGTGCGTCTCGCGGCCGGTACGCCCAAGGTCGTTCGGGGACTCATAACCAACGCGCTATCGGATGTCAAGTCGCGTGTGGGAGAGCTGGGCGGGGAACTAGAGATTGAATGGTTAGCCGAGGGATATCCGCCTGTGAACATCAATTGCGACATCGAGGCCTTCGAGACCATGACGGTCAACTACGGAACTGATGTGCCGCTCCTCGCAGGTGATCATAGGAGGTATCTGTATGGGCCCGGAAGCATCTTCGTGGCACATTCGGATCACGAGGCGTTGCATAAGAAGGAGCTAGAGCAGGCAGTGTTGGATTATAGGAGGCTGATCATTGAGGCTTCGAGGATGGATCACCAGGACCAGGAAGAGTTGTAAACAAGAGAATACCCTACGAAGGCATGAAATAAGAAACATTTGAGACGTACAACCTATACACACATTACCTCCCGGACATTATAAAGCTAGCGTAAGTGCGCCCCGATGCATCTCGTATGTAAGCTACTTATCAACGCCGTGATGGAATCCGGCCATATGCTCACCGTCCAAGTCTCATCCAGTCGATTGACGCTTTTGTGTTTTGGAAGCCTCCCGACAAGTCATACTCTCACATCATGGCCTCCTCACTTTCAGACCGCAAAGCCAAGCAAACGAGACCTTCGGAGCACACCTGCTACTCATCAAACCCACACCTATTACGCATCCCCTATGCGTTTTGGCTATGAAGTTACTTATAGACATCCACACTACGAGACGACAACATGCATGGTTGAATCTTTATTCAGTACACATTACATGCACAGCATGTGCTCCTACTGCACAAGAAAACAATCATGGAAAAGGACACAAAACATATATACACCACAAGAAATCGCCCTACCAAAAAAGTCCACCAATCCCTCACCCGCTTATTGCCCAGCCTAGCAACTCTTCACCGCCGAAGCTGTATACTTGCAATTCGCCGACGGCCCCTTATGCACAGACTTAGGCTCACTCCCAGGCTTCGTCCCCTGAAACTCCTCACAAATCGTCTTCACCGACGACGCACAAGTCGACGAAATCGTCGCCGTGCCGCCAAAGTTGGGGTTAATACCAGCGAGGACTTTTCCATTGTACGCTTTTACGTTCTTGATGACGACGGAGCGGGAGACGGAATTCTTGCAGTTGCCGCAGGCGCGGTAGAGTTTGCCGAAGTCCTGGGGAGCGGGGGGGTTAGCGGGGATATTTGTGGGGGAGAGGGGAGAGGGAGAGGGAGAGATGGGTTGAGCTGGGGACTTACCATGACGGTGAAGCCGTCGATGGTCACGGTGCCCTTTCCGTTATGCTGGATGACCTTGTCGTCTGCGCCTTGAGCGCCTCCTCCTTTGACGAGGGAATTGCCGTCGCCCTTGATGGTGAGGGCGTCTTCGCAGACGTTGGTCCACCAGACGTTCTCGATGGTGCAGGCGCCCTTGCAGTGGACACCTTCGATTTGGTCTGCGCAGAGGAGGCATTGTTAGCACGGGATCTACCGGACTTCTGCTAGGATTGCATGGAAAGCTTACCAGCGCCAATGATGGCGTTCTTCAAAGTAGCGCCGTTCTCGAGGATGAATACCGCATCAGCATCACCGCCCTCGGCTTGGCCAGTACACTTGACGCCGCGACCGTACGTCTTGAAACCGCCATCCCACACGCCGCTGATGCTCTTGGGCTTGTTGTAGGTGACGGGGCCCTTGGACTTCGGTACGGGGAGAGTGGCACGCTTGGTCAAGCTGAAGAACTCGTTGGGAGTTTGGGCAGCAGGACCAGCAGCGATAGGCGCCACCAAGGCAGCGACGGTAGCAACGATTGTGAACTTCATATTTGGAGTGTCTAAACTTTCGGAATTGGTTCTAGAAGAGAGAATGTGAGACTCGAGAATGAGATGATCCTGAAGTAAGGCGTTCACCCTCCTTTTTATACAAGATCCCCTGCTGACCCCGCGCCATTCCAAGCCCCTCGATACTGATCGAAAGTTGCCTACAATGGTAATCAAAGTCTTCCTTCCGGCACCATGCTTTAGTGGGAGCTCTCACGATGCTATTCGAAACACCAAACATCCGCATGCGGTATCGTTAGCTCTAGCGCTCCAGGTCAGCTTGGTGTGAGAGGCCCCTAGCACCTTGGCAGAAAATCTTATATGAGTTGATCGAGTTGATCGAGACTGTTCTTTTGCAATTCACGGTCGTTTCGAAGTGTTACCAGGGCGCTCCCGCGTGGCCTCTGCAAATGAATCGACCCGAAACCGAGATACGGGTTGTCAAGGCTCTCCCGCTAGATCATCCACGAATGAGACCCGCAACTAACACTAGCGCCCGTTCCCGACGCGTTAAATAAATCTCCATCAGTGTCATGATTCATGAACCGGAATGAGGAGATTACACTGGGAAACATGCGGTCGAAGGGACACCAAATGCTGAAATGATACACCGTACAGTGGCTCATACAACAGATGCACAACAGTAGAGCATCAATGGACTCCCAGCCTTCACGCGATCCTGGTTGGAAAAGACTCTAGTCGAGAAGGTTCGACGTGTGCGGCCAGATCACTCACTTCTCGGCGCCTCGTGCATATCGAGAATATTCCCTCCAATTGTAATTTCTCCTCACGCCTCTTCCCCTCCCGCCTGGGCAGCCTCCTTGTCTTGCCGTAATGTACTCGTTGGCACTTCGCTCTGATGTCCTGGTTTGCGAAACACAGCCTGCATCCAACAGCGGTACATTTTGAGTCTACGCTGGCGATTTACCAGCATGCGTCTGTCGATGCCGAAGTGGACGATTTCGAAGGCGGGGCGTGGAGGTTGTTGTGCTTCTTCGGATTCTGGTGGTGAGATTAGTGTTGATGAGCCTGGCTCGGGGATATTATCTTGCTTTCCGGTATTCGAGTCGTCGAGAGAGAGATCTGTGACTGATTGGGCTAGAGATGATGGCTCGACTTTCCCGTTTGTTTGTGCTGAAGTAGGTGGTGTAGGCTGCTGTTCTGGTAGAGAAGGTGCCGATGTCTTGCCACTCCATATATCTTCCAATTCCTCCTTCTCGAAGAAATACACGCGTGTACCATCTCCCCTGACGTAGAAGTTCTCTTCCATATACCTCCCCTTCTTGAATCGCACCTGCGCCAAATCACCTCTCCCATAGTCTCTAAATAACACTTGTCCGCCTGGCTTCAGCACCCTCCATACATTCCGCACTGCCTGGTCCCATTGTCGCGGGTTCAGCGCAGAGAAGATGAAAATCATGAGCACAACATCCACACTCCCTTCCTCAAGCCCAGGCGGTAGTCCACCGTTTTCCGAATCTGACGAGGCAGCCACATCCCACACATCCGCCTGTATATATTGGGGGTCGTATAATTCGTGGTTCCGTATCAGCTCCACGGCCTTCTTAGAAAAGTCACACGCATGAATCTTCAACCCTGGGTTCATCCTCTTCTGCAAGATAGGAAAAGCACTATTCCCCGCGCCCGCACCAACCTCCAACACCACAGCGGGCGCACTCTCCTCCCTTGTAACCTCATCCAGCACTGGAAATTCCTGCGCCAGCCACTTCCGATTCTTGAAAAAATTCGTCTTATTGTTTTTGTAAAAGAGGTTCCACCACTTCTCAGGGTTATCATTAAACCTCTTCTTGTCGAAATCTGATACGGGGTCTGCGCGCTGTTTTTCGTATTGGCTGGACGAGAACGAGGCATAGGCCGGGTCGACGTCGATGTGGTCCCATGCGTTGAATTCGAAGATATCGTCGCCTTCTTCAAGGAACCGTGAGCCAAAGGCGAAGGGATCGCTCCGCTTTTGGTTATTCGTGGGGGAGTGGGAGCGATGTGCGGGTTTGCGGAGGGGTGCGATGGAAGCGGGGACGCCGTACGCGTCGGATTCGGGAGGTATCGAGGGTTCAGACGGCGGTGAGGCGGGTGTCGAGGTGGACGCGGAACGCGGGATGGGATCAACGGTTACGGCGAAGCGCATGTGCTCCATTGCTTTGGAGAGTTGTTGCTTGGGTTGCTGCTTCGTGGACTGCGAGTCGTTGGTTTGGTAGCGCGGGTCGGTGGTCTCTCCTATTGAGGGCTCCATATTTGCAAAGAGGCTCAAAAAGGAAGAAATAGTTGCAGTCTCGTGGCGACGTGTTCGTGTGTATGCGGAAGGGGGGAAGGGTAGCGATTTGGAAATTTTGGTACAATCGATAAGCGAAAGGAGCCAAGCCTGTTCAGGTTAGCTTAATCTTTGTTCCTGGCAGCATGATTTCGTCAGCCAATCCAATACACAACTCACCGTCACGGTGATAACCATACCCACCAGCCCAAGCTTCGTTGCCTCCAACACTGGCACCATGTCTTCGAGGTGACATCAGCTTCCTCTTGCTCCACCTACACCCTGCGCCATCACACTACCCGCACAATGGCGGCTCCACGAACGCTCATCCGCCCTCTCCTCCGCGGTCCACCACCCCCCACGCACCACCGAACTTTCCTCCCAAACCCCTTCCAATACGCCCTCAACCCGTTAAACGCCTCTTCCACACCACAGACGCTCACCGCAACACGAACTCTGCCCTACCCAGCGCAACCCATCTACTCCATCGTCTCCGACGTCCAAAGCTACTCCTCCTTCCTCCCATACTGCCAATCCTCCAGCGTAACGCGCTGGTCCTCCTCCGACCCCACGTATGCGCGGAAATGGCCCTCCGAGGCAAAGATAGTAGTCGGCTGGGGCAACCTGACCGAAACATTTACATCGCGCGTGTTCTGTGTGCCGGGTCGGATAGTCGAAAGCATAGGCGGCAGCACTGAAACAGAGTTACCAGCGAAAGATATAGCGCATCATTTTGAGGGGTCACGAGATGGGGACAAGAGCGCGAAGGGCGCGGCGAATGGGCTGATGACACATTTGAGGAGTCGGTGGACTATTGAAGCGTTGGGGAAACATAAGACGGAGGTTTCGTTGGCGCTGGAGTTTGCGTTTGCCAATCCCATGTATACGGCACTGAGTGCGGGGGCGGCGCCGAAGGTGGCGGATATCATGATTAAGGCGTTCGAAGAGCGCGTGAAGAGGTTGCTAGACCGGAATCCGGAGATGACGAAAGCTTCGCTGGGAGAACTGGAGGGAAGCAAGCTAAAGAGGTGATAGGGGAGGAATAGACCTTGAAGTATGCGTGAGGGCATAGCTGAGCTTTTCCAGGCGAAGGAGAAAGCTGAAAGCATGCGTGAAGGCATTTCCGAGGTGACAGATGATGAAACAGCCGGAGCATACACAAAGGAAGAGTTCCAGTGTTCGAATTGTACGACATTATACATAGCCTGGCGTTGGATACATCATGAAAGTTATCTTGACGAAGACCACATTTCTTAGATTCGTCTTCATTACTACATAATCATAACCCAGCGCAACCAAATCCAAAAACATCAGAGGATATCATTACACCTCCCCATCATACAAACGCACCCTTCTCAAAACTCCAAAACCCCATCCATATCTTTCCTTCGTCCCCGCTCACGAGCCCACAGCATGCGCAAACACCCTAGCCGCAAGATCACTCAACAACCTCGCCTTATCCGACTGCGGCAACTCCTGAAAAACACTATACACACTCTTCCCTCTCGCATCCCTCACGGCCCCCAACCGATTTCCCGCCACCGCCCCGGCCACCATGCCCGGAAAATTAGCCACAATGAAGCCCATCACCGCGCCGCTCGCGCCCCCCAACACGCTCCAGAACCGGCCCGTAGGCGTATTCTGCTCCCCCTCCGCCATACCCTGCTCTCTCAGCATCTCCTCAAACACATTGCCAAACTGCTCCGATGAGAAGCGGTTATGTGACTCTTCGGTGTTGCCTGCGGGCGCGCTGCCAAAGCCGAATGCAGACCAGGGGAAGCCGCCGAAGCCGGCTCCGGCGTTGGCGTTGGCGTTGGGCGGCGGGATGTCTTCTTCGTAGTCGGGGGATTCGGGGGCGGGCGCGCCGCCCGTGAAGGACTGGTAGCTGCGGGCGGTGTCGTAGTCGCGGCGGCGGGTGGGGTCCGACAGCGTGTAGTAGGCGTCGTTTATTTGCTGGAAGCGCTTTGTGCGGGCTGTGCGCTCGGGGCTGTCAGTCGAGACGCGGTCGGGGTGGTGCTTTAGGGCCTGTCTGCGGGAGAGAGTGAGTTAGTGTGTGCGCATGGGTGGTGGTGGACGGTGGGCGGCGCGTACTTCTTGTAGGCATCACGGATTTGTTGTTGGGTGGCCTTTTCGTTGACTTCTAGCACTTTATCTGTGGGGACGCGTGAGCTTTCAGAGGGCTGTATGGAGAGCTGGGAGCTTACAATAGTCTACTCTGGGCGCTGCGGTATGTCAGCCTGATTCAGTATAGAGAGGGATTAAATGCGCGTACCGGACATGGTTGGGGATGTGGGTAGGCTATATTCGGAGCGGTATCAAGGAAGGAGAAGAGGAAGGTTGTGGGTTTGCGGGTATGTACAGGTATAATAGGTCAAGGATAAATCGCGCTGAAGCGCGAGCGTGGCCAGAGAGACATCCCGCGACTGTGGCGACGTCAGTTTCCGCTTCTAGATCACAGGCCACCTAGCTTGTTGTCTTGCATCTGAGACACTCGCAATCCACATCTAACCACCGCATGTGCTCTCATCACAGCAAAAGCCCAGAGATATATTTCTGAAATCGTTCACGAAATTTGTCAACTTGAAGATTGCGGCCGCTCAGTGAAAACAGCTCACTCAAACGCCGACCAATCTGGACCACAACACATTTTATCAGCGTACGAAAAACATTTAACAATCATCTTGAGCACTTCAGATGAAGTAGGAAATATTAAAATTTTCCAAGCACCGAGGTGCAACCTAATCTAAGGAAACAGAGCCTTCCAACGCGCCAATGTATCCTGCGCAATGACCGATAATGCATACCCATAAAAAAGACCCGACAGAAATGACTATGCAGAACATCAACCCGGAATCAGTTGAACAAAAACTTCCCAATGACATAGATAGTAGTATAGCAACAAACGGTCGTGATTAGTTTTTCCGGCGACTTCGACCACTTCTCCGACGTCTCTCGCTATCCTTCCCGCTTCCACCAGTTGACCCTTCTTTGATAGTACCCTTCCCGGTCTGCACCCTGGAGCCATTGTCATCAGCTTGCGGAATGCCATCGACTATGACCGAATCCCGGTCGTGGTCTTCTCCGCTCACCTCGGCCCTGCCTCCCTTATGGGAAATCGCAGGATCGGAGTAACTGCCTTGGATGCCTTGCACGGCTTTCGCACGCTGAACTGGGACTGGTACGCGCCGCGGCATTGTATAAGATGCTTCGGAAGACCCAGAAGCCACCCTCCGAACATATGGGGGTTGGCCTGAAGGTTGAGCCAGGTGACCGGCCGCTTGATATTGGTATTGCTCTGCGTCGTGGTGTTTGTACTCAGTAACGGGGAAAGGTACCAGCTTGGGCGGTTGCTGCAAGGTCGACGAGCGGCTACGGCCACTCGAGGATGATTGATTAGCGGCGTCGTCGTGGCCTAATGAAAGTGAAGAAGAAGATCCAGGTCGTGCAGTTTGAGGAGGAGTTGGCATCCGATATCTCACTGGAGAAGTAGGGAAAGCGCCTGGGATCTCCCTAGGTGGCGTGTCCCGAGGAGATCTTTGCCCTTGTCTTTCTCTTCTTGAGCTACCCGCATCGTTTGCTCTTGTCCGCGCAGGTCTCTCATTGCCGTTGGAAGCGGAACGAGAATCTGGTCGTGAGGTTGGACTTGACGGGTATGCATTGATGGGTGTGAATATCGGTTGCCCATTGGGCCCTGGAATGAAGAAACCGGGTGGAGGTTGCTGAATGATCGTTTCTGTAGCATTCGAGGTAGCTCGTGCTCGGTTGTTCGACTTGTCCTTCTTTGATCGGTTTCCAAAGATGGACGACCGCCGTTGGTTCTTCTTCGCTCGCGGGTTGCTCGAACCTGATACGCCAGTGTTACTCGAAGTGGTAGCCGCTGCTGTGCCTGGACCGTTGACCACAGGTGCGCCGAGTGGCCTGGCTCTGGCGGCTTGATGGTGCGCTGCAAGCACTCTCTGGCGCCAAAGCCATTTCTGGTAGTTTTCAAGTTCCTCAGGACTGAGTTGCACGTCTGCTTCACCATTTGCCTTAGCTAAACGGATCTTGTTCAAGGTGCGCTGGAACAGAAGCTCCTGATACTCGGCAGCAGATATTGTAACCTCACCCGCATCTTGGTAGTATTCCTCCTCTTCAAAGTAGCCATAGTCTTCTCCATATGCCATTCCGTCTGGTTCCGCAGTGCGTCGTTCCCATTCTCTCAAGTCCATGTCGTTGAAATAAAGCTCATCTGGATTCAAGGGTTGCTTGCCATTTGTTACCATGTTGTTACCGTAATCTAATGAAACGCCGTTGTTTTCGTCCCCACTGTCACCTTCTCGAAATCTATAAACGTCTTCCGCCTCGTCCAAATACATGCCTACATCTGCTGCTCCTCTCCCCCCCGGTGGTCTTCCCCATGGGGGCGTAGTGTAAGGAGCTCGCGGCCGACCGCCTAGACCGCCTCCTCGGAAAAAGCTGACTCGATTGGTTTGTCCATGAATGCGGCGTGGCCTAGGATGGTGACGCCAGAGGCACCAATGAGCCAGAGCACGGTGCCAAAGGGAGAGGCCCAGAAGCCGAGAGGAATGCAGATGACCAGGAGCGCCGTGTAGAGCTGGGAAGTGGTGGCGCGCCAGCTGGCAATTTGGAGGTCATTGCCTTGGAGCTTGCCAATTCCGTACATTCCACCGACAAGCATGAAGATGACGAAGAGAAGGGTAAGGTTGGTGAGCAGGCTGTAGATGCCGAGCATGACGAAGAGGGCGGCATAGTTGCTTGAGAAGTAGCTCAGGTTGTAGTTGACCCTGCTCTGCACCTCGCTGAAGTTGGCGGGCTTGGAGATGCGCTTGACGTCGAAGAACTCGGTGATGGGGCGCAAGTTTGCGAAGCGCCCGGTGAGCGACTGTGACTGCAGGCCATCGAAGCGCCCGGAGAGGTTCAACCTGGACGTCAAAGCCTCGATGGGGATGCTGAGACGCGACATGGTTGGTGGTGTCTGTGTGGATGGAGGAGGCTGGATAGGCTGCGAGTGGTTGGGCAGGTTCTGCTGGGCTTCGGCGTCTGCTTTAGGGGCCGTGGTTAGTATTGCGTTGATGAACGATTGCGCTGGATGGAGGGTGGAGCTCGAGACGTGTCTTCTCGAGGGAAGTGTGCAGATCTTGTAGCCAAAGCTGGGGCCTTACCAAGGTCGCGGGAGGTGCAAGAGGCTGGCGCGCTGACGCGGCTGGTGATGACGGGGCGGACGGAGGAGGGAGGCTGTGAGTGCGAGTGCGAGTGCGTGTGCCTGTGGGCGGTGGTATTCTTTCTTCTCGAAGCCGAACCCTTGCGCACCAGCGATCCCCTTAACTAGGCCCCGAAGAGGGAAAGGACTGGGCGGGACCTGGCCGTGGCTACCGAGTTTCACATGCCCGGCACGGCTCCGCAACTTTCAATTTCCATCTGGCCACGCTGCACGAACGTCGCAAGCAGCAGATACCTTTGTACAAAAGCCCAACAGGACGATCACGCCGGGCCCGCTCGGTTTTTCGACTCTCCGCCCTCCGCCCGCAGGTGCCCGCATCGCCGTGCCATCGACTCGATTGCGCCCTCCCATTGGGCCACGTTGGCCTTCTTTGCCGGCGCACGCTGCACCGGTGAGCACACTGCAGTAGTCTTCTGTCCCATACGCGGCCACCCAAGACTTCTGGCCCGCCTGCATCGTCTCCACCACCTCCTCCGTACGCCATGAAGCCCAGTGCGCTCTCTGCGCTGGTGCTGTGCCTGTTCGCCGCCTTCGCCGCCGCCTGGACAAAAGAGGGTGCGTCGCCCTCCCCGCTGATTTTTGGCCGTTGCAGAGGGCCGGCCTTGTTGTGCGACGGTGTACATGCGCGCCCTCTCTGCGTGCATGCATCCCAGCTGCGCACTAGCTAACGCTCGCCGTTGCAGACCACGAGATCTTCCGCCTGCGCGACGAGGTCGTTGCCCACCATGGCCCCAATGTGACCTTCTACGACCTGCTCGGCGTCAAGCCCTCGGCCTCGCAAGACGAGCTGACCAAGGCCTACCGCAAGAAGTCGCGCGAGGTGCACCCCGACAAGGCCCGTCGGAGCTTCGAAGCGAAGCGAGTGCTGGAGAACAAGAAAAAGGGCAAGAAGGTCACCAAGCCGGCCTCCAAGAAGGAGATCGATGCCTACATGAAGCAAGCCACCGCTGAATACCAAAGGCTGTCCGTCGTTGCAGACCTTCTCAAGGGCGCCGACCGCGA
The DNA here is from genome assembly GCA_014281115.1 of Laburnicola sp. R22_1. Classification (NCBI taxonomy): domain Eukaryota; kingdom Fungi; phylum Ascomycota; class Dothideomycetes; order Pleosporales; family Didymosphaeriaceae; genus Laburnicola; species Laburnicola sp. R22_1. The sequence goes on from JACONQ010000011.1 coordinate 1,238,798, forward strand.
GCGATATGATCACTTCCTCAGGAACGGTTTTCCCAAGTGGAGGGGTACGGGGTACTACTACGAGCGTTTCCGTCCTGGGCTTGGTTCTGTAATTCTTGGAATGCTGGTGGTTATGGGTGGTGGCATGCACTACTTTGCTCTTGTCGTGGGCTGGAAGCGCCGCCGAGAGTTCGTTGAGAGGTACATCAGGCATGCGCGAAAGACTGCCTGGGGTGACGACACTGGTATTCAGGGCATCCCAGGTGTTGACACCCATGCTACCCTACCACCGGCCAACACGGATCTATGGGACGACGACGAGGAAGAAGAGGAAGAAGCTCCCATGGCTCCAATGAACCGCCGGCAAAAGCGCGCCATGGACAAAGAGAACAAGAAGGGCAAGAAGTCGACACTTGCGAAGAAAGCCCGTAGCTCAGGCATCAGCACGCCAGTCGAAGCGAAGCTCACCTCTGGGCCTCAGGGTGCAAAGAAGCGCATTGTGGCCGAGAACGGCAAGGTCCTTGTTGTGGATTCGGCCGGCAACGTTTTCCTGGAAGATGAAAGTGAAGAGGGCCAGAAGCATGAGTTCCTGCTCGACGTAAGTTATTCCCCTACCATTCCTCTTCTAGCATGAGCTAATCTCGCGCAGCCCGACGAAGAGCCCAAGCCCACCATCTATGATACCATGCTTTTCCAGCTGCCCAAGTTCGCATACAACCAGACTGTCGGACGTCTTACGGGTAACAAGCAGCTCATCGAGGAACCCCTCCTCGAGACGTCGGACCTGCCCGAGGACGAAGCCGCTCTGCAATCGGCGACTGCCAACAACATCAACGGCGAGACAAGGAAGCGCAAGGCCAAAGCTAGAGCTGCTAGATGATATGCATGCTGAACTCTGCGACGGAAAAGCATTCCAATTCGGTCATATTCCATGGCTGGGGAACTAAAAGCAATGTTGACAAAAAGCCGGTGTGCTTACTATGGGAGCAATCAAAAGTTGAAGACAAAATCTCTTCGCAATCGCTCCAAAACACGTATATATCGAGTACCTAGCCTCTACTAACATGTCTTGACACTATGTTGAGAAACTCTAAAATGAAATCTTTCGTGCTCGATTGAGTTTTTGCTCCAATGTTCTTTGAAGGTGAGATGCTACAGCTTTCTTTCTGGTCCTTTTTAAGGCGCTGCTGGGCAGTAACAGGAGAGTGATGTCACCGAGTACCTCTGCCTGGCCGTGCTACCGTGTAGGATGGTGCCTTAAGACAAGCACCTTTCTGCGGTACTCAGACGATATGTTCACGCGCTTGGGAGAAGCTGACGGGACCAAGGTCATGAATACACTGCTACCCGTACCATGCTCGTAGCGTACATGGGTACGTACATGTAAGAAGAGAAGAGAAGAGAAGCAGCCAAGCGCGCTCGCATAACGCAATTGCTAGAACATTTGTATAATCCGTAGTTCGTCACCCACCAAGGATAGAATAGATGACAGAGGTATCCGCAGCCAGCTAGAATATGGGATGTGCGTCATGCTGGTAGGTAGGTAGGTAGGTAGGTGGCTAAGTAAGTAGCAGCATTGAAACTCCCCATTCCACTCAGTCAGAGCTGCGTCTTGGATTGCTTTTTTTAACGTCTTTATATATCGGGCGTTTGGAATGTGGCACGGTTGGAAGTCGAGGTGGATTTACTTAAGAGTGTCGATCGATCGGTGGATCGATTCATTCTCCTCTCCTTGTCCCTCGTAGACTCTTACACGATTACCACATTCCACATTCCATCCCACCTGGCCTTACCCCACTCAAGGCAACTTCACTCCTTCGCACACAACCCACCTGAAACAACCCCTTCGGATATCACGCAATCTTCCACCATCATACAGAACAAGCGGTATGCCGAACAGACCAGCCAAGTTGAAACCCGCCTCTTCGATAAAGGTAACGATAAGATCGGAATGGAATGCAATAATAATGAATGAAACCAGAGGCACGAAACACGAATATGTCTAGTGTGGTCCCACGACCCAAGTCCTTGGGCTCCTCCACCGGCCGGCATCACACAGTGGCCCCGCCATGCTCGTATGCAAGTTCGAAGCTTGGTGCCATGGTTCGATTGACTGATGAGCAGATGAAACTCTATGACGTTTATTGCCAGGGAGGGACGACTATTGCTTGTGCTAGCCGTGCATTGCCATGTGGGGTCATCATGTCAGGCTCAGGGTCGGTCCGGTCATGGTCAGAAATGTGCTCCGTGCTGCATAGCACCGAGGAACCCCCACATACTTCGATTTTACGTTCAAATCTTCGATTTAGTTTCTAGCAAATGTAGCAACATTATCCCAGCAGCTGTCCAGTCTGGGCCGTACCATCCGTGAGCTCCGCCCTTGACACCCATTTACACTCCTTGACACAGGAAATCCAGCAGCAGCTAGCCAGCCTCTGCGAACAATTTCCCGGATACATCAGTGAAAACCACACCCTTGCTATAACCGTACAAAATGAGAATCGTAAAGACAGCCCAGCCTCTCCGGAGGGGGCTATGTCGCGCAAAGAAAAGTCGCCGTGACTATGACGCGACATTAATGCCACTTGCTATAACTGAGCGTAGTGGCAGTCGTTTTGAAAGGGGAACGGAGAGAAGAGTTGGGTCCGTCTTCCGTGAATTTCCAATAAAACGACGGTAAGCTGGTAGTTCCAGAAAAATCGTGTGGGTGGTTCGTAAAACAACGGCCTCGCGTCAGGCCTGGAGAGGCCGTAAGCGCCTTTCGAGCAGACGATACAGATTCGAAAAGCACAGATTCCGGTATTGCGATCCGGTAGAACAGTCATAGCTCATTCTTTTGAGCTTTTGGAGAACAAATTCGTTGACATGTGTTGAAACGCTCCAAGATAATCATAAACACCTGTTCCAGATGGCAAACGTGCCTCATCGCCCGAGATTGACGCCGGACATAACGTGAGACGAAACGCTAATTATATGTGAACACGATGGGCCCGTATGCGAAGCACGTGGCCCATTAGTCCATGTAAAAGTCGCCTTTGAGGATTCGCTCCTGCATTGCGTCCGGCACCTTGGGTTGTTTGGGCATCTCGCGAACAGGAGGCTCCATGATGGCCACACTCTTAGCGCGTTGGTGAGGCAGAGGCTGAGTTTGCATCGGCTTGGCGCCGGATATAGAAGTACGCTCGGCTCGGGTACGGAGATTCTCTGCAAAACTGTAGCCTTCGCCTGAAGTCGAAAGCATAGTCGTCAGCTCGTGCTCTCCCAAAGCTTGATCGGGATGGCGTTTGAAATGTTCGGCGAGGACATGAGAAACATCAGAAGTATGAAAAGAAGGCGAACGCTCGGAAGGCAAAGAGGGAGAAGCAGTAGACGGTACACGAGTAGAAAGGGGCTGAAGGGCAGTGGGCTGGGATGAAGACAGACCTCGACCTCTAGCAGTCGGGGGAGAGGAGGCTTTATGGACGGAGGGTCTACCATTGGAGTTCCCAACGCTCCCGTTGCTCTGCCTGACATCCCGCATGGCACGAGCGCCAAAGCTCAACCGACGAGAAAACGGTGTGGCGGGGTTGCTGCTGGCGGAAGGGGTCGGATCGTCTTCGAAAGGACTTTCGTCGACGGAGCCGGAGTTGGCGCTAGAGATGCTCTCGGTGCGCGACCGGGCGTTCTGGAAGGGCGAGATCTGGCTGGGGGAGGCCGACAAGCCAATGGTGGTCAGGGACAGGCGCCGTCGCTGAGCGTTGACAGCGGCCGTGGTGATGGGGCCCGGGAATGGCTGGCTCTGGCCCGCGCTGCTCTGGCCGAAGATGTCTCGGAACGTAGGGCCTGTGACGGAAGCGCGCCTACGGTCGGAGGCACCGGGGCTTGGAAGCGGGGGGGAGTGGCGGCCGGAGGACATGGCGAGGGAGGGCGGCGAGGGCGGTCGTGTGGTGGTTGGCTCTGTGCCGGACTGGACTGGAACGAAGTCAATTGGGGTAAGATGTGGGAGGGAGGGGGAGAGAGGGGGACAGCAGGGTGTGCGGCGGTTCAAATAGCAGCCCAAGTCGGCTCGGATGCAGCAGCAGCTACGCGACTTACGTAGCAAGCGCGATAGGTCACGTCAGCGGTGGTGTCGTGAGAAGGGGTGTCGTGACAAGAGCGTGATGGGCGGTGGAGCGGGTTTCACAGCCGAGTACAGGCGGAGGTCGGTGTGCAACAATCAGCGTGCAGTCAGGGCCATGGTGTGGCCGCCCCTTCTAATATAGTAGAAAGCAGCAGGTGGCACCGTGGAGACCAGCCTACGCGGATCGACGCGGGCTAGTCCCCACCGGGCAAGGCGCGCCTTCCCCGCATTCTCCCAGGAAGGAACAAAGTCGCGCTCACCAATTCCGACAGGCCGCGAGGGCAGCTAACACGACACTACTGCGGCACCAAGGCCGCGAAGTGCGCTATCTCGACCATCATCCTGCCACCCTGCCTGTCTGTGTAGGCCCGGCCGCGCGTTGAATCCCAGCCATTCACCACCATGGTGGGTCGCCCTTCATTCACCCTCCGTCGTGGGTGCTATCCATCCGCTTGCGTCCGGACGCAGAGCTAGCCGTACACCGCCCAGCTCCAAGTTGGAACACCCCTCGCGGCCTCTTATCAATTCCAACACGTTGCTTTTCCAACGCAAACGCCGTCACGACTGGACAGGCCAGCGCCGGCATGCACTTGCCTGCAAGTCACTACGATTAGCGGTGCATGTGGATGCGCTGCAGTCCTCGGAGCATGCAGACCAATCTGCAGTACAAGAGTGTTGAGAGAAACACGGCTCGAAACGGGCAATTGTGGAACCATCTAGTTGTGTACGATATCGCCCACATGCTGCACGTTTGATGCGCACATATAACTTGGCGCATTATTTGTGAGACGTCCACGACCATTACGTCGGTTTAACACGCCACCTAATCGCATGTTAGCCACGCGAGCATGCAATACGCATGGCACGCAGGCAGTCCTTTGCCATGCCCATCCCCCTGCATCGACTCTTTGTTCCACCACCTTCTACGTCGCTTGGACTGTCCAATTTATTCATTCATTCATTCATATCCGTTTATAGTCGACCTAACCTTTTACAGATTATGAGACTTAACAGCAAGCACAACCAAGGTTCAACAGCCAAAGTACGTAAAAAAAAGGGCGCGATTGGGATCAGCCACAGTGGGGAGCCGAAGCATGACGCGCATGATTGGTAAAGGGCCGATCAGAGACCTAAACAATCAATACAATCGTCAACTTCAAACTGTGCACTGCGTAAAACTCAACAAAGTACTCAACGGGTCTGCATCGAAGACCTGGACTGTCCAAGACCACACCACGTCGTCGCGTTTGGTTATCATGCAACGGCCCGAAAGCACGTGCATCTCAGGCCCACACCCTCCCAACCGACAAGTTGAAACAACCCAATAGCTCTTCTTCCGTCATCTTCTAGCTCAACACAGCCACGCTTGCTCGCAACCTTTAGGCCTCTCCGCGCCTTGGCAAATGCGCCCGCTGCTGTGGTATACCCCGCTGTGCTCATCAGCTGGACGCTTACCTGCAGTGATTATGTGCTGTCAGTGAAGTCGCCAAGTGCAATCAGCAGAAAAAAGACATGTGCATATGCAGACAACAGAGAGCTGAATCCCGAACTTCACGTGCATGTTGTAACGCGCTGGAGTGCAGGAACACATCTGCATTGTTTGTAAATGCCAACCGACTCAATAACAACTGAGTGCAGGTGGCGGTATATCTGCTAGGAGAAAAGGAGAGGAGTCCAAGCATAAGCAGCGAAGCAGAGGTACAGTCTAGGGAGTAACCGTCCGGAGATAGCTGATTGGCATCGAGGACGGGAGAAGAGAAGAAGAGAAAGGTATAAACAGAATTAAAAGAAGGAAAAAAGAAAAGGGGCCCCAAATAGGGAACAGAAGAATAAAGAGACAGCGCAATGGCGAGTGAAGAAAGATCAGGAAAAAGGAGGGTCTGGAACAAAGTACATGGTGAAACGGAAGTGTAAAGGATCGTGGATGTAGCCTCTGACAAATGAACAAAATAACTCCCCCAAGCTTAACCGTAATAGCAAATCGAACCCAAGATAGATCTTGAAAAACAGAAAGATAGAAAAAAAGGAAGAAAATCTGATCCAGCGTATCGATGATTAGTACATCATCTCACTGCATGGCCCTCTTCGCACTGCTTCCACCGCTCTGCGATGCCGCTCTCTTCCTCTTGTCGGTGATGAGCGCACGGAAAGAGTCCAGATAAGCCGGTGGAGTGGACGGAATGGCTCGGAGCCGTCCTTCGATGTCAACGAGATCCACGACATGGTCCCGAACAACGTCTTCATGCCCGGTAAGCGGAACTAGTGTGTCCAAAACGAACAAGCCTTGGTGCTCACTTGGATGCCCAATCAGACATACGAAGAGATTGTTCTCCTTCGGGTCGGTAGAAGGCATGCCCCAAGTACTGGCGGCATAAGCGTTGTAGTTGCGAGTCGTGACCTTCTCCAAGATTCGGACCAGACTAGTGACTGCCAACCCTTCGACCTGAAGATCATCCCTTCCATCACCAGCGTCTGCTACGAGCGATTCTTCGCAGTAGTCATCCACAGCACGTACTAAAGCTCGAAGCCTGGTGGCGCAATTCACCACATCGAGAGCCTCGGAACGGGTGTTGGTTGGACCTTTCTCAATGTATTCATCCAAAGCTCTGAACGCTTTGTCAACGCGATTGTTAATCTTATCGAAGAAAACGCGGACTTGGAAGTCCGGGGAGAGTTTCTCCTGCAACTGCAGGAAAAAGGCAGGATATTTCTGAGCATGCTCAAGGATGATGCCCTGAAACTCCCGGTACTTGCGTGACTGTTCCGAGAGTTCTCGCGTATCTTCGTTCTTGAACTCGATGGGCAGAGCTTCTGCTGGTTCGAATACTGACAGCATGTTTGCAATTTCATCCACAAGCTCGTCCTCTTCTGGCAATGGATCGTCTTCGAAGGTCCACTTAAGGTTTTTTGCAATCCGCTCAAGCGTGAACCTCTGGATGATTTCCGCCGGATGATTGTTGCGCACGCTAGAACCGTCTTCGGCTAGCTCAATTGCTTGATCCTTTGGCAAAGTAGAGGTCAACTGGCCGAGGATCCAAAAGATGTGCTTTCACAAAAGTCAGTGAAGGATTTGCGGATGTAGCTTTGCATACGTACCCTGCAGGCCTTGTTGTCTTGGTTGGCACCACAGCTACACTTGGGACGACGATCTCCTTCCATATCGACGGTAATGTCATCTTCAAGATGAAAGAAATACCGAGAGCCGTCCTCATCCTCATTGCAGAACTGCATTCCGATGGAGTTGTCTTTCAACCCTCTTTTTGCCCTCGTGCGCAGCTCATCGTCGAAAGCTGATACGTCGTACAAATGACCGGCGGTCGACTCGATCAAGGATGGGGTTGGTGAAATCGGACTGGACTGGGGCGAATTCTGTGCGCTTTGTGGTGGGCCCGTCCGTGCCCGAGCCGCACCAGCTCGAGTTGTCACCATAGTATCGCCGAGCGTTAGTTTAGACAGTTGTTCTGCGGACATGAGGAATGCTTCAACTGCTTGCTGTGATTTCTTGTTAACGTGCTATCACTGAATATATATCGAAGCAACTCTACGCCGCAAAGCTAGTTGGTCCATCAACGATTTGCGCTAGCCTTCAATTCCGTGAGGCGCTTAACAAAAGAGGTCTTAGACGCCACAGAAGCTGCGGCGTATGATGTCCGAGTGACAACCAAGGGCTCTAGCTGAAGGAAGGTTAACAAGGGAGATACCAGCTACACCACCAGGTACTGTAGGCAACATCGTGGGCCAGACCAATAACAAATGTGGACTACGTTCGGAATCGCCCGAGCTGTACCGAATTTGCACTGCATTTCGACGGAAGACGCGAGGCTGAAGTCGAGAGTGAGAATGGTAAATTGACGCCAGGGCTGATCGAGGACAAATCGGGTTGTGGAGAGGGTCCTCGAGGGCAAAGCTAAATCGCTACGCCCAGAACATGGATGTTAGTGTTGATATCCCCATCCCCGGGAGAACGGTTTTATCCTTGTTGTAGTTGGTCTCGGTCGCGAATGGATAGCTTCGGCGGATTAATGCCTAGAGATCGCGGCTAAGGCGAGAGAGTGTGCCCTGCGGTAAGATGGACTGACGTCAGTAGATAATCAATAGCTTCCCGCTTCTGAGAATACGGGACTGTGCCGTAGGTCTATAGTATGGAACAGACCGCTCGGGCGCGCTGATATAGGGCTGTTGTACGGTGCGGGATAGTCGGTCAAGTGAGACCCTGCCCCTCGAAACCCCGATGGGGGCTCGAACGGTATCGCATGTGAGGTTTGATTTGCTAGTCAAATGATTCCGGCTGTTGGATCCGGCTTGTACTACGTCGTTGGCTTTGCTCGAAGGCTTCCATGTGCCGTGCAACGGGACCAAGCAGGCATCAACCATCGGCGTAGCGCGGCGAGACTGCGCGGTCGCTGCTTCCGCGCTCTCTACTGTGCAGAAGCCACGGTTCCGGTACTCTGGACGGAGGGGCCGGCGACGAAGCGCTTGAGTGGCGGATTTGTAGGGTGGAATCTGGATGAGGTGTGATAGTGTGAGGTCGAGATGCGTGACAGGTGGTTCTGACGAGGTAAGCGAGAGGTTCACTAGCCACAAAGGCTGTGCGCTCAGCCTCGCGCATGCACGGTTATTCCCTTTCTGACCCCTGAGTCACCAATCGATTTCACTACCCTGGTATATCTGCGAGGCGCACTCTTCGAGCGGGATCTAGAGTCGCACGCACAACTAGCTCTAGCGGACGTGGACACCTGGCGTACGCATCCCCGGGCCGCTCACGATGCCTAGAATTGCGCCTTGCCCATGCAGAAGCATTCACGGCGCGAAACTGAGAGGAACGCGGCATCGGCGCAGAAGCAGATCTTCAAGTTGGAAGCTCTGAGATGAGTTTCAGAACTATCTAAGCCTACTATCAGCTTATTGTAACAGAATATTGACTGCTGGAGCCAATCAGATGCCGACGGTTGTAATATCTCACAAACCCTGGCAAGCATATTTGAGGCTTGTGCGGCGTAGTCCAGCCCATCGGCATACGCCGCGGTATACGCCAAACCGGCCCGACCGTCTAACCGTCCGCTCGTTGATCCTGCTGCCGTTACACGGCACATGTCCGAGCACATGTCCGCAAGCGCTAAGGCTCTCCAGGCTCCTCAACACCATCACGAAGCTAAAAATATCCTTCACCCGTGCTGTGCACATGTGGACCTTTGCTTGCCAGGGCGGATTTGCTTTTCTCATTGAGGAAAGAAGCTGAAGAACTCGGAGTAATAGGTATGCTTTGCTATGCTAAGATATAATCAGAAGATGGAGCTCAAAACAGGAAAGCGGGCAGCAAAACGACTGGGTTGGAGCTGCGCAGCAGACTCAACCATCGACTCCCCTTGCCCAAAGGAGACCGCCATGAGACTATTAAGGCGTAATGTTCGTAGTTCCATAGGATAGATCCCGGGCTTCCTGAGCCCCATCTCAAGACAAATGTCTTGTATCAAACAAGACATCTTCCAACAACAGGTGCCGTATCATCTCGACCCCCAGCCAGAGTGCTGGTAAGGAAAGTATCGCCATGCTGGGTACCCTCGAGCAAAGTGGTCCGTGAGATGCAAACCAAGTCTGTGGAGGCGTAAGCCATGTTGCACAGTTTGAAGTGGGGGACCACTCACTCTCGGGGTATCTCACCTACTGCTGCCGCCCGTGCGCGACGCCCCTGCATACACTGAACTCTCACGAGAGCTGCGCTGTGACTTCTCTTCTCTGGTCTTCCCTGTCTCAACAATGTGTTTCATGGAGATGCCGCCCCAAGGAAGACCCGAAAGGTCTCGGCTTTGGTCAATGTTGTCAGGGTCTGGGGTGGCATACGAGCTTCCTGCGCGCCTCTGATTATCCACTTGGCGTTCTGCCTCTTCCTTCTGCTCTCTAGTTTTGTCCCCTGCAAGAAGATTAGTCTGAAATAGGGCACGACACAGTGTAGCTAGGCACTTACGAAATCGTCGCTGCGCGAGCTTGTTTTGAATCTTCCTGCGCTCATTTGGATCTTTGACATCAGACCACTCGTCCGCATTGGACCTGGATAAATCTCCCCCAGGCGCTGCAGATCCTGCTCTTGAAGACATTATCGATTGGTCGTTCGCCGATTGGCTGTAGTATACCAGAACGATGTTCTATTTTGAATGGTCTCGGTCGGACGATATCAGGTCTTAGCAGTGAAGCCTGACGACGAGTGATGGGAAAATGAAATGAATTGGCAGCTGGAGCGGATTGGTCTCGGAGCCGGAACGGTTCACTTGTAGATATATAGTAGAAACGCAGTTCACGATTGTCTCATCGCACGGTCATAGACCTGGCACCGGGCCCAGTATAGAGCGAGACACTCGAGTATGAGTTGGGGCGGCGCAACAGGAACAAGATCAGCTGGCACAGCTAGATGCCTGCTGAATGACTGGATCAATAATGAAGAAACACGCGACGAAGACTAGAAAAATTAAATGAACGAACGATGTGGTGAGTGGAGAAAGACTCTAGTTAGTTTGCTCCCTATGTATTCATACACAACGTACCGGGGTCAAAGCACTAGCCGAAGCAGATGACGGCAGCGTTCCCTTGACCGGGGATAGACGATGAATGGTCAACACCCTTGATCTAGACGGTTGTCGGCTTGAGGCTGCACATGACAGCGAGGTCTTGATTGGTGAGTATTGCTACTAAATATGCAGCTGGACCAGGGCGCCGAAGATAAATGCCTTGAAGGCTACCCATAATTTAGGCACCCACGCCAGTAGTCATCCCTAACCTAGACGGCAGCTAGAAATGTCGAACGTGGACGCGTGGGGAGCATGCAGGCCAGCTCGGCACTTCCGTTAAGCCATGATACATGCCTAGTGCCATGCCGCTCATGCCGTTCTGCAGGAGGATTAGTTCACCGGTCCGGAGACTAAATCCCTGCAGCCCTTCTGATAGCCCTGTAGGGCTCTGAGCACCGCCAAAGTTGACTAAATGTAGAATGGAAGGGCGATTGATACCATGGAGCGGATAGTGCGCCAGTTGTGCTGGCGCAGCATTCGGTACAACCCTAGTGTTTCCTCGGTGTTCTGGGTCGCATGACGTCTGCGGCTGGGGTGTGAAGTGAATGACAGGCTGGTGCAGATGCGGCTGTTCCGAGATATCTTGCCAGCCAGACGGTAGCGAGACGCAGGTACTTGGGCTTGATGGCAGCAGCAAGGGCTAAATGCATTCGGGGTAACCGCGCATGTACCTATTACCCGTAAGTCTAGGCTAGAAGAAGATGACATTCGAGTAATTGCTCAGCCTGACTGCTGTAAGCTCAAGACAGTGTGGTATATGCTCCGATGGTCGTTATTCTGACCACCTACAGAGTCATTCAACAAGTGGCTGTGCTTCAGCCTCCAGACGGTCACACGTTGTTGGCTACAATGATAACCATCGTCAGAGTGTGTTGACCTTACACTATGAAAGTCTGAAGGAGCTGTCGCGGATACTCTGCAGCCGTGCTGCGAGTGTTGATCTACTAGTGTCCGACAGCTCGAAGCGAGCATGTGAACACCTTGCGCGAAGCAAGGCGGGGTGGCCTTCACCGAAATACCACTGTCGTGAGGACGGACGGAAGACTGCAATCGCATGAGAGGAAGGCACTTTCGGTCGGTGTGCATGTCGAAAGCCTGCAGTGGCTGCGTTGGCGGATGTAAGTTCAATGTGGTCGTGAAAGCGGTGACGCTTTCCACCAGTGTGGCGCTAATTCCTTTAGCGGCGTCTCTACGCATCTCTAATTGGAGGGATGAGATGTGGCTGTGGATCTGCAGTGACGCTAAACCACAATAGACACCGACTACACCGACAACCTCCTTCATGATACTCTGCATCATCAAGCAGCATCGGGACAGCAGAGCGTGGAAATAAGGCGGAGAAGAGTCATGCTCTTATGCAAGCATGCCCAGTGCAGTTTCGAATCTGCCTTGTCTCCACTTCTTCTTCACAACCTTACCCGGCATCGAATGTGACTACGGCAGACCAATGCAGCACTCGGTGAAGAGCGTGACCCGGTTTGATGTATCCACGCCTCATTGGAGTCATGGATTGCTACTTGACAAATGCTTGGCCGAATTGGCGCGGAAAGTTCACGGGTATGCAGTACAGCTACATTAGCAGAACACCATCTTCACATTAGTTGCTCACGTCCTTGAAGCGCCATGTAATTCTAGGCGCGGAAAAGCGGCAGCTCTAAGAAGACACATTCTTGGACAGCTCACCGGTCAACTCACCGGTCCTTGAGTACATCAAGCTCCTTTAACTTAAGCCACGCGTCGTCCCCCTCAGTGTGGATCTAGCATGATATGCGTATACTTGATGCTGAATACAATGATTCACAAGTGTTGTTTCTGACATTGATTAGATACTACGCAGGCTTTGTTAAAAGATTTCACGGGATCTACTCTGCTGCAATGAGGGACATGTTCCTCCTTTTGTTTCTGGTTTGCTTTGAAAAGCTGTAATCCTCCATCTTGATCTCCTCATACACCTGCTGGAAGCAGACAACTATTACCCTCGAACACTAAGCTATTAGACTGACCGTCTCTGCTGTAAACGCATGGAAAATTGTTTACTGTACGTTCTAGCTCAATCACGAGATATGCCAGACATTCAATACGGTTCCTAAGGTAGCGTTCCCAAGGCGCTCGCACGAACCAGTAGACATATAATTAGAACCATCAGAGGTAACAGTAGCATCCGGGAATCCCGGGAATATGAGGCACAGATAGGTCCATCCGACATCTCATGGTGTCTTCATTATCACGTCAGATGCGACGCTGGCACTGAAACGTTGTCCACGCAGGAACAGCCTCGAGACTATGTGAACATCCCTATGAACAGTTGTATAAGCGCGGCATGACTGAGAACATCAATGTTAGGTTTTACAACATAGGCACGCCGCAGTGGCTTGCTTTTCATGGCTCCTGGAACAGCAATCCTCTGGCTGTTTCAGCTCCATTCTGTTGGTGACCGTCGGCGCGTAACGAACAAACTACCATTAAGATGTCATATTCGTACCGGTGCACTTTGCTATGCATGCCAGCGAAGTACCGGGGTAGTAGGACGGAAGTCGAATCAACACTTACCTGAGGTAGCGTGCTCACAGCGAGGGATTCTTAGTAGATCGGTAGAATGTACACATCCGAAGCCGTTTTGCAGACACTGTGCCGCTATACTTCACATCGATACTTTGCTGGTTGCACTCATGGAGGGTCCAAAAGGGATAACGTCAGAGATGATCTTCCCGTAAGCTCGGCCTGAATATCCACCGTGGAAGCGCTGGCGCAGTCCCAAGGTTACCGCCACAGCCCGTCTATCAGCCACCACCAGGGATTAAAAGAATCTTCTTATTGGTCGCGCATTTCAGTTTTGCGATATGATATGTCAAAAACGAAGCGACAGCAGCGAGGCTTCAAGCGGCGGGTCAGCCTACGCGACCCTTGTAATAGCAATGCCTGCGCGTTTAGAGATCACGGTAACGGGCTGAGCGACGCTGCTGCCTTCACATTTCTTAGAATGCTAGTCTCGAGTCGCGTCGCTGCGATGTTCCCAGGTTGCGTGAACCTTCGCGGAGCACAGCCACAATACGATCATCCCGAGGCTCGTTCCACATCAGCATCTTTTGAAACGATACGGCGCGGCTGAGCATATCGATGTCGAAGAATAAGCACTTTATTCCGTTTGCGATCGGACAGCAACTGGTGGGGCTTTTTCATGCGCGCCGGACGAGTTCAAAGCTTCCATCTTGGGAAATGTCTATCCTTAGCACGAGCCGCCGTGCAGGATCTCGGCGACAGCCGCAAACCGGCTGAGCCGAAATGGCCATGGCGCTATCTGATCCTCACCCTCAAACGCGTTTGCTGATCTAGGTCCAAGGTCCTTGGGTCAGGGTTCCAGTCGGAGGCCTAACAAAAGAGTAGACACAAATGCTGCTGGGCGCACTGGAAGAGATGTATGTCCTTTTTTAGTCCCACGCATCCGGTAGATGGCAATGAATGGGGTGGAGAAGACACGGTCCTGCTAAAAACCAATTTCACTCTCCCACTGAATAAGAATTGTTGCTCCGAGGCCATAGAAAGCTGAACCGCGAAGCAGGCAAACGTGGGGTCGCAACATTGAATACATACGAGCGCAAGCGAAGAGCTGCCTGACCATCATGCCGGTTATGGATCATTGAAGCCGACAAGTCAGGTACGCTGCGAAGTAGGCTCGAGCATGCGCGAGGTGCGCGATGTGCGTGGGGAGCAGGTGGATGCTGCGAAGAAAAATTGACTTATGGCTTCCAAGGGGAAATGGTCGGGCCGGGCATTGGTCTTGGCGGTGCCCTCACAAAAACTCTGCGAAGCCCCAGCTCGCTTCCTTCCATCACACATTTCATAAACATTTGAACGGATAATCAACTGCCATTGCTCGACTATAGGATGGTTAGTCATATTGCCGTACTAGAGTGAACTACCTGGCATATTTAGGCTTCGACGCTCGTTCCGTAGAGTCGAGGTGTACCTGCATTCCAGACATCTTTCCGCCATTCGACCTTTCTCGTCTCCAGAGCCCAAGCGCCTATATGGTTGCTTTCTTCAGCAGCTCTGCTGGCTGCGTCGATGGGGTCTTCTTGAGCTGTCTATTGACCCGGACCACCAGTGAACTTTGTTGTGAGGCCATGGAAACTCTACACCTGGGCATGTTCTCAAACAGTGAAGACGGACGGCTGCGTGAAACCTCGGGACCCGACCCAGCTGCGACTGTTGACAATAGAAAACAGACTCTATCAATCTGTACAATCGAATCACTTTCAGACCTGGCGCCTATGCCGTTGATTTTGATGCTGGGGTTGATAGTTTTGGCGGGTAGCTAGTGGAACTACTGGATCTGATTTTCGACACATACGCGAGAAAGCTATAAAGAAATTCCAGCCTCGTGTAGCGGGCCAGCCCTGGAGACAAAGAAGCCATGTGTTTAACGTGGAGCCGTGGCGTGGGGATGCAGTGTTCCAGGGCGGGCCTCCACATTGCACAGGTCGCGTTGCGATGGCCGAGTCTCCGCTTCGGCTAGCCCGTCTGACATCCCATCTGCGTTAGTGATCCCTTTCCCCTAGTTCTTGGACCTCCCTAAAGCATGAATACCCCACGGACAAGATAGACGGCTCTGTTGCGCATTTACGCGCCTGCTCGCCGCCTGCTACCTACCCTTTCCTACGTTCCTCCCGTGTGCGCCGCTGCACGTCCTCGGCTTCCGTCTCGCCCTTCTTCGCCGGTCGCGCGTGCCGCGTCTTGTCCGCACCCCAGCATGGCCTCTGTTCTGAACAAGCGGCAGCAAGCGCGCAACGAGCGCCAGTTGCAGGAGCTTATCAAGACGGTGCCTGGGAACAGCGTATGCGCCGACTGCGGAGCGCGCAATCCAGGTGAGATGCTGAGATCCCCGCTACTCGGATTCTAATCGACTAACATTGCACAGGATGGGCAAGCTGGAGCGTACGTAACCTCTCCTCCCTCGTATCGGAAGGGCAAATATGCTACCAACCAACGATTTCACCCTCATATACACTCCTAGACATTGGTTAACAGGCCGCAGGTTGGCATCTTTCTGTGCATGCGGTGTGCCGCGCTGCATCGCAAGCTAGGGACACATATCTCCAAGGTCAAGTCTTTGAGCATGGACAAGTGGGACAATGCGCAAGTCGATGTATGGAGAACCGCTGGCAACCCATCAAAACGTCTACTGACGCGTCGCAGAACATGAAGCGCATCGGCAACACCGAGTCCAACAAGGCCTACAACCCGCGCAACGTAAAACCGCAGATCCCCATCGATATCGATGAGGTAGAAAGTGCTATGGAAAGATATATCCGACAAAAATACGAGCAGCGCCTGTTCATGACCGATTCGAGACCGGGCACGCGATCGAACACTGGCAGCTCAAGCTCCGTAGAGGACAGACCGCCGCCACTGCCGCCAAAACCGACAAGTCGACTAGGATTTGGACTACGGAAATCTTCTACACAGCCTAACAGGAATGTTTCGCCTCCTATATCACCTGGGTTGGGTGGCTTTAGGGCGCATGACTCGTCTCCGCCTCGGCTGAACAAACAGTCTAGAGTCTTTGGCTCAAGTATCACCGGCGATGGACTGGAATCAAAGCTAGCTACGCTACGAGATATGGGGTTTCCGGACGAGAAGCGAAACGCCACAGTGCTGAAGGGGCTCAATGGAAATCTAGACAAAGCAGTGGAAGCGTTGATTCGATTAGGGGAGCAGAACCAGGGCAAGTCAAGAGGGAACACGCCAACTCCGCCAGAAAAGCTCGACGTCAATGGCCTCATGCTTAACAAATCTCAGACTATGCCTGCCGCTACGACCACGTCTTCGATGAACCCGTTCGATGCTCTGGATGCTGTTGCGCCCGCGCCCCAACAGCAACCCCAGGTTGCGCCGATTCAGACTCAACATCATCCGTATGGCGGCTCCATGACACAGCCAACGTCGCCTACCAACCCTTTTAACCAATTCTTACCGCCATCCCAAGAGACCCAGTTCCCACAACAAGCATACCCGACACCGCAAAGTTTCGTTCAGTCAAACCCATTTGGTCAGCAACAACAGAGTCTAGATCAGTCGTTCCAAAGTCTGCAGCTGTCTTCACAGCAACCACAACAGCCACTTTTCCCGAACAGGACTGGCAGTTACGCCCAGCAGCCCAATCCACCATTCGCCCAAACTAATCCTTTCCAGCAATCCTTCACACCCCCGCCGATGCCGCAACTGCCGCCACAATACAGTTCCTTCTATCAATCTCAGCCGCAGCAGGCACAGCAACAGCACTACCAATCGATATCTTCTCCCAGCAGTCCCGGTAACCCCTTCCTCAAGTCTACGCGAAGTCAAATGTTCACGCCGACGAATTCTTTCAGTTCCAATCCTTTTGGCCAGATACCCGCTCAGCAGCAAGTGCAGCAACAGCCTCAGTTCCAACAAGTGCAGCAACAGCAAACTGGAAACCCTTTTATGATGATACAGCAGCAGAACCAGACCCCTTCTTCCCAAGCGCCGAACCCTTTCCAATCCCAACAGGCTACTTATTCACAATACAACTATGCTCAACCCCGGAGTGCTTTCGACAAGAACTCCATCATGGCTCTGTATAACCAACCGCAACTTGCTCCCCAGCAGCCACAACAATCACAGACACCCCCAGCTGCCGCCGCACCGTCGGCGCCTACGGTTCTAGCATCAGGGCATATGAACCCTTTTGCGGGAATGCAGAGCCAGGCAGGGGTGCAACAAGCACCTTCTGCAATCCCACCGCAAGTGCAAGGATCAAGGCATGCCAGCAACGAAAGCGTGGACTTTGCAGGGTTGATGGGTGGACGGCACTCTCCCGACGCATTCGCAGGATTGAGTTCGAGCTTCAGACGGTGAATCTCCGGAGTGATTACTTATTTGTTTTTGCATATGTGCATATTTGCATAAGCTGCATGTATTGACGTTAAAGATGATTGGAAGCAACGCGCAATTCTTCATCTATCATTTTTTGGGCAGTGAGAGTGGGGGAGCTGCATGTAGGATATGATTCTGGACATGGCTGGGGCGATTTGTATAGCGCACTTGTAATTAATGCTCGTAACTTGTCCTGTTCTTGTTGATATCTGGCCTGCAAGGGAGTGGGGATTGGATAAGTAGCTGGCTGAATCTGATGTTTATGCCCCGTTCTCTGCCACCTGTCTTGTCCCATAGCTGCACGCCAAACCACACAAGGTTTGGCTCTACCTCGAACATGCACTGGTTCTACCTCGAACATGCACACACGGCGCCCCAAGTACCTCGGGGTACCACTCGCGACGTCCACGACATATTGCTGCCCCCCTCCTGTGCACTGGTACAATATTGTACACGGCGGGTTCGGCCCAATGACAGGCTCGCTCGGCATGGTTCATGCAAAGCATGGACTTGGCGGGGGCTGGAGTGCTGCAGGGACCCACCGAAAAGAGCGGTCTGCTCATGGCAGCATTGATCCCCGTCGCAAAGCTCCGCGCACTCTGAGCCATTTGCTGCCCGTCTCCCGCTCAGGCGCACGCTGCCCTTCTCCACACCACTCCACTCTCTGGAGATCCTGTTGCCATCGACACGACGAACGCGTGCACGAGCGCCTGTGCTTTTGTGTTGAGCTTGCATCGACGAGCGTGATTGGGCGCGGATATATCGCGTCGCGAAGACAGAGAGAGCTCCCCGATTGTGCTCCACTTTGACCGGACGTGCTTTGCAGGCAGAGGGGCATCCATTGCAGTCTGGACTGCTGCCCGAGGTAGGATTGGGGACGACAACGACAACGACGTGGCGACTCTGCGACGCATGCGCCTGGCTTCATCGCGAGCTCACTCCGCCCTCACATACCAGCTTCGCACACCCCTTCACTGAACCTCCTCTCAGGGAACCTCATCGCATTCGACACACGAGCCTACTGCCCTACCTCACACCCATCGTCTCAATCGCACCTACCACCCACCATGGGCTGGTTCACGTCCTCGTCATCCTCGCGGCACCGCTCGTCGTCCCGCCCGGGCTATGCGCGCTCCTACGCCGGCAGCAGCTTCTCGTCCTCGAGCCGGCACCACTCGTCGACATCGCGCTACAAGCGCTCCCCACGCGACGGCTACATCCAATACCTCTACCACAAATTCAAAGAGCTGCTCCACCGCCTGTGGTCGTACGCGCGACGGCACCCGTTCAAAGTCTTTTTCATGGTCATAATGCCGCTCGTGAGCGGCGGCGTCTTGACGAAGCTGGCGCGCCAGTTTGGCGTTGACTTGCCGGATGTGAATGGGGGACGCGCGAGGGGCGGATATAGTGGTGGGGGACACCAGGGCGGGTACTATGGGAGTGAGGGGTATGGAGGGGAGGGTGGGGGGAGTGGGCTGAATTTGCAGAGTGTGGCGAGTGGGATTGGGGGGTTGGCTAGTTTGGCTAAGATGGCGCAGAGCTTTATGTAGTGGGGAAGGAAGGAAGGGATGGTGCCACAGCTCGAACCATCATGCTGGATTACGAGCGTCGACGTCGGTATTGGTATGGAGAAAGGAGGGTATTACTGGGAGGGGTGGAACAATGTCCGCTGGACCAAGGAATCGCTATGAAAAGGAAGACAGTGAGGGGAGACTGCCCGAGTGGACATGGTCTGTCTGATTATTATTTTCCTTCATTGCGATGATATCCGTCCTGGGCCTCCCGGAGCCATGGGCTTGGAGAGTTCAGGAGCAAAAGAGGTGGTTTTTTTTGTTTCATTTCGCTGTGCCTGGTTACGTATCAGGCCGCTTGATATAGATGCTGCTATGAATTGTATCTTTTGAATTCGTACTACAAGGGGAAAAAGTCTGACTTGCTTTTGATGTACGAAGAGTGCGGGATTCTTAGGCTGACTGCTTTAACGTTCGATTCATGCAGGGGTATTTGGGGGTTTGCAAGAAGTGATTGCAAGGTCATCATAGCTGATGTACAGTGCGCAAGCTGCGAAGCCAGTCTCACATACTTTATCACTGCCTCTTTTTTTTGTCATCGAATCATACACCGTCCCCTCACAGCGTTATACCGCGTACCGAAGGTGCGTGAAGGCCAATTATTTTATGACTTGAGGTACAGGCATAGGACAGATATTTGAGTACATCCGTCCTTCGTATTACCTATCCTGAGGTAAGAACACACCGTAATTATACTTTTGGCCTAGTAGTGCATAGGGGCGTAGGTTTCTTCTGTGTTCTTTACTACGTCCTGGTCCCCTTTCCTCTCGCGGATTTGTATACCAGTGCAGAGAAAAGCAGCACTGATCCGTGCATCCATGTCGGTGTCAAAATGGCAGTATCCTTCACCTGGGAACGGGATGGCCGGTACGGACTTCGGGCAGACTAGCAGTGAGGCTAACACGTTGTTCCTTCCACGTCGTAGACCTACTGCGACCGCTCCTACCATCGTTCTATAAATGCAGCATCGCCAACTCTGCTTACTGCTAAATGCACACTGAGGACTCGGGCTATCCAGCGCACAGGTTCCGACATTGAACCAATTTCAAGGTACCGAGAGATTGATACATTATGCGAACAGCATGATAGTCTTGACGTTTTGTTTCCTACGTAGACCCTTTCCAAGGGTGTTCCCATATCGAACAGGGATAAGACCGCTACCAGTCCCGTGCGAGTTAGTGTCCAACAGCAATTTCGACGTTTGGCGGTGCGGCGGTTAGAAACTCATTTCTACAGCGTATAACCGTTTGTTTGTTAGAGCGAACGCCTAGGAAAATCCCTCGCTAATTCCGTACGAAATGTGCGGGAGGACGTGCTTCCATTTTGTCGCCTTGGTACATAAGGCCATGTTTTGCTCTGCTCCCTTTTTTTCCCTTCACGCGCCCATTTACACTCGTTAGGCAGGTGCGATCGCCATGAAGTCCCTCGTTGTTGCCTCCCTGGCCGCTGTCAGCTACGCCGCTGCCCCTTATTGTCTCCCGGGCCAACCATGCTTCCCCAGCGCGTCTGAACTGTCGACCTTCAACACCACCGTCAATGGACGGCTGATCAAAACCGTGCCTCCGGCTGCGCCGTGCTATGAAGCTGCGTACAACGCAGAAGTATGCAAGGCAGTCACGGCAAAGAGCACCGACTTTGACTGGAGAGCATCCCAGCCCGCAGGGATGATGTACACGAATTTTGAAACGGGCAATACGACGGAGAACCCGGGATGTCCGGTGCCAGCGGCTACCCAGGAAGGGCCGCTTGAGGGCGAATGCACGCTTGGGCAGATGGCTTCGTATGTGGTGAAGGCTTCCACTGCGGATGAGATTTCCAAAGCGGTCAAGTTTGCCGCAAAATACAATCTTCGCCTTCGCATCAAGAACGTGAGTCTATCTTGGAAAACTTCGTAGTAACCTGTTTCGAGTGCTGATGCGTATTCTAGAGTGGCCATGATTATACGGGTCGCTCGACAGGCGAGGGCGCTTTCACCATCTGGACTAGGAACATGGACGACGCGAAATTAATCAGGGCGTTTAAGCCGTGCGATACGTCTGAGAGCTCAGACGTTGTCTCTGCTGGCCCTGGTGTCAGCGTAGAACAACTCTACGCATTCGCTGGACAAAACGGCGTTCTCACTATCGGAGGCTGTAAGCAAGTCCACGCATGATACGATTCCGCTAGAGCTTCTGCTAATCAAGTCTCTATCCAGATACCGAAAGTATCGGTGCAGCAGGCGGGTATGTCCTGGGAGGCGGAACCGGGCCATTCGGCGCAGTCTTGGGCCTAGCAGTTGACAGTAAGTTAAGTTAGGGAGACGATGGACGCAAACCGTACTGACTCGGTCGACCAGATGTTCTCCAGTACGACATCATCACCGCAGACGGAGAGCAGAAGATCGCCAACGAGTGCAAGAATCCCGAACTCTTCTGGGCCAACCGTGGTGGCGGCGGTACTTTTGGCGTAGTCACCCGCGTCTATTTCAAGGCCTACCCTGCACTCCCCGCGGTCAACATGTTCTTTGGCTTGGTCACTTGCGGGGACGACAAGTCGTACAGCAACCTAATCAGCGAAATGGTCGACCTGCAAGTGTCTACCCGCGATGCCGGCCAGCTCGTAAGTCCCCGCTGCGCGTCCTGTTGTTGACACAAAAATCTCACCATCCATGTCAGGGTATCTGGTCCGCCAACAAAGGAAAGCGCACCGTAACGCTCATTTCCCTCCACCCCTTCTTCAACAGCACCGACATCGGAGACCCCCAAGACGCCCAACGCCTCTTCAGCCCCATCCTCAACATCCCCTCGTGCAACGCCACGCAGAACATGGCCCAGTTCACCGGCCCGTCCAGCTGGAACGACGCGTACCAGACGTTCGTCCTGCCCATCATCCAGGCCGGCGCCCCTGTAGGCAAAAATATCGCCAACATCAGCCGCCTGATTTCGTACGCCCTAGTCGGCAGTAAGGACGGCCTGAGCAAGATGAAAGACTACATCCTCAATCTCCCGCCGCAGCTTTCGTTCCTGTGGCAAAACAGTGTCGGCCAGGCGGCGAGGGGCTTGCCTGTGGATGCTACGGCTGTGCATCCCGATTGGCGGGATACGTTTGCGTTTATCAATGCGCCGGTGGGTGGGCCTAGTAATGGGACGGTGACGGCGGCGCAGATGAGGGACTATGAAATTGTGCTTAGGGCGTCGGATGAGACGTTTGGGAAGACGCCGTATTATAATGAGGAGTGGGGGGTTAACTTGGATAATTGGCAGGAGAGGTTTTGGGGGTCGAATTATGAGCGCTTGCTGAGGATTAAGAAGGAGGTTGATCCTCAGAGCGTTTTTAATTGTGTGCGGTGTGTTGGGAGTGAGGGTGGGCTGTAGGAGGGTAGGGTGTGGGGTGTGTGTGGTGGGGATGGAGATGTTGCATGATATGAGCTGTTTTCGTATGGTGGCACTTGGTATATGAATACAAACACCGTGTACAGTACTAGGGAAAAAAAGTCTGACTATAGTGTGTTAATCCAGCTTGGGCAGGCAATGTCAAGGCCGAATGGACTCAAACTCCTATGCTACGGCTGTAGCCATAAAGCGTTGAGCTTGGGTTTGCCCCTAGGCCAACAACAGATAAATACATTCCATCTCTTCCCACACACATATTCTTTCTACTATTCAAGCACTACCGACCGCCCTAATGCATCTCTCCCAGCAATGTCCCAAGCCTACTGCAGACCTCCTGAGCCGTCAGCCTCGCATCTGCATCTACATGCATCATGCCCTCTAAAAGTTCCACCCACACAGCATCAGCCCGAAGCCCCCTCGGTCCCTCAAGCGCATCTATCTGCCCCTTCACGCAATCCAACATCCTCCCATCACGTCCATAGAAAACATTGAGATCCTCAGTCTCCGGCTGAGCCGCACCACTCGTCACAAGCTCCTACTCTACCTCCCGTCTACCCTCCTCGTTTTCTCGGAGCCGACGCTGACGGAATCCCGTCTCAACTCCGGTCTCATGATCTAATGCTTCATACCCCTTCTCAAACCACGTGAGCAGCTCCAAGAAGACGCACCCCAAAGGCCAGACATCAGGCGACGAAGGCGGCGGATTGTTCGGCGCTGTTTTAGGCAGGTAAGCAGGCCAACCTTTTGCAGAGTCGTGGTAGCTTGGGTGTGATGCCGGGTCGCATATTCTTGAAGTGCCCCAGTCTGCGAGGCGGAGGACGCTACGGGCATTTACGTCGAAGACGAGTATATTGGCGGGTTTGATGTCGTTGTGGAAGCCTACCTTGTTGGTGTTTGGGTGTGGTCTGTGGATCTTGGAGAGTGCGCCTGCGAGACCTCGCATTTGGGTAAGGAGCCACTTGTAATCAAGACGCGGGTCTTCGGTGTAATAGCCGTGACGACGAAGCCGCATGAAAGCGTCTAAATGGCAATCAGCTAGGCCCATGACGAAGTGGAATTTGTCCTCGTGCTTGAAGCAGACGTAGCACATGGTTAGATGCTCGTGTTCAACGCGGTTTTTCTTCAGTTCGAGGAGGAAATCTCGCTCGCACGCTGCTTCTCGGTGTCTGTCTGGCTTGCTCGTCTTGATGGCGTAGAGGCTACGTGTTGGAACTTTCGATAGGCCTATGTTGGTGTAGTCATCAGCGGAGATGCTGATTTCGGATACTTCTCCATTCACGCCATTGGATTCTAGTAGTTGAGTTTGCCCTGCAAATGGCCAGTTGGGAAGCTCAAGATCGTATTCGCCGTCGCGAAAGGTAAATCGGGTTTGGTCTGTCATACTGTTGTTCTGGTCGCAATCACAACAGGTACAATGTGAGTTAGTTGGCCCTGCTTGTCAAGTTATAGCTCACCTTTTGTATCTCCATTTCGAGTTTGCTCGGAGCACACTAGGTGTTAGACACCTTCAAAGTTTCCCTGCAGCGTGAAGATTTACCGCAAACTGTCTTAGTAACCATATGATCCGAATATGGGCACGTCTGGTGAGTACGTGCAGATTGCACATACATATGTACACAAACTCTTCCACCCCACACTTGCCGGCTTGTCAGCATGTTCGAGATGCATCTGACTTTTTGCATTCTCTTCCTTGCTATCGGACTTCCGTCACCGCAAAGCTGCAGGTGGTACTCTGAGCCTGTGAATCATGCAAAGACATCATGAGATAGGTCTAGGTGGGTTTACTAGCCCGGGCGGGGGACTTGTGCGGAAAGGAAGGCACGACCTGGTACAGCTTGGACGAGTGTAGATGGGAAGGCACGATTTAGGCTCCCGTGGAAGAGTGTATGTGTAGGAAAGGGCGACCGAGGGCATGGAGGAGAGATTATAGAGTTGTTTGAATGAGTATTAGACGAACAAGGCGTCTGTTCATCGCAAGTTGCAACATGATTGCTATCAGTGCGCGATCTATCCAACACAAGTCGTCCACCCAACATCTCCCACAAACCAAACCTCAAACGCTGCGAGAAAATCAAATTCTCCATACTCTTGTTCCAACGCGCTAGATGGAGCCGAAATGCAAGACCACCCTGTATAGAAAGCCTCCCTGTCCTTTTTAACCAATATCCGAACCCAACCATTACAATGCAATACAAGATCAACGACACGAAACGTACACTAGACACTTAGAAAATACTCAAGTGTCCAGGCCTATTACTTCTTCCTCCCAGCTTCAGTGTGGTCCCAGACGGCAAGGCGTCGCCCTATACTCCCAAAGCACACGCAGCTGCAGAAAAGCACACTGCCCACCCACGTCACCACAGCCAGCGTATCGTAGCTGAGAAGCCCTGCAAACATTTGTTGCTGGTCTTGTAGTTCCGCGGTCGACGGTAGGTGCGTGCCGTTCGTGGTTGCTGGTAGCGAAGGCGAGGGAAGCACATCGGGGTTGGATAGGAAGATGAAGGATGTCAAAACGGATGTGACGATGAGGGAGAACGAGAGCCCGGGTTTGCTGCGGTCTAGGATGTACCAGAGAGCGGGGTTAACGAGAGCCAGCGTGAGCGTGAGCTGGAGAGTGGATTGCCAGGGGAGACGACGCTGCCGTCTGTTAGCTCGACACTGGGGATAGGAATGAATGAATGACGTACAATGGCGAATGCTATTCCTACAAACGCGCCAACGCTCCGCACTATGTCGTTCCAGTGCTCACTGAAACTCGTCTCTGGCGCACTTTCCTCCTTCTGACTCTGCGCACTCTCCCCGCCCCACGCAAGTTCTACGTACGGCAGGCAACTGCCCAGAACGAGACCTGCGAGCCCCCAGCTCGCGAGATATGTCCAGCCTTCGTGGTCCACGCCTTCTAGCCTCACGTCCTTCAACTCCCTAGTGTCATGCAAATGGCTGACAATGACACCGTATACGACACCAAATATGAATAACGCGGCCAGCTTCCCTGAGGACACAGTATATTTCCAGATGCCTGTCCTCTGTCGTTTATGGGGTTGTCTCACGGTCGGTGAGTGGGACGCGCGGCCACGCACCGTTTCTGTCCTGGCCATCATGGGACTATCGAAACCCTTCTCCCACCTGTTTGTATCTGAGTATTTTCTCCGTGGTGTCTCGGCGCTAACCCCCAATAGCGTCTCCGGGACACTATTCTCCACCGACGTACTGCCTTCGTCTTCGAAAATTCCGAACAAGGTGCTCTTCGTCAAATTCAAGAGACTTTTGTTCCGCTGCGGTTGCCCTCCTTCAGTGGCTGCGTCCTCGGAGGGAACGCCGTTGCGCGCATTGTACGTCTGCACCAGGCGCGCGTTCAGCTGTGCGAGGAAATCGGCAGGGCGGTTCTGCGTCTCGGCGATGCCGGGTGGTGTCGAGGGTAGGTATGCGTGGGAGGGCGAGTGAGAGGTGTCACTTTGGGTCGAGAAGGCGCGGCGGGGTATGGGACGATGGATGTGCGGCTGCTGTGTCGAGCTTGTGAAGGAAGGATCTTCGGCCATGCTCACTTCTGCTGGTCCCGTCTTCCACGCTCGCGGGCGATGCGATGCGATGCGTATACCCAATGGCAATCTTGGACGATGAAGACGCTCGCGGTTTAAGAAATAAGAGAGGACGAGAGCGGTGCACTCCTGCCCCCGCTGTTCATGTGCAGAATCGCGAGTGAAGCGGACGGCGGTCACCAGATGATCTTTCCAGGGTCAGCGACACGTGAACGGCCAGATTCCTTACAACCTCGGACCTTGACGCGCTTGGCGTTTTCACCGGCAGCTAGGCAGTGTGAGCAGTGAGCTGGAAAGACGAGAGATGAAAGCGTTGGGTCATGGCGAGAGCACAGTATAAGACAGATGGGCCAAGCCAAACACACACCGTTGGGACTCTATTCACGTAGGGCTGGCGGAATCCAATTGCATGTGAAAGTCTGAGCTTCCCCTGTCGGAACGGCGCGGGTTGTCGTTAGTCAGGCCGGATCTGCTGCACACCCCGCGCACGAAAGCGCCACCAGAACGGAGGCACGCTGGATCGCAATTAATAATGGCCGGCTCCTATCGATGCTCTTGGCCCATGGTCGGCTGCATGAGCGGTGCAGAAGCCAGGTCTCGTGAGCGGCACAACACCTAGGTGCCTAGGTACCTACACAGTATGCACGACGATTGGGAAGGTACGACGCCTCCCATATTGCTTTCTCCGCATCAGCTCCCGGTCGTCCAACATGGAAATGCTTGGCCCACTTCCCCCCGATCCGCATGACGCGCCGTTCCGTTGACTCATGTGCTTGTAGTGGCTATTCGTCCGGTTGCTGTTGCGCTCTCGCTTGTCTACTGCTTATCCGCTTAGCCAACTTCGAGGCCTCCCCCTTTCGTTGGAGAGTGAAACAATAGACGTCATCGTCGCATCTTGAGTCCGGGGCGATGCTTCCTCAATCCTTCAAGCCAATCATAGTCTTAAAGCATCGACACGAAACCTCCCGGCTAGCATAGCTCGAGATCGTTGCCTAACTGTCCGAACGTCCCTTCTTCTTATCTGTTCAGACACAAATCGCTACCCTTCACGTCCCAACATGGCTTCAGCGGACGAATTCACTTTCATCGAGCGTGATGGCCCTCACAGTCCTCCACAGCTCTTTCCGGCCTTCCAGGAAATGACCGCGGGCAAGGCGACTGATCTCCATCTCCAGATCGTGACGGCCTTGCGAGCGAAACACCCAGAGCTGACCATTACAGCTGTGCCTGGGTCAAATGTCAATCTTCTGGAGTTTGCCGCTGCAGGCTTCGCTCAGGCGGTGTTGGACGAAGACACTGAACCTGTTATAAGATGGCGAGGCTTTCTAGGCCCGTCTCATAGGGTGTGCAAATCCATAATACCACTTTCATTACCGCCTTTTGCTGTGCGCACTCATCATGTTATGTCGAAGATTGGGGGCGTCAGAAGTATACCAGATGAACGTACACTGACCCTTGTTCTACTTGCATAGGGCGGCTCTGGACATCTTGCCGACAGTATCTTCTTCGCTCGATACATGTATACCTGGAACAACGAGAATTTCATCTTCTATAGCGTCGTTATAGGCATGAGTTCTATCCAATACATCCTCAAGGAACCGACCGGCAGCGAGACGGCAATGTCACACTCATCCATTGTCGATCAGCTTCTGGCAACGATAGGTGCTTGGCTCATCAAAGAAGAGCCTGCAGTTTACGTGTACGACGGAGGCTGGTTCCGCAACACCAAGCTCTGGGAAGAGATCCAAAAGGCGAAGTGGGAGGATGTGATTCTCGACCCTAAGATGAAGAAGGCTTTGACCGAAGTTGCCAACAAGTTCTTTGACAACGAGGACATCTATCGCGAGTATGGTGTGCCATGGAAGCGAGGTCTAATCTTTCATGGTCCTGTGGGTATGTCGCAGTCTTACTTGTAGCGCCCCAGTGGTGTTGCAACACGCAGTGGCTAATTTCAAACAGGAAATGGCAAGACCATCTCCTTGAAAGCGCTGATGCACACCCTTCAGGAACGCAAACAACCAGTGGTCACTCTCTACGTAAAGAGTGCACCGTATTCTTACAACATACGGTCCGTCTTTCAAATGGCTCGTGCCATGACGCCCTGCCTATTGGTTCTGGAGGATATCGACACCATCGTCACGAAAAACACTCGGAGCTACTTCTTTAACGAGGTTGACGGACTAGAGAACAATGACGGTATACTCATGATTGCTACAACGAATCATCTCGATGAGCTGGATCCAGGACTCTCTAAGCGTCCGTCACGATTCGATCGAAAGTACCTGTTTCCTTTGCCTAACAAGGGCGAGCGCGCTCAGTACGGTAAGCGTGAATGTGCAACCCACACGAGAGAATAAGGCTGATAAACGTAGCGCAATACTGGAGGAACAAGTTGAAGAACAAGAAGAGCATCGACTTCCCAAGCAAGCTGTGTGATGCGATGGCCGAGATCACCGAGGACTTCTCGTTCGCATACCTCAAAGAGGCCTTCGTAGCCACTCTCCTTGAGTTGGCTAGGAACCACGACGATGACGACGATGAAGAGACCACTGGTACTGATTCAGATGGCGACGATGATCCGCTCGAGAAATACGAGTTCTGGCGGGCCTTTAAAGCGCAGGTCAAGGTTTTGCGTAGCGAGATGGGCGATGACGGTGGGGCTTCCGATAGCGCAGGAGAAACCCATGGTGCTTATGAGGGAATTTCCGCTCCTGGACACGAGGAGATGACACGGCTACTCGAAAATATGAGGCTGCAGGGCGGTTCGCAAGTCAAGGCAGCCTCGCCGCAGGGCGCGGATATGGAGCAGAGCGGTCCGTCGGCACTGAGCCCTATTCATTCTTTTGCCCCGCCGGCGCGCAACAAGAAGACGAGACTAAATGCGGGCGTGTGGGAGTGGGGCTTGTAGGTTTGTACGGGTGTCGTTCATACATCCGAGGCGGGTATACGCGGTTCAGGAGGTAGCACGTGTGATGAGCTGGCTCATCGGCGGTGACTCTAGTGAGTAAAGGTCACCCAGTAGGTACATGACCAAGCGGAATCAACATGCCTTTCCTTCTCTTCCAACAGCCATTATGTGAGCAGCAGTATGATGCGAAGGTCAAGGTTCGGTAGCAGCGTGGAGGGTGGGCCACGCATGGGCCACGCGGAAGGAGCGTCGGGGTCGTCCATCACCTTCCAGAAGCCTGCCCTATGCGGACCAGATCCCACCCAGCACGCTTTACACTCTCCTTTACACTCTCCTTGCTGGCAGCAAATACCGGCGACGCACCGCTGCTCCGCTGCTTTGCATTCGTCCGATGATTTTGACAGCTCATCCACTAAGCGACCGGTGAACCGTTTTAGACTAACACGAGGCCTCTGCTACTCGTGCAGGGCAATCTCACAACCTGCCCTCGCCCGTATCGCGCGCACAGCCTGGCAGTTTACTTGATTGTATTCAGTCATCTCTACAAGCGGGTAGGGAACTTGATAAGCCCGCCACGGCCGACTGGAGCGACGGCATCCTGAGCATCGCGGTAAGGCATCCACCCACCATAGGTACGTTTCTTCAGCCGCAGATATCCTGCAAACGCCGGCAGAGAGCTTCGCGGTAAGGCACGAGTATATGTTCTGACATTCTCAGCCGTAACGCTTGCCATCGTTTTCCTACCTTCGAGCCTTGTCCTTTCAGTTGCCAGAGGCTATTTGGTTCCCTTTGCTACAGCTGTCATTGCTTTCTTCTTTATGACAGCACACGAGGTGGTGGGCTTCCATCATCCCTCCCAGCAGCCTGGTCAACAGTCGGTTCAACACGCGACGTACCACAGAAAGTCCTAGAGCCGCCTCGCCTATCTTCGCAGCAAGCGCTGCCCTCTGTCCATCCATCCAATTGACCCCTCGAGCGGTCAATGTCTCCGATAGGCGCCGCACGGGCGGAGGCAAGCTCCAATATGGCTCCCGGTTCGACGACCTCATCTACCCTCACCCAAGCGCTCTCATTGGAAGAGGGCTGGCAGGAACTTATTGACTGGGACGGCGAATTATACGACCCGCTGTTCCAGAGCGACATCAGCAACGCAGCCACGTTGACAAATAACGCATGCAATGACTTTCTCACACCAAACCACCATGTTCCTGACAGTGTGGCCTCGGATCAGTCCTATGTGCCTTCGACTGCAACATCCGTCTTCGAAGAACCATCCCCGTCCGACTATGCCGTGTCAGGAACCCCGTCCATCGCTGAAGGATACTCTTCGTTTGACCAAGATTTCTCCTGGGAGAGTGGCTCTCCATCATATACAACATCAGCTACTTCACCGCTGGCAGCACGAAACGGAGTACCGCATCGGGGCTCTTTCGAGGCTTACGAAGATCCCAATTCCCCGCTGCGGATGTCTACGACTTCACCGTTCTCCGATGCTCGAAGTCACGGTTCATCAAGCTCTCATCAAACGGCGTCGGCAGCTGGCATCTTCAATCCTTACCTTGCCGGATCACCCCATGCCTTCAGTGGCCGGGACGTATACGCCTCGCAAGCTTTGCAAAATGTTGGCACATGGGTGGAGCCAGCAGCGGATTTGATCTCTCAGGTTCATCAGGACAACGGCGCCGGAGCCCTGCCAATTCCTATCCCTCAAAGCGGGCTACAGAGGCCCAGCAATACGTTCTCGCCACGTCCATGGACGGAGCACCAACCCTACCAATGTGATTTCGGCCATGCACGAGCCATCACGATCCCTCAACCACACCCTCGCAATGCTGACGCTGGACGTCAGCATTGCGATTCCAGATTACCCTCGGAGCAACATTCACTAATGATCCCATTTCAGCAAGGGTCCCGGCGAGCACCGCCTCTTTTGTCCGTGTCCCCTGAGCAGAGTCGTTTGCCTCGTAGTGCCCCCCAGCCGCGAGGTTTATCCAACCCACGACGGAACCGGATAAGCAGACTTACAACACCATCATCCACATCAACCAATTTCGGTTGGGTCTCATATCAGCCGAACACGCAGAATAAGTTGGTGCCCTTTGGAACAGAAGGGTGCCACGGCCGACGACAAAGAGGGCGTGTTGGAGCTCTGACCGCTCAGCAGCGTAGTCACGCGGCGCTCATGAGACTTGTTGGGTCTTGTTCCAACTGTAAGAAACGCAAAGAAAGGTGCGATGCTGGAATACCTTGCAAGTCCTGTCTTGATCACTACAAAGGCGACCTCGTCTATCACCCCTGTCGCAACCGCCTATTGTCCGATCTGGCTGGAGTTTTCCTTGCGGAGCGTTTTGGTTGGCATCCTACTGCCAGGGCAATTAAGACCTGCGTTGGCAACTACCAAGTGTGTTCTGGTTACCATTACACCATTCCCATTACGTTCGGTTTCGGAAACGCGCTTCATGTTCCGGTATATACAATCCAGTTTGGGGATGCTAATGCCGTCCGATATCACGAGCACGTCGTATATTCTTGGCCTCCAAACGATTCGTCGAGCGAGAAACATACTCATGCCGTTCTTCCCGCGATTGTGACTCCGGAAGCCATGTCCAGCCTTCAGGAGACATTGGACAACCACCTGTCTGTTCTGGTCGACCGACACTTCAACTCGTTTCCACTCTTCTGTTCGCCACTTCGTGTCTTGCGCCACATTTACGTCTTCCGGCGTTCTCTTTCAAATACGACCTCTTACGCTCGACTGCTACATCAAGCTTTGAAATTGCTCGTCTTGGTCCATGTTGGCGGCGATGTTGCGCTCCCTCCGCCATCTAGTGATCCGGTTCTCGAGCAACTAGTCCGCACAACAACGTCACTTCCCGAAGGAGTCAGGCCAACGCCATGCTTTATCCGTTCACAATTCGGTATAGTCATGCCTTCATTGGCACTCAAGCTCATGCGAGAGATACTTGTATCTTTAGAGCAACTCTTCTTGAACCGCGAATGCCACGAATGGCCCGTTGCACTCGCCACCCTCATCGTTCTTCTCATGATCGTCGAAAGCATCCAATACCATGCGACAAAAGTCCCCTATCACCACTCGCACGATGCACCCATGGCGCGGTCCCGCTCCAAGCAAGAGCATGATATCAGAGGTGACGATGAGGGTGTGAGGTCCCTGTTGGCCTTCTACTCCACTTGCTTCCCAGGATGCCATGCAAGGCTCGACCCCGACTATCAAGGCCACGCGAATGTGGGCTCGCGATCGACAACAGCCCACAGTCTCCAAACGACACCCGAGGAGAGATTTATCGGTAGTATTCGCGAGGCTATCAAAAATGCGACGCCGGCGTACCTTGAAAAAAGGGCGACGGCCGAAAGGGTCGGAGATGACATGGGCTACTTCTTCGACCGGCTTGCTGCAAGGCTGCTTGTGCTGAAAGCACATGATATTTCGGCTTCAGAATCGCTGCATGAGGCTACTCAGCTTCATCGTTCTCCTTTATGACCTCAACTCTTCACGCTCATATTCACGACCAATAGTTTCCCTGTTCCCTATTCTCGCAATCTTTATGGATTTTTGATGCGGCGTTCTCGGTACGGTTACGATTTTCAGATGTCTGACGAGGTATTAACGAAAGATACGACGGCCATGAACAAAACGGAACGAAACAAAACGAAGCGACTGGGTCTTCTCCGCATTCATTTTTTTGTACATCAGCGTTGTACAGTACTTTTACCTTTGTTATGAATATCCCGGAGGCATGGTTATCGTTGGTGGTCAACTTTGTTTGACCTCTACTCTTTCTTTTGTGTCTTCGAGATACCTTTCGTTGCTCTGAGTGGACCGCCTTCAGGCATGCTGTTTGTTGTTCGCGGAGGTAGACTTGGCGTTAGCGGATGTTGGATTGGATTGAATTGGCATATCTTTGCAGGGTGCTTGTACGAGAGATGATTGATGAGTTCCAAGGCACATGTATATATCATTTGTCTTACATGGCATGTTGCCCCCTCGTCTATAGCGAGTTATGCACTCCGTTCCGCATACCTCCTCTCTTACTCATTCATTGCACCGAGTAATTTTTGTCGTGCCATTCATCCACCCACCCGTTCATCCATTTATCTATCCACACGCATACATCCCAGCCTAGATCTAGCCGCTCCAATGCATCCCAAAGCCCATCGCCATACCTACCCCCCTCCACACAATGCAATGCAAAGCAAAGCACCCAAAAATGTCAACACCTCCCATGCAACGCTAAATGACAAAAGAAAACACAAGGGAGGAAAAGAAAAAGAGAAACCTGTAAACGCAAGTCCATGACGAAGAAGAAACTTGGAAAAAAAAAGAAGAACTAAGCAGGCATGGTCGGACACACATCCAACGCCCTCTTCTCATGAGCCAGCGAAAACATCTCCTGCATGGCAAAATAATGCGCCACAATGCCACACAGCACGGCAACATGCCAGATATTATGCGACGCGCCGAGATAGTCAAACCTGCCGGGTAACCAGCGCTCGGGCACGCGAGCGGCATACACGATAGCGCCGCCCAGATAGATGAGCATGCTCGGTATGGCGGGCATGTAGAAGCTCGCAGTATACTCGAGGCCATGGGAGGCGATGAGCTGGGCAAACGGCAAGAAGCACGTCATGGCGAGGAGGACGTAAAAGGAGACGCGGAGCCAGGCGAGGTCGTTGCGGTTGAAGGTGGGGTTCCAGGGGAGGTAGACGCCGCCGAGGGAGAGGAGGGCGGTAAGCGTCATGTAGGCGCAGCGGGAGGTGGGTTCGCAGTAGAAGGCGGTGTATTCGAAGGTGAGGATGGAGGCGCCGACGAGGAGGGAGATGCCCGTGTAGTCGATGCAGGCGTAGCGCTCGAGCAGCGTCTGGTGCGAGATGCCGTTCATGGTGTGCATGATGCACGAGCAGAGGAGGCATTTGCACGCGGCGAAGAAGAAGATGGCGGCGATGACGATGTCGGTCGTCGAAGAGGCGAGGAAATTGATGTGTTGCGGGTAGAAGTAGAAGGCGAAGCCGAGCATGACGACGAAGCCGAGGAGGTGCGTCCAGATGTTTGTCGACTCGTTGTGGACGCTGGCTATGGAGCGGATGCACGCCCAATGGTCGTCGTAGAAGCGGTAGCCAGTGAGGATGTGCTCGTTGACCTGCCATGGTTCGGGGAGATCCTCGAAGTGGATGAGGCCGTTTTCTTTGGCGCGCGCAAGGGCTCGGTCTACGGCGAAGTCGATCTTGAGCTCGATGGACTGCCGGGCGCAGTGGGCTTTGTAGAGGCCGGCGTCGACGACGCCGCGGGCGCGCACGAGTTCCTGGTTCACGGTTTCGAGGCCGGCATCTCGGAGGGCGTAGGCGCGGGCTTCGAGGTCCGTCACCCAGTCTTCGATGAGCAGGATCCCCTCCACCACCTTCTCCGCCAACGTCTCTTTCGACCCCAGCGCATGCTGGTACCGGCCCTCGAGCGTCTCAACGAACACGGCCGCCTGTCTCCGGCCAGCCTCGATGGCGCCGTCGGATATCTTGGAGCATGATTCGCGGACGGCGAGGAGGGTCGAGTAGGCGTATTCGACGCCGGTGTCGAGCTTGAGCTGGCCGTACGAGTCTATCCGGTCCAGTCTGCAGTTGAGCTCGGCCAGGAAGCCACCAAGCAGGGCATGGAAGTTCTCCGAGTCGGCGCAGGGCGTGCCGCCGTGGATCAGAAACGACGAAGAGTGTCGTCGCGAAGGCTGATGAGGCCGCGGCGGGTGCAGGTCCCTCGCGGCAAAAGTCCCGTAGCCTCGGTTCGCGTGCGCGCGCTGCACAGGTGGTGGTGCGTCTTCTCCTGAGGCGGCG
Organism: Laburnicola sp. R22_1; assembly: GCA_014281115.1. NCBI lineage: Eukaryota > Fungi > Ascomycota > Dothideomycetes > Pleosporales > Didymosphaeriaceae > Laburnicola > Laburnicola sp. R22_1. The sequence goes on from JACONQ010000011.1 coordinate 1,273,566, forward strand.
ACCATGACCGACGAGCTGTGGGCGTTGGCGGTGCGGGCGCGCGAGCGGCCCATGGTATCCCTCGTGTATCTTTATCTATCGAGACACTCGCGAGGCTAGACCGGCGCCGTTGGGCTGACCATATAGTGCGACAGCTGCGTGGTTGCGAATGGACGTCGGTCGCGGTAGACGCGTGGGCAGCCGGATCCGGCGGATTGGCCGACGAGAGCGCAGCAGCACGGCGCTGTGGTATGCGCGTGAAGCAGCGGATGCAGACGTGACGGCCGGGAGGGGGCAATTGGGGCGTGAGACGGTGAAGAAGAGGGTCACGGCGACTGGTGAATGACGCCGTTTGGTCGACTTTGACTTTTCGCGCCACTTTCACTCCAACACCCGCTGGCGCCCGAGAGGCTCCTCCAATGTAGCCTACGGCCCAGGTGAATGCTTGGCCGCATGCCGCCTCAACCGGCGTCGTCGTTGGTCTGGAAACCTCGCACTCGCGCCACGCCCCCCCAGGCTTTTGCTGTGATTCCACGCTACTAGGCACTACACTGTGAATGCTGGCCGAATTTCGTGCGAATATGGTGTCTCCTTCCAAGGGTTCCCGTCTGGTTGCTGTTTTCAGCCATCGCAAGGAGCAGGAACGCCGCACCCGTTGTTCCTGGCCATGGCATCGCGGCCGGATCCGGCACTGTGCGCTCCGACCAACCCCACCAATTTTTTTTGGTCGTCCCATACACACCGTTGCGAGTCAATGAGCGTTGCATGTCCTGGTTCCGGCTCACCACGCCAACATCGGTGATCATGCCGAGGGCCAAAGACGTTGCCGGTGGGCCTTGTGAGCGCCTGTACTGCGCGAAAGCGTCCTGAAAACCATTCGCAGCAGCGTATGCGGATTGAGTCACAGTTCCAACAAAGGTCGTGATTGAAGAGGTCATGAGGAAGAAATCAAGAGGTTGCCCACGAGTGACCTCGTGGAGGTTGACGGTTCCGCAAACCTTTGGGCCTAAGACTGCCTGTAGCTGAACAAACGTCATCTTCTCAAATAGTCCGTTCTGGTTACATGTAAGTTAACGGGTAGGCGGCTAGGGATGAAGAAACCTACTTCGAGAACCGTCGCTGCATGTACAACGCCGCGTACCGGGCCTGTTATCGACTGAACGATCTTCTCGAGGCTTTCTTTAGAGCATATGTCACAAGAGTTTAGATGGATGACTGCGCCTCGGCACCGGAGTTCATTTAGTTTTCTCGAGGCAACTTCGGTACCTGGATCGCGGCGCGAGAGAAGTGTAAGATGCTTCGCTCCTCGGTCCACCATCCACTCGCCGATTGCTTCCCCAAGGCCACCCCGACAACCAACCAGTAGGTAGGTTGCATCAGGGTCAAATCTGGTAGTGGGTATAGTACGACGAACCTAATTGTGGTGAGCTGGGGTCCTATGTTGATGAAATTCATGAACGTCTACCTTGATCTGAAAATTCCCATATCCAATCTTCCCTTGCCTAATACCTCCATCCGGTTCACTTCGATGAAACGACCCAGCGGCGCGATGCATCTCCATATCTCATGCATTTGGTCACCGGCCGCAGTAGAAAGGTGCTTCCACAACATCACCGAGTTCCGAGGTCAGCCGCTTGATGATGGCGACGCGACTTTCAGCAGTGACAAAGAGTGCTCCGGAGTTGGGAGTTGTTGCGTTGAATTGCTCATCGTACCATTTATGCGCCCAGTGGAGAAATGTGCGGGACGACCCGGACAAGTTACTGATGTCTCTAGGAAATTTGGCTACCATCTCTACGAGGACAAATGCCGACAGTCTGTTAAGGGGTTCCAGCATCGGTTTAGCCACCTTCTTGGTGATTAACGGAGGAAACAGCCTCTGTGCATCTATGAACCCCAGAAGATCAACATCTGGTTTCCAGACCAGTCTGCTTATAGGGTGCAGAATCTCCGATTCATTGGGGTAGCTGACAGAGGGCAGACTCTGAGCTAAGCATCGCAATGAGTCAGAAGGAAAGAGCGAAGTCCCGTCCGATGTTTGTAGCGCGACCTGGGCATATAATCCTCTAGGACCACGTAGTTTCTCCCTTGGCAGTTGCTCGTACTGGCTCTCTTTCGGGAACGTTCCACACTGTCATGTTGTCCAGGGCGACTGGGACATGAGCGAACTTCGTAGACATGAGGTCGCCGCCGTGCGATGCGATGAGAGCTAACTGAAAGCAATCGTTACAACCAACATGTTTTTGTCGGTGGAGGGGCCGAAATTTTTTTCGGGCGATATGTGACTCACAAGGAGCCGAACCATACCTACCAGTCCGATAATGAGCGCCCACTCGTTGATTTGTAGCGCCTTGCACCCAACTATACGGGCATAAACCCGCAAACCAATAAAGACGTAGTCAAGAAACAGAAAAAACGTCAATATAATAACTAGAATTCGTCCTCGCTCATTGTATCGGAGGCTAGGGTCCATCAAATCCATAAAGAGTGATAGGAGAAGTTTCTTGTAAAGTCGAAAGTGACGCGATTAACCCGTTTAACGCTAATCTAACAGCTCCAGACTCCCCCTCAAAAGTCTAAATCTGACGCCGCTCTAATTTTAGGCTAGCTGTTGTATTTCTAAACATTATAAGCAGACTATCCAACCTTAAAGGGCCCTTAGTTAATTAACAATTAACAAAAGCAGACATAACATACAATTCTATTTGTTTAGCAATTAATTATAGAGTCTAAAAGTCTGCAGGCATTTAAAAAATAGCATAGGTACTTTAGAGTTAAGAGGTGCATATAATACAGCGTTGTACTTTCCAGTAGAGCGCTTAACTAAGAAATCTTAGCTAGTAGTAGAACTTTTCACCCGCATTTAGCATTGCTCGCGGGAACTACGCCTTAGCTTATAGACAAGAAAATGTATAGATCTATAGTATGCTGTATATTAGATAAGGGAAATTTAAGGTAAGCCACCTACTATTTTTTAGTAGAAGGTTGCCGCAAAGTGCTAATATAAAATAGTCCTCTTTAGTAACTCCCTAGCTTCTAGTTTAGAATACGGCTAGAGAAGAAAGTTAAAATATAATCTCCCGCTTATATTTATATAATACGCGACTTAAGAATTAAAGTTTATAGCATAATTATAGATAATTAAACGTAATAGATTTTTATATAGTTTATTATAGCATCTTTAGAGTTTATATATAAGAAGAATAATAAAGATTTTAGTCTATATAAGTAGTTTAAAACGTTAAGTCTACTTACTTAATTAATAAAAGAGCATTAAAAGATATATTTAGTTATATAATTATTTATATAAAACTTTAGGTTAATTATAAACTAATATAAGATAAATTTATTAAATAATAATACTATATAAGGGCCGCTAATAATACTTACAACTTAGCTATAGGTGTTAATATAAAAATAGTTACTATATATCTTTAGAAATTAGCATAGAAGTTTTTAAAACAAAGGCTTTTAAATTTATACTAGATATATGTGCTAATAGTATTAGAAATTGCTATCTTAATATATAATAGGCGTATACTATTAAAAGTAGTTATTTAGATTATACTTTTACTTAAGAGTTTCTAGTCTACTAATAAGATTATCTATTAGTTGTAGTCTTTTCTACTTATATAAATATTATTATATCTATAATCTACCCTATAAAGCTACTCTATAGGTTTATCTCTAAAAGTATAATTTATATACGCTCTAAGGCTTACCTATCCACTTCTATAATATAGAATCTTGCGGCTTATCTTACTAAAGTTAATACTAATATTATCTAGTATATTATTAGCAGTATATATAATAATAGGGGTACTAGCGAAGGTATTAGTATATAGAACTAAACTCCTTATATTATTACAAATTAGGACTTATAGAAGCGCTCTTAATTTCCTCTATAGAAATATAGTGTCTAGACCTATAGTTTTACCTCCTATTAGCGAGACGTACACTTCTATAAGAAATATAGAAGTATTAAGTAAAGGAATAGTATATATAACATTACTGTTAACTGCCGTTAATAATGCTGCTATATAGAACGTTGATAACAAAATTATTATTATTTTATATATATTTTATTACTACTACTATATACTAGATACTAGGTTTTAGTGCCTTCTATTTTACTTCTCTCTATATATAGTATAGACTAGACCTTAGGTAGAATCTCTATACAATAAAAATCTTTAATATAATATTACTAAATATATTATACACTAAGTGTAGTGTACTAACATTATATTTATTAAGATATACTAGAAATTTAAGTTAGGTTAGCCTATATTAGCATAGCGTCGAGTCCTAACTATTACCTATTAGCTTAGAAAGATTCCAATATAAAGTAATACTATTCTAGAAGGAGAATAGTCCTAAGTCGTAAAAGGAGGTTACAAAGTTATATTTTTATGTATAGTAGTGGCGTAAGCTATTATTAGTAGAATAGTGGTCTATAACTATTAGTATGCCTTAAGGCAAATTATATATGTAGATAATAACTAATATTATAAGTAGCTAGAGATAGGTTAAGTATCTAAATAGTGTAAAAGTTAATATATAAGGATCTTGCTAATTTCTCTTTCTTAATTCTGTTTATTATTGTGTTTAATAACTCTAGTTTATACCTTTAAATATAAGGAAACTATAATTCTAGTTAATAGCTATAGGGAGATATATCTAATATCTAACCTATAGAATAATACTAATAGTATGCCCCGCTCCTTTTATAGCCCAGAAAATCTCTTAGCTAACTTTATTAGATGTTAGAATAGCGGTACTATTAGCAAGAATAACTTAGGCTTTAATTATATTATTAACTATTATGCTATATTGTCCTTACCCTTGTTAGCTAATATTAATATACATAGATTAGACTAGCTTGCCTTATAAGAGTCTATGCCCTTTATTTAAAGCTAGACCTAAGAACCTAGTATATTTATACACACTAGTAGCTTATAATAATAAGATTATTACTATTATTAAGTATAACTTTAGTACTAACTAGTTTGCTTGTCCGCATTTTTAAGAGCTTTTAAAACCTTACTTATGCTTACTCCTTCTTCTATAATAGCAGATATTCTGTTACTTTAAAATTCGATCCTATTTAATTTTAAAGTCTAATACTAATGTCTTACTAAAAAGCACTAAGAGAGCAAACTAAACTATAACTTTTTCTAATAGCTAAAAAGGGCAGCGAATGCATATTAGCGAATTTTATCTACTTAGAAAATATATAAGTAGGTGCTCTTGTTAGAAGGGGTTACTTACTATTTTAGAAATATTTCTCTTAGTAGTTACCTCTATAACTATACTAAAGGTTAGTCTTATGTATACCTGCTATCTGTCTAATATATCCTTAATATTAGAATCTCCTAGTAGGAGTATTTTAACATTACGTAATAGGCTTAACCAAAGCTTATTTAAATTAGTTTTACGCTAGGGAAGTGTAATAATTTTATATTTAAGTAGTAGTTCTACTATAGTAGTAATAAGAAAGTAGATAAGAATAGGTAGCTAAAAAGTTAGTATTTTTTTAGATATTCTTTAGTGGAAGCGCTACTTAAAATAATAGTATTATAATAGTGGTATATATTTAATAATCTACTATAGGGCCTACACAAAATTATAATGTGTAACTAGAAACTCTATAGGGGATAGCACTAAGCATATTACTAAAGTAGAATATAGTTTTTCTAATTTGGTTCTAGGTAAAAGAAAGCGCGTAACCTAAAGCCTAAGACTTCTTAGTCTTTTCGCGACGCAGAATAATATATAAGAGGGCGTAGTTTTATAAGAAAGCGCCACTCTATAGACTTATCCTTCCTCTAACACAGATTATACATAATATAGTGGATAAGAATATTACTTTAATTACTAGCCCTAACTAAGATATACACTTATATTAATATATAGAACTAAGAACTTACCTAGATATTATATAAGCTAACTACTATAGGTATTCGCTAAGCATTTCTTAAAGTATATCTTAGTTAGATAAATACTATTATTATCGCTAGTGTATAAGATCTAACTGCTAACATTTTGTAATAACTTAAAAGTATTTATACTACTAAGGGCAGCTATCTTATTCTAGTAAAGATTAATAGCTCTATTAATAGCAATACGCAATTTACTATTATAAAACTAAAGTTAAACTATAGTATTAAAAAACTAGATATAGTAATTGCGAATATAGGGTATAGTGTAGATACTATATCTATTTCTATCGTATTTCCTAATAACGTCTAGACCTATATTAATATTAACGTTATTAGTGTCTTAACACTTTTTTAAGTAATAGAAGACCTGCTGCGTAACTTACTAGCACCTAAATTCTTTACTATATTATTAAATTTAGCTAGTCTTAGCCTTATACAATATATTTCTAGGCTATAGTTTGCTTATAGTGTATCTAAGGTAGCACTTAACTATTTTACTCGCAAGATTTATCTTAAAAATAAGTAGTTAACTATAGTAATTCTTAGTCTAGGATAGGTTTAGATAGATATAGGCTAATTTATAGTAGATAGAATTAGTACTAAAGCTACTCTAGTAAAATTAGAGGATAGTGTGTAAGATATTATAAAAGTAGTAAGGATATGCCTTTAGTTCTATAAATAGAGAAGCGAATTCTTAGGTAATATTAATATAGATTAACAAAGCATCTTAGGACGCGATATTAGGAACTTTTATATTATATAAAAACTAGCTAGTTTTATAGTAAGGGGACTATAGCTCTAAAACTTTATATTTAACTAGTTATTATATAATAAATAGGTATCTATTATATAATTAGTCTTTATTAGATTGCTTATAATTTAATTCTGTAGAATGTAGTACTTGTTCTACTCCTTTATCCTATAAGTAACTTCTGCCTAATTATTGCTATTAATGCTCTCTGTGTAGTATTAAGAGATTATATAGAGATTTAATAAATTGTGACTCTCTTTTTCTTTTACTAAGCTAAAGCGTCTTTATAATATATAAGAAAGTTACATATAGAATTTAAGTTATATATATGTAGCCTATTAAATCTAGATCCTAGCGTTGCTTTAGAGTATTCTGTTAACAGATTAAGGACTACTTTAATATCTGGCAAGTTTAGAGATAGGGCCTTATTCATAACTATTAAGCGGAGAGGAGGAGGAAAATAATCTCTAGATATTAAGCATATTAGTAAAGCGACCTTAGAATATAGGATATTCTTAGAAATTATATCTCTTAAAAGTGTAAACCTTATTGTAAAGTTTAAATTCTAGCTAGCTATGCTTTTTCTAATTAGATAAGATAGATTATAATCTTTAAGATGCTTAGACCTAAGATAATCCTAGTTTGTAATCCTATATAAGTAAGTCTAGTTAAATAATTACTCGCTCTAGATACTATATCCTAATCTTTATAATGTTGTTATTTTCTTATAAATTATAAAGAAGCCGTAAAGCTTAATCTATATACCCTTACAGCTTGCTAAACTCTAAGAGGTAACTTAGACTCTTATTTAGACCCTTAACTAGAAGATGTATACTATAAGACTTGCGCTAAGAGGAGTTCTAGGGTATAATACTAAAATTACTATTTCTTATAGCCTAGATAAGGTTAATTAAGAAAAGGATACTTATATAGAAAGCTAAAAAGCTTATATAGAATAATTACATATATATATAACCCTAGAGATTGTGTAGGGCAAATATAGTATTAAGTAAATATATTGCTTTTTTAATTAAGCGTAGTTGTTAACCTACTAGTAGGTCTTTTTTATATTATAGTAGAGTTATAATATGTTTCTCCTTTAACTAAAGTAAGAATTAAAAAAGTAGGCATATAGTAGTATATATATATATCTATAGCGCTTGCTATTAATAAAGAAGTATTAGTAAATTCTTATCCTATTCTGTACTAAGATTGTGAAGGATAAAAGCAAAGTATAATTCTAGAATATAGACGCGATAAATACTATTATAGATGTTTTTAACTGCATATACGTTATACGTATTATAGGCTTTTTCTCTTTCTATCTATTATAAGCTAGGCGAGTTTAATCTCTAGAAGCTAGACAGTAAACATATTAGGTTGCTTTAGCTTAGCTTATAAAACTTTAGAAAACATACGCATATAAGAATAAGTAACTAAGATTACATTATATTAGATTTATAACTTATAGTTAAGAAGAAGTAATAGGAATTTATTATATAAGAAGAGATTCTAGAAGTAGTTTTAGATCTAAATTAGTATATAGCCCTTTATCACAAAGTTAGTTTTAGGTAGTAATTAGCTTATTACTATACTACTATAGGTGGCATTCTTAGCAACTAGTATATAATTATTAGCTATAATAATTAGCTATAGCAAAACTATAACTCTAGCATATCTTATCCTATATACTAATTATTATCTAAAACTCCTTTAGCACCTAAGCCCCCCTTATTATCTAAAACTCCCTTATTATCTAGAATCCCTTTAGCACCTAAGCCTTTTTTATTATCTAAACCCCTTTAGTATCTAAGTTCCTAAAGTCTAAGAAACTCTTAAAGTCTATATTCTTATTTATAATATTAGAGTTAAGATTTTTTTTTACGACTAAGAGGTTTCTAATAAAAATATTATAATAATAGTAGATATCTCTCCTACTATTATATATATAGAAAAGCATTTTAATGTGTTAATAAAAAGGGGTTAGCGCATTATAAGCGAGCTTAGCGGGCTTAGCGCGTCTACTTTAACTAAAAAAATCTATATGCAAAACATAGTAAGGCCACATCGCTGTACTATAGTTTAGAGTGGGGGGAGAGGAGGAAGGGAGATAAAAAGGTGCTTATTATAACTATTATCTCTCACTACTATTATTTCTAAAGATATTACTAGAAGCAATAGCTATAATAGTAGGTTTGTGCTACTTATAAGATATATGCTAGGTGGGAGCTTATATACTATAGGTACACTAACCTTAACGCTCTATCTTTGTATTAAAGTTAATCTTAATAAGATATTTATTGCTGTTACTTTATTTCCTACTATCTTTCTAAGCCTTAATACTAATGTTACGGTTAACGCCACCTAAAAGTACGCTCTAATCATCTGTCTATTTGCTGCTATTACTAGATCTATACTAGAATACTACTTTATTTAAAAGATTGTTAATAGGTTAAAGTAGAAAGTATACCTTAGCCTATATAAGGCGGTCCTAGTGTACTAGTTAGGCTAGCAATAAATTAGTAACTAGAGGCGCAATAATAGAGTTATAGAGTTTCTACTACAGTTTATTATATTATTATAGGTTAGGATAGCAGCAATAAAGAATAAGATTAAGAGACAAGAAAAGGTATTTATTAATAAGTTGCTAGGGGAGGAGAGTGTTGCGTAGATATATTAGATCCTTATAGTTAGAGTATTAGATAGTAAGCGCAACGCATAAGTGCGCTAAGGCAGTAGCGCGCTTATAGCATAATTGCTAATAATAGTAATAATAAAGCGAGTTAGTTTTCTATGCACACTTTAAGTAAATTTAATAGCTATTAGAGCGCTTATAAATAATAGGAGGCGAGTGCGCAGTTTATGTATAAACTATTATCGTATTAGTAGAGACTTAGTAGACTATATTTTTAGGCACTAGACTAGAGCGGCCTTTCTATTCCAATCTACGTAGGCTCAAATCAAAAAAAAATTTAGTTAAAAAGGGTAATTAACACTAAATAAACAATGCGACCTATTAGAGTTATATCTATCTAGTAGCTTTTAGAAATAAGTTTTAAGCTTTTTTCTATTATCCTTAATTTCCTCTTTACACTCTTTATTATTATTCCTTTAATATATACCTTATTACTATTAAGTATACTATTCTTACTATAGTTAATAAGGTTAGTAGGAAAACTAGACTTATAGTAACTAATAATTATTAGTAAAGGTGTGTAATAAAGAAGTGTAATAAACTTATAACTATCCTTTATTAATAACTATTACTAGCTTTTTAATAGTTAGACCTATATTGCCTATACTATTATAAAAGTCCTTCTACTTTTTCTTATTAGCTTTACTTTTAAAGCTATTAGCCTTAAGTTTTTTTAGGCCTGCCTTATATATATTACGTAAGAGCTTTTTATATATACTACTATAACTAAAGATTTATTTACCTATGTAACTTTATAGTATAGGAAGACCTTTCCCCTTACTAGTAATAATTCTATACTTAGCTAGGACTGCTTAGTAGGTCCTTAAATTAACTTTATTCTTAATCTTATTTTACTTTTATATATAGCTATTAGTTTTGCCTCTAACTAGTTGCCTACTTCTTATTAACTAACTAATATATAATAATAAAATATAATAATATAACGTACTTTGCAATCGAGTCGATTATTCCATCGAGTTAATTACTTTGCTAAGACCCTACTAAAACGTACTATTGGCAATAGTATAACGCGATGCCTTAACCACACAACAAACTACTAGCGTTAAAAAAAGCACGTATACAGCTTGCAATCTAGGCTATTAAATAAGACGCGACACTCTCTTAGCGACGCGCTGCAGCCCTTTATAACGTCTCTTAAAGTACACTTAGTAATTAACGTGCTAGAAAGACGTTTAGACGCGACTACACACCCAACAAAATAAGACTTACTATAAGAGAGAAGTAGGTGATTGTGCAGTATATACTCGATCTAGACGCGCGAGGATTTCCGCCCCAGCTTAATGCTATAAAAGATATGGCTAATTCTTTACTAGCTGCACGCTACTATAAGCTAGTTGGCTAGAGGTAGCCTTATGACTTTATTAAGCGCTAGCCAAAGCTTTAAGTTAAGTTTAATTAAAAGTACGACTATAAGAGAGCTCTCTAGAAGGATTCTAAGGTAATATAAGGCTGGTTCTAGCTTGTAGAAAACATAAAGGCCAAGTATAGTATCCTAAATAAGGACACCTACAATTTCGACGAGTCTGGCTTTATAATAGGCATAATATTAACTAGAGTGGTAGTTATAGGCTCTAAGCGTTAAGGATGGCCAAAGCAGGTGCAGCAGGGCAATAGGGAGTAGACAACAGTTATCTAAGGCATTAACGCAATAGGGTGGTGGATCCCACCCTTTATTATCTTTGGGGACAAGCACTACCTCTCCGCCTAGTATAAGGAGAAGGATCTACCTTATAATTAGGTTATTACAGTCTCTAAGAATAGCTAGACAATAAATAAGCTTGGTCTGCAATGGCTAAAGCACTTTAATAAGTATACAAAGAGGCGTACTACTAGTAGAGCACGTTTACTTATTATTAATGGCTACAAAAGTCACAACTCGCTTAAATTCTAAAATTACTACAAAAAGAGTAATATTATTACTCTCTATATACCTCTACATTCGTCGCACCTCTTGTAGCTACTTAACGTAGGTTATTTTGCGCCGTTAAAGAAGGCGTATAGGCGCTAAGCTAAGAATCTAATACGCAACCACATTACGCACATCACTAAAATCGAGTTCCTACCTTGCTTTATTACTGCTTTTAAGGCTTTAATTACTAAAAGTAATATTAAAGGAGGCTTTCGAGTTGCTGGCCTAGTGCCCCACGACCTAGAAGTTGTAATATTACAGCTTAACGTCCGCCTGTGTACGCCTCCACTTTGTACTATTTGCAATAGTATATAGGAGTCGCAAACTCCGCGAAATAGTATCGCACTTGGGTCGCAATTAACGCTGATTAAGCAGAGGATTTAAAGGCATATAGATAGTTCCCTAACTTATATAGTTAAGGCGGTGGAAAAGCTTGTTAAAGGCGCCAAGCTAATAGGGCATTCTTTAGTGTTAATGACTAAACGCAACGCCAAACTTTAAGCTACTAATAAGGCCGCCACGCGATATAAATTATATAAAAGAAAGCGAGTACAGTGTAAAGGAGTCCTTATAGCTAAAGAGGGCTAGCGGCTGGCCACTCTAAAGAAGTTTGGGGCGCGCAGTGATAGGCAAAAGACAAAGAAGAGAGTGCGCGCTAATAGAGGCGAATCTGCTTAATAGCGCTATAGACGCTGCGACAAGCCCAGGCATAACAAAACAACCTATAGGCAGCCTATAGAAGTAGATTCTAAATAGATTAGCCTATTTAGACTATCGAAAATAGTTCGTATTAACTCTGTACTATCGTAAATAGTACAGAACTTAGTGGGGTCTTAGCAAAGTAATTAACTTAATGGAATAATTAACTCGAGTGTAAAGTATATTATTATTACTCTCTATATGCCTCTATATTTATTACACCTCTTATAGCCACTTAACGTGGATTGTTTTACGCTGTTAAAAAAGGCATATAGGCGCTAAGCCAAGAATCTAATACGCAACTACATTATGCACATTACTAAAATCGAGTTCCTACCTTGCTTTATTACTGCTTTTAAGGCTTTAATTACTAAAAGTAATATTAAAGAAGGCTTTCGAGGTGCTAGCCTAGTGCCCCACAACCCAGAAGTTATAATATCGCAGCTTAACGTCCACCTGTGTATACCTCCACTTTGTACTATTCGCGATAGTATATAGGAGTTGTAAACTCCGCAAAATAGTACAGAACTTAGGTCGCAATTAACGCTAATTAAGCAGAGGATTTAAAGGCATATAGATAGTTCCCTAACTTATATAGTTAAGGCGGTAAAAAAGCTCGTTAAAGGCGCCAAGCTAATAGGGCATTCTTTAGTGTTAATAACCAAACGCAACGCCAAACTTTAAGCTACTAATAAGGCCGCCACACAATATAAATTGCATAAAAGAAAGCGAGTACAGCGTAAAGGAGTCCTTATAGCTAAAGAGGGCTAGCGGCTAGCCACTCTAAAGGAGTTTGGGGCACGCAGTGATGGGCAAAAGACAAAGAAGAGGGTGCGCGCTAATAGAGGCGAATCTACTTAACAGCGCTATAGACGCTGCAGCAAGTCTAGGCATAACAAAACAACTTGTAGGCAGTCTATAAAAGTAGATTCTAAATAGATTGGCCTATTTAGACTATCGAAAATAGTTTGTGTTAACTCTATACTATTATAAATAGTACAGAACTTAGTAGGGTCTTGGCAAAGTAATCGACTTAATAAAATAATTAACTCGAGCGCAAAGTACGTTAGTACTTTTTTAATTCTTAAAGTAGAACTATATAAGCTCTTCTTCTTCTTACGTAAGCTATTAATACTTTTACACTTTAAAGAGTAGTTAGTAGTTCTTATTATTATAAAAAAATTTTAAGCTAATATTATATAGCTTAATTAGCTAATTTAGCAAAGTCTAGTACCTTTTCTTCTTTACTATAAAGTGTATTATAAAGCCTTTATATAATAGTATAAGCGCTATTACTAAGTACACCTTTTAATAACACTTTATAGTTAGTAAAATAACCTTTCTAAAAGCTACTTTATCTATAATATAAAAGAATAGTACTAACCTCTTTATTTCTAAATATAAAGCCCTATTTATATTAGTATATAGTATAATAAAAGGCTATAATTACTAAGTACCTTAGTAAGACCCTTCTACTTATTACGCTTAAAATTTGCTAGTATGTATAGGTTGCTACTTAGGAGGCCCTTTAGAATATTAGAAGACTTTTTCTTAATAGACACTATAGTATAGAGTGTAATAATAGTATATAATAACTATAGTTAATATTATAGAGATAATAAAAATATTATTATTATTATAAAAAGTAGCTATAGGAGCTATGCATATAAGCAAGGCGCTAATAACACTAGTGTATTTTTTTACTTACTTTGCTACCTACTTAGCTACTCTACCTTACTACCCTCCTAGCTACTTTTTAATACTCTATAGCCTTAACTACTATATAATCTTAATTTCTAAAATAATAATATATACTAGACTATTTAGATACTCTAAACTAGTTACTAGCAAATTTTAAGTAAAAAAAAAGCCACTAGCTACTAAAGCTACGCAAAAGGCGTCTTATAAAACACTACCTACTATACTAAAAAGAAAGCACTACTAGAAGCTAGATAGTATTAAATATCTTCGTTATGTAGAGATTTTAACTAAGGTTAAGTCCACACTATATATAGAGAGCAGTAAAATAAAAGGCACTAAAATCTAGTACCTAGCACATAGTAGTAGTAATAAAATATATATAAAATAATAATAATTTTATTATTAACTTTCTTTATAGTATTATTATTAATAGTAGTTAATAAAAAGCTAGATAGTATATTATTATTATAGCTATTTATTATATATATATATTCTAATAATATATAGCTATTACGCTTAGGGAAATTAAAAGCACTAGGCTAGTAAATAGGTTTAGGGTATCTAGGTTACGTATAGGGTTAGGTTAGAGTCGCATAGACTATAGGTATAGATTAGGTTAGGTTACACAAACCTTAGGTTAGGTTAGATTAATTACGTAAGACCCTAAACCTAACCTAACTTATACCTAACCTAATTACGTAAGATCTAACCTAATTACGTAAGACCTTAGCTTAATTTAACTTAGTTTAATATTATTTAAAATATATTTTTAATTAATTATAACAGCTATTTATTACAGACTAAATAGGTACCCTAGAGTTAGGTTAGGGTTAGAGTCTTATATAAGTAGGGTTAGTTTAGAGTTAGAGTCTTATATATATAGGGTTAGATTGGGATTAGGGTCTTATATAATCTAACCTAACTCTAATCCAACCCTACTTACGTAAGACCCTAACCCCAATCTAACCTATACCTATTTACTAGCCTAAAAAGCACTAAAAGAGTATTAAGCCCCTTACTAAAAAAATGCTATTCTGCCGCCTTATTAAGGAAATAGCGTAAGATAATAATAAGAAAGATTTGCACTTCTAGTCTACTATGCTAGCTACTCTCTAAAAGGTAATAGAGACTTTTCTAGTTAGAATATTTAAAGGTATTTCTTTATAACACTCTACTCCTACTATAAAATAAATACTAATATCTTTAAATACTAATAGTAACACTATTTATATAAAATAAGTTACTATATAGGCTAAGAATATATAGCTAGTAGATAGGTACTATAAGAAGTATATAGATACTAAGTAAATAGTAAGGCGCTTAGTTAGATTTAATATATGTGTTTAACACTAAAGCTATACTTTTACTATAATAAGTAAACGTGATAATTACTACTATAAAAATTATATATAGCTAATAAAAATATAATTAGTTAGATCTAATATAACCTAGTGTATGTAACTCTAACCTAACCTATAGTCTATATAACTCTAACCTAACCTATACCTATTACTAGCGTAAAATCTATAGGTAGAGGTTAGATTAAGGTTAGGGTCGTATATAAGAGAATCTAACTCCAACCTAACCTATACTTATTTACTAGCCTAGTAGTAATAAACTAAGTGTACTATATATAATATAAGTAAATCTTATATTAGAACTAAAAGTTTATAGGTATTAGAAGGTGCAAGTTAGTTTAAACTATTATTACATTATTAAGGTGTTTAAGATTAGTCTTTAATTAGAATTAGGTGTTATATATAGTAGTACGTAATACCTTTCTATCTTTAGAAAGAGAAATATTATAGATCTTTTAGTAACTTTCTATCTTAATCTACTTTAACTTAAACTAAAAAAGGTTAAAAAGGTATTTGGCAAGCCGACTATACCTCTAGTATAAGGGACTAATTTACACATACTAATAAATAGTTTCTAGCCTAATCTATTTTACTACTTTATTTTTTTTATGTATTTTTAGTATATCTATAGCTTTCTCTTATAGTGTTATACTATATACTAAAAGATCTATAATATTTTTCTTTCTAATATATGCGCTTCTAGTCTACTATACTAGCTACTTTCTAGAAGGTAATAAAGGCTTTTCTAATTAGAATATTTAATAATATTTCTTTATAATACTCTACTTCTACTACAAAATAAATACTAATAGCTCTAAATACTAATATTAATATTATTTATATAAAATAAGTTATAATATAGGCTAAAGATATATAGCTAGTAGATAGGTACTATAAGAAGTATATAGATAATAAGTAAATAGTTAGGCACTTAGTTAGGTTTAATATATATATTTAATACTAAAGCTATACTTTACTATAATAAATAAATAGTCGGCTTACTAAATACCTTTTTTGACCTTTTTTTTTAGTTTGAGGTTAGTAGTTCGAACGCGCTTTTTTTGTAATTACCTTTTTCACGCTCTTTTTAATTACTAAGCAGAGGGCTCTGCTTTTTTTGTTATAATATTTAAGATAAAAGCCTTTGTCGTGCTACTCCTAGGTAGTTAATTTAACGCCACATAAAATAAAAAGCAAATTTAAAATATACTAAACTAGTAGTAAAAGAAGTAACTTTAAATAATTAATATAATTATTAGCAGGGGGCTCTGCTTTTTTTGTTATATTATTTAAGATAAAAGCCTTTGTCGTCCTACCCCTAGGTAGATAAATTAACGCCACATAATTATTAACTTTAAACTATACACTATATAATAAAACTTAATAACGTACTTAACAGGTCTGCATTAAAGACCTTCGCCGCTTCTAAGATTGTGCTGACTGCCACGTGCGTGCCTTATCTGCAGGGTTCAGTTGACAAATTACCGCAAAATACGCTATGTTAAGAACTCGTCTTATACGTATAGTACATGCCTTGATTGTTGATGTACGTAGCTCGAACATTCACTTTCTTGAAGATAATTGGCCCATCATGGTTTCAAGGCCTTTCGTGTCTTGGCTTACATATGCTGCAGCCTCTTTTCTTGCGTCAGCCCAATCAGCTCCAGCGGTGAACAATATCGAGACCTTTATCGAGTCGATTAGGATCTCGAAAGCTTCCCTTCGTGTGGATCTAGCAACTACATGGGGGCCGAGCTTAACATGTGCTATCCTTGAAGGCTACCGAAGCCAACTCACTGAATTCCCTTCCGATGGAGCCTCGTACGTTGCTGAGAACGAAGGACACTGGTGAGTTTCTGAAATCCATAATTTACCCAGTACGATGCCTCTAAAGAGGTGGTGACCACGGGCTTTGGAAATCGGTGGGGCGTCGTATACGATCATCTGGAAAAATTTGGCCGTCTAGCTGTAGGAGGACGCATCTCAACCGTAGGGGCCGCTCTGACGCCTGGTGGTGGACTGTCGCATCTTTCAAACCGCTACGGACTCTCAGTTGACAACGTTGTATCGTTTAATGTCGTATTGGCCAGCGGCGCAGTGGTCACAGCCAGTGATGATTGCAATCAAGATCTGTTCTGGGCTCTCAAAGGTGGGAGCAACAACTTTGGTGAGTCATATATTGGGCTTTAATATTTGATGTGACACTAAACATGCATAGGAATAATAACTCACATGACCTTGAAGACTTTCCCCTTGGGCAAGGTTTGGGGTGGCCAAATTATATAATTACAACAACTCCTTACCGAATTCGGCCACTCAACGCACAGACCCCACTCAACGCACAGTTTGAGGATAGCCACCACTATTACTTTTGAAGCTGCAGAGCTCTATATATATCGTAAAATCACTAGATTTTTTAGAGTAGCATTTGCAGAAGCTTGATAAATCGATTGGCAACGATAAACTACGTGTGATACCTCTGTGGGAGGCGTACTTTGCGAGTGCGCGTTGATGGGCCGGATGCCTCCACCACCCCTTCAATAACTAATAGATCCTTAACATTAACCTCTAGGTCCTTAATAACATGAGCAGGAGGTGCAGGAGCCTCGAGGCTACGCGCCTTACCCTTTTTGGCCAATTGTATATTAGTCCTGAGTTGCTTTTCAGCTGCGCGCGCAAGTAGATCTTCTTCGCGCTCTGCCGCCTTCCTCTGCTGTTCTTGCAACCTAACCTCTTTTGCAGCCATCCTTTTCTGCGCCCTCTGCTTAAGCATAGCCTGTTTCTCCTGCTTTTTCTGCTCCTTAGCTAGCTTGTCGCGCTCTTTCTTGTGTTGTAGTTCTTCTGCTTTGGCGTCTTTTTCAGCCTGGCGATTGCGGGCAGCCTCAACTTTTGATGGCGACTAGAAGACGGCGCCGCCAGCGTAATTCTTAGAGGGTTTAAGTAGTAATGCCTTGCCACGCTTACGGCGCTTCTTCTTATTAAAAAGGGCATCTCTAAGGCGATTGTTTTCGTGCTGGACAAGCTGTTTCTGAGTCGCTATTGCGTGTATTGTGTGAGACAGCTGCGAGATGCGTTTATTATTAAGATCCTCAACTACCTGTCGTAGAAGTCCTTCAATTTTACGCCAATCGCTTGCAGAGAGTACTGACGACGTGCTATCGCTGCTTAATGGCCTCTTAGGCTCTAGATCCTTAAATTTCTTCAATATAGCGTTGCTATTTAGCGGAGAGATGCCAGTAACTTTAAAGGCGTTAATAATTGTTTCTTTGGCGAATGCAACTCTGTATGCCTTATAGAAGAAGCGGAAGAAGTCGCGCTTAGTGATAGATGTGAGTCCTTGGCTGTTGTACATGAATTCGGAGAGCTCTTTTGTATATGCAGCTAAAAGAGGCTTAAAAAGGCAGACATCTAGAGGCTGTAGCGTATAAGTTAAATGCGGCGGGTAGATAGCTAGGAGGATTCGATTTTGATTGCAGAACTCGATAAACTCCATAGTAACGTGTGAGCCATGCCCATCAAGAATTAGGAGTCGATAGTCGCGCTTTGCCTTCTTCTTAGTCTCCTCTTAAAAGCACCTCTTAAGCCAGGCAATCCCAAGTTCGTTGTTTGTCCATCCAGATGGTAATAAGGCGAAAAAGGCCTGGTGCTCTTGAGGATTGAAATCTTGTAGCCATGTGTCCTAGATATTGCCAGAAGCCGCCTAATATATTAGGGCAGGTTTAAGAGAGCTGCCGTCGGCGCATATACAAGCTATCGTCGTTATCCACTCTCTATTGCCGTCCTAGAGTACCTGCTTAACGCCTCCTTGCTCATATCGCTGTCGAGAGAACACGCGCTTCATTTTTGACACTACCCCGATCAAGAAGCCCTTCTCATCCATATTGTATATATTTGACGGTGCGATGTTGTACTGCTTGATCTTATCGTCTAAAAGCTTGAAATAGAGGGCGTATTTGAAGGCTGAATTGGCTTTGTAGCGCTGGCTATCGATGCCAGATGTCCATCGCGATATAAGGTCAATTTGATGCCGCGCAATGTAGCGATTAACCCAGTGATTTCCTGGCTCTTGATGTGCTATTTCTCCAGCGAAATTTCGTATCATCTCTCTCGTAGGGGGTAGGCCTTGTACACACAGCTTATCAATGTACTGTAGTAGCTGTTTTTCCTGTGTATTGTTGAGGAGTCGCTTTTTTCGGCCCGAGTTGCATAGGTGCCCTGAACCCCTCGATAGCGCTTCGAGAGCCGCGACCGCTCAACGCCGTACTCCCGAGCAACCTGGGATATATTAGGACGTTCTCCTAGCTCCAGGGATTTTAAAGCTTCAACAGCTGCGTCGATCGGGTCCATATTGGTGGAGTTATGAGGTGTTGAAAATATACGATTTTTAGTGTTAACTGTGCGTTGAGTGGGGTCTGTGCGTTGAGTGGCCGAATACGGTATGCGCGCCTTCACGAAGTATCAGGCAACTGGCCAGTCTGACAAAGATACGGCGCTATTGACATATCTTGTTACTAGTAACCAGACCGTATTTGCGACCTTGATCCACATAGGAGGCAAGGAGCGTCCAGAAGCTTTTCGTCCGTTCCTCGAAATCCCAGCCCTTGCCGATGCAACGAAAGTTTATGACAATTTTACCGCCCTTATCAATGACAACCAAGTCGACACAACAACTATTGCTCGGTACGCTCTCTAACAATCATTTGCTTAGCGTTGCTTACAAGCTGAAATTGGACATGGGGAATGACAAATCTTTATCTCGACGAGGATCTTTACTTAAACGTGTCGGGAATCATGAAAGACGAAGCGAAGAAAGTAACGGCAATCAACGGAGGTACTTACGCAATGATGCCGCAACCGATCTCAAGGAGTATGGTGGATGCCTCAAAGAACAACCAGAATCCGCTAGGTCTACGTTCTCGCCCCCAACTTTGTGAGTGTACCTTACGTTGAGCGCGCTGATTCCCACTGCCTGATGACGTATAGGGTTATCCCTGACCGTTGGATGGAACTTAGCATCCCAAGATGACACTGCGCTTTCCATTGTCAAGTCAGCAATCGACAGAGTAGAGCCCATCAGCAAATCTCGAGGACTTTACGATCCGTACATCTTGTTGAACGACGCAGCACCATATAGAAAGCCATGCAGAGCTATGGCAGTCAAACGTGCAAAAAATGAAGGCAATCAGCCGGAAGTATGATCCCCATGGAGTGTTCCAGACACAAGTCCCTGGCGGGTTCAAGATCTTTGCCTATAGGGGTAAGATGTCGTTGGAGACCCTAATGACCACCATTCTAGATATCCTATCCACTCTTTCAAATTTCGAGACGCCTCTTTTGTGATAGTAATGGTAGAAGGGCAAGGGTGGTTAGACTTGTTTCCAAATCAAGAAGGCAGCTAGGTACTAAGCAGTCTATTAAATTACAAGATATTTAGCTAGAGTAAACTAGCTCGCCAGCGACATAAGTTTTCAGTACCTTGGTACTCCCCAGCTCTTCCGTCGCAACGGCAAAAGGATCGCAGTCCGGGAAAACAAAGTTGGCCGCCTTGCCAACCTCAATGGAGCCGACGACGTCGTCGAGGCGTGCGGCCTTAGCAGCGTTGATGGTGAAGATGCGTAGACCTTCCTCGACGGTCACGGCCTGTTCAGCCCACAGCGTGCCCGGGAACTGGCCCGTTGGGTCCTGGCGAGTCACAAGTCCTCCAATGCCTTCCCACGGGTTGGGCGCTGCGCTCACAGCCCAGTCAGAGCCGCCGGCCACGAGTACGCCAAGGTCGAGTAAGTCGCGGTTAGGCTGCATGTACTGGGCGACGTCCTCCGGTAGGACAGTCGCTATAGATGCAGGAATGATGCCGGGATACCAGATGAAGGGTGAGACCTCAGCAACCACATCAAGGCTCTTCATCCGCATGCGGTCTTCGGGCGTAACGAATTGGCCGTGTGCAACTTGATATGTCTGTGTGGAACCCTCCTTGCGTAGTGCCTCAAAGGCATCCATGGCTACTTGGACTGACCAGTCTCCAGCGCAGTGAATCTTGGTGTGAACATCGTATTTACGATATCTTCGGAGTGTCTCGACGAGCTCTGCCGTTGTGTTGTATACCAGGCCGTAGTCTTCTTCCGTGTCGTTCCCCGATGAGAGGTATGGAGAAAGGAATCCTGCCGTCTTGGTGGGAGGTACACCGTCGAGGACCAGCTTGGTAAAATCCGTACGCACACGGTCACGGCCCACTTCGCGAGCATGCGCTTCGAATTCGTCTTCGCCGATGTTGCCCGCAAAGGCGCCGCTCAAGGCGAGGCAATTGGAGACCCAGCCCTTGAGTTTTCCCTCCTTGTCGAGTGAGACCAGTGCATCGAGGGGCTCCTTAGTCATCGCGGCGTCTTGGATGGCTGTGACTCCATACGAGTGAAGTAGCTCCCACGCTCTCAGACTGTACTCCTTAAAGTCTTCCAGGGTGTCCGGCTCGGCCGCAGCTTGGGCTGCGCTAACTGGACCAGTGGCAGCCTCAATTAAGAGGCCAGTGACCTCTCCGGTCTTTGGGTCAAGAACAGTACCCTCGGTTAGGTTCCCTCCACCGCTGAGGGGGATTTTAGCGGCTTTGAGCGCAGCAGTGTTCGCCCAGGCGTTGTGATGGGAATCGTCGTAGAGGAAGACGGGATGACCATGGGAGACATTATCCAGACGGTAGCGGGCATCGACAGTCGAGAGTTGCGGAATAAGGCCGCTTCCCCAGCTGCCACCGGTCACCCATGCTCCTTCGGTGAGATTGCTGGCATAGGAATCGATCGTCTTCAGCACTTCGTCGAGCGAGAGTGCCGACGAAAATTCCAGCTGTCTCAAAAGCATCTTACCACCCCCGATATGGTGGATATGTGTATCGATCAAGCCCGGGACCACAGCAGCTCCATCCATATCCATCACGGTCGTTGAGTTGGTCCTGAACAGCTCGAGCTCGGTGTCATTGGATGAGACCGCGATGAACACTCCATCTTTGACCGCAAAGCCCGTGACATTAGACGGAGCGCACTCGGCAGCTGTAAAGACTTTAGCATTCCGGACAATGAGGTCTGCGCCGTTTGTCAATCTCGTCGCCACGCGGTCCCTGAATAGCTCCTTTACAGTAGTCCCCCACGAAGTACCGAACAAGACCGTTACCGCGATAAGATGATTGGCAAGCATTTTCCCTTCAAACCAAAATCAAACCAAAAGAGTGCGATTGGGAAAGAGAATTCGAGGAGGGCCTGAGGGCCTGTCTATTATGAAGGAGACGTCAACATAGAACTGCCGGGGCATTCGGAACACTTCCGCACTAGGTGGTTGTCGCCTTCCCTATTTCGTTCACAGAGCGGATGTTCGGGAATCCGTTTCGCCGTTGCTTTTTCTCGTTTCCCTGGGATAGAGTGCGCATATTAAATATTTGACTCCATCGGCCAATTAAAGTGCATGCATATTTAACCCTGGTACCTGGAAGTCGCTTCGGTTTGGTTGAGAGTAACCAGAACATCTTAGTGCTCAATATCCGAGTTTCCGAGTTTCTACTATAGGACGTGATGAACCAGAGTACCTGTGCATAATCGTGTATATTATAAGCGTTCTTTCGCACACAAAGGGTTGAGACTGTATAGCACACATTAATCTGCTACACAGCACGCATCCCTAACTATATATAGTTAGATCTTAAAAATACCCTACTAGATAGGATATATATATAAAATAATATTATTATTACTTAGCTATTTTATTTACTAAATACTTACTATATATATTAGGAAAAGTTTTAAGCAAGCATAAGCACCTAGGGCACCTAAGCAGCTCTACGCACGCCTGCGCACACCTACGCACTAAATATACTTAGAGCGTACTAGTAATACTACTTTTTTCTTAGCGTGCGTATACGTAAGGTTGCGTAAGAATGCGCACCTATGCTACTAGTGCACCTAGAGTAGCTAGGATAGTGTAAGGAAGCAATCGGGCTCAATTGTTAAATAGATTAAATTGCTATAATGAGGATACTAGGTGCCGCATACTACCTGTGTAGCAGCGATCCTAAGGGCGCGCTAGTACTACCTAATTAAAACTAGCGCGCGGGGCCGAATTAACGTTAGGCTGATCGGGTCGGATTAACGTCGGGCCGACTAGAGGTCCGATGGGCCGATGGGCGGCAATCCCTAACAGGTCGCTAGAATATTCTAGGTAACATATTCTATCAGTAGCCCGGACAGATCAGTCCGCCGGACAGTTTTTCTTGGCAACTTCGAGGTCCCTCATAACTCATTATAGAACACCACCAACGTTACTTCATAGTGACTCATAATAACCTACTATAATTTACAATATACCAAGTTACTATTTAATCTACTTTTTACGTCGTGCAGCCGCGCAAAGCTAAGGAGTCTTTCTTGGCAGTACGAACTTACAACAAGACTCCCTATAATATACGATATATTATCTATCATACTATACGTAGGCAATATATAGTATACTTATTATGATTCGCAGTGAAGCATACTATATCTTAAGTAGTACTTTATCTAATTTTTAGTCACTGAGTGCGTACTATTGCAAGATGAAGTTAACCCGTTATTTTTGGCCTTATAGTAACCTATAATAAAATCACTCTGATTTACTATCAACACTATCTGAAAATAAGCCGCTAAGGGTAACATCTAACTCCTCCTCTATCTCTTTATCTATCTAACAGGTCCTTGCGTTGTGCCCAGGCTCTCTGCACCTCCTACAGCGGCGTTGTGTTAAGGGACCTGCCTCTCCCTCACCACTACCTCGCGCCCTTTTCGACAACTTCACCCTAATAGAAGGGCTTTCTACTCCCAAATCTGCTCCCTGAGCAAAGCCTAGCGTCCTACCTTTCTAAATGCGCTTTCTTTTACGCGTTTTTCGCTTCGTTAGAACCTTAATTTGCTCCTTAAGTTCCTTAATGCGGGTCTCTTAAAGTACACTATAGTAGAGTATAAGTTTAGCACCTTTTATAAGCTGTGAGTAGCTCGATTTAGCATTAGGTGGAGACCAAATAAAAGAGTCGCGTACGAGCTTTGACTGGGATCCAAACTCGAGGGTATTGCTTAGGGTCCTGGCTTGCCATAGTGTATCTAGTGGGGTACCCTAAGGTGGAGTGTGAATACGCACATTAAGGCGATCTACCACCACTAATGCATCTAAAGGAACAAGCCTAGAGGCCTTAAAGGCTTTCTTGCAGTTTTCTAGTGTAAATATATTAAAAAACGCGTTGCGAAAGGCTAGTAGGAAGCCCTCTTTGTCAATATAAAAGACGCGTTGGCGCGCCAAGTCCCGCACGCGCTGGGAGTACTTTAGCTTTAGTGGCGCGAAACAGACCACATCAAGCGGCTAGAGGATATGAGATGAGTGCGCTGGCATATAGAGTGTTAGGATCTTCTGTTCTAGGCAATAATCCTTAAAATCCTGGGAGTGGTGGCTCTTATAGCCATCTAGAATAAGTAACCTCTATAACCCCACTATGCGCGGCCTTGTATACGCGTTAAAGTGCTTTAACCACGCGACTCTAAGCTTGTTGTTGGTCTAGCCAGTCTTAGAGACTAAGAGCTTCCAATCGCGGGGGATACTAGTCTCCTTATACCACGCTAAGATGTGGACTCGCCCTTTATAGATAATAAAGGGTGGGGCAGCATACCTAGTAGCGCAAATACTCTAAATCACTGTGACCCACTCGCGGTTGCCTAGCTGAATAAGCGTAGGTTAAGAACGTCTTTCTAAACTAGTTACAACCTTTATTAAGCTAATAACTCCTATCTAGAAGCCTGTTTTATTAAAGTTATAGATGTCTTTATCCTACACTCTATACTTGGCTTTTGTGTCCTCTACTAGCTAAAACTATACGTTTATAACCTCTAGGTCTTCCTATTGTATTCTCTGTTAGTTCTTCGCTTAATTGAAAGCTATTTTAAGCTTAGGTACGCGCTTTACAAAGCGCTAAGCCCAGTATTGTCCTATAGGGTCTCTGTGCCGCGCAGCTAGCAGTTTATTAGCCATATCTTCCATCTTACCTAGCTAGGGTGCAAATCCTCGCGAATCTAGGTCGAGGATATACTGTATGAGCGTCTGCTCTTTAGTTGTAGTAAGCTTTGCCATGCCTAATTATGTATCTGCTTGGGCGGTAATTCCGTTAATTCGATCGCTTAGTGTAGACTTTGGGATATTATATGCTGTAGTAGCGCGTCGCAGGCTTAAAATTTGCTTATTCTAATAGGCGTAAAGGGCAAGCTTAATTCTGCCTTCTTAATTAGATGATAACGCGTCGTGTTGTTAAGACATTATGATTTATAGTGAAGTGTTGTGGTCTTGGCAAAAACTGTCCGGCGAACTAATCTGTCCGGGCTACTAATAGAATATGTTACCTATACTACTTATAAAATGCTAATTAATTAGCAAATAAAGCTCTTTAATTAGTTAAAATTTAAAAAAGCTTAGTAATCTACTTAGTAAGCTGCTTAGTAAGCTTTAATAATATTAGAATTTTTTTAAAGTATAAAGTCTTTTAATAGATAGTAATTACTAGTTAATATAATAGTATTAATTACTAGCGTATTATATAGAACTTCTACCTAACCCTAAATTCTAGATTTTATAGGGTTAAAAATAGAAAAAATATAGTTTTATAATTATTAAAAAGAATTAGACTGGGCGAAAATTAGTGGCTTGGCAAAGAACACTATTTTAAAAAAGTTTAAACTTTAATAACTTTTTAACTACTTTATTAGTATTATTACTTTTTTAAAAATTTATAACGTACTTTGCACTCGAGTCGATCATTCCATCGAGTCGATCACTTTGCCAAGACCCCACCAAAACGTACTATTAGCAATAGTACAACGCGATGCCTCAACTACACAACAAACCACTAGCGTTAAAAGAAGCGCGTATACAGCTTGCGATCTAGGCTATTAAACGAGACGCGACACTCTCTTAGCGACGCGCTGCAGCCCTCTATAATGTCTCTTAAAGTACACTTAGCAACTAACGCGCCGGAAAGACGTTTAGACGCGACTGCGCACCCAAAAAAATAAGACTTACTATAAGAGAGGAGCAGGTGATTGTGCAGCATATACTCGACCTAGACGCGCGAGGATTTCCGCCCTGGCTTGATGCTATAAAAGATATGGCCGATTCTTTACTGGCTGCACGCCACTATGAGCTAGTTGGCTAGAGGTGGCCTTATGACTTTGTTAAGCGCCAGCCAAAGCTTCAAGTCAAGTTCAATCGAAAGTACGACTACAAGAGAGCCCTCTAGGAGGATCCTAAGGTGATACGAGGCTGGTTCCGGCTTGTAGAGAACATGAAGGCCAAGTATAGTATCCTGGATGAGGACACCTACAATTTCGACGAGTCTGGCTTTATAATGGGCATAATATTGACTGGAGCGGTAGTCACAGGCTCTGAGTGTCGAGGACGGCTAAAGCAGGTGCAGCAGGGCAATAGGGAGTGGACAACAGTTATCTAAGGCATTAACGCAATAGGGTGGTGGATCCCACCCTTCATTATCTTCAGGGGCAAGCACCACCTCTCCGCCTAGTATAAGGAGAAGGATCTACCTTATGATTAGGTTATTGCAGTCTCTAAGAACAGCTAGACGACAAATAAGCTTGGTCTGCAATGGCTAAAGCACTTTGATGAGCATACAAAGAGGCGTACTACTAGTGGAGCACATTTGCTCATTATTAATGGCCACAAAAGTCACAACTCGCTCGAATTCTAGGATTACTGCAAAAAGAGTAATATTATTACTCTCTGTATGCCTCCACATTCGTCGCACCTCTTGCAGCCACTTGACGTGGGTTGTTTTGCGCCGTTAAAGAAGGCGTATGGGCGCCAAGCCGAGAATCTGATGCGCAACCACATCACGCACATTACTAAAATCGAGTTCCTATCTTGCTTTATTGCTGCTTTTAAGGCTTTAATTACTGAAAGTAATATCAAAGGAGGCTTTCAAGGTGCTGGCCTAGTGCCCCACGACCCAGAAGTTGTGATATCGCAGCTTGACGTCCGCCTGCGTACGCCTCCACTTTGTACTATTCGCGATAGTACATATGTAGCCACGTGACTTACGTCAGAGGTGGTGTGTGTAGAAGGTTCCATCCAGGTGCACAGACCACTACCCTCAAGATAAAGCTCTCGCCCTCTCCTTTCTTCCTTAGTAGACTTCTTACTCTACACACTCTTTTCTGCAGATAGCAATATAGCTTGTTGTCCTTATATGCCTTATATGCCTGCCCGCCCATAGTTATGAGCCTGGCTGTTGACTTTGACCACTGCAGCTGCTGAGCACCTGGCTATCGACTTTAAACGCTGTATTAGCTACTGCACGCGTACTGACGAGCTGCTGAGGAGCTGTTGACAAGCTGTTAATAGAGCTACGTCACTAAGCTACCTTACTGAGCCTTGAGCACGCGTTCCATTACTGAAGAGAGCCCTTCTAGGAGCTGATAGAGCAAGATGCCTACGACTGAGCTAGATGGACTGGTTACGAGGACGACGGTTATACTCGAGAAGCTGGCAGACTGGGAAGAATGGATCTTCCTACGTAAGGATAGCGCGAATCGAAATTACCTCTGGCCTATGGTTAACCTGGATCTTGACGAGGCGGCACTTGAACAGCTTGAGGAGCTAGTGCCTGTGATACTAGAGCACTACTATGAGGGGACAGAGCAGGATACTGGTGTCGTGCTGAAAGACATGACGACTGAGGAGTTCCAGCGATACTAGTAGGCGGAGAGAGGCTACGATCGAGCCTTGGCTAGATATACGATCAAGAGGAAAGCGTTGGACGACTTTACCTAGGAGATCGGCCGAACGATTAGCCGCCGCCACATACACCTGATCCAGAGCGACGATACAGCGTACGCTTGACTAAAGAGGCTCAAGAAGCACCTCTGCCCATTAATGGCTGAGAGGGAGCTGCAGCTTCTAGCAAAGTATCGGCAACTGCAGAGCCGACCCCGCAACAATATTAATACCTGGCTAGATGAGTGGCTACATGTTGTACGTCTGTGCGAGGCAGCGAACCTACCCGACGTGACATCGCCGCGAGCACAGCGCGATTTTCTACTCGCAGTTAAAGGACTTGACGACATATGGGCAACTACTTAGCAAGCCAATCTATTTGAAGCACAGATCTAGGGACAGGCTGTCAAGAGCATACACGACCTTATCGCTCAATTCACTATGTACTGGCGTTCGACGAGACTAGTAGCGTTATCGCTTGGCACCTTTGCCACACTAGGCATTAGCACCGACGAGCCACAGGCAACAGAGAAGAAAGAAAAGACTTAAGATAAGAAGCCTAAGTGTATATGTGGTCTCAATTATCGATTTAAGGACTGCTGGTATCTAGGAGCGAAGGGCAAGCCTCAAGGATGGATACCTAAACCTGAGATATAAGAACGATTTGATAAGGCTATAGCAAGCCGATTATTATTTGGAGGAGCTATAAAGGCAGCACTCAAAGCGAATGGGAGCGCGACGAATACTAGAGACTAGGCAGAACTGGCAGCGTCTGCAGTCTCGACAGCACCTTGATAGTTTGATGATCACAGACCTACGCATGACGTATTGAATAGTCATGTATTGCAGCTTATAATGAGCTCAGACTGCGCAAGCAAGTAGACAGTTAAGCCGAGTCTGATTAATTGATGGATTCTGGATCCAGGATCAAACACACACGTCACCAACAGCAGAGCCTATAGTTGGAAGAAGCGAGCTGACGGGACAGGTGAAGTTATTAAGGCTGGAGATCAAGAGCTATTAATATATGAGTGGGGAGATGTTATCCTACTTATTAACACGCCTAGAGGCACGGAGCAGATAGAGCTCACATACGTCGCCTATGTCCCAGGATTTCTTACTAACGTCGTTGGCCTGTCACGCTGTCGATTAATAGGCATTTATTTCGACTCAGGACGAGACTGCTTATACCAGAAGAGCTGGAAGAACGTTATTTGCAAGCTTAACTATACTGGTGGACACTGGTTGATAGATGCTGAAGGCATGGAGAGACCAGATGCTAGCTCTCTACTTGCAGCCTCAACATACGCCCGCAAGAAGCCTTCATACGAGCCCAAGAAGCTACTGCAGTTGACTGCAGAGGAAGCACATGTTATGTGGGGTCACGCTGGCAGAGAGGCGATCAAGCACCTGCCTAAGAATGTTGAAGGCCTACACATTACGGATGGCCAAGCACCGAAGTGGAAAGACTATAAGACGTGTATACAGTTAAAGCTGACGAAGATTGTTAGTTAAAGGCCACCTTAAGAACCAGCGACTCGACCGTTCGAGCGTATTAGCATAGATCTGATACAGCTCCTAGAGCGAGGAGAGCGCTGCTACAATGGCGATCGATACCTATTTCATGCTTTCGATCAATACACGAAGTGGCACGAAGGATGCTGTATACCAGATAAGACAAAGGCTACTCTAACAAAGGTCTTTAAGCGATTACTGGCTAAGATAAAGCGGCAATTCTAGAGTCAAGTCATTATTGTAAGGCTGGACATGGAGACTGGATATGTCAAGCTGCTAGAGCTCTGTAGAGATCTTGGAATCGCTATCAAGGCTAGAGCTACAGAAGCTCAGAGCGGAGCCATTAAACGCGCAGGCAAATCTATTATAATTCGAGGCAGAGCTATACGCCTACACGCAGGTTTACCGAAGGCGTACGCTAACGAGTGCGTTATGTCAGCTATATATCTACTCAATCGTACACCAACCGAAGCGATACGATGGGAATGCCCGTACACCAAAGTCAAGGGAGTGAAGCCATCAGTCGCTCACCTTGAGGTGATCGGAGCGAGAGCGTATGTGCTCAACGAGAAGCTACCTAGGGGAGACAAGCTCGAATCTCGAGCTCTGATCGGCCACCTGGTAGGCTTCGATTCAACCAACATATTTCGAGTATGGTTACCAACAATCGGACGAGTTATACGAACTCGAGACGTTGTCTTCCTGCGAGGCAAGCTCTACGATGAGCAAGAAAAGTACGCAGAGAAGAGTTATATTCGTGAGGCAGCAGAGGTGCTTGACATTAAGGAGACGCCTGATTACAGCAACATATTAATTAATCAGCTGTCTACACCAGAAGACTATTCCTATAAGCCTAAGCTAGAGCTTGAGTTTGACTTTAAATCCGAGGCTGAGATTGAGGATACTTAACTAGCTCTTATGACACTAGAAGAGACGCTAGAGAAGCACGGACTGCGCCAGTCACTAGACAACATAGGCTGGGGGAAAGGCTACGCTCTAGCTCCAGAGGGAGAAGAGCTGAATTGAACAACAAACAACGCAAAGCGACGAGAGGAGATTAATAGTCAACTATCACAGGAGAACGTGATAGAGGGTAAGCGAAGTTGGAAGCCAAAGAGCTTTGGCACGTATTTGGCAACATTCGCTGCCTGTATCAACCCCACAGCACCAGCAAAGCTACTTAGCGAGGCGCCAAAGACTCGACTACATCGTGATCAGCTGCCACCAGAGCCAAAGAGGTGGAAGGATCTAGATCGTCACCCATTTGGTGCTGAGTTCAAGAAGGCAAGCAGAGTTGAGATCGACAGTGTTATCGACCGTAGATGCTTTGGAAAAGCTATAGAGCTCGCTGAGCAAGCAGATGCTGAGGTGCTACCACTTATGTGGGTATTCTCGTACAAGTTCGACGAAGATGGATACCTCTACAAATTCAAAGCTTGACTGGTTGTCCGAGGAGATCTGCAGTAAGACTGGGGCGACACATACGCAGCTATACTGGCTGCGAAGATCTTCCGATGCCTTATCGCCCTGGCAGCAGCCTTCGACCTAGATCTATACCAGTACGATGTACTCAATGCCTTTCTCAATGCGGAGCTCGATCGACCTACCTACGTACGCTGTCCAGAAGGATACGATAAAGAACTTGGAAAACTGCTAGAGCTCAAGCGCGCTCTATACGGACTCCGTGACGCGCCGCGACTATGGTACAAGCATCTCACTGCAACGCTTGAGAAGATGGGACTAAGACAGGTGCCTGGAGTGCCCTGTCTATATAGTAGTAACCAGCTTATCGTCTTCTTCTTTGTTGATGATATAGTGGTAGCTGTATCCCGCAGTAATTAAGACGCATACCGTCTATTCGACAGACAGCTGAGAACAACCTACGACACACGATACCTGGGAGAGTTAAAGTGGTTCCTGGGCATACGCGTTATTCGAGACAGAAAGCAGAAGAAGATCTGGCTACTCTAAGACAGCTTTATTGACAAGGTGGCAAAGAAGTACAACATTGCTTAAGGAAGCACAAAATACCCAGCAGTGCCGCTGGCAGACGGACATCTAGGCCTGAGTAGAGAGGAGCCAGACGATCAACGCACGAAACTCTATTAAGAGCTTGTTGGATCGCTAGCCTACATAGCGACGTACACACGACCAGATGTCGCCCAAGCTCACTTAGAGCTATCTTGTTACCTATAGAACCTAGGCCAGAAACATATCAGTGCGGTATACCACGTATGGAAGTACCTAATTGGCACGAAGAGACTCGCTATAGGAGCTTATACAGACTGTGCGAATAGTGAGTCTGGTGGCAGTCAAACCATCTACCTGAGTTTAAGCTTGGGGGGTGCAGAACCACTATTCTATGGAGCATCAGATGCAGCTTTCGCAGACGACCTAGAGACCAGGCGGAGCTCACAAGGATACCTTTTCATGCTCTACAGCATGCCTATTGACTGGAAAGCGACACGACAGCGCTCGGTCACTAAGTTGACCACTGAGGCAGAGCTTCTAGCTCTGTCAATAGCTGCTAGCGAGCTTCAAGCGTGGAATTGACTATTCAAATATATTAAATTCGACCTAGATATTACGCCAACTATTTACTGCGATAACCTACAGACAGTAGGTATTATTACTAAGGACAAGGACAAGCTGTTCACAAAACTACGCCACGTCGACACTTACTAGCACTGGCTGAGACAAGAGCAGGCAGAAGGACGCGTATTAGTCTAGTGGAAGCCTACTAATTAGATGCCAGCCGACGGACTTACCAAGAGCCTTGTACGTCAAAAGCACACCGACTTTATGAGGCAACTTGGCATGCAAGACGTTAAAGGATATCTATAGAAGAAGCTTAAGGAGGACTCTACTTTAGATTCTATTGTTTACTACCTATTCTAGTATAGTACAGAGCATTAGCTTTGGTGTGGGTACACCGCAGCTGGGGGGGTGTGTAGCCACGTGACTTACGTCAGAGGTGGTGTGTGTAGAAGGTTCTATCTAGGTGCACAGACCACTACCCTTAAGATAAAGCTCTTGCCCTCTCCTTTCTTCCTTGGTAGACTCCTCACTCCACACACTCTTTTCTGCAGATAGCAATACAGCTTGTTGTCCTTATATGCCTCATATGCCTGCCCGCCCATAACATAGGAGTCGCAAACTCCGCGAAATAGTATAGAACTTAGGTCGCAATCAACGCTAGTTAAGCAGAGGATTCAAAGGCATGTAGATAGTTCCCTAACTTATATGGTTAAGGCGGTGAAAAAGCTCGTTAAAGGCGCTGAGCTAATAGGGCATTCTTTGGTGTTAATGACTAAACGCAACGCCGAACTTCAAGCTACTAATAAGGCCGCCACGCGACGTAAATCGTATAAAAGAAAGCAAGTATAGCGTGAAGGAGTCTTTACAGCTGAAGAGGGCCAGTAGCTGGCCACTCTAAAGGAGTTTGGGGCGCGCAGTGATGGGCAAAAGGCGAAGAAGAGGGTGCGCGCTAATAGAGGCGAATCTGCTCAACGGCGCTGTGGACGCTGCGGCAAGCCTGGGCATAACAAAACAACCTATAAGCAGCCTGTAGAAGTAGATTCTGAATAGATTGGCCTATTTAGACTATCGAAAATAGTTCGTGTTGACTCTGTACTATCGTGAATAGTACAGAACTTAGTGGGGTCTTGGCAAAGTGATCGACTCGATGGAATGATCGACTCGAGTGCAAAGTACGTTATAATAATTTATTAGTACTATAGTTTTTTTTACAACTAAGAGAGTTCTAATAAAAATATTATAATAATAGTAGATATCCCTCCTACTATTATATATATATAGAAAAGCGTTTTAAAGTGTTAATAAAAAGAAGTTAGCGCGTTATAAGCGAGCTAAGCGGGCTTGGCAGGCTTGGCGCGCCTATTAGTACTATAGTTTTATATAATAATATTACGTAATATATATAATAACTAGTAAAATAAAGAGTTTTTTATTAATTACTAACTGATTATATAATAAGAATAGTATTTTTAAATTAAATAATTAAAGACTAGTATTTTATCTATAAAACTTTTAAAAATTAAAATTCTAGCTTTACTAGTAAAAAAGTTATAAAGCTTTAAAAAATTACATATTTAGACTATTTGTATATATTAGCGTAAGTCTGTATATGTTTATATATCTCTAAGCATTTTTGTGCTAGTAAATTACTTATATAAAAATGCGCACAAATGTGCACAATTTGTATAGTTAAGTAAAAACTTTCTTACTAGTAATGTAATTATATAGTGCCGCTAATAATAATAGGTAGTATTAAAAATTAAAATACTACTAAAAGGTAGCGCGCGTATCTAACACCTAGTACCTAGCAACTATATATTACTTAGTAATTAAAAATAGATTATTAAATATATATTATATGTTGAATGGGTACTCTACAGCTAGCTGTATAGACATCGAATTCTAATCCTCTATACTGGCAAGCGTGGAGGGTGTACGGGGCGATCGTACGAGGAAAGGAAATAACATAACAGAACGACTTGGTATTGATTGCTTGTCTCTAGAGAGGGTGCGGATGGAAAGGAGAAGATCTTGCGGCGCACGGGCCGCGGAGCACGGGCATCACGTGATCCCCACGTGATGCCATCGTGCGGCAATATTGAAACCTCAACACCCTCAGGTGCCCTTGCCCGTACGATGTACGGA
This sequence comes from Laburnicola sp. R22_1, assembly GCA_014281115.1. Classification (NCBI taxonomy): domain Eukaryota; kingdom Fungi; phylum Ascomycota; class Dothideomycetes; order Pleosporales; family Didymosphaeriaceae; genus Laburnicola; species Laburnicola sp. R22_1. Next base: position 1,307,593 of record JACONQ010000011.1, read on the forward strand.
CATTATACATATAAATTTAAGTAAGTAAGCTATTTTCTAAGCCTTAGCTATATATAGTTAGAAATATGTGCTACGTAGCAGATTAAGGCGTGCTATATAGTCTCGCTAACACAAAGCTAAAAATAAGCTAGCGTATATAAATACGAGTTATATAGGGTTTTAAGTCACTCTACTAAAACGTAACACCTACACAAAATACGCGATATCTCTCTATAACACTTATTAATATAGACGCCGATAAGGTAGCTATATAATTAGCTATTACTAATTATAATATAGGCATTTATAATAGCTAGCGGGCTACAGCTAAGACGTATGGCATTTCTATACCTACTCTCTCTGCACGTATACAAGGCGCAACTAATAGCTATACTAGCCATTAACACTAATAGCGATTAACTTCTCTATAGGAGGACTTTCTAGTAGACTAGATTCTTAAAGAAGACGCACGCGCCTATCCTCCCTCACACACTCGCGCTTAAGAAATAGCCAATTAAATCCTATATATAAACAGCGATAATCAGCCTATTGGCAAGCTCTGGCTATCCCACTTTATTAAGCGACAGCCACGCGTCGCCTTAGTTATTAGTAGAAAACTTAAGGCTTAGAGAGCTAATACAGCGACTCTAGAGCAGTTACGCGCGTTTCTAGAGCGCTACAAGCAGACTTAACAGTGGTTTAATATATAGGCAGAGAATATATACAATATAGATAAGACTAGCGTCGCTCTAGGAGTATGTACAAACACTAGAGTACTCTCTAGTAGTTAAAAGAAAAAGGCTTATATTTAATTACTAGAGAATCGCGAGTGGGTCTCTATAATTGAGTGCGTATCAGCAATAGGGCAGAAACTACGCTGCGTGGTTATCTTCAAAGGCTAGAGCCTATAAACTACCTAGTTCTGTAAGCAGCCTAGAGCTATGTCACATGACGACATTAGTCTCATGAGTCAGCTCGCCTACTATATACGAGCCTCTGATCACTCCATGTACGATACACAGGCATATACACATCTGAACACAGATACTTCTACAATATACACTTTCTACACATACTACCTAACTGCTTACAGTTATAAGCCTGGCCTAATCCGCACTTATATACATACATTAACTCCCTACCTACCTATCTGTTGATCGAGCCTACTCTATCTTGCCATGTTAAAGGCCAGCTCTTCGATCATCCTTCACGGTCCACACAACTAGGAACTATAGATCTATACTATTAAAAGGCTCGCAGAGGCTGGAGACGTATAGGGATATATTAATCCAGATCTGTCACCCCTATTGACGCTCAGCAAGCCTTAGCAACCTGCCCAGCTTCAAACTGTTAATAAAGACGGATCGCCAGCGATAGAACCTACTACTGAAGCTCGAGCGCAGTACAATCAGGAAATAAGTCTCTACTATAGGGAGCTTAAGGAATACAGACGAACTAAAGATAAGATTGGCCAAATTAAAGCGCACGTAGCTAACACTATTACTTAGGACCTAGTCTATTAAATTAAGGACTAAAAGTCCCTCCACGATCAGCTCAAGATGCTATAGGAGCTCTATAGCCCTACAATAGCTGATTGAGAATATTAGGTCTAGAAAGCCTACAATACTGCTAAAGTACTGCATGCTTATAGAGAGAATCTAGAGGAGTAGTGTAGCACCTTTCTTGCTGCCTACAACAGGGCCAAATAACTTAAGCTACCAGAGACGCATGGCTACCAACCTCACAAGGACCTCATTCGAGCTATTAGGCAGATCGACCCTAGCTACGCTGCTACTATCGCTATCACAGTATTTAACGCGGAAACTATCTCAACTGCCTTAGATAGCGACTCTATCTAGCCAACACTACCTGAACTACCGAGGATACCTACGCAGCCACTCTAGCGGTTCGAATATTCCGAGCTCTAGTCGCTATAGCTGCCTACTTTAACATGGAAATCCGTCAATATGATGCTGTCAACGCATTCACAAACGCTCAACTCGTGACACCAGTCTATTGTCACTCACTAGAAGGATTCTCTGACCCTGACTATCTATGGAGACTACGTCGAGCTCTATACGGCCTAAAGACCTCACCACTACTCTGGTATTAAGAGCTCATTAAGACGCTCACTGAGCTAGGCCTACGCGAAGTCAAAGACGTTCCTTGTCTATGGAAGAATGACAAGCTTCTAGTCTTCTTCTATGTGGATGACATTGTCGTACTCTGCCTACCAGCCTACAAGGCTGCACTATATGAATTCGAGCAGAAGCTCCTGCGCCGATATAAGATTCGATCTCTAGAAGAGCTTTAAATGTTCTGTGGCATTCAAACGCATAGAGACTATAAGAATAGCTCTATCTGGCTATTACAAGCTTTATATATCGAGAAGCTGGCATAGAAGTATTCTTCACCAAAGCCATACACGAAGTTACTAGCTACCCCACTACCTCTAGAAGAGCAATTACTATCTAAGGATTAGGCAAATGACTTTACTAAGCACAGATATGCCTAGCTTGTAGGCTCTATAGGCTACGCGGCTGGAGCTACCTAACCTAATGTCTTAAAAGCTCATTCTAAACTAGCTGAGTTTCTCACAAATCCATCTTCACGTTATCTCAACGCAGCCTACTAGACAATCGCCTACCTGCTAGGCACCAAAGATCGAGCTCTCTACTACACAGCCTCTATCTTAAACGAATTAGTCTATATAGCCGACCAGACTTAGCCTGAGTTCTTTGGAGCAATAGATGCGTCGTACGCCGATGATAAGATTACACGCAAGAGCTCACAAGGCTACATCTTCTTCCTATTTAGCGGACCTATAGACTAGAAAGCAACACTCTAACGCTATATCACCAAGTCCACTACAGAAGCAGAGCTGGTCGCCGCATCGTCTGCAGGCACCAAACTGATCTAGTGGTGGAGAGTCTTTAAACAAATTAGCTTTAATCCAGATCATAAACGCCTTCTATACTGTGACAATTAGCAGACTATCCGGCTTCTTACCTCTACTACGCCTCGTCTTAAGACTACTGTACGGCACGTCGATATCCATTATTACTGGCTACGCCAAGAAGCTCAATCCAACAATATCAACCTCTTATACATCTAGACAAGCTGTCAATTAGCTGACGGCCTCACCAAGCTGCTACCTAGGCAGAAGCACGAAAACTGGGTTTCTCTTCTTCATTTTCAACCATTTCCTTCTAAATGAGCTTCCCTACAGTATAGTACTCTTCCTGGTTTCTCCCATGTGGTTTTTACAGGTTTAACGAGGCTATATATTTACTAAGCTCTATCCTGTACACAGCTCTACGCTATACCCCTACACTTTACTTAGCTCTATCATATACTTAGCTTTACGCTGTATTTTACCTTTATATATAGAGCAAATATGCTCGCATTATGTATTAAGCTCCACCTACAAGGCTCATTAACCTCAGCACAGAACGCGAAGCAATAAGGATCTTAATACTGGCTCTAGGAGACGTCCTACTATTAGGGACGCCTGTAGTATAGAGCGAGGTCCACCAACACTGCAACGGCGGACGGCTACCTACCTGGGACTGCACTAATATAGAGACTAGTTCTCAACCTAAATGCAGCTGCTATATAAAGGCAGAGGGGGACCTATAGCCAATATCAGCTTTAAACATGCGTTCGAACCTAAAGGGGGTGTGTAAGCAGCCTAGAGCTATGTCACATGACGACATTAGTCTTATGAGTCAGCTCGCCTACTATATACGAGCCTCTGATCACTCCATGTACGATACACAGGCATATACACATCTGAACACAGATACTTCTACGATATACACTTTCTACACATACTACCCAACTGCTTACAAGTTCCTATCGTCCTACGTACCTAGCTGGCTGTATACAACCTTAGAGAATGGATAGACGTTAAACGCGATAGGTGTTAAGTGGTTACAGCGCATTTTTATCCCTAAGATAGCTGTAGGTGATGGCCAGTACCGCCTCCTTATCCTTAATGGTTATGGCAGCCATATTAATATAGACTTCCTATGGCTTTGCAAACAGCATCGAATTAAGCTTTTCTATCTACCTGCGCATTTGTCGCACGTCCTACAGTCTCTAGATCTCGCTCTATTCTCTGTAATCAAGTCTAGTTACTGACGCCAGATCTAGGAGCTCGCATCGCTCGACAACACCACACCTGTTAAGAAGGAGCGCTTTATTGCCTGCTACTATTAAGCTAGGGAGGAAGGCTTTATAGAGCGTGTGATTCGAGCTGGCTAGTAGGCTGCTAGTATCTGCCTATTTAACATCAATTACGTGCTCAGCTTGTCGCAAGTCTCCTAGAGGCCTACTACGCCTACGCATTAGCAGCAGCCTCAGCAGCAGCCTTAGAGCTTCCTCTCGACCCCCTAAGGCCCTCGCGATCTCTATATAGCGCAGCGCGACGTCCAGAGCGTCGAGAATTTAGGTTGTAGGACCTGGCTACTCCTATAGAAAGCAGGTAAGGCGCTAGCAGCTGCAAATGCTAGAGCTGCAGGACTTAAATTAGAGAAAAGACGCCTTGAGCATTATCTACAAACTGCTAGCTCTTAGCGTCGTCAAAAGCGCATTTAGATAGACCTAAATTAACGCTTTATAGAAGTAGAGACTATTAGAGAGGCTATGCGCGCAGCTGAGGCTTTAGCAGCTTAGCAACGTAGATCTACTATAGCAAGCGCTTTAGAAAGGGCTGTAGTAGTTATAGCAGGTGCAACGCTTGAATCTATGTGTACTTAATGGCAATTATAAAGGCGTTGTAGAGAGAAACCGCGTGTTTTGTGCAGGTGTCGCGTTTTGGTGGGGTGACTCGAAACCCTATGTGGCTCGTATCTATATACGCTAGCTTATGTTAATCTTAAATGTCAATTTGCGGGTTGCACATGCTTTCATGCATGAATGCTATTTTGGCCGCGTCTTGACAGATTCCTCGAGGCAAGCGAGCCGAAAAGAGATTCCTCTTGAAATACTTCATGAAGAATATATCCGTGATGTAAAGGGTATTCGCTAAACAGGGCGTATCTACACTCCCAGTGAGATTGTTGGTTTGAAAGAACGGTGTGTTTGGAGGAGAAGCAATCCCTGCAACATTCAGCGCCGCTTCTCAGCAGCGGCGAGTCGGTTGAAGAGATGCAAGCTGGTGATTTAGAGCAATCATCCTAGAGGATCCATTGAATCAAAGGCTTAGTGTTCGTCAAAATCTTCGTCAAAATCTTCAACGTATTAGCATTGGGGAAGAGCAACCGATGTTTCAGCCGCCTGTGGATTCAGCGTCTGGTACATCAGGACAGTACCATCTCCAGCCTTGTAAGTGAGAGGAAAATCTGCAAGGCGACCGTGGATCGATGGACGACCAGGAAGATTAACTCAACTCGGGCCGGTCTGCGCGTTCGCAGGTGGTAGATGTCATTTCCGTCAGACCCTTATCAGGATACAATTGATTTGAATGAAGGGGAAGGGAGAAAGGTGTCCAGCACATGAGTGGGCTGCAAAATTGGCGTGCATTGTGACGGAGTTGGTGTCGCACACAGCAAAGGCGATGCCGCGCATGGCTTTAACAGGAAACAGACACCGGTCGTTATTGTCCTTGGTGTTTTTGGTCGGAGTGGATATCTGTGGCTGGATTGCATTGGTGGGTTCGTTGATAGGGCTGGCGAGTCGCGGCAGAAGATGCTCGGATTGCCAAGCCTTTTCTGTCCGTACGGAAAGAACGATCGGGCGAAGGTCATTCATTTATTCATTCATATCAGTTTATAGTCGACCTAACCTTTTACAGATTATCATAGTGTTGTTCACCGGAACTCGAGGGCTGAACGAGGTGCTCGCCAAAGCCTGTTGCAGGTTGTTTGCCTTGTCGGGTAGGCGAGCCAATCACCGATAAGGCCGATCTCCTGTTCGAGCCGGCGGTGTGCCCGGTGAGTCCCTTGCAGTGCGATGACCTCACGCTAGAACTCAACGCACCAACACATTTCGATTTCAACACACCTAAAAGGCAAGAGTACTCCCAAGTCGACACTCTGATCTCGCTGCATCTGTGGGACTACATTGTGCTGGAACATATTTTCCATGGCAGTTCTTGCGGCTATTCTTCCTCTCGTCTCTCAGAGCTCAGCACTCGCTCTAATTTTATACCGGCTTGCTGCTGCGGAAACGTCTGCGGCAAAAGAACTTATACCGACAGCGAAGGCGATCTCGAACCTTGCACTGATCGTGAAGGAAATTGGTACCATCATCAAAGAAGATGATCGTTTACCCTCGGCAGAAGTGCGCTTGCTTTCTCCCTTCCGTGTCTGCAGCGGCTAACACGACTGGTAGGCTTTCGAAACCATCGAAGATATCTTGGACCAATGCAAATCCATCCTGAATGAGATCGACTCTATTGTTTCTGAACAGGACGAAGAGGGACACAAGGGGCGTAATGGCCAGCAGCGAGATGGAAGTCTCACTCTCACTCTCACCCCGCATTTGGTTGCGAGGCTGCGTTACCTCAAAGCTCATTTAGATTCGCTGAAGACAACATTCTCAGTAATGTTACAAACTCTATATACAGCACAGAGTATCATGTGGGCAAGGTATAGTCTCCATTCACTTGTTCAGTCATTCTGCGGACACTGACAGTTGCCTAGAGTCAGGCCCACCGTCTCACCGAGGCAGTGCGCCACCGCAGTGGCAAACGAGAAACAACAGCTCGAGACACTTATCATCGACCAGCAAATGTCAATATTGCTTGCGTCGAAACTTTACGAGCGAGCAAGACCAGATGCGCGCTTATTGATGGAGGGGGACAGCTCCCTAAGCTTGAGCGTAATTGGTGAAGATGCACCAAGCCCGACTGACTTAGCCAAATACCAGGACAGGTTTATTGCAAGTCTGCACATCCAAACATCAGATGAAGAGCAATGGCTCGCGTCAGTATGCGGGATCTCGAAATCACAACTGGACCGGTTGTTAGAAAGGTGGACAAGGTTGCGTCAGTTCGAGGCAGATCTCCTAGACGCGGAGCGCCAAACCCAGGCTCAGAAACGAGAGAGTCAGCAGCCCTTTGTGGAGTCTGACAGCGAGGATGAAATCGGCCCGCTGCCGAGATTCTCTGGCAGCAGCGTTGGACCTGCAACACCTGCGCCCCGAAAGACAGATAGCATTCCACCGCCTGTTTCAGATCCGCACACACTACATGTCCCTAATCTCGACACTGGCTCTGAGCCCGCTTCACCCCGTACGTCCATCACTAGCCTGCCTGTAGAAGCAGCCGCAGCCGTGGAAGCAAAGGATAAAGATGACGATGTCGATCTGGAAATCCCTTGGACATTGCGCACCCTCAAATACTACTGGAAGTACATCGACGGCAAAGTCCAGGATTCGAACACCGACTTACCATCATCGGAGGCATTGTCCCACAGGTCCAGTTGGACAGAAATCCAAGCTTCGTGGGTCTGCAAGGAGGCCATCGACGAGGCGGGTTATCCATTCACCCAAGTAAAGAAGGAGATACAAGACGGCAGACGCACCAAGTTCGAAACGTGCTTCTGCGTCAACCGACCTCTCACTTTCGACCAAGTAGAGCGACTGGTCGAACGAACAGTAGAATTCTACCGCCAGACACAGCCTCCCTCCCCGCCACCAGCCCACGAACGTAAACGACGAACATCTTTCGAACGTCGCCCTCTTGCTCACGGACCCCCAAAGAGCAATAACCGCGATCGCACACCAGTCGCAGCACCGAACAAACCCCCGCCACTCGAGCGCTCCACGACCGCTTACCACGCCTCTCAGCCGCCTCACCTCGATCGCACAATGTCCATGCCAGGCCCCGCCCAAATCTATCCCCCAAACCCACGACTCAGCAGCCTTCACCTTCCCACACCACATTCCCCCACCCAGCCTCAAGCGCCACCCTATCCCCCCAAATCCGCCCCCCAAGCCATCCCCCCTTACCCAATCCCCTCCTACCCATCCCAACCCCACACCTTCGCCCAATCGATACCCTACCAACCGCCGCCCAACTCCCCCCGCCACCTCCAGCCCCCCATTTACTCGCAGTCGCCTCTGCGAAGCTCGTTCGAGGGAGCGCGCTACGAGCCGTATTCTAGCGCATCGGGGACATCGGATTCCGAGAGCGCAGTGAGATCGCGGAAGCAGAGGGAGAGGAGTCGGAGACGGGGGGAAGATGGGCAGAGGAGGAAGAGAGAGGGTGGAGGGCATGGGAAGACGAAGGCGTTGATGGGGGTGGCGGGGTTGACGGCGTTGTTGGATGGGTTGGTGGGGATTTAGTAAGGGGGGGTTTGGAGATGGGAAGGAAGCTGGTGTATGGAGGTGTTTTGGTGCGTGGTGGATGCTGACGGGGGTGGAACTTGATGTTTTAATGGCCATCAGAGAGTGTCAGTACATTGTCTCATGTAAATTACAGTATCGTGTAAAGCATTTTTAAATCGACACATGTATCTCTAAATTATCATCAGATGCTTTTCCTATGATGTATTTTCCTGACCTGATGTGGCCAAGCGTGCAGGTCTACAACCCAAACGCCATCGCTATGCATGTGAGGCCCAAAAGAGTCTGTCCCACCATCGTGTGAGGATCTGGACCGCTGCCAGACTGTGTCCATCACCCTCCCACCCAGAACGGAACGCTTATTTGCTGTCTGGGTTATCGGGCAACCTCTCAATAAGGTACTTCCCCTTCCCCACGCTCACGATCGGTACACCGGGTATCTTCCTCAGACGCCTTTTCAATTCCCTATCGTTCGTGCCTACCAAGTAGATTCGGTGTTTCGCAACGATTTCCGTAAGACCTAGCGTAGTTAGTCTATCTGCGTGTCAGGTCTAGCTGGTCTAGGTACTCACAGTCATCTGCATAAGTGCCCTTGTGGTCACACTTTATCCTCTCCCTAAACGGCTGCGCGTTAGCCTCTATTCCCGCTGATGCCATGGAAACCCACTTACCATCTCTCGTCCCTCGCGATGCGAAGTGCTATGCGGTATTTGGGACCCAGTTTCTCCATCCTACCAGTGTCAGCAAGCAGACCTCGGCGGGCGCGAAATATTGTGTATCCCACTCACTCAGCAAGCACGCATGAGGTCATCACCGGAGTTGCCTTTGCATAGAGCAAATCCATCAGACCCTTCTGGAGGTCCAGCTTCGAGCGGACCGTGTGCGAGAGGAAATTGGTGTCTATGAGGACGCGGTAGGGCGGGCCGAGGGCTTCGTTGGCCATGAAGAACATGGACGATGGCAGCTGGGGTATCTCGCGCTTCGCTTTTTCGGCTTCGGCTTTCTTCTGGGCTTCTATTTCGCCGGCCATTTGGTTCTTTTTCCTGCATCGCGTTAATTGTGGGAGGCTTGAGGGTGGTAGCGGGGCGTATACAGTCGGGCATCGCGCTGGCCTGGGCTTGGTCAGTACATAGTTGGAGACAAAGAGGGAAAGGGGTTATACCGATGACGCGCTTCACCTGGGCAAACTTGCGCGTCTTCTTCGCGACTCCCATGTTGGCTTTTGTGGTGGTTCAGTGTTGCAGCGGCGGCTATCGATAAACTTTTTGGCAGGATCCATCTGCCATGGATCCTGCCAAGATTTCGGGCGTCGCTTCTATTTGCAGCGGCGCAGGGGTCGCGTCACGCGCATGCCTCGAATCGGCCTGGCAACAACACCAAGCCGCCCAGGGCAGGCCTGCACCACGTGCAACACGGCCGCTTTTGCGTCTTGTCCAATTCACTACAGTACTATTGACCCCGCCGACCAACAATGGCTCTTCCCTCGTTCAAGCCTCACAGATATTGACATTCCGAGTCCATCGCTCCGTCAACAACCCCCTGCGCCAATCTGTCCGTTCACCAGGCCCGCGCTCGACAGCCTCTAGCGTCTCGCCTGCATTGGCAATTTGGCGCCCCATCACCTCCTAGAGCCCTTCAAACAACTGGGAGTAGGGCCCGTCTCCGCCTCTCCTTGTCCAGTCGCTCGTTTCACCCACTACCAGCCGTCGTCATCGGCAACAGAGTCCCTCTCGTTCCCTCCAGGCTCCGCCCTTTGTTAATCACGACCTCCTGAGAGAGCCGTCTGTCGCACCGCACCCCTAATACCTAGAGCTGCGGCCGTCCGCCAGCGCCCACCCTCGCTCTCTCTCCCATCTTAGCCCCTCACAGCGTCGCCGCCATGCGACTCTCAGTAGGCCTCGTGGGCCTGCTCGCCCTCGCCGCGCCCGCTGTCCTCGCTCAGGACAATCGGCCCGACGACCAGACATCAGGCAGAGCGAGTGCTACCCCCAAACCCACCGAAACGGAGGCACCAACACGCGCATCGGCAGAGACGAAGAGCGAGCCAACAGAGACAACCGAAGCACCCGCCGAGACAACCGAAGCGCCTTCAACTACAGCCGATGAGAGCACCACAGAAGAGGTGGAAAAAACGACGCCATCTTCCTCAGACGATGCGGAGACCACGGAGACCACGGCCGCCGGGGCGATTACCTCCCTGTCCGTCTCCACCACTACATCAGCACCAGTTACCCAGACACGGGCGGGTGGCAATGCCCTCTCGTTGCTTCCTTCCGTTGCAGGTGTCGGAATACCGAATGTAGGCGTTCCAGATACGGCGGGCGCGGCTTTCATGCAGAAATCGGATCTGCCCGACGGGACCGTCTTCATATGTGTCGGCGCTCTGCTGGCTTTCCTGGGAGCAGCCGTCCTCGCTTGGCGAGGCCTCGTAGCCTGGTCATTGCACCGCTCCGTTAAGCGCGCTGCGCAGGCTCAGAACCTGGCAGATCTGAAGGCCATGTCAGCTGTGCCAGGCAAGAAGCGGGGAATGTACAACGTCGTTGGGGCAAGCTCGACCATGTCGCTCGATCACCTAGCTGCTGCGCCCACAGGCACTTCCAGGCCCCCTAAACCATTTGCCTCCAACAATGCGACGGGAACCCCTCCCAAGAACAACTCGCTATTCTTCTCTCCCACAGCAGGTGGTAGCACTGGCCTGCGCGACTCAGTAGTGAACCGGTCGTCGACTTACCTTCCTGCGGGTTATTACGCGGCTGGCAACGCGCAGCCGGCTTCGGGTGCACCTATGACACACGTAGGCGGAGCGGCGCATCTTTCCACACACTCTCTAGCCACGCCTGGAAACCGGTACAGCGCCCGGTCTGGTATTTCACCTCCACATTCTCCGACTCTTCCTCCCTCGCGAGGTTATGATCGCGCACCGCCTTCTCGTGACGGCTTGTCAATATACAACCGGAATAGCGTTGCAACGCTCGGCACGCCATCAGGAAGAGCAGGAGTATATGGCAACGACCACGGAAGCGCAAGTCAGCTGTCTCTGAACGTGCCTGGCGGATCGACTACGGGAGGACGAGCCCCGAGTGCGTATCTGGAAGACCTGTTCGAAAACCATGGCAACGGACCTAGGGAACGGTTTTAGTTGGACCCTCCACCACCTTATTCACCGCCGATGCAGTTAAGAGTGTGGAGTATTGCAGACTCGCTCCGTCACAGTGTACCGAAGAAGCTATCATCGCTAGTATGAGCTTGAGAAGTCGTTACCTATACACCACAGCCGGCACATTGGGGTTCTTATCTTGCAGGATGTTTCCTGTTTTTGGCGCTCGCGAATCTTGCATGTCCCAGATACCTTGTGTTTCTTACTAGCAACCTTCATGCAGGTGGTTTTCGCCGCATCATGTTGTACCACCACGCGCCGCGTCGAGGGCCTGTCGTCTTCATTATTCGTCCATCTTCTTCCATTGGGAACCTTTGTGTTGCTTTGTCGAGCTGCTACGGCGCTTGGACATGCTTGGGCTTCGTCTTGTTTATTATTTTGAATGTGGCGTTTTTGGTGATGGGCATGGGTGTTGGATGACTCGGATACTTTTTGATTGTCGGTATTTTTTGCTTGATTAGAGGAGGAGAGGAAAGGCAGTCATTGTATATACTGCGGGTGCTGTGGGGAGGAGAGTGGAGTGGATTGGATTGCGGAAGTGATAGCGTAATTGTAGTACAGTTTTTGAATGTGTGATTTGTGAGGGCTTTGTGATGGTATGCTTGTAAGTTGTGAGCGGGGGTGTGGGGTGGTGTTTGTACCACTCTGTCAGGTGGGTGCTTGGGTGGTTGAGACCCTGACCTGCCAAGCGTGGTCGGAGATGGAGCCGATGGACGCGTTGCGTTGCGTTGCGATGACGTGCAGCGGTGTGGTGTGCTTACATTTTTCTTGCATGCAGGCTAGCTCTTTTGTGGTGGTCGTGATGGGGGTGTGGTGTCATTGTTTATCTGTTTGGGGCTTGGTGCGGTGTTTTATGGGCGAAGCTTGAGGATGAAGATGTGCCTTGGGGATTTCTGGACGAACGTCGTTTTGAGGTGTGGATATTGATTTTTTTTTCTCTTGGTGGTTTTTGGTGTTATGTGGTTTGTATGTGGTTTGTAGCGGGCTGGATGGATGGGGAGGGAGAGGGGAAGGCACCTGTGAGGCTAACATATGTAGGTAGGTTAGTGCGAGGTACCTAAGGTATGGTGTGACTTCATATGTGCTGGTTTACACTAGTGTATTGTGTGATTTATTAGCTGAAATTTTTTTTTTAGACTTTTTGAGTTCGTACAGACCTTTCTGCTCTACCTTTGACCACTGTGGTTGATTCAGGAACCTTATTGCATTTTTTTCACAGCGTCTAAAGGTGGGCGATGTCAAATTAGAAAACTGACTTTGTTGCGACGTTAGCATGGTGGATTGCGCGAAAGGGGGGGTTATTGGTATGAATAGTTTCGTGGAGGAAAACAGGTATCTTTAGCGTTAGGGGGAGGGAGGATTGATAGAGGTTGGAAGTTGGGTGAGCGAGTAGTTGCGAGGTCGATACACGATATGCGGAGGAGGAATTAAGGCTGGTGATCATGCTGGGGATATTTTAGTAAGGTACTCTAAAGGTCACGCTTTGGACTGACTTATTGCGAGGCGAATTTGAGAGATGGCGTTCGGGTGGAGTAGTAATGTCTAGGCAGAAAAAGATGGCCGGTCTGTTCGCCTTGTTCGCTTTTGGGAAGGTATGTAGACGTGGTCTATATGCGTTATGCATGTTGTGCGTGTGGCTGATGATAGAAGGTTATTTAAACATTAAACGATAATGGAGTGATGTTTTACTAGTGGAATTTCTCGTTAAATTGGGGATTGTGCAAAATGCTGCAGTTTCGCAACGAGCATCATACAGGAAGCGAGCAACCTTGAGGCAATATACTCAGCTCTACTGAGCGTACAGTTGTTTATTTTCTTACCCGGACCTTCGCGATGTTGGTTGGCCAGTTTCCATCCCATGTACAATCAGATTGATGGTATATGCCTATGTTTGCATCAAACATATTGCCCATATGAGGCAGTCATTTCACCTCCTGTGTACATGTCTCTTCCTTGTGCCCACTCGCGTCGCCCTTTCCTTGAACGATGCACTTACAATCTTTCTCTACATAGTTGTGCTGAAAGCCGCCCTAGGGTCATTCTTCTATTGTCTTAGTCATTGTGCTCAAAGCTGTATTAGTCCAGGCCCTTTTCATTCTGTCCTTATCCGACAAAATATATTAATCAAATTACGCTATTCAATTACAGCGTAAGTATAAAAAGAAGCTCGAATACATACATATACAGTTCTGTATACAAGCCAAGCTAAGTGTGGCTAATGCTAGAGTCGATTTAGATATATCGACCGCAGTAAGGATATATGCCATTCTGTAAAAGTCTAGCTATGGTCTTCTGATCGTTTATATACCTAAGGAATGTTTAAAGGTTGTTAAACATGATGCCACTTAACAGACTGTTCGAGTCCCTAAGACACATTCACTTTCGGTATATAGCATACACATACATAATAGAAATATACATACGTAATGTCTATATTAGCGCTAATCCCTTGGGTGACACTATCCAAGGAAATTTACAGCGCACGAGCTAATTGGCGCTGCCTATATAAACACAACCCTATCTTACCCTTAACACAGAACACCGCCTCTACACCTTCGTCCTTAACTACAACTTCAACACCGACCTTACCGAGTCTTCTACGACGTATCCGATACACATCTCAGCCGCTCTAAACGAATCTCGAAAACACTAACGGCAAGACCTCCTGCAGGTATGGTTTTCCACACGAGAAAGAATTGTTGCAAGCGTCCGAAGCCTAAGAAGCTAGATTCGAGTCCGGAAGAAGTCCAGAAATTTGCAGTTGGCCGTACGTCTACTTTTAAGACTACTTTCATAAAGCTTCCTCGAGAGATTCGTAATATCGTCTACCACGAGCTGTGGAAAGCACGTCTATTATTTGGTTTCACCACAGGTCATGGCCTTTTTGAGGAACAATGCTTTAAGATCAGTTACGACGAGCCTGAGTCTAATTATTACTACCCTTTTACAAAGACAAAGCTACCTAACTGGCTGTAGACGTTAAAGCTGTTCCTAGCAGAAAGTTTGGAGCAACTGTTTCCTAAGTCTCGCTGGGAGCTGTATCGCTAGGGCAAAAACAAGCAACCGCGCTAGGCCCTTACACAAATATATCCTCCACACAATTTATTAAAATATACACAGATATAGGCATATTTTACCCTTCTAACAACCTCTGGGATCCTACTCGCGATTAATGGGTTGTCTATTTCTTTAATTCCGCGATGCTAAAAAACCTAGCTTGTTGTTTCAGAAAGTCAAACCATACGCAAGAGCTGAAGCTCCGACTGAATTACCCTTATTTGGATTTCGAGAGGCACTAAGATTTCTATAATGGCTCCAAAATCAACATCAAAATTATACTTACATTGGATATGCTGCTTAAATTATACAAAGACCTACACGTATTCTAGATCTACACTGAGAGGATGGATTATTGGCGCCCTTATATCGCTGACTTAATTTATAAGGAAGCCAGGCAAATTGTATAGGGTATCTTTGGAGCCAATATTAAGGAAGAGATGCAAATGGAGCCGCCTCCACAGGGTCCAGTCTCTCCGGGATGGACGCTGAGGTTTCGTCTTTGCGTAGACGTACTTAGCTGAGCCTTCTCTACGGTCCTAGTCCGTAACCTACTCACGCAAAATCACGATAGCGGATCCCACCAACGGCGCAAATTGACTCGACAGAACATCTAACCGGAACACAAGACTGCATCTCACACACGACAATATTCGCTCAAACCACTCACCAACGGAAATACAAAGAATTAAAAACCCAACATCACGATATCGGATCCCGCAAAAGGAGCACAACGAAACAGCAGAGCATCCGATCAAAACACAAGACTACATCTCACGAATTTTAATGTCCGCTCACGCCACTCAGCGGAAAAAAATATAAAAAAGAAAAAGACAAAAAAACTTGACGAGAAGCGGATTTCATTGTTGTATACACCTTTCACAGGAATGATTACATTGTGTAGGAGGAATGGGAGTTACACGGTACACTAGCTGATATTCAAGAATGGCATCGATTTTCCTACGCGATGTAACACGTTGGGCGATTGTGATGTTTTGAAGTGCTTTGTGTATAGCTTTCGTATTGATGTTCAAGGGTTGCGTATGGAAGGCAGTGACTTCATTACCTCACATTGTTACATCATGTAAAAAAAAGTGCGCGACATCTTATGATTTGATGGAAGGCAAGGAGTAACAAAAGATATCCGTTTATGGTCGATTCAGCTGATCTCACTCACTACTGCCTCGAGTGGAACCCTGCATGGCTCACTTAAAACGTATGCAGTAAGACACGATATTGAATTTGGCAATTGTACCCAGGTTTTATGTTTACTGTAAAGCGTTTTTTTCTTTGACAAGATTTTGATTTTGAGCGTCATTTGTGCACTGCTCTCGTGTTAATTTTCAAAATATTCGTAGCATCGACTGTCAGGCACGAGGGCGACCTCACACGGGACTCAAGCGCAAGCCCGCATAACTAAGAAACTACACAATGGGCTCCAATTGACCTTGGTACAACTCCCGTGCAATTGTAATCACCATTGACAAGCTCTGGCACTCTAAGAGTTTGACATGACTTCTATACTAGTCACTCTTCTAGGACAGCGTGTGCATCATATACCAACTACTTACTCACCACGCAAGATGTTGGCTCAACTACAGAGACGGAGCAGATAAGGAGGGTGAGGTGTTCAAGGAGCGTATAGAAGTTAAATTCTTTCTATCTAGTAAGTAGGCCGTGGAAGTTCGTCCGAAGCAGTAGCGACAGTTATATCAACGGATTAGGAAACAACCAGAAAACATAGGACCCGAGGACACGACTGAGTAAACAAGCGTACAATGCGGAAGAGACGGACGGATCAGCATTTGCCGTTGCACACCTTGACATCCTCCCAGACTGGGAAATTCGCAAAACCAGGCCACAGAATCAACAGTACGCGACGATGCTGACGGACATCATCAGGAATATACACAGTGCGAGGGGAAATGTTCGAAAACATAGCACCCCAAGGTCCCAATTGAAGGTGAATAGGGTCCAATGTGTCAAAAACTTTTACGTTGACGGAATCTTCCGGGAAATGGGCAAGACAAAGGTGACGGTAAAACTCGACGTGGGACTCAAACTGTGGATTTTCTGGAGGACAGATTGGGCAGTGGATATGACAAGTCCTTGCGTCGTATCCCCTCGACACGAGGAGGTCGTCGCAGTTTGTTCGACCCTTTAGATCGTGCTGTCGCAGATGATCCACCAGGTCATCCATTGAGCGGTGTTTGCGTCCGCACAGGTTGACCCTGAAAGAGCATCTGGGAATAGGGCATTTGCGAATGCCGTTCGTATCAGAGAATACATGTAGAGCTTCGAGATCTCTCTCGAAGACACGGTCGCATTTTGCACACTGGAACAACGTGCCGGGTTCATGGCCATCGAGCATGTGATCTTTCAGTTTGTCCAGACGATAGAACGCTCTCTTCCCGAAACGATTACAGCCTATCGCTGTGCAAGAGAACGTTGGAGACTTCGTGTCGTGTTTAAGTTCATGACGTTTCAGTTCTGCACGACGTTTAAAAGGTTTGGTACGACATCCCTCGAATCCGCAGATGAAGCGTGGTTCGCTCTTAGGTTTCCCGATATCTGTCTGCTCAAGGAGAAGTTCTTCGGCTCGTTGCTTGTCCAAGCGTGGAGTTTTGTGCTGTTGGATCATGCCATCATGACAAAGAAGATCGCTCGATGGAGAGTTGTCCTTGGATCCAGAGACTGGGGCGAAGCCTTGGAAAAGGGCAAACATCTGGGGGGCTCTTGCCCTTTTGTTAGCGCATGTCTTTTTTTAAACTTACCCGTCACCAGGCAACGCCGCAGTGCCCTGGTCAGGGATCTCGAATTCCGTCCAATCAATATCATCCATCCACGGCTCTTCCATGATATCCTGAAGCTGAAATCTCCAATCAATCATGCTCGGGTCCTCATACGGGGCAAGCTGCATATCGTGGTCGACGTTGTCGGACATGGTTGGCTGGGAGCTGACGCTTGGCGAAGAGGGCAACGACGAGGCTGAGAAACCCGACAATGTATTGGTCGGAGGAGATTGGCGTGCAGCGGGGGCTGAATGGTCGGTGTACCGGAAAGAGAAGGTGTAAACGAGAAGGGCGGCGTGGTAGGCTGAGCAGTGTGTGAGGTGGAGGGGAAACGGGTGCTCAAGGGTGATGGGGACGGGTTTCCTTTATGCTTTCCTCAAGGACCGCAGCCTAGTAGAAGGGCAACCGTATGACGACGCGTCCAAGCACAAGGGTGATCTCACTTTTGATACCATGGAGCAAGGTCTGGTCGGTGCTTGGTTTACGCCATGGCTTCAATCTATCTTCTGATTAACACCCAGGTCACTTCAGAGCAGGTACCTCGGCCACTTGCTCAGGTACATACTGGTTGCCAAAACCCGAAACCATCCTGTCGAAATTGTCGTACGATTTTCGCCTGGTCTCCAGAATGTAAGGTTCGTAACGATGTCCTTCTTCATACTTGTGTCAGTCATCGGCATGAGAAATCATCGAAGCGACCAAGCGTGAAACAACAATTTCCCAACCTCCGCAAGGAAAGAGCGCTCTTGCTGCTCGCCCCTTCCCTTCCCACTAACCCCACCCAATCGCACGCACCAACCAACGATACGCTTCAGACCAAAAACGCCAAAAATGCATCATCCATTTAAAAAGCACAAGGGGAATCATTCCTCGCCCGCCAATCTACAAACCCCACCCATCTACCTCGTCCCATCTTCCCACCGCAACCCATCCCATCACGCCGTCCCCGCCTCCTTCTCCGCCGCCACCTTCTCATCACCCTGCGTCTCCGTCCTCCCCTTCACCAGATTCCCCTTCTCATCCCTAGGCAACCTCTTCCACCCCGTCTTAAACCTCTTCCTACTCGCATCAAACCGCGGGAACGGATGCGCCTCCGTATTCAGCACGATTTTATCAAGAGGCAAGAGATCGTTCGGACTAAACAAGAGGTAGAAATATTTGAGCGTTTCGGCCTGTGTGGAGATGTTAGCAAGGATCCGCTGGGGAGTGGAGAGTGGAGTGAGTGTGTTCAAACTTACCAACCAAAAACTCTCCATGTTATCCCGACTCGGTGGCGGAACACTCCGCACATCGTTGATACTCGTGAAGCCGCCCCCATTTTCGACAATGGTGTTCTCGACGAAGCTGTCGAACATTTCCCAGCCCCATTCTCTGTACAGCTCGTCGCCTGTGATGCGCCACATGTAGAAGAGTGACTCGACGGTCTCGGGTCGTTGCAGGTTGTGTGCATCTGCAGGCTTGATGACGAGATCTGTTTTCCAGTCTGCGTCCTCTGCCGTTTCCAAGTTCGACTTGGACTGCAGGACTTCCTGGCGGTACATCCTCGGTGGGTCCGCGAGCTCAAAGTGTGTGATTTCAGCGGCGAGCCCGGTTGGGTTGACGCGATACATCGCCATGCACGTCTTCATGAGTTCGCGGGCGAGAATCATGTCGTCCTCTTGTTGCTTGCCCCACCCAAGCTGCTTGCGGGCTTCCGCGACGGTAAGACCACCAGTGACAGCGAGAGCGATGGTTCCGGGGTAAAAGCAAACGAGATGATCCATTTTCGGGTGGATTTTGCCATTTATGCCAGATGGACGTTCTGCGAGGACTGTGAAATGGCTGTCCTTTGAATAGGTGAGGAGGTGCTTCTTGACACCTTCTAGAGACTCTTTCCACATGTCGAGATATACGGGCTCCTGCTTCTGGGTTTGCAGGTACTGTTTGATAAGGTACTCATAGTATGAGTCTCCGCGACTGCCGAGGCGGATTTCTTCACCGCGGAACGTGCCCTTGTCTGCGTAGACGAAGATGGGTACGAGGCCGTCTTTGGCGCCGTTGTTATCGATTACTTGCATGACTTTTTCGGCCTTCTGCCAGTAGTGCTCCTCGCCAGTCAAGTAGGCGAGGTACTTCATTTCGAGCTGCAGAGTTGTAGCTTCGGCCGTGGACGAAGCTCCACCATCGGCATGAGAAGCCTTGCCCTCTCCGCTGTCCAGCATGACGCTCGCCCAGGGCACACCAGACGGCGACTCATACGCTCCCACCAGCCTGTCTGCAAGATCGGTCGCCTTCTCCAGGAAGAGGTCCGCCTCGTTCGCGTTCTCGGGCTTCAAACCAGGAAGCTCTTCTTGCAAGTAGTGTGCCGACAACAGCCCGCCAAGCATGCGTATTGTAGTCTCAAATGTATTGACATCCTGATTCTTATCATAATTCAACGTCGTCGAAACCCACTCTCGCGCATGCTTCAGCTCTTTTGTGAGGTTCATCACCATAAGAGTATCCAATGCGTCCACGATAATCCAGCCCAACCCATTCGGCTGCGCCATAAATCGTCCAGATTTCGAAACAGGGTGGTACTCATCGTAACCTGCCAATGTCAGCCACCCAATCAATGCCCATCCGCAGAGTGTGCGCAACCTACCCCATCCATGCTCCTCGTACCCTCTCCAACTCAACAAGAACGCATCTCTCACACTCTCCCTCCTCATCTCCCAATCCACCTTCCCCTTCTTATTCGTCTGCCCCCCGGGCATCATCCCCCCCCACCCCCCCTTCCCTTTTTGAGTCCCACCCTCGACTGCTCCTCCACTCCCCCACCCAATCCAATACAACACCCCCAACACCACCACCGCAATCAACGCAATCCTCCTCTTCCCCGCAAACCACATCCCTCCACCCGCCCCATACCCCGTCGGCTTATCCTTATACATAGGCAAACCCTTTTCGTTCCCCGAAAACTTATTCCAAACATTATCCTCAAAGCGGCGCTGCGCGGTATCGAAATTAGGAATGTTGCTCGGCAGCTTAAACGACATGTCAGCGTCGTGCAGCGTCTCGCCCGCCTTGTGCACCGTCTGCGAGGCTTTCTGGACGGCGGCCGAGGATGTCGCAAGCGTGTGCGACGCCGCGGTTTGGAGGTACGCGAGGGCGGAGGGAGCTTTGCGGAGGTTGAATGGGTCGCGTGTGTACATCAATTAATGAGAGATGGATGGGCGCCGAACGGCTCGGGCCGGGTCGTGTTGATCTGCACGGCGCAGACGGCGTCGATGGCTTCTTAAATGTCAATTAACTCCAACCCCCTCAGTTAGTAAAAGGGAGGAAGAGACGCGTAGGGAGGTTGCCAGCTGTTCTCACTCAAGCCGCATGGTGCTCGGCGTCCCTCTTTCCCCATTGGATACCTGGCCTCGGAACGGGCAGGGATTGTTACGCGACTGTGGCTGCTTCAGCCACATCGTGGCTTCCAACATCTGGACTTCATATTGAAGATCTTCGTCGTGTGGAGATTCTAACCAAGGTCGAGTCCGCACCATACACAGAGAGGAGTAAAACAGGAGGCACTATAACCCAGTACCTAGCACACAGTGGTAGTAACAAAATATACACAAAATAACGATGATTTCGTCGTCGGCGTTCTGCACGACAGCATCGTCGACGGCAGTCAATATCTGGACTTCATATATACCACAGTACGACAGGGGGAAGGCGAAGATTGTTCCATTCGAAGCTTCCGTGTAGGATTATAGACCATGTACACAACAGCATACACAATAGCAAGAACGCAGAACTCTAATTACCCCACAACATTGAAACTCACCAATCATGCTCATCCCCATGACCACTCCGTGTCGTCATGAATTTCTACCCCAGCGACGAGGCGCTTTTCTTATTCTACGCCCTATTTTCCTGTCTCCCACTGTATCACTGCTGCAACCCTAAGCAGAATCCAAAGGCCCCAGAACAAAAACATCAAACCCAAAAATCCAATCCACACGAATCGTTCCGCGAGCGACCATGAAGCACCTCACCATCGACCCCGAGGCCTCTGATCTACCGACAAAAGACCACGTGGGAACAAAGCAAATGCCCGGGGCGACGAAAACGCGAGTGCACCTGCAATCGACCTGGAAGAGTTGCCGCGCATTGACGCCGTCCTGCTGTCTCATTACCACGAAGACCACTTCGACAGATTGGTGGAAGACAAGGTCAAGCGCTCGCTGTCGATCATTACTATCCCGCATGCACATAGCTGCTTGACGGCTAAGGGGGAGGAATCGTTCACCGCGGTACATGCGCTCGATTTCTTTGAATCGCTACGGCTAGATTTGAAGACGACCCAGGGGCAAAGTGGTCGTAGACCAAGCGTGAAGATTACTGGCATGCCCGGCAAACATGTTCCCCCAGGTCCTCTCTCAGTCGCGAACGATATCATCAAGGCTGTGCCTCCGACGAACGGGTGGATGGTCGAGCTTGGATACGGTGCGTCCAACGACTCGGAAGACTTCGAGAACGGGTACCGCATCTACATCTCGGGCGATCCCTGGACCGAGTATGCCGTTGCTGATGGTGACCATGGATGCGACACAAGGTGTGCAACTGATGCAGCTCATCGACCCAGACGCTACCATTCCGATCCACTACCATGACTACGATGTCTTCATGTCCCCGTTGTCGGACTTCAAAAAAGCGGTGCTGGAGGCAGGGCTGAGCGACAAGGTCGTGTACGTGGACCGGAAGGACCAGTTCAAATTCAACGTGCGGCAAGGGAAGAAAGGCACCCAGGCAATGCAGTGAGGACTGGGCCTGGAAATTGTTAGCTCTATCATGTCTATCCACAACCACTTTGCTTCCACGGCATGTGCATGTTGTTGAGCAATCAGTGAAGTTTGATATTTTTCATTCCGTGGAACCCCATCCATGGAGGGTTCCGGTATGCCATTGAAGTATGTCAACCGAAGAGACGCCGTCCGCCAGTCCGTCATGCGTCATGCGATTTCGCCCGTCATCATCCCCCCTCGACCGCATCCCGCCAAAGCTCTACCCGCCATCGTACTCCCTTTATGCCGATCGCTTGCCCTTGGGGTTCTTCGCGCCGACGTCGGTGATCGTAAGCCCTGTAGTCATTCAAGTTAGCCTTCGAGAACAAATGTTGCCGTTGTCCCAATCTCCAGATATGAACTTGACGGTCGGGGTATAAAGCATAAGGAACGCGTACCCGGAGGAAGACTCTGCTTAAGCTTCTCGGCCTTGTCCGTGTCCTTGAGGACAAGGGTGTAGATGAAACGCTGGCACCGGACCTTGAACTTGATGTTGTTGGCCTTGGTGTTCTTCTTTATGCGCGCAGCTGCTCCATCGTCAGCAAAGTCCGATCTTTTCATATTCTCCCCCATTGTCCCCCGTCTCAATTGCAGTGCTCCCAAAGTGCGACTGTTCGCTGAGAGGCCGGGCCGCAGTCCTCCCACACGGATATTGTCAAAACATACACTTAGCATCCTTGCGCCTGCAGATCTCGATGAACTGCTTAATATCGGAGACTTCGGACGGCATGGTGACGGCTTGTTGGATCGCGGCGGTGTCGGTCGGTCTGTTTTCGTGAGAGCTTGCGTGCACGAGATGCCAAATTGTTGTGGAGTGGAAATTCGCTTGTGTGGGCACGGACCTTGTGGCGCACCCGCGGGTCCTGCTGGAAAGGGTATGGTGGATTCGGCGAGTGACGATGTCGTGTGGCGCAACACCTGTGGCAAGCCAGTGATGGTGACAGCTTGCCTCTTCGTGGAAACGGCTGCCTACATATATCACCTCACCCCTCAAGTTCGACATAATAAAGACGGTCGCACATACGCCAACTACACTCCCACCCCAACCCTCAACCTATAAGATATTCCATCAACCCGCAAGCAGCCATGCCAACCCCTCTCGACCGCGCAACAAGCGCACGTGTACTCAGCCCCTAACCCCAACACCCTCACATCATCAACTAACCCGCACCCACTGTAGACGCCGCTCTTCGCCTTCGCAGCCATCGTCACCGGCGTCGCCGCCTGGAGCATCTGGGGCCAAGACATGTTTCCCAGCCAAGATCCGAAAGGAGGTATGCTGCTCCTCTTTTTCTCCATCGGGGTCTCTTTTGCGGCTTTGTGGCTGTTTAAACGTACGGACAGGGTGTCAACTAGCTTTATTCGAGAGTGTTGCTTTGCTTGGATTGTGATTTGGGGGGTGGAGGGTTGTAGGTGCGTTGCTGATCCGCACATACAGAGCCTGAGACTTGGACACATGAGGAGTGTGTTACGTGGTTGAAGAAGGTATGCTTGTTCCTTATCTCGTTTCTTTGACTCCATATCCAAGCTTCCAATGTCTTGCGCTCGGATGCTGCGTCGATCTTGCTGACTCGTTTTGTAGCGAAACTTACATCCCTCGCCGCTCGCTACGACGGGTGAGCTTCTGGAGCGCATCAAGGTGAATATGAGGATAGCTCGTAATTGATCGCTGGGCGATAGTTGGATTGGTGGACGTGAATGGATTTGCGTGTGGAGGATTGGGATGTTGATGTGTTTTTACCTCTTTAACTGCGTACTCTACTATCTCTAGATGATCGTGGAGACGATAGTACCTATCCCCTGAAATTGATACCCCATCACATCAGACCTAGAATCTGCCTCTCTCGCAAATTTGGCGTCAGTATTATGTATCCTGGGGTGAGTCACAGCACAATAAGTCAAAAGAACTTTCCATCCAAAATACGATTTTTTGTAGCATCCTACTACTAATCGAGAGACTTTTCAGAGAGCCAAGTGACAAGTAGACCCTCAGTGTACGCCCTAGTGGCCAGAAGCAAGCCAAATATGAGCCTCCGAAATGCCCCCAACACCAATTCCATCACCCGAGATACCAAATAAAAGGAAGAAATCATGCAAACGCCACGAAGCCAAGCCACCCCGATACCCAAGATACCAGATATCAAGAGCTCTCAGAGGGAGCCGTAAGCCAGAAACCCCTCCAAAAATCTATCGTAGAGTCGAGATCCCACTGTGCCAAATACCCCTATGTCACCTCACGATATGCAATCCCATCCCCAAACCGCTCCATCCGCCAACCTAATTGTTATACACTCGCCACCAGATCCACGCTCCCTACCCCGCCTATTCGTCCTTATCCTCCTTCTTGAACTCGTTGAGCATTGCCAAGTCATCTTTGAGAGCCTGAGCCTCCTCCCTCAAAGCCTGTTTCTCCCCCTCAAGCTCCTTACTCAACCGCTCCTGCTCTGCTGCCATGGCCGCCTTGAACGGCGCCAGCTGCTCCTCCAGCTTCGCACGTTGCTCTGCCACGGCCTCGCGGCGATTTTTCGCGAGCTTCAGTTGCTTGCGTGTCTCCATCAGCGTCATAGGCTTGGAGCGCTTTGCGTCGGGGGTGGCACTAGGAGTTGTGGGAGGTGCTGGACGCTTCTGCGTTGGCATTACTGGGGTTGTAGGGATAGTGGTCGTGACGTTTGGAACAGGAGCAGGAGCTTCTTCGGTAGGCTTGGTGGTCTCGGGAGCGTCCAACATTGTCTTCGCAGCAGCAAGCTCACTATTTGCGGCAGTGACCTCGCTGGCATCGTTAGGCTTATCCTCAGGCTTCTCTACGCTCTCTTGGCGGACAGTATCATCGGAAGATACAGATTGCTTGGGAACGTCCTCTTCATCCACAGGGAGACGCTTTTGAAGCAGAGGGCTCATCGGAGTAGAAGGACGTGTCTGCGAGGCCGGAGTTGCCGAGAGTCCACGTGCTGATCGAGAATCGTCAAGCTTCGCAGGTTTGGGCCCAACAGATAGGCCCGGGACAGGCTCTAGATCTAGCGTGTGAGTCTCGCCGCCCTTTCCTTTCCATTTAGGATCATGAGTAATCTCCATATCCTTGGCCTCAATGTACTCTGCGAAGCTTTTAGCAATCATCCTTTCTAAAGGGTGGCAATGCAAACCTTTGGAGCGATAGTGAAACCTGAAGATAGCCCAAGGCTCCTTACCCGGACGCTTCGCCCTCAATCTCTTGTTCCAACGGTTCACTTCGGTAGTGCTCAAGTCCGGGCAATTTGTCTCAAAGCCCATCATAAAATCGGGCTGGATCTTCTTGTAGATGGCTTCTTTCTTTTTGTCCTCATTCTCGTCATCTTCATCTCCATCTTCTGTATCATCTTGGCCCAAGTAGGTATCTACGTCACCAAGAGAGTGCTCAACTCCAAAAGTTCGCAACACGTACAGACGAACCTCGACGGTTCCGATAGTCTCGCTGCCGTCGCCTTGAATGGATATCACTTGCGAAACAGGCGTCACCTTCATCGCGGTGTCAATGAGCCTCTTGCCATCGCCATCGCCATCGCAATCGCAATCGTCATTGCCAGTCTGACAAAGAACTGTGTCACAGTCCAGCCTCCTGGATTTTTGGAAAGTGACCTTCTGGCCGACGAAGTTGACCGACTTGCGCAGGACGCCATCTACGAAGGTGTCGTTCGACACGCTCAGAGTCTTGTTTTGTCAGTAATACCCAACCACCAGTACCAGAATAATTGCACTCACCGTTCCGGTGAACTTTCCGGTGACCCTGATAACGTTGCCCTCTTCAACCGGTACGTAGCAGCAGATTGCTTTGTCAGCTGGATCAACGTATTGACCGTACTCCCGCAGGTGATCGACTATTCCCTGGACCTGCAGGTATACCTCAGCTCTCCGGTCGGACCCCTTCTCTTGTACCTTCATGATGTGGATGAAGTGCAGTCAAATCTGTCGAGTAGGAAGATTGAGTGTCACAGGAGCAGGGAAAACGAGTCCAAGTGATTGACTGTGAACAAGTACGGTAGACAGGGTGATTCGGAGACGAAGACAGATGGTGTGTAAGGTGACGATCAATCGAGAGCTTTTTGGTCGGGAAGCGCGAGGTGTTGGAGGATGGAGGAGAGGTGAGAAGCAGACGGTGTGTCGAGCTTCATATAGTCGTGGTGACGGAGCGTCCCTATGCGACAGGCTCCTGGTGAGAGAACGGCACCGTGATCAAACCCCAAGTCGCGTAGCAAACGACGACACTAGTATCTCATTCTGACTACATGGTTAGTGAGAAGCGAGAGAAGGTGGCGCTCTACGTCATTGAGAGAGAGATCGCAGGTAAGCTGAGGAAACTCACTTACGGCGGACTTCATGGCCATTTTCGACTTTATCCAGGAATTACAGCACATAGAGACCATCAGGTTGGAGAGGACCCCAGAGATTATCTCTCATTCAGCTTTCATATAGGATACCAAAGACGAGTGGTATGTCGCCTCATGTTCCTCAAAGAGTGAAGCAAATGTCGATCGCGTGCTATCGTGAGTAAGCCCCGGGTACATGATACCCATTTGTTTTGTATCGCTTGTATATATGATTTGCAGTGTGAACCCGAACTTGTGTCATTGGAAGCTATGTATCCGAAGAGGGTTCCAATGCGTGCCAGCCTGCTCTGACTATTCGGTTGGCGACATAACCCGGCTGTGTTGAAGTTTTGGAAATGAGTAGGAAAAAACGAGGTGCAGGACGTTTTTTTCGGGTTTGAAGTTGCAATAATTGTAGAAGAGAAAGCGAAGAACGGGATGCTAAATAATACGAAGGACAGGCTCTTCCTGAGAAACGCTCTGCATCTCCTCCTTTCGATTTTCCGTCTTCTTGATCTCAACACCTGCCCTCTGCTCCCAACTCTTCAAACTCTCCGCATGGTCAGCGCCCTTCTCTACCAGCTTCAGAGAGTCTTCGAGGTATCTCTCGGCTAGTGCAGGCAATTCCGTTTGGAAACCAGACTTCTCGATTACGTCTCTGGCGATCTTGACATCTTTAACAAGAAGCTCGAGCTGATAGCCAGTATCGTATGATTTCAAGTTCTTCTGGGAGTACTTGGTCGAAAAGTTGACGCCGGTACCCACGTTCATGACGTCGATCATGGTTTGCGGATCGAGACCGAGTTTTTGACCAGTGACCTGAGCGTACCGGTAAGTGCCTGTCAAGACAGAGCCCATCCGAACTAACCAACGCATCATTCAATGCAATTATGCTTCCAACACTGACGTAGTTGTTGAGCGTCTTCATGGTATGACCAGCTCCGAGGCCACCCATGGGAAAGACATGCGTGCTCATATCTTTCAAAATGGGCATCGCCTTCTCCAATGCCTCGGGCGAGTCAGCGCCAACCATCAAGGTGGCACCGCACTGACCGATAGCGTGCAGACGTTCCTGGGTGATGGGCGAGTCCACTAGATCGACGCGCAATCTGCTCAGCTCGAGCCCTAAGGCGCGCGTGTCGAATGGTGAAGACGAGCTAGTATCAATGATGACTGAGCCTGTCTATTGTGAGAACATTTCCGGTCCGCTGATGTGTGAAGCGTGCCTGGCTTCAGATGTGGTGCAACTCCGTGCTCCCCTGACAGTACGTCTTTCACAATCTGGCTGTTTGGCAGCATCGTAATGACCACTTCACAATTTTGGAAGCTGTCTGGTGTAGAGGTGGCTATCCTTGATATGGGATACTCCTCGGCAAATTCAATGCCTCGCATTGGGTCCGCATCACGGACAAGAAGCCTGTATCCTTTTTTGGCCAGACAAGCGGCCATAGGGTAACCAGCGTTGCCCAGGCCAATCCATCCAATGCTGGGCTCGTCCATGTCGAAACAAATTTGAGGTTTTGGTGGTGTGCAAAGTGTGCGTAGCGTGCTAGCTGGATGATGTAGTAGTGATGAACAACTGGGAAACGACTGCGGAGGCTTGGCCCACGAGTAGCCCACGTGCCGATGCATGGGGAGAGCCATGTGCGTCGCCCCGCTGCGGCCCTTTCAACTGTTGTGACTTGTAGAGCTGCAAAGGTAAGAATCAACCATCGTGTTCTCCGATGGGCCACGGTCAAGACCGAATAGGAGGCGGAATTGGCAAGGCTAACAACACACTAGGTCAAGATGACGGGCGTCCGTAATCAGGAGTCTCCATAGCAGCTACGCAGACACGATGGATTGTTTGTCGCAGCAAGTCGAACGTCTTGTGAAGGGTTGCAGAGATGCGGAGTGGGATTGCTAGGGCACCTCGGGCCCACCATCACATGCAATGGCGCAGTCCACGGGTGGATGAGATGGGAAGGAGCAGCTTGAAGCCTTGAACAGGTGCCAGCGGTAGGTAGTCCCTGCGAGGTTATCGGTATGCAGGAGAGCAATAGGAGAGCAATGCGCGAGACGTGAAAATTCTGCTTCCACGAACTTCATGCGAATGCCGCGGCCATGTCCCAGGTTGGCCTGTGTTGTCATAGCGCCAAGGGAGCCCTTGCTTTTTTGCCGGAGCTCCAGCTTGCTCGATCCTCAAATCCCTCACGGCCGCCTCGGAACCGCCCTACCACCGCCGCAATGCTGTCGAGATGCTCCCAGAAGACGGCGCAGGTACGTACACAACGACCGCTGCGCCATTGGAGCGCCACGAGAGCCTGCCAGCTAACGCGCCTGCCAGACGCTCCTGCGGGGCGCGCGGCCAGCCTCACGATGCGTCGCTGGCCAGTCCATGGCCACCAGATGTAGGCGCAAACCTCCCCAGACGTCGAAATGCCATGGAGACTAACAGCCTGCAGCCATGGCCACGGTCAACCACGACATCTTCAAGCCCACCAAATTTGGCGGCAAGTACACGGTGACGTTGATTCCTGGTACGCAGCGACAAGCACCTACCCGAATCGACTCGTATTGAACAAAGCGCAGGTGACGGTATCGGCGCCGAGGTGTCCGAGTCGGTGCAGCAGATCTTCAAGGCCGACAACGTGCCCATCGAGTGGGAGCAGGTCAACGTCAGCGGTGTCGAGTCGGGCAACAAGCACTCCGAGGAGCTCTTCCGCGAGGCCATCGCCTCGCTCAAGCGCAACAAGCTGGGCCTGAAGGGTATCCTTCATACGCCCATTGAGCGCTCCGGCCACCAGTCGTTCAACGTCGCTCTCCGCCAGGAACTCGACATTTACGCTTCCATCGTCCTGATCAAGAACATCCCCGGCTACGAGACGCGCCACAAGAACATTGATCTCTGCATTATCCGCGAGAACACCGAGGGAGAGTACTCCGGCCTGGAGCACCAATCTGTACCAGGCGTCGTCGAGTCGCTCAAGATCATCACCCGTGCCAAGTCAGAGCGTATTGCCAAGTTCGCCTTCGCCTTTTCTCTGGCCAACAACCGCAAGAAGGTTACCTGCATCCACAAGGCCAACATCATGAAGCTCGCCGACGGTCTCTTCCGCAATACCTGCAAGAAGGTGTCCGAAGACTACCCCACGATTGAGTACAACGACATGATTGTCGACAACGCGTCCATGCAGTGTGTGTCGCGGCCGCAGCAGTTTGACGTTTTGGTCATGCCCAACTTGTACGGAGGTATTCTCTCCAACATTGCGGCCGGCCTGGTTGGCGGCCCGGGTATTGTACCTGGTTGCAACATGGGCCGTAATGTCGCTGTTTTCGAGCCTGGGTGCCGTCACGTCGGGCTTGACATCAAGGGCAAGGACCAGGCTAACCCCAGCGCTTTGATCCTGTCCTCTGCTATGCTCCTCCGACACATTGGTCTCGACGACCATGCCAACCGCATCGCACAGTCCGTATACAAGGTCATTGAGGACGGGTATGTATTGCAACTATGCGATTAGTTGATCGACCGCTAACAGTATGCAGCAAGGTCCGTACGCGAGACATGGGAGGCAACTCCACGACGCAAGAGTTCACGAGAGCTATTTTGAACCAAATGGAGAAGGCATGATGCGGGAAAGATCCCACCTAATCGTGATCTAGCCGAGAAGATAATACCGACTTTCACGCATGCTCACATTGGAATGGTCAATTTAGCTTACCGGTTGTGACGCATAATTGACGACAATTGGTCACGACGGTATGTATAATAGGCAGCTGATTGTGTATAGAGCTGTACTTTTATTTATATAGCTAGAACGCAAGAATCGATTCTATACCCCCCAAACGCCGCGCTATGCACATTTCGTCAGTCATGGTATCGTGTGTCTAGCAGAATTAGAACTGTATCCGCCTCTTCCGCCCCGTATACTTTGAGCTCGGCTTCACGACCTTCCCTTTGCGCTCCATTTGCTCTTTCTTCTTCATGATCCACGCTTTGCTACCCTTGACCTCCTGGCCCCTCTTTGTCCCTTTACCGTTTCGCCGGCCATCCATGACATCTACCCCGTCCATACCCTTCACCACACCAGTAATGTCTCCATCCATGTCACCTCCTCCCACGGTCAACACAAGATATGTCTTGGCGTTCTTCGTGCCCATATCGTCCTCCAACAACCCCGCGCCGAACCCCGCCTTGATCGCCGCTTGCGACACCATCTTCTTCTGCTCATCATTCTTGGGGTAAAATTGACACACGGCGCGGCCACCCCTTCTCAGACTCGCATACAGTCCTCCAAAAAACCGCGACAACCGTCCCAACGGGCTCTCCTCACTCGACTCTGCATTGCACAACCACTGAATCGCACTGATGCTAATCGCGGCGTCGAACGTGCCCGGCCGGAACGGCACGCCCTGCCCCGCATCTGCCAGAAACAGGTCCCCTTCTACCTCTTTCTCCAGCGCGACGCCCAGCATGCTGCTGCTGATGTCGAATCCGATCCAGACGTGGGGCCCGCCGGGGGTGCCTTCGGCATCGCTGTTGGATAGGATTTCCCCGCTGAGGCCGGAGCCGCAGCCTACGTCGAGGATGAGGGAGGGGCTGCGGAGGGCGAGGAGGGAGAGGGCGCGGTGGGTCATGGTGGATTGGATGTTGCGGATGCGCGAGGAGGTGGTGTATTTGCGGGACTCGCTGTCATTGTAGAAGAGGTCGGGGGGCCTGGAGGTTGTTAGATACTGTGCCGCTGGGGGAGTGGCAGGTGGGGGCGTACAGTGTGTCTTCTGGGCGCGACATGGCTGCGGTTGCTGGTATGAGCGATCGGAGAGGGAAATTTTGGTCCGATATTTACTGTGTTTTAACTGCTAAGGTGTGGGTGGTGGGGCATGCGCACTGCACGCGAATGTCGAAAAAGCCAAGATTCCGTCTTCGCCATAACTTTTTGGTGTTGCGTCCTGGGCTCGCGCCTGCCCCACACCTCGGCCGCGCACCAACGTATCTCCGAGCTTCGAGCCACCTTTCCGCCTGTGACCTCATCGTCACCAACTTCCTAACATATCACACTTTGCAATCATGTGGATACTACCGCTGCTCGGATACGTCGGTGTGATACTGGGCTTTGGGTTCCTGACACTGGCCATAGGTACGGAAGTATAATGATCCAAGAAGTCGAGCTGGGTAGGAGCTGATCCTGGTGTAGCTTCGGGACTGTATTACCTCTCGGAACTCGTGGAAGAGCACACCGTTCTAGCCAAGAAACTCCTGACCAGACTCATCTACGGCGTCGTCGCAATACAAGTGCTCCTCCTGCTCGTCGATGGCTTCCCACTCGGACTAAGCGCGCTGAGCATCGTGTCGCACCTCATCTACGCGCAGAACTTGCGTCGCTTTCCTATTGTCAAGCTCTCGGATCCCTTGTTCTTGATCTCCTGCGGTATGCCTGCCTGCCCTCTTGCCATTCTCCAGCATTGGAATGCTAACCACCTTAGCTCTGGTGATTCTGAACCACTACTTGTGGTTCCGCCACTTCAGTGCGCCGCCTCAACTCCATGCCACCTACTCGTATGCGCGCGACTCGTCTATACCTAGCTTTACCGAAATCGCCTCGTATTTCGGCCTCTGCGTCTGGCTCGTGCCGTTCGCACTTTTCGTCTCGCTATCCGCCGGGGAAAACGTGCTGCCCTCGATGGGCTCGGAGTACGCGACAGGAGAGGGGAGCAGCTTCATAAGTCCTGGCAAGGAACCTGCGGCTGGGTTTGGAAGCGGTGCGGGGGGAGTTGGTGGAGGGATGGACGGACGGAGAAGGCAGAGGAGTGGGACGAATGCGGGAATGGCGAAGAAGGCGATTGATGGAGTTAGGGGATGGGTGGGGGAGACGGGTGAGGTTATGGGATTTTGGAAGGGGGAGAGGACGAGGCCGACGTTCTGAGGGGTTGGGGTATGAGACGTATATGCTTAGTTCAAATCTATATCGGTTAATACTGATATGTGAGTTCTGTTCTTGTCCATATGATTGCTCGACACTGATGGCTTTCATAGCAGATTCCCCTTTTGGACGCAGCACGCCCAGTGCAGCTAGCACGTGCCTATATGCCTTCAAATAAGGAGTCATAGGTCCGCATGAGCGAATGGTATCGAGAGGACCTCCATGTACACTAGGATAACCTATAAGATCACAAATCCGCCATGGAAAGGTTCAGTGAGTCGCCCCGGGGACACGCTTTGCGTGTGACAGGCAAGGCCTTTCACCGACTCTCCAGCTGCAGTCGGACTGAACGGCGCGCCGGAAATACCCATAGTATCATGCCTCTCACGCTGGGAAATCTCCAGACAGAAACGTCTAGGTAGATAATCTGAATAATCAAAAGTTTCCAAACACTACTTCCTATCTCTATATACGTCGCGTACCAAAAACCAAAAGCCGAGAGAGAAACCCCAATCTATAACAAAAGAAAAGATGACATCAAGCCACCAGCAGGGGGCCAACCTCCTAAACCCCTCCCCGGACCCGTCTCCACCTCCACTCCATCCCTCCCCCCTAAATCCCCCTCGCCTTCAACGCGCCACTCAAAATCTTCACAAAACTCGGCAAATGCTGCGGCGTCAACATGGTATAATGCGCCCCGTCCACCCGATGAATCCGCGGCTCCTCCCTCGTAAAATCCCTCCACCTCCCCAAATGATTCCTCTCCCAATCTTCCACACTCTTCGCCACCGCCGCCAACGGAATCGCACAAAAGACATCGATCCCATCCACCAACCCGCTAGGCTCGTAATCCACAGCCGAATACTGCAGCGCGAAGGCGAGATCCGCCCCGTTGGTGAGGGCCTCCTTGTCGAGCGCGAGCTCGTCCATGCGCTCTTTCGGCGCGCGATTGACGACCCAGTCGAGGCAGTATTCGCGCGAGTGCTGCGCGAGTTCCGGGTGTACGGCGTGGGCTCCTTCTTCGGTGAAGAAGTCGAGGAAGTAGGAGAGGTGGAGGAGGCAGGCTGTCCAGTCGAGTTGGCGCATGCGGTGCTTGATGTGCGGGGGGAGGTTGAGCGCGGCCAGCATCTTTACCTCGTCGTTGTTGCTGTTGAGCAGCTTGGTGATTTCGAAGGCGTACATGGAGCCGAAGGAGTAGCCGCCGATGGCGTAGGGACCGTTGGGTTGCACGCGCTTGATGTGCGCGTGGTACGTTGTGATGGCGTGCGTCTTTGCTGTCTTTGAAGTAGGCTTCGCCCTTTTCGAAGCCGCGGGCGCGAAGCGCGTAGAGAGGCCGGTCAGTGATGTGTGCGGCTAGACCGAGGAAGACGAGCACTTCGCCGACACCGGGGTGGATGAGCCAGAGGGGTGTCTTGTCGCCCTTGTCTTGGAGGACAATGACGGGGTTGTATTCTTTAGGCTTGGAGATGTTCTCGAGAGCATCGGCGAGCCCCTTAGCCGTCGGGTTGGTGATGATCACCGAGACGGGGATCAGGCGGCCGATGATGTCTTCGAGCCTCTTCTTGATCTTGATGACGGCAATCGAGTTCACACCGAGGCCGAAGAGGTGCTCAGTGGTACCGATGTCACTAGCGGGGATGTCAATGACGGAAGCGAAAGCCTCCAAGATCTGTTCCTCAAGTGGGGTGGTCGGAGCTGTGTAGTTCTTCTGCTTGTATATGGCAGTCTCCTGCTCGTTCATCTGCTGGAACACATTGAACGCGCCAGCCTCAAAGCTCTTCTTTATCTTGGTGCGAGAGAGCTTTGCCGAGGGTCGTCTTTTGGAGCACCTGGTCGTTCAACGGGAGAATCAGGGGTCGCACGCCGACCTGCTCCATGACGCCCTTGGAGATAGCGTTGTTGGTAGCAATACGAGCGTTAAGATCGTCGACATTGTATGTAGGGGCATAGACGACAGCAATGTTCTCTGTCTCAGATCCCTTTGGTCGGTAGGCAAACGCAGCAGTGTAGCTGGGCTTCGCTCCCTCGACGCCTTCGAGAGTAGCCTCGACCTCATGAAGAGTGTAGTTGATACCGTTGATGATGAGAATTTCTTTAGTCCTACCAGTCAGATCGAGCTGGCCATCCGCCTCTATCTTGCCATTGTCGCCGGTGACGAACCAGCCGTCGTGGAAAGAGCTTTCGGAGGCCTCAGGGTTGCGGTAGTATTGCGAGAACATGACGGGTCCACGGACTTCTAGAGAACCTGAAGTTCCAGCAGGGACCTCTTTGCCATCCTCATCGACAATGCGCATCTCCATGCCCTTGTGAGTCGTATCAAGACTTCAAAACTCATTACCCCGAGCTTGGTCGCGGTAAGGGAAGTCCATGCTGTAGATGGAACCCGCGCAGGTCTCAGTCATACCGAAAACAGGCTTGACAACGTTCTTCGCGGCTCCGAATTTGGCAAAGGCAGCTGCTGCCTTTGCAGAAGTCTCGACCACGTTGGCCTCACCACCAGATATGAGATGCTTGAGCGAAGACAGGTGGTAAGCGTCTTCTGGGAAGTCTTGAAGAGTGCGTAGGACGGCGGCGATGAAAAATTTGGGTCCGAAAGTGTAACCAACTTGGTGTCTATCCAAAAGGATGAGAAATGAGAGTGGATCCTGAACCAGGTCAGCGGCCTCGGCGTGGATCTGGTTAGCACCCGTGAACATGGCATGCAGGTGAACCTCAGTCAAAGAGGCGACGTGATCGAACCCAATCCAGTTGAAGAAGACAGTCTCTGCCGTTGTGTCGTTCTTTGCCGACTTAGCCTCGACGGCAGCCAGGATCATACCGTGAGTGAGGACGACTGCCTTTGCGTTGCCGGTGGAGCCCGATGTCAACATCAAGGCAGCGATGTCGTCTGCGGTCTTGGACACGATTGAGGAGGGAGGAGCCGCGCCTGCAGATAAAGTCTCAACCGGCACAACGTTCAGTTCATCTTGGCCGGCGAATTCACCCAAGAGCCCATTCTTTGTGAGACAGATAGGGTTCTCCAAAAGCGAGTTGAGATAAAGGATGAGGTTCTTCCTCTGTTCTGCGTTGTTGGAGAAAGGGGTGCTCATGATCGGGGTAGTCCCTGCCAAAGTGGTGGCCCAGAACCATTCGAGGCTGTCGAGCTGACGCTTGAAATGGAGTAGGAGGGGTTTGTTCGCCTCAACACCGAGAGTCTTCAACAGCTCAGCCTTGACCTAGGCGCGTTGGAGAAGTTCGGGATACGAGAGAAAGACAGCCGGGGCTTCGAGATTTCCGGGAGCATAGAGGGAAACACCATTGTCTGCGGAGTTGGTCGCAGCGTGTTGAGGCAGCTGAGGAAGGGTGGAGAGAGCCATGCTGACTATTGACTAGACATTCGTAAAGAATTAAAACCGCGAGGCTGTTGAAAAGACAGGCGCAGGAGAGGAACAGTGATGGTGTTGTTCTGTGCTTTGGAAGTTAGGGGGCTGACCCTTTTATTATCAGCACCACGAGAAGGAGTTGCGACCGACTCTCCACAGACAGTGGCTGGCCCTGATCCCTTCGTCGGCCCTCTGCAAAGTCACAAACTCCACTGGTGGACTCGATACCGAAGCTGAACGAGCATTACCATTGAGAAAACGCGGTACATGGTGGACTCCTCTGGAACTCAGCTAGCTTACCCACTCTACGCAGGCCCGGCGACTCAACTAATCGAAGGATCGTTGAGGAGATGTCAACATCGTGTCTAATGGGATGATGCTTGAATGCGGGCTTTATGTTTACTCCTTTACATCCTTTGAACGGAAATAGTTACTCAAGAGGCTGAGAAAGCCTACTCAACAAGAATTAACGAGTTGAGTATGTAACATACTCTAACTCTGTGGCCATCTCAGTTGTCGGTGTAAAGGCCAGCTACACCAAGAATAGCTAACGCGGTGCTGATCTTGGCGTCAGACAGTGCTATGGTGGTTACACCGCTCAACGATCGCATTATGTTAACGGCAAACAGGAACAGAATATTTTTCCTCTATTAGTCTGATCGACAAGCTGGCAGTATGAAGTGTACGTTTCGTGAGATGTGACCTACCATAGAAGCGCACAATCTACGTGGGGTTGCGTACATTTTCTGACTGATTGTAGCCTGTCAGATAGCTTGGCTCTGTGTAACTTGATCCCGTTGCGGCATATCCCCCAATGTCCGCATTAAGTATCTGCAAGTAAGGATCAGAAGCGAGCCGAGCGGAGTATAGTAGATCTGAGAGGTGCGTTGGCGTTGGAAAACGTCCGCCATTCCATAAGCCCTGCGTCCGATCCGCCGCCACCAAACAGGCAGACTACTAATCAAGCTCCAAGTATTGTGCTTAGATCAGAAGCTTATCTGGTCGACAGAATCCTCAGAGACTGTTGAGTGCGCAGCTGATGGAGGATTGGCGATTGTTGACCCCGTGATCCTATGAAACTCTTAGGCAAAAGCCACGGAGAATGTAACTATCTTTCCACGGACTCTCAACGTTGAGTGAGAGTGGGCCAATCCTTTGAAGACATGTTGGAAACGATTATGCGGATAGAGAAGGATGTTCGCGCATGAGGACGAAGTTGAGCATCGTAATTACTACCCGTAAAAAGAGCCGACAGAGCGTCTGTACGTAGAGAATACATCAGGAGAGCGATCAACCGTGAGCCTTGAGGTGAACATGCACATCGTAACGGCCCGGTACGCATGTAGACTAGTGCCACTTTTGGTAAGGCAGATCATGCAAGCGAATCTCGTACACCGAAGGAGCTGCACGCCATACCTACCGGATGCGAAAACGATCGGGCCGGACCAGGTGTGGAAGAATTATGTTGGGCTCGTTCTGCAGCGATTGGGACATCGGATACCGCTGCTGAAATTTCAACCTTAACTCTGGGCCATGTCAGCCTTTCGTTGTCCAGCTCCCTTACTTTAATGCACCGTGAAACCCCTCAGGTTTGGCGTCCATCTTTGCAAACTTGAATATCCACACTCGCTCTTCAACATGGCGCCGAAGTTCACATACCTGGGCATGGGCTCTATGGGCCGTGTACGTAGCAATCCGCGGGGTGAAGATGTCAGCTAACGGTATCATGATCCAGGCCATGAGTAAA
This sequence comes from Laburnicola sp. R22_1, assembly GCA_014281115.1. Taxonomy (NCBI): domain Eukaryota; kingdom Fungi; phylum Ascomycota; class Dothideomycetes; order Pleosporales; family Didymosphaeriaceae; genus Laburnicola; species Laburnicola sp. R22_1. The sequence goes on from JACONQ010000011.1 coordinate 1,345,015, forward strand.
AACTTAGTTGAGAAGGGAAATCTAGATAAGCCAGTGACGCTCTGGAACCGAACTCACCAGGTGGCGAGCGAATGGGCTGCTAAAATGGGATTTGGAGCCAACGCCGTGGAAGAGATCGAAGAGGCTGTCAAGGATGCCGACATTGTGTGGTCGTGCCTTGCCACTCAGGACGCAGTCCTCAACTGTTTCGAGAAGATGCTGAACACGGACGTCAAAGGCAAATTCTTCGTTGAGAGCTCAACCGTAACACCGGAGGCATCGAACAAGCTTGCCGAACGAGTGCGCGAGGCGGGTGCAGAATTCATCTCCATGCCGGGTATGTAGGCCACTACCTGTTTCGCTCCAACCCCGCAATCTAATGGTTTGCGGCACAGTTTTCGGAGAACCCACCATGGCTATGGCTGGGAAGCTGGTAACCGTTCCGGCTGGGCCGAAGGAGTCAGTAGCAAAGATTCTGCCATATGTGGAAGGAGTGTAAGGCTACACGTACACTCTTCGTGCGACGATACTGATGAAGCTATAGTGTCGCTCGTAGTGTTGTTAACCTAAGCGAGCAACAAGTCGGAACAGCCTCACACCTCAAGCTCATTGGAAATGTCATGATCCTGATGATGATCGAGGCAGTCGCAGAAATCCATGTCCTCGCAGAGAAAACCGGGTTGAAGAACGAAGTCATGCACGATGCCATCAACACGCTCTGGCCTGGCGCTGCCGGCGTCTATTCCAGACAAATGTTGACAGGACACTACTACATCGAGAACGTGAGCAAGATATAGCTGCTTTGCAGTGGCTCTGCTAACTCAAACAGCCAATGGTGCCCATCGACATGGCGGTCAAGGTCTCGTCGCACGTGTTGAGTTTGGCCGAAGCACATGGAGCCGAGCTCCCTGCGTACAAAGTAGTGCGCAAACAGATTGATGCAGTCAAGGAATACTGCGGATCTGAGGGGGACCTTCTGGGCGTATACGGTGCCGGTCGTCTTCAAAGTGGGCTGCCGTACAAGAAAGAGAAGGTGCTCAACGAGAACGGCACAAGAATTAACTAATCGAATACGCTTTAGCAAGACATGAATGAATGAATGAATGAATGAATGAACGAATGAAAACCGTCTCCTCTTTGCAACATAATGTATGCATTGTGTTGCAGCGGGACATCGCGTACCCGCCATCCATTGCCAAAGTCTATGCTCTATCCTCGTCGATTAGAAGCGCTTCCCGCGGATGAATCGTGATGCACAGAGCGGGCATCGGGAGCGACCGCGCCGCGAAGAGGCATCGGGGAGTGAGGTCCGCGCCGAAAACGCCAATTCGTGCTTACTACCGAATTCGGCCACTCAACGCACAGACCCCACTCAACGCACAGTTTGAGGATAGCCACCACTATTACTTTTGAAGCTGCAGAGCTCTATATATATCGTAAAATCACTAGATTTTTAGAGTAGCATTTGCAGAAGCTTAATAAATCGATTAGCAACGATAAACTACGTGTGATACCTCTGTGGGAGGCGTACTTTGCAAGTGCGCGTTGATGGGCCGGATGCCTCCACCACCCCTTTAATAACTAATAGATCCTTAACATCAACCTCTAGGTCCTCAATAACATGAGCAGGAGGTGCAGGAGCCTCGAGGCTACGCGCCTTACCCTTTTTGGCCAATTGTATATCAGTCCTAAGTTGCTTTTCAGCTGCGCGCGCAAGTAGATCTTCTTCGCGCTCTGCCGCCTTCCTCTGCTGTTCTTGCAACCTAACCTCTTTTGCAGCCATCCTTTTCTGCGCCCTCTGCTTAAGTATAGCCTGTTTCTCCTGCTTTTTCTGCTCCTTAGCTAGCTTGTCGCGCTCCTTCTGGTGTTGTAGTTCTTCTACTTTGGCGTCTTTTTCAGCCTAGCGATTGCGGGCAGCCTCAACTTTTAATAGCAACCAGAAGACGGCGCCGCCAGCGTAATTCTCAGAGGGTTCAAGTAGTAATGCCTTACTACGCTTACGGCGCTTCTTCTTATTAAAAAGGGCATCTCTAAGGCGATCGTTTTCGTGCTGAACGAGCTGTTTCTGAGTCGCTATTGCGTGTATTGTGTAAGACAGCTGCGAGACGCGTTTATCATTAAGATCCTTAACTACCTGTCGTAGAAGTCCTTCAATTTTACGCCAATCGCTTGCAGAGAGTACTAACGACGTGCTATCGCTGCTTAATGGCCTCTTAGGCTCTAGATCCTTAAATTTCTTTAATATAGCGTTGCTATTCAGCGGAGAGATGCTAGTAACTTTAAAGGCGTTAATAATTGTTTCTTTAGCAAATGCAACTCTGTATGCCTTATAAAAGAAGCGGAAGAAGTCGCGCTTAGTAATAGATATAAGTCCTTAGCTGTTGTATATAAATTCAGAGAGCTCTTTTGTATATGCAGCTAAAAGAGGCTTAAAAAGGCAGACATCTAGAGGCTGTAGCGTATGAGTTAAATGCGGCGGGTAGATAGCTAGGAGGATTCGATTTTGATTGCAGAACTCGATAAACTCCATAGTAACGTGTGAGCTATGCCCATTAAGAATTAGGAGTCAATAGTCGCGCTTTGCCTTCTTCTTAGTCTCCTCTTAAAAGCACCTCTTAAGCCAGGCAATCCCAAGTTCGTTGTTTGTCCATCCAGATGGTGATAAGGCGAAAAAGGCCTGGTGCTCTTAAGGATTAAAATCTTATAGCTATATGTCCTAGATATTGCCAGAAGCCGCCTAATATATTAGGGCAGGTTTAAGAGAGCTGCCGTCGGCGCATATACAAGCTATCGTTGTTATTCACTCTCTATTACTGTCCTAGAGTACCTGCTTGACGCCTCCTTGCTTATATCGCTGTTGAGAGAACACGCGCTTCATTTTTAACACTACCCCGATTAAGAAGCCCTTCTCATCCATATTGTATATATTTGACGGTGCGATGTTGTACTGCTTGATCTTATCGTCTAAAAGCTTGAAATAGAGGGCGTATTTGAAGGCTGAATCGGCTTTGTAGCGCTGGCTATCGATGCCAGATGTCCATCGCGATATAAGGTCAATTTGATGCCGCGCAATATAGCGATTAACCCAGTAATTTCCTGGCTCTTAATGTGCTATTTCTCCAGCGAAATTTCGTATCATCTCTCTCATAGGGGGTAGGCCTTGTACACACAGCTTATCAATGTACTATAGTAGCTGTTTTTCCTGTGTATTGTTAAGGAGTCGCTTTTTTTCGGCCCGAGTTGCATAGGTGCCCTGAACCTCTCGATAGCGCTTCGAGAGCCGCGACCGCTCAACGCCGTACTCCCGAGCAACCTGGGATATATTAGGACGTTCTCCTAGCTCCAGGGATTTTAAAGCTTCAACAGCTGCGTCGATTGGGTCCATATTGGTGGAGTTATAAGGTGTTGAAAATATACGATTTTTAGTGTTAACTGTGCGTTGAGTGGGGTCTGTGCGTTGAGTGGCCGAATACGGTAATCGTCACATCCACCAGCCGCCAACTTTTTAAAGCCTTCCGTCCTTCACCCTCACTGGCTTGAGCAGCTATCTACCATCTCGCCTCTGGCGAAACATATTTTCGGAGATTCCGCAATGCGTCATGCCCGCTTGCGATAGTCACGCATCTCTACTGCACCCAGCGACAACGTTCGAGCACATAAATCAACGCATATGCCTCCAAGAGTCTCGAAAACCCAGGAGCTGTGATATCCTTATACCATGCAAAGGATCTGAATATAATTTATGGGATTCATCTATCGAATCGAAGGTTCCAACCCTGGAAGCTTCTGTTTTTATACCGTTATCTCCCGAGCTCGAACCTTCCCTCCGCTTACGCTGTGATCAATCCCGCCTCACTGTCACTAGTCTTCGCACTTTCCGCGTCCACCCTCCTCCTAAATTCCGACAGTCGAATATGACCATCTCGATCGCGTAACGTATATTGTGCCGCACGAGAGCCCAACCCATAAGACTCGTCATCATTCTTACGCCACAAAAAGCGAAGCGCACGAATAGCCGGCATGCTAGAAACTAGAATCCCAACCGCGGGTTCAGCAACAGACCAATTCATAGGAATCCCCATAGCATACGAAACGTCTGCGTCCCTGAGGAGAGCACTGATAAACCCAAGACGAACCGCGGAAGTTATGACAGCGAAGCTGCCCATGAGCATGGTAGCGAGAAGCTGTAGCTTGGTCTTCTTGTCTAGCTGCAAGGGGAGGACAATAGGGATGGATAAGAAGTAGACTAGTGCGTCGGTGGTAACGCCTGTGATGGCGTTCCCGAGGTAGAATGCGTTGATGGTGATGCAGTGTTTTTCTTCTGGTGGGAGCGTGGCGTCCCAGGCGCCTTTGACGGGGTGGCATTGAAATGCGGCGACGAGGACGTTGGCAAGAGTGTTTCCAACGACGATTCCGAATGCGGCCCAGACGACGCGTTTTAGCATTTGCGCCTGGGCACCCCGCAGGATCCTTTGGTAGAGCGATAGGACGCTCAACTTGATCATGCCCAGTACGGTGTTATAAAAGATGGCGGAGACATATATGGCCTACGTAGTATGGTAAGCATACGAACGTGATCTGTGTCAGGTAGTTTTCATTGTGCCGTGCAAACGTTCGACAGAGACGAGGATCTGACTTACTTGAGAGTATGCAATCACACCTTCCACTCCCCGCTCATACAGAATGACATCATAATGGACGCCCATCCCTCGCCGAATAGCAACCACAACGGCGCCAACAAGCCCAAAGAACGCCAAAAAGGCCAGCATATTAAACACTATTACAGTCAGCCCAAGCTCCCTACTAAGCACAGTCGCAAGGCGAAAATTTGGAGACGAGATCGTGTATCCTAGGGTACTCCATTCCACAACAAGCCTCCAAAATTCTGTTTCACTATCATGTCCAGAGTACATTCACCAGCGAACTTACAATCGTCAAGACCCCAAACCTTCTCGCCTCGCCTAACTAACCCTTCCCTCATCCGCTTCTGCAGTATCAATCGGCCTATGTATCGCAGTATTACGCTTATCACGACTAAGATCGAGGCGCCTATGCAGACACCGATCTCGGAAGCCGTCAAGGTTTCGTCTGCATTTTTGGGTCGTTCGGTGGGGATATCCATGATATTCGCAGGCGTTGAATTGTAGTGAAGATTATGCACCTGTGTGCGTATGATGAACACCTACTAAGTTCGGGACCTTATGGGCAACAGGTGCGTTGAGAACTTGAGGTTGAGGGGTGGTGAGCCATGCACTCTCTGCTGCGTAGCTAAGTAGACGCAGTGACGAACACTTCCAGAGCTCACCTGTCTGCGGCGCGCGTTCTATGGGGAAAAAGTTTCACACGGCTCCGTCGTTTCCCATCGTCAATCCCAATATCAAATTTGCTTTCACAATGGACACGACAAGGTAGAAGGAGATGGCCAGCTAAAGCAACGTTTCTCAGTGACAAGTACAACGCATACTTACTGCAGAACACGGGGAGACATACCAATTAACAAGCCATACCTTAGCGTAAAAGTATTCCTGAATAAATATATTATCAAAATCCACCTTTGCAGTTGAATTCAAAATGAAAGCCATTGATATTATACAGACGCGTATAAAAAGTTCTACGCGAGCTTGGAGATACTTTCTCTCTCTCAATAGAGAATCCAGCGCAGAAGTTTCCAACAAATGCAAGAGCGTAGCTCATCAGGCGACTGGCAGCTATTTTCAACAGTTGAGATGTAGAGAGCAAACAACCGGCATACGCTAATCGAACAATCATATACCTTACACTCGTACTTGAAACTACTATAACTAGCCACACTGAACCCAACCGAATAAAAGAAGTCCATGCCCCAAGCCGAAACACAGTCCACTACCAGTCCGCAGCGCCGGAAGCACTCGAGATTATACCCAAAACTCCACTCCATCTATCTACACAAACACGCACTGCCAGCACAGCACGTCACCCAGGAGCGCCATAACCCATTGCTACGTCGGCTACATCCCACAGAACAAGAGCGTCGGAGGGGACATCAATAACCACCAACCAAGCCCAAAGCCGAAAAATCCCCGAGCGACATTACATACATTACGTCATGTCACCCACCCACCCACCGACAGGCGGACGTGCGGCCGCCATGTAAGCGCAGGATAAAGCTAGCACATACAAATGACAAATCCCAACTTTTGACTTTGATAATCTTACTCATCGCCAATAATAGCAGATAAGCGAGGCGAGATGAGACGAAAGACTGCGCCTTGGGAGCAACGACTCGCAGATGGATTTGCGATTTCCATCTCTCATGGGACTCGCTGCGCAACCCAACCCAATACCGCTGAATGAGCCTCACCTGTTATTCAAGTATTAGTAGTGTATTACATCAGCGCTGCGCTGCGGTTTCATCTCAAAGAATGGGTGGGCTCTGGGCCAGCACGCACAATATAGTGACCAGAGAAAATAGTAATAAACACTGTTGGAGAACGCAATCAAAATGAAAAAGTAGATGATAAGTATGTTATTCATTTCATGCATTCATTTGGTATTCGAGACGAGGTAATAATGTACCTTGGTACGTTCATTGGACGTGCTAGTTCGGCCGACTAATCCGCCGAATAATGGGCAGAACCGTCCGTATGAGGTAACGGTTGCGCAGGCGCACAGACGGGACTGGCCCTCTATTCCTCAGCTGCCAATCCCTAGACGGCGCGGCGGGGCGTATGCTGAGTGAGTTACACCGTGATCAATGATCGCGCTAATAGTTGTTGAACACTTTCTCCGTTGGTGAACCTCGAGACATAGGGCGATTTCTGACATCTTGTCGCCTTACGATGCCTGCTGGAGATCTGCGTAGTCATCGGGTACCCGGCCGTCGCGCGAGCTTGCCACGGTGCAGGCCTCGGCAAGTCGCCCACGTTCGATGACCTTCAGTGATCTGTTGTCATATCCGCCCTCCTGTGTGACAGCATTGTTTGAGCGAACTCTGGATATCAAAAGTCGAAGTTGTGACCCTCTGGTCTTGGTCCCAAGTTTGATGTAGATCTTTTTCTTTGGCCCCCAGCTAGACTTATGGATTCATTGGTATACGGCGGCTGAGAGGAAGATCTCTCTCGATAATGGCCACCAGGTACCTGTAATTGAGAATTCTGGGCTGGCCAAGTTGAAGTTCTGGACTTTGAGCTGTCCTGTAACATGTCAGGCAGGGTCTGTGTTGGATGTGTCAGCGTGGGAGACTTTCGCGACAGGTTCTGGCTCCATTGTATAGCTGGGTTCACGATGCCCGGTGAAGTTAAGTTTTGTGTGCGTCGTGGTGGGTATCTCATAGGCAGGGTGGAGCTGACAGGTAGCGATGGGTGCAGCTGTGGGTCTAGAACAATCGTTGTTGTTATGTGCGGAGTCGAGGGCAAAGAAGAATACCGGTCAGATTGCGTTTGATCAAACTGCTGGGATTGAGGTTGGGAAGAAGTTCCTTGGTTTGGGTGTGGCAGAGTATGGCTGAACTGGCGACTGGCCAATTAGTAATTGATCCTTCCAAGCAAGCAGAAAAAAAAGAGTGGGATGTGAGAGAAAAGGGAAACGTGAAAAGATCATGGCGAGTTTCCTCTATGGATACAACTCCGGTCATGTGTCGTGCTATAATTGCACAACAAGCGCCCGGAAATTCCTCAGACGACAACAAGAAATGATATAAAAGGAACAACGACTGGGACGCTATATTAAGAAAAGATGCAACAAGGGCCGCTGTGACTTGGAAAAAACCCGGTGAATTGAAATGAGAGACGTTGAATGAAGCAAACTGAAAGGTCATACCCAATAGTTATGGCCACCTGGCTGGCTTTCAGGCCACATTTGTTCGTGCATGACAGCCTCCCAGTCTTCGAAGATGTTCCCGGCAGGTTGGAACGCGTTCCTTTGTCCAAAAGTTGTGGGCGAGGTGACTGGAGGATGCGCGGCCATCTGCGTCGGATATCCTCCACTTGGCGGGTGCATTGGAGCAACTGGCATCTGGACTCGTAGCTCCTTCTTCATTCGAGCTTTGGCTACAATCTTTTGCAGCAAAGTCTCTCGCATCCCTGGTTCCATGGGGAACTGAGCGGTGTCGACGGGAAAGAGTTGGTCCAGAACGGACCAGGCGGCGCTTCTATCCTCCAAGCTAAGCTGTTGCTCCGAGGCAAGGACTATTGCCAAAAATGAACAAGAATATACGTCCCGAGCTTGCCTCATATACCAATTGTAAGGCGAGCTTGAGTAGTGCTGTGCTAAGCCGGCACATAGCGTCCCTAGATGCAGGGCATCATGAAAGGTGCTTTACAAGTCAGCGGAAAGTTCAATGAATCATGACGTATACGCATTTAGAGGATATAATCGTATATAAAAAGACATACTTGATGATTTCGGGATGCCCATACGGTGTAGGAGTCGGTATTTCTCTGCGCTGCGTCATGCAACTCATGAGTTTGATCTTGAGAAGGTTCATCTGACGGATTTCGGCAACCAGGTATTGCATCGAATGAGAGTTCTCGAAGCGACCCCAGTTGTATCTCGTTGCTAGACGCGTTTGGAGTTCATTTGCCCATTGTACTCTATCAGCGTGACCACAGAAGGGCACAGCTCGCCTTGACTGTTTGGGCGAGCCGGAACTGAATCGTAGCGGGCGATCCCGGGGATTATAACGAAGGCACAAGAGCTGCTGCTGCTGCCTGGCAGTTTCAGCTTCCATCATTAATAAGGCCATTGACGAAAATGGAACTGCGTGCTCTTGAGCATCTTCTACATCTTGAAAAGTTGTAAAGTTCATCTCTGGATTGCGATGTGCCGATCTGTTCTGCATTTCGAGCTCGGTCAAGTCTTGATCATCCAGGCTCAACGGAAGGGCAATGTCGTAGGAATCCGGGTTGATGGTGGGCTCACGACAGAGATGCTCAGCGAGGCGTCCATCTATGATGCAAATCTGCGCCCATAGCCGACGGCGAGTCTCGGTTTCGATGGGGCCCAAACCAAATACAGACGGATCCCGATGCACACCCAAGGACCGAGCCATATGAATTGTTGTTCCCAGCTGCAGCCATTGCCTCTGAGGATTTATGGTACCGAGTTCGACAGACTTGCCAGCATGTTAGTGAAGAGTCATATTGCAGTTTTTTTGATCATTTACCAGATACAAGACCGTTGCCTGCAGTAGTTCCATGGACACCGATTGTACAAAGATCTCGTCCATGATATTGAGCCTTGACGTTATTTCCCTTCTCAATGCAGACCACAACCCGACCGCGTTGATGTTCTGTGCGAGATCGGAAGGGTTTGGACCGTGAACTATTGAGATGATGGATGCGTAGTATACAGCGCAAAGTAGAGTTGCGAATGCACGGTCCGAACCGGTGGCCGTCTGTATTTCGCTGCCTACTGATGGGCTCTGGAGTGAAATTGCGGAGTCGGGAAAAGGCGATGCTTGTGACGGAGTATACGAAGTATCCTGCGTATAGGCGCCTGGGTACGAAGAGCCCGTGGACATCTGCATCTTCGCTCGCCTTCTCCGCCGAAAGGTATTGCATTTATCTTGAAAGGAAGGCCAGTGTAGAACTCGGACAATTGGGTCCACCCGGTGGCTGAACGCGTCCAGAAGTATCTCATGTAAACGGTCGTCGATCATACGCAAGGTCTCTTCCGTCGCTGAACCTAGAGACTCTTCCACGGGCGCTTCCACGACTCCTTGAGTCACCATGGCATCACCTGGCAGGATCTAGATTCGATTAGTGAGAGACATCTTCAAGATTGCAACCTGCACACCTCTTCTGCGGATACGGCCCATGAGTACGGACTTAGATATCTGTTAGCCCGGCCATCCATCAGTTTTCCCAGATTCGCGGCTGGCCGGGCTGTTGCGGTATCAGTGGGCGGAGGCGAGTACGACGGTTCGCGCGAGGGCGATTTGCTGTCGACTTCTCGTGAGAGACGCGCGACCTGTTCCTCCAATTTAGACAGGCGGCTCCCCTCTACCGGTTCCCCGCTCCCTGGACGCGCCGGCGAGGCCCCGCTTGATGGTGCAGATTGCTGGACAGGCTGGCAGAGGGCACCAGCTTTGATGCAGTTGGAGCACGCTGGTTGAGCACGATCGCATTTTACGCGTCTCGCTCTACACCTTGCGCAAGCCAGCACATGTCTTCGACGGGTAATCGTGGGGGCATCGCCTCGACCACCGTATCTTGATGCCATTTCGTGTTGGTAGGCCGTTCCAGTATTGCTTGCGGAACGAGTGTATAGTGGAGCGATCTAGCGTACAAAGAAGACAGGGAATGCGTAACTCGCGCGAATGAAAAAAAGGAATTTGTACGTTAACGTATAGAGAGTAGTCTTGCAATGGATGGCCCACGAACCAAGATTTTGATTCACGTGACGAAGGGCGAAGCGCCAGGCTAAGAGGCTAAGTTACGCCCGACAGCATCCTATTTTAGGCCAGGGATCGAAGCAAGCATGCAGCCTTGCGACGTACAACAAAGCTACGTAATCTGGAATAGTATGCGAATTAGAGTGCACCTACCAGTTACCTAGTGTATGATAGGGAAGCCCAGGCTCCCCCTGACCACCAATCGTGGAATACGCGTGATATACCGCATGCGTCGTAATGGTCAATGGTATCGTATGACACGTAATCTCCTTTTGCAGGATTGACTGTCTATGCTGAACGCTGCGGAAAAGGACACGGATATGTATGTGGTCGGCGAGCAGGCGGGACCGCATTTACGGTTCCGCTCGATCTACGACGAGTAGCTACGGCACAACAGACGTAGCCGATAGCATATCCTTTAGACTCGTGGACTGCGCTTGCGGTGAAGTGGGCGAGTCTCGCCCACGACGGGCGGCCGACATGGCTAGTACCTGTACAGGGGTTCAGACCCCACGGCGGTGTGGAGAGCCTAGCGACCAACAAGGCGGTGGCTTAACACGCCAGAATCCCTCAGGCGAGAGTCGAAGCATTGTAATCATGGCGGCTCGCTTCAAGAGCACCGTTTTGCAGTCCCAGTTTGGAAAAGAAAAGTGCTAGTGTGGCATTTCGCCTGGGGCTAGCGGCCAGTTTGATTGCATGGCAGTATGCACTGCTATGTAACCGTGGTCCATGGGGGGTCCAAGGAAAGCTTGGCTTCCTACCAGCGGGCGCCGGACGTGCATGTGGTTTGTTCCGTCGAGTATTCGCTGACGTTTGAAACGGCCATGGATTGGGGCCGTCAGGCTGAATCCGGGAGCTGCATGGAAGCCGACACGGCCGGCCGCGGCACGCCTTTGTCGCCGAAGCTCCCGCCGGTAGCGAGTGCGATGTCCGGGGCTCGTCCGGCGGTGTTTGCGGGCATGATGCGGCGCAGAGGGCATCTTGAAGTGTGATTAAGGTTAAGGTTGGAGAGAGTGTACAACGGAGGGCCGTCGCCGGGCGGGTCCGACAAGGCCAGCGACGCGGCTAGCGTGCCTGCCAGGACACTTGAACGCCCATGGCAGCTTCCTCTGCTCAGTGCTCGGTCGTGCCTGCCTGCGTGCGTGCGTGCCTACTGCAATCAAGCTTGTCTTCTACAACTCCATCGCCATGGTTGCGCCCTCGTCGCCATGCCCGACGCTGGACGTGACGACGCTCCGTTCGCCGGTCCCCTGCCAGTGCCTGCTTTTGCTCTGGTGCCATGCGCTACGCGACTGCCATTGTTAGTGGCCACAGGTGGTGCCTGCCCCGAAACACATGGTGACATGGCATCCACCTGCGCCCCACCTACCCACCTACGCAACCGCAGCAGCTCCATCACCAGGGCGTCTCAAGGACCTGACAACAACCTCGTATCCTAGCTCTACGGGACTTGCTCCTGCTGAGCGTCTCTGACGTCCAAGGCTCCAAGCACGCACGCGGACAACCACATCCTGCGCCCTACCGCTGAGGATTTAGCCTCGGGTAACGCCAACACTGCACCCCTGCCCCCCAAGGCTTGACCCCGCTCATAGCGGCATGCTGGCAGCCTACTCCAGTACTGTTAACCACTCATACAGACCCCAGGGCATTGTTAACGCAGGTTGTCGTCGTAGCGCGAGAGACGGCATCGAGATGGCGGCAGCGGGACCGGCTGCGCAGCTCCTTCACAACCCACAATTGCGTAGAGCCTCGCACAGTCCGAGTCGGCGTCGGCTGTGCCGAATCTGCCTATCGGCAAGAGTGGAGTCTGCAGGGCGAACTGTACCACCTAGCAAAATCTCCGTCGAGCTTTGCGGCCGGCAGCGCCGCATGGGCCATCCATCTACGCTCAGATCGGGACAATGGCAGCTCACTGAGTCACCGACTACCTGTATCCTCCGCTAATGATTATCCACCTTCGTTTTTAGGCCCCTGCTCAGGCCTTGCACCGCCCGTGGGCTCGGTTTTCTACGCAGTATGTAAGCCACCTGTTTTGAAACCAGGGGTGGGCGCCACAGCGTTTTTTCTGCTAACCACGTTCCTCGTCACCATCCCGCCGGAGCTTTGATCCAGCCGGCTGCCGGACCAGGCTATCGCCAATTGGTCCTGGGTTGGTAATCCTCTCGCGATCCTGGCTCACCAACACGAGACCAAGTCGAAGTTTTCGACTCGACGTCTATGGGTGCTGTCGGTCTATACCAACAACGCTTACACACATCTGATCGTTTGGCGGTATTTGCCGTCTAGGCTTACTTCTAGACCAATCCTTCAGAATGCGGGAACACATGAACAACATGCGGCTACCTTGCATGGGGGTCAATTCGAATGAGGATGTTCGGACTCAAGAGGCCACCAATGCACAGAAGCATTTGGAATCACAGTTTGGAACCGAACTAGCCCTTTTCTAAGCGAATGCGAACCGGGAACAAAGCCCAGAGGCCGTCGACGTCAAGGTCTACATAGCAGATCGTGGTCTACGTCTGAAGAGCAGCGACGAACGCTCTACCCTCGTGGCCTTGCGAGACTTTTGCAAAAGATACATCGGCTGCATCTTCCTGTTGCGCAATGTAACGCTGTACTACTTTCAACCACATTGCCTTCTCCGCCCTGCTCGCGCCACTGCCTTCCCATACCCAAATGCTCCTTCCCGCATCCAACAGGAACACATCGTTTCCGTCTAGATCATGAAGCCCGATTCCGCTACCCTCCCTGGCAAGGCTGAACGAGAGCTCACCACCAGAGTTGCTTAGTCTGAAAAGCTTTTTCGCTTCACGCTCCGCTGTAGAGATCGGTCTGGGAGCTTTGAATGTCGTTTCCAGCGGGTTAACATCTTCACCCCCTAAGTAGTCCACGACAACTTTCGACCGCAACTCTGCTTGACTCAACACCTCAACTTCGACGTGCTTTGCGAGGACCATATCGTTCACCACCTGTGCAGCCTTCATTTTTTCCATTGGTGCACAGTTCTTCCCTTGCCATACGAAGATCTTGCTGCCCTTGTCTAGCACGAACACATCGTTTTCGTCCAAGCTTTGCCACGTAGGCTCAACTTCGTGCACGAGGATGGAATCTCGGCCCGCGCTAGTGCTAGGGTTCTTGAAGATGCGTACCAAGGTATCCGTATGGGGAGGTTCCTCGTTGATCTCGACATGCCTGAAGCCAGAGTCCACGCCGCCACGCAAGATCTTCAGGCGCGGGAAGAGGGCAGAAAATGCATCCGAAGGCGCCGTCTGCAGCTCTCGATGCTGTGTCGCTGCTCCGTGCAGAAATTCATCCAGCTCCACTGTCTTGTACGCCGCTGTTCCGGCTTCATCTTGGCTCGTATGCTTTCCAAGCCAAAAGAAAATATCGTGTACTAGTTTGACGTCGCTCTCGTTGCCACTCTCTTCCCCCTCGCTCTTCCCCACCTGATCACTTTTCAAAACGATATACGAATCACCCTCATAGAAAGATCCATACTTTTCTTTTGGCCACGGAATGACCTCGAACTCCTCGATGCGCCAGATGAACAGGCCAGGCTCGCTTCCTACGACGCCATTGTTCCAGGCGGGCTCCGTGGCAGCGGATTGATGCTTTATCTTGTGATCGGTCTCCGAATTGATGAGTGCCACATTGGAGTCGCGCCAGTCGTACTCCGCTGGGTGGACGAGGCCTTCGTGGGGTGGCATCGTGGAGCGTTGATGCAGTGGTAGGGTAAATTGTCGGTGTAAGGGTATTGCAGCCGAAGTGTGAGTCGCACGAGAGGTACCCGGTCAACAAATCATATGGCACGGAAGAGACGGGATCGGTGGCGTTGAGGTGCAGCTGACTTGACGCAGGTTCCAGAGATTCGGCGGGGTACTTTTCGTGTACCTGAAACGCGACGAAACGTGGGCGCTTGCGAGGCTGATTCGACGTCATTGCTCACGAGGGTTGCTGAGCTAATCAAATCACGTGCACAACTATTGCCCAAGTGCAGGTGCAGGTGCTGAAGCATTCAAGTCTGCCGGATTCTGCAGATCGCATGAGCTTCTGCATTTCAGTTTGTGGCACAGAAGCTGTTCCGGACTTTGGCGACAGCCAACCATGGTGCAACCAGGGACATGCTGAAAAGCCTACCTGAACTCGAGACTCTCCCGGAACTCATTCCTGCCAAAACCATTAAACTGAAGATGTGTACAAGAGAGGAGAGGATTAAGACAGGCCCCATTGGGCTCACTGCTTGCGTCCAAGGATACCTTACTGGAAGGAATGAGCTATCTCATCCCCTGCAGATGACCAGACACAAGTCGACGTCAACGGTTCTCATGGTGGAGTCTGTCCTCAACTATCGGTAAGCGCTCCAGGGTAGTCCCGTAAACACAATCTAGGCCCGATAGGACGAATAAGTATAACGGACGAATACCGCGTGCCCAGTGCCCCCAGTCAAATATAAATCGCCGAATTGCATCATTGGCACTAGCTACCTGTATATGGTCACCGCTCAGCATACCCGCTACATACTACGACATAGCGGCTCCATAATTGACCTGCCGACGCGGTACAAATTGTAGAGGCCGGCGACCGGATCATACAATCCTCCCGCTGAAAGAACGGGTTAGTTATACGCCGTTGCATGACAACCAGCTCACATAACGAACCGGGTGTGCATGCGTGTTCGGTACCCCTACTTTTCAAATCCAAAGCCCAACGAATCAGCTCTTTTCTGTGCCGCAACGTAGTGGATCGCTCAGCGGTATGTTCCCATACCCAGTCCGCAGGATCACACTTGCACTGCAGCCAATATCCTGAGTCCACGGACATTAGAATTACACGAGCGGCACCCGCATTCATCGCAATTCCTTATGTGTATCGCTACTTTTTTTTCTTTGCACGGCCATGTCGCGGCTTCGATCGTCAACGGTCAATGCTGAGCCTGGCTCCAGCCTCCAGGAAAGGCTCGCCTACCTTGAACGCGCAATCGTAGCGTCGTGGCCGACGCGTCACCGTTGGCTACGGTAACGGCGTAACGCTATGGACTGTACCTACTTATCTCATGCGGCCTGGTGCAGGCAGACACGCAGGCAGGCCCGGTAATGCGCATACGAATCTCTCCGCGCCATGGCCTGCGCGCGGCCTTGGGGTTTCTACATCGCTTTGTCTTATGCCCGTTGGGAATCGGGGGTGGGGTCTCTGCTGGGGCTGGCTGGCTTCGCTGGGAGGCTGGGACGGGGGGTCCCTTCGGTATGGGGTGCTGGATTGGGTAGTGTAGGGCTAGTGGGGAGGTGGTGTGTGGGCCTTGTGCGGTAGACTTGGGTTTGGGTACGTACTACGTAGTGGTAGAGGTGATGATGCCCGTAGGCTTTGTTTTTTCCGCTTTTGGATACCTGTTGAGATGTAACGGGTCTGTGGGTGAGGGACAGGTTGCGGAGGTGGATGTTGTAACGCGGCTGGTTTGGGAAGTGTGCGATCTGTTGTAGATGGTAGAGATCGTTCAAATAGATACCTTGATCGGTGAGTGAGACGCGTGTTCCATTTTTGCGGAGTCAAGTCAATGGAAGTATTATGTATCCAGTTACTGGAAGTAGTTTTCGTAGCAGTGGGCACTGATAGCCAAACGGCGTGCAGGCTTGCTAATGTGTCGAGGAAGGGATTTGTAGTTATAGTAATTAGGTTGACTTGTCGAGGTGCCAAAGATACAGATTCAATGCACGATAACAACTATGTGTTGTTAAATTAACTACCTAGGGGTAGAACGACAAAGGCTTTTATCTCAAATAATATGACAAAAAAAGCAGAGCCCCCTGCTTAGTAATTAAAAAAAGAGTGTAAAATAGGTGATTACAAAAAAAGTGCGTTTGAACTGCTAAGCAAGCTTAGTGGTCTTAGCGCGCACAGCTCCCACATATAAAGTTAATTAACAAGAAAAGGCTATAGTTAGAACTTTAGGGGAGGGATAAAGGCTTTAGCGCAGCCACACTATAAGCTATCTATCTATCCTCTACTATCCTAACTATTAGAAACCGCTATCTAGATTGTTGCAAATAACACAAGTTAATATATTAATAGGTATATTTCTTATAAGTAGTGGGATAAGGGTAATATATACTAGATACACTATTGCTCTATTACTATATTAAGGTTGTCCTTAACAAAAAATTTATTGTTATCTCTTTATACCCTACTATCCTTCTAGGTATTAATATTGTTTCTAAAGAAGTACTTGCTATTACTAATAAGTACACGCTATAGTTTCGCGCCACTGCTACTAAGGTGACAACACTAGAGTTTTATTCTGTTTGTAAGATAATTATCTATAGGAGCCTAGTATACCTAACTATTTAGAAGGCGATCCTTATATACTAGCTAGGTTAGTAGCTTATTTAGTTTTTAAAGACTAGCAAGCCTATATTTCTACTTTAGTAGATGCTATTACTTTGCGTTAGTAATAGAATCTAGTAGGGAACGCAAAAGGTAAAGGATAAGGTATTTATTAATAAGCTCTAGTATAATAAGAGTGTTATATAGATTTATAAGATTCTCCTAGCTGTTATTGCTATTATTACTATTAAGTTAGCTTATTTAAGCAAGTACGCCGCGTAGTGGCGCAAGCGTAGATAACTAATAATAGTGGTGATAATAAGCTAGGTGTGCTGTGTATAGCGTAAGTGAATTTTGCATAGGTTAGAAGCTTATAAGGTGTAGATAGGGTGCGAGTAAGTTTAAACTATTATTACGTTGTTAGGTGGTGTTTAAGGTTAGTCTTTAATTAGAATTAGGTGCTGTATATAGTAGTACATAATGACCTTCCATTTTAACCTACTTTAACCTTAAACTAAAAAAAAGGTTAAAAAAGGTGTTTGGCAAGCCGACCCAATAATAACTATAGGAACTGTTAGATTGCAATATAAGAGCTAGTATTGTATATTTGAATTGATTGCTGGCGCAGAAGGTGCGTTACGTTAAACAGAGTGTGGTTGATATATAGTTAGGCTCTACGCATGAACCAAAATAGTAGAAGCTACCAAAAACAAACATGATGTGTGGACTTACTTATCTCTGGTATACTTCACTTCTTTAAGACGAAGGCTTGTGAAAAGGTTGGAGGTTGGCTTTAAGGCAGATGTCCTTGCCCCTAGAGCATACTCTGGCTTTCTTCTTATGCCACTGTTCCAGTTGTGAAAAGTGAATGTCGCTATCCTACTGTGTTTTTGAGATAGTCTTAGGTTTCAATCTGCTGTATATTGCGTTTCTTTTTAACACGTTGAAGGAACTCGCATTGATTCCCATTGAATTGGTTGACATGTTTATTTTTCCCTTTAATTGAAGAGAATTAATAAACTGCAAAGATGTATTAGAGAAAAGCCTTTATAGTAAGAACTTGCGCTGGCTGCTAAGCAGTCTTATAGCGTGGTATTGCTATAGCTCGACTTGAAGATAGGTAGGTTATGTATTATAGATTTGCTGGATGTATACATTTAAGCTCTCTGAATATATCTTAAGAGGACCTAGTTACTGTTACAATCTTGGTAATAGTTAGAATAATGTACTCTGTGCCTCTTTTCCCTAGTTATCTTATAAGCACCTATTAGCTTTATTGTGCCTGCACTTTTTTCCCCTTTTTATTTTCTTGGAAAAAACTGCAATTAACATTTTTTTTTAACATTTTATTCTCATTTAACTTTTTTTAACAAGTTCTCTAAGGTTACTTGTAAAAACAAATAACGCCCAATATATGTATCCTGTACACAAGTTAAGTTAATCACTACTGTTATCAAAACCATAGCAAATACTTTTTGCTCCTAGATTAACATATCTTTTTAATTTTGTATCACACCGTGCTAGGCTCACCAGACGAGTGTTTACAAATAACTATATTTATTGTACTAAGAGAAATTTTTACTTACGCTACGTTCCTACTAAGCTATTTAGATAACACTAAACTCTATTAGTTAATCCTTTTCAGAGTGGAAGAGTGTAAAAAGCACTCTTATCTCTTTTGATATTTTCGATAGAATGACTGGTCGAGTTACTTCAACTAGCTTTAGCTTCAATGTACTACTTGATGCTATTTGCGCCTTTGTTTTATTTGCTTTGGTTGTCGAAACGGGATTTTGTGCTGCTATGTATGATGTTCTATAAAATATTGTGTTGACCATGTCTCTTGCCTTTTTTACTTCTACTTGTTGTAGGACGACAAAGGGGTTTATCTTAGAGAATATCACAAAAGGACGACAACGGTTTTATCTTAGATGATATCACAAAAAAGCAGAGTCCCCGGCTTAATAAACAACAAGAGCGTAGAAATATTGATCACAAAAATTGCGCGAGTTGACTACGGACGGATATGAATGAATGAATGCGGTGATTCAAAGTTTTAGGCAATCGTGTTAATAATAAGATCCAAAACTACTCAGAAATCATGAAATCAAAACCAACGCCTCTACGCATCCAGTTTCTCAAAAACATGCCCATCAACATGGAGCGATATCCCATCGTTAGGATTAGCATAGCACTTGAAGCAAAAATCGAAGACGCTGCGAGGATCCGTCTCGAGATTGCAGCAGTCCGAATTCTGGCACTGATATCGCTCTCCGAAGATATTCTAGCACTGAAGTCAGCAAAGTTTTCTTAGCCTCAATGCTTCAAACTAAACTTACAACAAAACATATTTTGTAATACGCAGAATGGCTTGTAGCCCCACCAGCGGGCGGCTCGTTCCGCTCGTGTGGCGGCGGGTCAGGCAAGAGCTTGAGATACTCCTCATTCATGATCCCATGGTAGACGGCAACGTGCCAGGGCATCCAACCCCCCTTTGTCTTTGCTCTTGCGTTCGCTTTGCAGTCGTGAATGAAATAGTTGACAATAGCGAGACCAGTTTGGCGACAGACCCAGTGGAGCGGCGTCCAGGCGTTTAAGTCTTGAGCTTCGATGAAAGACGGTATATCTTTGTTCGCGTCGTCGCCACGGTACAAGTACATTAGACGCCTTTTCGACAGTGTACGTAATGGGAGACTGTTGCAGTGGAACAGTAGGACCCACCTTCATCACAGCTGGGTCGAAGACGGTCAGATCTTCGCCAGGAAGCTTACCAGGGCGGAGACCACGGGCTGCAAATATGACCTCAATATTCACTTCGCGGAAGCGTCGTGGCAAAGGACCTGGGCGAAGGAGCCATTCGAATACGACCAGTGTCGCAGGCGGATTTTTTTCTTTCATGCGTGTATCCATGCACCACGTGGTATACACGACCAAGAACGGCCGTCTCGGTAGCCTTGCGATCATATCCTGTCGTGTAGAAGCTCTCAGCTATGGAAGTGACTCGCTGTCGCCAGAGAACAAAGGGCAGACAACGTTCTTACACCAGACTTATAGCTCAATCGGCACATGCTTTAGGGACCGGTCAAGTACCCCTCGTAGTATTACCTTGCCACTGAAAACATCAGCCGACTCTATATGTAGTGTGACTCACGAATTGGTATATCCCTACAGCTGACTAGGTAACCGCTCTCATTCAGAGCTTAGCTAGAGGGGCTAGATGGATGAGTGGGTGCAGCAGGGTATTCTGAGCATTGATTATATTATCACAGGGGCTGTGAGAAGAACCACTCATCAAATGTTTCAAATTCTTAGCCACTTCTACAGTTGTATTGACACATAGTTACCTACTGATATACAACAGGCTTTCTTGATTTCCACCTCTGAAGTGGAACTGGCTGTACAGTGCCCTAGGAGGTACAGGAGACTCCTTACGCAGAAGTCTACCCAATGATTTTGTAACTCATGCGCGATAGTCACTCGTACCTCCTAGCACATTGTATTGTGTATTGTGTCTCGATTTCAATCATCTATGGTTTGGCCCGTACCAAAAAAAAAAAAGGTAAACCTCTACCGTGTTCAAACAGCTGATGTACCACTGCTTTGTTAGCAGCCCCACTGCGTTATAACGTGTACTGAAGAGGCGTGACGTTTCTTATTTTAGCAGCTAATGTACGGCTTGGGGTGATGCACGTTTTTGCAGATTTAGTCCAAAGCTTTAATATCGACTTTCTACACCAATACAAACGATAATGGGGATGTGATAGCCGTGGTAGAATCGTCGAGTATAGGGATTACATATTGTATGCGAAAGTTGGGTAATGGTGTCAGGATAGTCAAAAGACGCTGTCCCACCGCCACTGGCACTGGAAGGTCATACGCACTGATAGTATAACAGATACCGAGTACTTACTTTGTGCTTTACTAGAAGCTGAGCTACTACACTATTATTGGATAGGAATGGTTATAGAGGATATGATTGCATCTTGGCCATTTGTGTATATTCGAAGAGGTCGATACAACTAGAGAAATTAGAGTAACTAGTGTAGATACTTAGAATGTACGAAAAGTTGAGGAGTGAGAGATATTTGGTTAGACTAAACTATGTGCTGTAATATCTCAGTTATTCCGGTGCCTATTGCTTTGAGATGTACCTTCAGCATGTTCAATTAGTTCCAATTCTGCTATCGACTTTACGGATGGATTATTCGAGTTTCGCAAGTCGACATTGAGTCTTCTTTCACTATTTGTGTGACCAATAGTCGGTAGTGTCGCTTGGCGAGTACGGAGGATGGTATCGGGCAACAGCGAAGAAAATTTAGCCCTGATGTTCTGAAAGGCTTCCACGTTCCTGTATGTATATGCTACCGAAGGCATACAAGTGCACATGATACTAATTATTAACTTGTAGGTCCTGCACAACATGTTAGTTGAAGCAATTGTGTTATAAAAAAGAGCTTACTTATATGGCGGTGTTGGTTGCAAACAAGAGATATATCATATTATTGCTGGTGCCCTTCATCGTGCGGAAGTATAGAGCAACAGCTCAGCAGATACAGGCCCTGGAACGCATTAGTCCACAATTGTAAGCAGTTTGCTAGGATTATAGTCTTGTTACCGCAAGGTGCTTAATATGTGTTTAATTTTGCTTTTTAAGCTAAATAGTTTAATTTTAAACTAGATAAAGTAGCACTAAACACCCCTCTTATAATTAACCTATAAAAGGATAATATTAATCTAGTAACTATTACTTCCTCCTATAATACTTGTAGAGCGCTAGAATATACTTCCTATACTTTAGGCGGAAACTATTACTATCTTTAATATACTTAATAAGGGATTGTATTCTTTTTAGCTCCCTTTTAATAAATATAGTATTTTTTTTTAGTTTCTAGTACTATGTATTAGTAATTATATAAGATTAATTTAATAAGTGCACTTTTAGGTAAGTTATAACGTACTTTGCACTCGAGTCGATTATTCCATCAAGTCGATTACTTTGCCAAGACCCCACCAAAACGTACCATTAGCAATAGTACAACGCGATGCCTTAACCACACAATAAACTACTGGCGTTAAAAGAAGCGCGTATATAGCTTACAATCTAGGCTATTAAATAAGACGCAACACTCTCTTAGCAACGCGCTGCAGCCCTCTATAACGTGTCTTAAAGTACACTTAGCAACTAACGCGCTAGAAAGACGTTTAGACGCGACTGCGCACCTAATAAAATAAGACTTACTATAAGAGAGGAGCAGGTGATTGTGCAGTATATACTCAATCTAGACGCGCAAGGATTTCCGCCCTGGCTTAATGCTATAAAAGATATGGCCGATTCTTTACTGGCTGCACGCCACTACAAGCCAGTTGGCTAGAGGTAGCCTTATGACTTTGTTAAGCGCCAGCTAAAGCTTTAAGTTAAGTTCAATCAAAAGTACAACTACAAGAGAGCCCTCTAGGAGGATCCTAAGGTAATACGAGGCTGGTTCTGGCTTATAGAGAACATAAAGGCTAAGTATAGTATCCTAGATAAGGACACCTACAATTTTGATAAGTCTGGCTTTAAAATAGGCATAATATTAACTAAAGTAGTAGTTATAGGCTCTAAGTGTTAAGGACAGCTAAAGTAGGTGTAGTAGGGCAATAGGGAGTGGATAACAGTCATCTAAGGCATTAACGCAATAGGGTGGTGAATTCCACCCTTTATTATCTTTAGGGGCAAGCACCACCTCTCCGCCTGGTATAAGGAGAAGGATCTACCTTATAATTGGGTTATTGCAGTCTCTAAGAACGGCTAGACGACAAATAAGCTTAGTCTGCAATAGCTAAAGCACTTTAATAAGTATACAAAGAGGCGTACTACTAGTAGAGCACGTTTGCTTATTATTAATGGCCACGAAAGTTATAACTCGCTTAAATTCCAGGATTACTGCAAAAAGAGTAATATTATTACTCTCTGTATGCCTCCACATTCGTCGCACCTCTTGTAGCCACTCAATGTGAGTTGTTTTGCGCCGTTAAAGAAGGCGTATGGGCGCCAAGCTAAGAATCTGATGCGCAACCACATTACGCACATTACTAAAATTAAGTTCCTACCTTGCTTTATTGCTGCTTTTAAGGCTTTAATTACTGAAAGTAATATTAAAGGAGGCTTTCGAGGTGCTGGCCTAGTGCCCCACAACTTAGAAGTTGTAATATCGCAGCTTAACGTCCGCCTGCGTACGCCTCCACTTTGTACTATTCGCGATAGTATATAGGAGTTGCAAACTCCGCGAAATAGTATAGAACTTAGGTCGCAATTGACGCTAGTTAAGCAGAGGATTTAAAGGCATGTAGATAGTTCCCTAACTTATATGGTTAAGGCGGTGGAAAAGCTTGTTAAAGGCGCCGAGCTAATACCGTGCACGGACGCGCAACGCCCGCCGAACACCAAAACCCTAGGCGAAACCCAAACTTCAACACCTTATAACTCCACTACTATAGCTCCAATTAATGATGCAATTGCAGCAATTAAAGCGCTTAAACTAGGAGAATAGTTCTTATACTAGATAATTGCTGACTAGTTCTATGTGAACCGAAGTACACTAAGCCGAAGACACCAAGGCTGTTAGCGCCCACAGGCAGCCAAAGAACGCGATCAACAAAACCTTAGCCAACAACAAGAGTTAGAGCTCGTACACTATATTAAAGACCTTATAAAAAGAGGGCTGCCTCCTACAAGAGAGATAATACAAAATTTCGCATCCTAGATAGCCAACAAGCGCGTGAGCGAGAGGTGGGTAACGCGCTTTCTTGACCGACACGGCCACTATCTCATCTCAAAATGGACATCTGGAATTGACTCCCTCCGCCACAACGCTGATTCAAACGTCAAGTATAAGCTGTACTTTAACTTGCTACATTAGAAGATAAAGCAGTACGACATATAGCCGCGCCACACCTACAATATAGACAAGAAGGGCTTTATAATAGGTATAATAAGACGCTTAAAACAAGTGTTTAGCTATTAGATATGGGAGCGCAAAGAGGTGCAAGCGTCACTTTAAGATAGTTCTTAAGAATAGATCACCCTCTTAGCAGCCGTCTGCGCTAATAGGGAGGCTCTGCTGCTAGGTCTTATCTATTAGTTAGCAAACAGCTTACTATAGGCAGCTTAGGTAAACGCTATTAAAGCTGGGCAACACAACGTCTTTGTGGCTTCATCTCTATTTAGATAGACGAATAACAACATTAGTTTGGCGTGGCTAGAGTAGGTCTTTGATCGCTGCACGAAGCAGAAAGCGCGTTGTGGGAGAGACTAGCGTCTCCTTTTACTTAACGGCCATGGCAGTCACCTTATAAAGGAGTTTATTAACTACTACAACTCCTATTGTATACTCCTAGCTGTATTTCCCCCTTACTCTACCTATATACCTTAACCTCTTAACATTATTATGTTTAAACCTCTCTCTACCGCCTACTCTAAGGAGCTCTCCACCCACCTCCAGAGGAGCCAAGGGCTAGTACTAGTTAAGAAGGGAGACTTCTTCCCGCTGTTCTGGGAAGCGTGGGAGACCTCCTTCAAGACAGAGACTATCCTCAAGTCCTTTGAAGCTACTAGTATATAGCCTATAGACCTAGAGGTTATACTTAAACGCTTCGCGGACGATGCCTCAGAGCAGCAAAACAATAGTGAAGGACAGTCCTCAGCGCTTACCAACAATGACTGGCGCCAGATGGAGCGTCTCGTACGCTCTGCAGTAAAGGATACCACCGCAGAAGAGTTAAAGTCGCTCTCCTAAACGCTCTACAGACTCCAAGTACAAAACGAGCTGCTACACTATAAGAACAATGGCTTAAGGGAGGCTCTTACTGCTAAGAAGAAGCATAAGAAGCGCGGCAAACCTCTTAACTTGCAGCAGCGCTAGGAGTACTATGGTGGTGCTGTCTTCTAGTCTCCGCGCAAGATCAGAGAGGCACGTGCACAAGAGATAGTAAAGCAGAGGGAAGAGCATAACAGGCAGCTTGCAAAGGCTAATAGGAAAGAGCTTTAAGCTGCTGCTAAGCTACTCTAAGAGCAGGAGGCAGAGGAGAGGCGTGTGGCAAGAGAGGCAGCTAAGGTGGTAAGGGAGAAGGAGAAGGCTGACAAGGCAGCTAAACGCGAGCGCTAGAAGGCAGCTCGCAACGCTAAAAAAGCTATACAACTGTCCTAAAAGGGCAAGCGCAAGGCCTTAAAAGCCTCTACTTAAGCTAACAAGCGTTAGAAATAACATAGTGCTAGTGCAGCTACTAAAGAGGCATCACAGGCTGCACCAGCTGCCCTAGCTTTTATCACCCACCGCGGCCGCAACGTTACACTTCCTAGTAGATTTAGATAGTACAAATTAATCGCAAGCATCTAATTACTACTACTCTACAAAATCTTGTAATAATAACTATTGTAGATGGCTTAATAACTTCATCTTTAAAGTGGTAAGCATGTTATTCGGCGGGCGTTGCGCGTCCGTGCACGGTACCGTGTCCGTGCGCGTAACGGGCCACGTCGCGTAACGGGTCACGAACACCAAAACACCAGACAAGCCACCAACTTTAACGCGTCGTAACTCCACCACTATGGCTCCGATTGATGACGCGATTGCAGCAATTGATTCGCTAGAACCAGGAGAACACTTTTCGTACCGCGCAATTGCTCGTCAGTTCGGTGTACCAAAGACTACGTTGACTCAAAGACACCAAGGTCGTCAGCGCCCACGGGAAGCCAAACATCGCGATCAACTACTCCTCAGCCCGCAACAAGAGTACGAGCTTGTAGAGTATATTGGAGGCTTAACAAAGCGAGGGCTACCACCTATAAGAGAGATGATACGAAATTTCGCCTCTGAGATCTCCTCCGAGAGCGCCTCTGATGCCTAGGTTACGCGCTTCTTGAGCCGAAACCATGAGCATCTCACCTCTAAATACACCCTCGGGATGGACGCCACACGCCACAGAGCCGACTCTAAGGACAAGTACGAGGCGTACTTCAAGCTGCTACACTCCAAGCTCACTCAGGACGGCTTGGAGCCTCGCCATATATACAATATGGATGAGAAGGGCTTCATGATCGGTGTACTCAGCCGCTCCAAACGAGTGTTCAGCCGTTAGATGTGGGAGCGTAGGGAGGTCACTGCAGCTCTCCAAGATGGCTCTCGTAAGTAGATCACCCTCCTAGCAGCCGTCTGCGCAGATGGGAGTGCTCTCTCGCCCGGCCTCATCTACTAGTCGGCGAACAGCTCACTGCAGGCCTCATGGGTGGCTGCTATTGAAGCCGGGCAACACAACATCTTTGTGGCTTCATCTCCGTCAGGATGGACGAACAACGACATCGGATTGGCGTGGCTAGAGCAGGTATTCGATCGCTGTACGAAGCAGAAAGCGCGTCGCGGGAGGGACTGGCGTCTCCTCATACTTGACGGCCATGGCAGTCACCTCACAAAGGACTTTATCGACTACTGCGACTCCCATCGTATACTCCTGGCCGTGTTTCCCCCTCACTCTACTCACACGCTTCAGCCACTTGATGTTGTTTGCTTCAAGCCTCTCTCAAGTAGCTACTCCAAGGAGCTCTCCAGCCACCTCCAAAGGAGCCAAGGGCTCATCCCAGTCACGAAGGGAGACTTCTTCCCATTGTTCTGGGGTGCCTGGCAGTCTGCCTTCACGATAGAGACGATCCTCAATTCCTTTAAAGCCACTAGCATATGGCCCATGGAGCCAGAGGCTATACTCAAACGCTGAGAGAGAGAGAGCTCCAGCGAGCATAGAGGAGGTGAAGCATGTCCCCCAGCACCCAAAGAGAGCGACTGGCGTCACATGGAGCGTCTCGTACGCTCTGCAGTGAGGGATACTGCCGCGGAGGACTCCAAGACGCTCTCTCAGACGCTCCACTCACTCGCAGCTCAAAACGAGCTGCTACACCATAAGAATAACGGCCTAAGAGAGGCTCTTACTGTTAAGAGGAGGCACAAAAAGCGCGGCAAACCTCTCAACTTGCAGCAGCGCGAGGAGTACCATGGTAGTGCTGTCTTCTGGTCACCGCGCAAGCTGAGAGGCACGTGCACGTGAGGCAGTAGTACAACACCAAGAGCATGAGGAGCAGCTTGCAAAGGCGAACAGGAAGGAGCTTCAAGCTGCTGCTAAGCTCCTCCAAGAGCAAGAGGCTGAGGAGAGACGCGTGGCGAGAGAGAGAGCCAAAGTAGTAAGAGATCAGCTAAAGGCCGAACAGGCAGCTGCTCGCGCGGCCAGAATCGAGGCCCAAAACACTAAGAGAGCATCTAAAACTTCCCAAACAGGTAAGCGCAAAGCCTCAAGAGCGCCCTCAGCAAAGCGTGAGCCTAAGAGACGCGCGCGCGGTACTGCAGCTGTCAGGGAGTCGCCAGAAGCTGCACCAGCTGCTCCACCCAAAATCAACTCTCGTGGCCGCACCATCAACGTTCCACGCAAATATAGATAATACAAATCAATCGCGAGCATGTTACGGGTCTCTCCACTAAAAAATCTCGTTAAAAGAGCTATTATAGCTGTTACAATAACCTCATCTTTGTGGTGGTGAGCATGTTGTTCGTGGCCCGTTACGCGACGTGGCCCGTTACGCGCACGGACACGGTAGGGCATTCTTTAGTGTTAATAACCAAACGCAACGCCAAACTTTAAGCTACTAATAAGGCCGCCACGCGATGTAAATTGCATAAAAGAAAGCGAGTACAGCGTGAAGAAGTCCTTATAGCTGAAGAGGGCTAGCGGTTAGCCACTCTAAAGGAGTTTGGGGCGCGTAGTGATGGGTAAAAGGCGAAGAAGAGGGTGCGCGCTAATGGAGGCGAATCTGCTTAATAGCACTGTGGACGCTGCGGCAAGCCTAGGCATAACAAAATAACCTGTAGGCAGCCTGTAGAAGTAGATTCTGAATAGATTGGCCTATTTGGACTATCGAAAATAGTTCGTGTTGACTCTGTACTATTGTGAATAGTACAGAACTTGGTGGGGTCTTGGCAAAGTGATTAACTCGATGGAATAATCGACTCGAGTGCAAAGTACGTTAGCATCTTACTACTACCTTCTTAAGGACCTTTATATACTCTATCTTTCTATTATCTTTCTCCTTCTTCTTCTCTTCCTTCTCCTCCTTAGCCTTAGATAGCTATATATATATATAGTAGTAATTATGTAAGCAGCCTAGAGCTATGTCACATGACGACATTAGTCTCATGAGTCAGCTCGCCTACTATATACGAGCCTCTGATCACTCCATGTACGATACACAGGCATATACACATCTGAACACAGATACTTCTACAATATACACTTTCTACACATACTACCCAACTGCTTACAGTTATAAGCCTGGCCTAATCCGCACTCATATACATACATTAACTCCCTACCTACCTATCTGTTAATCGAGCCTACTCTATCTTGCCATGTTAAAGGCTAGCTCTTCGATCATTCTTTACAGTCCACACAACTAGGAACTATAGATCTATACTGTCAAAAGGCTCGCAGAGGCTGGAGACGTATGGGGATATATTAATCCAGATCTGTCACCCCCATCGACGCTTAGTAAGCCTCAGCAACCTGCCCAGCTTCAAACTGTTAATAAAGACGGATCGCCAGCGACAGAACCTACTACTGAAGCTCGAGCGCAGTACAATTAGGAAATAAGTCTCTACTATAGGGAGCTTAAGGAATACAGACAAACTAAAGATAAGATTGGCCAAATTGAAGCGCACGTAGCTAACACTATTACTTAGGACCTAGTCTATCAAATTAAGGACTAAAAGTCCCTCCACAATCAGCTCAAGATGCTACAGGAGCTCTACAGCCCTATAACAGCTAATTAAGAATATTAGGTCTAGAAAGCCTACAATACTGCTAAAGTACTGCATGCTTATAGAGAGAATCTAGAGGAGTAGTGTAGCACCTTTCTTGCTGCCTATAATAGGGCCAAACAACTTAAGCTACTAGAGACGCATGGCTACTAACCTCACAAGGACCTTATTTGAGCTATTAGGCAGATCGACCCTGGCTACGCTGCTACTATCGCCATCACAGTATTCAACGCGGAAACTATCTCAACTGCCTTAGATAGCGACTCTATCCAGCCAACACTACCTAAACTACTAGTAGGATACCTGCGCTACTATCGTACGACCGCAACAAAATTAACTATCCAAGGCAAAGCATTTGCAGCTACATTGAATCAAGAGGAGTCTCCATATAGACAAAACAACAGAAAGAGACCTTATTAGGACAAGCCATCAAAGCCATCAAAGCCATGTCTCTGTAGGGATCTACACTATTGGGGACAGTGTCCGTACATCGACACCTCACAGCGCAGAGGAGAATTCGTCGAAAACCCTGAAAAAGCCAAGAAGATAGTTGAATACGAAGCCAAGGATACGAAAGGCATACTAAACAAGATTCGGGAAAAGAATCAGCGCTATAAGAAGCGTAGGGTTCAAGGGAGCCATAGGTTAGAACCTGATTCGATAGAAATCGACGCAGGCGATGCACCTGCAGCCGACCTTCCCCATAAAGCCTACGCTGTCTACTCATCGGCATTTAATAACAGGCCAACGCTACAACACTTCCCACTCCTCCACTTATAGACGCTAGATCCAGCTACTAATATCTACATCTGCAACAATCCTACCAAGTTCCAATAGAAGGCTCCTACATCGCCAGACGATGTTGTCCTCGCAGGAGGCACAGAGATGGCTATTCAGGCATGGGGAGAAGTTAAGATACTCCTATCAACGCCTCAAGGACAGAGAAAGACAAAGCTTAAGCGCGTCGCCTTAATACCAAGCTTCTTTACAAGCCTAGTCTCTCTAGCCCAACTATTATTGTCAAACGTCCATTTCAACTCAGGAAGAAACACTCTATATCGGTCCAACTTATCAGGGTCACGAGTTGAAGACATCGCTAGCCTCACTAGGCTAGGTGGTCACTGGCTAGTAGTCCATCGAACTAATCCTCCATCTACCCAATCTACTCAGCTTCAAACATTCGCTACCCATCAACGTCGGCCACAGTACTCAGCCCTACCGCCTAAATCAAGATCGCTAAGCAAGGCCCAGCTCCATGTCCTTATAGGACATCCAAGTAATAATGCGATCGACCAACTGTCAAGTCACGTGACAGGCATACAGCCAGCTACTGGAACTGCTCCTCAAATAGTTAACTGCGAAGAATGCCTATAAAGCAAAGCACATCAGATTATCTCGCGTCGAATAGGCCATAAGATAGGGGCAACCCAAGCCTTTAAAACTATCGCTATCGATCTAATTAAGCTTAATATAAGAGCATACAACAGTGATCGATATATCTTCCACAGGTTTGACCTATTCTTAAAGTTCCATTTCGTCTACACAATACCTAGACAAGACAAGCCTACGCTACTATCTATTATTAGACAACTAGATCGAACGATCAAATAAGAATTCAACACAACTGTCACCTTTCTTATTACTAACGACGAGCGAGGATATGGCCTGGCAGACGACTCTGCTAGAGACTACTATTAGAGAGAAGGCATTAAGCTACAGATTAGAGCTCCACACACTAAAGAGCAGAACGGCTTAGCAGAGCGCTTAGGCAGAAGTCTTATTGAGAGAAGTCGTTTAATAAGGATCACCTCAAACCTACCTCTAGCACTTGGCTCTGAGATCTACCCCACAGCAGCATACCTGCTCAATCGCACACCCACGCGATTACTAGGCTGGAGAACACCATTCGAAATTGCCTACGGCAAGAAACCATCAATTGCTCACCTACGCGTCTATGGCTGCCGAGCATACGCACTGCGCAAGCAGATACCACAAACAGACAAGCTTAGTCCTTAAGCTTTAGTAGGATACCTAGTTAGCTACGACTTGTTAAACATCTACTGAATCTGGATGCCCAAGGCGAGAAGCCGAGCTTATGGAGGCAAAGTTATTCGTGTGAGAGACGTTACCTTCCGAGAAGACCTCTTCTATCAACCACACGATGAAGCAGATCCGCTCCTACAAGGCTCTGAGCTAGAGCAATTCGCCCACGAGTATCAACTACCTTTAATACGCAGCTAAGACAGCTCTATAGAAGATTCATCTAAAGACGAGCTTACATCAGATCTAGACTAGTCTAGCCAGACTACTGCTATTATAGAGTAAAGCCAATTGACGCAAAGAGTAACAATAACCTAACACTAGACAAGAAGTTACTATTAGCAGCTTCTAACACCGAGTCAAACAGAGACTACTAAGGTTCACAGCAGCTCACGGGGCTCACCTCATAACAACTCACCATGCTTACTATTAGCTACACCAACTAGCTTACTGCCGCTATCCACATCTTTAAAGAAGCGCAAACGTGAAACATCAGATTCTATCTCACGAACAGACTCAAACTAAGCAGAGAATCGAGAACTAATTAATAGCAACCTTCGTTAGTCTTACATACTACCTAAAGGGTCAACAAGATCTAGAAAGCCATCTCAGAAGAGTAGCAGCTTCTTTATTAGCACATACTGGTTAGCATACGTAGCAGCCTCAGCTACAGTATTAAAAACACAATTTCACTACACTAAGCTACCTCCTAAGCCGCGTCTCTATAGAGATGTGATAAAAATGCCATCTCCACACAGGGAAGGCTTCCTCTAGGCTATGAAACAAGAAATTAGCAACGTGAAGCAAAAAGGCACGTATGAGAGGATTACCTAGCAGGAGTTCAACCCGCAAGACCAAGAGGTCCTCCCATTAATGTAGGTCTTCAAGTACAAGCTTAATAATCAAAGCTACCTTACGAAATATAAGGCCCGTATCTGCGTATGAGGCGATCTATAGGCGACTACCGAGGATACCTACGCAGCCACTCTAGCGGTTCGAATATTCCAAGCTCTAGTCGCTATAGCTGCCTACTTTAATATGGAAATCCGTTAATATGATGCTGTCAACGCATTCACAAACGCTCAGCTCGTAACACCAGTCTATTGTCACTTACTAGAAGGATTCTCTGACCCTAACTATCTATAGAGACTACGTTAAGCTCTATACGGCCTAAAGACCTCACCACTACTCTAGTATTAAGAGCTTATTAAGACGCTCACTAAGCTAGGCTTATGCGAAGTCAAAGACGTTCCTTGTCTATGGAAGAATGACAAGCTTCTAGTCTTCTTCTATGTGGATGACATTGTCATACTCTGCCTACCAGCCCACAAGGCTGCACTACATAAATTCGAGCAGAAGCTCCTGCGCCGATATAAGATTCGATCTCTAGGAGAGCTTTAAACGTTCTGTGGCATTTAAACGCATAGAGACTATAAGAATGGCTCTATCTAGCTATCACAAGCTTCATATATTAAGAAGCTGGCATAGAAGTATCCTTTACTAAAGCCATACACAAAGTTACTAGCTACCCCACTACCTCTAGAAGAGCTATTACTATCTAAGGATTAGGCAAATGACTTCACTAAGTACAGATATGCCTAGCTTGTAGGCTCTATAGGCTACGCGGCTGGAGCTACCTAACCTAATGTCTTGAAAGCTCATTCTAAACTAGCTAAGTTTCTCACAAATCCATCTTCACGTTATCTTAACGCAGCCTACTAGACAATTGTCTACCTGCTAGGCACTAAAGATTAAGCTCTCTACTACACAGCCTCTATCTTAAACAAATTAGTCTATATAGCCAACCAGACTTAGCCTGAGTTCTTTAGAGCAACAGATGCGTCGTACGCCGATGATAAGATCACACGTAAGAGCTCACAAGGCTACATCTTCTTCCTATTTAGCGGACCTATAGACTAGAAAGCAACACTCCAACGCTGTATCACCAAGTCCACTATAGAAGCAGAGCTGGTCGCCGCATCGTCTGCAGGCACCGAACTAATCTAGTAGTAAAGAGTCTTTAAACAAATTGGCTTTAATCTAGATTATAAACGCCTTCTATACTGTGACAATTAGCAGACTATTTGGCTTCTTACCTCTACTACGCCTCGTCTTAAGACTACTATACGGCACGTCGATATCCATTATCACTGGCTACGCCAAGAAGCTTAATCCAACAACATTAACCTCTTATACATTCAGACAAGCTGTCAACCAGCTAACAGCCTCACTAAGCTGCTACCTAGGCAGAAGCACAAAAACTGGGTTTCTCTTCTTTATTTTTAACCATTTCCTTCTAAATAAGCTTCCCTACAGTATAGTACTCTTCCTGGTTTCTCCTATGTGGTTTTTACAGGTTTAACAAGGCTATATATTTACTAAGCTCTATCCTGTACACAGCTCTACGCTGTACCCCTACACTTTACTCAGCTCTATTATATACTTAGCTTTACGCTGTATTTTACCTTTATATATAGAGCAAACATGCTCGCATTATATATTAAGCTCCACCTACAAGGCTTATCAACCTCAGCACAGAACGCGAAGTAATAAGGATCTTAATACTGGCTCTAGGAGACGTCCTACTATTAGGGACGCCTGTAGTATAGAGCGAGGTCCACCAACACTATGACGGCGGACGGCTACCTACCTAGGACTGCACTAATACAGAGACTAGTTCTTAACCTAAATACAGCTACCACACAAAGGCAGAGGGGGACCTATAGCCAATATTAGCTTTAAATATACGTTCAAACCTAAAGGGGGTGTGTAAGCAGCCTAGAGCTATGTTATATGACGACATTAGTCTTATAAGTTAGCTCGCCTACTATATACGAGCCTCTGATCACTCTATGTACGATACACAGGTATATACACATCTGAACACAGATACTTCTACGATATACACTTTCTACACATACTACCCAACTGCTTACAAATTATTATTAGTAAGCATTGCTAGTAAATAGTTAGGATAGCGTAAATAGGGTATTAATTTTAGATCTATCTATATTATATAAGTATTAATAAGTATAGCAAAGTTAAGGTTAAACTTACTATAATAAACTAGATAGGTTATTATTTAAATAGTAGTTGTGTAAGTATTTCTAAAACTATAGTTAAGGAACACTAATAGAGAAGGGATAAGCGAATACAGCTATTAGAGATATGCCAGCGTGCTAGCTTTTAATATTACTATAGCTCCCCTTACTAGCAAAGTATAACAGTCGCATGTGATAGAAGTATAGTTATAGTATTTAAACTTTAGTTTAGCTCCTTGTGAGTCACTTATCGCCCAAAAAAAAAATTTCGGCCCCTTCTACCGACAAAATTGTGTCGGTTGCAACAATTCTAGGATTATTACACACCAGACCGGAGAGGAAGACCACCATAGCCCCGAGTCTCTTTCTCCGGGACGTCTTGAGATTTGCGACAGCGAATATCGGTAACAAGAGGATAGCCACATCTGAGGCCAACCTAAAAGCCGCGATAGGAATAGCAAGAATCCCTGAAAGCGCTATGTTTTGAACAATGGAGAGGTATAAAGTGGTGAATGTGAATCCGGCATATACTATAACGTTTATGCACGGTCCGACAATAGCGCAAATTCGCAGCCACAGAAGTTGAAAGAAGAGCTGCAAGTACAGGATGAAGAATGTCACCTTTAGAAACAGATACGTAATCGGCACCACGATTAACAATACAAAGGCCGGGACTATGACCTCGTCGCTTCTAAGGGCGTCGAAGATGTCGTTTCCTTGGAGATTATCGTCGGCGATCCTTTGCGTAGAAAATAGGATGCAAGTGGCATATTGCACGAGTGTGCCAATGACTCCCATACATAGTGTAGCTGTGAAGTGAATGTGTCAGTGAACCAATGAACACGGAGGGGTGACATCTCATACCGTCGTCCCAGCGGAATTTCTTTACCAACCATGCCTTGACGTACACGCGAACAGCAAGGAATATGAACATAAATCCTAATAGCACCGACGTGATGATAGTCAGGTGATCCCGAATAACGGTGGGATTGCCCCAGGTTGATTCGCTTCGCCTTATTGGCATGATGGAAGTTTCTGGACGAAGGACCGACTTTTGTTCCATTGTGGCGGGCCCAAAAACATTTATGACAATTGTCAGAAAGCCAAACTAGATATATGTGCGCTCTATGAGCAATTGTACATGTCCGTCGAGATCGAGCTGCCGTGCCTCAGATCGGCCTTCGGGGCATACGTCCAGAGAACCCAGGATGGGGAATGCCGATAACTAGTAATTAGGTTTGCACGATTAGAAAAGAAACGTGCTTTTTAAAATCCACTTCTATAGCAGTTGGACACTAATGCTCGTCCAATCTCTGCTGTCTCATAACTTGAATTTCGGACACCATCACTACGCCCTAACAACATTTCAGCCATACCTCGATCTCCTCCACACGTCGAGATAGTAGATCCACTTCCAGCCATCTCGCTTCAACACTCATTCGTTCACGAAGTAGCCCCTACCCAGAAAATTATTCTCAAGTTTTTACTTTTCTCATATGGAAAGCTTAAACAGCCAATCCCATGCCTAACGCCGTCCAATGCAATGCGTAGAAAATAAACTATCTAAGCACAACACGACAAACTCATCATACGCAACAAGAATGTCTTTCGCATACTTGAATGCTGCCAAACTCAACTCACCCATCACGTTCCAAGACCACCACAGCAATGCACCGTGTTCAACTCACTATTCCTAGATATCCAAGCAAATACCCACATACATGTACTACTATCATCGCAATCACCAGCCTCCCATTCAACATCCGGATCCAACACTAACCCTAGAGATAACCATGACTTCACCGAGGAAACATTAAAACTAAGTGTGTGCGTGAAACCTTGATTTTATTTGATAAACAGCTTAGAATATATGGAACTCCATGTAGCTGCGGATACGTATATTTCCGGTAGTCTGTCTTTATTGAATACCTACGTTTGAGACTGGGAGTGTCGCTTGCTTTGCTTTGGTATTTGTGTTATTGTGGTTTTATGCAATGTGTTTTCATCTAGCCAGTGGGTGGGCATGTGAGGGCATGGATGGATAAGGGTGTTTGGAAACGTCTGAGAGTGAGAAAATAGTATCACAAGACCGCGCGGGTCGCGAAAAACACTTGTGAATGCGAAAAATGCCAAACCCAACGCCCCTGCTCAATAGGAAAACCAACCTGGCACTTACGCACCCGCCCACCCACACACGCACACGAAACCCAACAACAAACGAAATTGTGAAGCTCTCCCATCGACATCGAACCTCGGGACACCCACATCCACATCACGAACCATCTACTAGCAATTAGATAAGATTTAATAGGGCCGCTCCTATAGCTAACCTTCACTCTTCTAGTAATAGTTATATATAAGTACACTAGTTATTTTACTAATTTTTTTGAATTACATTTTATAAGTTTTATAATGCGTTAATTTATCTCCTTAGAAGTAGGATAATAAAGGCTTTTATCTTAAATAATATAATGGTCGCATTGTTTATTTAGTGTTAACCAACCTTTTTAACCCCCTTTTTTAATTTAAGCCTGCGTAGGTTAGGATAGCGAGCTTGTACTGCGCTAACCCTTTTTATTAACACCTTAAAACGCTTTTATATATCTATAACATAGGAGAAATAACTGCTATTATTATAATATTTTTATTAGAAACCTCTTAGTCACAAAAAAACTAAATAATATAATAAAAATGTAGAGCCCTCTGCTTAGTAATTAAAAAGAGCGTAAAAAGGTAATATAATTATAAAAAAGCGCGATTAAACTACTAAGCTATAAGTTATATAATATATTAAATTAATTCTATCTAGAGATAAAATTATATAATAAAGGTTTTTATTTTAAATAATATAATAAAAAAGCAACTTAAAAGCCTTCTATTTAGTAAATAAAAAAGTAACTTAAAAACCTTCTATTTAGTAAATAAAAAAATAAGTTTTATTATACTATTTATTTAGCTATAGTTTATTAAATTAACTCTACCTAGGGATTATAATAGTTTATACCTATCTCTCTTCTAATTATATCTTATTACTTTTTTTATATTTAGTTTGTCCGTACACTATATAGGCAAGGACACCTAAGAGGGTTAAGGTTTTAATATTATCGCATAATAGCATTATGTAGGGATTATATAATATCTGTGCGCCGCAGCCTATATATTGCAGGATCTTCTCCTTTCTATTTGCACTCTTTCTAAAGATAAGTAATTAATACTAAGTTAGTTTTATTATATTATTTC
The DNA here is from genome assembly GCA_014281115.1 of Laburnicola sp. R22_1. NCBI lineage: Eukaryota > Fungi > Ascomycota > Dothideomycetes > Pleosporales > Didymosphaeriaceae > Laburnicola > Laburnicola sp. R22_1. Next base: position 1,381,842 of record JACONQ010000011.1, read on the forward strand.
TTTTTCTTATATAATTATTTTGTATACCTTCTATACTTACTAGTATAAAGTATTAGATATTAATATCTATATAGCTAGCTATAAAGCCTATTTAATACTAATTAGTAGTTAACTAATTCTTAACTGCAAATTAGTAAAAGTAAAAATAGATTATACAAGTTATTATTAGCTATATAATTTGTTTTATTATACTCTATTCTCTATACATAAGAGGATAGTAGATTAAACCTTTATAAAGTTAGTAAGTAACTATTACTACTATATAAAATAAAAGAAGCGATTATATAAGACGTATAAAATCTATTCTTATTTATAGAAATAGTAAATTAACTCTTTTATTAAGTTAGTAAGTAGATGTTGCTACTATGCAAAATTTAAGAGGAGATAGTGCACTAAGCACACTACTAGTAACTATATAAATATATAGTTAAATAATAATAAACTCTAATAAAGTGCAACTTTCTATATAACTAACCTATTAAACAAACTAGTTATATAATAACTACCCCTACTACTACTACTTTGCATAAAGCCCCTACCTTTACCACTTCTATCTTATAAAATAACACTAATATACCTAAATATACTAGACTATATAATAAGTATACTAAAGGAATAGGAATATTAGAGGCAATACGGCGTAAGGGAATAAGACCTAAGTACTAAAAGAATAAAATTAACTTAGTAGATAATCCTTTTCTATTAAAAATACAATTTTATGTAGTATATACTATTGCTAATTATCATATATTATACTAAAAAGGAATAGTTTTCTTAGAATTATTCTAGAAAGACTTTAAAGGATAGGAAGAATACTATTTTTTAAAGTTAAACTATGCGTTTAGGAGAAAGCTTATTATAGTTCTAGAAGAAAAGAGTGTTATACTAAGAATAGATACTAGAGCTATAAGTACTAGTAGACTATATAAAGTAGTCTAAGGTAATATAGATATTACTTATATATTACTATCTTTACTAGCTTATTTAACTTCTTATATGCAAATACTAAGGCTAATCTTAAAGATATCTAAGCTAGTTAGGCTTTTATATAAACTTAAATAGAGTAAGCCACTATTACTATAGGCACCTATATAGCTGCAGGTCCCTATAGATATCTTAAGAGAACCTTTATATAAGTACTAAGGACAATTTTATTTATATAAATAACTAAATAAACTACTACTCTTTATATATAGTACCTAACTACTATTTTGCCTATTTGCTTATAATTATTAAACGCTATATAGAATAGAGCTACTACTAGTTAAATGCGAATTATAGACACTATACTAATTTATATAAACTAAGCCTATATTATAATCTAACCTATATAAGCTTTTACCTAAGTACAACCTACCTCCTTAGAGAATTCTAGCTAATAAGATAATCTAATTTTAAAAGGTATAGAATAAGGATAATAACTATACTAGAGCTCTATATAATATTTTAGTAAATAAGACTAGGATCTTTATAGATCTATGTAGATGCCTAGATATTACTAAGAATTAATATATAGATATTTTTCTAGATATTCTTACTAGCTATACAGTATAGTATTATCTCTAAACTATCTGCCTTAAATAATTATAGAAGTGCTTATACAAAGCACTTAATAATTACTTTAATACTACTATTAACTATGGTTTTTTTTACGACTAAGGGGTTTCTAATAAAAATATTACAATAATAGCAGTTATCCCTCCTGCTGTTGTTAATATAGAAAAGCGTTTCAAGATGATATTAACAAAAAGGGGTTAGCGCGTTGGCCTAAGCTCGCTAAGCGACTATTACCTATAACTAGTATTAGATAGACTAGACTATAATAATATTTATATAATACTAGCGCAAGAATCCTAATAAGAGTTTGCACAAAGTTTTAATAGTAATAATTAATAGGCTTACCCTTATATAAAGAGTATTAGGTGTAGACTTTGCTAGGAAAATCTCTTATTATACTACTATTATATAAGTATACTATAAATACCTAGAGCTAGAGTAGGCTATATTTACTCTTAAGCCTACTTATAAAGCTCTATTTACTAATCTCTATATATTAATCTAAGTTATAATTAATTACTAATCTAATTAGTACCTATAAAAGGCTAATATATACTACACTAATTGCAAATATAACTTTTCTATATAAAAAGAAAGATTACTAGGCTCTTATAGATAAGAATTTTATAGACAATTTATACTATTATTATTATAATTTAGATCCTAATTAAATAATATTTATATAAGACTAAAGAAGTGTTTTGTGTATTATTAAAAAGGTTATTAGTTTTCTAATTATTTGCGTAATAAGCGTACCTATATAATAAGGTAGTATATTACCTTTTATAAAAAGCATAATAATAAAACGCCTTTATACAAAACTATTTAGTTCTATATTTAGAATATAGAAGGATATAATAATAAAGAACCTGCTTTACACAAAAAAAAGAAGTAGAGTAAAGATAATAAGAATAATAATAATTAAGTGTTCTATCTAACTACTACTACCTATTTTTACTATATAACTAGCGAACATATCTATAAGATAGAGCTAGAGGAGTGTATAGAATAGTTTATTCTTAAAAATTAATACTATATAATATACTAAGGTAAACTATAGAATATAGGTATAGCAAGAATTTCTACTATTAGTAAAGCATAGGCTGCATAGCTAGAGGTATACGTATAAGAGAATTTCTATATAAAGATTAATTAGATATCTAGCAACACTAACATTAGCTTTAAAGGTTAGAACTTATAAGGATTTCTAGAAACTATATAAATTATAAATCTAATAGGAATAGTTACCTACTATATTCTAGACACTCTAACACTATTTTTACTATTACTAATAGATACTAATAAGATAGGTGCCTACTTTAATAATGTTTTAGATATTATTATATAAAAGAATAGCATAACTATACCTATTATACGCAAATAGGGACACCCTTTTTTAATATTAGTAAGGAAGAAACTATGTCTTTCTTTACTAAATAAGAACTCTATTACCTTTATTAATAATTTAGATATTTTTATATAAAAAGACTTTAGAAAATACTTACTAATACTAGCTATACAGTAGATACTACTATACTAAATAAAATTTAGAAGTTTTACTACTATTATTAATTATATAAATAAGTCCTATATTACTTTAAGTTTACTATTAAAAATAACACCTACTTTAACTATAAGATTATTATTAATATTATATATATTAGAACTAGAGACGCACTATATATTATTTTAAGCTGCAATCTTTTTACAATTAATATCTATATAAGATCTATAGGAAGCCCTTTATAAATACTAGATTAATATTTACTAAGGCCTACCTAACTATATTATATATAATCTAGGTACAAACTTTGTATTAAATAAGTTTAGAAACTATATAAAAATTATTAGCGTAATCTATAGGCAGATGCCTATTGAAGTATACTAGGTAATAGGAAAGGTTAAGTGTTTACACGCACCTCTTTATAAAGCCTTTAATATTCTTAAGGCTAAACTAAAAAATTATATAAATAAGGAGAATATTCTCTAAACAGCTATTAAAGCTATTAATAATACTATAGGCCTAGATTGCCTTATACCTACACTACTAGTCTTTAGTGTATATTCTAAAATTAGTATAGATTCTTTTTTATTACCTAATATTATTACACATGTAACGCGCTAACCCTTTTTATTAACACTACCTTAAAACGCTTTTCTGTGTATACAACAGCAGAAGGAATATCTACTATTATTATAATATTTTTATTAGAAACCTCTTAGTCGCAAAAAAACAAACCACTACTATATTATTACACATACAAATACTATATAAAAGGCAATAAAAATATTATTAAAGATAAGGAATAAAACTAATATTAATTATTTACTAAATACCTATAATAGTCTATTAGTAGTTTATAAAGTCCTTAAGCTCCTACTTAAATTTAAGGTTATAGTCTAGAGAGAAAAAAGTGGATAAATAGGCCTATATAAGATTAAGAGCATTAAGAATAGAGATATAATTCTTAATCTAGAAAATAGTCTAGTAAAGTTTTACTATACGCAAGTTAAATTATACTATTATAAAAAAATTACACTTTTTTACTATTATATAAAGTAGATAATATTATCTCTACGCAAAGGGATCCTTTAGAAAAAAGGAAAAGAGGCTACCTAAGAAAGAATACTATATTCCTTTCCTAGAAAAAAATAAGTAATTAGGAATTGTCTCTAAAGCTCTATATAAAAGTTATAATTATAACACCTAGAGTACCTTTTAAAGAGTTAGATTATATAGAGATAGACGCTTTTATTAATAGTATATTTAAGATTCTTCTCTTTAATCTATTTAAGTATAAAGGTAGAATTTTTAACCTCTGCCTTATATAAGAAGTTAAAAGTAAAACTACTTAACTATATAAGAAATTCTACTTTATATTTGCTAGCTACTCTAATAAGGAGAAGTATAAAATCCTTACCTAATTACCTACTATTTAAAAAATAAGCTAGCGCCTACTTCTTATATTAGAAGCAAGCCTTTAGGTAATATATAGAATATATTTTAAACTATAAGATATTACTTAGGCCTATATTTAGTCTACTAACAAACTAAACTATACACTTTATACTAAACTACCTAAGGAACTACGTATAAACTTTCTATAAGATATAATCTTCTATATTATATAACTACTCTATAGTGCAGCTAAATTAGGTCTTTACCAGTTTAAGACCTACTATAACTACTATAAAGAGAAACTTAGTATAAAGACTTTATTATATAATTTATATCTACTTATTACTAATAAAGGAGAATACACCTTTAGGATTACTAGCCTTTAGATAGATAATACTCTTAGTATTGTTAGTAAGAACTTTGTATAAAAAAAAGAGCTAAAGAAAGTAGCCTTCTATATAAAGGATAAGACTATTCTTACTAAGGACTAACTTATTAAGTTTAATAGTAGAAGAATTTAGCTTATATATAATACTATAGTTCTTATATAGAAAGGTTAAGCAAAGGGCCTTTGTATAATTAATTCTAAAGATAAAAATACTACTTAGAGGTATATAGAGTAGCATATAAAAGACGCTTATATTATATTTATATACTAACTAGAAGCTGTATTTAGTTTGTCTATTGCTACTTAGACTATATCACCCTTATATAAAGATATTAAGATATTAAATACATAAATCTAATAGCAAATTAATAATAGTAAGTGTAGTTTTACCTTTATACTATTAGATCTCTATTATACAAAGCTATTTATCTTTACTAATAGTTTATTTGCTAATAATAGAGACCTAAGCTTATAGCTAGAATTTCTAATTACTCTAGGTAATAAGTATTATATAGGTAATAGTAATAACTTTAATACCTTAGCAAATATTATACACTAGAATTTAACTAAGTGTAAGAGAGTAATAAGGAGTATTCTTGCTAGCAAGCTATATAGTATAGTAGGAGGCTTTAATAATACTATTACTATTAGTATAACTCTCTAGAAGATTATATATACGCTTAGTCTGTTACTAATTTCTATAGTTATCTATATAGATTTAAAGTCTCTCTATAACTACTTTATATAACTAGAAACTATAAATATAAAGCGCTTTATAATTAATATTATATTACTTTGCAAATTATATAAATACTGTAAGATCTCTAAAATTAGATAGATTAATAGAAAAGATAACCCTGCTAATACCTATATAAAGAAGGCCCTAAACTAGACTCTAGAGTCCTTAATCTCTAGTAATATCTTAATAATTACTATTAAAGTATTAGTAAATTACCTTAACCCTGCCTACGCAAGCTCTTTCTAGCCTTTATATAGAACTATTTCCTTATTATTTATTTATTTTTTTGCGTAATATGTGGCGTTAAATTAACTACCTAGGGGTAGCACGACAAAGGCTTTCATTTTAAATAACATGACAAAAAAAGCAGAGCCCCCTACTTAGTAATTAAAAAGAGCGTGAAATTGCGTAATATATTTATTTAATTCTTTATATATATATATATATATATTACTTAAAAATACAAATTTTTCTATCTATTATTTATAAAAAAAGAAGAGACATAATATATATTTATGTAAAGAAGAGTCTTTTTATTTTAGTATTAATAGATAATATCTAGTATTACCTACCCTATTACTCTAGCCCTATTCTATATAATAATTGCACCTAGCACTATAGCTCTACTATACGCAAGAACTATATAATTCTACTTAAAAGCCTACTAGTGTACGGCACTTAATAAAGGGCCTAGGCCTAGTTATACTACTATAATAGTAGGCGTATAGAGTGCTCCTAAGGCAACTACGTAACTAGACTAACAGCCTATAGAAATATTTTTTATATTAAATAATTTTAGCAGCTTATGAATATAGGTCTATACTAGCTAAAAGAATAATATTAATAATATATAAAGATATATACGCAATATTAAGTTCTTAAGCCTATTTTAAAGTTAGTATTTATATAAAAGCAAACCTATAAGAATTAAAGAAACTTATATTAATAGAGATATTCTAGAAGAATATATAGTTTATATAGGAACTAGTAGGGAGGGTAATATATATTCTTCTATCTAGAAGATTATACATAATAAGATTAAAGCTAAGAAAGCTAACTTAGTTATTAGCTAGTATAAGTGCTATTATCTATAGCAAGTTAGCACTATATAAAGATAAGATATTATATAATAAAAGGCATAGTTTAGCACTATATAAAAATAGGGGATTAGATTAATAAAAAAGAAAAGAGCTAGAAAGAAGAGATATATAGAGAGAGATATTTAAAGTAGAAGATAAGAGAAAAAAGAATAGAGAAAGGAAAGCCTACTTTATATACCTTTCTCTTCTATCTAGAGCCTTAATTCCTACTCTTTATTAGTGTTTGTTTTTCCTTATTTAATATTATATAATTACCTAATATTACTACCTACATAAATAATATAAATAGGTCTACTTATTATATAAGAAATAAACTAAGAAAAAAGAACTCTATATAAATAATATATTATTACTATAATTTTATTATTAACTGCGTAATCTTATCCTTAACTACTATTAAATAGACTACTACTTTACTACTAATAAGCCTCATTACGCCTCTAGTAAATAGTAGTAAAGTATAACAAATAGCTACTTAATAGAATCTTCCTACTAATTAGAGTAGACTAGCTAGAGTAGAAGACGTACAAATAAGGAAATAATAAATAGATAAGATAAATATTAGCAAGTAGATAGTTTGTATAGAGAAAGGGAGAACTACTAATAGTAATTTTAAAATAAAAAGTTACTAGTATTTGTACACCATATAAATAAAAGCACCTAAAAAGGTTAAAGTTTTAATATTATTTTATAATAGTATTATATAGAAATTATATAATATCTGTGCGCTGCAGCCTATGCGTTATAGGATCTTTTCTTTTCTATCTACACCCTTTCTAGAGATAAGCAATTAATACTAAGTTAGTTCTATTATATATTTTTTCTTATATAATTATCCTATACATTCTCTACACTTGCTAGTATAGAGTATTAGATATTAATGTCTATATAGCTAGCTATAGAGCCTATTTAACATAGTTAGTACTTTTTACTTTTTAAAAGTATTTTTTTAGTTAATATTAGTATAGCACTAGTAGAGACTTATATATTACTTTTACCTTAATAAAATTAAAGCCTTTTAAGTTTTTTATTTATCTCTTATCTTAGTATAGTTATAATTTAACTATCTTTTTAACTATATTAGTTCTATCTAAGAGACTTACTCTATAAGGCCTATTACCTATTATATAAAAATATTAGTCGCATTATTTATTCAGTGTTAATCACTCTTTTTAATCTCCTTTTTTTGATTTAAGCCTGCGTAGGTTGGGATGAAAAGGCCGCTCTATTCTAGCGCCTAAAAATACAGTCTACTAAGTCTCTACTAATATAATAATAGTTTATAAGAATAGTTTATAAACTACGCACTCGCTCTCTAATATCTATAAGCGCTTTAACACTCGCTAAATTCACTTAAAGCGTGTATAGAAAACTAACTCTTACTCTATTATTGCTATTATTAGCAATTGCGCTATATTTATGCGCTGCTACGCGGCACACTTATATAATACGCTTACTAGCTTACTATCTAACGCTATAATAACTATAAGAATCTAACGCATCTACGCAACGCTTTCCTCCCCTAGTAACTTATTAATAAACATCTTCTCTTACCCCTTAATTTTACCTTGTATTACTGCTATTCTAACCTATAGCAATATAATAAACTATAGTAGAAACCCCGCGTGTCTATTATAGCGTCTATAGTTACTAATCTATTACTAGCCTAACTAGTATACTAGAACTATCTTATATAGAGTAAGGTATACCTTCTACTTTAACCTATTAACAATTTTCTAAATAGAGTAGTATTCTAGTGTGGGCCTAGTAACTTTAAGCAGACAAATTAGAGCGTACTTTTAGGCGCCGTTAAAGGCATCTTTAGCATTAGGACTTAGAAAAAGAGCGGGAAATAGGACAATAGTAGATTTCTTATTAAGGTTAACCTTAATACAAAGATAGAGCGTTAGTATACCTATAGTATATAAGCTTCCATCTAGTATATATCTTATAATAGTACAAACCTACTAATATAATAGCTATTGCTAGTAATTTTTAGAAATAATAATAAAGAAGATAATAGTTACAGTGTTGTAGCGCCAGCGCTATTTTATACCTTCCCTACTCTAAACTATAGTATAGTAATGTGGCCTTATATATAGTTTTACATATAAATTTTTTTTAGTTAGAGTGGGCGCGCTAAGCCTACTAAGCCCACTTAGGTTACTTATAATGCGCTAACCCCTTTTTATTAACACTACCTTAAAACGCTTTTCTGTGTTAATAATAATAGAAGGGATAACTGCTATTATTATAATATTTTTATTAGAAATCTCTTACTCGCAAAAAAATCTTATCAAAATAGAATAGAATAGTAAAGACTTTTACTTAGTAAAGAAAAAGAGCGTAAAAAGGTAATTCTTAAAAAAGAAACTAAAATATATAGTAAATATTTCATACTAACTAAATTAACTATATACAAAGCTATGAAATTAAATACTAAAGCTAAATTTAAAGTAGTTTTAGGATTAGAAAAAGATTTATACGTATATATATATCTAGAGTACTTATATAGTTTTATATATACTTATATATATTTCTACACTTTAGTAGCTTAGTATATACTAATAATATTACTTTTTTAGTAAATATATATAAAGTTATATAAGAATATATATCTATACTATTAGTATACTTAGAGTGCGTAAAGCACCTAGAGTACCTATACTATTAGTATACTTAGAGTGTGTAAAGCACCTAGAGTACCTATACTATTTATATATATAGTATTAATTAAATTAATTTTAGGAAGAGAAACATTATAGACCTTTTAGTATATAGTATAACGCTGTAAGGGAAAGCTATAGGTGTGCTAAAACGCATTAAAAAAGGTAAAGCAGCGAGACACTAATAGCTATTAATATATATATATATATTAGGTATTAAAATAGTATACTATTAGTAAGCTTAGGTTTATTAATAATATAGTAATATAAATAAAAGACTTATAGTAAAAGTTTAAAACTATATATAACGTACCGTATGGAGATTTGCACTATTTAAGTTAGATCTACCTACTTCGCAACCCTATAACTTTTGCTATAGGCTATAGAAAAAGCTCTAAGGCGACTTAAAACGAATCTAAGATACAAGATACAATCTAAGCAATTAAAAAAAGAGACTTCTCTAGACTATATACTGCTACTGCGCACTTTAAAGTTTCGCGTTATACTTTAAGCTAGAGGATGGCTAGAGGACAATTACACTTACAGGCCGCTGTACACTAATAAATCTTTTTATTATAGAAAAGAAATTATTAATTAGATAGATTATATATTATACTACAGCTAGAACGCCTCTCTTACTATTATTATTACTAGAGATAGCTAAATTGCTACGCGCGCGTTGCGTCTAATGCAACTCTGGATCTAAAGCTATTGCTAAAACAACTACACCTATTAGCTACGAATAGATATATCGCTTCCTAAATAGCTATCCTATATTATAAGGTATCTATTCCCACTAGCTAGATAATGCGTAATTTAATAGAGCCACGTTTAAGGTAGTAAAAGGCTAGTTTAATACTATTGCTACGCTATTTAATAAGTATTTATACGAACTTTAAGACGTGTAGAACATAGACAAGTTAGGTTTTAGGATTAGAGAGAGCTAGATAACGCGCGTACTTGTTCCTATTAACTATAACTAGAAGAATAAGATTATAGGAGGGAAGTAGGAGTGGGTAACTAATGTTAAATATATTAACGCTGCTAGTTAAGCTCTCCTACCGCTCCTTATCTTTAAGGGCTAGAATCTTAATATAAGCTAGATTCTACCTAAAGCACCTATTAACTAGCACTAAGGAGTTAGTAAGAATAGCTAGATATTAAATAGGCTTAGTCTGTATTGGCTAGTTAAGATATTTAAGCTATTAATGCGGAGGGAAGGGGTTACCTATTAATAACTTTTAATTGTAGATAGCTATAAGAGCTATATTTAAGCTAATTTTATTGCGCACTATATAGAGAATAATATTAATCTTCTTATTATGCTGCTATACTACTCGCATATTCTTTAACTACTTAATATTGGGGTGTTCTCTATATTTAAGCGTGCGCACGCATCTAAGACTAACTAGGTCTTCTAACTTAGCTAGCAGCGTATCTTATGTTAAGAATAGATGCGAATGTTTAAAAGGGCTTGTAAGAAGACTGTTATAGTTAATAATATTCTAGGTAGATAGAGAGGAGCTAGCCTAATCCCTTTAGATCTAAGGAAGTTTCTAAAGTAGCTACCCTTGTTAGACCTATAATAAGCCTTAAAGCCACGCACACTAATAGAACAAGGCGACCTAGACTTTGCCCTACTAAAAAGCTCGCCTCTAGACAGTACTAAGCTTTGTGAATTAAATATATAACTTAATACTATACTTGCAAAAGTACTAGGGCTTCTATTAGAGGCAAAGCGCTACGTTAACTAAGTAATCTATATAGTAGAAATATAGAATACTAAGCTAGTTCTACTTTGTTAGCAGCTAAAAAAGAAGAATTAGATACTCTAGTTATAAAAAAAAAGAACTAAAGAAAAGAAAGTCTAATTAGAGGGTAAATACGTGTATAGTACGCTAAAGGTGTTAGGGGTAGCTTAAAATGCTAAGGCGACGCTAGTTGTAAAACAACTACGCGACCGCCTACAAAAGCAGCTAGTAGAGAAAGCTAATAATAGTAATAGAACTAATAAGTTTAAAAATTAATCTAAAGTGTTAGAGGAAGAATTAGATAATGTAGTAGCGAGTAGAACGCAGTTAAAGAAGGCGAGACTCGCTTAGATAGTACAAATCCCCATATAGTGCAAATCCTCATATGGTACGTTATTTAAAAACTATAATATAATATTATTAATAATAGTAATAGATAGTATATAAAAAAGAAAGAATATTAAAAGATAATATATTAAAATTAAAATATTAGTATGGTGGTTTTTTTGTGACTAAGAGGTTTTTGATAAAAATATTATAATAATAGTAGATATTTCTTCTACTATTATATATATATAAAAGTGTTTTAAGATAAATATTAGTATACTATATTAGTAATATAACCTACTAGAATTATATATTTATATAATACTATAACTATAATCTTTTTATATATTTATAATTTAGAATTATATATATAATATTGCCTTTATCTAGAAGAGAAATATTATAGACCTTTTAGTATACATTATAACACTATAAGAAAAAGCTATAGGTGTGCTTAAAACGCATTAAAAAAGGTAAAGCAGCTTAGAGATAGGTTAGACTAAAGACTATTTATTATAACTATTTATTAGCACGTGCAAATCGGTCCCTTATGCTAAAGGTAGTTAATAATATAACGCGCGTTAATATTGCCTTTATAATTTCCTTTTTACAAAATATTAATATATTATATAGTTATTATTATATAGTTTATATATTCTAAAAATTCTATATATAATAGTAATAGTAATAGTAATATTATATATTAAGTATTAGACTTAGGAATAGTAAAGATTAACTTAATAATATTATATTATATATACCCTACTTACGTAATAATAGTAAAACTATTATTAGGAGTTAGTTTTTATTTAATATAATTTATATATATTTGGCCTTATTAATACTAGTAAGTAGTAGTAATATTATATAATTATATAGTAGATATTATATAAATATATAGGTTAGTAATAATAATAGTATTTTACTAGTAAATACTACCTACTAAGATATTACTAAGCCTTTACTATATATAGTTAGGGATGTGTGCTGCGCAGCAGATTGATGCGTGCCATGCAGTCTCACCGGGCCCTTCGCCCGTCCCCGTCTCAAACCCCAAACTCTAACCCCATCTAGCGCGCCCACCACAATCCACACGATCCAGCACCCCCGGCAGCCCTGAGCCGTGCCAGATCTGGTGCCCCACCCCACACACCCTCCGCGGCGCGATCGCACGACCCTTGCCCCATACACACACGCACATGGCATGATTCAAGACAGATACATATTTTGCGACGCACGGGCGGCTCCAGCCGCGCGCGAGAGCCGCTGCCCGTGATCGTGACTCTCCGTTACTCGTCCGCCGCGCAGTCGCAAATCCCGTTCCGGGTAGAAAAGCCGAGCGCCATGTGGATGCGGGCCTCCGCACGAACCCGAATGCGAGGACCCTGAGGATTGGCTATTTTTCCTAATGAGTGATCGCGGTGGGTAAAGGTATAAGGCCTGTACTCGCGGTAGGTACTCGCGGTAGGTTGGTATACAAAGTTAACTCGATAGTGATAGGGGCGTAGGTAGCTCGAGTCCTTCTCTGGATTAGGAAAATAGTGCCAGTGGCAGGGCGCGCGCGCCACCGCCGGTCACCCACGCACGCATGCCTGACCGTTGTGCATCCGATGCACTGAGGCAACAGAGTTGAAAGCCCTTAGCGAAATAGTTAATTCAGCACTAATTATAATAGCTTTTAAGTAATTCTTACAAAGTAATTTTAGCATAGCTAACTATTTTATAATAATTAATGTTACTAGCTATGTAGTGTTAATTTAATCTACCTAGGAGTAGGAGAATAAAGACTTTTATCTTAAATAATATAATAAAGAAAGTAGAGCCCCCTACTTAGCAAATAAAAAAGAGCGTAAAAGGCAGTTATAAAAATACATATAGTAGTATATAAAATAAAAAAATAGCTAGTAACTTAACTAAAGTAGCCTAGAATATATAAGCTTTAAAAAAGCTAAAGTTATAAAAACTTATTTAGCTAATAATAACTTATAGATAACGTAGTTATATATTAGTAAGTATAGCTAACAACCTCAGACGAAATAAATAGCCGGTATCGTACGACGCATGCGCCGTCCTCCGTCATTGTTAGTGATTAATGATCACCTGCAGCCGCTTTGATAGACCAGACCCTGAACTGAACTGAACCCTGATCTGGGGTGAAGGTGACTGGTCTCTGGATGTTGGTTGGTGTTGTATGAATGTACCTACCGCTACCTACCTTCCTAGCCGTTTCGTCGAAATGTGGAGTCTCAAGTGCTGTCTTTTTTCCTTTCTTTTTGCCACTTTGTACGTATTCAGGCCGATATAGGAGGCCGTGCCGATATTGCATGGAAAGCTTGGACCATGGCGTTCTGCAGGAGCGCAGGAGATCCGCAGCGGTACTTGTTGTGGCGGCCATACACGACGGCATGATGTGCACGACAAATGCACCTGCGGCAGGTAAACGACAAACGATGGCGACTTCATGCACCCCAGTTGCAGGGGACCGGACCAAAGGTGGGAAAGGGAAAGACGAGACGTTGCAGGACCCCGCATGCTTGTTCTCCGCGAATGATGGCGATATCGCCAAGAGGGGGAAGCGGGAATCGGAGACCCTCTTGACCTCGGGCCATGCACGGCTTGGTCGACATGGTCACTGGCGCTATGAATAACCGCTTGTGTGACACGGGCGTTTGGCAGGCATGGATTGCCTTCATTGATCCACACCTAACTTGACGAGACAACGGGAGACGTGCTCGCCCGCCGGGAATTGACGCGTGATCTTGTACTGCAGGTTCAATCCCACGCTACTGTATGCAGGCTACATGCCCGTTGGCCGTGTCTTGGCATCGTAGCACACTATCACGATCTGGAAGTGTTTGCTACGCGTAATCGATCATTTCGACAAAGCTTATTATTTCAACAGTGGCCGTGAGGAGGCTGCCTCATTAGGCATACGCGATAGCGGCGGTTATCGAGGGCGTGGGCGTAGTCGTACGCCTCGTTGAGGCGGAGACCCCGTTGATGCGAAGATGCGAAGATGCGCTGGTCGCTTGGCTTAGCTAGGGGAATTCCCAGCAGACTGTCACAGCGTGCCACTAGAAATTCCGCAAACATTTTAAATCTGTATTAAGCCTAATCAGGGTTCGCAAGGGTTGGCTCAAGAGACCCAGCAAGGTTGTTATTCAAGGCACAGTGACACATGCAGCAGGGCGCGCACACTATGTTTGCTCCTCTTCGCTACCCCCTGTTTCTAGGCCGTTGATCACCAACCGTTCCACTCACCCTGGCTAGCCACAGTACGTAACCCGAGTCTTCAGGCTGTGCAATCAGTATCGCCACATGGCCCCGATATCACTGGCACCATTCGATGACCACAGAGATGGCCCCATAACTACCCACCAATACCCTGGGACGGCATATTGCATGTCAACCTCCCCTTTCAAGCTCGCTTTGCGTGCCGCTGTTGCCTGTGCAGTGTGCATGGTGCATGTGGCATTCCATGAGCGCTCGATGATGCATAGATGCAAGTAAGCTGACAGACGCGTGCCCGCGCGGATGCGGAAAGCATCCGGATGACACATACCTAGGCCGGTCGATTGATATGCACTCTGCGAAGCACGTCTCGGATTGGGTGCAGAAAGGGAGGTGCAGGATCTGTGTGTCAAAGCCTGGCCTCGTGAGCGAACGCAGGCTCGGGAGATTGGGAATGACCCTGCGCGTGATGAACACAATGACCATGGGGCGGAGGAATAGTTTCAATATTGCAAATATGCTATAGACGTTGTAACATGATGGCAGTCGTTCCGGGTATATGTGAATAAAGTACAGGTCGCTGCAAGCATGGATGTGTGAAGAGTGGATGGATGACCAAGAGAAGTGTTGCCAATGACGCTCCAATGTCAGCATATGCCTGATAGCTGTCGTCAACCCGAGAGCGGAGAGGGCGCGAGAATAATTCGTGAGCGTAGAAAACACGTTGTGTCTTCGACACTGGGCTCATGATGGCACAGCTGGAAAGGAGGAGTGAACTTTGGGTATCATCTACTCTTTCTTCGCTGCAAACCCCTGATACCTTATCTCCTCTGCCGGACGGTCTCCTCTCGATTCCAAGGACTGTTCTCGCTGTGTCTCTTCTCGTTTGGATGTTTTCTTGCCCTCCTCGGCCCGGTCGAACCACATGTTGCTAGAGTCATTCGCAGGTGGTTCGTATCGAGATGCGGGAGCACCGTCTATCTGCAACAATCTGGCCACTTCTGGGGTAAGTTGCACTCTCGACCCGCCCTCGGCCTGCCAAAATAGCTGTGGAGGTACAACTTGGTACGGCGAACAGGTGGCTGTGAATGGCGGAGGTGCAATGGGATCTTGTGTGGTCGAATTCGGGTTGATGGGCTGTTCGGGTGGCGGTGTTAATTGGGCACGTCGTGGGGGAGAGTCGCATGAGAGCTTGCGAAGCTTCGATGGCATGCAGCCCTCGTCTTCAGGTATGTCGGACTTTCTCTTGCTTCCTGCTTGGGCGCTCACGACGGATTCGTCCTCTGTCGGTGCTTGCATACAGGGAGGTCGCGTAATACCAGTTTCAACCCGGTGGCGTTGCGCCCACTCTCTGTAATTGGCGTCTTTCTTCGCCTTGTGATCGTTGACGTAATCATATAATGCTTTCGTGTTCCTGTGCATATCTGATGCTGTTTGCGCCGGTTCTAGATCTAGCATTTTGATATCAATGGAAGGAAAGGTCCAAATATCATGGCAATATGCGCATTGCTCCGGGGCGGGGTTCTTGGTATATTCCTTCTCCGAAGTGATCACTTCAGGTGAATGTTTCCGAGTGGACTGGGAGAATCCAGTTGCTTTAGGAGATGAAGATTGATCGGTAACTCCAGGTACAGACGGCGAGACAGCTGCACAAGTCGGAACGGGTGGCGGTGGCATGCTGTGCCTTGTGTTTGCGAATGGTGCGGACCGAGAAGCACATGGTGGCATGGGGGATCCGGTTACATCTGAACGGGAGCGCTGTCGGCGTTTTACGGTCGTATTCCCCTCCTTGGATTGACCCATGGATTGGGATAGATCTCGTTGCGTGTCATGCGTAGTTGGATGCGTAGAAACCCGTGAGGGATGCGTCTGGGCCAGAGAGGAATCGGGTGGAGGAGTGACTGGATGGTCGATAGCATCGCGAAGGGCAACACGATGGAATAATTCCGAATTGCTCCCAGAACGAGAAGAGGGTCTTGGCGAATTAGACGCGGCTGCTGGGGCGGTTACTGAGGAAAAGACGGCCGAATCTTGGCGGTCGGCTGTGATTGGCTTCCCCGCAGTCTGCGGTTCGGGTGGAGAGGCGCGATTCATCAATGGAACTTGTCCGTGCTCGCGTTCAATTGGCAGGATCCCGGAGGAGTTTGAGGTCGTCTCGCTGTTTTCCTGGCGGTGCGAGGGCGATGAGAAGAAGCTGTCGGGAGGCTGGAGGTTTGCGCTTGCAGTGGGTGGAGAGGTGGGCTCAGAAGGCTCTTGTCGGTGATTGATGGCTGTCCACGAGACATTGGACACGGGCGCAGATCCAAGGGGTTCACGGTGCGCAGGACTGGTTTGGGCCATGGCACCGGAAAGAGGAGGGTCTGTCACGTTCCATCGACGGTCGGGCGAGTGAAGTGCTGGGGCGGCGACGGCTATGTCCAGCTCGCTGAGACTGGGGAGGCGAAGGTTGGCGTCCATGGTGGCACGGTGCGAGGGCTGCGAGGTTGCTGGTGAGGGTTGCAAACGCGCTGCCGTGGAGGCGAGGAGAGGGCCAGCAGCGGAGCGGGCCGGGCACAGATATGAAGCGATTCAGGTGGACAGCCCTGCGGCGTTGTTGGAGAAGAAGTTGCACAAGGGGTTGAGGAGTGAGGTCTCACGGCCAAGCGTGAGCGTTGTGGCCCATTGCGGCGTGGACAACGGACGAAGGATGCATCTGGTCGCACACAGACGGCCTGCCGCCCTCGTCCTGCATGGCTAGAGCAGCAGAGGCGTCTTTGAGGGCCGCTGATTTGTGGGGTGGTTCGCCAAGTGGAGACGATGCTCAGCCATGTTCACTAAAAGCTAAGCTGCTGCAAAGCATTCGGGGAGACGGCGGGCCTGATCCTTCGGTCCAAAATGCATCAGCGAAAGGGGCCCTAGCGCACGCCAGCGCGCGGAAGCCGGGCAGGGCAGCCCTGGGGAGGTTGGGCAATGCTGGCCTGCTGGCGTGGGTCCGTGACTCCGTGGGATGGATGCTGAGGGCGAGGGGCGTGGTGAGTGGTGGGTGGAGGGCTGTGGACCCGGCCTGAGGCGAGGCGGCGTCGGCCCGGACGTGTGATCGCTCTCTGGCGCTCTGGCCGCCCTGCTGGCCCTGGCCGCCCACCTCGCCGTCTGTTGGTGGTGGATGGTGCGCCCGACCACACGCGGTGAATGGGCGCACTTGCCGCTGCCAGGGCCGTCGGCGGCGCCTTCCCCCCAATCAGCGGCGCCCGCTGCATCCGGAAGCGGCGTCCTCGCCTCGCGCCTTCCCACCGCTGCCCACCCCCACGACAACAAACAATGCCAACCATGTCCCTCTGTCCTCCAGGACGGCTTCCCGCGAGATCGAGACCGCCCTGCCGCCTGCCGCCTGCCGCCGCCTGCCTGCTGCCTCGCACCTTGCTCGGCGTGCGGGTGCTAGCAGGTGAATGCATGCCGTCGAAGCCACCAGCCCGCCAGGCCCGCTTCGCCATTACCACACCAGAAGGATTCCATCTCGTACTCTCGCCGCTCGGCCCTCTCCTCACCCCAGCACTCCCGGCGCTCCCGCATCCCGCATCCCCGACCGCGCCCACAACGCCTGGACACGAGAAATTAACTAACTGCCTGGCCGTTGCGGCACGAAATGGACGCGCTGGCCAGGTGATGTCCCACTCACCGATGGATAATCTGCGCGACCTGTGTTTTGAACTCCGGGCCAAAGGGAGCCTTTACCGCTGCCCGCCTGCGCGCCCATGTCTCGGCTTCCCGGCCACCTTCTCCATTGGCTGACTTGTGGCTTTCGCCTCCCATGTACAGCCTCCAGGCCTTCTTCACCCGCCCCTCGACTCGACGCCTGAGACGGCACAGCTGAGGGACTCCAACGGTGTAACGGGCGAGGCGTTCGGGTATGTCGTGTCTTGGTGAAACTGTCTGTGAGAATCGATCCCGTATCGGATACGAACGATCCCGTCCAGGATTGCTTGGGCATCGCACGCCAGAGGACTCGGCAAGACGTTTACCACAACCGTTTGTGGCTGCGTGCATCATGACGCCATTGCTCATCGATACCCTCGCGAAGGATCTCAATGGTGAGCCTCTACGAAACCCACAAGAACATTCGGAACTTGTTGGAGAGCTCAATCGCACAGAGGCTCAAATACATACTGGGCACGCCCAGGAACACGGTCGTACATACCAATGACGACTTTAGAATATATTCCATCCTCTAGGTCTTCACCCACCCGTACACACACTTTGTTACGATCCTGCGCCATCCCGTCGGAACGCTGCTCAACGGCCGGACAAGCAGTCCGGGCCGTGCGAGGTGCCACGGTTTCATCAAGATTGCTTTTTGGCGACACCAGCTCACCGTATCACGTTGCAGGCATCAGGGCCGCATCATCTCCGTGGACGTCTTACGGCGGATTCCAGTCGCTTCTGCAAACGCACTATTCGCTTCACCGAAAGCTCTAAATCACCGAATCACAAGCTTCTTCCTAGACACTCACTCCAGACCCAGGGGTTGTTGTTGACTACACGTCCATGGTGGCCCTGGTCCCATTCTCGGCTGGCATGACCGTAGAATGATCGAAAGGGCGCGGAGCTACCGGACGCCGCAGAGAAAGGGCAATGCGATATGCAAAGCGAGAATGCCATAAGGAAGTACATACATCGGCCCTTTGACTTTTCTACTACTGAATGCAGCAAGTGAAAGTACCTGGAGCTAGACCTTCGCTTCTGCGAACTGTATGCTTGAAGGAACTGAGAGTTGATCAACAAATGAACCCGCCGGACAGACTTTGGGAACAAATCAGCGTACTGCTTCGAGCCGGGTGTTGATCGTGTTACCCTCTCTAGTCGTGGATTCGTCAGCACAAGTATGTCGTCCTACCATTAAGGTCCGGATCCTTTTCCTTTTCGGTTTGTGCATTCGAAAGCCAATCTCTATTTACTAGGACCGGGTATCGCTTGGTATGCAACGGAATAACGAACAGTCACCTTAAACTGCCTGTTTTTTCTTGTCGCCATGCCGAGGTTCTGGATCGATTCGCGTGAGGACTTATGCCTTGATCTAGATGCTCTCCGCAGATCCAACCAGTTGAATGAAAAGTTGGGTTTTATCCGGCTAGATAAGGTTGAAATTCCTTGGCTGTCGGCAGCGTATTTGGCGAGGTATATTGCTGTCTTAAGTTACCCCATGCTCAGCAATTGTGTCGTCGCCGACTCGTCGGCTCTCTCTCAGCTGATCGACCCCAGACATCTCAGGCATGGAGCCAGGCTCTGTCAAGATATATTTGCCTGTCCAATTGGAATGATTCCATGTGTCTTGGTTTCACCCCCCAGCTACGAATTTTTGCCACGCTTTCTATGCAACTCGGATAAGTTGCTTCCTCGCTTCTCGATGATTGTACCACTTCCGTGCCTTCAAAATTATCGGCTCCAAGAGTGTATTCCCATAGCTTGGTATGCCTCAGTCACAACTACCAAGAACTGCTATCGCTAGGTCTGCCGTACCCAACTTGAAGCAAATCGCCTGAGGCTGTTAGCTATACCCACTAACTTACAACTATGTTAACTATAAGTTAGTATTAGCTAAATAGGTTTTTATAACTCTAGCCTTTTTAAAGCTTACTTCTAGAAGAGAAACATCACAGACCTTTTAGTATATAGTACAACGCTATAAGGGAAAGCTGTAGGTATGCTAAAAACGCATTAAAAAAGGTAAAGCAGCTTAGAGATAGGTTAGGCTAAGGACTATTTATTATAACTATTTGTTAGCATATGCAAATTAGCCCCTTATACTAGAGGTAGTTAATAATATAATACATAGTTACCTATATATATATAATATAAAATCTATAACTAGATATAAATTAAGTATTTATCTATTTACTATATAATATATTTCCTCCCCCACTAAAGTTCCAAGTGACCTCTTCGTGAAAATTTTGCTTGTGGGAGCAGCACCGCGCCAAGACCGCCAAGCTCGCTTAGTAGTTCGAACGCGCTTTTTTGTAATTATATTTTTTTATGCTCTTTTTAAAAGCCTTTGTCGTTCTACCTCTAGATAGTTAATTTAATGTTATATAGTATTATACTATATACTAAAAGATCTATAATATTATTCTTTCTAATATTATTATATATATATTTTATTACTACTACTATATATTAGGTACTAAGTTTTAGTGCTTTTTTTATTTTATTTATATATAGTGTAAACTTAACTTTAGTTAGAATCTTTATATAATAAAGATCTTTAATAAAAAATACTACTTTTTATATATATAGTGTTAATTTATATATTACTTTTTTATATATAGTGTTAATTTATCTATCTAGGAGCAGAATAATAAAGACTTTTATCTTAAATAATATAATAAAAAAGTAGAGTCCTCTACTTAGTAATTAAAAAGAGTAAAAGTTTTTTTATAATTATCTTTTATACTCTTTTTAATTACTAAGTAAAGGGCTTTACTTTTTTATATTATTTAAAATAAAAGCCTTTATTATTCTAATTTTAGATAGACTAAATTAATACTATATATTACTATAAATACTTTTTTATAAATACTTTTTTATACTCCTTTTAATACTTTTTTATAATTACCTTTTTATACTCTTTTTAATTACTAAGTAGAAGGCTTTACTTTTTTTTATATTATTTAAAAGAAAAGCCTTTAATATTCTACTTCTAGATTAATCTAACTAACACTATGTGTTGTTAAATTAACTACCTAGGGGTAGAATAACAAAGACTTTTATCTTAAATAACATAATTAAAAAGCAGAGTCCCCTACTTAGTAATTAAAAAACGAGCGTAAAATAGATAATTATAAAAAAGCGTGTTTAAACTACTAAGCAAGCTTAGTAGTCTTAGCGCGCACAGCTCCTATATATAAAGTTAATTTATAAGAAAAGGCTATAGTTAAAACTTTAGAGAAGAAATAAAGGCTTTAGTACAGCTACGCTATAAGTTATTTATCTATTCTCTACTATCCTAACTATTATAAACTACTATCTAGATTATTGCAAACAATATAAGTAAATATATTAATAGGTATATTTCTTATAAGTAGTAGGATAAGGGTAACACGTACTAGATACACTATTGCTCTATTGCTATATTAAAGTTATTCTTAATCAATCTCCTATTATTATCTCTTTACACCCTACTATTCTTCTAGATATTAATATTATTTTTAAAGAAGTACTTACTATTACTAATAAGTACACGCTATAGTTTTACGTCGCTACTACTAAGATAATAATACTAGAGTTCTATTCTATCTATAAGATAATTATTTATAGGAGCCTAGTATACCTAACTATCTAAAAGGCAATCCTTATATACTAGCTAGGTTAGCAGCTTATTTAGTTCTTAAAGACTAGTAAGCCTATATTCCTACTTTAGTAGATACTATTACTTTGCATTAGTAACAGAATCTAGTAGAGGATGTAAAAGGTAGAGAATAAGAGCGTTGCATAGATCTATAAGATTCTTCTAGCTATTATTACTATTATTACTATTAAGTTAGCTTATTTAAGTAAGTATACTATATAGCAGTATAAGTGTAAATAACTAATAATAGTAGTAGTAATAAGCTAGGTATATTATATATAGTATAAGTAAATCTTATATAGATTAGAAGCTTATAAGGTATAAATAGGGTGTAAGTAAGTTTAAACTATTGTCGCGTTATTAAGTAGTATTTAAGGTTAGTCTTTAATTAGAATTAGGTGCTATATATAGTAGTATATAATAATCTTCTATCTTAACCTACTTTAACCTTAAACTAAAAAAAAGTTAAAAAAGGTATTTAGTAAGCTAACTAACTAACGCTATATATATATACTCTTTTTAATTACTAAATAAAAAGCTTTGCGTTTTTATAATTACCTTTTTTACGCTCTTTTTAATTACCAAGTAGGGGGCGACACTTTTTTTATTATATTATTTAAGATAAAAGCATTTATTAATCTACCCTTAGAAAGATAGTTTAATAATATACATATAAATAAAAAGCTCTACTTTTTGATTATATTATTTAATAGTAAATATTAACTTGTATGTGGCGTTAATTTATCTACCTAGAGGTAGGATAACAAAGGCTTTTATCTTAAATAATATAATAAAAAAGGAGAGCCCCTGCTTAGTAATTAAAAAGAGTGTAAAAGGAAATAACTTATATTATTTACAATAATCTAGATAGTAGGTTTGTAATATTTAAGATAGTAGAGAAAGAATAGCTTATAGTGTTACTATGCTAAAGTTTTATTTCTTGTCTAAAGTTCTAACTATAGCCTTTTTATAAAAATATTATATATAGAAGTCTTATTAAAAATCTTTGTTGTGTAGAGATTCTAACTAAGATTAAGTCCGCACTATATATAGAGAGAAGTAAAATAGAAGGCACTAAAACCTAGTACCTAGTATATAGTAGAATAGAAATCTTATATTAGAACTACTAAGCTTGCTTACTAGTTTTAAATACACTTTTTTTTATAATTACTTTTTTATACTTTTTTAAATTACTAAGTAAAGGGCTCTGCTTTTTTTATTATATTATTTAAGATAAAATCTTTTATTTTTCTATCCCTATATTAGGAAAAGTTTTGAGTAAGTATAAGTACCTAGGGCACCTAAGCAGCTCTAAGCACACCTACGCACGCCTACGCACTAAATACGCTCAGAGCGCACTAGTACTACTACTTTTTTCTTAGCGTGCATATGCGTAAGGTTGCGTAAAGATACGCACCTATACTACTAGTGCATCTAGGACACTTTGAATATATAGGGCACCTATAGCACCTATACTATTAAAATAATACTAATTACTTAGCAAATAAAGCTCTTTAATTGGCTAGAATTTAAAAAAAGCTTAGTAAGCTACTTAGTAAGCTGCTTAGTAAGCTTTTAAAAAAAGGATTTTTTTAATGTATAAAGTTAAAGTCTCTTACTAGATAGTAATTACTAGTTAATATAATAGTACTAATTACTAGCGTGTTATATAGAACTTCTACCTAACCCTAAATTCTAGATTTTATAGATTTAAAAATAGAAAAAAATAGTTTTATAATTATTTAAAAGAATTAGATTAGGCGAAAATTAGTAGCTTGGCAAAGAACACTATTTTAAAAAGTTTAAACTTTAATAACTTTTAAACTACTTTATTATTATTATAACTTTTTTAAAAATTTATATAATAATTTATTAGTACTATATTTTTATATAATAATATTATATAATATATATTAAATATCTTTATTATATAGAGATTCTAACTAAGATTAAGTCCGTACTATATATAGAGAGGAGTAAAATAGAAGACACTAAAACCTAGTATCTAGCACATAGTAGTAGTAATAAAATATATATAAAATAATAATAATTTTGTTATTAACTTTTTTATAGTAGTATTATTAATAGTAGTTAATAGACAGTCTACTATTTAGTATAACTAAGTTATATATTATCTCTTAACTAGCAGACTATTAGAAAGCTATAGTAGACTATAGAGTCGCAACTATAGAAGTAGTATAGGCAATAGAATACTTAACTATAGTTTAGTTATTACGTTTATAATCTAGTAGTAGTATAACTATAGTTTGCTATATATATAGCGTATAAAGTCTATCTCTTATAATATTAGCAACATCTAGTACACTAAATCTTTATTTTTAACGTATAACTACTACTATCTTTTAAATCTAGCTTTTTATTTATTATGTCTAGCGACATAATAATATTTTAGTAGCCTAACTATACTACTTCTTTTATATAGGGTAGTATAGCTATAGTAGAGTTCTAAGAGTATATAGAGAATTAGCTAGACAAAGTTAAAGATAATCTTTAGAAATTTAGCAATTTTATATAGCAAGTAGAGTTATTAGAGGGGCCTTTTAATTTTATTATCTTTAATAATACCTAGCCCAAGCTATTTAGGCCCTATTAGCTAGTTCTATAACTCTAGATTCTAAAGTGCAAAGCACTCCTTTAGTACCTAGATAAAAAGTTAGGTTAGGCGTTTATACTATAATAATAGGACAAAGTAAAGATATTACTAAAAAAGCTTAAAGATAAGGACTAGTAAAGCAAAGGCATAGAGTAGCTACTAGATAATAAGTAGTAGTTCCTTAAAAACTATAGGAGTTTAAAAGCGTAGCTATAGTACAAGAAACTTATAAATATAGTAGTAATTATCTAGAGTACTATTAAGGTAGGGGACTACAACTAAGTAATAAGGGTAAGAGTAAGCGATAGTAGTAGGAGTATAGAGAAAATAGGTAGTAGTAAGGTCCTAAAAGGACGAAATATAGCTTACTAGTTATAAGGGGAGATTTACTATAAAAGAGAGTTAATAAAATAGTTATAAGGGGCTTTAAACTAAGAGATTAGAGTTGCCTAAGTAAACTTATAAATTTAATAGAGTTTTAAAGGTAACTCTAGCTATTAACTTATATACTCCTAGCTTAGCAGGAGTATAGACTTAGCACTTTAAGACTCTAAGACTCTAAGGAGCACAGACTAAGAGCTCTAAGGCAGTAGGCTAAGTAACTAGTAGAAGGGCGCTTAGCCTCTTATATATACTCCCCCCTCTAAAAAATTTCTCTCTATACGCCTAAAGTCTTAAGGATATATCTAATACTATATATATAGGATTTTTTTACCTCTAGTAGGCACTAGTTATTATATCTAGCGCGTTTGTATTTATATCTCTTAGTTTTTATAGCGCAGCTATCTATTTTAGTTAAGAATTTGCGCTAGCGTTGTTTATTATATGCTCTAGCTAAGGTAAACAAAAAAAAATTCTACCTTAGTTTTGCCTTTCTCTTCTACTCTACTAATATATCTGCAACTCTTCTTATTAACATCGTACTATACTCCTATTATTCTCCCTACTTTAGTACTATTTTTATTCCTTCCGCTTTAGTACTATTTTCGCTACTACTAATTTTTATTATAGGCGGAGCCCCTAAGCAATATATTATACTAAGCCGTATAACTTCAAATAAGTGTGTAAAGTCTAGCTTAACTATAGCTTAATATTCTCCTATAAAGATTTCAACTTATAGCGCTTCTACTTATAATAGTAAGCCTTTACTTTCTACTCTAGATGCCTATAGTGTAGAAGACCTTAATGAGTTTATACTTAATAAGACTATAAAGGACTATTAGAAGGTTAGTTCTCTAGTTTTTCTATATTATTCTTTACTAATTCTAAGTAGTTTTTTAAGGGCCTAGGCTATAATTAAAAGACTTTTAAAGCTATCTATATAATATCTAAGGACTTTATCTTTAAGGCGGCCTATATTTATAAGAAGTCCTACTAGCACTACTTTAAGTAGTTTACTCTTTATATATAGAGGCTTATAGAAAAGAAGTGTAACTATAAGACTTATATCCTCTACTCTAGTAAGTATTTAGGTAAAGTATAATAATTTTCTAGCAAACCTCTTTCTCGCTAATTTATATTCTAGATCTAAAATAGCTTATAAGAGAACTTTATTAAAACTAAGTTTACTAACTTTATTCTAGAGCGTACTCTTTATAGTAAAGATTGTACTAGTAAGCCTCTTTTTAATTTCTAGTAAGCTTGTCTTAACTTTTTTATCCATAAGCATAGCTCTACTATCTAGAGCGCTTAAGTTAAGCCCTAAAAGATAGACAATACTAATACTAGATATTCTAGATAGAATATAGAGCTTTTGCGTTAGATTCTTATAGTTTAATAGAATACTTATACTATCCTTTAAACTCTTTCTAATAAACTTACTATAAGTCTTAGACTTTTAAAGTTTATTTTCTTTAGCTAACCTTATACTATAGTTAATTACTACTTATACCTTACCTATTCTAGAGCCTTCTTATTAGAATCTAGTTAAGCTTGTTCTAAATATTATAGAGACTGTCTATGCTAGCAAAATATTAGAAAAATATAAAATTACTACTTTTCTAGAGTGTATTTAGTAGGTTTAAGGTTTTGTAGCTATTGGTTCTAATTAGGTTACTATTCTTTATAAGAAGGTTAAGAAAATGAACCTTAACTCTAATCTAGGCAAGAGTAAGTTTATAAAGAAGAAGTAGTGTTCTTATTTATTCTTTTAGAATATTAGGATTTTTCTATCCCTATATCTAGCCTTATTATAGAGGTCTAAAGGTATTTTCTTATATAGTTTATAACTTTATAGGTATAGCTAAGCTATAAGCTTAGCTTAAGGAATGCTTCAATCTCTTTAGTTACGCTATATCTATTCCCTTTTTTTTGTAATATTTTCCTCTAAATAGCTTTCCCTTTTCCTTTTCCTAATCGCCCTACTTCCTCTTGCTTAGGATCTATATTATTTTATTATAGGGGAGACAATTCTTCTTTCTTCTACTAGCTTATACTAGAGCTAACACTTCTAAATAATTTATAGTACTTTTTTATGCGTTTTTTACTCTTTTAAGTAGATTATAGTCATATTTTTTACTAATTCTTAAGTAATTAGTAAGGAGGGCTAGAAGTCTAGGCTTATTCTAACCTCCCTTTAGTAGAGGCTTTCTAAGTTCTTTACTAGGGATATAACTCCTATACTAGAAGCTATAGCGTGTTTATTAGTTTAGGGAGTTTTTATAGAAGTTTATAGGTAACTTTTTATTATTATTTTAAAATAGAAAGGTGTATATTTCCTAGCAGTTTAATACCTTTATAGTAGAGAGATTTATAGCAGGTTTCTAAGTTAGGTTAGTATTATTTAATTACTTAACTTAGTATAGTAATCTCTATAGCCCCCTCCCCCTTTAGGTAGGTTTCTTAGCTAAAATATCTTTTATAACCTATTTCTCTCTTTTTTAATAATAATAGTTTCTAGTTTTCTATTATGTATAGTCTAGCTAGAGAGAGGGTATTTTCTAGCTAGACGTAGATAATTTACTAAGAACACTAGGTAAACTCTAGATAAAATATCTAGTTCTATATTATAGAAGTTTACTACTTATATAACTATAAACTTTATATTTTTCTAGTCTAACTTCTTATTAGGGCAGAAGTTAGATAGGTAGTTTCTATACTAGAGCTAGGCTAGTAAATAGGTTCGGGATACCCAGGTTAGGTATAGGATTAGATTGGGGTTGCATAGACTATGGGTATAGGTTGGATTAGATTGCACAGACCTTAGGTTGGATTGAGTTAATTACGTAAGACCCTAAACCCAATCTAACCTATACCTAACCTAATTACATAAGACCTAACCTGATTACGTAAGATCCTAGCTTAATTTAACTTAGTTTAATATTATTTTAAATATATTTTTAATTAATTATAACAGCTATTTATTATAGACTAAAGAGGTACCTTAGGGTTAGGTTGGGGTTAGGGTCTTACGTAAGTAGAGTTAGGTTGGGGTTAGGGTCTTATATAAGTAGGGTTGGGTTAAGTTGGGTTAGATTATATAAGACCTTAACTCTAACTTAACCCTACTTACGTAAGACCCTAACCCCAACCTAACCTATACCTATTTGCCAGCCTAACTAGAGCTAGACTTTATCTCCTTCCTTTAATATAGGAGCATCTCTCTAGTGCTAGTTTGCTTGCTACTCTTATTCTTATTAAAACTTAGCTATTTTAACTTAGATAAATATAAAAACTTCTTAGAACTTTTATAGTAAAGCTTTAGTAGACTTTACTAGCTGCAAATTCTACTAGTAATAATTAATAGCTTTTATCTTTATATTTAGCTTAAATAGGTCTATATTATATTTGTGCTAAAGAAAGAATAGTACTACTTTAGTAGAGGTGTCTTCTTGCCTATTAATAGCTATTTGCGCTATAAGGTAGTATATGGCCTAATTCTTTTAGTCCTATTATATAAAGACATAGAGGTATGCCTTAATTATAAAATTTATATATTTTATAGTGCTGTTAGTCTCTAGGTATTTAAAGAAGAGGAGTCTTTTTAAATCTTTATTCTTTTATATAGATGTCTTTAAAAGTTGCTTATAAATTAACCTCTACAATTAGAGGTTATAGTGTTAGAGAGCTAATAATAGGCTATAATATAATAAAGAAATACCTCTACTACTATTTCTACCTCTAAGTCTAGTAAGGGGACTAAAACTATTCCTTTTCCTAGCCTATTACACACTACTATTATATTTGTATTTTTCCTACTTATAAAGAGCTTAGTAATAAAGTCTATAGAAATCTTCTTCTATATCTAGTCTAGAAGAGGGAAAGGTTTTCGTAGCCCTTATTTTATATCTCTCTATAGCTTAGTTCTCCTATATATATTATAGTTTTTAATAAATTTATAAATAAAGTTTAATATTTCTAGAAAGAAGTATAATTTAGTAACTATTTTATAGGTAGTCTCTCTCCTTAGATACTTAGATATAGGGAAGTTATAGACTATAGTAACTAGTATTATCTATAAGGGTTTCTAGTCTAGGACCTATCTGTATTTTCTATACTAGAGGTAACTAGTATTATTAATATTGCATTCTTATATAGCAACTTTTAAATTTAGGGAAAAGGAGAAAGTGCGCCTATAGTAAAGAACACACTTTTTTACTTTCTTTAATATAAAATCTTCCTCTAAGCTATAAGACTATAGTTTATCTAAGTCTAGGTCTACTAAGGGGTATATTTCTAGTCTAGAGGAAAGCTCTTCTAGTAAGTAGGGAGGAGAAGACTAGCGTTTCTTACATTTAGCCTAGCTCCCTTTTTCCCTAAGGGGGTTAAGCCTCTTAGGTAGAGCTTATATTACTAAGGCTATAAATATTTAAAGCCTAATATTTCTATTCCCTAAAGAAATCTTCTTAAGGAGTTAAATTTTATAGAATTTAACCTAGTTATCTTTAGTATTAGTAGGTATATTCTACTAGCATTATAAAAGGGCATTTGCCCTTAAATTAATAGTTCCTAGTCTATATTAGAATATTATATTATATTTGCTAAAGGTATTAGCTTAGTGTATATACTTTTTATCTAACCTTCTAGACTTTATAAAGTATATAAGGTTTTTATAATTAGTATATATAAGTATGTAGAGGATAGCCTAAAGTATATTATATTACTTCTTAGTTGCTTTAATAACTATAAGTATCTTCTTATTATAGATTATATAGTTCGCCTTTATAGAAGTATATTTAGTAAAGAAGTAGATAATTAGCCTAAGGACTTCTTTTGTGTTAAACTGCAAGAAGTAGGCTCTAGAGGTCCAGCCTAAAAAGTTAGCTTCTAATACTTCTTCTTTCTTAGTATTAAAGTAAGTTAGTGTAGGCTTAGTGCAGAATACTTTCTTTAAGTAGTTAAAGGCCTACTATTATTTCTACCTCTATAAGAAGAGAGTTTCCTTCCTAGTTAACTTTATTAGTAAAAATACTACTTCTAAGAAGTTCTCTATAAATCTTTAGTAGAAGTTAGTAAACTCTAAAAACTCTAAACACTTTTTATATTTATAAAAGGGGCCTAATTCTAGATAGCTTTAACCTTCTTTAGGTCTATACTAATCCCCTTTCTATACTCTATAATAAATCTAAAGTACTTAGTCTTAGTAACTATAAACTTACACTTCTTAATATCTAAGTATAGCCTTACCTTACCTAACTTCTCTACTATCTATTATACTTTATTCTAATAGTTCTTTAAAGATCTACTAGAAAATATAAAGACGTTATTTATATAAGTAAAGTAGAAGTTATTTAAGTACTCTTTTAAAATATAGTTAATATATCTCTAAAAGGTGCTTAGTGTATTAGCTAGTCTAAAGGGGACTACTAGCTACTTATACAACCTAAACTAGGTTTAGAAGGCTATTTTCTATTCCTCTTTTTTTACTATTCTTAACTTATAAAAGGCCTAAATTATATCTAACTTTATTAGCTACTTAGCCTTAGTAAGAAGCTGCAACGTCTCCCTAATAAGGGGGAGAGAATAGTAGTCCTTCTTTAATAGGGTATTTAACGCCCTATAGTCTATATAAAACTGTAAACCTCTTCTAGATTTTCTTATAAATAACACTAGTACTCTAGCACTAGACTTACTTACCTAAATAAAGCTATAGTTATAGTACTCTATTAGTTTCTTATAAAGAACTAGTAATTTCTCCTTTAATATACTATAAAGAGGGCTAAAGGGAATTTTTAGAGTCTTTTTATTCTTTTTAATAAGGGAGATTAAGTAATTAATCCTAAGGCCTTATAATAGGGGAAGTTTATTAGCTTATTCTCTTAAGAAAACTTCTACTTAGTCTAGAAGCTACTTAGAGAGATAGTCTCTTAGTTTTACCTTAGCCTTTAGGGCTAGGGCCTTCTAGATATTCTTAAGGGAGGTAGTAAAGACTATTAGCCTATTCTTTGCTTTTATATTTCTCTTATTTAAGGTTATAAATAATATAGCAAAGACTTTTTAACTAGAAGTAGAAGTTTATCTCCTTTACTTATCTCTAATCTTTTTATAAAAGGACCCTATATATATAGACTATTTCCCTAAAGCCACTAATATAGTGTTCTTCTTCTACTATAGCAACCTAAAAACTAATTTATAATCCTCCTCTTTTCTATTAATATAAGCCTATATTATTTTAATATACCTCTTAATATCTATTTCTATATAAGCGGCTTTATAAACTAAAGAGGTTACTCCTCTAAATCCTATTACTTAATAGGAATTATTTAAACTAATATATTATAGGTTAGCTTTCCTAGCAAACTTTTTAAATATAAAGATAGTAGTTAAACACCCTAAATTAAGTATAGTATACGTAAAGGCAATATTATTAATAAAAGTGTTTATAGTAATTAGTATTAAATTTAGCTATATCTTCCTATATATATTAAAGTTCTTCTTTAGTTCCTTTATAACCTGCTTTATTTCTTCTCTCTAATAACTTCTAAATGGAGAAGCTAGTTTTCTAACACTACTAAGTTGTTAATATCCTTATTACTGCTATTTATTTTCTAGGCCTTACTAGCCCTAGCTTACGTTAGAGATATTATAACTTAGAGGTAATAACTCTAGATGCTATATCCTTTCTTACTATAGTAAAAGCATACTCCTTCTTTATAGCGCTTCTCTAGCTCCTTCTTAAAGACCTATTTAGCACGCTTCTTAGCCTTTAGAGGGTTTGCTTTAGTAGTCCTTATAGTGCTAAAACTAGGCTAGTAAATAGGTTCGGGGTATCTAGGTTAGGTATAGGGTTGGGTTAGAGTCGCATAAACTATAAGTATAGGTTAGGTTAAGTTGCATAGACCTTAGGTTAGGTTAGGTTAATTATATAAGACTCTAAACCTAACCTAATCTATACCCAACCTAATTACGTAAGACTTAACCTAATTACGTAAGACCCTAGCTTAATTTAATTTAGTTTAATATTATTTAAAATAAATTTTTAATTAATTATAATAGCTATTTATTACAGACTAAATAGATATCCTAAAGTTAAGTTAGGATTAAGATCTTATATAAGTAGGGTTAGGTTAGGATTAGAGTCTTATATAAGTAGGTTAGGTTGGGGTTAGAGTCTTATATAATCTAATCTAATCCTAACTTAACTCTACTTATATAAGACCCTAACCCCAACCTAACCTATACTTATTTGCTAGCCTAGCTAGAATACGTAAGTTTTTAATCTATAGTATTAGTAGACTTAGTAGAGAAGGAGGCTACTATATAGAAGGGCTTTAATATCTTTATATAGTAAATATTTTTTTAACTATATTAACTCTATCTATAAGCATTATAAAGTTCTAGTTTCTAAAAATCTTTAGCATAATTAGTCTATTCTATAAGTCTATACGTAAGGCTCTTTAGTAAATATTCTTTAAGTTTTTTTAGTTATCTTTGTTAGCCTTAGTAGCTAAGTCCATAAAATTAGTATTAAACTTAGTTAGTAGGGTTTTACTCTATTAGCTAAAAAAATAGTCTATTCTATACTTATTTCTTTACTAACTTATTGCGGAAGCTTATATCTAAGAAACCCTAGAATTTATCTTTAGAATAGGTTTCTTTTTCTATAAAGGCTAATATAATATTCCCTACCTTACCTATTAGTCTACTTATAATATAATTAACTATATTTCCTAGAAGAGGGTAATTTTTATAAATTTTGGCCTTTATTATATATTCTTAATATTAGTAATTCTAATAGCTTCTAGAGAACAACTCTAGGTTAGAGAGTTAGGAGCGCTAGCACTCTAGTAACGCTTTACTAGACGCTAGTGTTACTACTATTATTTAGAAGGGGACTAAAAGCATAGTCTCTACTTTAGCGTATTACTTTAATTAGGCGAGTTAATTAGTAATTACTCCTAGTAAGGCCTAGAGCTACTTACTAGTGTTTTATTATACTACTAGTGTAACTTCGAATTATTCTAAGCTAGTAAAATAGCCTATAATTTGTGTTAGTGCGTTTTAGAAAGCGTCCCCTTTTATATTCTAAGTCTTCTCTCCCCTTTAGAGAGGTGCTTAGGACCCTATTAACTTTTAGTTTTATAGATACTAGTGGACTAGCTTAA
Source organism: Laburnicola sp. R22_1 (assembly GCA_014281115.1). Lineage (NCBI taxonomy): Eukaryota > Fungi > Ascomycota > Dothideomycetes > Pleosporales > Didymosphaeriaceae > Laburnicola > Laburnicola sp. R22_1. The sequence continues at coordinate 1,414,978 of JACONQ010000011.1, forward strand.
TCTTTTATATATACTCTATTTTGTTATAACTTTCTATATATAGTTTTTTAGCAAGGTTAGTAGTAATATCTACCTCTATAGCTTCTTACTATTAGAGTTTAGTAACTTATTACGCTAGGTAAGAAATAAGGATATTTTCCTTTTTATAAAAAGATCTTAGTGCTCCCTTTATTATACTTATATTTATTTTATAGAGTTAAGAAATCTTAGTGTCTAACTTAACTATATATTTATTTATAGGGTTAAGGAACCTTAGTGTCTAACTTAACTACGTGTTTGTTCTATAGAGTTAAGGGATTTTAGTATTTAACTTAACTACGTGTTTGCTTATAAGGTTAAGGAATCTTAATATTTAACTTAACTATATATTTATTCTATAGGGTTAAGCAATCTTAGTATTTAACTTAACTGCGTATTTATTTATAGAGTTATTCTTAGCATATTAGGGAGATTTTGCAAGCTCCTCTATTATAAAAGGTTAATTAAATTTAATATAAGGGGCTTTAGACTAAAAGGTTAGAGTTGTCTAAGTAAACTTATAAATTTAATAGAGTTTTAAAGGTAACTCTAGCTATTAACTTATATACTCCTAGCTTAGTAGAAGTATAGACTTAGCACTCTAAGGCTCTAAGACTCTAAGAAGTATAGACTAAAAGTAGGCTGGTAAATGGGTTCGGGGTACCCAGGTTAGGTATAGGGTTAGGTTGGGGTCGTATAGACTATGAGTATAGATTAGGTTAGGTTGCACAGATCTTAGGTTAGGTTAGGTTAATTATATAAGACCCTAAACTCAACCTAACCTATACCTAACCTAATTACGTAAGACCTAATCTAATTACGTAAGACCCTAGCTTAATTTAACTTAGTTTAATATTATTTAAAATATATTTTTAATTAATTATAATAGCTATTTATCACAGACTAAAAAGGTATCCTAGAGTTAAATTAAGGTTAGGGTCTTACATAAGTAGGGTTGGGTTAGGGTTAGAGTCTTATATAAGTAGGGTTAGGTTAGGTTGGGTTAGATTACGTAAGACTCTAATCCTAACCTAATCCTACTTATATAAGACCCTAACCCCAATCTAACCTATACCTATTTGCTAGTCTAACTAAAAGCTCTAAGGTAGTAGGCTAAGTAACTAGTAGAAGGGCGCTTAGCCCCTTATAATAGTTAGATTAGTTACTATTACAATTATTATTATTATTATTACAGCAAAAATTTTTATTAAAGAAATTATTAATTATGTAACATAGTAGTTAGTTAAATAGTCAGCCTAGAATTACGTAATATTACGAATTAATCCTAGGGGAGAATTACGTAATATATATAATAACTAGTAAAATAAAGAGTTTTTTTAATTACTAACTAATTATGTAATAAAAATAATATTGTTAAATTAAATAATTAAAGACTAGTATTTTCTCTATAAATCTATTAAAAATTAAAATTATAGCTTTACTAGTAAAAAAGTTATAAAGCTTTAAAGAAATTACTTATTTAGACTATTTATATATATCTACGTAAGTCTATATATATTTATATATCTTTAAGCATTTTTATACTAGTAAATTACTTATATAAAAATACGCACAAATATATAAGTCTACGTATATTTACGCACGATTCGCATAGTTAAGTAGAAAAACTTTCCTAATATAGGTAGTTAATTAATAATATATATACTATATATAGAATATACGTGAAGTATTCTTTATAATAATAATATATATATTATTTAAAATAAAAGTCTTTATTATATTACCTCTATATAGATTAAATTAACGCTATATTACTAGTACTATAAAAATACTATTTAAATATAGTAAGAGTTATACTATAATTAGTATAGTTTTTTTACGAGTAAGAGATTTCTAATAAAAATATTATAATAATAGTGGATATTCCTCCTACTATTATATATATAGAAAAGCATTTTAAGGTATTAATAAAAAGGGTTAGCGCGTTATATAATTAGTATAACTTCTTTTTTATTAATACTACCTTAAAACGCTTTTTTGTATTAATACTAGTAGGAGGAATAACTACTATTATTATAATATTTTTATTAGAAACCTCTTAGTTATAAAAACAAGGGGGCTCTGCTTTTTTATTATGTTATTTGAGATAAAAGCCTTTGTTATTCTACCCCTAGGTAGATTTAATTAACGCTACACATAAAAACAAAAAACTATAATTAGTACAGCTACTTTTCTTCTATATATTTATTAAATATTTATAATAACTTTTTTAATTTTAATAAAATAAAGTTATTTTATAACAAACACGTAAACATCTATATAAACAACCTCCTGTCGCTAGTTTCTACGCATAAATCACCCTCTCCTAACTTTCTTTCCCAGTGGTTGTCTTGTCTATTGTGATCACGCTAGCCAAGATCGCGTATGCCTCGCGACGTTGGCGGCTCACAATTTCAACTTGGCGCCTAATGCACGCAGCCAGATCTGACATGATTGAGGTACAGATCACTAAACTCTACAGCGCGATGGTCGTTGTTGGCGCAATCTTAAAAGTTCGCTTAGATCGTGATCCAGTCAGTATCTGAGCGGACTACCATACCATTCGAGCGAGCCTTTGTCACGTGTGATTGCCTGCGCTGCGCTTGATTGCATGTTGCATGCACTGCCGTGAGGCGCAGTTGAAGGTAAATACTGTGTGTCGGCGCAAAGTACCTAACCTGTAGGAGAGATTCATGCGAAAGAGGTAGAGGTCGGCTTAGGACATACCCTAAGGTAGTACATTCACGTACCTATATCAGTCTTGCGATATAGGGAAGAGCTGGCATGAATGGGATCTGGGATCAGTGAGCCCGCAAAATTTAATGCCACAGCGTCATACTACTAGAGGGGTACGATGTCGAACTCTGGTCTAGTGAACAGTTTTTAAGTGGTGCACATATTCGACGGGCCCGTATCAGTAGGATTTGTAGATAAGGAGCGCCCGATACCAGAACTGCTACGGCCTTTTTGGGGTTCGTTGGAAGATATTTTTGCTAACATGGGTATTTAGTTAACTTTCTGGTAAAGTTCGTCATCTGCAGGGCAGCACGAAAATTGCCCTGGCTTTTGGGTGTGTTGGACTTGTGTGCGCTGGCATGGCGACGGCAACCCCATGCGCTGCCTTGTGGAGGTCGCGCAATTAAGACGAAACAGACTCATATTTGTCGTTCACCGTTCACCCAGGGCTGGCGGCTTGCGCGGTCGAGAAGGGAGCTCCAGTCGATGATTTTCACGAACCCTAGGAAGGCGTTGGCTACATTGCAAACTCCGTGCGGGAAAGTAATATGTATACAAAGATGAAACAAGCTGACCTGACTAGGCTGACATCTTTGTTAGTTTTTCACCTCTTCCATCTGTCTACTCTTTCTCTCAAACGCCGCCTCTGACGCTTTATGGTCTACATCCTATAGTATATTCTCTAAGTCAACATCAAAATCCACTCCTTTTCTCTTGACCTCGACTCTCTTCGTAGTTTGTACGCCTTTAGATTGTACTCCTTTATCTCTTTAAAGTTCTCTAGGTTTACTTACACAATCTCTATCACCCTACCTACTTTAAGTAACTGCTTTAAGATTAGCTACTTGTCCTTTACAAATACTCTGCCCGCCTTTAGGCCCTTTGCCCAAGGCACTATTATATATACTACACCTCTCACCTTCGTCGCAAAAACCATTAAAAACCGCTTTATAAAAAGTTGTTCCTTCTTCTTGTTATATGCCTTCCCGTTCGGCCTTGTATCCATACGAACATAGCCCTTGGGATACACTAACTTATCGTGCACCAACCATTTCAGCTTGGATACTGCAAGACTATTTTCGGTGTCCAATCGCCGTTGGGGTTACTACCCTTAGGCTATATACTAGACTAGAATATCCCCTTATTCCCAGGCATGTTGTAGTATTTTGTGATGGTGGCTTTATTGGGAATGGGCTTTTTCATGGCTTTAGCGTGACTTTGGGCTTTGCGCGGGCCTTGGACTTTGTTTTTTGTTGATTTCGATTTTGATTTCGATTTCGAGGGTCTTTCCTTGGGCCTTGCTTTTGCTTTCTTCTTACGGGTCTTTGTGGCTTTGGACTTTGGGCGGGTTCTTATACTTGGCACTCGAGCATGAGGGAGGAGTTGGTTTTCGCCTTGTGTATCGATGGGCTCGGGTTCGAATTCAGAGCGAGATAGGCCCCGAGGAGGCGAGGTGTCGATAGCTTCAAGGCTATTGCTTTGCGGGACGGGAACAGCGAAGGCGTTGAGAAAGAGCACGCCCAGCGCAAAGACGCCGGCGGTGCTGGAGAAACGCATCTTGCTCTAATGGTACACGATGGATCAGGTGACAGGTAAGCTTGGTTATATAAAGAACGAATAGTTGGAAAGCGAGTGGACGGCTCCTCTACGGCACCTATAATGAATCACTCGAAGGAGAAAGAGTAGACGACGGACACAAGACCGTGTCAAAGAGTAAGGAGTCTGTCTGGAGAGCAAGTTGTATGTAAGCAATTCAGCCAGCAACTTGGTAGACATTTGTATCCTTCACTGCGCCATAGCTACCTATCTAGTGAATGGGACACGGCATTCGCATAAGCGGAGATTGTTAAAATCCTCGAATTGGGAGCCGACGCCATCTTTCCAAGGCCGGCTGATAGTTAGCAAACGGTCTCTGTTCTAGTGGATGGTACGTGGTTGGCCTGAACGTCCTCCCAAGGTGTTCCGCTGCGGATGCGGGTTGTTGGTGCTAAGGATGCGGTCGGCTTGGGGTCTTTCGTGTGACTACGGCGTTGGTAGGGCGACAATGTTACAGTGCGAGACGCTATTAGTAGAATGTCAGGCTGCGAGTGTCCTGTCTCCTATGCGTAATAGATGGATGTAAGCGATGCTTCTGTGGGTCGTGTGGCCGCCTCAGTAACAGCAACTTCCTTGGACTGCTGCAGGGAAGGGGTTTGTTGGTGAGAGGTGTGAGTCTCCGGCACGGCCACCGTAGCGCTACCATGAGTGTCCGATTGTATCTCGAGGGGAAGTCCTCGCGGGACTTCGGTGGAGGATATGGTGTCCTCGCCGGTGCTTGCCTGGTAAACCAGCAATCCGTCCTAAGCAACAGCACTGGCTACAACAGTCCAAACTGTAGTTACAGGTGCTATGTGCCTAGATGCGGGTTTTTTATATATACAGAATGCGTTTGTCCTCTTATAAGCACTGCTCATAATAACTATGTTAAAGGTAGTCTACCCTGTGTGTATAGCGCCTTGCATATGGCACCTGGGTGATCCGAGTGGACCATTTACAAAGTTGATAAAAAGCCCTGCTTGGTCTTTAAGATCTAGGAAGAGGATCATAAATTCTGGGAGCTGCATGTGTCTAGGCAATTTTTAGCGATGCTGCAAATTGTTAACGCGTAAGGGATAATATGTGTAGTATTTTATGGTTGAAAGAAGACTGTTGTTTCTTTTCATTCTATATTTTTGGTACGTTGTAGGTGGAGCACGGTTGGATGATAGGCTTGTCTGTAGCTTATTGGGAATGCCTAAACTTGGATGTAGAAGAACAACATGTAGACTGGTGTTACTGTGAGGGACTTGGTGTTTGTGTTATCTATCTAGGCATGTCTTCATTGCTCTTGCTGTCCGTCCAAGTCCTGAAACATTCATTGGTCTTCCTGTCCATCCGTGCCGAAACATGTGCTGCGTGATGCATGCGGTGCTTTTACGTAGTGTCGTCCACAAGCACCCTGGTCGAAGGTAAGTACCGGTACATGAACCGTAGCACGCCCCTATGATAATCTTCCCCAAACTCGGGCCACCACAACGTCTGGTTTATGAATGTGCCAATCTCTTCGGGGTTGTAGACGAAGACCGAATTCCTAACGATAGCCGCGGACAGAAGGACCTTACGCAGGTTGTTATTCTGTTCCTTGTTCATGTTCCGGGCGAAGACATTGTCCATGGCCTCAATAAACTCCTCGGCAATAAACTTTTTGCCGTGGAGACTCATGCGTCTTTCGCAAATGCATGCTGGTAGGACGGTCGCCTGTTATTCTTTAGCACCTTAATAATTGTGCCAGCATGTCGAACTTACTGTAGGCAAACGTTGTTCAGCCTCTCCAGCGGGCTCTTCGCATCCCCACTAATAGTTTCAAGGTCGATATTCTTATCCGCCCACTCTTGCATATCGGCACCTGTCACTTCGTCCCTATAGCACAACCAGCAAGGGTCAGAGATTGCATCTTCCATATTTGCGCCAGTGTCAGTCAGCGCTGACAACGTACCGTACTACGTCCCGTAGTACGTCCCGTAGTACGTCCCGTAAGCCGTACGTACGTAACTGCCTCCTAGGCCGTACCGTAGCCGTAATTTGTATGTGGACGAGGCGTAATTACGGCTCTACAGGAGCCTTTTTGTGAGATTTTAACGCGACCTTTTGCTGTTTTAGGGGGCTATTTTTGGCCGTTTTTCGCCCTTTTTGGTGTAGTATAAGCTCGGATCGTAGGGGGACCTAGCAGGCCTTTATCGTAGCAGAATTTTCTAGTGCTCCTTAAGCAATAACTTGTTAGCTTTTGCCTACAATATGCCGCGAAATACACGGTCCCAGGCCTCGCAATTATCTTAAAGTACCCTTAATTATCGCCCTTACTATGCCGCCGCGTCACAAAGGCTCAACGCCGCCCTCGCCACCGCTGGCGACGGCGGGTACATGTCGTCGGAGTCGTCCGCGTCGCGTGAGAGTACTCTGGGTAGTACAGAAAGGTCGCACGTCTGGCAGCCAGATCGTTGTATAGGAGAGGCCTTTGACGTCAATTGGCACCGCCTTTGGCACAACAATCGCCATCTAGTCGCTGATAGAGTTGGGTACAGAGTCCGCTATAAATCGCAGCTTAAGGGCAAGCGCGCGCCCGCATCTATATGGCGATATGGAGCTGAGTTAGAGTACCTGGAGGACGACATGGTTAGTAAGACGATCTTCTGGCTGTGTAAGGACTGTCACCTTGCGCAGAGACAAGCCAATTGCTGGCGCGTTAACGGTACAGCGCACGTCAAAGGCCACCTCAGAAAGGCCCACAGAGTCGACCTAGACACCAGATTGTTGCCCATTATAGAGGCTGTAAAGCCTACAAATCTATGGGATAAAGCTGCCGGCGCGCAGTTAATGGTGTCGCATACGCCATGGCAAGAAGAGGAGCTCTAGAGTGCCTTTGTTGACTAGGTAATCGCTAAGGATTTGAGCTTTTTGATGGCGACGTCAGCGGCCACGCGGGGCCTTCTGACATGGAATCGAACTGACCTTTTGCGCGCCCTGCCAGCCAGCCACGTTACGCTGTCGAAATACGTACAATCAAGCCTGGCGGATTGAAAGGAGGAGGTTATAGAGCTTTTGCGCTCGTCGCTGAGTAAAATAAGTGTGAGTTGCGATCTGTGGACGTCACTAAACAATATAAGCTTTCTTGGAGTTGTCGCCTACTTTGTCGGTAAGATAGTTGTTCCGCTCCAGTACCCTTATTAATAAGGGACTTGGTGGATTTTTAATATTGACTTTTTGTGATTTAGATGCTTAACACCAACAACGCGACCTGCTTATTGCCTTCCGCAACGTTTTTGGCGACCATACGGCAGCTGCGCAAGCTTAAGTCATTGTCCAGGTTGTCCGCGAGTACGATTTTGAGCAAAAACTCTATTGTTTTGTAGGCGATAACGCGAGCAATAACAACACAAAGTTTATTGAGCAAATTAACTTATTAACCAGCCTCAACGTTGGAAGTCAACACCGTATACGCTGCGCAGGGCATATAATTAACCTGATTGTTAAGGCACTTATATACGGCACTGGAGTAAGCAAATTTGAGGTAGAGCTTGCCCGTGCCTCTCCCCAGGAGCAATATCAATTATACCGAAGGCATGGGGTTGTCGGCAAGCTACACAACTTTGTGAACGCTGTATGCGCATCCTATAAACGCCGCGAGCTTTTCCGCACAACCCAGCAACAATTAAGCGACGAGGACCCTATATAGACCTTCGGCACACTCAATTTAGTACAGGACGGCGGTATTAGATGGCACAGCGTTTACCTCATGTTGCTGCGTTGCCAGGAGCTTAAGGACCCGATTCGCAAGTTCATACGACGCGCGCGCGACGCTGCCGACCTCCCAGAGGTCCCTGACAACGACGACGATTATATATACGACCCAATAACTGACGCGCCGTCTGACGACGACTGGGAGGAAGTCCACACGATAATACAGGTGCTACAGGAGTTCTATGAGCTCTGTAAGGCCCTGGAGGGCGCGGCCAGCGTCAGCGGATTTGGGTCGCTCTGGCAGACGATTGTCAACTTACAGCAACTTTACGAGTCGCTGACCGAGCGCGTACAGCTAATTGAGGGCTTTACGGACTCCGCGTACGTCCAACAAGGCGTCGCGCTCGCGCTAGAAAAGCTTATAACGTACTTCAACAAAATTGTGATGGATCCAGAGCCATCTCTGTACTGTGTGGGCACCGCATTACACCCACAGCTGCGTATCGCATGGTTCAAAGATCACTGGAAAAATCACCCCGCATGGCACAAAAAGGCTGAGATATCGCTGCGCGAGGTATTTCAAAGCTACGTCGACACCGAAAACGACGCTGAGGACCACCCAGAGTCACCTCCGTCGTCGCGCAAGGTCCCCGGGGCGTACAAAGGCGACGTAAGGAGGGCGCAGACGATGAGCGTGGATCCCATGCTCCTCACCAGCGGCAGGGCACATAAACGCTATAAACGCATGTCGCAACTTGACGAGTACTTGGACGACTTGCAAAAGGACCTCAACAGCGACAACGACGCGTCAAAACAGCTTATGGACGACCCACACCGTTGGTGGGTTGCAATAGGTCAAAAACGGTACCCAATCGTATACAAGATGGCCATGGATCACCTCTCAGTGCCCTGTACGTCGTGCGACTGTGAGAGGTGTTTTAGCTCTGGAAAACGTACAGTCACGTGCGATCGCAATTCTCTTAGTGGGTGTACTATTGAGGCCTTACAATTACAAAAGAACTGGCTGCGTCAAAAGTTGTCAAAAGTAACCTTTTTGACCTTGTAAAGTTGATCTCCCAAAAAGACAACTTTTAACAACCTCAACACCAGAAAACGATCACCAATTACCCAATTAGGAAGGATCTTGGCATTTACGGCCCGTAAACACCTTTTTGGACCGTACTACGGTTACGGGCCGTAATCTAGCATCTCCAGCGGCTCCCGTACGTACGTAGCGCCCATACAAGCCGTAGCGTAGAGCAATGAGGGTCAACCGTACCGTACTACGTTACGTTGTCAGCGCTGGTGTCAGTTGGAGGGCTGTTAATGGGATCCATAGATAAGTACCGAGTGCGAGTGCGATGGTGCAACGGTGCGCAGCTGTCGTGTAAACAAATTTCGTAAGCGGACGCTAGCGTAGCGTGTTTCATTTAGCCAATAATGGTTGACCTTCTCTTTTGCTTGGCTTGGCGAGTGAAAGAGCGGGTCATGTGAATGGAAGAGTCCCAACATGGTAGCCCGGCGCCCGATCTCATGCCTTCATGGAAAAGTATAATTTCCACCAGTTGTTCAGACATGCAACGCTTTTGGTTTATCGCCGACCTGCGTACACCAACGCAAATGAGCTCTAGATTGTGTTTCCAAGCCAATCTCACCTTCACACACCTCCCTCCCCTCCCCTCCCCCCACCTAAACCCCCCAACCTCCCCAACAACCCCCTCATCACCCCCTCAAACCCCCTCACCAACGTCCTTAACTCCTCCTCGACACCCACCAGATAATCCTCCAAACCCCCCCCACTCCCCTCACAAAGATAATCCCTCAGCGCACACTCCATGACAAAAACCCAACTCGCATGCTCCTCCATCGCGTTTACAATATCCTCCAAAACCGCCGCTTTAGCCGCGATTTCGCTCCGCGGGAGTTTAGTACCAGGCGTGGGTGTCGAGGAGGCGAGTAAAGTGCGTGTGGTGGCGAGGTGGGTTGTAAAGGCGGTGATTTGGGGTTGGAGGTGGGTGAGGCGGGATTGGAGGTGGGTGAGGCGGGATTGGAGGGTGGAGAGGAGGGCGAGGGCGTGGTGGAGGTGGGTGGGTGAGGTTCTTGTTGCGAGGGGACGAGGGGGGAGGTGGGGGGGCGTGATGAGGAGGTGGTCTTTGGGTGGGGGGTGGAGGTGCGGTGTAGGAGTCTGCGTGGGTGTGCAGGGTGGTTCTTCGTCGTAGGTAGTAGTGTAGTGTGGCTCGTCGATGGGCGTTTTGCTAGGGCCTTGCGAGGCGGATGTGGTTGTGGTGTGCGATGATGTCGGAGATTCGACCGCAGCGTCTTTCGCTTTGGGGTTCGTAGCCAGGTCTTTTTTGTCGCGGAGGGTCGGGAGTTGGGTGCGTGTTTGTTTGGTGGGTGAGTGTTAGGTAAACAACCCGAGGTGTGTAAGTAGAGGAAATAGAGGAGATCTTTGACGGAAGGGGCGAGCCGAGGCGCGGCGGAAGAAAGTGTGAAAGTGACAGTGAGAGTGAGAGTGAATGCATGGTACCTAACGGCAAGGATACGGGAATGAAAAGGACGACGGGGAGTGCAGATAATGAGGAGTCTCGTACGTGGTGAAACACCATCTATGTAGCATCTGCATGATGCAAGGGTCAACAAGCTGCACTTTGGACTGTAAAGACGGCATCTGTAAATTCGTAACTGGTTCATAAATTCATTGACGCACTTCACATGCCGGCGCCAAGTAGCCGTCCATTCTTCGTGTAGGACAACTACTCGTAGAATACCAAACACCTGACCTCAATACTTTGCCGCCCTGGCGCATCGGCAGGTGTATCCGGATCCGTAAACGCCGTATGTGGGACTCTAACCGCCCTCCCCTGCTTTCCGCCAGGCATGCCCTCGCCTGTAGAGTCATAACATTTCAGCAACATGACCTCCTCAGGCGTCATATCCTTCATGTAGTAAAACTTGTGGTTCTCGTTCGGAGCGACGCTGAGAGTCTCACCCTTGACCTCATACCCTTCCGTCGAGGTCGCAGAACTCGGGTCCGGCAGTACCTCTTTGCCACGAGCATCGTCGTCTGGGGTGATTGAGGTTTTGGGGTAGAGAAGGTCTACGGGGACGAAGTCCGAGGGTTTGGTGCTGCGCCAGTCTACCACTGCGAGAGGCGTGTCCGAGGCGGGGTTCTCGATTGGACGCCACACGTTGATGATCTGGTAGCGGCCTTTCAGCAGCTCTTCTGCCTCGTCCTTGGGCAGATGGCGACGGACACGCGCATCGGCGGCGGCGGGCGTCTGGTCCACATGCACCTGCTGGACAGGCTGGCGGGGCGCATCCTTGTTCCTGCGGCGGATGGTATGGTCGAATATGACTACTTTCTTGACCCCCGGAAGCTTAGAGCGGAGCATAGCCTCCACTTCCGGGTAGTAAGAATTTCTGACAGTGCTGTCATCCTCAAAACGCTGCTCTTTGGCAGGCGACTTGTAGACGGCGAAGCCCGCATTCTCAGTATCGAAGTCGGCTTCCTGACCTCTCAGATTGGTGACATGGCGCTCGTGAGGGAGTTGCTTGTAGGACCATCCAGGGCCGTCCACTTTCGCCCACGGCTTTGCTGAGAGGAAGCTGTTGGGGTCGATGTGGATGAAGGTGGCGGTTGTCATTCTGCGGGCTGTGGTGGTGCGGACCTGGGATGAAAGAACAGGACGGAGCAGACGCTGGAGCTTTATGGACATGGACTTTTGACTTGGTGTTCGGACTCCGAGGTGGTGTGGGACTTTTATTTATACGGCGCAATGGCGCCGAAGTGGACGGCCAGCTTAGAAATGGCATGACGCCACGGCCGCATCTGGCAATGGCGGTTGCTCGAGTTGTGGCGAATCAGACGCTGCGCTGGTTCCGTGATGGATGTGTGGTGCCATTCCGCGCTTTCAAATGCTGGCGCGGGTTTACTGATCTGTTTGCTCCATTGTCGATGAGGTAGGTAATAGGGCCTGCCCAGGCATTGCGCCATGGTTCTTGGGGCAGGTCACGGCTATTCACCGCCCAAGCGTCGTGACTGCCTCTTCTGCGTCGTGACTGCCTCTTCCGCGTCTGGCCTGCCAGGCGAGGAAGGCGGCGATGAGCGTGCGTGCCCCCGATTGGCTGCTGACGCGTGAAGGACATTTTGCCCAGGTGTAGGTATCATCCGCCCCGCACGCTCCGCACAGTGCCAGCACTCCGCAATGCCACGCCAGGCCGCCCCCGACAGCGACGGCGAAGCGCCGCTCGAGGACAGAACGGCTGCGCTCCAGCTGCGCTCCAAGCGCACCGACCGCCAGGAGAAGCGCAAGGCGAAGCGCGACCGCAGACGCGACGCCACCGTCAACCTCACCAAGCTGCCTACCGAGCTGATTCTCGAGTGCCTCAAAACCGCGGCCCCGAGCGACGTCGTCAATTTCAGCTTCGTCAATCGCCGCTTCCGCTTGCTGGTCCACGCGAATGCGAACGCCATCGGCGACGCCATCATCAGCCAGCGATACCAGCTCCTCGCACAATGCTTGGTCCTGCCAAAGCTCCTCGCCCACGTCGACGCCCCGACGCGCCCATACCTGCTGGATGACAAGCGCCAGGAACTCATGGCCATACACCACAAGCCGTACCAGCACGTACAGCCCCCGGATCCGCAGTTGATCTGTACATGTCTTTCGTGCGTCCTGGCGTGGAACAATCTCTGCGTGGCGGTCGACTTTGCCCATTGGCAGGACAACCTTGATGCTTGGGAGCCAATCCGCAGTATCCCGCGAGGCCAAGTCCCGGAGTGGAACCAACAGCTGCTGCGTCGCAACGCGTGCATCGTGCGGGCGGCGTTGCGCAGCTCGTTATGGCATGCGCGGTTACTGGAGATGCACCTGGACAGCACCATACGCGCAATCAGAAGGCAGGCCAAGAACAAGGGCAACAAGAGGAAGCACGTCGAAATGACCGACCAAGAGGCCGCTCTAGGTACCGATGCTTTTCTGTCAAAGCCGGGGCCACTCGGCATCGAATTTCCTTACCATCGGGACAATTACTATCTGCTGTGAGTTGCTTGTGCTCGCAGTAGACGGGCTGCTGACACATCGCAGTGAGGCCTACCTGCCAAATAGGTTCTGGAAAAAGGATTGGGAGACGTGGTTATATGGGACATCAATCAACCATGAGCGCGACCTTGGCCTTGTGGTCTGCTTCAAGCAAAATACTTCTCTTGACCGAGTAGCCGCAACCTGCGCGGCGACACGATGAGTCCGGGTGCCGTCTCCATGGACGTACCGGTCCGCTGTCGGACCTGTTATTCCCGCCACCTATCGGACATGCGTTATCTGCTACACCCAAAGATCGTCATATAGGCGTATCACTTCTCCTCGCACCCCGGACGTCTCCAGGACTGCCAAACGCTTTCAAATTTTGCGCTTGCATAGTATACTGAGGAATGTCAGGCTCTATTATCTACTCCGATATGCCATACCAACGTAGTCTGGAAAGGACTTACAGCACTCATAACCGACGCTAGCCACACATAGCATTCGCTTAACTTTCTGCATCACTGACCCTGCGGATGATTTCACTGATCAATCATCAAAGGTATTGTCTAGGTACCTTCCCCTCTTATGCACGGGTACATCTGCACCTTGCCGCCGACCGGCGGTACGCTAAAGCAACAACACGTGCAGACTCCTGCCCTTCGCAAATGACTCCGCACTTGGCTTTTGTACCAGTCGTGTCCCCTCCCAACTACGTTTGTCGACCTTTCACCTCCCAGCACTCCACGGCTTGACCGCACATTTTCAGGATAAATATGGAATCAAGATTAGAGAAGGCAGAGGCATCAGATCTGCCGCAGGATTCCATCACCTTTTCGCCTATAGCCCAAGGCTCACCTTTGTCGAGGACAAAATCAGCAACGTCCGCAACCTTAGCGAGAGTGACATCGCACCTTACCACTCGCTCAATAACGGATCCTGGACCACCTCCAGATGGCGGCTTCCAGGCATGGACGCAGGTCTTCTGTGCTTGGGCTGCCATGGTGAATACTTGGGGCTTCATAAACTCGTTCGGTGCTTTCCAGACATACTACGCATCTATCCTGCCGCAAGCTAACTCGACGATATCCTGGATAGGATCGACACGGGCGTGCTTACTGTCCGTTGTGGGAATGTTCAGCGGCCGTGCCTTCGATGCCGGATGGTTTCGTCCTGCAGTTCTACTAGGCATTGCTGTTCAATTAATCGGAATATTCACAATGAGTGCAGCCACAGAATATTGGCAGCTGTTACTTACCCATGGAATATGCACTGGCCTAGGAGCAGGCATCTTCTTTCTTCCCGTCATGAGCTTGGTGTCTCCATATTTCGCCAAACGCCGTGGATTGGCGCTCGGCCTAGTGACGGTTGGCAATTCCGTTGGCGGCATAATCTATCCGACTGTAGTGCGGCAACTGCTTCCCAAAGTGGGGTTTGGCTGGACCGTAAGAGTGCTGGGCTTCATCAACGTGGTCTGCTTGACCGTCGTGATTGCTTTCATGAAACTGCGCCTTCCGCCGCGCAAGAGTGGCCCGCTTTGGGATATCGAGTCGTTCCGGGACGTGCCGTACATCCTGTTCGTCCTAGGCGTCTGCTTTTTGATGCCGCCGCTGTACTTCGTATTCTACTATGTAAGCATCACACATACTACCATTCATTATTATGCGAGCCTTGTCAAGCTAACCTATCGGCAGGTAGCATCCTTTGCCCGCGACGAGCTTGGCATGTCATACACCACCTCTCTCAACCTCGTCATTATACTCCATGGCATCGGCCTTCCCCCACGCATTCTCACCGGCTACATCGCAGACCGCTATCTCGGCCAGCTCAACACCTTCGCTCTCTGCGTCTTTATCAACGTAGTCACGCTCTTCTCGTGGCTGGGCGTCTCCTCGATCGCCTCGTACTACATCTTTATCACCTTCTTCGGGCTCTTCTCGGCAGCGTTCCAGTCCCTCTTTTTGACGGCAATTGCGGCGCTGAGCAATGATATCGCGAAGACGGGAACGAGGCTGGGCATGGCGTTTACGGTCATTGGATTTAGTGCGCTGGTGGGCGGGCCGCTAAGTGGGGCTTTGTTGAAGGCAAGCGGTGGCGTATATGGGCCCGTTATTTGCTGGGCGGGGACGAGTAGTTTTCTGGGATTGGCATTGTGCACGAGCGCGAGGTGTGTGAAGTTTGGGAGGGGAGTCAGGGTTAAGTGTTGATCTTGGCTGGGGCGCCCGGCGAAGGATTATGATTCATTCATCCCGGGATCTCGGCGCAATGACGCATCGTGAAACCGATGCGGTGGCTCAGCATGCAGTGGGTAAAGCGGGCTGGGGCGCGGCATGGGAGAGGTAACGCCACGATGCTAGACGGTCACCGAGATTAAATTCAACGAGGCTAACTTCCGCTGCCAGTCTAGGTAGTAGGTAGTAGGTACTGTAGGTAGCCTGAACGGTTGGAGTCCGAAGCTTGACAAAACAAGAACTGTTAACCCAACTTGTCGTCTTCTAGATCGCCCTGTTTATCAGAAGGGTATAGAATCACAACCTAGGGTAAGCAGGTGCGGGTGGCTCGTTGGAATCCTTTACATTGAATTTCTTGCCCTGGTAACCTGGCCTGGTAGAAAGACTACTAAGCGGCTTGTGCGCGCTGGGTGCTGGTGCTGGTTGGGTGCAAAACTCCCCAGACTTTTGAATTTACAATTTTCGTGTTCGTGCTTGTTTGGAGTGGTTGTGGTTGTGTTGGGTGAGTTAGGCCCAGCCGGGGCCTCTTTGGGTATATGGGACTTTTATAGTACCTACTGTCAGTGTCCGCGCCCTGTGGAGATTGTGAATATGTGGAGAAGGCAGCCTCGTCGCGTGTTTGTTTGATTTTCCGGAAAGGAGAACCCACCCTTGCGAGGGCAGGGTTAGCGCTTGGGGGCCGGGGTACCGAGTACGGTAATGCAGGGTTGTGATCAGGGAAAAAGGTGGGCGAGTACAGTATGTACCGGTCCTGTAGACTGGTCTGTAGTCTATCCGAAGTAAGTAAGAAAGGAAGAAGCAAGCTTCTTCTAGTGAGGCATCTAGAAGGCGCTTAGTAGGGAGAGGGTATGGCCTAATGCGGAGTTTGGTGTCGCTTGTACGGATTTGGGACAGTAGGTGGTCTGGGCTTTGTTTTTTATTTTTACTGCGAGGCTGTGGGAAGGGTTTGGGTGGGGGTTGGATGCGGACTAAGGACTGAGTTGGTAGGTAGATCGTAGCTGGGGTGGATTGGAGGGAGGGAAGGTAGTGCTTAGTACTCGGGGTGCGAGGAGGGGTAAATAGGAATCTCAAATATGGGCTTTGTGGTGTTGACAATATTGAGTTCTGAGAGAGTGATGAATTGTAATGAATGGGTGAGTGGTGGGATAGTATGTGGAGAGTGGGGGAGTTCAGATTTGGGGTAGTTTAGTGGGGTTTTCGTGATGGAGTCGTGGTACTGATGACGTTGTTTACGTTGAATGATGTTATGTTGCTTCCGGCCGAACCAATAACTTCGTAGCTGGAAAAAGGTTGGATGGCTCTGGGTTTCTTGTTGGCAAGACTCTACAGCGTTGCATGGAGACGTTAACCAAGGTGTGAGACGGAAGGAGAGGTGGAAGACGCGATAATGGAGATATTCGAAATTGTTGACTTGAGAGCTATTTCTAGTCATCTTGGTATGAACTGTCCCATGATTCATTCATTTCATCCTGACTGTCCTCTACCATTACACAGAACGAGTTATATCGTCCCAGTAAATTTGCGATTAATAAAGACTGCTCCGCAGATCCTGTGCCTCCAAACCATAACCCCCCAAATTTCTAATTAAGCGAATGTTGCAGAAAAAGTTTTGTATCCAGTATGGGTCCCGTTCCCAATGTATCCGAGCCGTTTACATGAAGCTCGCACCAAACTTCCCCAGGCTGCGACCTTGAAGTGCCTTCGCGGCATTATCATTAGGTTGCGCGTCTCCAAATCCGCACCCGCCATCGCGTTCCTGCGCTACTTTCGGACCGGCGCACTTTCCGGAGTTGAAACCGCAGCAGGCAGAGATACAGTCGGCGTCTGATGTGCAGGGTGCGGTGACGAATCGGGTTCCTGCACCGCTGGCGGTGCCAGTAGAAGCAGCACCAGCAGCACCAGATGCTGCGGAGGCCTCGCTATCGTTCGGTTGCGCCTCAGCAGCGACTTCAGTACCGTTGGCAGCTCCTGCTCCATTATTTGGTTGCGCATCGCCGAATCCACATCCATCTCCTTCTTGAGCAACAAGGGCCGCGGCACACTTTCCACTCTTGAAGCCGCAGCATCCGGACGCGCATTCGGCATCTGATGCGCACTCGCCGGTGATGAACTGGGTCCCTGGGGCCTTGCCTGAGCCTGTACCGGCGGCAGAGGTAGCTGCTGGAGCTTCTGGAGCTGCTGCTGCGCTGTTCGACGCGGCGGTGTTGGCGTTTCCGCCTGTAGCACCGCCGGTCTGAGCCTGGGCGGCACCATCGTTGGGTTGTGCATTGCCGAAGCCGCAACCGCCGTCTCTTCCTTGGGCGACGATGGGTGCCGCGCATTTGCCGCTGTTGAAGCCGCAGCATGCTGATGCGCAGTCGGCATCGGATGTACACGGGCCAGTGATGAATTGCGTGCCCTGAGCGGCTGCGTAGAGAGAAACTATACTCCGGTTAGTAGAACTCAAAATAAGACGTGAATGTATCGTACGATTGAGAAGAACAGCGACCTTGAAAAGGGGAGCCATTTTGAGACGTTGGTGGTTGGTTAAAGATCCAGGGAGTGTCTGAATATAGATTATAATAAGGACCAGCCGGCTTCGCCTGGAAGATTTGAGTGAAGAGAAGTGTATATGGAAGAGAATGCAAAATCTGCTGATGGGAGCTTCTGATATCCAATCTGGAGTTGTCTCCTGGGTGCTCTTTATATCCAGCACACAGCTGCGCCCACGTCCGGGATGGTCCACACTGACACTTCGGACTCTATCCATGGTCCAGATGCCTCGTCCCGAAACAGCCAGGCGTCAGGCTTTCTTGCACCTGCCTCAAATCGAAGTGACATTCAGCTGTGCCTGACGACGTGGTATCCGGAAGCCTCGAATGAGGATAAGAATAGCGCTCTGCGCCTTGTTTTGGCGCCAGTGTTGTTTGCGAATGGGGCGGGAGAGTCGATCATCATGCCTGGGGTTTGGAAACAATTAGATCAAAACTAAAAAGAGTGTTGAACCTTATGCGTTTGAGTTTCTCCATGTTTGCCTAGTTTGGTATTTGGTGGAGCGGCCAATCGTGGTGACATAAGCCTGCTGCGATGAATTATCCGGAGCGGGCGCCCAGCTAGACCAATTGCATCCAGCGCAGCCACGCGTTCCTCATGCACAAAAGCATGCCTTAATGCATCCCAGGTTTCTTTTATGTCTGAGGAATCTGCGCAGCAGCGCCTCGATGTCTAGATCCTTCCCATGTCGAAAGTGGTCGGCCTAAGGCGTTCGCACAGGGTTCAAACGGGAGCGGTCTCAGGCCCCCAGCACGTTGCTCGCAGCGTCAGAACTCTGTATCAACCGTACTTATACAGCGACAGCGCCCTCCTGTTTCTCATGCATCCTAGTTGTTTCTTTATGCCTCGTTCTTGTCCGTTTGGATCGCCGTCGCCGTCATCGTGGTCTTGGTGCTCATGCCGAGCCGTTCTTCGCTCCTCTTCGATCCGCTATTTTTTCTGTGAACAAAGCTGCATCCCGCAGCTATACTATAGTAAAAAAAAAAATCTAGCGATACCCTTTTTTCCGTGTACCAGCTCTGTGCAAAAATCTTGAATACATGTGATTGATGACTGCGTCATTTCTGAAATCGAAAAGTTCCTCAATCATGTGAAGTGCCTGTGGGTCTCGGTCGAGACCGTTCGACCCGCTATTCATGTTGCAAGATCCATCAAACAAACGACGGTCCACTTTGGCGCGCGACTCTGTTCGGATGTTCCTGGTACCGGTTGCACAGCCTTCTGTGCGTTGGAGGAAACAAGATGGGCGTCATCGAGTCCGACATCAGCACTTGAGCTTGATCGATTACCATCATGAAGGGTCGGCACCATGCGCGGCGCCTTTCCCATGCCCAAAAAAATGAGGTGTACCGCCCTTGAGCGAGGGAAATCGTGGGCTTGTTGCTCGAGGAACTTGGGGCGATTTTGTGGCATGAAAGTTGCGATCGTCAGGCGAACGTAGAGATCCCCCACGCGAATTGTTTCCAGCCTAACTCCGACTCTTCAAAAAGCTGATGGACTGCTCCAATTCCGCCCACATTCGAAATTCGTCCATAATTGAACATCCTAGTCCTGCGGCCTCAAGGCCGCGCCCATTCCCAGAGAGTTTTCCTCTAAATCGTCATTTTCCCGGCTGTCGCTACATGTCCAGTAAGCCGTTCGGGAGGAACTTCCGCTTCTAATTCTTGCGGATTCGAATCTGTTGGCAGTTCCTTTATCTCGGCGCCCGTCGTCTCGGAGAATGACGGATGCATATTCTCGGGTATAGTGTGAGCTGGTAGCTCAGCCTTCTCCCAAGGAGTGTCTGGGTTGTTTACGCCGGTGGTATCGTTTACTGCTTTTGCTCTTCGCCTTCGCCGCAAGAGTAACAGAGTGGCAATTAGTAGACCGATGACCGCTACAGCGGCGCCGATACCAATTCCCGCCTTCGCAGCGACAGACGGGTTTCCTCGACAAGAATCATGTTTGTCGATGTTTGCTGAAGCAGAAGCGCAAGCTGACGAGCACGTATTGGTAAGAGAAGCAGACAGCGCTAGCGAAGCAGGGGATGGAGATGGAGATAGAGATGCTCCAGCAGAAGGAGTGATCCAAGATGGTTTAAGAGTCGTTGAAGCGTGGGTACCATTGGGACCAGCAGAAACAGTCTCAGCGCGAGTAGACGGCACTTTCGCTCCAGTCGATCCGGGTGTGTCTATCGAACCAATACCCACGCCGACAAAAGAGGAGCCGGGCAATACCTCCCCAAAGGCCGTAGCAGAGTAATACCCGATCGTGGATCCTGTATCGTCCCACCACAAGTGGGCCGTAGTCCCACTGGTAGTAATTGCCACATCAACCAAAGCAGGTAAGCCTCTAGTTGTACCGTCGAGCTCAAACCACAGGGCGACTGTATCGAGAGAGAAGTGCAGCTTATTTCCATGTTCAAAGATGGCGACCGTCGTAAATGGTTTCTGCAGGGGTACCACAGCAGCAGGGATTGCCTCGGTCGGTTTGTCCATAATTTGGTGATATAAGAAAAACCAACGAACAAACTGGAAGCAACAGAACGCTCAGATTCTTCGAGGAGAAGGAGAAGCAAATGCGAGCATAACGTGGGCGACGAAATTCGTCCTTCCCCACCCTGTAACTCCTTGCCCTACCTTCCATTTCTAACTTCGAGCGCATAGCTATTATTATCGACCATCCATACGTAGAAGCGGCCTAAAAAATCGCTCGTGGCGCCTTGCATCATTGTGCTCTCGACACTTCGACTGGTCCTTTCCTGGTCTTTGGATTCGATGGTGCGCGACATCGACAGCGCATTGAAAGCCAGTTGTTTTACGAATAAGCGTAAGAGATCCAGCAACATGCTAACTGTTATCCGGGTTTCAATGGGCTAACTCAACCGTGCTATTTTATTATTACTGAGCACAGCATGCGTCAAGATGTTCCAAAACAGCGCGCCTACTCGCGGACCAACAAAACTCCCCATTACCCCACCATCTACAACGCACAACCTCGCACAGCACGACCACCATCTCAAAACACAAGCCTACCTAGGAAACACAATGAGCACCACAGCCTCCCCCTCCCCTCCCCGCATCCACATAATCCGCCACGGCGAATCCCTCCACAACATCCAACGCCCCTACCCCCACCGCGACCCACCCCTCACGCAATCCGGCCACACCGCCACCCAACAAATCCACCTCCCCACACCCCCCGACCTACTCCTCATATCCCCCATGACGGGCACCCTCCAAACAGCCCTGAACATGTTCCCCTCCCTCCAAACACAAGCTTCCCCCATGCCCCCCGTGCAAATCCGGCCCGACCTCCGCGAAACCTACGAAGCAGAGTGCAACAAAGGCTCCCCCCGCGCCACCTTGGAAGCCGCCTTCCCGCAATTCGACTTCTCGAGCTGCGCGCGAGAGTGGGACTACGCGCCTTATACGGTCGAAAGCGCGACTCAGCGGGCGGAACGCGTGCGCACGAGGTTGAAGGAACTGGCGGTGAGGTATCCTACTATTGCGGTTGTTTCGCATCGCGGGTTTATTGCGTTTCTTGTCAAGGGGAGACTGTTTGGTATGGGGGAGCGGAGGGCGTATAGGTTTGCGGGGGAGGAGGAGGCGCGGGAGAGGGGGGTGAGGATGGGGGTGTGTTGTGAGGGGTTGGGGGAGATGGATTTTGGGCCGACGGTCTTGGTGCTGGAGAAGGAGGAGAAGCAGGGTCTTATTAC
The DNA here is from genome assembly GCA_014281115.1 of Laburnicola sp. R22_1. NCBI lineage: Eukaryota > Fungi > Ascomycota > Dothideomycetes > Pleosporales > Didymosphaeriaceae > Laburnicola > Laburnicola sp. R22_1. Next base: position 1,436,469 of record JACONQ010000011.1, read on the forward strand.
GTCGTTGGATTGAGGCGGGGGATTGAGGCGGGGGATTTGTTCTCCGTATGGCGAATTATCAACTCCGCCTGGTGGGGGGTCGGATGGGCGGTAAGCTTGCACTGGTCTAGTTCAATCTCCCTAAAATCAGAGGTAAGTATGACGCCGGAGTACTCTTTCCTGGAAATCGACTGTAGAGAAATCGCTCCCTCTTTGTAAAGGATGGCGTTGCAACGACGGTATACTGAAGTCATCGCAAGCCAGAATCACAGCTATCATTCTTCGCATATTTTAGAGGCACGAATCACCTCACGATACAGCGTACCATGACCAAGACACTGCGTCAAACGCCGCCAACGTACCTCCGGCCGCTACAGAGGCGTTTGAACACCACTCGCATCGACCTAAACTCACATGGGCTTGACGATCCCACGCAGAGCCTCGCGCCTGCTCCTCGACTTCTTGATCTTCCACGTAAAGAGCGCACACGATCAGCGTCTCGTTACAAGGTTGCGCATAGTATAGATTAAAGACGAATTACATGCACACCTCAGAAAGAGAAAAGACCATCGAATTCCAAACCCCAACAAAAGAAACACTAATAATTACCACTCATCAACTACCCCCCATCTTCCTCCTCCTTCCCTTCACACCCCCTTCACCGTCCCATTCCCATAAACCCCCTTATACCACTCCCACGCATCCCCATACCGCTTCCTCGCCGCCCTACAAAACCCCCCCTCCACCACACCCCCCTTCTTTCCCCCCCTACAAAACCGCCCCCCCTCCATCCACGGCACCAACAACTCATTCTCATACCACTTCTCCGCGCTCCTTCCATCCCTCTCCAGCTCCTTCACATCAAACACGTCGCGCATATCGTTGTGCACCCAGCTGAACTTGCGCGGCACGAGGACGTGCGCCGAGGACGTCGAGGGCGGGTAGTGGCTGGGAAGGGAGGGGGAGGCAGGGGAGCCGGTCCAAGGAAAAAAGGTCGCCAGGAGGAGGAGGACGAGGAGGATGCTGGTGAGGATGGCGAGGTTGTGGAAGGCTTCTTTGGAGCGGTGCGCGCTGAGCTTGTAGTACCGCATGGCGGCGGTGACGTCTCCAATGGGGACATCGCGGCTTGTGAGGGGGCCGCGCGAGCGCGAGCGCGAGCCCGATCCTGTGCGGGGGCGGGCCTGTGTGGACGACGACGACGGGAAGTAGGCGCCTGACTGGGTTGCCCTGGGGCCGGGATAGGGAGGGTTGGCAAGGGTTCTATAGCTTTCTTTGGTTGCCATTGGGGTGGATTGGGGGTCTTGGGCGACCGTTGTTTGTGGTGGAGTTGTGCTGCGGGTGCGATGGGTGGTTGTGGGTGGAATTGTTCAAGGTTGGGGATGGGAGTTTGGGAGTGGGGAGTGGAATAGAGGGGGTATTTGAGATGCGTGTCTTTGTTTGGGGTTGGGGGTTGGGTTTTCCGCAAACGGCGATTGCGGCGGGCTTTGTTGGATTAAGCACTGCCGTCGTGCTGCACAAGCCAAGTTTGCAAAGCGTAGATCGACTGTCAATTGACCCGAGAAAGACCTTTGTGACATGTGGGCCGGTCCGCGTCATGCGTGGCCATGAGACGTACGTGCTCGTGAGGACGACCCAGGGTTCGTCTTAGCATGCTGATAAAGCAGAGGATGGAAGCATTTAGCAGTGAGGTTGAGACGATGAATAGTAGGACAACATGCCAAAGTAGTGGTAACATGGATGGATTCTATTATACAAAGTTCTTCGACCGAGGGGCATACCCTTCCCCTACTCCACCGAACACCTCCGGATTCTGGGACGACGACGCAACACGTACACTAGAACAGGTGAGAAAGATAGCGCCTCCACGCAGGCAAGGCTGCCATCGCCGCACGCTCCTTGTTGATGTAGTCCCAGTCAAGCTCCCTCCTGCCCGTGTCGACATCAATCTGGGAGGTGCGAAGCCAACCCTGACGCTTCCAGAGGTATCCGCAGATCCAGAAGAAGCCAACCACGAAGAAGGCAAGATATCCGTCGAAGAACTCTTCAGCCGTACCAACGTTTTTACCAAAGGGCGAAACAGAGACGTAGAACTGCGCGAGTTAGCGATTTTCCCGGCACTTTGGGCAGTCGAATTACGTACCTGAGCCACCAAGACAATGCCGATGAGGAAGAGACCCAACCATGAGCCATACACGCCGCCAACAGCCTTGAAAGGAATCTCGTCAAGAGTGTGTCCGTGATAGGCCCAAGCCTTGCGGAAACGAATGTGGGCAAGGCAGATGGACCCCCAAGTGAAGAGCGCAGCGAGACCAGAAAGCTGGAGGAACCATCCGAAGACGACCTCACCATCAGCAGCCAAGTTCATGTAACTGAGAGCTCCCATGAGTAGGAGAGTGGCCACAGAAATCAATGGACGGCCGGAACGGTCGATGTAGGTGAAGATTCTGGGGGCGTAGCCTTGGTCACCAAGAGCAGTGAGGGTACGAGAGCCGCCATAAACACCAGATACACCGATGGAGATGACAGAGACGAGAATGATGACGTTCATGAAGCTGTCGAAGCCTTTCAGACCGGCATTTTGGCCGGCAATGACGAACGGCGAAGCTTTCGTATCCGAGTAGCCGGAGTCGATCAGCCTCGTATCAGTAGAATCGACGAGCAGGCCGACGAAGAAAAGACCAAGGACGTAGAAGCTGTACACAGACGTCAGTGGTGACGATGGCCTAAGCGAGTGGGGCAAAACTTACAGCGTGATTCGCCAAAACACCTGGCGAACGGCTCCGGGGAGCGACTTGAGCGGATTTTTTGTCTCGGCAGCTGCCAGACCCACGAGTTCGGTGCCAGAGAAAGAGAAAGCGGCCGTGACGAAAACGGAGCAGAAACCCTTGAAGCCGTTTTGGAAGGCACCAGGGTCATACCAGAGACGGGCACCCCAGTACTCGGAATACAGTCCGTTGCTGGGGCCCCCACCAAGCACGAGAACGAGGGCGATGATCATGAAAATGACGGTTGCAGAGAGCTTGATCATGGACGACCAAAACTCTTCTTCGGCGTATCCAAGGGTACCCCATACGTTGATCAGGATGATCAAGACCCAGAAAAGCGTGATCCAGACGGCGATGGGAACACCAGATTCCCAGTAATTGACAGTTATGCCAGCGACGGTGATTTCGAGAGGTAATACGATAGCCCACTGGAAAACGTAGTTCCAGCCCATGGCGAAGCCCCAAGAGGGGTCGATAAAACGAGTCGAGTAGGTATAGAAGCCGCCGGAAACGGGATACATGATGGCGAGTTCACCGAGGGCGTAGACTAGAGTACGGTGAGCTTGATAACCAAGCCAAGCATGTGGCGGCGCCACGTACCGACGTTGAAGATCATGACACCCATGAGCGAGAAGTCAATGAGCAGGGAGGCTGGACCCTGCGAGCATGAGCGATTGTAGATTGTGGGTAGGGTGGGATGCTTACACCGGCTGCCAGGGCCCCACCAGAGCCGACGAAGAAACCAGCGCCAATACTGCCACCAATGGCAATCATGTGGAGATGGCGAGTCTTCATCGTCTTGTCGAGTCCCAGGTCGACGTGGGCAGCGGGGCGGCGCTGGAATGAACGCAGATTCAAGCCATTGCGCGTCATGAAACTCTCCTCCTGGCGCCAGTTTTGGGCATGGGTCTCGGTGTAGACGGGAGGAGCAGTCTCGACGGGACTGCTGCTCACAGCCTTCTCGTCGGCATCGAAGCCTTTGTCCATTTTGTCCACTTTGTCAACGTGGGCCATGGTGATGGTAGACTCCAGGCAAGGAGGTCGAGGGCAAATGGGGGCACCCAAGCCCGGGGGGAGGGGCGTCTTTAGTACTTTATTAATGAAGGGCCGACCAGGGTCGCGATTCCCTCGGGCTGGAGCGAGCATATTGGCTTCGCACATGGGCGACGCCTACGCCGTTTCGCCTGGGGCAGCTTGCTGATTGCAGACCGGGCGGCGATTGGGCGGCGGCGCGGGTGCGATGGCGCTGCGGGCAGGGGACGTTTCGACCCAAGGCCAACTTACAACGGCCGTCTTTGTTAGCGGCATGGCGAGTCTTGGGGGCGCTGGAGATGGCGCTGGAGGTGGCGCCGGCGGACGGGCGGCGAGGTGCTTGGCCAGGGCCGGAGCCGACGGGTGGCAGGGACGCTGTCGCAAACCAGCCCTCGAGCCGGCGGCGTGGGACGCGTCTCGACGAGAGGCTCTGATAAGAGCGTTGGCATGATATGATGCGCCTCTGCGGGCTGATAACATGCTGCGAGCTGCCCGAAGCGGCAAGCAGCGCGGCTGGAGAGGAATGGGAGGGCCGCTGGGACGCTGTGAGACGCCGCCGCCGAAGAGGGCCGCGCTGGGGGAGCTGGGGGAGCTGGGGGCGTGGAGCGTCTCGAGCCTCGAGGACGTCTACCTACCCTGCCGAGACAGTCCATGCAACGCGACAGTCAATGCAACACTTTTTACTAGGAAAATCAAGGAAAATAGAGATTTTTAAAGACTTATTACTCTATAACTATAATATATTATTAAAAACTTCTAATATATTTAATACTTTAAATTTTATTCTCTATATTACTAGAATTTTACTTCTTTTTAATATTATAGTTTTTAATTATTTATAAAAAACTAGTAAAATCTATAATTTTAAAATTAAAAAGTAATAATTATTTAGTAAGGAAGTATAGTATATAGAGTATCTTTAATATAGAAGTTTTTTAGATTTATAATATATTTAATAAGTTAATCTATCTATATTAAAAATATATAGAAAAAAAAGTAGTATATAATCTAACTACTTAGTTATATTTTAAATCTAAATAACTTCTATATTAAAGATACTCTATATACTATACTTCCTTACTAAATAATTATTACTTTTTAATTTTAAAATTATAGATTTTACTAGTTTTTATAAATAATTAAAAACTATAATATTAAAAAGAAGTAAAATTCTAGTAATATAGAGAATAAAATTTAAAGTATTAAATATATTAGAAGTTTTTAATAATATATTATAGTTATAGAGTAATAAGTCTTTAAAAATCTCTATTTTTCTTGATTTTCCTAGTAAAAAGTGTTGCATTGACTGTCGCGTTGCATGGACTGTCTCGGCAGGGTACTACCTAGCACAGTAAGGCTTGCCTGTCTCCTGAGCCGTACGAAGAAGGGGCGCACCGCACCTTCCTCGCACCTTCCACCTTCCTCGCACCTTCCTCATCCGGCCTGCGCGTCAGCCCGCCGCATCGCCCAGCGCACCTGCATCCTCCATCTCATCATGCGCATCCATCGCGCCCAACGTTACCGTCTCTCGCACGCTCCCACTCCTCTCCACATGGCCGCACGCTCCGACATCAACCACTTGGCCGGCTCGCAAGCAGCCCTTACACCGGGGGCTATGTTCCCCACAATTGATCCGCAGCGCGAAATGCCCGTCGGACCTCACCGAAGACGCCCATCGACCAATCCTGCCACTCGACGCCGTCAGCACCCTCGTTCTAGCTCGTTCTAGCCCTCTTCCACGTTTTAGTACACCAAGACTCGACCTCCTTCTTAGCATGTCTTAGCCCGCCTTGGACCCCAACGGGCTTTTTGCCATTAACAGGAGCTGACCCACACGCCTTCCTTAGCAGGCACGCCACAATCTGACAGCCAGCCATTCCAATTTCAAATGCACCCAGAAATCGCCCAGAATTGATTAGTCTATCTTTTGCCTATATCGTACCTCTACCCAAACGCCAATCGGAAAACCACCCAAGAGATCCTCAACCGATACAAACCGCAGGGCCAACCCGGAGCCTGAAGACCCTCTGCGGCTCGCTTCCACGCCTTCCCACAACTCTGGGTCCAACTCATGCGACTCCATCCCATCCCGGCTTCCCCGCTAGAGGTCCTTTTCTGTCAGCCCTCCACAGAGACGTGCTTCAGCAATTCGAAGTTTTTCTGCCGGAGAATGTGCTTCATCTCCTTGCGCTTCTTTGCTTTGCTTAGCCCGCGTTTGAAGCCTCCGTTGGTACCTGCTGCTTCCTTCTCTCCCGCTTTGATGCCCACTTCTTGCTTCTTGTCCATTTCCTCGAGCACTCTGTCCCGCACCGCTACCACCATGTCGTAAAGTATTTGATACTTCATCTTGTCCAAACCGGCATGCGGTACCGAGCACATGGTCGAATGCCTCCTTGTTGTCTGCAACCCAGCCGTCTCGGTTCCTTGTGTAGGTGGCAACGGTGGTGTGCGCGGGTTCAAGAATCGAGGCGACAGCTCCGGTCCAAGGATGGAAGGCGATCGCTGCAAGAGGAACGTAGACGATACAAGCGTATCGAAGACCGATAGGGGAGAAGCCGGCAAGAGCGGTGATGCCAGCGGGACCAGCGAGCTTGGGCTAGGCATCGGAGGGGGAGAGAGGAAGGGATTCCATGGTGAAATGGGCGATGGAGTCTCGGGCTCCCAGTACGAAAGTGGTGGTACGGGTGGAATGTCCGCATCGGTGCCACTGCCTAGGCTGAACCATGTCGTACCCGGCTGAGGGTAAGTGGATCGACGAGGAGGAGGCGGACGCGGTGGGTACCACTTGGTGGTGCCATCGAGAGAGAGCTGCAGCGAGTTGGCGCGCGGACGGGAGAGCGGCATAGCAGTAAGTCAAGCACAGATGGATGCTAGCACAGACAAGCACACCGCTAGGTAAGGTCTGGAGAAGGAAGAAAAGGTCTGATGGGTATGTTTGTGTGTGTGACTTTTGGATACGAGCTGTGCGATGCGCAACCTACAAGCAGGCTTCCAAGCGCCCTGATATACCTCTCCCATATCTTGTGCAACCTCACCCGGTCGCCCCAAACAAAAAACATATATACGTCGTCGCCGAGCTGACAGGGTCTTCATTTGCCTCCATAGACCCAAATGCGGAAATTCTGGTCAACGGTGGAGAAACGCGCCGTCATGTGCGTGCGGCTCTGTCTTTATGCACGGATCCGAGCGCGGGCGGGTACCTGGTCGTCGTGGATGATTCTGAACACATTGCGCGTCCTGGCGAATGGTGTCATGGAAAGTGAACACAGCTGGAAAAAAGCAATGCTTGTGGGCTCCGCGTAAAGCGAGACAGGGGTCTTGTCGCGGGTCAACTGGGAGACAAAGCGTCTTGGGCGATGCTGTAGGGCTGAAGTGCACGATCCGCGAGCTGGCGCCATGTTGCCTCGTGGTGTTTGTCTGCTGCGGGTTCTATCGTCATCGATAGGTGGTCGCCAGATATGTACGGAGGGGCTCGTTTCTGGGGAGCACCGCCCATCAGGTACCTGCGCGTTGGGCGAACAGCTGCTGTCGTGAAAGACGTATTGGGTAGCGAGGCACGTCAGGGTAGGGTAGCACGTAGTATGTTGGACAATAGATTGGGTAGCGAGGTGGGTCAGGACGAGCCAATGCGCATTGCGCAGTATGGCTACCCATCTTTGCTTTTGCTAACGCGCACCACCATGCTCGCGGGAACGAAGCGAGCGCATGGTACACTTCAAGCCGACCGATCGTCCACATCAAGCACATGACCGCTATCGTCCATCGCCACCTTGACTCGTTTCTTCGATGCCTTCGCAGGGTTAGGTGCTTCGAAGATTTCCCTCAGCTCCTCCAGCGTCTTGCCTGCTGTTTCGACGAAGAACCTGCGACTGGGTTAGCAGACTTGTTTACCAACCTCTCCATCGACATGTACTTACCAGTAGATGACGGCAATCTCGACGCAGATCCACGCAATGTACACCAAGTACAACTTCCAGCCGATTTTGGAGATGCCGATGGATATACCGTACGTATTAACCATCAACGCGATATTGATGAAGAGAAAGTTCAGCCCCGAGCCTTTGGCACGCGTGCGGTTCTCGAGACACTCGACCGCATAGAGGGTTTGCAGCGGCGTCCAGCCCCAAGCGAAACAGATGCCGAAGAGGTAGATGGAGACGATGGTCCCGTACGCGAGGTTGTTCGTTGGCTTCGCCGTCGCCGTGAACGCAGTGAGCAGGATGTACGAGACCAGGGCTCCGACCAGGCCCCAAAGCAACATGGTACGCCTTCCGAGTCTGTCCAGGAGCGTGGCTCCGTACACGGCGGCCAGCATGCTGAAGATGGGATTAATAGCATTGATGATGAGTTGTTTGTTCACGTCGGTGATGCCCGCGTTCTGGATCATGGCCGGCATGAAGTACGAAACGACGTTGTTTCCGCTCCACTGGCCGAAAAACGCCATGGCGATCACCAGGGCGAGTCTATACCGGGCGGCGCGCGTGTTGACCAGCTCGCGGAGATCCCACCACGGGTTCTCGCTGCGGTGGCGTGCAAAGTCGTCGCTGATTTCGCGCAGTTGGAGCTGTACGACGGGCGAGTTGGGGTCGCCGTCGCCGTGGTACTTTGCCATTATGGCGATGGCTTCTTCGCGCCGGTCTTTGGAGATGAGCCAGCGGGGGGTTTCGGGGAAGAACATGATGATGACGGCGACTATGCTGGGGAGGATGCATTGGACGGCTGTCGGTAAGCGCCAGGCCCAGGATGATTCTGGCATGTGGAGGTTTGTACCGTACTAGAAGTGTGAGTTTCGAGCTTTTGGATATGGTGGCAGAGAAACACGCTTACCGTGGTCCAGCTGGCCAGGATGTTCCCTACCCACCAGAAGTTGTTGTACATGCCTGCCATGGTGCCTCGGTATGCGGGATGGGCCAGTTCGACAGTGTATGCCGGCGCCACGGCACTCGCGATCGAGGCGCCAAAACCGAGCACGAATCTACCGCCGATGAACTGGCCCATGGTATTTGCGGTCGTTTGGATGGCAGTGCCGACGAGGACCAGCACACAGCCGATGAAGATGCACATGCGGCGTCCGTAGCCGTCGGCGAAGAGGCCGCAAAAGGGGAAGGCGGCGACCTGGCCGAGGTTGTAGATGATGAAGATGATGCCCGTGGTGGATCCTTCTCCAGTGAGGTTGAAGGTCCTTTGGTAGGATTTCATGGCTATGTTTACACATTAGCATCACTCTTCGCTGGTGGAAGGCTCATGGCTAACCGTTGATGGAGCCCATGAGGGAAGAGTCGAAGCCGTTGAGCGTCGAGACTAGGTACCCGATGCCCATGATGAGGTAGAGCTTGATCATGGATTTGGACCAGAGGCTGGGCTTCTGCGCCTCCACGGCGGCGGCTGAAAGAGTTAGCGGACATGGCGAAATTCGTGGGCGCAAAAAAACATGAGAACGTACTCAGCGCGACGGACGCGACCGTCGCCTCCTTGACGTGCGCAGACTTGTCTGGGTCATTGTTCACATGGCTCATCCGGTGCTCCATAGCATCCTTCTCAGACTTCTCCGCCATGGCCAATAGTCCAGGTTCAGCGCTCAGCTGGCTGCCGCTGCGCACGAGGAAAGTTCACGATGTGCGGAATTTGCATCTCGTGGTGGTCTGGGTCTTGGGTTAATATATTGTGTCTGTTCGAGGGGAACGCTTGGCTGTATGTGCGCTTTGGGCCAGGTTTTCGTCACTCGGAGTCTCGGTGTAATACATCGTGCACAGAGCCGGCAGTGGCTGCGGTGAGGCGCGTGCCAATGGTGCTAAGCTCCGTCTGCGGTACCACCTACCGTAGCGGGTTCGATAGAAGCGGCACAGTGAAGCCAGGCACAGCTTCTTCAATGCAGGCAGGCGACGGACCGCGCGACTGGTGGACATGGTGGGTCATGTTGAGGACTGCGTCCAGCGCGTGCTGTACGTCTATCATGAGGGTTTCTCGATGCAACCCCCCTCCAGCCCTTCCGCGTTGGATATTTACAGCTCACATGGATGGGGATGGCTCCAGGGGGTGCGTCTGGCTCCAGGGGTGCGTCTGGGGAAGATTGGACGCTGGGTGTGGCGGCGCTTGTCTCTTCGCAAGCCGGGACCCCGCGCGCGCCATCATTACCCCGATGCGAACTCCACATGGCCGATGTCGCCAAGTGCCATCGTGCCTCCGCCAACACCTCCTGACACATCAAGGCCTGGTGGCAGCCTGGTGCTCATCTTGATGTCCTCCGTCGTGTGCCGGGCGGTATGCCGCATGCGGCTAGAGCCGTGGGCCCTGGAGGGGTAACACAACCCCACGTGCTTGTCAACACCAAACATTAATACAACATTTGAACCCCCCAGAGCGATTCATTCTACGCTCTTCGTCATCTTGAACAGCATTTTGGCACCTCAATCATGACTACCGTCACGCCCGCTGGTGTGCCGGATTGGAACAACCACAAAGTTCTGCACAGGAACACGCTGCCTCCGCGCGCCTACTTCCACAACTATACGTCCGAGGCGGATGCGCTCTCGCGCGATGTGAGCAGGTCCAAGACGCACAGCTTGTCCGGGACCTGGAAGTTCCATCTGGCGTACTCGCCATTCGAAGCGCCCGAAGGCTTCGAAGCGTCGTCTTTCGACACCTCGTCATGGAGCGACATCGCCGTGCCCGGCATGTGGCAGTTGCAGGGCCACGGAGGCGGCCCTCAATACACCAACGTCAACTATCCCATCCCGGTCGACCCTCCCAATGTCCCGTTCTTTGACAACGAAACGGGCTCCTATGTGAGGAACTTCACCGTGCCGAAGGAATTCCACAACGATCAAATTCGCCTGAGGTTCGAGGGCGTGGATTCGTCGTACCACGTGTGGGTGAATGGTAAGGAAGTGGGCTATTCCCAGGGCAGTCGTAACCCGGACGAATTCGATGTCACGGCTTTCGTGAACCTGGACGGAGAGAACACGCTTGCCGTGAGGGTGTATCAGTGGTGTGATGGGACCTATATTGAGGATCAGGATCAATGGTGGCTCAGTGGCATGTGCGTTCGCATGGCCTTCTCAATTGGTACTTTTGCTGACTCGGCCCAGTTTCCGAGATGTCTTTCTCATTGCATTTCCCCAGACGTCCCGCATCGAGAATCTACACGTGCAGACCTTGTTGGATGCTACGTATACAGATGCGGAGCTCAAAGTCAGCATTGAAACTACAGGGACTGGCAGCGTCAATATCAAGCTTTTCGATGCCGATATGAATCCCGTCACCAGCGCCTCGACGACGACGAGCAACGAGGATGGCAGAAAGTGGGCCATCTCGTTGCGTGGTCAAAACCCTCACAAGTGGACTGCTGAATCGCCGTATCTCTACCACCTGATCATTTCGTTGGATTCGGAGCAGTACATCTCGACTCGCGTGGGATTCCGACAGGTCGAGATCAAGGATGGCCTGCTCCAGGTCAACGGCAGTAGAGTCGTCTTCCGCGGTGTCAACCGTCACGAGCACCACCCCAAGTTTGGCCGGGCTGTTCCGTTGGACTTTCTCAAACATGATCTGTTGACCATGAAGCGCCACAACATCAACGCTATCAGGACATCTCACCAACTGAACGATCCACGCATGTACGATCTCGCAGATGAAATGGGCTTCTGGTTAATCGACGAAGCGGATCTGGAATGCCATGGCTTCGAGGTTGTAGGCCACCGGGAGAAATGGACGACGGATAACCCGGAATGGGAGGCGGCTTACATTGACCGTGCTGAACACCTTATCAAGCGCGATCAACTTCATCCGTCCATCATCATCTGGAGTCTTGGGAATGAAGCCTGGTTTGGAGAAAACTTCAGATCCATGTACAGGCATATCAAGGAGTACGATGATAGTCGACCGATCCACTACGAGCCGGATCATAACGCCGAAACTATGGACTTGTACTCGAGGATGTATATGAGCGTCGATTGGATTACTGATTTTGGGAAACAGGGGATCAAGGACAAACCGCTAATTCTTTGCGAGTTTGTGAGTGACTCTTTTAACGTTGGAAGTTCCTTCACTGACAGTCTGGCAGATCCACGCCATGGGCAACGGGCCAGGCAACATCAAAGAATACATCGACGTTTTCTACAAGTATCCAAATGTCCAGGGTGGCTTCGCTTGGGAATGGGCCAATCACGGTCTGTTGACCAAGGACAAGGACACGGGCGACGAGTACTATGGCTACGGTGGCGATTTTGGAGAGCTCGTGCATGACTCTAACTTCGTCATGGACGGGCTTTTGGATTCCGATCATACGCCTGCCCCGGGGCTGATTGAGTACTCGAAAGCGATCGAGCCTGTGCAGCTTTTGAATAGCGACGGCGATACGGCTACTTTCATCAACCGATACGACTTCATCACGTTGGATCACCTCGATCTTTCCTGGCATGCTGTGGATGAGGGTGAAGAAGATGCGAGCAAGGGTGAGCTCACGATTCCGTCTGGCGTTGGTCCAGGGGAGGAGTTTGAACTGGAGCTTCCGAAAGTGCATTCCGCCAAAGGCGAAATCGTCATCCACTTTACCTTCAAACTCAAGGAAGACACAATCTCGCTATCGAAAGGATGGGCTGTCGCGACAATCGAAGCAGTTGTCAAGACTTGCTCTACTCTGCTGACTCCAGCATCATCTGACAAAGACCTGAAAGTGGACACTGTTTCTCGCCACATCCTCCACATCAGCAGCGAGAAATCCACCTGGACCTTTAACACGCTCCACGGCCACATCGCCTCCTGGACCAAGAACGGCACCGAGCTCATCTCCAAACCGCCTGAGCTCTCCATCTTCCGCGCCCAAACCGACAACGACATTCCCCAAGACGGCTGGAACTGGACCGACCGCCGCCTCCCCCTCGCCTCCCCCTCGACCCGCAAAGTCGAACACTCGCAGCCAACACCACAATCCCTCGAGGTAACCGTCCACCAAAAGATCGCTCCCCCGGTCTTCAACTGGTGCCTCGAATGCACCATCACCTACACCTTCAACAGCGACGGCACCGTCCGCGCCCACGTAACCGGCGCCCCCAAAGGCGTCAATCCCCCGCACACCCTCCCCCGTCTAGGCTTCGTCCTCGAAATGCCGCACGCCTTCCAGAGCGTAAAATGGTGGGGCCGCGGGCCCGGCGAATCCTACCGCGACTCCAAACTCAGCCAGCTCGTCGGCTTGCACTCCGCGACGAGCATCGACGCCCTCTGGACCGACTACGAATGCCCGCAGGAAAGTTCGAATCGCACGGACACGCGGTGGCTGCTGGTTTCGTCGCCGGAGGCGGAGACGTCGCTGTTGGCGCAGTTTGTTGACGGCGGCGAGGAGAGGAAGTTGTTCGATTTTCAGGTTGCGCATTATCGGATGCAGGATGTGGCGGATGTGGGGCATCCGTATCAGTTGCATAAGAGGAAGAGGGAGGAGGTGGTGCTTAGGTTGGATGCGGTGCATCATGGGTTGGGGACGGGGAGTTGTGGGCCCAAGACTTTGGACGAGTATGCGTTGCATACGAGGCCGTTTGAGTTTGAGGTTTTGTTGCAGTGAGGGGAGGGAGTTGGCGATGTGAGCTTCGGCGTGGAAATGTTTACGTAGAACTAACTAGTTGGGTGGGTAGCGTAGATTGTGAATCCATGTTGTCTTTAGATCGATTCTCGTCTTTGTTTGGAAAATTCGCACTTGTAATATGTTATCTCGAACACTTTGAAATGTAGTAAATACTCCCCATCGAACATATACTACTGCATACTTAAATCTATAGACTTACTACTTCTATCTCCTTATAACTACTCACCCTTCTACACACACATATATATACACGCACACACATACACATATATATATACACACACATAGACACACACACACACACATAGACACACACACACACACACACATAGACACACACACACACACACACACATAGACACACACACACACACACACACATAGACACACACACACACACACACACACATAGACACACACACACACACACATAGAGCTAGCTAGCAAAAAGATATTATAAACGAGTAACATTTCCGTTAAAAAGGCATGTGCTGCCTCCTCTTGGTCAGGTCGAGAAAGGCCACTTCATCGTGTCCTGCAGACGGCAGGAAAAAGGCAGTTTGGCTCGTGACATCGGTGCGAATATTCCGCTATGCGACCTGGAATTTCGGAGGGACACATTTCGTTCTCCCCTCACCGTGGAGGTAATGGCTAAGGAACCAGTGTCACTTCCGCGCTGGAAGCCCGACCGTCGCCTCATCACCGCTCGAATGCAACAAGCCTGGTGCCCTGACTGAGAGTGAAGACCCGTTTGCACGGCCGGCAGGGGGTGCGCGACCCGCGTTCAACCGTCCTCGTTGCTGGTTCATGCGTTCGTACATGTGCAGCCTGCTGTGCGCGGTTTTGGACGGGAGCTAGCCTGTGTACATGTCCTAGATCATCCCCACGATCGTCTTCAGGTTCTCGAGGTTGTACGTGATCTTGGATCTCTGCGCCAACTCTGTGCGACTTTCTGATCGACTTCACGAACGTGATCCTGTCGAGCTGGATCGAGCCCGAGAACATGTCCAGGGACACGGAGACGTACCTGACCGGGATCTCGTTCAGGCTCGCGAAGCAGAATATGAGGGTGCTCGTGGTCGCCTGCTTGCACATCACCCTGCCCTCGGAGACGATCATGAACGTGGACGCCGACAACCCCGGCGAGACGCTCGGGTACACGCCCTCGACCTCGAACGAGCTCTGGAAGCTGAGGATGGCCTCGATAGCAGGCTACGGGCCGTGCGGGAATGTGGGCCCGGGCTTGAAGGACCCCCTGAAGCCACCCAAGCTCTTGATCGTGGGCCTGGACATCGAGGTCAGCACGTACGCGAGGAACGGCGAGATGACGCTCCCGCACGACGACATCCTCAGCATCACGATATCAAACGGGGGCTGGTACACGAAGGAGTTCAAGGACATCTGCATCTGCATGTACACGAACGGATTCGTGCGCGAGACCAAGTGGGAGGACGGGAGGAGCCCCCTGATCGTGAAGGTGAAGTCGGGCGGGCACGCGGTGGAGATGGCGTACAAGGTCTTGAAGTCGATCAACCCCGACTTCGTGACCATCCACAACGGCTTTAACTACGACCTAAGGTACATGGCGGCCTCGTGCGCAAACATCGAGGGGATCATGGACAAGTTCGACGAGTGGAGGCTGGGCAACGTCAGCGTCGGGGTCTTCTGGAGGCTCCCGTACGGGATGATGTGCGTCGACACGATGTACTACGCCCACAAGATGGAGAACAAGGTGTGGAACTCGTTCTCGTTGGCGTACATGTCCAACCAGTACGGCTTGCCCCCGAAGCTGGACACGGACACGATGCAGATCGACACCTCGGAGAACAACATGACGAACATGATCACGTACAACTGCAGGGACTTGGACCTGCACGCGTGGCTGGCCATGCGCATGAAGCTGTGCGAGCGCGTGTGCGTGCTGGCGGGCCTGTCCAGGAGCCCGATCTGGGACTCGATCGCGAACAACGCCGGGAAGATGGTCTACTGCTTGGAGCAGTCCAAGGCGATGAGCATGGACAAGTGGGTGGACTTGAGCACAAAGTCGGGGTCGGACGCGGACCACTTCGAGGGCGGCTACGTCCTAGAGCCACGTGGGTGCTACAAGGGCGTGATTATGATCGACGGCAACTCCCTGTACGGGTCCATCATGGTGGAGATGGGCATCTTCGTCGACAGGTGCATCTCCGCGGACACGCTCGAGGAGTTGTTGGAGAAGGCTGGCGTGGAGATGCCCATGGGCATGGACGAGCCCGAGATCGACGACCTGATTGAGTTTCCGGGCCTGGTCGTGATGAGGAGCAAGAACAAGTACCTAGGCGTGATGTCGGGTGGCCCCACGCTGCTGAGCGGAATCCTGAAGGCGCTCATCTCCATGAGGAAGCAGTACAGGAAGGACGGAGACGAGGTCACAGCCGGGTGCTGCAAGGTCCTCACGATGAGCGCGTTCGGGGTGTTCGGGAGCAAGCACGGGGACATCTCCTCGAAGACGTGCGCCGAGATCATCACGTTCGCGGCCAGGTTCTACCTCAGGATGATGATCTCGGTCGCGCGCAGCTGCGGGTTCAACGTCATCTACGGGGACACGGACTCGATCTTCGTCGAGGTCAAGGGTGAGGACGAGAACACCTGCATGGAGAGAGGCGAGATCGTGAAGCAGAAGATCGTCGAGCGCGTGAAGGGGACCGTATTCGAGAACGTGGGCGCGGACATCAAGGGAAACTACATGTCGATTGTGATCACGAGCAAGAAGAAGTACGAGGCCGTGATGTGGTCTGGGGAGGTGGAGACGAAGGGTATTGTCGAAACCTTGGAACTATCGCATGTTGCGTGTGGGCTACGGTCAGACTTCGGCAAACGTGAGGCAGGGCGCAGCGGAATCAACGGAAGGTCAGCTCGTCAGTTCGTTAACCTGTCGCAGTCTGAGGCGCGTCAGACAAAGTACACCGTAGATAGATACTGTGAGTATCTGTAATGAAGTCCCACCGGAGTAGCAGACATGGCGATGTCCTAAAATAGCGAGAGCGTGGAGTATTGGAGAGGGAACATCGGGGTCGCCAGCCCCTCACCCCCTTACCGAGCCCGGACCATCCTCCACAGTCCCTGCGCTCGACCTCGGATTCATGTTTCTGCTCGCCTGTGCCTTTAAACAGCATTTTGCTTCAAGAACCTCTGGCGTGTTTGCGCGTTGCGTGTTCTCCGACTCATCTCAACATTGAAATGCCCCCGAACGCCTTCCGCCATGGTTCCGACACGATGAGCCCGGCCCACCGCATCCGTTCCGCAACCACGCCGTCGTTCCCTTCAGCATGCTGACGGCGCCCACGACGACAGCTGCTGCTTCGACGGCCAACTCCCGCCGCGTCCCCCTCGATAAGCGAAAGCGCGCCGAGACGAGCTGTGACAAATGCAAATCGCGAAAGCAAAAGTGTAGGAAAGAGCCGGGTCAAGAGTCATGCAAGTACTGCACTGTCCACAACATCGAGTGCCAGACAACGCAGCCCCGCAAGAAGAGGCTCTATGGCAGTGTCGAAAGCTTGGGCAACCGACTGGCGCTGCTAGAGTCGCTAGTCAAAGGGCTGCTCCCTGAAGCTGATGTATCCAACCTAGAAGAGATGCGTCAGTTGGGCCTCTCGCTCGGCATCGCGCTTCCAGACTCCCCGCATGGCGATGCCAACGGTGAGCAGAACAATGCCTCGGGCAGTGAAGAAGAAGAGTCGCTGTCTCTACTGCCGGACCAACAGGGACAGGTCCAGTTTATCGGACCCGCAAGCTCCTTTTCGTTCCATCTCAAATTGCGCGCTCTATGCGGTCAGAGCACCTTCCGCGAATTTGTGCTGTTTGGCAAGAATCCGGCCGAGCAGGCTTCCGCCGAAAGGAACAGTGACTCGCGCCCGGGATTGTCACGGAATGCGTTTTCTGCCTTCGATTACAACTCCCCGGGACATCAGCAGCGCATGCCTGCCGCAGAGGCTGCAACCTACGAGTCGCTAGTAGTGGCATACTTCGAACACGTAAACGCCGATTTCCCTATACTGCACGAGCCGTCCTTTCGAGAGGCATACGAGGGATGGCTGGTAAATCCCGCAAAGGCAGACCTGGCCTGGCAGTGCAGCTTTCTTTGCGTGCTACTACTCGCTCGCCGTGTCGGCATCGTACATGTTACGGAAGAGCAAGAAAAGCTGTGGTGGGAGCGTATCCAGACGGTGCTCCCGGTCGTGATATTCACCTCCAGCGTCACGGCAGTTCAGGCGCTCATGCTGGCCGCTGTCCATCTGCACAACACGAACCATCGGGACGCCTGCTGGAACCTCACAGGAACGGCGATTCGGATAGCATTCGCGATTGGACTCCACCAAGACAAGGCTAGTTTGTCGCAGACACCACTCGCGAGGGAGCTGCGAA
The DNA here is from genome assembly GCA_014281115.1 of Laburnicola sp. R22_1. Lineage (NCBI taxonomy): Eukaryota > Fungi > Ascomycota > Dothideomycetes > Pleosporales > Didymosphaeriaceae > Laburnicola > Laburnicola sp. R22_1. The sequence goes on from JACONQ010000011.1 coordinate 1,454,226, forward strand.
AGCGGCTGTGGTGGACGCTGTACGCCTTCGAGCAGTTGCAGGTTTCATCGTACGATCGCCCTAGCGCGATTGAACACAACGTCCCAAAGATCAGTTGTTCCAATGAGCGCATCCTCGGGTCATCCGCCATCTTTCCGCCAGATTACTTCCGATGGATGGATCGCATGGTCGTGCATTTAGGCTCTGTTTGTCGTGCACCAAAGCAGGTTAAATCAAATTCGAGTGACGAATCGTACGCAGGACCACTTTCCCCTGCAGCAGGAGTGCTCAGGGAATTAGAGCGGTGGAAGAGTGACCTGCCACAACATTTACGTTTGGAAGCGGTAGATGCGTCACCTCCTATATTCCACCGGCCTGTGCTACTTTTACACGCCCTACATCACTACACTGTCACAGTGTTGTGCAGAGCGGCACTCCTTGCGCGAGCGACAACGCTCTTGAAAGAGAACAGAGACTCTACTAATGTCGCACTCATTGGCATGTCAGACGCTTGCACCGACTCTGGGCGCATTCTTGCCGAGATATTACTAAAGCTCGACGCTATCGGTAAATTGAATGTTACCACCTGGGGGGATACATGGTACGCCCTAGCATCCAGCTCCGTACTCGTTCTGAATCTGGTTTGCCTCCAAAAGACAGGGGGTGATGCCTCCGAGTCACGCATCTTCTTGTCGCAGCTCGCAGAGGTAACTCGGCGCCACCTGAGAAACCGACACATGCCTGGCACACTCGCAAAATTTGCTTCTCTCGTTATGGAGTTGCATTCTGTGACCAACTCTATGGTCGCGAGCCAAACAGCACAACCCGATGTGCGATCCGAGTCTGTATCGGTCAATCAAGCACTGCATCCTCAACAGCAAGTGCTACCTTTTGCATACTCCCAAACGAGAACCAACAATGGCGCGTATATCTTTGCGGATAACGTACCAGGTCGCTATTACCCAGAGACGGAGTTTTCGGCCGCTGCAGCCTACTCCAACACTCGAGACGACCGTAGTACGCAGATGCAGTTTATGGACTTTACCATAAACAACATATACGATTGGAATTGGGGGGACGTGGGAAACCTGCTAGGTAACGATGGTGCGCATGGCCACCAAGTCGCGCCTGGTCCACCTGGGTCAGCTCGGGGACCACTTATGTGAGCAGACAAAGAAAATCAAAACTATACAAACATTGTCGTGCATTTTCTGTTCCATGAACAAATATAGGTTGATGACTCTTTGACGCGCCGTGGATAACCCTCCTTAGCCTCGCGTTGGTACCATCTTCCTCATTGTACTCCCTAATACATCTCTTGCCTACCAGCGAACTCAACTACAGCGTCAATCCAGGGCCTAGCGTCATCAATTTATCCACTCAATATCCGGGCAGCACGCCGAACGCTGTACACAGTAGATTCCTCATAGAGTCTAGAGTGGTCGGGCTTTGTACCAGAGTGGGATTGTGTAAAACGAGTGTGCGTCTTTCGTGGGCACGTATCGTGGGCTGACATGAGCCTTTTCTATACCAATCGCACGCATATTCTTAGTATTGAAGGGATGTTGGCACGAAGTTGATCCTAGCTGCATCGGACGATAGGTAGCCGAGGGTAGATACGCTGGGCCAATCCGGGTTCCCCGCTTTGACGTCGCCTTTTCTCTGCGCTATCTTCCTGCGTACTTCACGGGATGTAACTTCATATCGCTGCAGTGAAGATTGTTGCGCAATATAGCATAGTCGCCAGGTCAGCGCTGCCATATGGAAATGGGGTCTCCACCACGATGCTTGCTCCTCCTGCCAGACTAACCTCATGTCCCTACATATAACAGCTATATCCTACCTCCCCCTAAATCGTCATCTCGACCATATAGCTAATAAACCGCTAACATGAAATTCCACGCCCTGTGGAGGTTCGGATTCTTCGCTGTCTCAGGCTTCGCAGCTCCATCTCCCTCATCAACTACGTCGGCAGCTCCACCCTCTTTCACATACAATGCTACGCATTTCCTGCTCAATGGCGAGCCCTTCCAAATCATCGGAGGCCAAATGGACCCACAACGAATACCCGTGCCGTACTGGCGCGATAGATTGCGCAAAGTGCGCATGGGATTGAATACGGTATTCTCTTACGTGTTTTGGAATTTGTTGGAGCCAACGCCTGGAATATGGAACAACACAGCGGAAAACGACATCGCGGCGTTTTTCCGCATCGCTCAGGAGGAAGATTTGACCATTGTGTTGAGACCGGGGCCGTATATTTGTGGGGAGAGGGAATGGGGCGGGTTTCCTGCTTGGCTGGCGAGCGTGGATGGGCTAGTTGTGAGGGCAAATAATGGCCCATTCTTGGATGCTGCAGAATCTTACTTGGAGAACCTGGCAAATGACCTGAGGCCGCTGCAGATCGATCAGGGGGGGGCCGATATTGATGGTACAAGTGGAGAATGAGTATGGCTCCTATGGAAACGATCATGACTACACGGCTGCGATAAGAGATCTCCTCCGCAGGACCTGCGTGGACGCAGTACTCTACACCAACGACGGCACCGAACAATGGACACTGGAAGGCGGTGCTGTGCCCGGCGTCCTTGCCGAAGTGGATGGCGACCCTCGCGCTGGTTTCGCCGCACTGCGCAAATATATCACTGACACCTCGATGAAAGGCCCGCTTCTCGATGGCGAGTATTACACTTCTGGTCCCGACTTCTGGGGTGATACGCATGGCACGCCGAACATCCAGGGATTCGTGGATGATGTGGAGTACGTGCTAGGTGACGAGTCTGCCTCCATCAGTCTGTATATGGTGCATGGTGGGACGAATTTCGGGTTTAGTAATGGGGCGTTGTGGCAGGATAAGACTAGGGTGTTCACATCGAGTTATGATTATGGGTCGCCGATTGATGAGGCGGGACGGACGACGGAGTTGTATGATACATTAAGGCGGGAGATACAGCGACATGTGCCTGAGGGGAGTATTCCGGAGGTGAGTTGCCACGAACCTGAGTTGTGTGGGAGATATACATGCTTACGACGGTTGGAATGTGTGAAGGTGCCGGAAGATATACCACTCATGGAGATCCCGGCGTTCGATCTCACGCCCACTACCCCCTTGTTCGATACCCTAGGCGCAAAAACGAGCAGCAAGATACCGCTAAGCATGGAAGCCCTTGGTCAAGACTACGGCTTCACGCTCTACGAACACATCAGCACCGCATCCATCCACGGTCTCATTCAGCCCGGCGACCGCGCGCGCGACCGCGTAATCGTATACATCAACGATACTTTCCACGGCGTGATAGACACCCAGTACACCTACCCGCAAAACATCAGCGTGGCGCTCTCCCCCGGAACGAAACTGCAGCTTCTGGTTGAGAACCTAGGCAGAGTGGATTACTACTCGAGAGGCACCCCGTATGCGAATCACGTTCTGGATCCGTACAAAGGGATTGTGGGCGATGTGCGTGTTAATGGGACAGTTTTGGAGGGCTGGGATATGTTTTCTATTCCTCTCACTTCCCTCCCTCATCTCGATCGCAAGTCTACGACAGGCCAATACCAAAATGCACTCAATAACACGCAGCCTTTTGCTAAGAGCTGGTACACAGAAAAAAAAGATTATAGCTAGATTTTCTTTTTTATCATAGTATAGTTGCGGGATGCAGCTTTGTTCACAAAAAAAAAACCCAGCCTGTGTTCTACACTGGTACTTTCCGCGTGGATAAACCCGCCTCCGGGGGTCTAGCGGCCTTGGACACGTATCTGGAGGTAAAAGGCGGCGTCAAGGGTAATGTGTGGGTTAATGCTGTGAATTTGGGGAGGTATTGGCGCGTTGGACCGCAACAAAGCTTATATTTGCCCGGGACTATTGTTAAGACGGGGGCAGAGTGGAATGAGGTTGTGCTGTTAGAACTAGAACCTGGACATATTGAGGGGGAAGTGACGGGCGTGGGGCAATGAGGTAGATCCGGATTGTGAGCAGTGTGTCTGAGATGTATATATTTTGGAATGGGGGAGGGGAGGTGTGTGTATTTTGGGCAGGACTGGGGAGATATCTGCGATGTATGAGCTCATCAAGTGGTATAGGAAAATGAATGGGATATTCTAACCACAGCGGAAGCGCACTTCGTCATGGTAACGTTCTGATGTATATATAGACTCTGCCAAGCAAGTTAGCCTCGTTCTCTAGAGTATTTTGCAAATGGTTTTGTCCGCTATCCCAATGCAGTCGATATATCGTGTAGACTACGACTATTCACGTCCTCGGGGAGCTGGTAGAGGTCTCGGCTCTTGGTGATGCGGTCTTGTTGCCATTGCTCGAACAGTTTGCTACGAGTTACTAGATGCTTGCCTTTGAGGCTTAGTATACTCACAGGCCCTCCGATATACATATTTTAAGAAATAGTGATGTTTTCCCGCAGTTTTCCTACGAGAAACTTCGGTGAGACAAACCCCCGAGCCTTCACCGACTCTCTCCCACGGAGCGCCCCATCATCCTCCTTAGCCTAATCCATTCGCTATCAGTCACTGTCGGATTCCTAGATGCAGCCATTGTAGCCGTTGCAGCCGGCTTAAAACGGCCCAATTGCGTCGACAGCGTGAGTTGGGTGGAATACTTTGCTCAAAAGGGAAAATAGCTCCCCGCGTCGAGCTGTCGCGCTACGGCGACTCTTCCGACTGCCCCTCCACCGTGAAATTGTCACTGCGCCCCATAAGCATTTCAACAGCACTTTTCCAGCATCAGGACTAGCGACCCCGCAAACATGCGATGGGACGATTACTGTGTGGCCAACGGCCGATGAGAGCCGCAAGGCCAGACGCGCATGGAGTTATAAGTACGATTGTGCTTTGGAACCGCGCTTCATGACCCAACTTCCACACCGTCTTTCAATCCATCCATCTGTGCAGCTCTGATCGAGCGCAATGGCATCGCCCTCCTATCTCATCGTCGGAGCTGGCGTCTTCGGCGTCTCGACCGCGTACACCCTCATCCAGAAGTACCCCAATGCCTCGATCACCATTGTCGATCGCGATGCGTACGACGCCGACAACCGCGTAGCTGCGTCGTGGGACTGGAACAAGGTGGTGCGTGCCGACTATGATGATATCATTTACTGCAAGTTGGCGCTTGAGGCGCAGGACATGTTTAAGTCAGATCCGCTGTACAAGCCGTACTTCCACGAGACGGGAATCTACTGGATTTGCCGGTCCGATTACGCAGGGGAAGTCATTGACAACTACAAGAAGCTGGGCAGGAAAGCTGAGCTGCAGGCGGTACCTGTCAACGAGGCGCGGAAACTGTACGGTGGCCTGTTCGAGGATGCAGACTACACGGGTGTCAAGGATGTGCTCGTCAACAAGACGAGTGGGTGGGCAAACGCTGGCGATTCACTAAGGGCAGTGACCAAGAAGTCGATCGAGCTGGGCGTCAAATACGTGGTAGCCGATATCGAGTCGCTTCAGTTCAACGGCAGCGGACGATGCACAGGCGTAAAGACGAAGAAGGGAGATACCCTGACAGCGTCGCATGTTGTTCTCTGCACAGGAGCGTTTACGCCGAAGCTACTGGAGCAAGCCGCAAAGGCCAGTGGAAACCCCAATATCTCGGCCGGCGACAGGATAGTGGCGGGCGGTATTACCACAGGTATGACTACGCTCAACGAGCAGTCATACAAGAGGTTCGCACAGATGCCTGTGGGTGTGCAGGGCTACACTGCATCAACAGGTACGATCTTCACACACGACTTATTTCCGGACATTACATAACTTTGTCCAGGTCCCTTCATCGGCAGTCTCCCACCTACCCGCGATCGCGAGCTCAAGTGGTGGGGCCAGAAGATCTTCAAGAACACGCAAAACATCCTTGGCAAGCGCATCTCAGCACCACCCCCAGAGCCCGATTACGCGCAGTGGAAAGTCCCCAATCCGCTGAAGCAGGACATCTCATATGCAAACAACGTCTTTTATGGCAAGAATGGTGCGGATTGGAAGATGGAAAAGTACCGAATCTGCTGGTATGGCCTTACCACCCAGACAACACTCAGAACCACAGAACTAACTGTAACATAGGGACGCTTTCACCACCTCTTCTGACTTCATAATCTCTCCACACGCCGGCGCACAAGGCCTCTACATCGCCACATGTGGATCCTTCCACGGCTACAAATTCTTCCCCGTGTTGGGCAAGTACGTGACACAGATGCTGGAGGGCAAGCTAGAACCTGAACTCAGGGAGAAGTGGGCCTGGGACCGTGAAAGGCCCGACCCAGCGCTCAACCCAGATTGGCCGCGGTGGGAGATGAAGGATCTGATGGATGTGCAGGCTAAGCTGTGAGGGGGGGCATTGCATTCGGTTAATGGCATGGTTTCTTGGTGTAATAGTCGAGTATGGTGTCTTGGTGTGTATAGACAAATTTTTTAGTAATGGGATTATATCTACATTTTTTTGATTCGGGATCTCATAGTGCGGGTACGGTTGATGTCTTTGTAAGGAATGCCTGGTTCAATATTGAGCAGACCGACCTGCATCACGCTTCAGCACGCGAACTTGCGAGCAACACTGGCGAAATATACATGTGTTGCACAACGAATTCTAAATTCCAGTCCATTCGCACGCAGTCAGGAACGGTTCGAATCGTTTCATACCACTATATAAGCATTTAATCTTACATTCGCTTTCAACTCAGCCAGTGTGTTGCTCCGTATGTCCACTGGTTTGTGGGCCAATGACCTGACAGATAATCACACTTACTTTTTGCCATTGATGCAATTCTGAAGCGAACATGCAGTGCGACACGCATGCGTGCATCGTCATCTAATCACATCTTCTCCCTAGCCGCTTGCACCACGCACAGAAACGCTACTGAAAATCTCCCGTCGTCTCTTCGAAATTACTAAAATGCCAATCCTCATCGCTACCGAGTAGATACAGGTGCGAAGCGCTTCACGGTGGCCTTTCATATATCTTATACTAACTAGTGTGTTGCTTCGGTGTTAGGATAATAACACTCGACGCTTTTGTACTAGGTTACGCCAAAGCTGTGCAACAAAGTATTAATCACGGCGCATGTAGGCGAGCAGTGTGCATAACGCAGTGTTTTAATCTCGCATCCCATGCAGATTTCGTTAATTATTCCGCATCCACACACCCAGTACAATGGATCTTCAACGTACATATGTTAAATTTATACCCACCAGCTCCGGCATCGTCTCACGCGCACATGATAAGTTAGCTGATGTGCCATTATCAGTGAGTTTCGCGTGCACTATCTAAGAACAAGAGCAAGATGTTATCTACCTATAAAATACATTCGACTTCTAAGCAAGTGGTTAATTATAGCATTACTTGAATTCTAATGTTAATTTTTTACCATTACCATTACCGCGACACCACACGGCACGGCACGGCACCACAAACTGAAAATGAAAGCTTCCAATCAGTTAAAAAAACATTTAGACACCGAACGTCATATTTCAACTGCCTGACAAAGCAGTTAGGCAGGCGGAAAGCAAGCGAGGCTCAATAGTCGCCCGCTACCGGAACGTGGTTGAGATCTACCAGCGTACGGATTCATTGTGTCCTTTTCAAGGTAAAGGCGTCGAGTGGAAAGGGCCAAGGCGTCTTTGCCACAGTAGGCATCGCGAAAAACACCCGCCTCATCGTGTCCTTTTCAAGGTCAAGACATCGAGTGGAAAGGGCCAAGGCGTCTTTGCCAGGTAGGCATTGCGAAAAACGCGTCTTCGAAGAAGAGCGGTTCTTCCTTCCCGACCAGGGCATGAAGGACAATCGTGACAACCAACATGTTTTTGTCGGTGAGGAGGGGCCAAATTTTCTTCAGTCGGTACCTAGGTATGTGACTCACAAGGCGCCGAACCGTAGTTCAACAAGACCTCTGCGTCTGTAACGTTGGCTTCCAAGCCATTGATTACATGATCGTTCCAGGTCCCTTTTCATCCCTGGAAAGTGCTGCAACATGGGAATAGTTTCCCATGTTAGACGCTCCTGCTGGTTATTGTAAGGCGGTGGAAGGACGACAGGAAATCTGCCTTCTGGGTCTGGTTGAAATATGGTTTGCACTCGGCGTAGAAAGGCGCGCAGAGGGTTCGATGCTCGTTCCGCTTCGGGAGATCAGGCCCGAAGCGTTGCATTTTGCGGACTCTGGGGGTAGAACGCAGGGTGTGTTTTCTTGGGTGCGTTGACACGAGATGTTGAGAGTTGCAGGAACGAACAGTGGCACCGGCTGGATCGAAGGCGAATGTAAAATTAAAGGCTCATATACTAGATGATTCAGGGGACTCGAAAGAGCGACAGCAGCACGTAGAAAACAAGAAATGGCCGTGTTGAATTGTGTGCGGATCATGGATGTGTGTGTGCGGTGGGGATCGGGCGTGTACTGTGTGGTACAAGAACAGGGTTGCTGCAGCTGAACGAGAAAAAGAAAAAGATAAGCGGTGGCCTCTGGCTGGAGGAGGAGCCGGGACAGAATATAGAAAGTGCCAAACGTGGTACGGAAGCTTGGAATGCTGGCTGTAAGGAAGATAAATAATGTGGCATTGTTCTGTTGATGGTCCTTGCTAGAATCTTGTTCAGAGTCGTCTGGTGGTTATAATCCGCACTGCCTAGATGCGTGAAGCGCATATATCGAGTTTAGATCATACTCCCAATCGCGCTTACTTGTGCAATTCTTACCAATGGAAGGTTGTATCTTTAGCAGATTGGTAGATACCTAGGTACGGGAACAATAGGTACTGACGACTATCCATCGCGCAGCTGTTCTATGTCTCCAATTGGGTCGATCGCCTCCGAGCGCAAAAGGATAGCTTAATGCTGAAGGCTAGGGATGCGTATTCTCATCTACGCCTGCGAGCTCGTAGACGACTCTATTCGAGAAGAGCAGGGGGAGGGTCACAGTGCCTGCGAGCAGTATGTAGCTCTGCACATAGACGAGCTTGTAGTCCGGTACAAGATAATTTTGGGGTGTGAAAAAAAGACTGAAACGTTAGCAGGGTGAGGAGTAAAACTACGTAAGATAGAGCGTTTGAATGCAGTAAAGTTTTTATCTTTTTGCTTTTGCACGTAGTTGCTGGAGCGGCAACCTGCCAATCTTTCATAAGCACCAATAAATGAAGTATCAGGCACCCTTAGCTGCGAGAGAGATTACATTAATTGATCCAAGGCTTTTGTTAAGTAGACATAGAGCGATAAGGAGCATTGAGGAAGTATGATAAAGCGCATTAAATACCTGAGGTGAGCCTAGGTTTATATCGACAGGCATTTATGTTCGGGAATCAAGCCAAAAATCTCCCGTTGCGGATTCGACGAGGAGCACTCTCTGGGGAAGGACAGCAATCAGTGATAGTAAATCTTCCGCGGAAAGGATCATTTGCTAGCATGGGGATAGAGGTATCCATGCTCCTCGGAAAGGCATAGTCATGACACCACAACTAAGATCTCTGGGTCAATAAAACAATATTCCAATGCAGAATAAGGCAGACTTATTAGTCGCATCGTGAAGACAGTAAGTAAATGACAGGATTTCCGAAGGAATAGTGTTGTGCTATCCGTAGCAAATTTGGTTTCAACCACTTTTGTGATGCTTGTCAAAAAGGGCGACCTTAGTCCTGAAAACATCGATTGCAACGGACTTAGTTTTTTGCCAAGTGCGAAGCGTGGGTCGCTAGGCGCCCGCGCTCCCGTTTCGGCTTACCTCAAAGATGTCATTACCTCAATCCGCGCCGCGATAGAAAACCGAGCTGCGGTGATGCGCGAGGCGATGGTCCATGTCTCTCCTATGTCTTGTAAGTCAACCCTTTCGCTTTGCTCGTTCTGCTTGCTTTACTGACCTGTTCCCAGAGTGGTAGTATTCACCCGTCCGCGTCCCTCGAACCATCATTATGCCCGCCTCGTTCGCGTATATATAACGCTGTGCGCTATCGATATGCTCTTCAGTAGATGCTGATCTCGACGGTACCCGCTCTTGAGATCCACAGACCATATGGGAAGCCTGGAGGATATATCGCACTGAGTAAGACACCAGTGTAACAGACAGCAGCGCAACCATGTGGGGACGGCCATCTCCAGGGGAAATGAAAAACAATTAAACTATGAATACCGAAGTTGAGGTGCTCTGCATCAACGAACAGCTGCTAGGATGCACGAAGTGCGACCAGGCTTTAAGTCTCCAACCAAAGTTTCTACATGTCCTGTCAGAAGAGTTGTTGTACAAGATGACCACACTATTCAAGGACGAATGAACTCCAACAAGTCAAACTTGCATCAATAACATACTCAAAAAGCTCGGGCTACTTGGCAAACTTGTCTCAGATCATAAGGTTGCTTCTGGCTTGGACGACACCAGTCACTTTACAGTGACAGCTCCTCCCTTAGACGCCCTGCCTTGCCTAGCCAGGTAGTTCTTAGGTGAAGCCGCAATGAACGCACAATTTGGCTTATGCAAAAGCAGGGAGTTGACTACGACGACTGCTGGTCACCAACAGTTCGATCCACATCCGTCCGTATTCTGTTCACGATCGCTGCGTCCCTCAGTTGGCAGCGTAAGCAGTACAACATCGTCACGGTGTTCTTCATCTCTTTATCAACGAGAAATTGGCTACCTAGGTAGTTCGCTTTCACCATGTCACTGTTACAGAGATTCCCTTTCACCGCATTTCAAAGTCTTGGCGTCTTTCACCTTCACCACAACTCGCGAGCGATACCGCGCAGGTGGAAGACCCGGCAATACCCACATTCACTGCGCGTCACTCAATGCGTCACCCAACTTTTGAACGCGTCCACGCGCAACCGCGTACAAAAGCGCGCAGACACGCGCCTCACTCTGCCTTTCTCGCCCTACTTACTCAACCCGTCTCTCCGCTCTGCATGTAAGTCAACCTTTCATTTCACCGACCTTAGTATGTCGCGGTCAGCAAACCCGACCGAGAAGATGGCGGAAGCCCTTGACGAGCGTACGCTCTCACCCCGCCCTCATTACAAGCTCAATACATACTAACCACTTCCTTCACAGGCAAAGAGACCCCGGAGGACACGAGGCTCGACTCCGGCTACCACGAGTCGGACCACACCATGGAATCCAATTCCTCGAATTTCCGCGGTGCCGACGTATACGCAAACCTCGACCTCGACGAGGTGGTTGCGAGAATCCTAGAAGCGGAAGCTGACGTACTGGACGACTTGCACGGCCCTTATATCGTCGAAGAACCGGACGGCGTCGACCCCCTGCTGCGCTCCACCAGACCCTTGCTCCGGTATCCGCAGCCCACGCTCGTGCTGCCGTCCAACTACCCCTTCCGCACCACCGAGGCAGGATATCCGATTTTCAGGCAGATCAAGAAGCCGAAGTCGCGGTACCGTGCGACCATGTCCACGACACCGGGCTTCGCTGATCCGCGCGTCAAGGCCTTTGTCGACTTTTACACGAACACGTACAGCAAGATGGAGGTCTGGGAGGCGCGTGTCTGGTGCGAGAAGAGGGGCGTTGCGACCTATGGGACCCATAAACAGCTTGTGGAGAGGTTGGTGGAGCGGGCCTTGCGCGATGCGGTGCGGGGTTGGTCGGAGGTGGTCGAGGATGTGGGTAGGGTGAGGATGGAGGAGGCGCCGCCGTTGCCTCCAGCTGGTTCGGATTGGGAGGGCACGCCTTGAAGCCTTCAGGAGAGACTGGGTGTTTGTGATGGCTACGGTTTGGGGGCGTGCATCTCTGAATTTGCTATCTGCTGAGTGCGTGTGTTGCATACCACTGATGGACTGCAACCGTTGAGGTCTCCAAAATTGCTTGTAGACCATGCTTCCGGATCGCATTTGATCTACGTGCGAGGCAGGGTCGATCCAATGTGGCAACTTTGCGGCATGATCGAACCATGAATGTTATATCATCAGATATGATTTTCGTTTCTATCCTTGTCTTGGACGTGTTTGTACATGTGCGGATGATGTTTACTGATTGCTTACTCCATCGATCCCAGCTCCGAAACCCGCGAGGTGAATGTGAGGAATTTATTCGCTTTCTCTTTCGTGTATGCATCCAAATGTCAGGATATTCTGCATTGCTCTTGATCCACACATCCGCATCAGGCAGCGAACTATATCCTGACTAACTTCCTACCATGTGATAGTAGATTCGTTGGGATTGCATGCAGGTGGTGTGCTTGATGGGGTACTAGTGATAATGATAATGATAAAGGCAGGAGTGATTTGTAGCGTATAGAACTGCACAGCAAGTCCGGCGCTTCAGTCTTCCAAATCGAAAATCGAACGCAGTCGGCATGAACGCAAATTAGGCCCAGAGTGACTCTAGATAAAGGTTACGTCACACGTCCGGGATCGGTAACTCACCCTGCGTCCACTGCCCACCCTTGAAGTCCCTAGTAAACACACTCAAGTCGTCACCCCTCGTCTGATAGAAGACATACAAGCTCTTGCCCCCAGATTGGTCTTCTACAGCCGTTACACTCATGTGCGTGCCTTTTAAGCCCGGTATCGTGCCTCGTGTACTCCCAACTGTGAACATGTTCTCATCAACATCAGTCGTATTCTCAGCCGCCCAATCGATATCGTGTCCCACGATTGACCCATCATCCATCTGCGTATAGAAGTACTCGGTAAAGCCAAGCGAGGTGCTCGGATGAACGTTGGGGATAGCGTAGCGGGTGGCGTTTTCCCACGTGTTGATGGGATGTGCGGGTGTCGAAGTGGCGCTACTGTTGGTGTCCTTCCACCAGATGGTTGCCGTGTCCTGTGTATCTACCATCATGGTATACGTCGTAGTGCCTGGTCCCCAGCTGAAGCAGCCGACACCGGCATGCGCATTCATCCCTGTCCAAGTGTGTTGCTCTAACCACTGATCTTGCCCTTCGTACCATCCGTATTGTCTGAACGTCGTTTCATTGGCCGGGTACCAGAGATGCATGCCATGCGTGCTGGCATTGAAGGGTATCGTATTGTTGTTCCCATCGCGAGTCGGGAACTTGGACGCATCCGAATCGCCGTAGTAGTTTCCGTACCAGCAGGCTTGAAGGCCTACATTTGGAGCATCGTAAGCCGTCAAGTTGAGTTTGTCCAGCGGGCCATTTTCCCAAATGTTCGTGCTATTGCTGTTCACTTTCTGCTTCACGCGACCATCCTTGGATATGTAGAAGATATGCCACTGTGGAGGCGATGTCATTAGCTCTGATAAGAATCTCTACGCATGGGACGACACACTTACCACGGATGTGTCATTGACAGAGTAAGATACCGCAGATATGGGAGTCGCGTTCTTCGCATCACTAACAATGACTTCAGATCCGGTCCCGCCAATCCACTCGCCCTTCGGGGTGAGTTGTATAGATCGTATCTCGCCCGTCCAGTGCTGGAAGTAAACGGTCATTATCTTGCGTTCTTGCTCGTTCCAGAATTCTGTAGCGAGAGCGATGCCAGAGCCATTGTATGTTCCGTTACTTGAGTAATAAGCTGATCCTAATGCACCGCCAATGCAAAAATCTGGGGTTTTAGCGCAATATGGGTCGACGAAGCCTGGTCCGGTCCTAGTGAGGAATAAGCAAAGTACACGCATCGTTCTTCGAAAGACTTACGACAATCGATTACTCTTCTTCCTGTTTCCTAGGCCTAGGCCTAATCCAAGACCTAGAGCAACCGCCACCACAAAGACTAGTATAATGACACCTAAGAGATACCTGCGCGGTATGCCACACGTCTTAGGGGACTTCTCTGAGTGTAGTACTGACACCCGACGTCTAACAATCTGACCCTTTTCGTCGAACTCCAACGGTTGAAAGCCAGAGACCACTGTCTCGTCGACTGAGTATGGAGAAATGGGCCTGCGCTGTTGTGCCAGCCAAGGCTCAATCACTTCCGGTGCGTCATGTACGGCTTCTTTGGAGGATGCTGGCCTGCGGGAAAGTTAGTTCCGCAAGCCAGCTATAGTACATCAAACCTACTCTGGATTGTTGGGAAAGAACTTCTCCGGTGCCTGCGCACTAGGAGAGTCGTCTTGGAGTGGGACGGTGTCGACCGGACTATCGATCTTGTACGTAGTGTCCACCTTGGTCGATTGTGTCTCCATGGTAGATGCAATGTGCCATTGAGGACGAGTAATCAGCGGCACCAGCTCCAGGTGACGCGCGAAATGGGGGACAGGCCATACATCTTATCTGCAGCCCACTTACGCTGAGTATCCGTGTGTACGGAACCGTGTCAGCGAAAGCGGAGCACTACTGAAAGCCTTGGGCCCAAAGCGGTGAAGTTAATGCATGCAGTGAGGGCTGCCATGCTGATTGTGCGACCGCACGGGAGAAACATCCTTGTAGGGCAAACTGACCGGACGAATCGATTGACATCAGCGCGAACCAACTGCGGAAGACGATCACCACCCTCGAAAAACATCAAAACGCGAGTCAGAACGCCCACCAGACACATGATAGCAGTTGGGGCTGCCAGCGTTCGTGGTTTAGGAGGTCAGCAAATCGCGCAACCCGGTTTGACGAGGCAATGAAAGTAGATTGATAGAAACCACGCAGGGAGGCGCTACCCTCTCCTGCCGTGTTAGCAGATCGCATTGCCTTTAGGAGGAGGCATCATGCTGTTGCCTCCATTGACAACAAAATATCTTTTCTTTTTACACTCAGGATTTGCGAGCACGCCTCTTGATGTACGTTTCTCGCATAAGTTATAACGGTGGGTGACAGGGCGTATGCTGCCTAAACGGGGTGCGGGGTTCAAGTCGGCGACCTTTCGCGAACTCTGGAAGATGATTCGACGTCGAAATCTACCGGATCGCTCTGTTCTCGCCATTGGTGACACTCTTGAGCTGACCGGCGAGGTCGTGCCGTCGTTGGCCTACCCGAGACGCAAACGGTTACCGAAAAGCCTGGAAGCAAATGAAGGTAGCTCCGGGCAAATTCCAGTCATGGAACGACCCGAATTGTATGAATTTGTAACTGAAAAGGCGCACGACAACGTTGGGATGGAAGGGGGAGGAAGGTGGGCAAGCGCGACAAAAGCTTATGTAATCATGCCGCTTGCACACAAGCGGTTAGCGCTGGCGTCATTCACATCTTCTCCACGGTAGTCGACATTGATCGTCATCGTGGTCCACACTGTACCCATGATGTTCAGCATTCTTATCTTTTCCGTTGGATTCATCCAGACCGCGCTACGTAGACCCCAGGCTCTGGCATAAATGACAGAGGAAGATACCCCAAAGCCGAGCCGGCATGAACATCAGGGAAAACTCGAGGCAGTGAGAATCGCCACGCGAAGGCGTGGAGAAAAGAGCATGGATTCTGATGCGAGGCCTCCTAGCAACTGATTGAATATTCGAGGTTATACTAAGGTAAATACCTCAAATTACGCATGGTTCGCGAGGCACTGTCTATGAAACCTGGGAACACTAATGTCACATCTCAATAGTACTTTTGATGTCCATAAATAACACGGCGATCGCCGTTTATGATCAGCGACTCTGGTTGGTACACAAGCTACACAGAGCTTCTTTTCTAATTCATCAACTACGAAGTCACATATTGACCACTATAAGACAATCATCGCACACTCGAGATAAGGACGACCAAGAAGAGAATTTCTACCCTATTTCATATAAAAAAGGATCTGCAACCATGTGCATTAACTCTCATGGGCTTTCCCGGGGGATAACTAGTCTACTTCAATGAGCGAGTATTCAATGAACAGGATACATTCCCCTCTAGATGTTCCTGACACTGAGCAGCCGCAACCACACTGACAACACAGGCACCCAAAGCTTTGAGCGGTGGATGGCATATTCATGGTCCAGACCGCATAGCCAAGCAAACGGTTCGTGGTGGGAGCCACCGTAGCATGAGTTACAGGTACAGCCACATTACACAAGACTAAGTCCTTCCGGTCTTCTTATTGCTCATCTTGGGGTAACACGCGGGAATGAGGCACCCATGAGTTGGAAAAGGCGTGTTCCACTAATTAAGAATTCTAACATATGTTATCCAAAAAGATAACGCAAGGACAAAACACCCATCCCACGCACCCCCCCCCCCCTACTCAGCTATGGTATCAAAGCCCACAACAGCCGTCCGAAATAGAGTTTCAAATCATCAAATCAAATCACAGCATCCAACAAGTCTATTGACCCGCAGCCTCTTTCGACTTATCTCTGATATCCTTGGTTTCAATCCTTCCCATCCCCTTGTACATGTCGTGTCTGTCGACAAGCGAGTTCGCCGTGTCCGCGTGGACCAATCCATTGCTGTGACTAGTATCCAGCGGATCGACATCGTCATCGTCGCCAACGGTGGTGCTAGTATAATGAGACGGCACCTGGACCAATGTGGAGTCCGCATTCGCATTCAGCGCGCTCTCATCCTGCATGGACAAACTCCGCAACCTCGCATCGAGATTCAGTGGCGCCGGTTCGTCCGGAAGCGCAGAGAGTGACTTCGCGCGCACAGGCTCGAGCGTGTTAGAAACTCCAAGTTCGGACTCGGAAGGAGGCCGATTACGCTCTTCCTCCGGATTGGAAACGATGCTCCGAGAACGCTGTTTCTGCTCCTTCGGCCCCTTGTAACTGAATATAGACCAAAAACTCGGCCGCTTCTCCTTGCCCGGCGTCTTGACCGCAGACTCGCTCACCCTCGTTCCCCCCTTCCCATCACTGTTCCCTACTTGTTCAACAGACGAGGGTGGAATCACCGCCATCATGGTCCCGATCTTGCTATCTCGCACCTCATCGGTGATATACTTGAGCGCCCGGTCTGCAACCTGCACATACTCTGGATAATCCTGCGCCACCGCCTCTCTTATGAGTCGCAACTTGGTCCAATCCTGGCGGACCATAACGGAGGAGAGGTCCGGATGCCATGCCATGGCCTTGATATCCGTGCGCATCGCGCGATCAACCTGCTCCTTGACGCCCAAGAGCGCTATCAACCCGTCGACTTCGACACGCACCGTGCGCACAAAGCCTTCGAACCGCGACACGTCCTTGACAGTCCAGTTATTCAGCGCCATGCTGTCGGTGCGCCTGGCAGGCGCGCGGATCCCATTCTGGCGCACGAGGTCCTGCAGCAGCGCGTACTTCTCGCGGAAGGCTTCGAGGCGGTTGGTATCGAGGGCGGGGTGCTCGATGGAGCTGAACCGTCGCGGCTGCTTCAGTCCATATCGCTCCATGAGCTGCTCGCGCGTCAAGTCGCGGGGCCGTCCTGCAATCTCGTCAAGCGCGGCTTGCACTTTCTGTCTGATCCCATCTTCGTCCAGACGCGCATCTCGAAGGCCAAAATTGACGGGCAGCGTGGGATCAGGATTCGTCAGGCCGGGGTGTGAAGGCACCATGTGACGCGCAATGGTGCGTGGGGGACTCGAAATGCCGACTACATCGCCGAAGATGAGGAGGCGGCCCTGCTGGATGCCGAGCTTGGCGAGGGCGACTTTCTGCGCGTGGTTTGAGTCTTTGTGCGGGAGGATGAGGTTGAAGGCTTCGACGCAGGTGGCGAAGGTGGTCGCGAGGGAGAAGACGTCGGTGAGAATTTGGGCCTTGCTGGGTGGGACGGTTGCTGGGGGTGTTGGCGGTGTTGCGACGCCGGGGGCAGGATGATTGGCGGAGGCCATCTGCACTTGTCACGGTGCGGTGTGGGCCGGTACAGGGCTATTTTCCTTCGCCCTCGGTGGAGATGGTGGGATGTAAGTGCAGGCGCATGGTGGGAGAGCGACGAGGATCGGGGTCCGTATGCACGCTGAGATAGGATGGCTGGAACGTCTGTATTGTTCCCGTTCGTGCGCGCATGACGTGGTGTGCGAGTCGTGTGCGCGTCGCTTGCAGAGAGTTTGTGGCGCGCCCTAACAGAACGAGCGGGGACCATAAGCTAGCGTACAAGGATCCTGATCACCCGGTGTTTCTGATCACTCTACCAAAACGCGACACCTGCACAAAACGCGCGATATCTCAGCAACGCTGCTTATAATTGCCATTGACTACACATAGATTCAAGCGCTGCAGCTGCTGTAGCTATAGCAGCTGTTTCTGAGGTGCTTGATATAGTAGATCTACGTGGTTGGACTGCTGAAGCCTCAGCTGCGCGCATAGCCTCCCTAATACTCTCTACCTCTGCAAAGCGTTGATTTGGGTCTACTCGAACGCGCTTACGCTGACGCTGAGAGGTAGATATCTCTAGCTGCTGCTCAAGGCGTCTTTTCTCTGCTTCTAGGCCTGCAGCTCTAGTATTTGCAGCTGCTAGAGCCTTACCTGCTTTCTGTAGGAGCAGCCGGGTCGTACGACCTAGATTCTCAACGCTCTGGACGCTGCGCTGCGCTATATAGAGATCGTGAGGGCCCTGGGGAGTCGAGAGGAAGCTCTGGAGCTGCTGCTGAGGCTGCTGCTGACGTGTAGGCGTAGTAGGCCTCTGAGAGACCTGCGACGAGCTGAGCACGTGATTGATGTTGAATGGGCAGATACCAGATGCCTGCCAGCCAGCTCGAATCACACGCTCTGTGAAGCCTTCCTCCCTAGCTTGATGATAGCAGGTGATAAAGCGCTCCTTCTTGACAGGCGCAGCGTCGTCGAGTGATGCGAGCTCCTGGATCTGACGTCTGTAACTAGACTTGATTACAGAGAAAGGAGCAAGATCTAGAGGCTGTAGGACGTGTGAGGAGTGCGCAGGTAGGTATAAGAGCTCGATTCGATGCTGCTTGCAGAGCCAAAGGAAGTCTATATCAATATGGCTGCCGTGACCGTCGAGGATAAGAAGGCGGTACTGGCCATCACCTATAGCCGTCTCAGGTATGAATATACGCTGTAGCCACTCAACACCTATCGCTTTCGACGTCCATCCGTTCTCAGAGGTTGTATAGAGCCAGCTAGGCACGGATTTAGCTGGGAACCAGGTAGTCTGTAGGCTCTGGCCTTTGAAGATAACTGCGCAGCGTAGTTTCTGCCCTGTCGCCGATACGCACTCAATTATAGAGACCCACTCGCGATTCTCTGGAGACCGAATGTAAGCCTTCTTTTTCTGACTACTAGAGAGTACTCTAGTGTTTGTACATACTCCTAGAGCAACGCCAGTCTCATCCATATTGTATGTATTCTCCGCCTGTATGTTGAGCCGCTGTCGAGTCTGCTCATAGCGCTCTAGGAACGCGCGCAACTGCTCTGGAGTCGCTGCATCAGCTCTCTGAGCCTCTAGCTTTCTGCCGACTACAGAGGCGATACGTGGCTGGCGCTTGATAAAGTGGTATAGCCAGTGCTTGCCAACAGGACGATCGTCGCCGTTCATACGTAGGATTCGATTGGCCATTTCTCGCGCGCGAGCGTGTGAGGAGGGCAGGCGCGCGCGTCTTCTTCAAGGATCCATTCTACTAGAAAGTCCTCCTGTCGAGGAGTTAATCGCTGCTGGTGCTGGTGACTGAGCGAGCTCGTTGTTACGCCACGGAGTCGCATCGATAGCGTAGACTGGGAGATGCCGTACGCCTTTGCAGCTGCACGCTAACTTGTATAAAGACCTGCAGCGAAATCGCGAATAGCGGATTGTATAGCATGCTCGCGGGCGTCCATATTGATGAGCGTTGTAGAGAGATATCGCGTGTTTTGTTCAGGTGTCGCGTTTTGATGGGGTGATCAGAAACACCGGGTGATCAGGATCCTTGTACGCTAGCTTAGATCACGAGGCCACGGGTGCCTCCAGCTAGATCGACTGTGTGTTTAGGTTGTTTCTGCGTGCAGGTGCTTGTCGTGAGTCCCTTTGATCTCTCATAATCTGCAACAAGGTTGAGTTGACTATACATAAAAATGAATGAATGCTTGCGAACTCCAAATCGAGTCATGTTGCTTTTGATCTAAACCTCCCTGTCCGCCTCCTGCTTCTTGGTCGGATGCTGAAGCTTGCGATCGACCTTGCTTGTGAAGTGGCTATTGAACTCCACACAGCAGAACGCGCAGATCACCGCGATACCACCAAACGCCAAGCTGGAGTAGAACACCATACGGTACGACTCAACGTTACCATCGCGAATAGCAAGAATGTAAGCCGGCAGTCGATCCGTCGTGATACCAGGGATCTCCGCAATCGTCGCACTAGCACCCAATAGCCCTGCCTTGATCAATGCGGCGATAGATGCTGGCTCAAGATCGTCCTCTCGCGCAACAGCCGTCAGTCTTGGAGGTATCTCTTTCGACTTCGTGGTTGTGAGGATACTGGAGAAGATAGCCAATGCGACGGAACCAAGCGTCGCGCGCATGGAGCCGAGAAGACCGCTCGCGAGACCCAGATCCTCTGCAGGCACGGTGAACGGGACGGCGACGATGCCAACAACTTCGACAATGCCGACGGCGAACGCACCAAGGGCGCACATGGTGATGGCCAAGGTGCGAGTCGAAGCGTCAGTTGCTGCCATCGCTCCGATAAATCCGCACATGGCGAGTGCCGAGATGCGGAGCTGCCAGTGGCCCCAGCCGAGTTTGATCGAGCCTCCACCGACGACTTGTCCGAAAGCGATTGCTATGATGATCAGCGGCGAGAATAGGTATATGGCCTAGAGGGCTTACCACCACCCAGAGTACCCGACATGAGCCCAATCATGATTGAGTCTGATTCGTACAGCGCCGTGATCATCTGAGGCCAGATGACTGTCAAGCTGTAATAGAACATCTGGAAAATATTAGCACCAAGCGTCGAAAGGGACAGGTACTGGCAACGTACGGTTGCGACTGATGCCACTCCAACAAGAGCCATGTAGGGTCCGTTCAAGAACAGAGACATTGGAATCAGCGGATACTTCAACGGCATATACGCCTCTGCTTTCTGTCAGTCAAGCCTCGACTCAGAACCCGATGTAGGTACGTACCATAGAAGGCAAAAGCGACCAAGATGAAGAAGCCAAGGATCAGCGGGACCAAGACATGATAAGACGCCCAAGGATACAGTCCACCTCCCCACGAGAGTGCCAAGACGAAGCTTGTCAGTCCGCCGGAATATAAAACGATGCCGCCCCAGTCAAGGTCTTTCAAGTCTTGTCGTATAGTGCGTCCCCAGTGGAGTTGTCTGTGGCTTGGAGGATGGTAGCAAAGGAAGAAGAGCACAAGCGAGACAAGGTTCGAGATGAGGTTGAGATAGTAGTTCCATCGCCATCCGAGGGCAGTATACGCGGCAAGTGCACGAGCGATAAGCGGGCCAAATGCAGCGAGCGGACAGGTAGTGAGGAAGAGGAAACCAGTGAGTATGGCACGGTGTTTCTTGGCGACCAATTCCATGAGGACAAAACTAGAGGTCGTTAGGCGCAAAATTGCCCTGCGGGAACTGAACGTACCTGAAGCAAGTTTGGACAGCACCCGCGAGACCGATGAAGACGGTGCCTCCGAGAATGGTGTTGATATCCTTTGCAGTGGCACTAATGAGCGATCCGATTATGCCCAGGGCTCCTCCAGCGATCATGAACCATCGTCGTCTGCGGAAGCGATTAGAATCACCACCTCAATCGGCCGATGTTAGCTTCTTACCCAAAAATATCACTCAGACGTCCAACCATGATGAGTCCCACGCCACCGGAGAGCGTCTTGACAACAGGGATAAGAGCATAATTGGGGTCCGGTCCCAGGTCGGCGTTGATGATGGTGATCGTGTTGGCCGGCAGTACATAGCCTAAACCGACAATTAGCGAAAAACGTACGTTGTTGGAATAGGCGGATACGTACCCAAGTATAGCCCTTGAGCCATGAACACCACAGCGGCTACAGATCCCAGGAATCGCCAGTTCCAATAGTAATTGGAGGGCAGCTCGCTCAGATCGCCGCCCTTTGCTTCCGGGGCAACCTCATCGTGGGAAGAGTCATCCGACACCGACACATCCCCGAGTTGCCTATCCCGCGCTTCGAAGACATCTTTCTCGTTGGTAGCCATGGTGCCCCAATCGTGAAGAGTACGAGGGCGGAAGAAAAATGCGACGCACACACAGCTACCGGGGACGATCGCTAATGTATAAGTGGTACGACGTGCGGGCTTCGTCTGCTGCGCGGGAGGTCCAGTGTGGAGTCGCAGGTCAAAATAATCGAGTACTGGATGTAACGAAACGATCTAACCGTATAACTTAATCGCACTCGAATGGCAAACCACCACTCGCTAGCAACAGGAAGAATTTTCGCTTAAAAAAACCAATTAGAAGTTGTGAACGACCTATGAATTGCAGATCTTGCCTTATAAGTTGAATCCACTTGTCTGCGGGTCGAATAATCTGGTAACGGAATTAGGTATACGGCCTCGTCGGTAGTTGTTCTTCCGGAACGGAGCACAGTACAGTACAACGTCTTCCCCGCACGGGACCGCCGACCCTAGCGGATGACATGTTTGATGCCACGTTCGGCTTGTTGCCAAGTTGAAGTAGGAATCCTTCCCACCAGAGCCGGAGACAAAAGCATGGGCGCGGGAATATCGTGAGAAGATTGGGCGAGGCGACGTAATTTTATGGTGCAAGAGTAAACCAACAGATATGTAGGCTCCATTGAATCAGTGCCAAGGACGGACGACTGTCTATGCTCGGTAATCAATCGCGGAGACGACGGGACCTTGTCGAGACAAGCCTTTTGGTTAGTTGAAACCATCGGAGGTGCGCATGGTGGATGAGTATTGTAAAGCCTTGAGCGGGGGATCGGGAACAGCAGGAAATACCTTTGGGCGACCGTGTTCAATGTCGCATGTAGTCTAGGGACGGGTAATAAAATATGGGGCTTGTGAAGTGGATATAAGGATTGCCCTTGAAATTATTAAACAAGGCAAGAAAGGGGGATCATGGCTGACGATATGATACCTAGCCCGTACGCGTACGTAAAACGAAAAAGCTGCGAGTCACGTCCGACCTCGAACGTTCACAACAACATTTTCCTCACTTCTCACGCGGTTCTGTGAGCTGTCACTGGTTAATGGGAAAGATCAACTCGAACACGAAGTCTACGTGTCTGAGGAAGATTCAAGCCTAAGCTAGCGCATATAGTGTCCGAACACATAGGGTTTCCGAACACCGCGCCACAACACCACACCTGCAGAAAACACGCGATATCTCTCCACAACGCTCATCAATATGGACGCCCGCGAGGTTGCTATACAATCCGCTATCAACGATCTTAATACAGGTCTTTATACTAGCCAGCGCGCCGCTGCGAAGGCGTACGGTATCCCTTTGTCAACGCTGCACGGTCGACTACGTGGCGCAACAAACAGCGCACTCAGCCATCAGCATCAACAGCGGCTGACTCCTCTACAGGAGGATTTTCTGGTAGACTGGATCCTCGAAGAAGACGCACGCGCCTGCCCTCCCTCACACGCTCGCGCGCGAGAAATGGCGAATCGAATTCTGCGTATGAATGGCGACAACTAGCCTGTTGGCAAGCTCTGGCTCTTACACTTCCTCCGGCGCCAGCCACGCGTTGCCTCTGTAGTCGGCAGAAAGCTAGAGGCTCAGAGAGCTGATGCAGCAACACTAGAGCAGCTACGCGCGTTCCTAGAGCTCTATAAGCAGACTTAACGGCGGCTTAACATATAGGCGGAGAATACATACAATATGGATGAGACTGGCGTTGCTCTAGGGGTATGTACTAACACTAGAGTACTCTCTAGTAGTTAGAAAAAGAAGGCTTATATTTAGTCTCTAGAGAATTGCGAGTGGGTCTCTATAATTAAGTGCGTATTGGCGACAGGGCAGAAACTACGCTGCGCAGTCATCTTTAAAGGCCAGAGCCTATAGACTACCTAGTTCCTAGCCAAATCTGTGCCTAGCTAGCTCTATACAACCTCTAAGAACGGATAGACGTTAAAAGCAATAGGTGCTGAGTGGCTACAGCGTATATTCATACCTGAGACGGCTATAGGTGATGGCCAGTACCGCCTTCTTATCCTCGACGGTCACGGCAGCTATATTAATATAGACTTCCTTTGGCTCTGCAAGCAGCATCAAATCAAGCTCCTATACCTACCTACGCATACCTCGCACGTCCTACAGCCTCTAGATCTCGCTCCTTTCTCTGTGATCAAGTCTAGTTACAGACGTCAGATCCAGGAGCTCGCATCACTCAACGACGCTGCGCCTGTTAAGAAGGAGCGCTTTATCACCTGCTATTATTAAGCTAGGGAGGAAGGCTTTACAGAGCGTGTGATTCGAGCTGGCTAGTAGGCATCTGGTATCTGCCCATTTAACATTAATCACGTGCTCAGCTCGTCGCAGGTCTCTCAGAGGCCTACTACGCCTACACGTTAGCAGAAGCCTTAGCAGCAGCTCTAGAGCTTCCTCTCGACTCCCCAGGGCCCTCACGATCTCTATATAGCGCAGCGCAGCGTCCAGAGCGTCGAGAATCTAGGTCGTACGACCCGGCTGCTCCTACAGAACGCAGGTAAGGCTCTAGCAGCTGCAAATACTAGAGCTGCAGGCCTAGAAGCAGAGAAAAGACGCCTTGAGCAGCAGCTAGAGATATATACCTCTTAGCGTCAGCGTAAGCGCGTTCGAGTAGACCCAAATTAACGCTTTGCAGAGGTAGAGAGTATCAGGGAGGCTATGCGCGCAGCTGAGGCTTCAGCAGTCCAACTACGTAGATCTAATATATTAAGCACCTTAGAAATAGCTGCTATAGCTACAGCAGCTGTAGCGCTTGAATCTATGTGTAGTTAATGGCAATTGTAAGTAGCGTTGCTGAGATATCGCGTGTTTTCTGCAGGTGTGGTGTTGTGGCGCGGTGTTTGGAAACCCTATGTGTTCGGACACTACCCTGTCTCGGCAGTCAATGCGCACCGTCACTCAATGCGCAACCCCAACGTAATCGCTCAGCCAGCAATATGAGGCTATAGAGCTCTACACAAAAGCTTTTATCGCGATATTTTCTAGAGTTGGATTCTTATAGAGCTATAGATGATTGCTAGCTAGTCAGATTATAGATATCTGCTTGGTGTTCTGATTATACGGCCACAGCGCGATGATGGCGTTGATGGCGCAGATGCCGCCGCATCAACGCGTACAGGTGCTGGCGTAGATTTCTTCCTCTTTGTAACTGTATGAGTAGCTTTTGAAGCTTTCTAACTTCCCTTTTTGGCAATTTTGAGACGTTTTTGAAGTTGTTGTTGAGTCTTGCGAGCCTGTTGACGGAGGCGTCGCTCAGCAGCTTGATCAGCTTTCTCCTTGGCGCGCGCATCTCTAGCTGCTGCCCGCTCAACGCGCTTCTCCTGCTGTAAACGAGCTTTAAGTTGTTTATTAGCTATATGGATCTCTTGCTGCTGAGCTTTTTGGAGTTGTAACTGTTGTTTTTCAGCCTCCTGCTGGCTGAGCGAGTTACGCGCCCTCTGTACGCGGGCAGGTGACCAGAAAACTGCTCCTCCATGCCACTCCTTAGGTTGCTCTAAGGGCAGAGTCTTGCCTTTTGTTTGACGCCGTTTCTGGTTTGCAAGAGCTTCTCGGAGACCCTTATTTTCATGCTCTAGGAGCTGCTTTTGTACAGAGATTGAGTGTATCGTCTGGCTCAGCTTACGCGACTCCTCAGTCGCGATATCCTTCACAGTGGAGCGTAACAGTCGCTCTATTTTACGCCAATCTGACGCGCTAAGTACTGAGGTAGAGCTCACTGGTGATTCTGGCTCTGGCAGAGTCTCTTTGTTAAACCTTTTGAGGATAGGCGTTGGATCTGGCGGCGAGATACCTGTACACTCAAAAGCTTTGGTAATCAACTGCGGCGTAACTGACGTCGTCCAGGCCTTCCAGAATAGCGTAAAGAAGTCTCTTTTGGCGATTGTTGACAGTCCTTGGCTCCTATACAGGTATCCGGAGAGCTCGTCAGAGTAGGCAGCTGAGAGAGACTTAAATACGCAGACGTCAAGAGGCTGCAGCGTATGTCGCATGAGGGGGAAATATCGCAAGGAGGATCTTATTCTGATCGCAGTAGTTGATAAAATCCATAGTAACGTGAGATCCATGCCCATCAAGGACTAGGAGTCGCCACTGCCGTCGAGCCTTCTCCTTTGTACAGCGATCAAACACCTGTTTAAGCCATTGAAGCCCTATCTCATTGTTTGACCATCCAGAGGTTGATGAGGTGATAAAGACTCTGTGAGAATTGACGTTAATTTCTTCAACCCAGCTTAATTGTAGAGTCGCGGCGTCAGATCGATAGATTAGCGCTGGATCAACAGTAGATCCGTCGGCGCATATACATGCGATGAGCGAGATCCACTCACAGCTGCCGTCCTGTATAGATTGCCTTACTTGGCGACTCTTATATAGAGGCCTATCGAAGATCCTTTTTGAGCGGCCAGTGATACCAAGGAGGAAGCCTTTCTCGTCCATATTGTACGTATGCTGAGGCTCTACACTATACTCTGTAATTTTCTTGTGTAGAAGCTCAAAGTAGAGCCTGTATTTTGCCTCTGAATCAGCCTTGTGGCGATTGCTGTCAAGCCCAGTCGTCCATCGTGAGATGAAGGAGTCGGGGTTGCGCCTAACAAAGCGATCAACCTAGGACATGCTAACGTCTCTTTTTGCCATGTAGGAAGCAAAATTTTGTATCATCTGCCATGTAGGAGGAAGGCCACGCTCAGTAAGGTAGGTGATATATTGTAGAAGCCCCTTTTCTTGTTGTGGATGGAGTAGACGACGTGTACCATCAGTGATAGTACGCGCCTGCGTGACGCGTTGGTGCCTGCGCGTCAACGTAGAGCGTACAACACCAAATTCTTTGGCGATTTTATTGTATGATAAAAATTCTCCTGGTTCTTGCGCTTCGATTGCTGCTATCGCGGCGTTAATTGGGTCCATATTGGTGGAGTTGGGGCGCGTCAAAGTTGGGGCGCGTCATGTTGGGGTTGCGCATTGAGTGACGGTGCGCATTGACTGCCGAGACAGGGTATACCGTGGGTCACCACCTCGTGCACGGCCCCACCTCGTGCACGGCCAACACCAAATCTCCCGCACTTTCAGAATCGCTTTACACCACCAATATACACCTAATGGAGGCTGCCCTAGAGTCGTTAAAATCGCTGAAGCTTGGAGAGAAGCCTAATTATACTCAGACTGCGAAAAAGTACGGTGTTGATCGAACGTTGCTGTCGAAGCGTCACCGCGGGGTTATCGGCAGCTATGCGGAGAAAGTCGATAATATGCGCCTTCTCAACTCTACACAGGAAACTGAGCTCGTACAATATATTGATAAGCTCTGTGTACGAGGGCTACCACCTATAAGGGAGATGATACGGAATTTCGCAGCAGAAATAGCAGGAAAAGAGCTAGGAAAAAACTGGGTTGATCGCTTTATTGCGCGGCATCACATTAAGCTTGTATCTCAATGGGCATCCGGCATCAATTCCACACGCCACAGAGCTAACTCTGCCTTTAAATACGCCCTATATTTTAAGCTCCTAGACTAGAAGATAACTTAGTACGATATTAAGGCTCGCAATATCTACAATATAGATGAGAAGGGCTTCTTAATTAGTGTGCTGTCAAAAATAAAGCGCGTGTTCTCCCGCCATCAATATGATTACAGAGGCGTAAAACAAGCACTCTAGGACGGCAACAGGGAGTGGATAACTACAATAGCCTATATTTGCGCCAACGGCAGCTATCTTACGCCTGCGCTGATTTATTAGGCTGTTTCTAGCAAGATACAAGACTTATGGCTTTAAGATTTTAACCCTGCAGAGCACAAAACCTTCTTCGCCTTATCGCCCAATAGATAGACCAACAACAAGCTAGGGCTTGTATAGCTTAAACAGGTGTTCAATCGCGAAACAAAAGCAAAGGCAAGACGATTATATTATCTACTTATCCTTAACGGCCATAGCTTATATATATCGATGGAGTTTATTAAGTTTTGCGACAACAATTGGATTCTTCTGGCCATCTATCCTCCCCACGCTACCCACACCTTGCAGCCGCTCAACGTCTGCCTTTTCAAGCCTCTATTAACTGCCTACTTAAACGAGCTCTCCAAGTTTATGTATAGCTGCCAGGGCATCTCCGCGATTACAAAAAGAGACTTCTTCCGCTTGTTCTATAAGGCCTAGCATACAACGTTTAAGGAAAAGACGATCTTAACAGCTTTTTAAGTCATAGGGCTTTCGCCGTTAGACCTAGAGGCTATACTTAAGAAGTTTAAAATAGAGGAGACTGAGAGGCCCTCATCAAGCGATAGTACTACTTCCGTACTTAGCGCTTCAGATTGGAGAAAGATTGAGCGATTACTGCGCCAGGTAGTGGAGGATATCTACGATCGACGCTCCCAACAGCTAAGCCAGACAATTCACGTGATGGCTGTACAAAAACAGCTCCTCTAGTATGAAAACGAGCGACTTAGAGGGGCCTTTGTCAATAAGAAGAAGCGCCGTTAACGTGGCAGGCCTCTATTACTTAAGGCACTGTAGGAGTATAATAGTGGAGCTATATTCTAGTCGCCATCTAAAGTTAAGGACGCCTGCGATCGCCAAACATAAAAGGATGCCAACAAGCAGCTACTACAACAACAAAAGTCTGAGGAGATCAAGCGTAGGAAGCAGCAGAAGCAGGAGAAGGCTACCATGCTTGAAGAGAGGCAGCGCATAAGAGAGGTGGCCAAAGAAATACGCCTTCAAGAACAGCGCGAGAGGGCCGTGCAGCGCGAAGAAGCTAGGATCGCGCGCGAAGCCAAAAAGCAACTCCAACAAGATATACAATTCTCCAAAAAGGGTAATAGACGCCGTCAAAAGGCCTTTGCACCACCTCCTCAAGTCGCTGAGGAGACAGAGGATGTTGGTGTAGATATATCATCTGTAGTTAATGTAGTGCCTACACCCGGCCCTGCCACGCGCACCCGCAAAGTACGCCTCCCACAGAGGTATCTCACGTAGTTTATCGTTACCAATCAATCAAATAGGTCCTTAAAAGCCCTCCACTAAAAAATCTCGCGATAATACAATATATATGCGACTCTACAGCTGCAAAAGTTGTGGGTGTGGGCATCTGGAAACCGTGCACCAGGTGGGGCCGTGCACCAGGTGGTGACCCACGGTATGCGCTAAGCTAGCGCAGCCGGTTGTGAGACACCCAGGGATATGAGACACCGCGCAGAAATCCTCCACCCCTCAAAAAAATCGCGATATCTCCACATCCACCCTACCAAAATGGCCAATCGTGAGGCAGCAATTCAAGCAGCTATTACCAATCTTAATGCTGGCGTTTTTCCTAGTCAACGAGCTGCTGCAAAGGCACACAACATCCCCCTAGCCACGCTCTTAAGGCGCGTACGCGGTTCACAAAACTGGCAAAACAGCCACGTATACTAGCAACGATTAACTCCACAACAAGAGGACTTCCTTGTATAATGGATACTTGAAGAGGACGCACGCGGGTATCCTCCTTCTTACGCTTGTACACGAGAAATGGCGAATCAAATCCTAAGGATGAACGGCGAGCCCACGTTAGTGGGTAAACACTAGATATCCCACTTTATCAAACGCAACCCACGCGTTGCCTCTATTGTGGGTAGGAAGATTAAGGCTGCGAGAGCTGAGGGAGCAACTTAGGAGGCAATACGCGAGTTTCTTGAGCTCTATAAGCAGCTCCGCGTTGAGCTAAACATACGCAATGAGGATACATGGAATATGGATGAGACTGGCAAGGCCCTAGGTGTATGTGCAAACACTAGAGTACTCGCAGACAGCCAGAAAACAAAGGCTTACTATTAGTCGCCAGAGAATCGCGAGTGGGCGTCGATAATCGAGTGCGTTTCGGCAATGGGCAAGAAGCTGAGGCCTGCGGTTATTTTCAAAGGCAAACACCTACAGAGCACCTAGTTTCCATTAATAATACCTGACTGGCTATACGCAACCTCAGAGAATGGCTGGACATCTAACGCGATTGGCGTTAAGTGGCTGCAACGCGTATTTCTGCCAGAAACTGCGCCCTTGGAGGATCGCTGGAGGATGCTGATTTTGGATGGCTACGGCAGCTATGTGGACCTAGACTTCCTGTGGATCTGCAAGCAGAATAAAGTCAGGCTTCTATTTCTCCCTGCTTACTCATCTTACGTTCTGCAGCCCCTAGATCTCTCTGTTTTCTTAGTAGTAAAACAATTCTATCGCTAGTAGATCCAGGAGTTATTACACCTTGATGATGCTGCCCTAGTTAAAAAGGAACGCTTTATTACTGCCTACTACGTTGCTAGAGAGGGTGCAATTACTGAGAGAGTTATTCGCGCTGGATGGGCTACTGTAGGCATCTGCCCATTAAATATTGAGCGAGTAATTAACTTATCTCAAGTCGCTTGAAGGCCTGTTACGCCACCTCGCCAGAATCAAGCTCAACAACCAATCGAGAGCTATCTCTCTACCCCCTGCGGCCCTTGTGATCTGTTTATAGCTTAGCGAGCGCTTTACAAAGAGCAGAGTATAGGCCGGAAGGTTCACTAACTGTTTGAAAAAGCTGGCAAGGCAATTGCAGTTGCAAATACTCGCTTAGTAGCGCTAGAAGCAGAGAACAAACGATTGTAGAGCCAACTTGAGGCTCTTAAGCCTCAAGTACCACGAAAGAGGGTTTGTATGGACCCAAATCAACGCTTTGCCAACGTAGATACGATTAAGATAGCAGTAGAGGCCTCTAAGCTTATAGAGCAACAAAACAATAGTCCTGACAAAGAAAAGGAGGCAGAAAAACTAGCAGCAGAAGTAGCAGCTAAAACTCTGCAATCTATGTGTAGTGAGTGGCAATTGTAATTACGCTGAATCAATTATCGCGATTTTTTGAAGGGTGGAGGATTTCTGTGCGGTGTCTCATATCCCTGGGTGTCTCACAACCGGCTGCGCTAGCTTAGCTGATACCCGTTTTTCTCGCCTGACGCACGGGCTCACCTGGCGCACGGTTTTTGCCGAACATCGTCAAATGCTTTTGAAGCTACTGAGCCTCACACAAATCTCTATATCGTCTAATTTTGAACAGTAGTAGGCAATCAAGTATGGCGAAAAAGTCTACTTGATTATCTAATCACGATATCTTGTAGGGAGGTTGATATGCCGCCCCCGACGATTTGTCGCCTGCGGGGCCTCAATGACCTCAACAACCAATTGCTCGCTGCCACGAACCTCCTGAGGGACAATAGTCTGCTGCTTCCTTGCTTTTCTAGCCTGTTTAGCAAATTGGATGTCCTTTTGAAGCTGCGCAGCAGCAAGCCGAGCCTGTCTATTGTCCTCCTTTTCCTGCTGCTTCTGCGCTTGCTCTTGAAGCCGGATCTCCTTTGCAGTAGCCTTCATACGACGCCTCTCCTCTAAAGCTTGTTGCTTCTCGGCTTTCTCAATTGCCTTGCGCTGACTATCCTCCTCTTTTTGGAGCCTCTCTGCCTCTGCTGCCTCTGCCTTTTGAGTTTCACGCTCACGCGCTAGCTGCACCTTGTTTGGGCTCCAAAAGATAGCACCACTATCCTGAACTAGAGGCTGCTTAAGCTGGAGCGCTTTGCCTCTCTTCTGACGCTTCTTCTTGTTGACTAGCGCTTTTTTAAGGCCTTGAACCTTAAGTTTCAACATTATATTTTAAGTAGAGAGCGAGTGGATTGTTTGTGAGAGCAGCTTAGCCTTGGAGTTGTATACGTTGTCAACAACTGCTTGTAGAATCTTAGTAACCTTCCTCCAATTGTTAGCTGTAAGGACAGACCTCGAGCTCTCGCTAGATGATGGTCTCTCAGCCTTAGTGTGGCTAAATCGTTCCAAGATAACCTCTGGCTTGAAGGGGTGAAGGCCACACAATTTAAAGCCAGAGAGGATATTCTTTGCAGTAAAAGCTTTCTCCCACGCAGTCCAGAACATGCGAAAGAAGTCTTGCTTAGTAAGTGCAGAGAAGGCTTAAGATTCCTCCATAAATCGTGCTACCTCGTACGAGTAGGCTTGTGAGAGTGGCCTGAACAGAGTGACGTCAAGCGGCTGCAGCGTATGAGTACTATGAGGAGGATAGACTGCTAGGAGGATCTTGTTGTCGTCGCAGTACTTAATAAACTTTATATTGATGTGGGAGCTATAGCTATTAAGGATAAGCAGTCAATACTGTTGTAGTTAAACCTTTGATTTAGTCTCTTAATTAAAGATAGTCTTTAACCATTAAAGCCCAAGGTTATTGTTCGTCTATCCGCTAGGAGAGGAAGCAAAGAAGGCTGTGTGTATTGTAGGATTAAAATCCTGCAGCTATAAGTCTTAAATATTGCCCGAGACAGCCTAGTAGATAAGGCCTGGGGATAGAGATGATCTATTAGCGCATATGCAAGCAATTGTCGTAATCCATTCACAATTGCCGTCCTGAATCATTTGCCTAGTTCCCCCCTCCTCATACCTCCGTCGAGAGAACACCCGCTTCATCTTTGATAGTACGCCGATGAGGAAGCCCTTCTCGTCCATATTGTAGGTGTGCTGTGGCTCAATCTCGTACTGCTCGATCTTACGCTTCAAGAGCTCGAAATAGAGTGCGTACTTGAAGGCAGAATCAGCTCTCTTCCTATCCTTGTCCATGCTATTCGTCCATTTTGATACTAGGTCGAGATGGTGACGCTTGATGAACTGATCCGGCTAAGAGCTTCCCGCTTGTTTGCTGCTTATTTTAGTAGCAAAGTTGCGTAGCATGTTTCTTGTAGGCGGTAGCCCTTGCTGGCAGAGCTCGTCAACGTATTGTACCAGCTCTAGCTCCTGACGGTCGTTGAGAAGTCGTTGATTCTCATATTGGGCTGCACGGGAGCCCTGTACACCGCGCCACCTTCGCGATAGCGTAGATCGTTCAACACCATACTTTTTTGCTGTCTGCGCGATATTAACTTTTCCTCCAAGCTCCAAGGATTTTAAAGATGCCAGCGCCTGCTCAATCGGGTCCATATTGGTGGAGCTACATCTATTTCAATTGTGGGGATTTTTGGAAAAGTGTGCGTCAGGTGAGCCCGTGCGTCAAGCGAGAAAAACGGGTATGTTTCCTTCTCTTAGAGGGTGCTTAGCTTCCAAGGTTGGAGTCGTACCAGCCGGACAATTTCGCAATAATGTTTGGCACCTCAGGCTCAAAGAGGTGGACTGTTTCATAAAGCCATGAATATCCATTCCGAAGTCGAGAGAGGCACCCCGGGCCTCTTCCTGCGTTTGCGCCCCACTTCGCAAGCGGCACGCGGCGCCCCGTTCCCTTACCGAGGTGGACGGTCGAATGAGCCCGACGGCCGAATGAGCCACCTTGAACACCAAAACAGCCCCACAACTTGAGGCTGTAGAGCCTCACACAATAGCTATTATCGCGATATTTTCTAGTGGTGATATCTATAGGCTTTAATTGATATATATAGCTATTGATATCGCGTAGAAGGTGTGATGTTGCGGCTGCGTCGTGACCTGAGAGCTGGCGCGCCTGCAGCAGCACGCTGAGGCTCTCCCCTACCTACGGGCCTCACAACAGCTCTCTTTTTAAGAGTTGCTTTTGCAGAAGCCTTAAGGCTGCGCTTTTTGCCCTTTTGAGAGGTTTTAAGAGCTTGTTGGAGTCGTTTTGCAGTCCTGCGAGCAGCTGCCCTAGAGGCCTGTTCAGCAGCCTTCTCCGCCTTCTCCTTCTCCTTTACCAGATTGGCTGCAGCCCTCGCCTGACGCCTTATTTCCTTCTCCTTCGCCTTTGCCTGTCTTGCCTCTTTACGAAGCCTATTTGTCTCAGCTTTTTGGTGTTGTACCTGCTCCTCCTCGCGCTCCTGGAGCTGCCGGCGATCACGTGCCTCCTTCACCTTCCTTGGAGACCAAAATATAGCTCCACCTTGATACTCCTCAGGCTCCTTAAGTAGGAGAGGCTTGCCTCGCTTCCTACGCGTTCTCTCGTTAATCAGAGCCTCGCGTAGGCCCTTGACCTCATACTCAAGGAGGGTCTTTTGAGTTGAGATTTGGTGGAAGGCCTAGCTTAGCTTTTGAGCTCGTTTATCACCTCGATCCTTCACTACCTGACGCAGTAGGCCTTCAGTTCCTCCAGTTTGAGGCTTAAGGCTGAGGACTCCATCGTTTGAGAGTTGAATCTCTGTAGTATAACCTCAGGATTAAAGGGTGAGAGGCCTGTAGCCTTAAAGGCCTTTAGGATTGTCGTTTTCAAAGGAGGCTTAAGGCTGAGGACTCGCTATCGGGCTGAGAGAGCGCTTGAATATAGGAGCTTGTTCTAATTGCAGTACTTAATAAAATCCATTGTGAGGTGAGATCTATGGCCATCTAGGATGAGCAATTAATAGGAAGATCGAGCCTTCGCCTTTGTACCGCGATCAAACACCTGTTTAAGCCACGCGAGGCCGATATTGTTGTTCGTCCAGCGATGAGGAGATTCGAACCTGATGAGTCGCATGATTGAGGGCCTGTAGCCAGGAGTCCTATATCGATCCTAAGGCTGACTAATAGATAAGAGCGGGCTCAAGGTAAGATCCATCAGCGCAGATACAGGCCAGCAGCGTTATCCACTCTCAAGAGCCATCCTGAATAGTACCCCTCCTCTTCCCATCCTCATATAAAGCCCTGCTGAAGATCCTCTTCGAGCGACCTACAACACCAAGCATGAAGCCCTTCTTATCTATATTATAGGTATAACGCGCCTCAACGTGATACTGATTGATCTTCTCGCGTAGAAGGTTAAAGTAGAGGCTATACTTCCTCCCTAAATTAGCCTTGTGGCGACTATTGTTAATGCCCGTTGTCTATTTTGAGATAAGCTCGTCTGGGTGTCGGTGCACAAAGCGATCAACCTAGTGTACTCCAACCTCTTTCTGCGTAATCTGCGAGGCGAAATTTCGTATCATAGCTCGTGTAGGTGGTAGGCCTTGATTTGTAAGACGTTTAATATAGTGTAGAAGCTCTAGTTCCTGTTGTGGATAAAGAGCTTGTTGATTCTCCGCCATTGTACTGCGTGACCTTGAGATGCCTTGGTGTCGCCGCGCGAGCGTTGCACGGCTGCAACCA
This sequence comes from Laburnicola sp. R22_1, assembly GCA_014281115.1. Lineage (NCBI taxonomy): Eukaryota > Fungi > Ascomycota > Dothideomycetes > Pleosporales > Didymosphaeriaceae > Laburnicola > Laburnicola sp. R22_1. The sequence continues at coordinate 1,489,125 of JACONQ010000011.1, forward strand.
TAATCTCTCGCAATCTGTCTATAGCTAAATTTTTCTGTAGGTCCTAGCGATTCAATCGCTGCAATCGCAGCCTCAATCGAGCTCATAGTGGTAGAGTTATCGCGTGTTGAAGTTGAGGTGTTGTCGTGGTGGGGTGGCTCATTCGGCCGTCGGGCTCATTCGACCGTCCACCTCGGTACCGTGTCCGTGCGCGTAATGCCCGGATTCGCGTAATGCCCGCGCAACACCAAAACACCCTAACTTCAGCACGCGATAACTCCACCATTATGGATCCATATCAGGCTGCGATTGATGAGATAGAATCGCGAGAACCAGGAGAAGATTTTTCATATACAGAAGTTGCTGCTAGGCATGGGCTTGAACGATCTACGTTGGGTCGAAGGCATCGAGGGGTAACGCGCCCCAGGCAGGTCAAGAATATCAACCAGCTGAAACTCAACCTACAGCAAGAGCAGGAGCTCGTACAATATATCAAAGGACTCACAGAGAGACATATACCTCCCACTCGAGAGATAATACAGAACTTCGCCTCTACCATAGCAAAGGAGCCAGTCAGCGAGAGCTGGGTTACCCGCTTTATCAACCGACACAGCATTCAGCTTATCTCGCAATGGACAGTCGGCATGGACAGCAATCGCCACAAAGCTGATTCAGAGGATAAATATCGCCTCTATTTCAACCTCCTACACAGCAAGATCGATCAGTATCAGATAGATCCTCGTCATATCTACAATATGGACGAAAAAGGCTTCCTAATCGGTATCGTGGGTAGATCAAAACGAATATTCAGCAGACGAATGTGGGAGAAGAAGGAGGTTAGGGCATCGCTCCAGGATGGCAATTGCGCATGGATTACGCTCCTAGCATGTATCTGCGCTGATGGATCAGCTCTGCCGCCAAGCCTCATCTATGAGGCTGCAAACAAGGGCATCCAATCAAGCTGGGTAGAGGATATTAAGGCAGGAGAACAAGAAGTCTTTATCACCTCATCACCCTCTGGCTGGACGAACAACGATATTGGGCTTGCCTGGCTTGAACAGGTATTTGATCGCTGCACAAAGAGAAGACTCGCCGATCATATCGACTCTTGATCGTAGATGGCCATGGATCCCACATCACTATGGACTTTATCGACTACTGTGATCAGCATAGGATCCTCCTTGCTATCCTGCCTCCTCATTCAACTCATACGCTTCAGCCTCTCAACGTTGCGATGTTTAAGCCTCTATCAACAGCCTACTCAGCAGAGCTATCAAGATATCTCCATAGAAGCCAGGGCCTGGTTTCTATCACCAAAGGCGACTTCTTCCCCCTATTCTGGAACGCGTGGAAGGTCTCCTTCAAGGAATCAACTATCCTCAGCTCTTTTAGAGCCACAGGCATATCGCCACCTGATCCTGATCCTATCCTTAATAGGTTTACCCAGGATCAAGAATCAGGCGATAGCTCCTCATCAGGGTTTAGTGATCATGACTGGAGAAAGATGGATAGGCCTGTACGCTCTGCAGTGAGTGATCAAAGTAGCAAGGATACACAAAAGCTTCGTCAATCACTCCACCACCTATCTGTTGAAAATGAGCTGCTTAAGCATGACAACGATGGGCTTAGGCAGGCGCTATCTATCAAGAAGAAGCGTGGGAAGAAGAGCAAAGCTCTAGACCTTCAACAGCGCCAGGATTATCATAGTAGGGCTATCTTATGGTCACCAAGGAAAGTAAGGGAGGCACGTGTTCGTCAATCAATCAAGGAGCAGGAGGATAAGCAGCAGCAGCTTCAAAAAGCAGCGACAGCAGAGCTGAAGAAGGCAGCTAAGCTATATAAGGAGAAAATCCAGCAGGAGAAGCGTGTTGCGCGAGAAGTAGCTAGGGAGGCAAAGGAGAAAGAGAGGGCTGAAAAGGCAGCTCAGCGCGCTGCCCAGAAGTCTGCCCGCGACGCTGAAAAAGCTCTACAACTATCCCAAAAGGGTAAGAGAAAGGCCTCTCAGCCAGCTCTACAGAGCAGAAAGCGTCAGAAACGTGTTGTTGATGCTCAAGATAATGGGGAGGCCTCAGAGGGCGCATCTACTTCCCCAACCAGATCTACACGTCGCGGCCGCAACGTCAAGCTTCCTAATAGATATAGATAGTGCAAATTGATTGCAAGCATCGATATAGTGCTACTCTGGAAAATCTCGTGATAATATTGATTGTGGGTGGTTCTATTGCCTGGTCGCTGATAGAGCGCTTCTGGTGTTGCGCGGGCATTACGCGAATCCGGGCATTACGCGCACGGACACGGTACCCTGCCGAGACAGTCCATGCAACGCGACAGTCAATGCAACACTTTTTACTAGGAAAATCAAGAAAAATAGAGATTTTTAAAGACTTATTACTCTATAACTATAATATATTATTAAAAACTTCTAATATATTTAATACTTTAAATTTTATTCTCTATATTACTAGAATTTTACTTCTTTTTAATATTATAGTTTTTAATTATTTATAAAAAACTAGTAAAATCTATAATTTTAAAATTAAAAAGTAATAATTATTTAGTAAGGAAGTATAGTATATAGAGTATCTTTAATATAGAAGTTTTTAGATTTATAATATATTTAATAAGTTAATCTATCTATATTAAAAATATATAGAAAAAAAAGTAGTATATAATCTAACTACTTAGTTATATTTTAAATCTAAATAACTTCTATATTAAAGATACTCTATATACTATACTTCCTTACTAAATAATTATTACTTTTTAATTTTAAAATTATAGATTTTACTAGTTTTTATAAATAATTAAAAACTATAATATTAAAAAGAAGTAAAATTCTAGTAATATAGAGAATAAAATTTAAAGTATTAAATATATTAGAAGTTTTTAATAATATATTATAGTTATAGAGTAATAAGTCTTTAAAAATCTCTATTTTTCTTGATTTTCCTAGTAAAAAGTGTTGCATTGACTGTCGCGTTGCATGGACTGTCTCGGCAGGGTAGCGGAGATAACAAGAGTCGGCACTTTACATTCTGGAATCGTTCGAGAGGACAAACCCCTCATACCCGGTCTCCTTTACCTTGTTTAGCATCTCGTAATACTTCGGGACCCCTCCGAGATAAGCCAGCGGTTCGCGAGGCTTGCCGGGAATGTTGTCACCCATATACCAAGACTTGGTGGAGGGCAGAAGGCTGTCGTTCGCAAGAGCAATGATTTCCTTCTTCCACTTCTTCTCTGCGGCCTCCGTCGCCTCTATCGTGAGGTAGCCGTGATCGTGCAAGTAATCAATCGTGTCGCTGATCCAGTTTCCCTGCATCTCAGCGGAACTTGGACCTAGCCATGACACATGTAAGTCTGGTTTCTTTTGGGAATACTTCAACTTCAAGCTTACCGTTGAACAAAGGCGTAGGAGCCTGTGGCCCGTAGGCGAAGAACATGTTGGGGAAGCCGTGCATGGCCATGCCCAAGTGCGTCTTCACACCATCTTTCCAGCGATCTGTAAGCAGCTGTCCATCCTTGCCTCGGATTCTAATCCGAGTGAGGGTGCCAGTAAAAGCATCATAACCTGTGGCCGCGATGATCGCGTCGAATTCCATCTCTCCGGCACTCGTATTGATGCCCTTCTCGGTGATCTCTTCGATTGGTGTTGTCTTTGTATCGACGAGCTTGACGTGAGTCTCGTTGAAAGCCTCGAAATAGCCATTCTCGAGCGGAATCCGCTTGCATCCGAAGGCATACTCTTGCTTCATTGGCGCGAGCAATTCAGCAATCCTACGGTCTATTCATGGGCAGGCAAAATCAGTGTACGTCTTTATTGCATATTGGCAGCGCATGCTTACCATTGATCCTTGCCCGTGTTTTGTCGCGCCAGAAGTTATACGCTTCGGTGTTGGCTTCCTGCGAAAAAAGCATATCGTTGTATGTCGCAAGCCAATACCTGAAGCCACCTTCTTGCCAGAGTTGCTCGAACGTTTGGATCCGCTTCTCAGGCGTGTCTTCGAATGTTTTGCGAGGCAAAAAACTGTAGTCCATCCCTGCGAAGGACTTAGAGCGTGCGGCCAGCGAGGCTTCGACCTCGTCATGGGTATGCGGTTCATTGTCGGCGCCATAATCAACTTGGTCCAGTGGTAGCGCGGTGTTTGGTGTGCGCTGGAAGACAGTAAGCTGGCTTGCAACTTTACTCAGTTCTTGCACCATTTGCACAGCGGTGGCGCCAGTGCCTATAATGGCAATCTTCTTGTCTTTAAGGTCTGGCTCTTCTTGGGGCCAAGATGCCGGGTGAATAAAAAGACCTTTATGCTATCAGTAATCCATTCTCGACGTTGAACTCGTGGAGGTACGTGCCTCTATACTTGTCGACGCCCTTCCATTCCGGGATGTATTGCTTTGACAAGCAGCCGGTGCAAAGTAGAAAGTACCTTGCCATGTACTTTGTGCCATTGTCCGAAGTAATCGCCCACTTCGACATATTGCTATCCCATGAAGCAGACTCAATGAACGTATCGAATCTGGTGTCTTTCCGCAAGTCCCACTTCTCAGCAACATGCTTGAAGTACGCTCGAATTTCGGGACTACCAGGAAAACGTTGGGTGGGGTTCCAGTGCTTCCACAAGTTCGGATCAGAAAACTGATACTGCGGAGCAGCGGTATCAACGCGAGCGCCAGGATATCTGCAGGGAGGTTATAACTCAGTGCATGGAGACTATTTCCATGTGTACATACCGGTTCCAAAACCAGGTTCCGCCATAGTCGGAGCCGGCCTCGACCAAGAGGACGTTGTAACCCAGATCACGGAGTCTCTTGAGTTGATAGGTTCCGGCGAACCCAGCGCCTACGATAAGGGCGTCTAGCTGATGTATGTCAGATGTGGGTGTCTCTTTGACTTCGGTGTTGTTCCCGTTAGTGAGCTTGTCCGTCGCCGAATCTGCATGAAACTTGAGTGGTTGGTCCATGTCAATGAATCAAAGGCAAGCTCCTTTCACTAAAAGCTATTATTCCTGTGGTTCGGTCTTCACGTTGCTGGTCTAGCAGCCTGTTCGTGCTGATATGGTAGAGAGACGGCATTATATATGTTAGAGCAGACGAAAAAAAAGCGGGTGAGCGCTTCATGAGACATGCTGTTGACTGTATTTCACACCGGTTCCCGTACGAGTGGATGGCGATGATCGTGGTGAACACTACTCGTTGGATAAGCAGCCCCATGTCAGTTCATGCGTCAAGGCTTTTACGTCGCGGCGAGTGATAGGTCCCAACAGATACATGCGCACAAGATACGTTGCACAAGCGTTTTGTAAGAGTCTGTGATTCGCAGCTTTTACCAAGCTTGCGGAATCCCGCGCAGTGATGAACCAAACATCTCATTGGTGTGCTCGGAAGTATCTGAGCAAATACTGGTGGACTTACAGGCTACCTCTACCTTTTGGGACGAAAAAATGTTACCGCTTTGAAGTGGCGGTAGTGCGCAGATATTGACGCTATGCAATCGGTGAACGCAGTGGACGGTCGATTTCGAGTTCAGCCAGTTATGCTCCGTACCAGTACCGAACACTACACGCAGTATTGGTCGTCTCAATTTCCATTCGTCGGAACGGCGCTGGACTGTTATCATCTGGCCGTGTTTGTGCTGCTTCAGAGCGGGGTACGTGCATGTCGTGAGCTGCCGGTCAAAAAGCAAGCGCAACACAGCGCATACACCAAAACAATACCGGCCGCAGAATCATGTCGGTGGATGTGTGCATGAGCAGGGTCAGGAGGTGTGGGGAACATTGGTTTTGAATGTGGACAGGAATTCTAGGCGGCGGGAAGGAATAGCCGTCCAATCCGTTCCCATCGCACCTGCCTCGTCATCTCTCGAATATCAGGATTCATCCTCCTGCAATGCACAAGGTGTTACTATCCTGGAGTTTCACCTTCAATCAACTTCGTGTCCTTAGAGCCTGTAGCTATACCTATCATTGGTTACAAAAGTCCCAGCCAGCAAAGCCTCGTATTCTCTATTTGAGCTATGCATGTCGAGTCTGTCGCAGGGTCTTTGAGACGCGTCATTCTTCCCTGCAGGCCTCACTTATGACGAGGTCGACATCATGAGCGAAATCCGATGCCCTCACTCCGGTCGATATTCAATTCCTTTGATTTGTGCGCAGAGTGGTTTGCGAAACTAAGCAGCGATTACGAGGCTTTCGTGGACTCTAGGCCACCCCATCAGCAATGTGAGCACGAGACCAAGGACTGCGGTTACACGCATGACAAATGCCCGCTACATAGGAACGAAGTGGAAGGTCCTTTCCATTAATCCACTGGCCGGATATATTCGGTTGAAAAGATCGAGCTACAGATTGCAGTGTGTCGCCATATTGAAAGATGTGGCAGGGATTCCTCATACCTGCATGAAAACAAATCTCTAGCTTCCACATGATATTCACACATATTTTATAGCCTTACTTTCAGAAAGAAAAAAGCACATTCCCACGAAACCGATGAAACGGGCGACATCGACTACTCAATTCAAGGTAGAGTGCTCTCAGAACCTAGCTACGTGAACTCTATCGATGATTCGCGCAATCTTAACAACTTGAATGGTTAAACCATCCAAAACTGTATTATTGTCTACATATGGCATATTGTGTTATGCTAGGATTTGATAGCTTATCGCAGACCCTCGGTCGAATCTTCAAAAAAGGACTGGGGATCTCAAACCCTCGAAGAACTGCGCGTAACGCCGGGGAAATGTCGAGGCGGGACGTCAGATGGTCTTAGAGGGGTATGACCGCAATAACAATATCAGGCATATATTAGAGATGGGTTTGTATCAACTAACTACAGAGATAATCTAGTCCTACTACTATGTGTAATGTCAGGAAGAGAAACATCGCAGACCTTTTGGTATACGGTACAACGCTGTAAGGGAGAGCTGGTATGTGTAATGTATTTCTCTCTAACTTTAACTATTAAGCTAATAATTAACAACTCTAATATTCTATAACCTTACTAGTAGACTAACGCCTATTTTTGGGGTTTAGTAGGAGGTAAGTAGTACTTACTAGCTAGTATTTTGTAGTACTAGCCTTCTCCCTACATCCCCTAACTCTACAATCTAGCAAAGCAGACAAAAAATATCTCTTCTCTGTTGCATTACGAACAGACTACCTTGTCGTACTGTTTGAAACACTATAGCACCACACACATAAGCTATACAATCACTACTCAACAATGGTTCTGAACCGTGGTTGAATTGACCCTAAGCCAGTGTACTGCGACAGTATTGCGGGGTGCCGAACAATAAGCGCGTTATTAACTAAATTATATATATTTATGTGGCGTTAATTTATCTACCTAGGGGTAGGACGACAAAGGCTTTCATCTCAAATAACATAACAAAAAATGCAGAGCCCCCTGCTTAGTAATCAAAAAAGGCGTAAAAAGGTGATGACAAAAAAAAGCATATATATTTATATAATAGATATGTTACACAAAGCTAGTATATAGAAAATTACGTTATAGCTAGTTATTTCCTTTACTAGAGTATAGTTGCGGGATGCAGCTTTGTTTATAAAAAAAATAAAAAAGCTATACAATTCTTTCCCTTGCTCTCTTTCATGCCTACTACGATAGTTAGTAGTATATCTTATAGAATAATCAAGCTAGGCGTCTGCACGCACGCGCACGCGCAGTACAAAGCCTACATCATGAATAACCCAGTCCCAGTTCCACTCGCTCTCGCCCTCACCCTCACTCGCCACAAGCCACGCAGCCACCTTACAAAAAAGCGTCTGAGTGACTCTAAAAGCGGTTTCAGCACACCCACAGCTTCCCCTTACAGCGTTACACCATGTACCGAAACGTCTGCGATGTTTCTCCTGAATGACTCTGACTCTGATTGGTCCAGAGTCCAGGGTACTACCCAGCTGCGTCTTCCTCCCATCCCAGGACTAACAGGCAAGAAAAAAAAAACGGAAAAAAAACCTAACAGCTTGGAGAAACAAAATAAACAACAGTGAAAACAAAACAAACGGAGCTGGGTGGAAAAATCTGCATAAACGAAAATAGCAATGCCGAACGGCCGGCCGAAACGCATGACTGATGACATGGTACCTTATGATATAATATACTATATTTTGATTTGATTAGCTTAGCTACCTCGGCTTAGCTTGTTGGTCGCAGGCAGCATGAATAAGAAAAAGATCGGGGAGGCCCCGGGAGGAGGGATACGCGACTCGCTCGTTTCGTTTGTGAGGCAATTGTGCGTGGTGGGTGTTTGCTTGCTCGTCAAACTTGATAGATGGATATTCTACCTGCCTGCCAAGGAATCGATCGTGTCGCGGGATTCAAGATTCAGAGTCGCGCGACACAGTCTGTACACATGCAATCCCTGCTCTTGGCAGCGAAAAACCTACGCAAAGCTTACACAGAAGAAAGACGAATGACCTACCTAGGTATTAGTACCACCTACGTGCAACACATCCAACAACATCACACTCTCTCTTCCACCTACGTCATCCTTACCGCACCCAGCAGCTCCGCAAAATCCTCCCCGATCGCGAGCATCGAAACCCGCCCCTCGATCCCAACCAGTATTACTGTACCGCCGCGGCGCCGCCTTGGCCCGAGAGATCCGCTCCGCCAGCGACATGCAATTTGCCTGAAAAGGCGGGTTTCAATCGAGCTTGGTGCCCACAGTACCAAGGTTTTTCCAAGGCACATAAGGCCCGGCTCGGATGTGGAGGCATGACGTACACGCTGACGGATGCTCGGCGAGGGCTGGGCATTATGGATGCAACGCCCCTGGTCATTGTGCATGGTATGGTATAAGGGTGGGTGGGTTTCCGGGTGGGTAGGTGAAAACCTGGACAGGTAGGACAGGGTTGGCGAAGCTCTGCTCTGGATTCTTTTTTGAATTGAATTGGTCGACATTTTGAACTGCAAAAAGGGTTGCAAAGATGGGGTTGGGGAAAGCGTGAGTGTTGCAACAACGTTGCGGAAGGAGAATGGGGAAGCTGATGGTATACTAGCTCTATACATATTAATGGCGCGGATTGCGGTGCGGAGGCTATTATGCTGGGGGTTGTCACCTCGATAGGTGGCTTTTTGTTGTGAGTGGTGCTGAATTGAGGGCTTTGGGAGGCAGACGCTGACTTTGTGTCTTTGCGAAATAGCGGATATGATACCGGGTGAGTTTATCAAGCATATCTCAATAGCGATCAAAGCTGATATTTTGAATAGCCAAATTTCTGGTATGCTGCTCTTTGAAGACTTCATCAATCGATTTGGCCAGACACAGCCCAACGGCGAAAAAAAGATCGAAACGATTATATCCTCTTTGATCGTGTCTTTGATGTCCATTGGCACACTTGTTGGCGCACTCTCTGGAGCCTATACCGCCGACTGGTGGGGACGCCGACGCAGTTTGAGCTTCGGAGTGGTGGTTTTCATCATCGGAAACGTCATTCAGATCACGGCGATGAATTCCTGGGTCCATCTCACCATGGGTCGTCTCGTCGCGGGTCTTGGTGTTGGCAATCTGTCAGTTGGTGTCCCCATGTTCCAATCTGAATCCTGCCCGCGCCAAATCCGTGGAGGTGTCGTCGCATCTTACCAGCTCATGATTACCATTGGCATCCTCGTGTCTAATGCGATCAACTTTGGAGTGCGTACATTTGAAGATAATACCGCATCGTGGCGCATCGTTATCGGTCTCGGAATCTTCTTCTCGTTGCCGCTCGGCATTGGGATCCTTTTCTCTCCGGAATCGCCGAGATGGCTCGCTGGTCGCGGCCAATGGGAAGAGTCACGAACAGCGCTTGCAAGGCTCCGCGGCTTGAAAGATGATCCGTATAACAAGCTTGTATCGGACGACTTCAAGGAGATGGAGGACTCCATTAGAGAACAAAGTCAAGCTGGCCAGGGAACGTGGAAGGAGTGCTTTACCGGCAAGCCGTCTGAGATTCCCAAGCTGGTATACCGAACGTTCTTGGGTTTCGCCATACACTTCCTCCAACAGTGGACTGGTGTAAACTACTTCTTCTATGTGAGTAAGAGAGCAAATCCAAAACTTATCCCAGCTAACGCAGACTCGTAGTACGGGGCGACAATCTTCAATTCGGCCGGAATTGATGATCCGATCATGGTCCAGTTGATACTCGGTGCTGTCAACGTGGCGATGACGTTCCCGGGATTGTACATCATCGAAAGGGTCGGTCGACGTATTCCGTTGACGGTCGGAGCGATCTGGCAGGCCGTATGGCTCCTCATCTTCGCTTCGGTGGGCGTTGCCCGAGATCCTGAGCAACACCCCACCTCAGGCGTTGTCATGATCGTAGCCGCGTGTATGTTTATTGCTTCTTTCGCAATGACATGGGGGCCTTTTGCGTGGGTCGTTATCGGAGAAACATTTCCACTCCGCACGCGCGCAAAGCAGGCTTCTTTTGCGACAGCAGGAAACTGGTTCGGTAAGCCGTCCAAGACAACCCATGATTGTACGGGCCTAACATTCTTCTAGGCAACTTCCTCATCGGCTTCCTCACTCCCTTTGCCAACGACGGCATCAGTTACGCTTTTGGCTTCGTCTTCTTCGGATGCAACCTCACCGCGGCCGCAGTCGTCTATCTCTTTTTGTACGAGACCAAAGCGCTGTCTCTCGAGAATGTCGACCACATGTACACCGAGCCCAAGCTCAAGGCGTGGCAGAGCAGCAAATGGGTTCCCCCAGGGTACATCGACCGCAAGACGCGCGACCCTTCCTTCTGGCAAACCAATGAAACCGATTCAAAGGACGGCCATGAAAAATTGGATGGTGTTGAACACAAGAGACATGTGTAAGGCGGTAACCTCTGATCAGTGAGTGCTACATGGCATCATTGCAGGGCTCGTCTGCGCGCGCATGCATCGCATGTCGCAGATTAATCTTGTACTGAGTTCTTCATGTCGTGCTGTTTCAATTGGAGGCTGCATTCGAATTTGCTTCTTGCGATAGCTGCTTGCGTGTTGCCTTCTTCAATTGTATACATGGTTTGTCTTATTAGCGTTTCCTCGAAATTGCCAAGCCATGTCTTGCGTTTGCATCTCTGTACCAGCGTCCATGACTCCAGCCTATTCAAAGATAGCCGATATAAAGGTGTTGATATACCAACGCAAGCACCAGAAGCGTTCGCGATGTCGAGGAGAGCAGGAAGCAAGGCGGACGGGGTGCGGAGATGCCGACAAAGCCGACCACAGCCACACTAGAAATAGCCAAGAGGCGCACGCATGAGACGCAACGCGTCATCAGCCCAGACAGCGCCAGCGTGCGTGCGTGCGTGCCATGGAAACATCACAAGATCAGAGCCAGTTTCATAGACAACAACCTCGCTCTTCCTCGACCAGCACCAACGCAGGTTGTGTCCACGTTCGCTGGCCCGCTTCGCTTCCTCTCTCCACGCAACAACAATATGCCGCCGCTGACTGCGTCTCCGGCTCGCGCCACACTTGGGAAACTAGCCCGCCGCGCTCTAGTCACGGCCGGCCCTGCGCTGGCCCAACCGCATCTTCACAATTTCTCGAAACGCGGGCTGTCGGTGAATCATACACAGCGTGTTACGCTGGGAGTTATTGGAGCGTACGTGCTTGTTATCGCGCTGCTGTGGAATCTGCCGTATGTGAGATGGGTGCTGTGGCCGTTCAAGGTATGCTTTTTATAACTCCAGATTTGCTTCCAGTCAGCTAACGGTGGGCGTTTGTAGATGTTGGTTATTGCATTCCATGAGTTTGGACATGCGATCACGGCGTGTTGTACGGGAGGTCGAGTCGAGTCTATATCTCTAGATCCGCATGAAGGTGGAGTGACGCATATGCGCGGCGGCAAGCAAGCGTTTACTCTTCCTGCGGGATACCTAGGATCGAGCTTGATCGGCGCATTACTCACCTTCTGCGGCTTCAACATTGTCGCGAGCAAGATTGCCAGCATTGTTTTGGGCGTGTGCTTTTTGCTCACGCTGTGGTGGGCACGCAAGGATTGGCTGACGATTGTTACCATTCTTCTTGCCGTTGGCCTGCTGGTTGCGTGCTGGTTCATCAAACATGCCGAGCCCCTGCGATTCGTCGTGGTGAGTACCCAATCCTGCTTTCGCAGAAGCGCATTCCATCTAACAGCGGTAGCTCTTTATTGGCGTCATGTCGTCTCTCTACTCGGTGTGGGATATCTGCGACGATCTCATATTACGCAAAGTGAACTCGTCCGACGCCAGCGTATTTGCGAAGCGCTACGGTGGCTCTTCTCAGTGCTGGGGCGTCATCTGGTCGGTGATTAGTGTGGTCTTTATGGTGTGTGGAATCTTGGCGGGGCTGGCGGCGTTTAAACAGAGCTTCGAGCAGCAGGAGAAGGATTCGCAGAATTTCATTCCGACGGTGCGGATGTTGTTGAAGGTGTAGGGCCGGTTTGGATGACTTCAACGAGTTGTTTTGCATTCGGAAATGGGACAATGTGGTTCGGAGTTTGTATACCCTTTTCTTTGGCATCTTCGTAGCTGTGAATCGTACTATTTAGCGCGGTGATTTCGGACAGCACATTCGTATGACATGATAAAGACTCACCCACGAGTCACTGCAAGCGCTTCTGGCCGTCCCGACGCGCCAGCCCGAGCTGACATGCAGCTGCATCCAGCGTGACGAGGCGGCGGCTTGCCAACCCCCGCCACTCGCGATCCGTTAGCTAATGGATATTCCTTCCGCAAGCAGCGCCGCAGGGCCACGAAGTCACAAAGGCCAGCGCCGGCGGCCCTCGCGTCCTTTCGCGTAGCTGTGGATTCACTGCCCAGATGCCTCGTCGGGTCACGCTGGCGTGCCGGAAAAGCTCAAGCTGCCACCACGGCACGGGGTGAATGGCCGCGCCTGCGCTGAGTTAAATTGGGAGAGCGCGCCCGGTCGCGTCATCTGTCAACCGTCTTTGTCCATTGTCGCACCGACGACGTTGCGTCCCTCTCTCCGTCCATTCAACCTTTGCTGGCCGACATCCCCTCGCGCTTCTCCTATACCTTCGCCTACCCTCCGCAAGCAGCATGGCTCACGACCGCAATACTCCCGACCGCGTTGCCTCCCACGGCCGTGGTGGTGCCGGTACGTCAATTCACAACAGCAGGCGCGAAAGAAAGACACCAGCCTCGCTTGCCCAGCCTGCACTCCGTCTCCGCGAAACCTTCTCCTATAGAACATTGCATGTGCTAACGCATCCAAGGCAACATTGGCAAAGAGGACCCCACCGCACACACAACGCCCGACGACCTTGTCACTCCCACCCTCAAGTCGGAGCACTACACGACGGGCCGCGGCGGCTCGGGCAACATGGCCAAGAACGACCCGAACCACCCCGAGATTGCGCGCGCCAGTCAAGACGTCGAAGCTCCTGCCCACATCCACCGCGAGCCCGAGGGTCCGCACCACTACGGCCGCGGCGGCGCAGCCAACATCGCAAAGCCCACCGAGGAAGAGAAGCGCGCCGCGCTCGAGCACACGCAGCGCAAGAGCGAGGACGCGCGCCGCGACGACGCTGCAGCTAGCAAGGGTCTTGTTGACAAGGGCAAGGACTTCCTCCACAAGCTCGGCGCGAAGAAGTAGACGCCTTCACATCGCACGGCATAGTAGCTTTGTGCCGCTTTTCAGCGTATTGTGGGTAGCGGCGGCTTGGCGGCATTCTCTGCTTCCTCTGCTTTCTTCTACGGCTCTGTCTATGGTTGTGTATGATATCCCCCGGGCTTTGGCCTTGGTTTTCTGATGGAGCCTTTCGGGAAGCCGAGTGTAGCGGCTGCTCATTAGCGGGGTTAGAAATTTTTTCCCTTCTTCTCTAGGTCAACGATGCTGGCTGGGATCACAACCCGTCTTCGTTTGCACAAACTGCATTGTCACCATTCACGTGCAAAGCACTCCTCTACGCTTTTGTTTCGAACTTCATATACAAATACACAACGTATTCCCGTCCCCCTTAGTAGTCTCGCCTCCTCGTTTACATTCGGGCTACCTACATACATCTGTTTTGGGTTTCTGGTTTGGTTTCTGGGGGTTGGGAGGAGGTTGTGTGTGGATTGGATGCTGTGTTTGGATTGGATTGGTTTGGTTGGGGAGGGGAAGGGAGGGGGCTCGTGGGGGATAGTTATAGTGCGTAAAGGATTCCTAGAAAGGAGGGGTTAACGTTGGGGTTTCTTTGATGAAGTTAGTTGGAAACTTGAGTGATAAATGTGCACTAATAAGATTCCTAGGTTAGGTGGTGTATACGTGTAGTCTAATGTTGAGAATCAGGAATAGGGGAGCTTATTGCTTAGTCTAGTATAGGAATGTCGAGTCAAGATATACTCCAGCCGTGCACGCACAAACGTCTCCTAACCATACAACCAACCATCTACATACACACAATATAATATACCCCCTCCTTTCACCCCTCCTTATGCGCAAATACCACCCCCAGAATCCGAAATCTCCACCGTCCCAAATACAACATCCCCAACAACTAAATACCTTACATCCCCCCTTAGAAACACCCATTTCCCCTCTCCTTCCCGCCACCCTCACCGCCAAACATTCTTAATTCCCTCCCCCTCATACATCTCCAACCTCCTCCTCCCCCTCCTCAACAAATACTCAATCGTCGCAAAATCCCTGCGATCCACCTCCCGATTCTGGCGGAACTCGTTCCTGTCCCCCCTTGTTAAGCCTGACTTCTACCCGTACATGAAAACATAGTACATGTAGGACGTACCTGGCTAAAATGCGGAAATTTTCTTGCGCGCCCTGTGGAGGGGTGAGTGATGAGCGTGCTGGAATGGGAGTTGAAGTCGAAGTGGGATTTGGGGTTGGGTTGGGTTGTGGGCGGAGACTCGACTCACAACCGGTTTCGTCCTCACAGCCCGTAAACACTGCCGATACAGCGCCAACACATCCCTCTGCAAGCCAGATAGTTTCGCCATGGAAACCTGTCCTCTCTCTCGCAGATAGATGGATAGATAGATTCCGAACGCTTAGGTCTCAGATTCCCGATGGCGCAGGTATACGCATTGATTGATAGACGATGGTATGCATGCGGTACGAGCGAGCGAGCGGCGAAACATCGATCTGATGAGCAAAAGCCAGCCCTACAAGCGGACCGTGCTCCCTTCTTGCCTCTGCCGAGCGAGAGCTAGTGGCCTCAACAGCGAGTTAATCGCAACGTCCTTTGATCGATGTACACTCTGTAGAAGAGCGTGTGCATGCCCTGTGTCGCGATACAAGACGTCATACACTCCGGTGGGTGCTAGGTACTGCGCCGCATGGCTCGCTCGTTTGCCCGACTACCGCCGGTATGCATGCCCCGCCCACGTACATATTTGCCAGCGCATCGCGCTTCGCGAGCCTCGCCGAGGGGTTCTCGTGTATTTGTAGCGGCGCTGCTGCTCGCATTTTCTGCGTCGTGCTTGTGATACCGTGTGCATTGCGGGCATGCGCGGTAGTCGCTGTGGTCGAATGATCGTTCGGAGTGCTAGGGTAGCAGTAGGATGCGAAAGGTATATTTTGTATTTGGCCCCCCGAGAGTGAAGATTGAAGTATGTATCTGGATATCTGGCTACAGAAAGTAAGAGGGGGTAAAATGACATTGGCGACGCAACGATGCTAAAGTACATGTAGGTAAGGTACAATACAGCGGCGCGAAATTCGCCGGAACGAGTGTGTAAATGACAGGAAAAAAAAGAGTAAAGCATGAAGAGTGCACCTAACTGGCAGGATAGTCGGATTAGAAGGCACGGTTCAAGGCCTCAAAGAGAGGGAGAACTTGACTGTGGAGTCTGGAGTGATCGAGTTGATCGTGGTTTAATCACCAAGCGCGACCAGCTCTCGCAGAACGGGCATCTGGAAGGTATGCTCACTCTGCCCGCGGCTTTTCGTCAACCGGGAAATGCGCGTTGGCGTCTTCAAACGCTGCGGTCCTCTGGTGTTGTCGTGGATCGTAGGGGAAGTAGGCGGAGAAAGGATTGGGTGACAGGGGTCCCTGTCCTTCCTCGTGGCCCTCTTCCGTTTGCTGAGAATGGTGCGATGGGGTGTAGCTTTCCGGAGAGTACGGATTGGGTGTGGGAGTCGTGCTACGGTCTCGTTCGTCGTCATCATCGTCATTGGAGTCATCGTTCGAAGTATCGGAACCCCGTCGTTGTCCTTCTGGAGCGTCTACTGAATTTCGTGTGCCTGGGTCCGACAATGTTAGCGAAGATATTCGGAGGATCGAATGAAGACTCGTGGCGGAGACAAAGCCTCTCAAGGGAAGAGATGTGAGCCCGGCACAGATGATATTTCGCCACCCAGAGACGCACGGCATCGAATTAAACTCGACGTCACATCGCAGGATGCTTGAAGACAGTTGATTTACGATAACAAATGTCCGATACCGTTTTCTATCGGCTGAAAACAAGACCTGCAAGAGCCAGAGAGGGACATGAGTCTTAGGGATGGTGAATGGCACAAAGAGAGAGGAATCACTGACCGGTGTTGCGTCTGTGTGCTCTACGACCCCTTCTACTTCTGTGCTCAAGAAGAAGGCCCATATCGGATTGCTGGATGTACGGTCCAAGTTGATGTCGAGTCGGAGTCGGTGTTGTAGGCGAGCCACCAGGCGAGCGCGTATTTCCGGCCACCGCAGCATCTGCGTTGGAGAACAGATCGGTCCGCCATTGTATCCGTGAAGGGTGTCGACTAGTTTCCTCTCCTTCGCTGAGGTCAAGAGAGTTCGGACGAGGTTCTGACTCCCTCCGATCTGAAAAAAGGGCCCCCACAGCCGCGAAGTCAGTCTCGGCCCATCGGTTTGCTTGTAGATCGGGTGACGGGTCTCGGGAAACATGCTGAGTGCGCGCTTGGAATTTGTCGTTATCGAAAGAAGAGTCTCGCGACTTTGGAGCCATGGTGCTCGTTGGTGTATGGTGGAGCAGTACGTACGGAGGTGGAAGTCAGGAGGCGTGACAGTATGACGACGAAAATATCGAAGAACTTCGATGATGCCGATAATGGTAAGAACTCAGCAAGTACCCAAATCTCAAAAGAGGTGTGTCGTTTTGCGCAGTGCCTGTGAATAAGGACTGCGTCCGACAAACTGATTTTTGCGATTCGATCGCGCAAATATATGCGAAAAGAGCGACTGTTTGGAGCAGGGACTACGCGCCCATTCATTAGATGCGCGAGAGGGTCCAGAAAAAGACTGGAAGAAGAGGTCCGGGTTGTTTTCCCACACGGGAGTATGGACCTGCCCACTAAAGCTGCATCAACGCCGCAAAGGCGAGCACGAGGCCACAAGGATATGGTAAAAGTGTGGTTTGAACATTCGGATAAATCAAGTGGCAGAAGATGTTGGTTCTTGTGCAGCGCCGTTGCGTGCATAGGAGGCGGCCTCAAAGCTTAGGACCCAGCTGCGGCTGCAGCCTACCGCAGTTAATCCGCACAAGCCGAGGCGATGATACTCTAGTGACAGGCAAGATCAGACCAAAGCCAGGGATTTAATTGGTGTGCCCAAAACCGGCCAGAATACGAAACGTGGATTAGTCTGTACAAGAGCAGAGCAGAAGCGGGAAAACAGCATCTCGCCAGGTACCGAAATTTTGCTGCCGGTTCTGTAGCCCGAGTAGAAGGCCTACCAATCATTGCAGTACGGCGCGCCGGGCAATTTGCTGATACAACTCGCAGCCCAATACCACGGAGGTCGACATGTACCAGGGAAAGGGTACGCAACAGGACAGCGCTGTCTGAAGAGTAACTCACTCTTCATGTGATATAAAAGCGTGGCATCAGGATACTAGCGACATAGTATGGTGTAACAGAGACCGCACGCGGCTCTAGCCTCTAGGCATCCCTTGGGCGTCTCACCGCGACCCACCATTCTCTGGCTGTTCCAATCCCTCCACATGTGGCGCAGGAGCCTGCGCCTGCGGAAGCAGGTATGCATGGTAGACCAGATCATCCACACTACTAGAGCAACGACACACAAGAGTAGCTTGAGATTCCAGGAGCCTGTGTGGTGGATCGTACAGTCGTTGAGATACAGGGGATGCCGATGAAGACGCAGCAGGGCTGCCAATGCCGTTGCCCAACGAGGCAAACAGCGTAGAGGTACCCTCCAGTCCACGAAGAAGCAAAGTAGTGACTGGATAGAGACAAACAACGGCCCATAGCGCCGGGCTACTGCCCCAGCAAGGCCAGGCTGTGGAGGGCGGCCACGGTGGAAACGAGCGGCAATCTGGTGAGGCAGAATGAGGGACCCGCTGCTAAACCAATCGTTGTAGGCTTCGGACGTTTGCCTTGTGAACTTTTTTCAGCGCTGACTTCATACTGACTAGGCATGTAGCACTTGGCATGCCCCTTGTGTTTGTTTTCATTCCAGATAAAAGTTGCTCACGACGCAATTTATGGCTTCTAGATCTTGGAAAGTGAGTGAACTACAGAGTAATGGGGGAACCAGGCTGCAGTGCGCAGAAGCACTACGCCAGCTCTCCCTCACCGGGGTGCAAGCCCATTCGAGGCTGCGGACGAGATTTCGGGGGAAGTGTGTATGTAGATCATGATAGGGGCATACTTTGAAGTGAGCAGTGCTTGTTGATGTGCGAGTGTTGAGCTCCGAGGCAGTGAGCGATATACGGTTGCGGTGAGCGCTCATTGAGAGCTGCAGCAAGGCTACGTTCGGTACATTGTCATAAGATGCAGAAGGCCAGCCTATGGAAGCTGCCGTGAGCCCTGGAGGTAATCTAGGCACATGCAGTAGTCAAGATGTGCGTAAGAACCGCCGCCGAAGGTGTGGCACAGCGATCTGGTGCGCCACAAATGCTTTCCTGAGCTGGAAGCACTCGCTGATCTCGGGCGGCCGTCTGAGTCTATGGTAGATCAAATTATGCGTGGGGCCTGCGGTGGGTCAGTCTGCTTGCTTGCTTGCTTATCAAGGGGAAGATAGCCGCCACTATGCAGAATATATGCCTCCTTGTCTCGCTGGCGCCGACAGCCGCGCAAGATAGCGATGGCAGCATTGTCATTTTGGTGACTCGATAGAAACGTCGGCGAAGGTCAACTGACGCACAATGCCCCTTGCTACACCAGGTGGTGTGGCGAATAACACGCAGTCGATCCTCCCAGGCCTGCAAGTAAGGTGCGGCTCCAGATGGAAGCACAGCGACTTCGCAGTCTCCCCACCAAGTGCGATGGACTGCGCCACACTGCTCCCCAATCACCATGGAGACGTGCGGAATGAAAGTAACAAAACCGGCCAGATACGATGGGGGAATGGGAACGTGGTGGTGAATGAACCGGTGAGGGCATGCAGTTGGCATGCAGTTGGCATGCAGGTAGACAGTACCGGTCGGAGCTTCCTGTTGGCCAGCCGCACCTGCAATATACACCGACGGAGGCCCCGTTCACCTCTGCCACAACCACAACACCCCCACGACATCTGGACGACCGATTAACAGAGACCGAGGTCCCGAGGTCTGAGACACCCCACGTCTTACGTTAGGATCTTGGGAGCACTGCTTTTACCAGTGCGGCGGGCAGCGGGCGGGCGGCATCTCACGACGACCATGCAAGGCAGATTGTTGGAGCCGACTTGACTTGTTTCTAGACCCGGACACGCCGAAGCGGTCCACTACCCCAGACCACGCATTACTGTATGTATCCGCAAACAAGAACTGGAGAAAGCATATCAGTGGACGCCGTTGGCGCCCGACAGAGCCCTCCTCTTCGCAACGGCAGTTGCAAGCTCTTCGAGCACGCCCTCGGTATCTTCCCAGCTGATGCAAGCATCCGTAATGCTTACGCCGTACTTGAGGCCCTCTTTGCCTTCCTTGGGAACGCTCTGGTTGCCTAGTTTTCACGTCAGCCTGCTGCCGACGCTCTTGCACCACGTCAAACTCACCCTCGTTGATGTTGCTCTCGATCATGACACTCGAAATTGCCGTCTCGCCCGACGAAATCTGCTCGGCAATGCTGTGCGCAACATTGATCTGGTTCTTGTGCTTCTTTTCCGAGTTGCCGTGGCTGCAATCGACCATTAAGCGCGGGTTCAGGCCCTTGGACTCCAACTTGTCGCGCGCCTCCTTGATGCTCACGGGGTCGTAGTTGGTGCCCTTCTTACCACCGCGCATGATGACGAAGGCATCGTCATTGCCCGTAGTACCGACAATGGCCACGACGCCGGGCTTGGTGACCGAGAGGAAGTGGTGGGGGTGCTTGACGGACCCGAGCGCATCGACGGCAATATCCAAGGTGCCGTCGGTGCCGTTCTTGAAGCCCACGGGGAAGGACAGACCAGAGGCCAATTCGCGGTGGAGTTGCGACTCGGTCGTCCTGGCGCCAATGGCTCCCACGCTCAGCATGTCGGCCAAGAACTGGGGAGAAATGGTGTCCAACATCTCGCTTGCGATGGGCATGCCCTTGTCGGTGAGGTCGACGAACAATTGCCTCGACACGCGCAAGCCCTTGTTGATCTTGAAGGAGTTGTCGATATCCGGGTCGTTGATCAGACCCTTCCAGCCCACAGTGGTTCGCGGCTTCTCCAAGTAGGCGCGCATGACGATGAGCAAATCGTCTTGGTATTTCTCCTTCAACTTGAGCAGCCGATCGCAGTATTCCAGGGCGGCTTTCGGGTCGTGGATCGAGCAGGGGCCAATGACGACCATCAGCCGGCGCTGAGCATCCCGGCCGTGTACGATGGCTGCGGCCTCGCTGCGCGCGGTGAGGGTGGTGGTTCTGGAATTCGGCGTCTGGGGAATTTCGTGCTGGAGCAGATCGGGGGGCGTGAGGGGATTGTAGCCTCGAATGCGCCAGTCCTCCGAGTTCGCCGAGTCGCCGACCGACTTGTTCTCAATGTAGAACTGAATAGAGTCAGTCCCGCTTTCCACAGCGATGACGCTGTGTGGGGCGATGCGCACTTACGGTAGACATGGTTGGTTCTCGCCGTCAGCGCGCCGCAGATGCTACCAATTCCCAGAACGTCAAGTGGAAGGAAAGAGAGAATGGGGTATTCTGAGCTTGTCTCGAGGTGAGTGCTTGGGAGTTTTTGGGAGTTGCGCCGCCTTTAATGCGTCGGCCATACTATGACTTTTGCGGAAGCGGGAGGCCGCTGATTGGCTCGCGTGAAGGCGGTAAAGGGCTTTTCTTGTTCCGCTTGCAACTCGGGACTCTGCATCGGAGCCCCTCAACAACACGCACTCGGACCACAACAGCTACGTGGTGCCATCAACAAAGCCTGCTTGCTCCGTTGACCATGTCAAACGGCGAGAGATGTGAAGTGAAGCAACGGGAGGGAGCCGATTGCCGTTGGATCTGCGGGGCCTTCAACAAATACAAACACCACGGGCTCCGAACGAAACCGTCAGAAATACGCAGTATATACTCTGCAAAGCCATCACATTTGATCATCCCCCAGGATGAGGGCGATGCTTTCGGTTGTTGAGTGTCTTCTAGCGGCGCGAAGCTTCTCAACGATACTCAGCGACCTCAGCTCATACCACGAAGCCTACGACAGTCGCGCTTTGTTTGTCGGTCCATGTTTGCGATATTGGCGTCGTTTTCCCTAGTTTCGATGTTGGCGTTGTTTCCTCTACGAGAGCCGCTTACAGCAGCACCTGTGAGCCTTCATTGAGGCTCTGCGGTCATGGGCACGCTATAGGCTAGTTAGCGGGGCTACAAGCTAGTCTACGTCATGAAGATGGTATTCCGACGCGCTTCCGAACCCCCACCATTTCTTTTCTTCTTTCCTAACCTCACCCTCCAATTGATCTCGAGCAGTCAATCAACATCCAGCTAGATCATAACCTCATTACCGGAATCACTAATCACAATGGCCCTCGACTATGCCTCCCTCACCACCATACCTACGAGCTACGCCTCTTGTTCTCTCGGCCCTCCCTCTTCCCCACCCCCTCTTCTCGATCGCCTCGACGCCATCTCCACCGCCAATTTCTCTGCCATCGAGCTCTCCTTCCCTGATATGCTCTCTCACGGAGAAACTGTCCTCGGCCACTCGCCCAACCCCAAAAACTACGATGAGCTCGTTCGTATCGCCGAGGCCATCAAGCGCGAGTGCGACAAGCGAAACCTGGGCATCATGATGCTGCAGCCCTTCGCCAACTTCGAGGGCTGGAAGGAGGGTGGTGAGGGACGGAAGGATGCCTGGGAGAGGGCGCGGGGTTGGCTAAGAATCATGAAGGCTGCGGGTACGGATATGCTTCAGGTGGGGAGCACAGATACCCCGCGGGAGAACCTGGATTTGGACAAGATTGTACCGGATCTTAGGGAATTGTGCGATATGCTCAAGGAACACGGCTTCAAAGTGGCATACGAGAACTGGTGCTGGAGTACGCATGCACCCGATTGGAAAAACGTGTGGAAGATTGTGAAGGAGGTGGATAGAGATAACATTGGGCTCTGTCTTGATACGTTCCAAACTGCTGGTGGAGAGTGGGCGGACCCAACTACGGAATCTGGACTACTCGAAGATGTCTCCAAGATCGAGCTGATCAACAGGTTCCAGGAGAGCTTGGATGATCTCGCAAAGACTATTCCAAAAGAGAAGATCTATCTCCTGCAGATCAGCGATGCGTACATGGTCCCGGAACCGCTCAGCTCGGAAGCAGATGAGCAGGGTCTACGTCCAAGAGGTAGATGGAGTCATGATTTCCGACCACTTCCGTTCAATGGTGGATACCTTCCCGTCGTCGATGTTACGACTGCGGTGCTGCGCACGGGCTTCAGAGGGTGGTTTAGCTACGAGGTGTTTGATGGTGGACCGGATGGGAAGGGCAAGGAGCAGGACCTCGTCGCTTATGCGCAGGCAGCGAGTGGTGTCCAAGCTCGGTTGATTGCGGCTTGTGCGGGTATGAAGCTTCCTGTTAACTAGTAGCGTCTTCTTGGAGTCCTTGTATAATAGTCGGTAGTGGGCACATGAATAGATGAAAAGACCAGAAATGTAATAATACCATTATGCTCATGTCTCTTCTAAATCAATGGATATCAACTCCCACGTCCCCTTCGATTTGTCTTTTTCACAGATACCTGTTCTATCTCTCACGCCGCTGTTGGAGAAGATGGTTTGATTTTATCCATGGTATTTCTAATATATGGTAAGTATTGCGCTGAAGATGTTGGTCCCACCTCCTCCACAGTCGCTGACGAAACAACAGTGCCTTGGAAAGTAATTCCACAGACCTTGCCTGCGTTGGAGATTATGTAGGGATCCAGTTCTGGTGGATCCGCTGTGAAGTATGAGTTTTTGTTTCTTTTAGGGTTTTATTTGGAAGTTGATCCACACCATCTGAGGTGCAAGGTGAGTGGTATGTTAATTGTTAACTGATATAGAATTCTTCGAGTGGAAGAGCAGACCGTCCGTCTATACCGTGACTCCAGAAAAATGCGCAGATCCGACTCCACTGTAACTCACAACCACGCGACCTACCAGCCCTGCCATGATTGGTATATCACCTAGAAACTCACACAGCCACCATCAATCTTCAGAAACCCACCCGTCAAAAACTTTGAATCTTCGTGGCCAAGGAAGGCAATCACGCTCGACACATCGTGCGTCTGAGCAAATCGCCCCAACGGTATCCCAGCTTTTATCTCTTCCAACTCCTTCTCACTCCGGGCGTCTCTGAACACGGGTGAATCGACGTTACTCGGATGGATGGTGTTAACTCTGATGCCATACGGACCAAGCTCAGCCGCAGCCGTAAGCGCAAGGCCTCTCAATGCGAATTTGGACGCCGAATAGACGCTCAGACCCGGCGTGCCTTGCAACCCAGCAATCGACGACGTCAAGATAATCGAGCCTCCATTCCCAAGCTCCTTCATTGCTTTCCCCGCATGCTTGAGTCCTAGAAACGCTGTGCACCACGTGAGTATTCCGAACGAACAACGAATTCTGCAAAAAGGAAAGCCGCCGCGCTAGGCATAGCTCCCGGAAGACATACCCGATTTGACATTGATCCTCATGACCCTCTCGTACTCATCCTCGTTCATCTCCATCAAAGGCGTCACCTGGTAATTGACACCGGCATTCAAAAACGCAATGTCCAGCTTGTTAAACATCTTGAGCGTCCGGTCGACCGCGTCGACCATGTCCGCCTCGACGGCGGCATCGCCCACGACGGCCAGAATCCGCGACGTCGCGATCTCCCCGGTGTAGAGCGCGTCTTGCAGCGAGACGATGGCGGCTTCCAGCGCGGCGAAGTCGATGTCTACGAGCGTGACGTTGGCGCCTTCGCGGATGAGTCGCGCGGCCGTCTCGACGCCGATTTTTCCCCCGCCCCCCGTGATGAGTGCGACTTTGGTCGCGAGTCGGTGCGTCGCCAGCGGGACGCGGAAGTAGCCCGTCGGGTTCCTCTGCAACGTGGGTGTCGAGAGCGGCTCTGCGCCCAAAGTCGGTGTTCCCATGTGGCTCATTGTGGTGATGGGCTGTCTTGTTTCGTGTTTCGTGGATTTGGAAGGACGTTTCGAGCAAGAGCTGTTTCTTTCTCGTGATTCTTATACTTTTTTTTTCTTGAACAGCCTGTTTTGAAGATTTTTGGGTCGGAGGGAGGGTCCATCTGTAGTGGCTCCACCTGCCCACCGTCGTGCCACTGATTCGTTGCGTCACACACACCGAATGCTGCAGTTGCCGTCCGAAACGTGGAAGCTGGCACTGGTGAGGTTAGCCAGCACACTGACTTTTATCTCCATTGTTGGCTGCTCGCAACCCGTGGACCATGGCGGGCCATGTGACGACTCCGTTGTCCGGCTCTCTGCGCTAAACGACTTGACTTTCGTAGCTCAATGGAGCTTGTGGAGAAAGAGATGGGTCCGTGAGAAGTGGACGACGAACGGGATCGGCATGCGTTCCGTGTCGCTGCTTCTTTATCGTCGTTGTTTACGCCGGAGCGTCCGGGCGTCATCCGAATATGAGGGGAGAGGGACACGCATACTCTGTTATCCCGCACGAGCGCGGCCGTAATCCATAGCCTTCTCAGCAGCATGGGTGAGTTCTACGCCGACGATATATGCATTCAAATGATTTCTAAGATCCACTTACCTTAGATAGGCTCTAAACAGCGCTTTCATCGGTGCAACGCTCGCGCTGTCCTCGTTCAAACACTTCGGCCTTGATACCCGTTCATGTACCTCATCATGTAAGAGAGAAGGCACGACGGACAACTAGCTTGGCACTTCCAGTAAGGAAAAGAAGAATTCTTTCTGCGCTTACGGCTTTTATTCAGCGATGACACAAGAAGCGATGAATTTGACCCGTTTTGCTTTGATTTACGAAAAAGAAAAAGAACATAACAATTCCGGTTACCGAATGTACCCCTCCGAAAGTACTTACCTTCCCTCCCAAGCACAAGCATTACATTCCACATGAACTCGTTATCGTCGCTATGGTAGCAGAACCTGATGTCGCAACACTTGACGCAACCCTCGGACTCACTGCGACAATCGACACCGTCGAAACAGCAACTTCCGCACTCAGCACCGCAACCATCGTCTCCGTCCACGTCAACCCCTTCACATTCCTAAAACAAATAACAAAAATCAGCAAAAGAAGTTCCAACGTCAAGACTCGATGCTCAACACTCCGCGCCTGAACCTCCAGGATAAGGATAGGGGCACCACCCAGTCTTCTGTGCAGCCCGGCTCGCCGTCTTGCTCGCTTTCTTCGACTGCGTCGTCACCATCGTACTCGGCTTCCCGCAATGAATCCCCGGGTACGGATATGGACACCGCGGGTCTTGCGACGCGACTACCGTCTTCACGTCTCCGGCAGGTTTTGGGGCGGGCTTCGAAGAAGGCTTTGGTGTCGAGATTGGCTTCGGCGCGTTAGTATTTGGCTTCGATGCGCTGGGTGCAGGCTTGGGAGAAGGATGAAGGGCAGAGGTCGGCTTTGGAGCGTTACTCGCCTTAGGGGCCAAGGTGGAGTGCGGAAGTCGGGCACTAGATATCGTCTCGGGAGCGGCCTCGCGGCGTTCGAAGTGCACTTTGATCTTGCCTTCGTGCAGGGCGGGGTTATGTCCATTGCGATAACCAGGCTCCCGCTTGTCCTCTGCGGGGATGTTGTCCGTTTCGTCGAACTGTGGTGGTTGTGTTTCCTCCGCACGTTTGTCCAAAGGAACCGTCGCATACGAGATAATAGGCACCACGACGACAGCCGTGTAGGACGGGTCTATTCCAATAGGCGAAGCAACTGTTGACGACGATGATGGCGACGACGACGTTTTGATTGTCGCCATCGAGTAACCTTCGGCGGAGCTTGACAGCTTGCTTGAAGACTCACTGGATGGCTTGCTGGATGACTTGCTTGATGCGACAGTGGAGGAAGGTGATACCGTGGGGGCCTCTGTTGGCAACAGCACCGAGCTCATAGACCGGTGACTTGATGCCTGATATTGGGTTGACTGCGCGTCAGCGCCGTTGTACTTGGAACTGAGGGCTGGGGCCGTTCCGTTGGTAGGCATGGGTGCCTTGCTCGTAGAGGAGACTGCAGTCACATTACGGAATACAGAGGAAGAAGGATCGACTGCGTAGCCCAAGGGTCCCGGAGTCGATGCTGGCTTCTTCGTGGAGAGAAAACCGAACGGGTTGGAAGATGGAGCGAGAACAAGGCTTGGAAGGGCAGAGTCTGCAGGAACGCTCTGACTGCTCTTAGGAGCGTTTGGTTCGCTTGATCCAGAAGTGGAAGGCACGCTCGTGGATGTTAGGAGCGCGGAGTTGGGAGAAGGCTCCCCCGTGCTAGATGCGGGGTAGATGAAACCAGAGAGAGATGAAGGGGCTTTGCTATTCGATGGGACAGGCTCTGGCGAAGAGGCAACGTAGGAAAGTGCAGCGCTCTCTACACGAGAGAGTGTTGCCGAACTGAGAGGGGCAGAGCCCTCCGTACTCGAAAGCACCGGGTAAGACGATGACTCAACATCGGACAGGTCCGAAGTATCCAAGCTGAAGCTCGGGTTCGGGTTGATGACTGGGTTTGCGGCGGGATTGGGGATAGGCAGGATATCTGGTCCCGAATACCACACGGGTGCTGAAGGATTGTACGGCGACGGCGACGGCGAAGCAGGGACGGTGACGAAGTCAGTGATAGTAGTTATAATCGTAGATGGCCTCGGAGAAGCTGAAGTGGGTTGAACTGGAGATGCGACGGTAAGGTAGTCAGTGATAGTTATGAGCACCACATGTGGTTTAGAAGCGCTGCTACTGAGAGCATATTGCTTAGTCGGTAAGACGCTGGCCTGGGTGATGGGTTTGGGGGCGGCGCAGTGCCCACCTGCTTCACCAGCGCCTCCATCTCGCTTGACGACGGCACCGGCGACGACTTGGGCAGCAAGAAGCGCCGTGGAAATATAGCTGATCATCGTGTCGTTTACTTTCGTGGCGTGTATCCGAGATTTCATTCAATAATCGATCGTCTTCGTTTAGTCGTGGGATTGGTGAAAGTTTTCTGGAATACAGTACAGTGTACAGAACTAGAAGAGAAACTTAATTTAAGAGATATAAATGCAAATCTGTTACTAGATAAAGCAGAGATTAATGCTTATCCCTTGTCAAGAGAACAATCATAATTGACCTTTGTCGACAATCGTGACAAGGAACTGACAAAGAGATCCGAGGCGCGAGAACTTACATAGAAAAGTGCTTCAAAGCATTCAAAATTGACGACGAGACAAAGAAAAAAAAGGCTATCGGGTTGATTATAGGTTTGGTAGTTAGCCAGTTACCAGTTGAGCTTATGAAAGAGCACTGCCGCATCGCGGAGCACCACCCAGGGACAGCTACTTTATCGTCACGCAATTGGTAGAAGAATGACTGATAACATGAGTATGTCATAAGCCAAAGAATCAAACCAATAGTGTTGTAGGCTCTGGTTAGTTTTTACTTTCCTCAAAATTGCTAAAAGTGGTCTGGTACGCAGCTGTACTGCCCAGGTGGAGGCCAAGTCACGAGCTTAAACTGACGCAATTTCGAGCGGTATCAGTCGATACTCAGATATATCCTTGAGCATACCACATGAGAAAATTTTCCAGGTAGTACGCTTTCTCCTCTGCCATTTCCAACACTTGTGCCAGACTGGGCACACGCTGTATTGCCCACAAAGAGGTAGTCATCTCCCTATTTTCGTAAAATAACTAGCAAGCTACCGGTAACCCTGGAAAGCACCACAAGCGTACCGTTAGTTTCATCGCCCTGGGACCCAGACCAATCTTTTCCATACGCAGTGATGAAGATCTTCATCGTACGCGAGCCTCTGAATGAAAATTATCTCGGCAAATGTTACTACGATGACACTGTCATGGTTACAATTAATGGCAATATTGGAATCGTTCCTAGGTGACTAGTGGAAACTGCAGGTGGCGTGATCTCGCACCAGCCAACAAAGAAAGCTGAGGAATTATCATGCACAATTGAAATTCAGGACCTTCCGTACACGTACATTCTCGCAGCGTGAAGCGATATTGGAAGAAGGCAAGCAGTAATCCGCATCTGCAGGAGTGCGGCACAGCTTTAATTGTGCCTATTCGAGTTAGCGCGTCGCGAACGCGACTTCCGCGTCTCTCAACTTTCCGCACGACCATGCACACAGCGGCAGCTCTGCACCTCGACTCGTCACCTCCTTCTTAATACTCGGTTGATAATCATGGTGCTGACGGACGGCAATCTGCTAAGGGGTGAGCCCTTGTAAGCATAGCGCAGGAGCGTAGCGGAAGCATGTCTGCTAACAGCTCCGCAGTGAAGACCCCGCGTTCCTGCCCTCCAGAGAGGCCTCTGCATACAGACCCCGGCATACGTTTGAGCTACCGAAAGGCAGCGAGAAACACTATCAGCAGCAGTTTGCAGACATATACTTTGTGCGGCTGTCCAATCTGAAGAAGGCTGTCAAGCAGAAGGCGCACGAAGCATGGGACGACTTCGAGGTACGGCATCAGGCACGAGGAAGGACCTCTGCAACCAGCTGATCATTGTGCTAGCTGGGGGGAGATCGGGCAAAGTATGTGGGACGTGTGCTCGATGTTCGACAAGGCGAGCTCTGCTGGGTTGTGGGAACCGTGTACATGGAGATGACGCTGAAGCCCAACGTGCTCGACGATATATCAAAAGAGGTACAGACTGTTCCCATCGTGGCCCGCTTGCATAGCCAGAGCTTACGTCCCTTCTAGCATTGGATCGCCGCCCCTCCACCACGCCAAACGTACGTGAACCCCGCCGGGACCGATGACATGATGCTCGAAGACGAATCTGGCCGCCTCCGCGTCACTGGTGACTCCCTGAACTCACACTACGTGACTGGCTGTATCCTCGCCGCGCTCGGCACCGAACAAGCAGACGGCACATTCCAGGTCATCGCAACACAGTACGCGGACCTGCCGCTCCAACCAGAACGATGGGCAGACGGCGACCTGCAGGCGAAGAATGCGAAGAAGCCGAAGGCGAAACCGAAACGGGAGAAAGCAGGGAAGCTAGCGATAATATCTGGGCTGGAGGTAACCGGCACAGAAGACGACGACCTTTCCCTGGAACTACTACTAGAATATCTCACGGGCGAAGCAACAGGGCCTCCAGACCAGTCTGAAGCTACTAAGCTAAGCCGTCTCATCATAGCCGGCAACTCACTCGCGCACGCATCACCCATCCTTTCTCGCGACGACTTCAACGCGAAGAAAGGCACGAAGAGACACTATGGCTACGATGCATCCTCCTACAACGCTACACCCGCAGAGAAATTCGACTCTTTCCTCGCACAGATCCTTCCAACCCTCCCAGTCACACTCCTTCCTGGCGAGACCGACCCTGCCAATGTCGCCCTGCCGCAACAACCCCTTCACCCGGCTCTGTTCCCCCTCTGCAGAGTATACGAAAATCCCCCGGCGCAATCCAACGAGTCGCTCGAGGGTCTCGATTCGGTGACAAATCCTTGGGATGGCGACATCGAAGGTTGGAGAATATTAGGCACGGGCGGACAGACGGTGGACGACCTGTTGAAATACGTCGACGATGTCAAGCCGCTCGAGGTTATGGAGATGATGCTACGGTGGCGGTGTATAGCACCCACGGCGCCCGATACGCTGTGGTGCTATCCTTTTCAAGATAACGATCCGCTGATATTGAAACAATGTCCGCACGTATACTTTGCAGGGAATCGAGAGAAGTTCGAGAAGAGGGTTATCGAGGGGCCAGAAGGTCAGCAGGTGTTGCTTGTAGGAGTACCAAAGTTCAGGGAGACGGGGCAGATCGTGTTAGTAGATATGGAGACGTTGGAGGTCGAACTTATGGAAGTAGGTGTTGTGCAGCCGGGGTCGTAGAGCGATTGTTGCGCGTAAGCTTGTGGAGGTGTTGACGGGAAAAGAAGTGTGATCTGCATGGGAGGAGAAGGATTGTATGATACCCGTGTATTGAATTGCAATCTTCCGCACCAACAATGGTAAATCTTCCTGAATGATCACAATCATCTACCGAATGCTAACTACGCCTCATCAGCGTTTTCTTGTTCTCTTGTACCCCGCAATACCGGCCGAACTCCTGACATTACACAACGTCCTTACCCTCCTTCTCAATCTGCTCCTGATCCATAATCATAATGCCCTTGCCCTTCATCTGGCCACTCTCTGCCAACTCTATCAATGGTTCCATCTCACCTAGCCCCTTGAACGCATTGACGTTCACAGAGATGCCATGCTCTGCAACGATCTCAAGCATGTCGCGCGTTTCCTGCAGCGAGCCATAGATGAGCGAGCCACGGACTTAAATGTCGCGAAACACGAGCTCCGTGAAGGGGATGGTCACGTTGTCTGGCTGGAGTGCAAGTCAGATCTGCGCTGAGCAGAAAAAAGATGAGCGAGAAAGAGTAATTGGGTCCAACCATACCTGAGCAGGCTGTATCATCGTACCATGCTTACGCGTGATAGCACAACTAGTCGCAGCAGTCGTATCCGCATCACTAACATTCACAGTAGCCGCCACTCCTTCACCATTCGTAACCTACAAATTGTCAGCCACATGATGACCCACCTACACTTATCGCATCTCAAACATACCTTCTTAACCTCCTCCACCACCCCATCCTTCCCCTTCCTCGCATCAACCGCAATATCTGCCCCGCCTTTCCTCGTCAACTCCAACCCCTTATCCCGCGCATCGACACCCATAACCTTCAGGCCCAACGCCTTCGCAAACTGCACCCCCAGATGCCCAAGTCCGCCCCCCGATCCCACAATCCCAAGCCACTCCCCCTTCTCCAATCCCGCCAATATAATGCCTTTATACAGCGTACACCCCGCGCACGCCAACGGCGCCGCAGTCCGAAACCCCACTCTATCCGGCAACCTCGCCGCAAACCTTGCATCCACCCTCGCGTACTCTGCGAAAAACCCATCCGCATCTCTGACACCGCAGTACCGCGTCTCCGCGCAGTACTGGCTTTTATCCCCGCGGGCTGAGACAATCGGCACACGCGCCGCAGGGCTGGTAAATAATGCCTGGCATGACGCGATCACCGATTTTGAAATCCTTGGCCGCGGATGAACCTACTGCGACGACGGTGCCGGCGCCTTCGTGGGAGCCGGTAAGGGGGAGGGAGGTGGGCATTGTGCCGGTTTGGACCATGGAGTCGGTGTGGCAGAGGGAGGCTACGGCAGTGCGGATGAGGAGGTCGGAGGGGGCGAGAGCGGTGGGGGTGGGGATAGTGGGGATTTTGTAGGGTTGGTTTAGCTTTGGTGTGTTGGATGGTGGGGGCTTGATTGTAGGGGGTGATTTTGAGGGATCCCTCTATGATTTGGGCGGCTTGCATTGTCTTTGGGAGGGTGGTGGAAGACATGGTGATGATGTGGGTAGCTCTGAGGGTTTGTGACTGGTAGGGACACTTCTTTTGGCGAGGGTTGGTATGAAATAGATTCTACAGCGGGGATAAAGTATACGTCGTAGCTCCGAGATGCGTTGTGGTTGGGCGAAAGGAAAGGATGGCCTAGATAGAGCGGACATGTTATGTCTTGTTAACTCCGCAATAGAGTGCTAGTGTAAATGAATAGTCGGGTTTCCCAGCGACTACTCCTGATTCCACATGTGTTCGCCACAGACTCGCGGCTCAATGTTTCATAGTGACGAAAAGAGCTGACCGATCATCCGTTGGGTGAGCTCAAGTAAATGAGGTCGCTTCCACCGCTAGACAAGCCATGTCAGTCTAGTCAATCTAGAAGGATCGCGAAACGTCACCTAAACTATCGTATACACATAGAACAAAGGCAATGCCTGCTCGAAGGATTCAGGGTCATGTTTTGAATTATCCGCTTCCGCAATAGTAAGGTATATACACTACCAGCATGGGCAACCCAATACTTACATCTATAGTTTCAATTTCCGGCTACCACCCTCGATGTCTACGCTAACGACACACTCGATATGCTGTGTTGACTGTCCAAAGGAGAAGTGATATCGTCCTCGATCTACCTTCCACTTGTTGCTCGATTCGTCAAAGAAGGCAAAGTCCTTCGAATCCAAGGAAAGCTGGACCTTCTCCTCCTTGCCAGCTTCAAGGAATACCTTCTTGAAAGCGACCAATGTCTTGATTGGATGTTCAGAAGATTGCTGCGCCCTACCCACGTATAGCTGTACAACTGTGGCGCCCGATCGATTTCCGGTATTAGCGACCGTGACTGTAGTGTTGAACATTCCATGTGATTCTTGCGAGACCATGCCGTCTTTGAGGCCGAAAGTGGTGTATGAGAGACCGAAACCGAAAGGGAACTGGACTTTGTCTTGTGAGAGTCGGTCGTAGTGGCGATAACCCACAAAGACACCTTCTTCGTACTTGACAGTGAGCTGGCCGTCTTTGCTTCTGCCGGGGAAGCTGCCGTATGCCGGAGAATCTTCGAGACGCTTGGGCCAAGATATCGGAAGCCTACCTGAAGGGTTGACAGCACCAGACAGAACATCAGCAATGGCGTTACCGGCCTCCTGACCAGGAAACCACGCTTGCACGACAGCTGAAACCTTTGATAACCAGGGCATGGCAATAGCTACACCTGTAGAGTTGACGACAATAGTCTTTGGATTGACAGCCGCAACGGCCTCGATGAGCTTGTCTTGGGACCCGTCCGTATTAGGGAGGTGGAAGCCAGCTTGATCTTGGCCTTCTGTTTCCCAGACAGGCGTGTGGCCTGTGAAGACAATCGCGTAGTCACAATCGCGGGCGACATCCACGGCTTGTGAGACCAAATCCTCGCCATGCTCCTTCTCTTGCATGAATCCCATTCTGAAACCAGGAATGCCGGTAAGAATACCTTCAGAGACGGAGCCCTCGTTGTCCGGGGGCTGGGATTCGATACGAATGTGGTATGAGGTGCCCTTGGTAAATGAGTAGGTGAATTCCTTCTCGGGATTGCCTCCGAATAAGAATCCCATGGCATCTTTTGTGCTCTCTTTCTGTTCGAAAACTACTTCGTCATCGATCTTGACAATAGTTGGCCCAATCCCAGAACAAGAGATGTAATGTTCACCAGATTCGGTGGGAACAAACGTGCTCGTCAATACAACATCATTCCACTTCATCTCGTCCTTGAACAATCCAGAATATGCGCCTTCCTCATAGCCTTGCCGTGTCATGATCGGCCTGTCGTGTATGCCGTGTTTGAAAGCTTGCAACGTCCAGCCCGGATTACCCTCCGAGTCTGTGCAATTGGCCGCTAGTGGTGGTAGAAGGCGATAGGTATGGGCACCTATACGCTGATCAGAGTCTGCTCCCAATAAATTTTCAGATCACCTACCCTTCGAAAACTTAAAATCAACGCTATCGCCATAGGTGTTGTGCATGCCATCCCAGGGTGAGATCCGGTAGTGCGCATGTAATGAAGCGCTTCCACCACCGTGGATCAATGCTTCTTTCGCAAGTCCAAGCATAGCGATCTTTTTCCCTTTAACCTCTTCCTTCTTCAAGGGTAGGACGTCCTTATCATTCTTGAGAAGAACGAGACCTTGACCAGCCACATCTCGAATCAGCTTGCGATGCTCCGGCTTGTCCACAGAACGCTCCGGAGGAATCTCAGGGTTCCTGAAGCCGTCGACTTTTCGAATAAGTTCGAGAACATTTCTCGCACGGTCGTTGATCGTTTCCTCTGTCACCTCTCCGTTCTTGATGGCCTCTTTGACACCTCTGTATGTCCGGTACCGTGTGGGCCCCGGCATCTCGAGGTCAAGCCCAGCATTCAATGAATCGGCGGTACTGTTGGTGCCTCCCCAGTCACTCATCACCAAACCCTTCCACCCCCACTCTCCACGAAGAACCTTCTTTAATAGAAACTCGCTCGAGTCTGCGTGGGTACCGTTGACCAAGTTGTACGCGGTCATGAAAGCCCAAGGATTGGCCTCCTTGACAGTGATTTCAAAAGGCTTCAGGTAGATCTCTCGCAAAGCACGTTCCGATATGATCTCGTCCACATGTAGTCGGTCCGTCTCTTGCTCATTCGCAACGTAGTGTTTGCAGGTACCACCCACTCCCTTCTCCTGTAGACCTATCACATACTGAGCGGCGAGTTTACCTGTGAGGAGCGGATCCTCCGAAAAGCTCTCGAAGTTACGTCCTCCAAGGGGATGCCGATGATTGCACATAGTAGGCCCAAGTCTGCATATGGTCAACACTGATCATTTATTCGTCGTTTTTGTTGACATACAGTACTCGAGCTCCTTTAGTTTGTGTCTCTTCAGCGAGGGCATTGCCCACCTGTCTGATAAGTTCGGGGTTCCATGTGGAGGCCGAACAGCAAGAAGCCGGGTAACATGCTGCTCTCGTTCCATCACTGAAGGTTTCGCCACGAGCACCATTGGGCCCATCAGATACCTAGCATGTTAGTGTTCAAGGTACGTAGCATGGTGGTGAAAATTACTTTGATCGCCGGAACGCCCTTCGCGTGAATGGGGACAGTTTCCCAGAAGTCCTTTCCAGCAAGAAGAGAAACCTTTTCCTGCAACGTAAGGGTTTGCAGGATATCGTCTATGTTCGTATGCATCGTGAAGCTCGGGGAGCGAGTAGGAGAATGGAGTCACAGTGTGCTGATGCAAAAATGAAATGTTTAATAGGTTGACAGAATGATGTAAAGAGACCTCACAGTGATATCCCCGGCCAGAGGGGGTGCACGTGGTTCTTTTATATCGGCATTGTCTGCCACTTTCCATTATACGCCATCAAGGCCCTAGACTACCATTACTCGGCGATATACCCGGTTGTAGAGTATACCAAGATGTA
Source organism: Laburnicola sp. R22_1 (assembly GCA_014281115.1). Classification (NCBI taxonomy): domain Eukaryota; kingdom Fungi; phylum Ascomycota; class Dothideomycetes; order Pleosporales; family Didymosphaeriaceae; genus Laburnicola; species Laburnicola sp. R22_1. The sequence goes on from JACONQ010000011.1 coordinate 1,524,313, forward strand.
AATCATAGGATCTCATGGTCGGTTAGAGCTAGCTCTAAGCTCAAGCGTGACCGAAGTTCAACCACTGCATTGCCCATTGGACACCAAGACGGGCGAGCCGCAGAGGACGCGATGATTTACCGATGATTCCCCATTGGAACACCTGCGGTGTGGTCAAAGGATGTCTGCAGCCTTTTAGCGTGAGCCGAGGCGGGAGAATTGAGGGGTTCCATGATGCGCGCAAGCGGTGGAGGTAACATGATTTGTGAAAGATGGGGCGGGGCATGTCTCAAGCGTCGGAACTCGGGAAAGCCATGTTGCGGCTTAGTAAGACGCTCCACGCACAAGCCAGCCCACGTGCCATCCGCAACAAACTTTCACCGTCTACGCATTCTCTGTCGAGATCAGGTTCCTAATTTGGTGCGACTTAAACTATTTTCTGCAATTTTTCAACTACGTCGTTAAGATAGTCGCGATGAATAGTATCCCTCAAGTTGCTCCCGACCTCAATCGGCGGCATCCTTCGCAGTGGTTTGACTCGCCGTCCAAAGGCTTCTCAGGCGTAGTACACGTATGGTTCCACTGGTGCATTTCGGAAAATTCCAAGATTGATAGTATTTTCAGGTTCTTGGGCTCTTCAGCTTTTACCTCTCTTTCAAATAGTATGAAAATCTCTTCCGCGATGTCCGTACGCAACATTGAAGCGCTGATGTCATCGCAGTCTGGTCGATAATCCGACTATCATCGTACGTCCAATGTTTTGAATTTCTGTCTATGCATTCATGTTCGGTCGGGGATTGTGCTCTGGAAGGAAACCAGAATCTTGATGAATTTTGCGACGCATCCTCGGCATCTTGAGCTTGCTGCTCCACCCGCACGCTACCCGTCCCCTGACCTTACATAACCACTAACACATTCAACTCAAGAATGAGTCGTTTGGCTGGCATCTTCAATATTTGACCATCCTCGGTCTTTCCGTTTCAACGATATGTTTCCTCATCGGTCTCCTCGCCGACATAACGTCTTCGCAGCAGCTCTTCACGATCAAGAACTACATCGCGCTCGTTGCCGCGCCCATTGAGATAGTAGTTAGCATGCTCTATTGGGGTCTCCGAGCCGTACACGCCCCCTTTTACACGTACTTGCACACACCACGTACTAACGCCAAGCAGATCAACCCTACACTCGTGATCCCCCCCGACCTACCAATCCCCCCCATAGCAGCCGATCTCGGCTTCCATCGTACGTTCCCCGGCGCAACCATCCTTTGCATTACCTTGGTCCACTTCGTTTTTCACCACCCCAACAGCTTCCCCTCACAGCGTTTCAACGTGTACCAAAAAGTTCGCGACTTTCCCGCCTTGACCCAATTACTAACAACACCACAGTAACACCCAGCCTCCTCCTCTCCCTCGACGCCATCCTCCTCTCACCCCCCTGGCCCACAAGCCCCATCAACCCGCTCGCCTCCCTCCTCTCCCTCGGTGCCTCCACCTTCGTCGCCTTCCTCTACTGGTTCTGGATCGAGCTCTGCTACTCGCGAAATGGTCGGTGCTCTCCCCCGACTCATCACAAACAACCACCTTTCTAACTTACTCACAACCTAGGCTTCTACCCTTACCCCATCTTCGCCATGCTCACCACCACCCAAAGAATCGGCCTCTTCATGGCAAGCGGCATGGTAATGTGGGCTGCCGGCGAAGGACTGCGCTGGTGCTACCGTGTTGTGAATGGGATTGAAGAGGATATGGAGAAGGAAAGGACAAAGAGGGCGAAGATGAATTAAATTGTCGCTGGGTAGACGTGGGGGATGTACTGTAAGAAGGTTGTAACGCTGTTTGTCGAGTGAAGGTCTTGTTGGAAAACCCTGTTTGGACCGATTAGAATCTTGGGAGTTATGCGTTCCGAACGGTCATATGTACATGAAGTCCTCCTTATTCTACGTAGAAACCTAGTCCATACGAGGAAGGCGCGTCTAGATTGTTGGCGGTATGTGGTGGATTTCCAGATGCCAAGGTATGGGGCATACAGGGTACTCACTGTGGTAATCAGATCAGTAGGTATTATACCGTGCCAAAAACGTCAAACAAACAAACACTTCATTGCATCGCAATCAATCACGACTAAAAGCCAAAAAGAATGAGATTCTACCGAAACACCTTCATTAATCATGAAAATGCAGTGGATGCCATACAAGCCCACCAGCCTTATCTTCATCCATGCTCGTGAACAAACTTGAGGAAAAACCATGCCAAACCCGGGTTAGGAACCCTCATAGAATAATGCAGTCCACTGGAGACCACTGTAGTAGATGCATTCCACATGAAATGCCATGAGTCATAAAGCCATATACCGTTACATATATAGAGAACCGAGAACTGCCAGTAGAAGAGAAGCATTTTGCATACATAGATGTCGCTCTCGCTTACTGAACATGATCTGTGAAAACAAAAAGTGAAGCGAGAGTCGACAGTTGGATGCTGCGGTATGCCGCACCGAAAGCTGCCATGGAGATGTAGTGATTACCTCTAGCCGAAATAATAGGTGTTCGGTTATTGCCGTCCAACTAGAAGCGTGGTCGCCTGACTGCGGCGACAGTAGCTCAAGTGGTAGATGGCGACGGTGGAGCAGTGATCGTGCGTTGATCATCATCCTCCTGGCTCTGCTGGTAGCCATGCATGTAAAGATGGTTGTTGTACTGAAGGCCATGGTGCTCATGACCGAGTCCGTAAGTGTAAGCATGATAGTGAAAGCCAGCAGGTTGGTGAGGGTGATGGTGCTCATATGCTGACGCGTGGAGAGCAGGAAGGACATTTTCCTTGTTATCGAACTGGAAAGTGTTGTTGGACGGCTTTTGTGGAGGTTGCGTAGGAGCTGGCGTTGGGGACAGTTGTTGGTGTAGCCCAGCAGTGAGGAAATTGAATGCTGCAGGCTGTGCAAAGGACACTTCGTCATCTTGGAAGACATCAAATGCCCGCTTTCGCTTTGGAGCGCGTTCGCCGAAGCCATGTCCAAAATCGGACTGGGGGTGCTCGTCATCATAGCTGCCACAAGGTACGAAGAAGGGCGGAGGACGGGTGATTCGGCGTTGTCGACGCGGGACATTGACATCCATATCAGCAAGAACTGGTCGCGCCAATGGCGGAATCGGACTCTCAGTCTTGATGATATCCTCCTCTTCGTCGTCGTAGACGGAATTGGAAATTCTCCGCTGTCGCTTGAAAGAGCCCTGCGGAGTGAAGATGAGCTCGGTGGGTTCGACCTCCTGAGAGTTGAGTTCAAGCTGTTCGACGACGGAGCTATCCTTCTTTTGGTTTCGCTTGCGCCGCATCTCTGGGGTGGCAGAGTCGAAGATATCCATGCCTGGCCAATAGACACCCTTGAGCTTGGTGCTCTCGCTCACCGCCATTGGATCTGCCAGGCCTGCCTCGACGGGGTCGTCCTCAATGGCACACGAATCGTCCACGGTGTAACGGTATCGTCTCCGTTCGCTCGGATCCGAGTATTCGCTTGACGTCTCGTAGTCTGGATTGGTGTAGCTGCGGGAGCTGGCACGAGAGTCTGACGGCCAGTATTGCATGTGGGCGCCAAAAGTCCGAGGCGGCCGCTGACGTAGAACCGGCCCCGGTTGGAGAGTGGGCGAGGGCGTGATCGCGTTTTCGATCTTGATAATTTGCTGTTCGGATAGGCGAGGATCGAGGAGATCGCCGACGGCGGCACGAGGACGGGCAGCTCGGGGAATCGGGGCTTCGATCCTGGGCGCGGGCGTAGGGCGGGCTACGCAAGTGAAGTCAGTTTACGTTGCTCTTCTCGGCGTGAAGAGGACTTCACCAGTAGGCCTCGCACGGGAGCGGCGTTTGTCCTTCTGTGTCATCCGCTCCGACATGAGCTCCTCGACATTCCATTCGGCATACCAGCGGTCGTACGAGTCTACCACGCGGCGAGAAGCGTCGTCGCTTGTTGCGCGGACCTTGACCTTGTAGTAGTTGGACAGATGCCCCTTGCTGGAAATGTGGGTGAGCAGGTGAGATACATCGCTGAAGTTGGGGCGCTTAGGACAGATGCTGCAGTGAAGGGGAATGTTGGCAGCCGACATGGCCGCTGTGGTATGCAGACGCTCAGAACGCAACAGGGTGAAGTGAAAAGTAAAAGGGCTGTCCCTGCAGCGCCGTTGGTGAAGAAAGGAGTGACGTGAAAGGAGCGGGTGGGTGTGGAGAAGGAGAAGAGGCGGCGGAAGAGCAAGGAGATAAGATAGCTGGTCCCACTCGGTCACTTCCGCAGTGGCAGCAGTGGCATTCTTGACACGAAAATAGACAAGAGCAGGCAGATGGCGGAGATGCTCTTGGGTAAGAGAGACAGAGAGGAAAGAATCACGCGATGAGGAGAAGGAGGTGAAGTTGCGGGTGCCAGTTTCCCAGCTCGCCCCACGTGGGAGGAGTAACGAATATGGCAGTCACGCCGCCCTGCGCGGGCATGCCGCTCTCACATTGGAAGTGAGAGAAATCAACAACTGCCTCGAATATATGCCATAATATAGGAAACGGGGCATTGAGACTGTGCACCACAGTGGGCGCGCCATAGCAATGTTTACAAACACTACGTGCCCCTCGATCACTCAACCTTCAACCAGCGCTGCCGCATTTGCTATAAGCAGCTCAGTTCGTCGCTACCTACGCCAATTAGTTCGCCCCGAACGAGCACCCAGTCTTTTATTTTCCTAGACAGCGACGCGTGACGTCTCGCGGCATGCAACTGCACCCGAGTTAGTTCAACCGGCTTGAATTAGTGTCGAAAGACGTACTACACCGGGTCTACTTCCACGAGCCCAGGATACTTGAGCAGGCTGAGTCCAGCAATGCCGAAGACAGTGTGGAACACATCTACCATGTCACCGGGACGGTCTGACAAACCTCCCAATTCAGGGTCCTGCGCTCATCAGACACGAGATGATAGCTGGTGCGGATCTTGCTTACCTGACATCCGAGAATGAACGCGGCGAGCTTGTCGCCGTCTATCCAGTGCAGTTTATTGATCATGGCAAGGCTGCTCATGACCCACCAACTGTAGCACACATCCTCTGTTTTCTCAGGTCGTCCATTCAGGCCACCGTTCTTGAGCTGTCGTTCACTTAGCCAGGCCCCCAGCTTTTCTTGGTCCACCAGATCGAGCCTGCCCGCAATGGTCAAGGCACCCACACAGGTGAAGACCTGACCTGAATGGGACTCGGCGCCCGGACTAGTGCCATATGCGCCGTCGAAGTTGACGCACGAATGCACATGCTCGACCGCCTTGTCGACATGGACCAGATCAAGCAGGCCCATGAGAGACAGGGCATTCAAGGCCCCGTATAGGAACCGTGTGTCTTTCTCACCCCACTCGTCGCCCGCAAAGGCACCTGTTTCTGGGTCCTGGAGGCCGGCCAGCCCTATGGACTATGAGCACGGTGCTGGCATTACAAGGGCGGAACATACACTGGCCGATGTTGCGGCGGCCGTCCTTCCTGTGGGCCTCAAGGTCATCAAAGGCATCCAGCGTCGCAAGGATTTGCACAGCACTGACGGTATATAGCATGTGTGCATCATGGCCGGGGGCGGCGCCGAAGCCGCCGCTCTCGTGTAGACAGGAGAAGACAAACTTGAGGATAGGCTCGCGTGGCAGGGCGTCGGGATGTCCCAGCAGATGCAGGGCCGTCAGCCCCCAGTACAGACCATTCAGCCTGAGATGCTCGGTGAGCCAGTACTCCAGCTCGTCCTTGCGCTGCGGGGGTCAGTGCTGTCGCGGGGTGGACATTCTGGACGCAGAAAGCACTCCAGGCAGACGCACAGTGTTGAGGCTCTGGATGTAGCAGACGTGCTTGTCGACGAAGAGCTGCATGTCGGCGGGCAGGGTGGCCATGCCGCGGCCGGGCCCGGAGACGAGAGACATGGTGGTGGTGGTGATGGTAGTGTGGGCGATGTTCTATGTATGGATGTATGGGATAGGCTTGCGCGCGCGGGAGCCGGGGTCTGAAACGATCGTCGCGGAGCTTGGCGCCCACTGCACGCTCACACGCTCTCCCACTCACGCAGCGCTGAGCGTTGCAGACGCCCGTAGCCGGCCAGCCGCACATCCGCTGTTGTATGTACCAGGAAGAGAAACATCGCAGACCTTTTGGTATTTGTCTCGCTGCTTTACCTTTTTTCAATGCGTTTGCAGCTGTTGTATGCACATGGAAGAGAGAGCGCGCGTACCGGCGTGGGCGTGGGCGCGGTACCTGACGTCGCCAACGGCCCTGGCCCTGGCCCTGGGTCCGAGCGCTCTCTAGCAGTGCACTGTGCACACCTGCAGTTGCATTCTCGCTCTCGCTCGCTCGTCGCTGCCGCCACTCGCCGTCCCGCAGCCCACGGGACCATCTTCACCCGCTCCCCGCGGTGCCTTTCACAGTCGTTTTGCCAAGTCACCCTCGCCCTTCACCCACGCCCCACGCCCTCTCTCACCCCCCGCCCCGCCCTCTGCTGCCACACGCCTCCCGCCGCCGAGTTGCCCTGGGCATTCACCCACCAGCAGCCACCCGGCGTCTGCGCCCGCCTCCCTGCAAAGCCCAACCCACAGCCACGCTGCCACAGGCACGCCTCTTTGTGTCTGTCAGGACACGCTTCCTTGTCCAGGCGCAGGTGAGTGTTGCAGCGTTGCAGCCCGTGGCCCGCCACCTCCTTTGTTTCAACGCCGTGGCAGGCCAATGTTGTACCGCAGGTCGCCTATGGCTCTTCGTACTGACTGAACCGAGCACGCAGCTTCGAACCTCGCGCCGCCCTCGTCCGAATCGTCGCCCTCTGAGTCAACCAGCCAGCAGGCGTGCATCTTGCACCGTCACAGGTCGCACCGGCGCCGCGTCCGCTCCAGCAGCGGCTTCTTGCAGGCCCGCCGTTCCCCTGCTCTACCCAGCATCAGACTCGACCCTCGCTGCACACGCATTGGTGTCCTCCTGCAGACGGCACTGCAAAGAGCACCACTCCACCCCAGCGGGGTTGCCACGGTTCGTACCACATTCCCTGGTCCTCTAATACTCTGCATCCCGGAATCGGCGCCCATTCTCTTCTCTTCACACACTGACAATCATGAATGAACACAGTTGCCGCCGCCGCCGGACGCTCTCTTTCAACTGCTCCCGATATCACCCGCTCCATGTTGGTGTGCTCGTAGAACCGTCTCCTGCAACCCCCACGTACCGCTCGCCCGACCACGTCCAACGTCCATTTACTTGTCCACACGCTGAGGCGCTATTGCTGAATACTTTCACCGAGGTACTTCGCCCACAGCTGTACCACGCAAACCATTGAAACAGAGGCAGTCGCTACTTCATGCCATAACTGTACTAAGAAGTCATCAGCCACGGGAGCCACGGCGGAAAACTCTCAGGAAAATGCCCAAGTCGTCTTCGCTGGCGTTAGCTATGCGGTCAAAAAGCGGAAAAGAGAATATGCACTCTCCGCTGGGTCCCCTAAGTCCTTCGTCTCCCAAGATCGTGAATGGCGGCGATACCGATGGTCCAACGCCAACCGCCCCCTTCCATGATATGCCCGCCTCGCCCGCCTCGCCTAAGCCCCGGAAGGATTCAAAAAGCATCTTTTCTAATTTCTCTGCCACGAGATCTTCTTCGCGCATCACCAATCCCGAAAATTCGAGTCGACAACTACCTGTCCGGGAAGGCCAAAACACCCTCTATGTGAATGGTCGCAGCGGGGGCTCGACGCCAGATCTGAGCCGGTCGGTGCAAACACCAAATTCCGACGGTGCGTAATATGTTGATATGAAGGAGCCCCAGCTAACAATAACAGATAATCGGTCTGAAATAGTTGGATTTGAGCAGCGAAGCGGATCCGGCAGGTCTACTGAAGCAACGGAGGTCGGCTCGGAAACATCCAACTCCAAGCGAGGGGTATCTAGACCGAAGAAGCAAACCGGCATGCTCTCGCGATCGAGGTCTATAAAGACCGACGAAGGCCCTGGACGTGCTAAGCTGAACAAAGTTCAGTCTGGCAAGCTCTCTCCCGATTCCACGACAGCAACGATGACCCACAATGGTGATGGTGTGCCTTTGAAGACTGCGCCCTTGGAAAAAGATAAATCATGGCGCGGGAATATCGCCTTTGGCAAACTACGGGCGCACTCTGCGGACCGTTATGACAATACTCAACTTGCCCCGCGCGACGATGATTCACGAAGAGACAAAGCGGAGCAGAACTCCGTCGCTTCAGGCTCCTACAATGAAAGTCGCGGCGCTCAACTGATGTCTAACATCGGCTCAGGTGCCATGAAGGTGGGTGGGAAGCTTAACTCTGCCCGCAAAGGCATGTTTGGGAAGTTGGGACGCAGTTCGAGCAACCACGAGAGGGAGCTCCAGATGCCCAAAGAACCGTACCAGTTCAAAATCATCCATACGCCTCTGGTAGAACAGACAAGATTGACGAGGATATCAAGTCGTTTGGAAAACTCGAAAGACAAGACGGAGTTTTGGATGCCAGCGCTTCCCTGGCGGTGCATTGAGTACGTTTACATCAGCCACTTTATGAATTGCGGGGACTAATTAGGTGCATAGTTATTTGAACATGAGAGGATGCGAAGAAGAAGGCCTGTATCGAGTACCCGGCGCCGCCCACCAGATCAGGTATTACGAGCAGAAGTTCGATCAAGGTATGGGCTCCAAAGTTGCCAATGTCAGTGCCCGACTGACCATCTACAGACCGTGACATCGATCTTATTGCGGACGACAACCTCAACGACCCCAACGTTATCGGCTCTTTGTTCAAGAACTGGCTGCGACAATTGCCCGATGAAATTTTCCCCAAGGCCATTCAGGCACGGATTCAGCAGGAGTGCCAAGGCGCAAAAAGCACGCCTCAACTCTTGAAAGACGAGCTCTCCAAGTTGCCGCCTTTTAACTACTACCTCCTCTTCGCTATCACATGCCACATCAGCCTGTTGCACTCGTGCTCGGAATTCAACAAGATGAACTACAACAATTTGTGCATTTGCTTTCAACCGGCCATCAAAATCGATGCATTCTGCTTCCAGTTCTTGATATTGGATTGGCGCAATTGTTGGCAGGGATGCTGGACAGAGAAGGAGTACCTGGTCGAAGAGGTGAAGTTATTGGATGCCCTTGAAACCCAGACAAAGCCCCAGCCCACCCCATCTCGGAACGGACATAGTTCCAATAAGACTAAAGGCTCACAATCATCGGGGTATCTAGGAGACAGTTTCAAGCCTTCCCCAGCTCGAACCGATTCTAGAGACCGATCAAAGCCCTCGTCTACACGGGGCATGTCTTCAGACCGGAGTATGGCTTCCGGACGTGCGACTCCGCCGCACTCGTCTTTCGTGGCTTCCGAAAAACCGAGCAACTCGAAACGTGGAGGCACCATCGAGCGGGACACATCGACGGATCGGGCAATCTCTTCGTCGGACAGCCGCGAAGCGTACAGCGCGCATGGAACCCCAAAACGAGCGCCGCCGTCTATACAAGCAGAAACGGTAGAAGACGAAGGTAACAGTGCAACGCCGACGCAGGCTCAGCACAATAGAGGCCCTTCGGAGAATCAATTCCGACTGGATCTGAGCAACCCGCCCAGTTCCCCATTCTCGATAGATTTTAATGGACCCAATGGACGGTAATGGATGGAGGACGACGATCTGGAGCTTGTGGAAACATGTGCATTGGACGATAAAAGGGGGGGACTTGGTTTTGGTTTTCCACTATTTGGTTTTGGTTCTCATTTTTGCCCGCTGTCGCGATATCCGCTCTCTATGTTTCTGGGCGCGTGGCAGCACTTGTAGTCGTTTGATCAATTAGCACTGAGCGGTGGAGTTTGTGGTGGCTTCGGGATGGTTGTGCATGTCTTTGCATTGGGCGTCATTCTTAGGCGCCGCAGGGGCTGCAGCACTGGGATGGAGGAAGGAGCCCTTTGTACGATATATTGGCATAGTATTGGGATAGAGACGATCCAGACAGTACAGTTCCCCTACACTTGCAAAGGCGAGGTGCAGGAACAAGCGTGCAAGGTGCGTTAGCTTTGTTGGAGCGTGCGCTCACCGCACCGCCGAACCAAGGCGGAGGGTCGAGAATGGGAGGGCTGCTTGGCGGCATGACGTAGGGTCAGGAACGGGTCGACGGCGCGCTGCTTCTACTTGGGTCGGCCGCCGACCGTTTTGCGTCCCACCTTCGCGCTCTCCCACCCCAGAGAGCAGGCGGGCAGTTGCGCCCTCGTCCTTCCTGCCGCTCTCACGACGCTGTATATACTTCCTGCCGCCCTCACGACGCTGTATATACTTCCTACCGCCCCTTCACGCCCCGCGCGCCACTCCTATTCCTATTGCTTTGCAGCCCTGCTTTCTGCACGCTTTGCCATTGTTTGCAAGCCAGCTCCCCACATCAAGTTTTCTATACACCGCGTAATCGCACACGCAACCATGGCTGCACCGCCGAAGACGCAGACTGCGTACCTGCTGCCGTTGACCGACACGGGCGCCCCAAGCGTCAAGGGCCAGTACATTCTGCTGCCGCCTGTCACCGACCCTGCATATGTTGTCAGCTTTCAGATCCAAGGCACGAGCTCGATATGTCGCGAGGGCAGCCTGTGGGTGAACATTCCCGCAAAAGGCGAGGAGTTCAATCGTGACCACTATCGCGAATACAAGTAGGCCTTACACACCACCATGACCTCGCAATCCCATCTGACTTACTGCACAGGCTCGAGCCGGACTTCAATGGCTGCATGAATATTGATGTTCCCATCTACGCGGCCAATGCCTACTCTTTCTACACCACCTATGCGCCGTTGCCACAGTGGTCCTTCACCGACGTCGCGCTCGCGCAGCCCACACGCACGCCCACGTACTACATTGATGTTTGTCCACGGCTCACACTGCACGGTGAGCAGATGCCCATCGAGTCCATCTCGCTCTTCACCTGTCTCTCCAAGTTCATGGGCAGCTACCCTACCGACTGGGACAACCATTTGCGTGGTATCAGCCAGCGGGGGTATAACATGGTGCATTTCACACCGCTGAACATTCGAGGTGTTTCCAATTCGCCGTACAGCATCTACGACCAACTCCGATTCGACACCACCGTCTTTCCCAATGGCGAGAAGGACATTGCCCGTCTCGTCCGGAAGATGCAACAGGACTTCAACTTGCTGGCTATGACGGACGTTGTCTGGAACCACACATCCAACAACAGCAAGTGGCTTGAGGAACATCCAGAAGCCGGATACAATGTTGACACGGCGCCGTGGCTGCGGCCTGCGCTCGTCCTTGACTCAGGGCTTCTTCAATACAGCCGCGAGCTAAAATCTCTCGGGCTGCCAACAAAGATCAACAGCCAGGATGACCTCCTGAAGATCATGGATGGAGTCAAGACACGCGTGCTCCGAAAGACCAAGCTTTGGGAATTCTACGTGGTTGATATCGAACGAAGCGCAACAGCCGTTACTCAGTCGTGGGTTGCTGGACAGGTCAACTTCCCAGAAGGCAGCGTTAGTGACGCTGGTCTACGGGGCCTGGACTCCGTCAAGAATTGGCCGTTGAAGCAAAAGGCCGACTGGATTGTTGACCATGCTCTCAGCGGCGGCGACAGACTTGGTGAACGCTTTCGCCGTTCCGTTGATCCAGCTACTGGTGCTGCGCTCCTCTGTGCTCTGTTCGGACGATACGATACCAGAATGAGCAGCACTCCAGACGAAAAAGCTGCAGATGATACCATTCGTCGCATCCTTGATGAACTCAATCTTCACTTCTATCGCGAGTACGACGCAGATGTGGCTGAGATTATGGAGCAGCTCTTCAACCGCATCAAGTACTGCCGACTCGATGACCACGGTCCAAAGATGGGTGAGATCACGGAAGAACGTCCACTGATCGAGCCATACTTTACACGGCTGCCACTCAACGAGACGACGAAGAAGCACAACCCAGAAGCACTCGCACTTGTCAATAACGGCTGGGTCTGGGCCGCAGACGCGATGAGAGACAATGCTGGTCCCAAGTCTAGGGCATATCTCAGGCGAGAAGTAATCGTTTGGGGTGATTGCGTCAAACTTCGTTATGGAAGTGGACCAGAGGACAATCCCTTCCTTTGGGACCATATGGCCAAGTACACGAGACTGATGGCCAAGTACTTCCAGGGTTTCCGCATTGACAACTGCCATTCGACCCCTATCCACCTCGCCAAGTACATGCTCGACCAGGCCCGCAGCGTCAATCCCAACTTGTTCGTCGTTGCTGAGTTGTTTTCTGGATCTGAAGAGATGGACTTCAAGTTTGTGAAGGAACTCGGCATCTGTGCCCTCATTCGAGAATGCATGCAGGCGTGGAGCACCCAAGAGCTCAGCAGACTAGTGCACAGGCACGGCGGAGTGCCCATCGGCAGCTTCGATACTGATGAAGTCATGAACGCCGACCCGTCTGCCACGACGACGACGGCCGCAGACGGCACTCGTCGTATCGTGAAGAAAATAAAGCAAAGTCCGGTACACGCTTTGTTCATGGACTGCACGCATGACAACGAGACACCTGCGCAGAAGCGTGACGCGCGGGACACGCTACCCAGTGCTGCCTTGGTCGCCATGTGCTCATGCGCCACGGGTAGCGTATTCGGATTCGACGAAATCTACCCGGAGCTCATTGAGCTTGTTCACGAGAAGAGACTTTACGCTTCCGTCAACTCCACTGGTGGCCCAGTCAAGATACACGGAGGCGAGGGCGGAATTGGCGGCATCAGGAAAATTCTCAATCGAATCCATTCTGAAATGGGCAAGAAGGAGTACGGTGAGACGTACATTCATCACGACAATGAGTACATCACCGTCCACCGAGTTAATCCCCGCACCAGGAAAGGGTATTTCCTTATTGCTCACACCGCTTTCCCTGGATACGGCAACGGGAACGGTGGATTTGGACCCACGAACCTTCCTGGAACCCAAGCGAAGTTGATTGGCAGTTGGAGCCTCGAAGTTGACAACAGTCCAGAAACGCGGGCGGACGTGATCGGCGAAAAGGTGTTGCGCGGCTTGCCTAGTCGAACCAAGGAACTTCAAGGCGTTGTACTAGAGTCTACGGGAGATTCAACTACGATTCGCATCCCTGACAAGTTCCCACCGGGAAGCATTGCGCTTTTTGAGACTTGGGTTCCTTCTGCGGAACATGACGAAGGCCTCGACAAGTTTGTCACGTCTGGCGCACGAGCTGCGTTTCGCGAATGCAGTTTCTCGGATCTCAACACTATCCTATATCGTTGCGATCCAGAGGAACGGGATGCTTCTGGCAACAGGGACGGTACATATAATATTCCCGGGCATGGACCTTTGGTTTATGCCGGTCTGCAGGGCTGGTGGAGCGTATTACGTGGTGTGGTTGACGACAATGACCTAGGTCACCCGATCTGTAACCACCTACGAGAAGGACAGTGGGCTCTGGATTATTGCGTTGGTCGACTGAATCGTATTTCAGAAAACGACCAGTATCGTGGAATTGCAGGGCCGGCGAAGTGGCTCGAGGAACGTTGCAATAGGATTCGCCAAATTCCCAGCTTCCTTCTGCCAAGGTCTTTCGCCATGGTCATCCAAACCGCGTACAACGCGGCGGTCGACCGAGCCATCGAACTCATGGGCGAGAACGTTCGCAATGGTCCAGCTTTCCTCCGCAGTCTTGCGCTCGTCAGTCTTCAGATGACGGGATATATGAACAACACTTCTCTTTGGCCGAACAAGAGCGTCCCAAGTATGGCGGCTGGCCTTCCCCACTTTGCATCGGACTGGGCTCGTTGCTGGGGTCGCGACATTTGCATCTCTGCTCGCGGTCTTCTGATGGGCACCGGTCGTTACGACGATGCAAAAGAGCACATCTTGGCCTTTGCAAGTGTTCTGAAGCATGGCATGATCCCCAACCTCTTGAGCAGCGGCAAGCTCCCGCGCTACAACTCGAGAGATTCAGTGTGGTGGTTTACGCAGAACATACAGGATTACACCAAAATCGTTCCTGGTGGCCTCGACTTACTTCAAGAAAAGGCCCCGAGACGTTTCCTCCCTTACGATGATACGTGGTTCCCATATGATGACAAACGGGCATATTCTCAGTCTTCCACGATCGAAGACGTGATCCAGGAGATACTGCAACGGCATGCCACAGGACTGGACTTCCGCGAGTACGACGCTGGACCCAACATCGACAGTCAAATGAGAGATGAAGGTTTCAACATCAAAGTGCAGCCAGACTGGGAGACTGGTTTGATATTTGGCGGTAATCAATGGAACTGTGGCACATGGATGGACAAGATGGGAGAGAGCGAAAAAGCCGGCAGCAAGGGCGTGCCCGGTACACCTCGCGACGGGGCCCCGGTGGAGATCATTGGTCTGTTATTTAGCTGCCTCAATTGGGTTGCTAAGCTGCACGAACAGGGCAGCTACAAGTACGAAGGTGTGACGCTCGAGGGGGGCCAGAAGGTTCTCTCGTTCAGAGCGTGGGCAGACAAGGTCAAGGCCAACTTCGAGCGCGCATTCTACATTCCACGGACAGCCGAAGAAGATGCTCATTACGACGTCAACCCGAAGATCATCAACCGCCGCGGCATTTACAAGGATCTATACCGGTCCGGCAAGGAGTACGAGGACTACCAACTACGACCAAACTATAGTGTAGCAATGACGGTGGCGCCTGAGTTGTTCGACCCTGATCACGCTCTATACGCGTTGCAGACGGCAGATAAGTATCTCCTAGGACCAGTGGGCATGAAGACGCTTGACCCGTCTGATTACAACTACCGGCCGTTCTATATCAACAGCGAAGACTCGACAGACTTCCACACATCCAAGGGTCGGAACTATCACCAAGGTCCTGAATGGGGTTGGCCATTGGGTTTCCATTGCCGCGCTCTGTTGAAGTTCGATCTACAGCGGCGGAAGACGGCCGAGGAAAGAGTCGAGAGCTACCAACAAGTCACACGACGCATGGCTGGAATGATGAAGGCCATCGAGGAGAGCCCGTGGGCTGGCCTTACGGAGCTATCCCAGAAAGACGGAGCCTACTGCGGCGACTCTTGTCCGACACAAGCTTGGTCAGCTAGTTGCTTGATCGATGTTTTCCAGGATGCCTGGGAGTATGAGCGAGGCAAGTCGTCGTAGGCCAATGGCTTCCATGGAGGGGAGGCGAGTGTTGTTTCGCCTGAGGCTGTTAGCTATACATCAGGAAAGTTTTTTCCAGAGAGGCTGCTCAACCGTGCGCATACTTGCACATTTTTGCACAAGCAATTTGCTAGCACAAAAATGCTTAGAGATGCGCAGACATGCGCAGACTTGCGCAGATGTGCACAAATAGTTTAAATAAGTAATTTTTTTAAAGCTTTATAACTTTTTTCCTAGTAAAGCTATAATTTTAATTTTTTAATAGATTTATAGAGAAAATACTAGTCTTTAATTATTTAATTTAAAAATACTATTTTTATTACGTAACTAGTTAGTAATTAATAAAAAACTCTTTATTTTACTAGTTATTATATATAATATATTTTATTAGTAGCCTAAACAAATTAGTCTACTAGATAGTTTTTACTAAGACTATAACACTTTACTATATAGCGTTATATTAACTATCTAGAGGTAGCACAATAAAGGCTTTTATCTTAAATAATATAATAAAAAAGTAAAGCCCTCTGCTTAGTAATTAAAAAGAGCGTAAAAAAGTAGTAATTATAAAAAAGCATACTTTACTATAAATTATAATATCTTAATAATATAATATATTATTATCTAATTAAAAAGGCAGAATTAAGCTTGCCTTTTACGCCTATTAGAATAAGTAAATTTTAAGCCTATAATACGCTACTATAGTATATAATATTCTAAAATCTACACTATAATAGTTTATACCTACCTTTCTACTAGTTATTTACTATTACCTTTTCTTTTACACTCTAATAGCGCCTTTTACCTTATAGAAGGCGCCTTTCCTAGTTAGTGTTAGCGCGTGGTTAGTGTGGAGCCTATGCCCTATGCTGCCCACTATATAAGTAAGGGCCCCCTAGGTCCCTTTCTTATCCTCTATCTTAGTATAGTCTTAATTTAGTTATCTCTTTTAACTATACTAGCTATCTCTAAGAGATTTGCCCTATAAGGCTATATACAACCCTTATATTATACTAAGATTAAATTTATTTAGCTATAGATAGTAGTATAATATCTACTCCTCTCTTAAAATACTACCTATAGGCGATTAAATTAGTAGAAGTTTTAGCTTACTAGATTAGGCTAGAAGCGTGTTAGTTATTTTAGTGCTAGGTAGTATTATTACACTATACTAAGGTGGGTTAGGCTATTACTTACTAGGTTAGACTAGAAGTTTATTAGTTACTTTAGTATTAGGTAGTATTACTACACTACACTAAGGTAGGTTAGGCTATTACTTACTAGATTAGGTTAAAAGTTTATTAGTTACTTTAGTGCTAGGTAGTATTATTATACTACGCTAAGGCCTACTTAAAGAGGTTGTTTACCTAATTTAGTAGGAAGTTCCTAAAAAATAAATAATAATTACTAAATAATAACTACTACACTATACCCTATAGAGCTAACTCGCCTAATAACTACCTTTTAGCACTATTATAGTAAGGGTATAAGGCATAAAGCTAGGCTATAGAGGTAATATAAAGGTTAAAGTTTTATATATTTTATTTTATACTTTATTTTTTACCTAATCTTTTTTTAGCTTAGACTATATGCTAGCTTGCACGCTATATAAGACCTACTACCCTAGGTCTATTTACTATACTCTCTCTATAATCCCTACTTTGCTTAACCCTACTACTATCTACACTATAGTAAGCCGCCGCCCTTTAATCTAGAAGACTTCTAGAACGTTCCCTATGTCCTCTCTACTTCTAGATAGTTCTAGAATTAATAATATAGAGGTAGATATTTGCCTACACCCTACTAATAATAGTCTATACAATACTTGCCTTAAAAAGATTCTCCTACTTAACTCTACTAGTAAGCTATTATCTGTCTAGCGTAGAAAGCAGCTAATAGCTACTTCTTAGATAACTAATTACTTTATTCTTAGCCTTATAAAGAAAAAGAGCATTATTAAACTACTAAAAAAAGTCTATTCTAAAGAAATTCTTTATAACACACAGCATAATTACTATATTACTATACTTAAAGTAGACTAGCTAAATAATAAATTGTTAATAGTAGACCTTAAGTAGCTTACGCACTAAGGCAAAGCTAAACTTAAAGCTATTAGTAAGTATAACGCGTTTATAGGAAAATTTAAGCTAGACTAATTAATCTAGTATAGCTTAGAAATAAGATAGTTACTTACTATCTATTAGCTTTAGACTTAATATTACTTTTCTTAAGGCCTATTTTTAGAAATAGTACTAGATTTAGTAACTAGGGCTATTACAAAGTTTAAAGAAGACTCTAAATAAAAGATTCTTATTTAGGCTTTATATAAGTGTGCTAATATATTTAAATAAGCTTTTACTATACTTAAGGTAATAACACCTTACACTATAGTATATATAGTCTTAAAAGATTTCTACTCCTAGCCAAATATTACTAATTAAGTAGCTATTAGATAAGGCTTATTTAGCTCTAAAAAAGTTCTCTTCTTTATTAAAGATAGTTAAAATCTACATTACCACACTTAAGTCCCTTTAAAATCCCCTAGCCTAGAAACGCCTAATCTACTATATAGTTTACACCGCTCTTAGACAGCTAAGCGAAGCTTATTCTGCCTAGCTGCGCCCTAATATATACTATAATATTCGCCCTAGCTTATAGTATCTACTATATAATAGAATAATATCCTTTACTACTTTCTAGTTCTAGAATATATATAAACTAAGCTTACTAATAGTGTCTAGATTAATATGCCCTAGAGTAAATACGCTTTAACCGCCCTATTTAGTGTATCTAAGCTAGGACGCTTTATAAAGCTACCTAATATTAATAAGTACTATAAAAAAGGTTAATTTAGCCCTAGTATTAAAGATTAGCTAGAGAATATGCGCAACAAAATTTACGTAAACATAGACTATTACTAAGGCAATAATAATAAGAAAGATTAAGATAATTTTATAGAAGCTATTCTTAGCCGCCTTAGAGGCGCGTCTTAAGAGGCAGCGCAAAATTAGCGATAAATAAATTAGGCCCCCTAAGAAGATTATAGACCTAAAGCCCTCTTTAAATTTCTAGAAAAGACTTACTATAATCCCTTTACTCCCTAATAGGCATATAAGAAGTTTTATAAGCTCTTTCTCTCTAATAGAATAGACGCCTAGACGTTCCTATAGGCTTTTAAGAGCCTAGCTAGGAAAGATAGACTAGACGTAAAGACCTAGAAGGACAAATTATAACTTAAATTAACTAAAAGTCTTAAGTTAATACTCTAGTAAGAAATAGAAGACTCTAATATTAACTACCTAGTAATTAAACGCCAAATAACCGTAGCTAGCCACATTCTTTAAGATAATAATATAATAACCCCTTTCTAGGCGTATATAAAGACTTCTTTCTAGGTATTACCCTCTAAATTACAGCTCTTATACACAGTTTCTGCCAAATTAGCACCTTACTTTAAACTTGCTACTAATAATTAACTTGCTATTTTCTTCTCTACTCTTTATAATTAGACTAGAGCGTAGTGTGTCTAGAACTACGCTTATTTTAAGTGTGGCAAAGTAGGAAATAAATACTTACGCTACTACTCCTACACTAAGAAAATAGCTATACAAGCAAATATAAATATAGCGAACAATCTAGATTTAAATAAACTTAGTATTATCTACTACTCTAATTTAGAGGTAGGTAATTTATTAGATAATAAGACTTTAAATATACGCTACTAGACCACTCTAATCTAGTAGCTTATATAGGGGCCACTAAACTAATTAACCTAAATAAACTATAGTTCTAATTATAAAATATAGATACTAAGCTAAAATTATTGCCTATAAGTAGTAAGATAGTAAAGGTCTCTAAGTTATTTAGAGGCTTTTAACTAGTTATACTAGTGCAAATTATATTCTAAGAATTAGCTCTTAGGTTATAAGCCTTAATAGACACTAGTGCTAGCGCTTATAACCTTATCGTTTTAAGGTATATAAAGGCAGTATAAAAATAGCTTAAAGCTAAACTCCTCCACCTAAAAATACTAATCCCCCTTAAGAACTTTATAGGAAAGAGAAGCGCGAAAGTAAACACCTATTTTACAGCCCAGCTTAATATTAACAAACGTAGCTTTACCACATAGTTTGTTTTCTATAATATAGGGGACTACAATCTTATTAGTTCGTGCCTATCTCCCTACTAGTTATTTACTATTACCTTTCCTTTCACACCCTAATAGCGCCTTTCCTAGTTAGTGTTAGCGCGTGGTTAGCGTAAGGCCTATGCCCTACGCCGTCCACTATATAAGTAAGGGCCCCCTAGGTCCCTTCCTTATCCCCCATCTTAGTATAGTCTTAATTTAGTTATTTCTTTTAGCTATACTAACTATCCCTAAGAGGTTTGCCCTATAAGGCCGTGTACCGCCCTTATATACACTAAGTAATTAAATTAATAAAATTACCGCCTAAGTAGATATATAATTAGGTATAGCAAAGCTTATTATAACTAAAAAGCAAATACTTATATAGTATATCCTTAACCTAGATTTATAAGAATTTGCACCCTAGCTAGATAAAATAAAAGATATAGCTAACAAACTACTAGCTACGTAGTATAGAGACCCTATAAGATAATACTAGACTTAGCGCTTTATAAAGCGCGTACCTAAGCTTAAAATAGCTTTTAATTAAGCAAAAGACTAATAAAGAATATAATAGAAAGATCTAGAGGTTATAAACACGTAGTTTTAGCTAGTAAAGGATACAAAAGCTAAGTATAAAATATAGAATAAAGATATCTATAACTTTAATAAAATAGGCTTCTAGATAGGAGTTATTAGCTTAATAAAGATTATATCTAGTTTAAAAGATACTCTTAATTTATACTTATTTAGCTAGGTAATTATAAGTAAGTTATAGTAATTTAGAGTATTTACGCTACTAGGTATACTACTCTACCCTTTATTATCTATAAAAGGTAAGTCTATATTTTAGTGTAGTATAAGGAAACTAGTATCTCTTATAATTAAAAGCTTTTAGTCTCTAGGACTAGCTAGACTAATAATAAGCTTAGAGTTGCGTAGTTAAAGCACTTTAATATATATATAAGGCCGCGCATAGTAGGGTTATAGAGATTACTTATTCTAAATAGCTATAAGAGCTACTACTTCTAGAATTTTAAAAATTATTATCTAGAATAAAAATTCTAACACTCTATATACTAGCTCACTTATCTTATATCCTCTAGCTACTTAATATAGTCTATTTCGCGCTATTAAAGCTAAAGTACTTTTAGCGTATATAGAACTTAGCGCACTAATATATCTTATATATTAATAAATAGGGCTTCCTACTAGCCTTTTATAATATATTTTTTAATATATTTATATTAGAAAACTATAAAAAATATCTTTAAGGCCTCTAGACTTATTTCTTTAAATATATTAGTAGTAGTAAATCGCCTTAATATGCGTATTTACACTCTACCTTACAGTACCTTACTAGATACACTATAGTAAGCTAGGATCCTAAGTAATATCCTTAAGTTTAGATCTTAGTTAAAGCTTATACGCAACTCTTTTATTTAGTCTTTATCTAATACTAAATTAAGCTACTTATAGCTTATAAAAAGTACTAAACTTATACTCTACTATAGTATACTTTGTGAATCTACGCTGTGGTAGAGGACTATAAGCGAGGATTTTAGTCTAGAAATAAGCGAAAACTTAGACTCCTTAGCGAGTTCGAATCTCGCCCTCTCCCTCTCTGGTTTTTAAACACCAAAAAACTAATCTTTGTGAATAAGAAAAGTAGCCTAAATAAGCTAGTATCTCTAATAATTAAGAAATTTCTAACTATTTGAGCTAGTCTTAACTAAGTTACTAGATTAAACTTATAGGACGGGAAAGCTATTAGCAAGTACCTCTAATAATTAAGAAATCTTTAACTAGTTACTAGTCTTAATAAGTTATTAAGATTTAAACTTATAGGACAAGAAAGTTAATTAAGGCATATTACTATCTTCTAATTTAGGAAAAACTTTGTTGGAAATTTCAATTCACGCTTTGGACAGACAATAGGCCACTAGTGTTAGTTTTTCCTTAACCCTCTTTAAAGGGCTTTTTTCACTAGGAGAAAGTGCCCCTTATTCACTTATACGATTTGCCTGTGGCTGTATTTACTTTATAGAAAATTTAGAAGTAATAAAAATATTAATAATAGTATACTTTAAAAGACCTATATTAAAAAACTTAAGAAGTAAATTAAGGTTCTAATAAAGTAAAAAACGCGTAAAAAAAGCGCATTTAAAAGATAGAATACTAGGCTTTACTTAGAAAGTAGATTTAGGAGTAGAAAGCCCTTTTATTAGGGTAAAGTTATTAAAAAGGGCATAATTTAGTAATAAAAGAGAGGTAGATTCCTTTAATACAATACTACTATAGAAGGTGCAAAGAGTCTAGACATAATATAAGAACCTATTAGATAGATAAAGAAATAGAGGAGAAGTTAGATATTACCTTTAGTGGCTTATTTTTAGATAGTATTAATAGTAAATTAGAGTAATTTTATTATAGATTACTATAAGGCTAAAAATAATAGGTTAACTTTATCTTATAATAGTACGCACTTAGTAACTAAAAATTAGATAAAGTACTACTTAAGATATAGTATACTTTACTACGAATTATAATAAGTATACTATATATTATTTATATATAGTATAGTAGATAATATATTATATATTATAGGGAGTCTTATTATAAGTTTATACTACTAAAAAGGACTTCTTAGCTTTATATAGCTACTATAGCTATATAAAGAGGCTGTATAATATAAAAAGTAAATTAAATAGTAACTTAGTATATTATAAGTTATAGTAGGTTATTATAAGTTACTATAAAGTAACGTTAGTAGTGTTTTATAATAAGTTATAAGAGACCTTAAAGTTACTAAGAAAAACTATCTAGTGGACTAATCTATCTGGGCTACTAATAGAATATGTTAGTGTTTTTACTAAGCTACTAATTTTCGCCTAATCTAATTCTTTTAAATAATTATAAAACTATATTTATTAACACTATCTAAAAATAAGCCGCTAAGGGTAATATCTAACTCCTCCTCTATCTCTTTATCTATTTGACAGGTCCTTGCGTTGTGCCCAGACTCTCCGCACCTCCCACATCGGCGTTGTGTTAAGGGACCTGCCTCTCCCTCACCACTACCTCGCGCCCTTTTCAATAACTTCACCCTAATAGAAGGGCTTTCTACTCCTAAATCTGCTCTCTAAGTAAAGCCTAGCGTCCTACCTTTCTAAATGCGCTTTCTTTTACGTGTTTTTCGCTTCGTTAGAACCTTAATTTGCTTCTTAAGTTCCTTAATGCGGGTCTCTTAAAGTACACTATGGTAGAGCATGAGTTCAGCACCTTTTATAAGCTGTGAGTAGCTTAATTTAGTATTAGGTAGAGACTAAATAAAAGAGTTACGTACGAGCTTTAACTAGGATCTAAACTTAAGGGTATTACTTAGGGTCCTGGCTTGCCATAGTGTATCTAGTGGGTACCCTAAGGTGGAGTGTAAATAAGCACATTAAGGCGATCTACCACTACTAACGCATCTAAAGGAACAAGCCTAGAGGCCTTAAAGGCTTTCTTACAGTTTTCTAGTGTAAACACATTAAAAAACGCGTCGCAAAAGGCTAGTAGGAAGCCCTCTTTGTCGATATAAAAGACGCGTTAGCGCGCCAAGTCCTGCACGCGCTAGGAGTACTTTAGCTTTAGTGGCGCGAAACAGACCACATTAAGCGGCTAGAGGATATAAGATGAGTGCGCTAGCATACAGAGTGTTAGGATCTTCTGTTCCAGGCAATAATCCTTAAAATCCTGGGAGTGGTGGCTCTTATGGCCGTTTAGAATACCGAGGCTCACCGCGTAACGAGCCCCCCGGCGTACCGAGCCACCCCACCACGACAACATCTCAACTTCAACACGCGATAACTCCACCACTATGAGCTCGATTGAGGCTGCGCTTGCAGCTATTGAATCGCTAGAACCTAGAGAACAATTCAGCTATCGACAGATTGCAAAAAGATATGGTTGTGATCGTACAACACTCGCAAGGAGACACCAGCGCGTCGCAACCTGATGCAATACTAAGGCGGAAAATCAACTAGCTCTCCACCCACAACACGAACAGGAGCTCCTACGCTATATCTATCAACTTACAAGGCAAGGCCTACCACCTACACAGGCAATAATACGAAATTTTGGCTCACAGATCGCGAAGAGAGAGCTTGGAGTAAACTGGGTTGATCGCTTTGTCGAGCGATATCCTAACAAGCTCATCTCAAAATAGACGACGGGCATGGACAACAGTCGCCACAAGGCTAATTTAGGAAGGAAGTACAGCCTCTACTTTAACCTCCTACGCGAGAAAATTAAGCAGTATCACATTAAGCCGCGTCACACATACAATATAGATAAGAAAGGCTTTATACTTAGAGTTATAGGTCGCTCAAAGAGGATTTTTAGCAGGGCCTCGTATAAGGATAGAAAGAGGAGAAGTACTATCCAGGATGGCTCTCAAGAGTGGATAACACTGCTGGCCTGCATCTGCGCTAATGGATCTTACCTCAATCCTGCTCTTATCTATCAGTCAACCTCAGGATCAATACAGGACTCCTGGCTACAGGCCCTTAATTATAAAACTCATCAGATTCGAATCTCCTCATCACCTTCTAGCTGGACGAACAACAATATCAGTCTCGCGTGGCTCAAGCAGGTGTTTGATCGCAGTACTAAGGCAAAGGCTCAATCCTCCTATCAATTGCTCATCCTTAATAGCCATAGATCTTATCTCACAATGGATTTTATTGAGTACTACGATCAAAACAAGATCCTCCTCGCGATTTATCCTCCTCACTCAACCCATACGCTACAGCCCCTCAACGTCTGTATGTTTAAGCCTCTCTCAACAGCGTACTCAAATAAGATCTCAGCCTTTATAGAGAGGAGCCAAGGCCTCACCTCAATGAGCAAGAGGGATTTCTTCCCATTGTTCTATCAAGCTTAGCAGGCCTCCTTTAAAGAAGCAACTATCCTTAAGGCCTCTCACCCTTTAATCCTAAGGTTATATTAAAGAGGTTCAATACCAACTCAAGTTCCTCAAGCAATAGCAAGTCCTCAGCCTTAAGTGCCTTAAACTAGAGGAAGACTAAAGGCCTACTACGTCAGGTAGTGAAGGATCGAGGTGATAGACGAGCTCAGAAGCTAAGCTAGGCTTTCCACCAAATCTCAACTCAAAAGACCCTCCTTAAGTATGAAGTCAAGGGCCTACGCGAGGCTTTAATTAATAAGAGGACGCGTAGGAAGCGAGGCAAGCCTCTCCTCCTTAAGGAGCCTAAGGAGTATCAAGGTGGAGCTGTATTCTAGTCTCCAAGGAAGGTGAGGGAGGCACGTGATCGACGGCAGCTCAAGGAGCGCGAGGAGGAGCAGGTACAACACCAAAAAGCTAAGACAAACAGGCTTCGTAAGGAGGCAAGGCAGGCCAAGGCAAGAGAGAAGGAGATAAAGCGTCAGGCAAGGGCTACAACTAGGCTGGTGAGGGAGAAGGAGAAGGCTGAGAAGGCTGCTGAACAGGCCTCTAGGGCAGCTGCTCGCAGGACTCATCAACGACTTAAACAAGCTCTCAAAACCTCCCAAAAGAATAAGAAGCGCAGCCTTAAGACTCCTATAGGAGCTACTCAAAAAAAGAGCTCTATTGCGAGGCCTATAGCTATTAGAGAGCCTCAAGGTGCTGTTGCAGGCGCGCCAGCTCTTAGGTCACGACGTAGCCGCAACATTACACCTTCTACACAATATCAATAGTTATATATATCAATTAAAGCCTATAGATATCACCACTAGAAAATATCGCGATAATAGCTATTGTGTGAGGCTCTACAGCCTTAAGTTGTAGGGCTATTTTGGTGTTCAAGGTGGCTCGTTACGCGGGGGGGCTCGTTACGCCGTGAGCCTCGATAAGTAACCTCTATAACCCCACTATGCGCGGCCTTGTATACGCGTTAAAGTGCTTTAACCACGCGACTCTAAGCTCGCTGTTGGTCCAGCCGGTCTTAGAGACTAAGAGCTTCCAATCGCGGGGATACTAGTCTCCTCATACCACGCTAAGATGTAGACTCGCCCTTTGTAGATAATAAAGGGTGGGGCAGTATACCTAGTAGCGCAAATACTCTAAATTACTGTGACCCACTCGCAGTTGCCTGGCTAAATAAGCGTAGGTTAAGAACGTCTTTCTAAACTAGTTACAACCTTCATTAAGCTAATAACTCCTATCTAGAAGCCTGTCTTATTAAAGTTATAGATGTCTTTATCCTGCACTCTATACTTGGCTTTTATATCCTCCACTAGCTAAAACCACGTATTTATAACCTCTAAGTCTTCCTATTATATTCTCTATTAGTCCTTCGCTTAATTAAAAGCCATTTTAAGCTTAGGTACGCGCTTTACAAAGCGCTAAGCCTAGCATTGTCCTATAGGGTCTCTATACTACAGCAGCGTGTCGCAGGCTTAAAATTTGCTTATTCTAATAGGCGTAAAGGACAAGCTTAATTTTGCCTTCTTAATTAGATAATAACGCGTTGTGTTATTAAGACATTATAATTCATAATAAAGTGTTGTAGTCTTAGCAAAAACTGTCCGGCAGACTAATTTATTCGGGCTACTAATAGAATATATTATATCTTATTATTATTATGGCAAAGTGGTAAGCTAATAATAAAATCTATTAAGATTAATTTCTAGTAATAGTCTAGAATTAGTAGTGGGTAGAGCAAATTATATTTAGTGTTATAGTATAGTTTACTATAGTAGCAAGATATATAGGTATAAATATAGTAGACAATAGTGTGTGTTATATATAGCTAGTAATACTAGTAACTAACACACTTATAAGTACCCTTATAACTAATATATCTAGTAGTAATACTATTATAGGCCTGCTTAAGAATTTGCGTATAAAGTTCTTTGTTATCTAAGATATATAGTTAGTCTTTATCGTATAGTAGACTATTACTTAGTTAATAACCTACAACTTTAATTCTAAGTCTTTGCTTAAGAAGCTGCTCTAGTAACTATTATATCTTGGCTTTAATAGTAGTAATAATGTCCTAAACTATCTTATTAGAGATATAAGTAGTCTTAATATTTTTAAGTAATTGCGCTGTTTCTTTTATAGTTATTATGGCTATAGTAGTGGGTTTATTATTATTGGCTACTAGTTTCGTAATATAATATAGTATAGTCGCGAATTATATACTAGAGTAACAACTTTTATTTAATAAAGTATAGGTAGCGACAATTGCGTAATATAAACCTTTACCCTTAAAGATTTCTAGTTATAAGACTATCTAAACTTAGTGTTACTAGTAAGCATTATTATTATCTTTAGGCAGATTACTAAATTGCCTAGTAAGCGTGTTAAGTTTTATATCTTGTTTTTCTAGATAGTATTAAATACAAAAGTTAAACGTAGCTAGAAACTCTACCTATTGCGCTTATTATTAGTTAAGCTGTTTACTAGTTATAACATACTCTAAAGCTAAGTAATTAGTAATAATATTAATAGGATCTTAGGTTTCTAATAGTTTGGATATCTATTTCTTAAAGGCTTATACTATAACTAGTAGTTTCTTGTTATAGATCTTATAATTGCATTCTATAGAATTTATTTTGTGTAATAAGTATATAATAGGTTATAATATATCTAAATTATCTTTTTATAATAAGACTATAGTAGTAACAAAGTTAGATACGTTTGTCTCTAACTAGGTTTCCTTATCTGGGTTAAAATAAACCAAAACTAGCGCAATTGCGAAGGCTTATTTAAGTGCCTTAAAAGTAGTTATAGCGAAAGAGCTAGGTTTAATAGGCTAGTCTTTTGGTGCATTTTCTTTTATAAGGTTAGTTAATAGATAGGCAATCTAACTAAATTCCTTAATAAATTATTAATAAAAGTTTACAAAATCTAAGAAAGCTTATATATTCTTAAGCAACCATAGTAGCTACTGTGAGGACGGGCTCGGGCTTCCGCATTGTAGAGTGTTGATGGGATAGGTTGGCTCTATTTCAGCTACACTAGGATAAGGTAGAAAGGTAGATACAAGACGCGCAGGCGTAAAGAGGCGATGGTGGGGCGCTAGTCCTGTAAAGGCTAGCGCCTCGCGAGGCTGCCTTGTCGTTATGTGACTTGCGGCCAGCTCTCTGTGCACCGCAGCCGTCACATTACCCCCCTCTAAGAGAGGCTCGTCCTCGAGTCTCGTATAGCTACTTCCTCGTCCGTGTTCTCTGTCCCAGCCCCTTACTTGCTGCCTTGTTGTCCTCGTCCGTCACTTGTACGTACTGCCCGTCCTTATATGCTCGCAGCCATGCTTCCAACTGTGCTGGAGGACCAGGTCGCTCTGGGTAGGCTTGGTGGTAGTCCCTGACTTTATGGGGCGCCCCTGCGAAGCCTTGGGCGTTGTACCATGTCGGGTCTGGGTCATGAGCGGTCCAGGAAGCTCTGTACTGCAGACGCCCTCGATAGATGCGGCTGTTAAGTATCTTCTCTACCGGCCACTCAGGGTTGCCATCAACCTCAATTGGTTCCTTCTTAGGTTCAATCTGGCCTGGTAGTGAGTCTAAGGCGGCTTTCCGTAGACGGTCTGCGTGGAAGACGTCATGCATGCGCATGTATGGCGGTAGCTTGAGGCGATAGGAATGACCCCTCATCTCGATGATAGGGTAGGGGCCGTATATCTGCTGGTCGAGCTTTGAGCTAGGTCGGCCAGTTGTGAAGCCCTTAGGCGTAACGTAGACTTGGTCTCCTATTGTAAAATTGGGCTCACAGCGCTTCTTGTTTGCTTGCCGCGCTTGCCGCTGCTGCGCCTAAGCAATCCCTCTCTGAGCTATCTCTGTTGCTAGCTTTACAGCGTCATGTTAGGCCTTTGCGTAGTTCTGCGCCTCCTTATGGGACATGTGCTCGCGGGCAGATGGGGATGTCCTTGTACGTTCCTTCCAATCCTAGTGGTGGACAGGTTGGTGACCAAACTCGATCTCAAATGGTGACAGGCCAGTGGTCTCGTGCGGCAGAATAGCCTGTGCCCAGTCCATACATGGCAACAGATCTGACCAGTTATCCTGATAGTAGTTGACAAAGGGCCGTAGGCGCTGGTCGAGGTACTGGTTCACAATCTCTGTGTTGCTGTTGGTTTGGGGGTGGTAGGCTATTGACAGCTTCTGCTTAACACCTATAAGGCGGCATAGCTCGTTCATAAATGTGGAGACGAATTGGGGGCCTCAGTCACAGACGATGGACCTTGGAGGGCCATAGACACGCCAGATGTAGCGGTAGTACATGTCGGCAGCTTGCTCAGCAGTAGTAGTCTTGTGGCAGGGTAGCGAGAAGCAACGCTTGCTCAGGCGGTCTACCACGACGAAGGCACAGTCGTACCCCTTCTTGTCGGCTGGGAAGGACTTAAAGTCCATTGAGACGTCCTGCCATGCTCGATCAGGTATTGGCAGCGACTTGAGCAGTCCTGGAGTTCGATCGCGAGGGACATGGCTCCATCGGCAAGCCTTGCAGGCGGCGACGTACGTATCGACGTCTTTCTCCATGCCTGGCCAATAGTAGCGATCCCGCAGTAGCTTTACAGTCTTTCTCTTGCCTGGGTGAGCAGTAGTCTGTGCTGCATGGACTGTTCGGATCAAGTGCGTGCGGAGGAAGTGAACAGCAGGGACGACTAGTCGGCCTTGGTGCAGGAGTAGTCCTTGCTCGTTCAGCTGCCAGGTGGCGCTGCCAGCTGACGCTTTCTCTCGCAGAGCTTGTATGCTACCATGGCTTCGGTTAGCCTTAAGGGCTTGGTCAATGACGGCGTGCGGGTCATCAAGTGGGGGTGAGCTCATGAAGGTGTCTGAGGCCGCGACCTCGATACAGCTCTCTAGGCCTTGTGTAGTAAGCGAGGCTAGATGATTGTTGGTGGCCTGAATTATACTAATATCGAGCTGCTTGGCTTGCAGAAAGGCTTGCGTTCGAGCGGCTTGGTCCTTATCCTTCTGAGTCTTAAGTTCCTCTTGCTTGCGCGACAGCGCGTCGGCTACGACGTTGGCGGTTCCAGGGCGGTAGGAGAGGGTCATGTTAAAGTCAGCTACTGTTATAGCCCAGCGCATTTGCCGTGGAGTGAGCTCTCGCTTAGTTGAGAAATACTTGAGTGCTCGGTGGTTAGTGAGGGCGCTGAATGGCTGAGGCGTCTAGAGGCCGATGAGCTGAGATCTCCACTCCTTAAGGCCGTAGATGACTGCCAGCATCTCTTTGTCGTGGATATCGTAGTTTATCTGTGGTCCGCTCATAGTCTTTAAATAGAAAGCTACTGGTCGCCAGAGGCCGTCGTCCTGTAGCTGGGAGAGTACGCCAGCTACGACTCCGTCGCTCGCATCTGTCTCCATGCGCGTCTGGCGGTAGGGCGAGTAGTGGGCCAGAACATTGTCTGACAGCATGAGATCCTTAGCTTGCTGGAAGGCTGCCAGCTCGCGCCCGCCAAAGGCGTGCCATGCGCCCTTCTTGAGCAGCTTAGTGAGCGGCCAGATGATGCGCCCATAGTCCTTGAGGAAGGCTCGATAGAAGTTGCAGAACCCTAGGAAGGACTGTAGGCTTTTGACTGACATAGGGACTGGCCAGTCTCGTACAGCGGTGACCTTCTCAGGGTCCTTCTGTATACCCTCTGTGCTAATAATAAGACCTAGGAACTTTGTCTTTGTCACGGCGAATTCGCTCTTCTTGATGTCTGCTTGTAGGCCGGCGTCGTGGAGACGCTTAAGTACCTGAGCGACGTGCTCCTCGTGCTCTAGTGGGTCTTCTGAATATATAAGGATATCGTCCAGATATGCTGTGCAGAAGTCGTCAAACAGGCCATGCAAGACCTTGTTAATATACCGTTGGAAGGTTGCGGGGCTGTTGCAGAGGCCAAAGGGCAGCACATGGTACTTGTAGTTGCTGTATCGTGTGCGGAAAGTAGTTAGATCCTTGACCTCCTCGTTAAGGCGGATGCGGTAGAAGGCCTGTCGCACATCGAGCTTAGTGAATACCTTAGCGCGCGCGAGCCTAGTCAGGGTCTCTTGGATTAGCGGGATAGGGTAGGCGTCTTTCTTCGTGATTGCGTTAAGCTTGCGGTAGTCAACGCAGAAGCGCCACCCCCCTCCAGGCTTCTTAGCGAATAGGACAGGCGAGGCGTACGAGGCGTTACTGTGCGCGATGAAGCCTCGTCGCAGGTGGTCCTCAAGGTACGATTTCACGAGCTCTAGCTGCTCGAGAGACATGCTATACAGCGGGCTCGACGTCAACGTATTCTCAGAGGTCAGCTCAATGTTATGGTCAACGCCGTCGCGGTGCGGTGGCAGCTCGTCTGAGTCCTTTTTCGAGAAGTGGGCTAGGGTCGCGCCAGCGTAACCTAGGAAGGGCAACTTCTCTGCGATCAGTTGGCGGAGCTCCTCTTCTTGATCAGGTAGGTTTGGCAGAGCGTCCTTGCGATCCTGGATGAGCTGGTTTACTTCGTAGACGCTAATATGGCCTAGCACAGTGTCCTTTTGTCGTGCGTGCATCATAAAGGCAGCAGCTCCAATTGTATTGATCTCGAGGCCTACCTTGGCGAGGTCTTCGCGCGAGACAGGCTGGGGACGAGGTTGTCGCTTAGCCGGTTCTGGCGTCTGTCGCGGGTGGAGTTGCTCTTCCATCTTTCCAAGGTTCTCCCGCAGGGTAGCGCGCTGGGTTGAGCGTAGAGGTAGCTTACGAGCGCGCTGTACAATAGCTACGTCTATCTGCTTGTCGCGTCGGTCGGCATCGGCTTGGTGCGAGGGGTTGATCTTTGAGGGCACGCCTTGCGTAGGGATAACGATATCACGCTTGCAGTCAACCCGTGCGCCATCTGGCCACTGGAGCTTCTTCTGCTTGCAGTTAATCCAGACGTCGGCATCCTCTAGGAGCTTGCGGCCGACTATAAGGTCGTGGCGACCGGTATTACAAAAGATAAAGTAGGTAGAGAGGCGGTGGTTGTCGATCACTAGGTCAGCTTGGATATACTCGTCTACCTGACCATTTGGTCGACTGTCGTAGCCTGCCAAGGGTATTGCTTCCATGCGGTGGATCGGGGCCTTGAGTCCTTTCTTAATCGTACGTAGATGCTTGAGGTGGACTAGGGCGTAGCTGCCGGCTCCAGTGTCGATGAGCGCGTTCAGCTTGATTGCTAGCCCGCCTGTAGAGATGCGGCATGGTAGAATGAACTGACTTCCACTAAACAGCTGATCCCGTATGCTAAGGGCTCCTGTAGGTTGCTCTAGGGAGGAGACTTCCCCTAGAGCGATACTTTTTCCGAGTCGCTGTCAGAGGATCCGTCTGCTGCGTCATAGAATGCCTCGTTGTCGGTGTCGGCTGGTAGCTCAATAGCCTTCTGGTCGACAGGCTTGTCCGTACAATTGCGGGCGAGGTGACCAACCTTGTGACAACGGAAACAGGTAGGCTGATCTGCTGACGCCTGGATAGTGGCGGCTCTAGGCGGTGCCGTGGGAGTGGGTCGCTCGCGGTTGTGCCGTTCGGTTTTCTCAGCTCGGGCCGACGCTCTCCTGGCGTTGCTAATAGCGAGCTCCCTAGCGAGGTCTTGGGCGAGGTCAACGTAGACATCGTACTCCTCGCTGTGCTGTCGGCGAAAGACACCCATCTGCGTGCGTAGGGCGTCCGGTAACTTCTCGTGGAACTCCTCTACCCACTGGTCCGCTGGTAGGCCACGTTCCTGTGCGAGACGAAAGAAGTCGCCCTGGAAGGTAGCGAAGTTGGCTGGGTCTCGCAGGCGGAGCTCTTGGAAGGCACGTCGGGCGTTAAGCTTCTTGTGAGGGTCCCCGTATGTCTTCTCTAGGCGGCCCACAAGATAGAGGTAGTCGACCGGCTGATCGCTTGCTCGGATCGTACGTATGAGGGTGGACAGGTATTGATTTGCCGAACCGTCGGTACGCGTGCGCATGTACGAGACAATGTTGTTCTGAGTTGCCTGCTCGTCGACACCTTCGAACCAGTCTTGGTTAGCGCGCAGTTTGTCCTCTAGGCCGTCTCTCCATTGCTCGAAGGTGACCTCTTTGCCGTCCTTAAGCATTGGCGGGTCGGGAAAACGGGCTGAGCGGCTCCTGCTGTAGTTAATCGCTGGTTGCGAGGCAAGTGGAGTTGCTGGCGTGTATGTCGACTGCCGTGGCAGCGTATCGGCTCCGTCGTCTGATCCAGGTAGCCTAGGGCGTATTGGCGTCTGCGGTAGGGCTGTGAAGCGCAGCGTCTTTGAGTGCGCAGCTGGTGACGAGGCTAAGACTCCGCTAGCCTTCTCAGAGAGGAAGGATTTGCTGTGCTGGCTCGCAACCTTTACCTGGCCTCTAAGCGATTCAATTAACTCGTCCTTATCTGCTACTTGCTCGAGCGTGTCGTTGAGCAGCTGGCGTAGCTCGGCAAGCTCGTCCTTGGCCTCTACCAGCTCGGCTTCAGCCGTATTAAGCGCTTTGCCCAGCGTGTCCGCGTGGTCTCGGTACGCTAGGGCCTTGAGATGGCTGAGTTCTAGCTCGCGGGCCACTACTGGCTGTTCCAGCGTCATGAGCTGGGGAGGGTAACCTCAATCTCCTGCGGTTCGTACTCCATAGTTCCCCAGACAGTGTGCCCCGTGCGCATTGTAAATGGTCTCTTCTTATGCCGTGCCTCGATGCGGCTCTGCTTGATCGCTCGGTCCTCTTTGAGCTCATTGTCGATATAGTAGGCTGCTCGGCACCTGAGAGCTTGGATAGGAGGTGTGTGGTCCTCCTTAGTCGCGATTGCCTCGGGATCCACCCTCAGCTCGAGCCTAGAGAGCTTTCCCATATCCCTTTTGTAGGTGCTGCTGGTAGGGCAGCTCTAGTCAGTGCTGCAGGTAAAGCAGCAGTGGTCGGTTCTCTCGCAGGGAGAGGGTGAGCGGGCGGTGCTCTTAATAGTCGATTCGGGGGGTTGTTTTTGTGTCCTCTCTCTTAGAGGCAGGGCCACCGTGGCTCTCTTCGCGTCTTCGCGGCAGGGGTGCGTCGTTAACTCTCTTCTGGCCTACCGCGTAGGGCTTATAGATCTGGTACTTTTTGAGCGCTCGTTCGTCAAGCAAGGGCGGCAGGCTGATCAGCTCTCCTGGCTGGCTGCGGCGTGCTATCTTCGAACCGTCCGTCAACTCCCTTCAAGCCGCGCTTGGTGGTATTAGGACTCGGGTGAGCAACCGTACTTCTGACGAACTAACGGCTCAGCGTAGTCGTACTGTACTGCTCGAGGTTGGTTGTCGTCGAGTCGTACACGCAGGTAGATCGATCGGTTTAACCAGATATTATGTCGCCGTCGCCAGCCAAGTAAGTGAGATCCTAGTGTAATGTGAGGACGGGCTCGGGCTTCCGCATTGTAGAGTGTTGATGGGATAGGTTGGCTCTATTTCAGCTACACTAGGATAAGGTAGAAAGGTAGATACAAGACGCGCAGGCGTAAAGAGGCGACGGTGGGGCGCTAGTCCCGTAAAGGCTAGCGCCTCGCGAGGCTGCCTTGTCGTCATGTGACTTGCGGCCAGCTCTCTGTGCACCGCAGCCGTCACAGCTACTAGTTATAAACTACCTGTACCTTTTTAGAATCTTATTTAATACCTTTGGTTGTGAGAATAATTCTAAGGTACTTAATCTTCTTAACCTTAAACTAACACTTATTAATATTTAAATATAGACCTACTTGCCCTAGTTTATTAATAATAGTCTATATATATCTAATATATTCCTCTTTAGTCTTACTATATATAAATATATTATCTAGGTACGCTATATAAAAGTTATCTAGGTGTTATTATAGTATTTTATTAATATAAGTCTAAAAAGTAATAGGAGCGCTAGTAAGACTAAAGGGCATAATAGTATACTTATATAAGCTGTAATAAGTTAGAAAAGCTATCTTTTCTTTATTACTCTCTTTAATGCGTATATTATTAAAACCTATAATAATATTTATAATAGATATAAATCTTGTCTTATTTATACGCGCTAGCGTATTCTTTAGTAATAGTAGTGTATTGTAATTACGCTTTATAATAGCGTTAATTGCGTAGTAATTAATATAGACGTGTAATTTACTTCCTGGTTTTTAATAATAAGAATGGATAACACGTACTAAGACGTACTTATTTGTAAGAAGCCCTTTATAGTTATTTTATTAATATATTTCTTAACTACTATAGTCTCTAGTTATATAAGGCTATAAATGTGTAGTTAGGGTGCTTTATTATTAACTAGGTTAATAGTATAATTAATCCTAGGGTAATATAAAGCTAACTTATTAGCCTCCTTTAGATTAAAGTACTAATATTTATTATGCAGCTAATTAGGTAGTAGATACTTAAGTTTGTCTACTATTTATAGTTTATTAACTATCTTTTTTATAAACTTATTATAATTAGTCTAACTATAAGTAGCTAAACTTATTATTACGTAGAATGTTTGCGTGTTGTAATCTCTATTTATTAGGTTGGGTGGTTAATCTAACTAGTTCTAGTTATAAGGCTCTAGCTATATAATAGAGTCTAAGTTATAGACAACTATTAGGTAAGCTACTTAGCTAGTAATTAAGCTAATATTCTTGCAAGTTAAGATAGTAGGATATAATAAACTGGCGAGTAGCTTATTATAGCATATAGTTTTAGATAGCGCGTCTTTAAGATAATAAACTAGGCAATAATATATATTAAATATTATAAACTAGTTATATAATCCTAGTTGCGGGTTATAAGCAAATATTTAATTAATGCCTAGAATAATATTAAAAACACTAATATTAGTAATAAAGCATATTATAGTACTAGTGTAAGTACTATATTATATTCTAAGGTCTATAGCTTAACTAATCTTATTTATAACCTTACTATCTATAAGATATAGGGTAATGAGATTATTAATATTATATAGTTTTAGCTAGTGTTGTTTAATATATAAAGGACTGATAAAACTTACGCTGGCTTTAGTATTAGTAAGCTACTACACCTTTGCCCATTTCTAAAGTGTAGCTAGCTTAACTAAACAAGTGAACTAGAGTTATCTAGCTTTATTTAGTTTATTTATATTAATTGCGGAGATCTACTATATATACTATAAGTTAAGGCCGAGTTTTATATTTAATTTAAACTTATTAATCTTTTATTATACTACTATAAGATTCCTTTATATACGCTGTTATTATTGCTCTATTACGCAATTTTACTCTAGAGCTACTAAAAATATAACTTATTCTTATTCTTATAGTCTTAACCTTAACGCACATCTAGATTATTATTAGTAACATTAGGCTTAGGTAACTTATTATAGAAACTATTATGTCTATATATTTTATATAGTTAGTTAGAGTTTATTTAAATGGCGTAGATATACTACGCGTCTTTATAATTAATAGGGCCTAAGAGGATAATATAGAAATACTTAATATTCTTTACTAGAGTAATAGCATTATTATAATAGTTAGTGGTTGCGTCTATTACTTAATATTTCGCTACACTGCACTTAAAGTAGGTATTAGCTTTGGCTAGTAGATCTAGTTTGCGTAATATACGCCTATAATTATTACGTCTAGTAGACTTTATATATAGAGTAGATAAAGTAGTGTATATAGTAGTATTAGATTTAGTTATAGTTATATTTATTATGCGAGCTTTTAAGTAATTAGGTGCTATAGTTACAGAGGTTCCTAAACAACCTATTATGAATTTATAATTAAGGCGTTCTATATATAATACGCGTTTTATATAGAAGGTAAAAGACTTACTAAGAATAGATAATATATTAGTAGCGTGTATAATACGAGCATATATAAGCTAGCGGGCATAATTTATTAGCAAATAATTAGGTATACTAAGATAGTTAATAATAGCTATAAATTACGCGTGCTAGTCTATAAGAGTCTCTCTAGGACCTTGGGCTAGGATATTACCTATAATCTTTTCCTGGGCGTCTAATAGTTTGTTTTCTAACAAATAGATCTTATTAAGATAATTAAGTATATTGGCTATAGTTATGACGGTCTTAAAATATAGGTATATAAGAGTCTAAGCCCTTCCCTTAAGTTAGCTTTATAAATATATAATATGTAGCTACTTTATAGGTAAAGTCTACAGTTTGTCTATTAACGCAATACGCTAGCGCTTATAGTTGTTCTTGTCCTTATTCTTACTAAAGAAAGAATTTACCTTAGATATTTAGATGCGTAAGTATTAGGAGTCTGCTATAAGTTCTAGTAATAGGCTTACTTTATAAGGAGGTAGTAGATAGGTTTATTATTATATATGGCTTATATAGCTAATAGCACGCTTATTATAATATAATTTTAGGGCAAGAGAAAAATATATATAATTAAGCGACGGATTATTAGTAGGTGTATAGCGAACTTCGATAGTTAGTAGTTACTTAATAGATAGAATAGGCTAATCTGCAAACTATTAGACATTATAAGACTAACTACGCGGTATAATATATACTAGTGGTTAGCCTCTAAGTTTAGTAATACGAGTATAGGCTGTATTTAATTTCTGCTAAAGAGTGTTCTCTATCTCTATAAGTTGCGTAAAATGGTTTTCTAAGTTCTAATAATTAATGCGCAGGACGTAGTTATTAAGCAGACGACTTTAGAGCTTCCTAAGCTGTTATTATACGGCCATATAATAATTAGTAAGGATCTTAGACTTTCTAAGAGTAATAAAGTCCTTCTTTTAATAAATTATAATGGGCTCACAATTAGATATTATCGTATTCTACAACCTAAAGAGAGTTCTTATATAATAATATACAACCTTTTAATATCTTAACTTATTCTAACTTTATTATAAACTATTATTCTAATACTTTATAACTAGCCTTAAGTAATTTAAACTCTTAAAGCTTAGTTTAATTATCTTCTAATTTGTTAGTAATTTATTATATAGTTGTTAATAGTGATGTAATAATATCCTACTACAACATAGGTTTCTAATTAACAGCGCTAATAAATTATATCTGTTCTTAAACCTTAACTTTATCTAGCTTTAAACTATCTTTTATACTAGTAACACTAACGCAAAGTTTATAATCTAGTATATTACTATTAGTATTAGTAATATTAGTAAAGTATATATACTTAGGAAGGTTAGTAGGTAGTAAGCTAGCACAATCTTATTAATTATGTTTTATAATTAAATAATTAGGTCTGTTAATAAAAGGATTGCCATTATAAAAAAGTCTACTTTTATTATTATTATTGTTATTATTTACAAACGCCTTATTATAATCTTTAGATTAAAGAAGTTTCTTATTAAAGGTAACTTTACGCTTATTATATTATCGCTCTATCTCTAACAAGTTATTATCTAACTTATTCTAGTCTATAGGCAGAGTACCCTAAGTGGTGCTTTACTAAGTTAGAACTTCTAACTAAGATACAATAGTAGCAAAGTTATAGGATTTCTTGCGAAAACTAATATTATTATTATTATTTTTGTGGCTTAGTCTCGCTATCTTATCTACTATATATAATAGGTTTATCTCTTAGTAAGTGTATAATTTAGGTTAAAGGTTAAGGTCGTAAAGTTAAAAACATAGTAGGTACTATAGTTAGTCGCCGTAGTTACTTTTATATAATGTATTATGACTCTAGCCTATATATAACTATAAAAATCCAGATATGTATAAAAACCTAAGATATTATATAGTAATATTAGACTTTCTAGGCTTTTACTAAAGTAAATAAGACTTATTAGAATTACTATAAAATCTTAAGACTTTTAACTACGCAAAGCGAGCGCGCCTAAAGACTAGATTTACTACTATACCACACTAGAGCAATTTACTAGAGGCGTAGATCTTACTAATTTAGCTTATAACTATACCTTAGGCTATAAGTTATCTAAGTTATTACTAAGTTTATTACTATTATTATAAAGGTTGTGTGTATCTATTATTATAAATTATAGAGATTCTATATATTACTACTATCTACTTTTATTATAAAGGTTCTATATATTATAACTATCTACTATTATTATAGAGGTCCTCTATATTATAACTATCTACTATTATTATAGAGATCCTGTATATTATAAGTAATAGAGAAGATATTATAGTTAGAGACGTTACTATTATTAAAACTAGGTAATAATAATAATATTGTCTTATTTCTTATTAGTAAAGTGAATAGGATTACTATAATTTATAGTAACTTATAATAAGTTTAATAAATTATTATATATATGGCGTTAAATTAACTATCTAGGAGTAGTACGACAAAGGCTTTTATCTTAAATAACATGACAAAAAAGCAGAGTCCCCTGCTTAGTAATTAAAAATAATTTATTATAGGTGGCTTGTTTAAGTAAGCCAGGCTTATAATTATTATAATAACTAGATTCGCTTATTAGTAAGCTACTTTTATAACTACCTTAGTAGTTATTATATATAAAGCTTAGTAAGCTTATAGGTTATTATAGAGAGCCATATTACTTATAAGTAAGTTATTCTCCTAGAGACTATAGTAGTACTAGGGGGCTAATATCTTATAAGACATAATCTACGTGCCGCTATAAATAAGGCAGCAGCCATCCTTTATCTTCTACTATAATATAAGGACACTATAGAAGTTATTATACTATATATAAGATAACTAGTAGTTAGAATCTAAATATTAGATAGTAGTAATATCTATATAAGGTAGGTATATAGGCAGGCTATATATATAGCCTCGCTTAGGACCTCGCTTAGTAATCGCGCTAGTCCCAAAAGGGTAATGTAATGTAAGCGAGGGGCCTATACCTTAGATTAGTAATAACACGCTAGTAATTAGTACTATTATATTAACTAGTAATTACTATCTAGTAAGAGACTTTAACTTTATACTTTAAAAAATCTTTTTTTTAAATTCTAGCTAATTAAAGAGCTTTATTTACTAATTAATTAGTATTATTTTAATAGTATAGGTGCCCTAGGTGCACTAGCAGCATAGGTGCGTATCTTTGCGCAATCTTACGCATGTGCACACTAAGAAAAAAGTAGTATTACTAGTGCGCAGGCGTGCGCAGGCGTGCTCAGAGCCGCTTAGGTGCCCTAGGTGCTTATGCTCGCTTAAAACTTTTCCCTTAGTAAGTATTGTTTTATTACTAGTAATTTTACTAATTCTATTTTTTTATTTTAATTAAGGTTTTTTTTTGTGAATAAAGCTGCATCCCGCAACTATTAGTACTTAATTAACTTCTATTTTGCTAAGGGCTTTCAACTCTATTGCCTCAGTAGCTGTCGGTGCCCAAGCCACTAGACAACGCTTTGCAATGGACTGGTTTGCTCCCTTGGCATGGCTAGTGCATCGCATCCTTAGCGTAGATAGATTCTAAAAGTAGTAGTGATAGAATTTATATTTTCTCCACATCCATACCATCACAACGGTGAAGCGAATGCCTGGTGATGTCACCCGTTCTCGCGTCTTCGCGCGTCTTAGCGCGAAGTGTGTTTCACCGAGCCCCACTTTTCATGCAACGATGAACAAACAGCCCCTACTCCCCCAAAAAGACCCCCGGTAGAGAATTGGGCATCGTCACCCAAGGCATCACCCAGTGCACCCCTCCCCAGGCTTGAACAATCACAACCACACGCGCTGAAATGGCGCCCTTCAAGCGACCTTATGACAGTGGCTACGACAGCTCGTTCGCGTCCCAACGTAATGTCAACGCATCCTCATCCCCAGCACACGCGCGCTCGCAAGCATACTCGTCGCAACATCGGGCGCCAAAACTGCCGCGTACGAGCTACCACGCGCAGTCGTCGCGCGTGCTGTCCGGATGCACCCAAAATGATCCGCTTGTTATAGATGACGAGGACGACGACGACGACGATGCGTCGCAAGAGGTGCAGGGCGCGACTCAGAGCTACAATGAGACCGAGATGAGCTACGTCTTATACGGCGTCATCCACACCAAAATCGTGGGCGTGAGGTATTACAACGGAACGGCCACTGTGGGCGAACTCGCAACACCTCGACGCGAGCCACACAATCCATACGATGGTGAGTGGCTAAGCAGCATTCTCTATCTTGACGCCTGAGTGCTTACGCGACTAGGCAACGCAATTCAAGTTCTCAACGTGCATGGTACCCAGATTGGTCATATACCGAGGACCCAGGCAGCGCAGCTGGCCCCGTACATGGACAACCGGAGTCTTATCGTCGAAGCTGTCATCACCGGGCGCAAAGGCGACTACGAATGCCCCATCAATCTCCGCCTCTATGGCACCGACGAACCGGCTGCGAGAGATAATCTCATTCGACGCATGAGAAACGACCGTCTCCCTGTATCCTCTGTCGAGGCCGCTACCCAACGGCAGAAAGATGAGCAGCAGAGACAGAGGGTCGCCACCCAGGCTGCCCAACGGGCGAAGAAGAAAGGTGGCGCTGTTGTGACTATTGGCGATCAGCAATATGCTAGCGGACTGTCAGTGTATGCGGCTGGGCCTTCACAAGCTGCCGGACCAGGCCCGAGCCTGGAGGATATCATTGGTGGCAGCGAGCGGTTCAATCCGAGGAATGCTGAGCAATTCGTCGAAGAGTTCGGCATCAAGGAGTCTGATCTGGTAAGCAACCATTATCCTGGCCATAACATCTATCTAACAATCCCATAGGCTGGGATGCCAAAGGCCTCCCAGCCCGATGCTCTTCTCACGGAGCTGCACGACTTCCAACTCCAAGGGTTGCACTGGTTACTAGAAAAAGAGAGCCCCCGGTTACCAGCTGAAGGTAGTAAGGACGTCGTACAGATGTGGCAGCGCCATCCGAGCACGCGCGGTGCATTCACGAACATTGCCACCAACTTCTCTGTTACCAACCCTGCTCTTGCTAGTGGCGGAATCTTGGCTGATGATATGGGTCTTGGAAAGACGATCCAGGTCATATCACTTATCATGGCTGATCGGCAGCTCGGTCGTCGCGCGCCTGATACCAGCAATGCTACGCTCATTCTCGCGCCTGTGAGTGTGATGAGCAATTGGAGTACGCAGATCAAAAAGCATGTCAAGGACGAACATGCCTTGCGTGTCATGTTTTACCATGGCAGCCGAAAGCAGCCCATCACACCCAAGCATATCCAGGACTACGATGTGGTCATTAGCACCTACGATAGCGTGTCTTCAGAATGGCATGCACAGAAGTCAGCTGCCCTTCCTAGGAAGTCTGGCGTTTTCTCTGTCAAGTGGCGCCGTGTCATCCTCGACGAAGGGCATAACATACGCAATCCAAAGGCGAAAAAGACAGTCGCCGCGACGTATCTCATGGCACAGTCGCGGTGGGCGCTCACTGGCACCCCCATCATCAACAACCTGAAGGACTTATTCTCCTTGGTCCGCTTCCTTCGTATCTCTGGCGGCCTCGATTCGCTTGAGATCTTCCACGCCGCCATCATGCGCCCAGTTTTGCAGGGTGATGCGCGTGGCAGCCGTTGCTTGCAGATGCTCATGGCAGGTATTTGCCTTCGTCGCAAGAAAGAAATGTCTTTCATTGATTTGCGTCTTCCGGACCTTACAGAATACGTTCACAAGGTCACACTTCTGCCGCACGAGCAGGAAAAGTATGATGCATTCGAGGCGCAGGCCAAGGGAACACTTGATCTCTATCGTCACAAAGCAGGAGGAAGAGATGCATCTGACACGTACCGCCATCTGCTCGAGGTCCTCCTCCGCATGCGGCAACTATGCAACCACTGGAAATTGGTCAGCGAAGAGCGTATCGATGCGATCATGCAGCAGCTCGAGGCCGAAGGCATTGTCGACCTAACAGAAGAGAACAAATCAGCGCTCCAAAAGCTGCTCCAGCTCTCCATCGATTCCCAAGAAGACTGCCCCATCTGCCTCGACTCGTTCAAGAGCCCCATCATCACCAAGTGCGCCCACATCTTCTGTACACCCTGCATCGAGCGCGTCATAGAAACCCAACACAAATGCCCCATGTGCCGCGCCGAACTCGACACCCTCGCCACCACGACCGTCAAGCCCGCAAAAGAAACCGCCGCCCCACCGCCCCCAACCCAAGAACAAATCGCCGACAAAGAATCCCTCGCAAGCAACGCCTCCAGCAAAGTCAAAGCGCTCCTCTCCATCCTCACCGCGGCCGCTCAAGATCCCTCCAACAAAACCATCATCTTCAGCCAATGGACCTCCTTCCTCGACGTCCTGCAACCCCACCTCACAGCCGCAGGCCTCCATTTCACCCGCATCGACGGCTCCATGCCCGCCACAGCCCGCGATGCTGCCCTCGAAACATTCGACGCCTCCCCGACCACCACCATCATGCTCGCCTCCCTCTCCGTCTGCTCCGTCGGCCTCAACCTCGTGGCAGCTAACCACGTCATCCTCTCCGACTCGTGGTGGGCCCCTGCGATTGAAGACCAAGCTGTCGACCGTGTGCATCGGCTCGGGCAGAAGCGCGAGACCAAAGTTTTTAGGCTGGTGGTTGAGGATAGTATCGAGGAGAGGGTGTTGGGCATTCAGGAGGATAAGCGCAAGTTGATGAGTCTGGCGTTTGCGGAGAAGGAGGGTGGGGGAAGGAAAAAGAAGAGGGGGGCGGCGGGGTTGGCGGATTTGGAGAGGTTGTTGGGGAGTCAGAAAAGGTAAGGAGGGAGAGTTATGTGGTGTGGTGTGCTGTGGTGTGCTATGCGGGGAAAGAGGTTTGTATGATTATGATTTTTCTCATGTCTGTTGAATTTGCATTTTGAGTTCTCGCTTGGAATAGGCGTTACGGTATGATGGGTAGGTAGGTAGTAGAAAGGGATAGGATCGTCTTCACGGACGGCAGGTACTCTTTCCTTGTCATGTCTCTCAATCCCATCGGCACTGAAAAGTTTCAATTGAATGAAAATCTCTAAAGTAGTAAGATATGCTGTAGCCTGAAGGACGATCTTTAGAATTGACCACATAAAACAATGTCATTTGCAAATGTTCGATCGCAACAGCCTTCATATCATCAATCACCTGCCACACGTGCTTCCTCCAGGCATCGCTTGATACGTGCACCCATCCGCCTCGCTATGTTGGACGGACACGTTGTCTGCGTCATGCCTCCCACTAAAGATGTCTCATGTACGTCAAAGTTTCGAAGAGATATTATGGCAGTCCAAAGCCAATGTTCGAAACTTGTTGAGGTCGGACAGCTCCCGGCCCAACGGTTGAGACCTCCGATGTGTTGTCCATGTTTTGGTGTCGGGTACACGGTACATAGCAAGCGGATCACATGTTCCGTCATCCTTTCTGCGATGATTTGTCAAACGTGGACTGACGTCCTGGTTTTATTATGTTTGACGAAAGCGGCGTTTGTGCTCACTACAGGCCCTCGTTTTCGGTACTTATCCTCGGCGGCTCTCTCGAGTTGGAGCGCTTCGATCGGAGAGGGGATACGCTACGCACGTACCAAATACGTTAGAAGGTACCCTTCGACAAGGCACGTGTACTAGGGTAAAGAAACAGGGGTCCTACGATTCTCTGCGCTCGGCCTCTTTCTTCCTATCCTCGATGAGCTTCTGCATCACCTTGCGCCCATCGTGCGCATTGATACGCTGGCCCCGCATGCTCATCGATATCTTCTCGCTCGCATCCGCCTTCAAAAGCCTCTTGAGAAGCAAGTGCTTCATCGCAATGCACACGAAGACTCCACAGTCGCTGCTGTTGTCCTGTTGCGGGGCGTCGTCCATTGGGATGAACCGTAGCTCTTTCTTGAGCACCTTCTCCAGCTTTCTCGTAGTTTGGCGGGCTACTTGCTCGTTCGCAGCGTGTAAGCTGTCGTAGTGGAAGCAGACGCCGTCGATGACGGACACGAGGAGG
Organism: Laburnicola sp. R22_1; assembly: GCA_014281115.1. Classification (NCBI taxonomy): domain Eukaryota; kingdom Fungi; phylum Ascomycota; class Dothideomycetes; order Pleosporales; family Didymosphaeriaceae; genus Laburnicola; species Laburnicola sp. R22_1. The sequence continues at coordinate 1,568,341 of JACONQ010000011.1, forward strand.
AGCGACCAGTGAGAGCCACCTGCGGCTTGATCGACATCGTCGTTGTCGTTTATAGGGAGGAAGACGTGTGTTGTTTGAGTAAAGTCCGGGAGGTTGTTGAGAAAGGTCTGGTCCATAGACTGGGTCATTCGAAGGAGGTAGGACAGTTGCGGGCGCATGAGCACGATTTGCGCGCGTGGGAAGGATTTGAGTTCTTCGCGTTCGAGATACCTGGGGTACACTGTCAGCGACGTGGACGGCAGCGGGGGGTAGTAGGCGCACTCTTGCCAGAATTCAATGGCCTGGGAAGTCTGTTAGCCATGTGGGCTGCTCTGTGGCGGCAGATTGCGTACCGCATCAGACAGCCATTCGCCGTCTCGTAAGCTGTCTATGTCCTGGTAGTACACTGCGCTGCATTAGTCTGCTACCCGCGACCGGGCGTGGTGCGCGGAATGAAGAATGGGTCGCCGCGTACTCACACCGTACATCGTGGTCTAGACCTGTTAGCACGCCTTGCCTGGTCGCGCTCCCGCTCGGGCTGCGAACTCACAGGAAAGATAGGGGGCTTTGGGGTCGTAGGAGCCCAGATGTCTCCTCGCGCGGTTCGCCATCTTGGAAAGACTGCCGGGCATCTTCGCGTCCGCGGCTCGCAGCAGATATACCGAAGGTAGTAAAGACGCCCTGCAGCGGAACAAAGGCGAGAGGAACAAAGCCGAAGGACGCAATAGGTGCGGGAGATGCCGGTAAGAGCAAGATGGAAGTAGTGGTAGGGTCGTGTTCTGCCTGGCCACAGACGGTCCCGAGCGGTGGAGGGCGGTGGATGGCGGTGGGACGCCCTCGTCTGGCCCAAATGCCCCGCCGTGACGGGCGCATGGCTCCGTGGGCACTGCAGCAGTGGGCAGGTGCAGGGATGACGTGGCCCTGGTCGCCCCGTCCCATCAGCACCACCACGCTAGCTACTTGCACTCATATCGAACCTACCACGCTACCAAAGTACATGTGCCTCCAGCACCATTATAGAAAGCTTGTATTCAAATGCTGCTCCAACGCCGCTGTATAAACCATCACGACCTTTTGATGCGTCCATTCGCCATGCCGCAAGGTCACGGCAGCTGGCCAACAGTCTTCTCCGTGCCATTCACCCTCTTCTCCTTGCCCCATGACTCCGGCTTGTCCACCTTGCAAAGCCAGCCCTGTTTGTCTTCAATCGTACCAAGCTGGATGCCCTTCAATGTCGTTAGGAGCTTCACGCAAGCTGGCCCTGGCTCCTCGGCCGCGTCCTGGTACGACATCTTCTCGCCCTTGGACTCCAGAGTGATGGACCTGATGGGAACCAGGGCTGCGGCGGTACCAGCAGCGAGGACTTCATCGAACTCGCCGAGTTCGTCGTAGGGGATCTGCAGTTGAATGAGTGAGGATGTGAGAAAGAACGACCGACCGAGCTTACCTCCCGCGACTCGACTTCCCAACCAAACGACTCGGCAATCCGGAGAACAGAGTCGCCTGTCACACTCTTGATGATGTTCTTGCTGCTCGACGATACAAGTTTGAATTTTTCGCCATTCTTCTTCACACCAATGAACGCAGACGTCGAGAACTCGTCGATAACCGTCCGCGTCTTGCTGTCCAAGTGAAGCGTGATTCCGTAGCCAGCTTTATGCGCCTTCTCGCTCCACCGCAGAACCGGCGCATAGTTTCCACCAACCTTGGCCGAACCGGTACCCTCGGGAGCCGAGCGATCAAAGTCCTCGAGAATGAGCGCATCTACGGGATGTGTTCCGTGATACACACCCGTCGGGATCACAAACACGCAGAACGTGTACTCTTCAGGCGGATTCAGTCCTAGCTGCGCAGAGCTGCCAAACAACAACGGCCTCACGTACATGGCGGCACCTGTCTCGTGCGGCGGCACATATGCTGCGTTCATCCCTACTGCGAGCTTGCAGCATGCGAGGAAGTGATCTGTGGGTACTCCGGGCATTGAGACGAACGAGGCCGAGTGCTGCATACGCTCAGCGTTCTTGGTAGGCCTAAAGATGTTGACCGAGCCATCGGGACTCCGGAATGCTTTTAGGCCTTCGTAGCATTGTTGACCGTAGTTCAGAGCGGGTGCCATGCCGTGAAGGCGGAGATAGGGATCCTCGACGAATGTCGGTGCTGTCCACTTTCCGGTGTGGACAGAATAGTGTGATTCGACATGACCGGCAACTAGTAGTACTCAGTTTTCTGTTGTTGAATATGAAGCAATATGAAATGGCCAAATGAACACGGGAAACCCAAGTTGACGTGCAGTCTTCCACTTTGATCTGCCACAACATTATCTTCGCGGGTACAGTGGTCTCTCAAATCACTCGGCAACACATCGCCTCTCGCATGACTCAAAGGGAGATTCCGCACGAATGAATGACCGTGGGCGGCAAGCCAATGACAAGTACTATGGAAGTCGGATAAGAATATTCCTCGGCATCAACTTTACCTTCTCGAATTTTGAAGCCTACGTTGCTCCAATCTGTCATGACAGTTAGTCGCGTGATATGCTACGAGCATGGACCCTTCAGATGGATCCGACCTAGCTGGCATACCAATGGTGTTTACTGGAGGCGGAGGATAGTCAGACATGCTGCTAGGTCTCTGAGAGTTGATGTTCGGGTTGGGAGTCAAAATTACAAAGGACTCGAAAATTGTTTCTATTGAGGCAATGAGCAATTCGCGTGCGATATCGGTATCGGTGCGACCGGACCGGCCGGTGGGAGTCCAGAGCGACGCGCAACTGTGTCAGTTACTAGCGCTGTAGCTGTCGTCAGCTTCACAGTGTTGCCCGCACAACACACAAGTTATCATCGACTAATGACATTACGTCTGCACGCATCGCGAGGCTGTTCCTGCAGCATCCGTCGAGGAGTAAGCGAGCGGAGCGGAGCGGAACAGTGCTGGACGGGGCTCAATAGGGCTTGGCGTAGGGCATGATTTCCGAAATCCATAGCGAGTCGCAAGTTCAAACTTATTAGGCGTCACACCACCAGCATCTTCTGGAGATATAGGCCCTCGATCGCCGTCGTACTGGCGCACTCTCCATCTCAAGCCTGACACTTATTTCTAACCATGGTACCGTCTGCTGCCCGGAGCCGGTTCGTGCTGCTGGCCTTGTTCGGCATCGCGCTCTTCACCTTTTTGTTACTGGGAGGCTATCGAGCACCCGACGGGCATCCTTCGCCGATACAGCAGGCAAAGCTGGGCAAAGAAAGAGGTGCCTCGAGCGGTGCTGTGCTCACGGGGCATGCGATAGCTCCCAAGCTAGGTAACGCAACGGCGAAGTACGTCTAGCAAACATGGTCCGCATGATACGATCACAGCTGACTGTTTTACAGGGCCGAACTGGGTCGCGCAGCCTGGAAAGTGCTCCACACGACCTTTGGACGCTTCCCCGAGAAGCCCACCGACGAGGAGAAGGAAGCCTTGCGATCATACGTATACCTATTCCAGCGCTTGTACCCCTGGTACGCCACCCGCCATACGGCGTAGTCACAGCTGGAAGTCAGGCGGGCTAACTGAGTTTGCAGCGGAGAGTGCGCCGAACACTTTGGAAAGGTGCTAGCCAGATATCCTCCCCAAGTGTCGTCACGGTCCGCAGCTGCCATGTGGGGGTGCATGGTACACAATGTTGTGAACAAGCGACTGCACAAGCCCGAGTTCAACTGCGAGAACATCGGAGATGCGTACGACTGCGGATGCGCAGACGAAGACGCGAAGAAGAGCAAGGACGGGCAGCCCGTATGATAGCCCGAACATGGCGCTGTTGATAGCAGAGACGAGCGCTTGACAAGCTGGAAGCGGCGCAGGTCGAGGCCAGATATCCCAGGTCGGATGCAAGGGGGAGCGAGCATGGGCTCGGTCAGCGACATCGAAAGATACGAAGGGGGAAGTGCTGCGAAAGTCACCCCGGACCCAGCGCCCACACGGGTTGCACGTCTATGTGACCAGCAGAGGGCCATGTCTCACGAACCGATGGGCAATTGCCCTCTTTGCGCCGACAAGCACAGCTAGAGACGACGGGACTTGGTGGGGTGGGCGACGCAGGGTGGTGGGCCTCGGAGCATCCCCGCTGGTCACGTCAGCCGGGGGTTCACAGGAGCATGTCTCAAATGGTGGTCTGGGGGAGCGGCGTAGTATGCAGTGCCGGACTCGAGACGGCAAACAGGGCGCCTGCCAAGGAGGGTCACGACGACAGAGGGCCGCCACAAGGACGGGTTCCTGGCTGGCTATAGCAGACAGACGACACAATCCATACAGGTCGTGTAGGTGCGACACGGCGCATTCTGCCACCAGACGGGAGAGGGTCGCATCATCCCGGCTCCACGTCACCTGTGCCTCTCCCATCTCCAGCACCAGCACCAGCACCAGCACCAGCACCAGCAAGCTGTCGTGTGGCTTGCACTGGTTCGTCGCGTGATTTATTTTTGGACGGGCGTCAATCGTGCAGCTGGCGGCCGTGTCGCTGCATGTCGCTGCATGTCGCTGCATGTCGCGGCAGGGGTGCCGCGTCGGGGATGCGGGCTAGCGTAGGAAAATACCCACGGCGCCGTACGTGTTTGAGGAGCGGCCCAACACCAGCGGCTGAAACAAGTATCCCAGCTCCCCGCCGCGCAGTCGCTCACTCCCATAGCCATCGCATCATGCCCGCCCCGGCCTGAACTCACCGACTCTTCCTCATCTACCATTGACGTGCCAGCACACACCGCTACTTCGCATTCACCATGGTGTCGTTCTCCTGCGAGGTATGTTGTGTTTACCCTCCGAGGCCGCTTGCGCCCGCGGGCCCCTGGCCTGCGACACTCGACGCTCGCCGCTCACTGCTGCCCGCAGAACTGTGGGGATGTCCTCACCAAGAAGAAGCTCGACGGCCACCGCAACCAGTGCCATGGCGCCTCGTACACCTGCCTGGACTGCATGGTGCACTTTGAGGGCGCCAGCTACAGAGCCCACACGGTATGCCATGGCCGCTTTTACCCCTCCCCCTATCCCCCCACCAGCACATCTGGCCTCTCCTTTCGAGGCCATCGGCGCCCAAAGAAGCTTGCGACCACTGTGTGCGCCCACGAGAACCTCGATTCGCCGTGCATGAGCGTCACTAACCAGCGGCCCGCAGTCCTGCATAACCGAGGACCAGAAGTACCAGGGCAAGCTCTACCGCGAGAAGAAGAAGCAGCAGCCGCCTCAGCACCAGAAGAAAGACAGCGTCCAGCAGAGCTCGCAAGCCCTCGTCCCGCGCAATGCCTACGTCGAAGATGCGACCGACGCAGAGTCGGGCGCCGTCGCCATTGTCGATGCCCCGCCCCGCGCACCCACGCCTCCCCCTGCAAGAAACGCACTGGAGTACAGTGAGCAGGCTGCGCTCCCTCCTGTCAATGTTTTCGACTTTCTAGACACTTCGGAGACCCCGGCGCCCGTAAGGACACGCCCACCTGTTGCCGAGTCGCGCATGATTGAGGACAGTCTACCGCCTGCATATGAAGCGGAGCCCAGGGTATCAGTGACAGACGTCATGATGTTCCAGGTTCCGAATGACGAAGACTTCGCCGAGAACGGCTTCGCATATGGCGACGAGCCTGTGCGGCCGACCAACGAGCGCTTCGACTCTGCGTACAACTTCCGCGAGCAGGACCCCAGCTACAATTACACCACACCAGCTCCCAAGTCGAAACACAGCCGTACCAAGTCGCGCGACAAGGACGTTGATACCACCATCAAGAAGGCGGAACGCAAGCGCAAGCGCAACTCACCCGCCGAACTCGACATGTCACTGGTTCGCGCGCACGACGAGAGGGACATTATGATGGCAGAAGCACCACCGATCCTTCACTCTGGCTTGACTGGTGGTCTGAACCGACTCCTGGCCCGTCCGGAATTCCCTCCGACTCCCGAATACTCCGAAAACTATGCCGAGAACTCACCCCTGAGCCCGATGAAGCGCGCCAAGCAAGGGGCTTCCAAGGCTTTCATGCGTGCACAAAGGGATTACGAGGTACAACAGGAGAAGGACCGCAAGGCGCGTGAAAAGGAGGAGAAGAAAGAGAAGGAGCGTGGGCGTGAACGTGAACATAAAGAGCGCAAAGCCAGCACTGCCCTGGTGAAGATCAGGCCCAAGATCAAGAAACGCGAGGAGTCCGGCCGCGAAAGCCGCAAGCACCGCGAGGGCGACCGCCGCCGCCGTCGGGAAACGTCATCATCTCACTCCCCACCACGTGCGCACAAGACGCTCAAAGCCATCGAATACCACCGCTCCGACTCGCACTCCTCGGCCCCGACCAACAACGGCCAGCTCATTGTCCGTCCAAACGGTGACATGGTGCCCGTCAACACCGAGCACGAAGCCCGCGCCGAGCTGTTCATGTCCTTCGTCAACAAAGGGCCCGAGTCGGAGCGGGGCATGAGCATCAACAAGACGCTCAAACGGTACCATCGCGAGCGCTACGGCTGGGACCGCGACGCGTCCAAAGCCGACGAGGAGAAGGAGCTGTGGAAGAGTCTGCGTCTGCGGCGCAATGATCGCGGCGAAGTAGTGCTGTTCTGTGCGCCGCCGGATGCTGGGGCCTGACTAGATGGGGGTGCGGATACGGATCTGGATATCGTTATCAAGATGGAGGCGTGGAGCTGTGATGACCCGGACCCGGATACCGCGTTCTTATCGCCTCCTTCCTTGGCCTAAGAGAAAGAGAGGAGCAGAACTGGCGGAGCATACGGATATGCATGTGGACGTGGACGAGGAGGATATACCCCCCCCCTAAACCTTCCTACTACACTTTCTTGGTTGATACCCGACGTGTTGTCAAACTTTTGTCATCATATATCGGGTGGATTGGTCTTGTGTCTTCGATTGAGCATGTGTGTGTGTGTGTGTGGGAGAAACTATCTGTTGTTGTTTTGTTGTACTGTCGATTGGCATTGGCATTGGCGCATTTTTTTTTTTTTTGCGCCGCACTGCATTTCATACTCGATATCTCTCTCTCTCCACTCATTCGCTCTTTCTTATCAAGCACACACGCACCTTTCTTTTGTCGAACCTCTTTCTCACACCCTTATCCATCTTTCTAATAAGAAAAGACGGCGCGCCCCTTTTTGTTTTGTCCTTCTTTGCGGCGTTTTCCCGTTTTTTCTTTACCTCTTCTGGATGGATAGATGGATGCTGTGGGAGTGTTTCGCGCAACCAAATTTTGTTGTTTGTACATAGCATAGCTTAGCTTAGCTTAGCTACAGCCTACAGCTACATAGCACTAATACTCCTCTTGGGGGGGGAGGGTGGGCTGGGCCCAGCCTTCCGCCTTCGTCGCTTGACTCTTTGTAGCTTCCTTTTCTCCATTTTCTTGTGTTTGTTCAACTTTGTCGGGATGCCGTGTTTGCGTCTCTTACTCTTTCTTGGGTTGGGACTCGGCGAGGCCAACCTGTCCCGCGTGTTTGTCTTATGCTCCACCTCGTAAACTTCCCAGGACCGACTGTGCCATCAATCCATGCATCACAAACCATCACATACATAGGCAGCATGAAGTATTCGTAAAACAAAGCAATCGCTAACTACTCATTACAACGTATCCCAGAATTACAATGAACAGTAATCTATAGCCTCCGACGGACGGACGTCTTGTCAGCCACCGGAGCGTACCAGAAGCGAATCCTTCTCGTCCAAGCCCATTATAAACATGATCCCAATATGAAATCTACAGCTCCGCTGATCTCCTTTCCCACTCCACAATAGCGGGTGACAACGGCTTCGTAAACAAAGACGTGTAATCGGTGCCCACAATGTCCCTGCTACCGCCAATGTTCCTGATCTTGAATTCTCTCACCATGGATGCGAGGACCGTTTGCAACTGCACGTAGGCAAACTGCTCGCCCACGCACCTATGCCTTCCCGCACCGAAGGGCAAGTACGGCGAAGCGGTGCCCTTGGAGATGAAACCCCATCCGTAGTCGATCTTCTCGTCATCCTCGTTGTCTTCAAAGTCGTTGGCTCCCGCGTCCCAGCGATGCGGGTCCCAAACGGAGGGATTGGGGAAATGCTCGTCCATTTGTGCAGATACACCCGGAGAAGACATGAGCGTGTGAGAGGTGGGGATGACGTAGTTTGTGCCTTCTACAACGAGGGGCTGTTTTACTTTGCGCATGATGGAGTGGATCGGGGAGTGGAGGCGGAGAGTCTCTTTGACAACTTGAGCGTGGAGAGAAAGTTTAGGGAGGTCGTCGTTGGTAAATGGAGGGAGATGTTTGCCAAGAACTCGTTTCTGCTCTTGTAGGAGTTCCTCGACAATCTCCGGCTTGGTAGCGAGACGGAGCATTATCCAAGAGACAGTCGAGGCGGAAGAGTGTTGGCCGGCCATAAGAAGCGCGATCATAATGCCAGCAATCTCATGTTCGGGAATAGGAGTACCATCCTTGTACTTGCACTCCATCAGATGCCAGATCATGTCGTGGCCTTCCCTCTTGACTGCGCCCGACCGTCTCTTCCTGACAATGTCGGAGTAGAGCTCGACCATAGTATTGTGCGCTTGGTCGCGCTTGCGGTTGTGCGGGAGTGGGAACCACGATAGCATGAAGTTGATAGGAGAGAAGCCCAAGTCGAGGTCGTGGAAGAGCGCGGCAAAGCGAGAGTTGAACATGTTGCGGACTTCTTCACCCTGGAGCGAACGCGAGGCAGTGTAAATGGTAAGCTCGGACATGACTTTGGGGACGTCAAAGGTTCCTTTTTGGCCCTTGAATGTCTTGTGGGTCTTGACGAAGTTCTGCACTTCTGTGGTGATGAGCTCGACGTAAGAGCGCAGCGCTTCTTGGGTGAGGCCGAACTTGATAAACTGTCGTCTGCATCAGCGCATGCACGCCTGCACGCGACCATGTCTGCTCACCTTCTTCTGCTCCATGAGCTTCGCGTTCGGGCAGTCGTACACGACGTCCTTTCCGAAGACGGGGCCAGTCAACGGGTTGTATATCTCCTCGGCGTTGACGTCCTTTTGCTTCCCGTTCAGGATGAAGTTGTTCCCCTTTGTGTCCAAGCACACCGTCATCTTCCTGCCGAGTAGAATGAATGTGAATACATCGCCCAGCTATCGGTTTCGTTAGTATACCGCCCCTTGGTACGGGCGCGAGGACCATGCGCACCTTTTCCTTGTTCGAGAAGAAGAAGCCGTAGGGGTCCATGCCGTACGTGATGGTGCTGCCGATGATGGGAAACCAGTGGAACACGACGGGCGGCTCATTCTTCTTCTTGAGCAGCAGCTGGCTCAACACATTGAGGACGACTGCGAGCACAATAAAGGCGAAGAAGCCGGCGACAGCGAGGACGGGCGTCGACGTATGCGAGGTGAGGCTCGCCAGCGGGCCGGCAACGTGGTTGAGGAGGGTCATGGCGGCAGGAAACAGACAGAGGGGCTGCGGGCGTGTCGAGGGGGCACTGCAGTGTGGCAGGACGCGGGCATGTTCGAGTTGTTCACTTAATAAATTTCCCACAAGTCGCGGCGCGCTCGGGCCTCCGCCTTCCCGTTCCTGTCTGTTTACGGGCGTGCCGTGCGGCGCCAGGCTAGCGCGTCATAGGGGGTTTGGGTCACGTAAGCACGGTGCCGAGGTATCACTGGCGAAAAGAACCGCTAATACACTAGTGTACTTGTGCGAACAGTAGATTCTCTCTTCACACTGTTCACAGTGTTTGCTCGCCTTCCAGCTTACGGTATAGCGCTGTACAATGGCCAAAACACCGTCTACCATAATCTTCACCGTACCATCTTGCCGTCAACATACGGTAACCCAAAACCCGCGTGGCGCCGTACTGTCCCCAGCGCGGCTCCCTTGGCGCCTGCCGGGCGTCCATCATCCGTCCCAGGGCACAATCAGCCCACGAACTGGCCACGCAATGTGCTGCTCCGCCTCACCGCCTACGCACATCGTACGCTGCATTCGCCGTCAGGCCATGGGTGGCGCGAGGAACTCGACCATATATCTTCTCCAATCTCGCTACCCCTTTGAGCTTTTCAGCAGCCTTCTCAAAACAAGCATCATGTGACAATCACCGCTACTGTGTATACAGTGATGTGAATTGCTGTTGAGACATGGCTACCCATCTCCACATTATACTAAACATCTTGCCCATGGGAAGAGCCCACGACCCTATGCCTTGAAACGGCAACTAAAACGCCAACTTGTCCGTTGCCGTGTTATCTTCTGACATGGACACCAAACTCCAGACCAACAAAAAAACCGCGAATACACCGCGGCACGCCAGAGCAATGCTATCCCAGCAATACCACCTCAGTCAAGTGGCGATACGGCTGCGACCTCGGGGTCTTCCGGGTAGCGCGACCCATCCTGCGTCTCATATAGCTGTTGCTCCCCTTTACCACCTAGTTGAATGAACTCATCCGGATCCCTACTCGCGGCTGGAGTATTCTCCTTGTTGTATGCGGCCTTCTTAGCCCCATCGCCATTCTTTCCCTTGTTCTTTTCGTAAACCTTGACTGCTTGCTGTCCCTCACCTCCTGCGATAACCTTGCTCACCGTGATATCATTGATGCTGCTAAGCAGAGTGCGTTCGCGGTACATCTTACGTTTGGAGAAATCGAGGTTAGCGATTGCTCCTGTAAGGCCATCCGTGCTATCATTGGGATTGAGGTCAGCTTGGGAAATCCAGGGATGCTGTAAGCACTCGTCGATCGTAATGCGTTGATCCACATCCACGGTCAACATTCGATCGATGAGGTCAAGCGCCGGGTCGCCAACAGAGTCCCAATACGGCGAGGGGTAGTCGAACCGACCCATCTTGATCTGCTGGGATAGCGTGTACGGGTTTTCGGCACTGTACAGTTCATCGGAAAACGGAGGAAAGCCACATAGACAGATGTACAGAACGACCCCGAGCGACCATACATCGACCGCGCGTGTGTAGCGTCGATGATTGGAGCTTTCTAGAATCTCAGGAGCGACATCTGCCAATATTAGCCAAGGACATTCGAAGGCAGGCACAGGCGAGCTTACATGAAGGGGTCCCACATCTGCACCGTCATTAGCTTGTGGACACATAACAAATGCACAGTCGGCAACTTACAAGGTCGTTGTGAAAGACTCCTCGCCGATGATTTTAGCGAGTCCAAAGTCAGCAAGCTTGACAGATAGGTTCTTATCGGTGAGCAAGATGTTTTCGGGCTTAATATCTCGGTGAACGATATTGCGTTCATGCTATACATGTAAGCTTGGAAAAGAACAACGGTGCGGTGGGCCTACAAGGTACTTAACCCCTTGGAACAACTGTACGAACACCTTTCGAGCTTCAGTCTCGGTCAACTTCTGCTTCATGACGATCCAGTTGAAGAGCTCGCCCTCTGCAGCAAGTTCAAGGACGAGATACACGCCATCCGATTCATCGAACGTATCCTTCAAGCAGAGCAACGTCGGATGGCTGACCCCCATAAGTACGGCTATCTCTTGTTGCAGTCCGTCAACTTTGGATTTCTCTCCTGGTCCAGAGCGCTTTTCGAATTTCTTGACTGCGTACCGAATGCCACTGCACTTCTCTACGCACAGATACACGGAGGCGAAATGACCCTTGCCCAGCTGCTCTTGAATGTCGTATTGTTGTCGGAAGCCATTCGTGTCGCGAAATGCTGGATATCTGAAGACGAAGTGAGCTTCATCCAAGATGCTGATCTCGTCACCCTCGTGCAACTCCCGCCTCTTGTTCCGGCCAATCAAGTGATTGTTGACAAATGTGCCATTGCCGGACAGATCTTCGATTACAGCGATCGCATCACCGCCTTTTTTCTCGGGGAAAATCAAACAATGCCGGTTTGACACAGTTGGTGATGGCAATTGGCGGTCTGTGGTTTCATCAGAAGCGGTTATGAAATACAAGTGACGGACCGCACTTACCACATTCTGGGTGTCGTCCAATGAGGTAGCCTCCAGCAGTTGCCCCATTCTCTGCCTTCTCCGTCTCATACGCCTCTTCTTGTCGCTGGTACTCACTACGGTCGACTTTCTCTCGGCCCGATGTCCTTCCGACCATGGTAGGAGGGACGGGGCAAGCGGAGCGGCGGCGGAGGACAAGCACGTCTCCGGACCGGCTGTCCAGCGGTACCAGATAGCCCCATACACCCTCGGCCTCTTCGTCGTCTACTGCATATGCTCGGCGGCCGGGCGGGTATACGAATTGCGAGAACGGCTGGGTATCCTGCGGCGGCGAAGACAGGCCACTCGGAGGGCTGCGTAGGCCGGTTGCTCCAGAGCGAGTTGCTGAGCTCGATCTCTTGCTCGGAGGCGTGACGGTGCCTTCCTTGAAGTCGTCTGTCGCAGTCGAGCCTCGTTGTGTGACGGGCGAGGGCAGCGGGCCTTGCTTGAGATGAGCGTCTCGTTCGTGCGGCGCTGGGTTGCGTTGAGACCGACGAGGCTTCTTGGGGTCTATCTGCTCGCCTTGGGATTGCTGTCGAGGTCAGCCGTCAGCCTGAATTGCCTAGCCATGGCGCGGCAGATCTGGACGTACGCGGCCTCGTTTGAGCTGGCTTTTCTCCGAAGCCATGGTGAATGAATAGTGCTGTGGGCGGAGCGATCGGGCCAGCGTCAATGTTGCGCTCGGTTACGGTGCCGTGGAGCGTATGCAGGGCATTGCTTGGGGAAACGATGGAGATTTGGCGGCGTTCGGGTGATGGTGATGGTCTATGGTCTAGACGGCCCGCGACAGCACAGTAGGGTGGTGGTGCCTCGAGATTTGGGCGCCAAGAAATCCATGCACCACCCTGTGCTGGATCCGTTGATGACGTCCAATGAACACCTGGGCATCCCTTCGATCACACCACGCCCGGCTAGCAAGGCCGAGGTGTGCTTCCTTTTCACACCTTACCTACCAAGGTCCACGAGCATTAGTCACCCAGCAAACATGTACTGATGCTGTCCGCGGCAGATACCCTCACTATGAAATGCAGCATTCGTGATGATAGCAACGGCAACCCGTCCCAGACGTATATCTTCTCGTTCCCATTCGCTCATCGGATCACCTCGGCCACTGTATGATACGTCCAAAGCCCCTCAAACATCGTGAAATATCTCGTCCACCACCTCTCGACATCAACTCCACGTCCTTCCAAGGTGTTGATGCCATTCCACCCATCATCGCCTGCAACGCGTCACGAGAGTCACCTGGAGAACGCCATATCACGTGCCCCTCCCACCAAATATCCGCCGTCTAACCCCATTCAGTTCCCACAACGCACCCGCACATGCATCTCGAATTGCTCCGCTGCATACGATTAGTCACCCAACCTCCTCCCTCGCAGATGGACACTGTATCCTCCTTCCCCCAGCTGTCCGCGCCCGAATTCCAGATCGCCTGCTCAAACCTAGTCCACACATTCGCCTCGCTGCATCGAACGTCCGAAAACGGAAAGTGGACCACCGTAGAGACCAGAAGCTTATATGAAGACAAGTACTTGAGGATAAGCAGCGACTTATCGGAGCCTAGCCAAATAGAAAAACGACAAGATGGAGACGATGACGAGGTCGAAATGGCAGAAGAAGACGATGAAGAAGCGCTCGTGCAAACGACATCAGCCTCGCCGGTGATACACTACGATATCCTGCTCTCCCCTACATACCGCGTGCCAGTGCTCTACTTTCACGTGTCCGACACGTTGCACCGCTTCGCCCCTACGATGAGGACACTATACTCGCACATCGTCCCACCGGCATACAATGCGCAAACGAGGGATGTAGGTGTGCTAGGTGGCATCACCATCACGGTAAGTCCGTCGGCCATATAGTGGACGTGCTTGCCACTGACCGACACGACTTGTAGGATCATCCTATCGAAGGAGGACCCGTGTTTTTTATCCACCCGTGCCGCACAGCAGAGGTCATGGAAGTGAGTGTATGCGGGTGGAAATTGTCGCCATTTGAGTACCTACTGCTGTGGATTGGCGCCATGGGGAAGTGCGTAGGTCTTGATGTGCCAATGGAGCTTGCTTGTTGTACAACAAAATGAGTCAAAATACCAAGACAGCTCGCAATGACGATGATCGGATTTAGTTTTATGTACAAGTTGTCCTGTGGAGACATTAGGATTCATCGTCTGTGAAGGGTATACTATGCTCCCTCCAGGCTATATCCTACTGTATGCCTCATGTTCAATTGATGGAAACACAAAACTCGCCCGAGAGGCGCCAACAAAACCCATCAGCATTTCTGACAACCCCGTAATCCCTTTCACTCCCCCACGTTTCCTCCCGTTTGTTTTTGTGCCATTAGTCATGTTGGGGTATCGTGCCACATTATATCTATCTCCTGTTGTATCGTACATGTCGAAAGGAACGCAAACTAGGATGCCTCGTTGGTATTGCCAGAGTGCGACAAAAGCGCTTTCAGACTTTCAGAGACTAGGGATGACTGCTTTTTTACTGATGCGAAGATGACTCGACTTTCAAGATCTCCTCGCGCTCTTTGCTAAGCTTCGACAGCAGTTTTTCCGACGCCTTGGTCACCTTGACTTTCTTGTCCTGGACGTCCTTATGCATGGAATCAAACTCCTGCTTATGATTATCCCGTAGCATCTGTAAGGTATGTTGGCCATCTTTGGCGTAGGTCTCCGCGATGTCGGCGACTGCGGACTCCTTATCAACAATGTGTCGCAGCACTCGGTTCGACACGCGGAGCAGCTGCACTTGCAAATCACGCTGGTAAGGTTGCAGACTAGCTTCCCACTCCATCTCCTCTGCCGCTGATGTTGGGACTGGGGGATCGGTCTTGGGCTCGAGTTCCGCAGAGGTCGAGCTGTGACTGCTTGGTGATATTTCCAAGGGCGGAGGCGAAGATCTCAGATTGTCGGACAAGGCATTGGGCTCAGGGAGATGTGCCTCGTCTAGGCCAAGGAGCGTATCACCCTCCATTTCCATGTTGTTGGCTCCTGTGACTTCCTGGTCATCAAGACGAATTGCGTCCTGCACGTCCCGGGACCATCGGCCGTGTGTGGTTTTCGGCTCTGCCGTATTCGGGGGCTCAACAGTTCGGCTGCGTGGACGTTTGACACGTTTTGGTGATCTAATCTGAGGCATCCCGAAAGACTGCGAGGCTTTGTTGAGGTCACTCCGGAGCTTGGGTGCATGTACCGTCGGCAGACCCTCACTAGATGCGCTACTTGAAGTGTCACCGAGCTCAATCGGGGCTTCATGGGAACCACCCTTCTTTTGGTCCGGTTTCTGAGAAGTAGCCCTATCTGCGGTGAGTCTCCGAGTGAACTCATTAACCTTCTGTTTATTGGACCGGAAAGGGTCGCTCTTTTCGATCTTGTATTCCCCTAGCTCCTTCTCCATGTTAACACGGTGCCGATCTGCATGCCCAGAGATCGCTGCAGACTCTGCCCGAGGCGATGCAGGAGTTGGTTTGCTGTTGCTCGAGAGAATTTCTACATTGGTGGAAGCACCAGAATGACTTCGTTTGTCGAGTTGATGACTAGGCGTCTGACGTTTATCAGGTTGTCTTCCCGAGTCTTTGTTTTGTCGGCGCTCGTCGGGAGGAACTACACGGATGACGTCGTCGATGACCGGCTTGGGTGGAGCTTGCATACTCTCGTTAGGTCGGCTGGAAGACATATGTCGCCCACAGGGACTAGATGGATCTTCCAATATTCTTATGGGGGCGACCGTGAGTAAAGATCCATGGTCGTGTTTAGCTCTTTTTGACCTTGGTGTTGATGGTGGCAAGCTAGATGGAGAGGGCCGTTTCCGAGAGAGCGTACCACTGGGGTCCTCTGGCACTTGGTCCTGGGTAGTATTGGGTTCAGCATCATTCTCTACATCGTTCAACTTCTCCAGAATGCGATTTCCTGGCTTTGGGGCCAAGTCGGACGACTCGATATTCTCTGGCTCCACCACCGTAACGGAAAATTCCTGTTCGGGCGTCGCATTGCTTCTCCGCGCCTTCAGTGGTTTGGAGTCGTGGCTCCTATCGGGGTTTGCTTTGTGTTGCAGGTTCGACATCAAAGTTCCTTTATGCGTCTGCAATGGCTGGGTGCTAGCCTTGGACTGCCTCGCTATCCTGTTGCTCACGACACCCTGTCCCGGCGATGATGCCGTTCCTTTCCCAGCCACACATTTATCAGACCGTGCACGGGGTGATGGGTCCTTTTTCCGCCTCTTCTTCTTCTCGATGTAGTCCGAGCCGGAACTATCCTCTTCAGATGTATCATCGTCCTTGTAATTGATCGATCGTTTCCGTCGTCGTTTAGTTGCCCGCCTAGTAATTTGCTCGTCCTCTTGGGGAATGTTGAAGACATTAGGTTGGGAGCGTCGTGTGTTTGTAGCTTGCTGGTCGTTCGACTTTGAGACTTTGGGTAATCTTGAAGGCTTTGGCCCTAAATTAGCTCTTCGAGTCAGTTGTGGCTTTAGTGCTAGTGGGTCTTCATCATCCTCGGTGTTGACCGTCTCTCCACTCCTCTGCTTCGGCTTCAGTGCTGCTTGTTTCGGGGTGATTGACGCCTTTGCCGAATTTTGAGAGGCAACAACGCCCTTTTGACTAAGAGGCACTCTTGATTCGTTATCGGAAAATTCGAGCCCATTGTGCGCGGCAGCCGAGCTTGAAACGACGTCCCTTAAACGTGAAGGTTTCTTGACTACAGGAAGCGCACCAGGCTTGCGTCGAGCTGATCCGTCCTGTACTCCGTCGACGCGACTCTGCTCTTTGACAGGTTCATTAGTAAAAGCATCGTCGACTGGTTCCGCCAGATCGGTCAATACGCGGCGCGTGCGTTGGCTGTTCTGCACCGACTTCTTGTTCTCAGGATCATTTCCCGGTGACGTGCTGAAATCAATCATTCCACCTCTTGAAATTACGGCCGCGCCGTTGTTGGCCATCTCGCTCTCAGTCGTGTTTTCTTTCGCCGAGCTCGACCCAGCCGTGTTGTTGCTGGAGTCTCGCCTAGGAAAGATAATTCCATTTATGAAATTCATGCAATCTTCAGCATCCTTTTTATGCTCCATCGTGATAGTGAGATCGCTAGCGGAGTGTCCAGAACAGTTGACCGTATAGGACAGAGAATCAGGCACAAACTTCAGTACCACAGTCCATGGAACAGTTTTGGTTTGTCTGCCTTGGGAGTCGTGTAGATTGGCAGGCCGGCAGCTCGCACTCTGGATTTGAGATATTGATATATCCATTGCTTCTATGTCGCGTAAAGCGGAGTCAGGCATGATGATGGTGATGATTTCGCCTTGGATTAGTAGAATGGGGACATTTTCGTCAGCAGGTGCCCACTTGTAGCCGTCGGAAGCAATGAGAGCCACTGGGTACAGAATCACAGCCTGGATCTCATGCTTCAACATGGCCAAGCCGTCCAGCGCATCCATGTATGCTTGAAACTGTGTCATCCAACGGGCGTTCGTAGCCTTTGGAAAGAGAACGTCTGTGCCGACAATCTTGTCCGTTGGCCAAAAGTTGGCGTACTTGATGCCCATTGAAATCCCTGAGCGGATGATCAGAGCGGCCACTATCCTAGTCTCTTCCACTTCGGTCGGCCCCAAAATGGCGGCACCTACACGGGCGAGTTTTCCGATGGCGCGTCCTAACCGCTGCACCACAGCAAGGGATGATCCAATCATTGTGGCGAAAGCGAGACCAGTCCACCGTCGGCGCAAGATAGAACGAGAGCTGTCGCAAAAAACGTCCAGGAACGCTTCTGCTACCGCTGGCAGTGCCGAAGACTCTGCGATACGGCCCTTGGACATCAGTTCATGTAGGCACTTGCAGGAAGCATTATCGTCGAGCGCGTTGAGCGCAGCTTCAAAGTCCTCCGCGGACATGGTTGAATTGATCGATACAGCCGTGTACCATCGGAGGTGGGTGACGCGACAGAGTCGGCGACGCGACCGACTAGGGTGCGCGCGGCAGGAATTGACGTTGTGAAACTTGAGAAGTGCGGGTGCAGGAGAGGCGGAAAGGATGGATGTGGATTGGAGGTGCGAAGTAAGGTGGGGAGGACAGAAAGAAATTTGGTAGCGACGAGAGAGAGAAGGTGCGTCTGGCGCCGCAAATGAGGAAGGCACGATGGACAGCGGTTACTGCGACAATTAGCCCTTCACAACCCACGACGCTAAGAGCAGTGATTGCGGAGCAATGACGGCCACAATGGACAGTCAGTCAGACGAAGTAGTGGTATGATGCAATAGGAGGGACGCGTGAGTGTAGCGTCAGAGATTTCGACGGTCGATTGATACGCGCGGCAGCGAGGTAAGAGCTGCACGCAAAGCAATTGATGCGCAAATTGGCATACGGTATACAGTTTATCAGCAGTCGACTGAGCGTACCCAGGACATTCCGAAGCTATGCAGCAATTTCTCTCCTTCGACGCGAAAAGCACACGCTGCTAGAGGCTGCGCTAGGCCGGCTACAGCCGTGATTTCCCTAGCGTGCTGGTTAGCGCAAGGTGTTCGCACACCCGGTGCGGGCACCCGACAGACGGCACTACAACCTAATTACGCTAGTGTGGTGACTCGAGACCCTCAAGGGCTCTTCCCAAGGTTGGGGTGAATCTAGTGGGAGGAACACACCAGACAGACACGAGTGTTTTTTGCCTTTACGGCACAGAGCCTCAGAGTGCAACTTTATGCGATGGGCCGCCCGCGCGTTAAATCCTTCGAAATGCATATGTCAGGGGTTTGGACAGGTGTTCTTGCACCCACGGCACCTTCTTACTTTCAGTCTTCCAAGGCCACACGGTTGGGACAGCTAGGCTTACTTCGCGCGTATTGCCTCGCGCAAGAGTTGCCATAAGGATGGCTCAGAGTGCGGATAATAAAGGCGCGGTGGATGCCTCGAGGAGTGCTCCGGTGATACCTAGTATCAGCAGTACGAGGCTGCATCTGATCATAGGCGGGTACGTATAGAATACTACTGATAGCTTGCGTACGCAACCACACATCCAATAACATGGATCAATCATCAATTAATTGTTCTTATCCTGCTCAGGTTTTCAGTCTGCCTTGGTGGGATGGTGTACTGACGACGACAGGCTATGGCTCTGTTTGTTCATCTCTGCCATGGACACAACCATCATTACAACAGCTCTATTCCGGATCTCTAGCAACTTGCATGCGCTTGATCAGGGAGCATGGCTAGTCACCGCCTACTTACTCACCTATAACTCCTTCTTGATGATCACAGCGAAGCTGAGCGATGTGTGGGGCTTGAAAGCGGTCTTGCTTGCCTTCAATGCCTTCTTTCTTATCTTCTCGATGGCCTGCAGCGCGGCACAAACGATGACCCAGCTGTATGGAAGGCATCCTCAAAGACGGCAGCGGAATCGCTAACGGAGTTCAGAATCGTATTTCGCGCTTTTCAAGGCATCGGTGGCTCAGCACTCTATTCGCTTGTCTTTTTAGCCATCGTAAAGCTGATTATCCCGGAGAAGATGGCCTTGTATTCAGGCGTTATCAGTTCAGTATTCGCCTTGGTATTGAACAGATGAGATACATTGCTATAGAAGAGATCCTACTTGCTTATATACATGTAGGAACAAAGAAACTGTTCGGCGAGGTGGCTGAGTCTAGACCAACACTTGGCCAATCTGTTGGGTCCTCTCCTTGGTGGTGCAATCAGCGACCACACAAATTGGAGATGGATATTCTGGATCAAGTAAGCTTGCCCACGCGAGCGCTTCACTTCAAAGGCTATACTAACTTCAAGCAGTGGTCCAATCATCGCAATCGCTATGGGTATATTGTTCTTCACGATGCCCGGCCTGAAGGACAACAAACCAAACAAGGAACGACTTCGTGGCTTCGATGTCATCGGAGGCGCACTCTCTGTCTGCTGGCCAATCCCCCTTCTCTTTGCTCTGCAAGAGGCTGGCGTCCACTACGAATGGAACAGCGGTGTGATTGTCGGTAGCCTAGTTACCGCCATCGTTTTGTTATTCGCATTCGCGTCTTATGAGGCGTGGGCGTCATACAAAACCAAGCTCAGTGTGATATTTCCGGCACGGTTCATCACCGATCCGTCTACAGCCCTACTTTTATTCAGCATGTTTCTTCTTGGTATGCTCTTCACGGTCATGTTCATCCAACTACCTCAACGCTTCCAGGGGGTCAACTTTGCAAGTGCCGAGCGAGCTGGTATCCTTCTTTTGCCCGTCTCTCTTCTCACACCTGTCGGGGCTATGGTTGGTGGGGCATTGAACACGAAGAAGGTTCCCGCCGAGTATATACCCTTGATCGCAACAGTAATCATTAGCATCGGAACGGGGCTGCTAAGCAGTTTGCCTGTTGATTCTGCCATCTCGGACGCAACGTACGGATACGAAATCATCACAGGCTTCGGGCTGGGTCTAGCGAGCACTCCCTATTACATCATGTTATATACATGTATTGAGGAGAAGGATGCTCCCATTGGGACGGGCATACTGAATATGCTGCGAACACTCGGCGGCGCTGTAGCTGTTGCGATACTCTCCGCGGTCCACAACGCGATGTTGCAGGAAGATCTGCCGGTATTTTTAGACCCGGAGAAAGTCTCCGGTGTCAGATCTTCTGGGACGTTCATTTCCGAGTTGCCTGAAGAAAGCTGCTTGAAACTGGGTAGATTGTTCGGAAGGAGTTACAACAAGCAGTTTAAAGTTATGTTGGCTTTCACCCTATGGAACTTCTTGGTGGCAGCTGTGATGGCAGTGGTCAGAAAGAAAAAGGGAATTTTTGGAATGATGCCGGTGCGAAAAGAGGAGAATGGGTTCATGAAGGCTGTGGAGCAATCCGAGGCGGAGGTAAAGGGGAAATGGATGAAGTACGGGGGGCCGAGACGCCCAGACGTAATCCAGAGAAGAATAATCTGTAAACTTTGCCGTCTACCAGGAGGGCAGTAGGGGATCCATCTGTGGGTTGGCATCGCTGCTTCTGCCGGCACGATTCGGCATCATACGTAATCGTTTACCTCCGGTCCTTCCAATTATCTATAATATTCCTCACATAGCTAGACGAATTTCGGACGCTACCGACCCGAACAAAAGAGAGACATGAAGGAGTGAATAGATCCGAACTACACACGCCTATCAAAAAGCAACCCACGAGCAGACCCACCCCACGACCCCATGAACGTCGGCCCGAGTCTTAGCCACGACAATATTCTTATGCCGAAGCTTAGCGGGCTCCTCTCTCCAATCATTGGTTGCAGACCCCTGTCGTCCCCGCACCAAGCTCCATCAAGCCTCCACCCCGCGTGAAAAGCGTCTGCTTCAGTGCGCCGGATGCATGGCGAGAGCGTGGCATGATCCTGATAACCGAGTGGAAACAGGCGGGAAGCAACGAATAATGTGGCGGTGGCATTCCCGATGTCTGCCGAGAGCAGAGTCGGGGTTTGAGTACCTTCTATGTATGGCGGTAGTTGATCAGCGGTTGTAAGGATAGGGCGGAGGGGACCAATTCCATCTCCCTTCCACCCTCGGCTCCCATCTTGCTGTCGACATCAGCCTGTTGCCTCCTAAAGTGCACCTGCCATTGCCCTCCAGTTGGAAGTATGGTCCTCGCTATGGAGAAAGAACGTCACAGCAACGACATCAGTGACGAGAAGCTTGAAGCGCGGGCTCACGACTACATCGAAACACAAACGAACGATCCCATCCCGGATCCTGACGCCGGCCTGAGCGATGAAGAACGCGCTGCTGCTGTACGTATGCTATACATCTCTTGCACGGTCCATACTAATCATTCTGCTAGGATCGCGAACTTCTCTGGAAACTTGATTGGAAGCTATTGCCATGGCTCAGCTTTTTGTACCTTATTTCCTTCCTAGATCGGACCAACATTGGTGAGTAGAACCTGCCCGAGCGCATTGAGTATCCTTCTAATAACTGCCCCTGTGAAGTCTGCAAATCCCCTCGTATCTCATCATCGTACATATTGATACTGACAAGATCCAGGGAATGCAAAGATAGATGGACTTTTAGAAGATCTAAACATGACAGATGGCCAATATAATGCCACGCTTTCCATCTTTTTCGTTTCGTATTCAATTTTCGAGCCGCTCACCAACGTTCTTCTCAAAAGACTGCGCCCAAGCGTCTTCATCCCTCTCATTATGCTTGGGTGGGGAATATGCATGACGACCATGGGCTTAGTGCATAATTACGAGGGCCTGATGACAGCCGTACGTTTCCCTGTTACCCCTGTTAGTACTCTGCTGATGCCTTCAACAGCGCTGGTGGCTTGGTGTTTGTGAAGCCGGACTCTTCCCTGGTGTTAATTATTACCTCTCTTGTTGGTACAGAAGATCCGAATTCGGCATCCGCGCCGCCATCTTCTTCTCCGCCGCCGCACTTGCAGGATCCTTTGGCGGTCTTCTCGCCGCAGCCATTGCCCAAATGGGAGGCATCGGTGGTAAACCCGGCTGGGCCTGGATCTTCGTAACTACCCACCTACACCTCCTCCCCGCACAGAAACTAACACACACCACAGATCCTCGAAGGCCTCGCCACCATCCTCGTCGGCATCGCCAGCTACTGGATGGTGTCCGACTTCCCCGACGAAGCCACCTTCCTCAGCACCTCGGACCGCCACCGCGTCCTCCGCCGCCTCCGCGCAGACCAACAAGCCTCAGCCAACCACGAATCCTTCAAAATGAAGTACTTCTGGAGCTCCGTCAAAGACTACAAAACCTGGTGCTACGCCGTCATCTACATGGGCGCCGACGGCGCCCTCTACGCCTTCAGCCTCTTCCTCCCCACCATCATCCGCCAACTCTACCCCGAAAACTCATCCACAGTCGCCAATCTGCTCTCCGTACCTCCCTATGCGGCAGGCGCCATCGTCACCATCGCAATAGGGTACATTGCTGACCGCACCCGTCAACGCGGTCTATGCAACATCTGCATCTCACTAGTGGGCATAGCAGGTTTCTGCATGCTCCTCGGCTCCGACAACCCCGCTGTGTCGTACGTTGGCACCTTCCTCGGCGCAATGGGCATCTACCCGTGCATCGCGAACACCATCTCCTGGGCATCCAACAACACCGAAGGCGTGTACAAGCGCGGCGTTTCCCTTGGTTTCGTCATCGGCTGGGGAAATATCAACGGCGTCGTTTCATCCAATATTTACCGCACGAAGGACAAGCCTAGGTTCTTTGTTGGGCATGGCGTTGTCTTGGCGTATCTTGTGTTGTGGTTGTTTGGGGGCAGTGTGGTGACCAGGTTTTTGCTGGCGAGGGAGAATAAGTTGAGGAGGGGTGGGGCGAGGGATGGGTGGGTGGAGGGGAAGACGGAGGGTGAGGTGAGGGATATGGGTGATGTTAGGCCGGATTTTTTGTATATGCTTTGAGAGTGGGGCTTTGAGAGTGGGTCCCCGGGGGGTGGTCGGGTTGTTCGTGTTTGAGGCGGGTATTGTTGGGATGTGTTGGGAATAAGTGGACGCAGCGGGTCACAAGATGTGGCATAGTAGGACATGTAGAAATATAACGTATAAGCTCGTGATCTGAAGAATCTGGAGAACCCGATTCTGAACTTGATGCTTCTGCTCTGTGTAGTCTTGTGTACGTAGCACTTCCAAGAGACGTTGAATAAGTAGACTAAATGAGCAATACATCTCTCTGGGTAAACCTCATACATGTTCATCTACAGCCATTAATCCCTGTACGGAGTGCTGATTACGCTGCATACTCGCCGCCCTACCTAAGAGCTACTATATCTGACTAGACCAAGCACGAGCTAAGTTTGTAAAACACCCGTTGATAGTGATGGCTACGAAATCTTTGAGTCACATACACGTCGTCTTGTTAGTGGCAATGCTTTTGAGGTGTTCTAGGCGTTCAGGAGGTAAACCATTATGCGTTGAGAGTGGCGCACGGTAGGCAGGACGTGCTGTGCAGAAGAGTGCATACGACTACAGGGCGGGACAGGTGCGCATTGTTGCAAACATAGCAAAGCAGTTTTCGGAGCAAGGAGGCTCGAGACTTTGGTAGAATGACATAGATTTGCCTAGACTCGCGGGTGTAGAGTGGTCATAAAAAGTATCTGCTAGGAGCTCCACCGTGGAGGCTGCTGCACGAGGGCCAGAGAGCCTATCAAGCCATGACCGGTTCCTAGCTCGGCCTTTTCATCTCTCTGTGAAAGAACGCTGGTCTTCCTCCCAATACACGTCTTGAGCCTCGTCATCGCATGTGAGATAATATTAGACTGCGGATATCTGGGAAGTATTGAATCAAAGGGCGTTGGCAGGCGACGTAGTTGATGAAAGATTGAATTACCTAATAACAGATGAATCTACTCATCATCAAGGCCCAATCTAAGCTGCTCGACAACAGGCAAGTCTAACGATCGAAACACCACAATCAGAGCATGCGTACTAAGCTCCAGCTCAGAAAGACGCGCTAAGCCGTCCACACCGTCGAGCCCTTGCAGACGAAGGGGTTCAGTCTGGCCGTTGTCCTCGCCCTGAATGCCCGGAAGGTAGTCACCAAAAAGGGAGGCGATTCCGGCGAGTCCAGATTCCGATATCCGAGGCGCAGTTTCGAAGGCAGGATTATCTGAAAGGAAGATCCAAAGGAGAGTAAGGTTGGGAAGGAGAGTGAGAGCGACGCCAGCATACGCCGGTGCACATGCCTCGTCCAATTCTGTGAGCCATTTCCTCTTGCGTTCGGGAGAAAATGGTGAAGCTTGAGCAAGTTGCTTGCATCGAGACAAGGTTTCGCTATCTGAAAGGTGCGCTGTTGTTACAGGCGACTCAGCACCGGTGCATACCGGGCCAGATAGGCGGATGCGCAACTTTCGAACTTTGGGTGCCAGGTCTGTCCGGTCTGTCGACAGAGTGCGGATGAAGCGGGCAAGCATGTGTGGTAAGAGGAATGGGGTCTGGAATAGTTGCTGCTGTGCACTGGCTCGGAGCTGTGTGCATGTCAAGGCCATGGACCGTAGGTTGGCCGATGAGTCTCGGAATAAATCGTAACGGCGTACTGCGTAAAAGGTAGTTTCGTCTAGCGGAGGACCAACGTGGGCGGCTACGAGGTCGAGCAGTTCCTTTGACAAGCGGAGGACGGGTGGCGCCATTTCCAGCATAGCTCAAGTTGAGTCCAGGCGCTTGCTTATTATTAGTCGTTGACGGTGTCGGACTGGAGTCGAAGTGTGGTGGTTGGAGTTGGTAGCGTGACGTTGTAGTAAGCGACGAGGTAGGAATAGGTTCGCGCAGGGCGAAGAGCCCAAGCGATCTAGCACAGGGAAAGCGCTGCGCTTTTCGTTCCCTAAGAAAGATTACATGCTGGACAGTTCTGCAATGGGCTGCTCTAAAGAACTGTCATGGGTCTGCATGGCATTCAGCTCAGACTCAGATGAAGAAGGTCCATGGTTACGAGGGACACGATCAAATACACTTCTTACACAAACATGCCGTATGCTACAGACGGGTGGGTTCCTACGCGATGCTCAGACAATTCGCATGTCTCCATCTACCTGTTCTTCTCCTTGTTCTCAGCAGCCCTCCTCTTCGCCCTGACCTCGGCCCTCCTCCTCTCCCCGCCGTCAACCTTGTGCCCTCTCCTCTCCTCCCAGATACCCTCCTGCAATCGTATCCGCACCTTCAATCCTTTGCTCCCCTTGAGTGGCTCCACGTAGCTCCCCTTGATGGTCTTGGCGCCCTTGACTACCACACCCTGCACGCTCTTCCACGTCTCCAACGGCTCGGTCGGTGCGTCGGCGCCCGTGGGCACATTGACCACGACCTTCCGGGTCCCAGGGTCATGCGTGGCCGTCGACATGGCAGAGCGCGCGTGCATGCCGGGCACAGGATGCGGGCCTACGGGGGCTTCTACAAGCTTGAGTTCAGCGACGCCGTCTGTGACGTGCTGGCAGTCGCCGCCGATGCCGTACTCGCCGTTGCGGAACTTTTCGCGCCAGTGCAGCAGATACTTTCTCGATCGTGCGGGCTCAATGCCGAGCTCCTTCAGCTGATGCGACGAGAGCGTGAACAGGGCCTCCCACGAGGCGATCTTGGGGGCATGTGCGGAAAGACGTCGGCCGATGGCGGTCAGGAAGGCGGCGTGGTCGGGAATGAAGGGGATGGGCTTGGGCACGGGGCGGATGGGGATGGCGTGTTGGAGGTTGCGGACGCACATCTTGGGCGCGACGACGGCGGTGGCGGTTGCGGTCGCGTGGAGAAGGGGGCGCCGGAGGATCATGCTGGCGGCGGGCTGGATCGTGGGCATGGAAACCAAGACGTACTGGGCAGGGTGAGAAGAAGGAACTTTTCGGCGGTGGTGCCAAGTCGAGCCGCACCGTGCGCGCGACATCCGAGCTCTCGCACTACAATGCCTTCCTCCCCTCCCCCCTCCACGGCCGTAGTCGAGAGTCTCCTACCGCCCCCCCTCCACGGCCGTAGTCGCGAGTCTCCTACTGCCCCCGCCCCCCATGGCGCCGCCCGACGCGCACCACCTCTTCCACCACCCCATCGCCGACCACTCCTTCTCCGCCGACCGCCAGACGCTCGCCGTGGCGCGTGAGAACAGCGTGGACCTCTTCCAGCGCGCCGGCGCCAAGTACACGCTCCAGGACGAGCTCACCGGCCACGACAAGACGGTCACGGGCGTCGACATTGCCCCCAACAGCGGCAAGATCGTGACGTGCTCTCAAGGTGCGTGCAGACAGGACGATGCGGCACGCCAGGCGGCCAGCTGACCAGCCCCGACCCCGACAGACCGCAACGCCTACGTCTGGGAACCCTCCCCCCACGGCTGGAAACCCACCCTCGTCCTCCTGCGCATCAACCGCGCCGCCACGTGCGTCCGCTGGGCCCCCTCCGAGACCAAGTTCGCCGTCGGCTCCGGCGCCCGCCTCATCCCCGTGTGCTACTTCGAAGAGGAGGACAACTGGTGGGTGTCCAAGCACATCAAGAAGCCCATCCGCTCCACCATCACCGCTGTCTCATGGCACCCCAACTCGGTGCTGGTCGCTGCGGGCTCCACCGACGGACACGCCCGCGTGCTCTCTGCCTTCGTCAAGGGCGTGGATGCTAGGCCTGAGCCTTCGGCCTGGGGAGAGCGCTTGCCGTTCAACACCGTCTGCGGCGAGTTCCTGAACAACACTGCCGGCTGGATTCACAGTGTGGCCTTTTCGCCGTCTGGCAATGCCCTCGCCTTCGCTGCACACGACAGTACACTCACCGTCGTCTACCCCTCCGCACCCGAAGAGCCCCCGCGCGCTGTGGTCAGCATCAGCACCCAGGTCCTGCCCTTCATGTCGCTCGTCTGGTCGACCGAGTCCGAGATCATCGCTGCAGGCTACAACTGCGAGGCCTACCGTTTGCAAGGCGACGAAAATGGCTGGCAGCTTGCTGGTAGTCTTGAGACTAAGGGACGCCCAGGGATCCAGGATCAGAGAGAAGAATCCGCCCTGAACATGTTCAGACAGATGGATCTCAAGGGCAGCGCCAAGGATGATACCAAACTAAAGACGGTGCATCAGAACACCATTTCTACCATCCGCAGCTTCGAGGAGAGTGCTGGCAATGTGACCAAGATCAGTTCGACTGGAGTTGACGGGCGGGTCGTCATCTGGACCTTGTAGCGGCGCATTTGCAACTCCACATCTTGAGTGATGATCATATAGCATATGGAATCGTAACAGTGTTGTGCTTCGCACAGAAGCGGAGATGGTACATTGAACACCTGGATATCGAACAAAAGAAAACCCCGTATGCTAATGTGTCACACCTCACCCAGGTTATCGTATCATTACAGTGCAGTCCGACGTTGGTGACCTTGTCCAATATTTTTCCGAAGCCATTTTACCCTGTAGCCCACCCAGTCTTTGCTTTTGCCCATTTTGAAAAACCAACCCCCTCCAAGCCCCACTAGCTACTTAAAATCAGCACACACGATGACATGTATCCCAGCAATAACACCTACAGTACTCCTCTCCCCCTTTACCCCATCCCTCCGCTCAGCCAAACCCCATAAACTTCTGCTGCACAAACTGATCCGGGTTCACCGTCTGACTGCCCTCCGCAACGCCAATGGTCCCATCGTTCAAGAACCAACTCCAATCCTGATCAATATCCATGGGCATGTTCTGCCACGAGAAATTATTCGTCGGCAGCGGGAAATTGCTCAACGAGTCGTCGTTGATCTGCGTGCCTGTCGCCGTGGACGGCGTGTCCATGGTCGTAGAACCCCAGTTGTAGAAGCCTTCGTAGGAGACGAAGGGGTCCGCGAAGGTGGAGGCTTGGTTGGTCCCGTTGCCGGTCCCGGGGGAGGTCGTGGACGTGGGATGGGAAGAGGGCGTCGTGATGCCGCCGCCGCCGGCGTTGCTGGTGCTGGTGGTGGACTGCGAGAAGAAGTCGCTGCCTGCCATGTCGGATCTAGGCGCGACGAGCGCGTTCGAAGCATGGCAGGCGATGGATGCAGTGCCGGTTGTAGGGGTATTATCCAGCGAGCCATGGATAGCGTATTTCAACTCGAGATCTTTGGTGGTGACCTGTCTGCCGCCGCGGCGGATATGCAGGGTGCCGAAGTAGGGGATGACGAACTCGGTCATGCCGCCGCAGTCGTCCTTGTCGTTCGGGTTGCTGCTGCTGCTGCTGCAGTCGCTGCTGGCGCCCTGGCCCATTCCGATTTTTAATTTGTTGAGCATCTTTTCGAGCACTTCGGCGCTTTGGAGGGCGACTTTGCCGCCTTTTTCCGACGAGGCGCGTCGGAAAATGTCGATGCTGATTTCGATGAGGCGGATGTCTTCTTCGCGGTCTTTGGGGGCCATGGGCGTGTTGGTTGCGCCGTAGTTGAAGAGGCCGAGCACGATGAGGACCGCCGAGGTGAAGCCGATGAAGTCGACGGCTTTGCATTGGTATAGGGGCTGTACTTCGCCGGTGCGCAGCGCTTGGTACAGCCGCAGGACTTCGCGGGAGCCGTTGACGCAGGCGGTGCGGCTGTAGGTGAAGCGGCTGTTTACAGCCGACTTGAGCATGAAGGGGAGGTGGAGGTAGACGCGGATCTGGTGGTACACCATTTGGGCCATGAGGCGCTCGCGGAGCTCGGCGGCGTTGCTTTCGATGTCTGCGAGGAGCTCCGAGTACTCGAGCCAGGCTGGATCGAGGCGCTTGTAGAGGTCCTCTAGTTCTTGGTCGATTTGAAGGGCCCAGGCGAAGCTTTGTTCTGCTATGCCTTGGTTACGGTCGATGACTTTGCCGGCGAGGATGGAGACGTTTGTTATGAAGAGTAGGGGCGCCATGTAGGGGCCGTTGTCGATCTTGGGAAGCGTCAGGTCACAATGGGAGTCACAGAGACCGTATGGGAGACCAAGGAGGAGCGAGAGGAAACGGTCTCCGTGGTAGAGGGCCCACCAAATAGACTCGTGCGCTACGGATGAGGTGCGCTTGCGGTGGAGGCCCTGGAAGAAGTCAGTCATGTCGCAAGGACAATATACAGCCACAGGACGTAAGGTAAGTAGAAGGTCCCTGGGATAACACAGCCCTGCCATGTTGCCAACCTTTGTCTTAGTACCGTAACGGGGAACATACCATAAGCTGCGTATACATCAACCCTTTCCTGTACGCAAGCCACGCCCGGCGTGGTTGCCCGACGTCTGCGTACCATTTGGCTTTCAAAATCAAGCATTCCATGCCTTCAAGCGTGGCCGCGTATTCGTCGTCCCCCAGCACCCATCGATCGACGAGCTCAATGTAGCGCTCAACTTCCACCTCATCATCCGAGCAAATGCCGACCGCTAGAACAACAGTACCAATAGAGCCAATGTTTCCTTGTGCCAGGGCCTTCCAAGCGAATTGGGACAGCGATTCATCGCTTGCAGCAGTGCCACTACATTTCCGTCGCCACGTGAGCCACCAATCGCTGTTGCTGGTCAGGATTTTGTTGAGTTGCTCGTGGGGTGGAAGTGCGGCGAGGAGCGCACTCTTGACACGTTCTTGCTTGACTTGTTGGCCGACCGAGTTGCCTTCGTTGTTCATAGCGTCTACCGGGTTCGTGTAGCTTAGTATGTAGCGGTCAACCGAAGAAGAGTCTTTGCGGAGGTGTTCCACGCGCGCCTCACTGCGCTTCACGTTGAGCTACAAGAATTATTAACCATCGAGAGGATTGAACATGTTGACATACAGCATCTTCAAAAACGGAGAGGATAGGCACATGATGTCCCCTGTCCGACGGTACACGTTGCGCTTCCCTGAGGATGGATGAAGAAGCCTCTGACGACAAGGGGGTGGGAGGAAAGGCGTCTTTGGTGATGATGTTTGGTGTCTTGAAGGATGTTGAACCGTAATCGGAGACACTTCTCTCTGATTTCTCGTCCAGGAGAGAATCAACGAGAGCTTCCAATCGTGATACACGTTCACGGAGGTTCTTCCTATGGTCGACGACTACCTCTGGGTCGGCATTTTCCTGATCGATGCATCGGCTGCCACGGGCGAAGCACTCTGAGCAGACGTTTGGATTGTCTGCCGGGTATATGCATCTGATCTTTCGGCGGCGGCCTGGGTAGTTTTAGATGGGCAAAGATGCAATGGAGTAGAGTACTGATGATTCGTTTCCGTAGAGCGTGTCACCCCAGGACGATGGACGGTGTACACGCAAGCCGCACGGCGACTCATGACCTGACGCTGCATACGAAGAGAAGGTAACGAGCTAAGGAGACCAACAACGTACACTCAAAACAACTGTGCGTCCCCTTCCTCATCTTCTTGCGCGTCGGCAAGTTATCCTTGGGCATGGTTTTGCTTCTTCCTCCTACTTTTTTGCTTACGGTCCGGTCCGGCTCTTCGTCCGAGACGCCCGCTCGAACGAAGAATATATATACAGAAAGACGCCGACCACGCTCGGCCAGCTCGTGTGTTCGATCGGAACCAGGCAGCAAGAAAGCAACAGCAAAAAGTGTTCGGACGCAATGTACCAGGGATCGTTCGTGCGGTTCTCGTCCGGCCCCAGGAGCTCGGGTAATAATCGGACAGCCAAGGAACTTTACTGACTAAACACTTCACACAAAGCTGCCTGTGCAGCACATGTCAGCAACTATATACCTCGATGGGCCAGGCAGCGCTGATTGCGTTGTCGTGCCTGAAGGGCGGTGCATTCTGAATAAGCCCATGGTGGCCCGCTAGGTGCGGCTGGGAGACTGCCAAGCGTACCTCCAGTCCGCCCTACTCATCTCGACTCATCTGCAACTCTCTCTTTTTACTGTCCCAGTCGTCGCAGAGTCTCGGTCAGCAGAAGACCAGCACCAGGATGGCCATATCTGCGTGCTCAGTGCTTTTGCTTTCTTCACAAAGTCTGCCGTTGCTCGTTCCGAGCCACCGAGGATGGGCGTTGTCCCGGTGGTTTGTCGCGATCCTGCACCGCATTTCCGACCTCCAAAACTCGACTATTGTGTAGTGCTTATCGTTGCATGCTTGGATGGCATCTCGAATCTATTGAGCACGTTAATAGTACTTGCTTCAAATGTTATTAATATCTACGCACACGAGCAGTCTAGCCTAGCCACCTTTGGACGATCCACGACCCATTTTCTCATCTGGGCTACAGGTATGCCTCACCGGACCGTACCTTGGGCACCTATGGTGAGCATCACCCAACATCCGGTCCTCGCGCCCGGCCCTCGCCCCCATCGCACAACTTCCCTACAACTTCTCCCCCATAATCTGCCCCTCGGCCTTCACGCTTCCCTCCTCCTCAGACGTCCTCCCACTTCCCACGGCCAACTTCTCATTATAGAGCCCATTCATGCGCTCCAAGCTCCTACCCCTACTCTCCCGCAGGAAGAAGTATACATAGGGAAAGCCAATGACGTTGAACACGGCGAACCAGACCCAGATCTTCCAGCCGACACTTGCGAAGCCAATGGGGCCGGCGTAGACGGTGAGGAAAGCCATGAGCCATTGCGCAGACTACGAAACGAGATAGGTTAGCGATCAGAAAGAGATATAGGAAAATTAGGCCAAGTGGAACGAGGGAGCAACTTACCATCCCAAGGCCGACGCCCGTGTGGCGGTGGCGTAGGGGCATTGTTTCCGAGATGTAGATGTACTGGAAGATGGTTAGCGTTAGTTTTGTGCCTTTGTATAGGTATGGGGGAAAGAGAGTAACTCAAATGGTAGGGGATGGTGGGATGACGAAGTGGGCAGGGTTCCGGAGGACAATGGCATAAATGGGACGGGGCATGAGTGCATGTGGTGCCAGTGCCGAGTGATGGCCCGCAATGCGACATATTGCGCTTTGGGTCTACTTGCGCTGCACATGCTGTGCGAATGCAATGATGAAGGAATGGCGGAGGCCGCGCAAAAAGAGGAAGGAGAGACAGGTCGGGTTGGAAGGTGGGAAAGGAGTAGATGAGAGCTCAACGCAGAAGAACAAGACGAAGCATACCGGTTGCGGAGCCCAAGTCGGACTGAAAACCAAGATCCACCCGAACAGCATAGCGGCCGCAGCCGAGCTGGCTGCCTTCGTGCCCACGGCGAGCAGTGCGACAAACGCGATGATGAAGACGGACTGCAGAGCAGAGCCCCAGAGTAGCCACTTTCGTCGGCCGCCCTTTTCGCACCAGATCGAACCAAAGTACGTGCCGATAGCCAGCAGCGTTGTAGCAGCGCCAGAGCAGACCGACGCCGTGGTCGGCGCGAGCCCAATGTACACCTGGAAGATGGTCGTCATGTAGTAGAAGATCATGTTGATACCCATCAGGTACGCGACGCCGACGAGGATGACGCCGTCTCTGATGCGCGTCGCAGCCTTGGTCTCACTGCGATCGATGAAGAAATCAGAGAATCGCAGCATCTCGCCGACCTCCTGGCGTAGTTCTGTCTCAATCTCCTCGGCTACGCGCTCAGCGGTTGCGGTGTCATCGCCGTAGATCTGCTGCAGCGCCTGCCTGCCCTCCTCCGGTCGGTTTTTCAAGAAGTACCAGCGCGGCGAATCGGCGTTAGGGAAGACGAGCGCGATGCAGAGAAGGGACCACAGGATTTGAAGCGCTACCGGCAGGCGCCATACGATTTGCCCGGACGCGTACGTGAAGCCGAAATCAACCCAGTAGGCGAGGGCGGTACCGGTACAGGCGAAGGTCATGAGGATTCCTACAAGCGGGCCACGCTGCTCAACGGCACCAGTAGTCTCAGCGACGTAGACAGGGCCAGTGGCCATAACGAGACCATTACCGACACCCTAGGACCTGTATCAGCAAGAATCTGACCATGGTGTATAAGAGCAAGGTAGCTTACAATGAGAACACGACCGGCAATGACTTGACCGACGGAGAAGGCTGAAGTGGATATGATGGTTCCGATGATCTGGATCACGGCTCCCAGCAGGACCCAGGTGCGACGCCCAACACGGTCGCTCCATGGCGAGGCCACGGTGACACATCCGAGCCACGAGGCGAGCAGGAAGGACGCAACGATCATGGCGGTTGTAGTGGTGTCGGGCGTCTATACAGCGATTAGCATTGGCCTTGGTGAATGTTGACGGCTCTATGATCGAGTTACGAGTTCCCAAAGATCAAGAATTTGAGACGAAATCCCAAGGGCTAAACAAGAAACTCCTTCAACTTCAACAAAAAGCATGCAACATGAAAGGGAAAAACAGAATGGTCTCATAGTAAAAGCTAGCCGTCTCTTGCTGCGCAGTATACTGCCCTCTGACAACAAAAATGACTACATTGAAGTTGTAGGCCATAAAAGTTATTCCTCTACTTTCCTTTGAAAGAAATTTGCAACTTACACCCATCGCAGATTGAAAAGCCTCGGTCTGCAACACTCCTCCCAACACACCGGCATCCCATCCGTAGGACATGAAGCCCATACGGACTCCCCAATCGACGAGCCTTGGTCTGAGTGTCGGCATCGCTATCTGTAACCCTCGGGGAGGTACAAGCAGACGATGTTACGTTTCTCAGATGTGAAGGATACCACGACAACAGACACCGGTAGCAAGACCGTGGTACAGCAGCGCCGACTCCGACGCTTTGGTTCGATAGGAGGGGGAGAATAACAGGCGAGCAAAGGAGAAAGCACACCCAGGAGCAGGATGAAACAGCTTCAACTGCAACCCATGGCGGAGCAAGGGGATGGAACAAAAGTAATGCGAAGGGAGGGGAAAGGGGTGGGTCTTGGACAGGTCTTTAACCCTGAACCACGTGGGCAGATAAGTAAGAGACAGTCAGGGTAATGGTATTGCCCCTCTCACTCTATCCGGTTACGGGCAAGCTCGTTGGCCTTGAGAGGGGACAGAGCCGGGATGGTGGCTTTCATTCACTTCTTGACAGGTCAGGGCAATTGTCCCCAATTGGATTCATTGGCGGACTTTTGGACGGACTTGCGGTTTGCGCGTCTGAGGACGGCTGGGAACTCAGAAGTGCACGGCCTGGTCGCTCTAATATGTCATTGGGGAGAACGGGCAGGGTATGAGCCATCGTAGATAGCGACAGCAGACATCAAACACCGCTGTCGTTCTCTTCCCTGTCGTCGTTTGCACGACTCATGCTCCGGCGAGCCAGGAGAATCTGTTAGGTGATCAATAGAGGAGAAAAGGGTAAGGAGGTGCATTCGGGACGCTGTCCTGATTTGTGTCTCGTCCCGCTTGCAGCTCCATTCATTAGATGATCGTTGGGACAGGTGATGGACGTGAGTTGTGCACGGAGACAGTGACCGGGTCCGGTTTTATGCATTCTTCGGCCGGCCGCAGTCCTCAATTTCAGCCATGGCATCCACATCTCTGAGCTGAGCGAGCGGGGCCTCAAAGATCGGCACTGGTGTTTCTCTCTGCGGAGTGACGTCTTGGCTTGCATTCGCGTAGTAAAAAAAAGCCAGGCGGAGTGGGGTGAAGGAACCGGGGGGAGGCCCGAACCGAACCGTGCGAGATAGAGCAAAACGCTATGTAAAGGCCCGATGGGCGGCGCCGGCACAACGGTTAGTGCAGGGAATACCGTTCGTCATCCCTATTCCCGAATCCCCGGCTGTTCTTTACTCGAATCGGCTCACCGCAACTGCAGCCCCATCGAGCGGCCGTGGTGTTTTGCGGATGAGGGAGGTGGATACCACATGGTGGCTTGCTGTTTCTACTCATTGGCGTGCTGCATGGGATTGCATGATGAAGAGCGACGCGTGTGGTGTGGATCCTTCGAGATTACACTGCTCCAGGCCGGTGGTACAGCATGTAATGGACCCTGCGGAGTGGGGGACTTATATGGAGGGTGCGGGCTGCGACTGTTCCAAGGCTGTCACGCTTCTGTCACGTCTCTGTCCCCTTGTCTGACACGTGGGCTAGCATGCGCGGGGCATGGAGTGGTGTAGTTAGTGCAAGTGATAATAAATCGTTGGGAGATGATCCCACAAGCCCCGTCTTCTTTTCTTCGTATCCAGTGCTCACTGTTCTTCTTTCCTTTTGACTGGGACTCCCACGATCGTTGCGCATTCTTTGGGTTCCCCTCCTTTTGCTACCAAGCACCTGCCAGCATGGGCGTGCTCAGCGCCTTCCATGTCGAGGCGACGCCTGCGAATGTAGCCATTGTCGGGCTGACAACGTTGGTCGCAGCGTTGCTTTCCCGCATCTACTATATGCAATTTCTGCATCCATTGTCCCGGTATCCTGGGCCATGGTATGCGACGTCCTTCTCCGTGGTCGGCGCTTTGATCTCGATCAAGAAGATGGAGCCTGAATTCTTCATGTACTTGATCAAGAAATATGGCTGTGCGTGCACCATTCGTCTTCCATGCAACAGTTGCTTTAATGTCGAACTTCCACGCTGACCCACTACAGGCGATCGCCCTATCCGCGTTTCGCCTACCATGCTCTTCTTTCCGCGTCCTTCAGCGCTCAAGGACATCTACTGGGACCCTACGTGTAACTTGAAATCCGGGCTCTATGGCACCGGCGCACTTGGTCCCCCACATCTATTCTCGACACTGGACGGCGAAGAGCACAAGT
Source organism: Laburnicola sp. R22_1 (assembly GCA_014281115.1). NCBI lineage: Eukaryota > Fungi > Ascomycota > Dothideomycetes > Pleosporales > Didymosphaeriaceae > Laburnicola > Laburnicola sp. R22_1. The sequence goes on from JACONQ010000011.1 coordinate 1,604,218, forward strand.
CGCTGCGCAAGGCCCTCTCAAATGCACCATGGACTATCGGCCAGCTCAAAAACACATGGGAACCGCGTTTCGACGATCAGGTCCGGTTGTTTGTAACCAGGATGCGCGAACACGCTCTTGCCGGCCGCACCGTGTGTCTCAGTGACAAGGTCGCTGAATTTGCCGCTGATATCATGAGCATGATTTCTTTCACGAACCCGTTCGGCAGCGTTGACCATCAGCGCGACGAGAAGGATATTTTGGGGAACTGGCGCAAGGGCTTGGACTTCTTTGGCTTCGTTGCCCGTTGTCGCTTTTTTAGGGACAGGATCATCAAGCTACCGGTCGTAGGAATGTGGTTTCTACCATCCACCTCGAACGAGTCTGGGATGGGATGGTTGATGTGCGAGGCAGATCGCCAAGTTACCACGCGAGAGAAGCAGATCGCTGAAAAAGGGTTTGAGGGGAAGCCAGACTTCATGCAGCAGTGAGTGCCTTCTGTTTCTCACCCTCTTCGTTCTCGGAGAATCACGTGCTGATATGTGGATACTGTAGCTGCCTCGAGGCGCGTTACGCTGACGGCTCGCCACTTACCGCCTCCCAAAAGCGCGCCCATGTAACCCTGCTTATCCAAGCCGGCGCAGATACCACTGGTACCGCTTTAGGCTCGATCCTGCGCTACATGCTCATCACTCCTGGCGTGTTCAAGCGAGCCCAAGAGGAAATCGTCGCCGCTGATAAGGCTGGACTACTCTCGGATCCGATTCTGTATGAGGAGACCCGCCAACATCTACCCTACTTCGTCGCTTGCATCAAAGAAGGTCTCCGTCTAGACCCGCCGGCTACAAATCTATTTGCGCGTATTGCTCCCAAGGGAGGCAAGATGATCGATGGCTACTATGTTCCTGAGGGCACTGAGATTACCTCGCACGCGTATGCAATGCAGAGAAACAAGGACCTATTTGGAGAGGATGCCGAACAGTTCAACCCCGAGCGCTGGATGGTGAGCGAGAAACGTAATTTCAAGCTCGAGGCTGCGCAATTCACCTTCGGTGTCGGCCCGCGCGTATGTCTTGGTAAGGACATCGCCATCATGGAGTTGTATAAGTTGTTGCCCGAGGTACGTCGTCTCTGCCGTCACGCTAGCATCAGTTGGCTAATCATAGGTTACAGACAGTGAGACGGTTCGATTTCGAGCTTGTGAAGCCTGGCAAGTACGTAGTAGCCGGTGGCGTTGCGTACAACCAGGACTTTATGGGCAAATTCTCTTTGAAAAAGACAGTGGATGCGACGGCTTAGAGCGCAAAGGTATCGACAGGGATAGCTCAGTTTTGAATTTACAGGCAGCCGCAAAACCCGAATGGCATCTGTCTGCCCTTATGTGTATGCACTCCTATGGATATCATCACCTTTACCGGTTTGAGTCCGGACGAATACCTATACAATTGGAACAAGAGAACGCCTCTGGGACCGGTCAACTATAGGTGCATGAATTTTTCTACCGGTATGGAGTATATGTGCAGCTGATCGTTTGTCTCGGCGTTATTGTGGATGGATTGCTCGTCAACTGGCGGCAACCGCGAGAAGTCTGCATTCGTACTGGATGCCTGCCATGCGTTGCATCTTCATTCGTTGGTATCCTATGCGGGAAAGAATTTATGCTAGTGTCTTATTGTGATTCCCGTGCAGGAATATGTTCTGATATTCAGCTACATATGCGCAAGCGTACTGTGTACGTTGCTACGTCCTCGTCCCGATACTCGGCCCCGGCTGTTCCTCGTTACTTTTTCTTGAAGAGGCCGCGCAAAAGCTGTTGGGGTCGAGTATGGTCAGAGTCTCCATAGGCTTGGATCGGCGCATGACAAGGGTTGTTACTGAGGTACTACCGGTAATGCCCAAGGCTCGCCTCTTGAAAGAGCCGAGGGCAGTTTTGCCGAGTGCATGGCCCCACCCACACTCGACAAATGAAGCGACCTGCAGGATGAAGCCCAACAGTCTGAAGAGGAGGCGGCTGAGCCGCTGAGCGGGCAATTGATGGCACCGCTAGAGTGGTAGATTGAGAGTAAGAAGACGAAGCTCATTTGCTTCTTCCCAGAGCAACTCCGTCTTCGTGCAAGAACTGTTTCATCAGAGTGGAGGGGGTGGGGTAATAACTGTCGTTTGTCGGGCCGAATTAGCGTTGAAAGCCTGTCGTATTAGCAAACCTGTACCCCACGCGAAAAGCAGACTAATTAATATAGTGCCGATCTCTTGTCACAGTTTATTCCCGGCACCGGTTGTACTAACTAATTCCGTTTGTCGTGGACAAGGATACTTTCTAAAAAACTTCTCTCCCTATGCTATCTAACTTCAGAGGAGGATGGATCTGATTAATCTCATCATTCATGCCTCAGTAGTGATAACTCCACTCTTTTGATTGCCTTTCGTCTGATCTGCAAAAGCAGCAACCAAAAGGATTCAGATATGGATTTGAACCCCTTCAAATGAGCACGCGCGGCACCCAGAGCGCCGTTAAAAGAAAACCATGTGGGTCCGTGATCCCGCTTAGCGCTGGTCAGCGTCCGTTGCCTGACAGCCTGGGCAGGAATGGTGCCCGCTGGGTGGGAATTCTTCGGTCGCGCGCTTCACGTCTTGCCATGTTTCTTTTTAATCAACACGAGACTAAAATCCAGAAAGTCTCTGAGGCTCCCACATAGCGTACACGTGTATTTGGCGTGGTGTCGGAGTACCGCAAGAAGTGCGGTGATGACCTCCTCGAGTCTTCTTTGTTTTCTTTTGAAAAAAAAGACCACTGAATGAATTTGCGACCCATGTCCGCTCATGGGCGCGTCCTGTGCGTCTCCGAATCGGTGAAATAACAGTTCTTCGGTCGGACCCCACTGCCATGGGGCGGACAGGGCATTAAGTGGCAGGCGAAACGGCTGCGGTCTCCCGCGTTAGGCTTGTAACGTCCAGAACGGGCCGAGAATGCCAAGACGTTTCGAGATCCACTGCGGCAAGAGTGCTTGAGCTGAAGAGCTGCTGCTGTGCCATTGGGGGAGATGTTGGTGTGCCCTAAATTAGCGGTGTACCTAATCCGTCCCAGAGAGGACGGTGTCCAAGCTGACAGCTCGCAAGGACTAGGATAAGCTCTTTCGACAGCCTGCTGAAAGAAAGAAGAAATGAAATAACCGTTTGTACTGGGATGCTCTGCCTTCCCCACATGCTGGTATCCGTCTGTTGCAGTGTTGTATGAGGACGGACAGTGCACAGTGTGACGGCTTTACTGATCCACCCACGGAGGTTCCACTTTGACAGCAGGGCAGGATAAGGGGTCCCTTTCCGGTCACCTTTCCATATAGACCCGACCTGGGTGGAAGAAGCAAAGGCCTGAGGCAGTTGAAGTTATCAAGGTCCTTGGGAGAAGTTATCGACACTTATTTGAGGCTAGTGCATCCTTCAAACGCCCACTTGGAACCATAGTGTTGCTTTGCTTTCCTTCGGGAACTGGTGGATCTGAGAACAGTATCTTATTGTCTGTTGTTATTATTATTGACTTCTTCGTCGTCGTCGTCGCCAATCTTTGGACCAAGGGACTTCGTTGCAATGGACATTCCCAAGGAACGACCTGCAAATGCGGACGATACTCAGCAGCCAGTTTGCACGGCAATCACCATCGCCGGTTGTGTTCTCGTCTTCATAGTCGTTATTCTGCGCTACTTCGGGCGCTGGGTTCTGAGCCATCGAGTCCTCGGTGGGAAAGGAAAGGGAGAGAAGGTGTATGGCTTGGATGACAGTATGTTATCCGCAAGTGGTAACCACCTCCAGAGTTAACAATCAGCAGTCTTCAATGTATTAGCAGTTCTTACTTTCTACGGCCTTTGCATTTCCGTTTTCAGAGCGATCCGACGAGGAATGGGAGAGCACATAGATCTCCTGCTCTACGAGCATGGAGTTCAAGGACTCGTCGATTACTCTCAGGTCAGTACAGCTCGTCCTTTATTGGACTTGAATACTTGCAGCCATACACAGATATTTATTAACCCCGTCAGGCTATTTTCTTCTGCGCCTTATTCTACAACACGACCCTTGGTATGATCAAGTTGAGCGTCCTCTCGTTGTACGTGCGCATCCTGAGAGGAGTGCAATCACCACAGCTACGGATCACGGTATGGACCGTCTTTGCGGTTGTAGCAGCGAACACTACGGCCAATGTCCTTGTTGTTGTCTTCCAATGCTGGCCCCTCAAAGCGGCCTGGGAGATCGAAATACCGGCCAACGAGAAAAGGTAAGAGACTTCTTCGTCTACTCGCAGTTGACTAACAAGCTCTAGCTGCGTTGACGTCAACGCATTTTATCTAGGCAATGCCATTACTGGTGTTATCACAGATGCCGTTGTCTACTTCCTATCGGTACCGATTGTCAAGCCCCTCCAGATGGACGGCAAGACCAAGCTGCAACTGTTAGCAACTATGCTCATCGGTGGTTTGTACGTTGCAACCCGCTACAATTCCTGATAAAAGTCCGTCCCCGCTAATTAACTGTTTAGCGCAGTTATTACGTCTGCTGTACGCCTCGGTTTCATGCCAGCTCTTCTCTCCGACCCGGATGCCACCATGGCAATGGCCGTTCCAATGAATTGGTCTGTTGCTGAGCCTGCTGTTGGTATCCTCGTGTCGAGTATGCCTGCCATTCGCGCCATCCGTTTCCTGTGGCGTAAGCCCGGCCAGGGCAGCTACGGCTCTAGTGGGCCTCACTCGACACAGAAGAGCAGGACCGGCCACATCCAGCTTTACGACATAAAGAATGAGGTCCAGGAAGGCGATAGGAAGAGTCGCAAGACTGATGAAGGAGACAACGATAGCGAGGAAAACCTGATGATTGGATCTTATGGTTCGAAACCTGGCATAGGCCAGATCTCACGAACGACTGAATTGCGAGTAGAGCACCAGGCCATGTAAGATGACGCATCATACATTACCAGTCCTCGTACAGATTATAACCAAGGTGTTCGTTCTGTGGTTTGCAGCGCATTTTTTCACACTGTAGAGTTGATAGAGAAGTGCCTTATGTAGTACGTAGGCGGAAACCTGAAGGCGGAAATGGGGGACTCAACGGAGTTCGCAATTGCTAGCAGCACACTCTTTTATTGCTCTGTCGCAAGGACTGCTTGTATCGTAGAGATGCTGTAGAGGTTATTTCTGTCGCATTGCGGAGTCTTCGACGTCGACTACCTACCCAAAGTTCCCAGCCTTTGAACCTAGCCTAAACCCCCTTCCTGCTTGCGTGAGTCGAAGTCTATAACAATGGAAGTATCGGCGTCTGTTATAATGTGTACTTGTTGGCACCGTGGGAGACTGTTATGTACAAGCTCTGATTTACCCACGCACAAGCACTGCGCCAAGCCCGTTCGTCAGCCCCACTGTGTACGCTAGGTAGCTTAGGTACCCTAGCTTGGCAGTCCGTGCAACGCGTCACTCCATGCAACACCCCAACATAATCGCTCAGCCACAAACATGAGGCTATAGAGACAGCCACAAAAAATAATATTACAAGATTTTCTAGAGTTGAGGTCTCTAAGGCCTGTAGATAATTGCTAGCTACTTAGATTATTGATATCTGCTTAGTGTTTTAATAATTCGGCCTCTGCGTAACTGTGAGGCGGATGCAACAGATAAGGCCTTATTAATATCTACAGCCTCACGCTAAGCCTATTTCTTCTTAATAGATCTGCTAGAAGGCTTTAAGGCCTTCTTATTACCCTTTTAGGATAATCTAATACGTTTCTAAAGTTGACTTTGTGCCTTGCGGGCCTGTTGTTTAAGACGTTAATCTGCAGCCTTATTAGCCCTCTGCTTTGCGCGCGCATCTCTAGCAGCTGCTTAAGCAATACGCCTCTCCTGGAGAAGTCTTGCCTTAAGCTGCTAGCTAGCCCGACGAGCCTCTGCTTGCTCACTTTTTTAAAGCTGTTTTTGCTAATCCTCTATATCTTTTTAGTATTAATAATCGCGGGCCCGCTGCACGCTATAAGGTGACCAGAAAACAGCTCCACTATAATACTTATCTGGCCAATTAAGAGGTAAAGGCCTGCCTCGCTTTGAGCGCTTCTTCTGTATTAATAGGGCCTCGCGGAGGCCATTGTTTTCATACTCTAAAAGCTGTTTCTGTACAGAGATATAGTGTACAGTTCGACTAAGCTTCTTGGCCTTATTATCTCCGCCTGTATCCACAGCGGCCCTTAGTAGCCTATCGATCTTTCTCCAGTCTAAAGCACTGAGTACTAAGGTTAAGCTTTCTTATAATCCTTGCTTAGATAGTTAAGACTAATTAAATCTATTAAGTATAGTCGTCGGATCGAGTGGGGAGATGCCTATAGCTTTAAAGGCCCAGAGGATCAATGGCTGCCTCATTATATTGACCTAGGCCTGCCAGAATAGGCTAAAGAAATCTCTCTTAGCAATTAAGGCTAGTCCCTGGCTGTTATTTATAAAGACTGATAGCTCGTTTAAATATGCTGTTAATAGAGGCTTAAAGACGCAGACATTAAGAGGCTGCAACATATATATAGAATGAGGCGGATATATAGCTAGCAGAATCCTATTATAATTACAAAAGCTAATAAAGTCCATTATAATATAAGATCTATAGCCATCAAGAATTAATAGCCAATACAATTATCTAGATTTTAGCTTTGTGAGCCGATTAAACACCTATTACAGCCATATAAGGCCGATCTAATTATTGATCTAGCCAGATTCTAATACCATAATAAAGGCCTAATAGTGTTTAGGATTAATATCCTCAGCCTAGCTTAATTGTATATTAATAGAGCTGGCCTAATAGATAAGACCTAGGGCCAAGACAGATCTGTTGGCGCATATACAAGCTATAATTAATATCTACTTATAGCTGCCATCTTGTATTACTTACCTTACAGCCTTGGCCTTATATAGAGGCCTATTAAAGATCCTCTTAGAGCAGGAGGTGATGCTAAGCAGGAAGCCTTTCTCGTCCATATTGTACGTATCTTGAGCCTCAATCTAATATTGTTCAATCTTACGCTGTAAGAGCTCGAAGTAGAGCTTATATTTAGCTAGAGAATTAGCTTTGTGGCGATTGTTATTGATGCCAGCTGTCTATTAAGATATTAAGGATTCCTTGTTCCGCTGTACAAAGCGATCAACCCAGGATATTAAGATTTGCTTTTTGGCTATATATGAAGCAAAGCTCTGTATTATCTGCCTTGTAGGAGGAAGGCCACGTTTGGTGAGCTGTTTGATATATTGTAGAAGCTCTACTTTTTGTTGTTGGCTAATATTTTGACGCGCGGAGTTGGTAGCTATACCTGCTTGTGTGACGCCTTGGTGCTGACGCGTTAGTGTAGAAGTCACAACACTATAATCCTTTGCAACCTGTCTATATGAGAAAGATTCTCCTGGCTCTCGCGATTCGATTGCTGCTATCGCAGCCTTAATTGGATCCATATTGGTGGAGATATGGCGCGTTAAAGTTGGGGTGTTGCATGGCGGGGTGTTGCATAAAGTGACGCGTTGCATGGACTACCAAGCTAGGGTACTAGACAAGTGGGTGCGATCGCGCGGAATGACGCGGTGGGAACAGAGTTGGCAACAATTAAGTTAATCAAGTCGGGGTGAATTGATTAATTGATTGACGGATCTGGTGGCTTTTGCTTGACTTGATTAACTTGATAGCAAAAATAAGGCTCGACTTATTAACTTGTTTGACTTAATTAATAACTGTATGTATAATTTAGGCGTAGTAAATTAACTACTGTATATCTCGTATATTGTCTCTAGCTCTTTAGGAGAGATAGCTTTGTTACGTAGACTTTTTACTGCTGTTGTAGGCTTTAAGCCAAGGCGCTTCTAGCTACGTAGGCTTTGTAGAGTGGAGAGGAGATCTATCTTTATATAAAGACGCCTCGTCTCTAGCAAATCGCCTAGCTCTAAGAAGGTCCTCTTATAGTTAGTGGCCGCCACAGGGATGCTAAAGATTGTAAGGGCAAAGCGCGATAAGACAGGGTACTTGTTAGCCTTCCCCAGCCAGTATAGAATCGGGTTGCGCGCAAACAGGGACTCCTCTAGCACAGGTAACTCGATTATCTAGCGCTCAAACTTATCGCGACAATAGACTAGACGGGCGTTGTTACCTTGTAGGGTAGCTCTTATAAAATTAGACTAACTGCTAGCTGGCCTAGTACGTGCCTTCTTTGCTAGAGGCTCTAGAGTACTAATAGAAAAGGCGGCCTCTTTAAACTCTGCCTATAAGCGTTAAAAGCTAATATGGCAATTATCTAGCTAGCCTTTATATATGTGAGGTCCTGCATAAGCCTCCTTACTGTAATTAAGAGGCACAGCCTACACTTTATCCATATAACTTTTCGTGCGTGGGTGGAGACAACAGGCAGCGTAGTATGCCAGGGTATCCTTTAGCTTGCGCATATACTTAAGGATCTTTATATAAGCCATATTACAGGTGGCTTGTATATAATCCTCTAGGGCGTTAACGTTAGTAAAGTCGACGTTGTTATATTAAAACAGCATCTTGTTAAGGGTAGTGGCAAGCCAATTAAGCGTAGGGAGCACCTCCCAGATGGCTCCTAACGTGCCAGCTACGCCCCTACCCTCTATACAGGTAGTGGCCTCTTTAAAGGGCTGTAGGATTTTTTAGTACTTTGCAATTGTCGCCTAATCCTTAGCAAAGAGGCTGTCTTCTTTAATAAACTAACGCTTCTTAAGATTAGGCAGTTGGGAGCGTTAACAGGTGCCCTGGCGACGATATTTAATAAGCTTATAATTAATATAGTTATTAAGAGGCATGCGAAGCTCGAGCGCGCGCGCAAAACAGTCGTAATAGGAGTTCTACCTTGTCTTTACTAGCTTAACAATCTCTAGCGTTTTAACTTTGCAATCTGCCTCTAATTAAGTGTTGCTAATTATCTAGCACTACTTAAGAAGCTGTCGAGCCTGCGGAGTACAAATAGAGGCAATGACGTTAATTAAGACGCCTAGAGGGCCAACCTTACGCCACTTGTTAAGAAACGCCTCCTCCTTATTAAGATGCTCCTCCGCGTTCTTAAACGCCTTACGATCTTTGCTAAATATAATTTGCTGGGCGGCAAGGTTAATTATATAGCAGGCGCAGCGTAGCCATTAATAGCGGGCGTTAAAGTTATATTTAATGGTCAGGGCGTTAATTGCGGTGTTGTTGTTGGTGGCGTTATTAAGGACAAAGTAACCTAAGTTGCAGGCAGAGATCTTGAAGCTCTTAAGCGTGGCATTAATAACAGCGGCAATATTAACGCCTGTATGCTAGCCCATTAATAAGGGCAGGCCTAATATGTAATCGCGAGGCTTGCTGTCGCAATTAAGGTAGTGGACGCAGATACCTGTCAACGCCTGCTTGCCGCCTATTAACGTTTAATTGTTAAAGGAGATGTGTATAGCTAATTGCGCGTCGCGTAGATAATTAACAATAGTGGGTACGTACGACTTGTACTCTGCGATTATATGAGCTCGTAGGGTGTTGTGGGATCTCTATAGCTCTGCCTTAGCCAGCGGGTTAGCCTGCTGTAACATAGCTTAAAAAGCGGCGCCCTTAATTACAGAGAGCGCCTAATTATTGGCCACTACCTAATTAAGCACTAATTATAGGAAACTTGTGCGCGAGAAGCTCTCTGCAATAAGGTTAGCGACGCCCTGCGGTACGCTAAGGCCTTTGTGATATATGTAGGCGAGCAGAGAGGATTGCTAGGAGGGAGTTGTGACGTGGGAGGTGGCTTTTGGGCTGTTCTTCTTAATGCTGTGGCCAGCTTTACGCTTACTGAGATGGCGCCTAATTAACGTAGTTGATTAATTAGCGTAATAAAATCTGGCAGGGTGCTTATAATAGTAGCAATAGCGGCAGAGCTAGTACAGGCGTTGTTGCTTGCGGTGCTAGAGGCAATATCTGTGCCGCTAAACCTAGCTCTTTTGACTGCGCTTTGCACTATGAGCTGGCTTATAATAATTTAGCAGGCGTACCTATTTAATGCCCTTGTAATTGTCATCGTCGTCCTCTATGGTGGCGGATGGGGTGCCCATAGAGCTTTTGGCGTCAAGCTCTGACAGCGTGTTGGTGGCTATATTAGTGGCACCATCTTTGGGAGGGGTTTGTAACGCCGTGCTTTTAAGCCACTAGCTAAAAACTTAAGAGAGGTTACTATTTATGCCTTCTAGGCGATTGGGCGTTAGTAGAGCGAGAGAGGTGGTGGGTAAGTAGGTAAGTTAGATGGGTGGTGGGAGATGAGGAAACTCAGAAATACGGCGCTAAGCCTAGATAGGCAACTATCTCAGGTAAAGTCTGTTAACTCCGAGTTGCCTTATACTCTAAGGATCCAGTATTCTACGATAAACCCCTAAGATCCTAGGGATTCAAGTCTATCAATTAAGTCAATCAAGTCGGCAGGATCTTGATTGACTTGCTAAATTTCGCCTCCCTGATTGACTTGATTGACTTGATTGACTTGATACAATCAAGTCAATCAAGTCAAGTTATCAAGTCGACTTGATTGTTGCCAACTCTGGTGGGAACCAGACAAAGCAACATAACTCCAGTACACATGCGACGCCCAAATGTAATTCCCACATTGAACACGTATCACTGATCATCAATTCGAGTATCCACCGAATTGCGCTTGGACTCCTCAGATATGGAGACTGTTGAGACGGCGCAGCAGCAGCGGCACGAGCCACCCGAACCCGCACGATTTACTCCACCCTCTCCTCTAAAAGCTAGGAGACGGCACAATAAGAAGGATCAAGAGGATCCATTTCTCCAGCCAAGCCACGCATTAGACCCCATTCTCACTTCATCACCAACATCCGCATCAGATGCGCCGGTAGACTTGGAAGAAGAGACTCTCTACAAGCGGGTGTGTAGGGTACGTATTCCACCATCATTTATATACCCAGAAGGATTATTCCTCACTGTCCCGAACATTGTTCCGCCTATCTACATTACAGTCGAATACCCAATCCGTCGATGTGCCGATCCTATCGCGATACGTACTCACAGCTCCTAGATCATCCTAACACCCTTCCTCTTCGCGTCTTTTCTCATATCTTTGTTCCTAATCGATACCCGCAACGCCATATTCCGCACCAAATCGCACGCTAGTTCCCGCGCCTCCACCTTCTTCGGCTTCCTCGATCCCGAACCCTACCAAGACCCGCTCCACTCGACCTAGGCACGGCGCGGTTCCACAGCTCATATCAAACCGCCAGATATCCTCGATGCTGATCAGCGAATCGGGAAAGATAAGCAGAAACAACGATCATGGCATCTTCACAAAAAGATCAGGAAGATGGCTAGGCTGGAGATCAGCGATGCGTTGGAGATGCGGGGTCGGGCTATGGTTGGTATGGCTTTTATAATTCTGGCAGTGGTTTATGTGGTGTGGTACTGTGTTACTTGGGTGCTAAGCAATTTTTAAGAATTAGCAAATAGATGTTTGGTAAACATATACAAAGAAACAATATAGAGATAGTTTAATAAGATCTCTAAGGTACAAGATCGATTCACGTCTCCAATTGTCACCTCCTTCTATACGAGGGCAGCTCAAAGCTTTTACTTGTCTTAGTACGCTGTAAGAGAAACTACCAAGAGTAAGAACAAGCAGTACTTATTTCTAAACATTGTGTTAACATTTGCATAGGACCATCTTCGCTATCCTTTGCATCCTACTTCCAACACTCATCCACCCACCATGTCCAGCAATTAATCAAACACCTCCACCTTGCCAAACATTCCTCAACCCTCGCAGCCCTCACCCTCCAGGGAGCAGGGTAGTGTTCCTTAAAATTAATAGAGAACCTAACCACAGTAATAGTGGAGCGGAGAACAGCTCCCAGAATAATATTTCGGGGGCCGCCTCAGCAGATATAAGCCACCATTATGATCTTGCAATTAATTATAGCGTCCTAGAGCCTTATAATACTCCCGCTAAATCAGGAAAACATAGGCCTAATAGCTTAAATTAGGCTAGCACTTAAATATTATATTAAGTTTGAAGATCTTCGTCGTGTGGAGATTCTAACCAAGGTTGAGTCCGCACCATACACAGAGAGGAGTAAAAGAGGAGGCACCAAAACCTAGTACCTAGCACACAGTGATTATATATTAAGTTTAAAAAAATAACATAATTTAATATATATAATATTGCTTATAGAGGTTTTTACCTTATTGTAATTCGTCCCTACTATTACTACATAATATACTTTGTTATCTCTTCTTATTATGCTCTATATTGCTCTATTTGACTCCTTACAGTTGTGGTTAAAGCAAAGTTTAGAGGGGCTTTGAGTAAGGAGAGTTAGCGCGAGCGGTAAGTTAAAGAATATATACAGAGTGTAGGCTTACTACTGCTTAAAGATTTATGTGCGTTACTAGTAAGGAAACTAGTAAGACAGTCTGCCTTACAAGCTACTAGACGCCGCGCGGTATTAGCCAAACAGCATTAACATCTAAGAAGCCTACCACGGCGCGTTAGCGGTCTTATTATCTAACTATCTTGCTATTAGGCGCTATAATAGATAGAGCTACAGAGACGAACAATCTGGCGCAGAAAACTAGTGCAGAAGGTACAGGACTAGGCGCAGCTACCATAGGGACTAGAGCTGTTAAAATAGAAGGTTAAGTATCTGGACTCTATTGGTATATGCGTCCCACCGCTTAACCTATCTAAGGATGCTAGAATAGTGGGTATCCTAGAAAAAGTGAAGAAATACTACTGTACAAGGGTTATAGTTATGGCTGACTTATTCTTCGCAGATAGCTCCCTTTCTGGAACCATAATAGGCCGAGTGTGCGATGGTCACCGCGGCATCGGTAGGGAGACCAAAGGCAAGGTTGGGCAGACCCGCTTCCTTTGAGAGATTTGAATAGTGGGTTTTGCCAGTTGCTTCGCACCCTGAGAGATCTGATTAACCATCTGAGGCATGTACTGGACGATCGACCTAGGTTAGGCATGGAATGACGTTGAGTGTAAGCACTTGAGGCCTTATAGAGGCTTGAACCTTGGGAGATTAGTTTTAAGGCATCTTTTATATGTCTATGCTCCTTGATGAGGAGGCTTAGCCTAGTATATTGTAGATCCTTGCTTCTCTTCTAGAAGCCGTTGTAACTGCACTAGGATCTGTTCCTCTAGCTAATTGTGGGGTGGTAGGTTGGATGGGAGACCCGAGTTGGTTGGTTGGCGCTACTGACGCAACCACAACACTCCTTGTACACGAGAGTTATCTACGCGGGCTGATACGTTGTTAATCTGCTACAATCTACTAGTGTAAAGCTGGGGCAATAAGATGGACTTCCTGGTCCCTTGTGGGGACATTAGGTGGGGAAATACCGCGATGCTTTGCCTTCAGCGTTCCCTTCGGTGTGGATAGTTATTAGTTGTGCGACTATTCAATTTGTCGTGTCTGCATATTAAACTTATGACAAATGTGACTACGAGTGAGTGACGTACTAGTAGGTATGTTTAATTTGTTTGATGATGGATTGACAGTGTAAGGTATGGACAATCTAGGAAGAAATATCAGCTCAAAAACACGATCGACACGTAGCTGGGTAGCGCACATGCCGTGAAATATTAACCGGCTGGGGTAGTTAGATAATTTGTGGCGTTCAATATGCTCAAAGTGAGCATGCGTTGTAGTCCAAACCCTAGTCAGGTACTCATAAGGCGACCAGCTACGAAAGATCTCCCTGACCAAGAGTAAACTATGATTAAGAAAACTTCGCGTACGTTGGGTACACGGTATAATGCTGTTATGGAAAGCTATGCCAAGAGTAAACAACAATGGCATTGGTGGGTACATAGGTGGGGTCGGTTAGTTTTGGCTGATGCAAGCTAAGGAAAATAGGCTGACAGTATGCCTAAGCCACAGGATTCCAGCAGTGGGGCCAAAGATGGGGCTGAAACATTGCCCTTTTTAACCGTCCGACTTCTAGTCTTGTTGGAATGGTGTAACTTTGGTTAACTATGTAACACTGTGATTCGCTCGTGCGAGAATAGCTTTGATGGGGGTTTATTCTGTTAGCGATTAATGCTTGTTGTGCTTGTAGATCTTGGTCTTGAGTGCAGTGGCGCGGAGGAGGCCACAGTTCGTGTAACATGGCAATACTATGGGAAAACTAGAGAGATGATGTTGATGGTATAGATGCAATAGTATCCTGCACCCTGTTGTACCACTGTGTGGGCTATAGGCGCCATATTCGCATGTTTTGGGGTGCTTTGAGCAAATTAGAGGGAGAATAAGTACGTTGGATGAGTCCGGATGGCCTGGTGTGTAGTACTTGTGATGCCGCAGGACAGGAACGAGCCTCTCTTTTATAGATTATTAGTGCTTGTCCCCGCTTTCTACGCCCCAAAGGGATCTTTTCTGGTAAGAGATGCCTTCTTACACTTAGTATGAGCCTGTTACTGAAATACAGGGCACTGCGGAAGGAAGAACCGGGTGATAACAAAGATCTTGCCATTTTGTGATGGGACGATTGTCTCTCTGTCTCTGTCTGTTGTGTGCGCAGCATGGGATTGATTTGCGCCGCAAAATGTATAAAGAGGTGCTAGTTTCCCCTCTAAAGTTTATTAATACAGCACTACAATCACTAACTTCCACACTAACACTTTAATCTTCTACTTAACTTTTAAGCTTTAAGCTTCTATCACACTTCTCAAAATGTTCTCTAAGACTATTATCGCTCACCGCCCTCTTCGCCACCCTAGCAGTCGGCGCTGCTGTACAGCCTATGGAGCGCGCTATTGCGATCGCTGCCGACCCAAGTACGCTGAATACCCCCGCTCTCTCTCTCGCATCTCCCAGCCCCTTCTCCTTAGGGTTTTAATTGATACTAATATAGCTAAAACAACCCCTTTTTGTCAACACCACCTTGAAACGCTTTTCTGTGTCAACAACAGCAGGAGGGATAACTGCTATTATTGTAATATTTTTATTAGAAACCCCTTAGTCGCAAAAAAAAAAAAAACGAACCATGACTATGGCAACACAATTGGCGGCGGTAAGTTACTGAACTACTTGTCCTTGTGAGATGAGATGGCTAACAGTAGAGTGTAGCCTGCGAGATTAAGAGAGACCACCTGAAGTGTGTCGCTTAGGCGAATTGTTAATGATGTTCCAGATTTAAGGAACTGTTGACAATGGATCTGGGGGATCAGCGGCTTGGGGTGCGAGCAGAGGGAAGGGAGAAAGGTGGAGGGATTAGGAAGGATCTAGGGCTGAGTGTCCATATTGTCCTGTTACTTGTTACCTTTCCTTGATTGGTTGAATACAAGGTTGCAACCCTTTACTATCTTGTTACTTCGTTGATTTGTTATTATTAAGAGCTTAGGCAGATTCTGCAATGATTAACATGCAACTTGGCAAAGCTTGCGGATTATTATGTATGACCCTCGTTTCTAGGTTTCTACTAAGTTTCTATGATTTGCTTGAAGAATGTCACTGTCAGAATAACTATAATGGCTCTCCATAGAGAATGTTCCCTGAGAGATTAACTATTACAGACTACCCTCTCCTGCGTTTGTAATTTATGACTTAGATATCGCGTAAAACAAATGGGCCCTACGCTATCCAGGTCTCTTTGCTAACAAGTGAAGCCACTCCTAGTGTAATTATGCTTCTATAGCATATAAGGTAAGAGCTATTAGGTGGTTGACTAAAAGGGTTTCGTGAATTTGATATGAACATTGCTATGAAGCATTGTGGGTCTTCTGTCGATTTCTTTCTTAGGGGTAGATCTTCGATGTAGATCTATTAAGTACCTACTTTATTAAGTTTTATATAGTATATAGTATATAGTTTAAAGTTAATAATTATATTAATTATATAAAGCTTACTTTTTGTAATTACCCTTTCACGCTCTTTTTAATTACTAAGTAGGGGGCTCTGCTTTTTTTGTTATACTATTTAAGATAAAAGCCTTTATCGTTCTACCCCTAGGTAGTTAATTAACAACACATATATAAAGCTTACGCTTTTTTTTATAATTAACTTTTTACGCTCTTTTTAATTACTAAGTAGAGGGCTCTACTTTTTTTATTATACTATTTAAGATTTCTTCCCCAGAGTTAATCTGTAATATTACGTAATCCTAGGCCGACTATTTAACTAACTACTGTGTTACGTAATTAATAATTTCTTTAATAATATTTTTTGCTATAATAATAATAATAATAATTATAATAACAACTAACCTAACTATTTTATTAACTCTCTTCTATAGTAGATCTTTCCTTACAACTAGCAAGCTATATACTACCCCCTAGGACCTTGCTACTACTATTTATCTCCCCTATGCTTTTGCCACTACTACTTACTCTTACCTTTATTACTTATAGTCCTCTACCTTAATAGTAGCCTAAATAATTACTACTATCTTAATAAGCTTTTTATATTACTATTATACCTTTAGCGTTTTATATATTATAATAAACTCTTTCTTTTCTTTACTCTAGTCCTCGCCCTTATAGTCCTTATTACTTTTATTTTTAGTTATATTTTTAAGCTTCTATAGTATAATCTTTATATTATGCTATTATTACATTATAAAAACTATATTTTTCTACTAATATTTAAATACTAAAGAAGTGTGTTACACTCTAGAATCTAGAGGCATAAGGTATAGTAAATTAGCCTAAAAATATTACTAATAAGGTACTTAAAAATAAGCTCTAGAGGCCCCTTTAATAATTTTTTAGTTGTATAAGGTTGCTAAATCTTTAGGGATTATTCTTAATTTTGCCTAGCTAGTTGTCTATACTCTAGTTAAATTTAATAATAGCTATATTACTATAGGTATTAGACTTAGATATAATATTAGGTTATTAGAAAGTAGTTATTATATTACTAGATATAATTAATAAAGAGTTAGATTTAAAAATATAATATTATATATTAAAGTAAAGATTTAGTATACTAGGTATTACTAATATTATAAGAGACTTATACACTATGCGTATAGCAAACTATAGTTATGCTACTACTAGATTATAAGCGTAATAACTAAACTATAGTTAAGTATTTTATTACTTATACTGCTCCTATAGTTGCAACTCTATATAGGTCTACTATAGCTTTCTAATAGTCTACTAGTTAATAGATAATATATAACTTAGTTATACTAGATAATAGACTATCTATTAACTACTATTAATAATATAATTAGTATTATTTTGTGTATATTTTAGTACTACTACTATATGCTAGGTACTAGGTTATAGTGTCTTCTGTTTTACTCCTCTCTATATATAGTGCGAACTTAACCTTAGTTAGAATCTCTACACAATAAAGATCTTTAATACTATTTAAGATAAAAGCCTTTATTATCCTACCCCTAGGTAGATAAATTAACGCCACACACATAAATAAATAAATAAAATTCTTAGAAGTTTCTATTACTAGCAGCAGATAAGAGAATAGGTACTCGGCCCCAATAGTTACAGTTGTAATTTTCTAGCGAAAAGGCCGTGCTACGCACAGCCTACCTAGCTTAACGCGCCATATATACTTAACAATCTAACCTACTAAAATACTACTTTAATATATTAAAATTACGCGTTTTTTGCCTAGGTAAAATACCTAAATATGCTAGGGAGCCCTCTGCTTATGCGCGTAAATACTAGATTATTGCTACTAGTATTATAGAGCTTAAAGATCTTGCTTTTCTAAATATACGCACGTATTGTTACAACTAAAATATTAACTATATCTCTACTAACAACTCTAGAGAGCTATTAACAGCGGTAATAATAAGTTACTAGTAACGCGCCTACTAATAAATAAGAAGCTATCTAATAAGCACTATTTTATATAACTAGAAATATAATTATAGTACAATTTACTATACAAAAATTATTTTGGATTATTAAGCCTGTGTGGCGCGTTAAGCTTAGTGGGCCGTGCTACGCACGGCCTTTTCGCCAGAAAATTACGACTGTAACCGTTGGGGCCGAGTATAGCGAGTTTCTTCTTTCTACGCGGTGGCCGACTGCACTAGGACCATAGTGATGATAAGTACATGGACCCACCGGTCTTCAAGTCCAGAACAGTGCCAATGTACCTCGACGGGTATCTGCGCGCCGTTCCTGCGCCGGCCAACCTGACCCCATTTAGGTTGGTATGGTGGGGGCAATCAAGCTTATTTTCTACCAAGCTTATTGTCTTCGCACTCGCGAAAGCAGAGCTCAGGGGCGCACTCACGTTCGGCAACTTCTCTGCATGCATAGAATGTTCGTCGCGGCATGGATGCGACAGGATTATTGCGCTTTTTATAGCCTGCTGCATGCAGAGCTTAACATGTTTCGACGACTACTTAGCATAAAGAATTCGAGGTGGCGCATTCATTGCTCGAGACGGTGTGTGTTTGATGTAGCAATTCGCTCGACTACTTTTAGGCCGCCAGGCAAACATAGCGAGGAGTCAACCGCCTTGGATGTCATGGGGAGATACAGTATGGTGCGACGTGGTAGTTGGGCTTTCCTTGGCTTTTTGTAGTCGAGATTGTCGGTTGCCCAGAAGAGAAGAGGACGTGATGAAAAATACGTGTGAGCAGGCGAGAGAAGGCGTGTAAGCGTGTCGGTTAGCAGTGAGCACCAGCCTGATTGTGGGAAGCAATAATGGATACCTAAGGTAATGCATGAAGGCACAGATTGATTGTACCGTTTCGATACAAGGGATCATCATGGCACGTGCTATCTAATGCCAGGCCAGTCAGGGTCGGAAGCCCGACAGCCCGATCTCGGCGGAAGTATTCCGCCCCGTGGCTGTCAACTGCGACGCCGACTCGTACTGTGGGCGCTCACCAAGGGCTTCGCCATGCAACATGTACACGGCAGTACTCGTAGTGGCGCTGTACCAAGGTGTAGTCGTCGTGCAGTAACTACAAGACCCTACCATGACTCCAACCCGGCAGTTGGCGCCTGCGGAGATGAGGTCTGCGAGGGTATGCTTCATGCGCCGACGGGTTGACGGCAGTTGTACACAGGGGCACGGACACACTGACGAACGCGGTTGGCAGGTACCTACGGCAAGATACATATAAGGCTTCCACCTCCGTCAAGCATTCTGTCGCCACAAGCCTCCGCCGTCCGTCTTGCGTCGCAATCATGAAGACCCAACTCCCTCTTTTCTCCGTCCTTCTCTCCATCATCCCCGGCCTCTGTGCTCAAAACCAAACCACGTGCGATGCCGCCTGTCAGGCTGCCTTCCAGGCCGCCCTCGCCCAAGACCAATCCACCCGGCTATCGCAAGACGTGACGCTCGATCCGTTCTGGAGCACACCTGCCAATGCCTCGGGCGCGCAACCCGGCGCCCTCCTCCGCTGGGATCCCGTACCGCGCGACACGGTGAACGTAAACTACACCATTCCATCCGGCCTCTCCCTTGCGCGGATGCTCTACATGACCGAAGACATTGATCGCTCTCCGATTCCGGCCAGCGCCTTCGTGCTGCTGCCCTACGTAAACATCAATGCCCCTTCCAATGCTACCGGGCCCACGCCCTTCAACACGCTCGTCTGGGCCCACGGGACCGCTGGCCGCGCCCGCGAATGCGCACCCGCGAACCAGAAAGGCCTATACTACGACTGGCAGGGTCCCTTTGCGCTCGCACAGGCAGGCTATGCTGTAATTGGACCAGACTATGCCGGCCAGGGGAGCGATATTCCCCAGGGCTTCATGTACGAGGCGGGCTATCTGCACGCCGCGGATGCGGCGTATGCCCTCATTGCCGCCCGCAAAGTCATCGGGGACATGTTGTCGGAGGAGTGGGTGGTGGTCGGCCACAGCGAAGGCGGCCTCACAGCATGGCGGACAAA
Organism: Laburnicola sp. R22_1; assembly: GCA_014281115.1. Taxonomy (NCBI): domain Eukaryota; kingdom Fungi; phylum Ascomycota; class Dothideomycetes; order Pleosporales; family Didymosphaeriaceae; genus Laburnicola; species Laburnicola sp. R22_1. The sequence goes on from JACONQ010000011.1 coordinate 1,624,066, forward strand.
CGAGCGCCTGGCTATGCCCGAGCAGGAATCGCTTCTCGCGGCAGGAACGTTCCTCGGCGCCGTGGCCAACTCACCCGCGCTCCGCCCGCTCGATCTGATTCCGGAGTCGATCCGCCGCGCCAACGGTGGCCCTCTCGGCGACGCCGTATCCGTCTTCTTCATGCAGTCGCTCGCACTGCTCTTCCCAGAGGACGTCAAGCTGGAGGACTACTTGACCGACACGGCGCTGGGCCGGCTCGATCTCGCCGACCAGGGCTGCCTGCAGGTCGGGCGTGCGCTCTTCGCCGACCTGACCGCCGACCAGCTATTCCGGAACACGAGCTGGCTCGACCTGCCCGCCGTCGTGGACTGGCAGAAGCGATACAACGGCGCGGGAACGCATGCGCTAGCCGCGCCCATGCTCGTCGTCCAAGGCGTCGACGACATTTTGACTTACGCGAACAACACCGAGGCCGATTTCAAGAAGACGTGCGCCGCGTTCGAGGACACGAGCGCAGAGCTGCTGTTGTATCCTGAGATTGACCACAACACGGCTACCTTGGTGGCGCAGCCCGACTACCTGAAGTGGATCAAGGAGCGATTCGACCATGTGGCCGTGTCCAAGGGCTGTTCCACCACGACGTTGATGCCAGCGACGTCCAACTTCAAGACGTTTGGGTCCTTCTATTCGGGTATCAATGTACCCAAGCTATAACGACTGCGGATGAGGATAGTGCTGCCTTTCTAGTCGAATGGAATTATCTTTTGTAATGCTTGAAATGGAATTATCTTTTGCAATGCTTGAAATGGAATTATCTTTTGTAATGCTTGTACATGATCTAATGATGATACCTTGGAGAAGGAATAGTGTGCGCATTCACGCTTGGTAATTTGTGCACAACAAGTCGCCGTCCCATTACCCAGCTACTTACTGTTAGACTTACTGGCCGCTCGAAAACCATCGGTGAACGCGCGCGAACTCTTCGATCCAAAGCGTATACCTCTTTTCGCACGTCTTGGTAGCGTTGCCATGCCGGAGGTCAAGCTCCGAGCTCTCACCATCGCCGGATTTGCAGTCACCCTCTACTGTATTATACAAGGTGCCCAGCCATTTCCGTAAAAACCGGACATTAGAGCTCTAAGACCAATTTTGCATATCAGTGTGGTTCTGGACTAGGTGGGAACTCTTGAGAGATGTAGAAAGTTCAACGAGTGGATGGCTATCAATTTCTAGCATGGTGTCAGCGTAAGGTATATCATCAACTATGATGAAGACTTGCTCTCTATAATTGACAGATGTGGGCTAAGCTTCAAACCACTTTTTCCCTCGCTGCCCGGGTTAACATCTTCGGTAGAGTTGCACATCGCTGGCTCACCACTTGCGCCCCCATGAATGCGACGAGATTTCTTCGTACCCAGGAAGACTCCTCAGGCAATATGTACTGCAGCTATTCTTTAGGAAATATTCCCGGTCTCTTCCCTGCCAGCTACCCACAGAATTTGTCCTTCTCCTACAACAACCGTACCATTTTAGACGACATTAGCTATCAATTGACGTAAGTTCTGCAGTTAAGGTACCAATTGTGCACATCACTAAACTCAACTCACAGTACGTACTCTCCTGATGTTAATGTGACCTGGCTCCCAGATATTCAGAACATACCAGCTGAGCAGGCAGACATCACTATAGCTTTCATCACTGCCAACACGGTGGTATTCGATGTACCTAGTGAGGACCTCATCTTCCGTGCTACGAAACCGGAAGTTCGTACACAAGGAAGCGACGACCGAACTTTCTATTTGCCAGACAATCTAGTAGCGGAAGTCGGCTGCGTAGACCAACATCAATTTTGTCAACCATCCACGTCGCAATGTTCAACCCCTGGCGAATCAGCACACTAGTATGGAAGTCGACCGAGGACTTGGCGTTCACTGCCCAACAGGTAGCTATTGTGCGCTACATCTAAAACGCTATTAAAAATCTTTATTTAATAGTGCCGCTTATTATAGCTAAGCTCTACTCTCCTAGTAATAGTTATATATAGTAACGCTATAAGCTACACTAATTACTTTTAATTACTTATTATAGTTACTTCTTTTTCTTCCCGAGGGTCAATCTGTGATGTTACGTAATCCTAGGCTAGCTGTTTAACTAACCACTATATCATATAATTAATAATTTCTTTAATAATATTTTTTGCTGCAATAATAACAATAATAATTATAATAGTAACTAACCTAACTATTTTATCTAACTCTCTTTCTATAGTAGATCTCCCCTCGTAACTAGTAAGCTGTGCTGCTAGGTTGTAAGCGTGACAACTAAACTATAGTTAAGCGTCCTATTACCTACACTACTTCTATAGTTGTAACTCTATAGTCTACTATAGCTTTCTAATAGTTTACTAGTTAAGAAATAATATATAACTTAGTTATACTAAATAGTCTTTTTTATTATTACCTTTTTACGCCTTTTTTTAATTACTAAGTAGGGGGCTTTGCTTTTTTATTATATTATTTAAGATAAAAGCCTTTATTATCCTACTTCTAAATAGATAAAATAACGCTACACATACTAAATAGTAAACTATTTATTAACTACTATTACAACTATTACTATATAAAAAGTTAATAATAAAATTATTATTATTATATATATATTTTATTACTACTACTATATACTAAATACTAGGTTTTAGTACTTTTTATTTTACTTCTCTTTATATATAGTATAGACTTAACCTTAGTTAGAATCTCTATATAATAAAGATCTTTAATAGTTACTTCTTTTTTATAATTTACCTTTTTTATACTCTTTTTAATTACTAAGTAGAGGGCTCTAGTTTTTTATTATATTATTTAAAATAAAAGCCTTTGCTATGTTACTTCTAGATAGTTAATTTAATACTACACAGACATTATAGTTACTCAAGCGCTATTTTTATAGCTAAATTTAAAATAGTAATAAACACTAAGTTATTAGCTTTTATTATATTATTTATTATATTTTTATTATTATTACTTTTTAAAGTAAAAGTTATATTAGTATTAAACTTATTAATACTATAGTTAAAATAAATATAATATTATTTTATTTAGTAATAATAATAGTTATAGGTATTAGTTATAAAGTAGTATTAGTAGTTATTATTATAATTAGTATTAGTACTATAAGCTATATAAGGTAAAGTCTATAAATTAATTAATATTATAGTAGCTACGTAATTACCTATTTTACGCTCTTTTTTAATTACTAAGTAGGGGCTCTGCTTTTCTTATTATGTTATTTAAGATAAAAGCCTTTATTATTCTACTTCTAGATAGATTTAATTAACGTCACATAGTAGCTATAAGTAATAGTATATATATATATATATATATATATATATACAAAATTTAGTAAAACTATTATTTTTATTAGTAATAAAGATATATAATAAGTATTTTATACTAATAAGGTTCTTTTTTTATTACCTTTATATACCTTTTTTAATTACTAAGTAAAGGGCTCTATAATAGTCCTGTGTTAGTCTTTCTACTAAGCACACCTTATTATCTTTTTTTACACTCTATTTTTTTCTATTTGCGCCTTTTACCTTCTTAAAGGCGCCTTTTCTAGTTAGTATTAGTGTAAAAAGTAGATAAATAGATAAGAAGATAATTAAGTTAGTATTATTAAACTAGTTGGTTAATTTTAATAAACTGGCTACCTAGCAATCTATATACAAAATAATTTGGACTAATAAACACTTAGCTTTATATAGTTTAATTATGCCTTTAACTTTTATATATACTAGTATTTTAAACTAGTATTTAAACTATTATTATATACTAGTGTTTTATATATAATAGTATTTTATATACAAGCTATTATTTTATATACAAACTAGTGTTTTATATACAAACTAGTGTTTTATATATAAACTAGTATTTTATATACAAACTAGTGTTTTATATATAAGTTATTATTTTATATATAAACTTTTATTTTACTATTGCTTAGTTATAACGTTTATATCTTTTTTTAGAATAATTTATTACTTCTTAGTTTATTATACGCGAATATATTTTTATATTATAAAATAAGTCATTTTATATATTATATTTTATTTTTAGTAATATTTAATTTAATATATATAATATTGCCTTGTTTAGTATATTATTTTTAATACTTTTTAGCAATTACTCAAAATTATTAAAGCGCTTAATTGCAATAAGTTATTAAAAGTTATTAATTTAGAAAAATTAATTACGAGCTTATTTATATTATAATAACGTATTTTATAATATTTATTAGGTTAGTTTTATATTATTTTTTGTTTTTAGTTTTAAGTAATTTAATATATATAATATTAAATTTCTTATAATTATCTTTTAGTAAACTTTTTATACGTTACTTAAAGTTAACTTTGGCTTTAATTGCAACTTATTATCAAAACAACTATTTTAGTTATTTTAGATAGCTTATAGTTCTTTATCTATTTATCTTTTATTATGTGTAGCATTAAATTAACTACCTAGAGGTAGCATAATAAAGGCTTTTATCTTAAATAACATAACAAAAAAGTAGAGCCCCCTACTTGGTAATTAAAAAAGAGCGTAAAAAAGGTAATTACAAAAAAAAGCGCGTTTAAACTACTAAGTAAGCTTAGTAGTCTTAGCGCGCATAACTCCTATATGCAAAGTTAATTTACAAAGAGGCCATAGTTAGAACTTTAGAGGAGGGATAAAAGGCTTTAGCGTAGCCACGCTATAAGTCCTATCTATTCTTTACTATCCTAACTATTACAAACCGCTATCTAGATTATTGTAAATAATATAAGTTAATATTTAGTATTTACTATATTAATAGGTATATACTACTATACTTATAGTAGTAGAATAAGAGTAATATATACTAGATACACTATCGCTCTATTACCACATTAAGGTTATTTTTAATAAATCTTCTCCTATTACTATCTCTCTACACCCTACTATCTATTTAGACATTAACATTACTTCTAAAAAGTACTTACTATTACTAAAAAGTATACGCTAAAGATTCGCGCTACTACTATTAAAGAGGCTATTAAAGTAACTATGCTAGAGTTCTATTCTATCTATTAGATACTTATCTAGCGCGAGGGGCGGGTATACTTAACTATCTATAAGGTAGTCCTAGTATACTAGTTAGGTTAATAGCTTATCTAGTTTGTAAAGGACTATAAGGTTAAATTTTCACTTTAGTAGATACAATTACTTTTTATTAGTAATAGAATCTAGTAGAGGATATAAAAGGAGAATAATAAGGTCTTTATTAATAAGCTCTAGTGTGGCAAGAGCATTGTGTAAATCCGTAAGATTCTCCTAGTTGTTATTACTATTAAGTTAGCTTATCTAGCGCACAAGCGTAAATAACTAATAATAATAATAGTAATAAGCCAGGTGTGCTATATACACTATAAGTAAACCTTATATAGATTAGAAGCTTATAGGATATAGGTAAGGTGTAAGTAAGTTTAAAGTTCGAACTATTGTTGCGTTATTAGATGTTTAAGATTAGTTTTTAATTAGAATTAGGTACTATACATAGTATATAATAACCTTCTATCTCAATCTACTTTAACCTAAAATTAAAAAAAAAGGTTAAAAAAGGTGTTCGACAAGCCGACGTTCTTTTATTATAATAGCGAAATTCTAATATGTTATTTTATTATTTATTTTACTTACTAATATAGTTTTAACACGTCCCCGTAAGTAATATATACTTTATTTAGAATATTTTGCTTATTACTATTATAGTTTTAATCCTTTTTTATTTTATTTTATTTTATATTAAGATTTTAAAATATATAGTTATAGATATTATTATTAAGGGCTTTTGTTAATAAATTTGCTAGTTGTTCTTTTATAGGTATATAGTCAAGATTTATTATTTTTTCTTGTATTTTTTCTCTTACGTAGTAATATTATATATTAATATATTTAGTTTTACTATAATGTTTAGGATTAAATGCTAAATTAATAGTAGGTTTATTATCAGAGAATGTAAAGAAATTAGGAGTTTTTATATTTAATAGTTTATTAATTTCTAATTATTTATATATATTTATTAAATAGGTGTATTCTTTTATAGCTTCTTTTAGAGCCATATATTTAGCTTTACATATTAGTAAAGTAGTTAATTTTTGTAGTTTACTAGCCTAACTAATAGGCGTTATATTAAAGGTAAATAACTAGTAGTGCTTTTTCTAGTTATTAGATCGCCGCTCCAGTTAGCGTCTATATATCTAATTAAGTTAGGATTATTATTATTATTAAAGTATAGGCCTAAGTTTGTTATTTTATTTAAATATTTAAATATTCTATTAATAGTAGTATTGTGTTATTTATTAGAATTTAATATATGTCTAGCGTAATTATATACACTAAATACTATATCTAGTCTTGTATAAGTTATTAGATAGATTAAACTACCTATATATTATTGATATAAATTAATTTCTTCTAAAGAAGCTTATTTAGTATTTTTATTTAGTTTAATTCCTAGATCGCTAGGCGAATGAATTGGATTTAGATTTAGATTATTATATTTTTAAGCATATTATTAATATATTTAGTTTGTTTTAAATAAAGTGTTTTTTCTTTTCTATTTCTAATAATTTTCATACCTAGAAAGTAGCTAGCTTTCCCTAGGTCACTAACTTCTAGTAATGTATTTTACTTAGTTTTTAATATAGTAATAGTTTCTAGACTTTTACTAATTACTAGTATATCGTCTATATAGACAATTAGAAAGACTTTTTCTTTTAAATTAGTTATTTTATTAGTAAAAATCCTTATTTAGTAAAGATAGAATAAAAATCTAGTTGTTGTAATTTATCTTTTAAGTATAGATACCATACTCTAGGAGCTTGTTTTAGGCCATATAAAGATTTATTTAATTTACAGACTTTATGTCTAAATTTATTAAAACTAATAGGTTATTCGATATAGATTTTAGAATCTATAGGGGCATGTAAAAAGGCGTTTTTAATATCTAATTATTGTATTTCAAGATCTAAAAAATAGGAAAAAAATAATAATAGCCTTATAATTTTAATTCTTACTATATTAGCAAAGGTTTCTAGATAATCTAAGCTATAAATTTGACTATAAACTTTTACTACCCATCGGGCTTTATATTTTAATAGATTATTATTATATCTATTTTAATTTTAAAAACCCAACGACCTTTTAAAGATTTTCTATTATTAGGTAAGTCTACTATTTCCTAAGTATTTTAATTATTTAGTTGACTAATTTCTAGCTCCATGGCTTTTAGCTAATTATCTTTATCTTTACTATTTATAGCTTCTTTATAGCTAGTTAGTTTATTACTTTTAGTTATTAATAAGGCTAGTTTATTTATTAACTCATTTGAGTTTTCTAAAGTTATTCATTTAAAGTTTTGCCTTGTATTACAGGTATTAGAAATAATTCTTTTATTATTATTATTAATAGTAGTATTATTAAGTAGTATATCTAGACTTAATTCGCGAGAGCTTATATTATTCTCGTTATTATTCTCGTTATTACTCTCGTTATTATTCTCGTTATTACTCTCGTTATTATTTAAATCTAGATTTTCAGAATCTGTAGTTTGCTCTATATTATTATTATTATTATTATTATTTAGGTTATTACCTAGGTATATATTATTATTACTATTAAATAGTATATTAACTTCTTTATTAGAGTCGTTATTAAAGTTATAAAAGTAATTTTTAAGAATTTTAACATCTCTAGTATATACTAGTATATTATCTTTTAGATCTAATATTTTATAATTATAGTTATCATAATCTACTAGAATGCCTATTTTAGCTTTAGGCTCTAGTTTAGTTAATTGTTATTTAACTAAGTAGTAACTTAGTAAGCCCCAGATTTTAATATTATTATAGCTAGGTTTCTTTTTATAAAGTTCTTTATTTAGGCTTATAAAATTTAAATTACTATGTAGTGTAATATTATATATATATACTGCATTTTTCATAGTGTATTGTTAGTAACTAGTTGGCAAATTACTATAAAATAATAAGCTTTTAGCTGTTTCTATTATAGTTCTATTTATTCTTTTAATTAAACCATTTTGTTCGGGTGTATATAGCGGATTAAATTAGTAAATAATACCGTTTTGTTTATTAAATAACAAATTCTATTAGTAGCCCGAATAGATTAGTCCGCCGGATAGTTTTTGCTAAGACTACAACACTTTACTATAAATCATAATATCTTAATAACACAACGCGCTATTATCTAATTAAGAAGGCAGAATTAAGCTTGCCCTTCACGCCTATTAGAATAAGCAAATTTTAAGCCTGCGACGCGCTGCTGCAGCATATAATATCCCAAAGTCTATACTAAGCAATTAAATTAACGGAATCACCGCCTAAGCAGATACACAATTAGGCATGGCAAAGCTCACTACAACTAAAGAGCAGACGCTTATATAGTATATTCTTAACCTAGATTCGCAAGGATTTGCACTCTAACTAGGTAAGGTGAAAGATATAGCCAACAAACTACTAGCTGCGCGGCATAGAGACCCTATAAGATAATACTAGGCTTAGCGCTTTGTAAAGCGCGTACCTAAGCTTAAAATGGCTTTTAATCGAGCGAAGGACTAATAGAGAATATAATAGAAAGACCTAGAGGTTATAAACGCGTAATTTTAGCTCGTAGAGGACACAAAAGCTAAGTATAAAGTGTAGGATAAAGATATCTATAACTTTAATAAGATAGGCTTCTAGATAAAAGTTATTAGCTTAATAAAGGTTATAACTAGTTTAGAAAGACGTTCTTAACCTACGCTTATTTAGCTAGGCAACCACAAGTAAGTTATAGTAATTTAGAGTATTTGCGCTACTAGGTATATTACCCCGCCCTTTATTATCTATAAAGGGCGAGTCTATATCTTAGCGTAGTATAAGGAGACTAGTATCCCCTACAATTAGAAGCTCTTAGTCTCTAAGACTAGCTAGACTAATAGCGAGCTTAGAGTCGCGTAGTTAAAGCACTTTAACGCGTATACAAGGTCGCGCATAGTAGAGTTATAGAGGTTACTTATTCTAAACAGCTATAAGAGCTACTACTCCTAGGATTTTAAGGATTATTGCCTAAAATAGAAGATTCTAACACTCTGTATGCTAGCGCACTTATCTTATATCCTCTAGCCGCTTAATGTGGTCTATTTCGCGCCACTAAAGCTGAAGTACTCCTAGCGCGTGCGGGACTTAGCGCACTGACGCGTCTTTTATATTAATAAAGAGGGCTTTCTACTAGCCTTTCGCAACGCGTTTTTTAATATATTTATACTAGAAAACTATAAGAAAGCCTTTAAGGCCTTTAGGCTTATTCCTTTAGATGTGTTAGTAGTGGTAGATCGTCTTAATGTGCGTATTTACACTCCACCTTAGGGTACCCCACTAGATACACTATGGCAAGCCAGGACCCTAAGCAATACCCTTATGTTTAAATCCTAGTTAAAGCTTGTACGCGACTCTTTTATTTAGTCTCTACCTAATACTAAATTAAGTTACTCACAGCTTATAAAAGGTGCTAAACTTATACTCTACTATAGTGTACTTTAAGAGACTCATATTAAGGAACTTAAGGAGCAAATTAAGGTTCTAACAAAGCGAAAAACGCGTAAAAGAAAGCGCATTTAGAAAGGTGGGATGCTAGGCTTTGCTTAGAAAGCAGATTTAGAAGTAGAAAGCCCTTCTATTAGGGTGAAGTTGTTGAAAAGGGCGCGAGGTAGTAGTGAGGGAGAGGCAGGTCCCTTAACACAACGCCGCTATAGGAGGTGCAGAGAGCCTAGGCACAACGCAAGGACCTATTAGATAGATAAAGAGATAGAGAAGGAGTTAGATGTTACCCTTAGCGGCTTATTTTTAGATAGTGTTAATAGTAAATTAGAGTGATTTTATTATAGGTTACTATAAGGCCAAAAATAACGAGTTAACTTTATCTTGCAATAGTACGCACTTAGTAACTAAAAATTAGATAAAGTACTACTTAAGATATAGTATACTTTACTGCGAATCATAATGAGTATACTATATATTGCCTACGTATAGTATAGTAGATACTATATTGTATATTATAGGGAGTCTTGTTATAAGTTCGTACTGCCAAGAAAGACTCCTTAGCTTTGCGCGGCTGCTACAGCCGCGTAAAGAGGCTGCACAATATAAAAAGTAGATTAAATAGTAACTTAGTATATTATAAGTTATAGTAGGTTATTATGAGTTACCATAAAGTAACGTTAGTGGTATTCTATAATAAGTTATAAGGGACCTCGAAGTTGTCAAGAAAAACTATCCGGCGGACTAATCTGTCCGGGCTACTAATAGAATATGTTAGCGTAAAATTACTATTAGCAAATTCCGTGCCATTATCTATTTTAATAATTTTAATTTTTCGATTACCTTGGTTTTTAACTTTTGTTTTAAAGTCTTTAAAGGCTTTAAACGATTCTAATTTATATCTTAATAGTTTAAATTCTAATTTTCTAGTAGCAGAGTCTAGAAAGAATATAATATATTTATAATTATTTTTAGAGAGAGTGATAGGCCCACATAAATTAATTACTATTTTATCTAAGTAATTATCTGCTTTAGTAGTAATTTCTCTACTATTATTATTTGTTAGCTTAGCTTTTATACAGCTAGAGCAATTAACTTTATAGTTAGTAGGTTTAGTTATACCTAGTATTTTATATATAACGTCTAGATTTTTATGTTTAAAACGATTATAAGAGAGATATATTAAGTTCTCTTTATAGTTACTAATAGTTTTATTTTTATTAATAACCTTTATAGCAAATAGAATATTATCTATTACTATATTTTCTATATTTATTAGATAAAGATTATTAATTAGAGTTACTTCTAATATTTTTAGTATTCTTTTTAATTATAGCTTTATCTTTTATAAGTTTACTACAAGGTCTTTTTAATTAATTTCTTTACTAAAATAATATTTACATCAAATTTAGGCAAATAAAGATAGTTATTTAAGACTATCTTAGTATTGTTATATATAAAGCTCGAGTTGCCAATAAATTACGAAGTTAAAATATTATTATTTTCCTATTATAGTTTTGTAGTTTTTCTAACCAACGAATTTTCTATAAATAGTTTTTGTTAGAGATAATATGAGATAAACTACCTAAATCTAGTATTAGATTAGGGCTTTTGACTTGGTAGTTATAAATACCTTAGTAGTTTTTAATCCTTGTTTAGGATTTCTAGAATTAAATTCTAGATTTCGAGGATTTCGATGTCCTTTTCTCGAATTAGTTTGTTTTTTATTTAGGGTAGTTAATAATACCTTTTTAATTTCCATTAGTTTAGATAACTTAGCCATTTTATCTAATAGCTTTTAATCTAATCGATCTGATAGAGATTTAAATTCACGATTTAATAGATTTTTATCTATTTTTTATCCTTTTTAGATTTAAAATCGTGATTTGTTTTAAATTATTTTGGTTTATTTTTAGGATGTAAATACCAACACTTATTAGTAAAGTGGGTATTTATTTTCCACTTATTACAAAATTATTTAGACTTTATAACTTTGTATTAGTTCTAGAATTTAGTGTATAAAACCTTAGTTTTATTACTATCTAAGTGCGTCTAATAACGACTTTTATTAGTAAATTAGAGAATAAATTCTCTAGATTAATCTTTAAAGAATTATTCCGAAATAATTAAGTTGCTAAAGTAACAAACCCCTTATAATTAGCAGTTAAATTGTTTAACACCCAGGCCACAATAACCTATTTGGAAATTTTAATTAACTTATAGTTAAGATTTATTATTAAATATTTAATTTTATTAATGTACTCCTCTATTAAATTAAAATCTAACAAGGTACTATTAATAACTTCTTTAAAAGAAGAAATTTAGAATAGTAATCTTTAGGAGAATAAAGATTCCCTAAACAAATCCACATCTTATTAGCTATAGATAAACTCTTAATATACTATAAAGGACTATCTTTAACTAACAAAGTAATAATTAATTGTGCTTTTAAATTAATATCTTTTAATACTAAATTAATTACAATATTATTATTACTCTAAATTGCAGCTATATAATTTTCTATTATAAGAATAGAAATAGCCCTAGGCTTCTATATCTTATAGTTAGAAATACTCTTAAGCATCTCCTACTTAGAGATAGAAGAAATCTTAGAACTTATTGTAAATAAGATTAATAGGCCAAAAAGAGCTTAGAAATCTAAGAAAAATAAGGTATTTCTTAAAAAATTAATAAGGCTTGGCGAAATTGCCTAAAAAGGTAATAAACTAGTCTAGCTAGTAAAAGAGCTTAGAAAATTCTGAGAAGAATAAAGTATTAGTCAAAATATCGATTTTGCCAAGATAGCTTAGTAAGCTAAAAGGACTAGACTAGCTAGTATAAAAGAATCAGAATCTTAAAGAAATTCTAAGAAAAATAAGGTATATATCGAAAAATTGATAGAAGAATAGCTTAGTAAGCTAGAAGGTAGATAATAATAAATAATAAAATTGTTAGAGCTTTGGGCTTATAACCTGTAAAAAGTAGATAAATAAATAAGAAGGTAATTAAGTTAGTATTATTAAACTAGTTAGTTAATTTTAATAAACTGGCTACCTAGTAATCTATATATAAAATAATTTAGACTAATAAATACTTAGCTTTGTATAGTTTAATTATGTCTTTAACTTTTATACGTGCTAGTATTTTAAACTAGTATTTAAACTATTATTTTATACTAGTGTTTTATATATAATAGTGTTTTATATATAAGCTATTATTTTATATATAGACTAGTATTTTATATATAAGCTATTATTTTATATACAAACTAGTATTTTATATACAAACTAGTGTTTTATATACAAACTAGTGTTTTATATATAAACTAGTGTTTTCTATACGAGCTATTATTTTATATATAAACTTTTATTTTACTATTACTTAGTTATAACGATAATATCTTTTTAGAATAATTTATTATTCCTTAGTTTATTATACACTAATATATTTTTATATTGTAAAATAAGTCTTTTTATATATTATATTTTGTTTTTAGTAATAAGTAATTTAATAAAATTTAATATATAATATTGCCTTATTTAGTATATTGTTTTTAATCTTTTTAGCAATTGCTCAAAATTGTTAAAGCGCGTAATTGCGACAAGTTATCAAAAGTTATTAATTTAGAAAAATTAATTATAAGCTTATTTATATTATAATAGCGTATTTTATAATATTTATTAGGTTATTAGTTTTATATTATATTTTGTTTTTAGTTTTAAGTAATTTAATATATATAGTATTAGATTTCTTATAATTATCTTTTAGTAAACTTTTCGTGCGTTACTTAAAGTTAACTTTGGCTTTAATTACAATTTATTGTCGAAACGACTATTTTAGTTATTTTAGGTAGCTTATGGTTATGTATCTATTTATCTTTTATTATAATAGCGAAATTCTAACATGTTATTTTATTATTTATTTTGCTTACTAATATAGTTTTAATAGTTAGCGTGTAGCTAGTATAGGCCTATGCCCTATATCGTTCTTTATATAGAAAAGGGCCCTCTATATCTTTTTTATAAAGATACTATAGGGGTTATTATACTATATATAGGCTGGCAAATAGGTATAGATTAGATTGGGGTTAGGTTCCCTTACGTAAGACTCTAACCCTAACCTAACCTCTACCTATAGATTTTGCGCTAGTAATAGGTATAGATTAGATTAGAGTTATATAGGCTATAGGATAGATTAGAGTTATATAGGCTATAGGGTAGATTAGAGTTATATAGACTAGGTTGTATTAGATCTAACTAATTATATTTTTATTAGCTGTATGCAATTTTATAATACATTACTATAAAAATGCCCTTATTATTATAGTAGTAATTATTACATTTACTTATTATAGTAAAAGTATAGCTTTAGTGTTAAATATATATATTAAATCTAACTAAGCGCCTTACTATTTATCTAGTATCTATATACTTCTTATAGTATCTATCTACTAGCTATATATTCTTAGTCTATATAGTAACCTATTTTGCATAAATAGCGTTAATATTAGTATTTAGAGGTATTAGTATTTATTTTATTGTAGGAGTAGAGCAGTATAAAAAAATACCTTTAAATATTCTAACTAAAAAAGCCTCTATTACCTCTTAAAGAGCAGCTAGCGTAGTAGAGTAGAAGCGTAGATATTTCTTATTATTATTTTGCGCTATTTCCTTAATAAGGCGGCAGAATAGCCTTTTCCTAATAAGGGGCTTAATACTCTTTTAATGGTTTTTTTTTGCGACTAAGGAGTTTCTAATAAAAATATTACAATAATAGCAAATATCTCTCCTACTATTGTATACACAAAAAAGCGTTTTAAGGTAGTGTTAATAAAAAGGGTTTAATACTCTTTTAATACTTTTTAATTTTTCTAAGCGTAATAGCTATATATTATTAGAATATATATATAATAAATAGCTATAATAATAATATACTACCTAGCTTCTAATAGTACTTTCTCTTTAGTATAGTAAGTAGTGTTTTGCAAGGCGCCTTTTGCGCAGCCTTAATAGCTAGTAGCTTTTTTTATTTACTTAAGATTTACTAGTAACTAGTTTAAAGTATTTAGTTAGTCTAGTACGTACTATTATTTTAGAAATTAAGGTTATATAGTAGTTAAGACTATAGAGTATTAAAAAAGTAGCTAGAAGGGTAGTAAGATAGAGTAGCTAAGTAGGCAGCAAGGTAAGTAAAGAAAACACACTAGTATTATTAGCGTCTCGCTTATGCGCATAGGCCCCTATAGTTGCTTTTTATAATAATAATAACATTTTTATTATTTTTATAATATTAACTATAGTTATTACGTACTATTATTACACCCTATACTATAGCGTTTATTAAGAAAGAGTCTTCTAATATTCTAGAGGGCCTTCTAAGCAGTAGCCTATAGATACTAGCAAATTTTAACCGTAATAAGTAGAAGGATCTTACTAAGGTATCTAGTAATTATAGCCTTTTATTACACTATATACTAATATAAATAAGGCTTTATATTTAAAAATAAAGAGGTTATCACTATCCTTTTATATTATAAATAAAGTAGCTCTTAGAAAGGTTATTATACTAACTATAAAGTGCTATTTAAAAGTGCACTTAGTAATAGCGCCTATACTATTGCGTAGAAGTCTTGTAATACACTCTATAATAAAGAAAAAAAGGCACCAAACTCTACTAAATTAGCTAATTAAGCTATAAAATATTAGCTTAAAAAGAAGCTTTATAATAATAAGGACTACTAATTACTTTCTAAAGCGCAAAAGTATTAATAGTTTATATAGGAAAAGAAGAGCTTATATAGTTCTACTTTAAAAATTAAAAGGGTAGTATGTTATTATATTCTATTATTATATATTAGTTAATTAATAAGGAGTAGACAATTAGTTAGAGGCAAAACTAATAGCTATATATAAGAAGTAAGATAAAATTAAGAATAAAGTTAATTTAAGGACCTACTAAGCAGCCCTAGCTAAGCGTAGAATTGCCGCTAGAAAGGAAAAAGGCCCTTTTACACTACAAAGTTATGTAAGTAAATAAATCTTTAGTTATAGTAGTATATATAAGAAGCTCTTACGTAATATATATAAGATAGGCCTAGGCTAGTAAATAGGTATAGGTTAGGTTAGGGTTAGGTTCCCTTACATAAGACCCTAACTTCGACCCAACCTCTATCTATAGATTTTGCGCTAGTAATAGGTATAGGTTAGGTTAGAATTGTATAGGCCATAGGTTAGATTAGAATTACACAGACTAGGTTATATTAGGTCTAACTAATTATATTTTTATTAGCTATATATAATTTTTATAGTAAATTACTATAAAAATACTCTTATTATTATAGTAGTAATTATTATATTTACTTATTATAGTAAAAGTATAGCTTTAGTGTTAAATATATATATTAAACTTTACTAAGCGCCTAGCTATTCTAAACCTAACTAAGTGCCTTACTATTTATCTAGTATCTATATACTTCTTATAGTAACTATTGTCGCATTGTTTATTTAGTGTTAATTACCCTTTTTAATCCCCCCTTTTTTAATTTAAGCCTGCGTAGGTTGGGATAAAAAGGCCGCTCTAGTCCAGCGCCTAAAAATATAGTCTACTAAGTCTTCGCTAATATAATAATAGTTTATAAGGATAGTTTATAAACTACACACTCGCTTCTTATTATCTATAAGCACTCTAATAGCCGTTAAATTTACTTAAAGCGTGCATAGAAAACTAAGCTTTATTATTGCTATTATTAGCAATTGCGCCGCTCACGCGTTACGCTTATCTAACGCTATAATAATCGCGAGGATCTAAAGCAGTAGAAGTCTCCTTAAGGTTAACTTTAATATAAAGATAGAGCGTTAGTGTATCTATAGTGTATAAGCTCCTACCTAGTATGTATCGCTTATAAGTAGCACACAAACCTACTAATATAGCTATTACTTTTAGTAATATCTTTAGGAATAATAGTAGAGAAGATAATAGTTGTAGAGTTATAATGCTAGCGCCGTCTTATACCTTCTCTCTACTCTAAAATATAGTATAGTAATGTGGCCTTATCTATAGTTTTGTATATGAATTTTTTTTAGTTAGAGTAGGCGCGCTAAGTCTGCTAAGCTTACTTAGCTCGCTTGTAACACGCTAACCCCTTTTTATTAATACCTTAAAACGCTTTTCTATATATATAATAGTAGGAGGAATATCTGCTATTTTTATAATATTTTTATTAGAAACTCCTTAGTCGCAAAAAAAAACCCCATAGTACCTATCTACTAGCTGCATATTCTTAGTCTATATAGTAACCTATTTTATATAAATAGCGTTAATATTAGTATCTAGAGGTATTAGTATTTATTTTATAGTAGGAGTAGAGTAGTATAAAGAAATATCTTTAAATATTCTAACTAGAAAAGCCTTTATTGCCTCTTAGAGAGTAGCTAGCATAGTAAACTAGAAGCGCAGATATTTCTTATTATTATCTTACGCTATTTCCTTAATAAGGCAGCAAAATAGCCTTTTTCTACTAAGGGGCTTAATACTCTTTTAGTACTTTTTAATTTTTCTAAGCGCAATAGCTATATACTATTAGAATATATATATAATAAATAGCTGTAATAATAATATACTGCCTAGCTTCTAGTAGTGCTTCCTCTTTAGCGCGGTAGGTAGTATTTTGCAAGGGGCCTTTTGCGTAGCCTTAGTAGCTAGCAGCTTCCTTTTTTTTACTTAAAATCTACTAGTAACTAGTTAAGAGTATTTAGCTAGTCTAGTGCGTGCTATTATCTTAGAAATTAAGGTTATATAGCAGTTAAAGCTATAGAGTATTAAAAAAGTAGCTAAAAGAATAGTAAGGTAGAGTCGCTAAGTAGACAGCAAGGTAAGTAAAAAAAACACTAGTGTTATTAGCGTCTCGCTTATACGCACAGGCCCCTATAGCTGCTTTTTATAATAATAATAATATTTTTATTATCTTTATAATATTAACTATAGTTATTATATACTATTATTACATTCTATACTATAGTATCTATTAAAAAAGAGTCTTCTAACATCCTAAAAGGCCTCCTAAGTAGCGGCCTATAGATACTAGCAAATTTTAAGCGTAATAAATAGGAGGGTCTTACTAAGATACCTAGTAATCACAGCCTTTTATTATACTATATACTAATATAGATAGGGCTTTATATTTAGAGATGAAGAGGTTAGTACTATCCTTTTATATTGCGGATAAAGTAGCTCTTAGAAAGGTTATTTTACTAACTATAAAGTGCTATTTAAAGGTGTATTTAGTAATAGCGCCTATACTATTGCGTAGAGGTCTTGTAATACACTCTATAGTAAAAAAGAAAAGGCACTAAATTCTACTAAATTAGCTAATTAAGCTGCACAATATTAGCTTAAAAAGAAGCTTTATAATAATAAAAACTACTAACTACTTTCTAAAGTGTAAAAGTATTAATAGCTTATATAGGAAAAAGAAGAGCTTATATAGTCCTACTTTAAAAATTAAAAAAGTGGTATATTATTATATTCTATTATTACATATTAGTTAATTAATAAAAAGTAGGCAACTAGTTAGAGGCGAAACTAATAGCTATATATAAGAAGTGGGATAAGATTAAGAATAAAATTAATCTAAGGGCCTACTAAGCAGCCCTAGCTAAGCGTGAGATTGCCGCTAGTAAGAGGAAAGGCCCTCCTATACTATAGAGTTGCGTAGGTAAATAAATCTTTAGTTGTAGTAGTGTATATAAGAAGCTCTTATGCAATATATATAAGGTAGGCCTAAGAATGCTTAAGGCTAATAGCTTTAAGAGTAAGGCTAATAAAAAAGAGTAGAAGGACTTTCGCAATAGTGTGGGCAATATAGGTCTAACTACTAAGGAGCTAGTAATAGTTACTAATAAGAAATAGTTATAAGTTTATTACACTTATTTATTATACACTTTTACTAATAATTATTAGTTACTATAAGTCTAGTTCTCCTACTAACCTTATTAACTATAGTAAGAATAGTATACTTAATAGTAATAAGGCGTATATTAAGAGGAATAATAATAAAGAGTGTAAAAAAAAATTAAAAATAATAGGAAGAAGCTTAAGGCTTATTTCTAGAAGCTGCTAAATAGATATAACTCTAATATTATAAATAAGGATATAGACTTCAAGGATTTCTTAGACTTTAGGAGCTTAGGTACTAAGGAGGATTTAGATAATAAGAGGGGCTTAGGTGCTAAAGGGGTTTTAGACAATAATTAGCGCGTAGGATAAGATAAGCTAGAGTTATAGTTTTACTATAGCTAATTATTATAGCTAATAATTATATACTAGTTACTAAGAATGCTGCCTATAGTAGTATAGTAATAAGCTAATTACTATCTAAAACTAACTTTGCAATAAAGGGCTATATACTAGTCTAGATCTGAAACTAACTTATTATTAGCATACTATACGCTATATACTATTTCTAGCTAACCTTAATATTAGTTAAACACTACTATAGTTAATATTATAAAATTTAGTTTATTCTATTCTCTTCTTAAACTACTATTCTCTCTAATAACTATTTAACTAGTTATTATGTCTTTTTATTACACTAATATTCTTAAGTACTATATTAAGTGCTACACCTACCCTAGGAATTAACATATAGTCCTATATTAATAAACTAGTTGCCTTATTACTAGATGCTCTCCTTAGATATAGAATCCTAGCCCTATAGGCTAATAGGTTAGGAAGTAGGACAATTTGTCTTATCTAACGTCCCTCTTTAGACTTTTAAAAGTTAGAGATAAAAAAACATTTGCTATATAGGACGCGTAGTAGTCTAATACTTAATAGGCTAAAGATAAATAAACCTATAACCTATACTAGAACTCTTACCTTTATATAGGTATTATCTAGACTATATTTTAGAAGGGCGTAGAGTACCCCTCTAGTTATCTATATATATTCTATCTTAACTATAGCTATACACTATAACACCTAAGCGTTAACTCTACTAGTACCTATCTAATTAGTACTAAGCATCTTATTAACTATATAAGGTCCTAAGTATATACGTAGTAGGATAAGCTTATTTATAAAAAGACTTTTACTCCTTAGTATAAAAAAAAAAGTAGATAGCTATTTTATATTCTATATACTCTTTATAGACGTTTAAAACTAAACTTATATAGGTAGTAATTAATAATAACTAGTCCTTCTAAATAGTAAAGCAACTATTCTTTTAATGCTTTCTCTATTTTCTTAGGCCTAACGCTGTAATAACTAGCTAATATAGGTTCTACTAGATATTCTTAAATAAATTCAATACTACTAAGATAGCTATTCTTAGTAATAATAGTAGGGCAACTAAACTCTCTATTTTGCTTAATGCGTAGTCTGCGGCTAATTACCTTAGCTTCCTAGCTATTAATAGTTACTATATTAATAATACTTAGTAGCTTAAGAAAAAGCTACTTAACTTTATACTAATACGTAGTAGTTATACTAGAGTATTAATAGTATTAGAGGTACTATAGGTCTTTAAGGATATAGGAACTACGCAGAAGCTCCTAGCAATTATATATAATAATGCTAGTAATAATAGTATTTTAGCTTAGAGTATCTAGCACAAACTATTAGAGGAGAATATTATCTAGAACTAAAAAAGAATGTAATCCTATATCTTGCTTATATTATTAACCTTATATTTTAAGATATTATCTATTACCTTAAGTTATTAGCGCCTATTAATCTTAACTTTAGAGAGACGCTATAGCGGCAATATATAAACAAAATCTAGGCGTAAATATCTATTCTAAATTTTCTTTGCAAGATACATTAGCTATTATTATAAAAAGTTATTATAGAAAGTTATTATAGAAAGTTATTATAGAAAGTTATTATAGAAAGTTATTATAGAAAGTTATTATAGAAAGTTATTATAGAAAGTTATTATAGAAAGTTATTATAGAAAGTTATTATAGAAAGTTATTATAAACTAACTAGCGCGTAGCTCTATGCTATTCACATTGTAATTAACTAATTACTATAGCGATTTAAGCGATTTCTTGCAATATAGAGCAATACACTGCTAAAGAAGTAATTATTTATAATCTAAGATATCTAAATAAGAAAGAACTCTACGTATAATATATGCGAGCGCGTACGAAAGCTTTAGGAAAATATTAATATATAGCCAGAGAAGAAGATTATAATAAAGATAACTAGAAGATTAAATACTTTTACTTATAGTAACACTGTAAAGATAGACTTTAAAAACCTTAAGAAACTTTAACTATTAGTCCTAGAATAGTTATATCTTAAGTTAATTACCTCTATACTTTAAAATTTTAAGAAGGCTATAAACTTTCTAAGTAAGAACTAGAAACTCTAGATTTTATATATCTAGCTTATATATAACTAGCTTTTTAATTTGCTAGATAAGATAAATAATAAGCTTATTAAAGAGTTAAATAATACTAGATAGCTAGAAGCAATATAGGCTATAGCTAAAATAGGATAAGAGAAGTTACGTAAGTAATACTTAAGAATAGATAGGGAGAAAGGTTTTTATTTAACTATATAATAATATTAAATCCTTTACAAAAGCTTATAGCGTATAAGGTATTATAATTATAGCTATTTGTTATATTTCTATACTAATAGTTATATAGAATAAGATATAAAAACCTAGGATAAGTATATATACTACTAGTAGTTTCTAAAGTACCTTAATTACTACAATAGCCTAATAGCTAGGGACTCTACTCTAGTCTTAAATACTAACCTAAAATAGTTATAAGGTAGTAAATAGTTTTAAAAGCCTTCTTTGCTACCTAGTTTATAGTCTAGTAGCCTCTCTATCTTTAGCTAAAGTTTAGCTACACTAGATATTAATTACAACTTAGGCCTAACTTAAATAGAAGGAAAAATGTACCTAAGTACTCCTATAGTTAAAAAGGGTAATAGGTTTAATATACTAGTGTAGTAGAAAGTTTATTAAATATCTTACTCCTAACTTTTATAGGTTATAAAAAATATCCTAGTAGTGCAGATTTTATAAGTAGGTGTTAAGTACGTCTTTAACACTAGTAGGGATATAATTAGAGATTAAAGGCATAATCTTGCTACTTAAACAATTTAAAAGGTTATAATAGTTAAGTTTATAATAGCTAATAAACAATCTATAAAGTTATTAGATCCTAATATAGGGAGGATAATTTAGGGAACATAGTGCTATTAGATAAAAGGGATAATTTATATTAACTACTAGCTAATAAGGAAACTATTAAAACTATATAAGGTTCTAAGGTTGTAGATAGTAAGCTACTAACTTCTTTTACTAGAGGCAGCTACTATAAAAGCAATTAAGGCCTTAGCGCTACTATAGCGTTAGTAATAATAAAATATAATAAATATATATATATATTAATAGCAAAATAGCGTTAATTTTACTTTTATTTAAATCTCTTTTCTTATATACTTTTATAAAGTAACTAAAATTACTAATTTTATTACTATTAATTTTATATAATATAAGTTACGCAATTCTAATAGGTATCTTAACCTAACCTATACCTAGAAGTCTATGCGACCTAACCTAACCTATACCTAGGATCTGTGCGACCTAACCTAATCTATATCTAGGGTCTATGCGACTCTAACCTAACCTATACCTAGGATCTATGCGACTCTAACCTAACTCTATACCTAAGCTAGGTACCCTAAACCTATTTACTAGCCTAGCTGTATATAAGATAATAGTAGATATTAGAATTTAAATATAAGATAGTAGCGATATCTATATAAGGTAGATACGTAGGTAGACTATATATATAGTCCTGCTTAGGACCTTGCTTAGTATTTACG
This sequence comes from Laburnicola sp. R22_1, assembly GCA_014281115.1. Classification (NCBI taxonomy): domain Eukaryota; kingdom Fungi; phylum Ascomycota; class Dothideomycetes; order Pleosporales; family Didymosphaeriaceae; genus Laburnicola; species Laburnicola sp. R22_1. The sequence continues at coordinate 1,646,505 of JACONQ010000011.1, forward strand.
CTAGTCCTAAAAGGGTAATATAATATAAGCGAGGGATCCGTACTTTAGATTAGTAACACTACTCCCCCTTTATAGTAGCAACTCTAGTACTACTAAAATTCTCCTAACTATATATTAATCTCTAAATAACTATTTTATTTCTTTTATACTCTAGTATGCTTTATTACGCTCTATTATATACTATTATACTTAATTATATACTATTATACTTTATTACGCTCTATTTCTAACTATTCTAGCTCTTATAGTAATTTATACTAAACTATTAAAAATATCTATAAAGTCTATAAGTGTTTATTAATCTAAATTATTAACGTCTATTAGAGTTGTATTATTAGTACTATTATTAGTACTATTGTCGCATAAGTTAGTACGCATAGTCCTGCTAAGAGAATTACTATAGAAAGGATTTCTAGGAGGACTACTATCTATTACTAACTTAAGATCTATATCTATCTATCTCTAGACATATAAGTAGGCGTCTGCAATAAAAATAGTAGTAAAGCATATAATAACATTCTAATATATAATAAGGTTATTAAAGTTATATAGTATAGTAGGTTTCTTTAGATTCTTAGCATAAAACCTAGTAATAAAATAAGGACAATTAAACAAGTTATAGTAGGGCTCCTATAAGGGCTATTTAAAACTATTCTATAAGACCTTATACTCTATAACGCTATAGTTAGATATATAAGAATCTTTCTTTAATTTATACTCTTTATTTATCTATTTATTTAGCAGTATATTATCTTTATTATGCGTCTAACTATTAAGTAGTTACTTATTGTATAGGTATAGTAGCTATAAATAAAAAAATTATATAAATAGCCTATTTTCTTAGGTAAATTAAGCTTATATACTATATTATTAATAACTTATATTACGTAAAAAGGTTTCCTATTCTTATAGTTAAGTAAAGAGCTAGGCCTTTTAGTCTTAAGGTTTTGCGCGTCTAATATTACTTTATTACTAATCTTAAAAAATAGTGCTAGTGCGCACTTTATATTAGTATACTTAGTCTACTTAGCTTATGCCTATTATAAATTATTATGTAAAAAGTTATATAAGTAGGTAAGAAAGTTAATAAAGTTATCTGCGCGTTAACAATTTATATAGGCGGGTACTATTAGTAGGCGCTTATTAGTAGGTGCTATAAGTAGGCGCTTACTAGTATTAGCGTCCCTACTTACTAACTTAATATTATGTGTTTATATAGGTTCTATACTATTATATAGTAAGTAGACCTTAGTAGTAATAAAGGTGCTATACTAGTTAACTTACTAACTAATAAATTAGAAATAAATTCTGCTATAAGCAAGTATAAAGTCTAGTTATTCTATTAGTAGTTAATATACGCGTGTAAGTACTTCTTTAGTATAGCATTAATAATCTCTATCTAACTATTAGTCTTAGAATACTAGCTAGTAGATAGTTGTAATTTTATGCTAAGGTGTTTACAAAGTTATTTTTAAAAGTGTAATATAAACTATTAACTATAGTTACTAATAATATTCTCTAGGAAGCCTTTCTTACACTAAATATAAATAATAAAGGCCTCTATAACTGTCTCTGCTATAATCTTAACTATAAGAATAAACTTCTTTTTCTTACTAAGCTAGTCTATAATAACTATAATAGCTATATAGACTTTACTATTGTTATAATAAAGTAGTAATCTAATAATAAAGTCTATTAATATTAATTTCTAGTAATAGTTTAGGATTAGCAGTGGATGCAATAAACTATATTTAGTATTATAGTATAGTTTGCTATAGTAATAAAATATATCAGCGTAAATATAGTAGACAATAGTGTGTATTATATATAGCTAGTAATACTAGCAACTAATATATTTATAAGTACTCTTATAACTAATATATTTAGTAGTAATACTATTATAAGCTTGCTTAAGAACGCGTATATAGGGTTCTTTATTATTAGAAATATATAGTTAGTTTTTAATATATAGTAGCCCTTTATTTAGCTAATAGCTAGCAATCTTAATCCTAAGTTTCTACTTAAGGAGCTTCTTTAGCAACTACTAGGCCTTAGTTCTAATAGTAATAATAATATTCTAAACTATCTTATTAAAAGCGTAGGCTGCCTTAATGTCCTTAAGTAGTTGCGCCATTTCCTTAGTCTCTATTATAGTTATAGCGATAGAATTATTATTATTATTAGTAGCAAGTTTAGCTATATAGTATAATATAGCTATAAGCTATAGGCTAGAGTAATAACTCTTATCTAGTAAAGCGTAAGTAGTAATAATTACATAATATAACCCTTTGCCCTTAAAGATCTTTAGGCGTAGAACTATCTAAACTTAGTATTATTAGTAGGTATTATTATTGCCTTTAAGTAAGTCGCCTAGATAGCGCGTTAAGACGTTAGGTTTTATGCCTTGTTTACTAGGGCGGTACTAAATATAGAAGTTAAACTTAGCTAGAAACTCTGTCTATTACGCTTATTATTAATTAAGCTACTTGCTAGTTATAAAATATTATAAAGTAAGATGATTAGTAATAATATTAATAGGATTCTAGGTACCTTATAGCTTAGATCTCTATTCTTTAAAGGCATATATAATAGCTAGAAGCTCCTTATTATAAATCTTATAGTTACACTCTATAGGGTTTATTTTATATAATAGATAAGTAATAGACTATAGTACGCGTTACTTATCTTTTTATAATAATACTATAATAGTAACAAAGTGTAACACATTAGTCTTTAACTAGGTTTCCTTATCTAAGTAAAAATAGACTAGGATAGATACTATTATAAAGGCCTGCTTAAGTGCATTAAACATAGTTGCTATAGGAGTTCCTAGTTTAATAGACTAGTCCTTTAGCGCATTATCTTTTATTAAATTTGTTAGTAGATAGGTAATCTAACTAAAGCCTTTAATAAATTATTAGTAAAAGTTTATAAAAAAAGGTTATATATCTTTAAGTAACTATAGAAACTGCTAATTGTAAACTGCCTAAACTTTGTTAGGGTCTATTTTAATACCCTTAGTAGTTAGGATAATTTCTAGGTACTTAACCTTCTTAACTTTAAATTAATACTTATTAATCTTTAGGTATAGACTAGCTTATCTAAGTTTATTAACTATAACTTATATACACTTAATATAATCTTTTTTAGTTTTACTATATATAAGTATATTGTCTAAATAAGCTATATAGAAGTTATCTAAGTGCTATTATAGCATTTTATTAATATATATTTAAAAAGTACTAGGAGCTTTAGTAAGTTTAAACAGCATAATAGTGTATTTATAAAGCCTATGGTTTTTTTTACGACTAATAGATTTCTAATAAAAAGATAATAATAATAGCAGTTATCCCTCCTACTATTGTATACACAGAAAAGCGTTTTAAGGTATTAATAAAAAGGGTTAGCGCGGTATAAGCTCGCTAAGCGATAAAGCCTATATTATAAGGAACTCTATTTTTTCTTTATTATCTTTTTTAACGCGTATATTATTAAAACCTATAATAATATCTATAATAGCCATAAACTTTGTCTTATTTATATGCGCTAGCGTATTTTTTAGCAATAGTAACGCGTTGCAATTACGCTTTATAATAGTATTAATTATATAATAATTAACGCAAACGCGTAATTCATCCCCTAGTTTTTTAATAATAAGAATAAGTAATATATACTAAGATATACTTATCTATAAGAAACCCTTTATAGTTATTTTATTAATATATTTCTTAATTACTATAGTCTCTAGTTGTGTGAGACTGTAAATATATAGTTAGGGTACTTTATTATTAACTAGATTAATAGCATAGTTAACCCTAGATTAATATAAAGTTAACTTATTAGCCTCCTTTAGATTAAAGTACTAATATTTATTATACAACTAATTAGGTAGTAGATTCTTAAGTTTGTCTACTATTTATAGTTTATTAACTAACTTCTTTATAAACTTACTATAGTTAGTCTAACTATAAGCAGCTAAACCTATTATTGCGTAGAACATCTACGCGTTGCAATCCCTATCTATTAGGTTAGGTAGTTAACCTAACTAGTCCTAATTATAAGGCTTTAGCTAAGTAATAAAGTCTAAGTTATAGATAGCTATTAGGTAGGCTGCCTAGCTAGCAATTAGACTAATAGCCTTATAAGTTAAGATAGTAGGATATAATAAACTAGTAGGCGGCTTATTATAGTATATAGTTTTAGGTAGTATATTATTAAGATAGTAAATTAGATAGTAGTAAGTTGTAAACATTATAGATTATAAGCAAATATCTACTCTATACTAAGAATAATATTAAAAACGCTAATATTAGTAATAAAGCATATTATAGTGCTAGTGTAAGTACTATATTATATTATATAGTCTACAGCTTAATTAATCTTATCCATAACCTTACTATCTATAAAATATAGGGTAATAGGAGTATTAATATTATATAGTTTTAGCTAGTGTTATTTAATATATAAAGAACTAATAAAACTTGTACTAGCGGTAGTATCTTTAAGTTACTACGATTTTACCTATTTATAAAGTGTAGCAAGTTTAATAAAATATATAAACTATAGCTATTTAACTTTATCTAATTAGAGTTTTATATTAATAGCAATAGCGAAAATCTATTATATACGCTATAGGTTAAGGCTAAGCTTAGTGTTATTACGAATATAGACATAGTAAGATTATAAAGATTTAATAAGTATATGTAAAGCGCACGCATAACAAAACACAGTAATAAGTTAGTAGCTTATATAATAAATTACTATAATTATAGTAATTAGAGTAATTAGGGGTATGTAATAAATTACTATAGTTATAGTAATTAAAGTAATTAGGGGCATGTGACAAATTACTATAGTTATGATAATTAGGGTAATTAGACGAATTACTATAATTATAGTAATTATAGTAAGTCTATAGAAGATTAGGACTATATAAATCTAGGAGATCTCCTTAGTTTTAAATCTTTATAATTAATTCTTTATAGTACAATCTCCTATATAGATTAGTGCTAGTTATTCTATCTTGTTTAGAATTAGAAGAGCCTTATCTAAGACTGTTAATATCTCACTCGATTCCTCCTAAAGCCTCTAATACAGCCACCCTGGAGTTACCTTACCTCATCTAACCCAGATTAGAATAAGGTACGTAACTCCGTGTTAATAAGTATCTAGTTTAAACTTATCTATTTTTTATTATACTACTATAAGATTTTTCTATATACATTGCTAATATCGCTCTCTTACGCAGTTTTACTTAGGAGCTACTAAAAATATAACTTCTTCTTATTCTTATAGTCCTAACTATAGCGTATATTATTCTTATTAGAATTATAAACCTTATACTTAGATAACTTATTACGCAAACTATTATGTCTATAGATACTATATAGTTAGTTAGAATTTATCTAAATAGTATAGATATATTAGGCATTATTATAGTTAATAGAACTAAAGAGAATATATAAAGGTACTTAATATTCTTTACTAGAGTAATTATTAAAAATCTTTGTTATGTGAAGATTCTAACTAAGGTTAAGTCCGCACTATATATAGAGAGAAGTAAAATAGAAGGCACTAAAACCTAGTATCTAGCACATAGTAGTAGTAATAAAATATACATAAAATAATAATAATTTTACTATTAACGTTTTATATAGTAGTATTAATAGTAGTAGTTTATAGATAGTTAGGTATAACTAAGTTATATATTATCTCTTAACTAGTAGACTATTAGAGAGCTATAGTAAACTGCGGAGTTACAACTATAAAAGCAGTGTAAGTAATAAAACGCTTAACTATAGTTTAGTTATTACGCTTATAACTTAATAGCTATAGCGTAGCTATAGTTTACTATGTATATAGTGTATAAGCCTACTCTTATAATATTAGTAACGTCTAGTATACTAAATCTTTACTTTAACATATAATACTATGTCTTTTAAATCTAACTCTTTATTTATTATATTTAGCAACGCAATAACTACTTTCTAGCAACCTAATATTATATCTAAGTCTAATACCTATAGTAATATAGCTGTTATTAAATTTAGTTAGGGTATAGACAATTAGCTAGGCAAAATTAAGGATAATTTCTAGAGATTTAACAACCTTATGCGACTAAAAGAATTATTAGAGGGGCCTTTAGAGCTTATCTTTAAGTACACTATTAGTAATATCTTTAGGCTAATTTGCTACGCCTTATACCTCTAAATTCTAGAGTATAAAGTAGTTCTTTAGTATCTAGATATTAGCAAAAAAGACGCAGCCTTTATAACGCAATAATAGTATATATAGAGATTATACTATAGAAGCTTAAAAATTTAATTAAAAATAAAGGTAATAAGGACTATAAGGGCGAGAACTAGAGTAAAGGGGAGAAAGAGTTTATTATAACGTATAAGATGCTAAAGGCGTAGTAGTAGTGTAAGAAGCTTATTAAGGTAGTAGTAATTATTTAGGCTACTATTAAGGCGAGGGACTATAAGTAATAAGAGTAAAGATAAGAGTAAGCGGCGACGACAGGAGTATAAGGGAGATAGGTAGTGGCGACAAGGTCCTAGAGGACGGTATATAGCTCGCTAGTTACAATGAGAAATCTACTATAGGAGAGTAATAAGCTAGTTAAGTTAGTTGCTATTATAATTATTATTGTTATTATTATAGTAAAAAATATTATTAAAGAAATTATTAATTACGTAACATAGTGGTTAGTTAAACAGCCGGCCTAGGATTATATAATATTACGAATTAACCGTAGAAGAGAAACTAGAGTAATTATATTATTATATAACTAGCAGTATCGTCTATTACTTAATATCCTATAACTTTATATTTAAAATAAGCGTTTGCCTTAGCTAGCAAATCTAATTCTTATAATATATATCTATAATTGTTATATCTAGTAGTCTTATTTATGCGTAGAGCGGATAATATAGTATATATAGTAGTAGTAGATTTAGTAGTAGTAGTATTTATTAAATAAGTTTTTAAATAATTAGGCGTAGTAGTTATAGATATACTAGAGTAACCTATAGTAAACTTATAGTTAAGGTATTTTATATACAAGGCCTAGTCTATATAAGCTACAAAGAATTCCCTAGGCACTAATAACGCGTTAGTAGCGTTAATAATGCAACTATATATAAGTTAGTAGGCTTAACTTATTAGTAGGTAGTTAGGTATACCTAGGAAATTAATAATAGCTATAAATTACCTCTCTCCCGGGGTCAATCCGTAATATTACGTGATCCCGGATCGGCTGTTTAACCGACCACCGTGTTACGTAATCGATAATTTCTTTAACGATATTTTGCAAAACGTCGACGATAAAATTATCGTTATTTTGTCTATATTTTATTACTACTACTATATGCTAGGTGCTAGGTTTTAGTGTCTCCTATTTTACTCCTCTCTGTGTATAGTGCGAATTCGACCTTAGTTAGAATCTTAACATAATAAAGATCTTTAATAGCTATAAATTGCGCGTGCTAATTAGTAAGAGTTTTTCTAGGATTTTAAACTAGGGCGTTACCTATAATCTTCTCCTATACATCTAGCAATTTATTCTTACATAAGTAGATCTTATTAAGGTAGTTAAGCATATTCGTAATAGTTATAATAGTCTTAAAATATAGGTACACTAGTATCTAGGCTTATTTCTTAAGTTAGCTACGTAAGTATATAATACGTAACTATTTATTTAGAAAAGTCTAAAGCTTATTTATTAATATAATACGCTAATATTTATAGTTATTCTTATCTTTATCTTTACTAGAAAAATAATCTACCTTAGGTATATAAATCTGGCGCGAGTACTAGGAATCTGCTATAAGTCCTAGTAATAGAAATACTTTATAAGAAGGCATTAGATAGGTCTATTATTATACGTAACTTATATAACTTATAGTACACAGATTTAGATTATAGTATAAATCTAGCGTAAGAGAAAAATGTGTATAGTTAAGTAACAGATTATTAGTAGGTGTATAATAAACTTTAATATTTAGTAGCTACTTAATAGATAGAATAGGCTAATTTATAAACTATTAAGAGTTATAAAATTAATATCGCGGTATAACACATACTAGCGGCTAACTCCTAAGCTTAGTAATATAGGTATAAGCTATATTTAACTCTTACTAAACTACGTGCTCTATTTCTATAAGTTATATAAAGTGGGTTTCTAAGTCCTAATAATTAATGCGCAGGACGTAATTATTAAGTAGATAATTCTTAAGTTCCTTAAGCTGTTATTAAAGCGCTATATAATAACTAGTAGGAATTTTAGACTTACTAAGGGTAATAAAGTTCTTCTTTAATAAATTATGTGTGTGGCGTTAATTCTATCTAGGGGTAGGATGACAAAGGCTTTCATCTCAAATAATATGACAAAAAAAGCAGAGCCCCCTGCTTAGTAATTAAAAAGAGCATGAAAAGGTGATTGGACACAAAAAAAGCAAATAAATTATAATATGCCCACAACTAGATATTATTCTATTTTACTATCTAGAGGGAGTTTTTATACAATAATATATAACCTTTTAGTATCTTAACCTATTCTAACTTTGTTATAAACTGCTTCTCTAATACTTTATAACTAGCCTAGAGTTACTTAAGCTCTTAAAGCTTAGTCTAGTTATCCTCTAACTTATTGGTAACTTATTATACTATTATTAATAGTAATATAATAATGTCCTACTAGAATTTAGATTTCTAGTTAACTATATTAATAAACTGCACGTATCTTTAAACCTTAACTTTATCTAGCTTTAAACTATCTTTTACACTAGTTAGGCTAGTATAGAGTTTATAATTTAGTATATTACTATTAGTGTTAGTAATATTAATAAAGTATATATACTTAGGAAGATTGGCGGGCAATAAACTAGTATAGTCTTATTAGTTATAGATAGTTAGATAATTAGATATGTTAATAAAAGAGTTACTTTTATTAAAATATTTACTACTATTCTTATTATTATCTATAAAAGTCTTATTATAATCTTGAGGTTAAAGAAGTCTCTTTTTAAAGGTAACTTTACGCTTATTATATTATCGCTCTATCTCTAGCAAGTTATTATCTAACTTATCTCTATCTATAGGCAAAGTACTCTAAGTAGTACTCTGCTAAGTTAAAACTTCTAGCTAAGGCATAGTAGCGAAGTTGTAGGGCTTCTTATAGAAACTAGCATTATTATTATTTTTATAGTTTAGTCTTGCTATCTTATTTACTATATATAATAGATTCGTCTCTTAGTACATGTATAATTTAAATTAAAAGTTAAGGGTTAAGGTTATAAGTTCTAAGCATAGTGGGGTGCTATAATAAATTATAATAGATAACTTTTTATAAGACGTTGCAACTATAGTCTATATAAAATTATAAAAGATAGGATAAGTTTTAAGACTTTATATAGTAACACTAAACTTCCTAGACTTCTACTAAAGTAAGTAAGACTTATTAGAATTATTATAAGATCTTAAGACTTTTAACTACGCAAAATAAGCGCGCCTAATAACTAAGGTTGCTATTATACTATACTAGAGTAATTTACTAGTAGTATAGATCTTACTAACTTAACTTATAACTATATCTTAGGCTATAAGTTATCTAGGTTATTACTATACTATTATTGCAGAGGTCTTATATTGTTAGGAATTGCTGCCTATTAGCCTATTAGACCTCTGGTTGGCCCAACGTTAATCTAATCCAATTGGCCCAACGTTAATCCGGCCCCGCGCGCTAGTCCTAATTAGGTAGTACTAGCGCGCCCTTAGAGCCGCTACTATATAGGTGGTATGCGGCACCTAGTATCCTTATTATAGCAATTTAACCTATTTAACTATTAAGCCCAATTGCTCCCTTATATTATACTAGATTAATAAAAACATACTTACAACTAAGCAATAAGCCATAATAGGCTTTTAATTAATTAAATTACGACTCGCGACAATATATATTACGCTCTTATAATAAGAGGGACTGTACTTATAATAGTGTATGGCTAGACTTAATAATTCCAAACTATTAGTTAAGCCTAACAACACTACTAGTATTACTAACGAGATGGCAAACCGTAGTAATATCTTAGGCAGGGGGCGCGCGAACAATGCGGCATAGAACTTAGCAACCTAATTAACTCTTAGTGTAACACAGACCCTAGTTATCTCTTGCGTTATAGAAGACTTAGACAAAGAAGATTTAAATATGCTTAGTAGTAGGGCTAGTAGTAAGTGGGTGACTGTAAATAGCCAGCTAATAGAAATTTCTATAAAAGAAGGACCCGCGGGGCCTACAAACCCTAAGATAGTGAGCTATCCCAAATTAATAGTGGACGGACTGTCGCGCGGTTAGCGCTGTGGCTCTAGCAGAAAGTCTATCTTTAAGGTAGTCGACTAGCCTACTAAGGATACTTGGCTTTGACTCATATACAATAAGAACACTAACGCCCTACTACTATACTTTTAGCAACTTACTATAGGAAGTAATCTCTACCCACAAATAGTCTATAGCGTTATTTAGTTATTTTATTAGTCATACTAATAGCGTCGCTAAACTAGAAGAAGAAGTCTATTAAGGACTATAGTGTAAGAAGGGATTAGAGGATTGTATTATTAGTATCTCTAAGCTTATAGAATAGGCATAACTATTATTATTAGAGATAGAATATAATGCGCGAGTTAAGCAACATTACTTAGAATAGCGCTAGACTTTAATTACAGAGACTCTTATGCGTATTAACTAGCTAAAGAAATTAAAAGACTTATATCGCACGCGCTATAAGAAGCAGGAGCGAAAAGTTGTCAACCTAGAAGAATAATTGTAGACAATGTTGTTTATTTCATCTAATATTCTCGCGCACATACAGCAAGATTTAAACCCTAATAATCTTAAGGTTATCTAATAGCAGCAAACCCAAGCGTACGCCGCTTCTTACACAGGTACCGTGCGATCTACAGTCGCCGCCATGACCCGAAACGCTCGCGGAAATACACCTGGTGGACAGTTAATATTTGTGCTCATAGGCATTAGCTAGGCCCCAGGTTATTAACTACGCAAGCCTAACAAGTTTAAGGATTCTAAGAACTAAAAGAACTATAAGTCCTAGAAGAGCTCTATACATACCTATCTAAGCGCCTACAATTATATCTTTACAACTAAGCACGCTAAGATAGAGTCTATTTTTAATTATATACTAGATATTATATATTAGCGTCTTAAGCACCACATAGATTTTAATAATGCTAGTGCCTTCTAGTTAGCAAAAGACATCTTTAATATATTAGATTATAGTTACGTGGTAGTAGATCCCATAGATAAGGTATACATAACTATATAGGGCAATTAGTTATAAATTAAAGACTAAGAGAGCTTTAAGAGATAGTTGTCCCACTTTAAAATTATAACTACACCTATTAACGTCCCGGATTAATAAAAGATTATTACCGCTATCCACCTCTTAAAACCTTCTCGCCTAGAAGCAGATAAATAATAGTCTAATTCTAATTTATAGGCCTCCTTTATTAAGAAGATCTGTCACTAGACTATAATCTTAAAACTATAGAGTCCTACACCTAAAGCTAGCAATACTAGCAACCGCAGCAGTTATAGTAGGGGAAGCCAGAGAGGAAACACCATAGGTAGCAATAACAATATCTTAGGCCATACTAATGCCCAGGTAAAGTTATTAATAGACAAAGGGCGATATATTAAGTGTGGCAAAAAGAGACACTATTATAAAGATAAAGACGCGTTGTGCAAGGGAAAAGCGCAGCAGCCAGCTAACAAAATTAAGGCTCTTATTAACGCCAGTCTCGTGGTAGTTAATATTGCTTCCTCTTTATCTCTAGCTCCCACTATATTAACTAAGACTAATTATTCAGAAAACTAGATATCCCTATTAAAAGTTGTTAGCAGAAACCTAAGTTATTACTAAAACTTATACGCAAAATTAAGGAGCTAAAGCTCTAATTAACTTAACAATTCTTATAGCCCTAGCAGGTTATTAAGTAGCGTGCCAACTTTCTTAATAAGACAACCCTATTAATTTATAGAACTTAGTTTATCTTTAAGTGTTAACTATAGTCTGCTAATAGTGCCAAGACTACTATTAATAGTCTTACAGACTTAGGCGCAATAAACACATACGTTAGTCATAACTATGTCTCTAGAAGGAAACTACGCATAGTTACCCTTAATAAGCCAGTCTAACTACGCCTTAGTAATAGTGTAATAAAATAAGTACTTACAAAAGTAGCTATACTGCTAGTATACTACAGAAACTATTTTAGTAAAGAACTGGCATATATTGTTAATATAACTAAGTATAATATTATCTTTAGTATATCCTAGCTAAGTGCACATAACTCGAATATAAATTAGCAAAACAAGATAATAATATTTAATAAACCCTTTTGCATAAGCAATTACTATATAAAGAGTCTTCTAGTTATTATTACTAATAAAAAATATTAATAGCAGTTACCAAAGCCATTCACGCCAAATCTAGCTTACGCTAAAATAGACCTTATAATTATCTCTAAATATACTGTCTCTCTTATAGCACTTCGCTTAAATTATTATATAATATAGTTGTACCCTAAGCATATACAGTAGCTAGAAGAAATTAGTAAGTTTATAGACAAAGTAAGTAAGTTAGTAAACGCTGCTAATATTAAAGCTATATTTGCGTAGTTGTTTCGTGTAGACCTTACCGCCTTAACTTAAGAAGACTTTAATAAGTTTTATTAGAAGATAAACTAATCTAACAAAACAAAGAAGGAGATTATTAAAATATTGCCCACGTAGATTCAGAATAAATGGCAAGCTTTCATAGTTCCAGAAGAACAATTGCCGCCTTATTGCCTAGGTGTTAACCACAAGATTAACCTAGAGTCTAGGGCTAAGCACCCCACTACCCATCTATATAGTATAAGCAAGAAGAAAGCTCTCGCTGTAAAGGCGTACATTAATAAGAAACTAAGCACTAGTAAGGTTTATCGTAGCTTATCTAACTTTACAGTCCTAGTATTAGTAGTAAAGAAACTAAATAGCGGGTTGCGTATATGCGTTAACTATTAATAACTTAATGCCACTACTATAAAAAAAAAACTCACTACCTAATATTTGTAAGACGCTATCCTAACTCTCTAGCGTATAATAGTTTAGCGTGCTTAATATTATTATAGTCTTCTATAAGGTACAGATCCAAAAGAGAGACAAGCACAAGACCGCGTTTGTTATATAGTACAGCCTATTTAAGTACCTAGTTATGCCTTTTAAACTATATAACACCCTAGCAACATCCTAGTTATATATTAATAAGACTTTGCAAAAGTATCTTAATAAGTTTTACTCCGCATATATTAATAACATCCTTATCTTTAGCTAGACCTTAGCGAAGCACAAGGACCACGTCTAGAGGGTCTACTAACAACTTAAAGACGCGGACTTATATCTAGATATTAATAAGTGCGAATTTGCTGTTAAGAAAGTTAAGTATCTCAGACTCATCCTAACTGTGCAGGAGATTAAGATGGATCCCGCCAAGGTCTATATTATTATAGAGTAGTAACTCCCAACTAACATACATAAGGTATAGTCATTCTTAGGCTTTGCGAACTTCTATAGGCGCTTTATTATTAGATACTCTAGCTTAGCCAGGTTATTAACAGACTTAACGCGCAAAGAGGCCTCTACTAAGTTTCCTCTAAACCTATAGGGCTCTACTGCTAAGGCTTTTAAACAACTAAAGAACGCGTTTATAATTATACTAATCTGAGCGCATTTTAATCTAAATCTAGAAACGTGGGTTAAGAGTAACGCGTCTAACTTTGTCGTCGCTATAGTATTATCTTAAATACACAATAGTGTGTTGCAACTAGTTACTTTTATATTTATAAAGATAATACTCATAAAGTGCAATTACGTAATTTATAACAAGAAGCTCCTCGCTATTATTAAGGCGTTTAAGAAGTGGCAATCTAAGCTATCTAATAGCTTGTTAATTAACGTTATATTAGATTATAAAGTCTTAGAATAGTTTATAACCACAAAGCAGTTAAACTAAAGATAGGCACGCTAGATAGAGTTTCTTTTAGAGTTTAATTTTAAGATTACGTATTAACTAGGTAAGCAAGGTGGCAAACCTAACTTACTTATCTATTGCCTAGGTAATCTGCCTCACAATATACTTAATAACTAGCTTTAACATTAATTATAAATAATACTTACACCTAACTATATTAAACTTACCCCACTAGTAGTTATCTACAAACCTATCCTAACAATAGTTACTATGCGTACTAAGCACCCAAAAAAGGGAGTGGTGTACGCTATATACTTAGCCCGCATAATAATAGATTTAGAAGACTTAGTAGTAAACCTAGCCGCAATACTATACTATCTTAGTAAGAAGGTACTTATTAGAGATAGGACAGTCAATAATAAGCCTCTAGAAAGTTGCGCGGGCGGTTTGTTAGGATAGGCTAATAGCCCAGACAAGAATCTGCCCTTTAGAGATTACGCTAGTATAGTCAACTATCTAAAAAAGGCCACCACTAAGGACACCATCCTTTAATAGATTATTAAGACAAAGCGCAACAGCATACGTTAACTCTCTACTAACATTATTCATACCCACTATATTAAGATAGAGTTGCAAGACTGCATAGTAGAAAATGGCCTATTATACTATCGTAACAGGATTGTCGTGCCTTTTAACAAGGACGTCCGTACGGCCGTCGTACGCTCTTGCCATAAGTCTCCAGGTATAGGACATGCCAGTAAACGCAACACTTATTATGAGGTTAGTTAGTATTACTACTAGCCAGGCATAACAGACACAGTTACCTAGTTTACTCGCGATTGCGTTACTTATTAGTATTTAAAACTATTTAAGGACTAAAAATAAGATTTACTTTGCCTATTACTAGTGCCTTAGCGTTTCTAGAAGGATATTTTCATTAACTTTATTACACTACTACCTAAGTATACGCGCGACGAGATTACATACCACTATATTATAGTTGTTATAGATTAACTCTCTAAATAATACAAGTATATTACACTACTATCACTTAATATTAAAATTATTATTAGAGCCTTTATTAAGCATGTCTAAAGAGAGGAAGGTTTTCCCAACACTGTTATCTCTAACCGTGGGACCCAGTTCACATCTTACTTTTAGAAGGAGCTCTACCAAAGTATTAGGACCTAACCCGCGTTTATAATAGCCTTTCACTCTAAGAATAACAGACAGACAGAGATTATAAATATTGTCCTAAAGGCATACTTACGCTACTATATTAACTACACGCAGAATAACTAGGTTAACTAGCTACCTATTACTTAACTCGCAATAAACTATAAGAAGAATATTTTAACTAGCATTACTCTATTACTTATAACTAAAGGCTACCTCCTATAATAAAGCTTTAAGCCTATTACGTTAGTAACCACTACAGACTATTATAAGCGGATACAGCATAAAAATGCCCAACACATAGTCTAGCGCATTAAGAATATTATACGCTTTATAAATAAGAATCTAGCCTAAGCTTAGTTAAAGATAGAGTTTTACGCTAATAAGGGACGTTAATCCGCACTAGCATATAATATTAGTAATATAGTTTATCTTAACGCCTACAATATACTAACGCTGCGTCCTAACAAAGGTTTTTAATAACTATATATATTAGCTAGAACTTCCCACTAGTTACCGCAACGTTCACTCTTAGTTTTACGCCTAGTTACTACATAACGCTCTTAACACTATCTAGCTTCCTAATAGAGAAGGCATAGTCATAACTACTACGCCTATTAATCTACTAGTAGGGTTACAAGACTATTACATTAACTCTATAGTTAATAGTAAGATAAACTACCACTATAAGAATCCTTTAATAGGCAATAAAGAACTACTTATATACAAAGTAAAGTATAAGAATTCCCCTAAGTAGAATGCTAACCCTAAAGAGCAACCATATATAAATATATTAGACTATAAAAAAGCTGTTAAATCTTACCATCGCAATAATAATAGCAGACTAGGTCCGTATGCACTATACTAGGACCTGGCTTTATATAAGAATCTTATAGTAACGTACCTAATAGACAATAGAGTAGAGGACTCTAAGCCCTTTATGGCCCCTATATACGCACACGCATAGAATCTAAGTACCTCTTAAAACAATATTATGCCGCAAAGCTACTAGGATAGATATATAAAGCGCCCGCTAACTAGCTCTTTTAGACAACCTAGGTAGGTAACATGTCTCTCTCTAGGTTACACCTAATAGTAACGCCTTAGTCGTCTTGTTTAGGCATAACTACTATAACGCGCAGTGATAGAGCGCTTACTTCACTAGCTTGTGTACTTGAGGAAGTTATCTAATAGTTGTTTTACTTATTATAATATTTCTAAATAGTCTTAAATAGTTCTAAATAGTTTATAACAGTTTATAATAAATTATAATAGTTTACAATATTTGTTAAGCCACGCAATTAGCGCCTCTAACATATTTTTTCTTAGTTTGCCTCGCCAAAGCTAAGACTTTTAGAGGGGGAGATAATGTTAGAGATTGCTACCCATTAGCCCATTAGACCTCTAGTCAGTCTGACGTTAATCCAATCCAAGCAGCCTAATATTAATCTAGCCCCGCGCGCTAGTCCTAATTAGGTAGTACTAGTGCGCTCTTAGGGCTGCTACTATATAGGTAGTATGCAGCACCTAGTATCCTCATTATAGCAATTTAACCTATTTAACTATTAAGCCTAATTACTCTCTTATATATATATCTATCTACTATTATAGAGGTTCTGTGTATTATAAGTAATAGGGGAGACGTTATAGTTAGAGATATTACTATTATTAAATCTAGATAATAATATTAACATTATCTTATCTCTTATTAGTAAGGTAAATAGAATTATAGTAATTTATAGTAACTTATAATAAGTTTAATAAATAGTTATAGGTGGCTTATTTAAGTAAGCTAGGCTCATAGCTATTATAATAACTAGATTCGCTTATTAGTAAGCTGCTCCTATAACTATCTTAATAGTTATTATATATAAAGCTTAGTGAGCTTATAGGTTATTATAAAGAGCTATATTACTTATAAGTAAGTTATTCTTCTAGAAACTATTATAGTAGTGCTAGGGGGCTAACATTTCGCAAGACGTAACCTATATACTACTATAAATAAGGTAGTAGCTATTCTTTATTTTCTACTACACCTATTAGTATTAATAAGTAACCTATAGATAAGCGTTATTATTGCTGTTAGTTACGTTAATAATGCTCTAGAGGAGGCATCTATACTTTTAATATATAAGGTACTTAAGGATATAGAGAAGCCTACCTACTATATTAGTTAATAGGCGTTATTATTAGTAACACCCTAGAGACAGACTAAATTTTAGATAGTTAAGCTATAGCTTAATAATTACTACTATAGTGTAAGGGCACTATAGGGGTTATTACGCTATATATAAGATAATAGTAAATATTAGAATCTAAATATAAGATAGTAGTAATACCTATATAAAGTAGGTATATAGGCAGGCTATATACGTAGCCTTACTTAGGACCTCGCTTAGTAATTGCGCTAGTCCTAAAAGGATAGTGTAATATAAGTAAGGGGCCCGCACCTTAGATTAGTAATATCTTTCTTATCTACTATCTTAAAATAGTATTAATTTAACTAGCTCTTTTAACTATTCTAGCTATTTCTAATAGATTAGCTCTATAAGGCTATGTACCGTCCTTATATTATTCTAAGATTAATCTTTTTATTTAGCTATAGATAGTAATATAATATCTACTCCTTTCTTAAGACGCTGCCTATAGGCAATTAAATTAGTAGAAGTTTTACCTTATTAGTTACTAGTTATACTAGGCAATTGTCTAAAATCTATAAAACTACTAATATAACTCCTCTGCCTACTATAAGTAGGTAAGGGTATATTAGTTTATTAGTTACTAGTTATACTAGATAGTAGTTCTATGCTAAAGTCTATAAAACTATTAATATAACTTCTTTGCCTACTATAAGTAGGTAAAGGTGTATTAGGTTAGTTACTAATTATACTAGGTAGTTATTACACTACCTAAGGTCTATAAGACTACTAATATAACTCCTCTGTCTACTATAAGTAGGTAATCGTCGCATTGTTTATTTAGTGTTAATCATCCTTTTTAACTACATTTTTTTGATTTAAGCCTGCGTAGGTTGGGATAGAAAGACCGCTCTAGTCTAGCGCCTAAAAATATAGTCTACTAAGTCTTTACTAATATAATAGTAGTTACTACACACTTGCCCTACTATTTATAAACGCTCTAACGCCTATTAAAAGTTACTTAAAGTGTGTATAAAAAACTAACTCTTACTTTATTATTACTATTATTAATAATTACGCTATATTTGTGTACTACTACACAGCACACTTATATAACACGCTTACTAGCTTACTATCTAACGCTATAATAACTATAAGAATCTAACGCATTTATATAATGCTCTCTTTCCCTAGCAACTTATTAATAAATACCTTCTTCTCTTTTCTTTTAATCTTGCTGCCCTCTATTACTACCTTCCTAACTAGTAGTAATATAAGAACCTATAGTAGGAACTTTATGCATCTATTATTATTGCGCCTATAGTTACTAATCTATTACTAGCCTAACTAGTACACTAGGACTGCCTTATATAGGGTAAGATATACCTTCTGCTTCCTATTAATAATGCCCTAAATAGAGTGGTATTCTAGTATAAATCTAGTAACTTTAAGCGGACGGATTATTAGAGCGTACTTTTAGGCGGTCTTAATAGCGGCATTAGTATTAAAGCTTAGAAAGATAGTAGAAAATAAAGTAATACTAGTAGAAGTCTTAAGATTAACTTTAATACAAAGATAAAGTGTTATTATATATATAGTGTATAAGCTTCTACCTAGTATATATTACTTATAAGTAGTATATAAACCTACTAATATAGCTATTACTTCTAGTAATAATTTTAGGAATAATAGTAAAGAAGACAATAGTTGCAGCGTTATAGCGCTAGCGCTATCTTATACCTTCTCCTACTCTAAACTAGTATAGTAATATAGCCTTATTATATTTTACATATAGATTTTTTTACTTAAAGTAGGTACGCTAAGCGTGCTAAGCTTGCTTATAACGCGCTAACCCTTTTTATTAATACCTTATAACGCTTTTCTATGTATATAATAGTAGGAGAGATATCTACTATTATTATAATGTTTTTATTAGAAACCCCTTAGTTATAAAAAAAAAGCCATAAGTAGGTAAAAGTATATTAGGTTAGTTACTAGTTATGCTAGGTAGTTATTATACTACCTAAGATCTATAAGACTACTAATATAACTTCTCTACCTACTATAAGTTAGTAAGAGTATATTAGTTTATTAGTTTCTAATTATGCTAGGTAATTATTACACTATACTAAGGTCTATTTAAGAGGCTACTTCTACACTTCTTTGTCTACTATAAGTTAGTAAAAGTATATTAGTTTGTTAGTTACTAGTTATGCTACATAGTTATTACACTACACTAAGGTCTATTTAGAAAAGTTGCCCTAGAAGTTTTAATATTCTAAATATAAATAATAATTAAAAAATAACAACTACTATACTATACCTTATAGAGTTAACTTGCCTAATACCTACTTTTTAGCGCTATTATAGTAAAGGCATAAGGTATAGAGCTAGAGGATTAGAGTTAGGCCATAGAGATAATATAGAGGTTAAAGTTTTATATATTTTATTTTATACTTTATCTTTTATCTAGCTTAGACTATACGCTAGCTTATACGCTATATAAGACCTACTACCCTAGGTCTATTTACTATACTTATTTTATAACTTCTACTTTACTTAACTCTACTACTGCCTATACTATAGTAAGCTACTGCCCTTTAATCTAGAAGACTTCTAGAACATTCCCTACGTCTTCTCTACTCCTAGATAGTTCTAGAATAGATAATATAGAGGGGGATGTTTGCCTACACCTTACTAATAATAGTTTATATAATACTTATAGTAGAATTCCCCTACTCTACCCTACTAGTAATCTATTATTTATTAAGTAAGGAAAGTAACTAATAGTTGCTTCTAAAACTACTAGTTGCCTTTCTAGCTTTATAAAAAAGGAGAAGTATAGTTAAACTACTTAGAAAGATCTAGTTTAATAGAATTTCTTATAACACTCCGAAGTATAATTAATATATTACTATACTTAAAGAAGCTCGCTTAGCTCGCTTTCGCGCTAACTCTTTTTATTAACACCTTAAAACGCTTTTATGTGTCTATAACGCAGAAGGAATAACTACTATTATTATAATATTTTTATTAGAAACCCCTTAGTCGCAAAAAAAACCATACTTAAAGCAGATTAGCTAAGTAATAAATTTTTGCTAATAGACTTTAAATAACTTACGCACTAAGGCAAAGCTAAACTTAAAGCTACTAGAAAGTTTAGCGCGTTTTTGGTATAATTTAAACTAGACTAATTGCTTTAGTATAGCCTAGAAATAAAATAATTACTTGCTACCTATTAGCTTTAGGCTTAATATTACTTTTCTTAAGGCCTACTTTTAAAAAAGTTACTAGAATTAGTAGCTAGGGCTATTATAAAGTCTAAAGATAATTCTAAATAGAAAAGTATTATTTAGGCTTTATACAAGTGCGCTAATATATTTAAATAAGCTTTTACTATACTTAAGGTATAGACACCTTATACTATAATATATATAATAAAAAGAATTCTAATTCTATTTTAATAGTGCTAATAATATAGCTATTAAAAGGACTTATTTACCTCTAACAAAGCTCTCTCTTCTATTAAAAATACTTATAATTTATAGTACTATACTTATATACCTCTAAAAACTCTAGCTTATAGTGCCTATTTTATAACTAAATAATACTTTTTACTACTCTCTAGTCTCTAGATATATATAAACTAAGCTTGCTAATAGCGCCTAAATAGATATACCCTAGAGCAGATATACGTTTGCCACCCCTAGTATATCTAAGCTAGAACGCTCTATAAAGCTACCTAATATAAATAAGTACTATAAAAAAGGTTAATCTAGCCCTAGTATTAAAGATTAGCTAGAGGATATACAGTAGGGTGACACAAAAACAGAGCCTAGTAAAAAGATATCTTTTTAAAAGTTATATAACTAGGTGAGTTTTAATACTATGTAAATAAAAAGTATACCGTTTTAAGGAGAAGGTTTAGGAAATTTAGTATAGAAGGTTGGTAAGAGCTTAGTAATCGGCGCTAACTAGAGGTATCTTAGTAAAGTTAAGAAAATTTCTTCTTAGAACTTTGATCCTATATAACTTTTTTTTCTACGTAGATAAAATTTTATAACTTATATATATTATAATTTCGTCTATAAAGACTATATAACCTAATTTTTATTATAGGTTTATTCATAGAAAGAATAATTATAAGGAAAAGGATAAAAATTAATTAAAATTAAACAATTAGATAGAACTAGTAAATAATATATAACTAGTACTTAGTATACCATCATTTAGCCTCTATAACGTTATTATAACGCTTAGGAAAAGATAGTATACAATGATCTATAGCCTCCTGTGGAATTAAATCCCACTCCTCTTGTATAGCTCTTTTAAAGGCTTCTACACTAGATTTACTAGTGCCAAAGCCTAAAGAAGCTCTATTTCTTTTTCCTAGCCTATCTTTTAATAGACTCCAAACGTTTTCTATAGGATTTAAGTCTGGTGAATAGGGTGGATGCCCAAAAACAAAGACTTTATTCCTAGAAAACCACCTTTTCACCTGTGGAGTTCCGTGGATCTTCGAATTATCCTGTTGAAATTTCCAGCCTAGTTATAATTAGTATAAAGAATAAGATTATAAAAATATAATATATATATATATTATATATATTAAAAAGAAAAAAGAAGAAAGAAGAAAAAGGGGTACTTGACTTACCTCTTTTTAAAAGAGGTTTTAAGATAGGATTTAACCACTCCTGTATATATCTAGTGTTATTAAAGGTCCTAGTTTTAATAGGGTCCCTTAAAAACACTAGTTTAGAACGTCTTCCTATCCAAATACAGCCCCAGACTGAGATAGAAATATCTCGCACTTTCAGTGAATTAGTACTAGCTCAATAAAAAAGATATAAAAAAAGTAAAATAGCCCAACTATCGAAACAAAAGGGCTCTATAATTCTAGAATTTAAAAGAAATTAATAACTTACCAGTTGTTCGGTTTTTGCGCTGTTCAGGCCCAATTTTCGATTTTCCCCTTTTTCTTATATATTCTTGCCTATTACCATGTCCCCTTTGGATAGTAGACTCGTCAGAAAATATACCTTTAGCAAAGTTAATATTTTCTAGCTCCTTAACTATATCTTTAGCCCAGAATTCTCTTCTTTTAGCTCTTTCTTTAGTTAAATAGGCCTTTTTCTTAGAGACGTTAAAAGAATAGTCTTCTCCTTTTAAAACTCTCTGTAACGTCCTCTTAGTAAAGCCAAAACTATTCTCTTCTAATAGCCTCTTATTTGTCTTCTTAGGGCTTTTAGTTAAATCTCTATTAATAACTCTTTTCTCTCTAGAAGTAACCTTAGTTACTCTCCCTTGTTTTACCCCTTTTAATAAGTTATCTCCTTATTTTTCTTATTAATACGTCTAATAGCAGTCTTAATAGATTGTAGAGGCTTATTAAGGATAGTAGCAATAGTAGAATTAGAAGTATTTGCTTTTTTAAGTAAAAAAACTTGACTTTCGAGTTTTGACAATTTTGGCTCCATTCGAGGAAATACAAAAGAGAAAATTTACTAGACAAAAGATATTATATTATACTATTATCGTAGTAATAAATCACGTGATTTAATTAACTTTTAAAATTACGTAACTTTTTAACCTTAAATAATTTCTTAATTAAGTTATATAAGTACTCCAAAATTTTGCTTACGTAATCTACACCAGGCCTAGAATAGCTAGTAAAAACATCAGCCTAGTAGCATACTAAATAAAAAAGTCATAACGCCTTAAAAATTGACTTTTTAGAAACACTAAGTTTAGAGATAGATACCTTAAGGACCCTGCTTAATAAGCACGTCACTAGTACCTAACCTTAATTCCCTATATTTCCTCTTTAAAACCGTATACTTTTTATTTATATAGTATTAAAACTCACTTAGTTATATAACTTTTAAAAAGGTATCTTTTTACTAGGCGTTTTTTTGTGTCACCCTACTGTCTATAAAGATCTTAGTTTTATTTACTAAAATATTATATAGAGCTCTAGTATAGTTATTATCCTTATTCTATACCTTTTAAAATTAAATTATCTTGTTAGCTAGAATTCTCTAAAAGGTAAGTTATACTTAGGCAAAAGCTTATATAGATTAGATTATAGCATAGGCTTAATCTATATAGATTAGTATAGTGCTTATAATTTATATTTAACTAGTAGTAGCTCTATTCTATATAGTATTTAATAATTATAAGCAAGTAGATAAAATAGTAGTTAGGTACTATATGCAAAGAGTAGTAGTGTATTTAGTTATTTATATAAATAAAATTGTCCTTAGTACTTATATAAATGTTCTTTTAAGATATCTATAAAGACCTATAGCTATATAGATGCCTATAATAGCAGCAGCTTACTCTATTTAAGTTTATATGACAGCCTAACTAGCTTAAGTATCTTTAAGATTAGCCTTAGTATTTGCGTATAAGAGGTTAAGCAAGCTAGCAAAGATAGTAATATATAAGTAATATCTATATTACCTTAGGCTACTTTATATAGTTTGCTAGCACTTATAGCTCTAGTATCTATTCTTAGTATAATACTCTTTTCTTCTAGAACTGCAATAAGCTCTCTTCTAAACGCATATTTTAACTTTAAAAAATAATATTCTTTCTATCCTTTAAAGTCTTCCTAGAATAATTGTAAAAAAGCTATCCCTTTTAGTATAACATATAATAATTAGCAATAGTGTATACTACGTATAATTACATTTCTAATAAAGAGGATTATCTACTAAATTAATTTTATTCTTCTAGTACTTAGGTCTTATTCTCTTATGCAGTATTACCTTTAATATTCCTATTTCTTTAGTATACTTATTATATAGTCTAGTATATTTAGGCATATTAGTATTATTTTATAAAGTAAAGGTAGTAAAAGCGAAGACTTTATACAAAGTAGTAGTAGGGATAGTTATTATATAACTAGTTTATTTAATAGGTTAGTTATATAAAGAGTTACGCTCTATTAGAGTTTATTATTATCTAACTATATATTTATATAGTTACTAGTAGTATACTTAGTGCACTATCTTCTCTTAAATTTTATATAGCAGTAATATCTATTTTCTAACTTAATAAAAAAGTTAATCTACTATCCCTATAAATAAGAATAGATTTTATACGTCTTATATAATTGCTTCCTTTATTTTATATAGTAGTAATAGTTACTTACTAACTTTATAAAGGTTTAATCTACTATTCTCTTATATATAGAGGATAGGGTATAATAAAATAAATTATATAGCTAATAATAACTAATATAATTTGTCTTTACTCTTACTAATTTGTAGTTAAAGATTAGTTAACTACTAATTAGTATTAAATAAACTCTATAGCTAGCTATATAGATATTAATATCTAATACTCTATACTAGTAAGTGTAAAGGGTGTATAGGATAATTATATCAGGAAAAGAAATAATATAATAGAACTAACTTAGTATTAATATCTTGGCTTTAGAAAGAGTGCAAATAGAAAAAGAAGATTCTATAGCGTATAGGCTATAGCGCATAGGCATTATATAATCCCTATATAATACTATTATGCGATACTATTAAAACCTTAACCCCCTTAGGTGCCCTTGCCTATACGGTGTACGGACATTTATCTTAAATAATGTAATAAAAAAGTAGAGTCTCTTACTTAGTAATTAAAAAGAGTATATAATAAGTAATATATTTTATGCCTAATTACCTTTTTATACTCTTTTCAATTACTAAGTAAAAAACTTTTCTTTTTTATTATTAAAGATCTTTATTATATAGAGATTCTAACTAAGGTTAAGTCTATACTATATATAGAGAGAAGTAATATAAAAGGCACTAAAACCTAGTAATTAGTATATAGTAGTAGTAATAAAATATATAGAAAATAATAATAATTTTATTATTAACTTAAATTTATTTATAGTAGCATTATTAATAGTAGTTAATAAATAGTTTACTATTTAGTATAACTAAGTTATATATTATCTCTTAACTAGTAAATTATTAGAAAGCTATAGTAAATTATAAAGTTATAACTATAAGAGTAGTATAAATAATTAAATACTTAACTATAGTTTAGTTATTACAATTACAATTTAGTAGTAGTATAACTATAGTTTACTATACGTATAGCGTATAAAGTCTGTCTACTTTTATAGTTTTTTTTTGCGACTAAGAGGTTTCTAATAAAAATATTATAATAATAGCAGATATCTCTTCTGCTATTATTTACACAGAAAAGCATTATAAGGTGTTAATATAAAAGGTTTAGCGCGTTATAAGCAAGCTAAGCGAACTTGGCAGGCTTAGCACGCCTACTCTAACTAAAAAAATCTACATACAAAACTACAGGTAAGGCCACATCGCCGTACTAGTTTAGAGTTAGGGGAGAAGAAGATAAAATAATAGCGCTGGCGCCGCAACTAGTACAACGCTATAACTATCGTCTCCTCTACTATTATCTCTAAAGATATTACTAGAAGCAATAGCTATAATAGCAGGTTTGTGCTACTTATAAGATACATGCTAGAAACTTATATATTATAGGTACACCGACGCTTTATCTTCGCATTAAGTACTTTTATAATATTAGTAATATCTAGTATACTAAATCTTTACTTTAATATATAACACTATATTTTTTAAATCTAACTTTTTAGCTATTATATTTAGTAACGTAATAACTTTCTAGCAATCTAATATTATATTTAAATTTAATACCTATAGCAATATAGTTATTATTAAATTTAGTTAGAATATAGATAACTAGCTAGGCAAAGTTAAGAATAATTTTTAAAGGTTTAGTAATCTTATATAACTAGAAAAATTATTAACAAGGCCTTTAGAGCTTATCTTTAAGTACCCTATTAGTAATATTTTTAAACTAATTTACTATCTTTTATACCTTTAAATTCTAAAGTATAAGGCATTCTTTTAGTATCTAGATATTAGTAGAAGAGACGCAGCTTTTATAATATAATAATAGTATAATATAAAGATTATACCATAGAAGCTTAAAAATATAACTAAAAATAAAGGTAAGGACTATAAGAGCGAAAACTAGAGTAAAGAGGAAAAAGAGTTTATTATAATATATAAGACGCTAAAGGCATAGTAGTAGTATAAAAGCTTATTAAAATAGTAGTAATTATTTAAAATACTATTAAAGTAAAGGAATATAACTAAGTAATAAGAGTAAAAGCGAGTAGTAGTAGTAAAAGTATAGAAAAGATAAATAGTAGTAGTAAAGTTCTAGGGGTAGTATATAGCTTACTAGTTACAAAGGGAGATCTACTATAGAAAAGTAATAACATAGTTAGGTTAATTACTATTATAATTATTATTATTAAAGAAATTATTAATTATGTAATATAGTGGTTAGTTAAATAGCTAGCCTAGAATTATGTAATATTATAGATTAACCTTAGGGGAGAAGGCTTTTTATTATATTATTTAAAATAAAAGCCTTTATTATTCTATCTCTAGATAGATAAGTTAACACTATATATAATAAGTAAAAAAATTTACTACTAATTAAAATTTATATATATATATATATATATATATATATCTATAGCGTTAAATTAACTACTAAGAAGTAGTATAACAAAGACTTTTATCTTAAATAATATAATAAATAAAGCAAAGCCTTCTACTTAGTAATTAAAACAAAAGTGTAAAAAGTAGTTATAAAAATGCGCGTTATATATATATATAGTGTAAATTTAACTACCTAGAAGTAGCATAATAATAACTTTATCTTAAATAATATAATAAGAAAAGCAGAGCCCCTACTTAGTAATTAAAGAAAAGTATGTGGCGTTATTTTATCTACCTAGGGGTAGGACGACAAAGGCCTTTCATCTCAAATAACATGACAAAAAAGCAGAGCCCCTGCTTAGTAATTAAAAAAGGCGTAAAAAGGTAATAATAAAAAAGAAAGAAAAGTATAAAAAGATAGTTATATATATATTATTAATTAACTACTTAGAAATAAAATAATAAAGGCTTTAATTTTAAATAATATAATAAAAAAGCAAAGCCTCTTACTTAGTAATTAAAAAGAGCGTAAAAAGGTAATTAGGTATAAAAAATACTATTATTATAATATTGGTTGGCTTGCCGAACACCTTTTGTAACCTGTTTTTTTAGTTTAAGGTTAAAGTAGATTAAGATAGAAGGTTATTATATACTATGTATAGTACCTAATTCTAATTAAAAACCAACCTTAAATATTACCTAATAATGCGACAATAGTTTAAGTCTTAAACTTACTCGCACTTTACCCACACCCTATAAGCTCTCTATCTATATAAGGTTTACTTATACTGTATACAGTCTACCTAGATTATTACTATTAGTATTATTAACTATCCGCGCTCGTACACTACTTATATAGCATACTTACTTAGATAAGCTAATACTACTATAATAGCTAGAAGAACTTTATAGATCTATATAACACTTTTGCCACACTAGAGCTTATTAATAAAAATCTTATTATCCTCTTTTTGCGTTCTCTACTAGAGGATTCTATTACTAATAAAGAGTAATTACGCCTACTAGAGTAGAAATTTAACCTTATAGTCCTTCGCGAACTAGATAAGCTGCTAGCCTAACTAGTATACTAGGACTACCTTATAGATAGTTAAGTATATCTATCTCTTGCGCTAGATAAGTATCTAATAAATAGAATAGAACTCTAGCGTAGTTACCTTAAGGGTAGTGTTACAAATCTTTAGCGTATACTCTTTAGTGTTAGTAAGTATATTAGCGTTAAATAATTTAGAGTTAATACTTAAGTAGATAGTAGGGTATAAAGTAATAGTAGGGGTTTTATTAAGAATAACCTTAATGCGGCAATAGAGCAATAGTGTATCTAGTACATATTACCCTTATACTACTTATAAGAAATAGTATATACTTATTAATATATTAACTTATATTATATATAATAATCTAAATAGTAGATTTGCGATAATTAGAATAGCGGAGAAAGGATAGCTTATAGCGTTGCTGCGCTAAAGTTTTATTTCTCTTCTAAAGTTCTAACTATGGCCTTTTTATAAATTAACTTTGCATATGGGAGCTATACGCGCTAAGACTACTAAGCTTACTTAGCAGTTTAAACGCGCTTTTTTATAATTACTACCTTTTTTACACTCTTTTTAATTACTAAGTAGGAGGCTCTGCTTTTTTTATTATTTTTTTATTAGAACTCCTTAGTCGTAAAAAAAACTATATAAGATATAATCCTATTCTAACCTATACCTATTTACTAGGCTATATAAAAAGGTAAATTATAAAAGTTAAAATATATAATAAATATTTTATATTAATTAAATTAGCTATATAAAAGCTATTAAATTAGCTACTTAAGTTAAATTTTAGTTAAGTTTTAGGGTTAGGAGAAGAGCCAAGCAACTGAAAGCATTCTATTACATTAGTATCTACTACGAATAGGTCACGTGATATAAACTGAACTGGCTACATAGCCTAGGTAGGCATAGCGCCCCAAGAATGGTCATTGTATGTGAGGGTAGACGTACAGTTGTACCTCAAGCATGCTTCTCCAAAGCCTTCCTCAGCTCGTCATCAGCACTGAGCTCCTTCTCCGCACCCTCAATAACCGCCCTCAATCCCTCCGCACAATCCTGCAACAGCTTTTGCTCTTCCTCGTTCAATTGAATCGGCATCGCCCTCAATATACCTTTCCGACCAATGACCGCTGGCATCGAGAGACAGCATCCGAGATCTTGTTGGTAGAATGACAACGGACGCACCGTGCGGCTGTCAAAGAGAATGTACTTGCAGATGCTGGCCGCAACATTGCCGATACCGTACGCAGTGCAGCCTTTGGCTGCAATGATAGCACCAGCTGCGCCGCGCGTGTGGTCCGCGATATCGTTTTTGAACTCGTCGGTAAGCACGCCGGGCATGGCAAGATGCAATGGCAATGATGCACTCCACGAAATGAACTGGCTATCGCCGTCGACCCGATGCTTGCGTGGCTGACTTCTGCCTTCTGGGCGAGGATTCCTCGGAGGCGGGCAGAGTCTAGACTGGTTCCAGTACCGACGACCTGCGATTCGGGGAGACCGGACAGCTTGCGGGCAAAGTGGGTGAGAATGTCAACAGGGTTGGCGACGAGAAGGAGGATAGTGTGGGGTGAGATGGGCGCCATCGATGTGAAGATTGAGGAGAGAATGTGCAGGTTGCGGCTGAGGAGAGAGAGACGAGATTCACCTGATTTGCGTTAGCAAACGTGTTTTGGCCTCCATATCTACAAAGGTTGTCTTGTCGAGCCGAAGGCTGCCCCCGTGAACGCGATACAACGAAAGAGAAACATCCGCCGCATAACTCACCAGGCTTCTGCTTCGCTCCCGCTGTAATAACCACAACATCCGCCTGGCCAGCCTCTTTGTGCGTCCCAGCCTTAATCCTAGTCGCGGCCCGCCCGCCATACGTTGCATCACTCAAATCCCTCACCTGGGCCTGCAATAGCTCTGTCTTGGGATCGACCATGATGACCTCGCTGCAGATGGGGTTCTGGAGCAAGGTGTAGGCAAGCGTCGAGCCAACTTCGCCGCAACCGAGGATGGCGATGCTCGTCTTAAGGCGTGGCTCTTCCATTTTGGGTGTTTGTAGCTGTTTCCTGGCAAGAAGTTTGCGTGGATGGGGTTTTGAAGATTAGATCCAAAGTGGTCAGGTGAGGTGCGGAGTTGCGGGTGAACACTGTGAAGTTGCACGAGGGTGGTTCGCGCTTGCTTGGTTTAAAGAGGGGCAAGTACGACGGAGAGGTCGAGGTGAAACAAACTATGTATTCCCAACATCGCGACGAGCCTGCTATTATATACGTACTTATACTTTGAGCAGGTATCACGGCCCAAGAGAATCAGGATACTCTCGTACGATTGTGTTCTTTGCGCCAAGGGCTAGGCATACGGTGCTCTGTGGCTGAGCCTCACCGCCTTCCCGCTATCCATCCGCGACACGACGTTCCAGGTCGACGAGCCTTGGAACTCGAATTTAGCATCAGGAACTTCTATTGGAGATGGTTCGTGATGGGTTGTTCAGTCTCAGGCCAGGACCTACAGTCTGGGCCATGTTTTGTTCTGGAGAATGCTCGGTCTGCAATGCCCTCACCAGAAGTCAAGAGAAGTCATACGATATAAGATCGCAAGGCGCAGTATCCAGCCCTGAACTACCACGGATTCTGTACATCGTCTTCGAGCGGCCTCATACTCTTCTGCAACTCCGCAGCGACCTCGTCGGCGTCTCTCCAAACCCGCAAGATATTTCTGCCCACGATCTTCCCTACATCTACATCGCTGATGCCCTGCCGGAGAAGCTCAGCTACCAGGTCGGGGAATTTGGACACGTCTTCAAGGCCCTCGGGCGTTGTGTCAATGCCATCGTAGTCGGTACCGAGGCCGACGTGGTCATATCCGATGAGCTCTCCGATATGTTTAATGTGGCGCACGACCTGGTGTAGAGTAGCATGCTCCGGTTCAGACACGGGAACGTCGTGCGGAGTTTTACCACGGCGGCACGAGATGAATCCGGGGCTGAAATTGACCATCACGATGGAATTGCGCTTCTTGACGAGATGAAGAATGTCGTCGGGGACATTGCGAGGATGTGGGCAGATTGCGTAGGCGGAGCTGTGACTGAAGATCGGAGGAGCGAGACTACCTTTCCATTCCTCGGTGCCGTTGCCAATTAAGACATCCCGCATCGTACCGGGGCTGACATGAGCAAGGTCGACCAGCATACCTAGGCGGTTCATCTCCTTCACTAGATCACGACCTGCTGGACTTAAGCCTTTCCAGTAAGGTGTAGCGACCCTGGGCTCGAAATTTGGTCCTGATTCCATAGCGGCATCTGCATACTTGTTGTGACAATTCCAGGTCAAAGTAGCATATCGAACGCCTAACTGATGGTACAGGCGGAGCGTGGAAATCGAATTACCGATTTGGTGGAGGCCTTCAATGATGACTGGCGAGATAAGTCGGCCCTGTTTGAAAGCTTTGAGTGCGGCATAGCTGTCAGGCGTCGGAGTAAAGTACTTGGGGTAAGCTTGTCCCAAGCGATTAAAAGTATCGAGGGCCTCAAGAGTGAGGCGTACGACTAGAATGTTCAGTATGGCATGGGTCTCACAAGAGTGTAATAACGCCTACTGGGTGCATATCTCTCATCAGAGAAATCAGTCCCGTTTCCAGCCGGGCAAGGCATAAAGGCACTCCAAAAGGCACCGCCCTGCATACCTTTGTCCAGCCTGGGCAGATCTACGTGCTGCGGGAAGCCGCCGTTTTCGAACTTGTCTTTAAACTCGTCTCCATAGATGTGATTTCGAAAGTTTCCACGGAGTGATATCAGCAAGTCATTGTGACCGTCTAGGAGCAGTTAGCAGATGCTCTTCTACGGTGCAAGCAGTATCTCGGACCAATAAGTGGATTTTCTTCTAGTAGCCTCTGCGCTCGCTGTTCAACTGTAAGCTGGCCAAAGGCGGGATGGCACGAGGCTCTGTGCAACAGGTCTGACAGCGGATGCCGAAAGTAGTACACCGATTGAGCGATAACCGAAAGCAAAACAGCAATGGTGAATCGCTTGCTCATCGCATGGCTTCCCCGCTTCTGGGTAGCGATAGACGGCGAAGGAGGTGGTTGCTCCACATCGCGCAGTTGCTCTGTCTGCTTCTCCATGGCTGCGAGACGACAAAGGTTGGTAGAAGAGAGCACAGTCGTGACGGTGAGCACCGACATATGATGGCATTATCAATCATTGTGGCTCTAGTCTTGATTGGGAAGGTGCAACATGGCTTCGCGAGTGCGGGTCGGAGCTCGAGGTCTGAGGTGCTCCCCTCCGAAGCACCCGATCCAAATCAACGCGTTTGTTTGAGTTGTTCCGTCTCTTCGATTCGTCGCAGTCATGGCGATATTCTCTGCGTACACCATTATACGCGCCCTGTCGCTCTTCCACGTCACCCTCGCCGTATTGATGCTGCGGAACCCGAAGATGATCGCAGAGCAAAACATGGTGTTTCTGCTGGGAGAAGCCATGCAGCTGGTACCTATGTCCCTCCAGGGCCTCCACCACCACGCGCAGGACCGAGCCCCGACTGACCCCACACAGCCGACGCCCCGCGAGTTCTTGAAGCCCTCCGCAACCACAGCCTTCATCGCAGTCCTCTTCGCCTTCCTCGGCATCAGCGACCTCACCGCGCTCTCCATGTCGGAAGAGGCTACCGAGTCCTACTGGGGCACGCAGACGCCTGTGAGGCTCACCTTTCTGTTCGCCTTGACCGGATACGCGTACGCGTTCAAGCAGGGGGGCGTATTCGCGAGCAGCGGGTCGCAGTACACGGCGAGCGCGGGCGACCATTTGAAGAACAGCGTTGTCTTCGCGTTCGGATTCGTGGAGCTCACGGTCTGGTTCTGGGTGCGTATATGCCCATGGTCCGCGTGTGGCCGCTGGCGACTGACAAATGCAGATATTCATTTCGCTACGCGACGAGCGACGGCAGAGGGCTATACGTATCATGGAGAAGAGGAGGGCCGAGCAGAATTTCATGTAATAACGCGAACGGTAGACATGGAGCCAAACTCTGCGGGGCGGTGGCATTGGCAGATCAGAGTCGATCGCCTCCGCGTGTTGCTGTCACATCTTTAGGCCGTATAGGTGACCCGATTTAGGTCGACTAATATTAACATTATACTACAAGTAGTAGGTAGCAGCAAGCCGGCTTACTACTTACACGATGCCATTGAAAATACCATTTTCAAACGGGCTCGGGAGCATCGGGTCCCCAACCTTTGCCGAGATTTGTGCTAGGAAACCCAATAACTTCTAGGTTGCACAGTCAGCACCATCGCCCGGCCGACAATCTCATACAATTGTACACATGCCGGAGTCGATATATTATGGGTCGCCGCTGTCAACTGGAGAGCGAAGGAACCTGACCCCGGGACAACTTGGTATCACGTGATCACATTAACCCTGGGCACCTGCAACACCACGGCACACCAGACCAGGCAAACATGTCTCGAAAGACTGAACCACTCAATATTGTCATTCTCGGGGGTGGCATAGCTGGGCTAACCACAGCCCTTGCCCTCACCAAATTCACTCCAACTTCGCAGCCACCCCCCAAGATAACGCTGTACGAAATCCGGCCTGAGCCAGCAACCATCGGCGGTGCCGTGAACCTCACACCAAACGCCCTCCGTCTCCTCTCGCACCTCGGCGCACTCGAAGAGATACGCGCCGCCAATTACGGCAAAGAATGCCACGCCGTCGAAATCTTCGATCTCTACACAGGCACCAAGCTCTCCGAGAGCAGTTTCCGCGGCCCAGAAGGCAAAGGGTTAGGCAACCCCCCCTTCACCGCGCTCCGAATCACCCGAGGCGAAAGCCTCAAAGGCGTCCTCGCCGCAATCGCCAAGCATCCTAACATCCAGCTCATCTGCGGCAAGAAAACAATCGACATCAACGAAGACGCCGACAGCGTCACACTCACCTTTGAAGACGGCGACACCGTAACCGCAGACATGCTCCTCGGCTGCGACGGCATCCACTCGGTCACACGCCTCAAGCACGTCGACCCGGACCGCAAACCCATCTACTCGGGCATCTGTAATGCGTTTGGCTTCTCGCCGCGCCGCACGACGGCCTCGGGCAGCTACGAAGCAACGCACTTCGAAACGTCAGGCATGAACCTCGGCCGCCGCGGCATGCTGCTCACGTCGTTCCACGACGCCACCCAGGCCTCGATCTACGTGGGCGCCCTCATGCAAGTACCCGACATTGCGTCGCGCAACGGGTGGAAAGCGCGCGGGGCGGACGCGCAGAAAACGCGAGAGGAAATGCTGCAGCGGTACGCGGGCGCGGCGAACCCGCTCATCGAGCACGTTATTGAGGACGCGCAGGACCTCTTTCTCTGGCCTGTGTTTACGCTCAGCAAGGGCGGGAAGTGGGCGACGGACCGAGTGATGCTGATTGGGGACTCGGCGCATGCGATGCCGCCGCAGGGCGAATCGACCGGCATCGTGTTCGAGGATGGGGTGTTGTTTGCGCGGTGTATGGGGCGGTGGATGGAGAAAAAGGATGATAATGACGGGGGACGACGGCGGCCCGTTAAGGAGGCGTTTGAGGCGTATGAGCGGTTGAGGAGGGGAAGGGTGGATGCGGCGTTTGAGGAGAGTAAGAGTGTCGTGAAGACGGTGGGGGATGCGGGGTGGTTGGGGCATCGGGTTAAAATTTGGATTGCGCCGTGGTATCTGTGGTGGACGAGGAGGGGAAGGGAGAGGCATTTTGTGGAGGATGTTACAACGTGTGAGTTGGGGTATTGAGGTTGGGGTGGTGATGGGGGAGTTGGGATGGGTTGTAGGAGGAGGGGTTGGTGGTGGAATCATATATTTATACCTGAATTACAGTGATTCCATGTCGGCTGCTTTGCGTCGTTGACTTTGGTGTCTTGATTTAGCAGCAGCCAACCAAGTATGTTTCAACACGTGTGTGCTCAATATCCATACATACAGGACGATACAACAAGTGCAACAGAAAAGAAGCTTGCAAGACATTATGAAGATTACTGTATATATGATAAAAGCACGCACACAGAGCTCGCCGCTTCAAAGCTTCCCCTGCAACTGGAACACCTGCTCATCCCCCCACCTCTGCACCGGCGCCGGCATCGGCACAGATACCCCATCCCTCTCAGCCTCAACCTCAACCTCAACCTCCCGGCTCTCCTCCTCCTCCCTCTTTGTAGTCTGCTCCTCCAAATACGCAAACTCCCTCCTCCACTCCCCCAACATCTCAACCGTAACATTACTGCCCCCACACAGCACCACAACCACACACTCCTCCTTACTAACCTTCCTCCCCAACGCCCTCTCCAACCGCCCATCATAACAAAGGGCCACATTCACCCCGCACGCCAACTCCACCATAACGCGCTCATCATCCGCCAGCCGCCAGCACCCCATCGCCGCCTCGGCATCGGGCAGCACAACACCGCGGAAGTTCGGTCGCTGCGCAACATCGAGCGTCATTTGTGTGACGCGGGCGCAGCCGAGACTCGTTGCCGCCGAGGTGATGCGCGGGAGGGTAACGAGGTGGCCCGCACGCATGGCGGCGGCGAGGGATTCGGCGCCTGCGGTTTCGACGCCGATGATGGTTGGGGGGGTTGGCGGGGCGAGGTCGTCGAGGGCGAGGGCGATGCCGTTGAGGAGGCCGCCGCCGCCGACGCTGCAGATTATTGTGCTGGGCGGGGTGGAAGGGGGCATTTGGGCGGCGATTTCGTGCATGAGGGTCGAGTTGCCGGCCCAGATGTCGGGGTGGTCGAAGGGGGGCGCGTAGATGGCTGCTGAGCCGGCCTGGGTGGGGGTTAGCGGACTGTGTGGGTGGGTGGGTGGGTGGGTACGGTAGATGGGATGGAGGGGAAAGGTGGGAACGGCGTGCCAGAAGAAAGAAAGGGTTGGGGAGCGCTGTGCTAAGTATGGTGTGTGTGTGGAGGGTGGTGTACATACCTGCGGCATCAACTCCCTCCTCATAAACTCGTCCGCATCCGCCCACGCATCCCCATGCTGCAACACCTCGTAAGCGCCCGCATCCCGAATCTTCTTCACCATCAACGGCTTCACAGTCGAGGGCACCACAACCGTGCACGGCAAGCCCAGGGTGCGCGCCGCATGCACGGCTGCCAGACCGGCATTGCCGCCGCTCGAGCAGAAGATGTGCGGATGCGTGATGTGCGAGGGGAGCTCTTCGATGCGCCGGAGGAGGTAGTTTCCTATGCCTCTGCGAGACTACGTCTTAGTTTCCGGTTCGAAGGGTGGGGGAAGAAGGGTGAAGCGTACCGTGACTTGAATGATCCGGAGGGTTGGAGCGTCTCGAGCTTGAGGAAGATTCTGCTTCTACGATTTAGAATTCTCTAATCACAGGTGGGTATGGGTGGGTATGGGAAAGGCGGGCACCAGAGGGTGAAAAGCTCAGGACAGAAGGGAAGGGTGGGCGGAGGGCGTTGCAGTGTGACCGTACCATCCCGCAGCCTGGGAGAGCGCATACGACTCCCTGAGCGGCGTCTCGACCCACGGCTTCGACTGCTCCTGCGAGCTCTGCAGAAAGTCTCGGAAAGCCATGGCTGTCTTCTGAAAGTCTGTAAGGTAATGCTTGATGGTGGAATATGCTGTGGGCTTGGAAGTTGCAGCAACAGCGGCAGTCTGGTCAGAAAAGAAGACGTCAGGGCAAAGAGAAGAGAAAAACAGCCACGGCAAGGCCAAAGCAAGAAAGATAGGTCTTAGCAAATGCCCTCCTTTTCTACCCATCGTGCACCCTTCTTATACGCATCCCCCCCCAAACTCCGGCGGACGCTCCTCCGCTGGCCAACGGGCGCCCACACTGCACACGGTGGGTAAAGCCCGGCGCACCCATGAATCCATTACCCTATAATAGCGCCAGATTACCCTATAGAAAATCCGATAAGGCACGATGCGACCAAACGCTTCGCGTGAAATGACTCCCTCATGACGGGGATGCAGCGGACGTCGTGGTAGCTTGCACTCCAGGGCTGGCGGGCAGTGGGTCCCTTCCCCAAACATGGTTTGGGTTTCCCAGACTCGGGTATTCACGGCACCCACACGGGCGTTCTGCCGGCCCTCACCGCCCGGCGTTATCGCGACGCTTCGAATGTTGCTGTCGAGCTAATGTGTGCTGACGATGGACCTCCCAAGCTTCGTAGGGGGCGTGCATGTGCACATGCGCTTCGTGGCCTGTTACGCCCGAATCATGGAGCTGGCTCGCCCGAATTTCGGGAATCTAGAATCGTGAGCTTGCTAGCTGTTGCCTGTGTTGGGGTTAGGTGTGATAAGGTATCGCAGGTGGAGCACGCCAAACGGCTGGTGCGGGGAACCACTGCTAGTTCTGTCCTTTTTTCATGAATTGCGCGGCTTCGGTGAGGAGAGAGAGGTATCAAATCGGTATTCTGTTATCGACTGCGCTGTTCCCGTGGGGGAAAAAATAGGATACCTTTCCGCCTGAAATGCCGTCCAAGCATGCCCACCCAATACCTTTTGCTTGCCAACCGTAACGCCAACCGGGTATCGATGCTGATCTGACGCTTGTACAGTCGTGCTCCTGCGCGGGCTCCTATGCCGCTGTCTCGGGTACCTCAAGCAGCCCTTTCCGGTACTTCCAGTAATGCGCGCGGATGGGATCGTACCTGGTGGCCAACAGGTCCAATGCCTTCTTCGCCTCTTCCTTACTGTGCTCTTCCTCAGCATACATGTCTGCGAGCAAGTCGAGAGCGTGGCTGGAATAGATGTCGTCGGGCCGCTGCATGTCAGCGAACTCGAGGGCGAAGTCCTTCAGGGTCGACGTGGGGAGCTGGGCGGCGCGAACAATGCCTTTGAGGTAGTTCCACGGGCTCTGGTTCTGCGGTGCTTTTCGGATCGCATACTTGGCATACCTGCACCATGGTCAGCCCTGGTCTCACATGGATGAGACCGTACCACCCACTCTAGTTCTCTCTTGACAACGTCTTTGTCCTCGAGCTTGCCACCCTTGGCTCCGACGATCAGGAACCAGCGATGGTTCCACGCCGAGTTGTTCCGCACGTCGTCTTCGATCATGCCCTCGGTCCACTTGAGCTCCTCTTCTTTGTCAAACAGGTTGAAGCGCTGAACCAGCCACTGTCGGTAGCTCCAGACGTGGTAGTTCTTGGAGTCCTGCTCGAGCATGGTGGAGATGAAGTCGGGCTCGCCGTCGGGGGAGTCGAGAGCATCGATCATGGTTTGGCGGTGGTGCCAGATCTGGTAGTTCTTGAGATGCTGGAGGGCCGTCGGGTTGAGCCACTCGATTTCGTCGCGCAGAGAGGCTTTCAGCTCGCGGAGCGTTCGGGCGCGGTACAGCCTGGCGGCGTCAGCATGCGCGGCTGCGGTGGTGGCGACGCATGCACGCAACGGGACTCACCAAACGGTGTAATGCGCAGGGTTCATGGAGATGATGTGCTCGGTAAGCGCCAGCACCCTCTTGCTGAACTCGTTCCTGGCCATGACGGCGCGCAAGTAGCCCATGGCCTCGCTGTACTCGTCGGTATACGTAATCGCAGCCAGCGGATGCATGCCGCCGTCATCTTGCGGCAGCGGCTCCATGTCCCGCCATGCAGGGTCGTCGTGGTAGAATTTTTCATCGTCGTCGCCCGGCATCTTGAGGGCGTGCACGCGCGTCTGGAGGAAGATGGCGACAGCAAGCAGGCAGTGGTAGGGGAACCGGACGGCGGCCCAGACGAGGGTCACGATGCCGGCCATGGTGGGGCGTGTTTGCCCTGCGCTTGGCGGGGGGGGGGGGCGGGGCCATCATGTCTTTGTACTCCGAATGCACAATAATACTAAGCTCTCTCAAAGGTAGCACCATCACGCCTCTTCGTAGCACTGGGCTCCGGCAGAGCACCCAGAAAATCTCCCGTTGGAATATCACACCGCAATCCCCAAGCACACAGTGGCTTACGGCAGCCCTCGAAACCACCACCCATCTCCGGCAACCCCGAAAAACAACACCCAGCCCCACCCAGAAAATGACAAGAGGGCGTAGAAGATTTCGTGCCATGTCCATGAGTCCATGGCTGGTACGAAGCTTGGCTCGGACATTGAAGAGCGTAGCATAACCAGCTATGTCGGCCAGGCACGCAGGCAGTATAAAAAAGAAACGCCTCCCCTCTCCTCTCTTCTCTACCTCCATCAATCCCACCAGTCTCTCCCCCTTGCCCCCTCACACACCACCAGCTCCCAACCCCCCCACCGCCTCCCTTTCCAATGTCGTCCCCACCCCGCCGCAGGCATCTTCTTCTTCCCGGGCGAAGCCCACCTCCACCTGGGTACCCCTCTCTTCCGGCTCGCCGACCGCATACTGGGCCGCCATGGAAGTCAATCTCAAAGGACCGTACCTGATGTTGCACCATCTCCTCCCTTTGCTACAAGCGACGGCGAAGCAGTACGGGACGCCGACCAGCGTGATCAACATGAGCAGTATCAGCGCGCACATGGTGAGGCCGTTTGGGAACAACTATGCGATTGGCAAGGTGGGGGTGTCTTGGTTACCTAAGGTAACCATTGAAACCAACCAAGTAACCAGCCAAGCTGTACATTTCTCAACCTCAACCACTTCAGTTTCACACCAACAGACCAACGAACCAACTCCCTAGTCCCTAGTTATAAAATATATATCATTCCACGCGAATCCATCTCTACTCATTTCCTTCCTTGCTTCCTTCCTCCCTTCTTCCCTTCTTCCATCCAAAGTCCATTCATTCATTCATATCTATTCATAGTCAGCTTAACCTTTTATAGATTACAAGACTTAACAGCACAACTAAGGTTTAATAGCTAAAGTGCGTAAAAAAAGAGCGCAATTGGGATCGACTATAGTGGGGAGCTGAAGTATGACGCGATGATTATAAACATCTAAAGTCCACTTCACCCCACTTACCTCAACCCCCTCCCCCTAATTCTTTCTCTCAGTCCTTTTATTTTTTAGCAGCTTACACCACATAATAATCCAAATACACTCTACTATCTACTAGCATGCCCAAACTATAACTATTACTACCTTTCAACCCGCCCATGGAGATATTTCCATACGTGGGCAAGGTATTAGGATAGGTAGATAAACAAATGCCCAGCCCTATAGTAGCACATCCACATTCCACAGTATATATAGCATAGCATAGTATCCAATCCTATCTCAACCTAGCCTAGCCTAGCCTAGCCCAGCCCAGCCTATTCTACTTAGTACCTAGATAAAATAAGCAATCTATCTATGATGTACCTTTGCAACCGAACCGACCGCATCGCTAAAGTCCAACTTCCTACACTAGCACAAATCACCAATACATACTATCCCCATCTTCTTCTTTTCCCTACACATACACACACACACACACACACACATATATATATATATACCCACCCAGCCTTACAACCAATTCCCTAACTCCCCTTCCTCCCCCTAAAGAATAAAAATCTTTCAAAAAATTCCTCAATTACACTGCACTACACTACACATGCACATACGCCTCACCTCGCCTCACCACAAAACTATCAACACAGCCGGCACGACGCAGCTCACACCCTCCCTCGCCAGGCTGTTTTGGAAAAAGGAAAGCAGCATCGGCATGTACGTATGTATGCCCTTCCACCCCGCATCTGAACTGAGCTTAGCAGAGCTGAAGAGAGCTTCTCAAGCGGGATTCATATCCCTTCCTTCCTTCCTTCCATGCCTCCCCTCTCCATCCATGCCTCCCTCCCTCCCTCCCATCCAATTCACTCAATCCCACGCACTCAAAACCCGAAAAAAAAAACGCCGATGCATGCAGAAGCAGAGGGGTAGCAAAACGAACAAACATGTGATGTTGAAACAAGACAAGCGCCGATGCTCACATACCTTTTGAGAAGTTGAAGTTGGACATGTATGTTGAACAAGAAGAAGAAGAAACTCGTCCTTTCGGAACAAAGTTTCGCAGCCGGAGCCGGAGACGAACCGGGAGACTTCAACAGAGAGCTCAGTTGAGGAAGCCCTTACACCCCACCGAGCCACAGAGACACGGTATACGATCCGTAGCATCAAGTTCGCGCTCGAACTTATAGTCGTACGTGAGTTCCTCGTCTACACTTCGTTAGCACATCATCAAACCAAAAGGAGCAAAACCAGCAAAACAAAACATACCCTGACCAATATCCCGCAGCGCATAGATGACAATGCGCTTCGTATTCTCAACACGGATAATCTTGGCCGTGCAATTCGGCGTGCAACTATGATTGATGAAGCGCGCAATGCCACCCATCTTCGTTGCATCGATGACCGTGTCCTCGTCGATACGGAAGAGGTAGCTGGACCCCACACCCTGCATGTCGTATTTGGCTTCGCGGAGGTCCGCAACACGCTGCCGCACCTTCTCACCCACGTATTCAATGATCATATCGTTGGCAGCGATATGCTCCTGTGCGTACAATCCCCAGTTGTGGATCGCAGACCGGTCAAACTTCACGAGCTTCTTCCGCTTCTTAAGCTGGTTGAAGCGTAGAGCGTCGCCCTCTGCGCCCGTCATGTTCTTGGAGATGCTGATGTCATTGACCAAGCGACGGTTGTTGGCACGGTTGGCGCGCGAGTTCACCGTGGTAGACGATTTAGACCCAGACCCAGTCTGGAACCTGAACCCCTCCACGACGGTCATTGTGCGCTCTTCCTGCTTGGCCTGCCGCTGGCGTTCTTCCCGTTCTTGCTGCACACGAATGCGGTGAGGCAGGTATTTCGACTTCTCCGACTCACGAATCTTCTTCACGCCTTCGGTCCTGGCGGAGCCGGTCGAATTCGAGACGTAATATCCGGTGATCTTAGTCTCAGTACGAGATACCCCTTCTTCGCCGGGTCGATTCAGATGCTTGATCGACTTTTGCTTCCATGCCCATGACTGTGCGTCTGTAATATTTGCTGGCACGACCGTCGCCATGGCGGCCTTGAGGTGCATCAAGTCCTCTTCATCTTTGAGCAGGTGTTGCCAGCCGTCGATATCCATGACCACGCTGAGATCATCCTCAACAGTCCGTCTTGGTTCGACGGTAGAAACACCCCAGTAAACAGAGCCGCGCTCGTCTTCCTCGGGCGTTTCCTCCACCACAGCTTCTGGAATGGCAAGCTTGGCCTCTTCGATCGCGGCAACCTCTTCCTCTGCAGGTTCCACAACTTCCGTGATCGTAATCTGAGCCGTTTTTGCTTCTTCCTCCAGCTGCTTCTTGGTTTTTTTCTTTGATTTCGCAGCGCCCTGCTTCTTTTTGGGTGGCGGCTTAGCTGGCACAAGCACTTCCGTGGTCTCGATCGGTTTGGAATCCTCGTCGTCGTCCTGTGTGATGATAACCTGGGGCTCCGACGCTCTTCTCTCCAGCTCGAGAGGGCTTGCTTCCACGCCGAATATTGCATCTGCTTCCTGTTCGATTTTGCGTAATCGCTTGAAGCCTCTGAGCGCCTTGTCTGCCTTCTTCCAGATAGGTGACGAGCGAGGAAGGATCGCGAGCACTTGCTCGAGCTCTTTCTCTGCCATTTGTTCGGGGTCCTTGTGGATGCAGTGCGCGAGTAAGCTACGTGCGTGTGAGTCGTCCATCATCTCCTCATCACTCTCTTCCAAGCCCCAGCCAGCTTCAACACGTCGCCGTTTGAAGCGACGACCCCTAGCAGAATCTTCCTCGTCATCCTCTTCGATATCCGAGGTCTCGGCACGGCTGATGGGTCGGCTTTCCTGGTCTTCAGTACCGCGATTATGAGAGCTTCGTCCTTCATCATCCGAATCTTCGGTCTCCATAATATCCATCAAGTTACGGTAGATATTCGTGGGGGCACGCGGCTTGACAGGTGCTCTGCGGCGCTCATCCGCAAATGCATTAACCGGCTTGAGAGGTTTCCTCCCACCCCGAATACGGTTGTGGTCTTGCAGGCCGAGTGCCTTTCGGCCACGCCCATTGAGTCCAGCAAACCGAGACTTCGGGGTAAGCGCCGAAGCTTCCATAGCAGGAAGCAACATGGATGATGGGCGTACTTCTTCTTCCTTGATTCGCGGGTCTGGGATATCGAGTTTCCGCCGCTTAGCCACGTGTCGCTCCGGAGCCATGAGCTTCAGGAGTTCTGGTCCTGCTATCCGACTCTTTACTTCACCAATCAGCTTCTCCTGCAACTCTTGCCTCAGAATTTCCACAGCAGCAGCAACGGGATCCAGAGCCTCCGCTCTTTGTTGCTTTTCATACTCCAAATCTTCTGCCTCCTCATGAGCGGCTCTGTCTTGCTCTGCTCGTCGTTTCTTCTGCTCGATAACGCGCTCCGGGCTCGGGCTCCTCTCGTAGTTGGGATCGCCATACTGGTTGCATTCCATGTTCATGACATAAGTGAAGAGAGGCGTCATATGAAATGCCTTGTAGCACCTCACCGTCTCTTCTTCGCCCCACTTCGATTCATCAAAAATCACAAAGTAGCCTGTCTGATCGCATCGCACATCTTGAATCCGAAACGCTTTCAGGCGCCTTCTCAGATGTTCAATCGTCGTACTGAGAACTGGTACGTATTGATGTGCAATGAAAAGATACGGTTTCCGCTTCATTTTCGGTTTGATCGGTTCCTTTTCGATGAGGCGAGACATCTGAGCTTTGCGGGAGAGGATCTCGCGGGGCGGGGGTGGTGGTCGCGCGCCTTTTCCAGACGGTCCTTTGGGGACATTGGCGGGTAAGTCGAACAAGGTAGGTGTCGCGGGCGTCGCAGATTTCGCGGCAAGGGCTGCCCTCCGCTTCTCCTCTTCTTTGCGTGTATGGTTCACAGCCATGTCAACCAGGCGTTTGCACCTCAGTCCTTCCCGATCGCGAAGTACTCTGACCCGCTGCATCCCAAGCCGCTCGTTATTACCCTTCTGCTCTGCCTTTTTCGCCGAATCCGAAGCTTTGACGGGCAAACCGCCCCGAGGCGCTGGCGTATCTCGGAACTTGACCAGACATATCCCCAAGGGACTACCAGTGAGAGGATGAACACGGTTGGTAACAGATTCCACCTCGCCGAAGGAGGAACAGAAAGCTCGGAGTTGGGCGTCTGTCGTCAGCTGGTCAAATCCAGTGAGAACGACCTGGGTAGCGGGTCCGGGACCGCACGACGTCTTCTCATCGAAAGCGTAGGGCTTGGAGATTTTAGGGGCCATGCGCAGCTTCGACTTGGGGGATAGACCGTCTTTCCTAGCACTCCTGAGAGGGTACTGGCCCATGACATAGCCCGCGATGACCAGACGAGGGTCCGGTATCTGAGGTGGGTCGTCCTGCAACACAAGTCAAGTTAGCCTTAGCGTCGCAGAACGACCCATCTCTGGGGTATAGTATAACCATGGTCACGTACCTCCTTGTTCCCTATCGGTTGGTATTTCGGTTTGTAGTGGTGTTTGCCCTTTTTGTCTAGCTTGGGGTCTAGCACCGGATCGTAAACCTTGATCATACCCAGCTTGCCATCGGCCGGCCATATCGATACCATCTTCTCTGGCGGCGTGTGCACGGGCGTGATGATGTCGGTATCATTTTTGGCGGGCGCGCTGGGCGGCGCATGGTGCGAGGACG
Source organism: Laburnicola sp. R22_1 (assembly GCA_014281115.1). NCBI lineage: Eukaryota > Fungi > Ascomycota > Dothideomycetes > Pleosporales > Didymosphaeriaceae > Laburnicola > Laburnicola sp. R22_1. Next base: position 1,690,949 of record JACONQ010000011.1, read on the forward strand.
AAGGCGCGTGCATGGGTTCATGCGAGGGCTGGGCGGAGCGCGGGCTGGGCGGCTTGCCCGGCGGGGAAGAGTCTGAGCTGGTCAAGGGGGTGAGAGCGTGGAGTGATGCGGTGCGGCCAGGATACGGCATCGTGCTCGAGGTTGAGAACACGGGCGAGGCCACGCTGGAGAGGGAGCTGTCCGACGGGGCGCTGGTTAGCACGTCGCTTGGGCACGCGCCATTGTTGTTTGGTGAAGCGGTGTTTTGGTCCTGTGTGGTGTTTTCCCCACGGCTTGCCGACGGGGCCCTTCTTTCAGCCGCGCCGCGCGGGCCTGGCCGTCGCACTGGGCGGTCGACTGCCTCGCCGCGTCTGTCGTGGATCCGAGGCGGTCTGTCGCTGCTGCTGCTGCTGTGGGCGGAGGGTGCGGGCGCAGAGGCGCGCGACATAACCTGGCAGGCGACTCAGCAGTAGTGCGCGCGCCTCATCACGGTGCGACTGCGTGATGGGGGGCGCCTCGAGGCCGCTCGCGGCAGGCAGAGAGCGTCGACAAGGGACCTAGGTAACGCGCAGTTCACGCGGTGCAGCTCGCCGGGGGCGCGGGATGGCGGTACAGAAACGAGGATGCAGAGAGAGAGAGACGGATGGAGGCAGCGGCGGGCGGCAGACACACTGCAGCGCGGCGGCGGGCGGTGATGGAGGCGTGTCCACGGGTGGGCAGTGTGGAATGCTGCAACGAGGTCGCGCTTGCCAAGGCCGGCGACAGGACCGTGGAAAGGGGATGCACAACCGTTGCTCGCTAATAACTTATAAGTTATAGAACGCCCGTCACGACCGACGCGCACTCCCTCCTCTCTCCCTCCCTCTCTGCCGGCTGGCTAAGGACACACACACACACACACACGGCCACCGCACCCCTTTCAACAACACCGCCCCTGCAGCGTGCTGCATCATCTGCAAGTCTGCCCCCGTGCCAGCCGCAGCGTCATCGCTCGCTTGCGACCGGCAGGTTGCACGAGACAGCTACTACTTAGACACCTCGACCATGTATATACTCCAATATCCGATGCAAACATTCTTCCCAAGTTGCTCACCGCTGCACGGTACGGTACTAGTAGTGATTGTATATTTTGCAATCCATTCGCGCACTCCAAGTTCCCGTCTTCTCTCGCCTGCACAATAACCACATCATCCATGTCATGTGTGCAGCATCGACCTTCCCACCAGGCTCATCAGCCAGCTATTCCACCACCCGCCGACCTACCCCATCCGCACAAACAACACTCCTTCTCCAAATCCATCCCTACTCCACAAACTCCCCCGCAACCCACCCCCTCCTCTTAACCCCCAACTCCACCGCCGCAGCCCCCCAATCCCCCCCATGATTATGCCCCCCCGTCCCCCCCTCCCCGCCACCAATCCCCGCCCTCATCAACCCCTGCTCCTCACTCAACACAGTCAACACGCCAAACACAACCGGCACATTATTATCCAGCTGGACGCGCATAAGCCCATGGCTAACCGCGTCGGCAATGTACTCAAAGTGCATTGTTTCGCCCTTGATGAGCACGCCGATGGCGATGATGGCGTCAAAGGGCGCGTTTTGCAGCCTTGTTGACGCCGAGGGGCCGCCTGAGGGGTTGGTGGTGCTCGTGGGGAGCGTGGAGGAGAGGTCGGTTACGGAGCCGAGGAGGTCGGCGGCCGCGCCCATGACGGTCGTGGATGAGGACTGCGTTTGCGACGCCGAGTAGAGTCTGTGTTTGTGTGCGTTGACGTCAGCTTTTCATTTGTGCTGTTCTGTTCGGGGGCACGCCCCGCGATGGGAAGACGGATAGGTGGGAGGCAAGGCAGGCAGGGACGGAATGGAACGTACGACTTCACGCCTACAGGTAACTCCCAACTCCCGGGGACACTCTGACACACGATATTCTCGTCCTTGACGCCCGCTTCTTTCAGCGCCTTCTTGGTGCCGTCCAGCAGCGCGTCGATGATCTTCATGTTCCATCGAGCGTGGATGATGCCGATTCTGAGCCCGGATCCTGGTTGTCGATCGTCGTATTAGCTGTGAGGAGTTTCTGTTCGTCTTTGGAGGTGTAGGGAGATGGTGGCAGGACGGAGGGCCGTAATCATACCATCATACATCTTCGGCGCACCAGGGCCTTTGATCGTAGTCATTGTGTTTGTCTGTCCGTCTGCCTTGTCTGCAGTGATCCTTACCCTGGGCAGACGCTTCTTGCTGTTCGTTCGGTATTTGTCGTGTGCTGTGCGGTGTGCAGATGGTGTGTTGTCGTGGTAGAGAGGAATGCAGCAACGATCGCGCGCGGACAACCCCACCCCACCACGCACACCACCAGACAGTCAACGTCCGCACCCCGCGTATGCATCCCTCAAGACATCTGACAGGGATAGCCTAGCCTAGCCCGCATTATGCCATGAACTCAGCTAAGCGAGAACCCCAAACAATCATTCACCTTCACCGTACAACAACGCAACACAACACAACACAAGCAGCAAAATTCCCAGGAATAGCTTTAATTATAATTCATATTTCCATGTTTGTGCTCCAAAGTCTCTAGCCAAAAGTCCATTTGTAGCATAGGTAGCGCTCCTCGCTCTCCCAAACGTGAGCATCCCCCATCCAAGATGAGCACACCCCCCTTTAGACGTCCCGTGTAAGCTTTCATCGTCAAATAACCCGACCTCATTGTCATTCATTCAATGCCCATACATATAGCCGACCGGGAGGCTGGCGTTACAACCTCTAGAGACGCTGATACCAACACAACGTGTTTTGAACCAATCAATTCTACTCGACAGTGACGGACTTGGCCAAGTTGCGGGGCATATCGACGTTGACGCCCTCAGCAACCGCCATCCAGTACGACATGAGCTGCAGCGGAATCACGTTGATGAGGCCCTGCAGACAGTCAACCTGCTGAGGCACCTCAATCTTGTCCGTCTTGTCCGACGGGAACTCGGGGTCGTCCTTGTTGCAGATGATGATGGGTCGGCCCGCACGAGCAATAACCTGCTGGTAGGCGTTGAGCGACTTGGCGAAGATGCCGTCGCGCGTGAGGATCATGACAATGGGAAGATTCTCATCGACAAGAGCGAGCACACCGTGCTTGAGCTCACCAGACATGACAGCCTCGCAGTGAAGATACGAGATTTCCTTGATCTTCAGGGCACCCTCAAGGGCGGTAGCGTGCTGGGAGCCACGTCCGAGGAGCAACAAGCTCTTCTGGTCCTTGAACTTCTCGCAAAGCTTCTTGATGGGCTGATCGAGCTTGAGTACCTCCTTGAACTGGTCCGAGATCTTGGTAAGGCCATCAATGATCTCCTCGCGCCTCTTTTGCTTCGAGGCACGGTCCTCAGAAAGCGACAGAGCGAACATGACCATGCAGACGAATTGCGAAGTATACGCCTTGGTGGAGGCCACACCGATTTCAGGGCCGGCGTTGATGTGGACACCGCAATGGGTGAGGAGCGAGATGGAAGAACCGACACTGTTGACAATACCAACCGTGAGGGCACCGCGCTCCAAGCAGTAGCGCAGGGCCATGAGCGAGTCGGCTGTCTCACCAGACTGTGAGACGAATACGCAGGTGTCGTCACGGAAGACGGGGGCAGAGCGGTCCAAGAAATCAGAGGCAAGCTCAACCGCGATCGGAATCTCAGTCAGCTCCTCGAAGATACCACGCACGGCCATGCACGAGTGGTACGAGGTACCGCAGGCAATGAAAATGATCCTTCGGCACCGCCTAATGGTGGCCATGTACTGACGGAGACCACCCAGGGTGACAGTCTTGTTTACGGGGTCGAGACGTCCACGCATAGCGTTGACGACGGACTCGGGCTGCTCGAAAATCTCCTTCTGCATGAAGTGGTCGAAACGGCCCTTCATGATCTCCTGAAGCTCGATCTCCAGGGTCTGGATGGTGCGTACGTTAGACTGGCCATCCTCCTTGGTCAACCGGTGAATGTTGAGCGAGCCCTCGTGGATGTGGGCAATGTCATCGTCCTCGAGGTAGAGCACCTTCTTGGTGTGCTCGACGATGGAAGATGGGTCGGAGGAGAGGAAGAACTCGGTCGGCATGGGGACACCGTCTTCGGAGAGGAACGCACGGGACTGTGAACGGTGGAGCAGCGACTTGTCAGGAGGCGCGAGCAGGCTGTTGGCGTGCTTCTTCAGGGCGACGTTCTGCGAGGCGCGCTCGGCGGGGAGGGCCGCGTTCTCGTCCTGGTACTCGACGTCGACAAAGTCGACCTTCATCTTCTTCTCCGTCCGCACACCCACGACGAGAGGCGAACCCTTGCGGGCGGCAATGACCTCATGGGGGAAGTGCACCGACTTCATGAGCAGGCCAAAGGCGCCCTGGAGCTCCTTGATGACCGTCTTGGCCAGCTGGACGAAGCTGAGCTCCGGGTGCTCATCGTAGATGTATTTGGCGAGCTTGGCAATAGCCTCGGTATCGGTCTCGGTCTCGAACTTGAAGCCCTTACCTTCAAGCAGCGTCTTCAGCTCCTTGTAGTTTGTGATGATGCCGTTGTGCACGACGGAGAACTCCCAGTTCGGGTCCGACCTGTAGGCCGCGCGTTAGCGGAGCGCACAAGTATACGAGGGTAGTGCAGCGCCGATCCGCGACCGAAGCGTTTCATCAGCTGGCCGACGAACGCGGCCCCAGGCGTAGCGGGCAACCTGACGTACCGGTGGGGATGGCAGTTGATGCGCGAAGGGGGACCGTGGGTGGCCCATCGCGTGTGGGCAATGCCGGCGTGCGAGTCGAAAACCTTGCTCTCGTCCATGTGGGCCTCTTCGACCAGCTTCTTCAGGGCGGCGACCTTGCCGACCTCCTTGACGGCGAAGACCTCATTCTTCTTGTCGCCGTCGATGGCGAGACCGGCCGAGTCGTAGCCGCGGTACTCTAGACGCTGGAGGCCTGCAGTAGACAGCTGTTAGCCGTGCGTGGGCGGGGTTGGGGCAAGCCAATCACTAGGTAGGTAGGTAGGCCATGCGGGCGGGCGACTTGCCATTGATGAGTGTGTTGAGAATGTACTTCCTGTCCTTCTCGACCAGGTAGTTGATGTAGCCAAAGATGCCGCTGTGCACGTCGTCGTCAGCGCTGTCTGCCTGTCTGCCTGCCTGCCTGCTGCACGGCGAGCGTGGAGCTGCGTGCATGGGCGGGCGGGGCCGTCGGCCAGCTTACCACATAGTGCTCCCGGGACACGATTGACGATGGTATCAAGCGGAAGCGATGGTGAGCGAGTGGGCGGCAATGGGCGTGGTGCGGGAGAGCAGTTGGGGGTAGAGATGGAAGGCGAACGTGGGGAGAGGAGCAAAAGGCGGTGTTGATTGTTTGCCTTTATACCTGAGCATGGGCAGGGCCAAGCAGCCGCTCTCCACAGAAACGCTTTTTCAGCTGCTAGCCAGCTGCACGCTGCACGCTGCACGTCGCTGGGTGGCGTAGAGCTCAAACTCGGGCGCCCATCCTTCAATACTCGTTGACGGTCGCTCTGTGGGACGGGTTCGTCACGGGCGCGGGAGGAGCAGAGGTCGGGGTCCGCATGCTGCCCTGGTCCACGAGTGTCTGGTGTCCGATCTCCCGCTATCGGGGCCCTAGAGGCGCAGCACCTCGGAAATAGCAACCGCTAGAAAAGCGACAGGCCAGGGCCAGGCACCGTTGTTGTATAATGTATTGAATGGAAAACTCTCGTCCTCCCTCCCTACCCGTCCAACTCATGCTCGTGCTCATGCGTGCTTACGTTCCACGCTGCTATTTCTAGCTAGGCCTTGTCTTCCGGCCTACTAGCTAGCTAGCTAGCTACCTTCTAGCCAGGCCAGCTTTTCCTTCCATTCCAAGAAAGTCAGCCGCCACGCCAATCAAATCGGTTATCAGACGGTGAGCCAGGCGAGCAAGAACAAACAGATGCGCAACGTGTCACGTTTATACCGTATTCGGCCACTCAACGCACAGACCCCACTCAACGCACAGTTAACACTAAAAATCGTATAACGTGTTTACAAGCGAGCCGCGCGTACAAGTGAGCCGCGCGCCCCACCAACTTTCTACAACGCGTCTCATACAAACTACAATGGCTCAACCATTGTCTGCTCAATTGCGCTATAAAGAAGCAAATATCTACCTAGCTCTTTCAGCTATCAATTCCAGTCAAATACGAAGTATAAAACGCGCTGCCGCAACGTTTTGCGTCCCTGAAACAACACTTCGCGGCCGACGCGCAGGAATCGCTGCGCGACGCGACTCTGAGCCCAAATCAAAGAAGCTTACCAAGCTTGAAGAGGAGGTGATTGTTGAGCATATACTTGACCTAGATTCGCGAGGCTTTGCGCCCACTCTAGGTGCTGTACGAGATATGGCGAATAAGCTGCTCACTGAGCGCAGCGCAGGCCACGTTGGCCAGCAGTGGCCTAGGAACTTTGTCAAGCGAACAGACAGCCTCACAACGCGATTTAATCGACCCTACGATCGACAGCGAGCCCTCTGCGAGGACCCGACGGTTATACAGGCCTGGTTTGAGCTAGTAGCACGTACAAAGGCCACCTTCGGTATCTGCGACGAGGATACCTTCAACTTCGACGAGACTGGCTTTCTAATGGGTAAAATATCCTCCCAGCTAGTCGTTACTGGCTCAGAGAGGCGTGGCCGGCCAAAAGCGATCCAGCCAGGCAATCGTGAGTGGGTGACGGCGATCCACGGAATCAACGCTACTGGGTGGGCAATCCCGCCCTTTATCATCTTCGCTGGCCAGTACCACCTCTCTGCCTGGTACGAGGGCGACGATATACCAGGTGACTGGGCTATTGGTCTTAGCGACAATGGCTGGACTACGAACGAGCTTGGTGTTGCCTGGCTACGGCATTTTATTAAGCATACAGTAGAGCGTAGAGTGGGCGCGCGTCAGCTACTGATACTTGACGGCCATGAGAGTCACAACTCGCTCGAATTCCAGGAGATCTGCAAGGAGAATAAGATCTACACTCTCTGTATGCCGCCACATTCGTCACACCTTCTGCAGCCGCTTGACGTTGGCTGTTTCTCGCCGTTGAAGCGGGCGTACGGGCGCCAGGTCGAGGGCCTGATACGCGACCACATCAACCATATCACCAAGCTTGAGTTCCTACCAGCCTTCCGCGCCGCCTACGACCAGTCAATTATAAAGGAGAATATCTGCGCAAGCTTTCGAGGCGCTGGGCTAGTCCCACACGATCCAGAGGCGGTGATATTAAAGCTTGATGTGAAGCTTCGTACGCCGTCGCTAGCAGCCCTACTAGAGGCCCTATAGGAGTCTGCAACACCAAGCAACGCGCGCGAGCTAGGCGCTCAGTCAACTCTAGTTCGTGAGCGGATCCAAAGGCATTAAGGATCCTCTCCTATATTAGTTATCCAGTCGCTTGATTGGCTTATAAGAGGGGCTAAGAGAATGGCGCATTCGATGGTGCTTATGCGCGATGAGATAGCTAGTCTATGGAGGGCAAATGAGGCAGCTACAACGCGTAAACAGCGCAAAATGAAGCGGATCTAGAAGCGAGGCACCCTATCAAAGGCAGAGGGAGAGGATATTATTGCTCAGAAGGCTATTGAGCAGCAACTAGAGGGAGAAACGCGGTATAGCCAGGCGCGGTTAGGTGCGAGCTGGCAGGCTTCAGCGCGCTGCACGCGCTGCAGGGAGCCTGGGCACAACTCACGTACGTGCAAGAAAGCTTCTATAGATACTGCTTGATTTAGGATAGCTATTGTATTAATAGAATTTTGATGCGTTGTTGATATACAGCCTGCAAAAGGCTGAGAGACTTGGTGGGGCGCGCGGCTCACTTGTACGCGCGGCTCGCTTGTAAACACGTTATTTTCAACACCTCATAACTCCACCAATATGGACCCGATCGACGCAGCTGTTGAAGCTTTAAAATCCCTGAAGCTAGGAGAACGTCCTAATATATCCCAGGTTGCTCGGGAGTACGGCGTTGAGCGGTCGCGGCTCTCGAAGCGCTATCGAGGGGTTCAGGGCACCTATGCAACTTGGGCCGAAAAAAAGCGACTCCTCAACAATACACAGGAAAAACAGCTACTATAGTATATTGATAAGCTGTGTGTACAAGGCCTACCCCCTATGAGAGAGATGATACGAAATTTCGCTGGAGAAATAGCACATTAAGAGCCAGGAAATCACTGGGTTAATCGCTATATTGCGCGGTATTAAATTAACCTTATATCGCGATGGACATCTGGCATCGATAGCCAGCGCTATAAAGCCGATTCAGCCTTTAAATACGCCCTCTATTTTAAGCTTTTAGACGATAAGATTAAGCAGTACAACATCGCACCGTCAAATATATACAATATGGATGAGAAGGGCTTCTTGATTGGGGTAGTGTCAAAAATGAAGCGCGTGTTCTCTCGACAGCGATATGAGCAAGGAGGCGTTAAGCAGGTACTCCAGGACGGCAATAGAGAGTGGATAACGACGATAGCTTGTATATGCGCCGACGGCAGCTCTCTTAAACCTGCCCTAATATATTAGGCGGCTTCTGGCAACATCTAGGACACATAGCTACAAGATTTCAATCCTTAAGAGCACCAGGCCTTTTTCGCCTCATCACTATCTGGATGGACAAACAACAAACTTGGGATTGCCTGGCTTAAGAGGTGCTTTTAAAAGGAGACTAAGAAGAAGGCAAAGCGCGACTATCGACTCCTAATTCTTGATGGGCATGGCTCACACGTTACTATAGAGTTTATCGAGTTCTGCAATCAAAATCGAATCCTCCTAGCTATCTACCCGCCGCATTCAACTCATACGCTACAGCCTCTAGATGTCTGCCTTTTTAAGCCTCTTTTAGCTGCATATACAAAAGAGCTCTCCGAATTCATGTACAACAGCTAAGGACTCACATCTATCACTAAGCGCGACTTCTTCCGCTTCTTCTATAAGGCATGCAGAGTTGCATTCGCTAAAGAAACAATAATTAACGCCTTTAAAGTTACTAGCATCTCTCCGCTGAATAGCAACGCTATATTAAAGAAATTTAAGGATCTAGAGCCTAAGAGGCCATCAAGCAGCGATAGCACGTCGTCAGTACTCTCTGCAAGCGATTGGCGTAAAATTGAAGGACTTCTACGACAGGTAGTTGAGGATCTTAATGATAAACGCGTCTCGCAGCTGTCTCACACAATACACGCAATAGCGACTCAGAAACAGCTCGTCCAGCACGAAAACGATCGCCTTAGAGATGCCCTTTTCAATGAGAAGAAGCGCCGTAAGCGTGGCAAGGCATTACTACTTGAACCCTCTGAGAATTACGCTGGCGGCGCCGTCTTCTGGTCGCCATCAAAAGTTAAGGCTGCCCGCAATCGCCAGGCTGAAAAAGACCCCAAAGCAGAAGAACTACAACACCAGAAGGAGCGCAACAAGCTAGCTAAGGAGCAGAAAAAGCAGGAGAAACAGGCTATGCTTAAGCAGAGGGCGCAGAAAAGGATGGCTGCAAAAGAGGTTAGGTTGCAAGAACAGTAGAGGAAGGCGGCAGAGCGCGAAGAAGATCTACTTGCGCGCGCAGCTAAAAAGCAACTTAGGACTGATATACAATTGGCCAAAAAGGGTAAGGCGCGTAGCCTCGAGGCTCCTGCACCTCCTGCTCATGTTATTAAGGACCTAGAGGTTGATGTTGAGGATCTATTAGTTATTGAAGGGGTGGTGGAGGCATCCGGCCCATCAACGCGCACTCGCAAAGTACGCCTCCCACAGAGGTATCACACGTAGTTTATCGTTGCCAATCGATTTATCAAGCTTCTGCAAATGCTACTCTAAAAAATCTAGTGATTTTACGATATATATAGAGCTCTGCAGCTTCAAAAGTAATAGTGGTGGCTATCCTCAAACTGTGCGTTGAGTGGGGTCTGTGCGTTGAGTGGCCGAATTCGGTACCCAAAGCAAGTCGCTCACCGCACCTAGGTACCTACCCATCACAACAAGCACCCCCTAGCCGTGAACGGGGCCAATCATAAAACAGAATCGAGACATGCACGCACCCCTTCCAACTAACCAGAATTTCTTTTCAACCCTGTACTTCTTTCTACATGTATAGAACCCAACCCATCGCATCCAAAAGCCACAAGCCGCAGCTTGAGTGAGAGACCGCCCCGCCACGCCCCGCCACGCCCGTGCTACACTCCCTCATCTCACTCCAATGCCCAAACACGCCCCCAAAGCCCAGAGGTCCCGCCTGCCTATCAGTCTGTTTTATCCTCCCCCCTCACAAATTCATAGTAACCGTCATACTATTACTCCCCACCAACGCCACAGGCGGCAACCCCACCACCAAAACCTCCAAATCACTCACCCACTTGACGCTCTCCCCCTCGCTCTCACACGTCCCCTGCACAGGCCGCGGCAGCGTCGTAAACACCACGGCCGTCTCGTCCGAGTGCTGCCGTATGAGCTCGTTGAGGATGAGGTGCTGGGCGCGGCAAGGGAGGTCGTTGAAGGAGAGGGGGAGGGACTGCGGGAGTGGGTAGCCGGATGCGCGGGGGGGAGAGGGAGTTGTGGTCGTCGTGGGGGGTTTTGATTTGTGGGGGTTTGGGTTTGGTAGGGGGGAGGGCTCGGAGGCGGAGAGGGGGGCGAGGGGGTCCTTTTTCCGCGTCGTGGAGGTGGAGGGTGTGTCGATGAACATGGTGGAGGGGCCAGATTCTTCTTCGGGGGCTACGGCTGTGCGGGGCGTGGGATTCGAGGTGAATTTCGGTAGGGACTGGTGGCGGATTGGAGGTGGCCGTACGGGATTCGTGCTCGTCGAAGGACAAGGCCTGCTCGACGGGCTTTCTTCGGGTTCATTGGTTTGTACGAGAGCTGTATCTGAGCTTGTAGCATCTGAGTGAGGCTTCAGTGGCGTCACTGAATCTGCTGTTGGTCTTTCTTCGCCGGGTGAGGATATCCAAATCGCTTTTCTACAGGTTGTGATACGATTAGTGTATGTCTAGACGCAACTTCTTCAAGTCAAGGGCTGACTGACCGGATATTGAGTTTCTTCGAAATGAACGGAATACCTCCGGTCGCGCCTGTGCTCTTCGTCCGGCGCATTGGGCTCACAGGACGTTCGTCGTCATCGCTGGCATCAGAGGCATCCAAGTCGTACTCGTCCATATCATCCTCGTGCATGCTGCTCTCAGTGGCGACAGCCTCGTCGTTGTATTCTTCGCCTTCCTCGCCTAATGATGCCGAGGATGATGATTCGCTATCACTGTTTGAAAGCAACTCTGCAGGTAGTCGTTGTGCGCGCATGCCTAATTGACATACTTTAGCAGATGTATCACAGCTATGCTCAAACGAACCGCCGGAGCCGCTACAAACTCGCGGTAGAAGACTTCACTTACCAACCGTTGCACCAATCCTATCTAGGTCGCTCACAGATGTCTTTCGCTTTGTGCGTCGTAATAGCTCCTTGAGCTCAGCAAAGCGCTTGGGCTTCCCATCTCTTCTACCGTGTTGAAAAGATGACGTGGGCCAGTTGACAACCGCATGGAGTAAGTCGCTTTGCCTGTTCAATTCTTGACCTATCATTTAATGTTAGCTTGTGTGCCTCGAGTGTTAAGGATGGTCCGAGGATTGATCGGCTCGAGCATGGTGCGACAGGCCTTGATCGAACGGAGATGGTTTGGTACAGGACTAAAGTCACTTACTAGCGCTGATATCCTGCGGCTTCCGTAACCTCTGGATATCCGCCCACCACTCTTCGTCCTCCAAGGCATTGTTGACGTCTCGGGCCGCTTCAGTAAAATTACCGTCATTCTTCCCATTGACGATAACCTCATACATGTTGAGGCTACCGTTTGCGAGCCATAGTACCTGTGATTGCCGCATGGTGAGTATTTGATGCTCGTGCTATAGGCATTGAGTTTACTCACTAATACTTCGGCCTCAATTCTAAGGTTTCTTAGTAGCGTGGTGACTCTCCCCCGCTCCTCCTCTACATCTGCTTCGTACTCGACAAAAACAGCAACTCGGAGTTTGTATGTACGCTTCCATGACGGCACCGTGTGCAGGATACAGCCAAGCTGAAGAATGAGAGTGTATGTATCAAAGTTCGTAGTAAGAACGTTTCTCCTAGAAGGGTCTTCGCCTAATCAGAGGCTTACAGTAAGCGCATGTCCCATGTCTGGCGTATTTCGCTCCGACTTACCCGCAGTGGCTATCTCGGCTGACATTTGAATCGGCCACAGGTCGATATACTTCTTGCTCGACTCTTTCTCTTCAACATCGGCGAGTCCGAGCAGACTCAGAATCTGATTCTTCCTCGTAGGTTTCGGCAAAGGCACCTCCAGGTCCTGGAAGCCCTTCGCAAGAGCCACATTGCTTTGAAGCCGCAGTACGAGGTCTTCCACGATTGTGACATAACTTTGAATACTTATCGAGCTCTCTGGCTTCATGGCATCAGTTGGCAATATTTCTGAGAGCCTATCCGTTGTTGCTTTTCGTTTGGCGAGCGCTTGAATAGCTTTTCGCGATAATGGCTGATTCGCAGTCTTGCTTGCGGGACGTGATGGCTGCGGGGAAGGGATTTCGATAAGCGGTTTCGATTGTCGAAGCTCGCCCAGATTGTAGAAGCCCATCACGACGATATTAGGCCTCATGCCGCCGAGACCGGCACTGAGGACTAAATTACGCGCACCCCATTCTACGACGGGGGCGATAGTGATGTTTACGAAAGCTTTGATCTTGGAAAAATCGATGTATTTCGTCCAGGACTGCTGTTGCTGGCGTGCTTCGGGTACCTATGAATGATCAGTACAAAAGACATCCGACCAGGATTAGCGCGACGCGAAAATTTGGACGCTGGAGAAAGGCAGCTTGAACCCACAGAGTTGCAATATTACTTACCGCCGCACCAAAATCTTGCGAGATGATAACATGCCCGAGCACGAACAACCCGCCCTTTTTCAAAGAATTGCAGAATTGGATGAGCTTGTACTGTCGTCGCGGGTCATTGACCAAGAGCAGTATCTGAGGCCTCCAGAATTTCACGTGCTCCTGGCGCAGGCGAAGGAGATACTTTCGAACTTGATGATACTGTTCGGTTATCAGTGCGGAAAAATCATATAAAGCTATGCTAGGGCCAAGGGGGTGAACTCATGGTGCACGGACAAAACGTAAGACCCCTCGTGCCGCTCGCCCAGACTACTTCAAGTACTTCTTCGTCTTCGTTGAAAAGCAAAATCACGGCTGGTGCTCAATATCAAACAAAACCGAAGCGTGTACGGTAATTCAGCCCCAAGCAGGCAAAATGGGAATGGAGGTTGTCTACGGAAATGAAGAAATGGGACTGAATAATACGTACGATCAAACTCTGGCTTACGTCACCCCACGGTTTCGGAGGAGTGGTATAATGAATGAGCAGGAAGATAACGACCAATAAGGCGACACAGCTTGACGCATACACGCCGTCCACGAAGAACATTGTCGCACCAGAGGCTATCGCGCCAAGAGCCGCTGTTTGCTAAGTAGCAACCCCATCAGCAATCGCTCCACTCGGATTCTGTAGTGAGATTACTTACCCAGTTAAAGAAGTGGAACGAAGGGCGAAAGTTCGGTGCGCTTCCGATCTTCAAGGCAAAGGTTGCTAGATTTGTCACGAGGAATGTCATCAAGTACTGCCGTTCATTAACAGGCAAATCGAATATTTAGTTTTATGACAACTTACAGTCATCGTCATGAACGAAGCGATCTGGTTAATGTCCTGCGAGGCAAAGGGTTAGTGCATGTTAAACTTGAATGTGGACTTGGCTGCCTACCGAAAGCATCGTGAGCTGGACCAGACCATATGTTAAGATGATAGCATACGTCGGATCGTCAGACTTGGCTGTGCCTTGACCAAAAATCGACAGACCTGGTAGTAGATGATCGCGTGCGAGTGCTTGCAGTAATTTCGCGGACCCGATGACACCCATCAGGACGGAAAATGCTGCAGTCGAGAATTCACCAAGTAGGATTACAACGCCGGAGATGTTCGTCTGGAGCATATTAGCAAAGCATCTATATTACCAATTTTCAAAGCACGCTCTGCCAATCCGCCTCATCAATGGAGTTGGACTGTCAGAGACACCCAGGCCCGTATATTCGGAGCCTGATAAAAGGGCATCGAAATAGGATTTTTGGACAATATCAACATTAGCGTAACTTACCAACTGTATGACATTGGTGTTGGCGAGGAACGATTCGCGGGTGAGCGTTGCCGCCATGGCCAAGACAACGACCGTGTAAGAAACGAAGGTTAACGCTAGGCCATAGAGAGTACCTTTCGGTATGGCCTTGCTCGGATGCTTTAGATCACCGGACATGCTGGCACCTCTTGGCATTATCAGTAAAGCAGGTCCATTGGGAGTATAGTCATACCTACGCAAAGATACCACCAGTTGCAGGGAACAGAATTCCAAAGAGGTTGCTCCAATTCTCGTGATGATGCTTGTTTTGACTTCCAGCAGCACCTCTTGTAAAATGGGGCATGAGATTTTCTCGGAATGTTTGCAAACTCAAGCCGGTAAATTCGATGCCTTCCTTGGGATCGGAGAAAGGACTACGGATCAGGGCCGAGACTGGAATGCTGACGGTAGCAAGGAGTAGGAGAAAGAGGAGACCATTGCTGCATCGCGCAAAGAGGCCGCTGCCAGCGAGACATATGACTGTGCAAACCACCAGCACTATTGTAGCCCATAGGAACTGCCACTGAAATCCCTCGAGCATCCAGCCAGACCAGCTGCCGGATTCAACGCCAAAATTCTGAATGAAGCAGTCTATGAGACCGACAGCATTCATGCTGGTGTTGAACACCATACCTAGATAGAAGACAATACCAATTGATCCTCCGAATTCAGGCCCAAGGGATCGGGAGATGAGGTAGTAAGCGCCGCCCCCGCGGACGGTACCGTTGGTCGCAATGGCAGAGATGGACATGGTAGTCAAAAGATTGACGGCATAGCAAGCAACGAGCATACCTACCTGCGATTAATAGCTACACGATGAGTTGGTGATGGCACTCACCCATCATTCCTACCACGCCAGCTTGGCCGAGGATGAAGCCGAAGCGCAAGAACATTAGAATGCTCAGGACATTGAGCGTTGTGGGAACAAAGACTCCGGCAAAGGTTCCCAGCTTCGCAGTCCCGCCTACAGGTCTGGGGAAAGCACCAGGTCTGGGCTTGGTGGCTTCTGCTGTCAGTTGCCGCTTTCCTTGGGGATGGTTCCGATCCTCTCTCGGAGATTTCGAGCGCAACAAGCGCAAAGGTCCAGAGAACCAGTCTCGCATAGAATCCAAAGCATGGTCGCTTTCCTGGGTAGCCTGGGAGCCTCGTTTCTGGGCAGGAGCATTCCTAGAAGCAAGTCGGCCCGGCAGCAAGGGTGTCTCTTCGCCTGGAGATGGGGATGGGAGGATAGAAGAGCGTCTGTTTAGTCGCTCAGCGTCATCGGTTGCCGCGCGGACCGCGAAGCTCGAATGTGACCTCGGGGGCATTCGCCTACGGGCTGATGGTGCATGCTCTGCGTCGGTCATGCCTGTGCCCTGTGCAGTCACGGGATGTCGACGCCAGGCGGGCGAGGCGTACGTACACTCTACGGCGTCGACTCGTGGTTCTTCGCGTACAGACCGGCTCCGTACAGAGACATGTGTGAAGGCTGGGCCCGCGGAGGATTCACACAAGACGTCGGTGAATGGTGTCTGGTGTCACCTGCATGGAGGATTGCCTGGGCCCTGGGGTGAGGCGTCACATGTGACGAGCAACTAGCAGCTGGGGCAAGCGCACCCCACGCACGCCCACGCCCCACGCTTCCGACTCGTCGCTGACTCGCTCGAGAGGTACAACCACGCGTGGCAGCTGCCCTTGGGCCTCCTTCCTTCCTTTTCCCTCGCTCTCCCGGCCTGCACCCTCATGGCCGAGTGTCTCGTATAGCCTCTGCCCGCATCCGTCCGAATCACATCCAGCCATCCAGCAGCCCAGCACGCCGGCTCACGTAGCTATCGCTGCCCCAAGACAGCCATCTCGCGCTCTGCAGAAAGGTCGCACCGCCCATGGCGAACCATGGCCCCGAGTCGACGCAGCCGCGGCCTGTGCCTTCCTCGCGCGCGTCGGACCGCAGCTCGCCCGCCGCTTCCGTCTCTCGCGGGCAGTTGACCGCCCGGCTAAGCTCTCCAGTGCCGTCTGCGCCCGCCGGCTCTCTGCCTGTACGCCAGATCCCTACGCCAGCCCGGCTCGCGTCGGACGAGCCTTCGGCAGACCAGGCGCCGCTGCCCGGCCGTGAAAACATGCCCGCCTCGCTCCCGGGGCCTGGCGAGTCCACGCTGTCCTCGGCTTTGCGAGAGTCGTTTGGCAGGAGCCCGCCTCGCTTTGGCACGCCGCCACTCCGCCCGCTGTCCCCTGCGCAGGAATCGACCAACGCGCGTGACACGCTCAGCAGCTACGGCTCCCTCGACGCGCGAAGTGGCTCCCCAGCCATGCCTTACGAAGACGCCGACATCATCCGCCGTCACTTAGCAGGCCCGCAGAAACCGTCCATCTCCAACATGTCAGCCAGATACGGCTCTCCGAGCAGATCGCAGGGAGGCTTGGGCTTGGATGCAGACTCGGTAAGTCGGGGCAGGCGAGGGTCTTCCGACGACGACGAGGAGTTCTCGAGCCTGCAGCTGCAGGGCGGAGATATCACACGCCAGATATACAGGTGGTCTGCGCAGCAAGAGGCGGAAGAGCGCCAAAAGATGAAGCGCAGCAAGAGCTTCGCCGCCGAGAGTGCGCGTCCCGACGAGCCTATACTGGACATCAAAAACATAAATCAACCGGGAGGATTTAGGAGGAATTTTATACGTAGAGCGGCTGACCCCTCGCCCGCGCCAGGTCCGTCCGGCTACGGCACTGTGAGCCAACGGCCGCAACCCACCGTTTTCACCAACAACTTCCTTGAGTTCTTGACGCTATACGGGCACTTTGCTGGTGAATCACTCGAGGAAGATGACGAGGTCCTGGGTCCAGACGAGTACTTTTCATCCGACGCCCTGACTTCTGGAGATCGCTCCGAGGACGAACGAGAATATGGCGAAAGCAGCGCCTTACTGACTCCGGGAAAGCGACGGAGACGCAAGACGAAAGTGGTCGGCAAAGGAAGTCCTACTGGGGCGGCAATGCTTCTGCTGAAGAGCTTCGTCGGCACGGGCGTCCTCTTCCTTCCGCGCGCCTTCTTGAACGGAGGTATGCTGTTTTCGAACGTGGTGCTTTTCAGCGTTGCCGCCCTGTCCTACTTCTGTTTCGTACTCCTGGTCTCTACTCGCCTTGTCGTTGAGCATTCATTTGGCGACATGGGCTTACACCTCTACGGAAAGTGGATGCGGAACTTGATCAATTTCTCCCTCGTCATTTCTCAACTTGGCTTCTCCTCCGCATACATCGTGTTCGTCTCGGAAAATTTGCAGGCCTTTGTCCTCGCTGTTTCAGACTGCAAAACGCACATTAGTATCGGTCTCATGATCCTGATGCAGATGATCATCTTCCTGCCGCTCTCGCTTTACCGCAACATTAACCACATCCAGAAATTGGCCCTTGTTGCGGACCTCTTCATCGTCCTTGGACTTGTGTATTTGTATTACTTCGACATTCTCACCATAGTTGGTCAGGGCGGCATTTCCGACATTGCCTATTTCAACAAGAACGACTGGACTCTGTTCATCGGAACGGCCATCTTTACCTTTGAGGGCATCGGGCTCATAATTCCTATCCAGACCGGCATGAAGAACCCGAGGAAATTCCCCAACGTGCTCGGGTTGGTCATGATCATCATCACCGTCATCTTCATCAGCATGGGTGCGCTTTCGTACGCGGCATTCGGATCGAAAACCAAGACCGTCATCATCTTGAACATGCCACAGGACAACAAATTCGTCAACGGCGTCCAATTCATCTACTCGTTGGCTATCCTCCTGTCTACCCCGCTGCAGATATACCCCGCCATCGAAATTACCAGCCAGCAGCTCTTCAGCAGGTGAGTTAGCCGGGATAACGTCATGCATATGCGGGATATGCGCGTCGGACTGACCTTGGGTTGTGTGGGGTGGTACTGACTCTTGACAGGACCGGCAAATACAACCCGTACATCAAGTGGAAGAAGAACTTTTTCCGCTTCTTCATGGTTGGTGTGTGCGCGCTGCTCGCGTGGGTGGGCGCCAACGACTTGGACAAGTTTGTCGCGCTCGTCGGAAGCTTTGCGTGCATTCCATTGGTCTACATCTACCCAGTAAGACGTCCCGATCGGAAGCTTTTGTCTGCATCTGCATGTACATTCCTGGCTAATTTTTGATGCAGCCTATGCTTCATTATCGGGCGGTTGCGAGGTCGAATGTGGCGCGTGTGATTGATGTTGTTATTTGTGGGATTGGGGCTGTGGGGATGGTGTATACGACTGTGCTTACGGTACATAGTTGGGTGAAGGGTGGGGCGGGGAAGGCGCCGGGGTATTGTGATAGTAGGATGCCTTGAGTTGACACCTTTTTTTTGGTTTGGTTCGGTTTGTCCAGTGGGTTTGTTGGCATTTCTTTTTTCTTTTTTTGGGGGGTTTGGTTTGGTGGAATGTAGAGAGAGGGGAATGCAGAGGAAAGGATGGGATTGGTTGTGCTTGTTTGTTTCGAGGATGGATTTTTGCGACTAGCCAGGTTGGGGGTGCGGCCTTCCAAGGTTGGGTTGGTGACAGGTGTTGGTGTTGAGGTTGAAGGTCGAGATTGAGGTTTTGCATCGATGATGGGGAGGTAGAGGTAGAGTAGAAAAGTGGAGGTTAGGTGTTGTTTTCGCATTAGAAGGGTAGGAACGCAGGGTGGAATGTGTTTGATACCGTACAGCAGGAGATAGAGATGTTGTAGAAGTTGAAGTTAAAGTTGGCAGGTAAGGCTCGCGCCTGGGATTGGGGTTTTTTTGGCATTGAGTTTGAGCGAATGTAGACCAAGTGAGTGATTATATCATGTCATATGATTCATGTGTTGGGGGAATGTGGTATCTGACTACTCGCTCTCGTCCTCGCTACTCCCACTCTCATCACCACCCACCGCAACAACTCCATCTACCTCAGCCTCGTCGTCGACCTCCTCGGGCTTACCAGTCATGACAAACGCGCTCAAACACGTAATCCTCGTCCCCGTCGAATAACTGCCCACCAACCTGCCCACCTGTGTCGCCGTAAACCCTTTATTATTTGTTGCCTCTACGCCCGGAGACTCCGATTGCGGCTGTCCTGCTATTGGGAGGTCGTCCGTGTCGAGCGCCCAGAGTCTGACGGTGCCGTCGCTGCTTGCTGTTATGAGGAGGATGGTGGAAGGGGATTGGGGAAGGCAGAGGAGAGTAAAGTCTTTAACACGGCCTGTAAAACCGGCTGCTGGGCCGCCGATTTGCGCCAGGAGGGTGCATTGCGGAATAGCGTCCGCATCCTCAGCGGTGGATTTCCCAGTGCTCCTCGGGCTACCACCACCAGCAGGCACAGGAGCGCCGACAGCGTTCGTATCGTAAACCAACACGCGCCCATCTTCGGTAGAAACCAACAACGTATTCGGCCGCGCGTCCTCAGAAAGATACCCCAAATGATGAATTTTCGTCCTAGGCAGCGGCAAGATCTTCGCTTTGGGCACACAATCCACGCCGAAGACGACGACGCCACGGTCAAAGGCGACGGCGAATTCGTCGCCGGGAGCGTCCCAGACGACGTTTCTCGCCTCGGCGGTGGTGCCGAACCGTGCTTCGCCTATGGAGGCCAAGATGGCCCGACTGAAGGTCAAGACGCCAGCTTTTTTGCCCGTGACGAGGTTCCATAGGCGCATGCATTTTTCGCCTTTGCTGACGGTGAGCATGAGCTTCATGCTGGGGTGGACGGCGAAGCCGTTGATGCCGGCGGGGATGTCGGCTGCGGCGGCGGTGTCGCCCGAGGGACGGCCTTGGGGCTTCGGAATGGGCGCTTTGATGGTCGAGAGGGGCGCCCAGTCGCGGGTGCGGGTTATGGTTAGGGTGCTGTCTTCGGAGGCGCTGAGGAGTTTGGACCGCGAGGGGAAGTAGAGCGCTGTGATGCTTGAGGCGTGGTGGAGGAGGGCGCCGAGTTCTTTGTTTTTGGAGTTTTCGGTGATGGGGGAGGGGTTGTGGAGGGAGGGGAGGAGGGGCTTTGAGGTTGAGGTTGAGGGGGTGGGTGGGGTCGTGGAGAGTGAGTAGAGGTTTATGCGGGCGTCGGTGCTGCCGGTGGCGAGGGTGACTTTGGAAGATGAGTCTGTCGGGGGTGTGATGGCTAGACAGCGGATTGCGGAGGTGTGGGCGTGGAAGAGAAATGTGTCGGAGAAGTTGATCTTGGGGCGGCCTTCCTCTGGGGTGGTGTCGTTTTGTCCCGTGATCAGGTCCTGGGGGATGGCTGCGACGAAACCGTGGAGGACTCTTTCGTATGAGCCGGTGACGATTTGCACGGTGGTGGTATCTGTCTCTTCTGCTGGCGCGACTGTCGCTGTCCCTGTCGCTGCCTTGCTCTCTGCGCCTGGAGCCTGGCCATTGACTGCAGCTTCCTTGCTTCTGCTTTTGCGTACCGGAGACTCAGTCCGTACAGTCCGTCTGGGCGCCGATACAGCGACTTCCTTCCCGCTCTTCAAGGCCTTTGTCGGCTGCACGCCCTCTGCGACCTCTCTCTTTCTTTTGGCCATGCTGGATGCTTGTGTGTAGAGCTGGAGAGCCGAGACGCGCTGCAGGGTAGACGAAATTTCGAAATTCTGCCTGGGGCGCTAGCCGCTTCCGGCTAGACAGAAGCTTATCGCAGCGGGCGGTGAGGCGGCGGGAAGGTGCGAGCGACCCGTCTCCTTCTCTCACGACTCTCGCGCCCAAGCCGTCCCCATCAGTCCGAGTCCTGCCAACCACACTTTTCACGACCCCAACGCACCCGAAATCCATCAAATTGGCGGCACTCGTGGAAAACGGATGTCGGCCACCGATTGTCGGTTCTCATATGTCCCTCGACAGCCTTCGTGATGCGCATTTCCGGGAGAAAAAGAATGAGATCGCGTAAGTGACTTGTGATTTCCACGTCGAAATGCGGTGCGTTCGAACTGCACGCGCAATGCGACACGGAAAAATCGCTCACTTTCTGTTTATCATGTGGTGGTGGTCGCTGATGTTGCCCCATATAGGCATTGCGAGGTGTCGCGCAAGCGCAAGCTGCGGGAGCTTTACCACTACACGGCGCTGCTGAACGCGGGCCACCCGCCCCAGATCCACGACTGGACCATCAGTGACCAGCCGAATGAAATCGAGGCGCGCTTTCTTGACGACAATGACATTACGAAGTAAGATCATCTTCACCCCGTTGTTGTTTATTATTATACACAAGCAAACGTTTTGTTTTTCCATCGTCGTCGTCGTCGCGCCATTGGTCGATGCATTCCACTGACGATTACGCGCAGAGGCCGACGCTTCAACGATGCAACTCTTCCATTCCCCACCCAGTTTCCATCTCTACCCACGCTGCCATTCCAGTCGCCGGCCAAACCTGCTTATTCTGTATTGTCCAAGTCGTCACCAACTTCCGCTGCCGGTGCCACTCTTGAGGAACAGCTACGCGCTGCATCTGCTTCGCCGTCCGTTGCGACGCAGACGTTACCGCCCGCGGAGCAGCCACTTCAGGTTGAAGCTACTGTAGCCGCAGAATTAACACCATCACCGTCCCACGCAGAAGCACAGACGCAAACTGCACTCCCTCCAACCGAAGCGTCAGACGCAAACGAGGCCGTCAATGAGGCACCGCAACCACCCCTTGTTGAAGCTTCAGAAGCGGAAGCAGTTCAGGACCCGAGGCAAGAGGAGGTTGTCGCCGATGGACCAACGGCCGATCCAAAGGATGTCGTCCCGGCGACCGAGGATATTGCTGCACTGCCTGAAGACGCGATATCAGAGGAGCAGACAGAAGTCCCACCCAAGGCGCCCCAAGTAGTTCATCTACCACCAAAAGAGGTGCAAGAGGCGAGATTGGAAGAGACGGAGCCCAAGTTGGAACAGGCGGCAGAAAAAGAACGAAAAGAGGATGAGAGGTTGGCAATAACGAATACCAACGTAACGACCGATTTGGCATCATCGCCATCGTCAACCGTCGGTCCGTACTCCCAAGCAACACCACATGCTCCGCATCGGTCTCCCGACACAAGTCCCGATACCGAGTCTTTCCAGGAACGGCGGCAGTCGGAACCTGATTATGGCCATGTGCTACTGGACCCCGTAGCGGAACAAGCCAAGGAGGATCACGAACGTGTGTTGCGCGAGCAGATGGATCAGGCCAGAGAACGAGCTCGCGCGGACAGTACGGCTACGGACGATGTGGAAAGGCAGATTGAGGATGAACAGGCTATCCGCCTGGCGCGCGATGGCAAAGGCCGTTTGAGCGAATCGGAAGGAGCTCCTGCTATTGGGCCGGAAGCGCTAACAGACCACGCGAAAGATGTGCGCGAAAGTGAAGTCGAGGTGGCAACAGTAGTCACTCATGACGAACCTGCGGCTGACTCACTGCCCACACCCACAACCACCGCCCCTGAATCCTCGACCGTAGAGCCTGAAGCCTCCGACAGTACGACCGTGGAACCACAGCAGCCAACGTCATTGGGTTTAGAACACCCGACCCCGCCTGCGGAAGTCGATGTGGATGTGGAGATGAATGAGGCGCCCGTACCGGTGAGGGAAGAAGATTCGGCTCAAGCTGACTCTCACTCCGATCGGAAGACTGCACAAGACTTGCCTGACCCTATACCGAAAAAGTCCATCTCTGATGTTGTCGAAGAAAGAGCTGAGCAATCGCCCTCAAAGGTCGTTCTTACGCCACGCTCCGGCACCTGTTCGCAGTCGGTGAGCGCTGCGCGACCGCCCAAACGGCAGAAACGAGAGGAGGTGTCAACGGTCATCTTTGCAAAGCCGGATGCGAGTCGGGCTACAAAGACCTTACAGCTATATAACGAGGATTATGCATCTCTTCAGGGCGCATCGCAAGATCCTACTCGTGATTACCTCCAAGGACTATTTCAGTACCAAGCTCACCATCCACCTCGATCACTACCACTCTCGGATCTCGTTGCTTCTGCACGGAAAACCTTGTCCACGGCTGGCACGCTTGCCATGATCCGAGAAGCCCATGACTATAAAATACTCAAAAGAGTCTATCAACTGCAAAATGCGAATAGGTGGTCATTGCGGCAATTGAAAAAATCTGCCGAGCCCGAGCGTCCTATCACGCATCATGACCATCTCCTCGCTGAGATGAAGTGGATGCAGACGGACTTCAAAGAAGAGAGAAAATGGAAGAAGGCGCTTGCTGCTACGTTCGCCGAGTGGTGTGCCGAGTATGTGAATAGCAACGCTGAGGAACGAAGGTCGTTGCGAGTGAGAACACGGATCCCGAACCCGACTTTGGTCGATGAGGACATGCAAGATGCACCCACCCCCGACCTCGTTCACTTTGGTGCCAATGAAACGGAAACCGAATCCTTCGCAGATGATGAGGAGCTTGCTTCTCCACTCTGCTCGCATCCGCCTGCCGGACTTTTCTCTTTGGGGTTCAACGACGTGGTAATGAAGATTGACCGGACACCCGCCACTGATGCAATGTTTCGGGAGCTTCCACAATACGAACCGACACTGGAAGGATCAAGCGACGTTACGCCTCTGTCTTTCGTCGACCCACCGATCCTACCCGTGTCCAAGTTCGTCACCGGTAAGCTTGTATCACAAGTTAGCGGTCCCCCACGAAAACGCAGCCGCTACGAGTTCGAAATAGAAGATGAACCTTCCACTCCCCCCAGCAGATCCGGAACCTCTGTTGAGCATTCAATGCCCTCTACCCCTGGAAGAAGACTATTCCATCGCAATGATCTGCCACCAGAATCCACAGATGTGGCCTTATTCAACCCCGAGAATAGGCACATTCGCGACCGGCTCCAGGCTGCTAATCAGTTCAGGCCACCTACCGAGTTTCCAATGCCATCCGTATCCTTCTTCGAGAACCGGCAGTCGTCACAATGGCTATGGGAGGAAGATCAAAAGCTGCGTCTCTTGGTGAAGGAATATACTTTCAACTGGTCATTAGTCGCGCAACAGCTGGCCCTGCCTTCATTACTTGTAGCTGGTTCAGGTCGACGGACCCCTTGGGAATGTTTCGAGCGTTGGGTGCAATTAGAAGGATTGCCTGCCGAGATGTCCAAGACGCAATATTTCAGGACCTACCAAAGTCGTCTCGAGCAAGCACAGAGAACTGTTTCTGCGCAACACCAAGCACAGCAACAACTCATGCAGCAGCAAGCCCAAAGTGGCCAGAGCGTCCCGAGTCAGCCAACTAGGAGGCGTACAACCCAGCCCATCCGCGTCGAGAGAAGGAGAGAGAATAGACATCTTGCCATCATTGACGGAATGCGGAAGCTCGCTCGGAAACGTGAGTCCAATGCGCACAAGGCAGCCGAGTCGCAGAAAGCAGCGCTGCTACGCAAAGCGCACGAACCTGCCCAGCCAAAGACGAATGTGAATACTCCTCAGGAGTTCTCGCGTCTCAAGTGGGAACGCGAGGAAAGGATGAAGCAGAAAATGCTGCAGCAGCAACAGGAGATGCACGCAAGGGTATGTCAGGTTCTCCGTTCGATGTCCGTGAGACTAAAATCAGCTAGCAGATCGCAGCGCAGCGTTCAGCGCAGATGCAGGGACAAGGCATGGCCAACGGTATGGTTCCGCAGCAACGAAATGGAACGCCTGGAAACAATGCAAATATACCTGCGCAAATGGCAAACGCCCCGCAAGGACCCAACTCAGCTGCGGCAAACGCCGCCATGGCGGCTCGAGCACAGCAAGGCCAGGCGATGCAACCGAACTTCCCCAATGCAAACATGAACGGCGCAATGTCCATGGGCTCTTCAGGCGTTCCCCAAGCGCAGATGCAGACCACCATGCCAAACTCCCAGCGGATGGCTCCTCCGGACCAGGTTCGAATGGCCATGCAGAGAGGCCAATATGCCAATGCTAACCAGCAACTTCAGTTCCAGCTTCAACAACAGCAGATCAACATGGCGAGTAACATGACCCAAAACCTAGGAATGACCAACATGCCGAACGCGAATATGATGGCATCCATGGCGGGCCAGAACATGAACGGCAACATGACCCCTTCTTTATCGGGAATGTCAAACAATGCCGGATCTCCAGGAATCCATCAGGCCAATGCCAATATGCAAAACCCTGCACGTCCGTTGTCTAGTGGGCACATGCCGCAATTACTGCAACTGCAAAATTCGTTTAAGCAACAGAATCCGACCGCTACCCCAGAACAGGTCCAGAAAGCTGCGTCTGATCATCTTGCCCGGATCCTAACAAAACAACGCACGCAGGCAATGAATGCAGCCGCCGGCTCACCAGGCATGGCCCAGTCACCCCAGCTGGGGAACAACATGTACCTCCACAACGGCAACATGGGTGGAAATAGGACGTCTCCAAGCGCGGTCCAGCACTATCGACAACAGCTGGTTAGTCAGCATCAGACGATGAGCCAGCAGAAGGCGCAGCAGGCTGGTAGTCCTGGCATGAGCGCGCGACCGCCGAGCCGGAGCGCGACGCCGCAGAATCCGAATCCGCAGCTGCAGCATAGCCCGAGCCTCCAGTAAGCGCAGATGTAGGCTTTGATGCTCTGCCTCTGCTCTCTCGATTCGAAGAGAAAACAAGGGGGTGCGCGATGCTGCGGGCCATGCATCGCTTTTCACGACCTTTTGGACTTGTATATGTTTATTTAATGAAGGGCGCTTGTTTCTTTTTCGATTCTTTGGCGCGCTGGGCTGCATGGGCGATGAGATGAGCGCTCGAGTTCGCGGGACGGGAGGGGTGGGGACATTTGATTTGGGCGCCCATGTTGTGTCCCGACGGGAGTTGGCGTACAGGAGCATGCATGCATGCATGGTGTTTTGGTGTTTGTAAACGGGTGGGCGGGTGACACTGGGTGGAATGCTCGCATGGGCTGGATAGGCGGGTGGTTAGGCTTGTGGTTGTGCTTATCGAGGCATGGCGCGTACTCGCTGGCTGGAGCTGATATGGGCTGGGCTGCGGCCCCGTTTTATTCCTTCTGCTTCTTCTTCTGAGTATCTCATGAGATGGATGGATGGCTCGTCAGACCGACAGAGAGGAGGGACAGGGACAGAGAGACAACCAGACAGGCAAATAGACACAGCTTCGACTTGACCAGAGTTCATATAATTGTGGAATGCAGTGCAATTGCAGTGCATGGCGAGGTGCATACCAACTAATCAGACAGTTGGACAAGCATCCGCATCCTACTACGCATTTCCTATTCTCCCCCTTCACCCTCACCATCAACTCCAACCCCTCCAATTCCACCCCCACCGTCCTCATCCTCCCCACTCCTCCCAACTCCCCACCACACTACCCCCCCTCTCCCTCTGCTCCTCCCTCTCCTCAGCAACCTCCCAATCCTCCACCACCTCAACAGCCCTCGCCCTCGCCCTCTCCTTCTCCTTTCCCGTCTTCCGCGGCAAACTCAAAACCGCAAACCCACTCTTCGTCCCCAACGGCGTACTCTGAACAACGCGCCTCACAGGCGCGCCCTTCGCAATCTGGCTCCAACCAGTCCCAGCCCCAGTCCCAGTCCCGCCGGACACTGCGTCATCCGTTTCAACCCGTTCGACACCAAGCGAGGCGTCTGTGCGGGCGAGGTGGAGGGTACCTAGAGACGCCGAGGATACTGTGTGGAGAAGGGGAGGCGGTTAGCACAAGTTCTACTGCGATGTTTGTTTTTGCATGGCGGATGGCTTACTAGCTTGTGAAAGCGTAGGCTTGACAGCTTCGAGCAAGGTTTGGATTTCGCGCTCTGGGATGCTGACCCGGGCTGCGATGGGGGGTTTGAGCGAGACTTGGTCGCTGGGGAGAAAGGTGACTTGCAGCTCTAGTGGGTACGAAGTTTTGGGTAGGGTGCTTCTTAGCAACGAAGTTACCTCGTCGATGGTAAGACCGAAGCGTGGGTTAGTGATTAGAAAGCCGTTGTACGGGTCTAAAGGGCGGTTGTTGGGCTTTGCTGGTGCGGCGGGTGTGTAATTATTCACTGTTTTTGTTGCTGTCGCGCGTCTAAGACATGTTAGCAAAGATACAGTTACATGTAGACGCTTCTCGGGATTGTATGCCTGCATCACATATCCTGGGATACGACACGGGACATTGGACCAGAAAGAGACTCACTGGACTTGCCTGATCCTGACACAGTCGGCCAGGGTCTTCATGGGCGCCATGGCAAAACGCGGCGTCTTGAAAAGCGCAACGTGTCGATGCGGCTCAGGATCCATGCTCTCCGTATCAATACCAAAATCCTCCGCCAGTGAGTGAATAAAGGCGCGTTGGCGGCGTTGCATCGGCTTGAAACGTAGACGCTTCTCCTCGGGATTCGCGGCGAAGAGTCGCAACACTTTCTCCTGCGCAGCTGCCCAGGTCGAGTTTTGCTGATACATGTTCAACGTTTCGGTGGAGTAAGGAACATGATCATCCTGACGATCAGGATCGATTCTCAGAGCCGAGGCAAGGGCTTGATTTCGCTGCAATCGGGCACACTCCTCGTCGCACTTGAGGGTCTTCTTGAGGTTGCCCTCTCCGTTTTTCGAGGCGTTGCACTTCGCTTCCTGCTTGATCCGCTGGCATTCGCAGGTAATCAAGATCTTGTGTTGACAGGCCTTATCTTCTCTGCATGACTGCGGGAAGTGGCAGGGGGCCATGCAAGGATGACCGCATACGCTCAACTTCTTCCCACAAGCCTGGGTACAAGGTTCCTCGCATTCTCCAGGGCGATGGCATTGCTTTCGACAAAAGTGTGCGCCGCACTTCAATTGCTGCCCACAAATTTCCGCGCAACGCACTTCGGTGAGATGGCATGGTTGGTTCTTGAGAGTGTTCTTTCCACAGAGGCAAGCCTTGGAGGTAAGAAACGGACAGATAGGGCAGCTCTCATCATCACCATGACAGTTGTGTGGTACTTGAGGATGTCCGCAGTTCTTCGGTCGTTCGCATTCGTATCGACAGGGTGGAGGCTTCGTACCGCACGGCAAAGGCGGTTGAAGTACGGTGCGTCCGCAATTGCAGCTGATCTCCTCGAAAATAGCCTACGCACAATTAGCATCTCCTTTATTCGTGTTTCGTGTCGTGCACTCACCTCTCGGCATGTGCCACACGGGCCTCTGTGGCATAGCTCCTGGCACTGATGGCCCGGATTGCCACACCTCAGTTGACGACCGCAAGATCGCGTACATATATGCTCTGCTTCGACACCGTCATCGCGGGGGCGTCGTGCAGAATCAATCGGCCGATGCTTGCGACGTTGCGATTGTCGCTCGCCCGCCTTTCGCTCGCCCGAACAGCAGCGCTCTCCACATTCGTGTCGCCCGCAACTGAGTGAAGCGCGGCAAATTCGCATACAGTGTGGTGGCTCTTCGGTGCCTTGGTGGCAGACAGTGGATGAAGTCGTCCGCCCGCAACGACAGCTAATGCTAACTGTCTGCAGGCATGGACGACATTTGCCTTGGTGACATGGCTGCTGGCATGCGTGGCCACAGTTGAGGATCGTCCCGCAAGGTTTCGCGCAGTCTGGTATTGGATCCTCACAGCTAGACCGCACTGAATCTGATATCTCACGCAGAGGTGTCTTGCCGCACGGACAATGTGAAACTACATCGGGTGAGCGTGGACAATGAGCTGGATTTGCATCCTGCCGATGGCACGATTTCTCACAAAAGTGCTTTCCGCAATCAAATGGTCGTTTACAGGTGTTTGTACACTCGAAAACGCCCACCCAGCGTTCAATAGTCGATGAGCCGTCGTCAGCTACATGTGATATACTGCTATCCCTCTCTTGCTCTCGATCACAGCACAGAATGTCCTTTTCTTCTTGCCCGCAGTAGCACCTCGCTGATATCCGCACCTCACAATCGCCACAAGGTCCATCGTGACATGGCTGCGGACAGGAATGTTCTCCGCAAGGCATCACCTGACCGCAGATGGCACCGCAACTCCAACCGTGATCATAATCGGTGTCTAAACAGCGGCGAGTGACTGATTTGTTACCACAGAAACAATGTTGCGTAGGTCCCATTAGAGAGCAAGGCGGGCATGGTCCAGCATGACACGTCGACGGGCAAGGATGCGGACATTTTTTCGGCAAGCTTCGTGGTCGAGCACACGTCTGTCCGCAGGAAAACGGCGGAAGACCCGGGAGAGATTTGGGATCGAGTTCCTTCTCACACCAGCATGAAGGGACCCTCGGCAGCTCATCCTTGGGATAGTTACAACCCGGACACCGCCACTGTCTCGGAGGCGGCAGTTCACCGTCAGGCGCCTGCTGTCGAGCAGCCACCGAGCCCTCGTTGGTTGACCACTTCTTGATGCAGTTCAAATGGAACACCATCCAACATGTCCGGCAGGACCATATGCCCTTGGTCGTCCTCCGGACCTCTTCGGTGCAGATGGCGCACTCGTAGTGTCCATTGTCTATGTCTTGGTGCGTGCGGGTAGGGATGTCGGCGGCGGTCGATTTCGGGGCTTGCGGCTTCTTGTGACGCGGTGGCCGCGTTCGCTGCGGTGCGGCGGGTCTTCCTGGGGTGAATTCGGGTGCGTCAGCCTGTAGATGGGATGTTTGGGCGGGTGGCGCATTCCCGTGTCCAGCAGCCTGCCCTTCCTGTTGCCGTCCTCCAGCAGCCGGCGGCGGTAGCCTGGGGCGAAAATGAGGCCCGCCCCTCCCTCTCCGGGGTTGCGTGCGAGTTTCTGGGCCTGCGGCGTCACCATGCACGTTTGGATTGGGTGGCGGTCCGCGACCGTGTCCCCGCCCTCGACCGCCTCGACCCCCACGCTGTGCCTGTGGCTCCTGTGGCTCCTGTGGCTCCTGTGGCTGTCCCGGCTCTTGCTGCGGTGCACTGGCAGGCTGTCGATTTCGATTTCGCGGGCGGCGTCGGCGCTGGTCATTGCTCTCTGGAGCTCCTGCGGCCGTGTGATGAGCAGCGAGCAGAGCGGCTGGGGTGACGCCGGCGGCCGACATGCTGCTGGCAAGTCAGTAGTATTTGGAGTATATCCCGAGCTAACTCACTTGCTGCGTTCAGCCAATCCGAACAACTATGGCGGGATGAGTGAAGGAACGAACGGTGGCGGAGGGGAGGCTGCAATACCGTCGCGACCGTCAGTGACGAGCAAGCCAGGGTTAGGAGATGTAGAAATATCGCGGTGCCTGCCGCTAGGGCCCGCCGCAGATGAGTCAGAGTGAGAAGTCTTCGCTTCCTTGCCCTGCAGCGACGGGTGGCGGAGCAGGCGGGCAATTTTCAGTGTGCTCGTCGCTCGTTGCTCCCGACCATTATCATTCCAATATTATTCACTCTGCTCCCGGGCCTGCGCGTCATAGCCGTGGCGGCTAAACCCCGGGCGCGGCCGAAGCCACTACCGTGTTTCATCACCCGACGATCGGCCCCACCTGACGATCGATTTGGCAGGGTCCGTGCGTACAACTTTTGAAGCTGTACAACGCAATACAAATTGTATACAGGCCAGATTTTTTGGTGGAGAGCTTTTGAGAGGCATAGGAGACGATCGCGATACTTTATTAGGTGCGATAACGCTCAGGGAGCCGTAAAGAGCGACCCCGGCGTGTACGCGCTGGCGTAGGCGCCACATCTACAACAGATGAAAAGTTGTACTCTACATCCTCCTCATCAATTAAAGGAGGCGTAATAACCTTCTCCTTGCCCTTGCGCGTCACCTTGGAGGTGTTTTGGAGTGGGAGAGGAGCTTCTTGGATGCCTTTGGGGGCCTTGCTTTTGGTGCCCGAAGCGCCTGGGTTGACGCCAGGGCCCTGGGCGCGCTCCTCCTCTTGTATAGCCTTTGTACGCCTCTGCTCCTCCTGGATAGCCTTCCTCTGCTCCTTCTCTTGCTCCTTAGCCTTTGCCTCCTGATCTTTTTGTGCCTGGCGTTGGCGAGCTTCCTTGACCTTTGCGGGGGACCAAAATATTGCGCCGCCAGCGTAATCTGCAGGTGGTTCAAGCAGTAGAGGCTTTCCTTGCGTAGGGCGCTTCTTCTGGGCTAGCGCTTCTCGTAAACGCGTATTTTCATGGTTCAGGAGGGTGTTGCGCACTGAAATTGAGTGCATAGTGCGGGAGAGCTGCCGGGACTCCTCAGCGTAAGTATCAGAGACAACCTGGCGCAAGAGTCTCTCAATTTTACGCCAATCTGAAGCGCTAAGTACAGAAGAGCTGCTGTCGCTTGAGGATGGCCGCTCTAGGTCTATATTATTAAAGCGCTGAAGGATTACTTGGGGGTTGAAAGGCACTACGCCAGTGGCCTTAAAGGCGCTGCAGATCGTGTTTTCTTGAAAGGAGCACTGCCAGGCCCTCTCAAACATAGCGAAGAAGTCGCGCTTTGTGACTCTTGAGAGGCCCTGGCACTTATCTAAGTACTCAGTAAGTTCAGCGGAGTAGGCAGTGCTGAGAGGCTTGAATAGCGCGACGTCGAGCGGCTGGAGCGTATGGGTTGAATGAGGTGGATAGATAGCCAGGAGGATCTTATTTTGATCGCAGTAGTCAATAAACTCCATTGTAACATGCGATCCATGGCCGTCAAGGAGTAGTAGACGATAATCGCGGCGCGCCTTTGCCTTAGTCTCCCTGTCAAACACCTGTTTGACCCATGCTAGGCCTAAATCGTTGTTCGTCCATCCACTTGGTGATACCGCAAAGAAAGCTTTGTGTAAGGAATCGTCAAAATCTTGTAACCAGGTGTCTTGTATATTGTTTGACTGCGCTTGATAAATCAAGCAAGGCGTAAGAGAGCTTCCATCAGCGCAAATACATGCTAGCGTTGTAATCCACTCGCGATTGCCGTCCTGGAGCATTTGTTTAATGCCGCCGCTCTCATAGCGCTGTCGGGAGAAGACACGCTTCATTTTTGACAGCACCCCAATTAGGAAACCCTTCTCATCCATATTGTACATGTGGCGCTTGTCGACGTTATACTGCTCAATCTTTTTACGTAGGAGCTCGAAATATAGGGCGTACTTGAAGGCAGAGTCGGCGCGTTTACGTGAGGCGTCTATACCAGAGGTCCAGTGGGAAAGTAGGTCGACTTTGTGGCGTCGTATAAATCGGTCAACCCAGTTTTTGCCAGCAGGCTTCCCAGCTATTTCTGATGCGAAATTTCGTATCATCTCCTTTGTAGGGGTAATCCTCGTTCGCAAAGGCCATTAATATATTGTAGAAGCTCAGTTTCCTGTTGGGTGTTGAGGAGGCGCTGGCTGTCGGCCAGCGCGTCGCGCGTGCCCTGCACCCTGCGATGCCGGCGCGACAACGTATTGCGATCGCAGCCATATTTTTGAGCGACTTTGGTGTAATTAGGCTTCTCAGAGATGCTCAGCGAGCTCAAATAGTCAAGAGCAGCACTTAATTCGGCCATATTCGCTGTATAGAGCGTTGCAAAAGGTGCCGAAGTTGGGCTGTTGAGGCGGAAAATCGATCGTCCGGTGGGGCCGATCGTCAGGTGATGAAACACGGTAGCAGCCACCGCATCGCAGCGCCGACCTCCAGGCTCACGCCCATCCAGTGTCCACCATCACAGCTCAGCTCCATCACCACCACCACCATGGCCAAGTCACTGCTCGGCGCCCTCGCCCTGGCTTCGCTCCCGTCCGCCCTCGCCTTCCGCAACACGTCGCCCTACTTCCTCTTCTCCACCGCCGAGTGCGTACCCGCGAGCCCTCGCGCCGCCATGCTACGCTAACATCTGCAGCTTGAACCTCCCCGCCGACAACGCCGCCCTCGCCCACGCCGACAATGTCGTCAGCCAGATGATGGCCGCCCTGGAGCGCTGTCCCACCAAGACGTACTTCGTCGTGCGCCAGAACAGCGTCTCGTCCGCCGACTTCGCCGATCCCAGCCGCTCCGCGCCACGGTTAGCCGGCTACCTGAGCGGCAAGACCGATTATGTGAAGAGCACCATGGTCGTACCGGAGGTAGTCGAGGGCACGTCAGGGGGGTCAGCCGTCGTCGACTATCTGCAGCGCACATGCGGGGTCGAGCACGTGGTGGAAGTGACGTTTCCAGACGCCGCCCCCACGCCTCAAGGGCTACGAGATGCGCAGCTAGGTGCGAATGGTGAGTGCCCACGGATACGACGGGGCCAGACTCAGGACTAACCCCGCGCAGATCAAGAGCTGCAGCAGCTCATTTCAAAACACGCCGACTCCGCCGACTTCACCGTCATCTACACTTCCACGCCGCCCATAGAAGCTCTCCCAGACAACCACCCTCCATACCAGATGGAAGACCCCTTTAGCAGCGCCGTGCAGATGGAGCTAAAGCGCGATCTCTCCGCCCACAAACGCGCCGCATCCAAGGAAGGCGGCCTGTTCGAGCGATACCAGTACTTCACCCCCGGTCTCTTCATGGGCCTTGTCGCCATCGTACCTCTTTTCGCCATTGTCCTCGTCGGCGTCAAGGCGCTCTTGAGCCTGGAAGTTTCGTATTTCGCCTTCAGCAAGGAAATGGGTCCGTCTGCCCAGAGGAAGCAGTGAGCGCTGCGAAGGGGGGGAGTCATGTATATTTTGTAACATGTATGCGAGCATTGGCACTGGGCGTTTCGAGGTTGTGTGTGTTTTGTAGCGGATTCGGTGTTGATCTGTTGTGCATGATGCGCGCTTTTTACCTAGTCGTCTCGTCTCGTCTCGTCCCATGCTAATCATCAAAAGAAAACATATAGCTGGCTGAGCGACGAAACGAAATCGCCCTGTGTGGCAAGTTCCCTGTGCGGACTGATCTGCGGTTCGTTAGCATTTGATTGAGTGGAAAGGAGGGAACTCGTAGTATGTAGCATGGTGATGGTAGTAGTATTTGCGACTGTGTATAATAGGATTGCTGTTGTATATGTGTTTTGTGTGTTTTTTGGTTGGGTACGTTAGAGACTAGGGGGGGAGGGGGTGACACTATGAGGGAATGTAGGTAGCGGGGTTCCTAGAAAACGCAGTGAGTTGACGTGAAGCAGGGTTAGTATTGGATTAGTTGATGCACTCAGTTACTTGTCTGGCAAACGTATCGCGTTTGTGTCTTCCGTACGCAGAGAATCTGAAAAGCACGAGAAGCTCAAGGTTTTCGTGGTTCATTGTTAACACTAGTTTTAGTGTAGATATATATGGCACTGTAGTATACATATATCTTCGTGCAGGACCAAACAGGATACTTCCCTCGCTTGCAAAGACAAGCACTGCGCATGCCTCGAAGATTTGAAAGTCAGAGGCAACACTCAACACCAAAGTCGATGGATGCCCGAGTCCTAATAACCCCTTTACCTTTCGCCGGACTCGATCCAATTGTATCTCGCCATCGTATTGTACAGTAGTGACTGTCGAGTGCAGCTGCGCTACCTTCAACTTAGTAGTACATTCCAGGTACTGTTCGAAGCGTCCACTACTCCAACGTTGAATGTAGTCCGTAGTCTCGACTCACCTGCCGCCTCGAACCAACTCCATACGCCCAGCTCCCCCCCGCCTAAACCTCGCAGCGCAAAACATTTCCTCAGCTCCCACGCCGACTCCACCTCGCCATCTGCAGAAAGCCGCAGCCGAGCCCCAAGGCGCACTTGTGGGGCGACGTCGCCCATCCGTATAACGCTCAGCTCGCACTCGGCATAATTCGTGTTTGCTATACACTCAACCAGCCGGTACGGGTGACTAGCACGCATGGGTCGCAAAGCCCTTTTGTGGTCCTTTAGGAGAGATGTGTCCCCTGCAAAGGATTGCCGCTAGTCATCCGTACCTAGTGATTGAGTGTAGCGCCCCATTGCAGCCATGGCCTCGCGGTACCGGGCCGTTCCCAGGTTCGTCTCGCTCGCCCTTCGCCGCGGGAATGATCAGGCAGTCCGTGTCATGACTCTACCGTATTGCATCTTCGTGTTCGAGACCTCCGGTACCCTTGTTAGTTAGTCTTGGTTATCCCCAGATTAGTGATATCCTACTCGGGTTCGTCCTCAACCACAGATCTGGCTTGCTTATCCTTTTCAGCTTCTTGAAGCTGAGGCGGCTCTTCCTTTGAAGGATATAATCTTACATCTGTGTGAAGACGTTAGTCCCTTCTCCAGCCTAAGTGTGGCGTATAAGGCGAGTGAGTCATCATGGACTTGGATAGCCACGAAGAGTGTCTCAGTGTCTGCCACCACCAACAAGGCCGACGTTCGCCTGGGCCTCCATACAGCCATCGAGTCGAGATTCTCTACACGCCTCTTGTTGTCTGGAAGAGGCAGCGAGTTGTTGCCGTCACGTCAGGCGCTGCCAAGCTGGATATCGCACAACAGCACGGCAATCTGACATGGGATTTCCTGGGGAGGCCATACTTTTCAGGGTCCATTGAGGCTTGTAATGGCTTCATCTTTTAGTGCATCCTCAGCCAACAATGTCCGTTTACTAAATATGTCAAGGCATCGTCCGACTGCCTGCTAGGCAGTGGAGACAAGGTCCCATCTGGGGAAATGCCAAGAAGATTAAGAGTACTGCCACGGCGATACGGTATGCGGCAAACAAGCTTATGCCCACGGCAGTCGTTAGGTAGCCCTGGCACCAAATTCCAAGTCCGTGGTGCAAGCTTTCCATTTGCTATGTCGGGTAGTGTTCTGACCTCACCACAAATTGAGAAGCGACAACATGCCTAGTTGCTTAAGGTATGCCCCATATTTGGCATTGTTAACATATGTGGTCATGGAATGAACTCCTCCCATACGATCACAAGACTCGGAAGACTTCGCGCAGCCCTGTGGCTGGCTTAAGCTCTTTCACAGCGCGTGGCGTGGCTTCGGACGGGTGTCCCGGGTCGTTCCTGTACACGAGGGTGCACGGTGTAGTCACGGCCCTTCTTCGACGCCATGAGGCGCTCTCCGGAATGTGGCACATGTCCAATGAAATGTCTGGATCGTGGACCTTTCTAC
The DNA here is from genome assembly GCA_014281115.1 of Laburnicola sp. R22_1. Classification (NCBI taxonomy): domain Eukaryota; kingdom Fungi; phylum Ascomycota; class Dothideomycetes; order Pleosporales; family Didymosphaeriaceae; genus Laburnicola; species Laburnicola sp. R22_1. Next base: position 1,726,932 of record JACONQ010000011.1, read on the forward strand.
TACGGGATTCGAAAAAATAGGTTCTCGCTCTTCTTTCTGATCATACGCGCTGGCATAGCGAGGGAATGGCTTGCTCGACCAGAACGCCACGCAGATGTAATCGATAGTACGACGCAGTGCGACTCCTTCCAAACAGGCGACGCTGGAAAGATGTGATGGTACCTCGATCGAGACCCAACTATGAATATCCCAGAGAAGAGTATTTTTTACATGAGGTCAGTAAACCGAATATAAGTACTGATCTGATGACAATTTCAGAGTCTATCGAGCATTCACATCCGCGCTCTGGTCAAGGGCCTCGTCTTCTTATTCCTATCACGAACATCTTTAGCAGACATTTTGTCCAAGCTCGCACGAGCGACGCTGGCTCTCACACTCACCTCGACGCCTCGTCATGTCTGGCCCAAGGTCGATTCAAGACCGAGATTCCAGCCGCCGAGGCCACTGTTCTCGCACAGATCGTTGAGGACGACCCTGGAAATGTAATCCAAGCAAAGGGAGGCTCCGATGAGAGCCCCACCTACACGCTTTACCAGAAAGCTCTTCCTATTCCGGATGTTGCTGTCCCAAAGCAGTGAGTGTCGCCAACAGTTCTTGACCTATCTCCTCGTGAATTGACCCGTTGCAGAAAATCACCAACCCAGTGACGAGGAAGGAATTCTGGTACTATGAGTTCGAGATCAAGCCGTTTACTCAGCAGGTCTATCCCAAACTGAAGCCCGCTCGGCTGGTTGGATACGATGGCAAGTCCCCGGGGCCGACAATCATCGTTCCAATAGGCACCGAGACTGTTGTACGTTTCGTGAATAACGCGTGAGTCTTTTCCACGAGACCTGGTCCGCCTAAGACCTATACCCAGACCTGACCCTGTAGCGATCGTGAAAACTTTGTGCACTTGCACGGGTCGCCCTCTCGCGCTTCATTCGATGGGTGGGCTGCTACTACCCCAACTACCAATCTGCTCGGATGCTGTAGTACCACGATCACGCTCTCCATTGGGTAGGTCAATTATCTCGCAAGTAAAATAGAAATATACTGACCTATTGTCTAGACCGCGGAGAATGCGTACTTTGGGCAAGCTGGAGTATACCTCATCAGCGACCAGGCTGAAGATGCTCTTGGACTGCCGTCAGGGTATGGCAAGCAAGACATCCCGCTTGTGCTGTCTTCCAAGCAGTACAACGCAGATGGTACTCTGCTATCAACTCAGGGCGAAGACAAAAGTTTGTGGGGTGATGTGATCCACGTCAATGGACAGCCCTGGCCATTCCTCAACGTCGAGCCTCGCAAGTATCGTTTCCGGTTCCTCAATGCAGCCGTTTCTCGTAATTTTGATGTTTTCTTCGTAAAGCCCACGGCAACCAGTACCAGAATCCCGTTTCAGGTAATCGCATCTGATGCTGGGCTTCTTCAGGGCCCAGTGCAAGTAAGAGATCTCAAAGTGGCTGCTGCTGAACGCTACGAGGTAGTCTTCGATTTCTCGCAGTACGCAGGCCAGACTTTGTTTCTCCAAGGACCAAGACGCTGGTGGCAGTGAGTAACCCCAGGGCGCAATCCATGAGATATATGGCGAATGCTAACCGGAAACCTTTTTAGTTGGCGTTGATGAGGAATACGAAAACACCGACAAAGTGATGAAGTTTGTCGTTAGCAGCAAGAAGGTGACAGATACCGCCAGAGTTCCCTCGGTCTTACGAACTGTACCATTCCCACCGGCTTCTTCAGGCATCGACCACAGCTTCCGCTTCCACCGCTCGAACAGCCAGTGGCTGATCAACGATGTCGGTTTCACTGACGCCGCTAACCGTGTCTTGGCCAAGGTCCCCCGAGGCAAAGTCGAGATTTGGGAGCTCGAAAACTCCTCTGGTGGCTAGACACATCCCATTCATGTGCATCTCGTCGACTTCAGGGTGCTGAAACGCAAGGGACGTGGCGTAGAACCGTATGAGTCTGCCGGTCTGAAGGACGTGTTGTGGCTCGGAAAGAACGAAGTGGTGCTTGTTGAAGCCCACTACGCTCCCTGGAACGGAGTGTACATGTCCCACTGCCACAATCTCATCCATGAAGATCAGGACATGATGGTCGCTTTCAACGTCGCCAACCTTCAGGATTTCGGCTACAACGAGCAGACCGACTTCGGTGATCCTGAAGACAGCCGCTGGTCTGCGAGATCATATGTCCGGTCCGACTTCTCCAACCGATCTGGACCATTTACGCAACAGCCGATCGCTGCAAGGGCCCAGGAGATTGCACGCGAGCAGCCATACAGTGAGCTTGCCGAGGTTGAAGCGGCTCTGGAAGAAGCCTGGGCAGATGGACAAGCGCAAAAGCGAAGCAAGTCAGGTCCAATTCCGCGCTACAGGCGCTTCATCATGTAGAGTGCGCGTTCTAGTGCCCGTTTCTCGGTATCGATGTATTTTCCCCTTCTCTTGTACATGATTCCGCTTTTCTTCTCAGCGCGAGTACACAAATTGTACGTTATGCGGTCGGTACAGACGCACCGCAGATGGATGACACGAGGTTGGCGGTTTGATAGACGTCAGGAGCAATAAAATGTTGTCGCTATCGATGAAAAACCGCGATACAGAATGAATAGATGGCCTATTAATGGATCAGATGGAACAGATGGCCTGAAGTGCAGGCGTCTCGGGGGAGGCGTGAGTGGGGTCGCGGGCTAGTCCCAAAGAGTGACTAGCATTGTTTGGAAAGGAAGGTGGGATTCATTGGGAGGAGGATCTCCAACGTTGCCCGCGCTCTTATCTTCCGTCCTCGTCCTTGTCTTCCACCTGAGATACATTGGTTGAGACCATTTTGGCCGTCTCAAAGCCTTTCCAAAGCCTTCAGACCGAAGTTTCCGTAGCTAGAAATCTATCGCGCGGCGAAATGCGCGACCCAAACTTCCCCCAGAGCCGTCTGCAGCCATTGAGGCATGTCCCATCAAACATATCCTCCTCCGTTGGCGGCCAGGTTCCAAAGCGAGCTTCTCCTCCTTCGAGGACCAATGTTAGGCGACAAGATGAAGAGAGCATCGCCGACCGCATCGTGCGAGTGCTAGAGGATTTGACCAATCTCAAGGACTACTGGAAAGTCCGCAGCTCACCAACTCGCTCCGAAAAATTACATAGTTTCCTGGATGCCGAACTCAAAGCGCTCGAGGAAGCGCCATTCAATGATGGAAGCCAGGACGAGAAGGTTGACTATCTGCTACTGAAAAACCATCTCCTAGATCAACAAAGCCAATTGCGCATCGAGGCGGAGAAAGACTTAAAAGTTTTGGCCTTCTTGGGTGGTTACTTTCCATTGCGGTTGGCATACCTAATCGAAGCAAGACAGGGAGTCGATGATATGGATGGAAAACAAGCTGCCACATGGCTCGTGGATTGTACGAACCGTATCGCGATAGCGAAAGAAAACATCGTGCAGAAGAAAAAAACAGCTGAACCTACGATTGCATTGCGAGCCACTAGAACCCTAGAGGAGTTGAAGTCGCATTGGCAGGAGTGGTATGCATTCTACGCTGGGTACGACCCGTTGTTCACTTACTGGGTATCTGAGCCATACCCGAAACTCGAGAAGGCTTTACAGGACCTAAGCGATACCATCAAAAAGGTATCTCTTGGTACAGATTATAATGGAGACACCATCATTGGAGAACCTATAGGTCGTGTTGGTATACTCGACGCTCTCGAAACCGAATTGATCCCGTACACACCCGAGGAGCTCATCGAAATTGGTCGGAAAGAGTACGCTTGGTGCGAAGTGGAGATGCAAAAAGCTGCCAGCGAACTCGGTTTTCAGCACTGGCACGATGCTCTAGAACACGTCAAGAACCTATACGTTGAACCTGGCAAGCAGCCACAACTCGTGCGCGACCTCACCAAAGAAGCAACTACATACGTGAAAAAGCACGACCTGGTGACAGTTCCGCCAATCTGCGAATATACCATCCGCACTTTGTAAGCCGCTCTTGGGTGATCTAGTACGTGTCGTACTGATGGTTGCCGTCTAGCATGATGTCCCCGCAAGCACAGAAGATGAATCCTTTCTTTCTTGGTGGCACTGAAGTACGTATCCTTGTGGAGCATCTTGTTTATCTTTCGCTAACTTTCAGGGCCTCAGATTATTGTTTCGTACCCAACTTCTACCATGAGCCATGAACAGAAACTAATGAGTCTACGCGGCAACAATATGCATTTCGCGCGCGCAACCGTCTTCCACGAGATGATACCCGGACACCATCTGCACATGCACTTTATGGCCCGTCACCGTCCCTATCGCCAAAGTTTCCAGACGCCCTTCTGTATCGAGGGTTGGGCGTTCTATTGGGAGATGGTACTGTGGGATGCACCATCGTGGATCAAGACTCCCGAGAACCGCATTGGCATGCTCTTCTGGCGCATGCATCGATGCGCGCGTATCATCTTTTCTCTAAAATATCACCTGGGTGAAATGACCGCGGAGGAGTGCGTGCAGTTGCTAGTGGATTGGGTGGGGCATGAGCGGGCTACGGCAGAAGGCGAGGTCAGAAGGAGCTTTATGGGAGATTATGGTCCGCTTTATCAAGCGGGATACATGCTGGGGGGACTTCAGATTTACGCATTGAGGAAACAGGTTGTAGAGAAGGGAGGTTGGTCGGAGAAAGAGTTCCATGACATGTTCTTGAAGGCGAACCAGATGCCCGTTGAGTTGTTTAGGGCGCTCGTGCTGGGGGATGATGGTTTCAAGCTTGAGAGAGACTACAAGAGTCAGTGGAAGTTTTACTCTGAGATTAGGCGGGGGTAATGTGGCAAGGTGCGCGCGTGTTTAATTATACAACTTAGCTATCTTTATATATCTCGGGACTAGAGAATTAAAAGTCGACCACTTTATGCTGCCACTTTCTGGAGAGGGGCATCATCAAAACTATAACCACAATGAAGGCGACATTTCCAATACGATGAGAATTCTGCGAATTAGGCAAGAGGTAGCTGATGAGATCGGCGCAACTGTCCAGTGCGACAAAGTTGCTCCCGGGGAAGTGCCGAGACTTTCGCACGAGACACCATGGATCCAGACTCAATGTGGCCATGACGGAAATGGCCAAGAAGAGTTGATCTGGACGCGTCCGCAGTCATACAGTTTCTAATCAACGCCTTTCCTGGGATATTTCCATCTTTACATTTGGTCTTCTGGTGCCGGTTGGCTCATTGCCGTCTTCGCACAATATAACGCGTTCCAAGGTTGGCTGGGCGGTAGAAAACGTGGTTAGTGGCCCCAGAAGGCAAAGAGTAGAAACTCGGAGACATTCAGCTTGTCTTGTGGATGTATGTTCAAGATCATGTGGTCACCCGAGTTACCTTAGGTAGGAGCTGACGTATGAGTTTGCCACGCATAGCTCGCTCGCTTGCACCTGTTGGCAGGGGACGCAACACAAGCTTACACCTAGTGTCCTTGCATTTGAGACTCTACGGGTGGGCGCAGATCGCGGAAGCGTTACAACTAATATGTTTTTGTTAGTGGAGGGGCTAGATTTTTTTAGGCAATATATAACTTATAAGGAGCTAAACTAAAGTTTAAATACTATAACTATACTTTTAGTATATATATTATTAAATTAACTACCTAGGGGTAGAATAATAAAGGCTTTTATCTTAAATAATATACTAAAAAAGCAAAGCCCCTACTTAGTAATTAAAAAGAGCGTAAAAAGGTAATAGATTAATTATAAGAGGGGTACTAGTACTACTTTATCTAGTTTAAAATTAAACCATTTATCTTTAAAAGTAAGTTAAAGATATATTAAGCACCTTGTAGTAATAAGACCATAGATCGCAGAAGAGATCTTAGCACGGGGATTAAGCTTAAACTAGGGTCTACGCGTGCGTTTTGAACACTTTCCGTGTTGGGTATCTACTACATATACATCCTCGGTAATAATCAAGAGAGTATGTCACGGTATGTACTATTATAGTTGAATTACCAGGTAAGGTATTTAGACGACTCCGCTGATGCAGGTGCGTTGTTTCGTGCCCTTCCAAAATGGCGGACTTGTGACTGTACGTTTTACCTACTTGTCCACGTGGCTGTTGCAACACTATTTCCCTAGAAAGACACCATATCTTTTCTTCGCCTGATTCATTCTCTTATTCTATGTTGTTCGCAACGGAAGCGCTTGGGATGCCCGATGCTGTCTGCCATGCGAGGAATAAGCATTAGCATGGGGCGATGGTGAGTTTTTCAAATCAGTAAAGCTATCCAACACAATATTTTCAAGACGTTACAAGTAGATCCGGCACATATGAAGAGTATCTAGAATTCTCGTGACGGTTGGCAAGGTCTACTGTAAAAGCAGTGACGAGCTGTGTGATGTGAGAACATTCACGGGTACTGCATCTGGCTTTAAGATAGTATAACAGCATCAATTTAAAGATATACTCATTTGGAAACTGTCTAAGAGCAGAAGACTCCATGCATTTCCGTCACTGTCGTCTCTATCAGACCTGTGTACGCCAAAGGGTCCGTGCTAAAAGCTACGCGCATCATGACGTACAATACGCTTCCCCACAATCGCTCGGCTCTGCTCACCCCCCCAAAACTCAACCAAAATTGACTTTAACAGCTGATTCGACGGCTCCCCACACGGCTAACCCTGCTAGTATAAAATGCCTGCTACGCACCCCTATTGCTAACAGAAATAGTAGCCCTACTAAATCTTATACGTATACTGTCCGTACACCGTACGGGCAAGGGCACCTGAGGGTGTTGAGGTTTCAATATTGCCGCACGATGGCATCACGTGGGGATCACGTGATGCCCATGCGCCGCAAGATCTTCTCCTTTCCATCCGCACCCTCTCTAGAGACAAGCAAGTAACAACCAGATCTATTTGCCTCACCCTACCTACCCTCCGTACGCTGTGTACACCGTACAACCCTCTCTCTTGCTAATTGAATGTGTAACCATTCTGTTCAATCAGCTAGCTGTAGAGCCCATTCAACATATACACTATTACTTATAGCTACTATAATACTAACTAGTCTATAGACTCTACTTTGCGCCGCCTACAACGCTAATACTAACTACAACGATAACTACTAACGCTGCCCTACAAAGAATATCTATAGCTACTACTACTACTAAATAGAGTAGTGCTACGCCTACTTTAACTATAGTATTAATAAGCTTAACACTATTATAAACCTTACCTTAAGGGAGCAATAATAAAGGGACGTATAGCAGATAGTATAATAAAAGCTAGCAACTTAGCGCTTGCTGCCACTCTAGATCTAGCTACAAGGATAGCGCTCAAGCAACTACAATAAGCAATTAAAGGCAATTGGCGCACCTTACGGCGTTACTGTACATAACTGTTGCTAGGAGAGCAGAGCTCAGCCGCGACGAGCGGCACCGTAGAATGACAATTACTGACGTCCTTATTACCCGCCAACGACGCTGACCGTCATGCCGAAAGGATCGCAACACTGCCGACAGGCAGTAGCCAAGACAACGACTCCTCCCGCTTCTTTCAGCCGCAATTGAGGCTGCTCTAGATTTTACCTCTGCTAACGGCGCTGCTACAATCTCACCCCGCCTCCTATTTGCATGGACAACTACCTTTATGTAAATTCGGACTTACAATACGGCCCTCGTCTTGATTTCCGCGGCGACTAACATCCCTCGCGTGGGATTTGCGTTCATTGCCAGTACGGCGACTTTGGGGAACCACCCGTGGACCCGTCTTGAAAACCTCACGTGCTCAATCTCAGCGCAAACATCAGCCACTCTATCAAAGATCATACATATCAACATCACGAAAATATTGGGAATGGTCGCCATCTCGCTACCGCATCCAAAACACGATTGCAAAATCTCGCCTCGTAGCGAGTGGGCTTGATTGATTTGCTCTGCAGGCGGATGTCATGATGCAGTTTCCCTTCCTGCCGAATCAGATGACGCAACGCAGAACAGTTGTCGATTTGCCCTTGCAGGCTCCCAGAATTGCAGGCTCCCAGAACAGCCATGCGACTAGGGAACACTCGCGTACCGAGGTTACGAGGGATTAGATTCACCACACCAACACCGCACACGGCGACCTCAGAAGTCGGTCAATACATCACGAATGATGCCGCATTTCGAGTTCGGTCTGTCCCAGCTCGCCTTACAGCGTACGGGTATTTTCGCGGACTTGAGGAAGAATCGCGCTTTCCTGTTCCACGGCGTAGTGCCTTCCGATGTCGACTAGAGATACGGGGTCAGCACCAATTCTAATACCTTCACCCGAGACTAGCCAAACCATGATCACCACACCGCACATTAAGTACATTGTACACCAGATGGTTTTTGTACAAAGGTATGTGTGCTACGTTCGGAAGGATCCCCTCGGGAACCGGTATCGTCAGCCCCAAGCGAGCGCTCGATCTTCTAGGCATGCGGGGATGAGGCTCTGCACTGGCGCGGCAGTGGCGCCGCAAACACAGCTGGACACATACAACACGTCACTGTGCGCGACTGTTGGATTATTGCGCCTCCCGACTCGACTGCGGTGAGAGAAAGCAGGTCCTTTATCGGCCAGGAGTCTGCATAGAGCTCATACGGCTGCCGAATCAATCTGCGACACAATCGATGATCTCATAATCGCTTTACGTCGTATATTTGTATGGACATCACTGAGTAAATTGACGACATAAGAGTTCGGGATTGGTGGCACGGGAGGCAGACCCTGGCAGTGGTAGATACCTAAAGAGGATGTTTAGCGAATCCACCTAAAGGTTCCAACCATCTCGGTCGTCGGCTTTGGCTCTTGGTGATCGTATGTCCTCTACTCGGCCCCTTGAGGTTGTTAATTTTACTACGTAAAAGGCCGTGCGTAGTATAGCCTAACTAGCTTAATAATAAAATATATAAAATATATAGTATTTTCTATTATAATTATGTTTTTTTACTAAGTAGGAGGCTTTGCTTTTTTTATTATACTATTTAAGATAAAAGCTTTTATTATTCTCCCTTAGGTAGGTAATTTAACTCTATATATAATATAATTACTTATAAATAAGTATTTATAAAGAAAAAAATACCTACTATATTTATATACATTTTTAAGTAAGAAATATATAATTTTACTATTATTAGATAGTTTTTATAAAAACATTATAACTAAGTATAAATTATTATTAAACTAGGGAGGCTATGCTACGCACGGCCTTTTACGCAGTAAAATTAATGACCGCAAGGGGCTAAGTACGTGGCTGATGATTAGACATCTACGCTTGCCAGTTCCCGAAGCACTTATGCACCGAATATTCTAGAAGGATCCTTCCGGGTCCAACTCCTCCCCCAGTCCTTTATCATACACAACTCGATCATCACGAAGACGCGAGGCCGTAAAGGGCTTCGTGCCATGCAGCTTCAAGGCTACGCCGCATGCAAAGGCGTATGCAAATGTGCTAGAGTTGAGCCTCAATCCTGGGGAGGTGGAGTGCTGGCGCTAGTCGCGCCTTGAATCCGTTCTCGATCGGTTCATCGTTGAGAGGCTCTGAAAGTGAAGCGTTTGTCTCATCTTGCGATGCAGTTGAGCCTACCTTAGGTAGTGTTGATAGATTGGTCGCCGTATCGCCCCGGGTAGTACGACGTCTCGCTAAGACCGTAGCTGGCGCTCCGGTTGCATCCCCAGTATCCTCGAGATCTCGCATTGGCAACGTCTGCTCCACAGTGTCACACGTGGTCATCCTTGAGCTCGACAGGACGCTAGGACGGATGTGGCATCGGCGCGGACCGCCACCACGTGTGACTTTGGATCCGGCGACCTTATTCCAGGGCGTGAAAGGCGGTAGGACGGCCACATCACCTTGAGCCCCGTCGTAAAGGGTCACGACTGACGCATCTCTCCACCGGCGATAATTTGTTCCCTCCCTTGATGCACGAATGGGATGCATACCGCGACTTCTTGCGCCAGTTTCGGGGAGCGCCGAGGAGCCCGGAATCCGAAGACGACAACGCTGTGCACAGATCATGATCTGAGCTCATGGGCCGACTACGGCTTCGGTTCTGACAAGCTAGCTTGAACAAAGTGACATATCCATCGCCCTCACCCGCTGCTTTGTTCCTTCCCCTGGCGAGCTGATGCAGGCCGTTATAACTTAAAGACCACGAGAGATTCGCGCTAGTATCACAACGTACTGCGCAGCCAACCACCACCACATTCCCGATCAGAAACACACATTGCACTCACCGTCGAGATGCATGCCATAGACGCAGACGCCTGGCGAGATGTGAGCGATTCACAGGATAGAAAGAAGATCCAGAACCGATTAGCACAGCGAAGACGCCGTAAGTCAAAGTCATAGTGGCCCCCACCTGTCAGCGCAAATCTGATCATTGTAGGGCAACGTTTAAAGATGACTGAAGGTATGGAGGAGCGTACATCTACCCAACCACCCAGTCTTACAATGAGCGAGTCAAGTAGGAGGTCAGTCGTCCCTTCTTCTACACTCGTTTCTGTCCCAAAGCTCACCATGTGGGCCAGCCCTCAATCCCCATCACAGCTCAAGGCAGAGCAAGCCGCACACGAACAATGGAGCATACAGGATGGCGACCGATTTTTCATGTCGCCAGAGCTGGACTTAGACGCTCTGGTCGACCCATCACTCTTCCATAATGGTTCACCGGAATCATACCCTTTTCCTCTCTCAGACTTCAACAACTTTATGGCATCGTCGAATCCATCACCCGCATCACACCACCAAGCAAGATCAATAGCCGAAGGCTACATCACGCCAGATTCTATTTCACAAACCAGCAGTACCCGACAAGGGTTCCCTTCGGCCGAAGGACTCCATGACGTCCACCAACGGATCTCACGATTACGAGAAAACTTAGCGGGACCTCCCATCCAAGCCACTGGCTCACAAACGGACGGTGTACGATTCAACCACATATTCAAAGCCATGACGGCCGCAGGGTTTCAGAACTTCGACGAAATGGCAGCAGCGTACTACACAACGGACTTCGCTCGATCATCAGCCGCATACGACATGCAACGCCAAAGCCGACTTCGGCACCTCCGGACATTCCTCTCATCCATCAAGTCAGACGCCCAATCCTGGGGAGCGCGAGAACGCCGCGGCTGGACCGAAGAAATCGTCGCCGCAGCCGAGGAATTTCTCACCAACGAAGTCCAGCGCCTCCTCGAGGCCATGCGCAACGGCAACGTAGAAGGCATGAAGGAGATGGAGAACAGCCCGCAGGCACAGGCTGCGTTTTTCCAAGAGCTTCTTCCGGATCTGTGGTCGCTTTTGACGCAGATTGTGGCTACGTCGGGGCTGGAGCAGCCGTATTCGTCCAAAGTGGTGCTTTCCGCGGTGCAGGTTTTGCTGGGTTTTGGGTCGCTGCGTTAGAAACTGTTGCGTTGGTGTAATGGAACTCTTTTTTTTTATACCATTCTTGCGTTGACAAGACTGATGACTTTATGGAATATGTATATATATTCGTGTACGTGTATCCCTCTTGGTCACCGTTGACGAAACGCAAGGCATGAGTTGTTACAGATTTGGACGCGGATAAAGCATCGCGCTGTACTCTCGGCGAAAAAAGGGCATCTATCGTCTTACTAGCTAGATGTACACAAATCAGTCAAGCGCCATAGTATTCATAGATGACGATTCGATTTGAACTTTGCTCACCTCACCAAATTGCCCGCTTCGCCATGGACGGCGCAGCTGCATCTGACTGCTGTTTCACCAGCTAGTGCTTATGACGTCATATTCCGCCTGACACGCTGACACCCGTGGACGACACCATGACTGGATATTCGGGGAACACGTCCTCACGCCCGCAGGCACTGCGCATTCACACCACGGTGAACGCCGCATAGTACCGGGTCTTTTTGCAGCTCGGCCGCTTATGGTGCTGAGTTGGAGGGCCTGCGCGGCTGTGTGTGGTGTCGGTGCTTTTGGAGGTGAGGTGATGTCCGGAGAGCGGCGTCGGGCCGAAGTGGTGCGCGCGGTGTGCTGTGGCAGTTTGGAAGTCAGGTGACGCTGCACCACTCTTTTCTTACTTTTTGGATGTTGCGTTGAGTGTTTTGGTTGAAGAGTTTTTGTCTTATGGTGTCGGTGGGCGATGAGAGAACGGATAGGTATGCTCGGATGGAATTGTGTGGCGTTTCGTGGTGATGGGAGGAATTTCTTGTGGCCTGGTTGGATTCTAGATGAATGGAGTCGTGGACATGTTGCGGCTGCGTCGATGTTGTTTCTCTGTTGATCGATGCTGGTTATCGAGTACATTATACATACCACTTCGAACTTCCAAACTCCTTTCAAGTAATCGCTCCGGCGCGCTCCATGTGGTACCCAGTATAATAATACTGCGAGGAAACTCTGAAAAAGCAGAAGTCCTCAAACTCTATATATCTATACAATCTTGCAGGGCGCAGAATCATATACACATCACCCGGACCCATTCCCACGGTCATACACCCGTAGCGCTGAAGCACAGATGCGGAACAGACTCTTCAACGTGCTGTCAAGTCCATGGATGGACGCAGCCTCGTCCGTCCCACCCGCTAACCTAACTCGGCCAGTGAGTTGCTCGAATAGGTGATGCCGGGCGTCCGTGGACGGATGTGATACGGACTCGATGGTGATATTGTGACTGTCAGAGCGGGGAGTGGTTGCAGATTTATTGGTTTGAACATGTCATGTCCGTGGGTGAGTATATAGGTTTTTCCTTTTTTTTCCATTTTGCGACGCACGGGGATAAATGAGGAAGGAGGGAATGGTAGCGGGCCTTGCTGAAGATAGTCATGTTCTGTGAAGTTGCTAAGATTAGTGCTACGATTCCCAGGTGCCGTTGTGAAGAAAACGTTCGAAGCAGAGTATGGAGTCACTTGTGAGAAATAAAAATTACTTTTGAAGTGAAAAGGATACCCATCAATTGATACCTAGAGCACAGACCATGCAAGATTCTTACATGCTGAGATCAGTGGATACATGACTGTTAGCCTGTCCGTGGGAACACACGGGCAGTTTTCACCCTTTCGAAAGAATGTCTCGTGATGGTCATCGAGTGGAGCACTCGTGACATGACTAGATCGAACCAATGCCAGCAGGTGACACGGAGACACTAAACCATTGTCATTGCATTGATCCGAGGGTGGTGGATGTAGTACGACAGGTACTCCGTATGTAGATTCCCTGGAAGTAAGTATGTTGCAATGCGAGTTGCTACCGTCATAATCCACGCAAATCCGGAGACGCTCCCGTGTCGCCGTTTCGGCGAGCGCTGTATTTATCGCCTATGCTCGACATTCGCAGGCTCTTCAATACAGCAGGGGGTCTCCTGGCTGCCCCCCCCATAATTGTACTCATGCACATATAACTGTTGACCAACTCTCTGGACCCTAGGATCAAGGCAGTCGGTACTGCAATATGTGGCGCAGCTGTGGAATGTACGGAAAATACAACGACAGTGGAAGGGCTCTGCAATAGAGTGATCTAGTTTCCATCCTAAGGTGGTCAACTACCTGAACTCGCTGCTGAGAAATAGAGGTTAGTTATCTAAAATATACAAGCCAACGATTTACCTTCGGTGTGTGACACGATAGGGACCGAACTCTAGATCTGACGTTACATCTACCACGTCTTGCATTGCACCTTGGTGATTCGCTGGCACGACCGAAAACTCTAGTGAAGATGTCAAAGGCACCTCGGCGTTTGATGCTCCAAACGCATTCGTGCACTTTTCTGGCATTTGTTGTGCAGGTAACTACGCTGAGGCGCTCTTTCCTTTCTCGACCGGAAATTACTCAGCACCACCTTCACTCTCACCGCTCACCGCTCACCGCTCACCACTCACTGCCACACCAGTGCGTTTTTTAAGCGAGTCTTGGCCTGATATTTATCCCCTCCCTCACGACTGGTTGTCCACAACAGTTACTTTTCGAGAGCCGCGTCTGTCTATTGACGCCCGCGACAATCCTCTCACCATGCGTAAGTCTATCTCACGCCAATGAGTACCAACTAACCCACTTTCTTGATAGCCGGTCGCCATATGCTTCTAAGTGCAGCGCAACGTCTGAAACCTTATGCCATGACCTCTCCGAATGCGCTCTCTAATGTCAACCACGAGGGCGGGGAAGGTGAAGCAATCGAGATCATTAGTCTGCTCTCACCTGAGCCTGAACAGCTTCCAACACCCAGAAACGCCTTTTTGCTTCAGGCTACAACTGGTGCAAAGCACCAACACCCTGGACATGAAGAGGTCGAACCGACGGTCTCAAAGCGACACCGCACCGCGACTGGTCCCGCTTGTGATCCCTTTGTCACCGCAATCAATGATGCGGTTGGGCAGTACCAGGAAAAGGGCGAGGCAGAGAAGCTGCCGCTTTTGCAAGAGATCGACAACCTACGAGCACAGCTAGAGAAGAGAAACAGTGGGCCATCGGCACGCGGACTGGGACTTGGTTCACATATCGACGCTAATCAAACTTACATCAATACCATAGTCGTCGAAACGGACCACCTCAGGTCTCAGGTCGCAGCGCTTATAACTGAAAAAACCGTCCTCAAAGCAACTGCTCGTTTGAAAGACGATGAGCTTCGCAAATGCGAAGACAGGCTTAGTTCTATCGCTGTAGAGCAGAAGAAACTTCGGAGTGAGTATGAGATTTTGGCCAGAGGCACGGAAAGAGTGTCTAGACTCTCCGCGAGCTTTATATGAAATAAGAACAGACGCATAGACAAGAGAAAGAGAACCTGCGAAAAGACATGGAAGAAACACAGAAAGAGATTCACGCATCGCATACACTCAAGATTGCCAATCTTAACAAGAAACATTCGAGTATCCGTGCCAAGTACGAGGCAGCAAGTCGGGAGATCATGGGGGGCATTCCCAAACGTCCTGCTCGGATGCATAGGCAGGAGAAGAAGTTACACAAGCGGCTAAAGTCACAATCAAAACGTTTTCTGAACGTACTCAATCAGCTACACGCAGCAAACAATCAAATTTCAAAGCTAGAGGCTAAATCAAAGTCCCCCATAGATCAGCTACAGAAAGCAAACAAACGGATTGCAAAGCTGGAGGCTGGATCAAAATCCCTCGCGGATCAGCTACACGCAGCAAACAGCCAGATTGCGAAGCTCGAGGCGGAAGCAAAGTCTCTCACGGATCAGCTCACGACAGCACTGAAAACAGCAGATCTAATAACGCTATCGAGAGACGACTGGAAGTATTGGGCCAAGTACTACGACACGGAGCGCCTTACACTGGTAGTTTCACAGGATCTTAAAGCTCGGCTCGCAGCTCAAGAAAGAATTACGAGCGAAGCTACAGTCGCCAAGGACAACTGGCACAGACGTGCTAAAGCAATGTACGCAAAATACAAGAGCATCTACGAGAAAAACGAAAAGCTGTTCTCGAAAATGAAATCAGCCATGCAAGCTGGCTCTTTTGATGGGATAAGCAGGAAGAATCAGAAAATTCTCGATGAGTTGAAGAGTCCCGCCTTGAAGAGATTGCCTTATTACTAGGCGGACTCTGACTCTTATTTTGGAAGACACATTTTGCGTTGCAGAGTATGAGAAGTCAGTCTTATGGGCTGGAGACTCTTGAGAGGCTTTTGTGGGTGCTGGATGCTGGAACGATTTCAATGCTCGGTTCCTCATAGTCGCGTTAGCTTTCTCCAGAGGGCCTACAGTAGGTATGCCCAACCAGCTCGATAGCATAGGCCAACCATCCAAAGAAATATGAAAAAGCCTACGAATATAAAACACTTGGACTGCCACTGTACTAAGCGGTACAATACACTTAGACCCTACTAATAAACCACTTGGTTATATCTAGACCCGTTTCTTCCACCTCCATGAACTCTTTTATATATAAACAACCTACACCAACTATCTAGCGACAACAGCCCTACGTCCCCACCCCTACACTCATCACTTACACCTAATTAATTCCTCTTATTCATTCATTCATATCCATTTATAGTCAGACTTAACCTTGTACAGATTATGAGCTAAACCCTCGCCCACCCTCAACCTCACTAACCTCTCCAACCTAACCTAACTAGGCCAAAAAACGACACACAGCGCCTTAATCCTCGACACTGCTATACGTCCCTAAGAAAGTCAAAGAAGCGCGCAAATATCGCTGCAAACAGCCACGCAGATGAAGAAAGGACAGTACGTCCGAGAAGTGGAGTAGATGCAGAATTAACCAGACTGCGCAGATCCAATAATCTAAACCTCAAACAAGCAACACAAGACGATACAAACCCCAAACCAGCACAATTCAACTCCAAACCCCCCATCAGCTAAACAGACATGACTAAAACACAAACATCACACAACCCTCACCCCCATCCCCACACACCCCGTCTCAAACACCTCCACCAACCCCGCCCCCACACACTCCTCCAAAACCCACTCAAACCGCACCCCAAAAAACGCCTTCCACTTCTTCGTCCGCCCCGGCAGTATACCCGCAAACTCGCCTCTCGCTCGCTTTTTCTCGGCTACGTCTTCCGTGCTCGCGATGCCGCCGTCCCACCGCTCTCGTAGTACGCTGAGCGGCGCTTCTTTGTACTTTGTTTTCTTGAGGAGACTGAGGAGGTGTGCGCGGGCGTCGACGAGGAGCTTGATGTGGGGGCCTGTGTCGGGGAGGGAGAAAGTATACGAGGTTGTTGAGGGGGTGTGTTGGCCGGGGATGCCGCCGAAGATGCGTTGGGCTGCTGAGGGGTCGCCTACTGCGCCGGGGGATCCGGCTGCGTGACGGGATCCGGCGGCTGAGAGGAAGGAGAGACTGCCTTTGGTGGGGGATGCGAAGGAGGGGGAGTGGGTGGGTGGGGTGGTGGTTATGGTGAGGAAGCCGGCGGCTGTTAGGGCGGAGATCTCGGGTGGTGTGAAGGCGGTGCTTGGGATGGTTGAGGAGGTTGGGTTGGCGGTAATGATGGAGAGATATTTTGCTGGGTTGGGGTGAGTATGTGTATGGATATTCAGAGGAGACTAGAACAAAGACGGCTTACATTGTAGGTCGGCCGAAAGATTCGAATCTGACCGTACTAGGCGCTCCCACTCTCGCGCATAGAAACAATTCCATCTCCCACGGCGGCTGCACCCACACCTCGGTTCGGTATCGTCACTCTTCTCAGGACACCAGCCCGTGCGAGTTCCACGATCTCGCGCTCTGTCTTCGTGGGTGACGTTCCCAAAGCATCGATATGAGCTATCGTGACGATGGGCGGCAACGCTCTGTGAAAGTTCAAAACCTCAGCAATCCGCGTCGAATTCATACCCGCGTTCTTCTCCGGAATGTCGCTGAACATGCTGTTACGGATGTACTCCATGTACTGCGGCACATGACGAAAATTGAGATGGGCTGCAAGCGAGGCAATCACGCCTGTGTCGTCGAGCCTCTCGTCCTCCTCGGCTGGCTCTGTTTTGGCGGACTGTGAAGACTTCCGGCGAAGAAAGGAGGATAGTGGGGATGATGCGGAGCGTCGAAGGCCTAAGGCTGCCGCGACGCTGGGTTTTCTTGTTTTCGTGATGCGTGATGAACGTGCGGGAGTGGTTTGGAACGACATGTCCTTTTCGAATTTCCTCGCCCTCTGTGCTCTCCCTTTGCTGATGGTTGAAGGAGCCAGACGGAAGTGGCAAACAGCACCATGTAAGCAAATGCGTAAAGGCAACAACAGTGCGACTCAGTCCGGCGGCAATAGGGACTCGAAGTGCGGCAAGGTAAGCGAAGTGAGGGCAGTCATTTCAATGGGCGTGAAAGATGCTCTGGAAGTGGCAAACCAAGGAGCGAAAGGATGGTGGTGTTGCAGCGTACGAGTGCGGCTCGTTGCAGAAGCCGCGGCCCACTCGCCGCTGTGGCACCTGCTGTTTACAGGCCCATACCACGCAGGTGCGACCGACGGAAGCTGTGCCCTGGCCAAATGTCAACAAAACACGCCTGTCACGCCATGACCCTGCCCACGCCTCTTCCTCTCACAGCTCCCTCTCAACAGACTTATTAGCACCTCCATCGCTCGCCATGCCGCCAAATGCCGAGCCATCGCAGCCCGACGAGCGCGCCGCCCACGACCTCCCGCCCAAGTCGTACGCCGCCGCCGCCGAAGAGGCGCTGGAGAATGAGCCGAACGAGGCGCAATCGCACCAAGGCCAGACGGACGGCGCAGTCGACGACGCAAAAGACGTCGTTTTGCCCAAGAAACACGACGCCAGACCCAGTGGCACAAAATCGATGCGCATCGTGCCGGCGGAGCCCAAGGCGCCCAAGGACCAGTATGAGCTCGAGGGCGAGGGCCAGGACAGCAGCCCAAAGAGCCCCACGAGATCGCACCGCCGCAAGGCTTCATTGAAATCCAACGGGTCCATCGGCCGCAAGCATGGCGAACAGCTGCAGCACGACCTGTACGAGAAGCACCGGGATGGGCAAGGCGAGCTCTTGACCAGCGTCAAGCCCGCGGACCGGTTCGAGCGCAAGACGCGGACACACCTGCAGCCAATGGCCAAGAACGCAGGGCTCAAGTCCGGGCGGCAGGCGGGCGAGGGATGGCATAGGAGCAAGTACGTTGTATACCACGTCCCGTCGCGACACGCACGCCTACTTGAACACGGCTAACAGGCGCACAGGATCCGCTTCGCACCGCTTAATGTGCCGCTGCAGCGCCGCCTGCAGACGCTCGCCGTCCTCACGCACACGCTTAGCATCGCCGGCCTCGTCTCCATCTTCTTCTTCCTCTGCGCCATCCCCATTCTGTGGCCCGTACTTCTCCCATATCTCCTCTACGTCCTCTTCTCCAATGCCAGCCAGTCCGGCGAACTCTCGTTCCGCAGCGAGTGGGCTCGTCGTTCCAAACTGTGGTCGCTCTTCGCCTCCTACTTCCCCGCCCGACTCCATCGCTCCCAGGAGCTAGAGCCGACGCGCAAGTACGTCTTTGGATACCACCCACACGGCATCATCTCGCACGGTGCCTTTGCCGCTTTCGCTACGGAAGCGCTCGGCTTCTCGCAGCTGTTTCCCGGCATCACAAACACTCTGTTGACCCTGGACGGCAACTTCAAGCTGCCTCTCTACCGCGAATATGCGCTGCGCCTGGGCTTGGCATCTGTGTCTCGTGAGTCATGCGAGAACATACTCAGCAAGGGCGGACGAGACGGAGAAGGCATGGGCCGCGCCATTACCATTGTCATCGGGGGTGCGCGCGAGTCTCTCGAGTCGAAGCCCGGCTCCTTGCGTCTCGTCATTCGCCGTCGTCAAGGCTTTGTGAAACTAGCGATTAGAATGGGCGCCGACCTCGTCCCTGTCATCGGCTTTGGCGAGAACGAAATCTACGAGCAATTGGATCCACATGCGCACCCTTATATCAACAAGTTTCAGCTGTGGGTGAAGAAAGCTATGGGTTGGACAGTGCCACTATTCCACGCTCGAGGCATCTTCAACTACGACGTCGGCATGATGCCTTACCGACGGCCTTTGAACATCGTCGTCGGTCGCCCGATCCGCGTTGAGAAGGCGCAACATCCCGACAAGGAGTATGTCGAGAAGGTGCATGAGGAGTACATCAACGAGCTTGTGCGCCTATGGAACGACCACAAGGACCAGTTCGCCAAGGAGCGTACTGAGGAGTTGAAGATCATCGAGTGATTGCATTCTTTTTGGAGGCGGCTCGCTGGTTTGGATGGCTCATTGCGGTGTTCATAGACTTAGACTGATGTGGATGCTTGTATTGTTATTTGTGTTTCGTTGCGGGCATAGGAGGGGGTATCGGGGTGGCTGTAACGGGCCATGACTAGTCAAATGTTGTGTAGGATGCAATGCAATAGTACTATTGACGGCCTGTTGTGTTGTTGTCTCATGCATGCAGTAAGAGAAAACACTGTGAAGGGCGGCGTGGGGAAGGGCGTTGTTACTTTCCTAATTCGTCCTGATTATTGAGTCAGCGGGTAGCTGCGATGACGATTGGATGGCGTTTACTCGTGGAGTCTTGGCTTGTAGGAATTTTAGTTCAGCCATAGGTTTGTTGGGATTCCAAGGTTTGCTGTATAAAGTAAGGCCTGGACTGGCTTTCTGTGTGGAATTGTTGTTGGGCTGTGTATTTAACGCTTGTGTGATTTATTTTTTATCTTTTGTGAGAGAGGAATTTCTCTCTTAAGGTTGTGAGAGACCTACGATTGTTGGTAGAGGCTCATTAACTAACCAACGCGATGGATATGGACATGGAGCGTGAGAGGGAAATACATATACATGGGCCCGAGCTGGATGGTATTGAAATGGGGGAAAGGGGGGGCGAGATGCCGCGGAGTGAGGGGGCAAAGGAAGGTCAGAAGGGGGAACTGGAGGGGAATGTGGATGTGGAGGGTGGGGAGAGCGGGGGGAAGCCAAAGGAGAGGGGGAGGTGGCAGCTTGTTGCCATTATGGTCGCGCTTTTTGTCCGTTCTTCTTCTTCATCTTCTTCATTCCCACTCCCATCAAACCACTAACAACCCTACAGCTCTCGCTCTTCGTCGGAGCCCTAGACGCCACCATCATAGCAACAGCCGCGCCTACCATCTCCGCCGACCTCAACTCCGCAGCAGGCTACACGTGGGTCGGCGCAGCGTACTTGCTCGCCAATGCGGCGTCGGGCCCTATATGGGCGAAACTGTCTGATATATGGGGCAGGAAGATTATTCTTTTGATTGCGTTGGGGGCCTTTTTTGCGAGCTCGGCTGTGTGTGCGACGGCGGAGACGATAATGGTGCTGATTGTTGGGAGGGCTTTTCAGGGGACGGCGGGTGGGGGGTTGATTCTGTTGGTGCATGTGTGTATTAGTGATATGTTCAGTTTGAGGTATGTTTGTTGCGCGGTTGATTGGTTGGTTGTTGGTCGGAGTGGTCACTGACGTGCGGTGATAGAGTACGCGGCCTGATTATGGGCTTGACAGAGGGAATTTGGGCTCTAGCTGGCGGGATTGGACCCATAATGGGTGGAGTTTTTGCGTCGCTCGTCTCGTGGCGGTGGTGCTGTGAGTCTACTACCTAAACTTCGAAAGACTGATCTGTGTCTGACAGGGTCGCAGTCTACATCAACCTCCCCATCAGCGGGCTAGCCTCCGTCCTCATCCTCCTCTTCCTCGACATCCGCCACGAACACACGTCCTTCCTGACGGGCATCCGCGCCCTCGACTGGACCGGCCTCATCACCTTCCTCGGCTTCACCCTCATGGTGCTCCTGGGCCTCACGTTCGGCGGCGCCCTCTTCCCCTGGGACTCGGCCAAAGTCATCGCCCTCCTCGTCGTCGGCACCCTCATGATCCTCGCCTTCATCTACAGCGAAGCCAAAGTAGCAAAATACCCGCTCATCCCCCTGGCGCTGTTCAAGAACCGGTCCGCCCTCGCCGCCCTCGCCGTCGTCTTCTTCCATGGCTTCGTCTTCATCGCGGCCGAGTACTACATGCCGCTGTACCTGCAGTCCGTGCTGGAACTCGACCCGCTCCGCTCAGGTCTCCTGTTGCTCCCGTTTATTGTCCCCGGCGCAATAGCCGGTGTATGTTGCGGGATTCTGATCCATCGGACGGGCCGGTTCCGCCCCATCATGTGGGTCGGAACCATCCTTTTGTGTCTGGGCTTCAGCCTCTTCATTACCCTCGACGTATCCACGAGCGTAGGGCGGTTGGTAGCGTTCCTTGTCGTCGGCGGTCTGGGCTCGGGCATCCTCTTCGAAGCACCCCTCATAGCGGTCCAGTCGCAGGTCGAGCAGAAAGACGTCGCGACGGCTACATCCACGCTGTCGTTCATCCGCAATATGGCCGTCACCATATCCGTTGTTATTGGTGGGACGATATTCCAGAACTCGATGGATGGGCGGACGGGGGCGCTCGAGGCGGCGGGCTTGCCGGGGGAGTTGAGGGAGAAGTTGCGCGGGGAGAGCGCCATGGCTAATGTCATGGTGGGGAGTACGCTGGAGAATGCGCAGTGGGAGGCTGCGGTTAAGGAGGCGTTTGCGTATTCGATGCGGAATATGTGGGTTGTTTATGCGGTTTTTGCCGCGGTGGCGGTTGTTTGTTCGGTGGGGGTTAGGAGTGCGGTTTTGGGGAGGGAGCATGTGGAGATTGGGACGGGGTTGGGGAGGGAGGAGAAGGGGACCGCAGGGACGGGGGGTACTACTGATGCGTAGGATATTTATGGTGGCGTGGGGTGGGTTTGTGGGTGGGGGGGGGTGGGTGTCAAGAGTGGTTGGAGGTGGCGGAAGGCTTCAACATGGGCTAGATGGATGCTATTACGATTGACCTAGGCCTAGGCGTGCTTCCAATCTACTATCATGCCTTACACGCATAACACAGCTAAACCTCGTCACCAACCACACAAGCACAGCCCATCCATCCATTTACCCTAAGAACCCACCTCCCAACGCAACCGCCCCCACCACCATCACCACCCCGACCATCGACACTCGCACACCCCCAGCCTCACCATCTATAGGCTGCTCCACAGGAGCCGTAGAAGTCTATCTCATTATTAGCACAAACGTCTCATTGAATCTCGCAGGGTGAGAACGAAACCGACTCAACTCACCGGCCCAGATGCAGTCGCAGTCGCATTCGCAGTCCCGTTGCTAGTCGGATATATATACGACGATCCTGTGGGGGGGTTAGTGCCATGTTTCTATGCGATGTTCTCTTCTGTTTTCTTCATGTGCTGTCGAGGGTGCAGTCGTATACAGAATGTACATATGCAAAATACAATAGCAAATAGTAAATATCAAACATCAACTCACCCGTACTTTCCCCCGCACCCCCTGTCGCCGTCATCGTCATCGTCCCACTCCCCCCCTCATCCCCAGGATGTCTCGCCGCCCCCACACCCTCCTGCTCACCCTCCTTCGGCTCAGTCTCCAGCCCACAACCCTGCGCCGCAGGAATTAAACTCCCGCTGTAATATTTCCAGATGTCGGCGTTGTCGGGGCCTGCGCATTGGAGACAGTTTGCGTAGTCGTGGAGGAAGATGTCGTTTGTGCAGAGGGAGGGGCCGGGGCTGGATTTGGTGAGGGTTATGGCGGTTCCTAAGGAGAGGGGGCGTTAGTGGGAGGGAAAGAGGGGGTGGCAGGCGAAGGGAGAGTGAGGGGAGGCGTACCGCAGTTATCGTGGCAATTGTATGCTGGGGTGCCTGGTTGTTGACGCTTGAGGAGGTCGGCGAAGATGGGTGGTTCGTGGTCGACGAGGAGCGAGGCGGTGCTTGTGGCGAGGACAGAGGCTAGGAGGATTTGTGAGGGGGTGAAGGGATTGAGCATGGTGGGTGGGTGGGTATGTGGTGTAGGTTGTCGAATGTGTAGGGATGAAACGAGTGGGTACAAGGCACGGAGTTGGGGAAGGTAGCTGTGCGTGAGACGCATTGGTTCACATATATACCTTGGGCAGTACCAGTACCTTACCTAGGTAGGTGCAAACCAACACAAGCCGCGTCCAACGTCCACGTCCCCTTTGCTAGCTTGTCCTGCATATGCAGCCACGGCTCACTCAGAAATCACGCTGCGCAGACAATGCCCGTGGGCTGACAACGGAAGCGCACCCTCCGGCCGAACATCGGAGATGCAGATTTTTATCAGATGGATTAGATTAGATGGCCGCATTCACTAGAGCGTGGGTCCTATACAGCGGGGCAGCGCCGCAATGATTGGCTGGCGAGCGCTCGGCGCTCGGCGCTGGGCGGGGGCGCTCGTGTGCAGCGTTAGCGCCATCTGATAACGCGGAATGGCGGCCGACGTGTGCGAGGGTTGCGTTCAACACCTCCTAACTGGGGGCGTGGTTGGATCCGGGTGTGCCGGCGTAGGATGATGTGAGGGGTCGAGGACGGGGGTATTTGGTGGGTAGGAAGGAGGGTGGTGAATGGGGTGCTTGGCGGTGCTACGTGAAAGGAGGACGACGTGAGCCATTCATCCGTGGCATACGCTAGCGTCGTATGGAACCGTGGCATGCATGTGTCTGATCGGTTCAGTACCGGCATATGAGGGACAGGTAAGCTGCACCGCACCGCACTGCACTGCAAAGCGTGCTACCCAAGCCCGCCTTTCACAACCACACACTGCCAAACATCGCCTCTATTACCTCTCTTTCACGATGCATCTCCCCCTCTTTTCAGTACTCACCGTCTTGTGTATGGGCGCAAGAGCCCAGCACGGCTCCTCAGCCGAAGGCACAGAAATGGGCCCCGTCGCCTTCCTCTGGCCCGCCGACCGCAACTGGACGGCTTCAGACGACAACATCGCGCCGTGCGGCAGTCCCGACGGGCCCACGAACCGGACGCAATTCCCGCTTTCGCAGGGCGCCGTCGCCTTGACCGTTGCCGACGAGGCCTGGCATGTTGCGATTCGGCTTTCGATGCTGGACGGTGAGCTCACATACATCTCTTTAATCCATCATCCATCTTACATTTGATTTGCGGTGCCAAAGGAGTGACTCAGACTGCACTGAACTGAGCTGGACTAATCATGCCGCGAATACGCAACAGACCCCCAAACGCAAGAAGACTTCCTCGACAACCAAGTCGTTGACAACGTCACGGCCGTCGATCCAGGACACCAGTGCTACAAGCTGAATCACCTCGACGGCGTCGCAGCGGGGACCAACGCAACAATCCAGATGGAGTACTGGAGCGAGTTTGAGGGCGAGAACAACGGCAAGAATCAGTCCTTTTTTGCGTGTGCGGATATCGTATGTACCTCCTTTACCTTCCTCATCTCTCTCTCTACATATACATGTACGCCTCCGCGGGTGAGGGGTCAAAGGTTGACTGATGTACTAACGCATCCATCACCTTGTAGACGTTCGTCGAAGCGAAAGACTTTTCGGCTAGTGCGCCGTGCTTCAACGTCACGTCTGAAGAGTTTGAGGCGCCGGAGCCGTCGTCGGGGTCGGAGTCTTCGTCAGACGCGGAAGGGGCGGGTAGTCAGGGCTCGGGAGGGCTCTCTGCGGGCGCGAAAGCGGGTGCGGCGGTGGGGGCTGTGGTTGGGGGTCTTGCGCTGATAGGGGTGGTTGCGTTTTTTATGTGGAGGAGGGGGAGGGCGACGGGGTTGAGGGGGAAGGAGAGTTATGAGTTGAGGGCTAAGGGATTGGAGGGCGAGGGTGGAGCGAAGTGAGGGGTAGTTTGGGGATATGCAGAGGAAAATGTGGATATGGGCTGTGTTTGGTGGGAGGGGTTGGGCTTGCTTGTTGTTGCGGTGGATGAAGGTCTATGTAAAGTGGGGAATGAGATGGGTCCTCATGGAATTTGTGATATATCTCGAGCGAATGCACCTTTTACTATTAAATTAAAGCGACCACTCGCCTTTGTCTAAATCTCCAATCTACAAACGTGATATGCTTGCCTCATATGCATGCGTTTGAGCTTCGTCGGTGTGACCGCGACGCACTTTGAAACTCAACGAGAACTCTGCAAACACTCATCTCGACTCTTCACCAAACGGTTTTCGAATTCACATACACTTGCATCTCAGCGCTCTCCGTGATCGAGAAGACCAGATCCACACAGGGCTGTGACTGACAAACAGCGCCCTCCAATACACATATAAATATCCTCAAACCCTTCCGCATGTTCATAAAACCAGTCCCTAACGGCACAAGCACGACCACGACCACAACTTCAAACATCCATTAGACCTGTTCCCAAAATTTGAACGTCACGAAAAAACCCCAACTATCAACTGCTCAAAGACCGTTCCCTCCAAACACCCACTCCATTCAATCCCTCATCCCTACCCATACCACCTACCAAACCTGCCATCGACAAAATCCACCCCCTTGCTACAAGAATGGTAAACCATGCCTTCTCATTCCCCATTCATTTTACTCCCGCGCTAACCCTACCAGCCGCTGTGGGAAGCCTACACCATTGGTTTTGGCGTCGTTGTTGGCGTTGGTATTGCTATTTATATGGCAAGTAAGATTTTTAAGTGTTATTAGGCATATGGCTTGTTTGTTCTTCGTTTTTTGAGGAGGGCTGGGGTGGTTAGACGGGCTGCGGTTGTAGGTACGGAATTGTTAGAGAGCCCTAAGGTAGGATGGGGTACAGTGTATGGGTGATTCTGCTAGTATGCTGGAAGATTGGACGATTGGAGTTTTTGGGAGGAGTGAGGGATATATGTCATTTCGTGCTGCACATTTGTGTTGAATTGGTTTGAGTTTAGATGTGCGAGAGGTTTGATTATGTCTTTGTCGTTTTGTTCCCAGTGACTCACTCACGAGCATGAATAGACTTTGTGTCTTCCACCAACTGCGGAAAAGCACCCTATTCCAAAACTCCAGGCCCCAGCACGTGAAAATTGAAAGCCAATTGTACATCTCACCAATCACCACATCCGCCCCGATCCGAGCTTCGGGTGCGGGAAAAAGCCCTCCTCCCACGGACTTCCCGCGGACCTTGCCTCCCGCATATACCCATGCTCACCACCACCCATTATCCCCACGCATCAACTCCCCCCAAAAGCCCTCACCATGATCTCCGATATTTTCCACCTCACCCGCCTAATCCTCACCTTCCTCCCCTCCTACACCCTCACAACCCTCCGCCAACGCATCTCCGCCCACCTCCACAAACGCACCTATAACCCCCTCCCAGCCGCGCAATTAAAAAATGTAGTCGTCATCGGCGGCTCCTTCGGCGGCCACCAGGTAGTAAAACGATTGACGGAGATGCTACCCACGGGATACAGAGTCGTGCTCTTGGAGAAGAATTCGCATCTCAACTACGTGTTTGCGTTTCCGCGGTTTAGCGTGGTAAAGGGCGCCGGGTACGAGCCGTATGCGTTTATCCCGTATAGCGGGCTTGCGCGGCGCGCGTGTGAGGGTGTGTTTTCCCATGTGCGGGACAGGGCTGTGCGGGTTGATGAGCGCTTTGTTGAGCTGGAGAGTGGGGAGAGGGTGGAATATGCGTATTTGGTTGTTGCGACGGGGACGTCGTCTGGTCTGCCTAGCAAAACTCTTTCAACGGAAAGCGAGGGCGCGCAGAAAGAGTTGCAACGCATGCAGGAGCAGATCGCGCAAGCGGAGAGGATAGCCGTCGTCGGCGGCGGCGCAGTCGGCGTGGAACTCGCGAGCGATATTAAAGATTTCTACCCGGGGAAGCAGGTCTTGCTCGTCCATTCGCGCGGCCAGCTCCTGCCCAGTTTTGGAAAGAGACTACATGCGTATGTCATGCAGAGGTTAGCAGACATCGATGTCACAGTGCGCTTGAACGAAAGGCCGGACGTACCTGCCAAAGGGAACGTACTCCGCTTATCAACTGGCGAGGAAAAAGAGTTCGATCTCATTGTAAGCACGCATCTACTAACCCAAGGTCTACGACTGACAGACTCCACAGATCCCATGTACCGGCCAACGTCCGAACTCTTCCATCCTTTCAACGCTGACTCCGACGTCAATTTCCAAAGAGACGCAGCACATTCAAGTCAAACCTACGCTGCAAGTATCTGATATTGCCTTTCCGCATATCTTCGCATTGGGCGACGTCGCAGCGACAGGTGGCCCGAAAATGGGGCGGGCAGCGTACTTCCAAGCTGAAGTCGTTGCGCAGAACGTTCTTGCGTCTATACTCGGGAAG
This sequence comes from Laburnicola sp. R22_1, assembly GCA_014281115.1. Lineage (NCBI taxonomy): Eukaryota > Fungi > Ascomycota > Dothideomycetes > Pleosporales > Didymosphaeriaceae > Laburnicola > Laburnicola sp. R22_1. The sequence continues at coordinate 1,754,483 of JACONQ010000011.1, forward strand.
CCATGCAGTGAAACTTATAAGCCTAATTTCGGTCTCGAGGGCTCGATTAAGTTGACGTTGGGGAAGGTGAGTACCAAATCTTTGACGCATTTGTGAGGCATACAGTTGATAACTCATGATTTTGCAGACTCATCTTGTGCTGTATACGAAAGAAGAGAACGGACGTGAAATACTCGTCCCGCTCAATATTGGAAAGGAGGACATGGATGTAAAGCGGCAATGGTCGTTTTTCGGCGCAGACGTGAAGGCTTTTGAAATAACGATGGCGAAGTTGGAACCTGAATGTTAGATCATTCCTGTGTAAGATAATAGCACCACTCACATGGATCATGACCAAAAAAAGCCCCGCCTTCCTTCCAAACATCTTATATAAGCTAACAGGTTCATCTTCCACTGAAGAAGTCAATCAAACATATATTATATCGTAGAAAATCTAGACAACGCTACTCCGGGCTCCCCTCCCCCCAACATCTCGTTACCCAAGCCCGACAACTCGAGCAATTATACCGCCGCACGCTGCCTCTCCTGCGCAACTCTTGTAAACATGAGTCGCTGTACTGATGCCCGCAAGGTGTGACTTTCTCCATGCTCGAAACGGTGTGCTTCTCGAGACAGATGTTGCACTGGACGTACATGGCTGCGATGCGCTGGGATTCTGATTCTGATTCTGGTGGCTCTGTTGGGAGGTTGCGGTTGGAATGAGGGCGAATAATTTGCACTGTGGCGATATCCTTGATGGGAGGATCTCTCGCTGGGCTTTCCTGAGATTCTGATTCTGATGGCTTTGTTGGTAGGTCGCGGTTGAAATAAGGGCCGATAGTTTGAGTTGTGGCGACATCATCGATGGGAAGATCTGTCGCTGTGCTTTCCATGTCGCTGTTGCTGTCGCTGTTGCTGTCGCTGTCGCTGTCGCTCTCCTCCTGACCCTCCTCACCAACCTCAACAACCCCTCCCTCAACCAAGACCTCCCCACTCACCCCCTCCGAACTCCCAGCCTCTTCATCCAAATCCCGCATCCTAACCCCAGAATAATGCCCCTTGCAAACCCTCCTCCCCGTCCCCTCCTGCACCAAACTCCCCAACTCCACACACTGCATCCCACTCCCCTGGAACTCCAGATACGCCTGACACCGCGACTTTGCGTACCGGTCGTGGAAAGCGCAGTACCAGATGTGGGAATGCGCTTGGTACATTTTGCCTGCGCGGGCGCATTGGTATTTGGGGTTTCGGGGCATGCGGAACGCGCAGTGGGGGCGCGGGGTGGGGTGACGTGACATTTTTTTCTTTGTGGGGAGGTGGGGGTTGTTTAGGGAACTTGGGTAGCGTTTGGAGGAATTTCGATTAGGGAGGGTTTGAAAGGGAATGGAATTTGTTATAAGGGTGTGGGATGAAGTTGGGTTGTTTGGGGGTATTGTGCAGTCACGATGGATACTTGCACCGTGTAGTGCTTGCTTGTTAGGTTTCTCGCTAGACTAGGAATGTGTATTGGTGGGACAAAGAAGCTATTTTCATTTGCGCTGGCAAACAAAACGTCGTACCGGGGAAAAATATTAATTCATCGCGGTAGATCAGTGGCTTACGTACAGACTGTTGCTTTTGGCCCCGTCCGGGCGATACATAACACACGTGATGTGAATCTTGCAGGCCATCACGCTATATCCATCAACTTCAAAGCGAACACCTCGCCACTCCACCCCGCATCTGCGCCTCCTATCTGATGCATAGGCGCTTCAAACGCCATGGGACCCCACTCGAAACGCGCACCATTAATACCCATTTTCGTCAGAAATTCTTCTTCCGTGCCATTGTCAACTTTCGCAAACGTCTGGCTGCCGCGCGCGATGATATTGAGGTCAAGTTTCTTATTCAGAGGCAAGGACGAGTTTAGTCGATAGTAGTTGCCGCCTTGGAAGAAGGTGATGTTGGGCGTGAGCATCAACGTGGAGTCGCGGCCGGAGATAAGAGTTGCGTTGGTTGGGGTGTCGAGCGTGGAAAGACGTAGGGAAAGAGTGAGCGTGTAGTCTCTTCCCTTGGAGGACAGCGGCGTGGTAAGCGAACATGAGTCGATGAGAAGAGAGTTGTTACCGGCGTTCGAACAGTCGGTGCTGCCGTCGTATCCATTGCCTGAGGAATCTGGAACGCTCGGTGACCCGGCTTCATATCCGTCCAACGAGTAATCTAATATGGTTAATGTTTTGGAAGGTATCCTACGCTCTAGGTTTTGTCCAGGGATAGACGCAAGCAGAACCGGAAGTATAACGTCAAACTCAGCTGCTGAGAGATTCCCGCCCCACTGCTTATCGGCCAATGCTGGGATGCCCTTTTGCCACGCGTAGAAGGCCTCCGAGTAAACAGTAGCATTAGGTCCGTAATCGTTCCAAAGCGCTGCAACTTCTCCAGGTACAAGAGGTTCATCCCGAGCAGGGTTATTTGAACTGTTGCGAGCATCGAACACGTTGGGATACCACAGGCCACCTCCAGTATTCGGATTGCCGATGAAGGTTGCGGAGACGTTCATTTGGGGAGGATAACTACCGGACCACTTGTTTACAACGTAGTACGTATCGTCGGAATTCAGAACCGTATAGTTATTCAAAATGTAATCGTAGAGCGGGTTATCCTCGAAGAACTGCCAGTGCTGAATGGTTACGTTCTTGTAGATATTGATGTAGTCAGGATCCGTGTAGTTGGGTGGAAATGTACCCCAGATCCGAATAGATTTATCTGCCTCGGCGCGAATGTGGTCTGCCATGGCATTCACAAAAATGTTGTAGTCGTTGACCTCTGCTGTATATTCATCTGCGCCGATGTGGACTGTCTTGGAATGAAACCAAGGCAAGAAGGTGCTCCATATTGTCTTCATAGTAGGTATCGTCTCCGGATTGGATATGTTCAAAAGAGTTAGGTCATCCTCTAGACCAAGCTCTGGCTTCCATTGCACAAATACCAAGGAATGGCCGGGGGCTTCAATTTCCGGGACGATCGTAACGCCTCGGGCTGCACAGGCGAACTGAATGTCGTCGAATTGTTCTCTAGTGTAAGATTCGTTTTTGTGTTTGTTCAAGCCGGCAACGGCTTCATCATCAGACCATAGGCGGAAGCGAGCATAGAGGTCTAATGACCGTTCTCGGCTATAAACGTCGACATTGTTGTACAGGTTGTCGCTCAAATGGACGTGGAACGTATTTTGCTTGAAGAAAGACATGTAAGCGCACATCTCGACCAGAAAGTCTGGTGGATAGTAGTGTCGGGCAGCGTCGAGCATCATGCCTCTCGTTCCCCACCCTGGAGTATCTGTGATTGAACCGCACGGAATGGTGCCATTGCCGAGAATGGCTTGCTGGAGTATCGTGCGGGTCCCCCACCATGCACCAAGAGAACTCGCGCCGGTGATGGTTATTCCTGTGCCCGAAACCGAGAGAGAGTAGCCCTCAGCAGATTCTCGTCCGGCAACATCGAGATAGTCACTCCTAGGAATCGGGACGCAGATCAGTAACTTCACCTAAGGGATTGTAATTAATAGAGACGACGTCGTACCTGTCGCCAAGAGTGAGGAAGATAGAGCCGCTCTTTGCGGCCTCTCCAGTGTGGCAGGTGATGTTTCTGTGGGAGCCACTGAGATCTTGAGCAAAAGTATTCGCAAAGTCTAACAACGAAGGAGGTATGAGGGTTTCGCCGCGCTCATTAGCCGAGTCAGCGTATTTGCTGTCAACGATGATGGATTCTACATCGCCCAGGTGCAGTTGGCCATATCCGGCCGAGAAGGAAACGGTTGGAATTCCCCGAGATTGAGCTATGTGCATGAGTCTCCGTGATGTTCATATGTGCGGGTAATAGCGTACCATGTACTGAAGCGAACAGCAAAGAGCTCACACGGAGGAAGCCGTGCATTTCGCAGGATAGCAGAAAAACTCGTCCCATTACCAGGTCCCAGGCATACCTGTGTATATATACTACCTGGAGTGTCGCCTAGAGCTCCAAGCGTGCTATCTCGAGATCATCCCGCGCGACGACTAGTCCATGTAACCTTCAAGGTTCTGGAAGCGGGGCAACCGATATTGCGGAGACCTTGGCATTGACAGGGCAGGAGTTCATACGAGAGCATCTAAGGCGATATTGACGCCGCAAAGGAGTTCACCATGCCATGCTGGTGGCTTGATGGTGGTGTTCAGAAGTACCTAGGTACGGAAAGTTTTGGAATGACGTTGAAAATGACTGGCTGCTGTTGCGCAACCCGAGGTGCTCCAATCGGGTTAATAAACCTGGGTCCCCTTTTTGGCCGTCCGCCTTATCATGCAGCGCTTATTTGTCGATGAATTTCCTACCTAGTAGAATGCGTGCGAGCGTTGACGGCACCTATGGGAAGCGCTACGCTGCCTGCGGTTAGGCTTTGCCCAGCCCCCTCATTTACGTCGTATCCTGAGATGATCGCATCCATGCCCTCTGCAGTTGCCCTCTGCAGTCCACCTTGATAATACGACCCAGTAGTTGGCCTTTATACAATGGAATCGCTCCCCAACGAGTTGTTGGACCACGTCCTTGCTCAGGTCCCGCATTCGGACGATTCACTCGGGTCTACGATCACTCTCGCGAGTTGCTGCTTGGTATCGCAACGCTTCTACAAGGCTGCCCAGCCTCTCCTCTACAGGGACATCCATCTCGGGGTCCAGGCAGATGGTCTAACGCACTTGTTGAACGCACTGAAATCAAGACCGCAGCTTGCTGGCGCTGTGAAAGAGTTATCCATCGAATCGGGATCTAGAAGGAGAATCTCAACACCAACTCACCAACAAGTAAACCTGTTTCGCGACTTCCTCGAAGAAGCCCTTCCTCCGTTGATAAACCTCACGACTTTCCGAAGCCGCTTCTACGTTATCACAGGGCAACTACTTCGGAACACTTTGTACAAGACTGGCTACCAGATGAGCGTTCCTACAGATCTAGGAAATCTGAGGATTCTTGAGCTCTGTGCCCGCGACTTGGTATACAAGTTTAATTACATTCTTCGCCTTCCTCGTCTCGAACGAGTTGTTCTGCACGAGACGACAATGATCGACAATGACCTTGTTGATGCAACTTTATCTAACGACTGGGGCTGGACATCGCACTCCATAAAAGAATTAGTACTGCACCAAGGACCCAATGAGCACGATGCAAACATCAGTTTGATGTCAAATTCTCTCCAGGCACTTGCCCGTTGCATGCCCGACCTAGAGCACTTACGAATTTACCACAATGGTCTCAAACTATTTCCTTACAACACCGCTCATCTTCTGGCATTCTTCGCAGCCCAGTTGCGCAGCTCTTTACGCAGACTGACACTGATCATTGAAGATAGCTGTGGTCATTCAGATAGTGGATTGTCTATGCTGGCACACCTCAAGACATCAAACATCGAGGTCCTCAACATCGACTTGCATATTATATGCCCTACTATTCCTCGAATGGATCTCACTGATAGACTTTTTGCTGGAACTCTACCGGCCTCTCTCCGTCACCTCCACCTCCGCTACGTTGAGATGAAGGATACGTCTGACGTGAACAACGCGAATCCCCCCGTGCATTGGGATTGGGAGCCCCTGGTACAGCAAGTCGTTCGCGGACTTCCAGCGCTGGCAACAATCGATGTTGAACTTCACTTGCTCGAAAAAATTGATCTTCTTATTACCCGGAGGTATATAGAAGCTTTCGGTCGCAACGGCATCCGACTCAACATCCAGGCCAAAGAGAAATCTGTACGACACTCGCGAGGCCTTTTGATTGCAGATCAAAGAAGGGCGATCCCCGAATAGGAGAGTGACCGACTCCAGTTAAGACATCTGTGGTGGCTTGTTCCGATACTCAACATTTTCTCCAGGAAAGATTCAGTACTTGGCCAAACTTCGCATCGGCAGTACTTCCCTGGACGGACGGTCTAGGTACGGTCAAAATTTACTGCGAGCGTTTCGTTCGGATCCAGGGCTTCAGTGATGGACTTGGACATTGAGCTAGGTACGCTCAAACGACTTTATAAACGCATAGTAAGGACCGCACTGAAGAGACAGGGTTTCTCGCTCACTTTCGAGCCTTGTCGACGATTCGTTCTTGTCAAAGAAATATAATTATTTCTATACATCACAGGATCATTGAATTATATCCGCAAGCGCTACATGCATTGTAGTGGCTTTTCTTACAATAAGCTAGGAACTGGCTCTAGGGCTTAACCACTTGCACTAAATGTCTGCATATTGGGCGACTTCATCCACCCCGATCCTGCTTACAATTCTTCTTAAAACCTTTGATCCGGACCAGAGGTTTCAAAATGCATTTAGCATTGAAATTGATGGGGAAACGGCCAATCCGAGAGGTTGTTGTAAACTAGGCGGGAGAGTTTGTGGTTTGCGCTTTGCGATATTCGAAGCGGACAGAACTAGCGTTGCAGGACAGACTGGGTGAAAAGCATATACTATAATCTTGCTACCCTAAAAACAGGTAGGAAATGGTGATCAAGTTCGTTCACATCACAACACTCTTCAAAGTCGAATGCTTTGGTTCGAGGCACGAGATGCATCTGTCCACGAGACTACGCGTCAGTCAAGTGCTTGCGCGTCATCGTGACTTCCTCATGCTTCCCTTTGAGCAGGCAGTCCCTCGTAACCTGCAAGGCTTGCCTCCTCACCTCGCGCACCTGTCACTCAATACTCTCCTCCTCAACCTTGCGAGCCAAAATCCTCGTAACCTGCCACACGGTCCGCAAACAGTAGGCTACGCATAAACACTCTGCTTGTCTCATGTGTTAATATTGTGGAGACACCACCGCTCCACACAACATCTGCCACTGCAAACATGGGCGCTTGGGGACACGGTGAGTGCATCGAGTGTCCGTCGACACGCATCCTATGCTGACAACCCGCCAGGCCTCTTCCAGTCCGACCACGACTTCGATATCATCAGCGAGCTAACCGGCGAAGCAGGCCTTCACAAGCTAGAAGAACAGGCAATCGAGAAAGCCAAAGCAGAAGGCGACAAAGACGCCGAGAAGCAAATCTACTACTCCCTCTACTCCCCGTCAGACCCCTCACTCGTCCGCCAACACCTCGACTCCGGCATCCTCACCGATCTCACCCAGAAGAAGGAAGCGAAGATGCTCGGTCGTCCGGACCCGATGGACTTTATGCGAGACCCCTGCTACATGTACGTTCTCCTCGGGGCCTGTGCGATGGGACTCGGATGCCATCTCCCCGCCCCGTACACAGCCATGTTGAAGAAAGTGTACACGGAGGGCGGCCTGATGCCTGACGCACAGAAGCAAATGCACAAGGCGCTCTTCGGCCCCGACGGATATACGAATGGTGTGCCGTACGACTGAGTCCAAGAGTCTCATCGAGACGGCGAATTCTATGGCCGATGAGGAGTGCAAGCCGAACCCGTTTGGCTTTGTTGGTATGAACGTCATTGGTCCTGGTGGCTTGTTCAATACCGGTATGGGCGACTCTACGACTTCGATCGTCATCAAAGAGCTCCGTGCGAAGCATCGCAATCCGAATGCCTGTGGCGGCTGCGGTGCCAAGGGTGGCAAGAAGATGATGCGGTGCGGCAGGTGCAAGGGTAGGATGTACTGCGGTGTTGAGTACCAGAAGAAGCACCGGAAGGTCCACAGGAAGGTGTGCGATCCGGTGCTGGGCTAGGCTGTCGTGCGCAGTGAGCTTTGGCATCTAGCATCATGGCAGAGCCAAATCGCGTTTTACGTATTCTCGCTTCGAAAAGGACGGTCACTGCTTCGGAGATCATATGCCGGGCAGGTCTTTCGTGAAGGAATTCCGCACCCACGGATCTCACGGTGGTATGTAATAGGGGAGCATGTACACACAGCGAATATTTTACATATACAGGGGCCGGGCCGCGTACCCTCACAAACAAACTAGCAATGGAGCATACACGCCCGGCGCATCCCACAAATAATATACCATCATTGCGAAGCACTCATCCCGTACGTCTACCATTTCACATTACCTAACATTGCAACCCACCCAACCCACCCCCTCAACACCCCCAGCCCCATCACCAACACAAAACCTCCCCCTAAAACACCATACCCTTCGTCTGCTTCCCCCTCGTCTCCTCCAACCTCCTCACATTGATATTCTTCCAAACCCAAATACTCGCAACACAAAGCGGCACAAAACACGCGCCCGCAATAACCATGAGCCTCTGCACATGCGCAAACGCCGCAACCACAGCCTCGCGCTCGGGCGTCCCATCCGCAAAACTCTTCTGCACCTCAATGTCGCCGAAGATCTCCATAGCGCGGCTCTTCGACGCCTCCGGCAGCCGCTGGTACAGCTGCGCGGGGAGAATGCTGGTCCACATTGCGCCGGAGATGGAGTATCCGATTGAGGAGCCGAAGCCGCCGAAGAGGCCATAGATGGCGTTTACGGCGGCGATTTGCTGGTGCGTGACGGGGGCCCAGACGGCGAGTTGGCCGCAGGTGGAGAAGATGCCTGTGCCGAGGCCGACGAGGATCTGGGTGAGAGCGAGGACGCCTGGGTTCGTGCTGGGGGCGCGGAAGGGGATGAGGAGGGCGGTGCCGAGAAGCGTAATGGGGACGCCGGTCATGGCGATCCATTTGAAGTTTCCGGTGCGGCTGATGAGCCAGCCGATTGGGGGGCCGAAGACGGATGAGGTCAGCGCGAAGGAGTTGAGGATGTAGTTTGCGTTTTCGATGGAGAGGCGGTGCACGACTTGGAGGTAGGAGCCGAAGTAGGCGTTCCAGCAGAAGACGGAGAGGAACATGACGCCGTAGAGGACGCAGGAGCCGATGATGGTGGGCTCTTTGAGGTACTTCCAGGGGAGGAATTGGACGGGCGCTAGGAAGCGTTCGTACAGGACGAAGCAGGGGAATAGAAGTATACCGAGGACTATCATCGCGATGATGTAGCCTGTCTTCCAGCCGTTGGGCGCGTAGTTGACCAGTGTAAACGGGAGCATGAAGAGACAGAAGGCGAACATGAGCAGCAAGATGCCAAAGACTGTCGACTATTAGTGAACATCGAGTAGGGAAGGGGTTGGTACTCACTGTCGAATTGCACAAAGTAGTAAGCCAAAGATTGGGTCGTGTTACGGCCCGACCTTTGCTTCTGAGCAAGACCAGCCTGGCGAGCTTTCCGGTACATGTAGATCATAACTCCCATAGCCGGCATGCTGCAAGCGAAAAGAATGATGGCGAAAGCACCAAAGGCCCAGCGGAAGTTGAGGTTGTTGTAGAACGCGGCCGCCACCTTGGGAGCAGCAAAGGTCGCAACAATGCGAGGAGTACCGTTGATGCCGAAGATGATCATGCGGTTCTTCAGGGTCGTCATGTCGGCGCACATAACGTCGATGACGTATATCAGGCCAACGTGCCCAGTCCAGTATAGGATGTGGGCTGCGATGTACGTCTCCATGTTTTTGCAAGCAGCCTTCATGGCCATGCCGATGAGAGAGAGGAAAAGCATGAATATGAACCCTTCGACACGCCCCCAGACATCGATGGCTTTTGCTGTCGCAAGCGGGATGCAACCGCCCAGAGCTGTAGCCATGACGCTACCGACAGTGAGCAGTCCGTGCCTGTCGAAAGTCGAAGTGATGTAAGGATTGAGGGCGGTGTCGATATAGTTCTGAAACATGTCGACGAAGTGGATGAGATACAGTCTAGTGAATATCAGCATTACCGTTCAAATCCAGGCCAAGAAACTATCTGCTTACAGGCAAAACATGCTGATCAGCGTGGGCTTGCTCCATATGGCCGTGATGGCCCTCACGCGCTCCACGCCCTGTTGGAAGTCCTCAGACCGGTCATCATCCCTCACATCACTACTCTCGGAAGGCGTGGTGGTATCATGGTGGTTGCTCTTTTCCACATCAACCAACGGTGGAGTTTTTCCAACTGAAGCTGCTGAAACCGGTCCATCGGGATCGAGACTCATGATCAACGAAGCTGGTTGAAGCGCAGGAAGCTACTGCAAGGCAAGATGAAAAACAACGGCAGGGATGAATGACTGTGTGGACCGGCAGGGTCTATATGTACCTTTCAGCCGTACGTGCAGCACATGGGCAGGAAGAAAATTTGCGCCGATAGCGGGGACAGAAGAGGGATGGGCGAGAAAGCGCCATTCCTGCCATCTGTGGCCTGAGACTGGGAGAGACTGATCGCTTGACGGGGTGCCCAGCGACGGTGCATTGAGCGATGATCTGATAAGATGCGCGCCGAGAGACTTGTGGGAATTGATGATCAGATAAGAACCATCTCCGCTATCAGATCCAATCAAGGTGCCAAAATGGGTGGGGCTTCGTACCGCTAGAGTGGATGGTCCTCTAGGATGAACAAGCCAAGAGTGGGGCGGACGGGCACGGCCTCGGTCAGCTGGCGAGACTTTTCTGTTCCTTGAAATCCTTGACGGTCTCGAGTGTCGCATATCTAGGCGACTTGACGATACCCACCGCTCTTTCCCGTCATCGATGGTAGGTGTGTAATGAGCTCCTTGGGCATGTTGCTTGAGTTCAATGTTGCTGCTGCTCATATCGGAAATAAGCAAGTGGGTGCTAACGCAGCCGCCCAACTCCCTACCTACGAGGCATTACAGCACTTGCGCCGGAGGGGTGGGCGATCCCTGCACTAATCGGTGCTCCTGCATTCAGCGCCCCGATCATCTCGTAATGGAAACCCGAACTCGGCCCTGGTACATCTTCCATTTGTACGGTTGTAGTGGGGGGACCCGATGCTTCGGGTTCCACGGCACGAAATCAGGCAGGACAGTCTTGTCAACAAGATTCTGGAGTGGGCTGTATGTTGCTGCCGGACGTTTCGTACGGGTATGTCGTATGCTTTTGGAGCGTTTGGCTTTGCAGCACTGTGGTTGCCTGTCCGCTTGGTCGGATGGCACATAGCTTTGCCAGCCGCGGAACTACTTCCTCAGAATTTATAATTGACGCAGGTATCAAGGGCAGTCGATGCGGTATACCAAGATGATAGGGAATCAGTCGGTTTTGGGCCTCTACTTGATCGCTGAAAGCTTTATGCTTCACGGTGCGTTTTGTAAGAGTACTCGCAGATGCCCCGAACCCTCTTCTTTTGCAGAATCGCGAAGCCGCATTCAATACGAACGTACTAAGTCCGGAAATGCCACGTTGGCGAGCTGGACAGCCGCCTATGTGGGTACATGTTCCTGTGAGTCAGAGATCCCATCGAACGATCGACTCTAGCGTGGTGTTTACAGCGCTTAAGACGCTGGATACCATCAATGCATGAAGTGTAAACATGCCATCTGCTGCTCATTTGATCTCAGCGAACCGAATGCGAGTTGCATTGCCATGGGATATCAAGAAGACTTTTCCACGCGTGTCGCTGTTGGAAGTTCATCCGTTGCATTGAAAAGCGTCTCATCGGCATGAGTACCCACCACAGGTAAGTTGATGAAATCTGAATAACCAGGTTTAGCACTAGGCGCGTTACTGTTACGTAGTCGACAATATTCTCTGTCAACGTAATGTTTACATTAGGAAGAGAAACATCGCAGACCTTGTGGTACACGGTAAAACGCTGTTATGGAAAGCTGGGTAATGTTTAATTGAACTGGCGAAGCCTTCTGTAGGAACAGGTATTCCCGCTTTCATTCCTCGACGCGTCGAAGTATCATGCATATTTGGAGAATTAGACGCTTTTAGCTAGCTTGAACAGGCCCTTCTCCGGAACCACCAAGATCGTACGTAATACCAAGTTCTTTCCTTAGATCTAGGAAGGGGTGGAGGCTTAAGGTTTCTTTAAGCTAGACTGAAGCACCCTTTGTTGCCAAGCTCTTCCTAACCACTGTATTATGTAGTTAAATCGCGACTTTGGAGCATCATTCTATTAACTATCGACCCTTTTCTAAGCACGTTTTAACAATTATGGCGGAGATGCGAACATCCAGCTCCGGATCAGGCGCTAGACCTCCAGGGCTCTTTGCTGCCACCCCGGCCCGTTATTTAGTATATCCAGATATATAGAATCTACACATAGCTGGTGGGGTGGCGTTAAAGTGGTATCTCTTAACTGCTAGTACTGTATTTGCTTGAGAGCTAGAGAGGTGTTCGTTATGGAGAGTGGGGCGACCTTTCTCTCTCTTAAACAGATTGTTGGGCACTGCGAGGCCGCTCAACCCGCCATCTCTAATTAGATAGCCATAAGCATAATTCATATGTCTCTGGATTCTCCAGTACCCACAATAATAGAGCTCTTACAAATATTTGTATTTAAAAAGGCGCAGTGAGCTGGTTTTCTTTCCCCATTGCGTATTCTATAGTCAAGCCAGTCGCCTTAGGGCGTAATTTAGAAGCGTATAAGCGTAGTTATACTAAAGCTAGGCCGTTATAGCACAGAATTATAATAGAAAGCGTGGCTTTGACTATAGCTAACACTTGGATGACCCTTATGATAGCCATAATAGTAGTTGGTTTTAAGTGCCTAGAGCATAATGCTGGAGATTAGCTAATCTGTTGTCTTCTAAGGTTTATCGCCGCTTCTAACAATGCTTTGCTCTGCGCGATAGCTACCAGCTTCTAGTAAAGCACAGACCTACTACTGCTAAGGTTGATATTATCATCGCCGTAATAATTAGAGTATTACAGTAATCTTTTGTAGATATTGTAACAGCGCGGTTGGGGCCATAGTATGTTATACAGGTGCCTCGGAGCAGCTAAAGAAAGCCGCTCGGCGTTCGGAGAGAGGCATTGGTGAACAGATGATACAAATATTATTGACGGCGTTGGTTGAGGACAGGGACAGGAAGCGGAGCGGAGCCAGACCGTAAACATTTGAATATTTTTAGAGGATCACACGAACGTCATTGGAAATCCGAGTCGACCACCCGTCATCCAAAGTTCCCCCAACCCCCAACCATCAGTCCGCAGATTGCGTTTTCGCATAAGTTTCCTTATCTGGGTGTCAAGTCGCCCCAGTCTGACCGAGGATGCCAGTCTTACGCGTTCCACCGTCTTTGAAGTTTGAACAGTCTCTACGGGAGTGACCGCCCGCGCCCGTTTCCACATGACTAGCCGACCATGGCCTTGATGAGAATCATGGGATTTTTCATCGAGCTTTTCATCGCAAACACTCCGCGGTTCTGTGGCCGGTAGTTAATCCTGAAGTAATGGACATATCTAGGCTGAGCGGGTCTCGGCAGTAACATCCCCCTGCGGTACGTGACGTTTGGGTACGTCAAGGGCTTTCATCAAGTCGTAGTTCGGTGATCAATACTCACAAGGCTAGAGAGCTATAAGCGGGGTTTTGACGCGTATACCTGGACTCTGTATTTTTTGCCTCCCCAAAGTTGACGTCCACTCACATCACAACTATACCCCCGTAAACAAATTCTTCTACGTTTCCGCTTCAGCTGTCCACTTCAGCTTGATTCAACCAACTTGCTGCGGCGGGGAGGGAATTTGTCCATGCGAATATATCAGTGGAAGAATGAGAGACTGAGTTGATTGTAACAAGCTAACCAGAGGATCCCTTAAGTACGAGGATCGTAGTCAGCAGCTAGTCTACATAAGGTTGGTAGTATCATGTGACAGTGTGGAATGCGATACCACCTACACTAACACACCTCCCACAGCACAAAGGTAACAGAGTGCTGTCATGAATAAGAGTAACAAATGAGTGAACTAAGGACCTCCAGGGCACCTCCCCAGAGGTAACTCCTCAAACAGTAACAGTAGGTGTAACAAACTAATCTAAGCCTACAATGTGTTAGCGAATATCAGTTATCCCTAGTTGCTTTAAGAATTGTTCGTGCTTTTTAATGTCGCACAGTGACTTCGTTAATCCATCAGCAGGCATATCATCAGTTCCCATCCAGGTCACGTCGATATTACCAGCTTCTACTTGCTCTCAGATCCACATCTAGTGAACCTTAACGTGCCAAAGCTTGGTGTTAAGCTTGTCCTCCTCCTTATTAGCGATTAAGACTGTTTGCTAGTTATCACAGTACAATATAGGGCAAACCTCTAGGTTAAATCCAATAGCTTTAAAGGTGTTCATCCACCAGGATAACTCAGTGCCAGCTGTTGACAAGGCAAACAGTTCAGCCTCAGTGGTCAATTTGGTAACAGATCTCATAATCTTAGCCTTCCAATCAATAACTATGCCGTAGAGCTTAAACACATAGGCAAATAAGCTTCAAGCAGTCTCAGGATTATTAGCAAGGCTACATCGAAAGCTCTAAAAAACAGCAGTTCTTCAGCCTCATCGTTGCTAGGTTAAACAATATAAGTAGAGTTTTCTAAGGGCGCTATCATAGCTCCAATAGCCCAGAATCAGTAATCGTATAGGTACTACCATACTGTTCAAACAGCAGCCATATGCTTCTAGCTAGGGTTGTTTAGATAACGGGCAAGTATCAAGTGTGCCTTTGCCACATCAGGGCGGGTAAAGTAAGAGATAAAACCAAGGCATCCAACAAGGATCTAATATAATCAGGTACGTTCAGCGTTCGGTTCATCCGTACTTAGAGAGAGGTGAGATTCGCGAAGAGGGACTCAAGGGTGTCAGCTGCCTCTAAGGAGATCGTAATCGTGGCAGACCTTTGTAATATAGGAGTCCTAAATCATCCAGACCTTCCCTTTAACGTAGTCTCTAATAATACAAATCCCTAGAAACCAGGTAAGCTCTCCTAAGCTCCGTGTCTCGTATCAGGTCATAAACTCGCTTTCAAATAGTTAATAGTGCTCTTAATCGCCTTAACAAAATAGAACAACAATATCATCAACATAATAGAATAGTATTAGCTTGCCGTTAGTGAATAAGCAAGGGATACCTTTGACTTAAGTGAAACCCATATCTACAAGGGTCTTCTTCAGGTGTCTGTGCCACAATGCTAGGGCATCCTTAAGGCCATACAGTGCTCGGCGTAAGCGCATTATATTGCCTAGGCGTTCTTGGAAGCCATTAGGCGTCCAGACATAGCAAAGTCGTTTAAGGTAGGCATTAAGAAACGCGTTCTTAACGTCGTACTAATAGGCGAGTAGTCCAAAAGCGCACATAATAGCAATAAGGAAACAGAGCGTTCGTGCAGCAAGTGTAGCTGCGTAAGTATCATCCCAGGTTGTCTAAAGATCTCCTCTTACAACTAGTCGAGCTTTATAGCTACTCAAGTAGCCATCAGCGTCAAACTTGTATGCAAAGACCCACATTAGTAGCAAAGTCTCAGCGTCTAGGTGCTCCTTCACCTCATTCTTAACTTTTTCAAACACTCCCTTATAAAGTTGCTCCTTAATCTCCTTATCTGCAGCATCTAGCCACTTCTTGGCATTAGGTCGAGACTTAATCTCAGCCCAGGTCTTTGGCGGTGGCGGCAACTACTTTTAATAGACCTTAAGCTTAGTGTTTTCTAGTAGTTGTGCAATTGCTATAGCAAACGTCTGCCAGTATAGTGAGGCGTGCGTACTAAGGTTTTGCGGGGCATTGTCCTCATCATTACCACCTCCCCAACAACGAGACCCCTAAATAATATTGTCTTCTACAATAGCCGGGTTTCTTCGTCGTGGTGCATTGTTCTCGCAGCAGTTTGGAGCAGTATCACCTAAAGCAACCTGCCTCCAGCCTTTTGGTTAAGTGCGTGTTGAGGCCAATCAATCTAAAGTAATCAGTGCTGGCGTTTCTTAAGGTGTAGGTAGTCCTCCATCAGCCTCCTCCTAAATTTGCACTTCGGCATCATCTTGCTTAACAGCCTCTTCTTCATCTTCAGCAACATCCTCAACTGTCAGTTAACAAAGTGTCATATCACAACGAATCTGCTCAATAACAGGGTCCTCCTCTTCGTCCAATAAGTCGATATCAAGGACAGTAACCACATGTCGTTCCTCCTTAGTTAAAAGCTAAGGTTCCAGCGAAGAGTACCATTGTTGTCGTAGGAAAACAACGTCTCAGGTTCGAACAACCCTATCGCTTCCTAGGACCTAGATGCAAAAGATGTTCGTTCCTTCGTATCCAACCAGCCATCCAGTAATCGCTCGCGATTCAAGCTTGTCACCTTTAGCCACCTTCGTGTCTCAAAATAGAGCCTTCGCTCTAATAACGTCTACGTGCGCTAGAGATGGCTTCACCTTGCGCACAACTTCGTAGGGTGTCTTCCAACCTGTAACTTCTATTGGTAATTAATTGAGCATGTATATAGCCGTCAAGCACAGCTCATTCGTTAGCGTCTTAGGAAAATTTGCTGCAATTCGCAGGGTCCTAGCCATTATAATAATAAGATTGCCAGCCTTCTTAGTAAAGCCAGTCATTTCTTCCGCCCCAACAGCACAAGGCTCAACTACAATGCCTAGATCTTTAAAGATCTCCCAAAGATTAGCAAAGCCTTTCTTATTGTCGCAACAAATGTACACAACAATGGCGTTAAATTGGGTACGTATCTGTGCCAGCATTTGTCGAACGGCGCGCGTAAGGGTGGCTTTCGTCTTGTTGCGAAGAGTCTTGCCTAAATAATATCGTGCGTATTAACAAACAGTGTGTAACAGCCACTTGTCCCCATTGTAGCAAGCTTCACCAGTCTTTCGTAGTTGTATAAGGTCGATGCCAATTCATTCAAAGGGCCAGGTTGCAGGCTCGCGTTAAG
The DNA here is from genome assembly GCA_014281115.1 of Laburnicola sp. R22_1. Lineage (NCBI taxonomy): Eukaryota > Fungi > Ascomycota > Dothideomycetes > Pleosporales > Didymosphaeriaceae > Laburnicola > Laburnicola sp. R22_1. Next base: position 1,771,093 of record JACONQ010000011.1, read on the forward strand.
GGCGTCAACTAATAATCTTTAAGAGCTTAGAGTTAATACACTCCTTGCACTCCTTCCACAGCGAAGCTCTAGGCCCAGCAGTAAGCTTAATACCATCTACTGCCTGCTCTAGGTATTTAATCGCGCGTTGTCCTATGTGAGCTAGCATCTAATGCGCTTCTATAGGTGTAACTTGCAGAGGCTTCCGCTCTACTTAGCTTGGCTTAATTGTCATTAATTAAACAGCGAACGTGTATAACTCCAATGCGTCCAGGCGTTGTGTCTTGTTAGAGTCTATAATCCAATGTCCTCCTTGCTCGTTAAGCGTACAGAAGACGTCTAATAGAGCATTTCTTAGGCAGAGACAATTGCGTCCAGAGTCATACTCAAGGCCAACGGTTCGACATCGCGAGAGGGATACAACCAACGTAAAGAATGTAGGGATTAGCGCAACCTAGGTAATTACCATTCAGCGCTCCCCAGTTGGGGTATCTACAATTAGTTTAACGTTTCCCCACTCATAAATCTGCAGGGCCTGTGTGCCCACTAGCAGGATATCATCTAAGTGCCCGTCTCTAATCTTCTCCCAAGTCTTTGGTCGATGGTTCGTGACGTGAAGATTAGATCCTAGATTAAGAATCCACTTGTTGATTAGTGGTGGAGGCTGCTAAACGGCAGCAGTAACTAACAGGGTAACAACCTCAGCAGCGTCTTAGCTGCCTAGCCAGTGCTTAACTGCTCCTATTAAGTTTTGAGCGTTTAATAGAGAATGCCCTGTATCAGCTAAGAAGTCGTTCTTTGCCAATAGGGTCTTAGTAGCATCCGCCGCCTTCTTTTTAACTCTTTTCTTAATTGCGAACAGGGCTGCACTCAAAGGGTTGCCCTTGCCAAGGTTCCTAACTCTGTCAAACTCGGTTAAGACAGTTAGGTTAGGCCTCCATCCAGCAGGTCGAAGAGAAGGCACCACATAGCAGCACTGCTTAAATAAGTGCTGCTCACCACAGATGCAGGTAACTGTCCGTTTCTGGGTGTTAGTGGCAGTATTCGGCTGGCCTAGAACCGCGTATGTTCCTAGTGCTAACGCAATAGGATTCATAGTGCGTCTGAAGCGTCAATAGTTCTCCACTAGTTCCACCAGACCCATGTAAGGCGTTCCGTTCATCTCAGCTCGCGTAATCTCCTGGATCTCGTGCGTAACAAAGGACTCGTCAATGCCCCGAATTTCTCGAAGAAAGTCTTGTTAGGCTCGGTAGTCCTGGACTTCAGGCAGATTCAGCTTAATCATGTCACAAAGGATGGTGATATAGCTCTCATACCAAGAATCCATCTTCTGTTGTTGCGGAACCTTCTTGATCTTGTCGTACTGGTCAAGTAACTCGTATTTGCGCTCTGCTACTAACATGCAGAATATCTTCTTAAGTTGCGTGAGTTGTTCGTAGGGTGTATTGGCATCCTCAATAACAGGGATGTGCCTGCTAGAGATTGTCCTTGCAATCTCGCGCGTTAGGTTGTTAAGAGCGTTGTCCTTCTTCTGCCAGGTAGCTAACTTTGTTGCATAGAATCCGTGCCAGAAGGTGTAGTCTTCTCGTTCAGGTTTCGTGAGTTCGTCGGGCTCAATATCATCGTCGCACTAGACAGTGCTTAAAGAGCCACTAGGCATGTTGTCACCCTTCTTGAATAAGCGTAGTAGTCGCTCCTTTGGTTTTTCATTGTAGATCGTCTTGACAGTGTCTACTGTCAAGTCTGGGTTACAATAGTCCCAGATCTTATAGGCTTCGGCGGTCCTCTTTCGCAAGAAGATCCACTTCGACCAGTCACTTGGCTTGTTAAGGATAATTGTTTCCTTAACAATTAGCTCGTCCTTTTTGTTGCTTATTGTGGCAAACTAGAGCTTATTAAGTTAATCTCTGTTATAGAAAGCGCGTGTGTAGTAAGTAGGTAGAGTGTGAACTGTAGTCGAATTAAGCGTAGGCTGGGCTTATAACTATCAGTGGAAGAATGAGAGACTGAGTTGATTGTAACAAGCTAACCAGAGGATCCCTTAAGTACGAGGATCGTAGTCAGCAGCTAGTCTACATAAGGTTGGTAGTATCATGTGACAGTGTGGAATGCGATACCACCTACACTAACAGAATACGACTCTGCGCTACTCGCCCGAGTGGATGTCAGGGGTCCGCAGATCCTGTCAGCATCAATGATCAGCCACGACTCTCCTGCCGCCCTTTCGCTAATCTTCCTAACGCTGAACCTTGGGTGAAATGTACATACACGGCCGGCCCGCCACTTGCCCGTTAGCAACCCTCCAACCGCTGTTACCTGTGCTGCGCTTCGCTTGAAGTTCGCACGCACATATCTGGTGCCAAGTTGTGGCCATGGCACTAACATGCAAGCCCTGGCGGGCCCCAGAGATTGAAACGGCGAATTGAATCCTGATTGCGAGGTAGCTTGGAGCATATCTCGACCCTTATTCATGGTTGGTCACTGCCGTCGTTGCGTCGCATCTCACTCGTCTCATGCGACCTTTTCCTGACTCCAACGTTCCAAATCATACGCCTCTGACTGTGTTCGCAAATTGCCCCGTTCCCCCTTGGCTCCGCTTAAGACGGGTCCCGCGCCCGTGGACTGGGAGTCTCTGGCCCGTATGTTTTCCTGTTGATCCACACCATCTATCCCACTCTTTACGTCCTCCGCCTTAGATGCCGGATGCAATATGGCAGAGGAGGACCACTCAGACCGGTCAGGGATAGGTAAAGCCGTCAACATCACTGCCACTATTTTGATGACCATCGTTGTGGTTTGGAGGTTGATTGTTCGATTTAGGATCAATCCGCGATTAGGTCAGGGTGATGGAGTCTTGTTCGAGCTGTGTGACACTGACAACCACAGGTTGGAGTGATTATTGGATCATACTTGCCTTGGTACGCCAGAGCTTATGTGGGACCACGATGCTCTCGCTCAGATTTAGATCCTCGCCGAGGTAGGCCACGGTTGGGCACTCGCCTCCCTCTACAGTGGAGAAGTACGTATGGACATCGACATCACCATCGACATAAAAGTCAGAGTCCGTTACCTTACATTCATCGGTGGTGCTTTGAACATGTACTCTCTTGGTTTCGCCAAACTCTCCATTTGCGCCTATCTCCTCGCATTGGACTTTTCGCGATCTTACCGCTGGATGGTCTTCGTCTCTATCGGTATGGTTTTACGTTTTCTGATAAGTTCCAGTGGCACCGCCTTATCCATCGCCAAAATCATCGAGTTTGGACATTTGCTACTTGTTGTTAAAACCAATACAGTGTACCATACCGTCACGACCACCGCTCTCAGCGTTAGCGAAAACTCCATGTGCATCATCGTTGCCTGTCTTCCACCCCTCCGACGTACATTCGACAACATATTGAAGAGGGTGCTACCCTGAAGCTTCCTCAGACGCATCGGCGCTCGATTCCCATCCTAGCTACGATCTTCCGACAATATACACAACCAAGATGACTTTAGACGCCGAGAGCTCTCACAATATCTTGTCCGATGACGAATTTGTCGAGGATGCGAACGGGCGCATCGTGCGGGCGATCACGCCAGTGACGGACACTCGCCAAAACAATAGCACACAAGAACTTGGTAGCGATGGACAAAATCTGGCAAATAAGGATGGCCAAGGATGATATCCCTTTCAGTGACATTGGGTGGTCTCTTTTTGAAGTCGCATTTAGCGAAACCTACGGTCACTTCCGATCCCTTACTTGTGCAGTTATCACGCAACAAATGCAGATTCGAAAACGCAGTTGTGGAGTTGCCCTCCATCTACCGATCCACGGACAGTTTAAGAAGGATCATCCGACAAGTACCGCAAGACCAGTCGACGACGACAGGATGGGATACAACAATACCCGAGGATGCGAGGCTGTTGGCAGGGTCGCACTTTCGAATTCAACCCGGCACACCAAGCCATGCTAGTCCTTCGCACCACTATCGAGCTGCGTCTACCTCCGCGGGCAAAGGCTAGCATCCTGATAACATGTCAAGACGTGCCTAAAGGCAGCGTCTTGCGTGTATGGTGCGCCCTTAGGAAACCAAAACGTCCTTCTCGGGCAGCACGAGCGTGCGTGTGACTCGTTGCAAAGGTCTTGCTGGGCCATGGTTGGGCTGACGAAATCCTACGAAGAGCTGGGAAGGCAATCCTTCTGCATGGAGGCTATAAGGCAGGCGTTATGACACACGATGACGAAGCCACGATCCCACGCTTTGGCTCCTGTCATATTTTGATCTCAGGTACACGTTACGCGTTTTGGATAGATGTCGTTCTAAAATATGTGAGTACATTTGATGAAACCATGCCGTCGACATGTTGAATGCGGCATTCCTCCGCGGCGTCATTTGATTAGCTGGACCATGTCTGTTGTGGATAGATGCCACATCGGGCTTGGTGGGGCATAATGTCTCGGACGCTGAAATTCATTCTAGGGGTGTAATAGTCCGTGTATATCATCATCGTCATAATAACGGCTGTTGCTATTGGAAGTGTATCGCAATCGCCGATGTGCATGGTCGAACTTAGAAAAAGGCAGGTGCACAACTATGACTGCTTCGGGGCGACGTGGACGTTTACCAGTCCCGCAGATTGATCGCTGCCATGAAACAACGTTGAAATATACAAAGTAGGGATGGATGTAGGTGACTACTCGCATAGAAACACGAGATAAATATATTGGACGTGGGCACTGCGTATTCCTACTAAATTACTTCTTCGCCGATAGGGCGCGGACCATTCATCCAAACGTCGTCCGAATATGTAAACCACATCGCGGAGAACCGCACGCAAAACTCTCTGGACCTGCGATGCGAACCTCTATTGTTGATGCAACTTGGTGGATTCTCACCGTCGCACAAGCCCCGCGCGTACATGGCGCAGCCCACCAAAAAAAAGGAAATAATGTAAGATTTCATAGGTAGTCCGTATCCAGCCCCTGCGGATGAGCCATCCAACTCAACACGCCAGCTCAACTTCCCATTATCCATTTCCAGATGTCATATGCGACGTCTGCATTGAGCCTACTCCGTATATCTCAGCCAACAGGCCTACCTTCGCGGGCATTTCTTTGGGCGAGAAGGAAAGATCGAGCAACTTCCTCTGCTGCCTTCGAAGGTAGTCTAGTCAGTCCAGTACGAGGGAGGGCAGGATTGCGGCGTAGTCTACCTGAGACTTGCGGCTTTGGGAAGTGTGGGTTGCTGCGCTAGCGATGGCTAGCTGGTTCGAGGCTAGAGTACGAGATAGATGAGCAGACTACACTAGTGTATGCCGGGGGACGTTAGGCGTCTCGTTTTGATGACACTCGAAGCGTGGTGGAAGGGAGATGGTGGGATGGTTTCGTGCGAACGCCGCGGGTTGCGCAGGTATGTACATGTATGCACGAAAAAAGACGCTGAAACGTATAAGTTTTGTGGCTGCTACACATCGAGTGAGTCTTGCAGGCAGGTTACATACGAGGGGAATGGTTGGCCCTAGTTGTTGAGCAGGAAATCACCACGTCAAGCTTCACTCTTGTGTACCTCAGTTAGCGTGCTGAGCATGTGGATCAAAGCAGGGCAAGATTTCGTCTTTCGTCCTTTCCAAGGACATTCTGGATTAACTATGTATCAGACTTTTGTAGTCGCAGCATCTGAACCTGCATTCTCCAGCTTTTCCTCCCTTGCCGCTCTCCACGACTGGCCCCAGTACCACTGCACAATCGGCAACGGCACCAAAGTCATGACCACAATCCCCGCCGCAAGAAATGCCGGCCCACTTCCCATCCATGCTAAGATTATTTCCACAATAGCAACGCCAATAGCAGAAAACAGGCAGCGCATCAGGTTACTCGCCATGCATGTTGCACCCGAGCCGTCGTTGGACCACAGGTCCGAAATGAGCGTCTGATGCACGCCGCAGATGGCGTGGGCCGTCGCCGCGATCAAGAACTGAAGGAGCAGCGGGATGCAGATCCAGCCGCCCAACGAGGTCACCTCGGGGTAAGCGAGCGTGTAGCCGTAGGGAGAGAGGACGAGGATGAAAACAATGGCTAGGGCTGGGATGCGTTTGAGGCGGATATGCTCGATGGCAAAATCGGCCGGAAGCGGGTGTCGCGGGATAATCGCACACGAAGGCATGAAATGCTTGCGTTTGTACAACAAGCATGCATTCTTGAAATCCTGATCCAGAAAGTTGCCAATGAGGGTGGAGCCGGCGATGGAGCCGAGAAAGTTGGGGACAAAGGCGAGGCCGAGGAAGGCCTCGTTTAGATTGAAGGCCGATTGGAAGAGGCTTGTGGTGCTGACGGTGACCTTCATCCAGATGGCGAAGATGATACTGCTGTAAACCAGGCTTAACAGCATGTCCTTCTCTTTCAACACGCGGAACGGTCCAAGAAACTTTTTAGCGGCTAGAGCGGGTCTTTCCGTGGGCGTCGAATTCGGACCGATATGGGCTTGCTTCTCGAACATTTTACATTTCCACGCCAAGGGCTTGTTCATTCCCGTCAGAGGTGTGCTGCCATTTCCTGCGATGGTGCGCAGTGTTTCTGGAAGAAAGCCCGCAATCGCGACAAGCACTGCCAGCGATAGCGCGAAAAGAGTGACGAACAGAGACCTAAAGTCCGCCCAATTCAATGTTAACCCTCCTGAGATTGGCGCTAGCAGAAGCGCTCCATTTCTGACTAAGTGGTAGAAGTTGTAGAAGTCGTCGCGCTCGTTCGGTAAAGCGATGTCCTGCATAACGGCATGCCCGATGGACGCCGTGGATGCGACGCTGGCTGCTTGCAAGCCGCGGAATACAAGAAGAACTGGGAAGCTGGGCGAGAAGCTGAGAACCAGTGATGAGATGACGTAGAGGCCGAGGGTAAGAATATATACAGATCTTCGACCAAGGTGATCAGCCAAAGGGCCCCAGAAAAGCGGCGCAATGCCCTGGATTACCAGATATGCTGTAATGGTGAGATTCATAGCTTCTGTGCTAGTTTCAAGATCCTAGTTATTGTCAGCAGACGAATGATTGTCGCAATACGGGACCCATACTGTGGCAATTCGTCTCAGTACTGGAAGGTAGATGTTGAACGTCAACATGGGGAAAATGCCTGCAGCACCAACAATCGCCACCAACGTCCATTTCTCTTGCAGCGTGTACACATGGTACGGTTGCTCAATCTCCTCCTTCTTCTGTATCGAGGACGCTTTTACACCTCGCACCGAACCGATTGCCTTTCCTATAGTTCCCTCGGATGACCTGCGATATTCGACCAAGCTCCCCGCCTTCACCCCCATCTCTTCCGTGCATCCCACCGTCTGCGTAAAATCAAAGCCTTTGTCTTGGTCGTGCTCGAGATCGAGTTGGTGCCGGGGCGAAAACATGCGAATGTTCGAGCTCCCCATGGCATACACGCCCAAGGCGATTTCCCTCCATCCTTCCAACGTCGTGAATCGTTTGGATATTCGTCGCGAGATTACCGACAAAGCGCTGCTTCGGCTTCGGATCGATGGCTCATACAGGGAGACCATCTCGTGGTAACGACAGTGGTGAACGAGGGAAGGATGCAAGCCTGAGGAACGTACGCCTCATCGAGATGCTTGATCGCATAAATTCTTCTCAAATCATGCTGCAGGAGTCATGTCATGTTCTGGACGTGGCTTGCTTTTGATCAATGGCTTTTGATCAATTGTGGCGATGTGGCTGGCGAGCTTGCGAAACACTGCAGGTTTGAGAAACATGGCGGGGGTGAAGATTGCCGGCGCTGGAACGTCGCATCATGGTTGATCTGAGGAGCACTAAGCTCCATATTCCGAGGTGCCCGGGCTAATAATAAAGCCTTCGGGTGATGCAATTGGATGAGAATCATCATGAGATGCCACTTGTCACGCACGGGGACATGGACGTTGTGACATCACACCAGCGCTATCACGGCATTTATGGTCAGAATCAATTCGATTGTGCTCAGATTTTCTTACAGCGCCCTTTGGTGCAATCTTTAGGTCGAGCCCGTGTAAAACATAGGTAGTGCTGCAAATGGGCCGAAAGCGTTGAGCTCAAAGCCTCAAACCATAAAGAGGTGTCTTAAAACCGGAAATTCTTCTCACCGCTTTATTACAACATACCTACGGCCTCAAGCGCATGTTTCCCGAGGACAATGCCGCCCAGGATTAGACGGTCACTATGAAACCGGATATCGATGTCATGATGGACCGCATATCGAATAAATATCCATGACGATAATATAATATAGGCGGATGAGTGAACTGGAGCTTCGTCCGAATTCCCCGGTGGATCGTCTCAGGCCGTGAAGATTCTAATCACACAAGAGAGTGGGTGCATTAAGAAACGCGAGGCGCGCTTGAGGACCCGGGCCTCAGCAAAGATAAATGCGCGAGTACTAACTCCGGGTCGTGCGCTATTCATCTTAATTACCTTGGGTAGCAAAGAGAACAGTATCAGGCACTTAAATGCCGCTGCACTCACACGGTCACGCCACAAAGCCAGTGCTTTCTCAAAACGAACGCTGGGAAAAGCCAAGGACGTAGTCTCATAAATATGTAAAATATTGAGTTGACTATAAACGGATACGCACGAATGAATGAAAAATAAGCACTTCGCTACACCAAGACGGATAAAAAGTTGTGAGTACAAAGATGGTTGATACATGCGCAAAATAGTACACAGGCTTCATAACGATGTATAGGCACTGGAAAAAAAAAACACTGCCTTGGCTAGTTTTTGGTTCTAGAATTCAGAGTTACGCCAAAATAGGCCAATGCCGATATCATAGCCCTAATTCTAGCCCATTATCCCTTTTATGGGTAGCTGTACCGTCCCACCGTAAAAGTGCCTACCACTTTCAAGTGATTGTCAAGTCTCAACTGTACAACCGATGGACTCCTCCTACGCAAGCCATCAGTCTTTCGGCCCAGAAGGCAAGGTGTTTGCTTCCTCCGTCAAGGAATAAAGCGGATCATTTATGCTCAGATCCTCCAACTTGGCCATCTCAATTGCCCACGAGAAGTCGGCATCTCTGACAAACCTGACCAGAGCCGTCTCAATGTCCTGCAGGAGCTGCATCCGGTTGCTAGCGAAGATGACATCGGCCTGGCGAAGCAATTCCGGTAGCGTGTACCCTGCCGAACGCTTCCACTTGGAGACTGCAAACTCTATCTCGATAACAGCAGCCCAGGCGATGCGAGGGGCGAGAGAATAACTGCTTTTCATGTCGGCGAGTTGCTTGAGCTCCTTCTTGTTCCTTCCCGGCGTGGAGGCCAGTCGTTCCGACTCGACGTACCGTTTGTAGTACACGGTGCCGTCTAAACACGGTTGGAAATTGCCGAACTGTGCCCCTTCCGCGTCCAGGATCCAATGCAGGCCATCGACCGCCTTGGCGTGGACGACAACGTGGACGGAAAACATATCTTCTCTGATTCGTCGAGGTATCCAGATGCGTCTTGTCTTTCTTGTGTCCTTGACGTGGACTAGGAGCTCTTTGCAGTCAACACCAGCGCCTACTCCCGTATTAGTACGTCCTCAATCTGGCCGAGTCTCGTAAACTTGCCTTGCAGCATTTCCATAAGGAAGTCATGGAGGTATCCAGCCGCGAAACCCAGGTGCTCAAAGTGCTTGTACGCCGACAACAAGATCTTCTTCTCCTTGTCATTTTTCACGAGGTGGCGCGGAAACGGGATGAAGGTCCCTGGCACTTTGGGACAGTCGCGTAGAATGAGCGTTCCATGGGCACGGTCGATGCTTGTAATGGTGTAGTCGAACAACTTTTCGCGCATCAGGTAATACACATCCTGCTAGAGCTGTGCTGCGCGGTGGACGGTGCGGTCCTGCTCGTTTATCCAGCAGGTTGGCTTGTGGGTGGGCCAGTGTGACTTTTGGCAGGCTTCGGAACAGTATTTGATCTTTTTGCAGCGGCCGCAGAGGTGGGCGCCTGTTTTGCCGCAGCGGGCACAGAGGCTGAAATGGAACTTGTTCATAGTGCTGAGCTTTTCGATGGGATGGGGAAGGATGTGCAAAGAAGACTGTTATGTTTGTTGGTTGGTAAGAATATGCAACGAATGGGCGATGGATGTGCGTTGGTGTCGCTGGGATGGAGTGTGTGTTGTCATGGATCTCGTGAGGGTGATGTGCACTTGGCATCATGGTGAGAAGGTGGGGGTGGAGTTGAGGTAAACAAACCCTCACCCGCACTTTCCTTGATTGTTTTTCTCTTTCTATCACGTAACAACTTGTTCGACCCGCGCTGTTTTCCTTCGCCGAGCAGAGTCACACGGTAGAAGAGTAGATACAGACGGTCGGTGAAGATGGCGACGCAGCGAGTGCGATGTCAGTCGCAGGGTGCACAGATGGTTGTGGTATACGAGGGGACTACCTAGTGCAGGTGCGCTCACGTTCAAAGATGAAGAATAAGAGTCATTTTCCAGCGTATTGTCTTGTTGCGTTCCATCGGCCGGCGAGTGGACGGCCGATTCGGGCCGTGTGATGTGGATGCATGCCGAACGGATCGGCATCGAGAGACGCAAGACCATGCAGCCGAGTGGATACCCGTATGCAGCGTAAGCTGAGGTGTTCATCCACCCCTGCCCTCTTCATCCACGTTGTCGTTCGGCTGCTGCTCTGCCGAGATGCGTGAGGCGGGCGCCGGGCCGTGTTCATGTGGCAGGCGCATCGACGGGCGCGGAGGAGAGCGCTCGGGGGGGCACTGCAGCGAGGGTGCCGCGCGGCCGTGTGGGCTGCGGTGAATGTCCTCTGCGAGATGGACAAATGTCCTCTGAGCGATGGACAGAGATGGGCCGACGCCCACGGAGAGACATTCCGGGGCCTCTCTGCGCGTCTCGCCCTCATTGGTGCGCGGCCCAGCGTGCGTGCAGCCGACCGCCAGCACCGCAACACCGCAAGCACCGCAAGCACCGCACCGCAAGCACCGCAAGCACGCTGGTCGGCTTGGCGGCGCCCGCGATTCAAACGTGCAAAATCTCCACGTCCCTCCGCCGTCCGGCGAGCCGAGCCCCCTCACCGCACGCTCGCCTTCGCCCGCCTCTCCCCCATTCCCCATTCCCCATTCCCCATTCCCCATTTCCCATTTCCCCAGCGCTCCCCTCCTTGGTCGCCCGCCCCCGACGACGCGCCTACGCGACCCGCGACTACGCCGCCCAGGCCCCGGCCGCCCCCATGGCTGCGCTCAAGAGCGACCCCGACCGCGCCCGCCCAAAGACCGAGCCCGACGACGGCCCCCTGGCCCGCGTGCTGCGCGACTTCGACGACGCCGTGCACAGCTACGAGACGGGCCTGCTGCGCTCGCTCGACGACGCGCCCGCCGTCCTGCCAGAAGCAGACCACCACAAGCGCCGCCGGCGCGCCGACGTGCGCCACGAGGCCTGCCGTCTGGCCCTCGCCGAGCTGGCCGCCACCTACACGCGCAAGCAGATGCGCCGCTCGCTGCATGCCGCCGAGGCCCACGCCCGCCGCGTCGAGCAGCAATTGCACGCCCAGGCAGACGCTGGCGGGCCGCCCAACGACGAGGACCTGTGCGCCATCCACCAGGGCTACTTCCGCCTCTACTCGACCGAGCTCTTCGACCTGCTGGGCCAGCCCACCGACCTGCGCCTCGGCACCCTGCGCTTCCACCGCGCCGACCCCTTGTCGCCCGACCACCATCGCCCGCACGAGCTGCGCTCCATGTCGGTCGAGCTGGCCCTGGCCGACGCCTTCTTCGTCGCCGACGCCATGGAGACGCTGCCCTACCACTCGTTCAAAGTCCCGCAGACGCCATCCCTGCAGAACCGCGGCATCCTCAGCCGGAAACCCGAGGACAACGGCGCCTTCCCCGACTACGACTCGTGGCTGCTCTTCACCTTCCTGGGCAACGGCTGCCTGAAGCTCGAGGTGCCCATTGAAATGTGCGCCGACATCTACGGCGGGCCCTTGCGGGGGCGAGAAAACGAAGAAATACATTTCTGGGGTGTTTTTGTCGACGACGACGCACCGTAGCGAGCCGCCCACCATCATTCCGTACACGTCGTTGCTTTGACATTTGCGCTTTGCGGGTAGAACGGTGGGGCTTGAACTTTTGGAGTTTGGCGCAATCCATAACGGGCCCGTGCAGGCTGGGAGGGTTCTGGATGCCCAGACCTGCTTTGGGGGCCGGACCAAACGAGTGCGGGGACAAGACGCACGTTTACGACTTTGACGAATCTCGTTGCTTTCTTTTTCTTTTCTCTTCTTCTTGGAACCTTTTTCTCTCTTCTAGTACCTTGTTGGAGTTTGCGTTATGGGTTTGGTCTCTTCGGAGCTGGATTTTTTTTATATGTATACCGGACTGGAAGTTTGGGCTTGGCTTCGGCTGCGGACTTGGTCCTCTTTTTTAGCATCGTTTCGTTTCGTCTCTATCCGCTGGTTATTTCAGTTGGTTGGTTGTTTTGTTCTGGTGAAAAAGGCGGGGAGAGAGAGATGTAGAGGGGATATATGCGTACGGTAGGGAGGAGTAGGGGGAGACGTAGACAGACAGACAGACAGACAGGCAGACGGACGGATGAGATGAGATGGAGAGAGATGATGCGGTAGATGAAAAGCAGATAAGAGATGCATAGATTTTTTGGTCGTGGCTTCTTTTCACCTTTTGTGTTTGTGGTGTGGGGTGTGGTGTGAGACGCTAGGTTGGGTAGGTAGGATTCACTTTTGTCTGTTTGTTCAGCTTCTTTTTCACTGTCTCGTGCAGCGCGGTGCGGTGCGGTGCAGTTTACGCACCGGCCCACGTCGCCGACTGACGCCGTGTATATTTTTCCGTGTCTGTTTTTGACTTGGGTACTTTTACTTGCCGCACCGTCAACCTCCACCTCCACCTCCACCTGACGCGCACACCACACTTATCAACCACAGCATACCACGCCAGCTAGCCAGCTAGTCTAGCTATGGCGAGTCCGCCGCGTCACGGGTACGGCCACTACGGCCACGGCCACGAGCAAGAGCAAGAGCAAACTCACCTACCTCGAGCGGCAGACGTGGACGCTATGCCAGACGCAGACGCGGATTCGGATTCCCTGACGGGGAGATTGATGGGCATGTCGCTCCATGTCGCGGCTAGGAATGCAGGTCCTGCTCTTGCTGCTACTACGGCGGTAGCGGCGGCGGCGAGCTCATGTCGACCGCATATCATGCCGTCTGCCGCTGCCGCCCATGTGCTGCCCACACTCCCACCATTCCCAACGACTGAGACCGAGGGTGCGAGTGGGAGGTTTGCGTTTGCATTTGCGTCTACGCTGCCTGCTAAGGATACGGTTGACGCTAGCACGGGGATGGGGCTAGGCGGTGGAGGGCCGGGGGCGCTGGCTACACGTGGTGGTCAGGAGACGGGCATGAAGAAGGAGGAGAAGAAGAAGAAGCCCAGGATGAAGAAGGGGGAGGAGAGGCAGGCGCGAATGGTCACGGTCACGGAAACTTCGCCCGGCGTCGTCGAAGGCGAGACACGGGTCCGGTTCCGGGTTGTGGAGGAGAAGGAGGAAGAAGGAGAAGTTCAACGTTCTTCTCGGACGGAGATGGAGATGGAGATGGAGGTGGAGATGGAGACGCAGACGCAGACGCAGACTGCCGGCCAGAAAAAGAAGAAGACGCAGACGCAGACGCCCGACCAGAAGAAGACGAAGACGCAGACCGCAGGCCAGAAAAAGACGCAGGCGGACATGCAACAAATGCAGGCACACGTACAAAACCTAGCACAGAAGCAGCAGGCAGAGAACCAGATCAAGCTCGCGGAGCGCAAAAAGCGCAAGCGGGAGGGCCGTCCAGCGAAGCAGCGCTTTGTGACTGAGTATATGCAGATGGAGGAGATGGTTGGGGCGTTGGGGGGTCTCGGTCTCGGTCTTGGGGAGGGAGAGGGAGAAGGTATGTTAAGATATGCGAGAGGTCGAGGGCACATCAATCATGGTTTCGTATGAGTTAAGGTACTAACATGCTTGCCCACAGGAGCGAGTCTACAGACCGAGGATGCAAACACGCCTCCGACTGGCACTAGGTGGCGGGACCTCCCCCGCAAACAACAACAACAGCTCCGCCTCGCGCATAAAGAGCGCCACCGCGCGCAGGTACAGCTCAGGAAAGAAGCGAATCGAGCGTACACGGCGGAGCGCACAGCGCAGAGGCAGAAAGAGACGGAAATAAAGCAACAAGGCCACGTCGAAGAGCAGCAGAACGAGAAAGAGAAGGAGATAAAGCAACAACGGCACGCTGAGCTGCTGCAAAAACAGAAAGAGAGCAAACTACAACGCCTCGGACTCGCTGAGCTGCAAAACCAGCAGCTGAACCAACCCGCTTCCGCTACCCCCACCCCAGCCCAGTACCGCAAGCGTCAGCGCCGGCAGCACCGCCAGCGTGAGCGTGCGAGTTCCCTCCCTGCGGATACGAGTACGGCTATGGGTAGAAGTACAATCGACTACCAGAGTCTACCTTCGTATCAGGCGTATATGCAGGAGCCGTCGAGGGAGGCGTTGGGGGCGGTGAAGAGGGAGGTTAGGGATCGGTTTGTCGTGACGGGTGGGAGGAGGACGGGGAGTTTGCAAGGTTTGGATGGTGCTAATGCTGTGGGTCAGGGTGAGGGGATGGAGTGTGATTAGATGGATACAGTCGGGGTGGGATGGGATGGAGTACGAAACGGGAGGAGACATGATGTTTGAGAAAGGTTTATAGTCTGTGGCTGTGCTGTGTGTGCGTGTGGTAGATATCTTGCTAGGTTTGGCTTAGGCCTTCATCCTGCGCAGTGTAGTTTCGACGTCTTCATTACACTGACTTGTAGAAGGCGTGTCGTAGTACAACACTTTGCTCATGGCATGCCGTGCGGTTACGAGCACCGTCTTCTACTGTTCTACCTCGTGATGTATACGTACACTTCGCCTGCCGCTGGTCTGAGTGTATAAAACACTGGCACTCGCGCTACTATCTATCCCCTGCGATACTAACAATCACTGTAGGGCGTATAAGTATGTTTTATTTACTGTATATATATATAAATGATGTTTACGTGTATAGCTAGCTATACCTAAGAATCGACCAGGCCACCGCTTTTTTACTATAGGTTACATAAGATACAGGTATGCTGTGCGGGTTTTAGAGCGTTGTGTATGTATTCGTACTAAGAGGTAGGTAGGGCATGCGGATTTTGTGCGGGATGAGCGAGGGCATCAAGGGGTTGGAAGGTATGAATCTGTTTTGAGGGTGGAGTGTGGGTGTATGGAGATGGTGTAAATCTTGGAAGGCTAATAAGGTATAGAAGGTTGAGGGGATTGTGAGTGGATTGGGCAAGTAAATGAATCGAGGTGGTTTTCTCCGCTCGATGATAGAGCTTGAGGCTTGTACCTAGGTATGCTGTTGACCTTGGGAATTTTGGGCTGAGAATAGAGTACTCGGTTAGAGGGAAGGTTTAGAGTGGTTAAGGTAGTTATATGTTATAATAAAGAGGGATTTAACTGTCCCACCTAACGTGGTGATCAATGAACCATGGCGTCATGCTTCGGCTCCCTGCTTCCTAATCGCGCGCTTTTTTCTACATACTTTGGTTGTTAAACCTTACTTGCGCTGTTAACTCTTATAATTTGTAGAAGGTCAAGATGACTATAAATGAATATGAATGAATAAAAAAATGGTGGTCAAAAAAGTTGACTTGAAATGGTTCAGATTGGGGATGTGGGGTCACCTTCTCCACATTGTGGGGAAGCCTCCATGCTCCTCCAGCAGTAGCTCGACGCAACTCCGAAAAACATCCACGTCCGCGCATCAATCCCCAATTCCATTCCGAAATAGAACAACCCTCCATCCCACACATCTCCCTCTACCATTGCCGCTCGTGAATCCTCCCCAACCACAATGTTACCCCCTACATACCTCAACGCAGAATACCAAACCACGCACTACAACCTGTTCAAAGACTCCATCACCACACCGCTCCAGCGCGTTCTCCCCCCCGGCGTCTCGCAGTATGCCTTCGACGCAGCGCTCATCCAGTACATGGCTGCCGTCGGGCACGAGCAGGTGCTCCAAGGCGACGCGCTGACGGAATACATTGACCCGTACGAACTGTACGAGGCAGAGGGGAAGCGGAAAATGCCCAGCGCGGCTGTCCGACCGAAGAGCGTGGAGGAATTGAAGAGGGTGCTTGCGATTTCGAACGAGTATGCGATCCCGGTGTGGACGTTTTCGAGGGGGAAGAATTTGGGGTAAGTAGCATGTATGTTTCGACTATACTATCCCAAGGCGGAGAGGCTATTCGATCCAACTTGCAAGTCTTGCTGACACTGCACAGATACGGGGGTCCCGCGCCGCGCGTAAACGGCTCCATAGCACTCGATCTCCACCGCATGAACAAGATCCTCGACGTCAGCGCCGACTACGCCTACGCCGTCGTAGAGCCCGGCGTGACCTTCACCGAGCTATATGACTACTGCGTCGCGCACAAGCTCAAAGTGTGGCCTTCGGTCCCATCGCTAGGATGGGGTTCCATTGTCGGAAACACGCTCGACCGCGGGACGGGCTTCACGCCCACGGCAACGCATCACCAGCACATCTGCGGCGTGGAAGCTATGCTTGCGGACGGCGACGTCGTGCGGACGGGGCAATTCGCCGTGGCTGGGTCTCCGTCATCGCACCTGTCCAAGTTTACGTTTGGGCCGAGTATAGAGGGCTTGTTTCTGCAGTCGAACTTGGGGGTTGTGACTAAGTTGGGGATTTGGCTTACGCCGGCGCCGCAGGCTTTCATGTCTTGCTCGTTCGACATGCCTGATTTTGAAGACGTGGAGACCATCGTGGATGTTTTTGGTCCGCTGAGGAGGGATGGTCTACTGCCTAATACGGTTTATGTGTCTAACCTCGTGGAATGGCTGGGCATGATGGGCAAGCGGGAAGACTTGTGGCCTGAAGCTGGGGCTATTCCTGAATGGCGCTTGAAGGAGTTGCAGAAGCAGCTTGATATTGGGTACTGGAATGCGAAATTCGGACTCTACGGCGCGAAGGACGTGGTGCAGGCGCATTTCAACGAGCTGAAGAAGATTGTGGCGAAGAAGGCGCCAAAGGGCCGGTTGAGCGGCGAGATGTTCGCTGCCGAAGAGGGAGAGACGCTAGACCCTGCGAGTATTGCGGAGCCGCATGGGGGATTTTTCGTCGGTGTGCCCAGTCTGTGGAGTCTGCCCATGGTGAAGTTCCGGTTGCCGAAGAGCGGTGGAGGGATCGGAGCGCATTACGATTATAGTCCGATTATCCCGTCGAGCGGGAAGACGGTGTTGGAGTGGGTGCGGACGGCGAAAAGGTGAGTCCTCACGTTTTCTTCTTGTGGAGATGGGCGGGCTGACGTGTTGAAGGGTGTGCGAGGCCGAAGGCTTCGACCTCTTCTGCGACTTCTTCATGCATGAGCGACATGTCATTTTCGTTAATATGATGACCTTCGACAAGACGAATGTCGCGCATCGACGCGCGGTAGAAACCATTTTTACGAATCTTTTCGAGGAGGGGAAGAAGAGGGGGTTCAGCAAGTACAGGAGTCATATTAATACCATGGGTACGTCGTCGTATATTGCGAGGCCCCCCGTAAGGTACACCCAGAGACTCACGAATGTAGATCTCGTCGCCTCGCTGTACGACTTCAACGACCATGCGTACCGTCGCTTCGTAGAGACTATCAAGGACGCACTCGATCCGAAGGGCATTTTGTCGCCGGGGAAGCAGGGCATTTGGCCGAAGCGGTTTAGGGAGGATGAGAGGCTGAAGGCGCATTTGTAGGAGTGGGGGTGGGTCGTGTGTATTATAGGATGTTAAGATGGATGTTGGGGATTTGTTCCTACTATGCTGAAGGAAAGGCTAGCGTCCGTGCACATATAGTCTACTATTACTTCCTCCTCGTCGCGGTGAGCTCTCACTTTCATCCTCACATCGACATCGACGTGGACATTGACTCAAATTTTGCTCGTCGAAATTACCCCACTAACTACCATGTATCCACTCCGTCCGTCGATGGCGCTGGTGAAAGTGAAGACAACCACGCATGGCAGTGAATGTACGCCCCCGCCGCCCGCGTTGATACGACAAAGTGACCTGCCCATGCCGAAGTTTTCACACCACTCAACTTTATTTATTTTCAAGCTGCGCCCCTCCTCATACACTTCTTCTCCACCACTCTTCTCGTCGCGTACCCGCTTTGTGACGCCGCCATCGAACGCCGCGCAACCTGAGGTATATATCGCCAGGTACGTCGAATCCAGCCTTCCAATGCGCTGATGAAGTTGGCTAATGCATGTGCGATAGCGTACGCTTGTGGGTTGATTGCGAAAGCGAGGTGCGACGCGTCTGCGCTTGTCTTCGGTGCTGCGAGAGGTAGAAAGCTCGACTTGCAAGGCGTGTTCTTGACTGACAGTACCTAGTGGCATAGCACAATTGCGACGAGACCGCGCCTGACTTCGCTACAACAAGAAGTAGAAACCTGGACCCGCAGACCGTGTTCTCCTCTAACAGCAGCCAGTCGCCATGCCGCCGTATGGGTTGTACACGATGGCGCGCAACCACCTCTACGGCGGGAGGATGAAACGCCCCATCTACAACACCAACGACTTCAAGGACGAGCAAGAGCAGCCCGCCAATTCAGACCCTGCTCAGCTTGGGGGAGCGGATGGCGCTTCGGACATTCAGACCAATGGAGATGCACGCAAGAAGAAGAAAGATAAGAAGAGGCACTCGCTGAGCAATGAGAAGAAAGACGAGGCTGTGAGCGCCGATGCTGATGCAATGCCCAACGTGTCGGAGGTTAAGATCAAGAAAAAGAAGAAGGAGAAAGATGGCGCCGAGGACGCGAAGGTTGATGCTAACGCGACGACCGACACATCCGATGGCAAGAAGAAGAAGAAGAAGAAGAAGAAGAAGAAGAAGAAGAAGAAGAAGAAGAAGAAGAAGAAGAAGAAGGATAGGCTTGAGAGCGTTATGGTTGATGCTGACGCGACACCCGACACATTGGAGAGTAAGACCAAGAAGACGAAGAGAGACAAGAAAAAGAAGAACGAAGAGGCGAACAGTGCTGTCCAGGGAAGCTACTCCAAACAGGGAGACGAAAAGAAGACGAAGGTAGAGCAGAATGATGTGGCTCCAGAGCGCACTTCGGTAAAGAAGCGCAAGAGAGAGAGCGAAGCACGTGTGGAGTCTGCGAAGAGCAGCCACGCGGCGAATGGAGGCTTTCTTATCAGTGAAGACTTATCCGACAAAGTGAAGGCGCAAGGAACTGAGCAACGCTCTAAGAAGAAGATGAAGAAAAAGAGCCAGGCCGACCTCTCGAGCGCCCAACATCACGTAGCTGAGCCCGATTCACATGGCCAACTCGAGGACTCTGCAAAGCCGAAGGCAAAGAAGCCTAGGAACAAGAAGGTGGACGTCGTCAGTCAGGCCGATACTACAATGGTCCCAAGTCCCGTGCGCATGCCTCAGAAGACGCCCGTTCCGTTTCCTCAGACGCCCCAAATGTCCGCTTGGAACGCGAGGCGCAATCTGCAGCGAGGAACTTCCCCCGAGAAAGTTCAAGATTCTGCCGTGCTTGTGCCGGAAACGCCTCCTTCCAAGGCCACGAAGCAAGCTGCGGTAATCTCTAGGACACCCGTGCCTCTCCCGCAGATTGCAAAATCCGGTATAGCAACATCAGACCACAGGCCATTGAAGAAGCAGCGTAATGTAATATGCCTCACAACACCATCACTGAACGCCGACTTCTATACTTCCGCAACTGCCCCTGCAGTCCTAGCCAAACCACACGCCACGGCCAAACTGCCTACTGTGCCGAATGCGCTCACAGACGCCAATCTGCGAAGCTTCAAGGAACCGTTGAACGATGAGTCGAAGCCGCGTCCTGGTACCAAGCGTGGCGCGTCCACCACTACTTCAGTTCCCGAGTCCTCGGCCGCTTCAATGAACATCCAAGAAGCATTTGCTCGCGTAGGCAAACCGTATGTGCGTTCGGGAGCCGAGAACGACCCTTTCGTCACACGCGGCGCCAATGTCAAGAAGACGCGCGAAAGCCACAAAGAAGCTCCTGCGGATGTATTCAACGAGAGATTCCACGAGCTGAGGAAGACTGTCAATTTCACTGAGGAGAAATCGTACCTGGAGGAGTACCTGGAGTGGGACATGCGAAACAACGTTGGCCTCGTACCCTGCTTGAAGGACGTGACCGGCTGCACCCCCAGGAAAGAGCAGATTCTCCGTCTCAGCAAGGAGGAAAATATGTCCATCTTGAGCCATCTCGAGACCGAAGGAGGCGATCCCGAGGCGCTCGCCGAAGCCGGCGAGCAAGCCCGTCGCGCAGAAGACTTGCTCCTCCTAACCACCATAGCCCACGTTCCAGTTCCCGTCGGCCGTCTCGAAGGCACCTGGACGTTGTACTGCTCCCGGTATGCAGAGGTGCATTTCGACAAGTACGGCTACGGCAAGCGCACCCTAGTCATCTCCTCGATTGCAGGCTTCAAGCATCAGAACTCCTACACGGCGCGTCTCCAGCTGCCCCCGCGCACCATGTCGTACACCATCCTCGCGTTCCAGACGCCGCCGCATGCGTCGTTCCGCGCTACGACTGTCAAGACGGCTGCAGAGGGCTACGATATGGACATTATCTTCATGGGCAATGGGTATATGCAGCTTCGTGTCGACTTGAGGCTGCTGTTGACGGGCAAACCTGCTAAGGAGGTAGAGGGCCGAGAGATCAAGATGGAGTTTATCGGCGTCCATGAGAAAGCTACGCAGTGGTGGGAGAAGAAGGATGAGCTCGAGGAGCAGGGGAAGAAGCTTTTCGCCAAGTACGACGGTGTCGCTGGTACCGGTAGTGGCAAGTGAGCGAGAGCGCCGTTTGGTAGAGATTGGCTTTCTGGAACGCGGCGGCAATTTCAGTTTGAGAAGAGCTTTGTCGCGCTTGATGTGGATGCTGGAGCAATGTCGCGGATCGCGTGTGCGTCGGGGTGGACTGAAGCGCGTAGCGTATGAGCCCGCTTGCCGGGCTGCCAGCTGATCCCTCTCAGAATTAGGATACGTAACCAAATTGTAACGGACTGCTTGCATAGGTAATACCGGCTGGGTGGGCGGGTGAGCGGAGAGAAGGTGGCCCGTGGACGGAATGGCAGTTGGTATATCCCGATTTCTCACAGAGCTGGTACAGAGAAAAAAAAGGTTATAGCTAGATTTTCTTTTGCTATAGTATAGTTGCGGGATGCAGCTTTGTTCACAAAAAAAAATCCCGATACCGCTACCCACCTAATGCTAGCTTTCTAATACTCATGGTACTTTTGAAATTCTCAACTAAGTCTTGCTTACTTGTAGTGCGATGTTTACCTAATTTGAGATGCGGGTTGGTCTAGATTGGGGTTGGGGAGGTAGTGTGCAAGGATAGGCGGGGTATAGTTGGCCTTTTATAAGGTGATGGGAATTTGCCCCACAAAGGGCCGATTGCTATTACACGACATGTTTTATGTAGGTGCAACTGCCGAATTGTGGCCCATGAGACACGCGAACGCTTCCTTATAGGGATAGGTAGGGCGTCTCATAGTTGCAGTTATTCCGGCATTCCGCTGGCTGCGACATGATACCTACGACCTCAGACCTCTACCGTCTCAACCTCCCTCCCAGAGCCGGCGTTAATACCCGTGTATAAGGATTTCAAGCATCTCCCGTTAACACTTTTGAACAGCCTGTTTTCGCCCCACACTCTCCTCTGGTCTCGTCTTCGCCGTGTGGAATTCTCGTTGTGAAAAAGAGAGTGTCAATTAATCATCAAGACCCAATTGCAGGTCTCTACGTTGCATTCCCCGTCTCTTCTCTTGTTCGTGTTTCTTCCCCCTTTCCATCTTCAAGTAAGATGCAACCGTATTCTCAAATCAAGAAACTCATAACCATGGACAGAATACCCCGTAGGATTGGCATTCGGCTCGGGCCGAGACCCCCATGGCGCCCAAAAAAAACAAACCGTTGCGGCTCAATATGGTGTCATGTGTAAGCACTACTGGCTACATGAACGAATGCGCAATAGCTAAGGTCTTCGAATATGTCATGCACCATGTGTACCCTTGGCTGTAGAACTTCCGTGCGTGGCATCCTACCGCGAAAGGGCTCGCGACGGATTTGTCGGATTCAGCCTTGGTGGCACCGACCCTAAGGTAGGTATACTGTATAGGTATAGTTTGGCTCGCGATACTTTTTAATTTTTTGGCAGTGATGACGAAATCCACGGTACTTCCGGGATACGCCATCCTAGCCGTAAAACCAACCTTTGCGAGCGAGAGAGCAAAGTAGTCTACATGAATCTGTGGTCCTGGTATCTGCTACCGGTCCTACTTCCGTCGGATTTGACGAACGAGATTCACGAACTGGTCAACATGTTCCTACCTTGGAAGGTATTATTTCGATCGAGAAGTTCTCATGATCTCCATATAGACGCCCCATGCTCACGATCTGTGGCACAGGGCATGAGTTTAGGAAAGCCGACAAGAGCCATTAATTGCTAGGATTTACTTCGAAGAAAGACACTGTGTGATACACGATGAGTTAGGGTGCCGTGCACAGTCCTTTCGCTTCCTTGCCCGTGTATGATCATCCTCGTTCATAGTGTTTCAGCATACGGACCGATGTTCACCGGGAGGGCCGGCGTGAGGCTGCGTACAATAAAGTTGCGGAGAACCCTGTCATTTATTTTCTAGAAACCATGGCTACGCATTGAGATTAAAGCATGGATGTATGTACCCTAGCTTGAACATCCTGTCCTCCTCTGCGATCGCATGTATTCTGGAAAACATTCGTCCGCATTCACACCGAGGCGAATTTTTGTGCCATTTCGCTCTATATGGCTCCAGCGCCAGCAACTAGTTCTTTCCCGAGGTTCTGACAGTCGCCACCTTTTCATAGGATGTCTAGCATCACCGTCACGCCGGAGTATCTGGCCGAAGACCTTGGCCCTAGCATAATTGTCACCGCGTCGTTGACGATTGCGTTCACGACAGTCTTTGTCGCTCTTCGTTACTACGCAAGACACTTGACCAAGACTCGATTTGGAGCAGAAGATGTTATTATACCGTTCGCTTGGCTAGCGGAACTTAGTCTGTGCATAATTGGAATCGGTGCGTACATCTGGCTACCCTACGACTGGTTTCGACCGATTCTAACAGCAAAGGATAGTAATGGCCAAGAGAGCTGGAACTGGACGACATGCGGAATATGTGCTCAAAACTCACCCGGAAGGCGTCATTTCGCATTACAAAGGCCTATTTGCGAACCAGCTCGTCCACCCCGCTGCAGTCGCCTTACCAAAGCTCGCCATCGTGTGTGTATTCCTCCGTATCTTTATCCAGAAGTGGGAGAGAAGGGCAGCTTGGGCAACGCTCTGGTTCATCCTTGCGACATTGATCTCTTACGATGTTGCTTCCATGTTCCAGTGTCGGCCGATATCGTACAACTGGGATCAATCGTCACCCGGCACATGCTTCGATTTCGACCTCCTCGCCAACAGCAGCTCCATACCAAATATCCTGACAGATGTCATTGTACTTGTGCTTCCAATCCGAACCATCATAGGCCTCAAGGTTTCCACGTCTCAAAAAATCGGTGTTATACTCATCTTCTTAACCGGTAGTGTGTGAGTGACGAATAGCCCTCCCATATCCATGAGTTAGAACTGATGTTGTAAAGGGGCATCGTAGCATCCGTTATCCGTACGATAATCTTTACCCGCACTGACGCCCTTGTTGACATAACATGTGAGTCACCAAAACAACTCGCGCGCAATTCTTCTTTGACCATCCGACAGTCAATTACGTCGGTTTAGTCAATTGGACAATAATCGAGCCTGGCAGCTATCTTCTAGCCGCCTGCGCTCTCTCTTTCAAGCCCCTTTGGCGAATGCTCATTAAATCAATCGGCCTCGATGTACTGTGCAGCCATATCAAGAGCTCTGCAACAAAATCCACCATGCAAATGCCAGCCCTAAAGTCGATCCAGCTCGAGACCCTGGACACGAAAAGCAGTGGCGGCTTCACAAAGCTCAGTTCCGGGCGCGATACGATGGACGAAGAACCGGAAACAGAGGTGGCGGCGGCCAAACCGCCAGGACGGGGCATTACAGTCACAAGGACTGTCGAGACCATGGTGGACGAGTTTCCGTATGCGACCCGGCCGTCCAGCGTAGCGGTAGCAGGCTCACCGCCAGTATCTCCTCGTACAGTTGGTCGAGCCATATAATAACTTTTATTTCTTCTGGATTACACTAGGAATGTATTCATTCATGTGATAGATATCTTGCATAGAGCTAGTACAAGGAAAAATAGGTTATAGATAGTTATTTCCTTTACTAAAGTATAGTTGCGGGATGCAGCTTTGTTTATTAAAAAAAAAATCCCTGTGATACAAATAGTTGCGCCCTACAATCTCGATTTGCTGTATTGGGGTCCGCGTGTGAATTTATAAAAGGTCAAGTTGACTATAAACGGATATGAATGAATGAATAACGTCGGACGTCGAACTGTGGAACCGGTGTCCCGCGGCTGTCCTAAATAGCTCACCTCGCATGCTACGTGTACCCTACTACGTAGATGTAACGCTGTGGTCGCGTGCGTCGAACAAAGGAACACATATCCCAGAACGTGTACAAAACATTGCCACGCCATCAAAGTAAAATCTCACCTTTCTCCTCCATTAAACAATCCACTCCTCACCAATAGTCCCCAGACCATTCCTAAAAACGACGGAACCTTAAATAGTAGGTCCCGATAACTTCAGAGTGCTTTTAAAATTAGTGCTACCAAATTTAAGATCAAAGAGCACCAGGCTACAGTATCTACAACGGCTCTAAAACCTTCATCTCCATCTCCTCCCCCGTAAATGCATATCCCTCCCCAGCATTCAACTTCCCCACCAACCTCCTTACCCCCTCTTCCGTATCCAGCACACACACCGAGTCCAACTCCTGTAACTCAAATTCCTCATTAATCCGCTCAGCACTAAACCCATCGTACAACCACACAGGCTCCTTGCAAACTTCGTTCGAAAGTCGCGTCCGACATTTCCTTTTCCCAGACGGATGTAGAGCGTCCATGTGGATCTGTTCAGTGTTAGTCTCGTTGTTCACCGCGTTTACATCCTCATCTATGTGGGTGTGCTATATACACGGAGCGAGCCACTCTTTTAGAAAGGTGAGGAGGCGGGGCAGCATGGTTAGTGTGGGGCGAGTGGGAGGGTGAGTTAAGTTGTGAGGTTTAATTTACGGGTTGAAATATGGGAGAGAAGAGGCTGTGGAATGGATAAGTGGGATATGTAGAGTTTTTGCGGGGTGGGTGAACAATGTTAGATTGTGGGCATGGATGTAATGTGCATGAACGATGTTTGGGATTTTTGGGGTTCTCGGTAACAATAGTTCTGAAGGGAAGCGATATGGATGGTAGTGTGTCTACGCTATGTTGACTCGTAGTTCTTGAGGATGAACACGATCATGTCCCACTGGGCTGCTTGACCACCAAAGAAAGACGGCTAAAGCAAAAGATTAGAAACTGTATGAACCGGACGCACGACTCGCCCAGCTGGAAACAATCCAGCGCATACCTCTCCGAAACAAGCTGTTTCTACCGCTTGAATACCGCCGCAGCATGATGATGACGCTCGCCCTGCCCCACAACATCCTCGCCAGGACCCTTCTTCAAGATCTCAATCTCCGTCTCCGCCCTCTTGAGCTTCATAGCCAACTCATTATTCTCCTCGTTCAGCTTCTTGACCTTGGCTTTCTCCTGCTTGAGCTCCTCCCACACTTCCTTCAACCGCTTCTCCATCACCATCTTCGGCGGCTTCCTCGCCTCTTTCTCGGCGAGCGTCGCCTCAGCCATACCAATCATCTCCTCAAACGCCTCAATCACAAAGTCCGTATCCACACCCTGCTTCAACGCCTCATCAACAGCGTCGCGCAGTTCATTCAGGCAGTTCTGCATCTTGGGCGGGATGCCCTTCTTCGCTTTGAGGTCGAGAAGGCGCTTGCGAAGCGTTTGCTCCAGCTTCTGTAGCTCCTTGTATTGTTTTTCGGGGTCGCCTTCTGCATCTTCGGCGTTGTTGAGACACCCTTTTAGGAGGCCGAAGGTCGTGTGGATGCGCATGTACGCGGGGTTGGAGGTGTTTTCGGGGGGGAGCACATCAACCATGTCCTCGGTGATTCTGCGGATGCCGGCGTGGCCGCGGCGGGGTGAGGGTTGCGCCGTCATATTTTAGTTCTTCCGGTACGAGTTGATAGGGATGATATGTTGAGGTTGAGGTATGTCCGGGGTGGGTGGGGGCTTTTGTAGTCGTGGCGACGGTGAACTATTGGTTGCCTCTCAAGGCGTCTACGGGCGCGCTGGGTGGGAGTGCCGTAGGTAGCTTGAATAAGGTGAGGTGGTGTTGAAGTAGGTACTGCGAAAGCGCCGGAATTTCCCACCTTCCGTGCTTTCCTCCGTTGTCGGGACTGGTGACTAATGCATGCAGTCTTGTTGGTCTGGTTGTACGACCTTGGGACATATAGATACATGCGCGGAGCCCCACACTATGTGCAAACACTATGTTCCGCATGTAATCATGCTGTTCCACCGTTTGCTGTATCGCGACGCGGGCTTCAGATTCGTCGCGTTATGGATTAGCTCTACGCCGTAGTTCATCGCGTCATTCTTCGGCTCCCCACTGTGGTTGATGGCCTTTTTTTTCTACCTACTTTGGTTGTGATGTTAAGTCACATGATATGTAATAGGTACACAAATGAACGACTAAAAGAATGAATCGAGGCTAGTGCCACGTAGTCAAAGCACCCATGACTGAAGCTCGATCTACTCGCACACCTTTCTTATCATGTTGAATTACTAGTAAGCACATTGTAAGCGACTGTAGAATGGAAGTGAGACAAAATTGTGATGACCATTGTTTATTTCAGATATGAATGTGCTAAGACTGACATTCAGTGAGATGACCAGGGGGATAGCAACCACATCTATCCAAGTGCCGACTAAGAAATGGGGATATACACTCACGTAGTATGACAGGAGATGCGGCTCGTTGGCTTACAAACTATGCTTACATCTTCCAAAGCGTTCCAATGCGGGGAAAGTTGCGACTTGCTATCCTGCAAAGCAAGACGTTGTGAAGGTGGCGTGGAATGCTGCCTGGTACGCTTCCATATCGAGGGGTATCGTGTTTCAAACTCCGGCATTCCTTCGTCTATGCGATGGCAAAATTTCCACCCTTACCTGTTAGATTCATGCTGTACCGAGAGTGCGCGAAGTCTTCTTGATCATAGTTAGATTCATGCTCGAACCAAGCGCCAAAGAACTCCGTGATCGTCCACCCCTCTACTCCTCCAACAAATCATCCCAAAGTTCCTTCTGCTCCTTGAATGTCTCATCCTCCAACACTCCCCTAAAAATAACCTCCGCACCCAGCACCCCACAGCCTCGCATCTGCTCATCCTCCTCATCAAGCTCCTCCTCATCATCCTCGTCGTCCCGCCTATCAAGCTCATCCAGCAGCTTCTCACCCGCATCTTCCAGTTCTTCGACCCGCTGAACCGCCAAAGCAAGAGCCTCCAATAGCGCGTTCTCCCCATCTTTCGCCCCACCGCCACAAACATGCGCCCCAATAAACGCCTTGAGTTGGAGATTCCGCTTCTGAAACTTACCCTTCGCGTTGTCGCTCTTCTTAAGCCGCGCAGCGAGGCGTTGGAATTTAGTGGCATTCATGTATAGATTCTGGTTTTGGAGCCGGAGTTTTGCGATGAGGAGGCTATCACGGTCGGACGATGCAGGTGGGGCGTCCAGTTGCGGAGTCGGGGGGCGGTAGTCGACGGCTGGCTGGCGGAGGAGTGCATGGCCTCGTTCCAGTAGGCTTCTCGTTCGAGGGCACGCTTCTTCCAGAATTCGGTTTGAGAACGGGCGGAAGTTGATTTGTGCCGCTCTTTCTGGAGGTCGGCCCATAGCTCTGCGACGGTTGTGTTGGGATGAAGGACGGTCTGGACTTGCGACCCGAGAGGACTGTGGCTCGATGACGTACGTAGTAAATCTAGATCGCGTGTTGTGTTTGAGGCAGATCTAGCGCGAATCTTCTCGGGGTCGTCTGAATGGTACATGTTGCTGCGCTTGGAAGGCGATGTCGGCTGTGCGGCTGGCATATCGAGGGTCGAAGTTGAACCTCGAGCTAGAGGTTGAGGGTTGAGTTTAATTGTTACAGTTGCGCACCACAGGTAGAATAGTTTCTTGATGATCTAGACTAGGCGAGGCTCCGTCGCGTGGTTCAAGTGAATTGGAAGTGCGAGTACGCGTGCTTGGACTGAACAATGGAAAGAGGTGGAAAGAGCACGGAAAAATATGTGGAAACAGTATTGTAGACGAAATTCAATTGAATGGCCCAAACGAAGTGAAGTGACAACCTAGTAAACAATGCACAATAGTAAACGGGTGTTCCCGTCTGGTCCTGAGATACCTGGTCTTTACAATGCCAGCGCGGCTACGAGAAGACCAGCAGCACCACCCACCAAAGCCATAGCACCAGTCGGCAAAGGCAGAGAGGCAGCAACATTGTCGTTTGTTGGATCGGGCTCCCCAGTCGGTATGTCAGAAGATGACGCATTGGTTGGTGTTGAGCCAGTTGGGGCTGCTTCAGTCGTCTTGGTCGAGTCGGTTGGAGTAGAACTAGAGGGTGCGTTGAGGACCGTCGCAGTACGAAATTCACCGACTGAGGTAAGATCCCCATTCTTGAATATGGAGGATGTCGTGCCGGCGTTCGTGGAATATAATGGTCCATCGCTCGATCCTGTACAAGTCCAATCGGCGGATCTGGATTCGCCGTCCCAGTTGCAGTTCACATCAACAGTCAGGAGACCCTCTGTAGTCATGTGCATACCCCAAGTTGATCCACCTTGAATAAGCGTATATGACCCGCAAAAAGATTCGTCCTCGTCAGTTTGTTGGCGACGTAGCCGTGCCTTCGCCGTCGCCAAAGGTAGTGCTGAAATAGGCACAAGCTCGAGGTCCTCAACGCTGCTCGATACAGGTTCCGTCGGATTCGCTAGCGAAGCAGACTTTGAGCGCGATGCTAGTGGTATATAAGCAGTTTGCGGCCGTCATGGCTGGGTTGATTACCTTGCGACGAAGAAGCTGTAGCGCCCGATTTCGGATTGCATGCATGCTCGTACGTAGTCGCTGTGGAATCCGAGGACTTGTACGTGAGTGTTGACTCTGGGTACACTTGGAAGACTTCAACGGTCGACTGTGCCGCGACTGCTCCAGCAAGCAACAAGACTAGTTCTGGAGAATACATATTTATCTTGAGATAAACTACCGCGCCGGCCACAGTATGTCGATGCAGGTGTAGACTGTACTGAATATCTCGAGGCCGTAGGTCGAGTAGAGAAACGAGGTGCGAGTACACTAATAAGAGAAAGACAGAAAAGACAATTTACAGCGGAGACAGTGCGCACGACATTGTGGGTATGAACTGTCCCCTTGAAAAGGAGATGTTATGCGGCGTAGTGACGCTAGCGTACGGGAGCGGCACGGCCAGGTTATGAGAGGTTGTCAGCGCTGTCCGTGCATTCATCGGGCGCTTATAAGAATGACCGTGTCCGGTATCCGACTAGCTGAATATGGCACGGCAAGGTTACTCATCGATTACTCACAATCCGAATCTACTGATGTAGCGGCTGGATGATCCCACCGATGTTGGACAAACATCTACTTACGTTCGCAACGGCTGCTCTGCTGACGGCTGAAAGATGCGCGGGCGTAGCTTCGTACGGAGTCGCGCTGTGAGACATGGGAATCCGACCACGGCAATACCAAGTCTCCCGGAACAGATCACGGGCTGAGAATACCAGAAGAGCCATATTGGGGTCCGTTATAGGAGAACGCGGGCGACAGCGCATACCCAGGGGCAGGGAGATGCAGTGTTGACTCGGTCGAGTGTTCCAGGACAAGCGGCGTACCTTACCTATGTGGAGCGGCGTCCGACCTCCCACGCCACATGCGGTCGCAAGAGTGGGGGAACGCTGGGGCTGGCGGGTGGACGTCAGCACCGGCACCAAGCCCCTGTCCCTGCCAAGATGTGGGGCCAATACCTCTTCTCGCGGCACCAACACCCGTGGACCCTTTTGCTTTCCACCTTCTCGGCACACTCGCACTGTCAACTCTCACGATACGAAGCGCTCATCAGTTCCTCGTATTTCATCAGCACTGTATCACCCGCCGCCAGCTGCATTCTTTCTTCAACACGGTACCTGAAACTGATTGCTCAATCTCCGCTCTACGAACAGCCGCGCCGCCATCGGCAACGGGCGCTACTGTCTCATTCCGATGCGCTTTACTCAGAATATATGGTGCCACGGACTAGCGTACAATGGAAGTCCGTATCTGTATTGTGCTGTGCATAATGCGGGACTTTGCACACGAGAAATCGGACATCGGGGCATCCCACACGCTACATGCTCCCCACTATCCGCTCATGTTATCTCAAGCCGTGTACTCGGCCCTTTATTTTGGGGCTCTTAGACCCTTGCGCTCGTCACTTAGCAATGCCCTGATCCGTTTGCAGACTCCATTTTCCACCTTATCAAGCCCTGCTCCTGAAGCGGACCTTGGCCTATGCACTGGGTAAAGTGCTCTGATTGTATATCGTTGACTTTGCCGTATTCTTACTCGCCATGAGGACGAGCGCGTGCTTCTCCCGGTCTGTGGCTGAATGATCAGCTTGAGGCATGTCGGACTAACCTGCTCATGCTAATCTTAAGAAGTGTGCCACCTTACAGCATCGTCCTGTGAGGGCACTACAAAAGACAGTAGTTGTCACCTTCAGGATAGCCACCAGATCCAGCATTCAAGGCGCACATCCCTCCCTTGTGCTCCTCTTCCTTTCGTTTCTCTTTCAGTCGCTCTTTACCCGGCCTTAGTTGGCTCCCGCATTCATTTACCCCCTCGCTTGTTCGTCGCTATGTTTTTTAATTCTCGAAGCCTGCTCAAGGCTGCCGTGTTTTCCCTCTTTGCATTCGAGACTGGAGCCGTTGTGCTCAAGCCGATCACTACTGTGCCGACAAGCCCAGCAAGCGCGCCAGCAAAGCGCGCGGATAGGCCACCCGGCGTCCAGTTCGTTCCAATCAAGGACCCTGGTGAGGTAACTGGAAAATTCGTAAAGCGTGAAAAGAAGGGGAGCAGTTGCTACGATCCTTCCAGCGAGAATGAGTTCTTGTGGGGTGCCTACGGTGAGTCTTGAAACCTCATCTGAACTTGGACTTGCTAAGCAGCCAATAGCCGGCGACAACCTTTATCTGGCAAATTTTACCCTGCGAGCACCTCAGGATGAAGAGTTCATCCTGCCCATCGAGAACTTTGCCAAGGAGCTCAAATCGATCAAGTGTGGCAAACCTGGCGAGCGTATGACCCTGACATTCCAGGACCAGACATCTTTCGATTACGCGCAGAAGCAGTGGAAATGGGTTGACGACGAGGACATCAACCATTTCATCCTTGTCACCGAACCCGATCAGTGCTACCAAGGCGACGACCGCTCCCCGTATCTCGTCAAGACCATCAACTTCGATAAGTCAAAGCTCACAGCTTGCCTCAATGCCGAAGAGGTACAGTGGAAGGACGTAGCGCAGAACTTCCACCTTCATGTGGGACACGAGTACATTGATCCGAACACCGCCAACATCACGCACCCGCATCTGGTCAAGAAAGACGATGTCAAGTTCGACTTGAGCATGAACCACAACCAGGATCTCTTCAATTTTGGCAAAGACTCCGGCGAGACCTCGGGTATCGGCCTGAGTGCTAAGGCTCAGATCACAACGGGTGGTTCCATGGTTGCTGACTTCGACATCGAGTATTCTTGGGGGTTACCTAAGGGAGTCAGCATGAGTATTCACCCGCAGGGTGTCTACGGCCAGGTCATGCTCGAGCTTAACGCCGATGGCACTCTTGGCAAGCCTCTGGATTGGGCGATGACCCCTGAGATCGAGATTCCTGTCGGCGCTCTCAGCATCAAAGGTATACTCGAGCTCGGCCCGTACATCACCATGGGTGTTCATCTTGGATCTTCTGCCCTCACTGGTACTGCATCATTCTCCGTCGGCGCCAAGGCTTCGCTGAAAGACACGGCTGAAGTTAAGGCTTCGTTGTTCTCGGACGACAACAGCATCAAGGACTGGGACCCTATCTTTGAAAAAATCGATCCCACCTTCAGTGCCGAGATCAACGGTGATGTCCGCGTCTGGGGCGAGCTAGGTGTCATGTTTAAGGCTGAAGTTTTGGGTTGTAAGTGCATAGCGTATTCATTCCAACTACAACACGAAGTCTAACTGCACCCACAGTGTTTGGCTACCAAGCCTCCGTTGACGCGGAACTTCCATACCTAGAAGCAAAGCTAGCCGCCATGGCCGATACGCAAGGCGTCTGTGGTACCCAAAAGACGCTAGGTGTCGACGTCGACGCCGGCGTCGGCATCAACGTACACCTTGACGTCGGCCAAGTCGACAAGAGTCCCGACTTCCGGAAAGACCTATTCGATACGAGGTGGCCCCTCTTCAGTACCTGCATGGGCTTTGGTCCTGATGTGCAGACACCGACGCCTACCCCAGAGCCCACGCCCACCGAGGAGCCCACACCCACTAATGAACCTACCGAGATGCCTGTCAGCACTGATGCGGAGAGCTTAAGCACCCCGGCTACGCGTATCCCTACAATGACTATCACGACTGGGCCGCCGTTGGCGACGGGTACGGGTAGCGGTGGGTTTTATAATACGGCTAATACCACCTTCGTGAGGATGGCGAAGAGGAAGCCGACTGTTGCGCACGATTGGTGGTAGACGCGCTGTTGAACCTTCGCTTCATCGCAACGAGGGTCTCGCAGGCTACTTAGACCTTGTTCTCTTCCTACATCTGGCAGGATTGAGTTGACGGCGGCGTTTATATTTTGAGTTTTCCGTGTTTGATTTTCGGCGTAATGTATGACCAGTGGTACTTGTTTCCATATTGTTGTTTCTACTATATACTATTCCATCCCCATGCTACCCCAATGTCTCAGTAAATCTGCAACTGTAACTCATATTGTTCACGCCAAATATGGTGGATCCGCGCCTCTCAACAAAGGAAGACGATAAGTAAGCAACTTCGGCAGCGCCTCAACAACCACTGGATTGTATGGACCAATCCTTCCCTCTTCCAACTGAAAGGCATCCAAAAGCGTCCCCAGCGTAACAGCGATCTGCACCACATCCTTATCCACACGAACCACTTCCCATACACTCTGAGGAATACCCTCCTCCACTTCCTCCCAAAATCCCCTCTCTGCATCCTCAAACTCAGGCGGCATGTAGAACTTTCTCGCCGAAAACTCGCCAGCGAGAGTGCGTATGCGGCAGAATCCCATGCCAAAGGGAAGTGGAGTGGATAGTTCCCAGTCTACGATGCCGGAGACTTCGCATTTGTCGTTGACCATGATGTTAACGTCGTTTAAATCGAAGTGCGAGATGAAAAGTGGGAGGATTTTTAGGCGGTCTAGTTGGTTTAGCAAAGAGCTTGCTATGGCGTGGAATTGGCGGATTTGGACGTCCTGGGAGGAGAGGAGAAGTGCTAAGTGGGACCGGAGGTGGCGGTTGATGATATCCTCGCTGTTATTGTTGAGATATCCTTTAGGCAATATTCGGCCTAGAGATCGTACGGTGGTGACGCGTGTTTGTGTACTCCTTCCTCCTGCGCCGTCCAGCCATGTCGTCCCAGGCACGCAGGTTATCCAGTAAACCGATATGCTATCGCGTTCCAGCTCCTCATGCGGAATTAATTTAATATCAGGGACTACTGCGCCGAGTACTTTTCTTGCAGTTTGAAAGGGCTCGAGATTGAGCGGTTCAGGACGGAATTGTATCACGATGTCTTCGTCGTTTTGTAGCGTTACGATTACGGTTCTGCTGAAGAAGCCTTGGGGGTGGGGGGCGCGGGTTGTCTTGGGGGAGATGTGTGAGTGGAGGTGGGCTAGGTGGTGGGCTTTGGTGGATTGCTTTGAAGGGGTGTTTAGGGATGGGGGAAGGTCGGTGTTGGACGCAATTTCGATGGTCATTATTCGTTATGCTGAAGAGGAGCTAGAAACGATAATTGATTGAATTGCGGTGGAGGCAGACGTGTTATTGTTACAGTTACATTAGGAAAGTTTTTTCTAGAGATGCTGCTTAACTATGCGCAGATATGCGTATATATATGTATTTTTATATAGGTAATTCATTAGCTTAAAAATGCTTAAAAATACATAAAATATATATAGACTTATATAGATATGTGTTGTTAATTAACTACCTAGGGGTAAAACAACAAAGGCTTTTATCTTAAATAATATAATAAAAAAGCAGAGCCCCTAGTTAGTAATTAAAAAGAGTGTAGAAAGGGGATATAGATATATATAAATAGTTTAAATATGAATATTTTTTAAAGCTTTATAACTTTTTTACTAGTAACGCTATAAATTTAATTTTTTAATAGATGTATAGAGAAAATACTAGTTTGTAATTATTTAATTTAAAAATATTATTTTAATTGTTTAATTAGTTAGTAATTACTAGAAAACTCTTTATTTTACTAGTTAATATTAATATAATATTCTTATAATTACCTTTTTATGCTCTTTTTAATTACTAAGTAAGAGGCTCTACTTTCTATATTATATTATTTTCCTCCTAGGCAGAAGTATATACTGTCTCTACTTATTAGTTTTTAAGTAGCCTACTATATTTAAATTACTATGTTTTTTTATTATATTACTAGCGCCTATATAATAATATATAATATTATAATATATATACGCTAAGCTCTAGAATCTAGAGCGTATTAAAGTTTTACTAATATTTCTCTTCTTATCTTTTAAAATAATAAGTTTATAATAATAATACCTTAACTTACTTATCTACTTACCACTTTACTAAATAATTAACTCTATTAACTTTTTACTATATTACTAAATACTAAATAATCTATTATATATATATTTTACTACTACTACTACTACTATAATATATAATAAATTATATACACTTTTCTTGCTTCTAATACTAAATAGCACTTTAATACTTTATTAGTATTAGTCTTACTCTATCTTTTTTTATAATTTTTTTATAGTATAATTATATAATTATATATTCCGTATGTCTTTAGCGCCTACTTAGTATAACTACTATTTTTAAAGTAATTAACTATTAATTAAATATTTAATATTAGATAGTAATTACTTCTATAAGCTACATAGTAGTATATAGCTATTAACCTAAATTTTTACTTTATAATAATATCTATATATTTTTATTTTTTATTTTTAATAGTTATAAGTATTTTATATCTAAACTAGTATAAGGTAATTTATATTATAAGGCCTATTCTACCTTTAATTATAAGCTTTTACTTATTAATATATATATTCTCTTTAATATAGTAATTTAATTTTATAGTAGCTATCTATTTACTATATAAAGTTTTAGTATAAACTATATAGTTTTTAATATTAAGTAATATCTAGCTATTATACTTAGCTATATTATTATTTATATCTCCTAGGTAAAGGCGTAATACTTTATATCTAGTAGCAATAGCATCTTTAGAGTAAGTAATAGATATAGCGTAGATTAACCTTAAGGTCTTATATAATAATTAAATATATTATATAGTAGATAGATAAATACTTAATTTATGTCTAGCTATAAAGTTTATATTATATACGCATAGGCAACTGCGTGTTATATTATTATTAACTTTAGTACTTATAGACTATAGACTATAGTATAGCTTATAATTAACTCTATAAGGGACTAGCTAATTTATATATACTTAATAAACTAATAGTATTCTTAAATAGTTACTAAACTAGTCTTATTACTTTAGCTTATTTTAAAGTGTTTTTCTAGCACTTTTATAGCTTTTATAATAGTGTTATACTATATGCTAATAGTGCGCGAAGTCTTCTTTTAGATATTATATTATTTAAGATAAAAGCCTTTGTTATTCTACTCCTAGATAGATAATATAATAATATATGTGTTGTTAAATTATCTATCTAGGAGTAGAACGATAAAGGCTTTTATCTTAAATAATATACTAAAAAAGCAGGGTCTTCTACTTAGTTACTATATATATATACTATTCTTACATAAATATATAGTAGTAATAAAATGTTATTTAAATTTTTTAAAAAGTTTTAATAAAAATAAAGTAATTAAAAAGTTATTAAAGTTTATAATTTTTAAAATAGTGTTTTTACGAAGCTACTAATTTTTATCTAATCTAATTTTTTTAAAAATTATAAAACTAAATTTTTATATTTTTATATATGTTTTTTCCTTTGGCTATTTTTACTATAAGAAATATTAGCCGACTATAGTAAGCGTGTACGCTTAGTTATTATTTATTTTTATATTATTTAAATCTATAAAATCTAGAATTTAGAACTAGGTATAATTTTTATATAATATACTAGTAATTAATACTATTAAAATAGATAGTAATTACTATATAGTAAAAAAACCTCTAAGTTTAAGTTAACTTTATACTTTTAAAAATTTTACGCTATTTTTAATTACTAAGTAGAAGGCTCTACTATTTTTATTATGTTATTTAAGAGAAAAGCCTTTATTATTCTACCCCTAAATAGATAATTTAATAATATATACTTTAAAAAATAATTTTTAAAAAGCTTAGTAAGCTACTTAGTAAGCTTTTTCTTAAAAATTCTAGCTAATTATAAAGTTTTATTTATTAATTAATTAGTATTATATAGGTAGTATATGTATTCTAAGTATTCTAAATACTTTAAATACGCTAGTAGTATAGGTACATATTCTTATAATATGTTTATAATTTCTTTTTACACTCTTTTTAATTACTAAGTAGGGGACTTTGTTTCTTTATTATATTATTTAAGATAAAAGCCTTTATTATTCTACCCCTAGATAGTTAGTTAATAACACATAGTATTATTGTTTTACAACTAAGGGATTTCTAATAAAAATATTATAATAATAGTCACGCATCTTTATTATTACCTTTTCACGCTCTTTTTAATTACTAAGTAGGGGGCTCTGCTTTTTTATTATATTATTTAAGATAAAAGCCTTTGTTATTCTACCCCTAGGTAGTTAATTAACAACACACATAATAATAGTAGTTATTCTTTCTACTAATATATATATATATATATATTTAAAAGAGTTTTAATATATTAATAAAAAGAGTTATATATTTTTATATAACTTTATATATATATGGGTTTTTTTACGACTAAGAGGTTTCTAATAAAAATATTACAATAATAGTAGTTATTCCTCCTACTATTATTAACACAGAAAAGTATTTTAAGGTAGTATTAATAAAAAGGGGTTAGCGCGTTATAAGTAAGCTAAGTAAGCTAAGCAAGCTAAGCAAGCTTAGTAGGCTTAGCGCGTCTACTATAACTAAAAAAATAATCTATATACAAAACTATGCGTAAGGCTATATTGCTATACTATAGTTTAGAGTGGGTAGGAGAAGAGGTATAAGATAGCGCTAGCGTTATAATGCTGCAATTATTATCTTCTCTACTATTATCTCTAAAGATATTACTAAAAGTAATAGCTATATTAGTAGGTTTATATTACTTATAAAATATATGCTAGAAACTTACACACTATAGGTACACTAACACTCTATCTTTATATTAAACTTAACCTTAAGAAGACTTCTACTATTACTCTATTTTCTACTATCTTTCTAGGCCCTAGTGCTAATACTAATACTACTATTAACGCCGCCTAAAAGTACACTCTAAAAATCTATTTACTTACTAATATTATTAGGTCTACACTAGAATACCACTCTATCTAAGATATTATTAATAGAAAGTAGAAGATATATCTTACCCTATATAAGGCGGTCCTAGTATACTAGTTAGGCTAGTAATAGATTAGTAACTATAGGCGTAGTAATAGATATAGAGACTTCTTACTATACTTATAATACTTTATATTACTATATATTAGAAAAAGATAAATAAGGGCAGAATTAAAAGTAGTAAAAAGAAGATAAAGGTGTTTATTAATAAGTTGCTAAAGAAAGAAAGCGTTATATAAATAGGTTAGATCCTTATAGTTATAGTATTAGATAGTAAGCGTAATACGTAAGTGCGCTAGAGTAGTAGCGCACTTATAGCGCAATTGCTAATAATAGTAACAATAGAGCAAGAAGTTAGTTTTCTATATACGCTTTAAGTAAATTTAGCAGATATTAGAGCGCTTATAGATATTAGGCAAGTGCGTAGTTAACTAGTTTGTTAAACTATTATTACATTAGTAGAGACTATGTGTAGACTATATTTTTAGGCGCTGTACTAGAGCGGCCTTTCTATCCTAACCTACATAGGCTTAAATTAAAAAAATATATTAAAAAGATAATTAACACTAAATAAATAATGCGACTATAATTTTTATAACATACCCCCTAGTTTCTTAAGTCTAAAACTAAAGAAACTAAAAAAGAGTATATCTTACTATTTTACTAAATTCTTTATACTCTATGCCTAGTCTACTAGCACTAGAAAAGGGTACAACTTTATAGCGCTGTTTTCTTCTTAGTATATAGGGCGCTCTTAAGTCTATGCCTATAATAGGACCCCACCTTCCTAGCGATCCGCTAGGGCGCTGCTTAGGCCAGTATAAGCGAAAAAAGGGCTTATAACTATAGCAAATAGTAAGCACTCACGCGATTTTCGCAATAATATATTAGATATTTTTCCTTATATAAATTTTTTTATTTATATAAAAAGTTTTAGTTTTTATTATTACTAAATATATTGTTAATTAACTACCTAGGAGCAGAATAACAAAGACTTTTATCTTAAATAATACAATAAAAAAGTAAAGCACTTTACTTAGTAATTAAAAAGAGGATAAAAAGGCAATTATAATAAAAGCGCATTTAAACTACTAAAGTTTAAACTATTATTACGTTATTAGATATTTAAGATTAGTTTTTAATTAGAATTAGATGCTATATATAGTATATATAACTATTTATCTTAATTTACTTTAACCTTAAACTAAATAAAAATTAAAAAAGACGCTTAGTAAGCTAACTACTACTACTAAATAAAGTAGTATTATATATACTTTAACTATTTTATTAAATAAATAAATAGTTAGCTTACTAAATACTATTTTTAATCTTTTT
Organism: Laburnicola sp. R22_1; assembly: GCA_014281115.1. Classification (NCBI taxonomy): domain Eukaryota; kingdom Fungi; phylum Ascomycota; class Dothideomycetes; order Pleosporales; family Didymosphaeriaceae; genus Laburnicola; species Laburnicola sp. R22_1. The sequence goes on from JACONQ010000011.1 coordinate 1,810,308, forward strand.
TTAATTTAAGGTTAAAGTAAATTAAGATAGAAAGTTATTATATACTATATATAGCACCAAATTTTAATTAAAGACTAATCTTAAATACGCTAATATAATAATAGTTTAAACTTTAAACTTATTTATATTCTATACTCTATAATCTCTTAGCCCTAATATAAAATTTACGTATGCTATATATAGCCTACCTAGATTATTACTATTAGTATTATTAACTATTTATACTTATACACTACTTATATAGTATACTACCCTTCTAGGCAGGAGTATAAACTGCCTCCACTTATTAGTTTTTAAGTAGCCCTACTGCGTTTAATTACTGCGTTTTTTATTGTGTTACTAGCGCCTATATAACGTTATATAATATTACGTGTATACGAAGCCCTAGGACTAGAGCACGTTAAAGTTTTTCTAACGTCTCTCCTAGCTTCTAAGATAACTAACCCTATAATAATAACACCCTAACTTACTTACCCACCTACTACGTTACTAGATAATTAATACTACCTTATAACCTTTTACTACGTTACTAGATAATTAACTACTTAGAACTCCTAGACGTACACTCTATTGCTATAATATATAATAAATTGCGCGCGCGCCTACTCTTAACACTAAATAGCATCTTACTATCCTCTACTAATAACCTATTAACCTATTAATCTCTAGATACCTAGCTATTACTCTACCTATCTTTTATAAAAATTCTATACTGTGTCCGTGCACTCAACGCCCGGATTCAGTCAACGCCCCGCTGAACACCATAGCAGCTTAACTAAAATAAGGCTGCAGAGCCACACAAAATCGCTATTATTACGAGATTTTGTAGTAGAGTACTATTTTGATGCTTGCGATTCACCTGTGCTACTTATATTTACTTAGAAGCTTAACGTTGCGGCCGTGCCGTGTGGTCTTGGGTGGAGCTGCTGATGCGGCACCTGAAGCCTCCTGAGTAGTTATAGTATTAACTACGCGTTTCTGACGCTTGTTGCTCTGTATAGATGGCTGCGAGGCCTTTCTCTTACCCTTTTGGGTAGATTGTAGAGCTTTTGCATCGTCGCGAGCTTCTCTCTGGCGAGCACGCTCTGCTGCCTTCTCAGCCTTCTCCTTCTCCTTAGCTACCTTGGCTGCCTCCCTTGCCACACGCTTCTCCTCTGCAATTTTCTCCTTGCATAGCTTAGCTGCCTTCTTTAACTCAGCATTCTCAGCTTTTTGAAGCTTCTGCTCCTTCTCCTCTTGTTCCTTTACAGACTGACGTACGCGAGCCTCCCTAACCTTCCTTAGTGACCAGAAAACCGCCCCCCCATAGTACTCTTGACGTTGTTGCAGATCTAGAGGTTTTCCCTTCTTCTTATGCTTCTTTTTTGTAGTAAGAGCCTCTCTTAACCCAGCAATCTCATGGTGAAGTAACTCATTTTGAACTGAGATGTGGTGGAGTGAGCGGCTAAGCTTCTGCGCGTCCTTACTACTCTGATCTTCTACTGCGGATCGTACAAGGCGGTCTAGTTTACGCCAGTTAGATCCGCTGAGTACTGACGTAGAGCTCTCTCGCGATTCCTGCTTATCTAGGGTAGTGTTGGTGAACCTTTTGAGTATAACCTCTGGGTTGAATGGTGATATGCCTGTTGCTTCAAAAGACTTAAGTATCGTCTCCTCCTTAAAAGAGCTCGTCCAGGCCTCCCAGAATAGAGGGAAGAAGTCCCCTTTCTTAATAGGGAGGAGTCCCTGGCTCTGGTGGAGGTGATCTGATAGCTCCTTTGAGTACGCAGTTGATAGAGGCTTAAATAGAACCACATCAAGTGGCTGAAGCGTGTGGGTTGAATGAGGGGGGAAGATGGCTAGGAGTATCCTGTTACGGTCGCAATAGTCGATAAAATCCATAGTAACGTGAGATCTATGGCCATCAAGGATGAGTAACTAGTAAGACTGTCGAGCTTTTGCCTTGGTGTAGCGATCAAACACCTGTTCAAGCCAGGCAAGGCCGATATCGTTGTTTGTCCAGCCTGAAGGCGACAAGGAAATGTGTACTAAGTGCTCTCCTGCCTTGATATCCTCTACCCAGCTTGATTGTATAGCCTTGTTAGTAGCCTAATAGATGAGGCTTGGCGGCAAGGCTGATCTATCAGCGCAAACACACGCTAGGAGGGTAATCCATTCACGAGAGCCATCTTAGAGAGATACTATAACCTCCTTATTCTCCCACATTCGTCTGCTGAACACTCGTTTTGATCGGCTAGTAATACCAATTAAGAAGCCTTTTTCATCCATATTATACGTGTGACGAGGCTCGATGTCATATTCCTTGATTTTGGCACCCAGGAGATCAAAATACAGGCTGTATTTATCCCCTAAGTCGGCTTGGTGGCGATTGCTGTCCATACCAGCTGCCTATCGAGAGATCAGATGGATGTTGTGTCGGTTGATGAAGCGAGTAACCCAGCTCTCGCTCACTAGCTCCTTAGCTATTGTTGACGCGAAATTTCGTATCATCTCTCTTATGGGTGGCAAGTGACGCGCTGTAAGCCCTTCAATGTATTGTACAAGCTCCTGCTCTTGTTGGGGACTGAGTTTCTATTAGTTAAACCCCGCAGTTGCACGCGTTGTTTGAATCGCTTGGTGCCTTCGCGACAGCGTACTTCGATCAACGCCATGCTTGCTAGCGATCTTAGTATAAGAGAAAGATTCTTCTGACCTTAGCGATTCTATTTCTTTAATTGCAGCCTCAATTGAGCTCATATTAGTGGCGTTATGGCGTGTTGAAATTTGGGGTGGTTTGCGTTCAGCGGGGCGTTGACTGAATCCGGGCGTTGAGTGCACGGACACAGTAGTATAAGCGCGCACCTATACATCCTCTACGCCTCTAGCACCTACTTAGTATAGCTATTATTATAGAAGTAATAAGCTATTAATTAGAGATCTAATATTACTTATAGCCCTTACTAGTAATTACTTTTATAAGCTATATAGTAGTATATAGTCGCTAGCCTAGACTCTTACTTTATAATAATATTTATATTCTTTTAGTTCTTATTCTTAATAGTTATAAGCACTTTGCACCTAAACTAGCATAGGGTAATCTATATTATAAGGCTTGTTCTACCTTTAATTCTAGGCTCCTACTTACTAATATCTATATTCTGCTTAATATAGCAATCTAATTCTATAGTAGCTATTTACTTACCGCATAGGTTCTTAATATAGACTATATAGTTTTTAATATTAAATAGTATCTAGCTATTATACCTAGCCGCGTTATTATTTACGTCTTCTAGATAGGAGCACAATACTACACGTCTAGTAGTAATAGCGATAGTGTCTTTAGGGTAAGGAATAGATATAGCGTAGACCTTAAAATCTTATATAATAATTAAATATATTGTGTAGTAGATAGATAAACACTTAATCTCTAATTACAAAATTTATATTACGTGCACGCAGATAACTATATATTATATTATTACTTTAGTACCTAGTATATCTTATAATTAACTACCTCTAGTAGAAAGGGCCAATTTGCACGTGCTAATAAATAGTCCTTAGCCTAACCTATCTATCTCTAAGCTAATTTACCTTTTTTAATATGTTTTTAGCACCTCTATAGCTTTTCCTTATAGTGTTGTACTATATACTAAAAGGTCTGCGATGTTTCTCTTCCTAATAAGAAAAGAAATCTAAGTAAAAGTAAAATTAACACTATTTTGCTATTAATATATATATATTTATTATATTTTATTATTGCTAATATAATAATAGCGCTAAGGCCTTAATTATTTTTATAGTAGCTGTCCCTAGTAAAAAGAAGTTCGTAGCTTACTATTTAAAACCTTAAAATCTTATATAGTTTTAATAGTTTCCTTATTAGCTAGTAGCTTATATAAATTATTCCCCTTATTTAATAGTACTATATTCTGTAAATTACTCTTCCCTATAGTAGAATCTAATAATTTTATAAATTACTTATTAGCTATTATAAACTTAACTATTATTAACTTTTAAATTATTTAAATAGTATAGTTGTGCTTTTAATTTCTAATTATGTCCCTACTAGTATTAAAAACGGGCTTAATATTTACTTATAAAATTTATACTATTAGAATATTCTTTATAACTTATATAAGTTAGAGGTAAAATATTTAATAAATTGTCTACTACTTTAGTATATTAAACCTATTACTCCTCTTCTAGGCAGGAGTATAAACTATCTCCACTTATTAGTTTTTAAGTGGCCCCACTGCGTTTAATTACTGTATTTTTTTATTGCGTTACTAGCGCCTATGTAATATTATATACGCGCTAAGCCTAGAGCGCATTAAAGTTTTTCTAATATCTCCCTTAGCTTCTAAGATAACTAATTCTATAATAACAACACCCTAACTTACTTGCCCACCCGCTATGTTACTAGATAATTGATACTATCTTATAACCTTTTACTATGTTACTAGATAATTCACTACTTAGAACCTCTACTTTGCTCTACTATTATAATATATAACAATTTACGCGCGCGCGCTCCTTACTTCTAATACTAAATAGCACTCTAAGACTTTAGTAGACTTACTCTACTTATTATCTATAAAAGTTTTATAGTATAATTATGTATTTATATATTCTTTATGTCTTTAGTACCTACTTAGTATAATTACTATCTTTAAAGTAAGTAGCTATTAATTAGAGATCTAACTTTAGGTAGTAATTGCTATAAGCTACGCAGTAGTATATAGCTACGAACTTAGACTCTTACTATATAAAAATATCTATATTTGTTTAGTTCTTATCTTTAATAATTATCAGTACCTTATGTTCAAACTAGCATAGGGAAACCTATATTATAAGACTTATCCTACTAATCCTAGGCTCCTACTTACTAAAATTAATATTCTCCTTAATATAGCAATTTAGTTTTATAGTAGCTATTTATAAGTCCTTAGTATAAACTATATAGGTTTTAATATTAAGTAGCGTCTAGGTATTGTACCTAGCTATATTATTGTTATTTATATCTCCTAGGTAGGGGCGCAACACCGCACGTTTAGTAGTAATAGTATCTTTAGAGTAAGAAATAGATATAGCGTAGACTAACGTTAAGATCTTAACTAGTAATTAAATATTTACAAAAATAGAAAGATAGTATAAATAGGCAATCTTTGTCTAGTTAGGTATTTTATACTGCGTAGATAGCAGCTATATATTATATTATTATTAAGTTTAGTACCTAGTATATCTTGTAATTAACTACCTTATTATTAGTATAAGAGACTAATTTGTATATGCTAATAAACAGTTTTTATCTAGCCTAATCTATTTGTGCTACTTTACCTTTTTTAATATATTTTTTAGTATACCTATAGCTTTCCCTTTACACCAAAAGGTCTGCGATGTTTCTCTTCCTAATAGCTTTCCCTTATAGTGTTATACTGTATACTAAAAGGTCTGTAATATTTCTCTTTTTAAAACCTATTACTCTTTTTAACTATAAAACTACTTAGGTATATTTCTTCTTTTATTTAAGTTAGGCCTAAGTTATAATTAATATCTAGCGTAGCTAAACTTTAGCTAAAAGTAGAAAGGCTACTAAATTATAAACTAAGTAGTATAAAAGGCTTTTAAAACTATTTACTACTTTATAACTATTTTAGATTAGTATTTAAGACTAAAGTAAAGTCCTTAGCTATTAGGTTATTATAGTAATTAAGGTACTTTAGGAACTATTACTAGTATATATACTTACTCTAGGTCTTTTATATTTTATTTTATATAACTATTGTTAAAAAATTGAGGCTCTAACTAGGTACGATCACGTGTCCGTGATTATGTAAGCAGTATTATTTTAGCCTTGCTCCTTTTTGTGAGCATATATATAGTTTAGCCCTTTAGCCTCTTTTCTTATATAGTAAGCTTATTTACTTCGCTTACTAAATCTAAAATTCTAGCTAGTTTTCCTTTAACAGTTATAAGCCTAGCGCTTTAAAATTATAGACTAATTCTCTCTACGCGCTTATATATTAGAATCCTAATTTTATACTTTAATTACTCCTTACTAATTGTTTCTAATTCTTTCCTATGCTTAAATCTTACCTATAATTACAATAATAGACACTATAATTCCTATTATAAAGGTGCTACTTACTAACTAAGCAAGCTAGCCTTTCTAGTTTATTTAGTTCTAATTTTATACTTAGTTTAAAGGAATCTAGCATTTTATTAATTCTAACGCTAAAGAGATCCTTAATTAAGATCTAGTCTAACTAACTTATCTTATACTTTTAAAGAAGATAGTAAGTATAAGCAATGCTATATACAATAATTAGATTAAAGTCTATAGTATTTAGATTATAGAATATTAAGTAGAAGTATAAGACTAGTAGATTAATGCAATAAAGATCTAAAATCTCGCCTTATAGGTTTATACTATAGTGTCCTAAGAGTTACTAGCACTAGCTATAATTACACTAAATAATAAAAAGAAAACCTCCCTATAAGCGCTTATTAAAATACTTTAGAAGAATCTAGCTTAAATAGAAGTAAGTATAAAGAATTTAGTACGTACTTAATACTAAGCACACCTTAAGAAAGCTAAGTATAGAAGGCAAGCTTGCTATTAAAGATCTTTGTTATGTGAAGATTCTAACTAAGATCGAGTCCGCACTATATATAGAGAGGAGTAAAATAGGAGGCACTATAACCTAGTACCTAGCACATAGTAGTAGTAACAAAATATATACAAAATAATAATAATTTTATTATTAGCGTTCTGCATAATAGTATTGTTAATAGTAGTTAATAGATAGTCTACTATCTAGCATAACTAAGTTACATATTATCTCTTAACTAGTAGACTATTAGAGAGCTATAGTAAAGCATAGAGTTGCAACTATAGTTTACTATACGCATATTATATAAGTCTGCCTCTTATAATATCTATAATATTTAAAAATTCTTCCCCTTTAATATATATAACACTAAGTCTTTTAAATTTAACTCTTTTATATATACAGCGAGCTAGCTTTCTAGCGTCCTATAACTAAGTTGTCTAATACCTATCGTTAGATAGCTGCTAGAGAATTTAAAACTAGCATAGATAACTAGCTAGATAATATTAGCTATCTAGCCTACCTACTATAAGATATAGTTAAGGCAGGCCTACTAAAGGACTAGATTAATTACACTATTTTAAAGGTTATAACTAATAATTTATTTAGGCTATATACTATTCTTACGCAACTCTAGATTCTTAAGTGTAAGACTATCCTTTTATATAGAGGCCTAAGCAATAATATAGTACTATTTTTATAATAATAATAGCTCTTTACTATTATATCATTAGCAAGGCTAGAGAATAGACTAAAATATAGTAGTAGGCAACTATTAAAGAAAAAAAGTATGTTTTTTATACATTGCTAGAGCGCGCGTACAGCTATAGTAAAAGAAGCTTCTAGTAGTAGTTAATATTTTGCGGGCATATAAGAATAATAAAAAGTAAGTGTAATAGCGTAATAAGGGTAAGAGTAAGTAGTAGTAGGGGGGATATAAAGGAGATAGGCGGCGGCAAAGTCCTAGAGAGCAATATATAGCTTACTAGTTGCAAGGAGAGATCTACTATAGAAGAGTAATAAAATAGTTAGGTTATTTACTATTATAATTATTATTGTTATTATTGTAGTAAAAGATTTTGTTAAAGAAATTATTAATTACGTAACACAGTGGTTAGTTAAATAGCCAGCCTAGGATCACGTAACATTACATATTAACCCTAGAGAAGAAGGTAAGCATGCTATATATATCTTCTTAAACGCGCTAATAGTTAAACTTATACTAAAATAGGCCTAATTTATAAACTAGCGTCTTATATAAGACGCCTTACTTAGTATTAAGGTAATAAATCTTGCTAATATTAGGAATGTCTATTCTATGCTTATTTAAGAGCACTAGCTTTAATTAATTAATAGTAAATTATTATGTGTATTTGCTATAATTACTAGTCAAAACAATAATTAAAAGAAGGAAGGTAATAGTAACTGAAATAAAAAGGCTTATAAGTATAAAGCAAATAAGTATTTTTATAAAGAAGTATATATAGAACTCTCTAGACTACTAATACCTTTAAACTACTATTACTAGTAAATGCCCTAAAGGAGTGCTACTAATTACCCTTACTAAGAAAGAATATAAGGATATTAATAATTATTTAGTATCTCCGCAATAGAAGGAGCTTTGTAGTAGAATTAAAATAAAAGAATAAAAGACTAAACCTATAGCAAGGAGCTTATTTGCTTCTACCTACCTAGGGTTAATAGCTTACGCTCTAATTAATCTATTAGTTTTTAATAAGTAGCTATAGAAGAGCTTAGGGGTGTACTTAATAATATATTCTAACAATTACCTACTTATATAAAGCACTATTCTTAATAGAGATATAGTAGTTTACCTTATTAATAATTATTTACTTATAATACCTAGTTTGTTTAAGAAAGTAAGCTTAACTTAGAATATAGAAGCTAGAACCTAGGCCCTTCTAATGTTAGAAATAAAAAATTAACTTATAAAGAGTGTATTTACTAGTAAGTATAGTACGCATATAAAGAATCTTTTACTTAAGGATATTAAGATTATTAAAGAATTTTATATTAATATTGTCTTTAAAGCTTGTCTAAGAAAGGTAGGGATGTAGTATCTAGGTTTAAATAAATTATTGCGTATAGAAACTCTTGCTTAGAATATTATTTTAGTAGAACTAAGTAATATCTATAATTTTACCTTTATTAAATATAAGCCTTTTTCCTACTATTCTTTAGCTATAGCAATTAGATAATTATACTATAATCTTTTATAAGCAGACACTAAGAAACTCTAGCACCTTTAATTAGATTACTTAGGCTAGTAAGTACTTTAAGCTCTAGTTTAGAACGCGCAAAATATATATATCTTTAGCACTTAAAGGAAGAACTATTAGTACTACTTTATAATATATATAATAAGAGTAATTTTAAGACGTCTAAGAAAACAATTTTTAAGACTATTCTACTATATTTTATAGGATCTATTTAACTTTCTAATAGGATAGCTTAGAGAGCTATAGAGCTTAATTATTAAGGAAGGATTTAGTAGAAAAATCTATAACATTAACCTTATATTAAAATTTCTACTAGAGACTATATAAGTAATAACTAAGCTTAATTAATATGTAGAAAATAAGTATAAGGTTAGAATTATTATAATCTATTAGGATAATAATACTACTACTCCTCCCTAGAGAGGATAATTAGTCTATAAGAACTATATAGACAAATAAGAAATTAAGATTAGCTATACCCTAGTATATACCTATAAACTAAATAAAGTACTAGAGTAAATAGGGTAAGAGATTATTGCTAAAGCTATAAAAATAAGGGAAAGTGCAAATCTACTATCTAAAATATAGCCTAAGATTCTAAGTGTAGCTATTTATCTTTATAGTAAGAGTCTGTTAGCTCTATATACCTTTTAAGTACTAAATAAAGTGCTTAAAATTAGTTTAGGTAGTATTTTTATTAGTATAAGCCTACTTAAGTGTAAGCACAGATAGCTAATTTTTATTCTAATTAAAGTAGAATTTATGCTTATAGCTATTAAGTATATCCTTTAAAAAGAAATTACGTAGTAGGGTAAGATAAGTAAGAATTTAAAGTAAATTTAAGGGGCTATATTAAATACTTAGTTAGTTATAGAGTATTAAATTTCTGTAGAATATAGATTCTAGCACTTAATTAAGTAATTACTATATATAATATTATATTTAATACAATATTATTTTATAAAGGCGACGCTAACTAAGGTATATCCTATAAAGAAGTAGTAAAGATTGTTAAAGTCCTATATAAGGGAAAGATTAATAATCTAGAAGAAGAGTTAGTAAATATTTTTAATCTTCTTACTGCACTAAATAAGTAAGCAAGTACTAAGTAAGTAGAGAATAGTACTCCTATCTAGTAATCTAAGAGCTTAGCTAGCTAGACTAGTAATTAAGTAGCTAATAGGACTAATATATAGGCAGTAAGCTTAGCTAGTAAGTAGCTAAGAATTTATATAGTTTAAAGTAAGCATATAAGGCTTATAATCCCTAAATAAATACTAGGGCTAGGTAATTTAGAGTATAATAAGTTAAGAAATTATAGGAAGACTAATAGCTACTAAAGTATATATTAATTTAGGTAAGCTAGCCTATTAAATCTTAAAAAGCATTCTCTCTAAAGTATAGAAACTAAAAGCTCTATAGCTACCTCTTAATTTAGCCCTAAAAGCTTAACTATGCTAAAGAAAGCAAATAACCTACTAGTAAGCTAAAGATAAAAGTAAATTTAAGCATTTATAAAATTAAGTAAAAGACTCTAAAGTAATAATTAGGCTAGTAAATAGATATAGGTTGGACTGGAGTTAGGGTCTTACGTAAGTAGAGTTGGGTTAGAGTTAGAGTCTTACGTAGTCTAACCTAACCCTACTTACGTAAGATCCTAACCCTAACCTAATCCTACTTACGTAAGATCTTAACCCTAACCTAACCCTAGGGTACCTATTTAGTATATAATAAATAGCTGTTTTAATTAATTAAAAATATATTTTAAATAACATTAAACTAAGTTAAATTAAGCTAGAGTCTTACGTAATTAGGTTAGGTATAGGTTAGGTTGGGTTTAGGGTCTTATGTAATTAACCTAACCTAATCCAAGGTCTGTGCGACCTAACCTAACCTATACCTATGGTCTATGCGACCCCAACCTAATCCTATACCTAACCTGGGTACCCCGAACCCATTTACCAGCCTAGTAATAATATAGATACGCGTGTTTAGGACTATCTACCTCTTTAATAATAAAAAGATTATAATTAGTATAATACTACTACTAATTAGCTAAGGGGTAGGTTAGGTATATAATAAAAGATCTTTAAGATAACTTTCTAGTTATATATACTTTAGGAGTATAGGAAGTCTAGAATAAGCACTAAAAGTATACTATAATAAATTCTATAGTTGCTATAGTAATACTTAAAAAGATACTAATACTATTATCTTCTACTTACCTATATAGAGATAAGCTGCTAAAGCCGTCTACCTTATAGAAATACTTTGCTAAATATCTACTTAGAAAGCTCTTTAAGTAAGCCTTTTATATTAAAATTAGTATACTTAAGAAGAAAGGAACCTAAATAGTAATTTATTTAGTATAAGCTACTAAATAATTACTTCTATTAAAGTAAGTTTAGACCTATAAGTTTAATTAGAATAGGTACTTTCTAAAGTATAAGGCTTAAATTATTATAAGAGGTAATCTCTAGAATAAGAACGTGCTATAGTTAATCTATGCAGTAATACTTACAGTATAGTTATTTAGAACTATAATAGTAATTATAGTAGAAAATAATTTAGAGATTATTTAATATACTATAGTAAGAGTATTTTTAAACACTTATATTATAGCTAAAAACCTAGTTATCTATAAGTTTTTGAATAGGTTTAAGTAATATAGCAAGTGCGTATCTCTTAATTAAGCTCTATATAAATTAAGAGACTTACTACTACTCTAGTATAAGAAATTTTTAAAATTGCTAAGATCTATAGAACTTACTATAGTAAAAGAAGAAGCTTATTTGTTTATAAGCAAGGATTACAGAACCTTAGTACTTTTCTATATAAATAATATACTTTTAATCTTTAATAAAGCTTATAAAGTAGAAGTATAAAAGTTCTAGAGTTAGGTTAAAATAAAATATAAAATTAAAAACTATAGACTAGTTAAATAGTTTCTAGGTGTATAAGTAATTTAAAATTATAAGAGTAAAATAATTACACTTATTTATAATACATATACTAATAAGATTATAAAGAAGTTTTATTTTAAAGATAGTAGAAGGTTTCCTATAACGCCTTTTCTATTAGAAAAGCTTGTAAAGAATACCAGGGAAATAACTAAGTAGAAAATTAAGAGCTACTAGGAACGCGTTAGCTTAATACTATATATAGTAATTATACTTAGGCCTAATATTACGTTTGCTATTTTAAAGCTCTTACACTTTCTAATTAATTTAAGTAAATAATACTTTATTATAGTTAATTAAGTAATTATATATCTTTAGAAAACGCAGTAGTAGTCTATTTAGTATAGCTAATATAATAAACCTAATTTTATAATTTGCGGCGTTGCGTTATTTGCGGATAATTTAGAAACTTAAAAATTATTTTATAGCTATATAGTTATACTTTATAGTAGAGCAATACTTTAAAAGGCTACTTATTAGAGTATAGTTATAACTTCTACTACTAAGGCTAAGTTATTTACACTTACGCATATAAGTAAAGAAGTAATAGCACTAAAGTAGTTCTTTAAGAAGCTTAAGCTTAATTTAGGATATATATAGAATATTTTCTATAATAATTAATAAATAATTTAACTAGTTAGTAGCTTTAACTTTAAAGATTACATAACTTAGTTTTCTAAGTCCTAGTAATTAATATATATGATATAGTTATTAAATAGGTAATTTTTAAGCTTCTTAAGTTATTATTATAGGGCTATATAATAGGCAGCTAGGATTATAGACTTTCTAAAAGTAATAAAATCCTTTTTTATTAAATTATAGTGTGTTTAAAACTTAATTTTCTTCTAGTTATAATTTTAAAAAGTGCTTATATAATATAATATAGTCTTTTAATATTTTAACTAATTTTAACTTTATTATAAACTATCTAAGAAGGAGGCTCTGCTTTTTTGTCATGTTATTTGAGATGAAAGCCTTTGTCGTCCTACTCCTAGGTAGATAAAATAACGCCACACACACATAAACTATTACTTTAATACTTAGTAACTAGCCTAAGAATACTTAAGCTCTTATAGCTTAGTCTAATTATCCTCTAATTTATTAGTAATTTACTATATAGTTGTTACTAATAATATAATAATATTCTACTAGAATTTAGATATTTAATTTACTATATTAATAAACTATATATGTTTTTAAACCTTAACTTTATTTAGCTTTAAACTATTCTCTATACTAATTACGCTAATATAGAGTTTATAATTTAATATATTACTATTAGTATTAGTAATATTAGTAAAGTATATATACTTAAAAAGATTAGCAAGTAGTAAGCTAGTATAGTCTTATTAGTTTTATATTATAGTTAGATAATTAAATATACCTATAAAAAGGTTGCCTTTATTATTAAAAGGTCTACTTTTATCATTATTATTATTATCTACAGAAGCTCTATTATAATCTTTAGGCTAAGGAAGTCCCTTTGTAAAAGTAACTTTACACTTAATATATTATTACTCTATCTCTAATAAGTTATTATCTAATTTATTTTAGTCTATAGGCAGAGTACTCTAAGTAGTACTCTACTAAGTTAAAGCCTTTAGCTAAGATATTATAGTAAAGTTATAGGTCTTTTTATAAAAGCTAGTATTATTATTATTATTCTTGTAGATTAGTCTTACTATCTTATTTACTATATATAATAGATTTGTCTTTTAGTAAGTATATAATTTAAATTAGAAGTTAAGCGTTAAAGTTATAAGCTATAAATATAGAAGGTGCTATAGTAAGTTATAGTAGGTAATTTTATATAAGGTATTATAACTATAATCTAAGTGTAATTATAAAAAACTAAATAAGTCTAATATATAAAACTTTAAGACTCTATATAGTAATACTAAACTTTCTAGACTTTTACTAAAATAGGTAAGACTTATTAAAACTACTATAAAATTTCAAGACTTTTAACTATATAAAATAAATACGCCTATAAAGGGTTTACTATTATACTATACTAAAGTAATATATTAAAAGTATAGGTTTTACTAACTTAACTTATAACTATATCTTAGGCTATAAGTTATTTAGGTTATTACTATCTAATATTATTATAGAGATTTTATATTTTTATTTATTATTAATACAAAGGTTCTATATATTATAACCTTTTATAGTTATTATAGAGATTCTCTATATCTTAAGTATTAAAGGAAATATTATCTTATTTCTTATTAGTAAGATAAATAGAATTATAATAATTTATAGAAACTTATAATAAGTTTAATAAAGAGTTATAATTATAAGTAGCTTCTCTCCTAGAGTTAATCTATAATGTTACGTAATCCTAGGCTAGCTGTTTAACTAACCACTATGTTATATAATTAATAATTTCTTTAATAATATTTTTGCTGCAATAATAACAATAATAATTATAATAGTAACTAACCTAACTATTTTATTACTCTTCTATAGTTAATCTTCTCTTACAACTAGCAAGCTATATACCACTCTCTAGAACCTCGCCACTACCTATCTCCTCTATACTTCCCCTACCACCACTTACTCTTACCCTTATTATATTGCTACTCTTACTCCTTAATATCCTTATACACCTATAAGATCTTAACTCCTACTAGGAGCTTCTTCTACTATAGCTGCGCGCGCGCTTTAGCAACGTATAAAAAACACCCTCTTTTTCTCTAATAGTTGCCTACTACTATATCTTAGTCTGTCCTTTAGCTTTGCTAATAATATAATAGTAAGAAGCTATTATTATTATATAAATATTGCTATATTATTGCTTAGGCCTCTATATAAAAAAATAGCCTTGCACTTAAAAATCTAAAGTTGCGTAAGAATAGTATATAGCCTAAATAAATTATTAGTTATAATCTTTAAAATAGTGTAATTAATCTAGTTTTTTAGTAGGCCTGCCTTAACTATATCTTATAGTAGGTAGGATAGATAGCTAATATTACCTAGCTAGTTGTCTATGCTAGTTTTAAATTCGTTAGCAGCTATCTAACTGCAGGCATTAAATAACTTAATCTTAGGACGCTAGAAAGCTAGCTTACTATATATATTAAAAAGTTAAATTTAAAAGACTTAGTGTTATGTGTATTAAAGGGGAAGAATTTTTAGATATTGTAGATATTATAAGAGCAGGCAGACTTATATAATATATATATAGCAAACTATAGTTATAACTCTATATAGCTCTACTATAGCTCTCTAATAGTTTACTAGTTAAGAGATAATATATAACTTAGTTATACTAGATAGTAGACTATCTATTAACTGCTATTAATAATGCTATTATATAGAACGCTAACAATAAAATTATTATTATTTTATATATATTTTATTACTACTACTATGTGCTAAATACTAGATTATAGTACCTTCTATTTTACTCCTCTCTGTGTATAGTGCAAACTTAACCTTGGTTAGAATCTCCATATAACAAAGATCTTTAATAATTATAAGTAGCTTATCTAAGTAAGCTACACTTATAGTTATTATAATAACTAATTTTACTTATTAGTAAGCTACTTTTATAATTACTATAGTAGTTATTATATATAAAACTTTCCTTACAGTATTGTACTATATACTAAAAGGTCTGCGATATTTCTCTTCCTAATATATAAAAATTAGTAAGCTTATAAGTTGTTATAGTAAAGAGCTATCTTACTTATAAGTAAGTTATTCTTCTAGAAACTATTATAGTAGTGCTAGGGGCTAATATCTTATAAGATATAATCTATATACTACTATAAATAAGGTAGTAGCTATTTTTTATCTTTTATTATACTTATATATAAGTAACTTATATGTGTTGCTAAATTATCTACCTAGGGGTAGAACGACAAAGGCTTTCATCCCAAATAACATAACAAAAAAGTAGAGCCCCTACTTAGTAATTAAAAAGAGCGTAAGTAAGTAACTTATAAGTAAGTATTATTATTACTTTTAGTTATATTACTACTACTTTAAAGAAGATATTTATACTCTTAATATATAAAGTATTTAAAAATATAAGGGTACTATCTACTATATTAGTAATAAGCGTTATTATTAATAATATCCTAGAAATAGGCTATAAATAGTTAAGCTATAGCTTAATAATTACTATTATAGTATAAGGGCACTATAAAGATTATTATACTATATATAAAATAATAGTAATAATTAAAATTAAAATATAAAATAGTAATAATACCTATATAAAGTAAATATATGTGGCGTTAAATTAACGACCTAGGGGTAGCAGGATAAAGGCTTTTATCTCAAATAACATAACAAAAAAAGCAGAGCCCCCTGCTTAGTAATTAAAAAAAGCGTGAAAAGGTGGTCACAAAAATACGAAAGTAAATATATAAGTAGGCTATATATATAGTTTTACTTAGGACCTTACTTAGAATTGCGCTAGTCCTAAAAGGAAAATAGCTAAGGATAACGTAAGCGAGGGGGCTGCATCTTAGATTGGTGACAGCTTTTATCTTAAATAATATAACAAAAAAAAAGTAGAGCCCCCTACTTAAAAAGAGTATAAAAAGGTTATTATAATTGATAAAAGATTAGGTTAACTAGAAATAGATATAAATAAATAAATGTGTATATTAACCCTTAATAATCATTGCAACCGACATGTTTTTGTTGGTAGAGGAGTCGAAATTTTTTTTTCGGGCGATATGTGACTCAATAGACGCGAAACGGAACTGCGATGGATTTGTCGGCAAAGCCGGCTGAGTGCGAGAGCAATGGATGTAATATCCAAGTACTATCCCAGTTGGCGAGGCTATCTTTCGTTGTATTCCTCAAGTATCTTCCCGCATTTGAGCTGGCAGGGCTTTTGCCATGGGATCTCGTCCGTGTTTGAAAAAGCTCTTTACATGACGGCACGTTGTTATTCTAGATCAACCAATGTATTCACTCTTCTTAATGCATTACAGACTGCGTATGGAGTTTTAATTGTGCTGTGAAGGAGTTGGGTCGGTGGTGGTGGAGTGTAGAGACTTCCCCGCTCGCACCTGCAGTCTGTGCGCGGCGAAGGAAATCGCGAACACGACGCGTCACAGTCTCTCATCAGTGTCCGAATCCATGAGCTCCAAATCCATTGTACCTTTTGATGACTCCATCAATGATGCATTCCTCTTGCCGCATAAAAATGGCGCTTACGCCGACTTCCCTTTGACAATGCCCTCAAAATGCTTGAAGCAAAACTGGCCGCCGATGAAACACTCCACCATCCACTTCCACCACGCGGCGCTTAGCACACTGACTCCATGATCGCTCAACTTCTTCGCGAAAATGGCGCTTTCGACTGTATGCGCGCCGTAGAAGAACCAGAAGACGCCGGTCTGAATCCAAAGTGCGGCCTTGAGGGCATTCGGCGAACGCGACAGGACCTGGTCGTGGAGGAGCGAACCAGGAGCTACCAAGCTGTTTGAAGCCGAAAGCGCCATGACGATGCCGCAGATGAGGATCGGTTTGAACAGATTCGAGGGCGGCAGCGTATATGGGACGGGCTTGCTAGGTGTGGCGGTCATCGCGATGGTATGTCAGGTGGTTTTTCGAGTTGATGGCGACTGACTTGCGGTTTCGAAGCGCTTGGGGTGATACGCGCACGATGACTTGACGTGTCGCTTTTCCTACTCCATACGAGTCATGAGCGGTACTACCGATAGTCGGTCGGCCTGTGCCGGTGCCGTAACGGCCGATCATATTGTCACGAATTGTGCGAGACTAGATTGGTAGGTAGCGACACTGCCTCGGTACGCGCAGAGCTCACTACAGATCTTCACTTACTACCTCGGACGACTGCAGCCGAGCATCTTTCTCATCTTACCCTCGACCGTGCTCCACTGCGTAAGGTCCTTCTGAATTCCGGAATATTTTGCTGTGGTTGCTGAGTTCTGGACGGCTTCATGTTCGGCCACATTGCTCCACCCCCTCATGTTCACGCCCTGTGCGCAACTTTCCTCATCAGGTAATCTCACTTCTCCGTCGATGACTGGAACGACTGCGAACATTGGATAGCGCAGGGATTATACATTGACATACGATCACGTGAGAAATAGAGGGCGTTTAGGAACTTGTCCAATTGGCTAGTACATGAGCAGTGTGGTAAGCTCGCGCACAAGGAACTCGCGCACCCCTAGTTCTCGCGCACCCCCACCAAATCGCGCCCCCTCACAAAGACGCGTATTTTATCAACACTTCTTGTTCAATATGGATATACGCGAGCAGAGTATACAATTTGCTATCGTGCAATACAATGCTGGCGTTTTTACAAGCCAACGAGCCGCCGCAAAGGCCTACGGTGTTCCTCCCTCCACCCTACGCGATCGACTAGGTGGCATGGCGAACAGACGCGCCAGCCACGCCAACCAGCAGCGATTGACACCGGATCAAGAAAGCTTCCTAGTAGAGTGGATTCTTGAGCAGGATACCAATGGCTACCCTCCCTCGCACGCGCGCGCTCGAGAAATGGCGACCCGAATTCTCCGTATGAACGGCGACGTAGAGCCTCTAGGCAAAAGGTGGATGCAACACTTTATACAGCGCAACCCACGCGTTGCTTCTGTTATAGGGAGAAAGCTAGATACAAGCCGCGCTGAGGCAGCTACACCAGAACAAATCAACGCGTTTCTTGAGCTATTTGAGCGCGTCAGAATCAGGCTAGGCATACAGGCAGAGAATATCTGGAATATTAATGAGACTGGTATTGCCCTTGGTGTAGGTACCAACTCCAGGGTGCTCGCAAATAGCCAAAAAGAAAGGCTTACATCAAGTCGCCAGAGAATCGCGAGTGGGTCTCAATAATTGAGGCTGTATCAGCTACAGGGCAGAAGCTGCCCTGCGCTGTTATTTTCAAAGGCCAGAGCCTACAAACAACCTGGTTTCCAGCATCTATACCAAATTGGCTCTATACAACCTCAGAGAATGGGT
The DNA here is from genome assembly GCA_014281115.1 of Laburnicola sp. R22_1. NCBI lineage: Eukaryota > Fungi > Ascomycota > Dothideomycetes > Pleosporales > Didymosphaeriaceae > Laburnicola > Laburnicola sp. R22_1. Next base: position 1,829,052 of record JACONQ010000011.1, read on the forward strand.
GGACCTCGCAGGAGATAGGCCTTGAGTGGTTGCGCCGGCTCTTTCTACCAGAATCAGCGCCTAAGGGTAGCCAATACCGGCTACTCCTCTGCGACGCGCATAGTAGCCATGTGAATATTGAGTTCCTCTGGGCTTGCAAGCAGGCTCGAGTAGAGCTTCTATTTCTACCAGCTCATTCAACACACCTCCTACAGCCGCTAGATCTATCAGGGTTCTCGGTTATTAAGTCGAACTATAAAAATCACATACGCGACCTGGCGAGCCTCGACGACGCCGCGCCTATTAAGAAGGCGCGCTTTATTAGCTACTACCACCTAGCCAGAGAGGAAGGCCTCTCAGAGAGGGTGATTCGGGCTGGCTGGCGCGCTGCTGGTCTTGTTCCCTATAACCCTAATCAGGTACTTCTATCCTCACAGGTTATAGGCAGGCCAGCAACGCCGCCACGCCTACCTCAGGACCTCAACGCGATCAATACGCTCTATCGCACCCCTCAGAAACCTCAGGACGTGTACGCAACTCAGAAACATATTGAGAGGTCACAAGAGCTATTAAAACCTACGCGCCAGGCATTCCAAAAATGAGCAAGGCAATAGCTATTAGCAATAGTCGAGCAGCAAAGCAGGAATCAATAATCTCTCGCCTACAGTATCAACTAGAGGCTACTAGCTCTCAGAAAAAGCGGAAACGAATCACTGTAGATTACAACCAAAGATTTGCTGATATTGAGAGTATCAAGCGTACAGTTGATCAAGCTGCTGCTGCAGAAGCTCAGAGCTCTAGGCCTAGAGCTCAGAGGCGTGCTGTAGCTACAGGGAGGGCAGCGCCTGATACTACCTTTCAATCTATGTGCATGGAGTGGCAATTAGAATAGGCGTTAATAAAATACGCGTCTTTTTTGTGCGGGTGCGCGATTTGGTGGGGTGCGCGAGTACTAGGGGTGCGCGAGTTCCTTGTGCGCGAGCTTACCCCATCCGTCTCCGGACGGTGTCATGCACTGCGCGGATGGGGTAAAAGTAGGCGACTCCGCAACTCGGGAGATCTTAGGAAGGTTGGGCTAGCTTCAGTTTTATGCGAAATAGGACACAAAACACCAAGGTCGAATGGTGGTTCACAAAGTGGCAGCGGGGTGATGGTTGCGTTGGCCATCCAGGAATGCGACCCCGCATCTGATGCAGCAGGGCAGACACGAGGATCGCGGCTTATTGCGTCTGGCTACAGTTGTTAACCTCAACAAGAGCATCCACGGACTCTTGCGACTTCCGCTGTCTATCAGTAATACACTTGTTCCATTGGAAATCCTTCGCCGTTGTGCTTCATTCATCACTTCCAAGGTTTACAGTTTCCGCCCACTACACCCTCGAGTGTCCTCGCCGGCGTACTCATCAAAGGTTGCCACGCCTATGTCTACGCTAACTCTGCGCGGTCATTATGCCTCTGCGCTCACAGTAGACGACGCGAGAAACCATGGAGCGCATTGCTACGTCCCCCCCCGCTGCTCGATCCCGTGAGCTTCCGGCACAATTCCATTAGGATGTTTGCAATCATGATTAATCACTCCATAGCTTTTCTGCAGATTCTATACGAAGGACTTACTTATCATGCGGCAATTTAGATCGTAGGAGAAGTAGTAGAAGCGAGTTTCTACCTTAAGTGCCAGTGGCTCCCGCAGCGACAGGGTATAATGGAGAAGTTGGCTACCGGAAATGAAACCCCTCATCCAGGCACTTCGAAACTTTCCCCATCTTGCTATTCACCAATGGTCCAATTCTTCACCTCGATGTCCTCAGCCCACCCACTGACACACCTAGGTTAGAGCGGGAATCTCCCATCTACTAGCCACTTTGCCCAGTGAGCAGTTTCGTGTTCTTCCATCGGGCTATTCCACTCCGCCATCTTCATCAATTCCTCCTGCAACTGGTTCTTCAGCCTGTCGAATTCCTCCATCTCCCAAATAGCCGCCGAACCATCTTCCTTAGTTTGGCGAAGATCTTCCAGCTTGCGAACGGTGTTGACAATATCTAAGGAAAGGCCTATATCTAGAGCCGCTTCGTTAATATCTTCGTTGATTTTCTGTTTATCAAATGCGTCTCCGGTCTCTTCATCTAGCATTAACGGGTTACAGGAATATATGACTTGCTGGAAAAGTTTTCGGGCTTCTTTCAATACATAATGGCTCGTGGTCGTCATCTTCAGCTTGTACTGGCGGTTGTGCTGGCTGTGTTGCCTCTATTTGGGATCGAGAGGATTCCGCTACGCGCGCCATCCGGTTTTCCGCGTCTATCTTTAACAAGAGGGGATCTATGGGCGGAGATGGTTTTCTCTCATGTCGAGCAACAACTTGCGTTGGCTGTTCAAGGAGTCTTTGCTGGAGATTGATGTGGTACGGGTTGTGATCTCCGATGGATACCTTTGTGACGTCTGTAACCGGGAGAGAGAATAATGGGTATCCGGTGTAGCCGCGTGGGAAGGCGCTGGGCTGGGTAATAGAATTGTTCCAGCCTACGTTCCCAGAAGCTGGATTGGGAGAACTGAAATGGTTCGCTTCCATTCCTCTAACTGGGTGACTGGATGGTATGCCTTGGGGCTTAGCCAACGCTACTTCCGCGGGGAACGGCGAAACAGCCGGTGTAATCCTGGGATCTACCACGGTTTGTCCTTTCTTCGGCGCACACTGCACCATCCACAACTCGCTCATAGCTTCCTGGTTCTCTCTTGCCATGGCCACCGTTTTGACAATACGAGAGAGCTCCCGTACAGTGTATCGGTGACCCTCGTGGATCTTATAAACTCCTGGGAATTTGTCTTTTAGGAACCTTGCCATCTCAAATGTGGAGGCGTTATGATACAAGACAGTCGTCGAAAGTTTTTCAGCACCCCAGTAGTTGAGAATGCCGTCATAAGGGAAGTCTTTGTAAGGTCGCCCGTTGTCTGACATTGTCTGCGTTGTTTGGCTTATTGGTCTAGCCCAGCGAGTGATGGAGCTGAGGGTTGATAATCTGCGTTGAGAAGCAGTGGGGGTGTATGGAAGGGTATTTATATATAGTGCAATCTGCCACAACTGATTTAGTAGTACGTAATGCACTTAGAGCTTCTTTCCACATGATCACTTTGGAAAGGGAGGAAAACATATCGTTTCACCAATGGACTTTCCATAGTACCTAGGCAGCGTCAGCGGCCGTGAAAACTCCAAAACGAAGAAGGCATAGAATCATCATATTAATGTTGTTGTCATTCATTTTTTAAAAGCAAAATCATCGTGTCTAATAACGCATGTCTTTCACGCGTTTGGTCACACTCTAGAACTACTTTGCACAACTTAGTATAATACTATGTCTCGATACGTAGCACACTCGAGAAGTTCCCAACCTGTACCTCATTGATCAAATCAGGCGGGGGTCTGCACGCATCCAATATCTAGCATTAAAAAGCCTATAAATAACTAACGTTTCACTTGAAGAGACCCTAACCGCAGCAAGTTCTACACGCCTTTCACCTCCCGAATTCATGCTATGTTTGCTCCGCAATCAAGAAATAACAATGAAAGAGTTAGCAAGACAAACACGAGAGAGACAAGGCAGGGGCATATAACGTATCTCAAGAAGGCGTGCGCCGTATTAAGGGGGTTATTCTCTTTGGGTGAACATGGATATGTTGGATGGTACCTAGGTAGAAGAGATAGCGGTATTATCGCTGATTTGACTCCAGCGAGTGCTAAAAAAGGTCACGGTGCTGTAATAGACCAAACCACAAAACTCAACATGCAACTCCATCCTTTGAATACCTAGGTAGCCCAAGACAGGCACTCGCCAACAGCTCAGGCATGCCATCGGTACCGGTTTCAAGCGGTGACGCGAGTCAAAAAAGCAAACTGGTGCCCGCTCTCAAGAAGGGCGTTTTGTAGTGCTCATAATACGCCTGCTTTAAGATGAGGTGCTTCGAGCTCCAAACCTGTATCAGGTTCTATATCGCCCAGACCAGCGAATCTGAATGTAATACTAGAAGAAGTGGATATCGACTTTCGACGAGCACGAGAAACACGACGAAGAAACTGTTACATGAAATGGTGATAGTGCACCTCTACATGACAATACAGCACCCCAAAGACGATGATCTCACACACCAGGAGACGACGACGGTTCTATCACCGACTACCCAGGAAAAGCGCTGCTAGCCATTATCGTGCTCGCTCTATGTCTAGTCGTCTTTTTTATGGCGCTCGACAATGCCATCATCGCAAGAGCCATCGATCCCAAGTATCACGGACCAATTCCACATCCGGCGTGATGTACCTGTGGAGGAAGTAATGGACACATTGTTGCGCTCTTTTTAATACCGTGTCCGTGCGCGTACCATGGGTGCGGGGTCAATGCGCGCCGAGCCTCAATGCGCGCTCAACACGAAAACACCTCAAGCTTCAACACCACCTATCGCTACCAATATGGGGTCAATTGAGGCTGCGCTTGAAGCGATACAATCGCAAGAACCTGGAGACTCTATCAACTATACAAAAATCGCGAAGGAGCATAGCGTTGTACGCTCTACGCTCACCCGGAGACACCAGGCTGTAACGCAGTCGCGTACAGCTGAGGGAATCAACCAACGAAAACTTCGCCCTTAACAGGAGCAGGAGCTTATACGCTATATCAAAAAACTCACTTAGCAAGGCCTACCACCTACACGGCAAATGATCCAGAACTTTGCAGCCTATATAGCCAAAACGAGCGTTAGCATGTACTGGGTTGATCAGTTCGTTAAGCGACACAGCATTGATCTAGTTTCAAGATGGACAGCTGGAATGGACAGCAATCGCCACAAAGCCGACTCAGAGACAAAGTACAGCCTATATTTCGACCTACTACAGCAGAAAATTAGCCAATACGATATCGAGCCTCAGCACACGTACAATATGGGCGAAAAAGGCATCCTACTAGGCATTACTACTCGCTCAAAGCGGATCTTTAGTAGGCAGCTGTACGAGAGCAAGGAGGTGAGGCAGGCTATTCAGGATGGTAGCCGTAAGTGGATTTCGCTCCTAGCCTGCATATGCGCCGACGGATCGGCTCTAGATCTAGCCCTTATCTATCAGGCTGCCTCAGGTAGCCTACAATCAAGCTGGGTTAAAGAAATTAACCCTTAGGAACACTTAGCCTTTATCACCTTATCGCCTTCTGGCTGGACAAATAACAAGATAGGCCTCGCGTGGCTTAAGCAGGTGTTTGATCGATGTACTAAGGAGAAAGCTGGACGCTCCTACTAACTACTTATCCTTAACAGCTATGGATCCCACCTTACTATGGATTTTATTAATTACTGTGACTGGAATAGGATACTCCTAGTTATATTTCCGCCTTATTCGACGCATACGCTATAGCCGCTCGACGTTGTTATGTTTAAGCCTCTCTCCACTGCCTACTTAGCTGAGCTCTTAGCCTTCCTATACAGGTGCTAGGGACTATCGTCAATCGCAAAAAGAGACTTCTTTAGCCTATTCTGGAGGGCTTAGGGTAGCTCGTTTAGGAAGCTATTGATTATTAAGGCCTTTGAGGCTACTAGCATATCACCACTTAACCTAGAGGTTATACTTAAGAGATTCACTAAGACCAGCCTACCCAAGCGGGAATTAAGAGAAAGCTCAACCTTAGTACTTAGCGCGTCTGACTGGAGGAAAATCGACCGGCTCCTAAAGGCTGCAGTAGATATAGGGAATAGTAATAAGGCAAAGAAGCTAAGCCGAACAGTGCACTCAATTGCCGTACAAAAACAGCTACTACAGCATGAAAATAAGGGACTAAGAGCAGCACTAGGCAATGAGAAGAGGCGTAGGAAGCGTGGCAAGCCTTTGCTGGATAACCAGCCTACTGAGTACTTAGGGGGTGCTGTTTTCTAGTCCCTAAGGAAGGTGCAGGAGGCACGTGATTGTCTACAGCAAAAAGAGGCTGAGGCAGAGCAGCTAGTACTCTAAAAAACTAAGGCAGCTAAGGCTTAGAGGGCTAGCTAGCAGCTAAAGGCTAGACTACTCTAAGAGAAGCGCGTTGCGAGGGCTGAGGCTTAGGCAGCTCAAGCGAAGGCAAAGGCGGATTAGGCAGCTGAGCGAGCCCAGAAGCAATAGGCTCGCAGGGCTTAGCAACACTACAAGAATTGTATAAAAATAGCTAAGAAAGGTAGTAAAAAGGCATTAAGGCTACCTAAGCAGGGCATAAGGGAAAAAAAGCTTATTAATAAGGCTATAGATGCTGCTGAGGCCTCAGGTGCTGCATCACAGCCTCTACAGCCTTAGTCGCGCCGGGGCCGGAATATTAGAACTCTGAGTAGATTTTTATAGCTATAATTAATTATTAAGATTCATAGACCTTATCACCAGAAATTCTTATAATAATAGCAATTGTAGGGAGCTCTGCAGCTTCAAGTTTAGCTGAGCTGGTTTGGTGTTGAGCGCGCATTGAGGCTCGGCGCGCATTGACCCCGCACCCATGGTACCGTGCCCGTGCGCGTAACGACCCACGTCGCGTAACGACCCAGGAACAACGCGCTCACTACTTCAAAAATGAGGGTATTGTAACAGCTATAATAGCTATTATTACGAGATTTTGTAGTAGAGTAGTAAACAAAGGCATGCGATTAATTTTTACTATCTAAATTTACTTGGAAGGTTGACGTTGTGGCCACGGCGGGTGGTGAAAGCTGGGGCAGCTGATGCAGCCTGTGATGCCTCCTTAGCAGCTGCACCAGCACTACGTTGTTTCTGACGCTTGTTGGCTTGAGTAGAGGCTTTTAAGGCCTTGCGCTTGCCCTTTTGGGATAGTTGTATAGCTTTTTCAGCGTTGCGAGCTGCCTTCTGGCGCTCGCGTTCAGCTGCCTTGTCAGCCTTCTCCTTCTCCCTCACCACCTTGGCTGCCTCTCTCGCCACACGCCTCTCCTCTGCCTCCTGCTCTTGGAGTAGCTTAGCAGCAGCTTGAAGCTCCTTCCTGTTAGCCTTTGCAAGCTGCCTGTCATGCTCTTCCCTCTGCTTCACTGTCTCTCGTGCACGTGCCTCTCTGATCTTGCGCGGAGACCAGAAGACGGCACCACCGTGGTACTCCTGGCGCTGCTGCAAGTCAAGAGGTTTGCCGCGCTTCTTGTGCTTCTTCTTAGCAGTGAGAGCCTCTCTTAGGCCATCGTTCTTATGGTGTAGCAGTTCGTTTTGTACTTGGAGTCCGTGGAGCGTTTGGGAGAGCGACTTTGACTCTTCTGCGGTAGTATCCTTCACTGCAGAGCGTACGAGACGCTCCATCTGACGCCAGTCGCTCTCCTTAAGCGCTGAGGGGCCTGCTTCGCCTTCATCTTGCTTCCTAGAGCTCTCTCTCTTGAAGCGTTTGAGTATAACCTCTGAGTCCATAGGCTGGTTGGTTGGTTGGTATTCATTTTTCGTCTAGTTGATGGGGATTAAGTCCACCATCTCGCCTCCCGAAGGGCATATACGACGTGCTAAGCTATGGAATTGCAGTGCTAACACACTACCCTAGAAAGCATTTCTTGCCTGCGCGGGTATTGCTACTATTTTGGAACTACAGCTCCCCTTCTAGTTAGAGAGACTGAGCAGTGCGTGTACATTAGGGTGATTTCCTTGCATTTTGAGGCATCTATGTGCTGAGAGAGAGAGAGAGAGTGTGTGTGTAGGGGGGGAGGGGGGAGAGAAAGAGAGGAAGAGGGGTAAGGAGTATTGCAGCTCTTGTGCTGGACCTAGTTCTACTAGGTGCTGCATTGCCTGTTGCTTTTGCAGGGCTGCAAGAGCTAGCGGGGGCAGATCCTAGTGTAGTACTGCGTTAGTTTGGTAAAGGCTCTAAAGAACTCTAGCTCCCTTATTAGTGCTGCAGTGTACGCTAGGCTATCAGCCTGGCTAGATGGCGGTATAGGTGGTCAAAGTGGCCATCTGCTAAACGTCCCTAGAGTCTTGCGGCAAAGCGCGAGGTGCTTGGGTGTCTTATCCTGTCTGCATAAGTAGGTGAGGTTTGCATCCTTGTAGTTATATTTTCAGTGGTACTAGGCAAAATCCCTATATCTAGACTAGATAGAAAGTAGTCTGGCTAGGATAGCTCTTAGTAGGTCTAGTTCCTTTAGACTGCTGCGTAGTGCGTAGTCTAGGTGCCAGCTTTTGTACTATTTAGAGAGTTTATTCTTCTTTTTAGACCACTAGATCTATTGTGTGTGTTGTGATGTCTTGCAAGCAATTGTCTTGATACCTAAGAGTGTAGGCAGAGCAGCTTTACTTATTGCAGGTGATGGGTGTTAGACTTCTAGGTTAGCTAATCTGTCTGCTGCCTTATTTCCTTTAATGCCTAGGTGTCTAGGGGCCTATTTAATAGAGATATTGTGAGTCTCTATAGCGCCGTGGCACTCTAGAAAGGCCTATTAAGAGGTAGGGGGTGCGTCGCCCCTTAGACACCATATAACTGAGGTGCTGTCTATGCACAGCCAGATTCGACGGGTATTGAACTCTAGTTGTCTTATAGTGTGCTGGAGGCCTCTCTATGCTCCTACTGCCTTAGCGTTAAAGACGTGCGAGGTAGAGTTAAGCGACCCGCGTCCAGTCTGTAGTTGCTTTCTGTTCTAATACACTGCAAAGCTGTAAGTAACCTGCTTTCCTCCTTCCTTTGTGTACTGTTCAGAGCCATCTAAGAAGATAGTTATGTCTAGTAGTAGGAGATGGGCCCACTATATATTAAAAGCCTTAGCTGCAGTCTTCTTATCTATGCTAAGCGTTAGGTTAATTCAGCAGCTACTTAAGTAGTGAGGGGCTGTGAGTGTAGTCCTAAGGATCTCTAGTAGAAGAGATGCTATCTGTTAGACTTTAGTCTTAACTCGCTATAGTTGTCCTATTTTTACACCCCTATTTACTATATATACTAATGTGCGCCTAGTAAGAGGATGGTCTACATCTATAGTGCGCAAGTGGGTTGCAAATCTAATTTTAGCTTCCTCTAGTGCCACTACTGCAGACAGTAGTCCGGCGTCGCGGAAGAGTGCAGCTGTAGGGGTTGTTCTCCACGCTAGTAGAATGCCCCTTGCTGCTATAGCTAGTGTCTTGTCTATAGCAGCTATGTGCTATCTAACGTAAGCGCTAACCTCTTGTGACCTGCCTGGTTTGAGTGTATGTGGCTGCTTAGTGCGGCCTCTATACCAGCATTCCGTCCTGTATAGAAGCGAAGGGTATACACAGGCAATAGTGGCCTTGCGGAGGGAGCTAGCTAGTGGTCTATAGGTGGTCCTGGCCAGACTGCGAATATGATGAGCTACCCTAGCAGCTTTTGCAGTGCGTGTGGCTATGTGTTATCTAAAGGTAAGTCTGCGGTCAAACTACACTCCTAACCAACGCAGGGCTGGCTAGCTGTGCTCTCTACCTAGGAGAATAGGGTAGATTGTAAGTTGCTTATCTACAACATATAGTGGTGCGTAGTTGCTCCGCTATCTAGTTAGGTGTATCATTTTCTGCTTTTCTGGGGCAAAGGTAACCTTGTTAGTCTCACCCCATACTCTGATCTGCCTTAGATCTAATGCTAGGAGCTCGACGTTGTCGTCCATAGAGTGTGAGGCCTAGTATAGACATATATCGTCTGCATATCCAAACCTCTGTTCTGTGTCCATAGATAGTAGCTCTGCTAGATACAGTGTGTATAGTACAGGCAAGAGAGGCGAGCCTTAAGGTGTGCCACAGGCGATAGGGTAGCTAGGGGTAGTGACCTGTCCAAGGCGGACTCGAACCCTCCAGTTAGTAAGGAATAAGTCTACAAAGAGCATAGTTCTTTGTGGCCAGCCCTATTAGGCCATCTAGTATAGCAGGCAGTTCTTTAGGAGCGCATCAAAGGCGCCTTGCACATCTAGGGTGACTATAGTGATATGCTTTCCAAGTACCTATGCTGCTTTAGTGTCGTGGGTGAATGCTGTAGTAAGGTTAGCTGCAGAGCGCTTTAGAAGGGCGCCGCTATGCTAGGGGCTGAGGATCTTGTGTGTCATAGCGGTCCACGCGATTCTTCTGGCTACTGTTCGTTCAAGTCCCTTTCTAATACACAAGAGAAGCGCTATAGGTCTCTAGGAGCGGGGCGACGATTGGTCTGTCTTCCCTATCTTAGGTATCATTGCTACCTCTGCAAGCTTCCATTGTGCTGGGAAGTGGTTAAGCTCAAGGCATCGCTGGAAGACCCTTTGTATAAATTCCCCAACCTAAGCCTAGTAGGCTCGGAGTAGTCGCACAGTAGAGCGATTAGTACCTGGTAAGGTGCTCAAGACCCCTATTGTGTTTCGCTCACATTCCTCTAGTGAGATATGTGTGCTCTACGGGAGGGTATCTGCCATCTCCTAGTCTGGGTAGTGTCTGAGGTCATCCTCTGCTGTGTACCGGTTGAGGACTTCCTCTCTAAGAGCTTCTGCCTTCTCTAGGGCGTCTAATATTGTTGTGTTGTTCACTACAAGAGGAGTGTCCTAGTTCTCTAGTATAAGCTTGTGCCAGGCAATAATCTTAAACAGGTCCTTGTCGTCTTTAGCATTGTTAATAACATGCCGCCAGTACTGCCTCTTGGCCTGTTGGACAGTAGTCTTGAAGGCCTGTCTCTCCTCCTGTAGACTGCTAGAGCAGAGCTGTCTAGCATGTTTGTAGGCCTGGTAAGCAGTTTTGCACTCCTTAGTCTACTATAGTGCTGCACGGCCTTCCTTGCGGTCAGGCTTGCCTGCTGTCTGTACAGAGTGCTGTATGGTCTCTGTAAGCAGCGTGACACATTCCTCTAGCTGTGCTGCGTCCAGTGTTGCAAGCGGGTCTGGGATGCTCTGGACACCTATCTCCACTAGCCCAGCGAATTTAGGTAGACTTGCCTCAGGGACTCTAAAGTGGTACTGCTCTAGATGCGGAGTGCCTGGCGTAGAGATAGGGACAGAGGTTACTATTGTCTTATAGTCTGAGCCGCTGTGCATGCTAGCATCAACAGCAGACTAGGCAAATAGGATATTAGAGAAGGTAAGGTCAAGGACATAGGCAGCGCAGTGTGTTGGCTGCCCTAGCACACCAATATAGTCCATAGACGCGTTAGCAGCCCATCTAGCTAGCTCCACGCCTCTGTTGGCTGTAGTAATAGTAGGCTTAAAGGATTCATATCTAGCGTTAAAGTCTCCTCCTACAAGGCAGAGTTAAGGGGGTATAAGATGTGTAACGTATTGGATAACGTGTAGGGTGTGTGGCTGTCTATAGTAGTTAAGTATGGCAACTCCGTTCACTACAGCCTATAGCATGTCTGGGTGGTTGAGGCTCTCTCTAGCCTAGTATTGTAGGTGGCATCCTTTGCGGATGTAGGTTATCACCCTAGGGCGGGCTAAGCCTGGCGTGTTAGGGCTGTCCTAGGTGCTAATAGGTGCTAGGTGTGTGAAACCAGGGTGGGTGAAAGTTCTTAAGTTGGCACATGTAAAGGGCTCTTAAATACACACAATATCCATGCCCTTTTAAAAGGCCACCTCTAGTATTGTAATGTGCCAGGGTGAGCTCCTGCTAACATTAGCCCAGCATACACAAAGTTGGTTGCTTAGTAGGCTGGGCTGTTAATGCCTAGTGTTAGCTGGGATATTGTAAGGGTGTTCTAACATAATAATGGCGGGTTATCGCTTATGCTGGCGTCTTCCCTCTCTAAGGTGGACGGGTCAGTGTGGATAGTTGATTGTGGACAAATGCTGCCGGCAGACAGTTGTCCTACATTAAGGCTCCTCTGGCCTGTGGCGGCCCGCCTTAGTCTCTTTTCTCTGCCAGTAGTAGAGAAGGATGCATAGGAGGCAGTAGTTGTAGGAGGTGTAGCCCTGCTATTTCCTTCTTGCCTCTGGGCAGAAAGGTGGGAAGGCACTGTCTCTAATACCTCTATAGGAGGAGCTTCAGGCTAAAGTGCTGCCTGTCTAAGGGCCACTTTAACTGTCCTATAGAGGTGCTGCTGTGCTATTTTGCCTGCGCGACAAATAGCCTTTAGCTCGGTCTTTGTAGGCTTAGTGATGTGTCTGTTAACCTGGCGAGGGGCTGCCGGGCAGTTAGTGTGACTAGCTGGATGAGGGCCATGACAGTTGGCACACATAGCTTTGTGGGCGCAACTGTCCCTATACTATCCTTAGTGTCTATCTGTGCGGTCCCCGCAGTGTGCACAGCGGGCTACTTAGGTACAGCGGGCAGCGTTGCAGTATCCCTGGCAGCCTGGGTTATGTTGCTGTATAGTGGGATGCTTGTGGATTTCCTTCAAGAATTGGCTAGTGCTAAAGAGCTAGAACGAGCGGACTAGCTCCTTGTATGAAACAATCTAGGTTGTGAGGCCATGCTGATTTGCCCTATGCCGTGAGGTCCTGCAACTAACTAGCTGCTTGCCTGTTTGCAAGCAGACCTCTTCTTCTACTAGCTAGGTAGTAGTTAGTAGTTCTGTGCCGTCTAGGGTCTGGAAAGAGCTAGGTACTCCTTATACTGCGTAGTTAATCCAGCGTTCAGGGATCTTTACCGCGTCTCCGCCTAGCGCTCTTACTAGAAGTTCCTGGTTTTCTTAAGTTAGAAGTTGGCCCTAGATGTTCTCATTTGCTAGAGTAATCGCCTAGCCTGTGTTAATTGGTGATGCAGTAGGTATGTCTTTAAGGGTGAGTCCTGCTATACTCTTGCATATTGCCTGCCTTATCGCAAAGGGTGAGGGTTGTTGCAGTCGCATTGCCAGGTTAGAGATGGCTACGAATATTCGATTGTCTTCTTTTAGCTTAACAGGCGGGTTGGGCCAGGGCTTAGCAGGGATTAGGGGCCAACTGCCACCCCTATCTAAGATCTGGGGGTCTCTAGCTACGTCCGCCCAAGAGCGGTGTCCCAACTCTTAGCTCCTAGGGTTGCTGTGACTGGTGTCGCTGCTCCAGTGGGAGCTAGGGGGGGAGTTGCTTAGGGGGAGCGAGGTCAGAGCCTGGATAACTCTCTGCTGCAGCTCCTTAGTAATTTTAGCTTCTTAAGGGTTAGTGTAGCTCTCTGCGTGTTGGTCTACCGCTGCTGCGAAAGCCGTAGTGATAGTGTTCCACAGCTGGGCAATTTGCTGAGTCTCGGTGATGTGGCGTTGGACGGCATCAGAGACGCGAGGTTTAGGAGCGCCCCCACTAGGGTTCTAGCTACTTAGAAGGGGTGCACGGTGATGCATGTCCTCCTAGGGCCGTCTTAGGGCGCGTGTATAAAGCTGCTGCGGGATCTCTAGGTCTAGGGACCCTGTGTGCTGGGAGGAGGGAGACTCTGCTATCCTAACAAGCTCCTTTGCGCGGTTGCGCGGAGGGCTAGGCGGACGTTAGAGGTACTCCTGGAATTAGCGCGGTGAGCTTGTTCAGTTGCTGGGATTATTAGGGTCTCTAGAGAGGATATCTAAAAATCGAAAAGTTGGTGTTCGGTGTGCAGGATTAGGTGGCGATATACCTGTGGCTCTAAAAGAGCTCAGGATACTTGATTCCTTAAAGGAGACCTTCCACGCGTTCCAGAATAGGGGGAAGAAGTCGCCTTTGGTGATAGAAACCAGGCCCTGGCTTCTATGGAGATATCTTGATAGCTCTGCTGAGTAGGCTGTTAATAGAGGCTTAAACATCGCAACGTTAAGAGGCTGAAGCGTATAAGTTGAATAAGGAGGCAGGATAGCAAGGAGGATCCTATGCTAATCACAGTAGTCGATAAAGTCCATAGTAATGTGGGATCTATAGCCATCTACGATTAAGAGTTGATATAATCGGCGGGTCTTCTCTTTTGTGCAGCGATTAAATACCTGTTCAAGCTAGGCAAGCCTAATATCGTTGTTCGTCTAGCTAGAGGGTGATGAGGTGATAAAGACTTCTTGTTCTCCTGCCTTAATATCCTCTACCTAGCTTGATTAGATGCCCTTGTTTGCAGCCTTATAGATGAGGCTTGGCGGCAGAGCTGATCTATTAGCGCAGATACATGCTAGGAGCGTAATCTATGCGCGATTGCCATCCTGGAGCGATGCCCTAACCTCCTTCTTCTCCCACATTCGTCTGCTGAATATCCGTTTTGATCTACCCACAATACCGATTAGGAAGCCTTTTTCGTCCATATTGTAGATATGACGAGGATCTATCTGATACTGATCGATCTTGCTGTGTAGGAGGTTGAAATAGAGGCGATATTTATCCTCTGAATCAGCTTTGTGGCGATTGCTGTTCATGCTGACTGTCTATTGCGAGATAAGCTGAATGCTGTGTTAGTTGATAAAGTGGGTAACCCAGCTCTCGCTGACTGGCTCCTTTGCTATAGTAGAGGCGAAGTTCTGTATCATCTCTCTAGTGGGAGGTATATGTCTCTCTGTAAGTCCTTTGATATATTGTACGAGCTCCTGCTCTTGCTGTAGGTTGAGTTTTAGCTGGTTGATATTCTTGACCTGCCTAGGGCGCGTTACCCCTTGATGCCTTCGACCCAACGTAGATCGTTCAAGCCCATGCCTAGCAGCAACTTCTGTATATGAAAAATCTTCTCCTGGTTCTCGCGATTCTATCTCATCAATCGCAGCCTGATATGGATCCATAATGGTGGAGTTATCGCGTGCTGAAGTTAGGGTGTTTTGGTGTTGCGCGGGCATTACGCGAATCCGGGCATTAACATGTTGGTTCAGCACTTGGCGCGGTTCGGCAAATGGCGCACCCCCGCATTTTCCACCCAATCCTTCACCCACCCATAACTCAGCCAATATGGATCCAATTGACAAGGCAATTGAAGAAATCGAATCGCGCGAACCAGGAGAAGAATTCTCGTATCGAAAAATAGCGAAAAAATATGGTGTACCAGACACTACGTTGAGGAGGATACACTAGGGCAAAAACGTGCTGATAAAAGAGCAATAACTCCAACAGCGAAAACTTACCCCTTAACAAGAACTGGAGCTTATAAGCTATATAGAAAAGCTTATAGGCTGTTGTCTACCACCTACAAGGGAGATGCTGCAGAATTTTGCTTCATTAATTGCAAAAACCAACGGCGAACAACTAGTAGGAAAAAGCTGGGTTACCTGATTTATTAACTGTTACAACGTCGAAATCACCCCCCATTAGGTTACTAGAATGGATCGCGCGCGCCACCAAGCTAATTTAGGGGCTAAATACGAGCAATTCTTTCAACTTCTGCTAGAGAAAATGGAGGAGTACAATATAGAGCCTCGTCACATGTACAATATGGATAAGAAGGGCTTCCTTATAGGAGTGATTGGAAGAAGCAAAAGGATCTTCAGCAAAGCTATGTGGGACCGCGGGGAAGTGAAATCAGCCCTCTAAGATGGCAACAGAGAGTGGATGACCATCCTAGCTTGCGTCTGCGCTGATGGAACTGCGTTGCCACTAGGGCTACTATTTGCAGCTGCTAATAACGCTCTCCAATCGGCCTAGGTAGAGGATATTGAGGCTGGGAAGCATGAGGTATTCGTTACTATATCTCCTAATGGATGGACCAACAACAATATAGGCCTTGCGTGGCTCGAGCAGGTCTTTAATTGGTACACAAAAGCGAAAGCTCGTTGATCCTACCAACTACTAATTGTGGATGGCTATAGGTCCCACGTAACGAGAGAGTTTATCAACTACTGTGACCACAATTAGATTCTCCTTATGATATTCCCCCCTCACAGTACCCACACGCTGCAGCCCCTTGATGTAGTACTCTTTAAGCCTCTCTCATCAGCCTACTCAAAAGCCCTCACTACCTATCTCCACAAGGCCTAGGGGCTACTCTCAGTAAAGAAAGGAGACTTCTTCCCTCTCTTCTAGGAAGCCTGGACCATCTCCTTCAAGAAGAAAACAATTCTAAAGTCCTTTGAGGCCACTAGTATATGGCCCCGTAACGCTGAGGTTATCCTTCAGAAATACAGGCCATCAACTCCAGTGGAGCAGGATTCGAGAGAGAGCAGTACCTCTGTACTCAGCGGCAAGGATTGGCTCAAAATCGAGACCCTCGTGCGTAATACTGTGAGGGAGGAGGGCAGTAGGGAGGTGCAGAAGCTGAAGCGTTCTCTCCACCACATCTCTGTTCAAAATGACATCCTCCACGCTGAGGTACAAGGCCTGACAAAGGCCCTACAAGTTAAGAAGAAGCAGCAGAAGAAGAGCAAGCCTCTAGACCTGCAACAACGCAGGAGTACCACGGTGGTGCAGTTTTCTGGTCCCCGAGGAAGCTGAGGGAGGCTAGAGTACGCGAGAGCGTTGTAGATAAGGAGAAAGAGAAAGTAGAACTTGAAAAAGCGCGTAAGAAGGCAGAAATAACCTCAGCTAAGCTACGTAACCTGCAGGAGAAGAAAGAGAGAGAAAGGTTGAGGGTTAAGAAAAGGGAGGAAAAGGAGAGGGTTGCGGCGGAGAAACAGGCTGAGCAACAACAGAGGATTTAGGAGAAAGAAAACTCCGAAAAGGCTATACAAACTTCCCAAAAGGGAAAGAGGAAGGCCTTAAAGCCTGCCGCAGCGCCAAAACAGAAAAAAAGCAACGTGTGGTGGTTGCTGAGGGTAGGGGGGATAGGGGTGATGAAATGGGGCATGATCCAGCACCCACAACAACAACGCGCCGTGGCCGCACCATCAAACTTCCAGCGAAATTCCAGTAGTACATCTTTTTCGCAGCAATTTATATAGTAATTGAATGAATTATTAGAATATTCTAGCTATTGTGGATGGCTCAGTAACGAGGTGTTGTAAACTGCGTGATTTGGTTGGGGTGCGCCATTTGCCGAACCGCGCCAAGTGCTGAACCAACATGTTACGCGCACGGACACGGTAACGTACTTTGCACTCGAGTCGATCATTCCATCGAGTCGATCACTTTGCCAAGACCCCACCAAGTTCTGTACTATTCACGATAGTATAGAGTCAACACAAACTATTTTCGATAGTCCAAATAGGCCAATCTATTCAGAATCTACTTCTACAGGCTGCCTACAGGTTGTTTTGTTATACCCAGGCTTTCCGCAGTGTCCACAGCGCTGTTAAGCAGATTCGCCTCTATCAGCGCGCACCCTCTTCTTCGCCTTTTGCCCATCACTGCGCGCCCTAAACTCCTTTAGAGTGGCCAGCCGCTGGCCCTCTTCAGCTGTAAGGACTCCTTCACGCTGTACTCGCTTTCTTTTATGCGATTTACATCGCGTGGCGGCCTCATTAGCAGCTTAAAGTTCGGCGTTGCGTTTAGTCATCAACAGTGGATTCAACACCAAAGAATGCCCTAACGTGTCCGTGCGCGTGATGCGCGGATTCGCGTGATGCGCGGGCAACACCAAAACGCCCTACTTTCAATACGCGACAACTCCATCAATATGGATCCAATTCAAGCGGCGATTGATGATATTGAATCAATAGAGCCAGGCGAAACTTTCTCGTACACAAAAACTGCTGCTAAATATGGTGTTGTACGGTCTACATTGATCCGAAGGCATTAAGGGATAACGCGCCCTACACAAGTCAAGAACTCTAGCCAGCAAAAGCTCACCCCGCAGCAAGAGCAGGAGCTTGTACAATATATCAAAAGACTCACAGAGAGACATACACCTTCTACTAGAGAGATAATACAGAACTTTGCCTCTGCAATAGCAAAAGAGCCAGTTAGCGAGAGCTGGGTTACCCACTTTATCAACTAACACAGCATTTATCTCATCTCACAATAGACAGTTAGTATGGACAGTAATTGCCACAAAGCTAATTTAGTGGATAAATATCGCCTCTATTTCCACCTTCTTCACAGCAAGATTAATTAATATCAAATAGATCCTTGTCATACCTATAATATAGATAAGAAAGGCTTCCTAATTAGTATTGTTAGTAGATTAAAGAGGATATTCAGCAGACAAATGTGGAAGAAGAAGAAGGTTAGGGCATTACTCTAGAATGGCAATCGCGCGTAGATCACGCTCCTAGCATATATCTACGCTAATAAATTAGCTTTGCCACTAAGCCTTATCTATAAGGCTGCTAACAAGGGCATCTAATCAAGCTAGGTAGAGAATATTAAGGCAGGAGATTATGAAGTCTTTATTACCTTATTATTCTCTAGCTGGATAAATAATAATATTAGGCTTGCCTAGCTTAAACAGGTGTTTAATCGCTGTATAAGAAAGAAGACCCGATAATCACATTAACTTCTAATTCTAGATGGCTACAGCTCTCACATTACTATGGACTTTATTAACTACTATGATTAGAATAAGATCCTGCTTACTATCCTGCCTTCTTATTTAACTTATACGCTTTAGCCACTTTACGTTACAATATTTAAGCCTCTATTAATAGCCTACTTAATAGAACTGTTAACACACCTCTATAGAAGTTAGGGTCTAGCTTCTATTACTAAAGGCGACTTCTTCTCTCTATTCTAGAATGCGTGGAAGGCTTCCTTTAAGGAATTAACAATCCTTAGCTCTTTTAGAGCAATAGGCATATCACTACCTAATCCAAATGTAATTCTTAATAGATTTACTAAATCTTAAGATTTAAGAGAAAGCTCTCTATTATCACTTAGCAATTATGATTAGAGAAAGATAGATAGGCTTATACGCTCTGCGGTTAAGAATTAGAGTAGTAGAGATATACAGAAGCTTTATTAATTACTCTACTACCTATCTGTCTAAAATAAGCTACTTAAGTATAAGATAGATGGGATTAAGTAGGCACTATCTATTAAGGAGAAGCGCAGAAAGAAGGGCAAGACTCTAGATCTCTAACAGCGTTAGAAGTATTATGGTGGAGCAGTCTTCTAGTTACTAAGGAAGCTAAGGAAGGCACGTGTTCGTCAATCTATTAAGAAGTAGGAGGAGAAGTAGCAGCAGCTTTAAAGAGCAGAGATAGTAGAGCTAAAGAAGGCAACTAAGTTATATAAGAAGAAGATCTAGCAGGAGAAGCGTGTTACACGAGAGGCAGCTAAGGAGGCAAAAGAGAAAGAGAGAGCTAAAAAGGCAGCTTAGCGCGCTACCCAGAAGTCTGCCTATAACGTAGAAAAGACTCTACAACTATCCTAAAAGGGTAAAAAAAGGCCTCTTAGCCATCTCTATAGAGCAAAAAGCGTCAGAAACGTGTTATTAATGCTGCAGATGTTAGGAATGTTAAAATACTAGAATTATCAAATTAGGACTAGCGTCTTGCCAAGACCCATACAGAATAGCCAGATTTCCGACCTTACGTCTCCATGTACTTTAACAATCAACTAACTACTTTTGACTACCTTTTACGGCCTTTTTCTAACAGGGGAGGTCTCTAAGGGCGCATTTGCTGCCCTAACTAAATCTATACGCCGCGGCTATAATATTAAGCTTCTAGATAGATTTAAATAGTGTAAATAAATCGCAGCTATTAACTTACTACCCTGTAAGAAAATCTCGTAATAATATTAATTATAGGTAGTTCTATTACCTCGTTTTTAATAGAGTGTTTTTAGTGTTGCCTATACATCACGCGAATCCGCGCATTACGCGCACGGACACGTTATTAGCTTGGCGCTTAATAAGCTTTTCTACCTACTTAACTAGCGTTAATTGCAACCTAAGTTTTGTACTATTTCGCGAAGTTTGCAACTTCTATATACTATCGCGAATAGTACAAAGTAGAGGCATACGTAGGCGGACGTTAAGCTACGATATTACAACTTCTAGGTTGTGGGACACTAGACTAGCACCTTAAAAGCCTCCTTTAATATTACTTTTAGTAATTAAAGCCTTAAAAGCAGCAATAAAGTAAGGTAGAAACTTAATTTTAGTAATGTGCGTAATGTGGTTGCGTATTAGATTCTTAGCTTAGCGTCTATACGCCTTCTTTAATAGCGTAAAATAACCTATATTAAGTGGCTGCAAGAGGTGCGACAAATATAGAGGCATATAGAAAGTAATAATATTACTCTTTTTATAGTAATTCTAGAATTTAAGCGAGTTGTAACTTTTGTAGCCATTAATAATAAGTAAACATACTCTACTAGTAGTACGTCTCTTTATATGCTTATTAAAGTGCTTTAGCCATTACAGACTAAGCTTATTTGTTGTCTAGCCATTCTTAGAGACTGCAATAACCTAATTATAAGGTAGATCCTTCTCCTTATACCAGGCGGAGAGGTGGTGCTTGCCCCTAAAGATAATAAAGGGTGGGATCTACCACCCTATTGCGTTAATGCCTTAGATAACTATTATCCACTCTCTATTGTCCTACTGCATCTACTTTAGCTGTCCTTAACACTTAGAGCCTATAACTACTACTCTAGTTAATATTATGCCTATTATAAAGCCAGACTTGTCAAAATTATAGATGTCCTTATCTAGAATACTATACTTGGCCTTTATGTTCTCCACAAGCCAGAACTAGCCTTATATTACCTTAGGATCCTTCTAGAGGGCTCTCTTATAGTCGTACTTTTAATTAAACTCAACTTAAAGCTTTAGCTAGCGCTTAACAAAGTTATAAGGCCACCTCTGGCCAACTAGCTTGTAGTAGCGTACAGCTAGTAAAGAATCAGCCATATCTTTTATAGTATTAAGCTAGGGCAGAAATCCTCGCGCGTCTAGGTTAAGTATATACTGCACAATTATCTGCTTCTCTCTTATAGTAAGTCTTATTTTGTTAGGTGCACAGTTGTGTCTAAATGTCTTTCTGGCACGTTAGTTACTAAGTGTACTTTAAGAGACGTTATAGAGGGCTATAGCGCGTCGCTAAGAGAGTGTCGCGTCTTGTTTAATAGCCTAGATCGCAAGCTATATACGCGCTTTTTTTAATACTAGTAGTTTATTATGTGGTTAAGGCATCGCGTTATACTATTGCTAATAGTATGTTTTAGTAGGGTCTTAGCAAAGTAATTAATTCAATGGAATAATCGACTCGAGTGCAAAGTATATTAAATAGACTACTATTTTTTTGTAAACAAAGCTATATTCTATAAGTATACTATAGTAAAAGAAAATCTAACTATAACCTTTTTTCTATATACTAGTTTTATAAGATACTATATAAATAAATATATATAAAAGTAAATAGTTTATATATAGCATTAAATAAATCTACCTAGAGATAGGATAATAAAGACTTTAATCTTAAATAACATAATGGTTAGCTTGCCGAATATCTTTTTTAACCTTTTTTTTATTTAAGGTTAAAGTAGGTTGAGATAGAAGGTTATTATATACTATATTAAGCACCTAATTCTAATTAAAGACTAATTTTAAACACTACCTAATAACGCGATAATAGTTTAAACTTACTTGCACCCTATTTATATCTTATAAGCTTCTAACCTATATAAGATTTACTTACGCTATACATAGCACACCTAGCTTATTATTACTACTATTATTAGTTATTTGCGCTCGCACACCGCTTACGCGGCATACTTACTTAAATAAGCTTACTTAATAGTAATAATAGCAATAATAGCTAGGAAGATCTTATAGATCTATATAATGCTTTTGTCACCTTATAGTTTATTAATAAACACCTTATTATTTTCTTATATCCCCTACTAGAGAACTCTATTACTAATAAGGAATAATTGCTTCTACTAGAGCAGGAACGTAGGCTTGCCAGTCTTTAAGAACTAAATAAGCTACTAACCTAGCTAGTATACAAGGATTGTCTCCTAAATAGTTAGGTATACTAGGCTCTTATAGACAATTATCTTATAGATAGAATAGAACTCTAGTATTATTACTTTAGCGGTAGTAGCGTAAAACTATAGTGTATACTTTTTAATAGTAGCAAGTACTTCTTTAAAAATAATATTAATATCTAAATAGATAGTAGAGCGTAGAGAGATAGTAGAAATTTTATTAAGAACAACTTTAATATAGTAATAGAGCGATAGTGTATCTAGTATATATTATCCTTATCTTACTTATAAGTATAGTAGTAGTATATACCTATTAATATATTAACTTATATTATTTATAATAATTAGAATAGTAGAGAAGATAGCTTATAGCGTGGCTACGCCTAAGTTTTATCTTCTAAAGTTATAAGTAGCCTCTTTGTAAAAGATTTACTTATAGGAGCCTTACACTAAGACTACTAAGCTTACTTAGCAGTTTAAACACGCTTTTTTTTATGCCTAATTACCTTTTTACGCTCTTTTTAATTACTAAGCAGGGGGCTCTGCTATTTTTGTTATATTACTTAAGATAAAAGCCTTTGTCGTCCTACCCCTAGGTAGATAAATTAACGCCATATATAAATAAAATAGAACTCTAGTATAGCTATATTAGTAGTAGCAGCATAAAACTGCGGCGTGTACTTTTTAGTAATAGCAAGTACTTCTTTAGGAATAACGTTAATATCTAAATAGATAGTAGGGCGTAGAGAGATAGTAGAAGATTTGTTAAAAAAATCTTAATATAGTAATAGAGCGATAGTGTATTTAGTATATATTACTTTTATCCTACTTGTAAAAAATAGTATATACTTATTAATATAGTAAATATTAACTTATATTATTTGCAATAATCTAGATAGTAAGTTTGCAATAATTAGGATAGTAGAAAAAGAATAGCTTATAGCGTTACTGCACTAAAGTTTTATTCCTCCCCTAAAGTTCTAACTATAGCCTCTTTATTAAAGATCTTTGTTGTGTAGAGATTCTAACTAAGATTAAGTCCGCACTATACACAGAGAGGAGTAAAATAGGAGGCACTAAAACCTAGTACCTAGCATATAGTAGTAGTAACAAAATATATACAAAATAATAATAATTTCGTTATTAACTTTCTACACGGCAGTATTAGCGATAGTAGTTAACTATAGCCTCTTTATAAAAACTTTATATATAGAAGCTTTATACTAAGACTACTAAGCTTGCTTAGTAGTTTAAATACGTCTTTTTTTTAATTACTTTTATTGCACTCTTTTTAATTACTAAGCAGGGGGCTTTGCTTTTTTTATTATATTATTTAAGATAAAAGCCTTTGTCGTCCTACCCCTAGGTAGATAAATTAACGCCACACATAAATACATATAACTTAGTTAATAACGCGCTTATTATTAAGCACTCTATAAGGCTATTACGTACACTAGCTTAGGGTTAACTTAACTATAGTTTAGAACTATTATTAAGTAGTAACTTATCTTGTCTATATAGGTAGTAATAAGGTTAGAATACTTATCGCCTATATAAAAAGAGCCTAAAAGGTCTTTTAATATTCTAAAGAATCTTTTAAGTAGTAGCCTATAGATTCTAGTAAATTTTAAGCATAATAAGTAGAAGAGCTTTACTAAGATAGTAATTATAGCCTTTTATTATACTATATACTAATATAAATAAAGCCTTATATTTAGAAATAAAGAAGTTAGTACTCTTATTTTATATTATAAATAAAATAGCTTTTATAAAGAGTGTTCTACTAACTATAAAATAATATTTAAAAGTATACTTAGTAATAGCGTCTATACTATTATATAAAGGTTTTGTAATACACTTTATAGTAAAGAGAAAAAAGTATTAAATACTACTAAATTATCTAATTAAACTATATAATATTAGCTTAAAAAAGCTTTATAATAATAAAAACTACTAACTACTTTTTAAAGTATAAAAGTATTAATTGTTAGGGATCGCCGCCCATCGGCCCATCGGACCTCCGGTCGGCCCGACGTTAATCCGACCCGATCGGCCCAACGTTAATCCGGCCCCGCGCGCTAGTCCCAATTAGGTAATACTAGCGCGCCCTTAGGGCCGCTGCCACACAAGTGGTATGCGGCACCTAGTATCCTCATTATAGCAATTCAACCTGTTCAACTATTGAGCCCGATTGCTCCCTTACATTATACTAGGTCAACAAAAGCACGCTCACGACCGAGCGACAAGCCACGACAGGCTTTTGATTGACTGAATTACGACTCGCGACGACGTACATCACGCTCTTACAACAAGAGGGACCGCACCTACGACGGTGCATGGCTAGGCTCAACAATCCCGAACCGTCGGTTGAGCCCAACGACACTACCAGTGTCACCAACGAGATGGCAAACCGCGGCAATATCCCAGGCGGGGGACGCGCGAGCAATGCGGCACAGAACTTAGCGACCCAATCGACTCTCGGTGCAACACAGACCCCGGTTGCCCCTCGCGTCACGGAAGAGTTAGACGAAGAAGATTTGAACATGCTTAGCGGCGGGGCTGGTAGCAAGCGGGTGACTGTGAACAGCCAGCCGACAGAAATCCCTGCAAAAGAAGGACCCGCGGGGCCTGCGAACCCTGAGACGGTGAGCTATCCCAAATTGACAGTGGACGGACCGTCGCGCGGTTGGCGCCGTGGCTCTAGCAGGAAGTCCATCTTCGAGGTGGTCCACCAGCCCACCAAGGATACTCGGCTTCGACTCATGTACGATGAGGACACCGACGCCCCACTGCTATACTTCGAGGTTCTTCGCGCACCCTCGGAGGGAGCTGTACCAGAATGGGAAATGGTGGCAGACATTCGCGACGGCAACTCACTGCAGGAAGCAACCTCTGCCCGCGGATGGCCCACGGCGTTGTTTGGTCATTTTATCGGTCATGCCAACAGCGCCGCTGAACTGGAAGAAGAAGTCCATCAAGGACTACAGCGTGAGGAGGGATTGGAGGGTCGCATCACTGGTATCTCCGAGCTTGCAGAACAGGCGCGACTGTCGTTGTTGGAGACAGAACACAATGCGCGGGTTGAGCAACATCGCTCGGGACAGCGCCAGACTCAGATCACGGAGGCTCTTGCGCGTATCGACCAGCTGAAGGAATTAAAGGACTTGTACCGCACGCGCTACAAGGAGCAGGAGCGGAAAGTCGCCGACCTGGAGGAACAATTGCGGACGACGTCGTTCGTCCCACCCGACGTTCCCGCGCACGTACAGCAAGATTTGAACCCTGACGATCTTGAGGTCATCCGACAGCAGCGAACCCAAGCGTACGCCGCTTCTCACGCAGGTACCGTGCGACCTACAGTCGCCGCCATGGCCCGAAACGCTCGCGGAAATACACCTGGTGGACAGTCAATATCCGCGCTCACGGGCATTGGTCAGGCCCCAGGTCATCGACTGCGCGAGCCTGACAAGTTCAAGGGTTCTGAGGACCGAAAGAACTACAAGCCCTGGAAGAGCTCTATACGTACCTATCTGAGCGCCTACAATCACGTCTTTACGACCGAGCACGCCAAGATGGAGTTCATTTTTAATCATACGCTAGATGTCGCCTATCAGCGTCTTGAGCACCGCATGGATTTCGACAAACCTGGTGCCTTCCAGTCGGCAGAAGACATCTTCGATATGTTGGATCGTAGTTACGTGGCAGCGGATCCCATGGGTGAGGCATACGCGGCTATGCAGGGCGATCAGTTACGGATTGGAGACCGAGAGAGCTTTGAGGGATGGTTGTCCCGCTTTGAAATCGCGACTGCACCCGTCGACGTCCCGGATCAACAGAAGATCATCACCGCCATCCGCCTCTTGAAACCTTCTCGCCTGGAAGCGGACAAACAATGGTCCAATTCCGATTCATGGGCCTCCTTCATCGAGAAGATCCGCCACCGGGCTACGATCTTGAAACTGCAGGGTCCCGCGCCCAAAGCCCTTTCGCAACTTCACTTTCCCAAAAAGGATTGTTCGGCCCATACGCACTATGGCTCACCAGGTGCAGCATCTCATGCTTGATCCATTCAAAAAGACCCAATGGAGTGCTGTCGTTGGATATGCGCATACCCTTGAAGTGTTCACTAACAATGCGCGCGGCGTTGTGGTTCAACACAGTTCCTGATTTGGAATTGAGGATTCTCTTAGTCGTTCGAACTCCCTCCAATAACATCGAGTCTCCAGTAGAGGTAGCACCAAGGTGCGCTTCGAAGTTTCCCATGGAGCGCGAGCTACATCCGACCAAAGAACAAACGAATTTGGCGAACCAAGAACGTGAAGATATGACTCTTGGCTGACGCTGAATTGCGGGCATCATCTGAACAGAACCAATCACGTAAAATCTGGTGCCCAGCACGGATAGTCTCACCATAGGCCTTCGCCACGTTAACCTGCCAACACCTTAGCTTGGAACCAGGCAAAGAAAGGTTTACTCATACCCAATGTCGTTCCAGTACTGCATGCGCCGTTGCAGCAAGTGCAACAAGTTGCCGAACTGGGGTATCAGAACGTTTCCTGGAACACAAGGTAGCTCGCGGACGCCGGCGTGGAAGTTCAAATGTCTTTTCGCCAGGAGTATTGAGGTAATGAAGGATGCGAAGAAGCCCAAAATAGCCGCATAATATGCATTGGGAGCAAAGTAGATGATGTGAAGCTCTGACATTGCAAATATATCAATTTCAGACAAGATGCAAAGATCATAAAGATAGAAGTACGATGTTAAGATGGAGTAGTGAAAGGAGGTATGGACGGTTTATATATTCATTTGAAACAGATAAAGCACTTCTCCTAATCATCACAGCTGTTTCAATGCAGCCCGCATACTGGCAGCAAGCCGGACGTACGTGACGGTCTCTGAGAAAAAGCCCCCAAGTGTCGTGCTATGCACACTTATTGATGATGGATGCTTTTTGGAGGCGCAGCTCTGTGACAGGGCGTCTGAGAAGGTGTGGTGATAATGTATACATGGCAGTAGACTAAGCCTGCCTAGATAGAGAATGTGATAGGAGGATATTTCAGTACACCCACATGATAAGCCTGCGTCAGGCAGGCAGATGCCTCGTATTTAGGCCATGCATGTAGGGATGAGGCTAACGTGGCGATGCCATCGAGAAACTCAAAGAAAGGGTCCGAAAGACCATGCCCAAATTATCCAGTCGCTACACTCTACAAGGGGCGGATTTAATGTCGGTGTGCGGCCCGTCCCAGCTCACATGTACAGTAACCTTGTCGCCCAAGGCGGAGGTAGAACCCGGGTAAAGTCAAAATGGACGACCGGAGAAAGCACCTCCTACGTTCCACCGAAGAATCAAGCTTACGGTTCCCGTTCTTGACGCCTTGTTGCGGCACGGCAAACCCGTACCAGGGTCGGTATGCTGTATGGTCCCCGATGGCCCTACGAGGCGTGGATCCACCGCAGCACTGCCAGCCCATGCGTCAAGCTTTAGAGTGCTCATGCAGAGTTCTGGACAATATTCCATACATGGATATCCCAAGCAAGGGGGACGAAAATGTCGCTAGGCGATCCATCATCTGTCATTCATTCATTCATTCATATCCATTTATAATTAGTCAACTCCATCTGTCATCACAAATATGTGCGAAGAACATGAGTATGTAGACACCACCACGATATATCCGGGGTGTATTATCTCCTACCCAATTACAATGTCTCAATGAGAACTCGTGCCTGACAATCGTGTGGTATCACCATCCCAGCCAAGACCGAGCTTTAGACATCTAATTATGTCGTATAAAACGTGATGCATGAGATGCTGACCAATGCGTCCTACCTGGTCTTTTCGATAACCGCCTCAGAGTCTTGCCCCTCGTTGCCTTTTTCAAGTCCATATTGCGTGTCGAGATTAGTTCGGAGTGGTACCCGCTTTTCCGCTCCGACTGCAATCAGCCCAGATGCACCAAACGCTATAGCAGCAAGCCAAACAGACTTTAAGGCATCCAAGTAGACTTCAAATACTTGCGATTGTGTAGTTGGGGATAGTGATCGAAGAAAAACGCCTGTTGCCAGTTGATACGCTCTTCCCCCTTGAAGTGCCGCTCGGACAGCATCATCTGTGATTTTGTTGGACATTTGATCGAACCTATTGTTGAAAAGAATACTGGGGATAGTGATGCCCCAGACAAAGCCAAAGCTACGGAGAAATGAATACACTCCTGTAGCGCTCGCAACATCTTCCTCGGCCAACGAAGCAAGAATGGCGGGAAGGGTAGTTGGCAGTATACATGCCCGTCCCGCTGCGTCGATGATTTGAAAGGTGGCCCAGACCCCTTTGTGTGTCTCCGCCGTCAACAACAAATTCAGGCCAGGTCCAAGCGTACTCAGCGCAAACCCGAGGAGGTGTAGCCGGCGATAGCGCCCAGTCTTTGACAATGAGATTCCAGCAACAGCCGATCCAGGGATCAGAAGGAACATGAATGGCATGAAATTGACACCAGTCCGCATAAGCGAAGTACCGCGCACTGCCATAAAATACAATGGCCAGAAAAAACATACCAGCTGCAATGCCAGGGATGTGATGAAAATCATGTAGAAGGCGGCCGAAGAGGTCCGGTTCCTGAAGACTCGGGGAGGTACGCATGGATTTTGGCATCTGGTTTCGTAGAGATGGAAGACTGCCCACCCGATTGCGCCAACGATGAGTGGCGTGACGATCCGCCAGGACGACCATGGATAGACTGTACCGCCATACACTAGACCAACCAATATTGCGGTCATGGATCCAATGAAGATGAAGTTGCTAATCCAGTCGACGCGTGTAAGTAATTGGAACCAGGCCACCTTATGATGGCGTATGCGAAGGTAGACGACGAGAATGGGCATCACAAGCGCACATATTGGAAGATTGATGTAAAAACACCACCTCCAATCTCTCTGTGCTAAAGCATCGCCTACGATAGGCCCTGCTATAGCGCCTAGCGAGGCAGTGGAGAGAACGATTCCAAGGTAGGTTCCTCGCTCTTTCAGTGGAACTAGATCGCAGACGAACAACTCCACCATAAGCATAATGCCTCCAGATCCAATGCCCTGTACAGTACGACCTGCAATCATAGTTGTTGTGTCTTTAGCTCCCCCGGCGATGCCACTTCCTAGTGCAAAAATCATCACTGTGATGATCATCGGCCATCGCCTCCCAAAAATATCGCAGAGTTGAGCATATGTCGGTTGGACGACCGTCTGGGCGAGAAGAAAGCAGTTTGATATGGCGACGTATTGATCACCTGAGGATAGTGCCGTTGAAATTTGCGGTAGCGCTATAGCGATGATCGAGCCGTCGAGCGATGATGTGAAGGCAATCAGACATAGCGAGGTGATCACCAGCCAGAACGCGAGCCCTTTTTTGAATGCTGGAGGGTCTGGCGGATCTAAAACACCTGATGTATCTGCTTTAGAACGTTGAATCATGTTCTCGGCTGTCGCTCCAGAGGGAGGGTCGGTGACCGTGAATGAGAGTGGAGCTTTGGAGTCCGCCATGGCGTTAGGGCGAAAGATGGTGGGACACGCGAAGTCAGATAAGCGAGGAAGGTGTTCTAGTATGGGAAGAGTATGGAGGAGTATGGATTGCGGGAGGAAAACGGAAAGAGAGCGGAAGGAGCGCGGGAGAAATGCAGGTGGAGTGGGCAGTGCTACCCAGCGCGGGTAAAGTGGAGCGCAGCTATTCCAATCAAGTCCACGCATAAATTTCCTGCAGGCTGTGAGAAGCGTGCGCGCACGGAAGGATAAATTGCGATATATTGATGTGGGTGTCGGCCCCCTTGTGTAGCGTACATCCTTGCAGGCGGTAAGGGACAGCACCCTTTCTCTGGTAACACAACGCCAATGAAATCTAAAGCCTACCAGAGCCCTGTCGCGCCACCCAGACCACATATACCCCAAGACTTCATCAGTGAAGTCACACGAATAGCCCCCGAACACACCATCGGCAATATCTTAGGCAACGACAGGCTTTTCAGCACCTGAAAAGTGGCCAACGTGGCACTAGCTAGAGCGCATGTAGAGCTTCCATGGATGATGAGCTTTTGATGTCGGAATCCACAGTTGTTCCAAATGTCTTCATTGAGTCGAGCTCAGAGAGACCGCCCGGACAGTGTTTTCTGCGAGGCTTCTCCGGATCCGGAGCTACTACGTTGCAGGGGTTCGAATTCGTGCCTTCTCCCAACAATGATGGAAAGCGCTTGCTGATGATATGGCGGGCAAGCTTCGACACTGGGGCGATGCAGGTGATAATCAGACCAACCGAGAGTTCAACCATGCTGATGCAGATATTAGCTTCAAACCAAATAGAAACAGACATACTGGCCTTACTGGGTTGCCATATTTGGTATACTGTCCACGGTGGTGTCTTTGGTCGCGTACGAACGGATTCGGAAGACCAGAGAGATAATGGTGGCCACGCAGGCCCTAGTCTTGTCAGTAGGCCCTCGAGGACTTTGAAAACCTTGGACAATACTCACAAGCCTCCAGAGCAGAATATCATATAAACGGCAGCTTTCTTCTTTTTCGACATGTGAAGCTTTGCTACAGCAGGCAACGGCATGATCAGGATGTAGAAATCGCTCACCACCCCAAACACACCAGAAGCCAAGCTCAACTTCTGTATTGCTGCATCACTTCCCCCACATTGCGGGCTTGCCATGCCTGCTAGAAAGGATACCCTGTCAGTCCCTCCCCTTGGCCGACAAGAGACAACCTGAATAGCGAAGTTGGTCGCATAAAAAACAAACGTAGTGACTATGCCAATCCAACACAGTGTTTGCAGTCATCTGACCGGTTTGAATGCGCCAAGGATGAGAAAGATGAGTGTCGCTTTGACCAGCCAGACTGTTGCGCAGAGAAACATTTGGTGGAGGAAGGTAACCTTGAGGAATCAGTATCACCCGAATTCTGACCTGGATGACTTACCACGAGAATTGGCTTCGTCAACACCCGAATCTTGATGTCCCAGGCGTGGTAGCCGTATGCGCCATTGTTATCAACTATACGGCCTCAACAGGAGTCGCGTATCGTGTAAGGAGCGGGTTGGCTTACGGTAAATGTACAGACTCAAAACGATCAGGAGCATAGGTAGCGTTATCCAAAAGAAGTCTTAGCAAAGTCAGAATGTGACAGTTATAGGCAGCTGAAAGACATGTCGCCTACAATCATCGATGCTTCTTTTACGTATAATCCAAATCTTTGCGTATAGTCGGGTGGCACTGAAAAGCAGAACGAGGGCCATGCATGTGCTACATGCGATGGTTATGGAGTGGTAGCCAACGAGCTTGGGATGCTCGAAGTCAGGAACAACACCCTATTGGCAGCTTAGTGTATAACTTTACCGCTTGGAAACCTTATCTCACCTGTGGAGGCTGGCCGAATGGGTAGTCATCCACCAGTGCCCACATCCATCGAGGCATATCCGCTCCAGCCATTGTAATTGTACGAGACCGCGTTCGAAATTGAGAGTTGGGATAACAATCAGTGTTGAAGAACCAGGATATCCTGAACGTTTAATGCTTCATAAAATGCGCAGAGCGCTGTCGAGCGAACCGTTCCGATGGAGTCAAACCGCTGGTAGGGCTTGTACCCCCACCAAGGCATGTCTCGGCCACCTGGATCATATGATTAGATGCATTCAGCGGGTAAATTGGGCCTTCGAAACGGCAAGGCAACTGGTCTGGACAGCCACCGGGTAATATAGATGCACGTTTCGGGAACCGAACGGATAGTTGCAGCCCCACGACTGCATCTGTGCGAAGTGCATGCAGCTCGGCCCCTAGCGCCAATAATACAAGCAAATAAGGCCAATATTAGATGTGGTGGTGACACAGACTTTCTATTGGATAGAAGTTGAGTGAACAAGAGCGAACAGTGTTATGCTGCTCTCATCTAAATCGAAGATGATTTCTTCAGCAAATGCCCTTCCTCTACGTTGAACCAGAGTCCACAACAGATACTACGAATTCTTTGCATCAATTTATCATTCCATCATGGCTCTTCTACGATCCGTGTTCCATTGCGTGGGCACAGCGTTGTTCGTGGGTACAATCCTAGTTGTCACTACTGTCGCTGTTGGAGTGAAGGTTTTTTCTTTGATCACACTCTTAATTCGGTGGCACTGTCCTCTGTCCGAAATTCCCGGCCCAGCACTTGCATCATTGCCATTAGTCGACTATTTCAAGACCGAGCGTTCAGAGCAGAGCCAGGAATATCTGGATGCCATTCACGACCAATTCGGTGAGCATTCCGAGACGTTGGGTCATCATAATCGGTTGCTAACTCACCCAAAGGATCAGTCGTCCGCATCGGTCCTCGTCACATTGCCATCAGTGACCTTGGCATTGTTCGACAGGTCATGGATGATGATGTGGATGTTTTGAAAGAGACGGAGGGTATTGCAAGGGTGATCGCTCGGTCGGATACTTATATTCGGGGTTATGGGATTCCTAGGGGAACGGTAATGATTCTAAGCCGCCCATCCATAGTCAACACAGGCAAGGAATGAACGTTGCGAATGATCTCTGAGGGGACAGCTCTATGTAGATTCATATTCCTAGTAGAAACTCTGACTATCAGACTACTGTGCGTTGGCTCTTCAAGACACGTCAAGCAAGACTAACACGACAAGGATAGCCCTCCGCTGGATGTGCACCAGACCTTGACGTTTGGTATGCTCGCTCACCTAGCACTGGCTTCGGATTGTCCGCTTTGAAGCCCATTCTTCTCGCTAGCTTAGTCAATGAGCTTTCGTTGGCGGCTTTGACAGCATCCCACTCTTCATAGGCCGGCGTGATATGGTAAGTACGCGCTGTCATGATCAAAGCAATGCGCAGCTCATTATATACCAGCGTCTGTCCAATGCAGTTACGGGAGCCATGCTCGAAGGGACGGTATGCACCAGACGCAGTGGGTACATAAAGTTCGTGCCCAGACTTAACAAGCCACCGTTCTGGGATGAATTCCAATGGTCGTGGCCAAACACGAGGATTGACGTGCACAAAGCGATGCATGATAGTTGCGTGGAGGCCTTCGGTAGGAATCATGTTCCCTGCGCGATCAGTGATCGACACGCCAGCGACGCCTGCTCGGAGCGATGATGCAGGAGGATACAGGCGCATTGTCTCTTTGATAACTGCAAGTGTATACCGGCATTCATTCAGAAGAGCTGGCTTCTCTCTGAGTTTTTCCGCAACGTTTTCGTCGACTCCGAAGATGGCGTCATGCTCCGCTCGGAAATTGGCGAGGGCATCGGGATGTAAGGCTAGCATGTGGTATGCGTAAACGATGCTGGTCGCCGTAGTGTCGTTACCGGCGAAAATGAAGAGACGAATCTGTTTAGCGGCAATGTGAGCAAAGTCCTTGTCAAGCTGCAAGCTTTCGTAGCTCTCCATGGTGGGTCTCTCGTTCTGTGCAAGGTATTGCTCAAGCGCAAGCGCAATCACAGACTTTGCTTTCCCAGTCTGCCCAGACTTGGCTCCTGACCTATTCGTCTTTATTTCGTTGAATCGCTTTTGCAGTTCTTGACGAATGAACTTGTCCAGGATACGACCATAGTACCATTGCACAATTGGCCTCAGTGGATTAAGGAGTATTCGAGGGTCCCAGAAAGAGTGCCAGTTGAGAATTGTGTTCAATGCCTGCGATATTGCGTGCTCTGAATGTTGATTATCCAAGTCGGTGTCACTATCCAAAGATCAGTCTGGGTCATGTATTTCAGGTAACAGTCTGTCATACAGAGTCGTCTTTGTAATGACATCCATGGCTAAACGAGCAGCCATGTCGTCTAGCTTGAAAATGCTCCCATTAACGTGCCCATGAAGTTGCTCGCAGAAAACCTCCACTGAGTCAACGATGCTAGGGACTAGACTGAGCATATGCGATGCGCTGAAGCCAGGGCTAAACAGAGATCTCCACGTTTTCCATTGGTTTTCATTCATTGTAATTAGACTTGGGCCGCCAATAATCGGTCGAAGCGAGTCCTGCTGATCCCTAGGCTTCGGTAGGTCATATTTGGTAGAGACTTGAATAGCAAGGTCCGGGCCGGATATCATTAGTACTGGTTGAAAGACTGGCCAGTAATCCATCAAAAAGACTTCGGTATCGGCGTGGTTCTCGACCATGTCCTCCATAGCCATGTATACGTTCGCATCAGGCGGCAAGCGCTGCAGCTTTTGGTCAAGCACTCGGAGATGGCCAAACCACCAACTCCAGCCGATAGGCATGGCCTAGAACGCGTCAGTAAATGGGCATAGTCTAGGAAAGTAGAGCAGAACATACCACTCCTTGATTGCGCAGCTGGTAAATCTTCAAGCGCTTTCGATAGCCTACACACAAGACATAGGCTGCTGCGGATAAAAACGGCACCATAACGGTAACCACGAGTTTGTATAACACCATGACGGGAGTGTCGAGGAGAGTGCCACGCGCTAGCAGTAGGGCGGCCGATTCCAGGTGTGGATGAAGGATGTGAGGGTTGAGAGGTGAGAGGGGTGGCTAGGCTGCGAGGTCGTGGCGGCGCGTTCTGGTGCGATCCTGTCCCCTGCACTTGTTCTGTCGTGTGTGGTTACCCCTATGCAGCTAGGATTAGAATTTAGCCGGACAACTCACGGCAACTCTACCCTACGTCTGCAATGTTATCGTGCAGCGCTCCGCACTGCCATAAATAAATAGCCCCCAAACGCAGCTCTTTCTCGGCATTGGAGAAGCAAGCGCGAAGATGAGACTGTAATGGTGCACACGGCGTGCGGAGATAGATAGATGCAGAATTGCTAACGCAGGATAGGATACACTCTACCCCCGAGCAGCCTAATACGAGAGTTAAACAATATAATCTCCAACTCTACTCCAACTATACACTCTTATCCCCTTCCGACCTTGCCAAGAATCTCGAATTTAGAAATGTATAGTATTATTATTTTGCTATTTAAGCTTTCTAGTCGCCCGTTACCATGTATTTCTCCTCCTTTACCAATTTGCCTGCTCTTTAGCCCGCGTCGAATTTAAACTGCCGACATAGAAGTTGGGAGCATTGGAATGGCCCGATTTTAACAAGACCCATGTGGAAAGCTACGCCCCCTTCCCAGCGAAGTCTTTCGGAACTTCTGGTCCCCAGATAGAGAATGGTCCTACCACGTCTCTAGAGATAGGAGTGTCTTTGTTAACCAGATCGCCATCCGCGTAGTGCTCAATTTTAAAACCGCTCGGATCAGCCCAATAATCGAAAATCTGACTTCCCAAAATATGCCGGCCTACGCCCCAAACACTCTTCCATCCCTTGCTCGCGAGCCAATCGTGCCCGATCAGCTGCGTGTCCATGTCGGCGACCTCGTACGAAGTGTGGTGGACGAAGGTCTTCTTGACATGCGGCTCCGCACGCTGCATGAAGAACACATGGTGGTCGGAGTACTCCTCGCCGAGGTCCAGGTGTATGAACGTCAACACGTCAATGTTCGAGAAGTCCCAGTGGTAGAGAACGTCGGACGGTACGAAGTTGAAATTGTCCGTATACCACGCCAGCTCCCGGTCGAAATCAGGGCAAACGTAGCCAAAGTGTCCCGCCTTATGAACAAGTGCAGGTCCTGGATGATACCGCTGGAACCTGCCTGCACGGCCGTAAGCGACTAACGCAGATGCAAGGGAAACCAAATGCACTTACCTCGTCTGGGTTTTTCGAACGGCCTGTTGTAAGGTCCTTGCTGCTCGTGGGTAGCCGTCGGCTCTTGCGTACCTATCTCTCGCTCTTTCTGGCCGTAGATGATGTGGAAGAAAGTGTCGTCCGGTCGGCAGAATGTAATGATTTTGCCGCCTCCCGGAGCGTCTTCCAGATAACCAACACAGGCCCCGGGGAGCTTCGCGGCTTTTTCAAACTCCTCGAGCGAGCGGGCAACGAATGCCGGACCGCGAAACCTGGGCTTGCCGTCCTTGCTCTTGGTCGCCACATACACATATGGATCTTTGCCGTATCCACGAAAGAAGATCTGGTCTTTGGTCCTTTTGGCTTCTACAAACCCGAAGTCTTCGGCGAACTTGCTGAACGTATCTAGGTCAGGGTGCTCGAAGTAAAAATGACCCAGGCGATCCAGTTGGACCTTGGAAGGATTGTTCGATATCGGGGGAATCAGCATGTCAGGCATGATGCGCTCACGAATGAATCTTGGCAGCTTTGAAAGGATGGTGAGAAGCAATCCGAGTATCAAAGACAACATCTTTGCTTAACCAGCGTATGCCGCTCGCCAGCCATAAATAAGCGATGGGGGAGACGACGAACCCTAGATGCGGGGCCAGCTAATTGTGCGGACACAAGGCTTCGGATTGTCTGCAGGGAACATATTTCCACGATAAATGGCATTATCAGCTAATTTGAGGATTCCATAAGTATTCTGACGGGCATGTGGTCAGTCCGGAGGAACTGGGTTCTCGGGGGTTTTTTTTTTCGGAGGAACTCAGCTCGGACATCTCCGGAGGATCTTCGAGCGAGCAGGCTAAACCCCAATCAGGAGTCAGGACTATAGTCTAACCGATCCGTTTCCGTTGAGTGGCTGCAGCAGATGTCCGATGCTTGCTCCGCTCCATGCCTTAAGAGCGTACTAGCTAGGGTTGCAAATTTTCGCATACAGTATATAATAATTTTACTAAAGATTTTATTAAACTAGCTATTAATTACTAGACTTTCTACCTATCTTATATATTTTTATCTAGTTTATTATCTTTGTATAGTGTTGT
This sequence comes from Laburnicola sp. R22_1, assembly GCA_014281115.1. NCBI lineage: Eukaryota > Fungi > Ascomycota > Dothideomycetes > Pleosporales > Didymosphaeriaceae > Laburnicola > Laburnicola sp. R22_1. The sequence continues at coordinate 1,865,367 of JACONQ010000011.1, forward strand.
AATAATAGTCTAACACTAGGGTATTAAATTTATAATTTAAAGTAATATAACACGCTTATAGCCTAATAGTAAACATAACCCTATTATTATATATGTGTGTGGCGTTAAATTAACCACCTAGGAGTAGCACGACAAAGGCTTTCATCTCAAATAACATGACAAAAAAAGCAGAGCCCCCTGCTTAGTAATCAAAATTATCTTAAGCTTTTTACTTAGTGTATACGCTACCTACCTACTATAAAATTACTAGTCCCCTACTTAATATGATATATAAGAATATAAAGAATAAGATAAAGTTAATATTATAAAAATTTAGTATGCAAATTACTCTAATAACTAATAGACAAATAAATATATATAGTAAGACTATTATTAATTATATTATAGCAATCTACTAATATACTATTTTTTAAAAACTTATATACTATTAAATTATCTACCTAGAGATAGAATAATAAAGGCTTTTATCTTAAATAATATAATAACAAAAGCAAAGTCCTCTGCTTAGTAATTAAAAAGAGTGTAAAAAGGTAATAGGTAATTATATTATAAAAAGTTATATAAATTATTAAATAGCTTTATATATATATTATTAATTAACTACTTAGAAGTAAAATAATAAAGGCTTTTATCTTAAATAATATAAAAATAGTAGAGCCCTATGTAACAGTTCGTGCCTGCCTCCCTACTAGTTATTCACTATTACCTTTCCTTTCATACTCTAATAGCGCCTTTTACCTTATAGAAGACGCCTTTTCTAGTTAGTGTTAGCGCGTAGTTAGTATAGGCCTGTGCCCTACACTACCTACTATATAAGTAAGGGCCTTTTAGGTTCCTTCTTTATCCCCTATTTTAGTATAGTCTTAATTTAGTTATCTTTTTTAACTATACTAGCTATTTCTAAGAGGTTTGCCCTATAAGACTATATACCGCCCTTATATTATACTAAGATTAATATTTTCTTTAGCTATAGATAGTAATATAATACCTACTCTTTTCTTAAGATGCTGCCTATAGGCAGTTAAATTAGTAGAAGTTTTACTTTGTTAGTTACTAGGAAGAATTTCTAGCGCTAGGGAGTTTATATTTTACTACCTTAAGGTCTATTTAAAAAGGCTACTTCTAAGTTTCTTTTCTACTTATTATATAAGGGTAGGAACTTTATTAGTTACTAGAAAGGATTTCTAGCGCTAGGGAGTTTGTATTTTACTACTCTAAGGTCTATTAAGAAAGGCCGCTTCTAAGTCCCTCCTCTGCTTATTATATAAGGGTAGGAACTTTATTAGTTACTAGAAAGGATTCCTAGCACTAAGGAGTTTATACTTTACTGCCTTAAGGTCTATTAAAAGAGACTACTTCTAAGTTCCTCTTCTACTTAACGTATAAGGGTAGGAACTTTATTAGTTACTAGTTATACTTGGCAGTTATTATACTACGCTAAGGTCTATTAAGAAAGGCTACTCCTAAAATCCTAATATTCTAAAAATAAATAATAATTAATAATTAATAAATAGCAACTACTACGCTACACCTTATAAAGCTAACTCGCCTAATAACTACCTTCTAGCGCTATTATAGTAATAGTATAAGATATAAAGCTAAAGGAATTAAAGCTAAGCTATAGTACAGTAGGGTGACACAAAAAAAGCGTCTAGTAAAAAGATACCTTTTTAAAAGTTATATAACTAAGTGAGTTTTAATACTATGTAAATAAAAAGTATACGGTGTTAAAGAGGAAATATAGGAAATTAAGATTAGGTACTAGCTACGTGCTTACTAAGCAGGGTCCTTAAGGTATCTATCTCTAAACTTAGTGTTTCTAAAAAGTCAAAATTTAAGGCGTTATGACTTTTTTATTTAGTATGCTACTAGGCTAATGTTTTTACTAGCTATTCTAGGCCTAGTGTAGATTACGTAAGCAAAATTTCGGAGTACTTATATAACTTAATTAAGAAATTATTTAAGGTTAAAAAAGTACGTGATTTTAAAAGTTAATTAAATCACGTGATTTATTACTAAGATTATAGTATAATATAATATCTTTTGTCTAGTAAATTTTCTCTTTTGTATTTCCTCGAATGGAGCCAAAATTGTCAAAACTCGAAAGTTAAGTTTCTTTACTTAAAAAAGCAAATACTTCTAATTCTACTATTGCTACCATCCTTAATAAGCCTCTATAATCTATTAAGACTGCTATTAGACGTATTAATAAGAAAAATAAGGGAGATAACTTATTAAAAGGGGTAAAACAAGGGAGAGTAACTAAGGTTACTTCTAGGGAGAAAAGAGTTATTAATAGGAATTTAACTAAAAGCCCTAAGAAGACTAATAAGAGGCTATTAGAAGAGAATAGTTTTGGCTTTACTAAGAGGACGTTATAGAGAGTTTTAAAAGGAGAAGACTATTCTTTTAACGTCTCTAAGAAAAAGGCCTATTTAACTAAAGAAAGAGCTAAAAGAAGAGAATTCTGGGCTAAAGAGATAGTTAAGGAGCTAGAAAATATTAACTTTGCTAAAGTTATATTTTCTGACGAGTCTACTATCCAAAGGGGGCACGGTAATAGGCAAGAATATATAAGAAAAAGGAGAAAATCGAAAATTGAGCCTGAACAGCGCAAAAACTGAACAACTAGTAAGTTATTAATTTCTTTTAAATTCTAGAATTATAGAGCCCGTTTTTCTCTATAATTAGGCTATTTTACTTTTTTTATATCTTTTTTGTGAGCTAGTACTAATTCACTGAAAGCGCGAGATATTTCTATCTCAGTCTAGGGCTGTATTTGGATAGGAGGACGTTCTAAACTAGTGTTTTTAAGGGACCCTATTAATACTAGGACCTTTAATAACACTAGATATATACAGGAGTGTTTAAATCCTGTCTCAAAACCTCTTTTAAAAAGAGGTAAGTAAAGTACCCCTTTTTCTTCTTTTTTCTTTTTCTTTTTCTTTTAATATATATAATATATATATATATATATATATATATTATATTTTTATAATCTTATTCTTTATACCAATTATAACTAGGCTGGAAATTTCAACAGGATAATTCGAAGATCCACGGAACTGCACAGGTGAAAAGGTGGTTTTCTAGGAATAAAGTCTTTGTTCTTGGGCATCCACCCTATTCACCAGACTTAAATCCTATAGAAAACGTTTGGAGTCTATTAAAAGATAGGCTAGGAAAAAGAAATAGGGCTTCTTTAGGCTTTGGCACTAGTAAATCTAGTGTAGAAGCCTTTAAAGGAGCTATACAAGAGGAGTGGGATTTAATTCCACAGGAGACTATAGATCATTGTATACTATCTTTGCCTAAGCGTTATAATGACGTTATAGAGGCTAAAGGATGGTATACTAAGTACTAGTTATATATTATTTACTAGTTCTATCTAATTGTTTAATTTTAATTAACTTTTATCTTTTTCCTTATAATTATTATTTCTACGAATAAACCTATAATACAAATTAAGCTATATAGTCCCTATAGACGAAACTATAATATATATAAGTTATAGAATTTTATCTACGTAGAAAAAAAGTTATATAGGGTCAAAGTTTTAAGAAAAAATTTCCTTAACTTTACTAAGATACCTCTAGTTAGCGCTGATTACTAAGCTCTTACCAACCTTTTATACTAAATCTCCTAAACCTTCTCCTTAAAACGGTATACTTTTTATTTACATAGTAATAAAACTGACCTAGTTATATAACTTTTAAAAAGGTATCTTTTTACTAGACGCTTTTTTTGTGTCACTCTACTGTAGTAATATAATCGTTAAAGTTTTATATATTTTATTTTACACTTTATTTTTTACCTAATCTTTTCTTAACTTAGACTATACGCTAGCTTACACACTATATAAGACTTATTACCCTAAATTTATTTACTATACCCTTTCTATAATCCTACTTTACTTAATTCTACTACTACCTACACTATAGTAAGCTACTACCCTTCTATTTAGGAGACCCCTCTAGTTCCTAGAGTGTTTTCTAAGTTCTTTTAATATAACTTTATAATAGATAATATAGTAGGGGATGTTTATACGCACCCTACTGATAATAGTTTATATAATATTTATTATAGGATTTTCCTACTTAACTCTACTAGCAATCTATTATCTATTAAGCATAGAAAGTAGCCTATAGCTGCTCCTAAAATAACTAGTTACTTTGCCCCTAGTTTTATAAAAAAGAAGAGTATTATTAAACTACTAAGAAAGGTCTATCCTAATAGAATTTCTTATAAGACTCCTAAGCATAATTAATATATTGCTATACTTGAAGCAAATTAGCTAGGCAATAAATTTTTACTAGCAGACTTTAAGTAGCTTATACACTAAGATAAAGCTAAACTTAAAGCTACTAGAAAGTTTAGCGCATTTTTAGCGTAATTTAAACTAGACTTATTACTCTAGCATAGCCTAGAAATAAAATAATTACTTGCTACCTATTAGCTTTAGACTTAATATCACTTTTCTTAAGGCCTACTTTTAGAGATAGCACTAGATTTAGTAGCTAGGGCTATTATAAAGTCTAAAGATAACCTTATATAGAAGAGTATTATTTAGGCTTTATATAAGCGCGCTAGTATATTTAAATAAGCTTTTACTATACTTAAGGCATAGTTACCTTATACTATAATATATATAGTAGAGGATAGATTCTAACTCTAGTCTAATAGTGCTAATTACGCAGCTATTACAGACAACTTATTTACCCCTAATAAAGCTCTCTCTTTTATTAAAGATAATTCTAATCTATAGCGCTATACTTAAGTTCTCTTAAAAAATAATTCTAATTTATAGCGTCGCACTTAAGTCTCCTTAAAAGCCCTTAGCCTAGAAACGTCTAATCTACTATATAGTTTACACCGCTCTTATATAGCTAAGTAGAATTTATTCTACTTAGTTGCGCTCTAATATGCGCTCTACTTAGTACCCTAGTAGGTGCCTGAATATCTACTCTAGCTTATAATACCTACTCTATACCTAAATAACACTCTTTACTACTTTCTAGTCCTAAAATATATATAAACCAAGCTTATTAATAGTAATTAGATAGATATACCCTAGGGCAGACACGCTTTTACTACTTTCTTTAGTATATCTAAGCTAGAATATTTTATAAAGCTACCTAATATTAATAAGTATTATAAAAAAGATTAATTTAGCTCTAGTATTAAAGATTAACTAGAGGACATACGCAATAAGATCTAGATTAATATAGACTACTACTAAGATAATAACTATGTAAAAAGTTAAAATAATCTTATAAAAGCTATACTTAGCTACCTTAAAAGTACGCCTTAAGAAGCTACGTAAAATTAGTGTTAAATAAATTAGGCCCTTTAGGAAAATTATAGACCTAACTTAGTCTTTAAATTTCTAAAAAAGATTTACTATAATTTTTTTACTTCCTAATAGACACGCAAAAAGTTCTATAAGCTCTTTCTCTCTAATAGAATAGATATCTAGATATTTCTATAGACTTTTAAAAGTCTAGCTAGAAAGGATAAACTAGACGTAAAGACCTAGAAGGATAAATTATAACTTAAGCTAACTAGAAGTCTTAAGTTAATACTCTAGAGAGAGATATAAGATTCTAATATTAACTACCTAGAAATTAAACGCTAAATAGCTATAGCTAGCTATACTTTCTAAGATAATAATATAATAAACCTATTTTAGACATATATATAGACCTCTTATAAGATACTACTCTTTAGATTAAAGCCCTTATACATAGTAACTAAAATATAAGCACTCTACTCTAGACCTACTATTTTCTTCTTGCCCCTCTATAGCTATAATAAAATATAGTATATTAAGTATAATACTTATTTTTAGTATAGTATAATAGGAAATAAGTACTTAAGCTACTGCAACTATTTTTAAAAGACAGCTATATTAGCAAATATATAGGTAGTAAATAATTTTAATTTAAATAAACTTAGTATTGTCTACTACTCTAATTTAGAGATAGGTAATTTATTAGATAATAAGACTTTAAATATAGGCTACTAGACTACTCTAATCTAGTAGCTTATATAGGGGCTACTAAACTAATTAATCTAGATAAGCTATAATTTTAATTATAAAACGCAAATACTAAACTAAAATTACTACCTATAGGTGGCAAGATAGTAAGAGTTCTTAAGCTATTTAGAGGCCCTTAGCTAGTTATACTAGTGTAAATTATATTCTAAGAATTAGCTTTTAGGTTGTAAGCCTTAATAGACACTAGTGCTAGCGCTTATAATCTTCTTACTTTAAGGTATATAAAGGCAGTATAAAAATAGCTTAAAGCTAAACTTCTCTACCTAAAGATACTAATCTCTCCCCTCCTGGGCAGGAGTATAAACTGCCTCCACTTATTAGTTTTTAAGTAGCCCTACTGCATTTAATTACTACGTTTTTTTATTATATTATAGCGCCTATATAATATTATATTATATATGTACTAAGCCCTAGAGCGCATTAAAGTTTTTCTAACGTCTCTCCTAGCTTTTAAGATAACCTACAAAAATAACATCCTACCTGCCTACCTACCTATTATATTACTAGACAATTAATACCTATCTTTTAAAAAGCCACCTTTCTTAGATAAAGAACTATTAGATAATAAATTGTCTATTAGTTACCCTATTCTTACTATCTAAGGAAGCTACTAGTAAGACTAGCCCCTAGAAATTGTGCGGTAGGATCTAGGTATTACCTTTAGCCCTAGACCTAGAAACTATAATTCTACTAGAGATGCTAATCTGTAGATTAGATAGCTCTTATAGGAATTAACTATTTAATTAAAACTACTCTAGCTAGAATAACTTAGGTTAGCTTTCTTTCGCTCTACTAAATTACTAATATAAAAGGAGAACTTATAAAAATAAATAATAAATTATATTTAGTAGACTTACTAGCCCTATAGAATCTAGCTAACCTCCTAGAACTTATTTAGGCGCTAACGTAGGAATAATTATATATTACTAGCTTTAATATTAATATAGTAAGCACCGTAGCCTTTACTTTAAATAATAGCTATAAGTCTAATATAATTATTAGTTATACTAGTCCCTATAAGCTAGCTAAACTTATTAAGAACCGCAAGAGTAAGATGCATAGTCTAGAAAATAAGTCTTAAGCTAACCTACTTGCTAAAATAGAATAAGTACTTCCCTAGCTAGGATACGCTAGAGCGAAGCCTGCCTATTTTTTAAAATTAGATTCTAATACCCTTCTGCCTTACTAAAAGGATATTAATTACTATATTAACTTTACTAAAGACTTATCTACGCTTACTATCTTGCCTTTATATAGTATATCTTTAAAGCACCTTAAACTTCTTAAAGCCTATATTAATAACTATATTAAGCGTAGGTTTATTATCCCTAATAACGCTAGCTTTACTTTACTAGTGTTGTTTGCTAAAAAGCTAAATAGAGGTTAGCGCTTTTATATTAATTACTACTAGCTTAATACTATTACTAAAAAGAACGTTATAGTAATTCTACTTATTAAGAAGATACTTATACGCCTCTCTAGAGTAAGTCTTTTTACTAAGTTTAATATTTGCTAAGTATTTTACTAAATCTAGCTTATCCTAGAGACTAAAGCGCTAACTACTTTTTAAACCTAGTATAGAAATTATAAGTATAGGGTCTTACCATTTAGTCTCTATAATAGTCCTACTACCTTTTAATAGTTTATTAATAGCGTTCTAGGTAATTATCTAGACAACTTCTATACTATATATATTAATAATATCCTTATCTTTTTTAAGAATCCCCTAGAATATAAAGAATATATTTGTAAGGTCCTACTCTGCTTAAGAAACACTAATCTCTAAGCTAATTTTAAGAAATATAAATTTACTATAATAGAAACTAATTTCTTAGAATATATTATTAATACTAAAGAAATCTACAAAGACTTTGCAAAGACTACTATAGTTTAGTAATAAAAAGAGCCTATAATACTTAAAATATTATAAAGCTTTGTAGGCCTCTATAACTACTACTACTTTTTCCTTTCTTACTATAGGCAGGTTATTTGCCCCCTAATTAAGCTGCTAAAAAATAGTGCTTTCTACACCTTTAGAGACTAGAAACGTGCTATCTTTAAAGCTACTAAGTAACTTATAGCTAGCGACGTTCTAGTTTTATAGTACTTCCTATTTTAAATTATTTATATAGAAACTAACTCTAGTAATAGCGTTAATATAGGCTCTCTTAGTTAACTATAATCTAATAGTACCTAGCGCTTAGTTGCATAGTACTCTAAATTATTAAAGCCTACTAAGTTAAATTATAATATTTATAATAAGGAAATATTAGTAGTTATATAGGGCCTTTTAAAATAAAGAGCGTAACTAATTAGCCTCTAAACTACTAAGCCCTTTAATATTATTACTAATTATTAGGCCCTTAAATACTTTAACACTAAATATAAGCTCTCTTTATAGTAAGCCTATTAGTTTAAAAAGCTATTTAAATACTATTATTAAATTATATACTAACTAGGCACTGCAAATATTATAGCTAATATACTATCTAGGAAATAGAATAAGCTAAAGTTATAGAAAAAAAAGGATTAAAAGGCTTATACCTAGTTTTTTCTCCTATAACTACTAAATACTACTAAAGGAGCCCTTATAGCTATTATAATTGCAAAGCAGAAAGAAGAAAAAGTTAATATAAGCGCTAAAGGAGCCTATCCTTATATACTTATTAATCGCCTACTATATACTAGTTAAATATATAAGGTGCTTAAATTACTTTAAAAAGCTACCTATTTAGAATTACTAAGTTTTGCCCTTACCCCTTTAGGGTTACTTCTTTATAAAGACTGCCTAGTAGTTTCCTTTATAGAGTTTCTTTAGACGTATCTAATTTAAATAATATATACTTATTAGGTTACTGCCTATCTAGGTCTATAAAAACTCTTTAGCTTTTACACTAGTTATATTACTAAAAGAGTATAAACACTAATATTAATAAGTATATCTTTAATTATAAAGACTGCTAGTAGAGTAAGCCCCTACTAGACAAAAAGCTAGGCTTATTATACCTACTTCCTATCCCTAAAAATATCTAGCAAATTATCTTAATTAATTTTAAATTATTTTCTAAAAATAAGAAAGGGTATAAAAACGCAATAGTATCTTATTACTACCTATTTAAGTATGCCTTTTCTATACCCTGCTGCAAGATAGTTACTACTAAATAAGCCGCTAATCTCTACTATTAGTATATATTTAGAGTCTTTAGCCCTCCTAGATAAATTATTTCTAATTACAGCTCCTAGTTTATTTTTACTTTCTTAGCTACTTTGTGTAAGCTTATAGGTATTAAGTAACTTCTTTTTATAGTGCGGTATTAATAAACTAATAGCTAAACTAAGATTATAAAATAATACCTTAACTAGTGTCTACGTCTATTTATTAACTTTTACTAAGATCACTAGTTAGATTTGCTGCCTAGTATAAACTAGGCCTAAATAATACTACTTTATAATAGTACTAGAGTTTTGCCTTTTAAGATTAAGTTTAGGTATTAGCTATACTTTTACTAGGACTAGCGTAAGCGTATCTAACTAGTTACTAAATTTCTAAATAATATTACTTTAGAAAAGGCTAAGATATAGGTTAAGGCTTATGCTAAAGCCTACAAATTTATTTATAATACTACCTGCGCTAATATATCTACTACCTAGGAAATATAATTAGAGCAGACTAATAAATACAAACAAGCTCTTAATTTTAATATTAGAGACTAGGTCTTTATTACTTTAAAGGGATTTATTACTAAACACCTATTAGTTAAGTTAGATTATTAAATAAAAGGACTATACCTAATTATAGGCAAGAAAGACTATATATTTATACTTAAACTCCTATAATATATAAGAGTTTACTTAGTGTTCTATGCTAATAGGCTTTAAAGGGATCTAAATAATCCCTTACTAGATTAATTGCAACCTCTAGAACTACCTATTAAAGTAGATAGAGTCTCTAAGTAACTAGTTTCTTGTATTCTTAATAGCAAAGTAGACTATAGAATACTAAAGTACTAGGTAGTATAGAAAGGGTATAACCCTAACCTAACTTACTATCCTACTAATAACTTTGTTAACTCTCTCCTACTAATTAAAGCTTACTATTAAAAGTACCCTAAGTAAGCTAGTCTACTAAAATAGTTACCTATTTAGCTAGACGCTACCCTTTAAAATACCTTTCTAGAGCCTATTTCTAAAAATAATGTGCCTGTAAAGATAGGATTAAAGCGCTATATTAGGTGTGCTTAACTAGGTGTCTATTACTTTTTAACACCTATATACTCTTAGGCTTACACGCGTAACTAAATACCTATTACTTTTTAGTATCCTTACCTTCTAATAGCCCTTTTACTCCTAGATATCCCTACTACTACTAGTAGCCCCTATAGCTTTAGAAGCTGCCCTGCCCTAATTAAAAACTATATAGTTAGGTTAATATTTTTTTAAAACACTCTTTTATAGTACTAAAGAATTTTATATAATATAATTACGCTAGCGCGCAATAAACTAACTAAATTTTTTTTAGCTAACTATATTTTTATATAGCGTTAGAGCTAAGAATACGCTCTATTAGTAAAATACTAAACACTAAGATATAGTTTCTACTATATTTTTCTACTAATTTACTAATTTACACCTAACAACTTTCCTTAATATTTCTACTAAATAGTACTTAAATTAAAAACTAAGACTACCGCTAGAACTATAAAGGCCTATTACCCCTATTCTAGCCCTCTTTAGCCCTAAAATAGTGCTAGTTACGTTAAAAATCCGCTAAAACATCCTATTTTTATATACTTTTCATCCTATTTTTAGGCCTTAAAAGGGGGGTTATATAATAGTTTATGCCTGCCTTCCTGCTAGTTATTTACTATTACCTTTTTTTTATACCCTAATAGCGCCTTTTACCTTATAAAGACGTCTTTCCTAGTTAGTATTAGTGTATAGTTAGCGTAGGCCTATGCCCTACACTACCTACTATATAAGTAAGGGCCCCCTAGGTTCCTTCCTTATCTCCTATCTTAGTATAGTCTTAATTTAGTTATCTCTTTTAACTATACTAGCTGTCCCTAAGAGGTTTGCCCTATAAGGCCGTGTACCACTCTTACACCCCATACTTAGTAATTAAAAAGAGTGTAACAAGAAAATTATAAAAAGTAGCTTTATATGTGTTATTAAATTAACTACCTAGGGGTAAAACAACAAAGGCTTTTATCTTAAATAATATAACAAAAAAGCAGAGCCCCTACTTAGAATAGCTTTATATAATAAATATTATTACTATAATTATAAATAATATAAGTAATATAAGTAATATAGTTAGCTTAACACGCTCTTTTTAATTACGAAGTAAAAGGCTCTGCTTTTTTATTATGTTATTTAAGATAAAAGCCTTTATTATTCTACTCCTAGGTAGATAATTTAATAACACATAGTTAGCTTACTAAATACCTTTTTTAATACTTTGTTATAGTTTAAGATTAAAGTAAATTAAGATAAGAAGTTATTATATACTATATATAGTACCTAATTCTAATTAAAGACTAATTTTAAATACGTTAATATAATAAAAGTTTAAACTTACTTATACTTCTTAATACCTATAAGCTTTTAGTTTTAATATAAGGTTTACTTATACTATATATAGCATATTTAAATTATTACTATTAGTATTACTATTATTAACTATCTATACCTATACACTACTTACGTAGTATACTTACTAAAATAAGCTAATATTATAGTAGTAGTAACTATAGCTAAAAGAATCTTATAGATTTATATAATACTTTTACTATACTAAAGCTTATTAATAAAGATTTTATTATACTTCTTTTATATTTTTTACTAGATTCTATTACTAATATAAAGTAATAGTATCTATTAAAGTAAAAATATAAGCTTATTAGTTTTTAAGAACTAAATAAACTACTAATCTAGCTAGTATATAAGAATTGCCTTGTGGTTTTTTTTGCGACTAAGGGGTTTCTAATAAAAATATTATAATAATAGTAGTTATCCCTCCTACTATTATTAATACAGAAAAGCGTCTTAAGGTAGTATTAATAAAAAGAGGTTAGCGCGTTAGCCTAAGCTCGCTAAGCGAGCTTAGCGTGTCTACTTTAACTAAAAAAAATCCATATATAAAATATAATAAGGCCATATTACTATACTATAGTTTAGAGTAGAAGAAAGGTATAAGATAGCACTGGCGCTGTAATACTGCAACTATTATTTCCCTTCTCTACTATTATCGCTAAAAATTATTAAAAGCAATAGCTATTATATTAGTTGGTTTATATACTACTTATAAGATATATACTAGATAGAAGCTTATATACTATAGGTATACTAACGCTCTATCTCTATATTAAAGTTAATTTTAAGACTTTTACTACTATTACTCTATTTTCTGCTATTTTTCTAAACCTTAATACTAATACTGCTATTAACGCCGCCTAAAAGTACGCTCTAATAGTCTATCTACTTAAAGTTACTAAATCTATACTAGAGTATCGCTCTATCTAAAAGAGTATTAATAGGTTAAATTAGAAGGTATATCTTAGCCTATATAAGGCAGTCCTAGTATACTAGTTAGGCTAGCAATAAATTAGTAACTTAAAGTATATAAAGTGTAAAGAGTTCCTACTATAGTTTTTTATATTGCTACTAGTTAGAAAGGTAGTAATAGAAGGCAAAATTAAGGGGAAAGAGAAGAAGATATTTGCTAGTAAGTTGCTAAAAGAGGAGAGTGTTGTATAAATACGCTAGATCCTTATAATTATTATAGCATTAGATAAGCGCAATATGTAAGTAGCGCGATTACTAATAATAGTAATAATAAAGTAAGAGTTAGTTTTCTATGCACGCTTTAAGTAAATTTAATAGCTATTAGAGCGCTTATAGATAATAGGGAGTAAGTGCGAAGTTTATATAGAAACTATTATTATATTAGCAGAGACTTAGTAGATAATATTTTTAGGCGCTGGACTAGAGCGGCCTTTCTATCCTAACCTACGCAGGCTTAAATTAAAAAAAGAGGGGTTAAAAAGGGTGATTAACACTAAATAAACAATGCGACTAAGAAATACCTTATAGATAGTTAAATATACTAGGCTTTCTTAAACTATTTTATGAATAAAATAAAACCTTAGTATTATTATTCTAGTAATAGTAGTACAAAACTATAGTATATACTCTTTAGTACTAGTAAGTACTTTTTTAGAAATAATATTAATAACTATATAGATAGTAGAATATAGAGAGATAGTACAAGATTTATTAAAAATAATTTTAATATAGTAATAAAGTAATAGTATATTTAGTATTAAAGATCTTTATTATGTTAAGATTCTAACCAAGGTCGAATCCGCACTATATATAGAGAGGAGTAAAATAGAAGGCACTAAAACCTAGCACCTAGCACATAGTGGTAGTAACAAAATATACACAAAATAATAATAATTTTATTATTAATATTTTGCACGCGAAAAATATTATTAAAGAAATTATTAATTACGTAACACGGTAGTTGGTTAAACAGCCGGCCCGGAATCATGTGATATCACGGATTGACCCTGGGAGAGAAATTTTAATTATTATAAATAATATAAGCTAATATATTAATAAGTATGTCTCTAAGCTACTTTACCTTTTTTAATACGTTTTTAGCACACCTATAGCTTTCTCTTACAGCATTGTACTGTATATTAAAAGGTCTGCAATATTTCTCTTTCTAATAGTAATAAGTATATACTACTATACTTATAAGTAAAATAATAGTAATATATACTAGATAAATATTTATTATTCTATTACTATATCAAGATTATTTTTAATAAATCTTCTACTATCTCCCTATACTCTACTATCTATCTAGATATTAATATTATTTTTAAAAAAGTACTTACTACTATTAAAGAGTATATATTAAAGATTTACTACTATGTGCTAGATACTAAATTTAGTACCTTTTATTTTACTCCTTTCTATATATAGTATAGACTTAATCTTAGTTAGAATCGTCACATAATAATAATCTTTAATACTAAAGATTTATACTACTATTATTAAAGTAGCTATTAAAATAACTATACTAGGTTTATTTTATTTATAAAACACTTAATTAGTGTAATAGATAAGTATACTTAACTATTTATAAGACTATTCTTATATACTAATTAGACTAGTAGCTAATCTGGTTTATACAGAATAGTAAGACTATATTATTACTTTAGTAAATATAATTACTTTATATTAATAATAAAATCTAGTAAGAAATATATAAAAAATAGTAAAATATTTATTAATAAGCTCTAGTATAGTAAAAGCATTGCGTAGATTAATAAAATTCTTTTAGTTATTATTACTATTAAGTTAGCTTATCTAGTATATAAGCGTAAATAACTAATAATAGTAGTAGTAATAGGCTAAATATATTATATATAGTATAAGTAAACTTTATATAGGTTAGAAGCTTATAAAATATAAAGTATAAGTAAGTTTAAATTATTATTATATTAGTGTATTTAAGATTAGTCTTTAATTAGAATTAGGTGCTATATATAGTAAATAATAATCTTTTATTTTAATTTACTTTAATCTTAAATTAAAAAAATTAAAAATATTTAGTAACCTAATATAATATTTATATAAAGGACTCTGCTTTTTTATTATTATTTAAAATAAAAGCCTTTATTATTCTATCCCTAGATAGTTATTTAATAATACATAATATTTATAATATTTAAAAATTGTTTTTTTAATATATATAATACTAAGTCTGGGTGGAAGTAGTGTACTCAGGGCGCCAGAATAGTGTCGCGTCGCCGGACATAATAGATAAAGAGCTAGATTTAAAAGATAGTAGTAGTAGTTATGCGTTAAAGATAAAGATTTAGTATACTAGGCGTTGCTAATATTATAAGAGACTTATACACTATACGTATAGTAAACTATAGTTTAGCTATCCTATTACCTACACTACTTCTATAGTTGCAACTCTATAGTCTACTATAGCTCTTTAATAGTCTACTAGTTAAGAGATAATATATAACTTAGTTATACTAGATAGCAGACTATCTATTAATTACTATTAACAATATTGCTATAAAGAAAGTTAATAATAAAATTATTATTATTTTATATATATTTTGTTACTACTACTATATGCTAGGTACTAGGTTTTAGTGCCTTCTATTTTACTCCTCTCTATATATAGTGCGGACTTAACCTTAGTTAGAATCTCCACACAACGAAGATGTTTAATAATACTAAGTCTTAGAAAGCTAAAGATATACGCGTTATTAACTTAGTTACGTATATTTAAGACTTTTTTTGCTAAGAGCTAGTACACAGAAAAAAAGTTTATAGCTAGATTTTTTTTTACTATAGTATAGTTACAAAATGCAGCGTTGTTTACAAAAAAATACTAAGTCTTTTAAATCTAACTCTTTATTATATATAGCAATATAATACCTTTCTAGCGTTCTAAAACTACGTTATCTAATACTTATAGTTAGATAACTACTAGAAAATTTAAAAGTAGTATAAATAATTAGCTAAGAGCTTTAGTAGTATATAAAGCACTACGTAGGACCCTAACGTCGTCTATCTTTCTATTATTATCCTCCTTCTTCTTCTCCTCCTCCTTCTTAAATAGCCACATACGAGTATAGTAGTACTTACTATTAGCAAGCGTTGCTAGTAAATAGTTAGGATAGCGTAGATAGGGTATTAATTTTAGATTTATCTATATTATGTGAGCATTAATAAGTATAGCAAAGTTAAGAACTTACTATAATAAACTAGATAGGTTGTTATCTAAATAGTAGTTATCTATTAGAGATATGCCAGCGTGCAAGCAGCTTTTAATATTGCTATAGCTTCCTTACTAGTAAAGTATAACATAGCGTCGTATGTAATAGAAGTATAGTTATAGTATTTAAACTTTAGTTTAGCTTCTTATAAATTACTATTGTCTAAAAAAATTTAGCCCCTTCTACTAACAAAATTATATTAGTTGTAATAAAAAGCACTATATAATATATAAGTAAAATAAAAGATATATAAAAAAATTTAACTAGTACTCCTATATTAGAAAGAGAAATATCGCAGACCTTTTAGTATATAGTACAACGCTATAAGGTAAAGCTATAAGTGTGCTAAAAATGTATTAAAAAGGTAAAGCAGCTTAAAGATAGGTTAGAGGGCTAGGAACTGTTTATTAGCACGTACAAATTGGCCCCTTATACTAGAAGTAGTTAATTATAAGATATATTAGGTACTAAAGTTAATAATATAATATATAGTTGCCTACGCATAATATAAAATTTATAACTAGATATAAATTAAGTGTTTATTTATCTACTACACAATATATTTAATTATCGCGTAAGACCTTAAGATTAGTCTACGCTATATCTATTCCTTATCCTAAAGACGCTATTACTATTACTATTACTACTAGACGTGTAGTATTACACCCCTACCTAGGAGACGCAAACAATAACGCAGCTAGGTATAATAGTTAGACGCCACTTAATATTAACAACTACATAGTCTATACTAAGAACCTATAAATAGCTACTATAGAATTAGATTGCTATATTAAAGAGAATATAGATCTTAGTAAGTAGAAGTCTAGAATTAAATAAATAAGCTTTATAATATAGATTACCCTATACTAGTTTAGGTATAAGGTGCTTATAACTATTAAAGATAAGAACTAAAAAAATATAAATATTGTTATAAAGTAAGAGTCTAGGTTAGCAGCTATATACTACTGCGTAGCTTATAGGAGCAATTACTACCTAATATTAAATCTCTAATTAATAGCTACTTACTTTAAAGATAGTAGTTATATAAAGTAAGTGCTAGAGGCGTAAAGGATATATAAATACGCAATTATACTATAGGATATTTATAGGTAATAGATAGAGTAAGGCTAGTAAAGTATTAGAGTACTATTTAGTGTTAGAAGTAGGAAGCGCGCGTATAATTTATTATATATTATAGTAGTAGTAGTAGTAGTAGTAGAGTGTATATGCGTATATATAGTAGGTTATTTATTATCTAGTAATATAGTAGTAGGTAAGTAAGTTAGGGTATTATTATTATAGGGTTAGTTATCTTAGAAGCTAGGAGGAGATATTAGAAAAACTTTAACACAATCTAGTCCTAGGGCTTAGCGCTTATATATAATATTATGTGGGCGCTATAACGCAATAAAAAATGTAGTAATTAAACGCAGTAGGGCTACTTAAAAACTAATTAAGTGAAGGCAGTTTATACTTCTGCCTAGAAGGAAGTATTTCTATATAGTTATAAATAATCTAGCTAACTAGTAGAAAGATTAAAGTTATAGTAATAATATTAAAAAGCTTACTATACTTTTTTTATAACTACCTTTTTACGCTCTTATTAATTACTAAGCAAGAGGCTCTGCTTTTTTGTTATATTATTTAAGATAAAAGCCTTTATTATTCTACCCCTAGGTAGTTAATTTAATAACACATACCTTTAGTATTAATCTTACTAAAGGGCTAGTAAAATATAACTAGAATATCTATAAAAGTAACTTACTTAAAAATATATAATTATATAAATAATAAAAGAGTTAAAAAGCTAATATATAGCTATATAAATAGGCAGATTTATAACTTAACTTTTTTAATTATTTTATGCTCTTTTTAATTACTATGTAGGGGGCTTTGCTTTTTTAATTATATTATTTAAGATAAAAGCCTTTATTGTTCTACCCCTAGGTAGTTAATTTAACAATATATAACTTAATAATTACTAATAATAGTAACTATTTTATACCCTAAAAAGTTAAATAAATTAATAACTAACCTACTAAGAAAGATAATAAGATTAATAGTATGTGTGGCGTTAATTTATCTACCTAGGGGTAGGACGACAAAGGCTTTTATCTTAAATAACATGACAAAAAAAGCAGAGCCCCCTGCTTAGTAATCAAAAAGAGCGTGAAAAGGGGATTACAAAAAAAGTGAAGATTAATAATATAGTTAGTAATAATAAGGTAGATCTCTAGATTATTGTAAGAGTAAATAGTAATAATTAGGAGGTCTAAATTAGGCCTAGGAACGCGTGCTTTTCTATATAATGCTTAACTAAATTAAAACTATATATATATATATATATATACTGTATCCTATATATATGGTATATATACGAGCGCGTTAAAATATACCATATATTTTCAACCCTAGTACTAGCCTGCACATGTGGCGATTGCAGCATGTGAACGGGGTAGACAAGATACATATTCAGTGTCGAAGGTTCAAAATGAATGAAGTTTGAGCATTGATTGAATCACTTCCAGCAACTACCTTAGAGGCTCGTCGTTTGAGCATCAGTTATTTCAGAATTGTTTAACCAGGCATCCGCATGGCGGAAGCACCGATTGCCCTGATAACGGGGTGTAGCAGTGGTATTGGCAGGCAGCTTGCTCTGGCTTTTGCTGCACGAGGGGTCACCGTTCTTGCCACAGCGCGGCGCACCGAATCTCTCGATGACTTGGTGAGGCAGCACAGTAACATCGAGGCTTTTGCCCTCGAGTTGGGCGATCTCGATAGCATTGTACGCTTGAAAGATGCTGTCATCAAGCGAACGGGAGGTCGTCTGGACTTTCTGGTCAATAACGCGGGCACCCACTACGCAGCAACGGCGTTGGACCTAGACGTGAGGGAGGCAATGGAGCTGTTCAAAGTCAACGTCTTCGCCGTCATGCGCCTCTGTCAGGTATTTGTGCCACTTCTCCGTAATGCGGCCCGTGGCCGCATAGTGCAGATTGGCAGCGTAACCCGAGACGTGCCAATGGTATGGCAAGGCGCCTACAATGCGTCTAAAGCTGCTCTTAGCCAGTATACGAAAACTCTGCGACTGGTAAGTACCGCACGGGGTCGGAACGTGCAACCGCTGATAAAGCTTTACAGGAGCTGGCGCCTCTTAACGTTGAGGTAATTGAGGTTGTAACTGGATTCGTCCGCAGCAACGTCCTACGCCATGGTCTATACGCCCCAGAAGCGTCGTTGTATCTCCCCATCAAAGGTACAATCGAGAAGATAAAATACGAAGGCAACGCAAATGGTATGGCTACGGAAGCGTATGCGGCAGCGGTTGTCAACAAATTGATGCGAAGACGCGTTGCCTCGGAGATATGGGATGGCGCTATGGCATGGTAACATGTTGGTTCAGCACTTGGCGCGGTTCGGCAAATGGCGCACCCCCGCATTTTCCACCCAATCCTTCACCCACCCATAACTCAGCCAATATGGATCCAATTGACAAGGCAATTGAAGAAATCGAATCGCGCGGACCAGGAGAAGAATTCTCGTATCGAAAAATAGCGAAAAAATATGGTGTACCAGACACTACGCTGAGGAGGATACACCATGGCAAAAACGTGCCGATGAAAGAGCAACAACTCCAACGGCGAAAACTTACCCCTCAACAAGAACTGGAGCTTGTAAGCTATATAGAAAAGCTTACAGGCCGTCGTCTACCACCTACAAGGGAGATGCTGCAGAATTTTGCTTCATCAATTGCAAAAACCAACAGCGAACAACCAGTAGGAAAAAGCTGGGTTACCCAATTCATCAACCGTTACAACGTCGAAATCACCCCCCATTGGGTTACTGGAATGGATCGCGCGCGCCACCAAGCTAATTCAGGGGCTAAATACGAGCAATTCTTTCAACTTCTGCTAGAGAAAATGGAGGAGTACAATATAGAGCCTCGTCACACGTACAATATGGATAAGAAGGGCTTCCTTACAGGAGTGATTGGAAGAAGCAAAAGGATCTTCAGCAAAGCTATGTGGGACCGCAGGGAAGTGAAATCAGCCCTCCAAGATGGCAACAGAGAGTGGATGACCATCCTAGCTTGCGTCTGCGCTGATGGAACTGCGTTGCCACCAGGGCTACTATTTGCAGCTGCCAATAACGCTCTCCAATCGGCCTGGGTAGAGGATATTAAGGCTGGGAAGCATGAGGTATTCGTCACTACATCTCCTAATGGATGGACCAACAACGATATAGGCCTTGCGTGGCTCGAGCAGGTCTTCGATCGGTACACAAAAGCGAAAGCTCGTCGATCCTACCGACTACTGATCGTGGATGGCCATGGGTCCCACGTAACGAGAGAGTTTATCGACTACTGTGACCACAATCGGATTCTCCTTATGATATTCCCCCTCACAGTACCCACACGCTGCAGCCCCTTGATGTAGTACTCTTTAAGCCTCTCTCATCAGCCTACTCAAAAGCCCTCACTACCTATCTCCACGAGGCCCAGGGGCTACTCTCAGTAAAGAAAGGAGACTTCTTCCCTCTCTTCTGGGAAGCCTGGACCATCTCCTTCAAGAAGAAAACGATTCTAAAGTCCTTTGAGGCCACTGGTATATGGCCCCGTAACGCTGAGGTTATCCTTCAGAAATACAGGCCATCAACTCCAGTGGAGCAGGATTCGAGAGAGAGCAGTACCTCTGTACTCAGCGGCAAGGATTGGCTCAAAATCGAGACCCTCGTGCGTAATACTGTGAGGGAGGAGGGCAGTAGGGAGGTGCAGAAGCTGAAGCGTTCTCTCCACCACATCTCTGTTCAAAATGACATCCTCCACGCTGAGGTACAAGGCCTGACAAAGGCCCTACAAGTCAAGAAGAAGCAGCAGAAGAAGAGCAAGCCTCTAGACCTGCAACAACGCAGGGAGTACCACGGTGGTGCAGTTTTCTGGTCCCCGAGGAAGCTGAGGGAGGCTAGAGTACGCGAGAGCGTTGTAGATAAGGAGAAAGAGAAAGTAGAACTCGAAAAAGCGCGTAAGAAGGCAGAAATAACCTCAGCTAAGCTACGTAACCTGCAGGAGAAGAAAGAGAGAGAAAGGTTGAGGGTTAAGAAAAGGGAGGAAAAGGAGAGGGTCGCGGCGGAGAAACAGGCTGAGCAACAACGGAGGATTCAGGAGAAAGAAAACTCCGAAAAGGCTATACAAACTTCCAAAAAGGGAAAGAGGAAGGCCTCAAAGCCTGCCGCAGCGCCAAAACAGAAAAAAAAGCAACGTGTGGTGGTTGCTGAGGGTAGGGGGATAGGGGTGATGAAATGGGGCGTGATCCAGCACCCACAACAACAACGCGCCGTGGCCGCAACATCAAACTTCCAGCGAAATTCCAGTAGTACATCTTTTTCGCAGCAATTTATATAGTAATTGAATGAATTATTAGAATATTCTAGCTATTGTGGATGGCTCAGTAACGAGGTGTTGTAAACTGCGTGATTTGGTTGGGGTGCGCCATTTGCCGAACCGCGCCAAGTGCTGAACCAACATGTTATCTCCGCTTTTTGGTTACCTTTTTCCCGTTGCGCATCTTGGTAAGAGTTTTAGCCCCGAATTGGAGAACAGATCTAACTAGACTTCCTTATCGCAGAATTGGATCCTCTACTATAGGTTTGAATTGGGCCGTTTAAGGTCTTCTCCTTAACATAGAGTCTTCGAAAATGGACCATAAGCAACATCTTCCGCATAATTCAGCTAAATAGTCTTCTATCTTATACAATACACAATAGCGAGAGCTCATAGATGGTGGCTCACGAGGCTGGGGTCGGTGGTGGGCCTACAAATTACAGACCATTTCCCTAGAGCTGGTGGAGAAGAGACGTGTAATATTTCTGTGTGATATCATTAGCTTAATAATTAATCACGACCCCGGCTTTCGACGGGTCCAGGACGCAATTTGAAAGGATTTTGGCTTACAGTTTCGGCACCAGCTACAACGGAGCGAATCTTTGTGCCGATCCAACCTGGAGACGGCGCTGACTCGACGTCAAACCTTGCTTTTTCGTCGGACAGGCGCTCGTTGAACATTATCTTGACCGGTAATTCTGGAAACTTTACAGCAGGTCGGGCAAGACCGACGAGGTCGCACGCACCGCTCTGGAGTGCAGCGTTGATACCGTTCCGGCTCCGGAAGCCTCCAGTGACTATAAGTACGAGATCTTGATTCCTCTTCCGGATCTCGTCACAGGCTTGTAAGAAGAATCCCTCACGCTTCAGGCTTCGCTTGCTAGGTGAGCTAGCTGGAGACACGGAGTTACTCGTGCTCATCATCTGTGCAAACGGTGAGATTGTACCAATGAGCAGGCATTGGCCTCCAGGGCTTACTATGGGATCTTCGAAAGAGCCGCCGCTGACCTGAATATAATCGACTTGCTCCTTGGCTATCAGATCAACTTGTTCTAGCATGTCCTCGAATCCTGCAGCATTCATGTGGTCCGCAGAATTGATCTTGACGCCAACACAGAATGAAGCGGGAACCGCTTCGCGAACGGCGCGTATGACACGAAGAACAATTTCGGCACGCTTTCCAGCAGAGCCTCCATATTCGTCCGAGCGCGTGTTGGCGGACGAAGAAAGAAACTGCGAGAGAAGGAATCCGTCTATGCGTGGTTTAGCATTGTATCTAATGGTTCAGGACTTATTTGGAGTGCTCTTACGCCCTGCATGAATCTCAACGCCATGGAAACCAGCCCGTGATGCAAGGCTTGCAGCCCGTACGAACCGAGCAATCACATCATCAACCTGAGCCGAAGTTATCTGCTGTGGCGTCCCAAACATGACTCTTCCGACAACCCAGGCGAGCGCGTTGTCGCCGAGGTTGAGTGGAATAGCACTGGGGGCAATGTTTTTGGATAGCACACATTTCTTTCCAGCCCCAAGCGGGGACTGTCGACCAGGGTGGTTTCTAGAGCCTGCAATTAGTTTATGGAGCTTGAAGAACCAACTCCGCAAGCGTGTATGTCTCCTTACAGCTGAGCAATAATGATAGATTCATGACGTCGGACAGCATCAGCCCATTTGCTCCACTGCTCTAAAGTAGCCGAGTCTGAACACGATACGGCAACGTCCCCATTCTTGCCGAGATAGCGTTCGTCTATCATGATATTGCCTGAAGCATCATCAGTAACAATGCTCCCCATGCGCTAAGTCTGAAGAATTACCAGTAACCAACATGCCCCATCCGCCTTGAGCCCATCGCGCGTACACTCGCCGAAGCGCTGCAGTCGGTTGTCCGTCAACTGCCAGTGTCTCGGACGTGGCGGATTTAACAAGCCGATTCTTCAGCATCAGCCCGCAAGGGAGCCGCAATGGCTGGCTAGCGGCAGAATTCATCGGGAAAGAATTCGAAGTTGAAGTCGAACCCGTCAGTTACTACGTGTGCGCTTGAGTTGCAAAGGATTTGATCAGATAGAGACGCAGTTTGGCCATTTTGACCGTTCTCATGTGGACAGTCCAGGGGCTGCTGCCGCCGCTTGGTAAGCTCTCGGCGTTTCATCGGTGGATTTACTAAACGCCGTGAGAATATGCCTACCTAGGTATGTGGCATCTTCTCGGCTTTGTACGCGTTTCCAGCATGTGTAACTCAACCCAAGCATGATTGGCCTAAGTTGTATGCTCCCTGCGTTTCTGCGCCTTTCCGGGCGTCTGTGCGGCCCGACGGCCGACTATAACGGATATGAATGAATGAATGAAACGGCGTCAGAAGATGCCCGGGGGTGAATCGGCCCGCGGAGCATCTCTTTTCATATCCGGAACAACACAGTGCAGCACCTATTTTGCGGGGATGCCGCTACTGGTGTTCGAAACATGACCTACAATCTTCCGTGCTGGCTGCTACCTTATCACGAGCCCGAGCAGCTGGCCTCGCCCGCGTCGGTGCATCTTAAGCATGTGTATCCTTCAGTCTAGGCTACCCAGGAAGCTGTACACTTGCCCGCCAAATCGTCGTCCCAAATGCTGGAGGAAACTCAGGTTGTCATTGTCGGAGCGGGCCCTGCAGGGCTTACGCTTGGTCTCTGTCTCGCTCAGCATCAGGTCACTGTATGAATCCACCCGTCGCTATTTGAGATCCAGCGGCTGATTTATGGTACGGTCAATTATTTTGGAGAAGGAAAAGGAGATCACCACTGATCCTCGAGGTGTGTATCTCACGGGAGATGCTGTGAGAGTTTTTCATAGTCTAGGACTGGGTCCTGACTTTGCGGATATTGGGCACGGTACGTGCACTGCAGTTGATGAGCAAAACGCAGACTGGGAATCTAACCCATACACCTTTGATAGTGGTCCAGAAAGTCAACTTTCACAAGACATCGTTTTGTGCCAAACCGTTCTTCACTCTGGACACTGGGTCGGACGTCTTGAATCAAGCGTTACCCACTGGTCTCCTGCAAATTCAGCCTCGCCTTGGTTCGTGCCCCGGGAGCTTACTCGTGTCATGCTTGAGGTCTGACCGAGACAGAACTTTCCTTAAGGCGCCAAATCGAAGATTCCAATTTCTGCACCTTACGGACAGGATGCAAGGTGGTCAGTCGACTGCAAGAAGACCCTCCAACGATCGCATATCGTAAGGAAGATGGTTCTCAACATCTAGTCCGAGCTCAATGGCTCATCGGCGCTGATGGGAAGGTGGGTGTGGTCCGAAAGCACTTCCTCGAAGCATCTGCGGGAATCAAACAAGAAGACGGCATTTATCGTTATAGTGGAACTTGGGTGGCCTCAAACTTGAGACTTCGGCTGCCGACACCGCAGACTCATCCGAAATTTCCACTATGGGATCTTGGGTATACGCCAGAGCAGGTGTATGATCTCTTCTGGCCGAAGGGCTGGCACTTTTGCAGTCCTCCCGGTAAGGCCACGGCCGCTGGAAGGTTCGGGCCGTATGAACAGCGGCTTTGGCGTCATGAGTTTCGTCAGGAAGATTTGAATGACGATATGGACCCCGTGGAGCTTTTATGGGATCACCTAAGCCCAATGATCGTCCGGGACCGAGACGAAAACGGTCTGCTCTTCCCTCAACGCGTGCAGTTCCCCCGCGACTGCATAGAAATCGTCCGCTGCCGACCCTTCCGCTTCATCCATAAAGTTGTGAACAAATGGTTCGCCGGCCGAACGATTCTAATTGGGGATGCGGCCCACGTATTTCCTCCTTTTGCCGGGCAAGGCATAGGGAGTGGCATTCGCGATGCACACCAACTCGCGTGGCGGCTCGCCCTGCTGCTGAAGGACCCCAACATATCGCAAACCGCATCCAAAGATTTTCTTGAAGCGTGGGCGCTGGAACGCCGCAAGAGCGTTAATGACGCGGCTCTTCTGTCGCTCCTGAATGGCCACCTGTGTAACAATAAGCCGGCCTTCTGGCTCTTGGGCTTGTTGCTTCTGGTTACATTTCTGGATTCCATTCCCTTCTTCCACCGAATCTTGGATGTCCAAGGGATCAAGGAGCGTGAGGCCTTCACCACCGTAAAAAACGGCTTTTTCCTCAAACAATACCACGGCGGATCTCGGCTTGCTCAAATCGTCGTGCAGTCGTACCGAGAAGGCCCGATCCTTTCGGATCAGATGCTTAGGGCAAAAACAAGCGTGTTGAGTCTACTAGTCATCACCCATGGAAACCACACCAAAGATTATGAGGAAGCCAGGGCAGCAATTGAAGCAGCGTCCATCAGTTCTGTTGTCCTCTCCACAGAGTCGATCCGGCTTTTCAGCCCCACTCCTGTAGCCAAATCACCACGAGGGTCAAGTGGCTGCCTCCAGGATGACATGGAAGTCTTTTGGCCTACTGCGGACTGGCAAAATGTACCGGGAATTCAACCAGGTTACGACCCACGCTCATTCGTTGACCGTCTTGGCAGTAGAACCACATTCGCCCTCATAAGGCCTGACTTTTTTTTATTTTCTCGCGCTAAAGACGTTGGGGAGCTAGCAAAATGCTTATCCATGTTGCGAGCTTGGTTATATTGAGGAAAAAAAAGGATACGTTTGTATCGATTGCGCAGAGGATTGCATGGGCTCGATTTCATTATCCTGTGCACGTTCTATGAGAAACGCGGTAGCGCCAGTTACTAAGCAGCTTGTAATCTATTGGGATAGAATGGATCTCTTCCGCTACGTTCTGCCATCGCCAGGTTGTCCAAGAAGCTCATGAGCTTAATAAGAAAGACTTCTCTCCGTCAGCAACATGCGGCCATAATGCCCTCACTCTTTGGGTGCTGTTGCAACAGTGACATATATTGCAACCTCCTGAGTACACAGAGCATATAGACCGGACAGAAGTGACGTGAAGAAATGTATTCTATACTGCCAGGTTCACTGACCAACACAATAAACGTTGTACATGGCGACGAGCGAAAAGGACTAAGATTAGGACGGATAAGGGCCATTCCGATTCGCTAACAAAACATCCTTCGACTTCCCTTAACATCGGTCACCACCATCGCGTAGCTACTTGAAGTACAAGCCACTGGACCCACACCACTACGGAAGACATCATATTTATCCTCAAGAACATTGTCAGCGACAGGCATAGCCGAAAGAGTGCTGTTCTTCCAACGAGGCTTACTCAAACTTCATCCTGTTCCTTAGAGCCCCGACTTTTGGCATTGCGATCTCGACAACATCGCCGTTCTGCAACGTCGTCTTTGGCTTTCGAAATATGCCAACACCCTTAGGCGTGCCAGTCATGACTGCCGTGCCTGCTGGAATTGTTGTGCCTGTACCAGATTAGCAAGGTACAATTCCCGGTCGTTTGCAGCGCTTTCCTACTCACCTTGACTCATGTGGCTGAGAATTTTTTCTGGAGAGAAAATCATGTCTTTTTGAAAGTCGAGTTCTTGCCGCACTTCTCCATTTACCTTGACGGTGATGCCATCAAGCTTTGCACTCTCGTAAAGCTCAGGGCTAATGAGAACTGGCCCAATGGGCGCGAAACGATCAAAAGCTTTGGCAAAGAAGAACTGGCCGGCCGAGTTCTTAGGAAGCTGGAACATGCGGCAAGACAGGTCATTACCGACCGTATAGCCCATGATGAAGCTCTTAGCATCACTCGGGGAAACGTCGCGGCACTCCTTGGAGGTAACAAAGACGAGCTCGCCCTGTTGAAGAACATTCGGTCAGGGCATCAACGTTCAACACTGCGGTGTAATATCGTACCTCGTAGTCAAGAAGGCTCTTTGCGCAGAAGTCGTTTATGGGAATCTCTTCATCCGGATGCGCAAGGGCTGCAGCAGGCTTTGTCCAAAGTGGTGGGTAGGATGGAATATTGAGCTTTTCGTGCAAATGCATTAGCAGACATTCGGTCAGGATTGGATGGGTTACATACAGATGCTTCCTTGGCGTGACTCCGATAGTTCAGGCCTACACAGTATATCGGGATGTCATCTCGAAGCAATGGCGCCAGCAGCTATTCGTACAATTAGACGCCGACAGATGGATTGCTACGTGAACGTGGTGCAAAGATGACTCACTCGGCGAACCGTTACGGTCCTTTTCCCAGATTTCGTGACGAACGCATCATAGGATCCGAAAGCTTCTAGCTTGGTTCCCGGAGACGGCGGCCCTTCATCTCCAGGTCCCAGGTCTGCAAAACAAGGGCCGCCGCCCTCTTCGCTTTCAAAGCGCACGAGACGGGAGAAGGACGCCATGGTGCAGGTGGTGGTTTGAGGAAGCTGAATTGAGGTAGGAGGCATTGACGGCATCTTTAGATATTTCGCAACCGTCCCCTTGCAATACTACAGTACAAGTCTCGGAAAAGAGTCGCAGGGAGGCCACCAAGTCCAGATCAAGACTAGCGCCGGAGCATCTCCGCACATGCAAAGTCGCTGATCCTCCGATCACCCAACCCTCCGTCATCTTCATTATTCCTCCACATTATCTATCCCCCGCAAGACGTATCGTTGTGCCGACATCCCCATGCAGCATTCAGCGCCTATGACCCCGAGTCCGGACGCACATGCAGCCGTCCAAGGGCAGTCACGCGCGGCACGCCTCACAGAAAGACGGCCCCAAGCACAGACATCATGCATGAGGTGGAGGGTGTGTGATACGTGCATCCGGTAGTGTGCTCCTGCTCGATGACATCGGCCCGTACTGATCGCTTGCTTAGCAAGAAGGCGAAGTGTATGTACCGTACCTAGGTAGTATCGCGGTTGCAGACTCTGTCCGCCTGCTAAATTACGCCGCTTCATAGGCAATCGGGACCGACCTACGTGCTCACGCTGTTTCGAGCGCGGAGAGACTTGCACTTATTCATCCCAACGGCGCATGCCTGGTCCGCAGCCAGGCCGGAACCGCCCTAACCATGCTCATTCTGAACTAGATCGCCGGCAAGACTATGCCGGGCCCCATGACGAGACCGAAACGACACCCCCAACGCTGTCAACTTCCACCACGGGCTACCTCGTATCACATGATATACCGAACCACGCGCACTCCAAAGGCGGTCAAACCGCAGCCCAAAGCGTTCGAAAGTGCATTGGCCCCAATGAGGAGGAACATCTGTATGAACTGTCCCCTTTTGCACCGACCTAGACCCACGCTGAGACTGCTACGATGCCCATAGCCTCGTAAAGTACTTCGACATGGTTCAGGATGCCAATCCGATCTTCTCAAAAGAGCGCTTTCTCGACGGTTATCGCAACTCCCTATGCGATAGTAGTCTCATTTCTACAATTACCGTAATTACGGAAAAGCTCACAAGGTCCATGTCTTTTAGGGACTCTACCGCTATAGACACCCGGATCGACTCGTTGCTGAGCTCCAGTACGTTACAGGATGACTTACTTACCGGCTTCCCATCACTTGATCAGTTTCGGAAGTCATGTGTGCTAGCCTTTTATGAGTTCCATCAGTTTCCGGGGCAGCAAGCTTGGATGCGAATAGGGAAATTGACACGCATGGCCTATCGCATAGGGCTTGATCGCCTTGAACACCTCCGCGCACTTCATTCCGAATGGCGTATGCTAGGTGAAGAAGACATGGAAGAATGGCGCTCGATTTGGTGGTGCATCTACCGCCTAGACACGTACTCAAATCTTTCATCGGGAACACCGTATCTGGTGGATGAGGTTCTAATCGATACTACCCTGATTCTATGCAACCCAAACCAGCCGTTGAACGCCATAGACGCTCGCCCACAAGTTCGTCTATCCGCCCACCTCGAGGACCTGTGGGAACTCCTTCCTGCTATTACATCCCATCCAGAGACGCTGGTATCAAACATTCATAATATTACAGTCACCATGATGCGCCAGGCTGGACAACTCACGAGGGTCTGTCTACTGAAACCGCAAGAAGAGGTGATCGGGCGAATCGCCAATGTCGAGCGGCAACTCTCTGCGCTTCGGCTAGCTCTGCCGCCGGGCTGGCTTAACCCCAAACGCAACGCATTCTCTCAAGAATCCCACGCCGATCACCATGCGAGGCTAGTTACTGTCCTTCACTTGCTGATGACGCGGCTCCTACTCTCCATTTTGTGTTGTGTCAGGCAGCAAGATGAGGAATGGCTGATCAGCTGGCAACAAGTTCTTGAGAGTTGTCAGAATATTGCTTCTATTGCGGAGCAGTGGGATAGCTATTTCTGTGTGAAGGTGGACCCGGCCATCTCCTTCATAGTCTTCACAGCTCTCATCTTCCTCGATCTTCACAAAAAGTCGACCGCTATCTCAACATCAACTCTCCACTCCCAGATCGACCATGACAAGACGGTCCTTCGCTTGCAACTTGAGCAATTTGCACGACTTTGGACGCTTCCAAGGCTCCTTAACCGTACGAGACCTATGATAACGAGTGGATAGCGTAGTCTGGCTGATACAGTACTAGTATCATTGGCAACCTTTAACGAATCGATCCCAGGCCCTCTCACTTACCGACACATCAAATTGATACTATCACGCTTTGGGGTGCCTCTACACCCGAGATGGCTGCAGTTTCTATCAACTCCGCAAGATTTAATAGAGAACTAGCCGCCAGATCAACGTCGCGACGAAAGTTCGATAATTTAATGTGGTGGCGCGAAACTCGCTCTTGCTGCTACTGGCTCTTTGCGGAGACGTGGTCGTGTACTTATATCTCCGCAGAAGGCGAACGGCAGCATCAGCGGTGCAGCCGGCCTCAATCCGCGCTCCTTCCACCACCTCCTAGTGTGAGCCGTAAGCCCCATATCCTCGAGCAGTGTGTCGGCATACGGGATTGACAAGTTGGCACCAGCAGCGACAAGCTGGGGCAGGAAATGGACGCGGTTATGCGTGATGCATTTGAAAGCCGGATCATCCAAGCGCTTCTTCAAAGCTGCTGCCTTTCTCTCCTAACCACGGCTGCCAATGCCATCTTCCACCCAACGAATTAACTCTTTGCGCCGGTTGCGGATTTGGCTCTCGAGCGTTATTTAGGTTTCTAATATACTTCGTGGACTCTTAATAAATAATAAAGAAGAAGAAAATTGTTAGAGAACGGGTAACAGAGCAATGTAGGGCACGATAAGAGGTAACTAAGTATTAAAGATCTTCGTCGTGTTAAGATTCTAACCAACGTCGAATCCGCACTATACATAGAGAGGAGTAAAATAGGAGGCACTAAAACCTAGTACCTAGCATATAGTGGTAGTAATAAAATATATATAAAATAATAATAATTTTAGTATTAATATTTTATATAGCAGTATTATTAATAGTAGTTAATAGATAGTCTACTATCTAGCATAACTAAGTTATATATTATCTTTTAACTAGTAGACTATTAAAGAGCTATAGTAGAGCTATATAGAGTTATAACTATAGTTTACTATACGCATAGTATATAAGTTTGTCTACTCTTGCGATATCTGTAATATCTAAAAATTCTTCCCCTTTAACTTAGATAATACTAAGTCTTTTAAATCTAACTCTTTATTATATATAGTAATATAATACCTTTCTAGCATTCTAAGATTATATTATCTAATACCTACGGTTAGATAGCTAATAAAGAATTTAAAACTAGTATAGATAACTAGTTAGGTAATATTAGCTATTTAGCCTATCTACTATAAAATATAGTTTAATAGGTAGGGCTATTAGAGAACTAGATTAATTACACTATTATAGAGGTTATATCTAATAATCTATTTAGGCTATATATAATTTTTATATAACTTTAAATTTTTAAGTGCTAGGCTATTCTTTTATATAAAGGCCTAGATAGAGATATAGTAATCTTTATAAGAAAATAATAGCACTTTACTATTATATTACTAGTAAGGCTAAAGAATAAAATAAGATATAGTAGTAGGCGCCTATTAGAGGAGAAAAGGGTATTTTTTATACATTGCTAGAGTGCGCGCGCATAGCTATAGTAGAAGAAGCTTCTTATAGTAGTTAATATTATATAAATATATAATAATAATAAGTAAGGTTAGTAATTAAAAGATAATAAGAGTGAAGGTAAGTAGTAGTAGGGGAGTATAGAGATAGATAATAGTAGCAAGATCCTAGGAGGTAGTATATAGCTCGCTAGTTATAAGAAGAAATCTACTATAAAAGTATAATAAAATAGTTAGGTTAGTTGCTATTATAATTATTATTATTATTATTACTATAAAAATATTATTAAAAAATTATTAATTACGTAACATAGTAGTTAGTTAAATAGCTGGCCTAGAATTACGTAATATTATAAAATAATCCTAGAAGAGAGAAGACAAGTAAGTATATTAGGTAGTAGTAGTAGATAAGACAAATTGCTATACAGTGAAGATTTCTTAAAAGTAATATTATATACTAGAGGTTACCTAACCCTACTAGCTTTAGTATGTGTATTATTAAATTATCTACCTAGGGGTAGAATAATAAAGACTTTTATCTTAGATAATATAATAAAAAAGCAAAGCCCCTACTTAGTAATTAAAAAGATTGTAAAAAGGTAATTATAAAAAAAGCGAGAAACTTTAGTATATATCTAGATTTTATAATATTATTTTTCTTTTAAAGTTACTTTTACCCTAAAAGTGCTCTAGCGTACTAAAATAGTTCTTATAGTCGCTAACTAGCGCTATATATTTCCTTTAGTAGAGGAACATATCTATCTACACTCTAAGAACTTAAATATCTTTATATAAGGCTATAGTTATAATTAGGGAAATAACTAGCTATTTAGAAGTTGCTAGAGTAGGTAGAAAAAGATAGGTAAAAAATTTAGTAAGGGTAATATAAGCGTTTATAATAAGAAACTAATAAGAAATTGTACTACTTCTAATTAAGTAAATAAGATATTTATAGCGCGCTGCGCCCTACCCTCTTTTTTTTAAATACTATACTACTTACTTTTAGTAAGTATTTTAACTTTTTACTATGCTTACTTATAGTATTATAGTAAGTTAAACTAATTAGTAGTAAGGTGTAGTTGTTACTAGATCCTTAATTTTCCTACTAGCTTCCTAATTTTCTCCCTTACTTACTTTCTAGCTTATTAGTGTGCCTTAGAGCTATTTTATACTAATTATTAACTATTATTAGCTTCTAAACTCTATTAGTAATAATTTTTATTAATAGATTCCTAGGTAAGCGGAAAAGGGCCTATTAGTAGCTAACTAGCACTAACTAGTATAGTTTCTTACTATTAGAATAACTAAGGAGCAGAAAAATTCCAAATATAATATAACTAATGTAGCGGACATTCTCTACCTAGAATATATTAGTTGTTATGCTGCTAGATTTCTTAATATAGTAGACTATTACTACTTTCTATTTAGTTATATAATCTTTAACTCTAAGTAGTGCTTCTAAGGCAAGAGTAGGGCTTATTATAAGGCTTATTAGTTTAGTAATAAAAATTATTACTTAGTAAGTCTCTTTCTTAGCTATTATTATTATTAGGTGCTAATTAGTATCTACTAGCGCTAACTAGCACTATTAGGCCCTAACTAATCTTACTATAGATAAATTTAGCAGAGAAAGACTTTTATAATTAGTTAAAGAGTAATTTTAAAAATATAACTAGTCTATTCTTATAATTAAGAAAAAGTATTTAGTAAGAATTAATAGAATACTATATAGCCTTATACAGTTATGTAAGAAAGGATTAGTAAAAGTTACTAGAATATAGTAGCTATTATAAAGAATAATATCTATTGTAGCGGCTATAGTTTCTACTATTACTTTTATTTAAGCACTACTAGCCTAGACGCTTCTTATTTATAATCTAGACTTAAGTTAGACTCTTACTTACGCGCTAATAATAAGATTGCCTAAGAAAAATTGTTTTTAGCTAAGTATTACAAAGGTAAGAATATTAGGGCTCTTAAGGTTGTAAGTTACTCCTCTAATTCTTAATAGTAATTAATAAGTTCTAACTAGCACTAACTAATATAAAGAACTATTTATAAGTACTATATAGTACGTATAAAGACTAAGGTTTATAATATACCTAATATTAGTTCTTTAGCTTTTACTTTTATAATCTTAGTCTATTCCTAAGCTTAGTAGGCTAGACTTAATAGAAATAATAAGTGCTAAGCTATACTTAACACCCTCCTACATTATAGTTCTAATCCCTATAAAGATAAGAAGAGAAAGGAGAAGGCAGCCTATACTATCCTTATACTTAAATAACTTAATTAAGGCAACTAGATCTATAAGTAGTATTACCTTTATATAAGTTAGAACCTATAAAATAAGTATAAGTTTATAAAAAAGGCTGCTATAGGCCTAAACTCTAAGTAGTAGCTACGTATAAAGTAGAGGGGCTATCCCTTTCTAATAGTATGTAGTTGCTAGTTTTTGTAGCAATTTCTAGTAAATAGTAGTAGTTATAGTCTAATAGAGACTACTAGCTTCTAACTAGCGCTACTAGGCGATCTAGATCTCTAATAGTAGCTATTAGATAGAAATTAGTAGTTATAGGTAGTCTAGTTTAATAGTTTATAGTATCTATTTTTAACTAGCAGTAACTAGCGCTAATTATATCTTCTAGAATAAAAATTAAAAGGTTCTAATTATCCTTCTCTTATACCTAGTAAGACTTATAATAATTTTTAGTAATAATTTTTGCCTTCTAGCTATCTTAGTAAAGTACTCTATACTAATCTATTAAAATACCTTATCCTAAGGTCGCCTATATAGTACTAAACTTCCTATAGACGATACGTACTAGGTCCCCTAGGATAAAAAGTAAATAGTAGTACTTACTTATTATTACTCTTAAAAGATAAGGTAAAAAATAATACTAAAAATACCTTATAAATTTAAAAAATAGATAATTGTAACTATAATTAGGTATTTCTCTTTTTTAGGAGGTTATCTATAGTCTTAACCTATTAGTGCTAGTATTATTTGTTATAATCTCCTTAGAGTTATCTTAAGCTATTTCTAGTACTCTTTAAGAGTAGGTAGGCTAATTAATATAGCTAGTTTCTAGCTATTTTTATCCTTAGAGTAATTAGACTACTTTACTAGATACTCCTATAATCTATTACCTTTTACTACCTATTAAGAAGGCAGTTTCGTTTATAAATATTATTGTCTAACTAGTATAAAGTATTATAAATAGGCTTTTATAGGTATAGAAGAGATCCGCGTGTCTTATATAGTTCTGATAAAAAAGAATAAAATACTAGGTGTACCTAACTAAAAGAAGCAAGCTCTATTTAGTAAGCAGTAGAAGGATTTCTAATATATTCTTTTACTATACTAGGGCCTAGAAACTTCTAATCTAACTTTTTACTTAGCCTTCTAGACTTTATATAACAGTTTAAAACCTAGACTTTATCTCTAATTTTAAGCTCTAAAGGAAGCCTTTTCTTATTAGCAAGGACCTTCTAGTAGGCATTTAATACTTTAATCTTCTTATAGTACTTTGTCCTAATTAAAATTAGTGTAAAGGCAATTACCTAATCCTTAGAGTTTTTACTATTACCTAGCGCCTATTAACACCTACTAGGCTTTTTTAAATTGCTACTATAGTAAACTTAAAATAGAGTGTAGCTAGTAACTATATATTAGCTATTATTATAGGCAAACTCTATAATAGAGATCTATAAAGCTTAATTATTTTACTCTAAAGTATAAAAGATGCAAAGGTATTATTTAAGTATCTAATTTTAATATTTTATCTATCTATTTGTCTAAGGGTAAAAAGCAGACGTAAGAATTCGCTATAAGTTAAGATAGTAGTTAAAGGTGTTCTAATACATTAAGTGCATTATTAGACCTCTATTAGATATTACTAATTCTAGAGGACTATTATAAAGAATACTTCGCGCACGTTCCGTACACAGTATAACGCTGTGAGAGAAAGCTATAGGTGTGCTAAAAAACGCAATAAATTAAGGTAAAGCAAATTCTAGAGGACTATAAAGGCAAATTACCTTATAGATCTAAGCCTTAGTAAGATTAACGCTATTCTAATCTATTTAGGCAGGTATATAATAAGCTATTTTTAAAAAATTAGTCTATAATAACTAAAATAGTATTATATATAACGCTAGCAAACTTACTTAGTAGTAGATTAGTAATAAAGTCTATAGTTATATATTACTAGAAACTATTAGAGATAGGTAAGGGTTATAGAAGTCTATATAGCTTATAGCGCTTTAATTTAGAGTGTTAATAACGTTTATAGTTATATATATACTAGGTAATATTAATTAATATTCCCTACTACACATACTTGCACTTAACGCGCTTAAAGGTTTACGTAATACTAAAATACCCTACTAAAGGACTATTATAATATAATAATAATATCCTAGCCTTCTATTCTAGCGTCCTAAGCTTAATAGGGTTAAGAGGGCGCAAACTAGTAGTACTAGGGCTACTTAGTAGTAAACTATTAGACTTTATATTAAAGTCTTTAAACTTATTCTTAATTAGCTCTAGCAGCTACTCTAGTGCCTTATGCGCTAAGTTGCTGCTATTACGCTAGTAAAAAGCTTAGATTTCTTTCTTAAGCTTTATACTACGCTTATAATTACTATATATCCTTATTAATACTATAAAGATTATAATCCTATTTACCTTCTATTTAGAGAATATCTTCTTTAGAAGATTTATAAAAGCCTTATTATGCTTATATTTAGGCTTAGAAGCCTTTAGTATATAATTAGGCTACTAGGAAAGGGCGTTTATAGGGTTTATAACTCTAGTATAGGATATTATTATAAAATTAAACTTAGAGAGAGTAAAATAGAACTATATATAATATTATACGATCGCATTATTTATTTAGTACTAATTACCTTTTTTAATACATTTTTTTAATTTAAGCCTGCGTAGATTAGGATGGAAAAGCCGCTCTAGTACAGCGCCTAAAAATATAGTCTACTAGTCTCCGCTAATATAATAATAGTTTATAAACTATACACTTGCCTAATATTTATAAGCGCTCTAACTCTAAGTTACTTAAAGCGTGTATAAAAAACTAACTTTTACTTTATTATTACTATTATTAGTAATTACTTCGCTTACACATTGCACTTATCTAACACTATAATAACTATAAGAATCTAACACAATTACGCAACGCTTCCCTTTTCTAGCAACTTATTAATAAATATTTTTTCTCTTTTCTCTTAATTCTACTCTCTATTGCCGCCTTTCTAACTAGTAGTAATATAAGGAACTATAGTAGGAACTCTATATATCTATTATTACTACTCCTATAGTTACTAATCTATTACTAGCCTAACTAGTACACTAGGACTATCTTATATAGGGTAAGGTATACCTTTTACTTTCTATTAATAATGCTCTAGACAAAGTAGTATTCTAGTGTAGACCTAGCAATAGCAGCAAGCTGATAGATTTTTAGAGTATACTTTTAGGCAGCCTTAATAGCAGCATTAGTATTAAAGCTTAGAAAGATAGTAGGAAATAGAGCAATAGTAGTAGAAGTCTCTTTAAGATTAACTTTAATATAGAGATAGAGCGTTAGTATATCTATAGTGTATAAGCTCCTATTTAGTATATATCTTATAATAGCACAAACCTACTAATATAGCTATTGCTAGCAATTTTTAGAAATAATAGTAGAGAAGACAATAGTTACAGTGTTATACTAGTTGCAGCGCTAGCGCTATTTTATCTTTTCCCCTAACTCTAAACTAGTATAGTAATGTGGCCATACGCATAGTTTTGTATATAGATTTTTTTTAGTTAGAGTAGATGCGCTAAGTCTACTAAGCTCGCTTAGCTCGCTTATAATATGCTAACTCTTTTTTATTAACACTACCTTAAAACGCTTTTTTATATTAATAATAGTAGGAGAGATAACTACTATTATTATAATAATTTTATTAGAAACTTCTTAGTCGCCAAAAAACTATATGATATTATTACAACGTCTTAGTCTTTATAAACTACTTAAGGTTATAGTAGTTAGTAAGAATTTTAAAATATTAAGAATCTAAATATTTCTACTAGTGTATAAGACTTTGCATAATTATAAGAAGTTTTTTATTATATATATTATAGTTATACTATGCACTATCTAACTTCTTTAAAAAGAAGTTAATAGGTTACTATTACTTAGTTCTATCTCTCTTATAGCTTAACTAGCTTAAAATAGTGCTAACTAGCCCTTTAAAAGTATTAGTCTTAATATAAGTTTATCTTCTACTTTTAAAGTATGTAAGAATAGGTACTTATAAAAAGGTGTTACGCAATTACTAAAAAGTAGCGTAGTCTTCTAAACTAATATTAATTTTAACACTTTCTTTACGCCTTATAATGTAGCCTAATCTAGCGCTACTAGGCGCCTTCTAGGTTAAATAAGTTAAAGGGAGCGTAATCTTTAAAAAGTTAGTAATAAACTAATAATAATAGTTTATAAATCTAATAAACACATATATATCTCTAACTAATCTAGGCATAGGCTATTATTAGATTGCCTTAATCCTCTTAGAGTCTATACTAAGGCCTTTAGAAGAAATAATAAACCCTAAGTACTCTATAGACCTAGTATACTACTTACACTTTCTAGGGTTAATAAATAGCTTTGCCTTATATAAGTATTTTAAAATCTTCTAGATATAACTCTTATACTCTTTCTCTATAGTAGAGAAGGCTAAGATATTATCTAAGTATATAATATACATTATATTAATTAATCTAGCTAGTATTTACGTAATTAGCGTCTAAAACTGTGCTAGTGTATTTATTAGACTAAAAGGCATAACTATATACTTAAAGTGTCTATACCTAGTATAGAATATAGTCTTCTACTTATTACCGACTATAATATAGATGCGATAATACGCCTTCTATAGATTAAACTTTAAAAAGATTCTAGCCTAAGCTAAACAGTTTAAGAACTTAGTAATTAGTAGAAAAGCACTATAGTTCTTAATTATAATCTTATTTAGCCTATAATAGTTAATATAAAACTGCAAGCTACTATTTTTTTATAAAGAGAATAGGCGCCCTAGTAGGCAACTTAGAGTAGTAAATCTATTCTTACTTTAAATATTTATTTAGGTACCTTCTTAGAGCATTAAGCTTAGATATAGAGAGATTATAGAAAAGAAAATATAGTAGTTAAGTACTAGACTTAAGGTCTATATATAAGTTATTTAGACTATACTTTAGTACTACCTTATAATTCTCATTTAAGGCGATATTAGCAAACTTAGAGTACTTATTTAGAATAAGTAACTTTTTGCGCCTATTAGGACTACCTAGGTTTATATAATATATACTACTAATTAAATAGGCAAAAACTACTATTATTAGTTTATATAATGCAGTTAAACTTATTTATATTTTTAATAGCTATTATTTTAGAGCTTATATAATAACTATTAGAATTGCCTTAAAAACGCACCCTACATGTTATAATATTTAGCTTTAGGTCCTTCTAGTTAAGCTAGAGAAGACCTAAGAATATCTTATGTTTATAAAGATTAGTAATAATAAAAGTAATATTTTAAGTATATTTCTAACTATAAATGTTAGTTAGCTCTAGTTCTAGAATAGTAGTACTATAAACCTTTACTAGGAGCTATTTATAGCTTTTACTAGTAAATCTATTAGTAGAGCTACTTTAGTATCTATCTCCTTTACTAACTTAGTATTAAGAACAATTAAGGTAGAGCTAGAGTTAACTAGGGCCTTAATATTGTCTTAATTACTAGTCTTAACCTTTAGAGTTACTATACTCCTAGATAGCTTATAGACTTAGTTAAATAGACAACTAATATTTTTTACCTTTAGGACCTTATTAATATAGCTAATAATTAATTTAAAATAGGTAGTAAGGTTAGCTAAGATTCTTTTTACCCCTTAGCTTTTTCTAACTCCTTTAGTTTCTCTTTTGCATCCTAAGCTTCCTTAGATCTAGAAGCTAATAGCTTATCTAAATTAGGAAAATCTAAGTAAAAGTACTTCTCCTTACTATAATAGTAGCAAGTAATTATTATTAGGCGCCCTTTAATGCTATCTTGCATCTTAGTGCAACGCTTTAGCGCTCCTTACTCCTAGTTAAACGTCTTAGCCTTTTTAGGGTTTTTTATCTCCTTAGAGTTAGATTATTTTTATTTAGGCTATTTTAACTTTAATATAGTTTATATATTATTCCTTGCTATTTTAGCGTATTAGTTACTATAATAGATATTTATTGCCTACTCTTTAATAAAAGCTATTATATTCTAGTATTTAATAGGTAATAAATATAACTTTAAAGTTATCTTACTATTAAGACACCCTATAAAGTCTATAACGCAACTATTTTCTAAAGTTATGTTAAATTTGTCCTAATAGTTGTAAATATAGTCTGATAACTCTATTAAAGACTAATTTAGTTTTTGTCTATATTTCTTAAGCGAGTTATCGGCTTATTAATAGTGTTCTACTAGTATACTTAGGGTAGAAGTATCTTTTCTTATAGTTTAGCCTAAGTTTCTTGCTAGATTAGATCTTAACTATAATAAGACTATACTTTTATTACCTAGGTAGTATATATTACCGCTAAAATATAAGTAACTACAAACTCTGCCTTAGTAGATTTATTATAAAAATAAGTAAATAATTGTCTAAAAATGCGTTTGCAATCCTACTTCTAAAAATTAAAGTCTTATCTATTTTTTCTAGTATACTTATATAGTAATTTTGCGCTAAGTAGGTAGAAGACTAGTAATACTTAGAGTATTATATAAGTAGTAATAGATTTTAGAGTCTCCTTAAGCGTAGAATAGTCTCCCTAGTTATATACTATCTTAATAGCCTAAATATAACTTAATTTTTCCTCTATACACTTTATTCTTAGCTACTTTTATACTTTCTTAATAGATGCAAACCTATTTACTAGAGCAAATATAAGAGTAGGCTATTATAGGGTGCTAGACTCTAGTTATAATAAACTAGCACTAGTAAGTGCTACTTACTCTAATATATTAGCAACTAGTAATAATAGGCAGCTTTCTAACTATTTTTATATAAACTATTTACGATCTTTTATAAAGACTTCTTTCTTAATAAAGTTATAGGGTAGCCGCGTTATAGGGCCTATAGTAAGACCTTTACTAGAAGCTGTGCAAGTAAACACTAACTTAGGACCCATCTTACTCTAGATTACTTCTTTATATAGGCAGCGATTTAAATATTAAAAAATAGGTAATAGAGTAGTATAGGGCATAATAAGAGATAACTAAGTATATTAGGTAGTAGTAGTAGATAAGACGAATCGCTGCGGGGTAAAGATCCCCTACAGGCGATATTATATACTAGGGGTTATCTAACTCTACTAACCTTAGTATATACCTAGGTTTTATAATAAAAATCTAAGCTACTTATATAAGATATTAATATAAAGCTATATACTAGTCTCTATTCTTAACTAAGTTAATTTCTTATAATCCTTTTTCTAAGCTAAAATATATTATATAAAGTACTATAATAGGCTTTTTTAACTATCTAGAATAATGTGTCGTTAATGTATCTACCTAGAGGTAGGACGACAAACGCTTTTATCTTAAATAACATATTAAAAAAAGCAGAGCGTCCTGCTTAGTAATTAAAATAAGTATAAAAAAGGTGCTAGAATAATATATTTTTAAAATACTTTTATTAAATATATAAATATTTTTAATACGATATAATAAAAGTATAGATAATTCTAATAATAAATAATTTAAATTAATTATATTTATATAAAAAGTCTAGCTATTATAAAAAAATTTAACTAGTACTAAAATATACTAGTACTATATAAAATAATATAAAAATAGTATAACATAATAGTATAGTAGCCTTTTTACTATAATTTATAATTATTATTAATATATTAGACTACTAAGCTAGTTAGACTACTAAGCTAATTAGTTTTTCTTAGTAATAATAACTTAATAGTCGCTATTAGTATTATTACTAAAGATCTTCATTGTGTGGAGATTCTAACCAAGATTAAGTCTACACTATACACAGAGAGGAGTAAAATAGAAGGCACTAAAACCTAGTACCTAGCATATTAGGAAGAGCAACATTGCAGACCTTTTAGTATACAATACAACGCTATAAAGGAAAGCTATAGATGTGCTAAAAACGCATTAAAAAGGTAAAGTAGCTTAGAAATAGATAGGTTAGGCTAAGGACTATTTATTAGCACGTGAAAAATAGTACCTTATACTAATAAGGTAATTAATCCTATAGTCTATAGATACTAAAATTAAAGATAATAATGTAACGTAATTGCCTGCGTACAAAGTATATAAAATCTGCGACTAGGTATATATTATCTTTATCTATCTATCCTTACACACATATATAACTAATTATTGCGTAAGATCTTAAGGTTATAATATATTAATTAATAGCCTTTCCTTAACCGAACAACACGCTTTCTACGGGGCGGGCGGTCACCCGCGTACCTAGCACATAGTAGTAGTAACAAAATATATATAAAATAATAATAATTTTGTTATTAACTTTCTTTATAGTAGTATTATTAATAGTAGTTAATAAATAGTCTACTATCTAGTATAACTAAGTTATAGATTATTTCTAAACTAGTAGACTATTAGAAAGCTATAGTAGACTATAGAGTTATAACTATAAAAGTAGTATAGGCAATAGAATGCTTAACTATAGTTTAGTTATTACGTTTACGATCTAGTAGTAGCGTAACTATAGTTTACTATACGCATAGCGTATAAAGTCTACCTACTCTTATAATATTAGTAATACCTAGTATACTAAGTTTTTATCTTTAACGCATAACTACTATTACTATCTTTTAAATCTAGCTCTTTATCTATTATATCTAGCGACGTAATAATATTCTAGCAGCCTAATTACACTACTTCTTTTATATAGAATAGCACAGCTATAATAGAATTCTAAAAGTATATAAAGAATTAGCTAAGTAAAGTTAAGAATAATTTCTAGAGATTTGGTAATCTTATATAGCAAGTAGAGTTATTAAAAGAATATTATAATCTTAATATCTTTAATAACACCTAGCCCTAGCTATTTAAGCCCTATTAGCTAGTTCTATAACTTTAAATTTTAGAGTATAAAGCACTTCTTTAGTACTTAGATAGAGGGTTAGGTTAGGTATTTATACTATAATAATAGGATAAAGTAAAAGCATTACTAGAAAAGCTTAAAGATAAGGACTAGCAAAGTAAAGGTATAAGGTAGCTGCTAGATAATAAGTAGCAGTTTCTTAAGAACTATAGAAGTTTAAAAGCGTAGCTATAACATATTCTATCAGTAGCCCGGACAGATTAGTCCGCCGGACAGTTTTTGCCAAGACCACAACACTTCACTATAAATCATAATGTCTCAACAACACGACGCGTTATCATCTAATTAAGAAGGCAGAATTGAGCTTGCCCTTCACGCCTATTAGAATAAGCAAATTTCAAGCCTGCGACGCGCTGCTGTAGTATATAATATCCTAAAGTCTACACTAAGCAATTGAATTAACGGAATCACCGCCCAAGCAGATACACGATTAGGCATGGCAAAGCTTACCGCGACTAAAGAGCAGACGCTCATACAGTATATCCTTGACCTAGATTCGCAAGGATTTGCACCCCAGCTAGGTAAGGTAGAAGATATGGCTAACAAACTGCTAGCTGCGCGGCACAGAGACCCTGTAGGACAATACTAGGCTTAGCGCTTCATAAAGCGCGTACCTAAGCTTAAAATGGCTTTTAATCGAGCAAAGGACTAACAGAGGATACAATAGGAAGACCTAGAGGTTATAAACGCGTAGTTTCAGCTAGTGGAGGACACAAAAGCCAAGTATGGAGTGCAGGATAAAGACATCTATAACTTCAATAAGACAGGCTTCTAGATAGGAGTTATTAGCTTAATGAAGGTTGTAACTGGTTTAGAAAGACGTTCTCAACCTACGCTTGTTTAGCCAGGCAACCACGAGTAGGTCACAGTAATTTAGAGTATTTGCGCTGCTAGGTATACTGCCCCACCCTTTATTATCTATAAAGGGCGAGTCCACATCTCAGCGTAGTATAAGGAGACCAGTATCCCCCGCGATTGGAAGCTCTCAGTCTCTAAGACTGGCTGGACCAACAGCGAGCTTAGAGTCGCGTGGTTGAAGCACTTTAACGCGTATACAAGGCCGCGCATAGTAGGGTTATAGAGGTTACTTATTCTGGACGGCTATGAGAGCCACCACTCCTAGGATTTCAAGGATTATTGCCTGGAATAGAAGATCCTAACACTCTGTATGCCAGCGCACTTATCTCATATCCTTCAGCCGCTTAATGTGGTCTGTTTCGCGCTACTAAAGCTAAAGTACTCCCAGCGCGTGCAGGACTTGGCGCGCCAACGCGTCTTTCATATTGACAAAGAGGGCTTCCTACCAGCCTTTTGCGACGCGTTTTTTAATGTGTTTATATTAGAAAACTATAAGAAAGCCTTTAAGGCCTCTAGGCTTGTTCCTTTAGATGCGTTAGTAGTAGTAGATCGCCTTAATGTGCGTATTCACACTCCACCTCAGGGTACCCCACCGGATACACTATAGCAAGCCAGGACCCTAAGCAATACCCTTAAGTTTAGATCCCAGTCAAAGCTTGTACGCGACTCTTTTATTCAGTCTCTACCTAATACTAAATTAAGCTACTTACAGCTTATAAAAGGTGCTAAACTTATGCTCTACTATAGTGTACTTCAAGAGACCTGTATTAAGGAACTTAAGGAGCAAATTAAGGTTCTAACAAAGCGAAAAACGCGTAAAAGAAAGCGCATTTAGAAAGGTAGGACGCTAGGCTTTGCTTAGGGAGCAGATTTAGGAGTAGAAAGCCCTTCTATTAGGGTGAAGTTGTCGAAAAGGGCGCGAGGTAGTGGTGAGGGAGAGGCAGGTCCCTTAACACAACGCCGCTGTGGGAGGTGCGGAGAGCCTGGGCACAACTTAAGGACCTGTTAGATAGATAAAGAGATAGAGGAGGAGTCAGATGTTACCCTCAGCGGCTTAGAGGTTGAGTAAATCAGAGTCAGATGTTACCCTCAGCGGCTTAGGCCAAAAATGACGGGTTAACTTCATCTTGCAATAGTAAGCACTCAGTGACTAAAAATCAGATAAAGTACTACTCAAGATATAGTATGCTTCACTGCGAATCACAATAAGTATACTATATATTGCCTACGTATAGTATAGTAGATAATATATCGTATATTATAGGGAGTCTTGTTGTAAGTTCGTATTGCCAAGAAAGACTCCTTAGCTTTGCGCGGCTGCTGCAGCCGCGCAAAGAGGCTGCACGACGTAAAAAGTAGATTAAATAGTAACTTGGTATATTGTAAGTTATAGTAGGTTATTATGAGTCACTATGAAGTAACGTTGGTGGTGTTCTATAATGAGTTATGAGGGACCTCGAAGTTGCCAAGAAAAACTGTCCGGGCTACTGATCTGTCCGGGCTACTGATA
This sequence comes from Laburnicola sp. R22_1, assembly GCA_014281115.1. Lineage (NCBI taxonomy): Eukaryota > Fungi > Ascomycota > Dothideomycetes > Pleosporales > Didymosphaeriaceae > Laburnicola > Laburnicola sp. R22_1. The sequence goes on from JACONQ010000011.1 coordinate 1,910,122, forward strand.
GAATATGTTAGCGTAAGAAACTTATAAATATAGTAGTAATTATTTAGAGTACTATTAAGGTAGGGGACTGCAACTAAGTAATAAGGGTAAGAGTAAGTGGCAGCGGCGGGAGTATAGGAGAGATAGGTGGCGGCAAGATTCTAGGAGGGCAGAATACGGCTGTCACCGATCTGAGGTGCGGGCCCCTCGCTTACGTCATATTACCTTTTTGGGACTAGCGCGATTACTAAGCGAGGTTCTAAGCGAGGCTACGTATATAGCCTGCCTACGTACCCACCTTACGTGAGTATCGCTACTATCTCATGTTTGGATCCTGATTACTACTATCATCTCATGTACGACGTGATGACCCCCATGGTGCCCTCACACTATAGTAGCGATCGTCAAGCTGCGGCTTGACTATTCACGGCCTGTCTCCAGGGCGTCATTGACGACGACGCCTGTCGACTGACGCGGTGGGCGGGCCCCCCGCGTCCTTGAGTACCTTAAGTATTAGGAGCACAGATGCCTCCTCTGGAGCGTCACTAACGTAACCGACGGCGACGACGACGCTTACCTACGGGTTACCTATTGACGACGGGTGCGGCAGGAGATGAAGGATGGCTGCTGCCTTATTTAGCGGCACGTAGGTTACGTCTCGCGAGACGTCGGCCCCCTAGCACTACCCTAAGTCCCTGGGAGAGTAACTCACTTATGAGTAACGTGGCTTCCTACGACGATCCACGGGCTTACTAAGCCTCACATGCAGCGACTCTTGCGGCAGTCGCGAGAACAGCTCACTGACGAGCGAATCCGGTCACTGTGACGACTGTGAGCCTGGCTCACTTAGACGAGCCACCTACAGTTACAACTATTTATTAAACTCATTATGAGTTACTATAAATTACTGTGATCCTATTCACCTTACTGATAAGAGATAAGACGATGTTGATGTTATTACCCAGATCTGACGACAGTAACGTCTCTGACTACGACGTCTCCTCTATCACTTACGACACACAGGACCTCTGCGATGACGGCAGATGGACACACAAGACCTCTGCGATGATGGTGACGACCTGGACGACTCACGGCCTGAGGCACAGTTGTAAGTCGAGTTAGTGAGACCTGCGCCCCTAGTAAATTGCTCTGGTGCGGTATAACAGCAAACCCTTCGCGGGCGCGTTCGTTTTGCGTAGTTGAAAGTCTCAAGACCTCGCGGTAATTCTGATAAGTCTTACCTGCTTTAGCGGAAGTCTAGGGAGTCCAGTGTTACTATACAAAGTCTCGAGGTTTCACACATTAGGCTTGTCCTGTCGTTCACAGTTACGTATGGGCCATAGTCGCGACGCCTCGCACAAAATCACCTGCTGCGACTTACTGCAATAACCCACTGTGCCCTCGACTTTGCGACCGCTACTGTCGATTTAAATTGTATACTTACCAAGAGACGAACCTATTGTACATGGTAGACAAGATGGCGAGACCGAGCTAAGAAAACGACGACAACAACACTGGTTTCCGCAAGAAGCCCCGCGACTTCGCTACCGCGTCTCAGCCAGAGGTCCTGACTTAGCAGAGCACCACTTAGGGTGCTCTGCCTATGGACCAGGATGAGTTAGATAACGACTTGTTGGAGATGGAGCGACGACGCAACAAGCGCAAAGTCACATTTGAAAAGGGACTTATTTAATCTAAAGATTACGATGAAGCTTTCGCAGACGACAACAACGAAGGCAGACCTTCTAATAAAGGTAGACCTTTTAATAAACGCAATCCTTTTGTTAACACACCTGATCTTCTGACTACGACACGTAACTGACGAGACTGTGCTAGCTTGCTACCCGCCAATCTCCCTAAGTATATGTACTTCACCAATGTCACTAACACTAACGGCGATGTTCTAGATCACGAACTCCGCGTTGGCGTCACTTGTGTGGAGGATGGTTTAAAGCTAGACGAAGTTAAGGTTCAAGGGCATGTACAGTTCGTCAACGCTGTTAACTAGAAACTCGAGTTCTGGTGGGACATTGTCACGTTACTATTAACGACTGTATAACGGATCACTGACGAATTGGAAGATAATTAGACTAAGCTTTAAGAGTTCGAATAACTTAAGGCCAGTTGTAAAGTGTTGGAACAATAGTTTATGACAAAGTTAGAACAAGTCAAGACGTTAGAGGGTTGTATATTGTTATACAAGGACTCCCTTAAGATAGCGGAACAAGATGATATCTAGCTGCGGGGACATTATAAGTTATTAAAGAAGGACTTTATTTCTCTTAGTAGGTCTAAGATCTCTGCCGCCCATTATGTGGCTCTACAACAACAACTTAGGGAGCTCTAAGGTCGACTGCTAGATGACTATGTCCTGCGCGTTGACTATTAAGACTTGGAGAACCGCGTCTTACAAATAACTGAAGCGGAGCACGCAATTTAATAGGAATTAAACACGGCTTGTATCTATATTACTGAGCTTAGGGGAAAGCCGCCTGTACGCATTATCCTGCGGGGTTAATTTTGTGACGCTTGACAGTTTGGGGATCCTAATCAGCCCATCCCCTCTGTTGAGCAACTCCCTAACGTTGAAGTTCGCTATACTCTGGCAAATAATCCGTCACTTAACTATATACGTCCTTCTCTTGCTCTAGATGCACAATACAACCCGCGCGCTGTAATCCACACAAGTCACGCGCAATAATAGACTCGTCCGCTGCCATCCTGTGAAGTAATTCCGTCACCTGGACTTACCGCGGATCCCTAATACTCACGCATTCGAATGCCTGAGGTGGATCCCTTTACTGGCGAAGATAAGGATAAGGATGACTATAAACGCTAGCGCATTGTATTGATGGACAAGCTGTAAACTCTACTAAATAAGCAGTTACGCATTATGTATTTGCGAAGCCGACTTAAAGGACGTGCTTAGACTCTTGTGTACCCGCACTTTAAAACCGCCACGACTGTCGCTGACATGCTTGATTATCTCGATAAAATCTACCTATCTAAGAACAAGCTGTTGGACGCGCAGGAGAAGATTATAGGCGACACCCTGGCGCAGGGCCCTAGGGAACCCCTTACGGACTGGCACGCGCGCTTTATGGCTGTTGTTAACTATCTTAATATGCCTGACTACCTACTAATGAATCACGCCTGTTGACTTATGCATACTTGTGTTGTCCACGCCACCAACGCGTTATCCGTCCCTAGTGAGTCCTTTGCCTCCTATATGGAACGCGCGCTGTACATGGAACGTCTTAATTGCGAATCTATAATGGGCTGTTTAGGAAACTTCTTGACTGCGGCACCTGACCGCTCGAAAGCTCGCATGATGACAACTAGATCCAATGCCACTACGCGCACCACTTTATCCGCCCCGCGTACAAATAAGTTCACTGGGCGCAATAACTACGGGCGTACGTTACGCGAACTGGATCTACTAGTCAAGGCCAATGCCTGCTTTAAGTGTGGCGCTGCAGGACATCGAGCGACAGACGCGATCGCTAACTGTTGTAATGACGCCATAACCCTAGCAAAAGATATCAAGCACCTCTACGTTATCCTTTTAGGCCCTATTGATTATGAAGACGCGCAGCACGTTTATGCTATTCAGACGAATTCTGACCAACTGTACGGAATGCATGGATATAACGGCCCGCGCGATGGGTCACCTGAGCCTGATGGTGATGCTAGTGATGATAAAGAAGGTGTGCGTCACGGCTGGGATTATGAGGATGAAGATGAGTTACATTTTCAATAGCTCCTGAGCGAAATCGCGCAAGGGAGCGACAGCAGCAGCGTATACGGAAGAATCTCGCAGCAATACGACGAAAAATAGATGAGTTTGAGTTGAATAATGAGCTCGGCATTCACCTATGGCGTATGCAACAGATTTCCGCTGTTGCCATTGATATAGAACCTTAGTTAAATAAAGTTAAATAATTGCAGTTTACATATCTTGTCAAACTTGCAGCACCTCGCAAATGGGCCAAGGCACGACAACTCACTAATATGGGAGCCAGCGCGTGCTTTGTTAGTCCCGCCTATGTTAAATAATACTAACTAAGACTATATAATGTTGACAACCCAATTACCCTGTGTCTTGTGGACGGCAAAGTTGTAGACAAGATTGGTTAAGCTGTAGACCTTATGATACGATATAGTACTTACACTAGCACCGCAATATGTTTTGTTACTAATATTGGCGCTTTCGACGTTATCCTTAGTATAGATTGGATGTTCGCTTACGACCCGCGACTAGGGTTACGCGACTAATCTATGACGTTTAATACGCATTATTGCCTGGTTTATTGTCTTGAAGACGCACTGCCTGAAACTGTATACTATAATAAGCTACCCACTAGTTCATTACGACCTATGACTCGCGAGGATATTAGTCTGATTACTGGCTGGGCAGCTTATCTGATAGCGATCCACAACCCGGACTCCGTTACTTGGCTGGAGCCTTATGACTGGGACCGGCTGGGTCGATCGCCCGACCTAATGACGGGCGATTGCGATGCGCAGACGTTCTGCGCTGCTATGGGACTCGCCGCGTGCAGTCAGACGGACTATGACAAGTTTATGAAAAAGTTGTCTGACAAACCCCGAACGGCGGATGAGATAAGGCAGTTGTTACCTGTGTGGTTACACGACAAGTCTTAATATTTCGACCTGAAGGAGGCTAACAAGTTACCTCCCCATCGCCCCGGAGTCGACCACGCCATTGACCTTGTCGACGACAAAGCTCCGCGACCCCATATATACGGTCTTACACGACTAGAGACTATGGCGGTTAAGGAGTATATTGATGAAATGACCGCGAAAGGGTTCTTGCGGATAAGAACGTCTCGGTACGCGTCTCCCGTCCTTGTCGTTAAAAAACCGGGGGGTGGATTACGCGTTTGCGTTGATTATCGCGCAATTAACGCCATCACAAAGCGCAATCGCAACGCGCCACCATTATTAAAAGACACGCTAGCGCGCATAAACAAGACGAAGTTCATGTCTATTATAGACGTTATCGCGGGTTTTAACAACATATGCGTTAAGGAAGGCGATGAAGAAAAAACAGCGTTCCTTACGCGATACGGACTTTACGAGTACACTATTATGCCGTTTGGACTTACTAGAGCTCCTAGTACTTTCTAAATGTATATTAACGAAACGCTACGACAGCACTTGGATGATTTCTGTACAGCTTATTTAGATAATATACTTGTGTATAGTGAAACTAAGGAGGATTATATTGAACACGTACGAGCTGTGGTTGACAAACTTGGACAAGCTGGTCTGTACCTAAACATTAACAAGTGTTAATTCAAAGTTAAGAAGGTTAAGTATCTAGGGATTATCCTAACCACTGAGGGTATTGAAATGGACCCCAATAAGGTTTAGGCAGTTTACAACTGGCAGCTGCCACAGTTGCTTAAAGATGTATAGGCTTTCCTTAGTTTCGCAAATTTCTACTAACAATTTATTAAAGGTTTTAGTTAGATCGCCCGACCATTAACCAACCTTACGAAAGGTGACGCACCAAAAGACTGGCCTGTCAAACCAGACTTTTTCACCGCGACCACTTTTAACGCACTTAAGCAGGCCTTTACAACCGCACCTATCTTAGTACACTTTAACCCAGATAAGGAAACCTGGTTAGAAATAGACGCCTCTAACTTTGTTATAGCTGCGGTCCTGTCGCAGAAGGACAATTAAGACATATTACAACCTATTACTTACTTGTTACACAAAATAAATCCCGCGAAATGCAATTACGAGATCTACGATAAGGAACTACTAGCCATAGTACGAGCTTTTAAGGAATGGAGATCCGAATTATTAGGGACCTGGGATCCAATTGACGTCGTTACTAATCACTTGGCTTTATAGTATTTTATAACTAGTAAATAGCTTAACTAATAACAAGCGCGATAGGCGGAGTTTCTAGCTGAGTTTAACTTTCGCATTTGTTACTGTTCTAGAAAACAAGGTACAAAGCCCAACGCCTTAACACGCTGCCTAGGCGACTTACCTAAAGGAGATAACAACACCTGCCAATAACACCAAGTCTAAACAGTTCTACGCCTAGAGATCTTTAAAGGCGAAGGGTTACACTACGCAGTCGCTGCCACCTGCGCTTTATTAGATAAGAGTTGCCGCTCTAGTCTGCAGCTCGCAGCCATACTATACTATATTGCCGAACTTGCCGCTAATAATAACAATCCTATTGCCATAATAATAATAGAAACTAATAAGACAGCGCAATTGCTTAAAGACATTAAGACAGCCTATGCTGCAGACGAGATAGTCTAGGACATTATTGCTGCTGTTAGAGCCAAGGCTCGACGTTTGCTAGAGAAGCTCCTCAAGCTAGGACTTAGGATTAAGGTTACTAGTTGTTGTCTGAACAAAGGGCTGCTATACATTAAGGACTGGCTATACGTCCCCAATAATAAGGAGCTCTACACGCGCATTCTTAAGCAAGCCCATAATAGCGTTACCGCTAGTCACGTTGGTCGCAAGGGTACTTATAAACAAGTCAGCCGCTAGTATTACTAGCTGCACATAACCTATACTATCGCTTGTTACGTCCGCGCTTGTGTCTCATATCGTTGCAGTAAGCCCTATCGCAACGCAAAACACGGTTTGCTCTATCCTTTACTAATCCTAGACTGTTACTAGAAATTAATATTAATGGACTTTATTATTAGATTGCCACCTTATTACAACAATAGCAAGGTCTACACAGCCATTATAGTTGTTGTAGACCGGCTTAGCAAAAAGAAGAAGTTTATCCCTATAGTTGAGATTATAGCCAAGATAGTCATAGAGGCCTTTATCACCTACGTCTGGCGCAAGGAAGGTTTTCCTAAAGACGTTATTAGTAACCGCAGACGCTAGTTTATATCCCATTTCTGGAAGCGGCTTTGTGAGTGACTAGGTACTAAGCCGCGCTTGTTAACTAGTTGGCATCCTAAGACTAATAGTTAAACTAAGGTTGCTAATGCCACGTTGAAAGAGTACTTACGCGCGTACGTTAATTATTAACAAGATAATTGGGCCCTATACTTGCCTATGGCAGAATTTGTTGCCAACTTATTAGTTAGCGACTTAATAGGAGTTGCACCTTTTGTTGCCACTAAGGGATACCTACTACAAGATAGTACTAAGCCTGCGCTGTCACGTAATATTAAGTTAGCAAGTAGAGACGCCACCGCCACTAGCGTGCGCCCAATTACTACGCCTGCCCGTATGGATTGTTAACGCGCTAACGACTTTGTTAACTCCCTTACTTATATGCGCGATTTTCTGCGCAATAACCTATAGTGGGCGCAAGCTAAGCAGGCTGAGTACGCGGACGCCAAACGCGCGCTAGCACTGTTTTTTAAAGTTGGTGATAAGGTGATGTTAGACGCACGCAACCTAAAGACTAAGAGACCTAGCTCTTCGCTTGACTATAAGAATAGGGGACCTTTTTGCATTATATAAGTTATTAACAACATGGCTTATAAACTCGACTTACCTAAAGAGATAGGCTAGCTGTATAACGTTTTCTACCTATAGCTACTGCATCCTTATAACAAATAACCGCTTAACGGGCAAGCATATAACAAGGACGATGTACTATTAGACAAGCGCACTAATAAGAAATATAAGGTAAAGACTATACTTACCTATTATCTAAACAAGTTAAAGGAGGACCTATATGTGCCTAACTGCAGTGTTATAGAGTATAAGGTCTTGTGGAATAGTTTTAAAGAGCCCACATAGGAGCCTTACTACAACTTGCTTAACTGCCCTTGTCTAGTTGCCGAATTTCACGCTAAGAACCTAAAGAAACCCGCTATACCACATAACTTTAATAAGCTTATTGCGCGCTAGGACGTCGTCGCGTGTCTTGCAGCCCTCCTTGTTATAGACGCCCGCCTAGATGCCTAGAGATGGTTAGACATGGGTCTTAAGTTAACGATACATAGCAGTCCCCCTAGGAACCCTCCTAGCGGTAATACTCTTGGCAAGGTAGCATATCCCAACTTATATAGCGGCGATTCTGGCGGCGCTTATGGCAACAACGTTAGTTACGACAACGATAGCGGTCATAGCGAAGATAGCAGTCATAGCGACGATAAAACGATACCTATAGACGTTAATAAACTTACTTTAGTCTATAGTAATTTAGTAGGATCTTATAGTGGTTTTGTATAAATTATTATAAGACTATAATAGTTAGAAATAAAGCGTAAGACAGCGCAATATAACGCGATAAGTATACAGAGATTAATACATAGTTATATAGAGATAGATCTTAGTAGCACTAGAGTCGCTGCTAAGGAGGGGGGGAGTAGTGTCACTAATCTGAGGTGCGGGCCCCTCGCTTACGTCATATTACCTTTTTGGGACTAGCGCGATTACTAAGCGAGGTCCTAAGCGAGGCTACGTATATAGCCTGCCTACGTACCCACCTTATGTGAGTATCGCTACTATCTTATATTTAGATCCTAATTACTACTATTATCTTATATATAATATAATAATCCCCATAGTGCCCTTATAACGGCCTTATTACTAGTTGCAAGGAGAGATCTATTATAAAAAGAGTTAATATAATAGTTAGGTTAGTTGCTATTATAATTGTTATTATTATTATTATAGCGAAAAATATTATTAAAGAAATTATTAATTACGTAACATAGTGGTTAGTTAAATAGCCAGCCTAGGATTACGTAATATTATAGATTAACTCTAGGGAAGAAGTTAATTAATAATATATAAATAGAATAAAACTTTAATATAATTATTCTAATCCTTTTATTAATATATTAAAACGCTTTTATATATCTATAATATAGAAGGAATAACTACTATTATTATAATATTTTTATTAGAAACTTCTTAGTCGTAAATAAAAATAAACTATAATTTTTATAATAGTAGTAGTATAAATCTTTAGTATATACTTTTAGTGCTTTTTAGTTACTAAGTAGAGGGCTCTGCTTTTTTATTATGTTATTTAAGATAAAAGCCTTTGTTATTCTACTCCTAGATATATACTTTTAGTAATAATAAGTACTTTTTAAAAATAATATTAATATCTAAATAGATAGTAGAGTGTAAAGAGATAGGAGAAATTTTATTAAAGATAACTTTAATATAGTAATAGAAAAATAGTATATTTAGAATATATTATCTTTATTTTACTTATAAAGTAAAATATACTTATTGTTACTAGGCTACCTAGGGCCACCTGGCTATCTCCGTAAAATCCGACGCTAGTGTCTAATTTGGCCACTAGCGCGCTCTATATATAGACTCTATACGTACGTATATACATACCCTAGCTTAAATCTTACCTTTTTAACCTACTTATACTTAGCACTCTTACACTATTTAAGCTCTCTTTATAGGGGATTACTCACTAATAACCTTACTATAGCTATAGTATCTAGTAGGCCAAATTATCTAGGTTAATTAAAAGGAGGCCTAGCTTACCTTATACAAAGAGTAAGACAGTAATATACTTAATATAGACGCTAATAATATTACTTCCTAGCACTATCTCTTATTAAAAGTAGGCTTTTAGAAGGGTAACCTACTAATAGGTATTATATACTCTAGTTTAATAGACCGTAAACACGCGGAGCCCTTAGTAAAGAACTATATAAGCGTGGCTCACTTTATAAGCAAGTAACTATTATAGTAGTTATAAAGTTTACGACTTTATAGTAGCTATTATAGTAGTAATAGGCTTACCTTTATAAGGCGGCTTACTAGAATCTAAACGCTTACTTACCCTATAAGCTTTACTAGCTTAACTAGCAACTTTATATTAATTATAACCTCTACTAGATTAATTTAACAACTAATATAACAACCTAAAAGCAAACTATAGACTATTAATCTGCGTAGATTAGTCTCTAGAATAGAGCTATTATATATAAACAATAGCAATATTTAGTCTCTATTAATTACTAGCTTGTCCGTTATTAAAATTAAGTCCTTAGCTAGCTCTATTAACTCTATTAACTTAGGCTTATCCTTACTAGTAAAACTTAGTATTAGCATTAAAGCTAATATTGTATATTAACTCTATTAGCTCGCTAGCTCTGCTAATAACCTTACTATAAGAGCCCTAAGTAAAGAACTTAAGAGCCTTACGCGGTATGTTTAGTATTTATTGCTAGCTAAATCCTTATATAAATTAATATCTCTACTATAAGCTGCTACCTAGCCTTTACTACTATATAACTTTAATAACTTTAAATATAAGCTGCTACCTAGTCTTTACTACTATATAACTTTAATAACTTTAAATATAATCTCTATTAATATAGTTAACGCTAAGCAAAGCAACTAAAGCAAATCTAGAGCTAGTGTTATCTTCTGCCTACTAAATTACTATATAACTAAATAACCTAAGCTCTTCTATACTCTTATACTAATAGGTACCCCACTGCGTACAACTCTAACTCTAATAATAATACTTATATTAAGCCTATATAAGCCCTAGTACTTATTAATAATAATACTAAGTTGCTTACTTTATTAGATATCTCCTAGCCTAGGTTTTTATTAAACGCTAGCTAAATCTCTATATAATTAAATAAATTTATAGACACATACACTTATTACGCAGCCTCGCTAACTTCTTCTACACACTCTAATATCTTAGCCAGCTCTATACACTCTATTAACTTAGCTAACTTAGTTAACTACTTTAACTATAATAAGTAGTGGCCTATTATCTAAGTTACTATTTATCACCTACTAAATCCCTATATAAACAAATAAGTTAATAGGCAACTACCTATCTAATATCTAGGCTTATGTTGCAGCTTCCCTAGCTCTCTAAGCTAACGCTACTAATATTACTATATAAAAACGCGTTAAAAGTATACTATTTTATAGTGTTTTATAGCAATTTATAGTGTTTTATAGTAATTTATAGTGTTTTATACATATAGGCCCCCTAATTAGTTATGCGCTTCTTAGTGCTTTACTGCCTATACTATGCCTTAGCAGCCTGTGCGCAGCGTCGCGCTATGCGCAACCCTAACATAATCGCGATATTAATAATATAAGGCTGTAGAGCTCTATATAAAAGCAATTATCGCGAGATTTTCTAGAGTTAGGTTCTTATAGAGCTATAGATAATTGCTAGCTAGTTAAATTATAGATATCTGCTTAGTGTTCTAATTGTTTAGCTACTGTGCAATACTAGTATTAATGGTGCAGATGCCGCCGCATTAACGCGTATAGGCACTAGCGTAGATTTTTTTCTTCTTAATAGGTAGAATAGTAGACTTTAAAGCCTTTTTTTACCCTTTTTAGCTAATTTAATGCGATTTTAAAGTTATTAATTAGTCCTATAAGCCTGTTAATTAAGGCGTCGCTTAGCAGCCTGCTTAGCTCTCTCCTTAGCACGCGTATCTCTAGCTGCTACCTACGCAACGCGCTTCTCCTATTATAAATAAGCTTTAAGCTATTTATTAGCTATACAAATCTCTTGCTGCTAAGCTTTTTAGAGTTGTAACTATTGTTTTTTAGTCTCCTATTAGCTAAGAGACTCACGCGCCCTCTGTACGCAGGCAGGTAACTAGAAAACTGCTCCTCTATAACGTACTTTGCACTCGAGTCGGACACTCTATTAAGTCGGACACTTTGCCAAGACCCCACTAAAACGTACTATCAGCAATAGTATAACGCGATGCCTTAACCACACAATAAACTACCAGCGTTAAAAGAAGTGCGTATACAGCTTGCGATCTAGGCTATTAAACAAGACGCGACACTCTCTTAGCAACGCGCTGCAGCTATCTACAATGTCTCTCAAAGTACACTTAGCGACCAACACGCTAGAAAGACGTTTAGACGCGACTGCGCACCCAACAAAATAAGACTTACTATAAGAGAGGAGCAGGCGATTATAGAGCATATACTCGACCTAGACGCGCGAGGATTTCCGCCTCAGCTCGATGCTATAAAAGATATAGCTGATTCTTTACTGGCTGCACGCCACTATAAGCCAGTTGGCCAGAGGTGGCCTTATGACTTTGTTAAGCGCCAGCCAGAGCTTAAAGTCAAGTTTAATCGAAAGTACGACTATAAGAGAGCTCTCTAGAAGGATCCTAAGGTGATACAAGACTGGTTCTGGCTTGTAGAGAACATAAAGGCCAAATATAGTATCCTAGACAAGGACACCTACAATTTTAATAAAGCAGGCTTTATAATAGGCATAATATTAATTAGAGCAGTAGTCACAGGCTCTGAGCGTCGAGGACGGCCAAAGCAGGTGCAGCAGGGCAATAGGGAGTGGACAACAGTCATCCAAGGCATTAATGCGATGGGGTGGTGGATCCCACCCTTCATTATCTTTGGGGGCAAGCACCACCTCTCCGCCTAGTATAAGGAGAAGGATCTACCTCATAATTAGGTTATTGCAGTCTCTAAGAACGGCTAGACAACAAATAAGCTTAGTCTATAGTGGCTAAAGCACTTTAATAAGTATACAAAGAGGCGTGTTGTTGGCATAACATATTTGCTTATTCTTAACAGCTATAAGAGTTACAACTTGTTCGAATTCGAATAGTATTATAAGAAGAGCAATATTGTTACTCTCTGTATGCCCTCGCATTCGTCGCACCTCTTGCAGCCACTTAATATAGGCTGTTTCGCGCCTTTAAAAAAGGCATATAGGCGCCAAGCTAAGGATTTAATACGCAACCACATCACGCACATCACTAAAATCGAGTTTCTGCCTTACTTTATTACTGCTTTCAAGGCTTCGTTTACTAAAAGTAATATCAAAGAAGGCTTTCGAGGTGCTGGCCTAGTGCCCCACGACCTAGAAGCTGTAATATCGCAGCTTGACGTCCGCCTGCGTACGCCTCCACTTTGTACTACCGTGTCCGTGCGCGTAATGCCCGGATTCGCGTAATGCCCGCGCAACACCAAAACACCCTAACTTCAGCACGCGATAACTCCACCATTATGGATCCATATCAGGCTGCGATTGATGAGATAGAATCGCGAGAACCAGGAGAAGATTTTTCATATACAGAAGTTGCTGCTAGGCATGGGCTTGAACGATCTACGTTGGGTCGAAGGCATCGAGGGGTAACGCGCCCTAGGCAGGTCAAGAATATCAACCAGCTGAAACTCAACCTACAGCAAGAGCAGGAGCTCGTACAATATATCAAAGGACTCACAGAGAGACATATACCTCCCACTCGAGAGATGATACAGAACTTCGCCTCTACTATAGCAAAGGAGCCAGTCAGCGAGAGCTGGGTTACCCGCTTTATCAACCGACACAGCATTCAGCTTATCTCGCAATAGACAGTCGGCATGGACAGCAATCGCCACAAAGCTGATTCAGAGGATAAATATCGCCTCTATTTCAACCTCCTACACAGCAAGATCGATCAGTATCAGATAGATCCTCGTCATATCTACAATATGGACGAAAAAGGCTTCCTGATCGGTATCGTGGGTAGATCAAAACGAATATTCAGCAGACGAATGTGGGAGAAGAAGGAGGTTAGGGCATCGCTCCAGGATGGCAATCGCGCATGGATTACGCTCCTAGCATGTATCTGCGCTGATGGATCAGCTCTGCCGCCAAGCCTTATCTATGAGGCTGCAAACAAGGGCATCCAATCAAGCTGGGTAGAGGATATTAAGGCAGGAGAACAAGAAGTCTTTATCACCTCATCACCCTCTGGCTGGACGAACAACGATATTGGGCTTGCCTGGCTTGAACAGGTATTTGATCGCTGCACAAAAGAGAAGACTCGCCGATCATATCGACTCTTGATCGTAGATGGCCATGGATCCCACATCACTATGGACTTTATCGACTACTGTGATCAGCATAGGATCCTCCTTGCTATCCTGCCTCCTCATTCAACTTATACGCTTCAGCCTCTCGACGTTGCGATGTTTAAGCCTCTATCAACAGCCTACTCAGCAGAGCTATCAAGATATCTCCATAGAAGCCAGGGCCTGGTTTCTATCACCAAAGGCGACTTCTTCCCCTATTCTGGAACGCGTGGAAGGTCTCCTTCAAGGAATCAACTATCCTCAGCTCTTTTAGAGCCACAGGCATATCGCCACCTGATCCTGATCCTATCCTTAATAGGTTTACCCAGGATCAAGAATCAGGCGATAGCTCCTCATCAGGGTTTAGTGATCATGACTGGAGAAAGATGGATAGGCTTGTACGCTCTGCAGTGAGTGATTAAAGTAGCAAGGATACACAAAAGCTTCGTCAATCACTCCACCACCTATCTGTTGAAAATGAGCTGCTTAAGCATGACAACGATGGGCTTAGGCAGGCGCTATCTATCAAGAAGAAGCGTGGGAAGAAGAGCAAAGCTCTAGACCTTCAACAGCGCCAGGATTATCATAGTAGGGCTATCTTATGGTCACCAAGGAAAGTAAGGGAGGCACGTGTTCGTCAATCAATTAAGGAGCAGGAGGATAAGCAGCAGCAGCTTCAAAAGCAGCGACAGCAGAGCTGAAGAAGGCAGCTAAGCTATATAAGGAGAAAATCCAGCAGGAGAAGCGTGTTGCGCGAGAAGTAGCTAGGGAGGCAAAGGAGAAAGAGAGGGCTGAAAAGGCAGCTCAGCGCGCTGCCCAGAAGTCTGCCCGCGACGCTGAAAAAGCTCTACAACTATCCCAAAAGGGTAAGAGAAAGGCCTCTCAGCCAGCTCTACAGAGCAGAAAGCGTCAGAAACGTGTTGTTGATGCTTAAGATAATGGGGAGGCCTCAGAGGGCGCATCTACTTCCCCAACCAGATCTACACGTCGCGGCCGCAACGTCAAGCTTCCTAATAGATATAGATAGTGCAAATTGATCGCAAGCATCGATATAGTGCTACTCTGGAAAATCTCGTGATAATATTGATTGTGGGTGGTTCTATTGCCTGGTCGCTGATAGAGCGCTTCTGGTGTTGCGCGGGCATTACGCGAATCCGGGCATTACGCGCACGGACACGGTACCGAGGTGGACGGTCGAATGAGCCACCCCACCACGACAACACCTCAACTTCAACACGCGATAACTCTACCACTATGAGCTCGATTGAGGCTGCGATTGCAGCGATTGAATCGCTAGGACCTACAGAAAAATTTAGCTATAGACAGATTGCGAGAGATTATGGTTGCAGCCGTGCAACGCTCGCGCGGCGACACCAAGGCATCTCAAGGTCACGCAGTACAATGGCGGAGAATTAACAAGCTCTTTATCCATAATAGGAACTAGAGCTTCTACACTATATTAAACGTCTTACAAATTAAGGCCTACCACCTACACGAGCTATAATACGAAATTTCGCCTTGCAGATTACGCAGAAAGAGGTTGGAGTACACTGGGTTGATCGCTTTGTGCACCGACACCTAGACGAGCTTATCTTAAAATGGACAACGGGCATTGACAATAGTCGCTATAAGGCTGATTTAGGGAGGAAGTATAGCCTCTACTTTAACCTTCTACGCGAGAAGATTAATTAGTATCACGTTGAGGCGCGTCATACCTATAATATGGATAAGAAGGGCTTTATGCTTGGTGTTGTAGGTCGCTTAAAGAGGATCTTTAGCAGGGCTTTATATGAGGATGGGAAGAGGAGGGGTACTATCCAGGATAGCTCTTGAGAGTGGATAACGCTGCTGGCCTGTATCTGCGCTGATGGATCTTACCTTGAGCCCGCTCTCATCTATCAGTCAGCCTTAGGATCGATACAGGACTCCTGGCTACAGGCCCTCAATCATGCGACTTATCAGGTTCGAATCTCCTCATCGCCCTCTGGCTGGATGAACAATAATATCGGCCTTGCGTGGCTTAAACAGGTGTTTGATCGCGGTACAAAGGCGAAGGCTCGATCTTCCTATCGATTGCTTATCCTAAATGGCTATAGATCTCACCTTATAATGGATTTTATTAAGTACTGTAATTAGAACAAGATCCTCCTTGCTGTATATCCTCCTTATTCAACCTATACGCTGCAGCCGCTTAATGTAGCTATGTTCAAGCCTCTGTCTATAGCCTACTTAAAGGAGATCTTAGCCTTTATAGAAAGGAGCTAGGGCCTTTGCTTAATGAGCAAGAGGGATTTCTTCCCCCTCTTCTACTAAGCCTGGCAGGCCTCCTTTAAGGAAACGATAATCCTAAAGGCCTTCGAGGCTACAGGCCTCTCACCCTTTAATCCTGAGGTTATACTACAAAGATTTAACTCTAGCCTAAGCTCCTTAAGCGATAGCGAGTCCTCAGCCTTAAGTGCCTTAAACTGGAGGAAGACTGAAGGCCTACTGCGTTAGGTAGTGAAGGATCGAGGTGATAAACGAGCTTAAAAGCTAAGCTAGGCCTTCCACCAAATCTTAACTTAAAAGACCCTCCTTGAGTATGAGGTTAAGGGCCTACGCGAGGCTCTGATCAACGAGAGAACGCGTAGGAAGCGAGGCAAGCCTCTCCTACTTAAGGAGCCTAAGGAGTATTAAGGTGGAGCTATATTTTGGTCTCCAAGGAAGGTGAAGGAGGCACGTGATCGCCGGCAGCTCCAGGAGCGCGAGGAGGAGCAGGTACAACACTAAAAAGCTGAGACAAATAGGCTTTGTAAAGAGGCAAGACAGGCAAAGGCGAAGGAGAAGGAAATAAGGCGTCAGGCGAGGGCTGCAGCCAATCTAGTAAAGGAGAAGGAGAAGGCGGAGAAGGCTGCTAAACAGGCCTCTAGGGCAGCTGCTCGCAGGACTGCAAAACAACTCCAACAAGCTCTTAAAACCTCTCAAAAGGGCAAAAAGCGCAGCCTTAAGGCTTCTGCAAAAGCAACTCTTAAAAAGAGAGCTGTTGTGAGGCCCGTAGGTAGGGGAGAGCCTCAGCGTGCTGCTGCAGGCGCGCCAGCTCTCAGGTCACGACGCAGCCGCAACATCACACCTTCTACGCGATATCAATAGCTATATATATCAATTAAAGCCTATAGATATCACCACTAGAAAATATCGCGATAATAGCTATTGTGTGAGGCTCTACAGCCTCAAGTTGTGGGGCTGTTTTGGTGTTCAAGGTGGCTCATTCGGCCGTCGGGCTCATTCGACCGTCCACCTCGGTAACGCATACCCGTTTTTCTCGCTTGACGCACGGGCTCACCTGACGCACACTTTTCCAAAAATCCCCACAATTGAAATAGATGTAGCTCCACCAATATGGACCCGATTGAGCAGGCGCTGGCATCTTTGAAATCCTTGGAGCTTGGAGGAAAAGTTAATATCGCGCAGACAGCAAAAAAGTATAGTGTTGAACGATCTACGCTATCGCGAAGGTGGCGCGGTGTACAGGGCTCCCGTGCAGCCTGATATGAGAATCAACGACTTCTCAACGACCGTTAGGAGCTAGAGCTGGTACAATACGTTGACGAGCTCTGCCAGCAAGGGCTACTGCCTACAAGAAACATGCTACGCAACTTTGCTACTAAAATAAGTGGCAAACAAGTAGGAAGCTCTTGGCCGGATTAGTTTATTAAGCGTCACCATCTCGACCTAGTATCAAAATGGACAAATAGCATAGACAAGGATAGGAAGAGAGCTAATTCTGCCTTTAAGTACGCACTCTATTTTGAGCTCTTGAAGCGTAAGATCGAGCAGTACGAGATTGAGCCACAGCACACCTACAATATGGACGAGAAGGGCTTCCTCATCGGCGTACTATCAAAGATGAAGCGGGTGTTCTCTCGATGGAGGTATAAGGAGGGGGGAACTAGGCAAATAATTCAGGACGGCAATTGTGAATGGATTACGACAATTGCTTGCATATGCGCTAATAGATTGTCTCTATTCCTAGGCCTTATCTACTAGGCTGTCTTGGGCAATATTCAAGACTTATGGCTGCAGGATTTTGATCCTACAATACACACGGCCTTCTTTGCTTCCTCTCCTAGCGGATGGACGAACAATAACCTTAGGCTTTAATAGTTAAAGACTATCTTTGATCGAGAGACTAAATCAAAGGTTCAACCGCGACAGTATCGACTGCTTATCCTCAATGGCCATGGCTCCCACATTAATATAAAGTTTATTAAGTACTGCGACGACAACAAGATCCTCCTAGCAGTCTATCCTCCTCATAGTACTCATACGCTGCAGCCGCTTGACGTCACTCTGTTCAGGCCACTCTCACAAGCCTACTCGTACAAGGTAGCACGATTTATAGAGGAATTTCAAGCCTTCTCTACACTTACTAAGCGAGACTTCTTTCGCATGTTCTAGACTGCGTGGGAGAAAGCTTTTACTGCAAAGAATATCCTCTCTGGCTTCAAATCGTGTGGCCTTCACCCCTTCAAGCCAGAGGTCATCTTGGAACGATTTAGCCACACTGAGGCTGAGAGACCATTATCTAGCGAGAGCTCGAGGTCTGTCCTTACGGCTGACGATTGGAGGAAGGTTACTAAGATTCTACAAGTAGTTGTTGACGACGTATACGACTCTAAGGCTAAGCTGCTCTCACAAACAATCCACTCGCTCTCTACTTAAAATATAATGTTGAAACTTGAGGTTTAAGGCCTTAAAAAAGCGCTAGTCAACGAGAAGAAGCGTTGGAAGAGAGGCAAAGCGCTCCAGCTTAAGCAGCCTCTAGTTCAGGATAGTAGTGCTATCTTTTGGAGCCCAAACAAGGTGCAGCTAGCGCGTAAGCGTGAAACTCAAAAGGCAGAGGCAGCAGAGGCAGAGAGGCTCCAAAAAGAGGAGGATAGTCAGCGCAAGGCAATTGAGAAAGCTAAGAAGCAACGAGCTTTAGAGGAGAGGCGTCGTATAAAGGCTACTGCAAAGGAGATCCGGCTTCAAGAGCAAGCGCAGAAGCAGCAGGAAAAGGAGGACAATAGACAGGCTCGGCTTGCTGCTGCGCAGCTTCAAAAGGACATCCAATTTGCTAAATAGGCTAGAAAAGCAAGGAAGCAGCAGTCTATTGTCCCTTAGGAGGTTCGTGGCAGCGAGCAATTAGTTGTTAAGGTCATTGAGGCCCCGCAGGCGACAAATCGTTGGGGGCGGCATATCAACCTCCCTACAAGATATCGTGATTAGATAATCAAGTAGACTTTTTCGCCATACTTGATTGCCTACTACTGTTCAAAATTAGACGATATAGAGATTTGTGTGAGGCTCAGTAGCTTCAAAAGCATTTGACGATGTTCGGCAAAAACCGTGCGCCAGGTGAGCCCGTGCGTCAGGCGAGAAAAACGGGTAGACCCCACTCAACGCACAGTTTGAGGATAGCCACCACTATTATTTTTGAAGCTGCAGAGCTCTATATATATCGTAAAATCACTAGATTTTTTAGAGTAGCATTTGCAGAAGCTTAATAAATCGATTAGCAATGATAAACTACGTGTGATACTTCTGTGGGAGGCGTACTTTGCGAGTGCGCGTTGATGGGCCGAATGCCTCCACCACCCCTTCAATAACTAATAGATCCTCAACATCAACCTCTAGGTCCTTAATAACATGAGCAGAAGGTGCAGGAGCCTCGAGGCTACGCGCCTTACCCTTTTTGGCCAATTGTATATCAGTCCTAAGTTGCTTTTTAGCTGCGCGCGCAAGTAGATCTTCTTCGCGCTCTACTGCCTTCCTCTACTGTTCTTGCAACCTAACCTCTTTTGCAGCCATCCTTTTCTACGCCCTCTACTTAAGCATAGCCTATTTCTCCTACTTTTTCTGCTCCTTAGCTAGCTTATTGCGCTCCTTCTAGTGTTGTAGTTCTTCTGCTATAGCATCTTTTTCAGCCTAGCAATTGCGGGCAGCCTTAACTTTTAATAGCAACTAAAAGACAGCGCCGCCAGCGTAATTCTCAAAGGGTTCAAGTAGTAATGCCTTGCCACGCTTACGGCGCTTCTTCTCATTAAAAAGGGCATCTCTAAGGCGATCGTTTTCGTGCTAGACAAGCTATTTCTAAGTCGCTATTACGTGTATTATGTGAGACAGCTGCAAGACGCGTTTATCATTAAGATCCTCAACTACCTATCGTAGAAGTCCTTCAATTTTACGCCAATCGCTTGCAGAGAGTACTAACAACGTGCTATCGCTGCTTAATAGCCTCTTAGGCTCTAGATCCTTAAATTTCTTTAATATAGCGTTGCTATTCAGCGGAGAGATGCTAGTAACTTTAAAGGCGTTAATTATTGTTTCTTTGGCGAATGCAACTCTACATGCCTTATAGAAGAAGCGGAAGAAGTCGCGCTTAGTAATAGATGTAAGTCCTTGGCTGTTATACATAAATTCGGAGAGCTCTTTTATATATGCAGCTAAAAGAGGCTTAAAAAGGCAGACATCTAGAGGCTGTAGCGTATGAGTTAAATACGGCGGGTAGATAGCTAGGAGGATTCGATTTTGATTGCAGAACTCAATAAACTCTATAGTATCGTGTAAGCCATGCCCATCAAGAATTAGGAGTCGATAGTCGCGCTTTGCCTTCTTCTTAGTCTCCTTTTAAAAGCACCTCTTAAGCCAGGCAATCTCAAGTTCGTTGTTTATCTATCCAGATAGTGATAAGGCAAAAAAGGCCTAGTGCTCTTAAGAATTAAAATCTTATAGCTATGTGTCCTAAATATTGCCAGAAGCCGCCTAATATATTAGGGCAGGTTTAAGAGAGCTACCATCAGCGCATATACAAGCTATCGTCGTTATCCACTCTCTATTACCATCCTAGAGTACCTACTTAACGCCTCCTTGCTCATATCGCTGTCGAGAGAACACGCGCTTCATTTTTGACACTACCCCAATCAAGAAGCCCTTCTCATCCATATTGTATATATTTGACGGTGCGATGTTGTACTACTTAATCTTATCGTCTAAAAGCTTAAAATAGAGGGCGTATTTGAAGGCTGAATCGGCTTTGTAGCGCTAGCTATCGATGCCAGATGTCCATCGCAATATAAGGTCAATTTGATGCCGCGCAATATAGCGATTAACCCAGTAATTTCCTAGCTCTTAATGTGCTATTTCTCCAGCGAAATTTCGTATCATCTTTCTCATAGGGGGTAGGCCTTGTACACACAGCTTATTAATATACTATAGTAGCTGTTTTTCCTATATATTGTTAAGGAGTCGCTTTTTTTCGGCCCGAGTTGCATAGGTGCCCTGAACCCCTCGATAGCGCTTCGAGAGCCGCGACCGCTCAACGCCGTACTCCCGAGCAACCTGGGATATATTAGGACGTTCTCCTAGCTTCAGGGATTTTAAAGCTTCAACAGCTGCGTCGATCGGGTCCATATTAGTGGAGTTATGAGGTGTTGAAAATATACGATTTTTAGTGTTAACTGTGCGTTGAGTAGGGTCTGTGCGTTAAGTGGCCGAATACGGTAGTACATAGGAGTCGCAAACTCCGCGAAATAGTATAGAACTTAGGTCGCAATCGACGCTAGTTAAGCAGAGGATTCAAAGGCATGTGGATAGTTCCCCAACTTATATGGTTAAGACGATGGAAAAGCTCGTTAAAGACGCTGAGATAATAGGGCATTCTTTAGTATTAATGACCAAACGCAACGCCGAACTTCAAGCTGCTAATAAGGCCGCCACACGACGTAAATTATATAAAAGAAAGCGATTGCAGCAAGAAGGAGTCCTTATAGTTAAAGAGGGCCAGCGACTGGCTACTCTAAAGGACTTTGGGGTGCGTAGTGATGGCAAGAAGGCAAAGAAGAGGGTGCGCACTAATAGAGGCGAATCCGCTCAATGGCGCTGTGGACGCTGCGGCAAGCCTAGGCACAATAAAAAAACCTGTAGACAGCTTATAGAAGTAGATTCTAAATAGTTTAACCTATTTAGACTATTGAAAATAGTTCATGTTGACTCTATACTATCGTGAATAGTACAGAACTTGGTGGGGTCTTGGCAAAGTGTCCGACTCGATGGAGTGTCCGACTCGAGTGCAAAGTACGTTACCGCTTATTAGGTTGCTCTAAGGGAAAAGTCTTGCCTTTTATTTAACGCCGTTTCTAGTTTGTAAGAGCTTTTTAGAGACCCTTGTTTTTATACTCTAGGAGCTGCTTTTATATAGAGATTAAGTATATTGTCTAGCTTAGCTTACGCGACCTCTTAATTGCGATATCCTTAATAGTAGAGCGCAATAGTTGCTCTATTTTACGCTAATCTAACGCGCTAAGTATTAAGATAGAGCTTATTAGTAATTTTGGCTCTAGTAAAGTCTCTTTGTTAAACCTTTTAAGGATAGGCGTGGAATCTAGCGGCGAGATACCTATACACTTAAAAGCTTTAGTGATTAATTACGGCGTAACTAATATTGTCTAGGCCTTCTAAAATAGTGTAAAGAAGTCTCTTTTGGCAATTGTTAATAGTCCTTGGCTCCTATAGAGATACCCAGAGAGCTCGTTAGAGTAGGCAGTAGAGAGAGACTTAAACACGCAGACATTAAGAGGCTGCAGCGTATAAGTTGTATAAGGGAAAAATATCGCAAGGAGGATCTTATTCTAATTATAGTAGTCGATAAAATCCATAGTAATATAAGATCCATGCCTATTAAGAACTAGAAGTTACTACTACTATCGAGTCTTCTCTTTTGTATAGCGATTAAACACCTATTTAAGCTATTAAAGCCCTATCTTATTATTTAACTATCTAGAAGTTAATAAGATAATAAAGACTCTGTGAGAATTAATGTTAATTTCTTTAACCTAGCTTAATTATAGAGTCGCGGCATTAGATTAATAGATTAGCGCTAGATTAATAGTAGATTCGTTGGCACATATATATGCGATAAGCGAAATCTACTTATAGCTGCCATCCTATATAGATTGCCTTGCTTGGCGACTCTTATATAGAGGCCTATTAAAGATCCTTTTTAAGCGGCTAGTAATACTAAGGAGAAAGCCTTTCTCGTCTATATTGTACGTATGCTAAGGCTCTACGCTATACTTTATAATTTTCTTATATAGAAGCTTAAAGTAGAGCCTATATTTTGCCTCTAAATTAGCTTTGTGGCGATTGCTATCAAGCCCAGTTGTCTATTATAAGACTAAGTCATCTCTATATCGCCATACGAAGCAATTAACCTATAATATAGAGATAGCCTTTCTAGCTATAGTAGAGGCAAAGCTTTGTAGTATCTGCTGTGTAGGTAAGAGGCCGCGTTTAGTAAGGCTTTTAATATATTATATAAGCTTAGATTCTTATTATTAACTAAGGTTTTGCTAGTTAATATAGGTAGCTACGCGGGGTACGCATATCGCTTTGTGCCTTCTAATTAATATAGATCGCACAACGTTAAATCTCTTTGTAATTTAATTATATAAGAAAGTTTTCTCTAGTTTTTACAATTTAATTGCTGCAATTGTAGCGTTAATTAGGTCTATATTAGTAGAGATATTACGCGTTAAAGTAAGACGCAATTATGTTAGGGTTACGCATAGCGCGACGCTACGCACAGGCTACTAAGGCATAGTAGTGCTATCTATTATATAGCTAATCCCTATATAAATTAAATATTATAATAGGTAACTTGTTAACACTCTACACAAGTCGCTACTATATACACCCTACTATACGCACCTACTATATACGCCTTGCTATACGCACTCCTATAGTTTTATGACTTTTTCTTATTTTATAATACCTAGGCTAGAAAAAGGACAAAGTTTACTAAACTTTATATAGATTTACTACAATTACTAGATAATCTTAGTTAAGTTAAAAGCTTTAGAACAAAGCCTTATAAAGGAGAAGGTAGTGTTACTAGGCCACTTAGGGCCACCTAGCTATCTCTATAAAATCTAATACTAGTGCCTAATTTGGCCACTAGAGCGCCCTATATATAGACTCCGTACGTACGTACGTACGTATTCTAGCTCGAATCTTACCTTTTTAACCTACTTATACTTAGCACCCTTACACTTATTAATATATTAACTTATATTATTTATATTCTGTGTATACTTCTCTCCTAGAGTTAATCTATAATATTACGTAATTCTAGGCTAGCTGTTTAACTAACCACTATGTTACATAATTAATAATTTCTTTAATAATATTTTTTACTATAATAATAATAATAATAATTATTATAATAGTAACTAACTTAACTATTTTATTACTTTTCTATAGTAGATTTTCTCTTATAACTAGTAAGCTATATACTACCTCCTAGGATCTTACTACTATCTATCTCCTCTATACTCCTTCTACTACTACTTACCCTTACTTTTATTACACTATTATCCTTACTTCTTATTATTCTTATACGTCTATAAAATTTTAACTATTACTAAGAACTTCTTTTACTATAGCTGCGCGCGCGCACTCTAGTAATATATAAGAAATATTCTCTTCTTTTCTAATAGTTATCTACTACTATATCTTAGTCTATTCTCTAGTCTTACTAATAATATAATAGTAAGGAGCTATTATTATTATATAAATATTACTATATTATTGCTTAGGCCTTTATATAAAAGGATAGCCTTATACTTAAGAATCTAAAGTTGCGTAAAGATAGTATATAGTCTAAATAAATTATTAGTTATAACCTCTAGAATTTCTCCCCTAGGGTTAATCTATAATATTACGTAATTTCGGGCCAGCTATTTGACTAACCACTGTGTTACATAATTAATAATTTCTTTAATATTATTTTTCGCTATAATAATAATAATAATAATAATAATAATAATAATAATAATAATAATAATAATAATAATAATAGTAATAAGACTATCTATTAACTATTGTTAATAATACTGCTATAAAGAAAGTTAATAATAAAATTATTAGTATTTTATATATATTTTATTACTACCACTATGTGCTAGATACTAGATTTTAGTGCCTTTTATTTTACTTCTCTTTATATATAGTGTAAACTTAACCTTAGTTAGAATTTCTACATAATAAAGATCTTTAATAATAACTAGCTAAATATCTTATAGACTTATACTATAGATTCTAAGCTTAAGTCTATATTACTATTACTATATAGTAAAAGCTAAAAGTTAATATACTAGTATAGAGAGAAGCTAGTTATTAGTAAAGTAAAATAGCTAGTTAAGATTATAGAAATAGAATAATAGAATATTAATAGTATATTAGGAAAGTTTTTCTACTTAACTATACAAATTGTACGTAGATATATATAGACTTATATATTTGTGCACATTTTTATATAAGTAATTTATAAGTATAAAAATGCTTAGAAATGTATAGATATGTGTAGACTTGCGTAGATGTGCACATATAGCCTAAATAAGTAATTTTTTAAAAGCTTTATAACCTTTTTACTAGTAAAGCTATAATTTTAATTTTTTAATAGATTAATAGAGAAAATACTAGTCTTTAATTATTTATTTTAAAAATACTATTTTTATTACGTAATTAGTTAGTAATTAATTAAAAACTCTTTGTTTTACTAGTTACTATATATATTACGTAATATTATTATATAAAATATAGTACTAATAAATTTTTATATAAATTTTTAAAAAAGTTATAATAATAATAATATAGCTAAAAAGTTATTAAAGTTTAAACTTTGTATAATAGTGTTCTTTGCTAAGCTACTAATTTTCGCCTAATCTAATTCTTTTAAATAATTATAAAACTATGTGTAGTGTTAAAATAACTATCTAGAAGTAGTATAATAAAGGCTTTTATCTTAAATAATATAATAAAAAAAGCAGAGTTCTCTACTTAGTAATTAAAAAAAAGTATAAAAAGGTAGTTATAAAAATACGCATTTAAACTACTAGGCGAGCTTAGTAGTCTTAGCGCGTATAGCTTTTATATATAAAGTTTTTATAAAGAGACTACTTAGAACTTTAGAAGAGATATAACTTTAGTAATAAAACTATATTTTTTAAACCTAAAAACCTAAAATTTAGAATTAGGTAGAAGTTCTATATAATACGCTAGTAATTAGTACTATTATATTAACTAGTAATTACTATCTAGTAAGAGACTTTAACTTTATACTTTAAAAATCTTTTTTTAAAAGCTTACTAAGTAGCTTACTAAGTAGCTTACTAAGTAGCTTACTAAGTAGCTTACTAAGTAGCTTACTAAGTAGATTACTAAGTAGCTTACTAAGTAGCTTACTAAGTAGATTACTAAGTAGCTTACTAAGCTTTTTTAAATTCTAGCTAATTAAAGAGCTTTATTTACTAATTAATTAGTATTATTTTAATAGTATAGGTGCCCTATATGCCCTAGGTGCTCTAGTTGCCCTAGGTACACTAGCGGCATAGGTGTGTATCCTTACGTAATCTTGCGCATACGCATACTAAGAAAAAAGTAGTATAACTAGTGCGCTTTAAGCGCATTTAGTGCGCAGGCGTGCGTAGGCATACTTAGAGCCACTTAGGTGCCCTAGGTACTTATACTTGCTTAAAACTTTTCCTAATATACTAAAGAGGAAGAATATTTTAAGAGTAGAATAGGCTTATTTATATACGTCTATTCTATACTTTAGCACTTTAACTATAAGTATATAAGGTATAGTACTCTAGGTATATATATATTAGATTAGAGCAAATATAGGTCCCTTACTTAGCGTTTTAAAGCGGTAATAGTTTGTATAGCTTATATAAGGTGCTTAAGCCTCTAGAAGTAGTAACTAAACCCGCTAAGCTTAGACGTATAAACACTAGAACGTATATTTTTAAAAGTAAACTATCGTTCCTAAGCTACTCTATGTACACTAAGACTGCTAATTTTAAGAGGTAGGTCTTTAAGAGTGCTATACTTAAATAGCCACCCGTAAGTTAACTAAGTCCTATATGTAGTAATAAAGCCATTTTAAAAAATCATAAAGGTTACACGCGCGCAATTATCGACGTTCTAAGGTTCTAAGATTTTTAGACACATAGGTAGTCCATTTAGGCACTATATAGTCTAAGCTGTGCGGGGCGCACGTATAACAAGAACAACTAGCAGGGGTTAAGGTAACATAAGAAAAAGTAAAGCCCGCTCTTACTATATCATATATAATCAAACTGGTAAAGCTACCAAAAGCTATGTGTATAACAGATGCAGGGGTACGGTTAGATTGTGGTCTAGTACAAAATCCAGGTTCCCCTTTGTTGAAGCAGCTCACAATGCAAGAAACAAGTCTGCTAGAAAGGCCGTCGGTAGTGCCGGGTAGTAATACGTTACTAAACCTCCGTAAGTTCATGGAAAAGTTCCCTTTCGGCGAGCTCCAAAGATAGTGCATTTGCGAGCGTCTACGAGAATGGCGAGAGTGGGCCACTGAACATGATAGATTTTCTGTCGCGCGATAATGCGCGACATGTTGGACTAGCTTCAGTAGCATATTCCTCACTCACTGTGACGAACGGCGGCTCCTATAGCTGCGTTGGGTACTTGGTCGTCTCGATCTTCTCGGGGTAGTACAGGCCACCTTGCTTTCTCGCCTCGTCCATGACTTCCATGATGAGAATGCTCTCCTCCAGACCTTCATATCTGCCCTCTTTTCGTCCGCTGACAACAGCATCTGCAGCCTCATCTGCCTCCCAGAACATGCCGTGGCCCTCGCCCTCGGCGTTGGTGCCTCCTCCGAAGCCGTTGTACCAGCCGCTGCCTTGGCCAGGCCCAGGCTGCGGCCAGTTCTTCTCTTCCACGGTGCCGTCCTTGAGGATGATCCTGGTGCGAGTGGGGCGGAATGCAGGTGGAAACACCTGGATCTCACCTTTGGGGCCCTGGATGCGGATGCCGGGCACGTCTAGGTGGCCGGCCGGAGCGGTAGCGACGCGGATCGAGGTAGTCGCGATAGCATGCGCCTCGCCACCAGCCTCTTCAGACCGCGGGAAGCTCAAGACGATGGTTGTAGTCTCGTCAGCGTTCTTAGTGGCCCCGTAGGTCTTCATGGCTGCGAGGACCTTGGGTGGCTGCCGAGCGTCCTTGGGCTGGGTGTGAAAGAGGGTCTGGAACACCCAGGTCAAGCTATAAATGCCGAGATCGAGCAGAGTGCCACCCGCAAGTTCGGGATTCACCATCCGGTGGTTGCCATCCTTCCATGTCACCTCTGGATCGGACGCCATGCTGTTGTCGGCGAAGACACGAGCAACTGGGCCCAGGCGGCCGGATGTAATCTGCTCGCGCACGTAGACGGACAAGGGGAAATAGCGCGTCCACACAGCCTCCATAAGGAAGAGATTCTTCTCCTTTGCCTTCTCGGCCAGTTTGCGCAGCTGCTCGGCGTTCACGGTGAAGGCTTTCTCGCATAGCACCGGCTTGCCGGCGTCGAGGGCGAGCATGGCGTTCTGGTAGTGATGCGAGTGCGGAGTGGCAATGTATACAATGTCGACATTGGGGTCCTTGACCAGCTCCTCGTAGGAGCCATAGGCCTTTGCGTCGGCAGGGGCGCCCGTCGCCTTGAGGAAGTCTTGGGCGCGCGATGGCGACGATGACGCGGCGGCAGCGACGACGGTGTGCTTCAGGTGGCTGACACCACGTGTGGTAGGGTCGACGAGCAAGTCCTTGGTGCTGTGAAGAAGCGCAATGTGTCAGCTGGAGCGCGGGCGCGCGTGGGTTGCGGGCCATGTACAAGGTTGTGGCGATGGCGCCCGTGGCCAGAATGCCCCAGCGGACCGTCTTGGGCGAGGACATGGTCAGGCCGAAGTCGGTGAGGGTGGCAGAAGAGCAGCAAGCGTGAGGAGGCCAGGCATGCAGGAGGGTGGCTGCGGAGCGGGGAGCGTGTAGGATAAGCCCGCCTGGCGCCCCCACGCGTGTGTTGCCTGTTGCCTGATCCCCGTGGAGTCGTGGACAGCCCCGGATGACATCATTTAGGAAGGGCCGACTAGCGACTGTCACAAGGCCACCGTGTGCTTGTTCATATGCTCCGCACGCACCATGAGGGGGACTCGGTGGCATCCAGGGCCTGGATCCCGCTCAGCCTCACTTCCAACTTCTCTACGGCTCGAGAGCAGCAAGCGTGCGTGGGTACGGATTCGGACTGGCGCACAGCGCCTCATGGACAAGCGAGCACCACGTCACAGCCAGCCTTCAACGTCCGGTTCTCCTCCGCCCTTGACAGGGCCGACAACTGACAACACATTGACAACGAAGACAGGAGGGCCGAGCACCCCACTTCTTCTGCCTGGTTCGTGTCATCTGGAGGGGCCGTTCCGCCGACGCCGACCCAGCATGCATTCCAAAAGCGGGCGGAGCCTTTGACAGCTAGGGACCAGGAAGCCAGGTCGCGACCGAGAGAAGGAATGAACGGATGGCCAAAGCACACGGGCATCCTGGGCACGCAGCGGCCCGAAACGGGCACAGCATCGATTTGTAGGGGACCACAGGATCTGTATGCCGGAAACTTTCCAGGCACACATCCGTCACTCTACGCCCTATCCGAGCCATGCGCTGCCAACCCTTAGTGCAATCGGACGCAGCCATCCGTGTGGCGCGGATGAACCCGGTCTGGTGCAGCATGTCAGGCAGCTTTGCAGGCGCTATCACGCGATACCGGCGTTAAAATGACGAGCCTTTTCCCTCATTCTTTGGTCCGGGACCGGCTCGGCACGAAGGATCCCTCCTTGTAGCTGGTCGAAACCCACAAACGGGAGTAGTTCAAGGCTAAGATACGCAATCTGGGTGAACCGGCAGCCTCTAGTTCTTCGCTGGACGTGACGCCAGCGCATCATTTTCACCTCGAATGGGTGCAACACCACACCACCATATGTAGGCTCGAAAAGCAATTGGTTCCGCTGTCCTGGGATGCTGTCCGGACGGGTATGCCATATATCCTTACCTGGGTGCAGCCTCTTTGCTTTTTGCCATCGCTCCCGCTACTCCCTGCAGCCAATGGGAACGCCCTGGCGGCGGCCAGCACAAGCGTCGCTCATCTCGAAGCCTTCTCTTTCCTCGTATGGCAGGAAAGACCCCTCCTCGCAGCGTTCCAGCACTCTGGAAACGAAACTGCTCCTTGAGGGCGGCCGTAGCAGGATTTTGATCCTAGCACCTCAGAAATGCGTCCTGAAGACTATAAACAGACGGCCAGCATCCCTGGGTTCCACACTGTCCTACGTTCCTCGCCGAAGCTGGACCTAGTCTGCGCCATTGAGACTACTAAGCTCCCTACGAGCCTCGCGTCGCCGATCCTGGTTGGGCAACGATCCGTTTGAACGCAAAACTTACCATGGCTGCGAACGGGCAACAGACCTATGTGCAGAAACTTCAGAGTACGCCATGGTGTTCCTTTCTACCGACTACTGACTCATGGACCTTGCACCAGGTTACTGCACCACCAATCAGATAGCGCAGCCCCAGTTTCAGGATTACTCTGATCCTCGAGGTATTTCGCCCTAGCTACCCGCGTATTTGCGTGCTACACGACGGTCTAACCTAACTCATATGATTATAGGTATCAGGACAGCCTGGTCCAGCGGTGTAATCGTCCAGGGACGCGAATACCGAGCGCAGCTATGGCGAGACTACCGCTATCTCGATCAATCACGCGAAGAGGCAGCCGAGATCGCGTGGAAGACGTTGAATGGCATACCAGTTACGAACGCCGCTCAATACACATACGGGCGTGGCTATTCTTCGACGGGATAGCCACGAGTAGCTCGTGTTGCTCGTTGTCGAGCGTACCCCTCCGCCTCCTTCACTTCCGTTTCTACCTCTTACTTCTATCTTTCGACGCCGGTTAATTCTCGACTACCTATATCTGTTTTAAGGGACCACGTCCCTCGTCTCATTGGACGAGGCTTTGAAGTAACCTTCACGAAACATTTCTCCAACGCCAGCTATACATCCGGTCATCAACCCGGCATCAATCTTGGCTCTTGGCCCCTTTCTCTTTGCTTTGTTTCGAGACGTATATTCAGGATCTCGCCACAGAGTCCGCCGACTTTCTCTGTACACCTTCTCTGTCATTTGTACTTCATTCTCAACCATATCATGTACTGTTCTTTAGCAGTCATCCCCGTGTATCCTTGGCTCCGACCCACGCTCAACCTTCTTGTTCTTCTTCTTTCTACTTCATATTTCCTAAATCTTTCCTTCTCCGCGCATCTTCGTGCAACAATACGTCTTTACATCATCTTTCTTGGTCTGTTGTGCGATAGATATCCCGCGTGCTAGATACAGCATGGCTAGTCTGTTTTTCGGTCCTTTTTATGGATATACACAAAATGTAACATCCTGATATTTGAGCATTATTATCGAATCACATGTGCGTTGATTGTCCTCGTCCGTAGTCTTGTTCGTAACAACGGCCCTCTTTGACATCTTGACTAACACAAAGGAGCTCGTACTTCGTGAGTCACCGAGCCACACTACATTCGGTCTAAGTCTGGAGACTCAGAAAACATGACCTCCTTCGTACTCGCCAGTCCATGGCTCGTGTGCAGAGTAATGTGCTGCTTATATAAACGTACCGCCCGTGTGGATTGCGTGCAAGTGCAAATGAAATACCGACAAGCTTCCTTTTCATCCCGTGCTGTGGAACGAATCTATACCTAAGTCTTCCCAACCCGCTCGTTCACATGCACGATATGGAGAATCAGCGTCACGAGAGACTACTATCTTTAGAATAGTCCCTCCTAACACTCCCCCACTAAGCCGCGCGTCGAGCCGGTTTACGCGGAACAGAAACACAACTCTACTACTTTAGGACAAGTATACCATGAAAATTAGGATAGACAGAAACAACCGCGCTATTGTCTAGTATGTATTTAAGCGGAAGGAGTAAGTGTTAGATTTGCCGAGTAAGGGCTGTGCAGATACACAGCCACTCACACAGCATGTCTGATTTAACGCCAGGATGGGATAGGAACATGTGTGCATCTATAGACAATGTTATAAGCAAGTATATAATTTCAAGGTTAATTGTCTTTTCCTTTGGAGCAGTTGGGCTGTTTTGCAAAAACTTTGTCCTCTTTCAAAAGACGAGGCGCTGATTGGAAAAGTCTTTGTAGTTGGATGGTTGTTGGGGGGTAATGGACGGTTTTGGCGATCGACATGGGGGCGAGGAATGGAGGGGCTGATATCTAGTAGTGCGACTAGAGGCGGGCGTCGAAGTTTGAATGGAGGTGTTTGGGGTTGGGTATGGTTTTCTAGGGCTGTAAATGGGAGCAGTGTAGAATTTGCCTGGATATTGTATGAGTTTGAATAATTTAGAACAGAGGGTACAAGACCAAGGCTGGAAGTACGTAGGCGATTTTTTGTTTCTTTTTTTATATTTGTTTGTACCTAGTCCTTTCGCCCTTAAATCATGGGACGTAACAACACAAATGCGGCGTACTAGCCAAAGTAAGCAAACGATAGATATGGGCACTATAGACGAGCGATAGTAGTAGTTTTGTCGATCCAGGAGAATCATAACGGAGGGGATGATGATAGATGCCTCTTGTGTAAATCTCGGTCTGAGTGCGCAGGCGTGGGCCCGCGAACATGGGATGAATTGATTGATTTAAACTCACCACTTCCCCGCATCGTCTCATATAATTTTATCCAGTGCTCTTGCCATGCGTGCTTGCTCCCGACGAAATGGCTAGTTGCCCCACACCCGTGCGTAAATGAATTGATGCTGCGAGGCTCCAATGCCGAAGTCGAGATACATGACTTTAGTGTCTTCGTAGAGCGTGAGTGGATCGTGGTTAATCGTCTCAATCAAAGACCCTGCGAATTTGATTTGCGGTGCTGCACATCTGCACCAGGGAAAAGAGCGACGTATAAAAGACGCTCCTTTGCCAGATTATCTCGCGCCCCCGACACTGACAAATTCCCCAACTCCACCACCATGAAGAACCTCGCTCTCATCATCAGCGCGCTCGCCGCGCACGCCTCCGCAGCCTGTACACGCGAGCAACTCACAGCCGCAACAGCCGACCTCTTCACCGTGCAATCCACCGGCAAAACCGCCAGCGCCACCTCCTTCGCCCCGACCATCAAATATACCGAGAACCGCAAGCCCGCCAACCTAACCCAAGGCATCCTCTCGCAAGCCCTCGCAATCGCCCACAATCGCAGCCAACACGACGTTCCCCAATGCGCCGCCTTCTCCGAATTCATCGTCACCACGGCTGCAAAGCCCTACGTCATTGCGACACAGCTGCGTCTTGATAACGCAACGAACAAAGTCAGTCAGATCGATAACATCGTCACCACCAAAGGTGACTGGCTGTTCAACGTGACCGGAACGTACTACTGGGCCTCGCGCGAGAACTGGTCCCAGATTCCCGCAGACAAGCGCGACACGCGTGAGGTTATCAAAGCGGCCGCAGATGCCTACTGTGATCTCTTCAACGACAAGAGCGTAAAGGTGCCTTGGGGGCAGCCGTGCGCTCGTTTGGAGGGAGGCGCGTACACGGGGAAAGGCCAGCCAAGCGACCGTTGTGATGTCGGTGTTCCTAGCGGTGTTAATTTGGCTAATCGACAGTATGTTATTGATGAGGAGTATGGTACTGTCGACATTCAGATGGACTTTGGTGGCACTGGGGGACTGCCGGATAGTCATGAGTTTAGGGTTGAGAGCGGGAAGCTGAGATACGTGCATACGTTGTCGTCTTGTGGTGGGAAGTCGTGCATGTAAACAAGATCGGCAATTATCAGCTAGATCATGCAATGTTGGTTGGTTAACTTGAGCATGTGTTTGGCACAAGAAAGAACAATGCAAACGACGCAGCTAAACGCGAATGAATGGAGACATCCAACATATACCTAGGCAATAGTTAGCTGGTATAAAGGAAAGCAGTAATAGTAAAAAAGAAAAGAACAAGTGTCCGCCTGGGCGTGGTGTGAGGCATGTGACCCACTTTCCGAGGAGCGTGCTCATGTCAATGATACCGCATGCCGTTAAGCCTAAAAGAACGAATGATAAATGCAAAGACCAAGAACACTGCATTGATGATATACTACATCAGCAGAACACAGACCACACAACAAAAAGGCAAAGGCTTCTATACGTCAAGGAAATCTGAAGTCTCGTTCTTTTGAGCAAGATAGTTGTCACTGTACAAGTATTGAACACGCTCCCCACTGTCCCACTCTTCCCCACGTCCTCAAAATGCGCCACCTTGCTTTATGATTTCTTGTCCGGCTTAGGGAGATCGCGGGGGGCCTTGATTGGGGGGCTACTCAGTGGACCCTTAATCGGCGGGTTGTATACGAGTTTTCTGGACTTGAGCGGGGCCCACTTGTACCTGCGTGTCTGTTAGCTCCGTCTCGTGCTTATGTTTGATTCTGCATGCTCACCGCTTGACCCAGACGCTCAGCGCGAACAAGACACTGGTGACGGCAAGCACCTTCCAGCCCATCTTCTTGCGGTCGTCCATCTCCGGCTCAGCCGCCCAATTCAAGAATTCCGTCACGTCCTTGGCCATCTGCGAAGTCGAGGCCGGCGTCTCGTCCTCGTATTCGACCAAGTCATCGTAGAGCACGCGTGCCATCGCGATTCCGGTACCAGGGAAGTAGGGGTTGAAGTTCAGGCCCGCTGGGACGACGGCACCCGCCGGGGGTTCTTCGGGGTAGCCGGTGAGCAGGTTGAAAATGTAGTCGCAGCCACCGTGACGGGCTTTGACCATGAGCGATAGATCCGGGGGTAGGGCTCCGTTGTTCGCAGCACGGGCAGCCTCGTCGTTCTTGTAGGGCGACGGCAGGTAGTCGGAGAGCTTTCCGGGGCGCTTTTCGATCTCGCCCTCGTCGTTCGGCTCGGTATCGTACTCGTTCTCCTCGGCAAGCGCCTTGGCCTCGTCGACCGTCATGACCTTCCCGACGAGGGAGCGGTACGGAATACGGGAGAGGGAGTGGCAGGAGGCGCAGACTTCGCGGTAGACCTGGAAACCACGACGTAGACTACAAAGTCCGTTAAGACAGTGCGTGAGCAGCTGGAAGAGGGGCACTTACGCCTGGCTGTCGAACGTCCTGTGCCATTTCGTGTGCTCCCAAGGGTACGGCGTGGGGTGGAGACTGCGGTGCGGATCCGTTAGCTCCACGTCGATGTGAAAACGTCCCGGCCAGCCATGGCCTGCACGTCGTCGGCCCGGGGCATCACTCACCCTTCTTCCGCCGGTGTCATTGCATCCACATCGCGGCTAGCGATGTTGGCGTACCAGGCGACAGTTCCGATGGCGAAGGCGGTGGCGCCGAGGGGGAGGGCGTTCGTCTTCCAGGACGAGGCCGCTTCCTCGGTTGTTGCGCTGTTCGTCGAGACGGGGCGCTGTGCCACCAATGCGTCAGCAAACACTCCAATGGGGGCGTGGGCAGCTCAGGGCATCGCGAGCTGGCCTGAGATGGATCCGGGGAGCTCGCGGGAGCTGTGGGCTGAGGCGGGCGTCGTACCGAAGCTGTTCTGCTGGTGGCATTGCGGGCTGCCGCGCCGACCGAGCGCGCCGAGCGTAGAGCCGATCGAGCCAACATGGTGAGTTGGAGCTGGCTCTCGGGCTGCGGAGAGGGGAGAGGGTCGGATGGGGTGCTGGCGGGAGTGGTGGTGGTGCGGGAGGTCGTCGGGCAAGAGGCTCCCTCGCAAGTTCTTGATCGCGCACTAGCCCCCATTAGTCACACAGTATCGCGAGCTCGCTGATTGGCCGCACACTGCAGTCCGGCCATGCATGATGCCATGCCCTCAACACTGCTCTGCTCTGTTGCATCATGTGCACTCTTCATCATCTCACAATTACTACCTCGCAATGAACTGCGGTAGATATCATGAGCTTCTATGTGTGACGCAGACCCCAGTTGCCTCGCTCCTTCCCATAAACGGAGATACTCTCTTGCCCAAACGACGCTACATAGCACACTAGGCCAACGGCCCTTTCCTCAAAGCTCCCTGTCCGCAGCCTTCAACGGCTTCTCCTGGTCCGCCGACTTGTCCGCCGTAACCTTCTTGTCGCCCTTCCACCCCATAGCCTCCAGGCGCTCCGTCAGAATCGGGTGTGAGTGGTGGAAGCTAGAGTAGAACCAATCCGCGTCCATGCTCGAAAGATTCTGAATCTGAAGCTTGATCAAAGAAGCACCAAGTTCCCCGGCATAGCCGAGCTTTACAGCAAACGCATCTGCAAGTCATTAGCTTTGTTCTGCGAGAGTGGACGGCACAACTAACCTGCTTCGTACTCCATGCTGCGAGTCCACACGTTGAGCAGAAGCTTGATGATAGAGTCCGTCGGCGAGAGGATCTCGTTGAAGAGGAGGAAGCCAATCATGACGGGTCGTTCCCTTTGGAAGCCAAAGTTGGCATAGAGAGATTTGTTGTTGATGAAAACAGAGAACAGCGCAAAGATGTAGAACATGTGCGCTTGGCTGATGAACAGAAGCCTCGAGGTGTGGTTCATCTTCCAGTGCCCAAGTTCGTGCGCCAGGACCGCTTCGACCTCCTTTTCCGTGCTCTTCTCCAGGAGAGTGTCGTAGATGACGATCTTCTTCTTTCCAATCCATGGCAGACCCGTGAAGTAGGCATTGCTGTGAGCGCTGCGCTTGCTTCCATCAATGACCTGGAGCTCGCTGAGCGGGAACTTGAGCTTGGAGGCAAGAGCCTCGACAGATTCCTTGAGCTTTCCGGGCTTGAGCGGTTCGAGCTTGTTAAACATGGGCACAATGAGGATGGGATAGATGGTCATGGCGGAGATTTGAACGACAAGCATGAAGACCCAGAGGTAGTAGAAAAAGCTCTGTCCCGTCTTCTTGATGATGGCCAGGAAGGCGCTGCCAATCGGGATGCCAAATGCAATAGCGAGCGCCTGTCCCTTGAGCATGTCCGTAAGCCAAAGTTTGAGAGTCATCTTGTTGAAGCCGAACTTTTCTTCCAACACGAAGCTGTGATAGTATGAAAACGGCAGTCCAGCGACCATGTCGATCAACCCGAAGAGGTACACGAAGAGGAGCGACTGTGAGATCTCGCCCGAGAAGCGAGCGGGTGCATAGCGAGCGAGGATCGTACCGGCGACACCCCAGACGATTGGGTAGACATTGAAGTGGAGAACGGCGATGGACTTGAGCTGATTGAAGAGTCCAGACACGAAGCTGAACTTCGCCTTTGCGCGACCGTAGGCCTGCAACACGCGTCAGCCAGACGCGGGGTATCTGCTCAAAGGAAGACTGACCTGAGACTTGTCGAACGTGGACCTGTCGATTTCCTTTTCCAGAGCTTTTGGGACATTTTCCTTCTGCAGAACATGGTATTGACGGAAGAGAAGCCAGTTCTCGAGGGCAAACTCGGCGAGAGAGAAGCCGATGACCAGCTTCTTCCAAGGAAACAGCGGCCTGTCGAGCCAACGGGCCAGGCGCTACACGAGGTTAGTATAGCTAATGGTGCGCAAAGGAGCGGTGCAGCTTGCCTGCAAGAAAGCCTGGATCATGGTGGGCGCGATGGTGTGTCGAAGAGCAGATCCAACGCTCACCCACACGATGAGGACAGTTTATGTCGGCACTCGGACCTAACGCGCAGGTTCCACAGCAGCCAATCACAACACGGTGTCACGAGCTTCAGCCTTGCGACTGGAAAATGCTCCGAGTTGAAAAGCGTCGAGTCGCTGGGGAGCCGAGCCTTGAAGCCTAAGATCTTGGACGCATATTCCAGGGCATTAGAGGAGCCCTCGAGTGTGACTCTCAGAGACCCAAAGTCAGTTTCCCTTTTACCAAGGTTGCCTATTTAGGCTAGAGTATTGTGTTAGTGCTTGCTTGGCATTACAGTCCCCTTCTCCCACGGTATATAGCAGCTGTCACTCTCGATTTCCGACTCATTTAACTCACTCACTAATCACAGGTGTGCCCAATCTTGTTGATTCTACTGCGTCCGACATGGCATCTCAACCAGCAATCGACTCCCAAGTGCAGTGCAGCACTCGCTCAAATCAGTCGAACTTCATGTATCTACCACGGGAACTACGCAATCTTGTGTATCACTTTCTCTGGAAAGACACGCCACGTTTCAGTACCGTCTTCGTTCCTGACAAGTTTTCTGCGCGTGGACGTTACTCTCGACGCGGCTACAGTTATCATTGGTTCCTGGAACACAACTCCCCACGTTCCCCTGGGGACTTTGGGTTGTTTGGATTGTATGGCATTGGCGGTAGGACGAACACCGAGGATGGCGCTCTGCATGAACAATACATGCTCGAGGAGAATCGGCAGAAAGGTGGAAGGTGGATTGAACCCATGTACATTGACAAGCCGATGCGACTTCAGGTTGTCTACGATGGTAGCGCCGTACCGATCAGCCACCGTTAACTACGAGGTCTTCCGATGTGGCTCACGGGTAGCAAAACTCTACTCAATGAGGGTCTCGAACAGTTGCGACTGCACATGACTCATGAGACAGGTGTCGCCTTTGCAGACTACCGTTGCTCCAGGCACTGGCATCAAACCTCGCCAGCTCTGTGTCCGTCCACCGCACAAACACTCGTCTTCAAAGGCTACTCTCTCCTATTTGTCGCTACGAAGACTCATCATGTGGCTTACCTTCATCATACGGCTGACTTCGAGCTGGCTCTTATCATGGAGAATTTCCGGGAACTGAAGAACTTGTCGTTTCGCGTCTCTTTTGGCGATCATTACTTTTGCCGCGATCGTGTGCCAAAGGATATTGTTCTGCCCTGGAAGTTAGACCTCACCCGTCTACTCGACGGTAAGCTCCAGCTTTCGAAATTCGAGGTGGTTATCGAAGGCGTAGAGCACGTTGAACTTTCTCTACGCCAGAACGTTCTTCACAACCTCAAGCAAGATGCGTCCAAGGTTGCAAACGTCATAGTCCACGGGGACAAAGAGGCACAGTTGGTCTTCAGGGAACAGTGCGTCCAAGTCGAAGGAACAGACGACAGTCTGAGCTGGTCATTCGAGATCACCAAGTCGAAGCAGGGTCCTTAGGTGAGGTTAACCCAGGGAGGTCAGAGGTCAGAGGTCAGAGGTCAGAGGTCAGAGGTCAGAGTTATGAATGGAAGTTTTGCTCTTGATGCGATACCACGACAGGTCTAAGGCCAACAACAAAACGTTGTGCACTGCGGGATCGACGAAATTTGGAAGCATTTGCAGCCTGACGGTGCAGTTACAGAAATTTGCACGATATGGTACACGATATGGAGCAAACATAATATGGAGCAATGTCTAGCTTAGGGCAGTGGAACATGCAATTGGGTAATCACAACACATGATAAATAATCAAGGGCCAAGGGTCAAAATACAATCTAAGATCCAACTATCATACAACATGAACCCGCATTCCATAAACTCGTAAATAGGTAGTCATCATGCCCATACAAAACCAACTCGCTAATGCAGATCCAAATCCCAAAGCACGACATCCTATCCCTCAAACCCCTTCCTTCCCCACTCCTCAATTATAAACCCCTTGGTAAGGCCTTCCCATCGGGCGTCCAGAAGGCGTTTCGTATCCCAGGCCTGAACCCCTGGACCGGCTGCGTCTTCTGCTGTCGCGGCTGGATCCGCGTCTCGAACACTCGTTTGAGATTTTTGTTGAGCGGCCGCCGTCGCGTTCGTTGCGACGTGCCATTTTTGATGATCCACAGCCCATGCTTGTGTGGCGTGTAGAGAGTTGGAGATCGAGTGTGTGGTGGTACGCAATATTTCAGAATGAGTCGAATGCGTGCCGTTGTCTCCAATTATTTGGTAATAAGTGGATAATTGCTTGGTGATTTTATACTCCAACAACGCAAGGCTTAGTGTTCTTATATACGGAGACACCACAGCCTGCTGTTCACGCCACAGCCACGAGAAAGCTGGTAAACAGTTTGACAAACAGCACATGACATGAGCCAATACAGGTACCAAGAGCATATCGCTTGGCCACCAATTACGATCGCTAAATAGAGAGGTTCTACCATGACTAATCACCAAATGCACGACCCCACCAAATGCACGGTTTTGAAAAAATCCACGTAGTTTATCAACGCTCATAACTCCACCAATATTGACGCTATGGAGGCCGCGCTGACAGCAATCGAAAGCTTGCCAGCAGGCGAAAAGCCTAATTACACCAAAATTGCCAAATTATTTGGCGTTGAGCGATTAACTTTATCGCG
Organism: Laburnicola sp. R22_1; assembly: GCA_014281115.1. Taxonomy (NCBI): domain Eukaryota; kingdom Fungi; phylum Ascomycota; class Dothideomycetes; order Pleosporales; family Didymosphaeriaceae; genus Laburnicola; species Laburnicola sp. R22_1. The sequence continues at coordinate 1,950,054 of JACONQ010000011.1, forward strand.
GCGCGCGCGCGGGATCAATAAAAGCCACATAGAGAGGGCAAATGAGTAGAAATTTCTTAACACCACACAAGAAAAAGAGCTTGTAAACTACATATATAAGCTTAACAAGAGAGGCCTGCCTCCTACAAAGCAAATGATCCGAAATTTTGCAACAGAAATAGCCAGAAAAGAGCTAGGCAAAAACTGGGTTGAGCGCTTTATTGCCCGCAACAATATTGAGCTCATATCGCGATGGACTACTGGTATCGACGCCTGTCGCCACCGCGCTGATTCTGCTACCAAATACGCCTTATACTTTAAGCTTTTAGGCGACAAAATAACCTAGTACGATATCGACAGTCGCCATATGTACAATATGGATGAAAAAGGGTTCCTTATTAGAGTGCTCACCAAGATGAAAAGAGTGTTCTCGCGGCAGCTGTATAAGCAGGGCCCTTACAAGCAAATGCTCCAGGACAGTAATAGAGAGTGGGTAACAACAATTGCCTGTATTTGCGCCAACGGCACCTCGCTGACGCCAGCCTTGATTTATCAAGCTACTATGGGCAATATACAAGACTTATGGCTTTAAGATTTTGATCTGCAACACTACAAGGCCTTTTTGCGAGCTTATTAAGTGGGTGGACTAACAATAAGATTGGTTTGGCGTGGCTCAAACAAGTATTTGATCGCGAGACCAAGGAGAAAGCTTGTAGGGAGTACCGACTACTCATACTTAATGGGCATAGGTCTTATATTACTATGCAATTTATCACATACTGCGACAATAACAAAATACTCCTTATAACCTTCCCGCCACACGCTACCCACACTCTCTAGCCTCTTAATATGGCGATGTTCAAGCCTCTAAGTACGGCGTATACAAGTGAGCTCTTAGAGTTTATGTACAACTGCTAGGGCCTCTCAGCAATTACCAAACGCGACTTTTATCGACTCTTTAACGCCTCCTGGCAAAGGGCCTTTTAAGAAACAATAATACTCAAAGCTTTTGAGTGTACTAGGTTGTCACCTTATAACCCAAACACTATACTTAAGAAGTTTATTGCAGAGCACGAGAGCCCTCCCTTAAGTCGGAGTAGCTCGTTAAACCTCTCTGATTCTGATTGGCGTAAAGTATGGCAAATACTGAAGGACATTGTTGCGGAGGACCACGCTAAGGAGCGTAAACAGCTATCGCAAAGTTATCACAAGCTTGAGATTAAATATAGGATCCTTTAACACTAATATAATAGGCTTAAGCAAGCTTTTATTAACAAGAAGAGGCGCCGTTAACGTAGCAAGCCTCTCCTACTTAATAAACCTAATAATTGGCATGGCGGCGCTGTATTTTACTCACCTAGCAAAGTTTAGAGGGCCTGCGAGAGGCAGGAGCAAATTGAGACTAATAAAAAGCTTCAACAACAACAACTCTTAGAGGCTTAACACCAAAGGCTTCTCAAAAAGCAGGAGAAACAAGCTCTTAAAGAGGAGAGAGCTCACGTACGTTTGGCGGCGCGAGAACTGAAGGCGTAAGCAAAAGAGGCCAAGGCTGCTGAGCGAGCTGAAAAGCTACTCCAAAAGCAGCTCGAAAAGCAACTCAAAGGTGATATACAATTGTCTAAAAAGGGTAATTAACGGAGCCTTAACCCTTGTACACCAAAAAAACAAGCTCTTAAGAGACCTGAGGCTACTATTGTTGATCAAGAGCCCACTGGAGAGAGGGTGCCCTCACCCGCCAGAGCCACGCGCACCCGTACTGTACAGCTCCCATAGCGTTATCGCAAGTAATTTATCATTGCGCAATGGTTTTACATGCTCCTACAAGTGCTACTGCAAAAAATCTAGTGATTTTACTATATATTTGGCGTTGTATAGGTTTTGGAGTGTTGCCCTTGGTGGCGGCAAAAACGTGCATTTGGTGGGTCCGTGCATTTGGTGGTAAAATATGGTAGCCCTTTGTGGCGCTGGGCGAAGCAACCTCGGCATTAACGGAGTGGAAATTGCTTAGCTCTCCTCCTACCTAAAACTTAGCTAAAATTTAACTTTAATAGCGAATTTAATAGCTTTTTATATACTTAATTTTATTAGTATATATATATTTTTTTAACTAAAGGGTTTCTAATAAAAATATTATAATAATAGCAGTTATCTCTCCTACTATTATTACCACAGAAAAGCGTTTTAAGATGTTAATAAAAAGAGGTGCGTGTTATAAGCGAGCTAATATTAGAAAAAGTTTTAAGCAAGTATAAGCATCTAGGGCACCTAAGTAGCTCTAAGTATACCTATACACACCTACGTACTAAATACGCTTAGAGCGCACTAGTAATACTATTTTTTTCTTAGTATACGTATATATAAGGTTGCGTAAAGATGCGCACCTATACTACTAGTGTACCTAGGGTAGCTAGGGCAGCTAGAATACCTTAAGTGCCTATGCTACTTATAAAATGCTAATTAATTAGCAAATAAAGCTCTTTAATTAGTTAAAATTTAAAAAAGCTTAGTAATTTACTTAGTACGCTACTTAGTAAGCTTTAAAAAATTAGAATTTTTTTAAAGTATAAAGTTAAAGTCTTTTACTAGATAGTAATTACTCGTTAATAGAATAGTATTAATTACTAGCGTGTTATATAGAACTACTATCTAACCCTAAATTCTAGATTATATAGGTTTAAAAATAGAAACAATATAGTTTTATAATTATTTAAAAGAATTAGATTAGATAAAAATTAGTGGCTTAGCAAAGAACACTATTTTAAAAAGTTTAAACTTTAATAACTTTTTAACTACTTTATTATTATTATAACTTTTTTAAAAATTTATATAATAATTTATTAGTACTATATTTTTATATGGCGTTATTGTATCTACCTAGGAGTAGAATAACAAAGGCTTTTATCTTAAATAATATAATATAAAAAGTAGAGCCCCCTGCTTAGTAATTAAAAAGAGTGTAAAAAAGATAATTAAAAAAAAGCGCGTTTAAACTGCTAAGCGAGCTTAGTAGTCTTAGCGCACACAGCTCCTATATATAAAGTTAATTTATAAAAAGACCATAGTTAAAACTTTAGAGGAGGAATAAAACTTAGGCGCAACAACGCTGCAAGCTATCCTTTTTTTACTATTCTAATTATTACAAACCTACTATCTAGATTATTGCAAATAATATAAGTTAATATATTAATAGGTACGTACTACTATGCTAATAAATAGAATAAGAGTAATATATACTAAATACACTATTACTTTATTACTATATTAAAGTTATTCTTAATAAAGTTCCTACTATCTCTCTAAGCCTCGCTATCTATCTAGGCATTAATATTATTCCTAAAGAAGTACTCGCTGTTGCTAAAAAGTACACGCTAAAGATTTGCGCTACTACTACTAATATAGCTATACTAGAGTTCTATTCTATTTATAAAATACTTATTTAGCGTAATAGATAGGTATACTTAACTATTTATAATGCTATTTACATATACTAGTTAGGCTAGTAGCTAATCTAGTTTATAAGAAATAGCTAGACTATATTTCTACTCTAGTAGACGCAATTACTTCTTATTAGTAATAGAATTCTCTAGTAAGAGACGTAAGAGGATAATAAGGTCTGTATTAACAAGCTCTAGTGTGGCAAGAGCGTTATATAAATTCGTAAGATCCTCCTAGCTATTATTACTATTAAGTTAGCTTATTTAAGTAAGTACGCCGCGTAGCAGCGCGAGCGCAAATAACTAATAATAGTAGTAGTAATAAGCTAGGTATACTGTGTACACTGTAAGTAAACCTTATATAGATAGAGAGCTTATAGAGTATAGGCAAAGTGTGAGTAAGTTTAAGGCTTAAACTATTATCGCATTATTAGGTAATATTTAAGGTTAGTTTTTAATTAGAATTAGGTATTGTATATAGTATATATAACCTTCTATCTTAATCTACTTTAACCTCAAACTAAAAAAAGGTTAAAAAAGATGTTTGGCAAGCTAACCTAAATAACTTTTTATAATAACTTTTATAATAATAGCTAATATACCTTGCGAAGGGAATTTAGGACAAATATCTGCGTCTAGATTTTGTTTACATATTGCTACTATAGCGTCTCTTTAGAGTTAAGATTAATAGGTACTAATAACTTAAAGTAATAAATAATATCTTAAACTATAAGGTTAATAGTATAAGTAAGATATAGAATTGTGTTCTTTTTTAGTTCTAGATAATGTTTTCCTCTAATAGTTTATGCTAGATACTTTAAGCTAGGGTGTTATTATTGCTAGCATTATTATATATAATTGCTAGGAGTTTCTGCATAGTTTCTGTGTCCTTAAGAACTTATAGTATCTCTAATACTATTAATACTTTAGTATAGCTGCTATATATTAGTATAAAGTTAAGTAGCTTCTTTTTAAGCTACTAAGCGTTGTTAATATAGTAACCATTAATAGCTAGAAAGCTAAGGTAATTAGCTATAGACTACGCATTCAGCAAGATAGAGAGTTTAGTTGCCCTACTAATATTACTAAAAATAGCTGCCTTAGCAGTGTTAAATTTGTTTAGGAATATCTAGTAGAATCTATATTAGCTAGTTATTATAGTGTTAGGCCTAAGAAAATAGAAAAAGTATTAAAAGGATAGTTACTCTACTATATAAAAGGACTAGTTATTATTAATTACTACTTATATAAGTTTAGTTTTAAACACCTATAAAGAGTATATAGGATATAAAATAGCTATCTGTTTTTTTATACTAAGAAGTAAAAGTCCTTTTATAAATAGGCTTATTTTGCTATATATATACTTAGGACCTTATATAGTTAATAAGGTACTTAGTACTAATTAGCTAGGTACTAGTAGAGTTAACGCTTAGGTATTATAGTGTATAGCTATAGTTAAGATAGAATATATATATATAACTAAAGGGGTACTTTACGCCCTCCTAGAATATAGTCTAGATAATACCTATATAAAGGTAAGAGTTCTAGTGTAGGTTATAGGTTCATTTATCTTTAGCCTATTAAGTATTAAACTACTACGCGTCCTATATAGCAAATATCTTTTTCCTATCTTTAACTTTTAAAAGTCTAAAAGGGAATATTAGATAAGATAAATTATTTTACTTTCTAACCTATTAGCCTATAGGGCTAGGATTCTATATCTAAGAAGAGCATCTAGTAGTAGAATAACTAGTTTATTAATATAGGGCTGTATATTAATTTCTAGAGTAGGTGTAGCACTTAATATAGCACTTAAGAATATTAGTGTAATAAAAAGACGTAATAACTAGTTAAATAGTTATTTAAGAGAATAGTAGTTTAAAAAGAGAATAGAATAAACTAAATTCTATAATATTAACTATAGTAGTGTTTAACTAATATAAAGGTTAGCTAGAAATAGTGTGTAGCATATAGCGTGCTAATAATAAGTTAGTGTTAGATCTAGATTAGTATATAGCCTTTTATTATAGAGTTAGTTTTAGATAGTAATTAGCTTATTACTATACTACTATAGGTAGTATCCTTAGTACCTAGTATATAATTATTAGCTATAATAATTAGCAATAATAATTAGCTATAATAATTAGCTATAATAATTAGCTATAATAATTAGCTATAATAATTAGCTATAATAATTAGCTATAATAATTAGCTATAATAATTAGCTATAATAATTAGCTATAATAATTAGCTATAATAATTAGCTATAGCAAAACAGCAACTCTAGCTTATCTTATTCTATACGCTAATTATTATCCACAACCCCTTTAGCACCTAAGCCCCCTTTATTATTTAAAACCTCCTTATTATCTAAAACCCTCTTAGCATCTAAGCCCCCCTTATTATCTAAATTCCCTTTAGTACTTAAGCCCCTAAAGTCTAAGAAACCCTTAAAGTCTATATCCTTATCTATAATATTAAAGCTGTACCTATCTAGTAGCTTCTAAAATAAGCCTTAAGCTTCTCCTTATTATTCTTTATTTCTTCTTTATACTCTTTATTATTATTTCCTTAATATATACCTTATTACTATTAAGTATGCTATTCTTACTATAGCTAATAAGGTTAGTAGAAGGACTAGACTTATAGTAATTAATAATTATTAGTAAAGGTGTGTAATAAATAAGTATAATAAACTTATAACTATTTCTTATTAGTAACTATTACTAGCTCTTTAGTAGTTAGACCTATATTGCCTACGCTGTTATAAAAGTTCTTCTACTCTTTCTTATTAGTTTTACTCTTAAAGCTATTAGCCTTAAGCTTTCTTAGGCCTATCTTATATATATTATATAAGAGCTTCTTATATATACTACTATGTGGCGTTAAATTAACTACCTAGAGATAGCACGACAAAGGCTTTCATCTCAAATAACATGACAGAAAAAGCAGAGCCCCCTACTTAGTATTTAAAAAGAGCGTAAAAAAGGTGGGTATACTACTATAACTAAAAATTTATTTACTTATGCGACTTTATAGTGTAGAAGGGCCTTTTCTCTTACTAGTAATAATTCTACGCTTATCTAGGACTGCTTAGTAGGCCCTTAGATTAACTTTATTTTTAAGCTTATCCTACTTCTTATATATAGCTATTAGTTTTGTCTTTAATTAGTTGCCTACTCCTTATTAATTAACTAATTTATAATAATAGGATATAATAATATACTACTTTTTTAATTCTTAAAGTAGAACTATATAAATTCTTCTTCTTTCTACGTAAGCTATTAATGCTTTTACACTTTAGAGAGTAGTTAGTAGTCTTTATTATTATAAAACCTTTTCTTAAGCTAATATTATGCAGCTTAATTAGCTAATTTAGTAAAGTTTAGTGTTGTTTTTTCTTTCCTATAGAGTGCATTGCAAGACCTTTACGTAATAGTATAGGCACTATTACTAAGTGCACCTTTAAATAGCACTTTATAGTTAGTAGAATAATTTTTTTAAGAGCTACTTTATCTATAATATAAAAGTATAGTGCTAATCTTTTTATCTCTAAATATAAAGCCCTATCTATATTAGTATATAGTGTAATAAAAGGCTGTAATTACTAGGTACCTTAGTAAGACCCTCCTACTTATTGCGCTTAAAATTTGCTAGTATCTATAGGCCACTGCTTAGAAGGCCCTCTAGGATATTAAGAGACTCTTTCTTAATAAATGCTATAGTATAGAGTGTAATAATAGTACGTAATAACTATAGTTAATATTATAGAGATAATAAAAATATTATTATTATTATAAAAAGTAGTTATAGGGGCCTATACATATAAGCAAGGCGCTAATAACACTAGCGTGTTTTTTTACTTACCTTGCTACCTACTTAGCTACTTTACCTTACTACCCTTCTAGCTACTTTTTTAATACTCTATAGTCTTAACTACTATATAACCTTAATTTCTAAAATAATAGTATGCACTAGGCTATCTAGATGCTTTAAACTAGTTACTAGTAAATTTTAAGTAAAAAAGAAAAAGTTACTAGCTACTAAGGCTACGTAAAAGGCGCTTCGCAAAACACTACCTATTGCGCTAAAGAGGAAGTACTACTAAAAGCTAGATAGTAATAAAAATCTTTGTCGTGTAGAGATTCTAACTAAGGTCGAGTCCGCACTATACACAGAGAGGAGTAAAACAGGAGGCACTAAAACCTAGTACCTAGCACACAGTAGTAGTAACAAAATATACACAAAATAACGATGATTTATTATCGACTTTCTTTACAGCAGTATTGTCGACAGTAGTTAAGAAGCTAGGTAGTATATTATTATTATAGCTATTTATTATATATATATTCTAATAATATATAGCTATTACACTTAGAAAAATTATAAAATACTAAAAGAGTATTAAGCCCCTTATTAGAAAAATACTATTTTGCTATCTTATTAAGAAAATAGCATAAAATAATAATAATAAAAATCTGCGCTTCTAGTCTACTATGCTAGCTGCTCTCTAAGAGATAATAGAGGCTTTTCTAATTAGAATATTTAAAGGTATTTCTTTATAATACTCTACTTTTACTATAAAATAAATACTAATACCTTTAGATACTAATATTAACGCTATTTATATAAAATAGATTACTATATAGGCTAAGAATATATAGCTAGTAAATAGGTACTATAAGAAGTATATAAATACTAGGAAAATAGTAAGACGCTTAGTTAGATTTAGAATAGCTAGGCACTTAGTTAGGTTTAATATATATATTTAACACTAAAGCTATACTTTTACTATAATAAGTAAATATAATAATTACTACTATAATAATAAGGGTATTATTTATAGTAATTTACTATAAAAACTATATATAGCTAATAAAAATTATATACAGCTAATAAAAATATAATTAGTTAGACCTAATATAACCTAGTCTATATAACCCTAACCTAACCTATAGCCTATACAACTCTAACCTAACCTATACCTATTACTAGCGTAAAATCTATAGGTAGAGATTAGGTTAGAGTTAGAGTCTTATATAAGGGAACCTAACCTTAACCTAACCTATACCTATTTGCCAGCCTACCTATAGGTAGTTAAATTAGTAGAAGTTTTACCTTATTAGTTACTAGTTATTACACTACGCTAAAGTCTATAAGGCTACTATTATAACTTCTTTGTCTACTATAAGTAGGTAAGAGTATATTAGTTTATTAGTTACTAGTTATATTAAGTAGTTGCTATACTACACTAAGGTCTATAAGACTACTATTATAACTTCTTTACCTACTATAAGTAGGTAAGGGTGTATTAGTTTGTTAGTTACTAGTTATACTAGATAGTTATTACACTATACTAAAGTCTATTAAGAGAGGCTACTTTTATACTTTTTTGCCTACTACAAGTTAGTAAAAGTGTATTAGTTTATTAGTTACTAGTTATACTAGGTAGTTGTTATACTACGCTAAGGTCTATTAAGAAAGACTACCTTAAAAGTTCTAACATTCTAAAAATAAATAATAATTAATAATTAATAAATAGTAATTACTATACTATACTCTATAGAGCGAACCTGCCTAATAACTACCTCCTAGCGCTATTATAGTAAGGGCATAAGGCATAAAGCTAGGGGAATTAGAGTTAGGCTATAGTAGTAATATAGAGGTTAATATTTTATATATTTTATTTTATACTTTATCTTTTACCTAATCTTTTCTTAGCTTAGACTATGCGCTAGCTTGCGCGCTATATAAGACCTACTATTTTAGGTCTATTTACTATACCCTCTTTGCAACCTTACTTTGCTTAACCCTACTACTACCTATAGTATAGTAAGCTACTACCCTTTTATTTAAAAGACTCTTCTAGCCCCTAGAGCATTTTCTAAGTTCTTTTAATATAACTTTATAATAGATAACATAGTAAGAGACGTTTATACGCACGTCGCTAATAATAGTTTATATAATATTTATTATAGAATTCTTCTACTTAACTCTACTAGTAATCTATTATTTATTAAATATAAAAAGTAGCCTATAGCTACTTTTAAGATAACTAGTTACTTTACTCCTAGTCTTATAAAAAAGAAGAGTATTATTAAACTACTATAAAAGGTCTACTTTAATAGAATTTTTTATAAATCTTTAAAGTATAATTAAAATATTACTACACTTAAAGTAAATTAGCTAGGCAATAAATTTTTATTAGTAGACTTTAAGTAGCTAGTGTACTAAGGCAAAGCTAAACTTATAGCTACTAAGAAGTTTAGCGCATTTTTAGCGTAATTTAAACTAGACTTATTACTTTAATACAGCCTAGAAATAAAATAATTACTTACTACCTATTAGTTTCAGGCTTAATATTGCTTTTCTTAAGGTCTGCTTTTAAAAGATAGTACTAGATTTAGTAGCTAGGGCTATTATAAAGTCTAAAAGTAATTCTATATAAAAAAGTATTATTTAGGCTTTGTGCGAGCGCGCTAATATATTTAAATAAGCTTTTACTATACTTAAGATATAGACACCTTATACTATAATATATATAATAAAGAAAGGATCCTAATTCTAGTCTAATAGTACTAATAACACTACTATTAGAGCAGACTTATTTATCTTTAATAAAGCTCTCCCTTCTATTAAAGATACTTATAATTTGTAGTATTACACTTATATTTCCTTAAAAAACTTTATCCTAGAAATATCTAATTTACTATATAGTTTGCGCTGCCTTTATATAGCTAAGCAAAGCTTATTCTACTTAGTTATGCCTTAGCGTGCGCTCTAATATCTGCCTTAATATCTACCCTAGCTTATAGTGCCTATTTTATATCTAGATAAAACCTTTTAGTACTTTTTAGTACCTAAATATATATAAACTAAGCTTGCTAATAGTAACTAAATAGATATGCTTTAGAGTAGATATACTTCTACTACTTTTAGTATATCTAAGCTAGAATACTTTATAAAGCTACCTAATATTAATAAGTACTATAGAAAAGGTTAATCTAGTCCTAGTATTAAAAATTAGCTAGAGGACATACGTAATAAGCTTTAGGTAAATATAGACTATTACTAAGGTAATAACTATATAGAAAATTAAGGTAATTTTATAAAAGCTATACTTAGCTACTTTAGAGACAGGCCTTAAGAGGCTGCGCCAAACTAGTGTTAAATAAATTAGGCCTTTAATAAAAATTATAGACCTATAATACTTTTTAAATTTTTAAAAGAGACTTACTATAAGGGCGGTATACGGCCTTATAGAGCTAACCTATTAGGAACAACTAGAATAGTTAAAAGAGCTAGTTAAATTAATACTATTCTAAGATAGTAGATAAGAAAAGGATATAGGGGACCCTTTCTTATATAGAAGGCGGCGTAGGGCATAGGCCCACACTAACTACTACGCTAATACTAACTAGAAAAGGCGCCTTTAGGAAGGTAAAAGGCGTAAATGGGAAAAAATAGAGTGTAAAAGAAAAGTAATAAGGTGTGCTTAGTAAAGAGGCTAGTAAGTCCTATTATATAACCTCCCTTTTAAGGTCTAAAAATAGAAAGGAAAGTATATACAAATAGAGTGTTTTAGCGGATTTTTAATATAACTAACACTATTTTAGGGCTAAAAAGAGTTGTAATAGGGGTAATAGGCCTCTATAGTTCTAATAGTAGTCTTAGGTTTTAATTTAGTTGCTATTTAGTAGAGATACTAAGGAAAGTTATTAGGGATAAAGTAGTAGGTTAGTAGAAAAATATATTAAAAACTATATTTTAGTATTTAGCATTTTACTAATAGAGTGTATTCTTAGCTTTAATACTATATAAAAACGTAGTTAGCTAAAGATTTTCTAGTTTGTATATTACGCGCGGGCGTAATTATATTATATAATACTCTCTAGTACTATAGAAAAGTGTTAAATAATATATTAACCTAACTATATAGTTTTTAATTAGGACAGAGCGGCTTATAAAGCTATAGGGGCTACTAGTATAGTAGGGTAAAGGTGCTAAAAGGTGCCCTACGCGCGTAATAGTTAAAGAGCTACTAAATTAGTAGTAAGCTAGCTAGAGAGAAGATAGGTAGAAATAAAAGTGCTAAAAGCAATAGGTACTTACGCATAATAGGCTAGCTAGGGAGCTACTTAACTAGTAGTAAACTAAGCTACTTATTTTAGTAGCTGAAGATGCCCCTAAGGGTAGAATAAGTTAGGTAACTAGTAGATTAAAGTAAGGGCTAATAGTTAGGGGGCAGCTTCTAATTATTAGCATTCTAACAGATTTTATTAGGCAGTTTACTATTAAATTTGTCGCCTAAGTATTCTTTTTATAGGGAGTTAGACTTAGGGTTAATTAGGTTAGTAAATTTAGAGTTATTATTAGAAAGATTATTATAATAGGCAGGCTTATTATCTTTTAATCTACTACTATAATAGGTAGTATTACTATCTTCTAGACTATTATTATAGTAAGTAATACTAAGTTTATAAAGATTATTCTTATTAAGTGCCTCTTCTTTAGTGTAATTACTATAGTCCTTACTAGATTAGACGTCTTCTAGCTTATCTAGCTATTCTAGCAATAGCTAGAAAAGGGTGGCAGGGAGCAGTTAGCTAAAGTAATTAGGCTTAGGCTCTGCTTTAAAGTCTCTATTATTAGAAAAAGCAGTTAGTGTTACCTAATATATATTAATTTTAGGATCTTTAAAAAATAATAGCATAGAGTTATTAGATTTAAAGGCTAACTACTAGTAAGTTTAAGATACAAGTAAGATTGCAATAAAGATGTTTAACTATAATCTATTAATAAGCTAAACTAGAAGATAGCTAGGTAATATTAATAGCCTAGTAATTAGTTACCTAGCTAAATACTTAATAGATAGTAGGTAAGGGCTAGAGTAGTTATAGTAAAGGGAGTAGGTTCCTATAACTAGTGCTATCCTAGTTTAAACATAAGCTTAACTAAGGGCTAAAATAGTAAAAGATTAGAGTAAAGTATATAAGGCTACTTAGTAAGATAGAGTAGTAAAAGATTAGGATAGACTAGATAGAGCTACTTAGTAAGGTTAGCGCTAGGGTAACCTAGTATTTAGATTTTCTAAGTATTAGAGTAGTTTGTTAGGGGCGTCTAATATAAAAGTAGTAAAGAATAATAAGGAAAAATACTTAAGAGGTTAATAGTTAGGTATAAGGGACTTTGGACTAAGAGGTTAGAGTTGCCTAAGTAAACTTATAAATTTAATAGAGTTTTAAAGGTAACTCTAGCTATTAACTTATATACTTCTAGCTTAGTAGGAGTATAAACTTCGCGCTCTAAGGCTCTAAGAAGCATAGACTAAGAGCTCTAAGGCAGCAGGCTAAGTAACTAGTAGAAGGGCGCTTAGCCTCTTATATATACCTCCCTTTTAAAAAAATTCTCCTTATGCGCCTAAAGTCTTAAGGACATATTTAATACTACGTGTACTAGGTCCTTTTATCTCTAGTAGGCACTAGTTATTAAATCTAGCGCGTTTATATTTATATTTCTTAGTTTCTATAGTATAGCTATCTATTTTAGTTAAGAATTCGCGCTAGTATTATTTATTATATACTTTAGCTAAGGTAAATAAAAAGAGATTTCTGCCTTAGTTTTACCTTTCTCCTCTACTCTACTAATATATCTGCGGTGCTTCTTATTAATATTATACTGCACTCCTATTATCTCCTCTCTACTTTAGTATTATTTTTTATTTCTCCTACTTTAGTACTATTTTTGCTACTACTAATCTTTATTATAGGCAAGACCCCTAAGTAACACATTATACTAGGCCTTATAACTCTAAGTAAGTATATAAAGTCTAGCTTAACTATAGCTTAGTATTTCCTTATAAAGATTTTAACTTATAGCACTTTTACTTATAATAGCAAGCCTTTACTTTTTATTCTAGATGCCTATAGTGTAGAGAACCTTAAGGAGTTTATACGCAATAAAACTATAAAAAACTATTAGAAGGTTAGTTTCTTAGTTTTTTTATATTATTTCTTACTAATTCTAAGTAGTTATTTAAGGGCCTAGGCTATAATTAAAAAACTCTTAAAGCTGTCTATATAATATCTAAGAACTTTATTTTTAAGGCCACCTATATTTATAAAAGGTCCTACTAATACTACATTAAGCAGTTTACTTTTTATATATAGAGGCTTATAAGAAAGAAATATAACTATAAGGCTTATATCCTCTACTCTAGTAAGTGTTTAGGTAAGATATAATAATTTTTTAGCAAATCTCTTCCTTACTAATTTATATCCTAAATCTAGAATAGCTTATAAGAGAACTTTACTAAAACTAAGTTTACTAATCTTATTCTAGAGCGTGCTTTCTATAGTAAAAGTTATACTAGTAAGCCTCTTATTAATCTCTAGTAAGCTTATCTTAACTTCTTTATCTATAAGTATAGCTTTGCTATCTAAAGCGCTTAGGTTAAGCCCTAGGAGATAGATAATACTAATACTAGATATTCTAGATAGAATATAAAGCTTTTATATTAGATTCTTATAGTTTAGTAAAATACTTATACTATTCTTTAAGCTTTTTCTAATAAACTTGCTATAAGTCCTAGATTTTTAAAGTTTGTCTTCTTTAGCTAATATTATACTATAGTTAATTATTACTCCTACTTTGCCTATTCTAGAGCCTCTTTATTAGGATTTAGTTAAGCTTATTCTAGATATTCTAGAGGCTATCTGCGCTAGTAAAATATTAGGAGGATATAAAATTACTACTCTTCTAGAGTGTATTAAGTAGGTTTTAGGTTTTGCAGCTATTAGTTCTAATTAGATTTGCTATCCTTTATAAAAAGGTTAAGAAAATAGACCTTAATTCTAATCTAGGCAAGAGTAAGTTTATAGGAGAGGAGTAGTATTCCTATTTATTCTTTTAGAATATTAGGATTTTTCTACTCTTATATTTAGCCTTATTATAGAAGTCTAAAGGTGTTTTCTTATATAGTCTATAACTTTATAGGTATAGCTAAGCTATAAGCTTAGCTTTTAAAATAGTTTAATTCTTTTAGTTATATTATATCTATTTCCCTTCTTTATAATATCCTCCTCTAAATAGCCGTCCCTTCTTTTCTTCTTAATCGCCCTACTTCCTATTACTTAGGATCTATATTATTTTATTATAGAAAGGATAATTCTTCTTCCTTTTACTAGTTTATAATAGAGCTAATACTTCTAAATAATTTATAGTACTTTTTTACGCGTTCTTTACTTTTCTAAGCAGATTATAGTCTTTTTTTACTAATTCTTAAGTAATTAATAGAGAGGGCTAAAGCTCTAGACTTATTCTAACCTTCTTTTAGTAAAGGCTTCCTAAGTTCTCTACTAGGGATGCAACTTCTATACTAAAAGCTGCAGCGTATTTGTTAGTTTAGGGAGTTTCTATAAAAGTTTATAGGTAACTCCTTATTATTATTTTAGAATAGGAAGGTGTATATTTCCTAGTAATCTAATACCTCTATAGCAAAAAGATTTATAGTAGGTTTCTAAGTTAGGTGAGTATTATCTAACTACTTAATTTAGTATAGTAATCTTTATAGTCCTCTCCCCTTTTAGATAGGTTTCTTAGCTAAAATATCTTCTATAACCTATTCCTCTTCTTTTTTAAACATAATAGCCTCTAGTTTCCTATTATCTATAGTCTAGCTAGAAAAAAGGTCTTCTCTAGCTAGGCATAGATAATTTACTAAGAACACTAGGTAAACTCTAGATAAAATATCTAGTTTTATATTATAGAAGTCTACCACTTATATAACTATAAATTTTGCATTTTTCTAGTTTAACTTCTTATTAGGGTAGGAGTTAAATAGATAGTTCCTATACTAAAGCTAGACTTGGTCTCCTTTTTTTAATATAGGAGCGTCTTTCTAGTGCTAGTTTACTTGCCACTTCTACTTTTATTAGAACTTAGCTATTTTAGCTTAAATAAATATAAAAACCTTTTAAAACTTCTATAGTAAAGCTTTAATAGACTTTACTAGCTATAAATTCTACTAGTAATAGTTAATAGCTCCTATTTCTGCGTTTAGCTTAGATAGATTTATATTATATCTATATTAAAGAAAGAATAGTGCTACTTTAGTAAAGGTGGCTTTTTGCCTATTAATAGCTATTTGCTCTATAGGGCAGTATAAGATCTAATTCTTTTAGTTTTATTATATAAAGGTATAAAGATATACCTTAATTATAAGCTTTATATATTCTATAGTACTATTAGTCTCTAACTGTTTAGAAAAGGATAATCTCCTCTGGATCTTTATTCTCTTATATAGATGCCTTTAAAATTTACTTATAAATTAACCTCTATAGTTAGAGGTTATAGTGTTAGGAAGCTAATAGTAAGCTATAATATAATAAAGGAATGCCTCTACTACTATTTCTACCTCTAAGTCTAGTAGGGGGACTAAAACTATTCCTTTTCCTAGCTTATTACACACTACTATTATATTTATATTTCCTCTACTTATAGGAAGCTTAGTAATAAAGTCTATAGAGATTTCTTTTTATATCTAATTTAGGAGGAAAAGGAGTTTTAGTAGCCCTTATTTTATATCTTTCTATAGCTTAGTTCTCCTATATATATTATAGTTCTTAATAAATTTATAAATAAAGTTTAATATTCCTAAGAAAAAGTATAATCTAGTAACTATTTTATAAGTAATTTCTCTTCTTAGGTGCCTAAATATAGGGAATTTATAGACTATAGCAACTAGTATTATCTATAAGGGTTTCTAGTCTAGAACCTATCTTTATTTCTAGTACTAAAGATAACTAGTGTTATTAATATTATATTTTTATATAGCAACCTTTAGGTTTAGAAAAAGAAAAAAGTGCGCCTATAGTAAAGGACGTACTTTTTTACTTTTTTCAATATAAAATTTCCCTTTAAGCTATAAGAATATAGTTTGTCTAAGTCTAGGTCTACTAGAGAGTATATTTCTAGGGGGAAACTCTTCTAGTAAGTAAGAAGAAGAGAACTAGCGTTTCTTATATTTAGCCTAGCTCTCTTCTTTCCTAAGGAGGTTAAGCCTCCTAGGCAGAGCTTATATCACTAGGACTATAGATATTTAAAGCCTAATATTTCTATTTCCTAAAGGAACCTTTTTAAGGAGTTAAATTTTATAAAATTTAATCTAGTTATTTTTAGTATTAATAGGCATATCCTACTAGTATTGCAAAAGAGCATTTGTCCTTAAATTAATAGTTTCTAGTTTATATTAAAATATTATATTATATTTACTAAGAATATTAGCCTAGCGTATATACCTCTTATCTAACCTTCTAAACTTTATAAAGTATATAAGATTTTTATAATTAGTATATATAAGTATATAAAGGATAGCCTAAAGTATAATATACTACTTCTTAGTTACTTTAATAACTATAAATATCTCCTTATTATAAATTATATAGTTTGCCTTTATAAAAGTATATTTAGTAAAGAAATAGATAATTAGTCTAAAAACTCCTTCTATATTAAACTATAAGAAGTAGGCTCTAGAGGCCTAGTCTAAGGAGTTAGCCTTTAATACTCCTTCCTTTTTAATATTAAAGTAGGCTAGTATAGACTTAGTGCAGAACACTTTCTTTAAGTAGTTAAAGGCCTACTATTATTTCTACCCCTATAAAAGGAAGTCTTCTTTCTACTTAACGTTATTAATAAAAATACTACTTTTAAAAAGTTTTTTATAAACCTCTAGTAGAAGTAAGTAAACTCTAAAAAACTCTAAACACCCTTTATATTTATAGAAGGGGCCTAATTCTAAATAGTTCTAACCTTTTCTAGGTCTATACTAATTTTCTTTTTATACTTTATAATAAATCTAAGGTATTTAGTCTTAATAACTGCAAACTTGCACTTCTTAATATTTAAGTGCAGCTCTACCTTATCTAACTTCTCTACTACCTATTATACTTTATCTTAATAGTCCCTTAAAAATCTGCTAGAAAATATAAAAATATTATTTATATAGGTAGAGTAGAAGTTATCTAAGTACTCCTTTAGAATATAGTTAATATATTTCTAAAAGATGCTTAGTATATTAGCTAGTCTAAAAGAGACTACTAGTTACTTATATAACCTAAACTAGGTTTAAAAGGCTATTTTCCATTCCTCTCTTTTTACTATTCTTAACTTATAAAAGGCCTAAATTACATTTAACTTTATTAGCTACTTGGCCTTAGTAAGGAGCTGCAATATCTCTCTAATAAAGAAAGAAGGTAGCAATTCTTTTTAATAGGATATTTAACGCCCTATAGTCTATATAGAACTATAGACCTCCTTTGGATTTTCTTATAAATAATACTAGTGCTATAGCACTAGACTTTCTTACCTAAATAAAGCTATAGTTAAGATACTCTATTAGTTTCTTATAGAGAACTAACAATTCCTCCTTTAATATACTATAGAGAGGGCTAAAGGAAATCTTTAGAATCTTTCTATTCTTCTTAATAAGGGGAATTAAGTAATTAATCCTAGGGCCTTATAATAGGGGAAGTTTATTAGCTTGTTCTCTTAAGAAAACTTCTACTTAGTTTAAAAGCTACTTATAGAGATAGTCTCTTAGGTTTACCTTAGCCTTTAGGACTAGGGCCTTCTAAATATCCTTAAGGAAGGTAGTAAAGATTATTAGTTTTTTTTTGTTATATTTCTTCTATTTAAGGTTATAAATAAGTAGTAGAGACTTTTTAACTAGGAGTAGAAGTTTGTCTCCCCTACTTATCTCTAATCCTTATATAGGAGGACTCTATATATATAGACTATTTCTCTAGGGCTACTAATATAGTATTCTTCTTCTACTATAGCAACCTAAAAACTAATTTATAGTTCTCCTCTTTTCTATTAATATAAGCCTATATTATTTTAATATACTCCTTAATATCTATCTTTATATAAGTGGCTTTATAGACTAAGAAGATTACTTTTCTAAATTCTATTACTTAATAGAGATTATTTAAACTAATATATTATAGGTTAGCTTTTTTAGCAAACTTCTTAGATAGAAAGATAGTAGTTAAATACCCTAAATTAAGTATAGTATATATAAAGGTAATATTATTAATAAGAGTGTTTATAGTAATTAGTGTTAAATCTAGCTATATCTTTCTATATATATTAAAGTTCTTCTTTAGTTTCTCTATAACCTACTTTATCTCCTCTCTCTAATAACTTCTAGAGGGAGAAGCTAGTTTTCTAACTCCACTAAGCTATTAATATCCTTATTACTACTATTTATCTTCTAGACCTTACTAGCCCTAGCTTGTATTAGTAGTATTATAGCTTAGAGGTAACTCTAGACGCTATATTTCTTTTTACTATAGTAAAAGCATACTTCTTCTTTATAGCACTTCTTTAGCTCCTCTTTAAAGATATATTTAGTGCGCTTCTTAGTTTTTGAAGAGTTTACTTTAGTAGTCCTTATAGTGCTAGAATATATAAGTTTCTAATTTATAGTATTAGCAGACTTAGTAGAAAAGGAGGCTACTATATTAAAGGGCTTTAATATCTTTATATAGTCAATATTTTCCTTAACTATATTAACTCTATCTATAAGTATTATAAGGTCCTAGTCTTTAAGAATCTTTAGTATAATTAGCCTATTCTATAAGTCTATATATAAGGCTTTCTAGTAAATATTCTTTAAGTTCTTCTAGTTATCTTTATTAGCCTTAGCGGCCAGGCATATAAAGTTAGCATTAAACTTAGTTAGTAGGGTTTTACCCTATTAGCTAAGAAATAGTTTATTCTATACTTATTCCTTTGCTAACTTATTATAGAAGCTTATGCTTAAAAAAATTCTAGAATTTATTATTAGAATAGGTTTCTTCTCTATAAAGGCTAGTGCAATATTTACTACCTTACCTATTAGCCTACTTATAATATAATTAATTGCGTTCCCTAAAAGAAAGTAATCTTTATAGATTTTAGCCTTTATTATATATTCTTAATATTAGTAATCCTAATAGCTTCTAGAGAATAACTCTAGGTTAGGTAGTTAGGGGCGCTAGCGCTTTAGTAGCGCTTTACTAGGCGCTAGTATTACTACTATTATTTAGAAGGGGGCTAAGGGCATAGTTTCTACTTTAGCGTGTTGCTCTAATTAGGCAAGTTAATTAGTAATTACTTCTAGTAAGACCTAAAGCTACTTGCTAGCGTTTTATTATACTACTAATATAACTTAGAATTACTTTAAGCTAGTAAGATAGTCTATAATTTATATTAGTGCATTTTAGAAAGCGCTCCCTTTTATATTTTAGGCCTCCTCCTCCCTTTAGGAAGGTGCTTAGGGCCCTATTAATCTTTAGTCTTATAGATACTAGCAAACTAGCTTAATCTTCTATATACACTTTGTTTTATTATAACCTTCTATATATAGTTTCTTAGTATGGTTAGTAGTAATATCTACTTTTATAGCTTCTTACTATTAGAGTTTAGTAACTTATTACGCTAGGTAAGAAATAAGGATATTTTCTCTTTTATAGAAAGACCTTAGTGCTCCCTCTATTATACTTGTGTTTATAGCGTGAGATTAAGAAAACTTAATATCTAACTTAACTATATATTTATTTATAGAGTTAAGAAACCTTAGTATCTAACTTAACTACGTATTTATCCTATAGGGTTAAGAGATCTTAATATCTAACTTAACTGCGTATTTATTCTATAGGGTTAAGGGATTTTAGTATCTAACTTAACTATATATTTATTTATAGGGTTATTCTTAGCGTATTAGAAAGATTTTGCAAGCTCCTTTATTATAAGAGATTAATAAAGTTTAATATAAGGAGCTTTAGACTAAGAGGTTAGAGTTGCCTAAGTAAACTTATAAATTTAATAGAGTTTTAAAGGTAACTCTAGCTATTAACTTATATACTTCTAGCTTAGTAAGAGTATAGACTTAGCGCTCTAAGGCTCTAAGGAGCATAGACTAAGAGCTCTAAGGTAGCAGACTAAGTAACTAGTAGAAGGATGCTTAGCCTCTTATATTAGGCATAGTAAAGTACCTAGATTTAGTAAGTCTAAGTATCTTATAAATGTAAGCTAGTACGCTTAGTAAGTAATATAGGGCGCCTTATAGAGAAAGTAAAAGTATTATTTATATACAATCTTTATAAGCAGTACTATAGCATTTCTAAAGCCTAATTCTAATTTCTCTTACTTAGTGCCTTTAGCCCTTATAGTATAACGCTAGTTAGGTATTATAGGCGAATTAGTCTTTAGAGGTAATATAGTTATTATTTATTATTATTAATTATTATTTAGGAAAATTTAGAGCGATCTCTTAATTAACTAAGAAAATCTCTTTTAGTAAATTAAGGTACAACCTATTAAACTAGAGTATAAATTCTTATAGGGGTAACTAATAGAACTTCCTACTACTACGCGCTATAACTAGTAGCTAGTAGACTTAGAATTCTAGCCTTTCTAAATAGGCCTTAGTAGTGTCTTAATTCTACTAGTGTAAAGTAGTACTACTACTTCTATAACTTAGAGTAATCTCTCTTAATATACTATAATAGTGTAACCTATTAAACTAGTCTCTTATAAAAGTAACTAATAAAGCTTTCTACCCTTATATAATAAGCAAAGAAGGAACTTAGAAGTAGCTTTTTTTAATAGACCTTAGGGTAATAAAATATAAACTCCCTAGTAATAGGAATTCTTCCTAGTAACTAATAAAACTTCCTATCCTTATATAATAAGTAGAGAAGGGACTTAGAAGTAGCCTTTCTTAATAGACCTTAGCGCAGTATAATAACTACCTAAAACTTCTAGCCTAACCTAGTAAGCTTAGCATAGTATAACAACTGCCTAGCACTAAAGTAATTAATAAACTCCTAGCCTAACCTAGTAAGTAATAGCCTAACCCACCTTAGCGTAGTGTAATAACTATCTAAAACTTCTAGCCTAATCTAATAAGCTTAGCGTAGTATAATAACTGTCTAGCACTAAAGTAACTAATATGCTTCTAACCTAACCTAGTAAGCTAAAACTTCTACTAATTTAACTACCTATAAGTAGTGTCTTAAGAGAGAAGTAGATATTATATTACTGTCTATAGCTAAATAAAAATAGTTAGTTTTAGAATAATATAACGGCGATACACAGTCTTATAGGACTAACCTATTAGAGATAGCTAGAATAGTTAAAAGAGCTAGTTAAATTAATACTATTCTAAGATCGTAAATAAGAAAGGAATATAGGAGGCCCTTTTTTATATAGAGAGCGGCATAGAGTATAGGCCTACACTAACTACTACACTAACACTAACTAGAAAAGGCGCCTTTAGGAAGGTAAAAGGCGTAAATAGGGAGAAATAGAGTGTAAAAAAGAGATAATAGGACGTGCTTAGTAGGGAGGCTAGCAAGTACTATTATACTTACTATAATCTCTTTACTTCCTAATAAGTATATAAGAAGTTTTATAAGCTCTTCCTCTCTTATAAAATAGATACTTAGACGTTTCTATAGGCTTTTAAAAGTCTAGCTAGGAAGGATAGACTAGACGCAAAGACCTAAAAGAACAAATTATAATATATAATAGTTCTGTGCTAGCCTCCCTACTAAGCACACCCTATTTCCCTCTATCTGCGCCTTTTATCTTCCTAAAGGCGCCTTTTCTAGTTAGTGTTAATATATAGCTAGCGTAGACCTATGCCCTATTCTACCCTCTATATAAGAAAGGGCCTCCTATATCTCTTTCTTATCTACTATCTTAGAATAGTATTAATTTAACTAGCTCTTTTAACTATTATAGCTATCCCTAATAGGTTAGCCCTATAGGGCTGTATTCCGCCCTTATATTAGTTGCAAAAAATTTTTAACTAGTATATAGTATTAATTTAATCTATCTAGAAGTAGAATAATAATAACTTTTATTTTAAATAATATAAAAATATAGAGCCTACTACTTAGTAATTAAAAAGAGCGTAAAAGATAATCTTAAGCTACTTTAACCTTAAACTAAAAAAAGAATTAAAAAAAGAGTTTAGTAAGCTAATATTACTTTAACTATAGTATTAATATCTAAGCAGAAGGCTCTGCTTTTTTTATTATGTTATTTAAGATAAAAGCCTTTATTGTTCTACCGGGCCCCTAGGTAGTTAATTTAATAACACATAGTATTAATATATATATTTAGGCTAATAAATAGGTATAGGTTAGGTTAGGGTTAGAGTCTTACGTAATCTAACCTAACCCTAACCTAACTCTAGATTACGTAAGACTCTACTCTAACCTAATCCTAGAGTACCTATTTAGTCTGTAATAAATAGTTATTATAATTAATTAAAAATATATTTTAAATAATATTAAACTAAGTTAAATTAAGCTAGATCTTATGTAATTAGACTAGGGTCTTACGTAATTAGGTTAGATATAGGTTAGGTTGGGTTTAGGGTCTTACGTAATTAACCTAACCTAACCTAAGGTCTGTGCGACCTAACCTAACCTATACCTATAGTTTATGCGACTCTAACCCAACCCTATACCTAATCTATGTACCCCAAACCTATTTACTAGCCTAATATATTGTTAAATTAACTATCTAGGAGTAGAATAATAAAGGCTTTTATCTTAAATAATATAATAAAAGAAACACATTTAGACTACTATAATAACCTTTTATCTTAATTTAGAAATTACCTTTTACACTCTTTTTAATTACTAAGTAGGGGCTTTGCTTTTTTAAGAGAAAAGTCTTTATTATTCTACTTCTAGGTAGTTAATTAATAACACATCTTAATTTACTTTAACTTTAAACTAAAAAAAAAAGAATTAAAAAAGGCGTCTAGTAAGATAATAAAATAGTATTAATATATTAAAGATCTTTATTATGTGAAAATTCTAACTAAGGTCGAGTTCGCACTATATATAAAGAGGAGTAAAATAGAAGGCACTATAACCTAGTATCTAGTACACAGTGGTAGTAATAAAATATACACAATATAGTATTAATATATATTATTAAATTAACTACCTAGAAATAGAATAATAAAGGCTTTTATCTAAAATAATATAATAAAAAAGTAGAGCCTCTTACTTAGTAATTAAAAAAGGGTAAAAAATTATTATAAAAAGGATATTAATATATTTAATACTAAACTAATATTTTTTTAAAAAAAAGGTAATTTAAAAAGGTATAAAAAATTTAAAAATTTAATAATATAGCACTTAAAACTACTTTAAATATAATTAAAAAATAAAAATTAAATTAATAAAATAAGTAATTAGCTATATGTTGTTAAATTATCTACCTAGGGGTAGAATAATAAAGGCTTTTATCTTAAATAATATTAAAGATCTTCGTTGTGTAGAGATTCTAACTAAGGTTAAGTCTGCACTATATACAAAAAGGAGTAAAATAGAAGGCACTAAAACCTAGTACCTAGTATATAGTAGTAGTAATAAAATATACATAAAATAATAATAATTTTATTATTAACTTTCTACACGGCGGTATTAATAATAGCAGTTAATAGATAGTTAGATATAACTAAGTTATATATTATTTCTTAACTAGTAAACTATTAGAGAGCTATAGTAGACTGCGGTGTTGTAACTGTAGGAGCAGTGTAGGTAATAGGACGCTTAACTATAGTTTAGTTATTATGCTTGCGACCTAATAGCTATAGCGTAGCTATAGTTTACTGTGTGTATAGTGTATAAGTTTCTTATAATATTAGCAATGCCTAGTACGCTAAATCTTTACTTTAATATATAACACTATATCTTTTAAATCTAACTTTTTATCTATTATATCTAGCAACGTAATAACTACTTTCTAGCGACCTAATATTATATCTAAGTCTAATACCTATAGTAATATAGCTATTATTAAATTAAGTTAGGGTATAGATAACTAGCTAGGTAAAGTTAAGGATAATTTCTAGAGATTTAGCAACCTTATACAACTAGAAGGATCGTTAAAGAGGCCTCTAGAGCTTATTTTTAAGTACCCTATTAGTAATATCTTTAGGCTAATTTGCTGTGCCTTATGCCTTTAGATTCTAGAGTGTAAGGTAGTCCTTTAGTACCTAGATATTAATAGAAGAGACGCAGTCTTTATAACGCAATAATAGTATAACGCAGAGATTATGCTATAAAAGCTTAAAAATATAACTAAAAATAAAAGTAATAAGAACTATAAGGGTAAGGACTAAAGCAAAAGGGAAAAAGAGTTTATTATAATATATAAGACGCTAGAGGTATAGTAGTAGTATAGGAAGCTTATTAAGGTAGTAGTAATTATCTAGACTACTATTAAGATAGGGGACTGCAACTAAGTAATAAGAATAAAGGTAAGTGGCGGCAGTGGGAGTATAGAGGAGATAGGTAGTAGTGAGATCCTAGGGGAGCAGAATATGGCTTGCTAGTTGCGAGGGGAGATCTACTATAGAAGAAAGTTAATAAAATAGTCAGGTTAGTTACTATTGTAATTGTTATTATTATTATTATAGTAAAAAATGTTGTTAAAGAAATTATTAATTACGTAACATGGTGGTTGGTTAAACAGCCGGCCTAGGATTACGTAACATCACGGATTAACCTGGGGGAGAAATCTTAAATAATATAATAATAAAAAAGTAGAGCCTCCTAGTTAGTAATTAAAAAGAGCGTAAAAACTATAAATCTATTAAAAATTAAATTTATAGCTTTACTAATAAAAAATTTATAAAGTCTTTATTTAAGCTATTTGTGTATATCTGTGTACGTCTGCGCATCTCTAAGCATTTCTGTGCTAGCAAATTGCTTGTGTAAAAATGCGCATATATGCGTATATCTGCCCAGTTGAGCAGCCTCTTTGGTAAAAACTTTCCTGATGCATTTGGGCTATATCAATACTGTTAACAAAACCCAGAAGCTACACTCAACGCCATATCTTGATTTGCTCTCGTCGTCTTGTCACAAGTACACAATAAAGATTATAACTTACTCCTCGCAATTTCCTTCCACAATGTCCTCAATGCTCAAACAACGAGCCCTCCAACTCCATCTTCCTCCCCCATTCAACCTTCTCAATTCACAATGCCGGCCCAGATGCAATCCCAATCGAGTTAACCTTACAGTACTACAACATATATATTTCCCAGCAGCACTCACTCTTTCCTCGAACTCGAACCCATTCCGGTGCAGACAACCCCTACCCTGTGCACCTCCTTAACCCCCAAACACAACCAAAACCAAAACCATGAAATCCCTCTACAAATCCCACCTCAAGCGCAAACACGCCAAAAAAATTCGAAACCTTCATGGGTCACATCAAAAAAATCCACTACGGAGATGTGCCAGAGTACAACGAGGTGCTTGAAGACCGGCAGACGAGGAGCAGCGGGCGCGGTTGCGCCGGTTTTGCAATGCTATTAGGGAGGAGAAGAAAGTGTTGGGTTCGAGGGTTGAGCTGGGGCTTGAAGTCGTGGGGTGGGTGCGGGAGGATGATGGTGGGGATGGGAGTGGGCAGATGGAGGGGAGCGTTGGTGGTGTGGCTAATG
The DNA here is from genome assembly GCA_014281115.1 of Laburnicola sp. R22_1. Classification (NCBI taxonomy): domain Eukaryota; kingdom Fungi; phylum Ascomycota; class Dothideomycetes; order Pleosporales; family Didymosphaeriaceae; genus Laburnicola; species Laburnicola sp. R22_1. The sequence goes on from JACONQ010000011.1 coordinate 1,975,989, forward strand.
AAGATCATGTCTACACCGGTGACGAGAAAGAGAAATCCGGAAGGAGTAGAGGTGTCTTTTGGTGTTTGGAGTCTGGACGGGTACGGACATGGGCGCGGCAAGCTGGAACATGCATCTAGGTTTTGCAGTCCACATGTTTGTATAAGGCACTTTATGGATATCACAAACACCTGCATGCATTTTGTATCTTTTGGAGGCGATATCTCTTTGGTATAACCCAGATGCGTTTCCTATGTCTTTGATACATAGATGATTTGATGGGCGACTCATCTCGTGCACACACACACGCTCATCTTTCATCACTTTATTCCACCCTTCAGCTTCAGTAGAAAAAATAGATACCCAAAAATAATTACATTATCTAAAAATCCAACAGAGCATCCCTAAACCTAATCACTCTTTGCACATACGACACCTATACCACCCGTCCTTCATAATTGTAAATTTTCCACCCGTGTAGATCCGTACTTCTCATCCAAGCTTCAAGTTTACAATGTTACAGTGCCAAGCCAAAAGTCTGTTCCCCCAACACGCTAACGCGCGTACACCAACACCAACACCCTATTTTCAACACTACATTACTCCACCAATATGAGCTCTTTTGGTGTAGAAATTTCAGGAAATCGTCGCCGCAATGCCGAATTATCTGTCCAGCAACGGGATTTAATTATCGCGAAGTGTGAGGCGGGCGCGTCATCGCGGGAGTTGGCTGAGGAGTTTAACTGTACGCGTCGCTGCATCAACAAAACACTTCAGAGATATGGAGAACAACACCACAATCAATCGCGGCCTCGATCAGGGCGTCCCCAGGCGCTTAATACACATGACAAGCGTGTACTCTATCGAGAGGCACGAAAAACCCGAGGATCGAATACCCAGCCCTCCTCCGCGAGGCCTCCCTCCGCCGCATCTCTCGAACGACTGCATATCGCGCATTGAAGGCAGAGAGCCTGACCAACTTCCAGGCAGCGCGGAAGCCCAAGATCACTCGCGCGGTGGCCCAGGAGAGGCGTCAATTCGAACGGGAATATCGCAATTAGGATTGGCGCGGACAGCCCTTCCGGTTCTCAGATGAGTGCTCTATTCAAAGACGCTCCGGCGGCACATCTACATGGGTTTTTCGCCTCCCACACGAGAAATAGAGACATGAGATGATCGAGGAGACAGTTATATCAAGATCTCGCGCGGCAATGGTGTGGGCGAGTATCTGGCTTGATCGGAGAGGGCGGGTTCGGCGGAGTCCCTTAGTGATCATGCCCAGGGACCCAGCAGCTCGTCGCAAAGGATACAGCGCATGGAGTTATATTGAAGCTCTACGCGAAGGACTCCTCTGTAATTATCACGCAGGAGATATCTATATGCACGACAACGCGCCCATCCACAGGGCGCGACAGTCGCTCGATTTTTGGCGGAACACGGCATACAACCGATCGAGTGGCCGCGTTATTCCCCGACATCGACCCCATCGAACATCTCTGGTGGTCCCTCAAGAGAGAACTCCATAAGCGTTACCCCAATATGGGCGACCTTGGCGACGGCGACGAGGACTTTGAGACCTTCTGCGCGGCGTTGAAAGATTGCTGGCGTAGGATCCCTGATTCGCTGATTCGCAAGCTTATACTTAGTATGCCGCGCCGCCTACTTGCTCTCCGGCGTGCGCGCGGGTATCAAACAAAATATTGATCAAATAATTATCTCTATATCAATTATCAACTCTCCGGGAGCGATATTGGGGGTGCCGGAGCGCTCTGCGCGACGGGGTGGTGATGATGGCGGACCTCGCTTACCCCTGCGGGGAACAGACTTTTGGCTTAGTACTGTAGTTCTACATTGGGCAAGATACACATTGATTGGTACATGGTGCGTGAATATCAATATCAATTAGAATGGCTGTTATTAACATGGATGGCGACGGTATTCGATGCAGGTTTTAAATAAAGGACATTGTCAACAAACAGTTTCATGCACTAGTTTCTCCATGCATGACGAGAGGTGCGGTATTTTGCGGTGGAGGAGGTTGGGCATTGTATGGTGGGATGTGGACTTAACCGCAGAGAGGGAGGGAGCGGGCATGGCTAGGTGTGTTACTCGTGGTAGAATTGAAATGGATAAAATCTAAAATCTCGCCACATCTCCCCCATGCTCGTACCATTATATATGCTGCCATCTCATTCTTTGAAACGACAATCCGTGCCCTCATCTCATACGCGATACTCCAACCACACATATGCATCTATGACAACAGAACGCGTAAGCTTAACCACCAACTAGCTCAAGGACACCCCACCAAGCCCCTCTACTCTCCAAACATCGCCAGCTCGCACATTACTCCCAAAGCAACTTAACCTTCGCATACCATGGGCCCTTAACGCGATCCTCCGACACCACCGCCTCCCCAGCCAACACCTCCTCCAACCCCGTATGCATATCGACCTCCAACGGACTCCGCATCCACTTGTCACCCCTTGCAAGAATAAAATTATGCCCCAAGTATATGATGAAGAAGAGCGGGATGCCCACGTAAGCGGTGAAGAAGCTGCTCAAGTTCCAGTTCTGCGGCCAAAAGACGTTGAAGCCGTTGATGAGCACGAGGAACGTGAACCCGACAATGATGGTCCACGCGCCAAAGCGGCCGAATTTGTTGCGGTAGGGGAGATCGGCGGCGCTAATGCCCTGTGCGTCGCGCGCTTTGCGGAAGCGCAGGTAGACTACTGAGCAGCAGATCCAACTGATGAAGCCGGACGTGTTTGTCAAGTTGATGAACCAGTTGAAGACGACGGCGGAGCTAGAAGCTACATTCAGATATGCCAGGGCACAGAAGCAGGAAGAAGCAATGACGGCCATGTACGGCACGCCGCTCTTTGTGCATTTCCTGAACAGCGTTGGGGCGTTGCCGTCAAGAGCAAGGGCGTAGAGAGAGCGCGATGACAAGTAGAGGAAAGAGTTGCCGGAGGACCAGGCGCTCAGGATGATTCCACCGTTGATGATGGAGTCCAACACGGGGATACCGGCATTCTTTATGCCAACGACGAACGGGGATGCGCCGGCACCGGCACCTCCAGAGGTGAGAGCAGCTTCATCAGAGCGGCAAATAACTCCCATCGCGAACACAGACCCGACGTAGAAGAAAATCAAGCGGTATATGTAGCGACGAGCTGCGATGGGTAGGTTGCGTCTTGGGCTCTGCATCTCCCCACCCGTTGCTATCAAGAGCTCGGGCGCGAATGAAAAAGGAAAGGCGGATAAGACGAAGGTCGAAAGTAGGGCCAGGAAGCGACCAGTGTTTCCGTCAGCCAGGTAGGTTTTGGCTGCACCAGGGTCCTTCCAGTATCTGAAGCCAAGACGATCGTGGTTAGGACCGCCACCCCAAAACAGTACGGCGGATAGGATGAGTAGGCCAGTCATCATGATGACCTTTGTCCCAGCGAACCAAAACTCTGTTTCTCCATAATATTTGACGGGTAGAGAGTTCAAGCCCACAATCACGACGATCATGACGGTGATCCAAACCGCGATGTGGACAGGCGAATTCCAGTACTCGATGACAAGACCAGCAGCTGTGATCTCGTAGGGAACCAGCATACCCAGCGAGTAAAAGTAGAGCCAGCCCATGGCGAATCCCAGGGATCTTGAGACATATCGATGGCCAAAAAGGTTCATGGAGCATCCGCGTACTGGTAGGTAGGCTGCAACCTCGATAATGGCGGATACGACGCAAAAGATGACGAATGACATGACGATGAAGGAGCCGAGGATAAATGCGGGACCACCACGCGCGAGCGTTTGTCCTTGTCCTACAAAAAGCCCGGTACCGATAGTGCCCCCGAGAGCAATCATCTGAGTGTGTCTGCGCACACTATGTTGGTACCGTACTGCGAAATCGGCGGAAGAGAGCTTACCTGGACTTCAGACCTCGATGCGTTGATTCGTACATTTCTCCGGGCAGAACATCCGACCTGGCATCCTGCTCCACGACCGCTGCTCCCACGTCCTTCTCCATCTGCTTTTGGTCGGCGGGAGGCCCGGTCATCTCAGGCTTCAGTCGTTCACGGTATCTCATGGTGAGCAATGGCCTGGGGAAGTCTCAACAAGGGTGTTCTGGCAAAGGTTGTTGGGAATGGCTGAGTTTCAAGGTCGTAAGGATCGCCCCTTATAGAGGAGCCAACCCTTGCACACTAAGCGACCCGTGTTATCGGTATACACAGGCAACAGATACCACACGCGTAGATACCAAGGTATCTGATGAGCTTGGAGAAGTTCCATTGTTTGGTGGCACTGGGCGGCTAGTTTTGCGGGGGCGGAGACGAAAGGCCATGTTCCCGGATCTAAGCAGGATTTAGTGGGTGAAGGGACAGATGCCGGTAGGGCATGGCGACTTAGTAAGAGATGGAACTTCTATCACCGTTTCGGGTGGCCCGATGTCTGCCGTCTTGGTGGAGTTGTATTGCAGTTGCTAATCAGGCAGGTTGTAGAGTCCATACTGGAAAGCATGGGCCTGAGCGAACCACCATGGTTGCGATACGGGATTATCTCGCGCGGGAGGCGAATGTACAATTGTCGGGGTTTCCGACATGGATGTTGTAGCGATCAGGCGGGGCGACGTCGGAGGGGATACTACAACAACGACTACGCTGTGTAAGCAGAAGGAAAGGGGGAGACAGAGATAGGCTAAGAATGGAAGAAGGGATGGTAGTTGCACCTAGCTCCGAGCTAGGAATGTGGCCTAGCACGGCCATCCTGCATCCCTCCCCTCGCTGCACACAGCCGCAACACAGCAACGTTGGAACCTTGGAACGCGCACCGTCACGAGATGTCTGCTGCCATCCAGATGGCCTCAGGGCGACCAACCAGAGCGCACGCAAAGCCGTGACAACTCCGACTTGCGGTAGGTTGGCCGCGCTGAGCCGTGAGGGTCGAACCCTAATGGCAGGTCTTCACGAAGCAGCACCCTAAGTACAGGTATAGGCTTCCGACGGTCCACCGACAAATTCTTTCACCTTCTGAAACCCTCGGGCGCTTCCTCCCGCCATCCGCAGCGCTTCTTCCAAGAACCTTTACCCCGCCAGCAGCGCTTTCTTCCAAGAACCTTTACCCCGCCAGCAGCGCTTTCTTCCAAGAACCTTTGCCCCGCCAGCAGCGCTTTCTTCGAAGAACCCTTGCCCCGCCACCCCGCGCTGCACTCCACGGCCCAGGAATACCCCCAGTAGACTAATACCCAGGACCAAATACCCAGGACCAAATACCCAGGACCAAATACCCAGGACCACCGTACAGTACACTGCCCGCACATGATGGCGGCTCCAGGCACCATCCAGAACAACGAGGCCTCCGCTGGCAATGGCACCACGCTGAAGCCTACCGCACGCGCATTCCACCCCGCTGGCACCGCCGACCCGACAAAGTACCACGCGGCCTCGTCGAGCGCTGCCATTGCTGCCGAGGCCAAGTTCGCGGCTCACAACTACCACCCGCTGCCAATTGGTATGCCGCCCGCGGCGCCTTGCGCGCCCATCTAGCTAACCGCTGACAGTGTTTTCACGCGCCAGCGGCTGCTCCGTGTGGGACCCCGAGGGCAAGCACTATCTCGACTTTCTCTCCGCCTACAGCGCCGTCAACCAGGGCCACTGCCACCCCGAGCTCGTCAAAGCCCTGACCGAACAGGCCTCGAGGCTGACGCTCAGCAGTCGCGCCTTCTACAACGATGTCTTCCCCCGCTTTGCCGAGTTTGTCACGCAACTCTTTGACTTCGACATGGTGCTGCCCATGAACACGGGCGCCGAGGCTGTGGAAACGGCCGTCAAGATTGCGCGCAAGTGGGGTTACAAAGTGAAGGGCATACCGCAGAACGAGGCCTTGGTCTTTTCCGTCGCCGAGAACTTCCATGGACGGACCTTCGCTGCCATATCCATGTCCAACGACCCCGAGTCGCGAGACAACTACGGCCCGTATCTGCCCAATATTGGCAGCGTCAACCCTTCAACAGGGAAGAACATCAGGTACAACAACGTCGACCATGTGCGCGAGGTCTTCGAGGCCCATGGCAAGAATACGGCTGCATTCCTCGTAGAACCCATCCAGGGAGAGGCTGGTATCGTGGTCCCGGACGACAACTACCTGCGAGAAGTCAAGGCGCTCTGCGAAAAGCACCACGTGCTTCTCATCTGCGACGAGATTCAGACGGGCATTGCGCGAACCGGCAAGATGCTGTGCCACGAGTGGAGCGGCATCAAGCCCGATCTCGTCCTGCTAGGCAAAGCCCTCTCGGGCGGCATGTACCCCGTCTCGTGCGTGCTGGGGTCAAAAGCGACGATGCTGACCATCGAGCCTGGCACCCATGGCTCGACGTACGGCGGCAACCCTCTAGGGTCCGCAGTCGCCATTCGCGCTCTAGAACTCATCCAAGAAGAGAACATGGTCGAGCGTGCTCAGACATTAGGCATCCGATTCCGCGACGGACTAAAGAAGGTCAACAACCCCATGATCACTACCATCCGTGGCAAAGGCCTGCTCAACGCCATCGTCATCGACGAGGAAAAGACGAACGGACACAGCGCGTGGGATCTGTGTATGCTCTTCAAAGAGAAGGGACTACTGGTAAGAGGAGCCCTCAAAATTGCCCACGTGAAGAACATTCAGCTGGAGGACACTACTAATGCTCGAGACCAGGCTAAACCCACGCATCAGAACATCATCCGTCTGGCACCGCCGCTCGTCATCACGGAGGAGGAGATGGACGCTGCGCTTGTCATTATCAAGGAGGCGATGGAAGAGCTGCCAAATCTGAAGGGCAAGAGGGAAGAGGAGGTTTTGCCACGTGGGGAAAAGAATGTGCATATTGGAGTGGAGAATTAGGTGGTTTCTTTGCTGAGGTTTTTGTCGTCTTCCTCTACTCTACTATGATTGATAAGGAGTCGAGAGGGCACTGGTACGAGGCGTATGTTGATGAACCGGCATGGCATGTCATGGCTTATACCCGCATGAGGATTTGGGAACGGAACGCTGCTGCGAGGTGGATGGGGGCTAGAGAGCAGCTGGCGGTCCGGCTGAATGTCGCTAGGTGAATGGATATATATATATATGTAATACTGCATTATGTATGCTCTTTTGTGCATTCCAATGTCTTCCGTCTTTACGTTACGGTGTCTACGGACGAGGGGTGGGATTGTGATGGCACGCTGTGATTGTGATGGTACTCGGTGATTGTTCAACAGATTGGTTGGGGCTGCGCTTTCGGTGATTATGGTTAATTGGAAGCGTCTATCCATGGAACGAGCGCGCACGTACAAGTCTAGACGTACGAGAGAGAAGAGAATTCCTAAGTGGCTTCAACTTGTCCTGAATCGGGCGGCCGCATGTCATGTCCGCAGTCTGGCTCCATCTGGGAGCAGGCCATGTCAGCAGCGGTCCACGGGAGGCAACAGCGTGACTGTCGCGGATGAGTCACAGAACCGGCATGTCGAGGTCCATGGTGGTTGCAAGCGGCGAGCCGGGAATACGAATACGCTGCCGATGCCAGGACCAGGACCCATATGCGATCATGGCACGCGATCTTGCCGACGAGATAGCGTCTTTGCAGGGCCCCAAACGCATCGCCATGACCGCCATGCGACTGTGCGTACACCCGCGCCGTCTCAGACTCCAAGGGCCGACCAAGGGTCTGCGCATCCTTTACCGCTTACGGCATCGACGCTGTTGTTCGCAAATATTCGTCCGGTAGAACTACCCAAGCTGGGCCATGCGTTTGCCCTACCGTATGCAGACTGCAGACTCTATGCAGCCAGCCCTCGGGAATCGGCCCAGAACAGGCTCCGAGCGACGCCTCTGTGCAAGGCGTATCTCCGCTTGGGACCGTCGATGGTTTTGCCTTTTGACCTCACCACTTTGTCGGCTCCGAGATATATGAATCTCGCTTCCCTCCATGCAAACATGACATACTGCCCGCCCTCTTCCCGCCCTACTCTGACTTCCTGACAAACCGCGGCCTAGGACAAACTTATTTCCCAGGAAACACCCAGGACAGCGACCTCTGCCCACTTACTCTTACCTTCACATTGCTTTTGCCTCGGCGACGCGCAAGCCGCGCTTGAGCATCCATTCCTAGCCCGCAATGTCCGCTTCCTCGTCATACAACGAAAAAGAAATCGACTGGCGGTTGCAGGCTCAAGAGGCGGCGGCTCAGAATCGTAGAAATTACGAGCCCATTGTCAGCGAGCCTCTGGAGACTGCCCAGGTTGAGAAAGACGTCGGCGCCAATGGCGAAAAGCACAGCACTCGAGGAGGCCCGCTTTCCCGGTTACAGAGCGCAAACAGCGGTGTCTCCGAATGGAGTAGCGAATTATCCGAAGCCAAAAGCTCCACCAGCGCAAAGAAGAAATGGTACAGGAGCCTGAACCCGCTCAAATGGGGCCCCAAACCACCAGTTCCGGATACCAGACTCCCGTCGCGAGAGTACCACGCGGGGCTCTTCAGCCGACTCACTTTCCAATGGATGGCGCCCATAATGACGGTATGCGCTATTCGGTCCTCGTTGATTCGGCAGCTAATACAGGGGTGTCTATAGGTCGGTTACCAGCGGCCGCTCGAGAAGAACGACCTTTGGCTTGTAAACCCAGATCGAGGCGCAGATGTCATGGTCGAGAGATTACAAGCGTCCTTCAAGAGGCGGAGGGAAAAAGAGGGCAAAAGACCGCTTTTGGGTGCCATGTTCGACACGTTCAAGTGGGAGTTTATAATAGGTGGTTCATGTCAGCTTCTGGCGAGCGTGGTACAGTCTGTCGCGCCGTTCGTCCTACGATACTTGATCAACTTTGCGCTCAAGGCATACATTGCTCAGCATAGCGGCGGGCCCGCACCTGCGATTGGCGAAGGAATTGGACTGGTGGTTGGCATTACGGCGATGCAGCTTGTCCAGAGTATGGCGACTAATCATTTCATGTACAGGGGCATGATGATCGGAGGTGAGGCGAGGGCTGTGCTCATTGCTGTCATTTTTGACAAGGCCATGAAGCTTTCAGGGCGTGCGAAGGCTGGTGGCCAAGCACTTACAGAAGCACCACCGCCAGACATCAAACCGGGAAGCGAAGCGGAAAAGAAATGGTACCAAAAAATCTTGAAGAAGAAGCAAAAGGAGGTGGAAAAAGTCCAGCAAGGAGTCTCGGGCGATGGCCAAGGTTGGGGAAACGGCAGGATTATCAACCTGATGTCAACAGATACCTATCGCATCGACCAAGCCAGCGGTTTTTTCCATATGATCTGGACTGCGCCGGTTGCTATCCTCGTAACGATAGCCCTGCTCATCGTCAATTTGACCTACAGCGCTCTTCCGGGTATTGGACTTCTCATCGTGGTAATGCCCTTGCTTGGGCGCGCGGTTCGCTCCCTGTTCCGTCGAAGAATGGCCATCAACAAAATCACCGATTCGCGTGTCAGCTTGACCCAGGAGATCTTGCAGGCTGTCCGTTTCGTCAAGTACTTCGGTTGGGAGACCAGCTTTCTCGAACGAGTTAACGCAGACAGGAAAAGGGAGATTAGGGGGATCCAGATCCTACTGGCGATCCGAAACGGTATCATGGCTGTTGGCATGTCGATGCCTGTCTTTGCTTCTATGCTTGCTTTCATCACGTTTTCTCTGACCGGCAATGGACTCAATCCTGCGCGCATCTTCTCGTCCCTCGCTCTGTTCAACTCGCTGCGTATCCCGCTCAACTTCCTTCCCCTTGTCATCGGCCAGGTAATCGATGCGAACGCGTCTGTCAAGAGAGTGCAGGAGTTTCTGCTAGCGGAAGAGGCTCAGGAAGACACAGAGTGGAATTATGAAGCCAAGGAGGCCGTTGTCATCAAAGATGCGGACTTTACCTGGGAGCGGAACCCCACGCGTGACGATGACGATGAAGGCCCTCCAGGCAAGGACGGACCGCCGGGCAATAAATCGAAAAAGGATATCAAAAAAGAAAAGAAAGAGAACCTAAAGAATAAAGAGGATGTGATGACTGACGGTAGCGCTTCGCCACCTGACACTGCAGAGAAGCGTGAAGAGGAAGAGCCGTTCCAGCTGAGAGAATTGAACCTCTCCATTGGCCGTAAAGAGCTAATCGCCGTGATTGGAGGCGTTGGATCTGGCAAAACCTCCTTCCTCGCCGCATTGGCAGGCGACATGCGGCGAACTAAAGGTGAGGTTATGATCGGAGCTTCTCGTGCCTTTTGTCCGCAGTATGCCTGGATTCAAAATGCATCTGTCCGTGAAAACATCGTTTTTGGCAAGGAGTTCAACACTGAATGGTATAACAAGGTCGTCGATGCATGTGCACTACGACCAGATCTCGAGATGCTGCCGAATCACGACCAAACCGAAATTGGCGAACGAGGCATTACCGTATCCGGTGGTCAGAAGCAGCGTATGAATATTGCTAGGGCTATTTACTTCGATGCGGACATGATATTAATGGACGATCCGCTATCCGCTGTTGATGCGCACGTCGGGCGTCACATCATGGACAATGCCATCTGCGGACTGCTTCAAGACAAGTGCCGTATCCTCGCTACTCACCAGCTTCATGTTCTCGACCGATGCGACAGAATTGTCTGGGTTGACGGAGGTCGGATCCAGGCCGTGGATACGTTCCCGAATCTGATGGCGAACAACGAAGGGTTCCGACAGCTCATGACCATGACAGCCACCGAGGAGACAAAGGAAATGCAAGAGCAGGCCGTTGAAGACGAGGTTGAGGACGAGAAGAAGGCTGCCAAGAAGTCAAAAAAGAAGAGAAAGCCTGCTGCTGCGCTCATGCAAGAGGAAGACCGTGCTACGAAGAGCGTGGGGTGGGACGTCTGGCTCGCGTATCTCCGAGCAGGAGGTGGCTTGTGGGTTGGTCCTGTCGTGCTTCTGCTTCTCATTCTCTCGCAAGGTGCCAATATCGCAACGAGCTTGTGGTTGTCTTGGTGGACGTCCAGCAAGTTTGGCTATGGTCAAGGAGCATACGTAAGTTGCCTGGTTTAATGCTCGACATGTACTAACCGCTTTTTAGATTGGTGTCTATGCTGCGCTCGGCGTCTCGCAGGCGTTGTTGATGTTCGCATTCTCGATTGCTGTGTCCGTCTTCGGCACGGAAGCTGGGAAAGTCATGCTTCAACGCGCCATATACCGCGTCCTCCGTGCCCCCATGTCCTTTTTCGATACCACACCTCTCGGACGTATCACCAATCGCTTTTCCAAGGATATCGATGTCATGGACAACACCCTCACCGATGCTATCCGTATGTACTTTATGACGCTCGCGATGATCATATCCGTCTTTATCCTCATCATCGCGTACTATTACTACTACGCCATTGCGCTCGGCCCGCTCTTCATCGTCTTTATATTCTCCGCCGCATATTACCGATCTTCAGCTCGTGAGGTGAAGCGACACGAGTCTGTCCTTCGCAGCACAGTCTTTTCGCGCTTCAGCGAGGCGGTCACGGGCATAGCCACCATCCGCGCATATGGTCTCCAACACCAATTCTCGAAATCGGTGCGCGATGCTATCGATGACATGAACAGTGCATACTACCTCACATTTGCGAACCAGCGTTGGCTCAGCGTCCGTCTCGACGTCATTGGCATTCTTCTCGTCTTCACCACCGGAATCTTGGTCGTCACTTCTCGGTTCTCTGTCAATCCCAGCATTGCGGGGTTGGTACTTTCTTACATCCTCACCATTGTACAAATGATTCAGTTCACCGTGCGTCAGCTCGCCGAGGTCGAGAACAACATGAATGCCACGGAGCGGATCCACCACTACGGCACCATGCTCGAAGAGGAGGCTCCCCTCACCATGGGCAACGTCCGAAAGACATGGCCCGAGCACGGTGAAATCATCTTCAAAGACGTCCAGATGCGCTACCGAGACGGCTTACCACTCGTCCTAAAAGGGCTCGACATGCACGTCGCCGCCGGCGAGCGCATCGGCGTCGTCGGCCGCACAGGCGCCGGCAAATCCAGCATAATGAGCACCTTGTTCCGCCTCGTGGAGCTCTCGAGCGGCTCCATCACCATCGACGGCCTCGACATCAGCACCATCGGGCTGCACGACCTCCGCTCCAAACTCGCCATCATCCCCCAAGACCCCACCCTCTTCAAAGGCACCATCCGCTCCAACCTCGACCCCTTCGGCGAACACACCGACCTCGAGCTCTGGGGTGCCCTCCGGCAAGCCGACCTCGTCTCCGACGACGCCGACATGGGAGACAAATCAGGGCGCATCCACCTCGACTCGGTCGTCGAAGAAGAAGGGCTCAATTTCTCACTCGGGCAGCGCCAACTCATGGCGCTTGCGCGGGCGCTCGTGCGCGGCAGCCAGATCATCGTCTGCGACGAGGCGACGTCGTCGGTGGACTTTGAAACGGATCAGAAGATCCAGAAGACGATTGTGGAGGGGTTCCGGGGCAAGACGCTGCTGTGCATTGCGCATCGGCTCAAGACGATTATTGGGTATGATAGGATTTGCGTCATGGATGCGGGGCGGATTGCCGAGTTGGATCGTCCGCTGCGGTTGTATGATGCGGGGGGTGTGTTTAAGAGTATGTGTGATAGGAGTGGGATAAGGAGGGAGGACTTTTTTGCGACGGGTTAGTTGGTTGATGGGTAGGGGGTGGGCTTGCATATTGGTTGGAGCGTGGCGATGCATAGCTTTGGGGGTATGTAGGGATTTGGTGTATCTATTGACTGTGGTATGAAAGATAGCATTGGGGTTTCTATCTATCGAGAAGGTAGTAGACTACGAAAATTGGCGATGCATGCATCCATCATGCATGGCGAAGCTATCGAAGCGAGTGGCTTGCTACCATGCAGGCGCTGGCGTTGGTTTTTCCTTTGGTTTTCGATAGGTAGACTAGGTAGGCTGGGCTAGCGGGATATTGGATTTGAACTTTGAACTTGGGAGTAGCGTTGCGCTGCCGGATGCCGGGCGCGAAATATTGCGCACTGCGGCCCGTGGCGTGAACAAGTGTTGTTGCCTATGCTGGCCTAGGCTGCTGCGCCGTCGCCAGCTAGCCGAGCGACAGAGATTGGATTCAACGCACGCTGGGAGGGGACGGGCGGAGTGGCGAGGCTGTTGGCTTGTACGTGGGCGAGGAGGGCTGAGCTGCCTGCGTGTAGCGTTGCGGGCGAGAGGGTGGACCGTGGAGGGATGGAGAGGGGGGCTGGATCTTGGACGTGGACTCGTTGAGCGAGTGCGTGCGGTGGCTGCGGCTCAACGCTGGGGCTGTCTGGCAGGCGACGGACCTGTGAGCTTGGGAGCGGCGGCGGGCCCGATGCGGGCTAGCGGCGAGGGGGACGTGGATGGCGCTTTGCCTGGAACGCTGGGGGGTGACTGCACTCCTTCCCATCCTTCCTTCAGCCTCGGGCATCCCCCCGCCGCTCTCTGCACATCGAACCTACTGCCAGTCGCTCCTTCAAAGATAACTCGGCGCCTGGCCTTCTCTTCTTCTCCACACGTTACATTCGACCGTCGTGCCTTCCTCGCGAACTAACCACCATCTGGGCAGTGCCAACCCCCGAACCTGCCTCTTTCGACGCACAACAACCCACGGACCACGCTGAACCTCCCAGCCCATGCGCCCTCGCTGCCTCCTGTGCCTCCGTTGAAATCACACCACGCTCCTAACACGACCACCCAACGCCTGCGTCTTCCACGGCTCGCTGCTGCCCTGCGGCCTGCTTGACCTGGTTACTCCCGTTGGTCTCGCAAACACTCCCTTCGCCCACGCACCCGTGAACGGACAGCTCGCCTCGGCAGCCATGGCAGCAATGGCACCAACAGCAAACACGGAGAAGCCCGTCACCTTCGGTGCCACCGTCGAGGGCCAGTGCGCATCTCACCAGGACCTCCGCTCCCCGCCCTCCAACGACTCCACCATGTCCACTGCAGAGAAAGACATGGCTCTCGACTCCTCGAACCCCTTCTCCGCCTTCTACAAGCACCCCGACGCACGCCGCTCCATGGATAAAATACCACAGATCAACACCCACCTCGACGTCAACGTGTACGACAAGGACCCGGAGTCGGGCGCCCCCCTTTCTGCCGCCACGACGCAGCAGGCCAAGGTGTCGGTCGACGGACGCGTCAAGGAGTGCACCATGTGGCCGTCGCGCCAGGCGATTGCGGAGAAGAAGAAGGTCTACCAGCGGGCCAAGGGCTGCAACCTGTTCCGCAAACTGAACAGCAAGCAGAGGCTGTGGGCCAAGATTGCGATTGGTCTATTCCTTATCGCTGCTGCTACGGCAGTGGGCATCGGCATCTCCAAGGCGGTCGGTGGAGGTGTCTGGAAGAAGCCTGGCGAGACTGGACCAATTCAATAGAGAGGGACGCTCTACCGGTTCGTACTTTGACTGCAGACTGCACTGACGAACAGTACTGACTCACCACAGCACCTTCATAATTGATTCATTGGCTTCCGCATGACGCAATACCTAGTCGAACATTCATAGTGGCTACGTAATGGCGTCTTCGCATATACATACCCCGTTTTCGGTCAGTACCTCGCGGACCTCGTACTTCACCCACGTACATGTGTCCGCGTGAACAATGGAATATTCTTGGATCCCACTATCGCCGACGGATCTCCCCAGCAACGAACTGTTTGATCAGCGCCTCGGCACCTGCGAACGTCTGAGGCATTCATCACTTGCAATCGAGATACCCATCCTTTGGAAGGAACAGCAACTCGGCTCATCCTCTCGACTCACGGATTTCACTTGCACATTTAGACCATTGTTTGATATCCCTTTAGTACTGTAGTGCCTCTCCGATATTCTTGTTTCTTTGGTTACTGTAAATATTTGTTTCCTTGTCTGTCTTTGAACATCAGCGGAGTATGGGCTCGGCGTATATCTGGATGGGTGGATAGATGCCTCTTTTGCATCGAGTGGCCGCAAGCATTGCGAGTCTGTGTTGTCGCTTCACATGCGAACGCAAGTAGTGAGACTGAGAGGTCTCGCTGCGTGAGGTTCCGTCGGTTGAAAATAAATCATTGCCCTGGTGAGGGCGTCTTTTGTTGATGCTTTGCTTCCAACCGTCCAGACCACCGGTCGGTAACGCTTGTGTGCATTGTATTCGCCCAAAACCCTTTGCAAAATGCATATCGCCGCCCATCCAAGGGTAACGCGCTCTACCATCTCGCTCGCCATGATCAAACTCATCAACTTGCTACCGTCTCCATCCCGAGTGCAGGTACCCAATTCCACCAAAGGTACTGATCGTAATATCAGTCGTTTCAGTCCTTGCCATTCCATCGGGCCCCAACGCAGCACGTACGTACTCGGCTCCCCTCTCGATCCTCCCGTTTGCGGTTAACATGGTCAAATTTTTAAACAGTCAGACGAGTGCAACATATGTACGACCAATCATTGCGCTCTCTCCCACGGCTCGAAAGCTGGGAGAAACCGCACCCAAGATCAGGCGAGCTCTCTCTCCACTACACAGACGGTTTTCGTTCTCATGGAACCTCGCACTGCCCAGGGGCAGCGGGTATCTCGAACCGAAAATGCTTTTAAGTGCGTGTTCATGAATTTGCGTTGTTCATGGAAGGAGAGAAGGCGAGGGCCGGGCGCAGAAGTTTTTGTGAGCAGGGGCGGCCCGGGAGCGGAGATACGTTGCGCCGGTAGCCCCGCCAGTCCCGCATTGAGTCATGGGCTTTTTCGCCTTTTTGCGTGCGTCTTCGTCTTTCCTGCTGTCGCCCGCTGTGACTGTACACATAACTTCTTGCTTTCGCTGCTCGAACGCGCCACCCGCCACGCGCCACGGAGCTCAGCTCGATCGTTTCCCTGCCACATCTCACTGAACGAAGCACACAAACCACCCAGCATGGATTCCGAGTCCGAGCACGACCACCGCGACGACGAGAGCGTGTCCGAGGTCGACGAGGTCGAAGAGGCAAAGCCCAGATCCGCGCTCAAGAAGGCGAGAGATGTGTTGCCGCCTGCCGAGCGCCCAGAGCTCCCGTAGGGCCTACAGTCAATGTGCGCTTTCTGAAACTTTGTTAACACAACGCAGCGAGCAACCCGAACCATCACAGATAGATTTCTCGACGCTCAATCCGTTGTCCCCCGAGATCATCTCCCGCCAAGCTACCATCAATATCGGCACCATCGGCCACGTCGCTCACGGCAAGAGTACGGTGGTCAAGGCCATCTCGGGCGTGCAGACTGTGCGCTTCAAGAACGAACTCGAGCGCAACATCACGATCAAGCTCGGCTACGCGAACGCGAAGATCTACCAGTGCGACAATGCCGAGTGCCCGCGGCCGACGTGCTACCGGTCGTATAAAAGCGAGAAAGAGGTGGATCCGCCGTGCGAGCGGGAAGGATGTGCAGGCAGATACAGGCTGAAGCGTCACGTCTCCTTCGTGGACTGTCCTGGTCACGATATTCTCATGAGCACGATGTTGTCCGGAGCCGCCGTCATGGACGCTGCCCTGCTGCTCATCGCCGGAAACGAAACGTGCCCGCAGCCTCAGACGAGCGAGCATCTTGCCGCTATCGAGATCATGAAGCTCAACCACATCATCATTCTGCAGAATAAGGTTGACCTGATGCGGGAAGACAATGCCGCAGCACACTACGACTCCATCTTGAAGTTCATCCGGGGCACAGTCGCTGATGGCTCGCCCATCATTCCAATATCCGCACAGCTCAAGTTCAACATCGATGCCATCAACGAGCAACTCATCAATAAGATACCAGTCCCAGTGCGAGACTTTACAGCGAAGCCACACATGATTGTCATTCGATCTTTCGACGTCAACAAGCCCGGTGCCGAAATCGAGGAGCTGAAGGGTGGTGTTGCTGGTGGCAGTATCTTGACTGGTGTCCTCAAGTTGGGCGACGAGATTGAGATTAGACCTGGTATTGTGTCCAAGGACAGCGCCGGCAAGATTCAGTGCAAGCCTATCTTCTCGAGAGTTGTGTCACTTTTCGCGGAACACAACGATCTGAAGTTCGCGGTGCCCGGTGGTCTTATCGGTACGTTCCTCCCAGCGCTGGATCACTGGGTCCCGTACAGTCTACTAGAGCGCTTCCTATGCTGGGGAAAGCACTGTACGGGAGTCAATGAGCTACACTATATTTGCTGGCTTAATAACGGGTTGCTAACACGAAACAGGAGTGGGAACGCGGGTAGATCCTACCCTATGCCGTGCGGATCGTCTGGTCGGCTTCGTCTTGGGTCTCCGTGGACATCTCCCCAACATCTACACCGAGATCGAGGTCAACTACTTCCTGCTCCGGAGATTGCTCGGTGTCAAGACTGCCGATGGCAAGCAGGCCAAGGTCGCGAAATTAGCAAAGAATGAAGTATTGGTATGTGCATGCCCTCTTCCACGGCGATTTGAGATTCTAACAGGTTCCTAGATGGTCAACATCGGGTCCACTGCCACTGGTGCCAAGGTCATCGCCGTGAGGGCTGACGCCGCCCGCCTCTCTCTGACCTCTCCCGCATGCACAGAAATCGGCGAGAAGGTGGCACTATCGAGACGTATCGAAAAGCATTGGCGTCTTATCGGATGGGCAAATATTGTCGCTGGCAACATCCTCGAGCCACTGAAGGATTAGGAAGCATTTCAAGCAACGAGGTAAGCAGGCGGACAGAGTCTTGTGGCATATGCTTTACTGCGTACTTTTGCGTAAGAAAGGTGGAGGTGGAATGAGAATGGGTGTTCTAACGGTTTGAGGATTATGATGGTGATGAGGCTGGGTAACTGGCAGTCTGAGCATTTGTCTGCATTTCTCCGCATGCATAGAAGGTTTGTGGGTGGAGTGGAAGGACACACACACACACGAGTACACATACACGTACACGTACACATGCGTAGCTTGCTTGCTTGGTCTTTGGGGGAGGTAGAAGGATTTTTGCAAACAAAAAGCTTGCTGGTGCTGGTGCTGGTGCTGCTGGCTTTGGCGGTGGATGGCACGGTGTAGGTAGTAGTACTAATTCAAAAGAAAGATATTGCAAGTTTAGTTCTGTGGTGTGTGGTGTTAGTTTCTGTTGTGGGGTGACATGTTATAGAGAAGTCTTATGTTCAGCATGGAAATGACATGTGCAACACAAGCATCACAAACAGTGCACAAGGTCACCAGTCAGACCAGTCCCCAAGAGAGAGAAGAACTTCATGACAGAGCCTTTTCTCCTGCTAGTTTTTCTACCATCACCACCACCGCCCGCCGCCACCACCACTACTCTTTCTACGCCACGGAGATATTAATAATCTTGATATCCTCCTCAGGCTTCTCCTTGTACGTCTTTGCATTCTCGATCTTATGCACGACATCCAAGCCCTGCACCGCGCGGCCGAAAATAGTGTGCTTGTTGTCGAGCCAGGGCTATATTGACGTCAAAAATCCAACGGATTAGCAACGAACAAAAGTTTGACACTCTTGCGGGCAAAAATGTAAAGGAAGGGCGGGGAAAGAAAGACAGACGAAGAAGAAGAAGAAACAAAGATAGCACATACCGTCTTCTCCGTCGTGATAAAAAACTGACTCCCATTCGTATTCGGCCCCGCATTCGCCATGCTGAGCGTATACGGCTTATCATGCTTGAGGTTGGAGAACTCGTCCTCGAACTCGCGGCCCCAGATGGACTCGCCGCCGGTGCCGTCACCGAGCGGATCGCCCGTCTGGATCATAAACTTGCGAATCACGCGGTGGAAGAGGACGTTGTTGTAGTACCCGGTGCGGGCGTGGGTGACGAAGTTCTCGACGGATTTGGGGGCCGCGTCCGGGAAGAGCCGCACCGTGATGTCGCCGTAGGTGGTGTGGATGACGGCCGATGTGCCGGTTGCGGCTTGTTTTTGTTCCGTTTTGGCGAGGGCGTTGGCGGAGCGGGGTTTTTCGTTTTGCACGTCGCGCCCGGATTTGGGGTTGTTGTTGTCGTTTGTGAACATGTAGAAGCGGACTTTGGCCGAGGCGGTGGAGGTGAGCATTGCGTCGCGGGCTTCGGCTTCTTGGAGGAGGGGGTTCTCTGATGCGGCCATTTCGACGGTTACGATGCCGCGTTTTTGGGGTTGGCCTTGGTAGAGGGAGAGCCAGAGGGGGCGGAGGGATTCTTCTTGGCCGTAGAGCTTGACGATGCGGTTGGTGGTTGTGTTGAGGACTTTGATGCCGTACATGGAGCCATAGAGGATGAAGTTGCCTGTTTCGTCGAAGATGACGTTCAGGCGGGGGCGGATGGAGGGCTGGTCTAGGTCGCGCTCTATGCCTAGTCTGCGTCCGAATTCGATATCTTCGAGGTGTTGGAGGGCGGTGCCGGCTTGTTGCATCTCTTGTATGGTCTCGATGGATTCGTCATATGTGCGGTGGAGCTTTCCAGTAGGGAAATCGAACACACGAATCTTGCGGTCTGGAAAGGAGAGGGTAGCAAACTGCTTCCCAGTCGGTGATATGGTGAGCGACGAAGGTACAGATTTGGCCTTTTTGAACTCGAACAAGTTCGTAGAGCTCTTCATTGCGAACACATTGTCCGGCTTTTCAAAGTTTCCACTCGGCTGCCAGTACTCCACCATGCCGCTCTGGTCCACAGAGACCACACAGTCAAAGTGGCTGTTGTACGCCATGAGCGCAACAGGCGCCTTGTGCACGCTCTTCAACGTATGCAGCGGCTCCAAATTCTCCCCTCTCCCATCGTATATCCGGATCCAAGAATTCTCCTCGGACGATACGGCCAGCTGCGGGAACGACGCGCCCCTCCCATGCACCCAGCAAACCGCCTTGGGCGCATAATCCAAGCTCAGCATCGCCAGCAAATCGAATGTAACGACATCAAAGATCTTGACCGAATTATCCGCTCCGCACGTCGCAAAGCTGCGTCCGTCCGCGCTGGCGCTCACCGACCGTATATCGCCGTTGTGCGCCCGGAACTCCTTCACAAACTCGATGCCTCCAAAGTCCTTCTTCCAGAACTTGACCACGCCGTCAATCGAGCTCGTTATGAGGAAGTCGGTATACGGGGTGAAGATGGTAAAGCATAGTTGCTCGCGGTGCATCAACGACTTGAAGTAGCGGCTTGCGGTCGGCAGGGCAGCGACGTAGAGCTTTTCATATGGTAGCTTGCGCTTTTTCTTCTTGGGTGCAGACGAGGGGAGGGCGGGGCCGAAATCATCGTCGGAAGAAGTATCGTCTGGTTAAAAGTCAGCTTCAGGTATGCGCATACTGCAGAGGCTAACCTACCGTCCTGGGCCGCGGTCGCAGTTTTGCGGTCGGCGGCTTCCATTTCGTCGCGTGATCTTTTCACAGGCGGTGACAGCATCCTCGCGCCGGCTTGATCAGCTAGGCCCTCCATGTTGTCCTGGTCCGGAACTGTAGTCTTTGCGCGAATATGCAATACAGAGAGTGGGCGTGGTTTTGGACTTCGCGGCTGTCTAGGCGACGAACATTGAAGGTTCCACAGGTGCTCAGGTGCCCAGGTGTACGCGGTATCACGTGCAATTATTATCACCTCAGAGGTAAACCTAGCGATCATTTGTAGTAGGATTACGAGAGCTTGATTCGATTAGCATTGATATAGCAAAGGATGTCATGTAGAAAAAGTGGTATCATTAATAGCATCGAGCTAAACAACATCATCGATAGCTAATCGCTGTCCGCGTCTTCTAGCCCTTCCCCTGTGCCATTTGCAAGGGCTTTCCTCGATACCTCAAAAACGTACAAACTGTTCGGAACCTTTGCAGCCATCCATCGGGCCAGCCTGGGCTCTTTCCCAACTGCCGCAACCACACAGAGACCGTCTTTCCCGCGGTCACCTCTCTCCTGCACAGACAGTCCGTTTACTATGCCACGAATGAGACCCGTCTCATCGCTTGATTGCTCTCCGTCGGTGGGCATGCCATCTAGCTCTTCGGCAGGAATGCGACCAACTTTGCCGAGTGGCTCGATGCTGCGTTTGTCAGATGCTACACGCCATGCCCTGATCCACCCATCCCAGCTTCCCGTAAGGATCAGATCCGCAAAAGGTACCGTGGCGATTGCAGTGATGTATCTCGGTAGCTTTGGTCCAGGCTTCGCTGACGTTTCGGCGTCAACACTTGCTGAAATCGACTCTGGTGGGAGCGGTGGGTCTCGTCCATGTGCGAGAGGAATAGTTTGCAGGGGCTTCTTCCTGGTGACGGACCATAATGAGAGAGCCCCGTTGTCCGAGCCTGTAACGAACAGACTTGCGTCGAGGAGAGCAACACAGTCCACGGAGCCTTCAGCATACACGATGTCATCTTTATCATCGTGCGGATCGTCGTGGGTCGTCGTTTCGTCGTCCGTTTTGCCTCCAAACCGACCCTGTCGTAGCTTGTTCAGTCCTTTTTGCCTGGTATTCGTACCACTCCTGAACACCAACTGGTTCTCTTCAACTACCTTCCATAATCTTGCCGAACGATCCCTTGAGCCCACACTAACGCAGGTCTCCTGGTTCACCTCCAACCCGCCAGCCACCCCAATAACGGCATCTTCGTGACCGTGTAACGTTTCAATGTAGGCTGACTCTGCGGCAGCCCAGACCAGTACCGCACGGTCCGCGCCACCAGAGAATAGCTGTTCTGTGCCTCGTCGAAAGGATAACGCGGTGACAGCATCGCGATGCCGTGTGAATAGCTTCTTGGGCGTCAGAGTGCCGGCGTCCCATATGATCAGGCGGGCGTGCTTGTCTCCAGTGGCCAAAAAGCGTCCTGAATCCGACACTGCAACTGAAATTATTTCCCCAGTGTGGCCTAGATAGTCCTTATCGCCCTTCCTGTTTTTGTTTCCTTTTCTCCAAAGTATACGTTTAGGTGTGCGTCTCGGGGTTATGTTCGTCGGCCGATCAGAGTCCTGCGCATTGTAGACAGTAGGATCCGCAATCTCCCACTTTTCCACAAGCAGATCTTTGCTGACAGTCCATGCGTAAGGCAAACGGAGAGCGCATCCGGTGATTGCCTTTTGCAGACCCGACCTGCCAGAAACATGCGAGGCTTCTTCGAAGTCCAACTCTTCCGCAATGCTTCTGTAGATTTTGCCCTTTGTCTCTGCCACGTCTTCCTTTAGCCTCTCCGCGATCAGGTCGCGATCGATATCAGCCGCATCGAAACCTCCATCGTCGTCAACTTCGTTGCGGACGTTCTCCAGGTATCGTTCCGCGAGTCTCAGTCGCTTTTCGGCTGCAGTCTCGTCTTCGTCTTCCGAGGTCTCCGAGTCCTCGGCATCCTCAAAGAAGCCGGTGTCGCGCTCATCTTCCGACTCTTCGCTCCCAGATATCGACTCGTCTCGCTCGGTGCGGCGGGGAGCTTTGGTCGACTGCGCGGACTTAGGGCCTCCGGGGGCAGCTTCGGACCGCTTCCTTTTCCGCTGCGACGCAGGAACGGTGAAGAAAGAGGACATTGCTGTGTCGTGCGCCGGCAGAGGGCGAAGCTCGGGCAGCTCATAAAAGGTCGCCATCGGCGACACTTTTTTCTGGCGCCGACAGCGGGTGGCGGGTCCACGTTTCGCCGCGCCGCGCCGTGCCTGGGTGCGCTTGCCCCATCGATAGCTCCAGCCGCGACAGCGAGAAGCTTCCCCATCAGCCTCCGCTCTCACGTCCAGCAGCCATCCGTTGCCCTTCTCTCACACCCGCTGGAAACCGCACCCTCCGACGCAACTCCGACACAGCTGTGCCGCGCATTTCTTTCTCCCCGCGGCACACCCAACTGTTTACGCATCCTTACCGTCCGTCGCCCGTCTCGGGGATCCTACCGTCGACCTTGCAAGCCCTTCAGACCTTCGAAAATGAGCGGCAGCAGCGATCCCGAGCGCGAGCACGCCCTCGATGAGTACAAGGGAAAACTGCTAGAGTCAAGGGAGTGGGAGGCGAAGCTGAAGGCGCTGCGATTAGAGATCAAGGGCCTGCAGCGTGACTTCGACGTCTCAGAGGACAACATCAAGGCGTTGCAGAGTGTGGGTCAGATAATAGGCGAAGTTCTGAAGCAGCTGGACGAGGAACGATGTACGTCACATGCGCTTGGCCCCGTTCGACCAAGAGCATCCTGCTAACTAGCGGCAGTCATTGTCAAGGCGTCTTCGGGTCCCCGATATGTGGTGGGATGCCGGTCAAAAGTCGACAAGTTGAAGCTCAAGCAGGGCACCCGCGTCGCGCTAGACATGACCACACTCACCATCATGCGCATGCTGCCCCGCGAAGTCGACCCGCTCGTCTATAACATGTCGCTGGAGGACCCCGGCCAAGTCAGCTTCGGCGGTATCGGTGGTCTCAATGAGCAGATTCGCGAGCTTCGAGAAGTCATCGAGCTGCCGCTCAAGAACCCCGAGCTATTCTTGCGAGTAGGCATCAAGCCGCCTAAGGGTGTCCTACTATATGGCCCCCCAGGCACCGGCAAGACTCTGCTAGCACGAGCCGTGGCAAGCAGCTTGGAGACCAACTTCCTGAAGGTCGTGTCTTCGGCGATTGTCGACAAATATATCGGAGAATCAGCACGTCTAATCCGTGAAATGTTTGGCTATGCAAAGGAGCACGAACCCTGCATCATCTTCATGGACGAAATCGACGCTATCGGTGGACGAAGATTCTCGGAAGGCACCTCAGCTGATCGAGAGATCCAACGAACGCTCATGGAGCTGCTCAACCAGCTCGACGGATTCGACTACCTGGGACAGACCAAGATCATCATGGCAACGAACCGACCAGATACACTCGACCCGGCGCTGTTGCGTGCGGGACGTTTGGACAGGAAGATTGAAATCCCTCTGCCGAACGAGGCTGGTCGATTGGAGGTTCTCAAGATCCATGCAAGCGGCGTGCAGACACAGGGCGAGATCGATTTCGAATCCATTGTCAAGATGAGCGACCAGTTCAACGGAGCTGATCTGCGAAACGTGGTCACCGAAGCGTAAGTCACTATATTACAGTGTCTGATTACAAAGCTAATTTAAACAGTGGCCTGTTCGCCATCAAGGACTATCGAGACTTCATCAACCAGGACGACTTCAACAAAGCCGTGCGCAAGATGGCCGAGTCAAAGAAGCTGGAAGGCAAGTTGGAATACCAGAAGTTGTAGAGAAGGTCAAAATCTGGGTCGCGGTTTTGGAACAATGACAGGCACGCGTGATACAACATGGCCTTCATGTACAATAATGATTCTAGGTAGCAGAATATATCTTCTGCTTCATGACCTATATGCTACACTTTGCGGTATCGCTTCCATCTTCGCCTCAACCTGTTGCGTACAATTGGCGGAGATGTCCCATCTCAGCTCCAGCTCCCCAAAGTAATTAGGCTGAAAGCTAACTTTCTTGAATCCCACGCTCTCGAACAGCTTGATGCTACGTAAGTTGTCTTTGCTGATCTTCCCTCGTAGGTATTTCATGTGGCCGCTCATCTTCCCATTGCCGTTGCTGCTGAAATACTCATCCATGATGGTGGTGTACGAGCGCATAATGTACCACAAGAAAGTCAGAAGAATCTCCCGACCCAGACCCCTCCCCTGAAACCCCCTCACCGCAATCATAATCTCAACCTCGCCAACTAAACCCTGCAGTCCCTTTTCTCTCCCCTCCTCTTCCTCTTCGTCATCATCCGCACTCAAAAACAAATTCACATCCCCAATCATACTCCGCGGCGCATCTTCCTCGCCCGCCGTGACATGCACGACGTCCGATTCTCGCACTAGCGGAGGCGCCGTGCACGCGATGAATGTCAGTTTATCGGCGTCTGTGCGCCAGGAGCGTTGCATGGCGTGTTCTTCAGCGAGAGTGAGGGGCTCCGAGGCGGTGGCGGATTGGAGGGTGGGGTCTTGCATCCAGGTGTGGTAGGTGGGGACGTGGTGGGGGTGGTAGGGGGTTAGGAGGATTTTGGGGGTGAGGAGCGCTGTTGGGGGCGAGGGTGGGCGGTTAGTGTTTGAGGATTGGGGATGGGGGTTGGGGTGGTGGTACCTGTGTGTTCGTTGAGCTTCATTTTTTGGGGTGGTGGATGCGTCTTGGGCGGTGTTAGTGGGTGGTGCTTTTGGAGGGCCTGGGTTCGCATGAGGCATACGTACTTTTGTTCAAGATTAAGGTGCAGGGAGGTGCTGTAGTAATAGGGCGGAAGGCTAGTTACTGCGCGTTACTACCTTTGAAGGTAGTATAAGTAAAAAATGGCGCTAATGTAGCTGTAGATGAAATTTTCTGGAGTTTCGCCGCAGGTTCAAGTAGGTGCGAATTTCGGGACGTTCACTGTCGTGACGCGAAAAACTAGGCTTGAAATGGCTAGCTTGGATTGTTACATCTGACAACACGACTTTGCTGTTGCTGACTCCATCACCACAGCCGCAACATCAGACATCCTTTTCTAGAATTTGTGGCACATCGAACCAAGACGAAACGCAACATTGTTCTTTGCTTCTGGGCAGATTGAGCAGATGCAACAATTTTCCACGGCTTATCAATATACACAACATCATGCCGTCTATCAGGGTCCTGGTCACCGGCGGCACTGGATTCTTAGGATCCGAAATCGTCAAAGCGCTTGTAGAAGCGCGAGGCTTCTCAGTCACAGCCCTTGACATCAACCCGCCTTCACTCGGCACAGGATCGTACGCAGAAGTCACCTACGTGCGTTGTGATGTGCTACAGCCGGAAGAGCTTAGGAAGGTGTTTCTGGAAGCGAAGCCCACCGCAGTTATTCATACAGTGGGCGTTGTGCCGCTTGGCGCAGCGAGATACAGTTCGAAAGGCAAAGATGCGGTCTTCGCGGTCAATGTGGAGGGAACGAGGAATGTGATGCAGGCTAGCCAAGAGTGTGGGGCGAAAGCGTTTGTGTACACGAGCAGTGAAACGGTACTGCTGGACGAACTGGAGAAAGATTTCAAGAATGCAAATGAAACGTGGAGTACGGGAAGGGCGACAACGATCTATGGACAGTCTAAGGTATGGAAATCTCATAGATCTAATATCTACTATCCATGCAGTGTGCTCAATCCTTCTTCGGAACCACTTTCTGTTTGTTTCGCAAATCCACATCCTAACTTCTCTGATTGTAACAGACAATGGCAGAAAATTTGGTCCTATCCTCGAATAGCCCAGTATTCAAGACCTGTGCCCTCCGTTCAGCCTCCATATTTGGTCCACACGATCCAGCCACTATCCCCATAATCCACGGCTGCATTGCTAATGGAGAAACCCCTTTCGTACTCGGGTCAGGCACCAACCTTCAAGACTATGTCTATGTCTCGAACGTTGCAGACGCTCATGTCCTCGCCGTGCGCAACCTTCTCAGCTCCGGAACAGCTGCGGGCGAGGCCTTCTTCGTAACCAACGGTCAGCCGATTACCGCGCGAGACTTATGTCTAGCTATTTGGAAAGAATTTGATCATTATCCACCATTTGAGATCAGGATTCCGGAAGGCCTGGCGTGGTGGATGGGGTGGGGCGCGGAGTGGGTGAGCTGGGTCACCGGGTCGAAGGTTACGTTTAGTCGCGGGGTCATTCTGGATGCTACGAAGTCGCGTTATGTGGACATTTCGAAGGCGAGGACAGTGCTTGATTATGCACCAAGAGTGAGCTTGCCAGAAGCAATGAGGATCAGTTGTCAGGTGAGTAGCATTGCGCTTGCAAGCTTTATTCGATTGGAAGTTTCCTCTTCTAACAGTTTGTAGCATTTTAAACAGCAGATCAGGGATCAGACAAAGAACTGAACCATGCGCGTATAGTCACTATTTGGGTATGACCTGATTGGCAAATATCTGGCTTCGATGTTTGTTACTAGCGGCCAAGCGAAGAGTATCCTTCAAACATAGGTACATACATTTGCTACCTGGTTGCCGCAAGAAGCCTTGGAAAGCCGTGTACTACCCCAAATCATGACCGCCTCGGCCGTTGCGCAATTGTCTTCGCAATCAGACTTGGCGTGAGACCGTCAGGGTCCTCCCACCTTTACTTCGGTTGTTATGCTCGTTTGACCGTGGGTGACGGCCGCGCCTGCCTCCGGAGCCCCGTGGTTCCTGCATCATCCAGGAGCAGCTGCCTAAAACTCTCACCGCCGCCGCTGCTTCTTATATTCCTGGCCGGACCCGCCACATCTTTCCCCTCCACCCTCTCTTTTCCTCTTCGTCCTTGGGTGCGGCGTTGCTTCTGGGGCGTTTCTTCCGGAGTTCATTCGGCGTTCAAGGGTGAGTTGATTTCTATTTTCTTCCCCTGCACACTCTGCTTTCTGTGTCTTTTATGGCGGTTGTCTGTTTCGAGGGGTGGGAGGCTACTTCCTATCATGAGCGTTGGCGGCATGCGGGGTTCTCAGGGGCTTGCTCTGGGGAGGCGACGACCCTGTGCTGGGTGCAAAATATGCGTGAAGCAAGGAGCTTGACGAGCGGCACGGCAAGAGAAGGAAGAATCTCGGAGTGGCAAATCTAAGGTCCGAGTTGGGCAACCGAGCGTGCGATGGCAAAAGGAACTTGTACTGGAGGACCAGGGTTTACAGCTAGGCATGGAACGACTGCAAGTGGGTATATGTACATCAACGTTTACTGACCTCGGATGCAATAGGTCTCGCACAACGAACGCGACCTAGGTCACCCGCGTTCACTGAGTCTTTTCTTTCTGTTCTTCGAGCGATAGGCGTCTGGCGTAAGGGCGTTTCTGCTGGGTCTTTTCGAGTGGATTCCAATCTGTGTGACTCCGTCGTCATCCGGCTCTGGTAAGTCCTGAACCCCATGACACTGCTGGCCCCAAACTAGCTAGGTCCTCCTAGGAGCCTCACTCTAACAAGACCAGATCGAATGCAACCATGCCCGCATTTTCTAAGCCTGTCGCCGAGCCGCAAGCTCTCCACGTCCCGAATCCTGTGTTACAAATTGCAAACCGTACCTTGAGCAAGGTTGCGAGGGCTGTGGCAAATGGAGAAGATCTTCTTTCTATTCTGCCCGCTGAGATCCGTATCATGATCTTTGAAGAACTCCTAACTGGCAAGGAGACGGTCTATCGAGGCATACGAAACTTCGGTCTATTAGATCCAGAGCATTTTCCAGAGGTTCCTATAGCGTGGCAGATATTGCTTACCTGCCGCCTGTACTACCAGGAAGCGCTCCCAATCTTTTACAGCAAGAACGAGTTCGTCTTTTGCACCGGCAGGGCCGCTAGCCCTGGACTGTTTTGGCGCTTCCCGATAAGCAAAATCGAGAGCATTCACCAGAACGCTTGCTGAATTAGTCTAGATTCGGATCCGCCACATGGGACACTTGACTCGACTGGGAATATATTTCTGCAGTGACGATCCGCGAGCTCAGAGTAGCATACGGGTCGCTCATTTCATCAAAGCCCTGAGTCGCCATGCTCGGATGCTTGAGTACCTCGAAGTGCTGATCGGTTCAGTGCACCCGTGGGTAAGGCGTAAGAAATACAAAAGAGTCCAGAGGGAGTCGGCTAACATGCATATCTCTGCTAAAGAAGATGCTTTTCTATCCCCACCCGGCCACCGACGCTCTCAGGCAGCTGGCTCAGTCTCAGACTGTCAAAGAGCTAGTGATACGTTTCCATGGGGAAACCACGGTGTATCAACCATGGGCCCAGTACCTCGAGCAAGTTTTCAACGAACATAAACAACTTGCGAACCGCTCGATAACCTTTGCCTTGTCCTGCTCATGTTTTCCGATTGCCCCATCGTTCCCCCCTCTTCACTGCGCCATCTGTTTTCGGGCGTTCGTCAGCATGAACGGCACCCTCCCGAAGCCAATGAAGATGTTCGTCTGTTCCTCGGAAGTTCAAGCAACGCAAGCGACCGAGATGGAAGTCCAGGACGACCTATTCATGTTGGGTCTGTTACCGCTTGAAGATGATGATGGGGAACTCGAAGAGGATGATGATAATAGACCATATAACAGGCTGGATCTTGCACAGCACATTGCTTTCTATGGCCGCAATGACAGATTTGCTGGCGTCCGTCAAACTGTACTCACGGAGTATTTCCAGGGAACTTCGTACGTCACGCTCAAGAACACTTGTTGGAGGCCCAATATGTTAATAATTCTAGCTGTCACTACACTGCATCAACGCGATACTCCATGCGTCTCCAGGCCGAACAAAACGCGATCTCGACGAAGCCGAAGTATAGGCAGACACTACTTCGTCAACACGATGCTACGTATGTTTCGTCAACCTAATAATGTGCGATTTTATCTGACAAACCTAGTGGACCTCCTTGGTTGCAGCCGGTTCGGCGTCGAGGCCTCGTGACCTTAAATACGTACTCCTTCCGCCAAACATATCTCACCGACTACTTCAAGCTTGTCAAATACGCGGCTTAACTTGCGATTGCCTTTCGCTCAGTCAAACGAGCGGCAGCTGAACACACTCTAGGGCTTTCATGCTGCGCGGTTGCGCGACTGGATGCCCCTGGCGGTTTACGCATATCAGCTCCTCATCCGTGCTCCGGTATTCTTCTAATCATCATTTATCAATGATTTCGTCAACTCTCCCCAGGGGCCAGAGCATGGGGGATACGATTATTATGGTATTATTTTCTCATTTTCATTTCTTCGTGGTTTAGGATTATGGTGGGTAGGATTAGTATGGGGCTCTACTAATGAACATTTATTAATGATCTCGAGGAATTTGGCAAGAGGACAGGCATGTGGAGGATAGGAGTAGCTTGGCGATGTCAAGGCCACAATATCTCAGGAGCATTATGTATCAATGTAGTCTATCAGTGAAGATAATGCCTCTCTAGTTTGGTATCATACATGGGGTGTCTAACGTCTACAGACCTGTTTGTACACACCATCAGCGAAGACTCGATACGTCTTGCCATACATCGTAGTTAGACATGTCGGCTCCGCTCCCAATTATACAATCTTCTCAGCCTCCTCGAGCAACCGCTCCACCTTGAAACCGCCATCTCCTCTCGTGAACATATCCAGCAGCTCACCCCTACCCTTCCCCTCGTCACTCACGACGTAGAACTTTTGCATGCACATGACCAAAAAGCGCGCCTCGTCGACCGTCACACCCCTATTCTCCACCACGGTGCCTTGCCCCAGCACCAGATCATGCGACTCGGCGAGCTCGGCATGGAAGGTTA
Source organism: Laburnicola sp. R22_1 (assembly GCA_014281115.1). Lineage (NCBI taxonomy): Eukaryota > Fungi > Ascomycota > Dothideomycetes > Pleosporales > Didymosphaeriaceae > Laburnicola > Laburnicola sp. R22_1. The sequence continues at coordinate 2,006,021 of JACONQ010000011.1, forward strand.
TGGTAGTATGCGGCGAGGCAAACTCCCCCCTCAGCTTATACTCGGCTAGCGACGTGAAGAGCAGCGTCGTCGTCTTTTCATGCGGGTGCGAAAATTGCAGGTAGTGCAGTTCGGCGGCGGCTTGCTGTGTGGTTGTGGCTTCTTCTGGCGCAGCAGCGGGTGTTTGGTCCGGGGTGAGTTGGCGGGGGAGCGGGAGGACGAAGGAAGGGTGGCGGGTTGCGGTGGAGAGGAGGGCGGTGAAGGTGGAGGCTGGGAGGGAGAAGTGGATGGATTGGGGGTTGGGGGCGTGGCGGAGGCGCCAGAGGGCTTGGATTTCTTTGGCGGGGAGGGGGGTTATTTTTTGGAGGTCGAGGAAGGAGTTTAGGGTTTTGAGGCCGGGGGGTGGAGGAGGGGTTGCGGTGGGTTGCGGGGTTGGTGGTTGTGGGGGGGAGGGCCAGGGGGATTTTGTGGGTTGCGGTTGCGGTTGCGGTTGCGACGATGGCGATGGCGATGGCGATGGCGGAGGTGTTGTCAAGGGCGCGGTGGCGCCTGGGACGGACGCGTTTTTGCGGAGGGATTCGATCTTTTCTTTGTAGGCTTCTTTGAGTTGGGCGATGTCGCCGAGGCCCTCTTGGTGGGCTTTGTGTTCGAGCTTGGAGCGGTACTTTGCGAGGATGCGCTCTTGGGCGTTGTGGGTTGCGTGGAAGCGGACGTCGTGGACGCGGGCCCAGCGGCGTTGGGGGGCGCGTGGGCTGCGGAGGGGCGGCCGGAGGATGTGCCGGAGGGTGGGTATGCGGTGGGAGGCCATTGTGTGTGGGCTGGGGGGTGGAGTGTGGAATGGCAAGCTGTGGTTGAGCTCTGGGAGGCGTTGGGAGAGATGCGATGGGAGATCCGCGAAGAGGCCGACTTGTGTCCGAGCCATCGCCAGGGCTCCGTGCGGGCAGCGTGAGGGCAGCATTTGCGAGTCCGACCATGCCAGGCCGCGTGCATCTGGCGGGACCTCAGGCAGGCAGCGTCGCAAAGGCCAACTGGTAGGTTGCGTGATGGCTGCAGCACGCTGAGCACGGCAGACTATGTTCCTGTTCCTGCGTCTGGCAGCATGCCTAGCACGAGGGCATCCCACGGTACCTTGCCATTGATGCGCCGCCTCCCATGGCATATACCTGCGAGGTCGTCGTCGCCCGAGCCATGTATGATGTAGGTAGGCCATGTCACCATGTATAACCTCCAGCGTGTCACGTTCCCCATGGCCTCCATCCCCATGCTTCTGCCTGGGCGCGGCGAGGGCGACGATGCGCACACGACGCAGCCCGTCCATCGCTCGCACCTCGCATCTGCACATGGGTGACTCTGGACATTGAATGCTCGCACTCGCACTGCCACTGCCACTGCCCCTCGTCGCTTCCGAGAGCGTGATCGACCTGCGCACCTCGACACTCGACACGAGAGAAGGGCTCTCTCGGCCATCGTCAACATCCACCGTCGTCCCCTCGCCGGCCCGCGTTCCCCAGTGTTATCGCCCAAGCTTTATAATAATCCCAGTACCAGCAGCATACTCGACTCCGACCGACCGCGTCTCCCCCAGCACAGCGACAGCGACAAGCTGCTGCTCCGCCGGACCCCTCCACCCTCCACCCTCCACCCTCCATCCCGTCAAGCATCCCCGGCGCTCACGCACGCCCTACCAACTGCACGCCCCAATCTGGAGCCCGACACGACGCCCGCCGCCGTTGACCTCTCGCGACCGCCTCTCCTCCTCTGTGGGGGGCATGTGCCCGCGCCTGTCTGCGCCCTCTTCCGCGACGTGTGCCACGCCCCGCTGAGAGCGCCCCCGCATACTGCACCCAAGCTGCCTGCAGCACTTGTTTGCGGGCATGGGGACCGTCAACAGCAGACCCGAGGACAACGCCCTCTTCCTCCGTGACCAGAACCGCTGTATGCGTCCTCCCAAGCTTCGTGCACCCCCAGGCTGACTTTGGCTGCAGTTTCCATTGCTGCACTCAGCATCGCAAATAACCGCGGCCGCACGCTCCTGAACATCACGCCGAATGCCTTCCCCGCTACAAGATACAGTGCGAAGCGAGAGCCCGGGGACGAGAGCGTGGTCGACTATGTGCAGGTACGCTTCCAAAAGGTCCATGCTGGGCATACCTCTGCTAAACATGTGTGCAGGATCCAGAGTCAGGAGTCGCTGGGGGGCCGCCGGCCTTCCTCTTGCGCTTGTCAAACGAGGACGAGTTAATCTTCAATTTCACATTTATAATTCGACAGGTTCAAGCAGCGCCCAGTATCTACAACGTAAATAACGCATCTACTATCGCAACCTCCGGCCTCGTCGATACCGTTATAAATGGCTTGACCTTTGTGTTTGGGTCAAACGCAAGAGAACTGGATCATTTGGTGACGAGGGAGTTCCATGCGAACCCCAATCTTCACAAGGACCCGCATGTTGAGCTTGTGGGAGACTATACAACCGGTGGTACGGGCTCAGTGCAGTTCCAGTGGTCGTGGAGGTGGAAACCCCCAAAGACGACCGAGGACCGAGGTGGTGGCTGGCGGACAAGCTGCAGCTTTGTTGAGTACGATCAGCGTGCTCACAAGCTGGAGACCCTTGCGACTTTCACCTTCTGGGTTCACAACACTCGCGCTATGCAAAGTCCAAAGTCGCCCTCTCCGCGCATAGAGCTCGGTGTCCCTCCCAGGCTCCGCGTGCCCTCCGCTCAGAGCATCGAATCACGAGTCAGTGATTCTGACAACGATAGAGACCCGCTTGACGTGCCCCCGAAGTCGCCAACGTTTGAGTCAATCTCGGAATTTGGCCTGGGATTGGTCCCGAGCCAGGCTACCTCGTCTACCAACAACACAGTCAGAGTCGACGTCAGTTGCTCCCGCCCCGGCGAAGATCTGAGTCAAACCGAAGATGGTCCACTTTTTAGAGCTACAATGAAGTCGCTGGAGCAGAAGACCGGCAATATGCGCACAAGATGGAAAAAGGTGCTGAAACGAGCCGAGTCGGCCCTAGAAGCTCAGGTGTCGTGCAACAACGCCATGGCCGACTTGATGGAAGCTCTCCGGGAGGCATCGACATCGAATGCAAACGCCGTTCAGCCAGCTATCGACCACTATTTCGACAAGATCGCCAAGGAGATACTCGTCTACGAGCGAACAAACTCCTCGAATATCCAAAAGCTCATCATTGACCCCATTCATAAGCTGTATAACATTGACATCAAACAAGCAGAAACGAAACGCAAAGACTTCGATGAAGAGAGCAAGGAGTACTACGGCTATCTTAGTAGATACCTTGGGCAACGCTCCGACTCCATGAAGGAGAAGAAGAGAGCCGAGACGGACTCAAAATATCAGTCCAAGCGTCGGAATTTTGAGCTGAAGCGCTTCGACTACTCTTCCTTCATGCAGGATCTTCACGGCGGGCGCAAAGATCAAGAAGTATTGTCGCATCTCACCAGGTATGCTGATGCGCAGGCGAGAAATTACCTGGATACTGCCAAAAAGATCGAGACAATGATACCGCAACTTGAGGCGCTGTCAGTAGAAGTCAAAGAAGCAGACAAGGAGTTCCAACTGCAGAGAACAGAGAGAGAAGAAAAGAGGCGGCTACTAGAGAAGAGTAAAAAGCAGTACGACGAGCCACCGCCATCTCAAATCCCGCCTGCAACGCCTGCCAACGGAAGCACCGCGCGGGCACCACCCTCGGCCGATCCAAACCTTCCAGGCCGGAAATCGAGCGTCGCCCAAGGCTTCGCAAGCACGATAAATCCCACTCCAGCTGCCCTATCCATGGCTAGTATCCCTACCATTACGTCACCACAAAGCCCAGAAGCCAACCATGCGAGTTTGAGTGGGAGTCCTCAACCGAATAAATTCAAGGGCATTCGAGACTTGGAAGACAGAGACCACAGTATTCCTAGCGGTCTCGATGTCGGAATAGGCGCACACCGCAAGGAAGGTCTCCTGTGGGCGCTCAGCAGGCCAGGAAGTCACGTCGATCCGAAGGGTCTCAACAAGACGGCGTGGCACAAGTGAGTATGTCAATGTTACAGGATGCTTGATTGCTAATCTGTTCAGATTCTGGATCGTACTAGATCAAGGCAAATTATCAGAGTACACCAACTGGAAACAAAGCCTGGAGCTGCACATGGAGCCCATCGACCTGCGCATGGCATCAGTACGAGAGGCTCGCAACCAAGAACGTCGATTCTGCTTTGAGGTGATCACGCCTCAATTCACACGGGTCTACCAGGCGACCAACGAAGATGACATGAAATCCTGGATCGCCGCTGTGAACAACGCTTTGCAATCAGCCGTAGAGTCTGTTGGAAAGCATGACCGCCCGTCAACTGATTCGTTACCAGCACAGAGAGGACGAGACATCGCATCTGTTCTTACGGGTAAGAGTCCCTCCATGTCCAGTCACAAAAACAACTACAGCTCCAAGGCCCCAGCCCGTCATGCCACTGTGGGCGACCGTCCAGGTTACCGGAGAGAAGATACCGCTGGAGACGATGGGAAACTTCTTCAACAAGTCCGTGACGCAGATGCAAGTAACAAGGTCTGCGCGGATTGCTGTTCAGAGAGCAAAGTTGACTGGGTGTCGATCAACCTTGGAATTGTCATTTGCATCGAGTGCAGTGGTATTCACAGATCGTTGGGAACGCACATCTCCAAAGTGCGTTCACTTACGCTCGATACGAATTCGTTCACTCCGGACATTGTCGACATTCTATTAAAAATTGGCAACGCCAACAGCAATTCCATTTGGGAAGCAAGACTTTTAGGATCGTTGAAGCCAACCGCCACATCGACTCGTGAGCAAAGGCTACATTTCATCACTTCAAAGTACGCAGACCGAGCTTTTGTCGCTCCGATCTCGCCCACTCTGTCACATTTCGCCACGCCCGAGGAGACCCTGCTAGCGTCGATTAAGAAGAATGACATTCAGAATGTCCTCTACGCGCTGGCCTTGAAGGCAGATCCCAATGCGAAGGATCGATCGCGTGGCACGCATGCTGTATTCTTGGCTTTGGCTGCAGCTGACCCTGCTTCTCCTTCGGCATCCGCTTCCCCCGCTAGTTCTCCGCTGCCTGGAGCGCGACCATCTACACCTCACGCGCCCTCTCGGAAGTCTTTCCCTGTGGCTGAACTACTTCTACAAAATGGTGCAGACCTGCCAATGCAACCCGCGCCGATACCATTGAGCTCGTCGGCGCGGCTCTACCTCGAACACAAGGCTGATCAAAAAGCTGGAAGAAGACCGATGCCCACCATGAACCCCCCGCCGAATGCCAGTGGCGACATCCTCACTGCTCTTCCATCCATCGTGGCTGGCAACGGCAGTACACCTGCCGACCGGGCAAAGGAGAGGGACAGTAGGCTACAGAAACGGGTTTCTGCCAGTGGAAGGTTGGTGAAAAACTTCTCCGACAACACTGAAGGTAGGCGAGGCCCATAGTTTGCGCCTTCGCTCACATCCTCCCATTTTCTAGTGCATTATTCCCTTGGACAGCTTGTGGTGTCCCATTTTGGTCATCGGAGGGCTAAGAGTAGCTGAGCTTGGGGCAGTTGGCGTTATCTGAGGCTTGGAAAGTGATTCGACCCAGCCTTTGGGTGGTGGCGGGGCTTGTGAAATGAGTTTAGGATAAGCACACCGTTTGGATGGCATGCATGATCGTTTTTGACAAGGACCTTTGTTACAGGTCTACTGGCTATTTGAGACGATGCATTTCGGTATGTTCTAATGCTTTGCTGTTGGAGGACTCTTCTGAGTCGTTCGTTGTAAGGCGAGTTATTTTTTTTATTCGTTTTCGTTAGGCTATTCTCACCAAGAGGGACGTCAGCCGGCCATAGTAATCGTATAACGTGTTCGATCACTCATCCGCGCAGATCACTCATCCGCGCACCCCACCAAAATCGCGACGCGTCCTCTCACAACTCTCGCAATGCCGCTCCCCCAGCACGTCCAGCAGGCTCAAAAAGAAGGGAGACTTAGTCTCTCAATGCAGACGATTCAGAATAAGCAGGTTAAGAGTCGCCGCCAGGCTGCGCGACTATATAATGTCCCTGAAACGACTATCCGCGACCGTACCAGAGGTGCTCGCCCTCAAGCTATCGCCAACGTTCAGAAACGAAAGCTACACCCTACTGAGGAGCAATCCCTAGTAGAGTGGATCCTAGACCTCGACCGACGCGGATTTCCGCCCCATATTATCAACGTATGACGAATGGCAGACAATCTGCTCGCCGCGCGGGGCCAAGAGCAACCTCCACAATCAGTCGGCGAGAAGTGGGTGTCGCGCTTTGTCAAGCGCCAGGCAGAGCTCCAGACTAAGTGGAATCGCAAGTTCCACTCACAGCGCGCAAGATCTGAAGACCCTGTCGCGATCCGCGCGTGGTTCAAGCTCGTAGAGGAGACGCGCCAGTCATACGGCATCCTCGATACAGATATCTACAACTTTGACGAGACTGGCTTCTTGATGGGTATCGCTGCGACGTCAAAAGTTGTTACAAGCTCTGAGACAGTCGGCCGTGCGGCGACTATACAGCCAGGTGATCGCGAGTGGGTAACGACGATTGAGTGTATCAACGCGTCTGGCTGGTCTATCCCACCCTTCGTGATCCTGCAAGGGAAGCTCCACCAAGCTAGCTGGTATCAAGGCCTACCACCTGATTGGACTATCGCTGTTAGCGACAACGGCTGGACTACGGACGACCTAGGCTTCGAGTGGGTAAAGCACTTCCACCGACATACTGAAGCCCGTACGATAGGGGCCTACCGACTACTCATCCTTGACGGCCACGGCAGCCACGCAACGGCTGAGTTCGATAAGTACTGCGCAGAGAACAAGATTATTACGCTCTGTATGCCCTCTCATACGTCGCACCTGCTCCAGCCGCTCAATGTTGGCTGCTTCTCGCCTCTTAAGGTTGCGTACGGCCACCAAGTGTCCGAGCTTGCGCGACAACACGTCTTCCACATTGACAAGCAGGACTTCTTACAGATATACCCAGGCATCAGAGAGACAGTCTTGTCAGAGCAGAATATCCAGGCTGGCTTTCGGGCGACAGGGCTAGTCCCAGCCTGTCCAGAACGCGTCTTGTCGTCGCTGACAGTGGTTAGGACGCCGTCTCCGCCAGGGGCAGCGGCCAACGCTGAGGTCGCATGGACGTTAGAGACGCCGCATACTACTGCTCAGCTAGAGCAGCAGGCTTGATTTATCCAGGACCGCCTTAGTCGGCCTTTGCAGAGCCCTACTACCCAGGCTATCCGCCAGCTTGTTAAAGGGTGTCAACTTGGGATAAATTCAGCAACGATCCTTGCAGAGGAGAATAGGAAGCTCCGACAGGCTATTCAGCGGCGGCAGCGTAAAGAGCAGCAGCGCCGACAGTATATAGCCCGTGGAGGAGCTATGCGGGTAGAGGAAGGTCAATTGCTTGCTGCAAAGGCCGAAAGGGTGCTCCAGCAGGCAGAGCAGGCGGGGCAGCCAAGTAGGCCTCGAGCACCGCCAACCTGCAGCAAGTGCCACGAACAAGGTCATACAAGGACTCAGTGTACTACTAGATAGCGCGCACCTAATAAATATATTTACTACCTATTTTATTGCGTTGTTGAAGAGCAATTGTAGGAAGACGCGTCGCGATTTTGGTGGGGTGCGCGGATGAGTGATCTGCGCGGATGAGTGATCGAACACGTTATCGTATACGCTTAGTCATCGATCACGTGATATCAGTTTGGTGCACCATGCCCGTGCACATGTCAGTAACCACTCCATACTCACATGCTGTAAGTACATGTGACGCGCCAACTTGCTCGCAGGCGTAAGGCGAGTTATTGCTTGTGGGTTTTTTTTCCCATGTTTGCCAATGGGAAACTTGAAATGTAATGAGTAATGGTAGGGATGGGGCCTTGCTCTGGGCCTTTTCTCGATTTTTTTGTCAATTGATTCATGGTGGTCGGTCTAGGTGATAGAATAGGACTGGTGCTGGGGGAATGCGACTAGATGAAGCGGCCTTCTTTTTTTTAATTAAGGTTGGGAGGGTTTTGTGTGTTTGCAGGTGGCTGAGATGGAGATAGACTGGCTTACGTAATGTTTGATTTGATTTTGATGAGGGAGTTGTGTTTATGAGTACTATGCATTTGCATTTCATGGGAAATTTGCTGGGCTATTGAGTTATCGTGTCACCCTCGTAGGAGGAGGCGCACCCGACCGCCACATTTCACGTGATCTAGCGCCACCCGGACTGCGGCACTTTGAATTTCGTTCGACAAAAAGGTTCGCGCGAACCCCACCTTCGACGCGCAACACCAACCAAGATGGCGACCGCATACGATAACCTCCCTATGGACGACGAAGAATTTGACGAGTCTCAAATCGACTTCACCGATATCGAAGATCAATATCAAGTGCGCCTAGATGAGGGGCTCGACGCTTTCGTGGTCATTGACGGGCTGCCTACCGTGCCCGAAGACAGCAAAGCAAAGCTAATCAAGTTTGTGCTGAGGAAGCTGAACTCGGTGGGCAAGGTCAAAGATGATGGCGTTCATATGCCCCTCAACGAGGAGGGCAAGACGGAGGGGTGCGTTCAAAAGTCGCACCACGGCAGAATTTAGCTTACGCGGCAACAGATATGCCTTCGTCGAGTACACTACGCCCAGCGAGGCCCTCGCCGCCGTCAAGCAGCTCCACCTTACCCCTCTAGACAAGAAACACACCATGCAGGTCAACAAGCTCACCGACATTGACCGCTTCGGCAAGGAAGGCCGCATCGACGAAGAATACCACGAGCCGCAGATTGAGCCGTTCCAGCAGCAGGAGCATTTGCGATCGTGGCTCGGAGACAGCGAGGGACGCGACCAGATGGTCATGTTCCGCGGCGAGAAGGTTGGCGTGTTCTGGAACAACAAGGAAGACGTACCGGAACCCGTCGTGGATCGCGAGAACTGGACCGAGTCGTTTGTGCAGTGGTCGCCACAAGGAACGTTTCTCACCTCGATGCACGCGCAGGGTGTACAGCTGTGGGGTGGCAAGGCGTGGAGCAGGCAAAAGCGTTTTGCGCATCCTGGCGTCAATCTGGTCGACTTTTCGCCTAGTGAGAAATATGTCACCACCTGGTCGCATCGCCCGCTTCAGGTTGACGAGAACCACCCCGTTCCGTCGCTCTCGTTCGAGGAAGACGGCAAGAACTACATTATTTGGGACGTCGCGACTGGCAAGCCTCTACGCTCATTCGCCACTTTGGACGTACCGACTTCAACAGACGCTGAAGGCAACCCTGTGAAGAAGAAGATGCAATGGCCGACGTTCAAGTGGTCATCCGACGACAAGTACGTTGCACGCATGACGCCGAACCAGTCCATCTCCGTTTACGAACTGCCTCGAATGAACCTTATGGACAAACAGTCGATCAAGATTGAGGGCGTAGTGGACTTCGAGTGGGCTCCTGGCACCCCGAAGCGAGATGGCATTAAGACCTATGAGCAGCTCTTCTGCTACTGGACCCCCGAACTAGGTAGCAATCCGGCCAAGGTCGGTCTCATGTCCGTCCCTTCAAAAGAGATTGTCCGTACCCGAAACCTCTTCAACGTCTCCGATGCCAAGCTCCATTGGCAGTCTGACGCCGCATATGTTTGTGTCAAGGTCGACCGTCATTCCAAGTCGAAGAAGTCCATGGCCACCAACTTGGAGATTTTCCGCGTTAGGGAAAAGGGTGTGCCAGTCGAAGTTGTCGACTCTCTTAAGGATACCGTTATCAACTTCGCCTGGGAACCTAAAGGTAACCGATTCGTCATCATCACGGCCGGTGAAATCCCCCCTGGGGCCGCCGTACCACCCAAAACTGCCGTTTCATTTTTCGCTCCAGAAAAGTTAAAGGGTGGAGCTGTTGGCAATTTCCACCATATCAAGACGATCGATAAGAAGAACAGCAACGCTATCTACTGGTCGCCCAAGGGCCGATTTGTTGTCGTAGCAGCTCTCCAGTCACAGCAGTCGTTTGACCTTGACTTTTATGATCTCAGTTTCGACAAACCCAAGGATGAGGCTGAGAAGGGCGGCAAGGAGTTGAACGCCAACCTGCAGCAAATGGCCACCGCTGAACACTATGGTGTCACTGACATCGAGTGGGACCCGTCAGGCCGCTACGTTGTCACGGTGGCCTCTGCATTCCGACACCAAGTAAGTTGCACAAGTCGTCCGCACTCTATGTAACTGCATGCTAACATCACCACAGATGGAAAACGGCTACCACATGTACGACTTCAAAGGCACGCTCCTCCGCGAAGACCACATCGACCGCTTCAAGCAGCTTGTTTGGCGCCCACGTCCGCCCACGCTCCTCTCCAAAGAAGAGCAGGCAGAGATCCGCAAGAACCTGCGAAACTACTCGAAGACGTTCGACGAGCAGGACCAGGCCAAGAAGAACACGGCCAACAAGGCGGTCATTGAGGCGCGCCAGCAGATGCTGAGCGAGTGGCTCGAGTTCAGGAAGAGCATGCGGGAGATGCTCGAGGACGAGGGTGCGGAGATTGAATTGAACAATGGAAAGGTTCTGAGAGAAGAGGACGGCCAGGTTGAAGAGATTGAGGAGATTGTAGAGGAGATTATCGATGAGAGTGAGGAGGTTATATCGTAGATGGGGAGAGGGTGTGGGTGTGTGTGGGTGGTCTGCTCGCTGGCTTAGGTATCTCGTCGGATCGCTTATGGGACGATCTCCGTTTGTAGGTAATGTTTTGGAGCGTATGCACCTAGAGCGGGGAATAGGAGGGGTGATATGAATCGTATCGGGTCTGTGTCCCCCTTTTTTTTAAATGGTTTAATTGCTGTGATATATGTTGGTGAGTATTGTGAGTTTAGATGTTGTATATATTTGGAGAAAACTGTGGATAGGGCTGGCTAGTGGACACTAGAATTTGGGTAGGTGGTGTAACTCGTCTGTGCGCTTGCTGATTGACATGTTTAATAGTGTCTTGAGTAAGATACATTTTAGTAGCCTATTACGCTATTTTTTGGTTTATTATTAAAGATCTTCGTCGTGTAGAGATTCTAACTAAGGTTAAGTCCGCACTATACACAGAGAGAAGTAAAACAGGAGGCACTAAAACCTAGTACCTAGTATATAGTGGTAGTAACAAAATATATATAAAATAACGATAATTTTGTTATTAACGTTCTGCACGGCAGCATTGTCGACAGCAGTTAATTTTAGTTTATTATATTTAATGTAAGTACTGGCTTAGCGGGTGTTGTTAGGTGTAATTTTTTTTGTGAACAAAGCTGCATCCCACAACTATACTATAGTAAAAAAGAAAATCTAGCTATAACCTTTTGTTCTGTGTACTAGCTCTGTGCAAAAATCTTGAATACATGTGATTAAGTTGATAACGCGCGCATCTTCGGCACCCCGCCTCCTAGTTAGGTGTAGTTAATAAGTGCTATTTGCGGGATCTACGTTTAAAGGAGGGGAGGAATAGGATAGTAGATTCAATAATAAAAAATAGATAGATAGATAGCTTTTACATTTTTTAGATTTTCTTAAGGGGTGGTTAAGTCAGGCAGGAGATATAGATAGAGAAGAAGGAAGTAGATACGTGGGGTTCTACGGAGTTTTATGGGGATAGGGTGTAAATTCGAACCAATTCGTGGTCTATTCTTCATGTAGACAATGTGCCTTCTGCTCCAGGCGGCTCTTTCACTCATAGAGCTCTATCCATTACCTGGCCATTTCTTCATCATCGCTATATGTACCTGCCATTGCCTCTTTGCATTCTTGAGTACGTCTATAGGTAATCTTAAGCTAGTTAAGGCTGTCCCTGGTTCCTCTGTTTTCGAGCTGCGATTTCGAAGAACCTGGTTGCTATTATACCTATGAATTTACCCTATATATGTATGGTTGATATTTTAGAGTATCTTTACTTTGCGTATACTTTATTTTATCTGTGTTTATGTGCTATTAAATTAACTACCTAGGGGTAGAACGATAAAGGCTTTTATCTTAAATAACATTACAAAAAAAGCAGAGCCCTCTGCTTAATCTGTGTTTATATACTACTATTATACCTAATTTAAACAAGCAGGTATTTTTTTTATAAACAAAGCTGCATCCCGCAACTATACTATAGTAAAAGAAAATCTAGCTACAACCTTTTTTTCTATATACTAGCTCTGTAAGATACTATATAAATACACGTAACTAAGTTAATAACGCGCTTATTATTTAGCACCCCGCAAGACTGTTGTGTACACTAGTAGGGTTAACTTAACCACAGTTTAGAACCATTATTAAGCAGTAACTAATTTCGCCTATATAGGCAGTAACAAGGTTAGGGTGCTCGTCGCCTATATAAAGAGAGCCCGATCCCGCTGCTGTAAGTAGGTATTAAATTTATATAAGAATTATATGTAAAAGAAAGTCTTTATATTCTCTACTACTACTAGAGTATTAATTTGAGCCCCAAGTACACGTTATTGAATATTGACGACAAATACTACTAGCATAGCGCAGTACCTATTCATAAATCTTGAGTGTGTGATCTTTTAGCTCTTTGGGAGATACTTACGCCGCAGTGGCGGAGAAGATCTCATAATTTCTTGAATGTGTGAAGAAACATAGACTAGAAGAGAAGACACCCGTCGAGACGTCAATAATGCAGAGCCTTGAAGTCATGTTTCTGACATTGTACAAGACAGATATCGGGATAGTCAAGTTGAGGATTGCTAGGAGTGTGGTGAGAGCTTGTGCGAGTCGAAGGATCAAGGAAGTGTCAACCGTTATGATGTGCGGGTCTTTCGACTTGGATGGACAGGCCTGTTTTTGCTGAGCGACTTGGCCTTGAGCATGTCGGGGCATAAGTAGGTACCTTGAGAAAGTCCCACTCGCACAGCTTCTCTGCGCTTCTTTTGAGCAACACATCTAAGCCTCCGTGATCAGCACGTTCTTCGGGGGAGATGAGATCGTCCCAGTTGTTCAGAAACATTGATTCTTCGGGAACCAGAGGCTTGTTTCCTTTCATTCAGTTTGCGACGCTTTGGACATGGGTTGGATCGGACGGCGAGCGCTCCACTTGCTTGTAATATGCTTGGAGGACGCTATCTTTTCAACTACATCAATACTATGCACACAGTACCACCCAAAAGACTGACTATATGGGGCTAGCTTCTCGCCCAGGGACGTAAGAATGTTTCTTCGCTCCTGATTCTGGTCCTGTCGGCGAGAACTGAGGTTGAACGCGTAGCTCTCTTCGTGATTGAGGGCATCGAGCCTTTGCTCCATCTGTGTGATCTCGTCTTGAAGATTTAGGAGGAAGCGTACGTGGAGCTGGCTGAATATCCGGAAAACGATGAAGTCGCGGTCGCCGCTGAGGAAGGCGGCGAGAAGAGGGTAGCCTTGCCGTCGGTCTTCGACTAGAGCCTTTCAGTTACGCGAGAGCTTGGTCTCATGTCGGCTATTTGCTCACTCTTTTGTGGAGTGTTGATGAAATTTCTGGGGTAAGCGTTTGAGGGAATGGATGCTCGATTTCGCGCGGCGAACTGGTAACCTTGGGGAGCTTGTGCCATTGGGCGGATTGAACGTTTGAATTGACGAGGCTACCGGAATATATAGACATGGCTGAGGTGGGTGGCGCTTCCTTTTCAACTGACGATGGGACATGTTGTAGTGTTCACCGGAGGTTGTCGCCTAACATGATGCCGTGGTTCCGGATTAGGTTTAGACTAGTGGCAGCTGTGTGAACACCATGACAGCCCAGCAGTAGGCTGAACTCTCCGACATCTGAAACCATTCAGCCGAAATCTTCAACTAATCGATATTTTTCCATGCCTAAGCCAACTTGCTGTCATGGAGACGAGTAGCGCTCTCTGGATCTTCTTCGACGGCACGAAGAGTGCCCATGATGCCCCTGATGGATCATCATGGGGAATCAACGCCGGTATCCTGAGTGGTTTGTACAATGCGAATTTGCCATGTCATCAAGAACTTGCAGTTACTGATCTTCTGGGTGAGGGGACGTCCTTCGCTGTGTACAATTGCGAGAGTATCGGCTCGCGTCGCGGCCTGGCCATCAAACAGCCTAAGCGCGAGAAAACAAGAAACGAAAATGACATTGCTAGAACCACGCTACGCGAAATACATACCATGGCTCATAAACCGCTTCGAGACGACGCCAACATTGTCCAAATAGTGGGATACGTCTAGTTTCCGTTTGAGAGAGTCCCTACGCTTAAGCTCGGCTATATAGATTCCGCGCACATAGGGTTTCCGCGCATCCCACCCAAACACGCACCCCTCAGAAAACACGCGATATCTCCCAACGCTCTATTACAATTGCCACGTAGTACACATAGACTGTAGAGTAGCTGCTGCTGTAGCTGCTGCTACTGTTTCTGCAGCTCTTTCTATAGTGGATCTACTCTGTTGAGCAGCTGAAGCCTCAGCTGCGCGCATAGCCTCTATGATAGTCTCTACTTCTGCAAAGCGTTGATTTGGGTCTATCTGAACGCGCTTTTGTGGCCGGTGAGAGCTAGCAGTCTGTAGATGATACTTAAGGCGTCTTTTCTCTGATTCTAGCCCTGCAGCTCTAGCATTCGCAGCTGCTAGTGCCTTACCTGCTTTTTGTAGGAGGAGCCGGGTCCTACAACCTAGGTTTTTGAGGCTCTGGACGTCGCGCTGCGCCAAGTAGAGATCCCGAGGGCCTTGAGGGGTAGAGAGGAAGCTCTGAGGCTGCTGCTGAGGCTGCTGCTGAGGCGTAGGCGTCGTGGGCCACTGAGAGACCTGCGACGAGCTAAGTACGTGATTAATGTTGAATGGGTAGATACCAGCAGCCTGCTAACCAGCTCGAATCACACGCTCTGTGAAGCCTTCCTCCCTAGCTTGATAGTAGCAGGCAATAAAGCGCTCCTTCTTAACGGGCGCGGCGTCGTCGAGCGATGCGAGCTCCTGGATCTGGCGTTGGTAACTAGACTTAATTACCGAGAAAGGAGCGAGATCAAGAGGCTGTAAGACGTGAGAGGAGTGCGCAGGTAGGTATAGGAGCTCGATTTGATGCTGTTTACAGAGCTAGAGGAACTTAATATCAATATGGCTGCTGTGGCCGTCGAGGATAAGGAGGCGGTACTGGCTATCACCTACAGCCGTCTCAGGGATGAATATGCGCTGTAGCCACTCAACGCCTATTGCTTTTGACGTCCATCCATTCTTAGAGGTTGTATAGAGCCAGCTAGGTACGCAGGACGAGGGGAACTAGGTAGTCTGTAGGCTTTGGCCCTTAAAGATGACTGCGCAGCGTAGTTTCCGCCCTATCGCTGATACGCACTTAATTATAGAGACCCACTCGCGATTCTCTGGAGACCGAATGTAAGCCTTCTTTTTCTGGCTACTAGAGAGTACTCTAGTGTTTGTACATACTCCTAGAGCAAGCCCTGTCTTATCTATATTCCAGATATCCTTATTGCGTATATTTAGGCGCTTTCTAGTCCTCTTAAAGAGCTCTAGAAAGGCGCGCACCTGCTCTGGAGTCGCTGCCTTAGCTCTCTGAGCCTCTAGCTTTCTACTGACTACTGAGGCGACGCGTGGCTGGCGCCGGATGAAGTGTGAGAGCTAGAGCTTGCCAACAGGCTGATTGTCGCCGTTCATACGCAGGATTCGATTCGCTATTTCTCGAGCGCGAGCGTGTGAGGGAGGGCAAGCGCGCGCATCTTCTTCGAGGATCCACTCTACTAGGAAGTCTTCCTGTAGAGGAGTTAGCCGCTGCTGATGTTGACGGCTAATCGCGCTATTTGTTGTGCCGTTGATTCGATCGCGTAAAGTAGATGGAGGGATGCCGTACGCCTTTGCAGCTGCGCGCTGGCTAGTATAAAGGCCTGTAATAAAATCACTAATAGCTGATTGTATAGCTGCCTCACGAGCGTCCATTTTGCCGAGCGTTGTTGAGAGATATCGCGTCTTTTCTGAGGGGTGCGTGTTTGGGTGGGGTGCGCGGAAACCCTATGTGCGCGGAATCTATATAGCCGAGCTTATTGTTGAGAGCGCCTTCTACGGTACCTTAGATAAATTCATTGCAACGCATCTCAATCTCTATATGCACGGCGACAGGTGTGAACTATGTTGTTGTCTTTGTCGGGATGTCGCCCGCGCATTAGCGAGTCTTCACAGTGAGGGCATCATTTATGGTGATGTGAAACCTTAGAATATCCTCGTCATCTCTTCGCTAGGATTTGGCGACCCGGAGTTGGTTACAACTGCGCGCCTTACTAATTTTAGACATTCCAGTTTCTGTACTAAGAGGGAAGTTTGCACATTGTAGATTAGCACTCTGCTCTACAGCTTCCCAGAAGTTTTGGCTAGCTTTTATAGAGAAGACTCGTCCTATGTACTTATTAAAGATGACTAGCTAAAATGTGATGTTGGGAGCTTTGGTCTCACCGCTTGGTGCATCATTACCGCGCAGGTCAACTACTTCTAGGATGCCTGGTTGCTATCCTATCTTGAAGAGCCACCCTAAAGGATATCTTATTTGCTCTCTTAGCCCTAGAACTACGCCACCTCAGCTTCCACAAAGTCGGATGGGTACACAAGTCGCCCAAAAGCGAAAACATCGACTTCATCGTCTCGAATCCGGAACTTGACGGAGTAATCGACCTAAGTCATCCTTGGCTGTTCGTGTTTGAGTATTCGCGGCCGGAGGACGACGGCACTGTGTTACGGACAGACTACTAGGTGGAAAACAACGCCTACAGACACCCAGACAGATGGGGAAAGCCACTCGTAAAGTTCAAAAAGGCGCACGATGTCTATTCCCTTGTAAGTATACCCTTAACTCTTCTCTATTTATCCTATGGACGAACACTAAAAGCAAACCAGGGCATCATCTTGAGCGAGCTGGGGTATTGGAAACCCGTCAAGGATTTCCCGGAGATGAAGAAAAGACATATCGACCCGGAAAAGGTTCAAAGAGACCTCATTGAGCGGTTGCGCAAAGATGGGCCTCATATCTGTGGGCAGAGCTTCTCTGATAGTGTCGTGGCTTGTATCCGGTTTAAAGAACTGGCTGAAGGGATGAGCGATTTTGATGCTCATGGTTTGTTTCGGTCCGAGGTCGTTGGTCGCCTGGCAGGTATCTGATTGGCAAAGACGATATAAGCCACTTTTGCGGAGTGTATTGCCACCCCCACACCTTCCGAACCCGTAACATCCATCCTATTCCCCGCTCTAGGTACGTACGGTCCACCCCCACCATAACAAGAATTCGCAGCAAAAAAAGCCTACTCATTCCAATATTCCAAATACCGATATATATTTGCTATCTACCATTCCTCATTCCGGGGGGTATCCTGCTCCACATTATCCAACAACAGACTGAAAATCTAGTAGTACAATTATCTAAAAACGAAAGAAAAAACCACATGATAAACTCCTTGTCTGGGAAGCCGGGCTGCCAGAGATGCCGTTGCTTGAGGGTACCAGACCCGCCCAGACCCCATGTGAAAGAAAGGTTGTCCATCCGTTTAACGATGCCTTCTATGCTGAAAAGATGCAAACCCATGATCCATGTCCCAGCAAACATAATTTCGTAAGAAAAGCCCCAATCGATTAGAGAGTCCGTAAGAGAAAGTCGACTGCCGATGATAGAAACGCCGTGTGATGCATTGAGAACTAAGGAGTAGGCGCCGTAGCGATCGAAAGCGAGAGATTGTGGACGCGAGCCGAGGCCCATGCCGATGAAGTTGGCCGCAGGATAGTGACTTGAGGGACCCTTAGACCTGACCAATTGCCGTCGCCCTGGAGTTGTAACGATCGAGCGGTCATGGTCACACTATGATATGTCCACAGTGAATGGAAGCCTTCGTGAGTCAGTCATGTGCCCAACTTTGCCCACTTGAGCATGATCTCTAAACATACTGGTAGCGTTCAAAAGCTCAATTAGCCGCCATCGCGCGGCTGCATGTCGTCGGTGCGCATGGAGAACATTGCAGATGCAGGCCGGGGTGCGCCGCCGTCTCTGGGCTGCTTGTCGTCGGAGTAGTTGAGGTTGAGGGTGTTGACGTTCACTCGCATTGTGGGAGGTGATAGGGGTTTTAAGAAGTAGGGATGGTTGTCTTAGATGTCGACTGTGGCTGGAGGCTGTTGTAGTTCGTGATTGAGCTGCAGGCGTATGGCAAGGTTGAAAGTTTGCGGGTGTGGCTGTCTCAGTGTGGACGAAGATACGTATAAGTATTCGAGTCCCAGAGGTCTGCCAGAAGGCGCCACACTTGAGAATGCCTCACAAACTCAGCAATCGCGGTGAAAAAGTAGCCTTCTTTCAGGCTATGACGCATATCTTCTGAATGTCCAGTGTTCACGTCCAACCTGAAGGAGAAAGACGAGCTCCGCCACAGCCCGACTGAGGCGATATCATTGGGCTGAACATCATTGAGAAGGCTACCACAGGCGGAAGCCCCCGTAGTGTGACTCGGGGACGCTTCCAGAGCGAGGGAACCGGGGTGGGAAGAAGGGTGACTCCTTTGGTTTACCGCTCCGAACCGGCTTGGAAACAGCCTCGAGGTCATTTGCGGTGCGAAGCCACGGCCAGGTGCCAAACAACACGAGCGAGGCCGAATCTGAGGCTGCCCTTACCACGGAGGCAAGGGATGTGGTAGGCTCGTGGCTCGTGAGTGGTGAACTAGAGTTCGCTGCCTAATAGGCTGAGGGGAGGGGTGTGACTACGCACAGCCGCAGTGGCCTGTGGGTCGCGGGCGCACTCAAGGCATCCCAGGCCGCAGCTCAGGCTACCGGATTATTGACCGGTGGGCAATGTGCTGTTGGTGATAAGAAGCAGAAGAAGTCCCTCAAATGCGTTGTGTTTTCTTGCGGCCATGGGCGATGACTTCTTCACCGGAAGAAGCACAGCCCACGAGTCCTCGGCCAAGCTTGCCAGCGCGCGCGCGGGTGCATCGTTGCAGTGTGTGCGCGTCTTCCACGGTTCCAACACCAGGCCGGGATGGATGGAGAAGGCTCAATTGAGCATCCAGCGGGCGGATGTCCGGGACCGGGCTGGGGATTCGAAGAAGTGTTGAAGTGTTGTCGTTCAGAGGGCTTGACTGCGCCTCAGCTGTCAGTGCTGCGTGTATCGTCGCGTGCGCCCTTGATCGCCAGAAGCAGCTAGCGTGTCGCGTATCGGATGAACGGAGCATCGACGCAACTCTTGACGTGAAAACGAGGTAAAGACGGGAAAACGTACCGTGGTTCGGCGGTCCGAGGGATTGCTGAGGTGGCAATGTGATGCGAGAAGAGGAGGCGGAGTGCGAGCCAGGACGCTTGTCGGTCCAATTCCCAGGCGGGCAGTCGCGACGTTGGTTGTCAGCTATGTCGACAGGCCGGCTTGGTTCCTCTGTACACAACCGTCAGTCACCACGACCATGTCTGATTCGTGACAAAGCACTCACAGAAGCCTTCACGGGGCTGAGTCTCCGAAGGAGGGGTTTTGGGCCGGTGTTCACCTGACGGAGCAATGGAGGGTATCGGATAGGCGGACATGTTGAACAGTTCCGAATGCGTGCTGAGGTACGTATAGATGTTGCGAGTTGATCCACAGGGAGTCTTCAAGCTGGATGTAGTCGCAGTATGCTTGACTTGAGAAGACACTTGCAAGCTCCAGCACCCGGCTCTATTTAAACCTGAAGAGGCTCCTGCGAGCTCTGAGGGCATACACGCTCCACCACCGTCCATGACAGCACGGGGCAACGCAGAGGCAAGAGGGCAATGACGGTACGTGGCCCTGGCCATTCCCCAGCTTGGAGCCCCAAGTGAAGCTATCCCCCAAGACCACGGTGACTCAAAGGGGAAGTGACGAAACATACGCAGTCGTCCGGCGAGCATGCCCAATCACGCCGGATCGCGATGCTGCTTCATTTTTACCGTCTGAAACAGGCCACGGCGGCCGTGCTGACTTTCGCACTCGCGGCGACTCCACGATGGAGTTGCCCTGAAAGGTAGCGGCCGAAAGGGGCAAGGCGTCCTTGAGCCTCACGATTCCATAGGCCGATGCGGTGCGGCATCGCGGCACTCTTTCTCGCTGCCACACCTCCAAGCATCAACCACCCCGCGGCTCTTCTGGACACCTTCTGGCATCCGCGCGCCATCGGCCAGGGGACGGTGTGGACTGGCGACCCGCCGTGCGTTGGCGACGCAGCCTTACCTTCAGGTACGCCGCACGCCCATGGCACGTCGCCATCTGTTTCGCTAGTAGTCGCCACGCAACATGTCCCACGCGGCTGTCAGTGGAGCTCCCGACTGTCTAGACGCAGGTACACACATCCCGGACCCACCGTCGACCAGCTGGCCGCTGTCTCATCCCGTTAATGATGTCAAGCCGGAAGAGTGCCTTTGCTGCATCGACAGGGCAACAACAAACTACATTTTGCGCCCTCTGGCGATTCCACACCGCTCCGTCCGACGCCCCCTTCTCTCCGTTGCCCATCTTCTAGCCTCGTACGCGAGGCAAAATACGGCTTGTTGCCTTTATCAGAGCGCCCTGCGAGTCGCCTCGTGTCGCCTGGACCGAGGCTTTTTCGACATGATCGTGGTATAGTCAACATGTGGTCGGCGACGTGCAGGTGCAGGTGGGCAAGGTCCCAAGCTTCAACGCCGTGCCCTGATCGAGACGGTTAAGATTACTCACTGTGGTCAACATGTTATCGACTGCCGTCTTGGTCCACTGTTCACTAAGACACGAGCACAAACCAGCGTCCCTGTCGGCGAATACATATGCAAAATATATGCCACGGATGCAACAACGTTGGGTTAAGGTTGGTATGGACGTCGGCCCTCGTCTGCAGGTGTCTGAGCATATTGACAATGTAAGCTGCCGTCAGCGCCCCGTAATCTTGAAAGACCTTGTTGCCTTCTCGGAAATCGACGGAGGAATGAATTTGATTGCGAGGCCCGGGGTAGAGTGCGCTAGCTCTACAAAGGTAGGCAAGCTTCATGTAGATCCCCCGGTGTAACCTGCAAGGCACCGAAATGCGGAGAAGGGGCAAGCAACATTTTGAAGTTCGAACATTTCTGAATGCACTCGCTGCGTCCCACACAGCGTTGTCTCGTCCGAATTATGGGCGTGCGGAGGGCATGCTCATCGTGGGCGGCGCCAGGCCAGCCGTAATTCGCCCTTGCTAATGTAGAGAGTTCTGCTGGAGGCGCTCTAGAGTCTATAGAAGGCAGGGGAGTCGCCTCCAACCCAATCACGGCATGTGGGAGGCACGCCCGTAGCGATCCACTACTGGGTGCCGGCCGGCCTGCAGCTTCGATCGGCTCATCAAATAATAATCAAATAATAAAAAGGATGGTTCCCCTCTGCGCAAAGCTGTTTGCATCCATCTGTTCTCCCTCTCCCTAGCCTCGTTGCACGTACGACTCCTCAAAGGCATCGACAAATACACATCTTTTCCTAAACAATCAATCGCAATGCGTTTCTCCATCGTCGCCGTTCTTGCTACGCTCAGCTCGCTAGCTGTTGCACAAGACGTTCTGGGCTCCTTGCCAAAGTGTGGCGTGAGTCTTGCTTGCTTGCCTGTCTGTTTCTCATCCATTGCTAAAACTAGAATAGCAAGACTGTTTCGGCAACAAGCTGGGCAATTGCGCACAGCTTGACTTCGCATGCGTCTGTGGCAACGTGAACCTCATCAGCGAGCTGTCTTGTTGCGTCGCTACGACGTGTTCCCAGCAGGATCAAGACTGTGAGTGGGACAGCTCCCGACAATGGCTTCGACAGGCTGACACAGTGATGCAGCCATCATTACGCTTGCAAGCAGTCTTTGCAAAGCCTACGGCGTCGACGTCCCAACGCAGGCTTCGTGCGCTTCTGGCGCGTCGTCGGCGCCCGCATCTACCGCATCCTCGAGCGCTTCAGGTTCAGCTTCCGCTTCGGGCTCGGGCGCGTCCACCACTCCAGCTCCTTCGGAAACATCAGCTAGCGGGAGCGCAGCGGCTGCCAGCGAAAGCACGGAGGCTCCTGGGGCAGCTGCAACTGCAGGCGCTGGGTTGGGATTGGCAATGGGCTTGGCTGGACTGCTCGTCGCCTTGTAGTGGAACAAATTGCTCTGTGTTGGGGAACTGGATAAATACGCCCCCGGAGGCATTGATTGTGCATATAGCAACGCAAATGTATCGGAATGTTGAGTAGACTGTGTAGTTATGGGTTCGTGGTTAGCTAGCTGGCGACTTGGAGACAGCCCTGGAGGTCTTCTCTCCCTGCAACGACGTCTGCCAGGTCGGGATGTTGCGAAAATACCATCGATGACGTCTGAAACTATCGCGCGTACCGTCTGGGACAATTGATGAGCCTGCGAAGAGAAATTCGCCGTCGGCATTCAAGTGCGGTGTTAGTGAAAGAGTCGACGCTTAGGGCACCTGCACGCAACGGCGCCTTCTCCGCTCCAGCCTCCAGGGCTCGCCAACGGTCATGCTCCTCCGAACACACAACACTCGCACCTCGGTCGCGCCTGCCCCGGAGATGGCCCTCTGCATTGGAAGCAACCTGGAATAAATCAACACCACTGCACACGCGCATCCCACCCCATGGCTGCCAGATCGGATTTCAAGCGGGCGTTGCCCGCGGGGCAGCAGAATGTGCTCAGCTCGCTGCGGACCACGCAGCTGCTCGCCGACTCGAAAGCTGTGTTGCCAGCGGGTATTGGCTCTTTTCGTTCCCTGCGCGGCAGAGCTGACATTTGCAGAGCTCATCAACACGATCCTCGACTACCTTCCCGTCGCCGACATGTTCCGGTTCGCGCAGACGTCGAAGCGGATGCAAGAGATGGTCTACGACGACACCCGGTGGATACGGAGACTGCGGAGCATGGGCTGCTGGAACGAGGCGGAAGCGCGCCAAAGGTTTGACGCGGCCATGCGAAAGAGGGCCGAGGCGCAGAGGGCAGACGAGGCACGTCAAGCAGGCCTCGCGCCGAACGGCACTACCAATGGCCCGCCGGCGGGAGGGGGACAGCCCAAGGTTAGCACGACGCTGTTTGATGCTAGCTTGGAAGAAGAGACCCGGAGGAAGTCTGGAGACATAAAAGCGAGGCCGCGAGCAAGCACTCTGGACAAAGGCTTCGATGACATGACATTGTCGCATGCCGCCGCGTCTCCGCCTGCACAATCATACACCATGGACCCAAATCTGGCACTGAAGGTGCTTTCGCGCGTGCGTTCCATAAGGGGCATGGCACGACAAGAGTATGGCAACATCTATGGAGCATTAGCACCCTATTACTTTGATCTCGCGAGATCGAAAAGCCATACAGATCCTGTACTCTTCCGAACATACCGCGATCCCGAACAGCAAGCTCGCATGTTGGCCCAACTCAAAGTTTTCGCCAAAAGTGACTTTGCGCAGGGCTGGAATCAGCGGGAAGAGAAGCTAGACACTATGATGGGCATCTTTGAGAATGCCGTCCTACGGGAATTCGAGCAAGGTGCCGAAGCGCGGGATGTTGACAATCGCATGAAAAGATATGCCCAAGTCTTAGTCGCCCTGAACGGCGGTACAGCTGGTATTGATTCTTTCATCCACAGCCACCCCTTGATGCTGGACAAGGACAAGCTGGGCAATCCTGCAGACTGTCTCCGGCTTGCTGATTCCGGTCAAATTTCTCTTCAACCTTCACATGACTTTTTCAAAGGTCTTGCCATTTCCTTGAACGAAGAAGCTGCCATAATTGACCGTGTCTTCCCAACCACCGTCGATGTCTTCCACCCATTTTTGGAGCGCGTTGCTGAGGACGTCATCTCAGAATACATCACATCATTATTCGACGAAGCGCACGATGCCAGCATCGAAACATA
The DNA here is from genome assembly GCA_014281115.1 of Laburnicola sp. R22_1. NCBI lineage: Eukaryota > Fungi > Ascomycota > Dothideomycetes > Pleosporales > Didymosphaeriaceae > Laburnicola > Laburnicola sp. R22_1. The sequence continues at coordinate 2,029,829 of JACONQ010000011.1, forward strand.
CCTCAAAGCTGTTTCGGGCGTCTTCGAGCAGGCGCTCCAACTGGCAGTGTCTCTGAAACCCACAAAAGGTTCCAAACCGGACTTCGCGGATGAGGCTATGCTGATTATATCGCGTTGTTTTGAACCACATGTAGATTTGTACTTGCAAGAAGAGTTGGATTTCTTCAAGCGCAAGCTAGGAGCAGAGGTGGAGGCTTGGGAGAAGCGGTTGACAGAGGAAGAGCAAACTGCGGAGACGTTCTTCATGTCGAACGTTAGCCGCCAAGCTGCGAAACGTGACTTTTTAACATCCTTCAAGAAAGTCGTAATGGCCCCTGTTAATGTTCTACCAACATTTGGCAGTTCCGGTTCAACGAAACCTACAGCACACGCTTCCACGTTTAATGGAAGCTTAGATCCTACTTCGAGATCGACAACGCCCATACCGGAACGCTCAGTATCCCCGCGGCCCGAAGCACCGACGTCCGAGCTTGCCGCAAAAGCAGCCATCATGAATTCGAGGCTCGAAGGCATCCGGAGCTTATTTAGCATCGAGGTTGCCCTTAACCTCACGCATGCAGCCAAAGGCAGTCTTGAAAGAGCTGCGCGCTTTGTGCGACTTGGCGGCCAGTCTGGCGAAGAAGCAAAAGAACAGTGTGAGAGCATATTCATCACCCTTCTGCAGACTCTTGGTGGGCGACATATGAAGCCTGGGTTCGATAAGGCCGTGAACCATTTGTCCGAATACAAGCCCAGAGAAGTTGCCGACCACAGCAAAGAAGGCGTCGCACCTCTCGTGGCTTTCCTCGAGCTTGTCAATGTTGGCGATTTGATACAGCAAATGATCGACGTCTTCTACATTCAAGAACTTGTCGCTGCCAAGCTCACAGATCAGGATGATTTTCTGAGTGCCGCTTGTAAAGAGAAGAAGCGGTTTGAACAAATGTTGGACGAGCGGGTAGCTGCAGGACTGAACAAGGGTATCGACGTGCTCATGGACGAAGTGGAATACCTCTGTGGCACCACACAGTTGCCGACAGACTTCAACCCTCCCGTCGGACCCAATGGAGCTGTACAGGTTTTCGATATCGGGCCCAGCCGTACAGCCAAGAAGATAGTCGAAGTCCTGTCCTCGCATACCAACATGCTCGTCGGAAGCACGGACAAGAACGTGCTGGACGTCTTCAACCAGGAAGTCGGATTGCGCCTGTTCACAGCCCTTTGCAAGCATCTCAAGCGGCAGCGGATCAGTGTGGACGGCGCAATCAATCTCATCAGGTAAGCGCATCATCGCCATTCGGATATTATCCCACTAATGCCGGCTAGCGACATGAACGCGTACAACACGTACATTGTCTCGCTCAGAAACAAATCCATAACGCAGTACTTTGCCGCGCTGAGAGAACTGTCGCAGATCTATCTCATTGACCCGAACCATGCAAAGGAAATTGCTACTATCATTGCGGATACCGATCGGTACCATGGCATTTTCAGGGCGGAGGAAGTGTATGAGTATGCGGAGCGGAGGGCGGATTGGTATCAGATCAAGGGGGCGGTGGAAAAGCAAATGTACGGTGTTGGGTGCGAGGTCATGTGAATGAATACGTTGGAAGGAGCTCGCTTTTTTTTTCAGAGTCACCAGACCTAGGCAGGGAAAATGTAGATGGTGTACATAGTTTGGTGGTGACTCATGGACAAAAAAGAAGCTTATTCGTAAGCTGGCTGCCTGACCCGAGAGATCCACATTTATGGCGGTCTTGTTATGTCCGACCGGTTGCTTTTTGTAGTATAATAAAGTACTTGGGTGCCAAGGCGTCTTAGTTCGTATTTCTTCTTGGGAGAAATATGATGCGTTTTGCGTGTATATAAAAACACGTTAAGGTTTATAAGAGTACACGATTTCGCGCGAGTTTGTCACACTAAAGATAATTAATTTAATACTGCCGCTCTTATAGCTAAGCTCTACTCTTTTAGCAATAGTTATATATAGGTATACTAGTTATCTTACTAATATTCTTTAGTTTGGCTTAATAGATTTTATTTAACTATTTATTTAGTTACTTAATAAAAAGCTTTAAATACTAAATAGCTAATTAGTTTTTAGCTTTTTTATGTGTTATTAATTAACTACCTAGGGATAGAATAATAAAAGCTTTTATCTTAAATAACATAATAAAAAAGCAGAGCTCTCTACTTAGCTTTTGTATAAGTATTTTTATATTTAGTTTAGTTTTTAGTTAATATTAGTATATATTATTAAATTATCTATCTAGAAGTAGAATAATAAAGGCTTTTATCTTAAAAAAATAGAGCCCTCTACTTAGTAATTAAAAAGATCGTATAATATTAGAATAATATCTATTTATATAATAAAGTGGTCGGCTTACTAAATATCTTTTCTAATCCTTTTTTAGTTTAAGGTAATTACCTTTTTACGCTCTTTTTAATTACTAAGTAAAAGGCTTTACTTTTTTATTATATTATTTAAAATAAAAGCCTTTATTATTCTATTTATAAATAATCTAGTCGACTTACTAAATACTTTTTTAATCTGTTTTTTTAGTTTAAGATTAAAGTAGATTAAGATAAAAGATTATTATATACTACTATATATAGCACCTAATTCTAATTAAAGACTAACCTTAAATATTTAATAATAACATACTTTGCACTCGAGTCGATTATTCTATTAAGTCGATTACTTTGCCAAGATCCCACCAAGTTCTATACTATTCACAATAGTATAGAGTTAATACAAACTATTTTCAATAGTCTAAATAGGCTAATCTATTTAGAATCTACTTCTATAGGCTACCTATAGGTTATTTTGTTATGCCTAGGCTTGCCGCAGCATCTACAGCGCTATTAAGCAGATTCGCCTCTATTAGCGCGCACCCTCTTCTTTGCCTTTTGCCCATCACTACGCGCCCTAAACTCCTTTAGAGTGGCTAGCTACTAGTCCTCTTTAGCTGTAAGGACTTCTTTACGCTATACTTGCTTTCTTTTATACAATTTATATCGCGTAGCGACCTTATTAGTAGCTTAAAGTTTGGCGTTGCGTTTAGTTCTTAATACTAAAGAATGCCCTATTAGCTTAGCGCTTTTAATAAGCTTTTCTACCGCCTTAACTATATAAGTTAGGAAACTATTTATATGCCTTTAAATCCTCTACTTAACTAGCATTAATTACGACCTAAGTTTTATATTATTTTACGGAGTTTGCAACTCCTATATACTATCGCAAATAGTACAAAGTAAAGACGTACACAGACGGACGTTAAGCTGCAATATCACAACTTCTAGGTTATAGGACACTAGGCCAGCACCTTAAAAGCCTCCTTTAATATTACTTTTAGTAATTAAAGCCTTAAAAGTAGCAATAAAGCAAGGTAGGAACTTAATTTTAGTGATGTACGTAATGTGGTTGCGCATTAGATTCTTAGCTTAGCGCCCATACGCCTTCTTTAACAGCGTAAAACAACTTATATTAAGTGGCTATAAGAGGTGCGATAAATATAAAGGCATATAAAGAGTAATAATATTACTCTTTTTATAGTAATCCTAAAAGTCAAGCGAGTTATAACTTTCGTGGCCATTAATAATAAGTAAACGTGTGTTAGGGATTCCTGAGGTGCGGACGCGCCCGGCGGAAGGTTCCGCCGAGCCCCGGAACCTTACCCGATTAGGCATTAGCGCCTCGGCTACGTGTGGGTATATAAGGCAGCAGTCTTTATACGTTACCTCGACAGTAAAATTAACTTCTTAATTTCAACCTTTGATGCCTTGAGTGATCCCTTACAACGTGCTCTACTAGTAGTACACCTCTTTGTATACTTATTAAAGTGCTTTAGCTATTATAGACTAAGCTTATTTATTATCTAGCCATTCTTAGAGACTGCAATAATCTAATTATAAGGTAGATCCTTCTCCTTATACTAGATAGAGAGGTGGTACTTACCCCTAAAGATAATAAAGGGTGGGATCTACTATCCTATTGCATTAATGCCTTAGATAACTATTGTCTACTTTCTATTGCCCTGCTGCACCTACTTTAGCCGTTCTTAATACTTAGAGCCTATAACTACTACTCTAGTTAATATTATGCCTATTATAAAGCCAGACTTGTCGAAATTGTAGGTGTCCTTATCTAGGATACTATACTTAGCCTTTATATTCTCCATAAGCTAGAACTAGCCTTATATTACCTTAGAATCCTTCTAGAGGGCTCTCTTATAGTTGTACTTTTAATTAAACTTAACTTAAAGCTTTAGCTAGCGCTTAACAAAGTTATAAGGCCACTTCTGACTAACTGACTTATAGTAGCGTGCAGCCAGTAAAGAATCGGCTATATCTTTTATAGCATTAAGCTGGGGCAGAAATCCTCGCGCGTCTAGGTCGAGTATATGCTGCATAATTACCTACTTCTCTCTTATAGTAAGTCTTATTTTGTTAGGTGCGCAGTCGTGTCTAAATGTCTTTCTAGCGCGTTAGTTACTAAGTGTACTTTAAGAGACGTTATAGAGGGCTGCAGCGCGTTACTAAGAGAGTGTCGCGTCTTATTTAATAGTCTAGATTATAAGCTATATACGCGCTTCTTTTAACGCTAGTAGTTTGTTATGTGGTTAAGGCATCGCGTTATACTATTACTAATAGTACGTTTTAGTAGAGTCTTGGCAAAGTAATCGACTCGAGTGTAAAGTACGTTATAATAATAGTTTAAACTTACTTGCACCTCCTAATACCTATAAGTTTCTAGTTCTAATATAAGATTTACTTATAGTGTATATAGTACACCTAGCTTATTACTACTACTATTATTAGTTATCTACGCTTATATGCCGCTTACGCGGTATACTTACTTAGATAAGCTAATATAACTACTTAGAGAATCTTATATATCTATATAATATTCTTATTATACTAGAAATTATTAATAATTATCTTATTCTCTATCTTTTATCTTCCTTTCTAGATTCTATTACTAATAAGAAGTAATTTTATCTACTAAAGTAGAAACGTCATCTTCTTAATTTTTATAAACTAAATAAGCTGCTAACCTAGTTAGTATATAAAGATCGTCTTATAGATAGTTAGGTATACTAGGCTCTTATAGATAATTATCTTATAGATAGAATAGAACTCTAGTATTATTATCTTAGTAGCAGCAGCGCAAATCTTTAGCATATACTTTTTCGCGATCGCATTGTTTATTTAGTGTTAATTACCTTTTTTAATACATTTTTTTAATTTAAGCCTGTATAGGTTGGGATAGAAAGGCCGCTCTAGTATAGTGCCTAAAAATACAGTCTACTAGTCTTCGCTAATATAATAATAGTTTATAAGAATAGTTTATAAACTTTACACTCGCCCCTTAATTATCTATAAGCACTCTAACACCTATTAATTTATTTAAAGTATATATAGTAAACTAAGCTTTATTATTACTATTATTAGTAATTGTATTATATTTGCGCGCTACTATATAGTACACTTATATAACGCGCTCACTATCTAATACTATAATAACTATAAGAATCTAGCGTATCTACGTAACACTCTTCTTCCCTAGCAACTTATTAATAAATACCTTTATCTTCTCTTTCCCCTTATTGCTCTTTTCTAAGGTTATTACTATCTTCCTAACTAGCAGCAACGTAAGAAACTGTAGTGGTAACTCTACACGTCTATTATAGCGCCTATAGTTACTAATCTATTACTAGCCTAACTAGTATACTAGGACCACCTTGTATAGACTAAGGTATACCTTCTTCTACTTTAACCTATTATTAATCTTCTAAATAGAGTAGTATTTTAGTGTGGACTTAGTAACTTTAAGTAGATAGATTAGAGTATACTTTTAGGCAGTGTTAACTACAATTTTAGTATTAGGGCTTAGAAGAATAGCAGAAAATAAAGCAATAGTAGATTCCTTATTAAGGTTAACCTTAATATAGAGATAGAGTATTAGTATATCTATAGTGTATATAAGCTCTCTACTTAGTATATATCTTATAAGTAGCATATAAATCTACTAATATAGCTATTACTAGTAATCTTTAGAGATAATAGTAGAGGAGATAATAGTTATAGCGTTATAGCGCTAGTGCTATCTTATACCTCCTCTACTTTAAACTATAGTATAGCGATGTGGCCTTATATATAGTTTTGTATAGATTTTTTTTTAGTTAGAGTAGGCGCGCTAAGCCTACTAAGCCCGCTTAGCTCGCTTATAACGCGCTAACCCCTTTTTATTAATACTACCTTAAAACGCTTTTCTATATTAATAATAGTAGGAGGAATAACTACTATTATTGTAATATTCTTATTAGAAACCCCTTAGTCGCAAAAAAAAAACCACTATACTTTTTAGCAATAGTAAGTACTTTTTTAATAATAATATTAATCTCTAAATAGATAGTAGGCCGTAGAGGTATGCGTAGAGAAATAGTAGGAGATTTATTAAGGACAACCTTAATATAGCAATAGATCGATAAATATATATCTAGTATATATTATTCTTTTTCTACTTATAAGTAAAGCAGTATATACCTATTAATATATTAACTTATATTATTTATAATAATCTAGATAGTAGTTTGTAACTTAGAATAGTAAAGGAAGAATAGATAATTATAGCGTAGCTATGCTAAAGTTTTATTTCTTCCCTATTAAAGTTCTAAGTAGTCTCTTTGTAAAAACTTTGTATATAGAAGCTATGCGTGCTAAGACTACTAAGCTCGCTTAGTAGTTTAAACGCGTATTTTTATAACTACCTTTTTATCCTTTTTTTAATTACTAAGTAGAGGGCTCTGCTTTTTTTATTATGTTATTTAAGATAAAGGCCTTTGTTGTGCTACTCCTAGGTAGTTAATTAAACGCCACACACATAAATACTTTAATGCTTTTTTTTTGCGACTAAAGGGTTTCTAATAAAAATATTACAATAATAGTAAATATTCCTCCTACTATTATATATACAGAAAAGCATTTTAAGGTGTTTATAAAAAGGAAAATAATTTAATAATATATATATAATAAAGTAGGTAAAGTTTATCCTCTAGGGTTAATCTATAATATTACGTGATCCTAGGCTAGTTATTTAACCAACCACCGTGTTACATAATTAATAATTTCCTTAATAATATTTTTACTATAATAATAATAATAATAATAATAATAATAATAATAATTATAATTATAATAATTATAATAGTAACTAACCTAACTATTTTATTACTCTTTTATAGTAAATTTCCTCTTATAACTAGTAAGCTATATACTGCCCCCTAGAATCTTGCCACTACTACTTATCTCCCCTATACTCTTATTGTTACTACTTACTCTTATCCTTACCTTTATTGCTTACGATTCTCCGCCTTAATAGTAGTCTAGATAATTACTACTACTTTAATAAGCTTTTTATGCTACTACTACGTCTTTAGTATTTTATATATTATAATAAACTCTTTCTCCCCTTTACTTTAGTCCTTACCCTTATAGTCCTTATTACTTTTATTTTTAATTATGTGTGTGGCGTTAATTTATCTACCTAGGGATAGGATAATAAAGGCTTTTATTTTAAATAACATAAAAAAATAAGTAGAGCCCCTACTTAGTAATTAAAAAGAGCGTAAAAAGGTAATTATAAAAGAATTTAATTATATTTTTAAGATTCTGTAGTATAATCTCTATGTGGCGTTATTTTATCTACCTAGGGATAGGACGACAAAGGCTTTTATCTCAAATAACATAATAAAAATAATCTCTATATTATACTATTATTATATTATAAAGGCTACGTCTCTTTTGCTAATATTTAGGTACTAAAGAACTATTTTATACTCTAAAATCTAAAGATATAAGGTATAGCAAATTAGCCTAAAGATATTACTAATAAGTTACTTAAAGATAAGCTTTAGAGGCCTCTTTAATAATCCTTTTAGTTATATAAAGTTACTAAATTTTTAAAAAAATTCTTAATTTTGCCTAGCTAGTTGTCTATACTCTAACTAAATTTAATAATAGCTATATTACTATAGGTATTAGACTTAGATATAAAATTATATTACTAGAAAGTATAATTAAGAAGACTTCGCACACTCTTAGTATACGGTATAACGCTATAAGAGAAAGTAGTAGGTGTGCTAAAGAACGCAGTAAATTAAGTAAAGTAATAAGACTAATTTAGTGGCCGTTTAGAGAGAGTATGTGCAAATTGGCCCCTTATAAAGTCGATTACGAGCTGTACCATAGTACCAAAGTTAAGGTTGCTAGAAAGTAGTTATTACGTTGCTAAATATAATAGACAAAGAGTTAGATTTAAAAAATATAGTATTATATGTTAAAGTAAAGATTTAGTATACTAGGCGTTATTAATATTATAAGAGCAGATTTATACACTATATATATAGTAAACTATAGTTACACTATAGCTATTAGATTGCGAGTGTAATAACTAAACTATAGTTAAGTATTCTATTACCTATACTACTTCTATAGTTGCGACGCCGTAGTCTACTATAGCTCTCTAATAGTCTACTAGTTAAGAGATAGTATATAACTTAGTTATACTAGATAGTAGATTATTTATTACCTACTATTATTGTTATTATATATAATATTAATAATAAAATTATTATTATATTGTGTATATTTTATTACTACTACTATATACTAGGTACTAGATTATAGTGCCTTCTATTTTACTTCTCTCTATATATAGTGTAAACTTAATCTTAGTTAGAATCTCCACATAATAAAGATCTTTAAAGTAGTTAAAATAAATATCATAGTCGCATTTTTGTAATTACCTTCTTACGCTCTTTTTAATTACTAAGTAGGGGGCTCTGCTTTTCTTATTATATTATTTAAGATGAAAGCCTTAGTCGTCCTACTCCTAGGTAGATAAATTAACGCCACATAATAGTAGTTCACTTAGTAATATTAAAAACTAAAAATAACTTTAATAAGATAGTACTAAAAAATTAAAAATTAATATTATAAATAAAACTAAAGTTATAATTAGTATCTTATAATTACCTTTTACGCTCTTTTTAATTACTAAGTAGGAGACTCTGCTTTTTTATTATGTTATTTAAGATAAAAGCCTTTATTATTCTACTTCTAGGTAGTTAATTAATAACACACACATAATTAGTATATAATCTTTTTAATTACTAAGTAGAAGGCTCTGCTTTTTTATTATTAAAGATCTTTATTGTGTAGAGATTCTAACTAAGATTAAGTCCGCACTATATATAAAGAAAAGTAAAATAGAAGATACTATAATCTAGTACTAGCTCGCTTATAACGCGCTAACTTCTTTTTATTAATACCTTAAAACCCTTTTCTGTGTATATAATAGTAGGAGGGATATCTACTATTATTATAATATTTTTATTAGAAACCCCTTAGTCGCAAAAAAAAACTATAATCTAGTACCTAGTATATAGTAGTAGTATTAAATTGTACACAAAATAATAATAATTTTATTATTAATATTGTGTATAATAGTATTAATAATAGTAGTTAATAAATAGTGGACTATTTAGTATAACTAAGTTATATATTATCTCTTAACTAGTAGACTATTAGAAAGCTATAACTGTAAAGTTATAACCGCAGGAGTAGTATAGGCAACAGAACGCTTAACTATAGTTTAGTTATTACGCTTACAACTTAGTAGTAGCGTAACTATAGTTTGCTATACGTATAGCATATAAAGTCTTTTATAATATTAGTAATACCTAGTACACTAAATCTTTATCTTTAATATATAACTACTACTACTATTTTTTAAATCTAGCTCTTTATTTATTATATATAGTAACGTAATAACTTTCTAGTTTTAACCTAATATTATATCTAACTCTAACTCTAATACTATAACCTATACTAAGATTGCCAAGCTTGCTTAGCAGTTTAAACGCGTATTTTTGTAACTACCTTTTTACGCTTTTTTTTAATTACTAAGCAGGGGGCTCTGCTTTTTTTTGTTATGTTATTTAAGATAAAAATCTTTGTCGTGCTACCCCTAGGTAGTTAATTTAATGCTACATAACCTATAGTAATATAGCTATTATTAAATTTAGCTAGAGTATAAATAACTAGCTAGGTAAAGTTAAAAATAATTTCTTAAGATTTATTAATTTTATAAGACTAGATGAATTATTAGAGAGGCCTCTAGATTTTATTTTTAAATACCTATACCCCTTTAGTAACGCCCTAAGGCTACTTCGCTGCGCCTTATGCCTCTAGATTCTAGAGTATAGGGCCACTTCTTTAGTACCTAGATATTAGTAAAGGGGATGCAGCCTTTATAATATAATAATAATATAATACTAAAGCTATATTATAGAAGCTTTAAAATAAGAATTATAAGTAGAGTAAAGAAGAAAAATATTTTTTTAAAATATATATAGAGCTAGAGGCGTAGTAGTAGCGTAAGAAGCTTATTAAGATAGTAGTAATTATCTAGGCTACTATTAAGATAGGGATTATAAGTAATAAAAGTAAGAGTAATGATAAGTAGTAGCGACGGGAGTATAGAGAAAATAAGTAGTAGTAGTAAGGTCCTAGGGGATAGTATATAGCTTGCTAGTTATAAGGAGAGATCTACTATAAAAGAGTAATAAAATAGTTAGGTTAGTTACTATTATAATTATTATTATTATTATTATAGCAAAAATTATTATTAAAGAAATTGTTAATTACGTAACATAGTGGTTAGTCAAACAGATGGCCTAGGATTACGTGATATTACGGATTAATCCTAGGGAGAACTACTTTTTTATTATATTATTTAAAATAAAAGCCTTTATTATTTTACTCTTAGATAGATAATTTAATAATATATGTATTGTTAAATTATCTACCTAGGAGTAGAACGATAAAGGCTTTCATCTCAAATAATATAACAAAAAAGTAGAATTCTCTACTTAGTAATTAAATAGAGATAATAAAGTATATTAATATCTTAAAACACTTTTCTATGTCTATGTGGTGTTAATTAATCTATCTAGAGGTAGGACGACAAAGGCTTTTATCTTAAATAACATAATAAAAAAGTAGAGCCCCTACTTAGTAATTAAAAAGAGCGTAAGAAGGTAATCTGTGTCTATAATAATAGGAGAAATAACTACTATTATTATAATTCTTTTATTAGAAACTTCTTAGTTATAAAAAAATAAAACTATAATAAAGTAAAAACTATATAATAAAATTAATATTAGTTTTATTATAAGTAATATAATATATATTAAATATATTTTATACTTTTTTAATTACTATGTAGGGGCTTTACTTTTTTATTATGTTATTTAAGATAAAAGTCTTTATTATTCTACTCCTAGGTAGTTAATTAATAACACACATAAAATATATAGTAAAAATATTATTTTTACTATATTAGAAAAGTTTTTCTACTTAACTATGTGCATAGTGCGCAGACATGCGCAGACTTACGCATTTGTACGCATTTTTGCATAAGCAATTTACTAGCATAAAAATGCTTAGAGATATATAAATATACGTAGACTTGCGTAGATATATATAAATAGTCTAAATAAGTAATTTTTTTAAAGCTTTATAACTTTTTTACTAGTAAAGCTATAATTTTAATTTTTTAATAGATTTATAGAGAAAATACATAGTCTTTCGCTTTTTTTTATAATTACCTTTATTACGCTCTTTTTAATTACTAAGCAGGGGGCTCTGCTTTTTTTGTCATGTTATTTGAGATGAAAGCCTTTATCGTCCTACCCCCTCCTAGGTAGATTTAATTAACGCCACATAGTAAGTAAAGTATATAATAAATATTTTATACTAATAAAATTAACTATATAAAAATATATTAAATTAGCTATTAAAGTTAATTTTAGTTAAGTTTTAAGGGGGTGAGGAGAGCTGAGCGATTATGTGTTGCTGAGGATTTTGCGACATGCTGCGACACAGAGCTGGGAGTTGGCCCCCATGGGACTGGCAGGTATGGACGTGCGTTGTTCAAGGGTTACTAATAATAAGTTGTTAGTAAGATCATGCACATAAAGGCGACTCAGTAACGCTCTTGATGCTGTTCATTTTTGCTCCAAGCGCTTCCTTTGCAGCTACCTAGATTGGCGTTTATTCGACAAGTTCCAGCCCGTCCTTCTGCTGCCATGAGCTCTCTCGTTCCCACACGACGCCTTCTCCTGTTCCTCGCACTCGCGACATCCACATATGCATACAGCAACAACCTCTGGCGCACAGATTTCGACACGTTCCACAAATGGAAAATCATCCAAGAAGAAGAAGAATGTCGCGAGGCCTACGAAAGCCTCAACAAGATTCCTCTCAACTCGAACGCAACCACACTCATCAACTGTACGTTACTATCAACCAACGCGCACCCGCTGCACCCAACCTCGTAACACTATATCTGCTGGCTAACTCACGCGCCCTGTCAACCAGGCATACTCACCAAGACGGACGAGGTCACAAAGTCTGAATTCGGCGTCGTAGCCGTCATGCTCGGCCTCCTCCCAGGCATGCTCCAACTCATCGGACCTAAATTCAGCGATCTCGCCCTCCTCGCAACGCGGCGACCCCTCCTGTCGCTCTTTCTAACAATCGGCTCACCATGTCCAGCGCTCGACTACGAGACTACGGGCATGGAGACGCTCCTCGCCGACGACGCGCCGCCTTTCTGGCCCGCGTGGCTACGGACGCGCCGGCCGTGGGTGAGCGTTGTGGTTTCTCTCGTGGAATACGTCGCCGTCATGGTGGCGGCTGGGAATGTCGTGTTTCAGTTTTACCGGCTTACGTTTTATGGCGTTGTTTTGATCAGCACGCAGATGGGGCAGTATGGCGGGACGCTGGAGGCGTTTGCGCCGCTGCTGTGGGTCTTCCTGGGCATTCCTATACACGGGCTGGGGGTTTTGCAGTTGTGGTGGTGTCGTGCTCGTGACGCAGACGGTGGGACGTCGACGCGCGCGCGGAGAGAAAATACCTTGGTTGAGCTCCTCCGGAGGGAAGTGACGCCCTGCGCCTTCGCGACCGATGCGGCATCCAGCGACATCAGACTCCGAAACGGCTACATGTACCATGTTCTCAACTGGGCGATCAAGCTGTGCATTTGGGCCGATGTCGTCTACGGTGTTCTTGTTCTGTCGACGATTCTGTTTGTCCCCATGTGGAGCGCTATCTGGATGATTGGGCTCATCTTTACGGGGACGCTGATTTGCAGGTTGGTTTTGGCGTTTGAGATGCATGGGTTGCGGGAGGTGCCCAAGGTGCAGAGGGGAGCTGAGAGGGGGGCTATCGATGCTGAGTATGAGATGCCGCGGCTTGGGGATGGGGATGGCAAGGCGCGGCCGCAGGAGCATACTTTGCCTTTGTTGCAGCGCTGATGGGTTTCCACCGCGGCTCAAGATGTGATTCCAAGAGGTGTTGGAAGCTTGCGGGAATGTGATTACCACGTGAGGTGGTGGTGAGTGGTGAGTGGTAGCAAACGGGTCGGTGGCTGGGATGGGCTCCGCTGGACCCTGGTTGGCCCGTCTTCGGCGTTTGTGCTTCACCTCACCTTCACCCGTACTTCTCTCACTACATCTCGGCGCGGGTACAGATCTCGCGCGCATATGTATGCTTGTCTACTAGACGCCCTTCTCTACACTGTTGCCTGCACACTCGCTGCTGAATCAGGGCCCCACTACCCGTCTACCGTTCTAAGAGCTCTAGTCGACCAGACGGCGACCAGACGGCGACCACGCAGCTCGTCCGGCTGTTCTGCCCCGACCGTTGACCTTTCCCCCAAGCGGCTCGGACCCTAGCTGCGTGTGCGCCACGACGCTCGCTGCATCGCGACCGCCATCCGAGCGGAGACGTGCATTCTCCCCGCATTCCACCCACGTTGCTCCAACCTCCAGACGCCATGGCCGGTACGCACACCCACCACCCGATCAGGACGTAGAGCACCGTGCTGACTCCCGTTTCGCAGAGCTTCCGCGAGACATCGTGGACAAGTACTCCGCCATCATCGACAACATCCTTGAAAGCAGCGACTTGAACACAATCTCCGCCAAGCGCATACGGAAGGGCCTACAGGAGCGTCTAGGCCATGACATCTCCGGAGAGAAGGTGCGCCGACGCGACCCCAGATCCCCCAAGCTGAAGCTGACCTCTAGCCATAGCAAGCCGTGACCGACCTCATCATGGCGCGCTTCGACAAGTTCAACGCTGAGCAGAACGGCGCCCCAGAAGCAGAAGACGCCGTCCCCACCGTGGAGGTGCCCACCACCAACGGCCATGGCCATACCGCTGGCAAGCGCACACCCGACGACGACTCGGCGCTCTCGGACCTGGGCGAGTCTCCGCCGAAGAAGAAACAGAAGAAGCACACGAGCGTCGAGGACGACGACGCCGCATACGCGGCCAGGCTGCAGGCAGAGGAGAATATGGCGTCACGAGCGAGGTCAACGAGGGGTGGCAACACCAAGAGGAAGGCGCTGCCGCAGAAGAAAAAGAAGGAGAAGAAGAAGAGCGCGAATCGGGTGAAGGATGATGAGGACAGCGACATTGCGTCTCGGAGCGGCGACGAGAAGAAGTCGCCTAAGCGGACTGGTGGATTCCACGTATGTTCAAGACGGCCGTCCCCATCTCCAAGTCTAACCTCTGCACAGAAACCGATGAACCTCTCCGTCGCGCTTCAAGAACTGCTCGGCGAAACTCAAGTACGCACCCCTTCCCTCCGGCTCCGGCTTCCCCGTTCTCTTCTGTCGTGCAACTGGCTAATCCACCCGCACAGCTCTCAAGACCGCAAACCGTCAAGAAAATCTGGGAGTACGTCAAAGCGCGCGACCTGCAGGATCCAGCCGACAAACGCCAAATCCGCTGCGACGACGCCATGCGCGCCGTCTTCAAGCAAGACAGCGTCCACATGTTCACCATGAACAAGATCCTCAACACGAATCTGTATCCCGTCGAGGAGTAGGAGTAGATGACTGTCACGGCTCACGGGGATGAGTTACATTCCCCTTTTCTTCCATCCCACACAAGGAGAATGAGAAACCGCAAATCTAAATCCAATCCTCAAAGACTTTTTCTTTTGCATTTTTCTTTTCTTTTTTTTTTCTTTTTTTTTTCCCTTGAACATGGACGGAAAGTGCGTATACGTATACTTCCATCACTCACTCATTTAGCATTGTCATGTCATGTCATGCATGGAGTTCTTGTTTTTTTGCTTGCAGTCGCCTCTTTTTTTCTTTATTCAAAAGGGTTCTGGGTTTGGTTTTTTTTTCATTAAGCATGGCGGGTCTGAATGGAGTTGGGTTTGTGTGGAATCTTTTTTTGATATGCATGTAATGTATGTCTTGAGTCGGTTCCATTGGGTGAATCGAGGCTCTTTTTTTTGTCCTCTTGAGTTCTGCTGTTCTTCTTGTTTTTCCTTGTCGTGTACAGCGTAGCGTATGCACAGTGCGGGCTAGGAGAGGAGATGCTGAAAACGGACGGGTCTGCGTGGTGCGTATGGGGCGGGCGGCGAGGGGGTGGGTAGGTAGGAGAGCGGAGGTAGGAAAAGGAAGATGAAGGTGAAGAGGGCTCGCATAGGAATTGAATGAATGAATGAGCTTGGACTCAGGCTCAGTCAGTAACAGCATGCATCCCGACTGTTTGCTTGATCAAAGGTCACCATGAAAAGCAAATATGGAAAATGCTAATAAAGCAAAAGAAAAGAAAGCTGCTCATGTGTGAATTTTTCCGAGTTGAAAGCAGAGCCTCGACCCGACCTCTTCATCCCATGTGATGTGATTGTGTTGTTCCCCAGGTCAGAACCCTCCTGCATCACACGGCAAAAGCTCAAGTTCACATGGCCACCGCCATGGTACTTTCTTATTATTACACACAAGACTCGGAAGAAAAGAAAAGAAAAGAGTGAGCGGGTACTCATACGGTGTATATCCAATACGCCAGCCAATCAAAACGACCATGTCGAAAAACAAAACAATGTCAACAAGCTCACACCCACCTCCTCCCTGTTTTCCTACAAGCGCCTTACAAGCCCTCCGGCAGCTGGAGCTGGAACCCATCTAAATCTCCGTCGAATGGATCACCTCCGCCCAACTGGCTAGTGAAGCTGTTGGCCCACGCTGCGTCATCATCGTCGTCCTCGTCGCGGAGTAGCATGAGCTCGATTTCGCGGTCTACGTCTTTGACCGTGCGGCAGGATTGTTGGTGCTCCTGGGGCGGCGCAACGAGGGTAGCGTTTGTAGACGTGGAGCTCGAGCGGGAGAAAGGGCCGCGCGGTTTGGCGGGCACGGAGGAGGTGCTGATGTTGCGGTTGTGGCTCGAGGAGGCGGTGAGTGGGCGGCGGGTGGTGGTAGAGAGGTTGGCGGATTTGGTGAGGTTGGAAAGGGGTTTGCGGTCAGTGTTGTTGGTGGCTGTTGCGCGGCCCTGGGCGTAGCCGATTGTGCTTTTGGAGGCGGCTGTTGCTGCAGCGTGGCGTGCGGCGGTGGGGTTGACGGCAGGCTTGTTGATCAGGGCAGCCTTGCTGGGAAGCCGGGACTTGGTCGCGGCGGTTGGCGCAGCGTAGGCGGGTTTCCGCGCCTCCGAAAGCGCAGCAGCAGCAGACTTTGCTTTGAGGGTGGATGGGCCCGTCACCTTCTTCGTTGTGTCTTCAGGCTTGGGCGCAGTCTTCGGCACGGCCTTCTTCGATGACTCCACGCCCATGTACCTATCAGCCTCAGCCTGATCCCTCTCCCACTGCTTCGCAAACTCCTTGTCAAACTCCTCATCCCGCTTCTTCCTATCGCGCTCCAAACCCTCTTCAAACTCGCGCTGGAGTTTCGTGCGGCCATCGTCCTCGAGCGGATTGTGGTAGGCTTCCCAAATGCCACCCTTTGCGTTCTTGCCCTCGAACATGGGGAATTTCCAGTCGCGCGGGAGGTAGTCGTCCATGTCGTCCGGCAGCGGCACCTCTTTGGGAGGCATGTACTCGACCTCGGGCACGTCATCTTCCTCTGCATCATGCGCTTCGGGCTGGTGGACCTTGACTTTCGGACGGCGAAGGCGAGGGCTGACCTTCTGCGTCTTTGCGGAGGCGGAAAGGGGAGCGGGGGTTAGGAAGCCTCTGGCTTTCGCGTTGGTCGTCTTCATGCCCAAAGGCGCACGCGTGCGAGGGCCTGCCGCGCATGTCAGTACGCAGGCTCGTTTCATCTCGAGGTTGGAGCTTACCAGCGGGCGTGACGAAGGCATTGCTGTCCAGCTTCCCGTCCTTCTTCCCCGTCATCAACAGGTTCTCGTTGCCCTTGCCCTTGGTCTGCAGCACCGACTTTGCTCCTTTTCCCAGGGCATTTTCGTCGTTGAGCGGGATCTTGAACGGCGTCTTCGGAGCCTTGTTTCCTGGTGTTTTGGGGTTGAAGCCCTTGAGGCCCGCGTTGAGCGCCTTGGCTGCAGCGCCAGCCTGCAGATTGTGCACCAGGTTCTCCTGATCGTTCGCGGCGAGCATCTCCATGGCGCGCCTTACATGGAGCGAGTCGTGTTGTGCGGTGAGACGCGAGGCGTGGGCTGGAGTCGGTGACGCCGTGGTTTGTCTGTTTGGTATTTACATCGGGGCCTAGTCCCTAGCAACGGCTCGTTTAGGTAAGAGCAGGGGTGCTCCTGCCCCAAGCACTAGCGCATGGGCCAGGGCGAGACAAACAGAGACACCGCAGCAGGCAGACATCTCACGACACGCACCCACAGCTCCCTTTTACCCTTGCGTCTCCTTTAGAGCAAGCCCTTTGCTGCCACACCACCGCCCTTGCACGAATCTCGTACCCCGCCGCAGCCATGGACCAGATCAAGCAGGCAAGTGCTCTGGTTACCCCACCATGGAACTGTGCCGGCCTGCAGGTCCTGCGGAGGACTCACAGGCCGCAACCACGGACATGGCGCCCGTAGTAGTACTGTAGCTAACGCGTGGCCTGTACAGCGCATGAACGCCCTTCGTATCGAGGCCGACGAGAGCGCCTCAAAAGCGGAGGAATACAAGGCAAAGCTCAAGTCGCTGGAGACGGAGAACACACAGAAGGAGCAGGAGATCACCTCGCTCGCACACAAGAACCAGGTTCTCGAGGCCGAAGTCGAGAAGCTCGAAGCGTCAGTCAAGACCTACAAGGACGAGGCCACGGGCGGCGCCGCAGCAAGCTCCCAAGTCGAAGCTATGCAGCGCAAGATCCAGGTGCTTGAGGAAGAGGCTGAGGAATCCGACAGGACGATCCGCGAGCTCAACGAGAAGTATGTCTGCCTGTCTACTTCCGTTCCTCTGTCTTTGCCGCTTGCTCTCCCAGGCAGCAATTCGGGGGGTATCCCGCGTGGCTTCCTTGCTAATGCGTTGCCAGGCTCCGCCAAACCGATGTCAAGTCCGGTCACTTCGAACGCAAAGTGCAAGCCCTCGAGCAGGCCCGCGACCAGTGGGAAACCAAATACGAAGAGATGGCTAAGAAATACGCCGACACCCAGAAGCAGTTGGATGAGTTTGCCGCCGAGATTGGTAACCTTTGATCTCGCGACACGCTCTCTCTCTCTTTCGGGGTTGTTGGCATTGTGCTAGTAAATTATTGAGCGGGACTGGAACGCTCTGATATTGGGCGATATGGATCGAGTGATGGAAGCTTTACTACCCCCTACCTGCATATCTTGGTGTCGACCTGGGCGTAGCTGCGCATGGCGGATGAGCACAGGTTGTTCACTTAGGCTGTCTCTAAGCGTGGCAATACATTTTATTTCAACCTAAGTTGTACGGAATTGCATACATGATGCCGTACACTCCCTGTTTTCCTTGTGTGGGATCCATGAAATCATACCGGATAGGCTCTCAGGCTATCTTGCATATGTCGTAAACTAAACCAGGAAAAGGGAATATCTAAGCTACCCAGGATGAGCACATCAAGGACGCATAGTTTGTCATGCATACACTCAGACCCAAGAACACCTAACGCAACGCAAGCACACAGTGTCGAAAAGGATCGGGTATCTCAACGGGTCATTCAATCAAACTGTACATGTTCCTAATCCGTCCTCCTCTTCGCCGCCATCTTCTTCTTCTTAACCCCCTGCTTTACCCTCTCCGCCTTCCTCTCCGTCTTCGTCTCATATCGAAACTTGATCTTCTTCTTCTTAGGCTTCGTACTCTTGGGCTTCTCCTTGGTCCACACGCGCTTTTTCTTCTCTTCCTCTTCGGCTTCGGCTTCGGCTTCGACGTCGCCGCGCGTTTCGAAGCCGTGCTTGGAGATGCCCACGCTTTCGATGGTTACGGTTGTGTATTTGTCTTCGTCGATGTATGCGGCTTCTTGGTTGAGGGGGGTGTCGGTTAGGGGTGGGGCGGGCGCGGTGGTACCGTCGTTTTTTGCGGCGGAGTCCGAGTTGGAGTCTGAATCGGAGGAGGCGTTGTCGTCGTCGTCGAGATCCAAATCCCCATTCGCCTGTCTAACCAGACGATTTACCTCTTCGACATGTTTCTCTAGATCTTCTTTGCGCTGCTTGCGTATCTGTATCCAGCGCGAAAGATATCTAATCAGCTTCCTATTCACTTGCACTTCTACTTCGCACTATCGCAGACAGCGGGAGGGAAAGGAAACTACGCACCTCCGCTCTAAGTCTCAACTTCTCCGCCCGTTCCTTCTTCGCGTTCTCCTCTTCTGCATGTTTCTGCCGCGCGACCTTGCGCTTGTGGAAGCCTGTGAGGTATTCTTCGCGGGCGGCGGGGTCGAAGGAGATTTCGGAGATGGTGGGTGCGGTTTTGCGCCGTTTGGGGGGAGGGGCCATCTGATTCTGGGTGGGGAGCAAGGTAGAGGATGGGGAGGTGCGTGGTGCGTGGGATTGGGGGAGTGGTTGGTGGTGAATCGTGATGATGCTGCAGAGCTTTCCGATTGTGAGGTGGAACTTTTTTGTGGGGTTGAGGGTGGGATCTGGGAGGGCAGGTTTTGCCGAGGTGGCTGGTGAGTGGTGTGGCGCAGTTTGTGGTAAAAGTGTGAATCGTCAGGAAAGTCTGGTAACACAGAATCTCAGGTTGCTGTACGCTCATCAAAGTGGCTGGTATCATGATATTGATTGGTACTCTTGGTAAATGTATTGCCCTGTCCCTGCAGAGGCATACTGTCCATCAGTTATCCAAAAAATATGGCTTCGCGTGCCTTTCGGTTCACGGTATAATCTAAAGCCCACCACTTACACCCCGTTCGACTCTACATCCACCTGCAGGCCGAGAACCTTTCTCCTCCAAGGTAGAGACTCTAGATGTCGTTTGGCCTTCTCTGT
The DNA here is from genome assembly GCA_014281115.1 of Laburnicola sp. R22_1. Classification (NCBI taxonomy): domain Eukaryota; kingdom Fungi; phylum Ascomycota; class Dothideomycetes; order Pleosporales; family Didymosphaeriaceae; genus Laburnicola; species Laburnicola sp. R22_1. The sequence continues at coordinate 2,050,076 of JACONQ010000011.1, forward strand.
AATACACAGCGCTGTGTCGACGTTCTGCAGCCCGGCTTCTCCAAAGATGGAGAGAACCATCAGCCCCAGGAAAGAATGGTAAATGTCCGGGTGATCACCTGGAAGTTTACCAAATCCGCCTACCAAGTGTTGCGTCCTATCTAATAGCCAGCGTCGAATAGGTTTGTGGTCGACCACGTGTAGATAGCCTAGAAGCTGGAGCGGTGCACACACCCAATAAGCGTAGCACGTGTCTCCGATTTTGTTTTGTCTGCCATTTACGCCCACCCACTGGAGCTCGGTGTGAGTTTGGTCTTGGCTTTCGAAGGACAGCTTGCCGCGTACTGACGGATAGCTACGAAGCTTCAGAAATGAGTGTGAGTCATGGCATGTCGCCGCCGAGTCGGTTTCGTCCATATGTGTGTCTATAGCGTCCTCTTCGTCCACAGTCAGAGTCTGTCGCGAGACGAGCCAATGCACAGTCATGGGTAGATTCCTTAACCCGCGTTTTCTGCCATCTGGTTTCTTCGACGGCAGTCGGTCGATGAAGTACAACGAGCTGACGGCACAGGCCGTGAAGCCACCATGGGCTTCGTGATACGGTGCTTCTGACAGGCCGCCGTCGTATGATTCGGCTTGCTGTACGCAGTCGACGAACTTGTCGATGTCGATGTCCGGCACTCGGTCCACCGAACCCTCTACATTCCCGCGCAGCACCCATCTTACAGCCGTGGCCATGAAGCCGAACCGAGAGTCGTTTCCGCCTTCGACACGGCCGCTCTCGCCCAACGTCTCTCCGAAGCCGCCATCTGGTCTTTGTAGCTTAGTCAGCCAAACTAGAATATCTCTTCTTTTGACTCTTTCCAAGTCATCGCCGAGCGTTACAAGAATCAGAAGAGCGAAGAAGGTCCCAGCTAGATGGACGGGGTCCCAGATCTGGTTCTGCGTGCTTCTCTCGCTTCCAAAGTCTGTCGCTGGCGAAGCTCTGAAGCCGCCCTCTGGCAACTGGCAACGGTAGACCCAGTCTATGTAGCCCTGGCGTTCGTCGGGGGAAAGTGCAGCTGGCAAATCGCCCAGGATGTCCAGGGCGGAAATGGTAAACGCAGCCAGCATCATGCGGTTGGAGTCATTGCCAGTATAGTGATGCGGGAGATAGGTCTTCAGGTTCCGGCGCCAGTACTTGATGTGGGCAGCGTAGTTGAGCCTGCTCTCCTGGATGGCGACCATGATTGTCGTGCAGCCGCTGTGCAGGGGTGGATCCAAGAACCTGAACAGTGCGGAGACGGGGAGACGCGTGGAGTGCAGGCCCGAAGCGGCGAAGCGGTCATGCAAGGCCGACTAGGAAGCTAACTCAGCTAAGTAACGGACAGCAGCAGGGATGCCTGGGGCGATTTGCGCTTCTCAGCCGCGAATAGACAAAGTCGACAAGATTGGAATTGTCCTCTGGCCTGCTCCTCTCCCGGCACCCACCCACACTGCACCAGTGCACCGCGCGTGCCTCGACGACGGCTCTACGCATCACGCATCACGCATCACGCATCACGCATCACGTTTCACGCCGCCACCTCGCCCGCTGACTCCTCCACAGCTGACCTGCCGCGTGGGCGACGCTGCACCACCCCCCGACTCGGCTGCACGGGCGCGACGGCACGATATAAGAACACGCAAACGCTGCACCGCGACCGCTCACTCGACTGCTTGGAGCCAGCCTCAGCATGGCGTCGGGATTCGCTGGCTCGTTCTGGTCGAGCGACTATGCTGGCGGTGCGTTCCAGACAGCTGTGCTCTCGCAGCCACCCACTAACGGCAACAGGACTGGGCGTTCTCTTTGGGAAGCTCCAGCAGGGCGTGCAGGAGAATCAGCAGATTGTCACCGTTGCTCGCATGCGGGCCGATGCCGAGGAGGTCTACGGGAACAGCTTGGCTGGCATCACGCCCGCCACAGATGGCATTAGCGGGGGCTTCGGCAGAGATGAAGGCGCAAGCGTGCGCAAGGTGAGGCTGCATCCTCTCGGCTCACAGGCGTCGCGACTCACAACTTGGTAGGCTTATGAGGGCGTGCGCACCGAGATGGAGGCGGCGGCTGCGAACCACCGCAAGATTGCGTCCAACATCCGCGAGCTTGTCATAAACCCCTTCAGCCGCTGGTGCGAAGCACACGCCGCCCGTGTGCAGAACTCGCAGGACGACCTCCAATCGCGCATCAAGCTCCACGACCGACAAGCCGAGGCTGTGCAGAAGTTCCGGTCGCAATACTACAACAAGTGCAGGCTGGTCGAGGATCTTGAAGAGGAGGACAAGCTGGCCTTTCAGGACCCGCAGAGCGAGGCTGCGCAGAGCCCAAAGGTCAAGGTGCCCACCATCAAGATGTCCGAGCCCGAGGACGAAGAGGAGCCTATCGACTTGGGCGACGAGACGTACCAGCCCGAACAGGTCAAGAAAATACTGACCCACATGCTGCATCACATCAAGCTCGGCGAGGTCAAGGTCCCCATTCTGGGCGTGTACCAGAATTGCTCCAGTGGTGCGGATATCACCGACTACATCCAAAAGCACATGGCGGCTACCAGCGTCAGCTACGCAGAGCGCATTGGGCAGGATATGATTACGAACGGTTTCCTCCGCCTGGTTGGAAACGTTGGCAACACTTTCGCCAACAGCTCGCGCATGAATTATCAGTGGAAGCCCAAGGTATTCCAGATCACTGGCGTGCCCGAGAAAAAGCAACCATTGGTCCGCACGGGAACGAACATGTCCACCGATAGCTTCAGTGTTGACTCACCCGTCGGTACCGTGCAGGAATACCTTTCAGGCTGGAACCCGCTCAACAACCAGTACCCTAACGAAACACCGTCCGAAAGGCTACGACGCGAAGCCCGCGAAGCTGACGAGCGCTATAAGCAGTCAGTCAAGAAGCTCGACTCGTTGCGTTGCAATCTTGAAGAAGCCATGATCGACCATTTGAAGTTTATGGAGCGGTGTGAGCTGGACCGATTGAAGGCGATCAAAGCTGTCATTCTGGACTTCTCGGGCGCTATCAGCAATGTTATCCCGAGCTTGCAGAGCACCGTTGACAAGATGATGCTGTTCCAAGAGACCGTGCAGCCCCTGGGTGATCTCAGATACATGCTTGAGAACTACCGGACCGGTCCCTTCATTCCCAGAGTTACGACGTATGAGAACTACTACAACTCTGTAGATGGTATGGAATATGCGAGTTGAACTTTTAAAACAAATGCTAACATCTTGACAGAGCAAACTTTTGGCGTAGACTTGGAGGCTCGAGCGCGGTCGGACAGGAAGCGTGTTCCCATTGTCGTCACTACTGTCCTCACTTTCCTTGACAACCACTACCCCGACCTCGAGGGCGATGAGGCTCGTCGTGGTATTTGGCTTGTTGATGTTCCTCTGGCCCAGACACACAACCTGCGCGCTTCTATCAACACCGGCAAGAACTTTTCCCAGGAAGTCTTGGAAAAGTACGATATACCCATTGTTGCTAACGTTCTGAAATTATACCTACTTGAGCTGCCCGGTGAGTTTAGGAAAGTCCTCAACTTTGAAATTACACTAAACATCCTAGACTCTCTCGTGTCCTCGCATGTGTACGAGATCGTGAAAACGATATACAGCACTACCGCCGCCGAAACAACAGAAGAGACCCGAGTGTCCGTAATCCAGTCGACGCTTGGTCAACTTCGCCTAGCAAACATTGCTACTCTGGATGCAATATGCACGCATTTTACGCGTCTCATCGAGCTAACGTCGGCCGATGAAGCCTATGTGGCCGCTCTTGCGAACACGCTAGCACCTTGCATCCTGCGGCCGCGACAGGAGTCGAGCTTGACGATGAACGAGCGTTACAGCTACCGTCTCATCCGCGATCTCTTCGCCCATAAGGATACCATCTTTGGGGAGTTGAAGCGGGCTAGCTCGCTAACCCATTCGTCCTCCGGTGCTCAACGCCCACGTGCGATCTCTACCGATGAGAGCAACAGACGCGCCAACTACGAAGAGAGAAACCGTGCTATCGCTGCTCAGCGCTCGCCGCGGGCTGTTTCACCCGGTCCGGGGCCTCGAGGATCCCACCGTCGCGACCGCAGTGCAACTAGGTTTCCTGTCAACACGTCCTCGCCGACGGACACACGCCGCAATACGCGGAACTCTCTCGAAGTGCCTGGCAGCGCCGATAATAGCCCGGTAACTGAACCAGCTGATACCAACGGCGCGACTGAAAGCCCCCCCGCTCCCGCTCCTGTATCGGCTACTGAACACCCCGCACCTTCTAGTACCCGTGTGCCTTTTCCCAGGAAACATGCTGGTAGCTTGGCCAGGAGCAACCGAGACTCAACAGGTAGCTTGAGGGGGGTGGCCAGTGAGGATGCAGCGCCGAGAGGCGTGCAGTTGGAAGACAAACCGATGGATGACTAGTGGTGATCCGAGGGTTCGTTTCCTGACTTACTTTCAGGGAAAGAGCGTTTGGATGAAGGGAGGGAGAAGTGTAGGTCCTTTTGTGTATGTTCTTGAGCAGGTAGTTTATGCACAGGCGTTTGGAGCGGAGATTGCGTGGTATTTACTCTGTGCTATGGTTCTTTGTACGGGCATTAACGGCCTTCCTTTGGGTATTGATTTAGAGAGTGAACGGAGGCTATCTTTGTATGTATGTTTGTATGGCTTTTATCTCTTGTGGGTGTGTTTGTTGTGAGTAGAGGCAATGTGATTATGAGTATACATTACTAGGTATATCTTGGGGTTTGTCAGGATGCATGATTGTGCGTGGTGGTGGGGCTGCTGTGGATATGTTGTGTATGGGATTCTGTGTTAGTGGGCGGATAGAGTAAGGGCGGAATAATTGAAAGTCCTAACACCTGTGCGTGTGTCGGTTCGCGTTGGTCTATTTTCAGTATTGATGCGTGTACGAGTGTCGTTTGAGTCCATGTAAGGTGATTTATTGTGCGGTGATCAGTTTTGTTTGGTTTGATTCAGGTTTATTGGGGTGCTCGTGGCTGCTTCCAAATTTTTCGTTCATTCACTTGCGTTGCTTTCATCTAGAATAATCATGCGCCTGACGAATTGACCCCACGCACCAACATTTGCTAATCACGTCTTTGACAAGCACATGGCACCCAACATTGCTAGCACAAAACAGAGCAATCAGAGACACTACACTGATACTGTATCGATACGATATGACCGAAAGCCCTGCCTAGTTGACTTGAGTAGAGGATTCCGGTGATATGTGAGTCGCTATCATCTGATTACATATACCCTAACCCTAGCCCTTCCACCGACGTGACCTAGCGGACCTAGTGTCTCAGAAACCGTAAACAGAGATTTCATAGGTGAATAACGTAATGCATACCTTGTTAACCCGAGCAGCGTTTGTCGTAGTATCACGTGGTGAATAAGCCATGTTATTACCTAGGTATTATACAAGCCCGACAACAAGGTGGGGGTTTCTTTAATTTCACAATAACGTTCATCTTATTGTGTTGTTAGTCAATGCCCAATGCCTCTAGTATAAAACAACAGCTACCCCTCCCACATCTTCTTTTCTGCCCTGCGCTTTTACGGTTTGCTTACTGACGTGCGTCTAGGCGAGACAGCTTGAGGATACCAATTTGACTTTGGTCTTGACACAATCCGCGACAAGTCGACATTCAACCACTCGTTCGCAAACTACGACGGCTCAACATATAACGCTCGAAATCACGGCAACTCAACCTATACCGTCCCAGATCCACACCAGCTCAACCTATACCGTCCCAAATCCACAACAACTCAACAACCTCCACATCCACAACCCACCCATCATGGCCAGCATGCTCCCCAACCTCCCACCCCCCCTCCCAATATTCCATGTCTCCCAAGACACATTCAACCTCCGCACCGCCATCTCCGACGCCCTGCACACGCTCTACACCGTCCCGGGCATCCCCGCCATCTTTCGCATCGAGGACGACTACGAGCTTCTCACCGAGTACACCTCGGACGCGAACTTCAATGTCGAATTGTGGTTCGGATGGCACGAGTCGTGCATGGATTGGGCAAGGCAGAATATGGATTTCCGCACGGGAGGGGAGGAGGCGTGGATGGTGGAGAAGGCGCTGGAGCAGTTTGAGGAGAGGAATGTTGTTTGGGAGCGGGGCAGGATGGAGATGCTGTTCAAGGAGAAGATGGAGTTCGAGAACGTGGTGTTTTGGCTCAAGATCGTTTGTGTGAGGAAGTAGGGGGTGCAGTGGGGTGGTTTCATGCTTAGGATGATGGGTGGTGAGGTTGGGGCTGTCTGGAGTACGTTGTTGGGGGCTGAACGGGGTTTGTTTGGTGGTGCACTGGGCAAGTCGTGCATCGCGTATCTTGGACTGTCTACCTGCGTGGGTATGCGGACCTGAGATCATACATCTCATGTCGTTTTGGAACATGTCAAGGTTGACATGCTCAGCAATAGATTCAGAAATCAAACTGCCTTTTTTATTGATCATTGCTGGTGACCGTTTATGGATATACCGATTCAAGAAACCCCGATCCGAATTCGAATCATGAAAGAGAGGCCGGAAAAAAATATTTCGCAGTTACATTCCGCGCTGAGCTTGTGATACGATGGGCGACCATGTGTATGCAATAGTAGCTGTACGGCGGCTGGAGACAGAGTTCGCGGAGGAAAAGCTAGATTTACCTGTGTGCGTAATAAAGGGTTAAGTTAAGTATAATTAATAGTAATTACGACGGAGAATAGTGAAACGAAGATGGTAGTCGAGAGATGGGGGGTAAAAAGTGTTGAAATACTGGAATTACCAGATTAGGACTAGCGTCTTGTTAAGACCCACAAAATAGTAATAGCCAGATTTCCAACCTTACGTCTCTATAACGTACTTTGCACTCGAGTCGATTATTCCATCGAGTCGATCACTTTGCCAAGACCCCACCAAGTTCTGTACTATTCACGATAGTACAGAGTCAACACGAACTATTTTCAATAGTCCAAATAGGCCAATCTATTCAGAATCTACTTCTACAGGCTGTCTATAGGTTGTTTTGTTATGCCTGGGCTTGCCGCAGCGTCCACAGCGCCGTTAAGCAGATTCGCCTCTATTAGCGCGCACCCTCTTCTTCGCCTTTTGCCCATCACTGCGCGCCCCAGACTCCTTTAGAGTGGCCAGCCGCTGGCCCTCTTTAGCTGTAAGGACTCCTTCACGCTGTACTCGCTTTCTTTTATGCAATTTACGTCGCGTGGCGGCCTTATTAGCAGCTTAAAGTTCGGTGTTGCGTTTGGTTATTAACACTAAAGAATGCCCTATTAGCTCAGCGCCTTTAACAAGCTTTTCCACCGCCTCAACCATATAAGTTAGGGAACTATCTATATGCCTTTAAATCCTCTACTTAACCAGCGTTAATTGCGACCCAAGTTCTGTACTATTTCGCGGAGTTTGCAACTCTTATGTACTATCGCGAATAGTACAAAGTGGAGGCGTACGCAGGCAGACGTTAAGCTGCGATATCACAATTTCTAGGTTGTGGGGCACTAGGCCAGCACCTTAAAAGCCTTCTTTAATATTACTTTTAGTAATTAAAGCCTTAAAAGCAGCAATAAAGCAAGGTAGGAACTCAATTTTAGTAATGTGCGTGATATAGTTGCGCATTAGATTCTTGGCTTAGCGCCTATACGCCTTCTTTAACGGCGCAAAACAACCCACGTTAAGTGGCTGCAAGAGGTGCGACAAATGTGGAGGCATATAGAGAGTAATAATATTACTCTTTTTATAATAATTCTGAAATTTAAGTAAGTTATGACTTTTGTGGCTATTAATAATAAGCAAACATACTCTACTAGTAGTACGCCTCTTTGTATGCTTATTAAAGTACTTTAGCCATTATAGACCAAGCTTATTTATTGTCTAGCTATTCTTAGAGACTGCAATAACCTAATTATAAGGTAGATCCTTCTTCTTATACTAGATAGAGAGGTGGTGCTTGCTCCTAAAGATAATAAAGGGTAGGATCCACTATCCCATTGTGTTAATGCCTTGGATAACTGTTGTTCACTTCCTATTGCCCTACTGCACCTGCTTTAGCCATCCTTAATGCTCAGAGCCTATAACTATTACTCTAGTTAATATTATGCCTATTATAAAGTCAGACTTGTCGAAATTATAGGTGTTCTTATTTAGGATACTATACTTAGCCTTTATGTTCTCTATAAGCTAAAACTAGCCTCATATTACCTTAGGATTCTTCTAGAGAGCTTTCTTATAGTTGTACTTTCGATTAAACTTAACTTAAAGCTTTAGCTAGCGCTTAACAAAGTCATAAGGCCACCTCTAGCTAACTAGCTTGTAGTGGCGTGCAGCTAGTAAAGAATCGGCCATATCTTTTATGGCATTAAGCCAGGGCAGAAATTCTCGCGCGTTTAGGTTAAGTATATACTGCACAATTACCTGCTTCTCTCTTATAGTAAGTCTTATTTTATTAGGTGCGCAGTCGCGTCTAAACGTCTTTTCAGCGCGTTAGTTGCTAAGTGTACTTTAAGAGACGTTATAGAGGGCTGCAGCGCATCGCTAAGAGAGTGTTGCGTCTTATTTAATAGCCTAGATTGTAAGCTATATACACGCTTCTTTTAACGCTAGTGGTTTATTATGTGGTTAAGGTATCGCGTTGTACTATTGCTAATAGTACGTTTTAGTAGAGTCTTAGCAAAGTAATTAACTTAATAAAATAATCGACTCGAGTGCAAAGTACGTTATACTTTATAATTAACTTACTACTTTTTAACTACTTTTTATTATTAAGAAAAATTTTAAGCGCGCGTGCGCACTTATAGTACCTAGGCAGCTCTATATACACCTACGCACTAAAAGCGCCCTAAGCGCACCTATAATACTACTTTTTTTTAGTATACACATGCGTAAAGTTATGTAAGAATACGCACCTATACTACTAGTGCACCTAAAGCACTTAGGACACCTATAGCACCTATACTATTAAAATAATACTAATTAATTTAGCAAATAAAGCTCTTTAATTAGCCAGAATTTAAAAAAAGCTTATTAAGTTACTTAGTAAACTGCTTAGTAAGTTTTAAAAAAATTTTAAAGTATAAAATTAAAGTCTCTTACTAGATAGTAATTACTAGTTAATATAATAGGACTAATTACTAGTTAATATAATAGGACTAATTACTAGTGTATTATATACTAGTAGAACTTCTACCTAATTCTAAATTATAGATTCTGTAGGTTTAAAAATAGAAAAAATATAGTTTTATAATTATTTAAAAGAATTAGATTAAGTAAAAATTAATGGCTTAGTAAAGAACACTATTTTAAAAAGTATAAACTTTAATAACTTTTTAACTACTTTATTTTTATTAAAACTTTTTTAAAAATTTAAATAATATATTATTAGTACTATATTTTTATGTGGCATTATATAAACTATCTAGGAGTAGCACGACAAAGGCTTTTATCTTAAATAACATAACAAAAAAACTATATTTTTATATATAAATATTACGTAATATATATAATAACTAGTAAAATAAAGATATTTTTATTAATTACTAACTACTTATATAATAAGGATGATATTTTTAAATTAAATAATTTAAGACTAGTATGTTCTCTATAAATCTATTAAAAACTTAAAATTATAGCTTTACTAGTAAAAAAGTTATAAAGCTTTAAAAAAATTACTTATTTAAACTTTTTGTGTATATCTGCGTAAGTCTATATATATCTACGAATTTCTACGTATTTTTATACTAGTAAATTACTTATATAAAAATATATAAGTATGCGTATATCTGCGCATATCTGTGCATAGTTAAGCAGCCTCTCTAGAAAAAAACTTTCCTAATAATAGCTTTTTTAATAGGTTATAAGTTTAGGTAGTTTATACACCTTTATATTACTATTATTATAGGCTTATAATTAATTACTAATAGCGATTACTTTATTACTACTATTACTATTAGGCTTTACTATATCTTTTATATAAAATATAACTTTACGCGCTTACCTAAAGATCACCTATATATTAATACTATATTTACTTTTATCTTTAAGCTTAATCCCTTAGTACTACTAAAGCTCTTAGTTAATAGTATTAATTATAATAAGTAGCGCGCTATCTAGACCCTTATATTTAAGTACGTAAAGCTCTAGAATATTATTAACCTTCCCTTTATAAAAACTATTTCTACTACTACTTATAAGACTTACTTTACTACTATTATAACTAATACTAGTAAAGCTACTATTAAAGTTAATAAAGCTAAAGATATAAAGGTAATAGTTATGCTTATTAGGTCTATTAATAAAAATCTTACTATAATAGTGCTTTTTTATAAAATGTTAGCTAAGACTTAGGTATACCTTAAAGATTAATTTAATTATAACACTAGTAACCTAATAATATATTAATTTTGCGCCCTTATATTACTTTACTATATTAATAGTAAGAACCTTAAAAACTATCTTAACGCCTTTAACTAAGCTTAGTAATAGCTAGCTAAAAAGTATAGAGCTTTTTTTTAACCTATGTAACGTTAATTTATCTACCTAGGAGTAGAACGACAAAGGCTTTTATCTCAAATAACATAATAAAAAATACAGAGCCCCCTACTTAGTAATTAAAAAGAGCGTAAAAAGGGGATTTTAACCTATTACTATTAGTCTTTACGCGCTTTTAAGTTAGATAATATAAAAAGTAGCTTTTTCTTAAGTACTCTACCTAATACCTTTAACTATATAAATTAATATAATTAATAGCTTTACAACTTATAGTATTACTAAGTTCTTAGAAATAGAACCTAAGATTCTTAATATTATAGAAAAATATACTATGAATAGTAACTTTACTATAATATAGTTTACTATCTTCTATTATTCTTATAGATATTAATAAAGCTTATATAACTTATCTACTTCCTTTAAAGTTATCCCTACTAACTGTATTTTTATATATATATTAGGAAAGTTTTTTCTAAAGAGGCTGCTTAACTATGCGCAGATATACGCAGATATACATATGCTTATATATTTTTATATAAGTAATTTACTAGTATAAAAATGCTTAGATATGCGTAAATATATATAGACTTATATAGATATATATAAAGAATTTAAATGAGTAATTTCTTTAAAGCTTTATAACTATTTTACTAGTAAAGCTATAATTTTATAATCTTTATAGATTTATAGAGAGAATACTAGTCTTTAATTATTTAATCTAAAGATACTATTTTTATTATATAATTAGTTAGTAATTAATAAAAAAACTCTTTATTTTACTAGTTATTATATATATTACGTAATATTTATATATAAAAATATAGTACTAATAATATATTACTTAAATTTTTAAAAAGGTTTTCATAAAAGTAAAGTAGTTAAAAGGTTATTACAGTTTATACTTTTAAAATAGTGTTTTTTACTAAGCTACTAATTTTCGCCTAATGTAAATCTTTTAAATAATTATAAAACTATATTTTTTCTATTTTTAAATCTACAAAACTTAGAATTTAGGGTTAGATAGAAGTCCTATAGAGTACGCTAGTAATTAGTACTATTATATTAATTAGTAATTACTATCTAATAAGAGACTTTAACTTTATACTTTAAAAATAAACTTTCTTAAAGCTTACTAAGCTTTTTTAAATTCTAGCTAATTAAAGAGTTTTATTTACTAATTAATTAGTATTATTTTAATAGTATAGGTGCTATAGATGCCCTATATATCCTAGGTATCCTAGGTACACTAGTAGTATAGATATATATTCTTATATAATCTTACGTATGTGTACACTAAGAAAAAAGTAGTATTATAGATGCGCTTAGAGCGCTTTTAGTGTATAAGTGTGTATAGAGTTGCCTAGATATTATAGATATATATACGCGCTTAAAAATTTCCTAATATAGTATAAGAAATATAACTTTAACTTTAAAAGTTATATATATTAGTACTATAAGATACTTAAGGCATTTTAAAAGAATAAAGATTAAACTAATATTAGAAATTTTTTTATGCGCGTATAAGTACCTAGGGCACCTAAGTAGCCCTATACACGCCTATGCACGCCTACGCACTAAATATACTTAGAGCACACTAGTAATACTACTTTTTTCTTAGTATATATATATATATAAGAGTATGTAAAAATATACACCTATACTACTAGTGTATCTAGAATAGCTAGGGTAGCTAAAATACTCTAGATGCCTATACTACTTATGAATTTTTTTTTGCGACTAAGGGGTTTTTAATAAAAATATTATAATAATAGTAGTTATCTCTTCTACTATTGTTAATACAGAAAAGCGTTTTAAGATAGTATTAATAAAAAGGGGTTGTACTACTTATGTGGCGTTAAATTAACTACCTAGAGGTAGCACGACAAAGGCTTTTATCTTAAATAACATAATAAAAAAAGCAGAGCCCCCTACTTAGTAATTAAAAAGAGTGTAAAAAAGGTAATAATAAAAAAAGCGCGTTTAAACTACTAAGTAAGCTTGGCAGTCTTAGCGTAGAGCTGCTCCTATAAGCAAAATCTTTACAAAGAGGCTACTTAGAACTTTAGAGAAGATAAGACTTTAGCGTAGCCACACTATAAGCTATCTCTTCTCTGCTATTCTAAGTTGCAAACCGCTATCTAGATTATCGCAAATAACACAAGTTAATATGTTAATAGGTATATTTCTTATAAGTAGTAAGATAAGGGTAACACGTACTAGATACACTATTACTCTATTACTATATTAAGGTCGTCCTTAACAAAGTCCCCACTATCTTTCTAAGCCTTACTGTCTATTTAGACATTCATATTATCCCTAAAAAAGTAACGTACTTTACACTCGAGTTAATTATTCTATTAAGTTAATTACTTTGCTAAGACTCCACTAAGTTCTATACTATTTATAATAGTACAAAGTTAACACAAACTATTTTTAATAGTCTAAGTAGGCTAATCTATTTAGAATCTACTTCTATAGGCTACCTATAGGTTATTTTATTATGCCTAGGCTTACCGCAGCGTCTATAGCGCCATTAAGCAGATTCGTCTCTATTAGCGCGCACCCTCTTCTTTACCTTTTGCCCATTACTACGCGCCCCAAACTCCTTTAGAGTGGCTAGCCGCTAGCCCTCTTTAGCTATAAGGACTTCTTTACGCTGTACTCGCTTTCTTTTATATAATTTATATTACGTGGCGGCCTTATTAGTAGCTTAAAGTTTAGCGTTACGTTTAGTTATTAACACTAAAGAATGCCCTATTAGCTTAGCGCCTTTAACAAGCTTTTCCACCGCCTTAACTATATAAGTTAAGGAACTATCTACATACCTATAAATTCTCTACTTAACTAGCGTTAATTGCAATCTGAGTTCTATACTATTTCGTAGAGTTTGCGACTTCTATATACTATCGCGAATAGTACAAAGTAAAGACGTACGCAGGCGAACGTTAAGCTGCGATATTACAACTTCTAGGTTGTAGGGCACTAGGCCAGCACCTTAAAAGCCTCCTTTAATATTACTTTTAGTAATTAAAGCCTTAAAAGTAGCAATAAAGCAAGGTAGGAACTCGATTTTAGTAATGTACGTAATGTGGTTGCGTATTAGATTCTCGGCTTAGCGCCTATACGCCTTCTTTAATAGCGTAAAATAACCCACGTTAAGTGACTATAAGAGCTGCGACAAATGTGGAGGCATATAGAGAGTAATAATATTACTCTTTTTGTAGTAATTCTGAAATTTAAGCGAGTTGTAACTTTTGTGGCTATTAATAATAAGCAAACGTGCTCTACTAGTAGTATGCCTCTTTGTATGCTTATTAAAGTGCTTTAGCCATTATAGACTAAGCTTATTTATTATCTAGCCATTCTTAGAGACTGTAATAACCTAATTATAAGGTAGATCCTTCTTCTTATATTAGGCGAAGAGGTAGTGCTTGCCCCTAAAGATAATAAAGGGTAGGATCTACCACCCTATTGTGTTAATGCCTTAGATAACTATTATTTACTCCCTATTGCCCTACTATACTTACTTTAGCTATCCTTAACACTTAGAGCCTATAACTACTACTTTAGTTAATATTATGCCTATTATAAAGCTAGACTTGTTAAAATTGTAGGTGTTCTTATCTAGAATACTATACTTGGCCTTTATATTCTTCACAAGCTAGAACTAGCCTTATATTACCTTAGAATTCTTCTAGAGAGCTCTCTTATAGTTGTACTTTTAATTAAACTTAACTTAAAGCTTTAGCTAGCGCTTAACAAAGTTATAAGGCCACTTCTGGCTAACTAGCTTATAGTAGCGTGCAGTTAGTAAAGAATCGGCCATATCTTTTATAGCATTAAGCTGGGGCAGAAATCCTCGCGCGTCTAGGTCGAGTATATACTGCACAATTACCTACTTCTCTCTTATAGTAAGTCGTATTTCGTTAGGTGCACAGTTGCGTCTAAATGTCTTTCTAGCGCGTTAGTTACTAAGTGTATTTTAAGAGACGTTATAGAGGGCTGCAGCGCGTTACTAAGAGAGTGTCGCGTCTTATTTAATAGCCTAGATTATAAGCTGTATACGCGCTTCTTTTAACGCTAGTAGTTTATTATGTGATTAAGGCATCGCGTTATACTATTACTAATAGTACGTTTTAGTAGAGCCTTAGCAAAGTAATTAACTTAATAGAATAATTAACTCGAGTGCAAAGTACGTTACTCGCTATTACTAAAAAGTACACGCTAAAGATTCGCGCTGCTACTACTAATATGGCCACGCTAAAGTTCTATTTTATCTATAAGATGCTTGTCTAGCGTGATAGATAGGTATACTTAACTATTTATAACACCATCTACGTGTACTAGTTAGGCTGGCAGCTAATCTAGTTTATAAAGAATGGCTAGACTATATTTCTACTCTAGTAAATATAATTACTTTTTATTAGTAATAGAATCCTTTAGTAGGAGACGTAAGAGAACAATAAGGTCTTTATTAATAAGCTCTAGTGTGGCGAGAGCGTTGCATAAATTCGCAAGATCCTTCTAGCTATTATTGCTATTAAGTTAGCTTATTTAAGTAAGTACGCCGCGTAGCGGCGCGAGCGCAGATAACTAATAATAGTAGTGGCAATAAGCTAGGTGTGCTGTGTACGGTGTGAGTGAACCTTATATAGGTTAGAAGCTTATAGGATGTGGGGTTATTAAGGTGTTTAAGATTAGTCTTTAATTAGAATTAGGTGTAGTATATAGTAGTATATATAACCTTCTATCTTAATCTACTTTAATCTTAAACTAAAAAAAGGTTAAAAAAGGTATTTGGTAAGCCGACTATACTACTTATAAAATGCTAATTAATTAGCAAATAAAGCTCTTTAATTAGCTGAAATTTAATAAAAAGCTTAGTAATATACTTAGTAATCTGCTTAGTAAGCTTGAAATTTTTTTTCAAAAGTATAAAGTTAGTCTTTTACTATATAATATTTACTAGTTAATATAATAGTATTAATTACTAGCGTATTATATAGAACTTCTACCTAACCCTAAATTCTAGATTTTATAGTTTTAAAAATAGAAAAAATATAGTTTTATAATTATTTAAAAGAATTAGATTAGGCGAAAATTAGTGGCTTAGTAAAGAACACTATTTTAAAAGTATAAACTTTAATAACTTTTTAACTACTTTACTTTTATTAAAACTTTTTTAAAAATTTAAATAATATATTATTAGTACTATATTTTTATATATAAATATTACGTAATATATATTATAAGTAGTAAAATAAAGAGTTTTTCTATTAATTACTAACTAATTACGTAATAAAAATAGTATTTTTAAATTAAATAATTAAAGACTAGTATTTTCTCTATAAATCTATTAAAAAATTAAAATTATAGCTTTACTTAGCTTTTCTTTGTGATTACTTTTTTACGCTCTTTTTAATTACTATGTATGGGACTCTGCTTTTTTATTATATTATTTAAGATAAAAGCCTTAATTATCTAATTTCTAGATAGATAAAGTAACGCCACATAGCTTCACAAGTAAAAAAGTTATAAAGCTTTAAAAAAATTTACTTATTTAAACTATTTATATATATCTGCGCAAGTCTATATATATCTATATATCTCTAAGCATTTTTATGCTAGTAAATTGCTTATATAAAAATATGCACATTGTAATAGTCCTATGCTAGGCTTCCTACTAAGCACACTCTATTATCTTTCTTTTATACCTTATTTCCTTCTATCTGCGCCTTTTATCTTTCTAAAGGCGTCTTTTCTAGTTAGTGTTAGCGTATAGCTAGCGTAAGCCTATACCCTACGCTGTCCTTTATATAAGAAAGGGCCCCCTATATCTCTTTTCTATCTACTATCTTAGAATAGTATTAATTTAACTAGCTTTTTTAACTATTTTAGTTATTTCTAATAGGTTAGCCCTATAAGGCTGTATACTACCCTTATATTATTCTAAGATTAACCTTTTTATTTAGCTGTAGATAGTAATATAATATCTACTTCTCTCTTAAAATACTACCTATAGACTGTTAAATTAGTAAATGTTTTACCTTATTAGTTACTAGTTATGCTAAGCAGTTACTTAAGATTTATAAAACTACTAATATAACTTCTTTACCTACTATAAGTAGATAAGAGTGTATTAGTTTATTAGTTACTAGTTATACTAGGTAGTAGTTTTACACTAAAATCTATAAGACTACTAATATAACTTCTTTGCCTACTATAAGTAGGTAAGAGTGTACTAGGTTAGTTACTAGTTATACTAAATAATTATTATACTACCTAAGATCTATAAAACTACTAATATAACTTCTTTGCCTACTATAAGTTAGTAAAGGTGTATTAGTTTATTAGTTACTAGTTATACTAGATAGTTATTACACTACGCTAAGGTCTATTTAAGAGACTACTTTTATACTTCTTTACCTACTATAAGTTAGTAAAGATATATTAGTTTATTAGTTACTAGTTATACTAGATAGTTATTACACTATATTAAAGTCTATTTAAAAGGCTACTTTTATACTTCTTTACTTACTATAAGTTAGTAAGAGTATATTAGTTTATTAGTTACTAGTTATACTAAATAGTTATTACACTACGCTAAGGTCTATTTAGAGAGGCTACTTTAGAAGTTCTAATATTCTAAATATAAATAATAATTAATAAATAATAACTCCTACACTATATTCTATAGAGCTAACTTATCTAATAACTACCTTCTAGCGCTATTATAGTAAGAGCATAAGGCATAAAGCTAGGGGATTAGAGTTAGACTATAGAGATAATAGAGAGATTAAAGTTTTATATATTTTATCTTATACTTTATCTTTTACTTAGCTTAGACTATGCGCTAGCTTATATACTATATAAGACCTGCCAATTTAAGTCTATTTACTATACTCTTTTTATAATTTCTACTTTACTTAACTCTACTATTACCTACACTATAGTAAGCTGCCGCCCTTTAATTTAGGAGACTTCTAGAACATTCTCTATATTCTTTTTACCCCTAGATAGTTCTGGAATAAATAATATAAAAGAGAATATTTACCTACACCTTACTAATAATAGTTTATATAATACTTATAGTACAATTCTTCTACTTTACCTTATTAGTAATCTATGGTTTTTTTGCGACTAAGGGGATTCTAATAAAAATATTATAATAATAGTAAATATCCCTTCTACTATTATATATATAAAAAAGCGTTTTAAGGTATTAATAAAAAGGGGTTAGCGTATTATAAGCGAGCTAAGCGAGTTTAGTAGGCTTAGCGCGCCCACTCTAACTAAAAAAAATCTATATATAAAATTATACGTAAGGCTATATTACTATACTAGTTTAGAGTTAGGGGGAGGAAGAGATATAAAATAATAGCGCTAGCGCTATAATACTATAACTATTATCTCTCTCTACTATTATCTCTCTCTACTATTATCTCTCTCTACTATTATCTCTCTCTACTATTATCTCTCTCTACTATTATCTCTCTCTACTATTATCTCTCTCTACTATTATCTCTCTCTACTATTATCTCTCTCTACTATTATCTCTCTCTACTATTATCTCTCTCTACTATTATCTCTCTCTACTATTATCTCTCTCTACTATTATCTCTCTCTACTATTATCTCTCTCTACTATTATCTCTCTCTACTATTATCTCTCTCTACTATTATCTCTCTCTACTATTATCTCTCTCTACTATTATCTCTCTCTACTATTATCTCTCTCTACTATTATCTCAAAAGATTACTAAAAGTAATAGCTATTATATTAGTAGGTTTGTGCTACTTATAAAATATATACTAGAAACTTATATACTATAAGTATAGTAACCTTATTACTCTATCTTTGTATTAAAGTTAATCTTAATAAGATATTATCTATTACTATTACTCTATTTCCTACTATCTCTCTAAGTTCTAATGCTAATATTGTGGTTAACGACGCCTAAAAGTATGCTCTAATAATCTGTCTATTTGCCGCTATTGCTAGATCTACACTAGAATACTACTTTATTTAGAAAATTATTAATAAATTAAAATAGAAAGTATACCTTAGCCTATATAAGGCGGTTCTAGTGTACTAGTTAGGCTAGTAATAGATTAGTAACTAGAGGCGCAATAATAGAGTTATAGAGTTTCTACTATAGTTTATTATATTATTATAGATTAGAATAGTAGTAATTATTAATTATTAATAATATTTTTATTACTTCTAAATTTTCTATAAAGTAAATACAGCCATAGGCAAATTGTATAGGTAGATAAGAGGCACTTTCCTCTAGTAAAAAAGGCCCTTTAAAGGAGGTTAAGGGAAAACTAACACTAGTGGCCTATTATTTATCTAAAGCGTAAATTAAAATTTCTAACAAAGTTTTTTCTAAATTAGAACATAGTAATATGCCTTAATTAACTTTCTCGTCCTATAAGTTTAAATCTTAATAACTTATTAAGACTAATTAATAGCTAGTTAGAGATTTCTTAATTATTAGAGGTACTTACTAATAATAGCTTTCCTATCCTATAAGTTTAATCTAATAGCTTAGTTAAGACTAGCTTAAATAGTTAGAAATTTCTTAATTATTAGAGATACTAGCTTATTTAGGCTACTTTTCTTCTTAACTACAAAGATTAGTTTTTTGGTATTTAAAAACTAGAGAGAGGAGAGGGCGAGATTTAAACTCGCTAAGGAGTCTAAGTTTTCGCTTATTTCTAGACTAAAATCCTCGCTTATGGTCCCCCACCACAGCGTAGATTTATCATCTAGACTTCTGCTATACTTAGACGGCCTTACGCCTGTACCTATTACGATACGCCCCTTTATAGCAGTAATAAAGGGCAAGATTAAGGGGTAAGAAAAAGTGTTTATTAATAAGTTACTAGGGGAGAAGAGTATTACGTAAATATATTAAATCCTTATAGTTATAGTATTAGGTAGTAAGCGCGATACGTAAGCGGCACAATTACTAATAATAATAATAATAAAGTAAGAGTTAGTTTTCTATGCACGCTTTAAGTAACTTTTAATAGGCGTTAGAGCACTTATAGATATTAGGCAAGTGCGTAGTTAACTAGTTTATTAAACTATTATTGCGTTAGCGGATGAGACTAGTAGTAGACTATATTTTTAGGCGCTAGACTAGAGCGACCTTTCTATTCTAACCTACGTAGGCTTAAATTAAAAAAATGTATTAAAAAAGGTAATTAACACTAAATAAACAATGCGACCCTTTTTTTAGTAATCTACTATCTATTAAGTAAGAAAAGTAACTAATAGTTACTTTTAAAACTACTAGTTGCCTTCTTAGCCTTATAAAAAAGAGAAGTATAGTTAAACTACTTAGAAAGGTCTACTTTAATAGAATTTCTTATAATACTCTTAAGCATAATTAATATATTACTACACTTAAAGTAAATTAGTTAAGTATTAAATTTTTGCTAATAGACTTTAAGTAGCTTATGCACTAAGGCAAAGCTAAACTTAAAACTACTAGAAAGTTTAGCGTATTTTTAGCGCAATTTAAACTAGACTAATTACTTTAGTATAGCCTAGAAATAAAATAATTACTTGCTACCTATTAGCTTTAGGCTTAATATTGCTTTTCTTAAGGCCTATTTTTAGAAAAGTTACTAGAATTAGTAGCTAGGGCTATTATAAAGTCTAAAGATAACCCTAAATAGAGGAGTATTATTTAGTCTTTATATAAGCGCGCTAATATATTTAAATAAGCTTTTACTATACTTAAGGCATAGACACCTTATACTATAATATATATAATAAAGAAAAATCTTAATTCTACTTTAATAGTGCTAATAATATAGCTATTAAAAGGACTTATTTACCTTTAATAAAGCTTTTACTTTTATTAAAGATACTTATAATTTATAGCACTGCACTTATATACCTTTAAAAATCCTAGTCTAGAAATATCTAATCTACTATATAGTTCGCGCCGCTTTTATATAACTAAGTAGAGCTTATCCTATCTAGTTATATTCTAATATACGCCCTAGTTAGCGCTTTAATATATACTCTATTATTTACCCTAGCTTATAGTGCCTACTTTATAACTAAATAATACTCTTTACTACTTTTTAGTTTCTAGATATATATAAACTAAGCTTGCTAATAGTGCCTAAATAGATATACTTTAGAATAGATATACTTCTACTACACCCTTTAGTATGTGGCGTTAATTCTATCTAGGAGTAGGACGACAAAGGCTTTTATCTTAAATAACATAATAAACAAAGTAGAGACCTCTGCTTAGTAATTAAAAAGAGCGTGAAACGATAATTGGGCACAAAAAAAGCGCGTTCGAACTGCTAAGCGAGCTTGGCGATCTTGGCGCGAGGCTCCCACAAGCAAAATTTTTACGAAGAGGCTACCCCTTTAGTATATCTAAGCTAGAACACCTTGTAAAGCTACCTAATATTAATAAGTACTATAAAAAAGGTTAATCTAGCCTTAGTAGTAAAGATTAGCTAAAAAATATATATAATAAAATCTATATAAACGCAAACTATTACTAAAATAATAAAAATAAAAAGATTAAAATAACCTTTTTTATAAACAAAGCTATATCCCACAACTATACTATAGTAAAAGAAAATCTAGCTATAATATTTTTTTCTATATACTAGCTCTATAAATACTATATAAATATATATAACTAAGTTATAAAATAACCTTATAAAAGTTATTTTTAGCCGCCTTAAAGGCGCGCTTTAGAAGGCAGCGCAAAATTAATATTAAATAAATTAAGCCCTTTAAAAAAATTATAGACCTAAAGCACTCTTTAAATTTCTAAAAAAGACTTACTATAATTTTTTTACTTCCTAATAGGTATATAAAAGGTTTTATAAGCTCTTTCTCTCTAATAGAATAAACGTCTAAACATTTCTATAGGCTTTTAAGAGTCTAGCTAGAAAAGGTAGACTAGACGCAAAGACCTAGAAAGATAAATTATAACTTAAGTTAACTAGAAGTCTTAAGTTAATACTTTAAAAAGAGATAAAAGACTTTAATATTAACTACCTAGTAATTAAACACTAAATAACTATAGCTAGCTATACTCTCTATAATAATAGTATAATAAACCCTTTCTAGGCATATATAAAAACTTTTTATAAGGTACTACCCTCTAAATTAAAGCCCTTATGTGTGGCGTTAAATTAACTACCTAGGGGTAGCATAATAAAGGCTTTTACCTTAAATAATATAACAAAAAAGGCAGAGCCCCCTACTTAGTAATTAAAAAAAGTGTAAAAAGGTAGTTATAAAAATGCGTGTTTAAACTGCTAAGCAAGCTTAGTGGTCTTAGTGTAGAGCTACTCCTATAAGCAAAATCTTTACAAAGAGGCTACTTAGAACTTTAGGGGAGATATAACTTTAGCGCGGCTATACTATAAGTTATTTCTTCTCTACTATTCTAAGTTGTAAACTACTATCCTAATTGTTATAAATAATATAAGTTAATATAATAATAGGTATATACTACTACTATACTTATAAGTAAAATAAGGATAATATATACTAGATATATATTTGTCGCTCTATTGCTATATTAAGGTTGTCTTTAATAAATCTTCTACTATCTCTCTATATATACCTCTATATCCTACTATATATTTAGGTATTAACGTTATTCCTAAAGTACTTACTATTGCTAAAAAGTATACACTAAAGATTTATGCCGCTACTACTAAGGTAATAACACTAGACTTCTATTCTATTTATAAAATAATTATCTATAGGAGCCTAGTATTAAAGATCTTCGTCGTGTAGAGATTCTAACCAAGGTCGAGTCCGCACTATATATAGAGAGGAGTAAAATAGAAGGCACTAAAACCTAGTACCTAGCATATAGTAGTAGTAACAAAATATACACAAAATAATAATAATTTATTATTAACTTTCTTTATAGTAGTATTGTTAACAGTAGTTAATAGATAGTTAGCTATCTGGCATAACTAAGTCACATATTATCTCTTAACTAGTAAACTGTTAGAGAGCCGCAGTAGACCGCGAAGTATAGGAGCCTAGTATATCTAACTATCTATAAGGCGATCCTTGTATACTAGCTAGGTTGGCAGCTTATCTAGTTTATAAAAACTAAAAAGACTATATTCCTACCCTAGTAGATAAAATTGCTTCTTATTAGTAATAGAATCTAAAAAGGAGATAAAAAGTAAAGAATAAGGTGTTTATTAATAATCTCCAGTGTAATAAGAGTATTATATAGATTTGTAAGATTCTCCTAGCTATTATAGCTATATTAGCTTATTTAAGCAAGTACGCCGCGTAGCGGTATAAGTAAGAATAACTAATAATAGTAGTAGTAGTAATAAGCTAGGTGTACTATATACAGCGTAAGTAAACCTTATATAGGTTAGAAGCTTATAAGATATAAATAGAGTGCAAGTAAGTTTAAACTATTATTACGTTATTAGGTAGTATTTAAGATTAGTTTTTAATTACAATTAGGTGCTGTATATAGTATATAATAACCTTCTATCTTAACCTACATTAATCTTAAACTAAAAAAACAGATTAAAAAAAGGTGTTTACTAAGCTAACTTAAAGCTCTTATATATAGTAACTAGAAAATAAACACCCTATTATAAATCTACTCCTTTCTTTTTAACTCTTTATAATTAAACTAAAGTATAGTATATAAAGTATAATGCCTACTTTAGCTATAGTAAGAAACTTAAAGGCCTATACTTACACTACTACCCTAAGGTAGCTATATAAGTAAATATAAAAGTAGAGAATAATTTTAATTTAAATAAACTTAGTATTGCCTACTACTCTAATTTAGAAGTAGGTAATTTGTTAGATAATAAAGCTTTAAATACGCGCTACTAAACTACTTTAACTTAGTAGCTTATATAAAAGCTACTAAACTAATTAATTTAGATAAACTATAATTTTAACTATAAAATATAGATGCTAAACTAAAATTACTACCTATAGGCGGTAAGATAGTAAGGGTTCCTAAGCTATTTAGAGGCTTTTAGCTAGTTATACTAGTGCAAATTAAATTCTAAGGGTTAGCTCTTAGTGTTAGGGATTCCTGAGGTGTGGCGCGCCCGGCGGAAGGTTCCGCCGAGCCCCGGAACCTTACCCGATTAGACATTAGCGCCTCGGCTACGTGTGGGTATATAAGGCAGCTGTTAACAGTCTTTATACGCCACCTTAATATCTTAGTAAAATCAACTTCTTAATTTTAACCTTTAATGCCTTAAGTGATCCCTTACACTATATCGAGGTCCGCGCATCAGCTGCGACATGCTGTAGGGTCTCTAAGCACGACAGCTTAGTGCCCCTGCGCCTAGGACAGGGCCAAAATCTGACCACCCCGCCGTTGCGAAGCGACCGCACACCCGCACGATCGATGTTGCCAGGATAGGCAATGCGATTCACGCATCCACCACATCTGCGACCTCCCACATCGAGCCCCACACGATTTTGTATAAATAGGTATGGCGCGACTGCCACGAAAGGCCCACATTGGAATTAACGCTTTGGGACGAAGCTTGTTGAAGGGGGAGGTGATGTTAGGGATTCCTGAGGTGCGGCGCGCCCGGCGGAAGGTTCCGCCGAGCCCCGGAACCTTACCCGATTAGGCATTAGCGCCTCGGCTACGTGTGGGTATATAAGGCAGCTGTTAACAGTCTTTATACGCCACCTCGATATCTTAGTAAAATTAACTTCTTAATTTTAACCTTTGATGCCTTAAGTGATCCCTTACACTTAGGTTATAAGTCTTAATAGACACTAGTGCTAGCACTTATAATCTTATTACTTTAAGGTCTATAAAGACTATCTAATAATAGCTTAAAGCTAAACTACTCTACTAAAAGACACTAATTCCCTTAAAGAACTTTATAGAGAAGAGAAGTGTAAAAGTAAATATCTATTTTATAGCCTAGCTTAATATTAATAAATATAGTATTACTATATAGTTTATTTTCTATAAAATAGGAGACTATAATTTTATTATTAGTACGAAATTTTTAAGCAAGCTAACTACCTAGTTAATGCTTAGGACTACCGCCTTTATTAGAAAGATAATAAGAATTTAATTTTGGCTAGCAACCTTATCCTACTATAAACTTCTCTACTACCTAATAGGATAGTCTACTTTAAAAGTAGAACTATATCTACTAAATAACTTACTTATTAAAAGCTAACTAGAGCGTCTCTAAGAAGATCTCTATCTAGCTTTCTAGCCCCACTATCTTAGTTATTAGAACGTACTTAAAGGCTTACTAGAAACTAAGCTATAAGAATACCTTTAATAAAAATAGTAGTGTTAAGGCTATTAAGGTACCTTTCTTAGATAAGAAACTATTAGATAACAAATTACTTTTTAGTTACCCTATCCCTACTACCTAAGGAAGACACTAGTAAGACTAGTCCCTAAGAATTATGCAGCAGAATCTAGGTTTTACTTCTAACCCTAGACCTAGAGACTATAAACCTACTAAAGAAGCTAATCTATAGATTAGGTAGCTCTTGCCTATAGAATTAACTAATTAATTAAAACTACCCTAGCTAGAATAATCTAGATTAGCACCCTTTTATCCTACTAAATTACTAACCTAGAAGAAGAACTTAGTATTACATATTATAGTAATAGCCCTAAAAATTATAGCGCTACCTATTATTGTAGCAAATTAGAGAATAAAGAGCCCACCTACTATAATAATCTCTCTAATAATAACTCTAAATTTACTAACCTAATTAATCCTAAGTCTAACTTCCTATAAAATAAATACTTAGATAATAAATTTAATAGTAAACCACCTAATAAAATCTTCTAAAATGCTAATAATTAGGAGCTATCTCCTAACTATTAGTCCTTACTCTAATCTACTAGTTACCTAACTTATTTTACTCCTAAGGGCACTCTAAGCTACTAAAATAAATAGCCTAGTTTATTACTAGTTAAGTAGCTCCCTAGCTAGCTTACTATATAAAGACACCTATTGCTTTTAGTACTCTTACCCCTAGTAGCTCTTCTACTAGCTAGCTTATTACTAATTTAGTAACATCCTAACTAATACGCGCATATAGGGCACCTATAACTTTTAGCACCTTTACCCCTAGACGTTCCTACTATTACTAGTAGCACCGCCCTAATTAAAAACTATATAGTTAGGTTAACGCGTTTTTTATTACTTTTCTATAGTACAAGAAAATATTATATAATATAATTGCGCCCACACGCAATAAACTAACTAGAAAATTTTTAACTAACTATATTTTTATATAGTGTTAGAGCTAAGAATACACTGTATTAGTAAAATACTAAATACTAAGATATAGTTTCTATTGCGTTTTTCTACTAATCTACTAATTTACCCCTAACAACTTTTCTTAATATCTCTACTAAATAGCAACTAAATTAAAATCTAAGGCTACTATTAGAACTATAGAGGCCTAATACCCCTATTATAATTCTCTTTAGCTCTAAAATAGTGCTAGTTATATTAAAAATCCGCTAAAACACCCTATTATTATATACTTTCCTATAAGATCGTGAGTATAATACTTAATCTATTAATTCACTACTAAGGCGATCCCTTAAAAAAGAAAAGTAGGTCTAAAGACTACAAGGCCTAAGAAGAAAACTCTGACCTAGCCAAGGCTAATTTAGGCCAGCCTAGAGCAACTAGGAAGTTACGCTGCCACAGGGAACGCGTTGTAACAAAGCTCCCTTTCTTTAAAGAACCTTAACCCTAAGGTCGCTAGAGAAATTTTCCTAAATAGGCTAGCTAAGCTTGCTTAACTAGCCTATTTTGGACTAGCGTATCTTTATAAGTTTACCCCCAGCCCTGCCGCTCTATTACCTCTTCTCCCCACTCTTCCTACGTTGCTACTTATTCTAGTGTAAGTACTCCCTAGGATAGGCGCTCCTAGCATGCTCCAACAAGGGTAATCTAGGGTGATCTAGGCCTCTTCTAGGCCAAAACACCCCTAATCTGGGGTTTTCTCGGGCCTGCGGAGGGTCCCCCTATACCCATCTAGGCTTGTCTAGAGCTAACGACGCTTAACAGTCCGCTTCGACGTTGCCTAATCCTTTTTTTCGACCTATTCAACCTCCTTGGAACAGCCTCGGCCCTAGTCAAGCCCAATCTAGGCCTATCTAGCCCTATCTCACCCTTATTAAGATGTCTAGTACTTTACAGCAGTTAAAAAAACAGTCTAGGACAATACACTTATTACAACAAACCTCTACATAACCTGCCTCTAGAGTCTAGTTAACAAGCTCTATAATAACGAAGTTAAGGAAGTTCATCCTTGCCAGTTCTTCTAAGAGGACTATAGAGCTCTATAGGACCGCAAGACCTACATCTTAGATGGCGTCATTAACCCTGGCCAGGACAATCTTATACTCAAGTGCTTTAAGTGCGCTAACGCCAGTTGGGATTGTTTCTAGGTAAGTAGGGCCAACCTAGGCATATCTAGGCCTCTCTAGGGTTCTTAAGGGCCCCCTAACGTGTTTAGGTTCCCCAGCGTCTTGTTTCCAAGCTCCAGGCCGCCATAAAGCCTATCCTCCTAGATCCCAGCAGCCTTTGTCTCACTAAGGCCGAATTAGACGTGAGGGCGTTAAAGGAGATTCCTAAGGTCCCTAAGGGTTCTAAGGCCCCCTGGCCTATCTTGCCTCCCCTTAAGGAGGCTTCCATCCAGTTGCGGAAGGTCTTTAAGGATATCCAAATGTAAGTTTCTCCTATCTAGGCCTATTAAGGCCTCCTAAGGCTAATTTTGGGGTAGCTATACTAAGGGCAAGTACGCTAGCAACAAGGACACTCCGCTGCACTTTAGCTAGGCCAACTTTCCTACTAACAGCTTCCTTCCCCTTAGGCTCACTAAGAAGGAGAAGGCTAAGGCCAAGAAGAATCGAAAGCGTTTAGCGGGTAATAACATGGGCGGTCTTGCGGGTACCCCGCGTAAGCGGACTAGAGGTAGAGGTAAGGCAGTGGGCAATGCTAATCTCTTTGCTATTAAGGTAATCTAAACTTCCTAAGCCCTATCTAGGGTAATCTAGGCTAACCAATATTAGGCTCGCTTGAGTGCGCTCGAGGACGTGTTAGACTTCCTAGTTAAGAGGGTGCGGCCGGGTTCTAAGGCTTTAGAGCGTGCGAAGAGGGATTTCGAGTTGTTGTGGCAGCAGGTGCGCACCTGGAATTAGGATCCTTAGGCTTTCTAGGCCTGTTTGGCCCTTTCTGGCGTTTTTCTAGTCTAAGATGCCCCCCTTTTAGCGTTTGCTGCCTCCCTTTGGCTTTTAGGAGGGGCTAAGGACCTTATTTGGCCTTATTTATAGTTCTAGAGAGGTAGCTTCGGCCTAGTTTGGCCTTAATTGGGCTTGTTCGTAGTCGGCTCCCTGGTTTATGGATCTTAGACGCCGATTAGTTTAGGTTCTTAGTAGAGAAGCTTTTCTATGCTTTGCTCTTATAATTCTTTATATTGTATATTTATAACAGTATTTTTGCCTGTTTCACAACACTATTACTTCTTAAAGTCTGCAATTGCGTACTATTACTTGCCTGTCTACTTGCTAGGGCTAGTCTAGGCCAATGTAGGCCTTTCTAGGGTTATCTCTACCCCTCCTTGTTTTAGAGGGCGACCCTGGCCTCTGCGTGGCCTGTGGGCCTCTTTTAGGGCCTGTCTTTACCTCTAACAGGTTTGCGTCCTCCGTGAAGCCTGTGCGCTTAAAGAAAGCCTTTATTGCTGTCTTGAAAATGTCTTCTACTGGCAACTATTAGTTTTCTTTGTCACTGTACCCTTTCCACTTTACTTCGTACAGCCACCTGCTGTTCTCTCTTATCCTACCCTTAATCTGTTTAACTAGGTATATGTCTGGACCTGTTTGTGGTACCACGACCTTAGGGGGACTTTGCTTCCACTGCATGAGTCCCTCTAGGGCCGATCGCTCTAGTAGGCACACGTGGAACACTGGGTGGATCTGAAAGTCCTTGGGCAGGCTTAGTTCGTACGCCTAATCCCCTACTTGGCGTAGAACTTTGTAGGGACCCCAGTACTTATAGTCTAGCTTCTTTTTCGGCCTTAATAAGGCTAGGTTCTGTGCATTAAGGTAGACTATGTCTTCTACAGTAAACTCTACTAGTTTGTGCTTGGAGTTGTATGCCTTCGCCTAGTAAGTCTAGGCTTTTGTTATAGTTTCTCGCATAACAGCCCTTATCTAGGCTATTCTAGTCACGTTAGCGATAGCCTGAGGTGCGTTACCCCTTAATTGGAGTTCTTTAGCCACGCTAGTAGTTGGCAGGTCGTATCTGTACACAGCCTAGAAAGGCGACTTCCCCATAGAGCTGTGTACGCTATTATTGTACAAGTACTCTGCCTCTAATAGCAATAAGGCCCAATTGTCCTGCTTGTAATTGCAGAAGACTTATAGGTACTGCTCTAGCGTCTAGTTCTGCCTCTTAGTCTGCCCATCCGTCTGCGGGTAAAAGGCAGTTAAAAGCAGCTATTTTGACCCTAAGCACTGCGCAAAGGTGCTCTAGTATTCTAATGTGAATAGGCTACCCCTGTCCATCACTATTAACCTTAGGGGACTATGGAGCCGTATGACCTCCTGCCAAAAGATCTTAGCTAGCTCTGCTGTGGTTATGTCCTTGCAAATAGCCATATAGTGGGCTATCTTACTAAAGCGATCTACAATCACTAGTATACTATTATACTTATGGTTACGCACCCTGCTCTTAGGAAGGTCTATAATTATGTCTATTATTATATCTTGCCAGGGATCTGTTAGAATCGGTAAGCTATTAAGTTAGCCATACCGTGCGTGTCTAGTAGGCTTAATCCTTGCACAGGCCTTGCAAGTTAGGACGTAATCCTTAACAAACTAATAGGCCCTAGGCCACTAGAACTCTCTCTGGACAATATCGAGTGTCCTCGCGAAACTAAAATAACCTGCCAGCAGATTATTATAACAGCGTCTTAAGGTCTTAATCCTAACGCTAGCTGGCATGTATAGGCGACCGTTAAACTGGAGTAGATAACCCTTAATTAGGCTCTACTACTCTATCTATAGTGGGCGATCCTCTGTGGGGTGCGAGAGACTCGCCCTTACCCTAACCGCTATTAGGTTGCTTGTTATCTCTTTAGAGATGGCTTAAAGTAAGGGGTTCTTAAATTCCCCTTATTGCACATCCTCTAGGGTAGGTCTTTCCCTAGGTCGCGCAATCCGCGCGGTGGCTGCTAGCCTAGGCTCTTCTAGCCTTTCCTGGGGTGTTTTAGCTCCCCTAAGCTTTAGCTTACTTTAAAGCTCTCTAAGTAGTCTTCCTTGGGAACTATCTGTCCTATTAGGCCTTTCCGCTCCTTTTAACTTGTAGTTGGGCCTCCTTAAGGGTCTGTTCGCTGGGTTTGTCTTTCCTAGGCGGTGTCTAATCCCAAAATTAAATAAGGCGAGCTATTTAGCCCATTAGGCCTAGTGTTAGGTTAGGACTTTAGTTGTTATAAACCCCTGTAGGTTGGTATAATCTGTTAGAAGCTCTACCTACTCTATAGTGCCTTCTAAGTAATGCCTCTAGTGTTTAAAGGCTTCTACTATTGCAAGCAGCTCTCTGTTGTACGTGTCGTAATTACGCTTAGCCTGACTTATCTTGCGCGAGTAGAAGGCAACTGGGTACTATTGTTCCTTTCCTTGGGGCCCTAGGTGTAGTTAACTTAAGATGCCAGATATCGCGTATCCAGAGGCGTCGGTCTCCACCCTTAAGGGCAATTCAGGGTTAAAATGGGCTAGTAAGGGCCTACTGGCAAAGCTTTGCTTTAGTTACTCAAACGCAGCCTAAGCCTTGCTTAATAGGGCAATAGGTACTAATTTCTCCTTACGTTGTCGGTAACCACTATGGGCCAACCCTTCTAGTCGCTGGGTGAGTACGTGTAGGGGGCTTGCGACCCTTAAAAACCCTTTAATAAATCTTTAGTAGTAATTAGTAAAGCCTAGGAAAATTCTTACATCCCGTACTAACTTAAGCTCTGGCCACTTTTATATGCTCTTAACTCTGTCCCCTTCTATATATACGCCCTCTAGGCTTACTATAAACCCTAGGTAGCCTACCTCTTAGGTGTGGAACTTACACTTAGAGAGTTTGGCGTATAGCTTGTGCTGAATAAGCCGATCCAGCACTGTCTTCACATGTTTAATATGTTCCTCCTTACTCTAGGAATATATAAGGATGTTATCTAAGTATATAATACAATAGACGTTAAGTAAGTCTAATAGCGCACTATTAATATAGCTCTAAAAGACCGCAGAGGCATTAGCTAACCTAAAGGGCATTACTGTGTACTTGTAGTGGTCATATCTAGTCTAGAATACTATCTTCTATTCGTCGCCTGCCTTAATTCGTATATAGTAATAGGCGTCCCTTAGGTTTAATTTAGTGTATATAATAGCGGATCCCAGCCAGTCTAGTAACTCTTAGATTAGTGAGAGTGGGTAACAGTTTTTTATAGTTACCGCGTTTAGTCCATAGTAATCTACGCATAATCGCAATTCCCTGTCTTTCTTCTTTGCGAAAAGGATTAGTGCTCCTACTTTTAATTTTAAGTGGCGTATCCAGCCTCTTTTAAGGTTCCTCTTAATGTACTCTTTTAAGACCTGTGCCTCTGGCGCCAACAGGCTATAGAGCGGTCCAAAGGGTACCTTCTTGCCTGCCTTAATGTTAATAGACATCTCGTAAGGCCTGTGGTCCGCTAGTAGGGCGGCGTCCGCTTTTAAGAAGGCTTCTTCGAACCTCCCTTAGTAAACCTTAGGTAGAACGGTCTTGTTTAGACCGGATTAGCCTAGGCTGACTTTCTATATAATAAAACAGTCATTATTAGCATTCTTAGTAGTATTCGCGAATTGTTGTGGCCCCTCTATAGCGACCTTCTAGAATTTGCGCTTGCTGTTGTTAAATCGCAATATACAAGCAGTGAAGTTAGGTAGTAGGTTCTATTTAGTTAACTAGGGCATCCCTAGCACTATGTCGAACCCTTCGATATCCCCTACGACGAATTCGTCCGATCTAGCCCAGGTTTGCCCACAGCTGTCTATTATCGCCTAGGCCAGCTTGGTCTGGCCTTAAACCTCTAATTTAACTCTATTTAAGGCCTTATAAGTCTAGTTTGCATTTGCTTTTAGTTAGACTGCGACCCTCTTCGCCATTCTAGTACTAACAAAGTTGGCCTCCGCGCCGTAGTCTACTAGGGCCCTTACTTTAAAAAAGCCCGCTGCTATTTAGATAACCTCTTCTAGAGCGATTAGGGACTCTCTAGCCTTGCGGGGGCCTCTTGCCTCTAAGGCAACTATGGCAAGTAATCTTTGTCCCTCTGTGTATGTAATAGAGCCCATTAGTCTAAGGGACAGATAACCTAGGGCTTATCTTTTCCCACCTCTGTCTTTCGCTTTAGGCAGTTGTCTTTGTAGTGCCCTTACTTATAATAGTAGAAATAGTTGTTCTTTTTCTAGTCTAGCAGTAATTGTGCCTTGCGACGCTTATCCTATTTCTTACGTTGCGGGTTATAGCGCCTTTGGCCTAGTCTAGTGTTGTTTAACCTAGATTGTTTCTGGCTGGTTGTGCCTCGCCCGTTGTCCTCTTAGGCCTCCTTATTGTTATTCTTTTGCTTTCGCTTGTCTAGCTTCGGCTCTTAGATAACCCGCCAGTGTTAGTTGGCCGTCTCCTCTAGTTGGATAAGGCTGGTCCACTGCTGTGGTTGCCATTAGAGCCTCTCCACTACTTAACTATCCAGAGTAGAGAAGAAATCGCTAATGTGCTAATTATTATAATTATCCAAGGCATAATTAGGGTTAGTCTCTTCCCACTAATTCTTAAGATAGTTTAGGAGTTTAGTTAGAGTCTAATAACTCTGCTTTGCGTTCTTAATACGCCAACAAGCCTCTTGTTCTCTTTCCTAGCTCAATCCTAGGGTGTCCACCATAGTCTACTTTATTAGTTTCTACGTTACCTTACGCTCGCGTTTGCGCTTAGGGATCTCCTAGACTACTCTATCCTAGAAGTTGCGTTGCGTGTCCCTAAGATAGCGGTGTGCGAATCTTGTCTGGGCTAGATTAGTGCTAAGGGCCGGTGCGTATTAAATGTAATCTTCGCAGCCTCTTACCTAGGCGTTTAGTTCCTTCTAGCCTCTTCCTTCGAATTGGGGAGGCTCTGGCGGTTTTAGTAGTTGTAGGTCTAAGCTAGCTGCTATTGTTTAGGGTGGGACAATAGGCGCAATACTAGTCCTTAGGGGCTTCCTCCTATCCTTTTTACTTAGTCGCTTGCTCTTTTGTCCGCCCTTCTTACGCGGAGGGAAGTCCTCTCCAGGGCTACTAGACTCCTCTA
This sequence comes from Laburnicola sp. R22_1, assembly GCA_014281115.1. Classification (NCBI taxonomy): domain Eukaryota; kingdom Fungi; phylum Ascomycota; class Dothideomycetes; order Pleosporales; family Didymosphaeriaceae; genus Laburnicola; species Laburnicola sp. R22_1. Next base: position 2,082,936 of record JACONQ010000011.1, read on the forward strand.
ATAAGTCGCTGCTATTATTAGGGTCGCTTATATTCTCTTCGATAGTTTTAGGCGTTAGTTGCCTGCCCTTGCCCTTGTCCTTCTTCGTCGCGGCTTCGGCGTTGCTCGCAAGGGTCGAGGTTCTTTATTCGTTATTATTAGGTCCTATTTCGACCTACAGGATCTTAAGTTAGTCCTATAAGGCTTTAATAGCCTCGCGCTTCTTTGCGATCTTAATTTCTTGCTTAAGTTCCTCTTCCTAACGTTGTATCTAAGCTTCTTTAGCGCTTAAGGCTGTTTGTCCTTTGTCCGTGCCAGTTTAGCCTAGTCTAGAGTCCTTAATACTAGCGTGAGGTTGCCCCTCGCTAGTTACTATCGCTCCGCTTAGGCCGGCTACGGAGGCCAGGCGTTGGCTTTAACAGACGTCGCTTATATTAGAATAATAAGATATAAGGTGGTAAGGGATCGTATTATAAAATCGTGGGTACAATGCTTAATCTATTAATTTACTACTAAGGCGATCCCTTAAAAAAGGAAAGTAGGTCTAAAGGCTACAAGGCCTAAGAAGAAAACTCTGACCTAGCCAAGGCTAATCTAGGCCAGCCTAGGGAAACTAGGGGGTTACGCTGCCACAGGGGACGCGTCGTGACATTTCCTTCCTATTTTTAGATCTTAAAAGAGGGGTTATATAATAGTTCTATACTAGTCTTTCTACTAAGCACACCCTATTACCTTTTTTATACTCTATTTTCTCCTATTTACGCCTTTTACCTTTCTAAAGGCGCCTTTTCTAGTTAGTGTTAGCGTATAGCTAGTATAGACCTGTGCCCTATACTACTCTCTATATAAGAAAGGGCCCCCTATATCCCTTTCTTATCTACTATCTTAGAATAGGATTAATTTAACTAGCTCTTTTAACTATTCTAGCTATCCCTAATAGGTTAGCCCTATAAGGCCGTGTACCGCCCTTACACACACTAACTACGCGCTAATACTAACTAGAAAAGGCGCCTTCTATAAGGTAAAAGGCACTATTAGGGTGTAAAAAAAAGGTAATAGTAAATAACTAGTAGGGAGATAGGCACAAACTATTATATAACCCCCCTTTTAAGACCTAATAATAGCAAGGAAAGTATATAAAAATAGGATGTTTTAGCGAATTTTTAACCTAACTAGTACTATTTTAAGGCTAAAGAGAGCTAGAATAGGGGCAATAGGCCCCTATAGTTCTAGTAGTAGCTTTAGTTTTTAATTTAGGTACTATTTAGTAGAGATATTAAGAAAAGTTATTAGGAGTAAATTAGTACTAGGTTAGAAACTACATCTTAGTATTTAGCGTTTTGCTAATAAAGCGCATTTTTAGCTCTAACACTATATAAAAACGTAATTAGCTAAAATAATTCTAGTTAGTTTATTATATGCTAATGCAATTATATTATATAAGGTTTTCTAGTACTATAGAAAAGCGTTTTAAAAAAACGTGTTAACCTAACTATATAGTTTTGTTAAAGAAAGCTAGAAAAAATAGATTTGGGTAATTTATTATTAGACTACTAGCTTCTAAAGAAAAAGGCTAGACTATTTATATATATACTAAGGATTATAAAATTAAGTATATCTATAATTCTAGTCTAGGCAGAGTATTAAAAATCTTTATTATGTGAAGATTCTAACTAAGATTAAGTCTGCACTATACACAGAGAGGAGTAAAATAGAAGGCACTAAAATATAGTACCTAGCACATAGTGGTAGTAACAAAATATACACAAAATAATAATAATTTTATTATTAACTTTCTGTATAGTAGTATTAATAATAGTAGTTAATAGATAGTTAGCTATAACTAAGTTATATATTATTTCTTAACTAGTAGACTATTAGAGAGCTATAGTAAACTGCGAAGTCGCAACTGCAAAAGTAGTGTAGGTAATAAGATACTTAACTATAGTTTAGTTATTACGCTTATAACCTAATAGTAATATAGCTATAGTTTACTATATATATAGTATATAAGTCTCTTATAATATTAGCAACACCTAGTATACTAAATCTTTACTTTAATATACAACACTATATTTTTTAAATTTAATTCTTTATTTATTATATCTAGCAATATAATAACTACTTTCTAGCAACCTAATATTATATCTAAGTCTAATTTCTATAGTAATATAGCTATTATTAAATTTAGTTAGGGTATAGATAACTAGCTAGGTAAAGTTAAGGATAATTTCTAGAGATTTAGTAACCTTATACAACTAGAAGAATTATTAAAGGGGCCTCTAAAGCTTATCTTTAAATACCCTATTAGTAATATCTTTAGGCTAATTTGCTGCGCCTTATGCCTCTAAATTCTAGAGTGTAAGGCACTTCTTTAGTACCTAGATATTAGTAGAGACGCAGCCTTTATAACGCAATAATAGTATAATATAGAGATTATACTATAAAAGCTTAAAAATATAACTAAAAATAAAGGTAATAAGAACTATAAGGATAAGAACTAGAGTAAAGAAGAGAAAGAGTTTATTATAATATACAAAACGCTAGAGGCGTAGTAGTAGTATAAAAAGCTTATTAAGATAGTAGTAATTATTTAAGCTACTAATAAGGTGGGGGACTACAACTAAGCAATAAAGGTAAGGGTAAGTAGTAGTGGCAGGAGCACAGGGGAGATAGATAGCGGCGAGGTCTAGAGGAGGCGGAATATAGCTTGCTAGTTACAAGAGGAAATCTACTATAGAAGAGAGTTAATAAAATAGTTAGGTTAGTTACTATTATAATTATTATTGTTATTATTGTAGTTAAAAATATTATTAAAGAAAATATTAATTATATAATATAGTAGTTAGTTAAACAGCCGGTTTAGAATTATATAACATTACGGATTAACCCTAGAGAAGAAGTCTAGACAGAGTATAGAAATAAGTATATCTATAATTCTAGTCTAGACTTAGTATATAGGGCGCTAAGGCTCTAGGCTTTTATAATATACCCCCTAGGTAGCGTATAAAGCTTGCTACCTATAACTAAGTAAGAGTCCTAGATTTATCTTAGGCGTGTATTATATACTTTTAGAGCCTTTAGTGCTATAATTTACACTTAGCGCGCACTATAAATAAAACTTTTTACTAGCTCTATTTTTTTTACTCTCTAGAATAGCGTATATATATAAACTCTACTTTATAAGTATATCTTTAGTAAGTAATTTAATTTTACTATAGGCTATCTCTATAATTGTTAGTATCTTAATATTTATTAAGAGTTGCACCTAATAATTCTAGAACTAGTTCTAGTGCTTACTCTTCTACTCCCTTATTTTACACCTATATATTAGAATTATACTAACTTTTTATAGTTTACTTACTATATCTTTACGTCTATATATAGTATATTATATAGCGTACTTTATAGTATATTATATAGCTGCCTATATAGTTAAGCTACTTACTCTTTACTACTACTATGCTTACTAATATTATACACGCCCTTACTACTTATAAGTAACTTAGACTTATTTACTAAGCGTTTATACTTACTTACTCTTACCTTTACTTTTATTTCTAAACTAGTTACTTTATTATAATATAGTAAAAGGAAGCTACTTATATATAGCCTTATTTAGGCTATATTAAAAGTGCGCTTACTAAATAGTTTAATAAAGTATACTTTAATAATATACTCAAAGGTAGATAGTATTATAATACCTACTTTTTAGGGTATTACTATCTACTTTAGTAAGCTCTTTACACTATAGACTATAAGACTCCCTAGTAATATTATAATAGCTTTTCTACTATTTTGCTATTTATAGTAGAGCTTACTATAGCTATTTAGTCTAAAAATATTAAGGTATACTACTCTAGATTATAGTGCTCTATTAGCTTATAGCACCTTTATATTATAAGATTATAATAATAAGTAATAAAAGGCAAAAAAGGCGCGCACTATAGTGCGCGCGCTTCTACGCGTCTATACTAGAGGGTAGAAGTAGTAGTAGTGTGGAAGAACTTAGCCCTAATTAGGACTTAGTAGAAGAATCGATTAAGTTATGCGTGTTAGAAGAAAGAAATTGCCTATTAAATTCTTAAGAGCTAATTAGGCACTAGCTTACTATATAACATATATAGTAGAGTTTATTCTACTATATACTTTTCTACCTATAAAAGCTTAGCCCTATTAAGCTTTATATTAAACACCCTTCTAGAAATACTCTAAATATTTTATAGCGCCTCCTACTAGTAAGTAGAGATTAGGCCTATCTTTAATAGTAGACTCTACTAATTACCTAGCTTTATATAACCTTAAATAATAGCCTATAAATGCCTACCTATTTTTATTACTAATCTGCCTATTCTACTTACTTTTTACACTCTCATAATTTTTTTATAGCTTAGCTTCTTATTCTTCTAAACCCTAAACTATTCTTAAGCCTTTACTTAGCCTGCCTTATTATGCCTCTTTATCTTTAGATTAACTATGCCCTAGACGCCTACATATCTAGCCGCCTTAATTTTAGTAGTAATAGCGGCAGTAGTAGTAGCAAGCCTTTTAATTAAGGCAATAATAGTGCAGGATTTAGTAGTTTTAACCTCTTACTAGTGCCTAAAAAGCCCTTTATTAGTGTATTTATTACCTTTTTATCTCTATATAAGTTTCTTGCATCCTAATAGTTTCTTAGGCTAATCTCTAGAAAGTAATTCTTTTTAGATACACGTATTAGCTTTAATATTATAGCTTAAGTTTTTATAGCTCTTAGGTAGAGTGTTAGTAATAATAATAACCTGCCTTATAGTTTGCAACCCTAGGTAAATAGTTAAAATAATTTTATATTTTAGTTAGGCTATAACCCTAATAAACTTATAATTAATATCTTACTCTTCTATTTTCTTTACTATAGTTAGGAAGCGCAATAATATAATACTAAGGATAAGTAAGCTATATTATACTAGGCCTAATAGTCTAAATTATTAAATAATAAAGGCCTTTATCCTATATACCTACTAAGCCTATTTGCTACTACTATCTAAGGATATATTAACTTTACCTATTCCCCTATTATAGGCAATAACACTCTATTCTATAATAGGTACTTACTAGCGTGGTATTAGTGTTTTTAGTTTACTAATAATAATATAGAACTGCTATTTAGCGGCGCATATATAGTCTACTATATCTATAATAAAAGCGCTTTATACTTTTTTATTCTAGGTATGCTATATTATTTCTTTTTTATAAGCCTATACCCGAAATACCTTTTAAGTTAACTATTAAATAGGCCTTTATTTTTATCTTTTAATTCTTCTTTTATGCGTTGGTTTTTTTTTGCGACTAATAGATTTCTAATAAAAAGATGACAATAATAGTAGTTATTCCTCCTACTGTTATATATATAGAAAAGCGTTTTAAGGTATTAACAAAAAGGGTTAGTGTAGTATAAGCTCGCTAAGCGAGCTTAGCGCGCCTACTCTAACTAAAAAAAATCTATATGCAAAACTATAGGTAAGGCCACATCGCTATACTAGTTTAGAGTGGGGGGAATAAGAAGGTACATTGCACTATTATCTCCCTCTACTATTATTCATAAAGATTGCTAGAAGTAACAGCTATATTAGTAGATTTATATACTACTTATAAGTAATATATACTAGGTAGGAGCTTATATATACTATAGGTATACTAATACTCTATTTTTGTATTAAGGTTAACCTTAATAAGGAATCTACTATTACTTTATTGTCTACTATTTTCCTAAGCTTTAATACTAATACTGCTGTTAAGGCCGCCTAAAAGTACACTTTAAAGATCTATCTGCTTGCCGCTATTGTTAGGTCTACACTAGAATACTGCTCTATCTAGAGTATTATTAATAGAAAGTAAAAGATATACCTTAGCCTATATAAGGCAGTTCTAGTATACTAGTTAGGCTAGTAATAAATTAGTAGCTATAGAAGTAGTAATAATAAATACATAGAGTTCCTACTATAGTTTTTTATATTATTACTAGTTAGGAAGGCAGTAATAAAAGGCAGAATTAAGGAGAAAGAGAAGAAGATATTTGTTAATAAGTTGCTAGGGGAGAGGAGCATTATATAAATATATTAGATTTTTATAATTGTTATAGTGTTAGATAGTAAGCGTAATACGTAAGCAGCGCGATTGCTAATAATAGCAATAATAAAGTAAGAGTTAGTTGTCTATATACGCTTTAAGTAACTTAGAGTTAGAGCACTTATAGATATTAGGCAAGTATGCAGTTTATAAACTGTCCTTATAAATTGTTATTACGTTAGCGGAGACTAGTAGACTATATTTTTAGGTGCTGTACTAGAGCGGCCTTTCTATCCTAATCTACGTAGGCTTAAATTAAAAAAATGTATTAAAAAAGGTAATTAACACTAAATAAACAATGCGACTCTTTTATGCGTTAAGCACGCATTATAAAGCTTAATACTTAGACCTAAGTAACACGTAGCTTTTTAGAAGCAATATTTATATTCAAAGGCCTTATAATTAGTAATTATAATAGTTTGTGCCTGCCTTCCTGCTAGTTATTTACTATTTTCTTTCCTTTCACACCCTAATAGCGCCTTTTACCTTATAGAAGGCGCCTTTCCTAGTTAGTATTAGCGCGTGGTTAGCGTAGGCCTATGCTCTACGCCGCTCACTATATAAGTAAGGGCCCCCTAGGTCTCTTTCTTATCCCCTATTTTAGTATAGTCTTAATTTAACTATCTCTTTCTACTATACTAGCTATTTCTAAAAGGCTTATCCTATAAGACTGTGTACCGCCCTTATATTATACTAAAATTAAATTTCTTTAGCTATAGATAGTAATATAATATCTACTCCTCCCTTAAGATGCTACCTATAGGCGGTTAAATTAATAGAAGTTTTAGCTTACTAGGTTAGGCTAGAAGCGTGTTAATTACTTTAGTGCTAGGCAGTATTATTATACTACGCTAAGATAGATTAGGCTATTACTTACTAGGTTAGGCTAGAAGTTTATTAGTTACTTTAGTGCTAGACAGTATTACTACACTACGCTAAGGTAGATTTTTTTTTATAAATAAAGCTGCATTCCGTAACTATACTATAATAAAAGAAAATTAAGCTATAACTTTTTTTTTCTTTATACTAGCTCTGTAAGATCCTATATAAATATACATAACTAAGTTAATAACGCGTGTATCTTTAGCTCCTCGCCTTCTAGCGTAAGCTAGAGAAAGTTATCTATAGTTTAAACTATAGTAACTCTAAATAGCTCTATATTATCTAAAAACTTTAAACAAACTATAAGTTCCTAGCTACATATAAAAAGACTCTTTCTAGTTATTTAGCTCTATTTACCTACTGTAATAATTAACTAACTTAAGTAAAACTAAACTATAAAGTAATTAAGATAATGCGCCCCTACTATAAAGCGGATTTTAATATCTCCTATACTATATTTAAGCTCCTAAACTGCACTACCCTAGAGATAGTTGCGCTATTTGCTAGGAAGCTAAAGCTAAAAAGGGCACCTAGCACATAGTAGTAGTAACAAAATATATATAAAATAATAATAATTTTATTATTAATATTTTGCACAGTAGTAGTATTAATAGTAGTTAATAAATAGTCTACTATCTAGTATAACTAAGTTATATATTATCTCTTAACTAGTAGACTATTAGAAAGCTATAGTAGACTGCAGAGTTGCAACTATAGAAGTAGTATAGGCAATAGGACGCTTAACTATAATTTAGTTAATATGCTTACAACCTAGTAGTAGCGTAACTATACTTTACTATACGCACAGTATATAAAGTCTGCCTTTTATAATATTAGTAACGCCTAGTATACTAAATTGTTACCTTTATCTTATATAATACTAAGTCTTTTAAATTTAACTCTTTATTATGTACGGCAATATAATATCTTTCTAGTATCTTAAAATTGTGTTGTCTAATACCTATAGTTAGACAGCTGCTAGAGAATTTAAAACTAGCATAGATAACTAGCTAGGCAATATTAGCTATCTAGCCTATCTACTATAAGATAAGGTTTAAGAGGTAGGGCTACTAAAGGACTAAATTAATTATAATTACACTATTCTAGAGGTTATATCTAATAATTTATTTAGGCTATATATAATCTTTACACAACACTAAATTCTTAAGTACTAGGTTATTCTTTTATATAAAGACTTAAAAAGAGATATAGTAACTTTTATAAGAAAATAATAGCACTTTACTATTGTGTTACTAGTAAGGCTAGAGAATAGGCTAAGATATAGTAGTAGGTGTTTATTAGAGAAGAAGTAAATATTTCTTATATATTGCTAGAGCGCGCGCGCGTAGCTATAGTAAAAGAAGTTTCTAGTAGTAGTTAAAATTATATAGGCGTATAAGAATAATAAGAAGTAAGAGTAGTAGTAGTAGTAGTAGTAGTAGAAGTATAAAGGAGATAGGTAGTAGTAGTAAGGTCCTAGGAGGATAGTATACAGCTTACTAGTTACGAGGAGAGATCTACTATAGAAGAGTAATAAAATAGTTAAGTTAGTTACTATTATAATAATAATAATAATTATTATTATTGCTATAAAAAATATTATTAAAGAAATTATTAATTACGTAACACAGTGGTTAGTTAAACAGTCAGCCTAGAATTACGTAATATTACAAATTAACTCTAGAAAAGAGGCACTATCCTTTTATATTATAAATAAGGTAGCTTTTAGAAAAGTTGTCCTACTAACTATAAAGTACTATTTAAAGGTGCACTTAGTAATAGCGCCTATACTATTGTATAAAAGTTTCGCAATACACTCTATAGTAAAGAAAAAAAGGTACTAAACTCTATTAAATTAGCTAATTAAGCTGCATAATATTAGCGTAAAAAGAAGCTTTATAATAATAAGGACTACTAACTACTTTTTAAAGTGTAAAAGTATTAATAGCTTACATAGAAAGAAGAAAAGCTTATATAGTCCTACTTTAAGAATTAAAAGAGTAGTATATTATAATATTCTATTATTATAGAATAGTTAATTAATAAAAAGTAGACAACTAGTTAGAGGCAAAACTAATAGCTATATATAAAAAGTAGAATAAAATTAAGAATAAAGTTAATTTAAGGGCCTACTAAGTAGCTTTAGCTAAGTATAGAATTGTTACTAGTAAGGGAAAGGCCCTCCTATACTATAGAGTTACGTAAGTAAATAAATCTTTAGTTATAGTAGTATATATAAAAAGCTCTTATGCAATATATATAGTTTTTTTTTGCCGACTAAGGGGTTTCTAATAAAAATATTATAATAATAGTAAATATTCCTCCTACTATTGTATACATAGAAAAGTATTTTAAGGTGTTAATAAAAAGGGGTTAGCGCGCTATAAGCGAGCTTAGCGGGCTTAGCATACCTACTCTAACTAAAAAAAATCTATATACAAAATATAGTAAGGCCACTTCGCTGTACTAGTTTAGAGTGAAGAAAAGGGATAAGAAGGTGCTTATTGCACTATTATTTTCCTTTACTGTTATTTATAAAGATTGCTAGAAGCAATAGCTATATTGGCAGGTTTGTGCTACTTATAAAATATATGCTAGGTATACTAACACTCTATTTTCATATTAAAGTTAACCTTAATAAGGCTTTTACTATTACTCTATTTTCTACTATCTTTCTAAATCTTAATACTAATACTGCTGTTAACGCCGCCTAAAAGTACGCTCTAATAATCTATCTACTTAAAGTTATTAGATCTACATTAGAGTATTACTCTATTTATAAGATTATTAATAGGAAGTAGATATATCTTACCTTATATAAAGCGGTCCTAGTGTATTACAGTAGAGTGCAATAATAAAAAAGTCACTTAAAAAGTTACCTTTTCTAAAGTCTTATAGCTTCCTTATTAGGTTAGCTAAAAATATAAAAAATATATTATTTTACAGAGAAGATTTAGGGAATTATACCTAGGCCATTAGTAAGCGCTTAGTCAGTCTAGGGTAAAAGTAATTTAGGGGTAAAATAGGAATAAAAAAAACTCTAACTTTAGAAGAGTATTAAAGATCTTCGTCGTGTTAAGATTCTAACCAAGGTCGAATCCGCACCATACACAGAGAGGAGTAAAACAGGAGGCACTAAAATCCAGCACCTAGCACATAGTGGTAGTAACAAAATATACACAAAATAACAATCTTTAGAAGAGTATAACTTTTTATCTAAGATACAGAATTAGCTAATACTTATATATAGTATAATATATCCTTTTTCTAATTATCTATAAATTTTTAGTATAGATTTACTTCTATTATTTTTAATTATCTAAGATTTAAGGAATTTTAGTAATCTATTAAGAAAGTAGTAATTAAGTAATATTTAATATAATAAATAGTATATTTTAGCTTATATATAGGCACTAGATTATATATATATAGGTTATATATAAATATTATTATTCTATTAAACTATTTAATATAGATGCACTAAAATTAATATTAAAAAGTCTATAGTATTGGGATTACTAATACTTATTACTAATATAGTATTATAGAATTACTCTAACTACATAATAGAGTATATATATATATTTTAAACTATATTCATATATATAGTATAGCTTATATAATTAAGGAAATAAATTTTACTTTTTTTTAATTAGGCTAAAGCGTCTATTACTTTGTAGATTATAGATTAATATTACTAATACTATTAGTATAGGTTACGAGTACTTTATAAATTATAATAATATAATAATATTATATATATATAGTATTTATAAAACTATATATAAAAAGACCTCGAGAAAAAGACTAAGTCTACTAGTATAAAAAGGTCTATATTTTTAAACTTAAATATATTCTTTATTATAAGGCCTATTAGAATAAGAGAAATTTAGTTTTAACTAGAATAATAAGGCCAATAAAGTTATAGTTCTAGTTTATACTTATTTAGCTATTAGTGAATATAATTTAGAAGTAAAATATACGACCTGAGCTAGTAAATGGCGGCACAGACCGTATGCGTGCATTGCGTAGCAATCTAGTATAAGTAACTTAACTAGAAGCTTATCGCTGTTAGCTATCTTAAGCTTTAGCTTCTTTCTAGCGATAATCGCGAGCTTGTTAATTAAGTTTTAGGGATGCAAGGAGGGGTCTATAGTAGATTAGACGTACTTAAGGTTAAACTTTGCTTTGCAGCGCGGTCGCATCTTTATCTTATTTAATTTAGCTATAGTTATTAGTTGTAGTAGTACGTAAGATAGCAGCAGAATTAGGCTCTCTTTATATAGGCAATAAGCACTCTAACCTTGTTGCTGCCTATATAGGCGAGATAAGTTACTGCTTAATAATAGTCCTAAACTATAGTTAAGTTAACTCTACTAGTGTACTTAACAGCCTTACGGGGTGCTAAACAATAAGCGTGCTATTAACTTAGTTACGTGTATTTACATAGTCTATAGGTATCTCACAGAGCTAGTACATAGAAAAATAGGTTATAGCTAGATTTTCTTTTTTGCTATAGTATAGTTGTGAAATATAGCTTTGTTTACAAAAAAAAGTAAAATAGGGATAAAAAAACCTGTAACTTTAGAGTCATATGATTTTTAATTAATGCATAGAAATAGTTATTTTTTAATATAGTATAGATTTAGTTCTATAAAATAGTTCTATGGTTTTATATTATAGGGTTATTATCTATATTAGTTAGTATTTAATAGTTTATTAATACTATTAAATATTAATAAAATAGTAATAAAGTAATATATAATATATTACTAATACTTAGTATAATACTCTTTAGCCTCTATAACAACGTTATAACGCCTAGGTTAAGATAATATACAATTATCTATATCCTTTTGGGGAATTAAAGCCCACTTCTCTAGTATAGCTTTTTTAAAAGCCTTAATACTAGCCTCACTTTTACCTATCCCTAAAGTAGTATTATATCTCTTATTTAGTCTATATTTTAATAGACTCCAGACGTTTTCAATAGGGGCAAGATCGGGACTATAGGGGGGGGGAGGTGAAAGAGATTAATTTTCTCTTTTTCAAAGAAATCTAAAACTAATTTAGTTTTATAGATTTTGGCGTTATCTTGTTAAAATTACTACCCTTGACTAGTATTAATATATAAAACCTTATAAATTATTTAAAATATAATATATAGTAATATATATTATGTTAAAAATTAAAAAAGAGGTAAAAAAGGTATATAAGGACTTACCCCTTCTAACTATAGGTTTAACTATAGGTATAAGAATTTTGTTTAAATAATTTTTATTAGTAAAGCTAGTAGACTAATTAGGAGTTTTAATAAACTCTAATCTAGATCTACCGCCTATCCAAATTGCTCGCTAGATTTAAATAGTAATATCGCGGGCTATTATTAAATTAGTATAATAGTTATTAAAAAATAAAATTGTAAAACGATAGAGAAAAAAAGGAAGATTTTTTTAAGTTAGGTAGAATTTTAAAATACTTACTAGAATTTTTAGTAGAAATCATTTCTTTCCCAACTTTACTATTTCCTTTCTTTCGATAGTATTCACCCCTACTACCATGCCCCCTTTGTAATGCTAACTCATTAGAAAATATAACTTTAGAAAAGTCTATATTTTCTATATTTTCAACTCTTTCTTTAGCAAATAATAATCTATTATTAGCTTTTTTTTTAATAAAGGCTTTTTAGTAGCCTTATTAAAAGAATAACCCTCCTCTTTTAAGAAGTACTGTAAAGTTCTTTTAGCTACTCCTAGATCATTTTCTAATAATAATCTTTTATTTTCTTTCTTAGGGCTTTTAATTAAATCCCTATTAATAACTCTTTTAGCCCTAGAGGTTATCTTAGAACTCCTTCCTTTACTAACTCTTTTTATATTATAATTCTCCTTTTCATTCTCTTTAATACGATAAATAGTATTCTTTATACTTTTTAAGGGTTTATTTAAAGTAGTAATAAGAGTAGAATTAGGCGTTTTAGCCTTTAAAAGAAGAAGAACGTTAGATTCGAGTGTGGTGAATTTTGGAGCCATTTTAAGGATTTAAGAAAGAAGAATTTAAATCTAGAAAGATATTATTACAAACTAAAAGCTTGCTAAGAAATTATATAATTAGTGCTTATATAAGCATATCCTAAATTTTTGTACCTATAATATAATAAAGGTTAGAGAGAAGACTTAGCTTGAAACTTTGGTTACATAATCTACCTTAAACCTAGAAAGGCTAGTTAAAATTTAAAATACAACTAAACATTAATTAAAAAGTTATAGAGCTCTAAATATAGAGTTAAAAAAAGCTTTAGGTTTAAGGTTATATATGCCAAGACTTATGCTTTGTTAGCTAATACTCTATTCATAGTTAAATTTCCCTAAACTTTCTCTTTAAAAGAAGCTATTTAGTATATTTTTAGCTAATTTATTGAATAAGTTATAAGACTTTTAAAAAGGTAACTTTCTAAGTGACTTTTTTTATTGCACCTCACTGTAGTTAGGCTAGTAATAGATTAGTAACTTAAGGCGTAATAATAGATATATAGAGTTTCTACTATAGTTTCTTATATTACTGCTAGTTAGAAAGGCGGTAATAGAGGGTAGGATTAAAGGAAAGAAAAGAAGATATTTATTAATAAGTTGCTAGGAGAGGGAAGCATTGTGTAGATATATTAAATTCTTATAGTTATAATATTAAGTAAGAAGTGTGTTATATAAGTGTACTGCGTAGTAGCGCGCAAATATAGCGTAATTGCTAATAATAGTAATAATAGAGTAAGTTAGTTTTCTATATATGCTTTAAGTAAATTTAATAGCTATTAGAGCGCTTATAAATAATAAGAGGTAAGTGTATAGTTTATAAACTATCCTTATAAACTATTATTATATTAGTAGAGAAGACTAGGAGTAGACTATATTTTTAGGCGCTAGACTAGAGCGGCCTTTCTATCCTAACCTACGTAGGCTTAAATTAAAAAAAATATTAAAAAAGGTAATTAACACTAAATAAACAATGCGACCATGCAATATATATAAGGTAGGCCTAAGAAAGCTTAGGGCTAATAGCTTTAAAAGTAAGGCTAATAAGAAAGAGTAGGAGGACTTCTATAATAGCGTAGGCAATATAGGTTTAATTAATAAGAAGCTAATAATAGTTACTAATAAGAAATAGTTATAAGTTTATTATACTTATTTATTATATATCTTTACTAATAATTATTAGTTACTATAAGTCTAGTCCTCCTACTAACCTTATTAACTATAGCAAAAATAGTATACTTAATAGTAATAAGGCGTATATTAAGAATAATAATAATAAAGAGTATGTAACGTTATATTAACTATCTAGAAGTAGCACAATAAAGACTTTTATCTTAAATAATATAACAAAAAAAGCAGAGCCCCTTACTTAGTAATTAAAAAGAGCGTAAAAAAGGTAGTAATTATAAAAAAAGCGCGTTTAAACTACTAAGCAAGCTTAGCAGTCTTAGCGCGCACAGCTTCTATATACAAAGTTTTTACAAAGAGGCTACTTAGAACTTTAATAGGAGAGAAATAAAACTTTAGCGTAGCTACGCTATAGTTATCTATTCTTTCTTTACTATTCTAAGTTGTAAACTACTATCTTAATTATTACAAATAATATAAGTTAATATATTAATAGGTATATACTACTTTGCTTATAAGTAGGATAAGGGTAACACATACTAGATATATGTTTATCGCTCTATTACTATATTAAAGTTGTCCTTAATAAATCTCCTACTATCTCTCTATGTATACCTCTACGCCCTACTATCTATTTAGAGATTAATATTATTTTTAAAAAAGTACTTACTATTGCTAAAAAGTATATACTAAAGATTTGCGCTACTGCTACTAAGATAATAATACTAGAGTTCTATTCTATCTATAAGATAATTGTCTATAGGAGCCTAGTATACCTAACTATCTGCAAGACAATCCTTGTGTACTAGCTAGGTTAGCAGCTTATCTAGTTTGTAAAAACTAAGAAGACTACGTTTCCACTCTAGTAGATAAAATTGCTCCTTATTAGTAATAGAATCTAAAAAGAGAGGTAAAAGGTAGAGAATAAGATATTTATTAATAATCTCTAGTGTAATAAGAGCGTTATATAAATTCGTAAGATTCTCCTAGCGGTTGCGTTGGCTTATCTAAGTAAGTACGCCGCGTAAGCAGAATAAAGAGTATAAAAAGAAAATTAAGGATAATAGAGAGGAGCTTAAGGCTTATTTTTAGAAGCTGCTAAATAGATACAACTCTAATATTGTAAATAAAGATATAGACTTTAAGGGTTTCTTAGATTTTAGGGGCTTAGGTACTAAAGAGAGTTTAAATAATAAGGGGGGCTTAGGTGCTAAGGAGGTTTTAGATAATAAGGGGATTTTAGATAAGAAGAGGGTTTTAGATAATAAGGAGGTTTTAGATAATAAGAGGGACTTAGGCGCTAAGGGGGTTTTAGATAATAATTAGCGCATAAAATAAGATAAGCTAGAGTTATAGTTTTGCTATAGCTAATTATTATAGCTAATAATTATATACTAGTTACTAAGAACGTCGCCTATAGTAATATAGTAATAAGCTAATTACTACCTAAAACTAACTCTATAATAAAGGGCTATATACTAGTCTAAATATAAAACTAACTTATTATTAGTATGCTATACACTACACGCTGTTTCTAGCTAATCTTAATATTAGTTAAATACTACTATAGTTAATATTATAGAATTTATTTTATTTTATTCTTTTTTAAACTACTATTTTTTAAATAACTATTTAACTAGTTATTATATCGTTTTATTATACTAATATCCTTAAGTGCTATATTAAGTGCTATACCTATCCTAAGAATTAATATACAGTCCTATATCTCTCCCCTAGAATTAATCTGTGATATTACGTAATTCTAGGCCGGCTGTTTAACTAACCACTATGTTACGTAATTAATAATTTCTTTAATAATATTTTTTGCAGTAATAATAATAATAATAATTATAATAGTAACTAACCTAACTATTTTATTACTCTCTTATAGTAGATCTCCCCTTGCAACTAGCGAGCTATATACTACCCTCCTAGAATCTTGCTGCTGCTGCCTATCTCCTTTATGCTTTTGCTGCTACTACTACCCTTACTTCTTATTGTCTTTATGTGCCTATATAATCTTAACTGCTGCTAGAAGCTTCTTTTACTATAGCTATGCGCGCGCGCTCTAGCAATATATAAAAAATATCTACTTCTCTTCTAATAGACGCCTACTGCTATATCTTAGCCTATCCTCTAGCCTTGCTAGCAACGTAATAGTAAGGTATTATTATTTTCTTACAAAGGTTATTATATCTCTTTCTAAGTCTTTATATAAAAGAATAATCTAGCACTTAAGAATTTAGAGTTATATAAAGATTATATATAGCCTAAATAAATTATTAGATGTAACCTCTAGAATAGTGTAATTGTAATTAATTTAGTTCTTTAGCAGCCCTGCCTCTTAAACCTTATCTTGCAGCAGGTAGGCTAGATAGCTAATATTGCTTAGCTAGTTATCTATGCTAGTTTTAAATTCTCTAGTAGCTGTCTAACCGCGGATATTAGACAACGCGATCTTAGGACGCTAAAAAGGTATTGCGTTGCTATATATAATAAAGAGTTAGATTTAAAAGACTTAGTGTTATATAAGTTAAAGGTAGAGATTTAGTATACTAGGCGTTGCTAATATTATAAGAGTAGGTAGACTTTATACGCTATGCGTACAGCAAACTATAGTTACGCTACTACTAGATTGCAAGCGCAATAACTAAATTATAGTTAAGCGTCCTATTGCCTATACTACTCCTATAGTTGCAACTCTGTGGTTTATTGCGGCTCTCTAATAGTCTACTACAGTCAACTCTCGTTATAACGATTAATCCGTGCACAGCAAATTCTATCGTTATATCGAAATATCGTTTAATCGATGATTATTAAGCTAGTCTTGGCGAACTTGCAGCCACTCCGAAATTGTTGACTGCCTCATACTTCTGATTAACTAAGCTTTCAACAACCTCTCTAGCCGCTTCATATAGGATATATCCTCATACTTTGCAGTCTCCTAATACTCCTAATAGCAGAGTAGAACCTATACAGCCTAAAGAGCCTCTGCAACGCTTAGAGCAGGAGGAGGTAGCACCTCCTCCTCTTCCTCTAATCCTTAAACAAGCCCTAGCTAAGCAACTATAATATCCTATAGGGATGTATCCTCCTCTTCCTCCTCTAAATCCTCATCTACTGGATTGAGAAAGTTCTCTATAGCTATAGGATCCTGGATCTGGCCAGCCTGGGCAGCAGCCTAATATAGACTCTCTATTGGCTCCTCTCTATCAAGTCCAGAGCTAGGATCTAGCCACCTCTTCAGAATGCACGTGCTCTTGATGTAGCAGTGTAGGATAGTAGTATCCTTAATATCGAGCAGCCATAATTTAGCTATCTAGTGGAGCGTATAGAGAATCGTCATGAATTTGAATAGATTAAGGCCAAGGTTGTAGTGTTTAACCGTAAACGCTAGCCACTGCCTCTAGTAGTAGGTCTTGAAGTTCTAGATAATACCCTAATCAAGAGGCTAATACATGCTTGTTGAGTTCTTTAGTAAGAGCTAGATTGCGATATTAGACAGAGGCGGCGATTGTTAAAGGCCAGAAAGATGGGCCGAGTAGTTGTCCATGAGAAGAACAACCTTCCTTAAGCCAATATAGCTATAGAATGCAGCAAGCCACTTAGCCATAATAGATATGTTTACCCAGCCCTTTTTGGAGGCCCCCCAGACACAGCCAATAGCTAATATATTAACTCCTCGCAAAGCTCAAGGCTGTTTTGACTTTCCTATCACCCATGGTGCTACGCGCTCAGTACCAGTAGCGTTGCAGCAGAGCATAATAGATACCCTAGCTTTATCTTTCTTAACACCAGGCATTAAGGCAGTAGCTAGCCCTCTTAATATTGCCCACCTCTAGTATAGCCCAGTCTCGTCCATGTTGAATATATCGCTGTCTAGGTATCGGATGCAGATATTCTGTACATCTACCATCTCAGCTGCTGTTTGCGTTGGTACAGAGCTCTGCTCGCCATACTGTGTAACCTCTGCTATCCTATATCGCTACTTGAATTTTAATACCCAGCCAGACGAGAACTCAGGAATAGCCTGGCCCTAGTAGGCTGGAATCTGACGCCAGATCTCTCAAGCTTTCTCAGCAAGTATATCGCCTGATACTAGTCCCCTCGCACTTGTATTCCCTGCTGCCACTCATACAGGATAGACTCAAGCAGAGGCCAGGCAGCCGCTCGTGAGCGGTAGGCTGTATCAGATATGGATGTACCAGAGGCGGAGGCGGAGGCGGAGGCGGAGGCAGGTAGGGCGTCGAGGTGTCGAAAGCGATCGTCGAGAGACTCAGATACAGTTGATTGGGAGAGCTTTCTGCCAAATTCAGCTTCAAACCATGCGATGATAGCTTTCTGTCGTGGCTGTGGTTGCTGAGAGAAGGCCCAGGCGCGGAGAGCCTTCCTCTCATGATTGGATATCCCTTGCGGCCCATAGCTTCTATAACGATACTTGGCGCTGAAGTGGTATTAGATATTGAATATCGGATACAGGGGTAGATTGTGTGGAGTTGAATCCGTGCAAGCGAAAAATATCGCTATATCGAGGATATCGCTAAAACGGACATCGTTATAACGAGAGTTGACTGTAGTTAAGAGATAATATATAACTTAGTTATACTAGATAGTAGACTATCTATTAACTACTATTAATAATACTACTATACAAAACGTTAATAATAAAATTATTATTATTTTGTGTATATTTTGTTACTACTACTATGTGCTAGGTGCTAGGTTTTAGTGCCTTCTATTTTACTCCTCTCTATATATAGTGCGAATTCGACCTTAGTTAGAATCTTAACACAATAAAGATCTTTAATATAGCCCTATATTAATAAACTAGTTGCCCTACTACTAAATACTCTTCTTAGATATAGAATCCTAGCCTTATAGACTAATAGGTTAGGAAGTAGGACAATTTGTCTTATCTAATGTCCCCCTTTAGACTTTTAAGAGTTAAAGATAGAGAAAAAGACATTTACTATATAGGACGCGTAGTAGTCTAATACTTAATACGCTAAAAATAAATAAACCTATTACTTACACTAGAACTCTTATCTTTATATAGGTATTACTTAGACTATATTCTAGAAGGTCGTAGACTACTCTTTTAGTTATTTATATATATTCTATTTTAACTATAGCTATATACTATAACACTTAAGTATTAACTCTACTAGTACCTAGCTAATTAGTACTAAGCACCTTCTTAACTATATAAGGTTCTAAGTATATATATAGTAGGATAAACCTATTTATATAGCATTAAATTAACTACCTAGGGGTAGTATAACAAAGGCTTTCATCTTAAATAACATAATAAAAAAAGCAGAGCCCCCTGCTTAGTAATTAAAAAAAGCGTAAAAAGGTAGTTACAAAAATGCGCGTTTAAACTACTAAGCGAGCTTGGCGGTCTTAGTAGTCTTAGCGCGGGGCTGCTTCTATAAGCAAAATTTTTATAAAGAGGCTACTTAGAACTTTAAGGGAGCGTGGATAAAATAGCTTTAGCGCTACTATATTGTAGTTATTTATCTCTATCCCCTACTATTCTAATTGTTATAAATAATATAAGTTATATTAATAAGTATATACTATTTCTTATAAGTAGAATAAGGTTAATATATACTAGATACACTATTGCTCTATTACTATATTAAGGTTATCCTTAATAAATCTTCTACTATTTCTTTATATCTTACTATTTATCTAGATATTAATATTATTTCTAAAGAAGTACTTACTGCTATTAAAGAGTACATGCTACAGTTTTACGCTGCTACTACTAAGATAATAACACTAGAGTTCTATTCTATCTATAAAATAATTGTTTATAAGAGTCTAGTATATCTAACTACTTAGAAGGCAATCCTTATATACTAGCTAGGTTAGTAGCTTATCTAGTTCTTAAAGACTAGTAAGCCTATGTTTTCGCTCTAGTAGAAGTAATTACTCCTTATTAGTAATAGAATTCTTTAGTAGAAAATATAAGAGAATAATAAGGTATTTATTAATAAGCTACAAAGTAGTAAAAGTGTTGCATAGATCTATAAGATCCTCCTAGCTATTATTATTACTATTAAGTTAGCTTATCTAAGCGAGTACGCTGCGTAGCAGCGCGAGTAAGGATAACTAATAATAGTAGTAGTAATAAGCTAGGTAGGCTATGTATAGCGTAAGTAAACCTTATGTTAGTGCTAGAAGCTTATAGGTATTAGGGGGTACAAGTAAGTTTAAAGTTTAAACTATTATCGCGTTAGCGTATTTAAGGTTAGTCTTTAATTAGAATTAGGTGCTATACATAGTATATAATAACCTTTTATCTTAATCTAGTTTAATCTTAAACTAAAAAAAAGATTAAAAAAGGTGTTTAGTAAGCCGACCAAATCTATTTATAAAAGGACTTTTACTTCTTAGTATAAAAAAGAGCAGAGAGCTATTTTATATTCTATATACTCTCTATAGGTGTTTTAAACTAAACTTATATAGGTAGTAATTAATAATAACTAGTTCTTCTAAATAGTAGAGTAACTATTCTTTTAACGCTTTCTCTATTTTCTTAAGCCTAGTACTATAATAACTAGCTAATATAGGTTCTACTAGATATTCCTAAATAAATTTAATACTGCTAAGGCAGCTATTTTTAGCAATATTAGTAGGATAACTAAACTTTCTATCTTGTTTAATACGTGGTCTACAGCTAATTATCTTAGTTTTCTAGCTATTAATAGTTACTATATTAATAATACTTAGTAGCTTAAGGAGAAGCTACTTAACTTTATACTATTACGTAGTAGTTATACTAAAGTATTAATAGTATTAGAGGTACTATAGATCCTTACGAATATAGAAACTGCGTAGAAGCTCCTAGCTATTATATATAATAATGCTAGTAATAATAGTACTCTAGCTTAGAGCGTTTAGCATAAACTATTAAAGGAGAATATTACCTAGAACTAAAAAGAGAATATAATCCTATGTCTTACTTATATTATTAACCTTAAAGTTTAAAATATTATCTATTATCTTAAGTTATTAGCGCCTATTAATCTTAATTTTAGAGAGATATTATAGCAGTAATATATAAATAAAATCTAGACATAGATATTTATTTTAAATTCCCTTTGCAAGGTATATTAGCTATTATTATAAAAAGTTATTATAGAAAGTTATTATAGACTAACTAGCGCGCAGCACTGTACTATTTTCATCGCAATTAACTAGTTACTATAGCAATTTAAGTAATTTCTTATAATATAGAGTAATATACTACTAAAGAAGCAATTATTTATAATTTAAGACATCTAAATAAGATAAAACTCTATCTATAATATATGCAAGCGCGCACTAAAGCTTTAGGCAAATATTAATATATAGCTACATAAGGAAATTACAACAAAGATAACTAGAAAATTAAACGATTTTGCTTATAGCGATACTATAGAGACAGACTTTAAAGACCTTAAGAAACTTTAACTATTAGCCCTAGAATAGTTACATCTTAAGTTAATTACCTTTATGCTCTAAAAGTTTAAAGAAGCTATAAACTTCCTAAATAAAAACTAGAAACCCTAGGTCCTATACATTTAGCTTATATATAACTAGCTTTTTAATTTTCTAAATAAGATAAATAATAAGCTTATTAAAGAGTTAAACAATATTAGATAGCTAGAAGCTATATAGGCTATAGCTAAGATAGGATAAAAAAGTTACGCAAGTATTACTTAAGGATAGGTAAAGAGAAGGGTTTCTTATTTAACTATATAATAATATTAGATTTTTTATAAAAGCTTATAGCGTACAAAGTATTATAATTATAGCTATTTATTATAGTTATATACTAATAGTTTCTAAAGTACTTTAATTACTATAATAGCCTAATAGCTAGGGACCTTATTCTAGTTTTAAATACTAATCTAAGATAGTTATAAGGTAGTAAATAGTTTTAAAAGCCTTCTTTACTACCTAGTTTATAGTCTAGTAGCCTCTTTATCTTTACCTAAAGTTTAGCTACGCTAGATATTAATTATAACTTAGGCCTAACTTAGATAGAAGAAGAAATATACCTAAGTACTCTTATAGTTAAAAAAGTAATAAGTTTAATATACTAGTGTAGTAAAAAGTTTATTAACTATCTTACCCCTAACTTATATAGATTATAAAGAATATTCTAGTAGTTGTGAGGACGGGCTCGGGCTTCCGCATTGTAGAGTGTTGATGGGATAGGTTGGCTCTATTTCAGCTACACTAGGATAAGGTAGAAAGGTAGATACAAGACGCGCAGGCGTAAAGAGGCGACGGTGGGGCGCTAGTCCTGTAAAGGCTAGCGCCTCGCGAGGCTGCCTTGTTGTTATGTGACTTGTGGCCAGCTCTCTATGCACCGCAGCTGTTACATTACCCCCCTCTAAGAGAGGCTCGTCCTTAAGTCTTGTATAGCTACTTCCTCGTCTATGTTCTCTGTCCCAGCCCCTTACTTGCTGTCTTGTTGTCCTTATCTGTTACTTATACGTACTGCCCGTCCTTATATGCTCGCAGCCATGCTTCCAACCGTGCTGGAGGACTAGGTCGCTCTAGGTAGGCTTGGTGGTAGTCCCTGACTTTATGGGGCGCCCCTGCGAAGCCTCGGGCGTTGTACCATGTCGGGTCTGGGTTATGAGCGGTCCAGGAAGCTCTATACTGCAGACGCCCTCGATAGATGCGGCTGTTAAGTATCTCCTCTACCAGCCACTTAGGGTTGCCGTCAACCTCAATTAGTTCCTCCTTAGGTTCAATCTGGCCTAGTAGTGAGTCTAAGGCGGCTTTCCATAGACGGTCTGCGTGGAAGACGTCATGCATGCGCATGTATGGCGGTAGCTTAAGGCGATAGGAATGACCCCTTATCTCGATGATAGGGTAGGGGCCGTACATCTGCTAGTCGAGCTTTGAGCTAGGTTGGCTAGTCGTGAAGCCCTTAGGCGTAACATAGACTTGGTCTCCTATTATAAAATCGGGCTCACGGCGCTTCTTGTTTGCTTGCCGCGCTTGCCACTACTGCGCCTAAGCAATCCCTCTCTAAGCTATCTCTATTGCTAGCTTTACAGCGTTATGTCGGGCCTTTGCGTAGTTCTGCGCCTTCTCACAGGACATGTGCTCGCGGGCAGATGGGGATGTCCTTGTACGTTCCTTCTAATCCCAGTGGTGGACAGGTTAGTAACCAAACTCGATCTCAAATGGTGACAGGCCAGTGGTCTCGTGCGGCAGAATAGCCTGCGCCCAGTCCATACATGGCAACAGATCTGACTAGTTATCCTGATAGTAGTTAACAAAGGGCCGTAGGCGCTAGTCGAGGTACTGGTTCACAATCTCTGTGTTACTATTGGTTTAGGGGTGGTAGGCTGTTAATAGCTTCTGCTTAACACCTATAAGGCAGCATAGCTCGTTCATAAATGCGGAGACGAATTAGGGGCCTCGGTCACAGACAATGGACCTTAGAGGGCCATAGACACGCCAGATATAGCGGTAGTATATGTCGGCAGCTTGCTTAGCAGTAGTAGTCTTGTGGCAGGGTAGCGAGAAGCAACGCTTGCTCAGGCGGTCTACCACAACGAAGGCATAGTCGTACCCCTTCTTGTTGGCTGGGAAGGACTTAAAGTCCATTGAGACGTCCTGCCATGCTCGATTAGGTATTGGCAGCGACTTGAGTAGTCCTGGAGTTCGATTGCAAGGGACATGGCTCCATCGGCAAGCCTTGTAGGCGGCAACGTATGTATCGACGTCTTTCTCTATGCCTGGCCAATAGTAGCGATCCTGCAGTAGCTTTACAGTCTTTCTCTTGCCTAGGTAAGCAGTAGTCTGTGCTGCATAGACTATTTGGATTAAGTGCGTGCGGAGGAAGTGAACAGCAGGGACGACTAGTCGGCCTTGGTGCAGGAGTAGTCCTTACTTGTTTAGCTGCCAGGTGGCGCTGCCAGCTGACGCTTTCTCTCGCAGAGCTTGTATGCTACCATGGCTTTGGTTAGCCTTAAGGGCTCGGTTAATAACAGCGTGCGGGTCATCAAGTGGGGGTGAGCTCATGAAGGTGTCTGAGGCTGCGACCTCGATACAGCTCTCTAGGCCTTGTGTAGCAAGCGAGGCTAGATAATCGTTAGTGGCCTGAATTATACTAATATTGAGCTGCTCAGCTTGTAGGAAGGCTCGCGTTCGAGCGGCTCGGTCCTTATCCTTCTAAGTCTTAAGTTCCTCTTGCTTGCGCGACAGCGCGTCGGCTACGACGTTGGCGGTTCCAGGGCGGTAGGAGAGGGTCATGTTAAAGTCAGCTACTATTATAGCCCAGCGCATTTGCTGTGGAGTGAGCTCTCGCTTAGTTGAGAAATACTTGAGTGCTTGGTGGTTAGTGAGGGCGCTGAATGGCTAAGGCGTCTAGAGGCCAATAAGCTAAGATCTCCACTCCTTAAGGCCGTAGATAACTGCCAGCATCTCTTTGTTGTGGATGTTGTAGTTTATCTGTGGTCCGCTCATAGTCTTTAAATAGAAAGCTACTGGTCGCTATAGGCCGTCATCCTGTAGCTGGGAGAGTACGCCAGCTACGACTCTGTCACTCGCATCTGTCTCCATGCGCGTCTGGCGGTAGGGCGAGTAGTGGGCCAGAACATTGTCTGACAGCATGAGATCCTTAGCTTGCTGGAAGGCTGCCAGCTCGCGCCCGCCAAAGGCGTGCCATGCGCCCTTCTTGAGCAGCTTAGTGAGCGGCCGGATGATGCGCCCATAGTCCTTAAGGAAGGCTGATAGAAGTTGCAGAACCCTAGGAAGGACTGTAGGCTTTTAACTAACATAGGGACTGGCCAGTCTTGTATAGCAGTAACCTTCTTAGGGTCCTTCTGTATACCCTCTGTGCTAATAATAAGACCTAGGAACTTTGTCTTTGTCACAGCGAATTCGCTCTTCTTAATGTCTGCTTGTAGGCCGGCGTTGTGGAGACGCTTGAGTACCTGAGCGACGTGCTCCTCGTGCTCTAGTGGGTCTTCTGAATATATAAGGATATTGTCCAGATATGCTGTGCAGAAGTCGTTAAATAGGCCATACAAGACCTTATTAATATACTGTTGGAAGGTCGTGGGGCTGTTGCAGAGGCCAAAGGGCAGCACACAGTACTTGTAGTTGCCGTATCGTGTGCGGAAAGTAGTTAGATCCTCGACCTCCTTGTTAAGGCGGATGCGGTAGAAGGCCTGTCGCACATCGAGCTTAGTGAATACCTTAGCGCGCGCGAGCCTAGTCAGGGTCTCTTAGATTAGCAGGATAGGGTAGGCGTCTTTCTTCGTAATTGCGTTAAGCTTGCAGTAGTCAACGCAGAAGCGCCACCCCCCTCCAGGCTTCTTAGCAAATAGGACAGGCGAGGCGTACGAGGCGTTACTGTGCGCGATGAAGCCTTGTCGCAGGTGGTCCTCAAGGTACGATTTCACGAGCTCTAGCTGCTCGAGAGACATACTATACAGCGGGCTCGACGTCAACGTATTCTCAGAGGTCAGCTCAATGTTATGGTCAACACTGTCGCGGTGTGGTGGCAGCTCGTCTGAGTCCTTTTTCAAGAAGTGGGCTAGGGTCGCGCCAGCGTAACCTAGGAAGGGCAACTTCTCTGCGATCAGTTGGCGGAGCTCCTCTTCTTGATCAGGTAGGTTTGGCAGAGCGTCCTTGCGATCCTGGATGAGCTGGTTTACTTCGTAGACGCTAATATGGCCTAGCACAGTGTCCTTTTGTCGTGCGTACATCATAAAGGCAGCAGCTCCAATTGTATTAATCTCGAGGCCTACCTTGGCGAGGTCTTCGCGCGAGACAGGCTGGGGACGAGGTTGTCGCTTAGCCGGTTCTGGCGTCTGTCGCGGGTGGAGTTGCTCTTCCATCTTTCCAAGGTTCTCCCGCAGGGTAGCGCGCTGGGTTAAGCGTAGAGGTAGCTTACGAGCGCGCTATACAATAGCTACGTCTATCTGCTTGTTGTGTTGGTTAGCATTGGCTTGGTGCGAGGGGTTGATCTTTGAGGGCACGCCTTACGTAGGGATAACAATATCACGCTTGCAGTTAACCCATGCGCCATCTGGCCACTGGAGCTTCTTCTGCTTGCAGTTAATCCAGATGTCGGCATCCTCTAGGAGCTTGCGGCCGACTATAAGGTCGTGGCGACTAGTATTACAAAAGATAAAGTAGGTAGAGAGGTGGTGGTTATCAATCACTAGGTCAGCTTGGATATACTTGTCTACCTAACCATTTGGTCAACTGTTGTAGCCTGCCAAGGGTATTGCTTCCATGCGGTGGATTGGGGCCTTGAGTCCTTTCTTAATCGTACGTAGATGCTTGAGGTGGACTAGGGCGTAGCTGCCGGCTCCAGTGTTGATGAGCGCGTTTAGCTTAATTGCTAGCCCGCCTGTAGAGATGCGGCATAGTAGAATGAACTAACTTCCACTAAACAGCTGATCCCATATGCTAAGGGCTCCTATAGGTTGCTCTAGGGAGGAGACTTCCCCTAGAGCGATACTTTTTCCAAGTCGCTGTCAGAGGATCCGTCTGCTGCGTCATAGAATGCCTTGTTGTCGGTGTCAGCTGGCAGCTCAATAGCCTTCTGGTCGACAGGCTTGTCCGTACAATTGCGGGCGAGGTGACCAACCTTGTGACAACAGAAACAGGTAGGCTGATCTGCTAACGCCTAAATAGTGGCGGCTCTAGGCGGTGCCGTGGAAGTGGGTCGCTCGCGGTTGTGCCGTTCGGTTTTCTCAGCTCAGGCCAACGCTCTCCTGGCGTTGCTAATAGCGAGCTCCCTAGCGAGGTCTTAGGCGAGGTCAACATAGACATCGTACTCCTCGCTGTGCTGTTAGCGAAAGACACCCATCTGCGTGCATAGGGCGTCCAGTAACTTCTTGTAGAACTTCTCTACCCACTAGTCCGCTGGTAGGCCACGTTCCTATGTGAGACGAAAGAAGTCGCCCTAGAAGGTAGCGAAGTTGGCTAGGTCTCGCAGGCGGAGCTCTTGGAAGGCACGTCAGGCGTTAAGCTTCTTGTGAGGGTCCCCGTATATCTTCTCTAGGCGGCCCACAAGATAGAGGTAGTCGACCGGCTAATCGCTTACTCGGATCGTACGTATGAGGGTGGACAGGTATTGATTTGCCGAACCGTTGGTACGCGTGCGCATGTACGAGACAATGTTGTTCTAAGTTGCCTACTTGTCGACACCTTCAAACCAGTCTTGGTTAGCGCGCAGTTTGTCCTCTAGGCCGTCTCTCTATTGCTCGAAGGTGACCTCTTTGCCGTCCTTAAGTATTGGCGGGTTGGGAAAACAGGCTAAGCGGCTCCTGCTGTAGTTAATCGCTGGTTGTAAGGCAAGTGGAGTTGCTAGCGTGTATGTTAACTGCTGTGGCAGCGTATCGGCTCCGTTGTCTGATCCAGGTAGCCTAGGGCGTATTGGCGTCTGTGGTAGGGCTGTGAAGCGCAGCGTCTTTGAGTGCGCAGCTGGTGACGAGGCTAAGACTCCGCTAGCCTTCTTAGAGAGGAAGGATTTGCTGTGCTGGCTCGCAACCTTTATCTGGCCTCTAAGCGATTTAATTAACTCGTCCTTATCTGCTACTTGCTCGAGCGTGTTGTTGAGCAGCTGGCGTAGCTCAGCAAGCTTGTCCTTGGCCTCTACCAGCTCGGCTTCAGCCGTATTAAGCGCTTTGCCCAGCGTGTCCGCGTGGTCTCGGTACGCTAGGGCCTTAAGATGGCTGAGTTCTAGCTTGTGGGCTACTACTGGCTGTTCCAGCGTCATGAGCTAGGGGAGGGTAACCTCAATCTCCTGCGGTTCGTACTCCATAGTTCCCCAGACAGTGTGCCCCGTGCGCATTGTAAATGGTCTCTTCTTATGCCGTGCCTCGATGCGGCTCTGCTTGATCGCTCGGTCCTCTTTGAGCTCATTGTCGATATAGTAGGCTGCTCGGCACCTAAGAGCTTGGATAGGAGGTGTGTGGTCCTCCTTAGTCGCGATTGCCTTGGGATCCACCCTCAGCTCGAGCCTAGAGAGCTTTCCCATATCCCTTTTGTAGGTGCTGCTGGTAGGGCAGCTCTAGTCAGTGCTGCAGGTAAAGCAGCAGTGGTCGGTTCTCTCGCAGGGAGAGGGTGAGCGGGCGGTGCTCTTAATAGTCGATTCGGGGGGTTGTTTTTGTGTCCTCTCTTAGAGGCAGGGCCACCGTGGCTCTCTTCGCGTCTTCGCGGCAGGGGTGCGTCGTTAACTCTCTTCTGGCCTACCGCGTAGGGCTTATAGATCTGGTACTTTTTGAGCGCTCGTTCGTCAAGCAAGGGCGGCAGGCTGATCAGCTCTCCTAGCTGGCTGCGGCGTGCTATCTTCGAACCGTCCGTCAACTCCCTTCAAGCCGCGCTTGGTGGTATTAGGACTCGGGTGAGCAACCGTACTTCTGACGAACTAACGGCTCAGCGTAGTCGTACTGTACTGCTCGAGGTTGGTCGTCATTAAGTCGTACACGCAGGTAGATCGATCGGTTTAACCAGATATTATATCGCTGTTGCCAGCCAAGTAAGTGAGATCCTAGTGTAATGTGAGGACAGGCTCGGGCTTCCGCATTGTAGAGTGTTGATGGGATAGGTTAGCTCTATTTCAGCTACACTAGGATAAGGTAGAAAGGTAGATACAAGACGCGCAGGCGTAAAGAGGCGACGGTGGGGCGCTAGTCCCGTAAAGGCTAGCGCCTCGCGAGGCTGCCTTGTCGTCATGTGACTTGCGGCCAGCTCTCTGTGCACCGCAGCCGTCACAGTAGTATAGATTTTATAAGTAGGTGTTAAGCACATTTTTAATACTAGTAGGAATATAATTAGAGATTAAAAGTATAATCTTACTACTTAAATAATTTAAAAGGTTATAAGAGTTAAGTTTATAATAGTTAATAAGTAATCTATAAAGTTATTAGATTCTACTATAGGGGAGAATAATTTAGAGGACATAGCGCTATTAAATAAGAAAAATAATTTATATAAGCTGCTAGCTAATAAAGAGACTATTAAAACTATACAAAATTTTAAGATTTTAGATAGTAAGCTACTAACTTCTTTTTACTAGGGGCAGCTACTATAAAAGTAATTAAGGCCTTAGCGCTACTATAATATTAGTAATAATAAGATATAATATATATATATATATTAATAGTAAAATAGCATTAATTTTACTTTTACTTAGATCTCTTTTTTATACACCTTTAGAGAGTAATTAAAGTTACTAATTTT
This sequence comes from Laburnicola sp. R22_1, assembly GCA_014281115.1. Classification (NCBI taxonomy): domain Eukaryota; kingdom Fungi; phylum Ascomycota; class Dothideomycetes; order Pleosporales; family Didymosphaeriaceae; genus Laburnicola; species Laburnicola sp. R22_1. Next base: position 2,112,281 of record JACONQ010000011.1, read on the forward strand.
ATTACTATTAATTTTATATACTATAAGTTATATAACTCTAATAGGTACCTTTAATATAACCTACACCTAGGAGTCTATAGTTTAAATTTTTTTGCGACTAAGAGGTTTCTAATAAAAATATTATAATAATAGCAGTTATCTCTTCTACTATTATTAACCCAGAAAAGCGTTTTAAAGTAGTGTTAATAAAAAGGGGTTAGCGCGTTATAAGCGAGCTAAGTAAGCTTAGCGAGCTTAGCGTACCCACTCTAACTAAAGAAAAATCTATATGCAAAACTATACGTAAGGCCATATTACTATACTATAGTTTAGAGCGAGAAAGATATAAGATAGCGCTAGTGCTATAATACTATAACTATTATCTCCTCTACTATTATCTCTAAAAATTACTAGTAATAGCTATATTAGTAGGTTTGTGTGCTACTTATAAAATATATACTAGGTAGAGAGCTTATATATATTATAGGTATACTAACACTCTATCTCTATATTAAGATTAACCTTAATAAGAAATCTACTATTACTCTATTTTCTACTATCCTTCTAACTCCTAATGCTAAAATTATAGTTAACGCCGCCTAAAACTACGCTCTAATCTATCCACTTAAAGTTACTAGGCCTACACTAGAGTACTACTCTATCTAGAAGATTATTAATAGGTTAAAGTAAAAGAAGGTATACTTTAGCCTATATAAGGCGGTTCTAGTGTACTAGTTAGGCTAGTAATAGATTAGTAACTATAGACGCTATAATAGACGCGTAGGGTTGCTACTACAGTTTCTTGTGTTACTACTAGTTAGAAAGGTGGCAATAACCTTAGAGAAGTGTAATAAGAGGAAAGAGAAGATAAAGATGTTTATTAATAAGTTGCTAGAGAAAAAGAGTGTTGCGTAGATACGCTAAATTCTTATAGTTATTATAGCATTAAATAGTAAGCGCGTCGCATAAGTGTGTTGCGTAGCAGCGCGCGAATATAGCGTAATTACTAATAATAGTAATAATAGAGCTTAGTTTACTATACACGCTTTAAGTAAATTAATAGGTGTTACAGCACTTATAGATAATTAGGGGGCGAGTGTAAAGTTTATAAACTATTCTTATAAACTATTATTATATTAGTAGAGACTAGTAGACTATATTTTAGGCGCTATACTAGAGCGGCCTTTTTATCCTAACCTACGTAGGCTTAAATTAAAAAAATATATTAAAAATGGTAATTAACACTAAATAAATAATGCGACTCTAGAAGTCTATACAACCTAACTTTACCTATACCCAGAGTCTATATAACCTAACCTAACCTATACCTAGGGTCTATACAATCCTAACCTAACCCTATACCTAAGCTAAGTACCCCAAACCTATTTACTAGCCTATATTAGGAAAAGTTTTAAGTAAGTATAAGCACCTAGGGTACCTAAACGGCTCTAAGTACACTTATACACGCCTACGCACTAAATACGCTTAGAGCGCACTAGTAATACTACTTTTTTCTTAGCGTGCGTATATATAAGATTGCGTAAGGATGCGCACCTATACTACTAGTGCACCTAGGGCATATAGGGCACCTATACTATTAAAATAATACTAATTAATTAGTAAATAAAGCTCTTTAATTAGCTAGAATTTAAAAAAAGCTTAGTAAGCTGCTTAGTAAGTAGCTTACTAAGCTTTTAAAAAAAATTAAAATATAAAGTTAAAGTCTCTTACTAGATAGTAATTACTAATTAATATAATAGTACTAATTACTAGCGTGTTATATAGAACTTCTACCTAATCCTAAATTCTAGATTTTGTAGATTTAAAAATAGAAAAAATATAGTTTTATTATTATTTAAAAGAATTAGATTAGGCGAAAATTAGTGGCTTAGTAATAAACACTATTTTAAAAAGTTTAAACTTTAATAACTTTTTAACTACTTTATTATTATTATAACTTTTTTAACAATTTATATAATAATTTATTAGTACTATATTTTTATATAATAATATTACGTAATATATATAATAACTAGTAAAATAAAGAGTTTTTTATTAATTACTAACTAATTACGTAATAAAAATAGTATTTTTAAATTAAATAATTAAAGACTAGTATTTTCTTTATAAATCTATTTTTAAAGTAAAATTATAGCTTTACTAGTAAACAAGTTATAAAGCTTTAAAAAAATTACTTATTTAGGCTATTTATGCATATCTACGCAAGTCTGCGCATATCTATACATCTCTAAGTATTTTTGTGCTAGTAAATTGCTTATGCAAAAATGCGCACAAATACGTAAGTCTGCGCACGTCTGCGCACGATTCGTATAGTTAAGTAGAAAAACTTTTCTAATATAGATAGAGACTATATAGTAGGATTAGTATTAGTTCTATTATAAGTTATATGTGGCGTTAATTTATCTACCTAGGGGTAGGACGATAAAGGCTTTTATCTCAAATAACATAATAAAAAAAGCAGAGCCCCCTGCTTAGTAATTAAAAAAGGCGTAAAAAGGATAAGTTATATAATATATATATAGTGCGTAGTAGGAAAGCTATTTTTACTAGCAACTAGGATATATAGTAGGTATTTTATACTAGTAGGGTTAGCTAAATAAAAAGCTGTTAAATTACTAGTAGTACGCATCTCTAAGCATTTTTATGCTAGCAAATTGCTTGTGCAAAAATGTGCAAGTATGCGCACAGTTGAGCAGCCTCTCTGGAAAAAACTTTCCTGATGTAGCTGTTAAAGTTAATTTTGGGTGAGTTTTAGGGGGGTGAGGAGAGCCAAGCGATTGACCATGTGCTACACCTCAGGAATTGATTATTTAATGACTCTACACCGTTTGGAAGAGACCTGTGGTGTGCTACATCCGACGACGTTGCACATTTCTTACACCTCGCACTGAGACGTTTTGTATGCACTCGACACCCCCAAGCATGCCGGCTCCCAAAAACACAAAAATAGCACCCAATGAAGCCATTGCCTATCAATACGGTGGAAACCACAGCACAGGATGGCTTGCTTACCTTCCAGGGCACTGGCTCCCCTTCGTTCAGGTCGCTCGCTTGAGTCCTCCGGTGGGACTCCTCCTCATCTACCTTCCCCACTCGTTCGGCCTCCTCTATGCGGCAATACGACAACAGGCCCCGCCTTCGGAAGTGGCGTATGCAGCACTCCTCCTCTTCGGTGCGAGCTTCTTCGTCTCCAACGCTATTCACATCTGGAACGACCTCATTGATGCGCCATTGGATGCAAAGATTGAGCGCACGTGCAATCGACCTATCCCACGTGGTGCCGTCTCATCGAGAGCAGCCATAATCTTTACCGCGTCTCAGGCCTTGGGCACTGCTCTGTTCTTACCCATGCTGAAGGGTGACGCGGTCGAGAACGCCATTTTCAGTGCGCCCGCCTTCTTCGCGTGGCTTTATTATCCCTACGCAAAACGACACACGTACTGGACTCAAGCAGTGCTCGGGATATGCCTATCTTGGGGCATTGTCTTGGGCTCTGTCGCTGTGGGTGTCCGACCATACTCGCTTCAAAGTGGCCAGGTCGACATCCCGCTGTTCCTACTATTTACGGCGAGCACACTGTGGACAATGCTGTACGACAGTGTATACGGATTTCAAGACCTGAAGGACGACGTTAACGCAGATATTTATAGCATGGCGGTCTTGTTCCGGTACAAAATCAAACCCGTGTTCTGGATACTTGTCGTCTTGATCGCGATTGCTCTGGGAGGGATCGGTTATCATGACAAAATGGGCCTTTTGTACTACGTGATCACTGTGGGTGGAACAACAATCTGCCTCGGACTAATGGTCGCTTACGTTGACCTCGGCAGTTCTCAAAGCTGCTGGTGGTGGTTTTCGAAAGGATTTTGGTATGCCGGCGGTTCCATAATCGGTGGTTTATTGTCTGAGTACCTGCGGGTAGTTGCTTGATCAAGCCAGGCTCGGGGTAAATTGACAAGACAGCAGTTAGATAACTACTGCAGATGGCCAGCCTCCGTGACCGTCATCCTGCGGGCTTACCTAGCAGAGTGAGCAGGTTCATAACGCGATCTTCATGAATCCATGTATTGATTACCATGTTCCCTCGCAATCAAGTATCTCTTCCACTGGTCCCTTACAGCAGGCATCAAAGCTAATATAGATGCGTGTTAGTGCGTTCCTCCTCAGCTGGCATCTGGAATACACGACTGACAATATCCATGTGCAAGTAACAATGTGTGACTTTTATAACATAACGGGTCAACACCACCTTGAAACGCTTTTCTGTGTCAACAACAGCAGGAGGGATAACTGCTATTATTGTAATCTTTTTATTAGAACCCCTTAGTCGCAAAAAAAAAAAAAAAAAAACATTAACATAACGATCGGATATCCCGGCCACTAATGCATGTGTAACATTCCCATCTACCGAGAGTAGTAGGTGACACCAACCATCGGGCGTCTCGCCCTATACATAGGCCACGGCTGAGAAGAGGCCTATCTGTCTTTCGTGGCGTGAGCAATCACCGCACCGGAAGGCTCGGTCTCATGCGTGGTTAATGAACACAAGTGTGTATGACTGGGGCCAATTCCTGATGGGGTTTAGAAGTTGTTCGGCACATTTTCTTGTCAAATGCAGCCTCGTCTCGCGAAGGATCAGCTCCACCACACCTAGCCAGCTACCCTCACGGGCATCATGATACCACCCCCAACGGCTGTTAACAACGAGCACCGACGCTACAGAATCGTTGCTGGTATCGTGGTTCTTGCTTCCTTGTCGACTCTCTTCACCCTTCTACGGCTGTGATATCGGTATAGCTGTCGTACTATCGGGCGTGACGACTATGCTATCGTTCCAGCACTCGTACGTAGAAATATCGCAACTTGGATGATGCTTAAGTCTTACGAACTCAGTTTCTGTACTTGGGTTGGACGGCTATGGCACTGTATGTCAACCTCAATGCTGGAGTTGGCAAGCCCCTATGGGAGATAACTCTGGGAGAGTTCTCCGTGTGGTTCAAAGTAAGTCGTGACGAGGAACGTGTGCAAGCGCACTTGCAGAATCTGATCGTCATCCAGGGGATCGTCGGTTCCGCCTTCCTCTATCCCGCCATGTCGGCCAGTATCCGAGTTTCGATACTCTTGTTTTACGCCAGAATATTTGGCCAAACCATGACATCGGTCCGCTATGCGGTTTATGTTCTCCTGGTTCTGCAAGCAGTCTATGTCATTGTGTACTCGATACTTCCAGCTTTCATCGCAAAACCGTTCAACATGATATGGCATCCGCTGGAGAGAGCAAAGTACATGAACGACTGGTACTACTATTACGAACAAGTAGCCCTCTTCAGCACGAGCATGGCCTTCGACATCATCTTGCTCTTTTTTCCCGTATATCCGGTCCTCCAACTTCAAATGACGGCAAAGAAAAGAGTAGGTGTAATTGCCATGTTCATGCTAGGAGCAGCGTAAGTTACGTGCACAAAATCGAAGCTCCCAAGCTAATTTTATCGCAGTGCTAGTGTCGCAGCAGCATACAAGCTCGCCATCTTCGTGACGCAAATGGAGCGATACACTAAGATCGACCCAAAATGTAAGTCCTACTACAACACACTACAAAACCAGGATTAACCCAGACTTGCAGGGCTAGAATACGAGATGAGCACACTCGTCCCGCCCCAGTTCGATCAATACGGCACAACGTCCTGGATACCGACGCAAGTCGAGCCCAGCGTGGCACTCATAGGTGCTGCCCTTCCGGCGTTGCGCCCGCTGGTTCACGGTGCAGCTCAGCGAGTCACGTCGGCTTTTTCGTCTGCGACAAGTTCCAGCGTCAAGTCTCGTGGGTCGTTGGGGAATCCGTATCCTCGACCCGGGGTGAAGACTCCGGAGCGATCGCTGCTGCAGTCAGATGGTGGAACCTATATTGAGCTGGATGAGGGTGTGCACACGCGGAAGGACCGGGATAGTCCGTAGGAAAGTATAGTGGCTTAATGTAATAATTCGAGCTCAGCACTGCAAAAGTGTAGAAAAATGGTTAGGATGTACTGATGGATGCAACGCGTGAAATGTGATATAAATTGCGAAATAATGGTAAAGTGTCAAGTACAGCACCAGGGGAAAAAACTGATTACCGCGAGCGATCCCAGGATAGGCAATACGAAGGCCAACTGTACTCTTAAGTTTTTGTCGCCCAGCAGCTGTAGGCCTCAGACAAAATCAATGGTTTGAAAAACGTATACTCAAAATTTTGTGGCTACGTTGCAACACGGCCGCTCCTCTATGGTTGAAAGAGTAAGTCCAAAATGCTTTTACGCCAATTCGTCATTTCCAAGGAGTCAGGTACATAAGTGGAGAAGACCAGAGCTTTCGGCGACTTGAATCGGCTGGATACATTAAAGTCTACACTACGACAAAGATAATTTAAAACCTCCGCTAACCAAATTATTAAAGGACAAGCGAAGGATCATACTTCTTCCGCACTTGACGCATGAGCCTGACATTACTTGTCCCATAATGATCGATAACCGGCTGATCCCAACTCGCATCGTTCATGAAGATGTACCGAATGTACGAATTCGCCGATTTGGTCGCCTTTTCAATCTTAGCCAAGAGCGATCGCGTGGCGTTATGAGCAATGGCGTCGTCTTCTTCTCTCCACCAGCCAATATCAAGCACAAGCCATGTTTGATTGACCTGGTTATGTCCCAGCACGTTTCCTCCGCGATCAATGCCCGCCTGCACCAAATTGGACGAGATTGGTTGAAGCCCGAGGACGAGGGTGCCGCCTGTCAAGGCTTGGAGCTGAGGGACTTCAGGTGCGGTCGATATAATTGTATTGATCTTGTCGTAGATTTCAGCGGATGGGATAAAACTTGTGGAGTGCGAGTCCCAACTTCGGTTCGTCAGCAAATAGCGATAGCAGAGAACAAAAGAGCCTTACCGTGGGAGCCCAGGTACACGTTGTCCACTAATCATCTCATTGAGAGTCTGCAACTTCGTCGCATCGCCAACGGTCGGAATGTCGTAGAACGGGTTGAAAGCAGCCGGCGACTCCTCGGGCTTGAGATAGACCATATTGAGCATTGCACCGAGGCTTTGATTGGTGCCAAACGGCTGAAGAATTAGGTTCGCGTATAAGTCTTTGTTTAGCTGAGCCTGATATTTTGCTAAAGCTTTGTACAGAGCCGGAATCTGATCGTGGCTATACATCTTTACCCCGCCCCACACATTGTAGATGGGGTAAGTGCGCAGAGTAAAGCTTACAACGAGACCTACATGGTCATCAGCTTTGAAATTCCGTGGCATAATTAACACAACGTACCAAAGTTATTCGCCCCGCCTTTCAAAGCCTTGTATAGATCTGTGTTATGCGTCGCATTCACGTTCTTGACCGAGCCATCTGCGATGACCACCTGAAGGAGTGAGAAATGGGTCCGAAGAACGATTCAGCAACTTACCTCGAAGTTGACTACATTGTCACAGGCCATCCCATAGAGGTCAGACAGATACGACAGACCGCTACCAAGTACCAAGCCGCCAACTCCAACGTCCAGAACTCGACCCCCGACGACTGTCACCCGGAACTGATCCAGATAGCTGTACACGTCGCCCCATCTCAGTCCAGTGCCGATCTTAACAGTCTGAGCCTTTGCGTTGTATTCCTTTGTGTTCAGCGAAGAGAGATCAACCAGCACGCCATCGTTTGTATTCGCCCCGAGTGGTGAAGGAAGGTGGCCTCCTGATCGTATCGCAAATCTCACCCGTTGGTTGCTGAGGTATGAGACGATCCTCTGCGCGTCGGCCGTTGAGGATGGCTCCACTACGCAAATCGGTCTACCCCATGCAGTAGCTGACCTATTGGTATCGTCAGCGTTGTCAACGTACCGTAGCGAATCTACGGCCCGTAGTTGCATAGGCCAAATACTGCACCGTGGAGCCGTGCAAGGGCCAATATGTACCGTGGGTCACCACCTGGTGCACGGCCCCACCTGGTGCACGGTTTCCAGATGCCCACACCCACAACTTTTGCAGCTGTAGAGTCGCATATATATTGTATTATCGCGAGATTTTTTAGTGGAGGGCTTTTAAGGACCTATTTGATTGATTGGTAACGATAAACTACGTGCGATACCTCTGTGGGAGGCGTACTTTGCGGGTACGCGTGGCAGGGCCGGGTGTAGGCACCACATCAACTACAGATGATATATCCACACCAACATCCTCTGTCTCCTCAGCGACTTGAGGAGGTGGTGCAAAGGCCTTTGACGGCGTCTATTACCCTTTTTGGAGAATTGTATATCTTGTTGGAGTTGCTTTTTGGCTTCGCGCGCGATTCTAGCTTCTTCGCGCTGCACGGCCTTCTCGCGCTGTTCTTAAAGGCGTATTTCTTTGGCCACCTCTCTCATGCGCTGCCTCTCTTCAAGCATGGTAGCCTTCTCCTGCTTCTGCTACTCCCTACGCTTGATCTCCTTGGACTTCTGTTGTTGTAGTAGCTGCTTGTTGGCATCCTTTTGTGCTTGGCGATCGCGGGCGTCCTTGACTTTGGATGGCGACCAGAATATAGCTCCACTATTATACTCCTGCGGTGCCTTAAGTAATAGAGGCCTGCCACGTTGACGGCGCTTCTTCTTATTGACAAAGGCCCCTCTGAGTCGCTCGTTTTCATGCTGGAGGAGCTGTTTTTGTACAGCCATCACGTGAATCGTCTGGCTTAGCTGTTGGGAGCGTCAATCGTAGATATCCTCCACTACCTGGCGCAGTAATCGCTCAATCTTTCTCCAATCTAAAGCGCTGAGTACGGAAGTAGTACTATCGCTTAATGAGGGCCTCTCAGTCTCCTCTATTTTAAACTTCTTAAGTATAGCCTCTGAGTCTAACGGCGAAAGCCCTGTGACTTAAAAAGCCGTTAAGATCGTCTTTTCCTTAAACGTTGTATGCCAGGCCTTATAGAACAAGCGGAAGAAGTCTCTTTTTGTAATCGCGGAGATGCCCTGACAGCTATACATGAACTCGGAGAGCTCGTTTGAGTAGGCAGTTAATAGAGGCTTGAAAAGGCAGACGTCAAGCGGCTGCAAGGTGTGGGTAGCGTGGGGAGGATAGATGGCCAGAAGAATCCGATTGTTGTCGCAAAACTTAATAAACTCCATCGATATATGTGAGCTATAGCTGTTAAGGATGAGTAAATAATAAGATCGTCTTGCCTTTGCTTTTGTTTCGCGATTAAACACCTGTTCAAGCCATGAGAGCCCTAGCTTGTTGTTGGTCCATCCACTGGGCGATAAGGCGAAGAAGGTTTTGTGCTCTGTAGGGTCGAAATCCTGAAGCCATAAGTCTTGTATCTTGCTAGAAACAGCCTAATAAATTAGCGCAGGCGTGAGATAGCTGCTGTCGGCGCAAATACAGGCTATTGTAGTTATCCACTCCCTATTGCCGTCCTAGAGTGCTTGTTTCACGCCTCCGTGATTATATCGATGGCGGGAGAACACGCGCTTTATTTTTGACAGCACCCCAATTAAGGAGCCCTTCTTATCCATATTGTAGATATTGCGAGCCTCGATATTATACTGAGTTATCTTCTGGTCTAGGAGCTTAAAATATAGGGCGTATTTGAAGGCAGAGTCAGCTCTGTGGCGTGTGGAATCGATGCCGGATACCCATCGAGATACAAGCTCAATGTGATGCCGCGCAATAAAGCGATCAACCCAGTTTTTTCCTGGCTCTTTTCCTGCTATTTCTGCTGCGAAATTCCGTATCATCTCCCTTGTAGGTGGTAGCCCTCGTACACAGAGCTTATCAATATATTGTACGAGCTCAGTTTCCTGTGTAGAGTTGAGAAGGCGCATATTATCGACTTTCTCCGCATAGCTGCCGATAACCCCGCGGTGACGCTTCGACAGCAACGTTCGATCAACACCGTACTTTTTCGCAGTCTGAGTATAATTAGGCTTCTCTCCAAGCTTCAGCGATTTGAACGACTCTAGGGCAGCCTCCATTGGGTGTATATTGGTGGTGTAAAGCGATTCTGAAAGTGCGGGAGATTTGGTGTTGGCCGTGCACGAGGTGGGGCCGTGCACGAGGTGGGGCCGTGCACGAGGTGGTGACCCACGGTATCCTGTGCCCTATTCGGCTACATGTAGCCGCTACGGGCCGTAGATTCGCTACGGTACGTTGACAACGCTGGGTATCGTCAGTACTGAGCCACATCCGCACTTGCGTGGCCTTGGACATACCAATTTTCGGTGCTCAAATCATTGTACTTTGAGTTTGCTGGCAGAACTGTTGAATTCGGCAGTGTGGAGTAGAGATATTGGCAGGTATCTTATCTGGCGCGTGTCGATGCCACCACCACGGGCAGAAGGCATGCAATGAGAGAAATGAGCATGATGCAGAAACTGGGTCAATCTGATTCGCCTGCTCTTTCTTGGAAAGGAATTCCCTGACTGAGCTTGCCTTCATACCGTGTTTCATCACCTGACGATCGGCCCCACCGGACGATCGATTTTCCGCCTCAACAGCCCAACTTCGGCACCTTTTGCAACGCTCTATACAACGAATATGGCCGAATTAAGTGCTGCTCTTGACTATTTGAGCTCGCTGAGCATCTCTGAGAAGCCTAATTACACCAAAGTCGCTCAAAAATATGGCTGCGATCGCAATACGTTGTCGCGCCGGCATCGCAGGGTGCAGGGCACGCGCGACGCGCTGGCCGACAGCCAGCGCCTCCTCAACACCCAACAGGAAACTGAGCTTCTACAATATATTAATGGCCTTTGCGAACGAGGATTACCCCTACAAAGGAGATGATACGAAATTTCGCATCAGAAATAGCTGGGAAGCCTGCTGGCAAAAACTGGGTTGACCGATTTATACGACGCCACAAAGTCGACCTACTTTCCCACTGGACCTCTGGTATAGACGCCTCACGTAAACGCGCCGACTCTGCCTTCAAGTACGCCCTATATTTCGAGCTCCTACGTAAAAAGATTGAGCAGTATAACGTCGACAAGCGCCACATGTACAATATGGATGAGAAGGGTTTCCTAATTGGGGTGCTGTCAAAAATGAAGCGTGTCTTCTCCCGACAGCGCTATGAGAGCGGCGGCATTAAACAAATGCTCCAGGACGGCAATCGCGAGTGGATTACAACGCTAGCATGTATTTGCGCTGATGGAAGCTCTCTTACGCCTTGCTTGATTTATCAAGCGCAGTCAAACAATATACAAGACACCTGGTTACAAGATTTTGACGATTCCTTACACAAAGCTTTCTTTGCGGTATCACCAAGTGGATGGACGAACAACGATTTAGGCCTAGCATGGGTCAAACAGGTGTTTGACAGGGAGACTAAGGCAAAGGCGCGCCGCGATTATCGTCTACTACTCCTTGACGGCCATGGATCGCATGTTACAATGGAGTTTATTGACTACTGCGATCAAAATAAGATCCTCCTGGCTATCTATCCACCTCATTCAACCCATACGCTCCAGCCGCTCGACGTCGCGCTATTCAAGCCTCTCAGCACTGCCTACTCCGCTGAACTTACTGAGTACTTAGATAAGTGCCAGGGCCTCTCAAGAGTCACAAAGCGCGACTTCTTCGCTATGTTTGAGAGGGCCTGGCAGTGCTCCTTTCAAGAAAACACGATCTGCAGCGCCTTTAAGGCCACTGGCGTAGTGCCTTTCAACCCCCAAGTAATCCTTCAGCGCTTTAATAATATAGACCTAGAGCGGCCATCCTCAAGCGACAGCAGCTCTTCTGTACTTAGCGCTTCAGATTGGCGTAAAATTGAGAGACTCTTGCGCCAGGTTGTCTCTGATACTTACGCTGAGGGGTCCCGGCAGCTCTCCCGCACTATGCACTCAATTTCAGTGCGCAACACCCTCCTGAACCATGAAAATACGCGTTTACAAGAAGCGCTAGCCCAGAAGAAGCGCCCTACGCAAGGAAAGCCTCTACTGCTTGAACCACCTGCAGATTACGCTGGCGGCGCAATATTTTAGTCCCCCGCAAAGGTCAAGGAAGCTCGCCAACGCCAGGCACAAAAAGATCAGGAGGCAAAGGCTAAGGAGCAAGAGAAGGAGCAGAGGAAGGCTATCCAGGAGGAGCAGAGGCGTACAAAGGCTATACAAGAGGAGGAGCGCGCCCAGGGCCCTGGCGTCAACCCAGGCGCTTCGGGCACCAAAAGCAAGGCCCCCAAAGGCATCCAAGAAGCTCCTCTCCCACTCCAAAACACCTCCAAGGTGACGCGCAAGGGCAAGGAGAAGGTTATTACGCCTCCTTTAATTGATGAGGAGGATGTAGAGTACAACTTTTCATCTGTTGTAGATGTGGCGCCTACGCCAGCGCGTACACGCCGGGGTCGCTCTTTACGGCTCCCTGAGCGTTATCGCACCTAATAAAGTATCGCGATCGTCTCCTATGCCTCTCAAAAGCTCTCCACCAAAAAATCTGGCCTGTATACAATTTGTATTGCGTTGTACAGCTTCAAAAGTTGTACGCACGGACCCTGCCAAATCGATCGTCAGGTGGGGCCGATCGTCGGGTGATGAAACACGGTATACGTGCTCCGCATGGGGCCTTTTTCGGCAGAAAGGGTTTGAATTGCCCCATCCGGAGCGATTCCTGGTCAGTTTTGAGCGCCAGCTTCGCTATCAGGCATTCTGCAGTCGCCCCCGTACCATTTCTCGCTCATTAAAAGCACAGCTGGGGCATTTTCGTCCCTGATGCCTGGCGAGGTAGGACCAGCGCGGCGGGTTCGACGCTCAGCCAACTGGGTAAATGCATCTCCTTGCCGCCCCAAATGGAAAGAGGGGCGAGCTGACTGTATGTGGTACCAGCCGTTCTTGTGTAACCGTCATAATATCGGCCCTGCCCGTTTGCTGGAGAGGTCTCAGAGGTGCACAAAGAGTCGCGGCTGTGCTCTTAGCGCCCTCACCCACGCCATCATCCATCGTCTCTCGATCACTTTTTCTCAGCCTCTCGAGTGAGCGGTGATCATATGAACTCGGCTCAGTCAACCACCGGTCACCGCTGAGGCTGCACTCATCATGGTTGCGATCCTCGCACCAACCATCCTCATTACAGGCGCCAACGGCAGCGCCGCGGTCCACACAGTCCGCTATCTGCTGAGCCACCACCCCAGAAAGCATCTTGTACTTACTGTCCGCAACACTTCCGACTCGGATGTCAACACCAGTATCCTGAAGAAGGCAATCTCAGAGTACCCGAGTGCTAAGTGTACCATCCGCCAGCTCGATCTCTCCAGTCTCGCCGCCGTCAATGACTTCGCGGAGACGCTCGCTGAAGAAATATCGCGCGACGAGCTGCCGCCGCTAGAGAGCATCGTCTGCAATGCTTCCTACTGGAATCTAACAAAGGCGAAGGAAACGACGAGTGATGGTGTTGAGAAAACGATAGCAGTTAATCACATCGCTCACTCTAGCTTGGTCCTTCGACTATTGGGCAGCTTCGGTCCCGGCGGCGGCCGTGTCGTCCTTTTTACCAGCGATGCTCACTGGCCTGGAAAGAACAACCTCGAGAAGATCCCGCCCGCCGTGCCATCAACTTGGACGAGTTGGCCAATCCTCCCACCGATGGGCCAGGTGACTACCTGGCCAAGGGCTTTCATCGCTATGCTGTTTCGAAGCTGGTCATTCTGATGTGGATGTATGCTTTGAACAAGCGCCTCGAAAAGGTCTGTAAAGCATGTCAAGGTATATCGATCCCAGACTGATCCTAATTCTAGGACCCAAAATTTGCCAAGATCACTGCCGTCGCAATCAATCCCGGCAACCTGAGCGACTCTCGTGCGCTACGAGTCAACACCCCCATGATGCTCCAGATGATGTCCAAGTACTTCATCCGGCCGATGCGTCCACTTCTACGCCTCGTGGACCCAACCATGCGCACTTCGAGCGAGGCTGGCACCGATATTGCCAAGCTGGCAGTCAACGAGGCGTCCCCCGGAGCTCGTGGATTCTTTACCTTGTTGAAGGAAGATAAGAGTTCGCCCGACAGCTTGGACATAAATGTCCAAGAGACTATCTGGGAAAAGACACTGCAATGGACGGGCATTCCGAAGGATAATACTGGTCTTCCTGCTTGATTATGGAAGCAGTACACCGTCCGGATTGAACAACCACGTCTGATTTGGCGAGGCGCTGCCATAAGCAGGGCCGTCGGAGGAGTCTCGGGTTTCTCTTTCGGTCGTAATAATATGTATGATACCTTGCTGCTTCTTCAGTGAACTAGCCACATGCGATGGACGATCCCGAGTTGGGCAAACTTCGTAAGCCAGGCTTATTCCGTGTATAAATTGACCTCGAGAATTTCATCAACTTTCCAAGGCACCTAGACCGGTCTTCACATGCACGACTAAATGGTCCTGCATGCGAGTGTGGGATACACAAGCAGGGTCAATACCAGGTCTTCAATGCAGACCTATTAAGTACTTTATTAAGTTTTACACAGTGCATAGTTTAAAATTAATAATTATATTAATTATTTAAGGTTGTCTCTACTTTAAGTCCTTAAGGCCCTAGATTTACCTATTATCTAACTACTTATTAATTTAGTTAATTATAGCCTTATTACCAATAGTAAGGCTATAGGGCTACCTTATAAGGATAGTGTTAAGGGCATTATATTACTTTTTAATATAGTTTTTATTCTTCCTTTCTTATATACCTTCTATTCTTATAAGAGATAATATTATAGTTTAGATAGGTATTCTTACTAGCTTAATCCTTTAAGATCTAAAGGTGCAGCTATAGTAGCTAGAGCTTCTTAAAGAGCTTATTATCCTTATTATTACTAATAATCTTACTTCTTTACTTATAGTATTTCTATAATTTAAAAGAAAGCTTTCTAAGTTAGTTATAGCTATTACGCGTTCTTATGTAAAAGCTAACTACCTTAGTAGTAGTAATAATAGGAGGACCTATATTAAGGATAGGATTAAGGTACTAAGGTATAGATCTTAGGTAGCACAAAGGGCTATTTATTGCCTATAGTAATTCTGCTATTTTTACCGCCCTTTAGAGCTCTATAGTTAAATAGTAACGCTAAAGTTACTATCTTATAGTTTACTATTATATAATTAGCCCTTTACTAATTATATATATATTATACTTTAGCTCCCTACTTTAGTTAATTCTAATTGCGCCCTTTTTTTTATATACTTTAGCTATTAAACCTTAGTTGTGCTTGCTATTAAGTCTTATAATCTGTAAAAGGTTAGGTCGACTATAAACGGATATAAATGAATGAATGAACAGGGTCAATACCGATAATACGCGCATGGAGCTAAGCATGGGGCAGGTTGCAACCTGGACACACATGTGCATAAGGGCAACCCGATCCCAGCTCTCTCTGACATGCTCAAATATTGCCACACTTCAACATGTCTTTCCAAGCCCTAATCAACACCGAAGCACAGTCAGATGAGCGCATGCCCGTAGTCGCGTACGTCACTTGCTTCCCCCAGCAACTCGCCCGCTAACCCCCAGCCCCACCTCCCAGCTTCGACAGCGCCATCACCACGCTCACAGTGCCTCTCCCCAACCGCTGCTTCGCCTTCTCCGTGACCTTCCTCCTAACCCACGAGAAACTCATCTCGCTCGGAAAACAAAAACCCCCCTTGCACTTCCACCCCTACCAAGAGGAATTCATCACCGTCCTAGAGGGCCGCCTTGCCGTTGAGAGCGAAGGCGTAGAACACATCCTCACGCCCGCTGACGGCGAATTCTCCATCAAGCCATGGACGAATCATAGACTGTACCCCCCTCCTCACAAGGAAGGCGACACTATCACGCGCTTCCTGCTGAGCGGCCTCGACACGGACGAAACGTATAAACTCGATGAGCTCTTCTTCGAGAACTGGTATGGGTACCAGGATTCTGTGTTTGTGCATGGCGAGCCCTTGAGTATTGTTCAGGTCATGTCGGTGAGTTTATATGTAGGCGAGTAGTCCGAAGGAGCGGTTTGCTTAGTATATGGGTAGATGTTTGATGCGGGGGGGTCGTATGTTTCACTGCCTCCTTGGGTGCCTTTTTCTCGCACGGTTGCGCGGGCTGTGGGAATTGTGGTGGGTAGGTGGGTTGGGAGTTTGTTGGGGTATCAGCCGTATTATAAGAAGTGGAGGACGGATTGGGGGTTGGCATGCCAGCGGATGAGGTCTTCGTTCTTTCAGCGGAGATTTGCGATTGATGAGAAGCTTCATTGAAAGGTATTTATGGGACTCGTATCGCTGTGGTATCGGCGATCTGTAGCTGGAAAATCTTCCTGCTGATATTCACCTCGCTTGCCTATTTTGGTTAGCCTGTGCCCTTCTTAGTGTTGTGTCACCCCTGATATGGTACTTTTTGTTAGAAAGGCCGTAAAAGGTAGTTAAAAAGTAGTGAGTTAATTATAAAGTACATAGAGACATAAGGTTAGAAATCTAGCTATTATATAGGTCTTAATAAGATGCTAGTCCTAATCTAGTAATTCTAGTATTTTAATAGTTCTCTAAGTTAGAAGATTAGAGTAAATTGTATCTAAAATAGATTAAAAGGCAATAACCTTAGTACTAGAGTTATTACTAGGCTAGAGTTATCCTTAAAAGCTAGCTTTATAATATATTAGGTAATCTTCTCTCTTTTTTCTTATTCTTTATTAGGAAAGTTTTTTCTAGAGAGGCTGCTTAACTATGCATAGACGTGCGCATATGTGTGTAAGGGCGGTATATAGCCTTATAGGGCTAACCTATTAGAGATAGCTAGAATAGTTAAAAGAGCTAGTTAAATTAATACTATTTTAAGATAGTAGATAAGAAAGGGACATAGGGGGCCCTTTCTTATATAGAGAGTAGCGTAGGGTATAGGCCTACGCTAGCTATACGCTAATACTAACTAAGAAAGGCGCCTTTAGAAAGGTAAAAGGCGTAGATAAAGAAAAATAGAGTATAAAAGAAAGATAATAGGGTATAAAAGAAAGGTAATAGAGTATAAAAGAAAGGTAATAGGGTATAAAAGAAAGGTAATAGAGTATAAAAAAAAGGTAATAGGATATAAAAGAAAGGTAATAGGGTATACTTAGTAGAGAGGCTAGTATAGGACTATTATATAACCCTCCTTTTAAAATCTAAAAATAGGAAGGAAAGTATATAAAAATAGGGTGTTTTAGTAAATTTTTAATATAACTAGCACTATTTTAGGACTAAAAAGAGTTGTAATAGAGGTAATAGGCTCCTATAGTTCTAATAGTAGTCTTAGATTTTAATTTAGTTGCTATTTAGTAAAGATATTAAGGAAAGTTATTAGGAGTGAATTAGTAGATTAGTAGAAAAATATAATAGAAACTATATTTTAGTGTTTAGTATTCTACTAATAGATTATATTCTTAGCTCTAACGCTATATAAAAATATAGTTAGCTAAAAAAATTCTAGTTAGTTTATTATGCGTAGGCGTAATTATATTACATAATATTCTCTAGTACTATAGAAGAGTGTTAAAAATATATTAACCTAACTATATAGTTTTTAATTAGAGTAGAGTAGCTTCTAAAGCTATAGGTGCTACTAGTAGTAGTAGGGACATCTAGAGGTAAAAGTGCTAAAAGTTATAGGTGCCCTATACACGCGTATTAGTTAGAGTGCTATTAAATTAGTAATAAGCTAGCTAGCTAGGGAGCTACTAAGTTAGTAGTAAGCTAGCTAGCTAGAAAGCTGCTAAATTAGTAGGAACCTAGCTAGCTAAGGAGCTACTAGGGGTAAGGGCGCTAAAAGTAATAGGTGACTGCACGTAGTGAGCTAATAGTTAGAGGGCAGCTCCTAATTATTAGCGTTCTAGGAGACTTTATTAGGCAGTTTACTATCTAATTTATTATCTAAGTATTCTTTTTATAAGAAATTAGACTTAGGGTTAATTTGGTTAGTAAATTTAGGATTATTATTAGAGAGGTTATTATAATAGATAGGCTCTTTATCTTCTAATCTACCGCTATAACAGGTGGCGCTATAATCTTTAGGGCTATTACTATAGTAAGTAATACTAAGTTCTCCTTCTAGATTAGTAGTTTAGTAGGGTAGAAGGGTGCTAACCTAGATTATTCTAGCTAGGGTAGTTTTAATTAAATAGTTAATTCTATAGGTAAGAGCTGCCTAATTTGTAGATTAGCTTCTCTAGTAGGTTTATAGTCTCTAGGTCTAGGGTTAGAAATAAGACCTAGATCCTACTATGTAATTCCTAGGGACTAGTCTTACTAGTGGCTTTCTTAGATAGTGGGAACAAGGTAACTAAAAGGCAATTTGTTATCTAATAGTTTCTTATTTAAAAAATGTAGCTTAATAGTCTTAACGCTACTATCTTTATTAAAGGCGTCTTTATAGCTTAGTTTCTAGTAAGCCTTTAAGTATATTTTAATAACTAAGATAGTAGGGCTAGAAAGCTAGATAGAGATTTCCTTAGAAACGCTCTAGTTAGCTTTTAATAAGCAAATTATTTAGTGGGTATAGTTCTACTTTTTAAGTAGGCTATCCTATTAGGTAGCGTTATTCTAATAGGAAGAGTTAGGTAGTAGAAAAGTCTATAATAGGATAAGGTTACTAGTAAAGGTTAGATTTTTATTATCTTTTTAATAAAGGTAGTAGTTCTAAGTGTTAACTAGACAGTTAGTTTACTTAAAAATTTCCTACTAATAATAAAATTATAGTCCCCTATTTTATAGAAAATAAACTATATAGTAATACTATATCTATTAATATTAAGCTAGGCTATAAAATAGGTGTTTACTTTTGCGCTTCTCTTCCCTATAAAGTTTTTAAGGGGGATTAGTGTCTTTAAGTGGAGTAGATTAGCTTTAAGCTATTTTTAAATAGCCTTTATATACTTTAAAGTAATAAGATTATAAGTGCTAGCACTAGTGTCTATGAAGGCTTATAACCTAAGAGCTAACCCTTAAAATTTAATTTGCACTAGTATAACTAACTAGAAGCCTCTAAATAGCTTAGAAACCCTTACTATCTTGCTGCCTATAGATAGCAATTTTAGTTTAGTATCTATATTTTATAGTTAAAATTATAGTTTATCTAAATTAATTAGTTTAGTAGCTCTTATATAAGCTACTAAGTTAAAGTAGTTTAGTAGCGCGTATTTAAAGCTTTATTATCTAACAAATTACCTACTTCTAAATTAGAGTAGTAGGTAATACTAAGTTTATTTAAATTAAAATTATTCTCTACTTTTATATTTACTTATATAGCTACCTTAGGGTAGTAGTGTAAGTATAGGCCTTTAAGTTTCTTACTATAGCTAAAGTAGGCATTATACTTTATATACTATACTTTAGTTTAATTATAAAGAGTTAAAAAGAAAGGAGTAGATTTACAATAGGGTGTTTATTTTCTAGTTACTATATATAAGAGCTTTAAGTTAGCTTAGTAAACACCTTTTTTAATCTGTTTTTAGTTTAAGATTAATGTAGGTTAAGATAGAAGGTTATTATATACTATATACAGCACCTAATTGTAATTAAAAACTAATCTTAAATACTACCTAATAACGTAATAATAGTTTAAACTTACTTGCACTCTATTTATATCTTATAAGCTTCTAACCTATATAAGGTTTACTTACGCTGTATATAGTACACCTAGCTTATTACTACTACTACTATTATTAGTTATTCTTACTTATACCGCTACGCGGCGTACTTGCTTAAATAAGCTAATATAGCTATAATAGCTAGGAGAATCTTACAAATCTATATAATACTCTTATTACACTGGAGATTATTAATAAACACCTTATTCTTTACTTTTTATCTCCCTTTTTAGATTCTATTACTAATAAGAAGCAATTTTATCTACTAGGGTAGGAATATAGTCTTTTTAGTTTTTATAAACTAGATAAGCTGCCAACCTAGCTAGTATACAAGGATCGCCTTATAGATAGTTAGATATACTAGGCTCCTATACTTCGCGGTCTACTGCGGCTCTCTAACAGTTTACTAGTTAAGAGATAATATGTGACTTAGTTATGCCAGATAGCTAACTATCTATTAACTACTGTTAACAATACTACTATAAAGAAAGTTAATAATAAATTATTATTATTTTGTGTATATTTTGTTACTACTACTATATGCTAGGTACTAGGTTTTAGTGCCTTCTATTTTACTCCTCTCTATATATAGTGCGGACTCGACCTTGGTTAGAATCTCTACACGACGAAGATCTTTAATACTAGGCTCCTATAGATAATTATTTTATAAATAGAATAGAAGTCTAGTGTTATTACCTTAGTAGTAGCGGCATAAATCTTTAGTGTATACTTTTTAGCAATAGTAAGTACTTTAGGAATAACGTTAATACCTAAATATATAGTAGGATATAGAGGTATATATAGAGAGATAGTAGAAGATTTATTAAAGACAACCTTAATATAGCAATAGAGCGACAAATATATATCTAGTATATATTATCCTTATTTTACTTATAAGTATAGTAGTAGTATATACCTATTATTATATTAACTTATATTATTTATAACAATTAGGATAGTAGTTTACAACTTAGAATAGTAGAGAAGAAATAACTTATAGTATAGCCGCGCTAAAGTTATATCTCCCTAAAGTTCTAAGTAGCCTCTTTGTAAAGATTTTGCTTATAGGAGTAGCTCTACACTAAGACCACTAAGCTTGCTTAGCAGTTTAAACACGCATTTTTATAACTACCTTTTTACACTTTTTTAATTACTAAGTAGGGGCTCTGCCTTTTTTGTTATATTATTTAAGGTAAAAGCCTTTATTATGCTACCCCTAGGTAGTTAATTTAACGCCACACATAAGGGCTTTAATTTAGAGGGTAGTACCTTATAAAAGTTTTTATATATGCCTAGAAAGGGTTTATTATACTATTATTATAGAGAGTATAGCTAGCTATAGTTATTTAGTGTTTAATTACTAGGTAGTTAATATTAAAGTCTTTTATCTCTTTTTAAAGTATTAACTTAAGACTTCTAGTTAACTTAAGTTATAATTTATCTTTCTAGGTCTTTGCGTCTAGTCTACCTTTTCTAGCTAGACTCTTAAAAGCCTATAGAAATGTTTAGACGTTTATTCTATTAGAGAGAAAGAGCTTATAAAACCTTTTATATACCTATTAGGAAGTAAAGAAATTATAGTAAGTCTTTTTTAGAAATTTAAAGAGTGCTTTAGGTCTATAATTTTTTTAAAGGGCTTAATTTATTTAATATTAATTTTGCGCTGCCTTCTAAAGCGCGCCTTTAAGGCGGCTAAAAATAACTCTTATAAGGTTATTTTATAACTTAGTTATATATATTTATATAGTATTTATAGAGCTAGTGTATAGAAAAAAATATTATAGCTAGATTTTCTTTTACTATAGTATAGTTGTGGGATATAGCTTTATTTATATAAAAAGGTTATTTAATCTTTTTATTATTATTATTATTTTAGTAATAGTTTGCGTTTATATAGATCTTATTATATATATTATTTAGCTAATCTTTAATACTAAGGCTAGATTGACCTTTTTTATAGTACTTATTAATATTAGGTAGCTTTATAAAGTGTTTTAGCTTACATATACTAAAGAGTGTAGTAGAAGTATATCTACCCTAGGATATATCTATTTAGGCACTATTAGCAAGCTTAGTGTATATATATCTAGAAACTAGAAAGTAGTAAAGAGTATTATTTAGTTATAAAGTAGGCACTATAAGCTAGGGTAAATAATAGAGTATATATTTAAGCGCTAGCTAGGGTGCATATTAGAACGTAACTAGATAGAATAAGCTCTATTTAGTTATATAAAAGTAGCGCAAACTATATAGTAGATTAGATATTTCTAGACTAGGGCTTTTTAAAGATATATAAGTGTAGTGCTATAAATTATAAGTATCTTTAATAAAAGTAAAAGCTTTACTAAAGATAAATAAGTCCTTTTTAATGGCTGCGTTATTAGCACTATTAATATAGGATTAAGATTTTTTCTTTATTATATATATTATAGTGTAAGGTATCTGTGCCTTAAGTATAGTAAAAGCTTATTTAAATATATTAGCGCGCTTATATAAAGCCTAAATAATGCTCTCCTATTTAGGGTTATTTTTAGACTTTATAATAGCCCTAGCTACTAATTCTAATAACTCCTCTAAAAGTAAGCCTTAAGAAAAGTAATATTAAGCCTAAAGCTAATAGGTACCAAGTAATTATTTTATTTCTAGGCTATACTAGAGCAATTAGTCTAGTTTAAATTACGCTAAAAACGCGCTAAACTTTCTAGTAGCTTTAAGTTTAGTTTCGCCTTAGTGTGCAAGCTACTTAAAGTATATAAAGGACTACTTAAGAAGATAGATTATCTTTCCTAATTTTTTTATTTAAAAAAATAAAAAGATAATATAACTTTCTAGTTAATAGTTTTATTAGAAAGAACTTAATATAAACTATATTCTAAACAGCATACTTTACTTCTAAAAAAATTTATTTTTAAATTTAGAGACTTAAGTTTTAGTACTTTTATACTTTTTCTTAAAATTAATTATTATTAGAAAACCAAAATTCTAGAGTTATAGAGATAGTCTTTCTCTATAACTTTAATTAAGAAAGCTTTTAAAAAGAAAAAGTAGCTAAAGAGTTATATAGCTGTGAAGTTGCTTATTTTCTTTAATTTTCCTAGTAAAAGGCGGGCGTTGACTGAATCCGGGCGTTGAGTGCACGGACACAGTACCCTATACTACGTACTATATAAGTAAGGGCCCCTTAGGTCCCTTTCTTATCCCCTATCTTAGTATAGTCTTAATTTAGTTATCTCTTTTAACTATACTAGCTATCCCTAAGAGGTTTGCCCTATAAGGACGTGTACGGCCCTTATACCTAACCTATATTTTTTAGACGCTACTTCTTTATATTTAATAATATACTTTATATAACACTTTTTATTATATAGAATTTAGTCTAACTTGTTATAAAAGTTAACATTGTACTATACTCTATATTTAATGCTTATATAGGCTTCCTATTTATAGTCTCTATCTTCTAGCCTAGTTAGCTAATAACCTATTACGTACTTATACTTCTAGTGCATCTTATAGGCGTTATTATAGTATTATAACTATTTTATAGATTTATACTCCTATTTCTATTACTAAGAATAATATCTATAGTATAGTCTAAAATCTCTATATTTTACTAGCGCCTTTTTATAGTCTACTTCTATAATAACAAAGTAGTCTTTGTGTCCTAGTTATTATACTACTTACTATTTTTATTTAGTGTGCGTCTAGTATAGCTATTTATAATCTTAAATCTAATCTAGTTTCTTATATTTAGGTGTTAGGCCTAGTAATAGTATAGCCTCCCTAACCTATATTATACTTACCTTAATAGCTTCTACCTAGCTAATTCTTAATTCCTTAGAATAATTCTACTTAAAATAATCTTGTTTACTATATTCTAGACATACGTAGTTATTATAGCGCCTCTACTTTTTCTCTTTTAATAGGCTATTATCCTTCCTTAGTTCTTAAGGTTTATACGTTCTTTATAAAGACTTCCTCTTCTTTTAGACTTTACTAGCTATTATAATGTCTCTATTCTTATTATAGTATTTTTATATCTTTAGTTCTAAGCGTCCTATTACTTATACTACTTTCGCGGTTACGACTTCGCGGTCTACTATAGCTCTCTAGCAGTCTACTAGTTAAGAGATAATATGTAACTTAGTTATGCCTAACTATCTATTAGCTACTATTATTAATACTACTATTAAAGATCTTTATTGTGTAGAGATTCTAACTAAGGTCGAGTCTGTACTATACATAGAGAGGAGTAAAATAGAAGGCACTATAACCTAGTATCTAGCACATAGTGGTAGTAACAAAATATATACAAAATAATAATAATTTTATTATTAGCGTTCTGCACAATAGTATTATTAATAGTAGTTAATAGATAGTCTGCTATCTGGCATAACTAAGTCACATATTATCTCTTAACTAGTAGACTATTAGAGAGCCGTAGTAGAGCGCGAAGTTATAACTATAGTTTGCTATACGCACATTATATAAGTCTGCCTCTTATAATATCTGCAATATCTAAAAATTCTTCCCCTTTAACACATATAACACTAAGTCTTTTAAATCTAACTCTTTAATATGTGCGGCAAGCTAGCTTTTTAGCGTTCTAAGATTAAGTTATCTAATACTCGCAGTTAGATAGCTGCCAGAGAATTTAAAACTAGCATAGACAACTGGCTAGGTAATATTAGCTATCTAGCCTACCTGCTACAAGATATAGTTAAGGCAGGCCTACTAGAGGACTAGATTAATTATACTATTCTGGAGATTATAACTAATAATCTGTTTAGGCTATATACTATCTTTACACAACTCTAAATTCTTAAGTGCGAGGCTATCCTTTTGTATAGAGGCCTAAGCGATAATATAGTAATATTTATACAATAATAATAGCTCTTTACTATTATAATATTGGCAAGGCTAGAGGACAGACTAAGATATAGCAGTAGGCAACTATTAGAGGAGAAGAGAGTGTTCCTTATACGTTACTAGAGCGCACGCGCGTAGCTATGGCAGGAGAAGCTTCTAGTAGTAGTTAAGATTTTGCGGGCGCATAAGGATAATAAGAAGTAAGAGTAGTAGCGCAATAAGGGTAAAGGTAAGTGGCAGTAGGGGAAGCACAAAGGAGATAGAGAGTGGCGAGGTCCTGGGGAGTAGTATATAGCTCGCTAGTTGTAAGAGGAAATCTACTATAGAAGAGTAACAAAATGGTTAGGTTAGTTACTATTATAATTATAATTATTATTATTATAACGAAAAATATTATTAAAGAAATTATTAATTACGTAACACAGTGGTTAGTTAAACAACCGGCCCGAAAGTACGTGATATTACAGATTAACCCCGGGGAAGAATTTAATACTACTATATAGAAAGTTAATAATAAAATTATTATTATTTTACATATATTTTATTACTACTACTATGTGCTAGATTCTATATTAGGAAAGATTTTATGCGTATATAAGTACCTAGGGCACCTAAGCAGCCCTATACACGCCTATGCACGCTAATACACTAAATACGCTTAGAGCGCACTAGTAATACTACTTTTTTCTTAGTGTGCGTATATGTAAGGTTGCGTAAGAATGCGCACCTATGCTGCTAGTGCACCTAGGGTAGCTAGGGCAGCTAGAGTATTCTAGGTGCCTATACTACTTATAAAATGCTAATTAATTAGCAAATAAAGCTCTTTAGTTAGCTAAAATTTAATAAAAAGCTTAGTAATCTACTTAGTAATCTACTTAGTAAGCTTAAAAAATATTTGTTAACGTATAAAGGTAGAGTCTTTTACTAGATAGTAATTACTAGTTTATATAATAGTATTAATTACTAACTTATTATATAGAACTTCTACCTACCCCTAAATTCTAGGTTTTATAGGTTTAAAAATAGAAAAAAATATAGTTTTATAATTATTTAAAAGAATTAGACAAGGCGAAAATTAGTGGCTTAGTAAAGAACACTATTTAAAAAGTATAAACTTTAATAATTTTTTAACTACTTTACTTTTGTTAACCCTTTTTAAAAATTTAAATAATATATTATTAGTACTATATTTTTATATATAAATATTACGTAATATATATAATAACTAGCAAAATAAAGAGTTTTTTATTAATTACTAACCAATTACATAATAAGAATAGTACTTTTAAATTAAATAATTAAAGACTAGTATTTTCTCTATAAATCTATTACAAAATTAAAATTATAGCTTTAGTAGTAAAAAAGTTATAAAACTTTAAAAGAATTACTTATTTAAACTATTTGTGTATATCTACGCAAGTCTACACATGTCTACGCATCTCTAAGCATTTTTGTGCTAGCAAATTGCTTATGCAAAAATGTGCTCATATGCGCATATCTGCGCACAGTTAAGTAGTCTCTCTAGAAAAAACTTTCCTAATATAGGTTTTAGTGCCTTCTATTTTACTTCTCTTTGTGTATAGTGTAGACTTAATCTTAGTTAGAATCTCCACATAATAAAAATCTTTAATATCTTTAGTTCTTCCCTTAGCTTAGTAATTATCTTAGCTCTACTATATTTCTTTTTTTATACTTTTTTATAGAGGCAGTTATTAATATATACTATAACCTTAATTAACTTACTTAAGTTCTCTAGTTTATTATAAAGTAGTAGAGCGTTCTTTACACTATCCTTTAGCCTATAATAGAAGGCTGTCTTTAATACTATATTGTCCTATTTAACCTTAGACTATAGTTGCCTAAACTTAGAAGTATACTTACTAACTAATATTATTTATTATAATTGCTAAATCTATTATTTAGCTTATTACTCCTTATTAACTTTCCTAAATATAATTCTTATTTGTTTCTTAAAGTCTTGCCACATCTTAAATATAAGCTTAGTCTTATCCTTAGTAATAAAGTTATTTACTAATAGTTAAAGCTACTTAGCTACCTTCTTCTTAAGATATAAACTAGCTATAAGAACCTTATCTTATTCTATAGGGAATAAACCTAAATTATACTAATAGTATAGTTCTATATTAGTAAGGAACTTTTTAAGTCCCCTTCCTTTACTATACTTTTCTATAGATAGTTGCATAGTCCTTCGTAACTATTAGATATATAGGTATTCTTAATAAGATAAGATGGGAAGTAGTATTAAAGATCTTTGTCGTGTGGAGATTCTAACTAAGGTCGAGATAGGAAGTGGTATAGTTAATTAAATTAATTGTATTGTCTATCTTAGAGAAGCTTAGCTATTATAAGAAGTATCACGCTCTTTTTAATTACTAAGCAAGGGGCCCTGCTTTTTTTGTCATGTTATTTGAGATGAAAGCCTTTGTCGTGCTACCCCTAGGTAGTTAATTTAACGCCACATAAGAAGTATCTATCTAGTGCTAAGGCGCACTAGTACTATTTAGAATAGTATAAAAGTAGTGTAAAATAGTAGTGCACTAGCCTCTTTTAATCTTATAGTAAAAACACTATAATTTACACTAACTACTAGTGTATAAAGGCTATATAATTAGACACACCTACCCACTATAATTATAGTAAAATTATAGTAATTTATAGAAACTATCTATCTAACACATCCTCTTAGCTTAGAACTATTCTAAGCTAGACCTATTTCTTTGCAACTATACTATAGCTTATAGTCTAAAAACTTCTATCCTATATTCTAATTTATTTAGATTAATCTCTTAGTTAGTAATTCTTTCCCTAATATCTTTAAGTCTAAGTTAATTAACAAACTTAGTCTATTTGCTAGCTAGTAGAGCCTTTATAAGACTATATGCTACCATTTTCTCTAATTATTAGTACTAGACTTTAATAGCTCCACGTACTACTTCTTATTAAAGCTAATAATTATATATATTAATATACCTAAGCTTTATTTATATCTTAGCAATTTCTTTAGTAATAAGTTAGATAGTTTGTTAATTATTGCAACTAATAGTAATTGTTAAGGGTAAGAGTTTAATCTTAAGTTTAGCAATTAACTAAGCTATAAAGAGTGCCTTCTTTACAATCTATAAGAGAGCTAGCAACTTAGCTTTAGTTATTAAAGTTATAATAGTATCTTGTTTATTTACCTTTTAGGCTATAAGACTACTAAATAGCTTAATAATATATTCTTATAAGCTCTTTCTATTAAGGTTATTATCTATAAACAACGCGTTGCTAGCAACCTTATAGGTGTCTACTCCTTTAAAGCGTAACCCTAGTAATTAGGTAGAAAATAGGTATAGCAGTACACGATTAGCGGCGTTATAATAGGATTGATTTTATTTTTTACTAGTATTAGTTAATCTTTGTCTTTATAGCAAGTCCTTCTTAACGTAGTAGTTTAACTACTAATATTAGAGTGTGAAAAGTGGATAAATAGATAAGAAGGTGATCGAGTTGGTATTGTTAAACTGGTTGATTTTTTTTTAATAAACTGGCTACCTAGCAATCTATATATAAAATAATTTAGACTAACGAACACTTAGTTTTTGTATAGTTTAATTATGCCTTTAACTTTTATACGTGCTAGTGTTTTAAACTAATGTTTGAACTAGTGTTTTATATGCAATAGTGTTTTATATGCGAGCTATTGTTTTATATACAGACTAGTGTTTTATATGCAAGCTATTATATGCAAACTAGTGTTTTATATGCAAACTAGTGTTTTATATGCAAACTAGTGTTTTATATGCAAACTAGTGTTTTATATACAAACTAGTGTTTTATATGCAAACTAGTGTTTTATATGCAAACTAGTGTTTTATATACGAGCTATTGCAAACTTTGTTTTACTATTACTTAGTTGTGACGTTAACAATAAACGCCTTATTTTAGCATAATTTATTACTCCTTAGTTTATTATACGCTAATGTATTTTATATTATAAAACAAGTCTTTTATATGTTATTTTTTGTTTTTTAGGAATAAGTAATTTAATACATATAATATTGTCTTGTTTAGTATATTCTTTTTAGCAATTGCTCAAAATTGTTAAAGCGCTTGATTGCGACAAGTTTGTCAAAAGTTATTGATTTAGAAAAATTAATTACGAGCTTATTTATATTACGATAGCGTATTTTATAATATTTATTAGGTTAGTTTTATATTATATTTTGGTTTTAGTTTTAAGTAAATTAATACATATAATATTAGATTTCTTACAATTATCTTTTAGTAAACTTTTTATGCGTTACTTAAAGTTGACTTTGGCTTTAATTGCAACTTATTGTCGGAACGACTATTTTAGTTTATTTTTAGGTAGCTTATAGTTATTTATCTATTTATCTTTTATTATAACAGCGAAATTCTAACATGTTATTTTATTATTTATTTTGCTTACTAATATAGTTTTAACACGTCCCCGTAAGCAATATATGCTTTATTTAGGATATTTTGCTTATTACTACTATAGTTTTAACTCTTTTATTTTATATTAAGATTTTGAAATATATAGTTATAGGTATTATTATTAAGGGCTTTTGTTAATATATCTGCTAGTTGTTCTTTTGTAGGTATATAGTCTAGATTTATTATTTTTTCTTGTATTTTTCTCTTACGTAGTGATATTATATATTAATATGTTTAGTTTTACTATAATGTTCAGGATTAAATGCTAAATCAATAGCAGGTTTATTATCAGAGAATATAAAGAAATTAGGAGTTTTTATATTTAATAGTTTATTAATTTCTAATTGTTTATATATATTTATTAAATAGGTGTATTCTTTTATAGCTTCTTTTAGAGCCATATACTCAGCTTCACATGTTGATAAAGCAGTCGATTTTTGTAGTTTACTAGCCCAACTAATAGGTGTTCTATTAAAGGTAAATATATAACCAGTAGTACTTTTTCTAGTCATTAGGTCGCCGTCCCAGTCAGCGTCTGTATATCCAATTAAGTTAGGATTATTATTATTATTATTATTATTATTATTATTATTATTATTATTATTATTATTATTATTATTATTATTATTATTATTATTATTATTATTATTATTATTATTATTATTATTATTATTATTATTATTATTATTATTATTATTATTATTATTATTATTATTATTATTATTATTATTATTATTATTATTATTATTATTATTATTATTATTATTATTATTATTATTATTATTATTATTATTATTATTATTATTATTATTATTATTATTATTATTATTATTATTATTATTATTATTATTATTATTATTATTATTATTATTATTATTATTATTATTATTATTATTATTAAAGTATAGGCCTAAGTTTGTTGTTTTATTTAAATATTTAAATATTCTATTAACAGCAGTGTAGTGTTGTTTATTAGGATTTGACATATGTCTAGCGCAATTATATACACTAAATGCTATATCTAGTCTTGTATAAGTTGTTAGATAGATTAAACTACCTATATATTGTTGATATAAATTAATTTCTTCTAAAGAAGCTTGTTCAGTATTTTTATTTAGTTTAATTCCTGGATCGCTAGGCGAATCAATTGGATTTAGATTTAGTTTATTATATTTTTAAGCATATTATTAATATATTTAGTTTGTTTTAAATAAAGTGTTTTTTCTTTTCTATTTCTAATAATTTCCATACCTAGAAAGTAGCTAGCTTCCCCTAGGTCACTAACTTCTAGTAATGTATTTAATTTAGTTTTTAATATAGTAATAGTTTCTAGACTTTTACTAATTACTAGTATATCGTCTACATAGACAATTAGGAAGATTTTTTCTTTTAAATTAGTTGTTTTATTAGTAAAGATTCCTTGTTCAGCAAAGATAGGATAAAAACCTAGTTGTTGTAATTTATCTTTTAGGTATAGATACCAAGCTCTAGGAGCTTGTTTTAGGCCATATAAAGATTTATTTAATTTACAGACTTTATGTCTAAATTTATTAAAACTAATAGGTTGTTCTATATAGATTTCAGAATCTATAGGGGCATGTAAAAGGCGTTTTTAATATCTAATTAATGTATTTCAAGATCTAAAAAACAGGCAAAAAATAGTAATAGCCTTATAATTTCAATTCTTGTTGTATTAGCAAAGGTTTCTAGATAATCTAAGCCATAAATTTGACTATAACCTTTTACTACCCATCGGGCTTTATATTTTAATAGATTATTATTTTTATCTATTTTAATTTTAAAAACCCAACGACCTTTTAAAGGTTTTCTATTGTTAGGTAAATCTACTATTTCCCAAGTATTTTGATTATTTAGTTGACTAATTTCTAGTTCCATAGCTTTTAGCCAATTATCTTTATCTTTACTATTTATAGCTTCTTTGTAGCTAGTTGGTTCATTATTTTCAGTTATTAATAAGGCTAGTTCATCTATTAACTCATCTGAGTTTTCTAAAGTTATTCTTTTAAAGTTTTGCCTTGTATTATAGGTATTAGAAATGATTCTTTTATTATTATTATTAATAGTAGTATTATCAAGTAATATATCTGGACTTGATTCGCGAGAGCTTATATTATTCTCGTTATTATTCTCGTTATTATTCTCGTTATTATTCTCGTTATTATTCTCGTTATTATTCTCGTTATTATTCTCGTTATTATTCTCGTTATTATTCTCGTTATTATTCTCGTTATTATTCTCGTTATTATTCTCGTTATTATTTAAATCTAGATTTTCAGAATCTATAGATTGTTCTATAGTATTGTTATTGTTATTATTATTTAGGTTATTGCCTAGGTATACATTATTATTACTATTAAATAGTATATCAACTTCTTTAGTAGAGTCGTTATTAAAGTTATAAAAGTAATTTTCAAGAATTTTAGCATCTCTAGTATACACTAGTTTATTATCTTTTAGATCTAATATTTTATAATTATAGTTATCATAACCTACTAGTATACCTATTTTGGCTTTAGGTTCTAGTTTTGTTAATTGTTGTTTAACTAAGTAGTAACTTAGTGAGCCCCAGATTTTAATATTATTATAGTTAGGTTTCTTTTTATAAAGTTTTTCATTTGGGCTTATAAAATTTAAATTACTATGTGGTGTAATATTATATATATACACTGCGTTTTCAACAGCGTATTGCCAGTAACTAGTTGGCAAATTACTATAGAACAATAAGCTTTTAGCTGTTTCTATTATAGTTCTATTTATTCTTTCAATTAAACCATTTTGTTCTGGTGTATATAGCGGATTAAATTGGTGAATAATACCATTTTGTTTATTAAATAGCGTAAAATTACTATTAGCAAATTCCGTGCCATTATCGGTTTTAATAATTTTAATTTTTCGATTGCTTTGGTTTTCAACTTTTGTTTTAAAGTCTTTAAAGGCTTCAAACGATTCTGATTTATGTCTTAATAGTTTAAATTCTAATTTTCTAGTAGCAGAGTCTAGAAAGAATATAATATATTTATAATTATTTTTAGAGAGGGTAATAGGCCCACATGAATCAATTACTATTTTATCTAAGTAATTATCTGCTTTAATAGTAATTTCTCTACTGTTATTATTTGTTAGCTTAGCTTTTATACAGCTAGAGCAATTAATTTTATAGTTAGTAGGTTTAGTTATACCTAGTATTTTACATATAACGTCTAGATTTTTATGTCCAAAACGATTGTGATAGAGATATATTAAGTTCTCTTTATAGTTACTAATAGTTTTATTTTTATTAATAACCTTTTTAGCAAATAGAATGTTATCTGTTACTATATTGTCTATATTTATTGTATAAAGAGTGTCAATTAGAGTTGCTTCTAATATTGTTTTAGTGTTCTTTTTAATTATAGCTTTGTCTTTTATAAAGTTTACTACAAAGTCTTTTTCGACTAATTTCTTTACTGATATAATATTTACATTAAATTCAGGCAAATAAAGATAGTTATTTAAAACTATCTTAGTATTATTATATATAAAGCTCACGTTGCCAATAAATTGCGAAGTTAAAATATTGTTATTTCCCCATTGTATTTTTGTAGTTTTTCTAACTAACGAATTTTCTATAAATAGGTTTTTGTTGGATATAATATGAGATGAACTACCTGAATCTAGTATTAGATTAGGGCTTTTGACTTGGTAGTTATAAATACCTTAGTAGTTTTTGATCCTTGTTTAGGATTTCTAGAATTAAATTCTAGATTTCGAGGATTTCGATGTCCTTTTCTCGAATTAGTTTGTTTTTATTTAGGGTAGTTAATAATACCTTTTCAATTTCCATTGGTTCAGATGACTCAGCCATTTTATCTAACAGCTTTCGATCTAGTCGATCTGATGGACATTCGGATTCACGATTTAATAGATTTTTATCTATTTTTTTATCTTTTTAGATTTGAAATCGTGATTTGTTTTAAACCATTTAGGTTTATTTTCAGGATGTAAATACCAACACTTATTAGTAAAGTGAGTATTTGTTTTACACTTATTACAAAATCGTTTAGACTTTATAACTTTGTGTTGATTCTGGAATTTAGTATATAAAACCTTAGTTTTATCACTATCCAAGTGCGTCTGACGACGACTTTCATCAATTAAATTAGAGAATAAATTCTCTAGATTAATCTTTGAAGAATCATCCCGAAATGATTGAGTTACTGAAGTAACAAACCCCTCATAATTAGGAGTTAAATTGTTTAACACCCAGGCCACAATAACCTGTTTGGGTATTTTAATTAACTTATAGTCAAGATTTGTTGTTAAATATTTAATTTTATTGAGGTACTCCTCCATTGAATCAAAATCCAACAAGGTACTATTAAATAACTCCTTTAAAAGAAGAAATTCAGAATAGTAACCTTTAGGAGAATAAAGATTCCCTAAACAAATCCACATCTCATTGGCTGTAGATAAATCCTTAATATGCTGTAAAGGACCATCTTCGACTAACAAAGTAATAATTGATTGTGCTTTTAAATTAATATCTTTCGACACTGAATTAATTGCAATATTATCACCACTCTGAATTGCAGCCATACAATTTTCTATTATAAGAATAGAAATAGCCCTAGGCTTCCACATCTCATAGTTGGAAATACCCTTAAGCATCTTCTGCTTAGAGATAGAAGAAATCTTAGAACTCATTGTGAATGAGATTGATAGGCCAAAAAGAGCTCAGAAATCTGAGAAAAATGAGGTATTTATTGAAAAATTGATAAGGATTGTCGAAATTGCCTAAAAAGGTAATGAACTAGTCCAGCTAGTAAAAGAGCTCAGAAAATTCTGAGAAAAATAAGGTATTGGTCAAAATATCGATTTTGCCAAGATAGCTTAGTAAGCTAAAAGGACTAGACCAGCTAGCATAAAAGAATCAGAATCTCAAAGGAATTCTGAGAAAAATGAGGTATATATCGAAAAATTGATAGAAGAATAGCTTAGTAAGCTAAAAGGTAGATAATAATAAATAATAAAATTGTTAGAGCGCCGGGCTCATAACCTGTGAAAAGTGGATAAATAGATAAGAAGGTGATCGAGTTAGTATTGTTAAACTGGTTAATTAATTTCAATAAACTGGCTACCTAGCAATCTATATACAAAATAATTTAGACTAACGAACACTTAGTTTTGTATAGTTTAATTATGCCTTTAACTTTTATGCGTGCTAGTGTTTTAAACTAATGTTTGAACTAGTGTTTTATATGCGAGCTATTGTTTTATATGCAGACTAGTGTTTTATATACAAGCTATTATATGCAAACTAGTGTTTTATATGCAAACTAGTGTTTTATATACAAACTAGTGTTTTATATACAAACTAGTGTTTTATATACAAACTAGTGTTTTATATACGAGCTATTGTAAACTTTGTTTTACTATTACTTAGTTGTAACGTTAACAATAAACGCCTTATTTTAGCATAATTTATTACTCCTTAGTTTATTATACGCTAATGTATTTTATATTATAAAACAAGTCTTTTATATGTTATATTTTGTTTTTAGTAATAAGTAATTTAATACATATAATATTGCCTTGTTTAGTATATTCTTTTTAGCAATTGCCAAAATTGTTAAAGCGCTTAATTGCGACAAGTTTGTCAAAAGTTATTAATTTAGAAAAATTAATTATGAGCTTATTTATATTACGATAGCGTATTTTGTAATATTTATTAGGTTAGTTTTATATTATATTTTGGTTTTAGTTTTAAGTAATTTAATACATATAATATTGGATTTCTTACAATTATCTTTTAGTAAACTTTTTGTGCGTTACTTAAAGTTGACTTTGGCTTTAATTGCAACTTATTGTCGGAACGACTATTTTAGTTTATTTTTAGGTAGCTTATAGTTATTTATCTATTTATCTTTTATTATAACAGCGAAATTCTAACATGTTATTTTATTATTTATTTTGCTTACTAATATAGTTTTAACAGATTATATTATAAGATTGTGGGTATAATGCTTAATCTATTAATTTTATGCTTAATCTATTAATTTACTACTAAGGCAATTCCTTAAAAAAAGAAAAGTAGGTCTAAAGGCTATAAGGCCTAAGAAGAAAACTCTGACCTAGCCAAGGCTAATCTAGGCCAGTCTAGGGAAACTAGGGGGTTACGCTGCCACAGGGGACGCGTCATAACAAAACCTTAATAACTTTTTAACTACTTTACTTTTATTAAAACTTTTTTAAAAATTTAAATAATATATTATTAGTGCTATATTTCTACATATAAATATTACGTAATATATATAATAACTAGTAAAATAAAGAGTTTTTATTAATTATTAACTAATTACGTAATAAAAATAGTATTTTTAAATTAAATAATTAAAGACTAGTATTTTCTCTATAAATCTATTAAAACATTAAAATTATAGCTTTACTAGTAAAAAAGTTATAAAGCTTTAAAAAATTACTTATTTAAACTATTTGTGCACATCTGCGCAAGTCTGCGCATGTCTGCGCATCTCTAAGCATTTTTGTGCTAGCAAATTGCTTGTGCAAAAATGTGCAAGTATGCGCACGGTTAAGCAGCCTCTCTGGAAAAAACTTTCCTGATGTATGCAACCATCTTAACCCCCCCCCCCTCCCCCCCGGGGCCGCTTATAGGTAGGAGCTTAAGATAATAGGTAAGCTGCATTTTATAATATTTGCGGACGTCTCCTTACAGTTATAGATGTCGCGATAGTAATTAAGTAAGCTAAATAACGTACTGATTGATGACACGCTGGACAATAGCAAGATAAGCGGGTCCCCACCATTGTACAGTCAAGTCTAACCGGAGTAAAGGTTCTCCAGATCTCCGTCTACGTCGAGAACGCCAAGAAGGGCGAGAATATAAGCGAACAAGCTGAAGTTAATAGGGGGTTGCCTAGCTGGTATTCAATCAGAGGCGGCGGGAAAACATATCAAGCGTGTTCAAAAAGAAAGTGCCACGCGCGGAGATATGAACGTCACAGGAAATGACAAGGCTACCCCTTCGCGATCAAATACTGACAAACCCAGTGGCGGCCTCTCCTGCTGTGAGGCGTGTGACCTGCGAGCAATCGTTCGAAAGTACGTAGACGATAGGGTTAAGGTGGTAGAATTAGATTATCAGCATGCTTAATGAAGACCGCCATGATTCCAAGCCTAACACTGACATTCCAATGATAAATCTGTTTTCCCAGTGCAGGCGGCGAAGGCGACCGTGCCTGATATTGTGTATGTCCTGATCTTTAGCTCGAAACCCGCGGTGAAGAGTTTTCATGCCCTTGCCCCCCCCCCCCATCATACTTT
Source organism: Laburnicola sp. R22_1 (assembly GCA_014281115.1). Lineage (NCBI taxonomy): Eukaryota > Fungi > Ascomycota > Dothideomycetes > Pleosporales > Didymosphaeriaceae > Laburnicola > Laburnicola sp. R22_1. The sequence goes on from JACONQ010000011.1 coordinate 2,148,512, forward strand.
GTCTGCTATTATTATGCATGTCCGTCGTAAAAGCGACTAAGGACGCATTTGATACCGTTGTGAACTACGCTTCCGTTGTTCAGGGCGTTCTTGAGCTGGAACCAAGTCTCTACCTGGGCCGTTGCTACCAGCCCGTCCGTCGCCGCGATCAAGTCTTCAAGGCTCCCGAGAGGTTTTTCGCATGCCTCCCAGGATTCATCTAGAGGTTGGGCCTCCGCGTTGTTCCTATAGCCCTGGGCGTCGAGATACGCGAGAGTCAGGAGCTCCTCGGGAAATTGGAGCCAAGAGGGCTTATAATTCGGCTTGGAGACCGTGGCCTCGAGCTTATTGAGGATCTTGCGGTGGTCGTGGATCAAGAATACGCCCTCGGAACGGAGGAGAGCATCCTCGAGCATCATGGGTCCGTGGTTGGGACCGTGGCCAAAGTAATTCGGATTCTTCAAGGGATATTCATTGCCGTCGCAGTTGTTATTATTGACGCTGCAAGAGCCCTTGGACCACCAACTGTGCCAGTCGCACCAGCAGACGTTTCGCTCAAGCAGGTGCCATCGCGTGCCATCGTCGTTATAATAGTAGTACACCCAGTCCCATCGTAATTCGATCCTGGACCAAAGCCCAGGGAGATTACTAAAAATGACCGAAATCTTTTGGAAACGGGATGCAGCCTGTAGACTGTTCGTCACCCTGCTTACGAAGGCTTTCATGCCTATGACAAGGTCCTGGGCGTCAGAACGCATGTCTTCGAGCTTGGAACTCAGGTCCGGTTCGTTGGAACTATGCCTATCAAGCATAGCTTTCATTCGGAGGACTTCGGTATACTGCACGATCTTCAGTAAGCTAATAAACAGGCGAGAAGCTTTCGAGAACCTGGGCTATGTGTGCCTAGTACTCAGATTGAATTGACCTTACCATTGTAAGGCGGGCCATGCCGAGCGTAAAGAAGACGGGACCCGTAAACAAGCTGTATCCAGGGTCCTTAAGGTAGTTCATGGTCGCGCCCATACGAGATATAAGATCCTCGATGTTATGGAGGTCGGCCTGGATACCGCCCGTATCGTAAGGGCCGGTATAGTGTGGGGTGTAATCAGCGACTTCGGTCATCAAGTTGTACGCCGCCTGCTTATCTCGAGACTCCCATGATGACTTGATTTCTTCCGAAATGGCGGCCTTAATGGTTTCGATAGCTGCATCGGATAAATCAACCGCATTGCCAAAAATTAAGGAGCCCAGTTGGCCCGCGATCTAGAAATACGTTTTTAGTATTAACGGGAGGGGAAGAAAAATCTCAAGCGACTTACTATTCCCTCGAATATGCCTTGGGCCATTGCTCCTAAAGTTGCAAAAAAAAATCGATTCTCTACAACATCCCGGGGCTCCATAAATCCGACTTCGCGAGCTTCGACAGTCCCAGATACGATGCCGGTTTCGGGCCCTGGGGGGGGGACCGTGGCACTGCCCAGGGCAGCAAGCCAGAGGCTTGAAAAAAAGAAGTAAGGCTTCATGGGAAATCTGTGGCCAGGTCGCAGCGGGACTCAACCGGAAAGTGGGCTCGAGGTGGGTTAATGGTAGAGAAGAAGGACTATTTGGTTAACAAGAACGCGGGTGCGCCCCTGAAATATATATGTAGATATGGTATATCTCTAGCGGATTCTGATTCTTTCACCGCCGGGACATGTCAGATCCTGAGTGCCAAAAAATGCGAGGCCCTACTCTGCGGCTGAAGTCTGTCAGCTTATAATATGCAGCTGAAGTCTGTTAGTTTATTAAAGATCGTCGTCATGTGGAGATTCTAACCAAGTTTAAGTCCGCACTATACACAGAGAGGGTAAAACAGAGGGCACTAAAACCTAGTACCTAGCACATAGTGGTAGTAACAATATACACAAAATAACAATAATTTCGTCGTTGTCTGTTAGCTTATAATATACCCATAACAGCGTTATACCGTGTACTGAGAGTGCGCGAAGTCTTCTTGATCATAGTTTATAATATATGGCTGAAGTCTGTGAGCTTATAATATACAGCTGATGTCAGATATAGGGGACATTAGTTGTGTTGTTGTATTCCGCTAGTTGCAGGTGCTGTTGCACGCATACAACTTTTAAGTAGTTTAGCTACGGAACATGTGTGGGCCGACTAGTAGGTGACCTTTCCGTATATGGGGAGCGCTCCGCACCCCCAGCTAGCTGACAGCTGAAGTCTGTCAGCTTATAATTCGGCGCGAAGCGACGGTAATTGGATCTGGCTAAGAAAAACGGAGATGTGAGCAGTGGCGCAGATAGAGCCAATTAAAGAGTGTACTGAAGGGGGGCTAAGACAGTCCAAGCGTCGCCTAGTGGGTGCAGCTAATTAGAGAGCGTAACAACAGGGCTAAGTTAGTCCTAGCGTCGCCTACCGTGTCTTGGCAGCTAATGCACGCCGTCACCTTATGCACGCGCAACACCACAATTAGGTTAATAAAGATAAGGCTATAGAGCTTTATATAAAAGTAATTATTATAAAAAATTTTAAAGTTAATCTTTTATAAAGCTATAGATAATCTTTATCTAATTAGATTATAATTATCTACTTAGTGTTTAGATTATTTAGCTACTATATAATAATAGTATTAGTAGCGTAAATACTATGTGTGGCGTTATTTTATCTACCTAGGAGTAGAATAACAAAGGCTTTTATCTTAAATAACATAACAAAAAAAGCAAAGCCCCTTGCTTAGTAATTAAAAAAAGGCGTAAAAAGGTAATAATAATAAAAGCGTGTTTGAACTACTAAGCGAGCTTAGCGATCTTAGCGCAAGGCTCTTATAAATAATATTTTTATAAAGAGGCTACTTAGAACTTTAGAGGAGATATAACTTTAGCGTAGCCACGCTATAAGCTATCTCTTCTTTACTATTCTAAGTTATAAACTACTATTCTAATTATTATAAATAATATAAGTTAATATATTAATAGGTATATACTACTTTATAAATAGGATAAGGGTAATATATACTAGATACACTGTTACTTTATTGCTATATTAAGGTTATCCTTAATAAAATCCCTACTATCTCTCTACGCCTTACTATCTATCTAGGTATTAATATTATTTTTAAAAAAGTACTTGCTATTGCTAAAAAGTATATACTAAAGATTCGCGCTACTATTATTAAAGTAAGTATTAATATAGCTACACTAGAGTTCTATTCTATTTATTAGATGCTTATCTAGCGCGAGGAGTAGGTATACTTAACTATCTATAAGGTAGCCCTAGTGTACTAGTTAGGTTGGCAGCTTATCTAGTTTATAAAAGACTACAAGATTAAATTCCCACTTTAATAGAAGTAATTACTCCTTATTAGTAATAGAATTATCTAGTAGGGGACATAAAAGAAGAATAATAAGGTGTTTATTAATAAGCTATATAGTAGTAAGAGCGTTGCATAGATCTGCGAGATCCTTCTAACTATTATTACTGTAAAAAGTAGATAAATAGATAAGAAGGTAATCGAGTTAGTATTGTTAAACTACTTAATTAATATTAATAAGCTGGCTACCTAGCAATTTATATACAAAATAATTTAGACTAACAAATACTTAGTTTTGTATAGTTTAATTATGCCTTTAACTTTTATACGTGCTAGTGTTTTAAACTAATATTTAAACTAGTGTTTTATATGCAATAGTGTTTTATATACAATAGTGTTTTATATATAATAGTGTTTTATATACAATAGTGTTTTATATATATTAGTGTTTTATATACGAGCTATTATTTTATATACAGACTAGTGTTTTATATACAAGCTATTATTATATATACAAACTAGTGTTTTATATACAAACTAGTATTTTATATACAAACTAGTGTTTTATATGCGAGCTATTATTTTATATATAAACTTTGTTCTACTATTACTTAGTTATAATGTTAATAATAAACGCCTTATTTTAGAATATTTTATTACTCCTTAGTTTATTATACGCTAATGTATTTTATATTATAAAACAAGTCTTTTATATGTTATATTTTGTTCTTTAGTAATAAGTAATTTAATATATATAATATTGCCTTGTTTAGTATATTCTTTTTAGCAATTACTTAAAATTGTTAAAGCGCTTAATTGCGACAAGTTTGTCAAAAGTTATTAATTTAGAAAAATTAATTACGAGCTTATTTATATTACGATAGCGTATTTTATAATATTTATTAGGTTAGTTTTATATTATATTTTGTTTTTAGTTTTTAAGTAATTTAATATATATAATATTAGATTTCTTATAATTATCTTTAAGTAAACTTTGTGTGCGTTACTTAAAGTTAACTTTGGCTTTAATTATAACTTATTATTAGAACGACTATTTTCGTTATTTTTAGGTAGCTTATAGTTACTTATCTATTTATCTTTTATTATAACAGCGAAATTCTAACATGTTATTTTATTATTTATTTTGCTTACTAATTGTGAAAAGTGGATAAATAGATAAGAAGGTGATCGAGTTGGTATTGTTAAACTAGTTAATTTATTTTAATAAACTGGCTACCTAGCAATCTATATACAAAATAATTTAGACTAACGAACACTTAGTTTTGTATAGTTTAATTATGCCTTTAACTTTTATGCGTGCTAGTGTTTTAAACTAATATTTAAACTAGTATTTTATATGCAATAGTGTTTTATATACGAGCTATTGTTTTATATACAGACTAGTGTTTTATATACAAGCTATTATATACAAACTAGTGTTTTATATACAAACTAGTGTTTTATATACAAACTAGTGTTTTATATACAAACTAGTGTTTTATATACGAGCTATTACAAACTTTGTTTTACTATTGCTTAGTTATAACGTTAATAATAAACGCCTTATTTTAGAATATTTTATTACTCCTTAGTTTATTATACGCTAATGTATTTTATATTAGAAAATAAGTCTTTTATATATTATATTTTGTTTTTAGTAATAAGTAATTTAATACATATAATATTGCCTTGTTTAGTATATTCTTTTTAGCAATTGCTCAAAATTGTTAAAGCGCTTAATTGCGACAAGTTTGTCAAAAGTTATTAATTTAGAAAAATTAATTACGAGCTTATTTATATTACGATAGCGTATTTTATAATATTTATTAGGTTAGTTTTATATTATATTTTGGTTTTAGTTTTAAGTAATTTAATATATATATAATATTAAATTTCTTACAATTATCTTTTAGTAAACTTTTTATGCGTTACTTAAAGTTGACTTTGGCTTTAATTGCAATTTATTGTCGAAACGACTATTTTAGTTTATTTTTAGGTAACTTATAGTTATTTATCTATTTATCTTTTATTATAATAGCGAAATTCTAACATGTTATTTTATTATTTATTTTGCTTACTAATATAGTTTTAACACTAACTTATCCTATACTTTTAAAGAAGATAGTAAGTATAAGCAACACTCTATATAATAATTAGATTAAAGTCTATAGTATTTAAAATATAGAATATTAAGTAAAAGTATAACACTAGTAGATTAATATAATAAAGATTTAAAATCTTACCTTATAGGTTTATACTATAGTGTCCTAAGATCTACTAGCACTAGCTATAATTACGCTAAATAATAAGAAGAAGACCTCCCTATAAGCGCTTATTAATATGCTTTAGAAGGATCTAGCTCTAATAAAAGTAAGTATAAAGAATCTAGTACGCACCTAATACTAAGTATATTATAAGAAAATTAAGTATAAAAGGTAGACACCTAAAACTTAGTATAGAAAGTAGTAGCTTCTTTTTAATAGTTTTTTTTTTTTTGCGACTAAGGGGTTTCTAATAAAAATATTACAATAATAGCAAATATCCCTCCTGCTATTGTAGTACACAGAAAAGCGTTTTAAGGTGTTAACAAAAAGAGATTAGCGCGTTGGCCCAAGCTCGCTAAGCGAGCTGCTTCTTTTTAATAAGGCTAAGAGTTTTAAGCTTTCTAATATAAAAGATAAGCATACTATATATAACTTCTTAGATGCGCTAGTAGTTAAGCTTATACTAAAATAGGCCTAATCTATAAACTAGTGTCTTATATAAGACGCCTTGCTTAGTATTAAAGTAGTATTAAATTTTGCTAATATTAGAAAGTCTATTCTAACTTATTTAGAAGCACTGCTAATACTTAGCAAGTTAAGGTATTTATAACAATTCTAGTTAAAATAATAATTAAAAAAGTAAGATATTAACTATACTTATTTAGAAGCACTAGCTTAAATTAACTAATGAAAAAGAAGTATAACGTAGTTTACTAGCGAGTGACCCACACTAGTAAGCGCGCCACCTTTGCTAAGACCCCACTATTACTAACAATACCATTATAATACAACCACCTACTATGTCTTCTAAGCCATCTAATAAAGCTCGGTTACTTATTGCTATTAGAGCTATTAAACAAGACCCAAATCTTACAAAGCGAGCAGTAGTAGGGCTGTATAATGTTAATCGCAGAACGCTTAATTAAAGACGCAACAAAACAATTGCACAACGCGATAACCTACCTAAATTAAAGAATTTTACATTTCTTAAGGAGTAGGCGCTTGTTAATTGTATAATTAAGCTAGACACGCGTGGATTCCCTCCTACAAAGCTTATAATACGCATAATGGCCGATTTACTACGTTTATAGAGAGAAAAGCCACCTGTTAGTATTAACTAGATAGATAGGTTTATTAAGCGCAGACGTGAAGTTAAAACGCGTTAGTCTTAGTTATACAATAACTAGAGAGTATAATAGAAAGATTCTAAGGTTATAAACGCGTGGTTTAAGCTTGTAAAGGGTATTAAAGTTAAGTACGGCATTATGGATAAGGACACCTACAACTTTAATAAATTACGCTTTCTAATAGGAGTTATAGGGTCTTAGCTTGTGGTTATAGTATTAGAGAGGCGTGCGAAACCCAAATTAATATAGCCAGGCGAGCGCTAGTAGATTACAGTAATCTAGGGTATCTGCGCTGCTAGATAGGCAATCCCTCCCTTTATTATCTACGCCGGCAAGCATTACATCTCTACCTGGTACGAAGACGCGTTAATTTCTAGCGATTGGGTAATCGTTATTAGCGAGAATGGCTAAACAAACAACGAGCTTGGTATTGCGTGGTTAAACACTTTAACGCGTATATAAAGGGACGCGCTAAAGGAACCTATTAGCTGCTAGTTATTAATAGCTATAAGAGCTATAACTTAATTAAGTTCTAGAATTACTATAAGGAATATAAGATTATTACTCTCTATATACTACTATATTTGTCACACCTACTGTAGCTATTAGATGTGGGCTATTTCTTCCTACTAAAGAAGGCATATAGTGCTAAGATCTTAGGCTTAGCGTGTTGGCTAATAACCTATATTATAAAGATTAAGTTTCTCCTAGTCTTTAAAACTACGTTTTTAAAGGTTTTCTCTATAGAGACACTTAAGGGTAGTTTTTATAGTGCTGGGCTAGTCCTATTAAATCCAGAGGAGGTGTTGTAGCACCTTAATATCTATATCCGTATACCTAGTCTGCTTATTAAAGAGCCTACCACTTGGGAGTCTAAAACACTAAGTAACCTACGCGAATTTAAGGCGCAATTAACACTAGTTCGCAAGAAAATTAGAGATCACTTTAATTTATCACTAACTTTAACTATGCAGATGCTTAAGAAGCTTAAAAAAGGCGCTCTAAGTGCAATGCATAGTTAGGTACTAGTGTTAGATAAAATTACAGGCCTTCGCAAGACAATTAAGGAGACTATAAGGCGAAAATCGCGTAAAAGGAGGTATATCCAGCATTAGGGATCACTTATAGTAGCAGAGGGATCTTAGCTAGCCACTCCTAAGGACGCTAGTGGACAGAAGAAGGGTAAATAGTTGTTAGGTACTAGTCGCGCTGCAATAGGGCCATCAACTCAATGGCGTTATGGCATCTGCAGGCAACCTAGACACAATGCGCAAACCTGCCAGGGAGTTAAAGAGAAAGAATCTAAATTAGATGCATTAACTTAGTATATATTTTCAAGTAGTGTTACGACGCAGTCTAATAATAAATAAAATGGTTTGGTGGGATCTTGGCAAAGGTGGCGCGCTCACTAGTGTGAGTTACTCACTAGTGAACCACGTTATATAAAACTCTTTAGACTACTAACACCTTTAAACTACTATTACTAGCAAATTCCCTAAAGGAGTACTACTAATTACCCTTACTAAGAAAGAATATAAGGGTATTAATAATTATTTAGTATCTTTATAATAGAAGGAGCTTTATAGCAGGACTAAAATAGAAGAATAAAAGACTACACCTATAGTAAGGAGCTTATTTACTTCTACCTACCTAGGGTTAATAGATTACGCTCTAATTAATTTATTAGTCTTTAATAAGTAGCTATAAAAGCGCTTAGGGGTGTACTTAATAATATATTCTAGAAATTACCCACTTATAAAAAGCACTATTCTTAATAAAGAAGTAGTAGTTTACCTTATTAATAATTGTTTACTTCTAACACCTAGCTTATTTAAGAAAGTAAGCTTAACTTAGAATATTAAAGCTAAGACTTAGGCCCTCCTAATTTTAGAAATAGAAAATTAACTTATAAAGGGTGTGCTTACTAGTAAGTATAGTACGCGTATTGCTTTTTTTGTAATTACTACCTTTTTTACGCTCTTTTTAATTACTAAGCAGGGGGCTCTACTTTTTTTGTCATGTTATTTAAGATAAAAGCCTTTGTCGTGCTACCCCTAGATAGTTAATATAATGGTACACACAGTATACGCGTATAAAAGATTTTTACTTAAAAATATTAAAGTTATAAAAAGATTTTATATTAATATTATCTTTAAAGCTTGCCTAAGAAAAGTAAGAATCTAGTACCTAGGTTTAGATAGATTATTGCGTATAAGAACTTTTACTTAGAATATTATCTTAGTAGAACTAAGTAGTGTTTATAATCTTACCTTTATTAAATATAAGCTTCTTTCCTACTATTTTTTAGCTATAGTAATTAGATAATTATACTATAATGTTCTGCAAGTAGATACTAAAGAACTTTAGCACCTTTAATTAGGTTACTTAGGCTAGTAAGCACTTTAAGCTTTAGTTTAGAATATATAAAATATGCGTATCTTTAGCACTTAGAGAAAGGACTATTAGTACTATTCTATAACGCATATAATAAGAGTAATCTTAAGATGCTTAAGGAAATAATCTCTAAGACTATTGTATTATATTTTATAGAATCTATTTAATTTCCTAGTAGGACAGCTTAAAGAGCTATAGAGCTTAATTATTAAGGAAGAATTTAGTAGAAAGATCTATAATAATAATCTTATATTAAAATCTCTACTAGAGATTATATAAATAATAACTAAGCTTAATTAATAGGTAGAAATTAAGTATAAGCTTAGGATTATTATAATCTATTAGGATAATAATACTACTACTCTTTCCTAAAGGAGACAATTAGCCTATAAGGACTACATAGATAAATAAGGAATTAAGATTAGCTATACCCTAGTATATACGCACAAACTAAATATAGCACTAAAATAAGTAGGGTAAAAGATTATTACTAAAGCTATAAAATAAGGGAAAGCGGAAACTTGCTGCCTAAAATATAGTCTAAGATCTTAAGTATAACTGCTTACTTCTGTAGTAAGAGCTTATTAGCTCTATATACTTTTTAAGCACTAGATAAAGTACTTAAGAACTAGTTTAAGTAGTATTTCTATTAGTATAAGCCTCCTTAAGCATAAGCACAGATAGCTAATCTTTATCCTAATTAGAGTAGAATTTATATATATAGCTATGAAGTATATCCTTTAAAAAGGGATTAAGTAATAGAGTAGGATAAGCAAAAATTTAAAGTAAATCCTAGGGGCTATATTAGATACCTAGTTAGTTATAGAGTATTAAATCTCTATTAAAACTCTATTAGTAAGCAAAATAAATAATAAAATAACATGTTAGAATTTCGCTGTTATAATAAAAGATAAATAGATAAGTAACAATAAGCTACCTAAAAATAACGAAAATAGTCGTTCTAATAATAAGTTGCAATTAAAGCCAAAGTTAACTTTAAGTAACGCATGAAAAGTTTACTAAAAGATAATTATAAGAAATTTAATATTATATATATTAAATTACTTAAATCTAAAAACAAAATATACTATAAAACTAACCTAATCAATATTATAAAATACGCTATCGTAATATAAATAAGCTCGTAATTAATTTTTCTAAATTAATAACTTTTGACAACTTGTCGCAATTAAGCGCTTTAACAATTTTAAGCAATTGCTAAAAAAAGATTAAAAATCATATACTAAACAAGGCAATATTATATGTATTAAATTACTTATTACTAAAAACTAAATATAATATATAAAAGACTTAGTTTATAATATAAAATACATTAGCGTATAATAAACTAAGGAGTAATAAATTATTCTAAAATAAGGCGTTTATTATTAACGTTATAACTAAGTAATAGTAAAACAAAGTTTACATATAAAACAATAGTTTAAATATTAGTTTAAAGCACTAGCACGTATAAAAGTTAAAGGCATAATTAAACTATATAAAACTAAGTATTCGTTAGTCTAAAATATTTTATATATAGATTGCTAGGTAGCCAGTTAATTAAAATTAACTAACTAGTTTAATAATACTAACTTAATTACCTTCTTATCTATTTATTTACTTTTACACTTATTTTACTTATAAATAAAGTAGTATATATCTATGTAAGTAGGGGGCTCTGCTTTTTTGTTATATTATTTAAGATAAAAGCCTTTATCGTTCTACTCCTAGGTAGTTAATTTAACAACACATATAATATATTCTATTAGTAGCCCGAATAGATTAGTCCGCCGAATAGTTTTTGCCAAGACTACAATACTTTACTATGAATTATAATGTCTTAATAACACAACGCGTTATTATCTAATTAAGAAGGCAGAATTAAGCTTGCCCTTCACGCCTATTAGAATCAGCAAATTTTAAGCCTACGATGTGCTGCTATAGCATATAATATCCTAAAGTCTACACTAAGCAATTAAATTAACAGAATTACCGCCTAAGTAGATACACAATTAGGCATGGCAAAGCTTACTACGACTAAAAAGCAGACGCTTATATAGTATATTCTTAACCTAGATTTATAAGAATTTGCACCCTGGCTAGGTAAGATAGAAGATATGGCCAACAAACTGCTAGCTGCGCGGTATAGAGACCCTATAGGATAATGCTAGGCTTAGCGCTTTGTAAAGCGCGTACCTAAGCTTAAAATGACTTTTAATTAAGCGAAGGACTAATAGAGAATATAATAGGAAGACCTAGAGGTTATAAACACGTAGTTTTAGCTAGTAGAGGACACAAAAGCCAAATATAGAGTGTAGGATAAAGATATCTATAACTTTAATAAGATAGGCTTTTAGATAGGAGTTATTAGCTTAATAAAGGTTATAACTAGTTTAGAAAGATGTTCTTAACCTACACTTATTTAGCCAGGCAACCGCAAGTAGGTTACAGTAATTTAGAGTATTTGCGCTACTAGGTATACTGCTCCGCCCTTTATTATTTATAAAGAGCGAGTCTATATCTTAGTGTGGTATAAGGAGACTAGTATCCCTCGCGATTAGAAGCTCTTAGTCTCTAAGACTAGCTAGACTAACAGCGAGCTTAGAGTTGCGTGGTTAAAGCACTTTAACGCGTATATAAGGCCGCGTATAGTAGGGTTATAGAGGTTACTTATTCTAGACGGCTATAAGAGCCACTACTCCTAGGATTTTAAGGATTATTGCCTAGAATAGAAGATTCTAACACTCTATATGCCAGCGCACTTATCTTATATCCTCTAGCTGCTTAATATAGTCTGTTTCGCGCCACTAAAGCTAAAGTACTCCTAGCGCGTACGGGACTTAGCGCGCTAACGCGTCTTTTATATTAACAAAGAGGGCTTCCTACTAGCCTTTTGCGGCGCGTTTTTTAATATGTTTACACTAGAAAACTATAAGAAAGCCTTTAAGGCCTCTAGGCTTATTTCTTTAGATGCGTTAGTAGTAATAAATTGCCTTAATGTGCGTATTTACACTCTACCTTAGGGTACCCCACTAGATACACTATGGCAAGCCAGAACCCTAAGTAATACCCTTGAGTTTAGATCCTAGTTAAAGCTCGTACGCGACTCTTTTATTCGGTCTCCACGTAATGCTAAATTAAGCTACTTATAGCTTATAAAAGGTGCTAAACTTATGCTCTACTATAGTGTACTTTAAGAGACCTATATTAAGGAACTTAAGAAGCAAATTAAGGTTCTAACAAAGCGAAAAACGCGTAAAAGAAAGCGTATTTAGAAAGATGGGACGCTAGGCTTTACTTAGGGAGCAGATTTGGGAGTAGAAAGCCCTTTTATTAGGGTGAAGTTGTTAAAAAGAGTGCGAGGTAGTGGTGAGGGAGAGGCAGATCCCTTAACATAACGCTGCTATAGGAGGTGTAGAGAGCCTAGGCACAACGCAAGGACCTATTAGATAGATAAAGAGATAGAGAAGGAGTTAGATGTTACCCTTAGCGGCTTATTTTTAGATAGTGTTAATAGTAAATTAGAGTGATTTTATTATAGGTTACTATAAGGCCAAAAATAACAGGTTAACTTTATCTTACAATAGTACGCACTTAGTGACTAAAAATTAGATAAAGTACTACTTAAGATATAATATGCTTTACTGTAAATTATAATGAGTATACTATATATTACCTATATATAGTATATTACCTATATATAGTATAGTAGATAATATATCGTATATTATAGGGAGTCTTATTGTAAGTTCGTACTACTAAGAAAGACTTCTTAGCTTTACGCGGCTGCTGTAGCCGCGCAAAGAGGCTGCACGACATAAAAAGTAGATTAAATAGTAACTTAGTATATTATAAGTTATAGTAGGTTATTATAAGTCACTATAAAGTAACGTTAGTAGTGTTCTATAATAAGTTATAAGGGACCTCGAAGTTGCTAAGAAAAACTATTCGGCGGACTAATCTGTCCGGACTACTAATAGAATATATTATTAATAATAAAATTATTATTATTTTATATATCTTTTGTTACTCCTACTATATACTAGAGACTAGATTTTAGTGCCTTCTAGTTTACTCCTCTTTATATATAGTGTAGATTTAACCTTAGTTAGAATTTCTATATAATAAAGATCTTTAATATAGCTATTATGCTTAGGGAAATTAAAAAGTGCTTAAAGAGTATTAAGCCCTTTATTAAGAAACTTTTATTTTACTATTTTATTAAAAAAATATAAAATAAAAATTTGAATTATATACACTTTTAGTTTACTATAATAGCTACCCTTTAAAAGATAATAAAGACTTTTTAATTAGAATATTTAAAGATATTTTTATAACACTTTACTTCTATTATAAAATAACTACTAATAGCTTTAGATACTAATATTAACACTATTTATATAAAATAAGTTATAATATAAGCTAAGAATATATAGCTAGTAAATAGATACTATAAGAAATATATAGATACTAGGTAAATAATTAGGCTCTTAGTGTAATAGTACTTACTAGCTTCTCTACTAAGCACGCCCTATTACCTTTATTTTACACTCTATTTTCTCTATTTGCGCCTTTTATTTTTCTAAAAGCGCCTTTTCTAGTTAGTGTTAGCGTAGTAGTTATTATAGGCCTATACTCTATACTACCCTCTATATAAGAAAGGGCCTCCTACGTCTCTTTTTTATTTACTATTTTAGAATATTTACTATAATAAGTAAATATAATAATTACTACTATAATAATAAGAGTATTTTTATAGTAATTTACTATAAAAATTATATATATAGCGTTAAATTAACTACCTAGGAGTAGCACAATAAGGGCTTTTATCTTAAATAATATAATAAAAAAGCAGAGCCCCCTACTTAGTAATTAAAAAAAAGTGTAAAAAGGTAGTTATAAAAATGCGATAAAATTATATATAGCTAATAAAAAATATAATTAATTAGACTTAATATAACCTTATTTATATAATCTTAATCTAATTTATAGTCTATATAACTCTAACTTAACCTATATCTATTACTATATTAGAAAAAGTTTTAAGCGAATATAAGCACCTAGGGTACCTAAGTAGCTCTAAGTATGCCTACGTATACTTACGCACTAAATACACTTAGAGCGCACTAGTAATACTTTTTTTTCTTAGTATGTGTATATGTAAGATTACGTAAAAATGTGTACCTATACTACTAGTATACCTAGGATATATAGGGTATCTATACTATTAAAATAATACTAATTAATTAGTAAATAAAGCTCTTTAATTAGCTAGAATTTAAAAAAGCTTAGTAAGTTACTTAGTAAGCAGCTTACTAAGCTTTAAAAAAGATTTTTAAAGTATAAAGTTTAAGTCTCTTACTAGATAGTAATTACTAGTTAATATAATAGTATTAATGACTAGCGTATTATATAGAACTTCTACCTAATCCTAAATTTTAGGTTTTGTAGGTTTAAAAATAGAAAAATATAGTTTTATAATTATTTAAAAGAATTAGATTAGGCGAAAATTAGTGGCTTAGCAAAGAACACTATTTTCAAAAGTTTAAACTTTAATAACTTTTTTAAAAATTTATATAATAATATTATGTAATATATATAAGAACTAGTAAAATAAAGAGGTTTTTATTAGTTACTAACTAATTACGTAATAAAAATTGTATTTTTAAATTAAATAATTAAAGACTAGTATTTTCTCTATAAATCTATTAAAAAATTAAAATTATAGCTTTACTAGTAAACAAGTTATAAAGCTTTAAAAAAATTACTTATTTAGGCTATTTGTGCACATCTGCGCAAGTCTGCGCATGTCTGTGCATCTCTAAGCATTTTTGTGCTAGTAAATTGCTTATGCAAAAATGCGCACAAATGCGCAAGTCTGCGCACGTCTGCGCACAATTCGCATAATTGAGCAGAAAAACTTTCCTGATGTAGTGTAAAATCTATAGGTAGAGGTTAGATTGGGGTTAGGGTCTTATGTAAGGGAACCTAACCCCAACCCAACCTATACCTATTTGCCAGCCTAGGTGTAGGGATGCAGAAGTGGGATGGTTCCATCACGATTGTAACATGTGTCTCCTCTAAAAAGCATCAAGAAATGAGTCACGACGCAAAAGAGTGGCAGAAGAACGAGATATAGCCACTGCTGCCTGAATGCGACCGGCAAGCGCATCTTCGGTGTATGTTTTATTCTATCCCGAGCGCTGCCGTAACCCTATACTCCAGTCCCACACCAAGAATCAATATGCACTATGAATGATGTCACGTACCGTACCGGACGGCAGCGGAACCTCCTTGGTTGTCTCTTCCTCCACCTTGGGCGGAAAATCCACACTTTCAGCTCCAAAAACACCCACTGCGCTCCTTCCCATCCCGCCCCCCTTCTCTTCTGTCTCTTTCCACTCCTTCAACACAAACATGCCTTCCCCATCCACATCTTCAGCCGTCTCTTTGCTCTCCTTCATCTTCCCCTCGTCGTAGTCAAAGACGCGCCAATCTGCATTGAAGAAGCGCCTGTTGCAAACAGCGGCGCGCAAGAAGCCCGCGTGAGAGACTACTGCAATCACTTTCTCAGGCCTGGAGTAGAGTGTCTGCAGACACGTTTGCCCACGGGCGAGAATAGCTTTGCGCGTAAATGCATAGGGATTCGAGGAGAGGTTTGATGTTTTGTCGGGATATAGTGGGTCTACGACCGAAAAGTCAAACGAGGGGAACTCTGCCGCCATGGTGGACATGGGTGAGCCAGTATCGCAGGGCTTATCGCTGTTTTCTGATGCGACGACTTCATTAGCATGCGAAAGAACGAACAACCTAGAGAGTCGAGACTAAGCTAGAGTACCGAGCCACACGGTACACTAGCAATCAGAGGTTTCGGTTCTCAGCACCAGAACTTGGGTGATTTTGGAAAGCCGAGAATGCATGCTGCTATGATTACTTACCTTGCCAACCAGCATCCGGTAGCACCTTGATGCCCTTCTCTTTGGTCAACCATTCCAACCCTATGCTGGCGGTCTGTAAGGTCCTTCTCATCGAACTGACAACGATGAGTTCGACGTCATTTGCAATCTTGGTATTTTTGAGGCTGTCTTGCAGCTCTCTGCATTGCTGTTCGCCGAGTTCTGAAAGCGGAGGATCGTGAATGGAATAGTCGCTGGCAACGTTATGCAGTGCCTGCGCATGGCGGATGAGGAGCAGCGTTGGAGGCATGATGAGACGCAGAGGAATGTGAAACGATGGTTGGGGAGAAGAGCTCCCCCTTGGGAAGGCAGCAGTTTACAGGCCCGAGTAGCACAATTTGGGAGATAATATGACCCGCACATTGGTGGGGCGAAAAGGGCACTTTCTCGACGTCATTTTCTTCATGATAACCTCGAAAGCACAGCAATCGACGTCGGTCATTGCGCATTTTTGACCATCTGCCATCGTTGTTTGTGCTCATCACTGGGTCGTTAAAGGAGAACGCCATCTATGCTGCGCTCGCGCCAAGATATAGTACAGACCCAATGCTCTACTCCTGCATCTCGTCCTCCTCATCGTCGCCCTCCAATGCCTTCTTCGCCAGCCTCTCGGCCTCCTCCCTCAGCTCCTTCGGAACCTCCTCGTGCCTGCCCTTGGTGGGACCACTCGTGGAGCTTATCCAGGTCATTTCTAGCTCGAACTCCTTGTCCTTGTTATCGTCGTGTGCAATGTAGATGATGCGCGCGGCCTCCTTGACTCCCTGCTCGAGCGAGAGCTCACCGTCCGAGAGATTTAGCTTCTCCAGCTCAGACTTTGCGATTTGCCGTCCCTTGCCCGTAGCGGCACCATAGTAGCCCTGATTCCCAAGTTAGCCGATGCATACGCACAAAGCAAGCGTGTCCGTCTCACCCAGTAGAGACCGCTCGGCTCAATCATGTATAGATATGGGCCGCCGTGTTTTGCACCATCCTTCTTGCCTCCAGAACCGACGCTTGGCCCCGAACCGACTTGGCCATCTACAGGCAACTCGGCCTCTGAATCCCATCCTCCAATGATAGCAGTCACACCGAAGGGTCGCACGCTGGAGTAGAGCGTGTATGCCTGGACGTAGCTTCCCATGCGGTCCGCAAGCGACGACGTGGGGATCGGGGCTTTGTAGAGGTTGCGCCACGAAGATGCCTCGTCGCGTGCTCGGGATACAAAGTGGCGACCATCGGGAAGAAGACCTGAAGACACCTAATTTACGCACTGTCAGACATGTTCCCGCCAGCCAGGATGGTGTTGCTCACAACGCCCATGTTCCGGTCGACCGTCGCTATCCGCTTGTTGGCCCCCGACTTGAGTAGTTTGCTAGTGACGAGCTTCTCCAGCGCCAGCACAATTCCGTCCTTGCACCGTATGCCAACGGCCGTACCACCGTTCTCTACTGCCTTGACTGCGTATTCGACCTGAGCGTGTGAGCGAAGGCGGGGCGTGTCATCTCGAGCAGCGTCGTACCTGAAAATTGCGGCCGTCAGGCGAGAAGACGGAGTTGGACAGGTCATAGCCGGTGCCTATGGACGTCTGCGGGAGCTGTTAGTTGGGGGAGGCGCCACAGCGCGGCTGGAGCTTACCATGTTGGTGGTTGCAGGCGGTGGTGTGGGAGGAAAGCCGGAGATGCACGGTAGATTGCCGTCGAGAAGGTCCGGCAGAGAGAAGACGAGTGGGGAGTCGCAGGCGTAGAGGTGGCGGGTCGTTGGTGACGGCGCTGAGTGTTGACCCAGGCAGTTGCAACACGAGTCGTACCTCCCGCATTCAAGCTTGATTCTCGTTTGGGCCTAGCCCGCATTGGCGCTCAACACCTCCAGTGCACTCCCATGCCTGTGCATGTCCGTGCTCAGGCATCCATTTTCACAACACCCCGCCAACAGCTGCGATTTTGTGCACAGTCAAGGCGCGCTCTTCTTGACCTCAATCCGGCCCCCTACCGCCGCGAGCTGCATCTTGGTGCATTCCGCTGAGGCCGCGACTTCTGCCGACATTAAACGCTCCAATGGTGGGGAGCCGTCGTCGGAAAGCGCATCGCTAAATACAGGTCGATGAGTTGTCGTCGAGCAGATTCTGTCCGTCCGCGAGGATCAATTGGCTCTTTCCCCAAGAGCGGCACCATATATGTTTCAGGTTTTGAATGACTGGTTGGGCAGCCACATCATCCCGCTTTTCCCTCGACTCGACCCCAGAACCGACGCATGACCTTGCCCATCACGCGCAGTACATAAGGAGGCCCGCCCCCTTGTTCTGTATATTGGCCGCTTTGTTTCTCTTTTCACAGACCGCTGTTCCTTTGTCGTGGCCAACTTGCCAGCAACACAAAGAGCCTGTCGAGCCGCCTGCGCTCGTCTTCGCTTTCACAGGCAACAAAATCGGGACTCAAAAGCTACGTCCTAGAGCCGGTCCGACTACTCAACGCACACGAAGCTGAGAAAGACTGACTTTGCCGACTAACGTACAGTTCATCTTTGCATGCACTCTGTTCTGGCACGTCTGAGTCCCTGATATCGCCGGCATTCGCTCTCTTGGTGCATTTTTGTGACCTTTGCTCCTACTCAACTGCTGTACCTTTCTCGGCTTCTGTGTTCTCCCAGAACAACTCCTGCTCCCACGTAAGCCCCTACTCCGTAGCCATGTCAGGAGTACTAACCGTTACGTCATAGTGCGGCGCTATATTAACCGGCATCAACGTTCGCGGCAAGCAGGAAGAGATGGCAAACATGCAGCAAGACGAGCTCGCACAGCTGTTCTCGGCGCACATGAGCCTTTCCCAAGCCCCGCCCCAAACTCCCCAAACTTTGCTGCCTCTGCCACAAGAACCACGCACGCAACAGCAGCAGGAACACGTGCCGCAGCCGATCACCTACGCTTCGCAGCACTATACACATAGCCACCATGTCGTTCCTACTCGTCAAGTAGCGCAAGAGCCGGAGAAGGCTTACGTAGAGGTATCCGAGCTCCACGCGGTCCTGCTGCGTAACAGCATCGACCCCTCTCTCCTCTTCCCCTCGCAGATTGACCTTTTCCAAAACGCAGACAATGATCAGCGTCTCCGCCTCCTCGAGCTTTGGCGTATCTCGCCTCCGCAAGGTAGTGCTTCAGGGCAGTTATATGACTGGCCACCTACGAGTTTGGCACAAGAAGAGACCATGGCGAAGCTGCGTTACGAAAAGATGCACGAGGAACGGACACAACAAGATGCCATACAGCAGCACCAACAGCAATTAGACCAAAGCATGGATGCTGGTACTGAGTCTGTTGCCGTTCAGGCGACGCGTGATATACTCGCAAGTTCGCCAGATGATGCCGAGCCGTACATCACGTCAGGTTATGATATGCTGGCCCGACTAGAGTACGAGGCGTCGGCGAAGACGCCTGCGAATCACCTCAAGGAGACGTCAAGGTACAATCAAGCTACGGATCCGGTGTACAATCACACTAGCAATAACGGGTTGTGGGAGAAGAATGTTGGTAGCATACTGGAAATGGAGAACCAGTACGGCGCTTTTGCTCACTCGCGAGACTACGACGTCTACCGAGCCCACGATGATGAGATGGTCATGTAAATAGGGGGAAAGCCGGGCGGTGGCTATATTGGGGACACAACGGAAGGAGCCGTAATGACGGATGATGGAGTTTCTACATTGTTGGTTCGCATGTTGGCGTTCAGGCTGCCGGGAGGACTAAAGTTTGCATACCATCACTCGGATATACCCCATAGTCAGCAAGATCTTCTAGAACAAGTTTCAATTCCACACAAGCGAATTCGCAGAGGCTGATCGTGTCCTTGTTTTTGATGTAGAAAAGCGAATTCTGTGTATTGTACAGAGCCCCACAGTTCAACGCAATAACTCCGATAGGATGCAGAGTCTACCCTCTTCGTACACATACAATATACACAGCTTGCGAGATCTACACCCAGAGAATGCCAGAGATCCAATATTTCCTGATACCCCCTTCACAAAACAAACTTATTTTGCCTTCCCTGAAGGATACTTCTTCCACCCGCGACCATGTCCCTTCTGCGCACTTGTCAGCATCCCATACCCACTCCCTGTACCCTAACAAACATACCTGTTTCCACTCCTGGATCAACTGTGGCATCTCCAGCATAGCCTTTTTCCTCATCTCCAAACGTCCCTTCATCGTTCTCTCCCACATCTTTCCCTTCACCTTCTGCCCTTCGCCCGTCCCCTTAACCTGTAGTCCCCGTTCTAATCGTCTCTTCTCCTTTTCCCCAGGCTTCTTGATCGTCCAGGGCAACAGGTCGAGGACACCGTGCGTGTTCGCGAGCTTGACGAGGCCGGCTTGTTGACGCAGACCGTAGACGGGGGAGTACCATCGGCCGGTGGTATAGTTCTTGCGCGGGAGGAAGGGGTTCGGATAGGGAAGGTCTTCATCGGCAGTCGGGGTTACGGAAGAGGAGTCGAGGGATTGGGGTTCTAGGGAACGGGTGGAGGCATTGGGGTCTGAGGACGCGGTTGAGGATGCGTGTGTGGGTTCAGCGGCGGGCGGTAGGGGCGCGGTGGTGTTGAAGAGTGCAGGCGGAGGATATTTCTCGAAGAAGCGTATGAGTCGCGGAGGTAGCGTTTGCGCCAGCTGTATGTGCTTCTGTGTGCTCATCATGGGCGAAATGTGGAATGCAGGCGAGGGCGATGAGGTTCGATGGGGCGGCGACCTAGAAATTCAAAGTCACGTGCCACGAGCTCGGACGGATTGTTGATCATAGCTTCGGGTGCTTGTACAGTAACATAGGTAACAGCAATACGCGCGCTCTACCAGCTCACCAGCTCCACGCCCCTCACCTAGAAGCCCCCTCCCGTACTCTCGTATTGCCATAAGAGTGTTGTCCACCTCGTAGCAAAACTTTCCCCGCACACATACGGCCATGGTAAGCTTCAACCCAGCAGTAGCCGCACCCAGCTAACAGTGCCAGTCGTCGCCGTTCTCAATAAGTACGCTCATCCCACCTACCCGCTTGATTCATTCCCTAACCCCGTAACAGACGGCGGTGCCTGCGTAGCCATGGTGGGCAAAGACTGCGTAGCCATCGCCTGCGACCTCCGCCTCGGCATGCAAGCCCTCACTGTATCCAACAACTTCCCCAAGATCTTCCAATACGGCGACGTCTTCCTGGGCCTGACGGGCCTCGCCACCGATGTATCGACCGTGTCCGACCTCTTCCGCTACAAGGTCAACATGTACCGACTGCGGGAGGAGCGCAACATCAGCCCGCGGACCATGGCCAACCTAGTCAGCTCGAGTCTGTACGAGAAGCGGTTCGGACCCTACTTCGTGAGCCCGGTGATTGCCGGCATCGACCAGACAACGGGGAAGCCGTTCATTTGCGGCTTTGACAGTATCGGCTGCATTGATTTCGCGAAGGACTTTATCGTGAGCGGGACGGCGAGTGACCAGTTGTTCGGTACTTGCGAGGGCCTGTGGGAGCCAGACTTGGTACGTATACAGAAGGGCAACACACGAGAATTGTGCTGATGCCTGGCATAGGGCCCCGAGGACCTCTTCGAGACGTGCTCGCAAGCGCTACTCAACGCCGTGGACCGAGATGCTCTGTCAGGCTGGGGAGCACATGTCTACATCATCGAGAAGGACAAGGTGACGAAGCGGTTATTGAAGGGCAGGCAAGACTGAGGTGGTGCGTGGTACGATGAACTACTGGGTAGGGCCGAGCAATGGTTCCAAATTATGAGCATTCTGGGGCGCACGACTCGCAGCCAAAAAGAGCTTCCACATGAAGAATAGACATGTACGTGAAATGGTATATGCATAATCTTGACGACAGCTCTTGCGGGATGGGTATAGCTAAAGCAAGCTTCACTCCTCCAAACTCTTTGTTGATTGTAATGTGTGAAGTTGAGTGTAACCAGCCCCCGGTATAGTGATTGATGTTGCCGCGGTCCTGATCTAGGATTCACATGCGTGGACCTGGGTACATATGAATATTTGAAGGCAGAAGTGCTCACGTGACTTGGCATTTACCTAGGTAGCGCGCCGGGCGCGACCACGACTCGTCTTTGCACACTGTCGCGGCTCTCTCGACTATACACCACCAACCTATAACTTTTAGGACTCTCGGCATCAGCATTACGCATTCTGTCGTAATACGCTGCGAGCGATTCACAAGGCCTGGACCCAACCGTGGAGATGAAGCCAGGATCTCTGGACAACATGACGACAATTGCGCCTCCTCGCCAGCGAGTACCTCCGCCGCCGCCGCCGCCGAAGTCGGGAGATATACCACCCCCTCCGCCAAGCTCAGAGCCACCTCCTCCCCCTCCTCCGCCCGAGGAACCCTTGGGTCCGGAGTTGGGACAGCCCAAAAAGGCGAAGAAAGGATTCGCGTCCCAGAAGAAGCAGCCACCCAGCATCGACGACATACTCAAAGCGAAGCGCCAGAAAGAGGCGGCTGCTGCAAAGCCAAAGTTCTTGTCCAAGGCGGAGCGGGAACGGATAGCGCTAGAGAAGCGGCAGAAGGAGGTTGAAGATGCGCGAAAAAAAAGAGAAGCGGCGAATGGCACAACACACATGGCGAAGCCGACCAGCAGCGCATCCGCAAATTGGTCTAGGGGAGCAGCACCGATACCTACGGGGCCCCGGGCTATGCGCATGGAGGCTCCATCGGGACCTGGGTCTATGCGACAGCGGAACGAGATGCCGCCGCCGCCGGTGCCAAAGGCGGGAGACAAGCGCCCCGGAAAGAGACCTGCGGCTGAAGATACGGAAGCAGCACTGATCAGGCAAAGGTACATGGGTGCCGAGCAGAATCAATCTACCTTCTCGGCCAAGAAGAAACGGAGGCGGACCACGGAGAAGAAGTTCAACTTTGAGTGGAATGACGAGGAGGACACGAGCCCCGACTACAACCCAATATACGCACAGCGTGCGGAGGCGAACTTCTATGGGCGGGGACAGTTGGGTGGCATTGCTGAGGGCACTGATGTTGCGAGGAAGAGATACATCGAGGCTATGATTGAGCGGGATCCCGAGAACGGCAGGCAGCGTGCCGAGCAGATATTAGAGATGGAGCGGAGGAAAAATGAGGCTCCACATGCCCAACTCGACAAGCACTGGAAGGACAAACCGCTCTCACATATGCGCGAGCGCGACTGGCGCATCTTCAAGGAAGATTTCGATATTGCTACCAAAGGAGGCTCGATTCCCAACCCAATGCGCGACTGGAACGAGTCTGGCCTTCCCGACAACGTTCTTCGAATCGTCCATCAAGTCGGTTACACCGAACCGTCGCCTATCCAGCGCGCCTCTATTCCCATTGCCTTGCAATCACGCGATCTTATCGGTGTTGCGCAAACTGGTTCTGGTAAAACGGCTGCATTTATATTGCCTTTGTTGGTATATATCTCGCGGCTCCCACGTCTTGGTGTTAGCAACATGAACGATGGTCCTTACGCCCTAATCCTGGCGCCGACCCGTGAATTGGCCCAGCAAATCGAGGTAGAAGCGAGGAAGTTCGCATCCCCTCTAGGCTTCAATACCGCGGTTCTCGTCGGTGGACACGCCATCGAGGAACAAGCATTCCAACTCCGTGACGGTGCCGAGATCATCATTGCAACTCCAGGTCGTCTCCTGGACTGTATTGAGCGCCGTGTACTTGTACTGAGTCAGTGCTGCTACGTTATCATGGACGAAGCCGACCGTATGGTCCTCATGGGTTTCGAAGAGCCTGTACGAAAGATATTAGAAGCCCTGCCAGTGGACAACGAAAAGCCTGATACCGACGCTGCCGAGGACTCGATGCTTATGACACAAGGTCAATACAGGCAGACGATGATGTTCACAGCCACCATGCCCCCGCTAGTGGAGGGCATAGCTAAGAAGTACCTCCGCCGCCCGGCCATCGTGACTATCGGCAAGCAGGGCGAAGCCGTCGAGACGGTCGAACAGCGTGCAGAGTTCATCCCGGGTGAAGACAAGCGTAAGAAACGACTCCAGGAGATCCTCAACTCTGGCGAGTTTGCCGCGCCCATCATCGTCTTTGTCAACATCAAACGCAACTGCGACGCTATCGCCCGCGATATCCAGAAAATGGGCTACAGCTCCGTCACGATGCACGGCTCCAAAACACAGGAGCAGCGTGAAGCTGCACTGCAAAGCCTCCGCGATGGCCACACCGCCGTGCTCGTGGCTACCGACCTCGCTGGTCGTGGTATCGATGTGCCGGACGTCAGTCTCGTGGTTAATTTTAACATGTCGAACAACATTGAGAGTTATACCCACCGTATCGGTCGTACGGGTCGTGCGGGCAAGAATGGTGTGGCGATTACATTCTGGGACAACGGAGATGCGGACGTGCTGTATGATCTTAAGCAGGTGATTTCGAACAGCACTATCAGCAAGGTGCCAGAGGATCTGAAGAAGCATGAGGCGGCGCAGCAAAAGGGTGGGAGGAAGGGCGGCGAGGGGAAGGGGATGCTTGGTTGAAGGTTGTGTAGTGGCAATGCATAATGGATATTAGAGGCAGGGTAGGATGAATTCCAACGTTGGGCGTGTACCTCGACCGATAAAAAAAATCTTTATATAAGTACCTTATCCATGTGAAGCGCACATATAAACAAATCTACGAGAAATGAACAACGCGGCGTGGCGAGGGTCTTACTATTGAGCATATGCGCGTAGTAGGGTTAGAGAGGTAGTGTGAGTTGGGAATATAAGTAAAAGATGGATTGATGTCTAGTATATGCATTTCGGAAGCAGAGAAACAAGCAGAGGTAATCCGAATAAGAAGATGTCGAGGAACATGCATGATGAGTTCAGCCACGAAAGCAGGCAGGACAGGTTCCTGGACAGTTATTTTTGATCCCTGAGGCTTCTGTACGCCGAACCACGCTTCAAAAACAGTCTATATCTGAAGCGATTCTTTCTGCCAATACGGCGCAGATAGTTAAGCCGACAATAGGCTCTTCCTTTGGCATACTGGAGGTGTCGTCGCAGTATGGCAGTCTTACCAGCCCGTTCTCGCAAATCTCAGATGGTGCTGCCACTGCACATACTTGTGGTCCCACGCGTGGTTGAAGTCCGCCATGGCTTCCTCATCCGAAGCACCGCGTATCGCACGGCTGATTGCTTCCCCGAATAGATGGTGAAGGTGGATAGCGGCCTCAGACAGCGGCTTGTTGCTGAAAGCATGCGGATGGCTCCAGAAAGTATCGACATAGACACGAACTTCCTTGTATACCTCCCCAACTGCATTGGGCCGGCGGTGTTGTGGGCGGAAGCAGTAGACTGGTCGAAGGCAAGGTGTACGGAGATCCAGTCGTATCCCGTACCCATTGAGCTGTATCCATAGGTGGAGCTTTTCTAGGTTGACCAGCTGCTTCGTAGCGGCCTTGCAAACACGATACCAGCAGTCGACATGTTTCTGCCTCCATTCCAGATTGGCAGTCTTTACCGGGTCGCCGTAAGTGTGGTAATGCAGCTGTATTTTGGTGATATTGGCCAACTTGTCCACTGAAGGAACCTTGAGGAAGTTGGTGATGCGTCCTGGAGAATCGAAGCCGAATGTCGTGTTTTTGTAGAGGAGATGAATTGTCTCGGAGTATACTTGCTTGCAGGTGAAAATGAGGCCTGTCAGAGACGTACCCCAGCGGGTATCTAAGCCCTGGATGCGCTTGTACTGGCCTGCAAATTATCAGTAAGGAGCTCCCACTGGTGGTGCTGGAGAGCGCAAACCCAAGACCCCCGAGAAGCGAACCATCGTGGTAGAGGTGAGCTCGGCTGTACTGTTCTCTACCCTTTTTTGATCCTTACTTTCGTCGGGATGCTGAAGCATCTTGGATGATTTTGGTGCCCAGAATTTCATGACTTTGAGCTTTCGAGGACCCAAATGCGTGCCCTTGCCGGCGAAGTCGCAGTGAAAGCTTTGCTGGAAGTAGTAGCCGTATACCTGATTCCTGATTTCTCCGGGAAGACTCAGGAACCCACGAGACTTTTTCGTTGGAGAAGCTCGTCGCAGCCCTGGGCGTGCCGACATGTTGGCTTTCTTCTCCATCTTTGGGCGGTGTAGACTGGGTAGTCAGTGTCGTTGGTTGATACTGTGAGAAGGTAGTCGCAGTCGCAGCTATGTACTGTAGCAAGATGGAGATACAGATGGAAGGTGCTAGGCAGCAACGCAGTAAGAGCAGCCCGCTCACAAAGCTCGGGCAAAGGTGAAAGTGCAACAGTCAGTTCGGAAGCTACGAGGGAAAGAGGATAGCTGCGTCTGTCAGTCGCTACGGTAGGTTAGTCAGCGAGAGAAGCAAAGTTTGTTCATTCAATGTTGGAATTAAAGACAGTTCTGACAACTGACAGAGTGTCTGGGTTTCTTCTTCGCCCGCTGTGCATCTAGGGTCGTGCCTTCCTTGCCCGACGAGGTTGTGAAAGATACTAGCCTCACCGCGGCTAGCGCCAAAAAGCCATCGTCGTGGGCATAAACAGCTGCCCCCCATCGTCATACCCCAGGAAGCTCAGCATGCCGCTCCCAACCCGCGTCCTCCTCCGCAACACACGTGCATCTCTGCTCCGCCCTACCACCCGCACATTCACCGCCTCAACAAAATCCCTCTCCCGTCTGCGGCAGCCCGGCGAGCCCACCGGCCCAAACGAACCCCCAACCCACACCACTTCACCGCCCTCCAAATCACCCCTCAAAGTCTGGCCCATCGTCTTCATCTTCGTGGCCGGCAGTTACATGTTCAAGAAGATAGTCGACCAGCGCAAAGACGACGCTCGATACAAAGCAAAGGGACCCGTAGCGGGCCACTCGCCTAGCCGTCCGTAAACAATCGCCTCTCTTCGTTGCCCTCGTCGACAGCAAACATGCCAGCCATCGAAAACCTCGGCGCAACGACGCGCACCTCGCCCCTCTGGTCCGCCGAGAAAGTCACTGTGCTCTTCGTGCTCGGCGGCCCCGGCGCAGGCAAAGGCACGCAATGCGGCAAGCTGGTTGCCGACTACGGCTTCAAGCATCTGAGCGCGGGAGACTTGCTGCGCGAGGAACAGGATAGGCCCGGGAGTGAGTTTGGCGAAATGATCAAGACCTACATCAAGGAGGGGACGATTGTGCCTATGGAGGTTACGATTCAGCTGCTGGAGAATGCTATGAAGAAGAGTATGGAGGACGAGAAGAAGAGCATGTTCCTGATAGACGGTATGCAATTGTTCCTTCCCAACAGGTTTTTGGAATAGGTACTAATGATACATGTAGGCTTTCCCCGCAAGCTCGACCAGGCCCACGCGTTTGAGCGTTCCGTCGTCCCCTCCAAATTTACTCTTTTCTTTGATGCTCCCGAAAGCGTCATGCTAGATCGTCTGCTCGAGCGCGGTAAGACGTCTGGCCGCGCCGACGATAACATGGAATCGATCAAGAAGCGCTTCCGCACATTCGTCGAAACGAGCATGCCGGTAGTAGACGAATTCAATAGCCAAGGGAGGGTGGTCAAGGTGGACGCTACGCAGACGCCAGACGACGTGTACAAAGACGTGCAGGATAAGCTGAAGGAGCGGGGCGTGGAGCCCATCACGCTCAAATTCGTCCAGACCTAAGGGGCTTCGGGGTCTCGAGAGGATATGGCGTACACTTAGAGAGCGATGCAGTGCCGTCTTTCATGAAGGCGAATAGACTGAATACACTCAATGTCATTTCACTGGCTTTTCAAGCCTGATATTCCGTATCACATTTCTATCATGCAGCACTGGGCTGTCAAGCCGCCCATTAAGCCCAGAAAGCCTCTGATGCATGCGTTTCCAACCCTCCCGTTTTGATAAAAGAACAAGCAAGCAAGCAAACCGGCAACACCCTCAAACCCCGTCACCTAATCCATCTCCTCATCAATCATAGCCCTTGGCTTTGCAGTGTTCCCGCCGCGCGGACCACGTCTCTGCGCCTGTTCTAGCTTCTGCTCAATCCGGTTCTGCTCTTCCTCCTTCTCCTGTGCGAATCTTGCCTTCTCCTGCTGGATGACCTGCAATACAGACTCCAAACCAGTCCGCCACATGTCGAGACGCGACGAGACTTCCCGCCACTGCTTCTCGCCAAACATGCGGTACGTTGACCGGTGGATGAGGAAAGTCTGCTTGAGCTGGCTGAGCTTGCCCTCCACAAGACCGGCGCGGATCACATCGATGACCCACATTTCGACGTCCTCGGCAGGAATCTGCAGTGCCTTGGCAATGGATGCGTACGGCAGCTCGCGGGTTTGCGCTGCTGATGCAGCTATTGAAGCCAGGGTCAGTAGCCGCATTTTGCGGTTCAACGCTTTGCCATCGAGATCGACTTCCTCGATCCAGCCATCGTGCTCATCCTTGAAGTCGTTGAAGTCGTCCAGCAATTCCGAGTTGAAGATCTCGAGAAGCTGGAAGTATGTGGGGTCTGAGTTGCGGAGCGCCTGGACGGAGTCGAGGTCGGTGAGGTCCTGGAAATCGAAGTGGCTAGGGTGGGTGAGGGCAGACTTGAGGGCGCGGATAGACAGTTCGCGGGCCTCTTGCGAGGAAACTTGCTCCGAGGAGAAGGTCCTGAGTGCGCGGAGAAGGTATGTGTACGCCTGCTCATCCTCGCCTGCATCAGCAGCAACGTCACTCACTGCCAGGTACAGTTTGCGGTCCTCTGACTCCTCCATCTCCCACTCTTCGAGCCATGAGTCCAACTGCTTTAGTTGTGGCCGCAGAGTCTCGAAATTCGATGTCGCTCGGATGACGCGCAATATCGCCAGGAGAATGTGGTAGCGCATCTCAGAGTGGTCTGCAGGGAGCGTATTGAAGACGGTGCCGAGAACTGAGAGTGCGAGACCGCCACCGTTGGCAGGCGATGAGCTGATCGGGGCACTGAGGTGGGCGCATATCTTGGGGAGGAACATGGGCAGGTTTGGCGACTGTCGTACGAGGTGGATGAGGAGGTTATATGCTGCTATGAACTCTGCGCACCTTGTTAGCCTGTGAACTACATCAACTCTCTGTGTCCATACCCTTCTCTGGTGCCTGGTTGAGCGTCTGGCTGCCCATGACGAGCTTCTTGAGCACCTCATCCTTCTTGTTCTCCTTCAGCAGCTCTGCGCTTTCGGACTGGATCGACGAGCTCTCGTCGCCCTGGGATTTTTTCAGGCTGTCGATATATTGTGCGAGCTCGTCGGCAAGCTCCTCGAAGGTGCCCTCGATGAGCAGCGTCGTTGTAGGGCCGGGCATATTGGGCGATCGCGTGGGAATATGCCTGGAGAGAGTGAGGAGACGGGGAAGCACAGCACGCGCAATGTAGTAGGCTTTGTCCACATTCGCGTTCTGGCGAAGTGGGATGCCAAGACAAAAATTCCGGGCGTGCGCTAGCCCCGCCGCCGACCGAGTGCCTTCCTTACGCAGTAGACGACCAACGTTCACTCTTCACAAGTCTCACCCCATCGTGATCGTGTGCTCCCTCGAATGCTCGAGGACCGATCTACCACAGGACATCATTCGACTAACACCCAGCACTAACCGCCATTCACCCCCGCCAGCAACTATGGCTCCACCCCACAAAACCAGAAAGACCACCACCACGTCGCAGACGACTTCCCGCCGCGGTGGCCGTGGACTGGGCGAGTCCCGTGTCGATAGACGCGCGGGCGAGGAAGAAGTCGCCGATGACCACGACGAGATGGACTTGACAACAGCCGCGGGCGTGGACGCCGAGATGGAGGACGGCACCGTGTCTACCGCGCCCGAGCACTCCCAGAGCCGTTCCCAGAGCCAAGCCCCGGACGCCAAGTTGCAGCAGCTAATGGTCTCCATGGTCGATGCTGTATGTTGACAACACATGCAGCACCGCCCGTCCCAAGACTCATTCACTGGTCCAGGAGCATTCTAACGCAGTGTAGCAACGCGCCCGCCACAGGATCCGCAAAGACAACGTCCTGAAAGATTATAACAGTGCGCATACCAAAGTGCAACAAGACATCAACGGATACTTCGATGACCATGAGACCGAAGCGTAAAGTCACACAGGCTGCTTTGGTCCACTGGGTATACTGACGTCGGCATAGTTCCGAGGCCTACAAGATTCAGATGGCCCGCCTGAACCAACTGCTCAGAATGAAGTCTGAAATCGAGGCCTCTATGGCTTCAAAACTTGACGAGATGCGCAAGGACTATATCTTCCACTCTAATGCTGTCGAATCCGTCGTTGGGTATCATATGAAGCAGCTATAGGCAAGGGGAGCATCGTGACAAGTGTGGCCATGCTGGGCTTTTGCTCATGCTAAGCTAAAGATCGCGAGAAGCGTACGCAATTACATCTATCAATGTACAAATATGAAGAGTTCTCTGGCGGAGTCTGCGCAAGGGGTCCTTTATATGGAACTAGCTCGCGGGCCCTCGAGTCGCGTTCAGATTCATGACGTAGTTTTTATTATCAAGAGCAAGACTGTGGTTCTCCAACGTATATCAGCATCACGGCACGTTGCACATAAAGCACTGCCCTGGTCTTAAATACTCGCTTCACTTCTCCCAAATCAAGGTATCATAGAGTCCCCAGTCACGGGTCCAATGCGCCTTTGCCCAAGCCATTCGCATACTCAAAACCACTCCAAACTCATCAAAGACGCCCTATAGATCTCGTTCCGACACATAATTCTGAAGTCGTTCAAGCGAAGATTCTCAACGCATGTCAAACACCCAAACGCACAATAGTATCGCTAGCGCTGATATTGCGGTAACTGCTCACTCCGACTGCTGCTTCCTCCCGACCCCACCGCAGTCACCAGACCCTCCTCCTCATCATTTAAAACTGGTGCGGAAGGCGCTAGTGTTAGCCCTCGCATGTCACCTGTTGGCGGTGATGAAGGGCCCGGAGGATCTTCCGGTGAAGAAGCATCTTCCACGTTCTCCAACGGCGGCGCACTCCTCTCAAGCTGTAGTCTCCTCCGCTGTAACTCTTGTTTATCGTCGGTTAGTTGCACATGTGCTGATGAAGATGGATAATAATTCGGAGCGGGGACTGATGGGGACCGGGAACGAGCGGGGAGGCGTTCCGATGAATTTGTGTTGTTGGATGTGAGAGGGGGTGATTGTCGTGGGTTGGCGTTGACGGTTAGCGAGGAGCCTGTGGTAGTCGTCCAACCGTCATCATCAGCGAGAGCACGCGGAAGTGATGGTGGTAGGGATGACTTTGGAGGAGAAGATGTGGCGGCTAAAAATGACGGTGGAGGATGTGCTGAGGAACTAGAGGCCGCTGCAGACGATTCGGCCGCGAAGAAAGGAGCACGCGTGTCGTCGTCTTCCGGCAGTACGGGTGCGGAAGGTAGTGTGCCTTGCTGTGAAACTGGAGGAGCGGAAGGCTGGTTTTCGCCAGGAGGCTGAGACGGTAGCAGACGCGCTTCTGCTCGTCGTAATCGCTCCTTCTCTGGCAGATCTTCTTCGTTCTCTGGTGCAGGCATATAGGGCGCTTGTGAACTACGGCTGTCATGGTAGCCTGGTGCCTCGTCGTAAGTACCGTCATAGCCATACTGGTCACAATATTGGCCGTCCTGGTCATATTCGTAGTAGTGATGGTTCTGGTCTCCAGGCCCGTATAGTTGATCACCAGGGTCAAGTGGAATTTCGTGGACATCTGGCTGTGCGTCAGGAGGCTGTGCTCTCCGCTTGCCGTTCCTGTCGCTATCCTTTGTGCCAACAACTATCTCAAACAGACTCGATACGACGCCTTTTTCGCGTCGTAGAGAATCTGTATCAGCGAAGTTCCCACCCCAACTTGAGTACATGCTACCGCTGGTATCTTCAGCGCCGCTCATTCCCGAATTGTTGCCGTATGTGGCAGGTATTGGTACAAGACCGGCATTGGGAAGCATGCGATCGAGCCCCGAAAGCTTGCCTTGTATGTCGACAACGACCTCGACAAAGTATTTGAAACTGATCATCGCACCCGGGACATTTGAGATAGTGGGGAATGCCTCATCTGGAACTCTGACGGCACATTTGACCTCCGCAGTAAGTGTCCTGGGGTCGACAAAAAGTGGGGCGAATGATTGAGCTAGGTCTTTGCGGAAAAGATGGCTGGAACCGGCCGAAGAGAGGGATAGGCCACCAAGACCTGTCCGCGATTTTGGATAGTAGTCTTCAGATTTAGCCTTGTCATTTTTACTGTTCGGCAACACAGGCAATGCGGGGTGCATGTCGACCCGCGCCTGTCTGTAGAGCGTCACAATAATTCCCTTCAAACTCCGCACGTGCTTGGTATGGTTGACGGCGATCTTGAGAGGTATGTTGTCACCCCGTAGAAAGCCACCTTTGGATACCTCAATTGTGGCTGTGATAATCTTCCCCTTCGAATTTGTCCGAGTGGCGGTGGACAAAGTGCTGCCCAAAGCAGTATTCACCGAGCGAATGCCGTACTCGGTCCCAGAGGCATTGCCGCTGCTCATCTGGCTTTCGAAGCTTGTGTCGCTCGGCGCAGGGCTCTCAGGCTTGTCGCTTTCCTCTACGGCATTGTTCAATTCTGACGCCCGTCCACTGCGTATTGATTCCGCGCTAGTCGGTGGTGGTGCTGGCTGCTGAACTGATTCCTGCACTTGCGGCAGTTTGCGGGGGGTCTTCGCTCGCCCTCTCCGTGAAATAGGCTCTAGGGTTATTGCTCTGGGCTTAGGTTCGGGGATAGAAGCGACGTCGATGACTTCGATGAAGTTGACCTTGGTATCGCATGATGATGTGGGTGATATGGTGGTAGGCCTCGTCAATGTAGAGGTCAGCATGTACGAGATGGTTCCGCGCTCAAACTAGTCGCACGTGTCAATAAGAAGACAGGAGCGAAATTGGGAAGATGGTGACTCACATCTATACTACTAGGTAAGCCCTTGGTAGGGAACTCCAGCTCAAAGTTGAAGTGATAGACACCTTCTCCTAGCCTCCCCTCGCCACATAGGACTGACTCATCCTCGAATAGCGAGACGAAGCCATTGCCAAAGTAGCTGCCCGTCTTCTTGCCCTGTCCTGACCCCACTGTGGCACTATAACTCTTATAGGCGTCTCCCGGCGAGTTTGGGTTTCTGAAGACCTGCGCATAGCCATGCAACGAAACAACCAGATGCGTTATCCTCAGCGGCTTGATCACCCTGACTATGACGCTCCCGCTGATGATGTCTCCGGGCGCATACTGGCGATGGGGGTCGTCTGGCTGAATGTAGAATTCGGTAAAGTTGCGTGTCTTGGATTTGAGGGGCGCGCGGAGCCTGGACAGCAGCGATCTGCCGAAGACGGAGGGGGACAAGGTAGCGGTACCGCGTGTAGGACTGGAAGTCATGCTCTGTGTCGCGCAACCATCATGCGGCAGCCCGCACCGAGTCTACAGAAGCGACACAAGATGCGGCGAGGTGCGCAGGTACGCGAGCTGATGAACAGAGGGCAGGAACGGGCAGGAACGGCGGGGTCCGGGGGGCGCGTGAGAGAACAAGTAGATGCAGGACAGATTGGAGCAAGCGGGCGTCTGGTGCGGGAAACCAGCGCTGGAGCAGTCGCGGGTGATGTTGTGCGTGGCAACGGGTGCCGCCGATGGGGGGTGCGAGGGGGACGCGCAACTGTTTTAGGTCGGCCAGGGGGCTGCGCAAAGAACCAGAGGCAAGCGACGGTGCACAGAATCTACACTCGGCGACGACGCAGTCAGCATTGCGATGCGATAGGGACGGAGCGGCAACGAAGGCGCTGGTGGGCTGGGAGAATGGACGGCTCGGGGGCTATGCTGGCGGGGACTCGAAGGGCGACCTCGCGCATTGTGCGCACTGCGCAGAAACGCCCCGCAAAGGGAAGCCACGCGAAGAGAGGGCGATGGCCACTTGGAGCAGACGGCCGGTCGTCGATCGAGACACGGCCACGGCGGGCAAAGACGTACCGGTGGTTGACGTCGAGGTCGCGAGGGACGAGGCCTCTGCCCAGGAGCGATCGGCTCTGCCAAGTCGACTATAGGATATAAGAGGTAGGGCAGCCTCGTGGGTGGAGTCGCTGCGTGCAATGGGGATGAATGGGCGGCCACAGATGGCTGCGCACACCGAGGGCCAGGATGGACGCCAGGTGCGAGAGGGGTGCAGCCGCAGGTGTAGAGGCGTCGACGCGCGCCGTCAGTAGCACAGACAGAGGGTGCGAGAAGCCGCACTGGCGGGCAGACGACGGCTTCTCGTACGCTGACTCGTCCCCGTTACAGGTCGCGCATCTTGCCCATTGCCGGTCGGTCGCTCTTGCCCATTGCAGGCCGGTCGCTCTTGCCCATTGCAGGTCAGCGGCACCGGTCTCGACCACGCCACGACCATTGGGCGCTACATGTGTCGACGCAAACAAGCATTCGCCAAGGCCGTGCGAATGCTTGTCTCGTGACGCAGAAGCTGCCCAGGTGCAGGTGGAGCGGAGCGGCAGCACCTCGGGAGCCCTCGAACCACACCCACCATATGCCCACCATATCTGGACCACCACCACTTCTGCTTTCACTCCAACGCCATGAACCATGGCAACAGCACATGTGCAAAGGACGATCCCTGGGGCAGGCCTAACCCCAGAGATACGCGCATCCAAATCTACCTCTCCTTCGCCCTCGGCCTGGCTGCTTTTGTGACCTTCTGCGTCAGTCTCGTTGCCTTCCCATGCCAGCCTGCCGACTAACCCACGGCCCAGTTCCTCCGCCCGCGATGGAAAGGCCTCTTTGCGGCGCGCAAAAAGCAGAACGACCAGGCCACGGCCCTCCCAGCGCTCCCAGACAGCTTTCTCGGCTGGATGCTCCCACTATGGCGCATAACAGAGGAACAGGTGCTGGAGTCGGCCGGTCTGGATGCCTATGTGGTACGTGTCGTGACCCCGCCATGCCTGCCGTCCTGTTGATGTGTGCTGTAGTACCTGGCCTTTTACAAAATGGCCATCCGCTTTCTCCTCGTCACGCTCTTCTTCGCCCTCACTGTTATCAAGCCAGTGCACGATACACACCAAGAAAAGGACCTACCCGACGACCGTGGCAATGACCGCCCCAAACTCGACGCCCCATCGACGTGGGTGGCCATGGCCGCCGACTATGAAACCTACTCGGACTACTTGTGGATGTACCTCGTCTTTGCCTACCTGTTCACCGCCTACTTGCTGTATCTTATTGTCTCGCAGACAAGGAAAATTATCGAGGTGCGCCAAAGGTACCTAGGCCATCAGAAGACCATCACAGACCGCACAGTCCGCCTGTCGGGCATACCTCTGGAGCTCAGGTCCGAGGAGAAGATCAAAAAATTCATCGAGGATCTCGAAATTGGACAAGTGGAAAGGGTGACGCTCTGCAAGAATTGGAAAGAGCTGGATGAACGTGTCGTGCAAAGACAGGCTGTCTTGAGAAAACTCGAGGAAGCGTGGACTGTCTATCTTGGTAACCGACGAGTGGAAAGGAGCTTGGAGACCTTGCCCGTAGTCCAGCCGCGACCTCCAGCGCCAGAGATTGATCACGAAGACCGCGAAGGCGATGAAGCCAGTCAGCTGCTGAACGACTCCGATCGGGATCCGGATTACGCAATCCCATACGCCAGACCACGTCCAATGGCTAAAATTTGGTTTGGTCGGTTCAAGTTGCATTTCAAAAATGTTGACGCCATCAACTACTACGAGGAGAAATTGCGGCGGCTGGATGACGACATCAACGCCCTGCGGAAAAAGGACTTTGAGCCTACACCCCTGGCTTTTGTGACTATGGACAGCGTCGCCTCTGCGCAAATGGCAATACAGGCAGTCTTGGACCCTTCGCCGCTCCAACTGTTGGCCAACGGTAGCCCCGCGCCCTCTGACGTAGTCTGGACAAATACATATTTGCCTCGCGGCAAGAGAATGTTGCGCTCTTGGGCAATCACAGCCTTTATTGGATTACTTACTGTATTTTGGACGGCGTTGTTGGTCCCTGTTGCGGGTGCTTTGAATACCTGTGCTATACAAGAGGTGTTTCCTCGTTTGGCTGAGGCCCTGAAGTCTCACAAGGTACTACAATCGTTCGTCAATACTCAGCTGCCTGCGCTGGCAATCACCTTGCTCAATGTTTTAGTGCCGTTCCTCTACGATTGTAAGCGATCCTTACTGCTTCTAAAAAGTTCAATAGGCTAATTAGGCTAGGGCTGGCAAACCAACAAGGCATGATATCACAAGGGGACGTCGAGCTCTCGGTCATATCCAAAAACTTCTTCTTCACCTTCTTCAACTTCTTTTTCGTCTTCACCATCCTCGGGACAGGTTCTGGATTTGTCGCATTATTTATACGTTTCGGCGAGAAGCTCCACGATGCCTCCACCATTGCTAACACCTTGGCAAAATCGCTGGCCAAGCTCCTAGGATTCTACACGAACTTCATTATCCTGCAAGCGTTCGGCCTCTTTCCGTTACGTCTCATGGAATTTGGAGCTCTTTCGCTATATCCAATCAATCTCATTGGAGCAAAGACCCCTCGAGGTAGGTTCAATCAATTCTTGTCGAGATAATGGTCAGCTGACAAGAGACATAGATTACGCAGAACTCGTACAACCTCCAGTCTTCAGCTACGGTTTCTTTCTGCCTCAGACAATACTTATATTCATCATCTGTCTGGTATACAGCGTTCTCCGAGATTCTTGGCAGGTGCTGCTTAGTGGCTTGGCCTACTTCATGATTGGTCATTTTGTTCACAAGTATCAGTTGCTGTACGCGATGGAGCATCGCCAACATTCGACAGGGAAAGGTTGGATGATGATGTGCGACCGTGTCATCGCTGGAGTGGTGCTTTTCCAGTTCACTCTTGCCGGACAGCTCGCTCTGAGAAATGCCGTCAAGCGCGCTGTACTCATAGCTCCGCTTGTGATTGGCACATTATGGTTTGCCTACGTGTACAGCAGGACGTATCGGCCGTTGATGAATTTTATCGCTTTACGAAGCCTGAAACGCGCTGAGCACTCAGACGTCGGCCGAGGCGTACAAGAAGAGGCGGTGTCGGGAGGTCATCAAACCGTGGATGAAGCTCGTGAAAAAGAGATGCGATTCGAGCATCCTAGCTTGGTTTTGAAGTATGTGTGCCCCAGTCCTTTGATATCACTGACGCTGACATTCCATGTAATAGTCTCGACGATGTTTGGATTATTGACAAGGGCGCTAGATCTCAAAATGGATCTACGTCTGTGAACGGCAATCAGGGGGGGTTCACTCTTTCCTGACTATAACTTTCCGATCTCGGAAGCCTTCTTGTATCTCTTTCCGTTTCTGGGTCATACTTTCTCGAAATATTCTAGGGCACTTATTCCCCGTTTGATCTTTATTTGACACGCTCTATATACCCGTTATTCTTTGTGTTTGTCACATCGTCCGCACACCATCCATGGCCGCTGGTTCCTATCCTCATCTCTACATAGTCACTCCTCATACCTGAATAAATCGAACGTACTGGCATGCTCGGCCTGCATTATACACACACCCTGCGAGACAGCCTTAGCTCTGTCGTGTGAGTCATTCTACCTTGCATTGCCGCCGACCCCAACTTTAAGTGGCCTGAGCATCCCCACCAGCTGTACTGATTGCCATCCATAGGACTAAAACTTCCCCAACTCCCCCTCATTTGGATATTCTTCCTTGCGCGATATCGTTACATCGCCTGCATCTCCAACTGGAGGTGCTACGACAACGTCTTCCCAGATATATCTATCTCGGGGAGTGGCCGGGACACACTCTACACCAGCCCTTCCCGTTTCTAAGAGTCAACCTCCCGTCGTTGCGTCGCACTTCGAGTCACCCCATTACCATTCTTTAAGTCTCGCTCCACCAGCGACGCGGTCCACAGCCCAAAGACCGTCTTATAATTCTGAACCAACGACTCATACACGCATGACTTCGCAAGAGGCCCTTCTTGACTTAGTGGATGCTGAGAGCTCGACGTTCCAGAGTACGACACCGGCCACCGATCAGGCAGGGGCTACACTACAGTCTGCGAGACGATCCGATGGGCTGCGACATGTGTTTCCGCGTACGCGCACCGCCCCTAGCTCGCAAGGAGCCACTGCGCGAGTCACAAGGTTGCAACACGAAAGAAGCCCTGCCTCGTCAAGCAGGCAACCAAGGCGAGTTGCTCTCCACAGAGTCTTCACTTCGTTCTTCAGTACGAGTCCTACAAAAATAAATTCGCCAGCAGATGTTCCTCCAATTAGGTCCACCTCCTCGAATGTCCGTTCCAGAAACAACTCCGGCTCGCTGCATGGTTCAATGCCTAGTCTAGAATTCGTTTCGACCGGAACTTTTACGTCCAGCGGTCCGAGCCTAAGGTCGCGATCCGGTTCCTTCAGTAACTCAACTTCATTAGTACCAAGCTGGACAGAGAACGATAGTGACATGCATTCACTTCATCGCATACATTCTGGTGGCTTCTCTTCGGATAATGTGAGTCAACCCAGCGAATACACAGAAATACTTGAACGTCTGCTCACTCGCATCTCGGTCTCAGCTACTAGAGGATGGCATTCTGGAGCCATTAGTCGAGCGTGGCATTGTTCGAACGATGTCTGGCGTCTTATTGGGCCTTGATACTCCGATCGATGAGCTGGATAGCTCCGCATTGGGAGGTTCCGCAGAAGACGTCCATCCGTTGTCGGATGAAGGTAGCCTGGAGGTGCAACAACCTACCAAGTGTCGCCTCGATAGCGCTTTACACGTTATGCTCTTCCCTTACTTGAATCATGACTGCCGGAAAGCACTAAGATCGACCTGTCGCGAATGGCGCACGGTACTAGATCGCATAAGTCCCCAAAAACAACCCTCCTCAAATCGTGTTCCCAATGAGATCCTTCAGCATATCTACAGATACCTGGGACCAAAACATGTGAGTAACTGAATACTACACACGGTATACGTTTGTTCATCCAATTTAGTTTAACGCTGCTCGACATACCTGCCGTACATGGATGCGAGCGAGTCTCGACAGCATGCTGTTATGCACAATGCTCGAACGAGGAGGGTGGTGGAGTAGTGTGGAAGTGGATTTAGTGGGTTAACAGCTCATACAATCCCGTATGATACATGGGCTAACCATATGCCCTCTTTGAGGCCAGAAAGGGCTGGATCGGAGACCACAAGCTGCGCTCCACCAACGCAGACGAATTATGGTTCCTCAACTGCCGTCTGTCACGCGAATGTGCTCTATCCGCAGGGGGGGCTGATGTTGAATTACACGCCCAAAATGGCAAATACAGGGGCGCGATAATTGAGGTTTCTGATATAGTCTTTATTGATCTTGCCAGTGGCCATCCGGGGTCTGAAGGACAAAGGTGTGGAGGCCTGATTTTTACCACAAGCATATGCGGGCAGTTCTTACTCGTTGCACGTGAAACCGTCATCTATGTCTACGACCTTCGAAGTGGCATCCTTACGCCTGTCACCCGCGTTATTTGTCCTAGAAGAGTCCTGGCAATGAGCATGGACATGTCCTCCGGTAGGAATGCGGTTGCCGCCTTGCTTGAAGGCCGAATTGGCATGGTTTGCGAGTTGCAATACGGCCAGAAACCGACTATTGACTCGCCGACGGAAATACTAGTCGAGTCTCATGGCCACCAGTACCGAACGATTGCAACCGCTTCTATATCATCAAGTCGTGAGAGTGCCTTATATGCCGGCATCGATGCTGCTGACCGCAACGCGATATTTGCTGGAGGCTCATATCCTGACATGGTACCCGTTGAGTCGGTCGATGTTCAATCAAATTCCCAGGCCGTCTCACTCCAGGAGGTTCACAACCATCGTACATATGCGCACAACCACATCAACCAGACTTGGAACCTAAGTCTCCAAGGACCAGGACACAGGGCTTCGTTGGAGACCGATGCTTCACATACCCGCCCCTATCACGCTTTGCCTGTTGAAAGCGGAACATCTACTTTCTATCGCCATCTTTGTTCTGAAGATGACCCCCCACGTAGCGGTATGTGACTCCTTAGCGAATATAGAACGAGATTCCGTCATGTCTCTACTCTATTAAACTGCAGTGCTGGAAACCCTTGCACTAACTACCCTGCTTAGTTTCAATCTGTCCTCAACGCCGTTGCGTCGCATTTGGTAAGATGGTTCCAGCCATGATATGCGTGGGACTCTTGCTTACCATGATTTCTATATGCAGGCTGCTCTGCTAGTATAGAGTTGCACTGGATCGATGCACTCACTGGCCAAAGCCTCAGTCGCTGGTTCCCGCTCACCGCACCATCAGATTACCTGTTTTTCCTCGCTCCTCGACCTGGCTTCGAGTCCGCGAAGAAGCTGCGGCTTATCTCAAGCGCTGCACACCCCAACGATAGGCCCGCCATAAGTCGAAAGTTCTACTTCGGTGGGTGGCCACAAAATTACATGAGACATCGCTTATTGTACCTTTAGGCAGGCCTACCCTTAGATCTTTATGGGGCTCCTTTGGCTTTGAAAGTAATTCGCGGCGAGTGGCGTCTCCGAATTGCGATCACTATCACGCTATTCCGCTGAGTGATGGACACCACGTCCTTTTCATTGAACCTCCGACGGGGAAGTTGTTCATGGGCTGCGACGCGCCTCTCCGCGGGCCAACAAAGCTCCTTCGGAAAATCATGTTCATACCGCCATCGCCTGATAGCCAAGTACCATGTCTCTTTGCACCCGCATTTGACATGTCGTGGGGTGCTCGAGTTGTTGTTGTCTATGGAGAGACGTTAGTACTCTACAGTATACCGTCTGACGTATGCAACCTTTCACGCTTGGAGCAAGGAGCAGACAGTTGGGATGTATACACTGCGCTACCGTTCTCAGCTGAAGGACGTACAGAGAACCACTGGCTGAATTGGTGGGATGAGCCATGTTCTGCAAATCGATGGGGTGATAATCCTATTTGGCCCATCGCTGTCCGTGGGTTGAACATCGGAACGTTGAGGAGTGTGTGCGAAGTGGCGATTCAGACGAAGCCGGACATCACTATTTGGGGATTTACATTGGATTCGCAGTGAGTCCTTTGAAGATACGTGGTAAGCGTGAGAATAGTGCTTACTGAACGTTCGCGACTAGGTGCAAAACATGGCAGCTGCGTAATTTCGCTGATCCTGTTGTGCGCTCTCGCCGTTATGTTTCCCAGAGCGGCATCATACATGATGAATATGCAGTTGATGAATCTGGGGATGTCATCATGACTGATTCTGAGGTTACGATTCCTCCTTCACCGCACCTAACCTCTCCACTGGCCGCACCCCAACTCAACGCATTCGGCCGAGAGCAATCTGTTGGCTTCGACGGCTACTCGTCGCAGACTTTGAGTCCAAGCAAGCACGTCGACAATGAAGAGCTTCTCGCGAAGAGAATCCCGGGAGCATTGAGCGTGGAGAACGATGACTGGGTCGACGTTTTGGATGTGCGAGGCTGTGATGCATGGTTTGAGGAGAATGGGGACGTGGTGATGGTGAGTCATGCTAGCATAGCTATGGAATCATAGGGGAAGGGGTGTTGATTTGATGCGAAGGTACCGGCAGATGTTCATGTGGGGAGTATGGAGTTGGAGGAGTGAGCTTGAGGTGCGAAGGGTTGAGCGAGGCTGAACTGGAGTTGTGATATGGTGTGGGCCGGGCTGCCGCGTTTCAGATGTTTACCTACGACCTCTATTGCTACGAAATATTACTAGTAGTTGAAGACTTTGGATGTTGAAGTGCTGTGCTGTCAAGTCTCCTAATCAAGTCTTGACTATAAACGGGTACTTGTAAATGAATGGATGAATGGATGAATGGATGAATGAATGAATGAATGGTCGCCGCCGGCTCGCCGACTGGCCAATCGGCTGATTTGATGGGAGTGGAGTCGGAGCCTTGGCGCTCTCCGACTTGACCCTTGCGTTCCGACAGTACAATCCTCTGTATTTCAACACGACGGCGCAACGAGCGCGCACTACCGAAGCAGCAACTGCCACATCTGCTGCTCGACGAAGCATGTCTGTAGCGACAGCGGACTCTATGGACATGTCCGGCGTGCCAAACGGTGACTCGGGCCCGTCGCAATTCAACCTCGCCGACCACATCAAGATGCCGCAAAACAGCCGTCTCCACCACGAAACGCAGAATCTCAAGAAGCGCGTCAACGAACTCATCGAATACCAGCAAGCGCATCCCAAGCCCGCAAAGTACGCAACGCGCGAGGACGTAGGCGCCGAGAGGAAGATTCAACGTGAACTCGACTTGCGAGAGAAGAAGTTGAAGGCGCAGCTGTCCATCGTACGGACATTGTATAGGAACAGCGTGCTCAAGGTCCGGGAAGAGAAGGCGGAGACAGCGGACGTAAAGGCAGTCAACGATGCACTGATCTTGGGGCTGCATAATCTGAAGTACGAGGAGCAGTCGCTCCAGGCCGAGATTGCGGCTGCTGAGAATTATGAGTAGGCCCTAGACTGCCCCACGTACATGCTGCATCGACTGACCATGCTCGCAGCCACAAGTACAAGAAACTCCCTCTCATGGCGCCGGACGACTTCAAAGCCAAATTCCCGCAGTACGTCGACGCCTCGCCGCACGAAGTCATGATTGCGCAAATCGAACACGAGCACCAGGATCGGATCAAGCTCGAGGAGCGCCGACAGGAGAAGCTGAAGCAAAAGCAGAAACTTATCGCCGAGGTGAAGAAGAGCAAGGACGATCTTACAAGGCTGGATGGCATGGTGGAGAAGTTTGTCGAGCATTTCGAGCCTATACGCAAAGTTCTGGCCACGGAGTAGACTCGTCATCCCGCTGTGAGGGCTTCAAGCGGGTTGGAATCTTGGGCTAAGCTATGTCTAGTCGCAGGAGTGCGCAGTCTGAGTCACACATGCGCAGGAGACGTAAGCGGCCAGCGCTCGCAAACAAGACGCCCGAGGGAGCGAAAGCGCATCGCGAAGGAAGAAGAAGGCGACAGAGCTGAAGACGGAATGCCGAGCACGTTGGGTTGCGGCGGGGAGGGCTGGGTCATGCGAAAGGAGCATGTAGCCTGGTGTGACGGCAGCCTGTGGTGACTCATAAGGGTAGGAAGAAGGACGTGGGAGGCCTCGAGTGAGCATAGAGTCATGAATTGATCTTGTTTAGATGAGGCTATCCACGGATGGGCAAGGCGTACCAACAGAGACTATCTAGTGAAGATGAGTGAATGGGCTCCCGCTGTACGACTCTCCCCACGCGGCGCGCGCCCGCGTTCCGTGCATCTACTCGCTTATCCTAGTGGCTTGGCACTGCCCTCCCACGGTGCCGGCTTCGAGGTCCCGCCACGCTTCTCGAAGGTGCATGCCTTCACCTCCCAACACCACCTACCCCCTGCCACCTTGGCTCGCTCGCCATGGCTTTGTTCTCCAGCGCCGTCACGGTCACGGCCTGCATTGTATCGCGCCATGGTCAAGATACTGAGTACCCGGAGCCTGAGGTTTTCCACGCATTCGATCATCTGTTCCGACCCGCCGTCGTCGCTTCCGCATCCCATTCTTCCGAAGGACGCGCGCAGAAGCGGCGCAGACTGCCCAACGGCGCCCATGCAAGCGCTCCACGACGTAGCGACGAGCCATCAGCCGGTGGCAAGAGTGTGCTGCTTGCCAAAACCACGTTGCATCTGGTCAGTAAGCTGAGAGAAGTCTGGTCTTGCTGCGACTAATGTACCAAGGAGCGTTCCGACTCGCAGACCACGTTGCCGCCGGCCCCAGATGATTCGCACCGCTCCGTCGAGCTGTTTCTGGAGGCCTTCTCTCGCCGCGATGCCCAACAAATCTCGCTGTCTCTATTCGAATCCGCCTCCTC
Source organism: Laburnicola sp. R22_1 (assembly GCA_014281115.1). Taxonomy (NCBI): domain Eukaryota; kingdom Fungi; phylum Ascomycota; class Dothideomycetes; order Pleosporales; family Didymosphaeriaceae; genus Laburnicola; species Laburnicola sp. R22_1. Next base: position 2,192,310 of record JACONQ010000011.1, read on the forward strand.
CACGAACATCGAGTTCGTTGCCACGGCCGCCCCCGACCAGCTCCAACCGCTTGTGCCGCACCTAGAAACTGCCGCATCGGTCGCTACCACCCTTCGTGGAAGGAAGAGGACGTCGATCGCTCGAGTTCCCTTTTGTCGTTGCGTCCTCTCTCCGCCCACTGCCGAGCAACAGTCGCTGCAGCTACACGTCGAGCTGCGGTGGCTCTTGGGCATTGCAGCCATGGAGACGGTCAAGTCCAGGGAAATTCAACGAGCCGATGCGAGGATACTGTCTACCTACCTGCCGGATTCCTCCATCCAAGCCGAAGCACCTTTCTCCCTGTCCGATTTCTATGATGCCGTTTATGTTCCCCCCAAGGATGACGTGTCAGATCGTATTAAAGAAAGCTTAACCCAATCCACATTACTTCCTTACCAACGCCGAACCGTGAATTGGATGCTGCTACGAGAAGGCGTTGCCTTCTCACCTAATGGAGAGCTCCAGGCGATGGAGAGTAGTGCATCGGATGATTTGCCTGTGTCGTTCACTCGCACACAGGACGCTTCAGGCAACGCTTGCTCCGTTAGTCATCTGCGTGGCATGGTTATATCTGGTTCAAACAAAAATTGGGACTCTTCACAGTCGACCGGATTCGGAATTTTGGCCGAAGAGATGGGTCTTGGCAAGACTGTTGAGATGATTGCACTCATGTGTCTTAACAAGCGACGAATCACTAAAGAAGACGTTCATGATCCGTATCTTGGCAAATCCGTCAAGGCTTCGAGCGCTACTCTGATCATCGCACCTCCTGCTCTCATCGAACAATGGATATCGGAGGTCAACAAGCACGCACCTCAACTAAAAGTGTTCCACTACAAAGGAGTGCCCTCTCACACTACACCGAAGCAGGAACACGGCAAAGCTACAATCGAACACCTTTCACAGTTCGACGTTGTGTTGACTAGTTACCAGGTGCTTGCGAAGGAATTACATCACGCTACACCTCCCCCTGATCGTTCATTTCGACACAAGAAAATTCATCAACGCCGAAACAGTCCCCTGGTAGAGATATCTTGGTGGAGAGTTTGTCTGGATGAGGCACAGATGGTCGAGAGTGGCGTCAGTCAGGCTGCCAAGGTGGCCCGGATCATTCCACGTTGCAACGCCTGGGCTGTGTCCGGTACCCCTCTTCGGAAAGATGTTCAGGATCTGCTCGGTCTACTTGTCTTCTTACGTTACGAGCCATTCGCTACCACCAAAAACCTTTTTTCTCGCCTTACAAAGTCTTCATTCCGAGCCATCTTCAATCGCATCTGCGTCCGACACACCAAAGACCAAATTCGGGACGAGCTTCGCATACCCCCACAGAAACGTGTCGTCATAACTGTTCCGTTTTCTTTGATAGAGGAGGAGTATTATACAGATATGTTCCGTCAGATGTGCGAAGCATGCTTCCTTACTCCAGAGGGCGCTCCCCTTCGTGAGGACCGAGGGGTCGATCATCCAGAAACGATTGAGCGTATGCGCGAATGGCTCGTGCGATTGCGGCAGACTTGCCTCCACAGCCATATCGGTCAGAAGAGTAAGAAGATCGTCGGTTCAAAGAAAGGCCCTCTTCGCTCTATCCAGGAAGTGCTCGAAGGAATGATCGACCATAATGACACGAGCCTCAAAGCAGAAGCTCGAGAATTGATCTCGTGTCAGATGAAGCGCGGCCATATCTTCTCCAACGCCAAGAACTTCGAAAACCGCAATGAAGTGGCCCTGCCAATGTATAGAGAGGCGCGAAACAGTGCTCAGGAATACGTCAAGTTGTGCCGAGAGGAGATACTTGCAGAGACAAAAAGACTCGGTGTGATAGGCCATGGCCATGTGGAAGATCACGAAGAAGACGAGGATGAGGATGAGGAGAACACCAAAAACAGTCGCATCATAACCCTCCGTAGGTCTTTGCGCACCTTTCTAGAGCTAGAACACGCGTGCGAATTTTACATGGGCAACATGTATTTCCAATGGAAAGAGAACATCGCCTTGACCGAGCCTGATTCGGCCGGCTTCCATAAATTAGAAAAACATGAGACCGAACATTACAACAAAGCTCAGCTGATTCGTCGAGAGCTCCTCAAAGTTAGCAAGGCTCGTGCCCAACGTCTGATGCGCAGGATTAAAGAATCGACGGATCCGCATCGGGCTCTGGAAGTGCGTCGCGTCCCTGATCTTGGCGGTATCGAGAGTTCCAAAGTGCTGGAACAGTTGGCTACCATTGGTCGGGTCATTAACGGACAGAATTCGAAACTGGAAGAATGGCGAAACAGAATCATCAATATTTTGACCATGTCACTTGTCGACGAGGAAGGTGAGAAGGAGGGCACTGGCCATGAATATGACCTTTCAACTAGGATGCAAGATGAGCTCTACGTTTACATCATGGCCCTTCGTACAATCATCGCCGATAGGGCTACGGCTATGGATGGGACACGAGACCTCCTTGTCGACCATGAGTTGCAGCAAGCAGTGAGACAGGCTCACGACAAAGATCCGATGAAGAGGGGACATGCACCTCATCTTGTCATTGAGGTCGCTCAAGATCGCGAACGGCTAAAGCCAAAACCCCAGGACGGATCGCTCAAGGGTGTGATAGCCGAGGCTCGCGCGACGGTTACCTCACTCCAGTATAGAGCTAGTACAGCGGATGGTCGAGCCGCGGCAGAGTTAGCCATTGCCGAGAAGTATCTTGCACAGGTACAGGCCATATACGCTGCGCAGACCATGCTCCTTGCCGATCTAGAGAAGGAGCAGGAGTTATTTCGACTGACCATGAACCAACGTTTGGAGTTTTATCGCCAGCTTCAGCACATTTCCGACACGGTTGTTGACTGGAAAGACACTATGGACGCGGTTTTTGACGGCCCGGAAGATAGACGACAAACCATGCTCGTGAAGGCCAGTAAGGAGAAACTGATCGGATTGAAGGTTAAGCAAACATTTCTTCTACATTTGCGCTCCGAAGATGCAGATCCGAACTACAGGCAGGACTGTGGAATTTGCCTGGAAAAGTACGAGATCGGTAGCCTGAATGTTTGCGGACACAAGGTAAACACGCCACCCCCTCGAGCTTCTAGCGGCAACTAACGATGCATAGTATTGCAAAGTGTGCATGGAAGCTTGGTGGAAGTCCCATCACAGCTGTCCAATGTGCCGGATTACCCTTACTCGTGCAGATATGAAAGAGATCTCGTTCAAGAAGAGCACAGTCAAGGCACACGAGGAAGACGAAGACGCAGCAACGGAAACACAAGCCTCTAGTCCTTCGTCGGAGAGCATTTCCATCTACTCCGACATGCGCGATTCCACCATGAATGAGATCAAGACTATTAAACTCAATGGCTCGTACGGTTCGAAAGTTGACATGATTGCCCGGCATTTGCTATGGATCCGGCATAATGATCCTGGCGCAAAGAGCATCATCTATTCGCAATTTACCGACTTCCTTGAAGTTTTACGCTCCACTTTGGCCAAATCCAAGGTTGGTGTGACTGGCATACGCGACAAGAACGGCATCGAGAACTTTAGGACTTCACCGGCGGTCGATTGTTTCCTTCTGGACGCGAAGTCCAACTCGTCTGGGCTGAACCTGGTCAATGCGACGTACGTGTTCCTCTGTGAACCGCTCATCAACCCGGCTCTAGAGTTGCAGGCTATTGCTCGTGTGCATAGAATCGGGCAGGAGCGCGCTACGACGGTGTTCATGTATTTGATTGAGAATACGGTTGAGCAGGCCATATACGACATCTCTGTAAAGCGTCGGTTGGAACACATGGGGCGCAACGAGGCCTCTCGGACAGGCTCAAGCAGGGCCATGCTAGAAGAGCGGACGCTGGATGCGGCGAACTCGGAGGAAATTGAAAATGCGAAATTGAGCAAGTTGGTGCGCACGGGCAACAATGGCGAGGTGGTGGTGGAAGATGATCTCTGGAAGTGCCTTTTTACGAAGCCAAGAGGTTTGGCTCATCTCGACGAGCGCGTTATTACGGATCGCCAGCGGCGGATGCAAGAGGGTGTCGAGTATAGGATACAGCAGCTCGAGCAGCAGGTGGCTGATGTTGCGGTGGCGGTAGAGGATGGGAACGAGGTTGGAGTGGATGCGGCCGATGGTGTGGTGGGTGCAGATGGCACTGTGGCCACGTTGCGAGGTTGAGTGTTGCAGGAGTCTGGATGGGGGATATGGCTGCGCACACGGCAGGCGACACAACGACTACTCTATATGGTTTGATATGGGCGACAGGCACTATTTGGAATTTTGGCCTCTATGTAGCGGGGTGATAGTTTTTGAACGTGGCGATATACCCCTGCTAGATGTTTGTTTGGGATATGAGCATATGTATCCACCAAAGAAGGAGGACATGATGGTCTTTGGCTAGAAAATGGACATGGCACTATGGCAAGCAAAGAACGGTTCGAATCCATGTGAAGGCTGGTCAGAAGTCAGTTGCTTCCGAATACAGGCGAGAAGGTGGTCTGTGGGTGCGCCCAGGCGGGTGGAATCGTGCTGGTGCGGTATGGGCATCTTGGGTCGATGGATGCCTAATAAAATGAGACGAGGTCGCCCAGCCGGACGAAACCGCACTCGGCTTGTGTGGGTCGGCGACCCGGTGCGCATCTGACCGTGGCCTGGCGGAAACACAGAGGCATGCGGCATGGTCAAAGGACGAGATCCTTCGGGATCGGATTCCATTATAGATGTATGCCGTCCGCTCCTTTTGCTGCTGTGCTTTGTTGCTTGCCGCCTGTCCTGCCCTCCCTCCACCGAGACCACCCCCCAGCCAGCACACCCTTCTGCCTGCTCTCGCACGCTGACGCTGCCGCTGCCGCTGCCCTCTCGCGTCGCCCTCAATGAGCGCGAAGAACGACCGGCTCAGGCCCGCCAGCATGGCCGCCCAGAGCAAACCGCCGTCCGTGGTCGACTACGGGAGGACGGAGCCCGTGATCACCACCTCAGCAGCGCCGTCGCGGCCATCCACCGCTGAAAAGCCCAGCGAGACGGTGCTCGCGGCCGAGGGAGCGGTGGGCGACGAGGAGTACCCCAAGGCGTGGCGTCTCGCCGTCATCATCATCGCCCTGTGTCTGTCCGTCTTCTGCATGGCATTGGTGCGTCCACCTGCAGTGCTGCACCTGGCCTGCACCTGGGCATCCGCCTGGTCACGTGCGTCCACACGTGCATCCGAAGCTAACGGGCCCCAGGACAACACCATCATCGCTACCGCCATTCCACGCATTACCGACCAGTTCAAGGCCCTCGGCGACGTCGGCTGGTATGGCAGCGCGTACCTGTTGACCACGTGCGCCACCCAGCTCATCTATGGCAAGTTCTACACTTTCTATAGCATCAAATGGGTCTACCTGTCCGCCCTCTCCATCTTCGAGCTTGGCTCCCTCATCTGCGCTGTCGCGCCCAACTCGACCGCCCTGATCATCGGACGTGCCATTGCCGGGGTGGGCTGCGCCGGTCTCTTCAGCGGCGCCATCCTCATCATCAGCGTGAGTGTCCCGCTAAGACGGCGCCCTGCATACATGGGTCTGATAGGTGCGCGCTACCCCCCCACCCACACGTAGAGAGAACTAAACATAACATACTACCTACGACAGGCGGCATGTACGGCATTGCTAGTGTAGCCGGTCCGCTGTAAGTCATATACCCCTACTGCTCAATGGCTATCCAGCAGCCACTAATAATGCTTAGCCTTGGGGGCGCCTTCACCGATCACCTGACCTGGCGATGGTGCTTTTACATCAACTTGCCCATTGGAGCCGTCACCGCTGCCTTCATCATCCCGTTCTTCAAGGTAAAGCGCCAAACCGCAAAAATCAACTCCACCTTTATGCAACAATTGAGAAAGTTTGACCTCGAGGGTTCCGCTCTTTTCCTTCCAGCTATCGTCTGCTTGCTTCTTGCCCTCCAGTGGGGCGGCAGCAAGTATGAGTGGAAGAGCGGCCGTATCATCGCCCTCGTCGTCGTCGCTGTTTTACTCCTCGTCGGTTTCCTCGCGATTCAGGTCTGGAAACAGGAGGACGCCACCGTCCCGCCCCGTGTCTTCAAGAACCGCAATGTCTGGGGATCGGCATGGTTTGGAGCCATGTTGGGTGCCGCTTTCTTCGTCATGGTCTACTACCTCCGTAAGCTCCTTCCTGTCCCCTGCCTTGGTGAACAACCTAACGAACGACTCTTAGCAATTTGGTTCCAGGCCATCAAGGGCGTCAGCGCCACCAAGTCCGGCATCATGAACCTACCCGCTATCCTCGGTCTCGTCGTCATCTCTATGCTTGCCGGAGGCGCGGTAACGGCCATCGGCTACTACACGCCTTTCATGCTGATATCCTCGGTGCTTATGGCTCTTGGCGCCGGCCTCCTCTCCACCTTCCAAACCGACACTGGCTCGGCCAAATGGATCGGCTACCAATTCATCTTCGGCGCCGGCGTCGGTTTCGGCATGCAACAGATGCTCGTCGCCGTGCAAACCGCACTCCCCAAAGCCGACATCCCCATCGGCACCGCCATCATGATGTTCTCGCAGACCCTTGGTGGCGCCGTGTTTATTTCCGTAGGCCAGAACGTCTGGACCAACCAGCTGATCAAGCACTTGCAGGCCGTTGTGCCGGATTTGAATCCCCAAATCGTCTTCAGCGTCGGCGCGACGGAGCTCAAGAACGTCATCGAGGCCAAGTTCTTGGACCGAGTGCTGGAAGCGTACAACACGGCGCTGACGCAGACGTTCTACGTTAGTGTCGCTGCGGCTACCATGTCCATCGTCGGGGCTTCGTTTGTCGAGTGGAAGAGCATGAAGGGGAAGGATATAGTCATGGGTGCTGCGTAGACGACACACGACGACCGTTATATATCTCTTGATGGATTCGACCTCCGCTCATCCGCGCCGATCCGATCCGATCCGATCCGGGCCGGCCCGACCCCAGCTAGATTTCTTTATGTATGTACACCTTTGTAATCTTTGGATACCCCCCTCCCCCTTCCCCTCCCCCCCTGCCCTGCTAGTCCACCAGTCTGGCACGCTGTGTACTCGCTTTTTCTATATACACTCGACTCTCCTTTGCCGCGGGATATATGCATAATAGCAGCGACGGCGTTGTTTAAGAGGCGGACCAAATTTTTTTTTTTGGTTGGTCATGATATCCATGGATAGAAGAACCACTCACTTGACAAGCTTTGAAAATAGACGGACGCGACAGCTAGCTTTGGCAGACCCTGACCATAGATACACAATGCTGCCGGTCGGAAGGAGCTACTGAATTGTACTGTACGTTAGGGCGGTATAGGATGCCCGGTCCTGGGGGCCCCTGAAGAGGTGCATTTTTTTTTGTTGGGGGCTTGGCGTAGGAAAATCTCCTCTCCCCTTGCAGGATGTTGACTAGCAGAAGTTAATAGGAGCAAGCCAACAACAGTGTCAGATCAGAACATGTTAATGATACGATGTCCAAGTAGAATCATGTGGAAACATGGCATATCGTTGCATCGAGTAATGTCCCGCGTCTGCCAACTCTCTATTGTATTGGTATACGTCATGTCCATCCGCTTAACTCACCGTCACGTCAGACGCCACAGCAACATGTTCAACATGGCAATAATATACAGAGACCTCTCTGGCCCACAAAAAACGCCTTTTCAAAAGCTATCAGGTGGCCCATCTACTTCGACATGAGCATCAAGACAAAGTGCAGGAAATGATCGCCTTGGATTGGTATATCTCTACGCCCGCTAAAAAAAATCATGCATCCTAGTGACAGAACAACGACATGCCTGCTCCGACGAAACCCTTCCCTAATCTATGCCCAAGACCCGATCCTTCCACCGACTGATTGGTATAATGCCGAACAAAGAGAGACGCCGCTGCAATGCCACACAGACCATGCACGTGCTATGATGCTATGCCATGAGTATCGAAGTCACGATCCTCGTGAACGATCCCTAGCCCAGAACCTCAGACTCCGAAACTAGCATAAAGAGTGTTGATTAAGAAACCTGATATAGGAAAGAGGGGTCATATTACAAACCTCTGCGCCACTTCTTGCTCAGCAAAAATCCGGTATCTCCATCAACTAGATGAGGGAAGCTGCCAGCATTGGGCTCATCCCTCGCGCATTTGCGTCTAGAGGCATATCAAAGGCAGGGCCCGCATTGCCAATGGAGTTTTGCCTCGCTCGGAAGTAGTTGCCCGCGTACGCCGTCCCCGGCTGAAAAGCACCATGCGAAGACGGCGGCAGAGCGCCCGGAGATGCCGTGCCAATATGGCGGTTGCTTCGGCGTCTAGTAAGACCTGGCGAGGAAGGCGCCATGGTTGCGGTATGTGACGAATTTCCCGAATTGATGGATTCGTTTGAGTTGCTCCTAGAGTGATGAGGCGCTGCTGTCGTACCGACTGTAACAGGAATTTCGGCCGAGCTAGTCGGGCGTCTAAACCCTGGCACGAACGGGTTGTTGCGCGCCGGTGCCGGCCCAGGTTGTCCCAGCGCCCGCATCCTGTTGTTGATGAGTTCACGAGCAAGTGCGTTCGTCTCCTCCGGTGTATACCGCGTGCTGCGGGAAGCAGACTGTGCGCCATTCGTGCTACCGGTAGTGGGTGACTGTTGGGGCCGAGCGTGTTCGCTCGCCCGCAGGGTACGTACTGAGGCCTGGTTATTGAGTCTACGACGGGACTGTTGAGGACGTAATTCGATGCGAGAGGCCTGGGGCCTTACGCCCTGCGGTGAAGGTACAGGCTCTCGAATATTAGCCCGAGAGTTGACAGCCCGCAGGGTAGCGGTTGAAGACTGCTCTCTGAGCACCTGGCGCGAATTGCGACTCCTAATGCGTGGTTGTACAAAGGCACCCCAAGGGTTGCCCGCCTGCTGAGGGAATATGCGACCCTGAATATTCAAACCCACGTTGGAGTGAGGAAATTGCGGGTATACAGGCGAAAACCCGGCAGAGTTACGTCGTCCAGCCGCCGATGGCGGACGAGAGTTTACCCGACTAGGCGGCCGATTGCCCATATCGAGAGACAATCCAGCTTGCGACTGTGGAAGCGTGCTGCCAGATTGTTGTGAAGTGGGTGTCGAAGTACCAGATGTGGGAACCACCGAGGAGTTGCTAACCGAAGACACTGAGGCTGTACGTCCCGGATTGGCGGCGGAATCGGCATTAACCACGTCAGAGAGATTTTGTGAAAACGCTGTCCGCCTAGGGGGGGACGTGGGAGTGCGGGCATTGAAAGTAGGATTTGAAGAATTATTCATGAGAGGCGTCCGCAATCGCGCCGGTGCCGGGGGCAGAAATGGGGAGAATGCCTGTGCGGGACTCGGTCGGTTTCGATTCGCCGTACGAGGACGAGTAATTGGTGTAATTGAGCGAGGCTCGAGATCCACGAGTGGACCTCCCTGAATTTCTTGTAGTGCGCGTTGATGATCAGCGAAAAGTCTGCTGATGCGGGGATTATAATTTTGTTGACGAGTCCGGTTTCTACCGTCCTGCGAGTGATCCGAATTGTCCTCAGGGTCAATGTCGATTGGTTCACGGTGGGACTGCCCTCGGTTGGTGAAACGGCTGTTAAAGTGCGGAAAGGGGGCGGCATTACGTAGTTGCGTTCGGGAGCGTCGGTTTCGTAGAGAATTGATAGCCATGGTGATGTCCCCATCTCGATCCAAATCAGAGTCATCATCGTCAGCCTCACCGTCTTCGTAATGAGCGTTCGTGGTGGAAAGAATAGAGGCCTGTCGCCGGAGTGGGTTGCCTACGCGAGACGGCGGGCGGATCGTGGCGTTAGGTCGAGGTCGATCTGCAGTAGGTGTTAGAGAACCGCCCATTCGGACTCTGTCATTGGAAATCGCGGTCGCATCCCACCCAACAGTCGACCCAACAGTCGTTCGCCCTCCATCGCTATCATCATCTTCGCCCATCTCATCATGGCCGTGGTGTTGAAGCTGCCACCCATCTGATTGGAGCAATGCCTGAGTATCCTCGTCTAGTTCATCGGTGGATACATCGGTGGACGTGGAGGACGGCGGCCCAGAGGGTTCTCTCGAGCCATTTGCGCGGTTTAAGATGCGTGTCTGAGCGCGATTCCTCTGACCTCTACGGATTGGGCCTTGGTCCTCCTCGTCCTCGTCTTCTTCCTCGATAGCACCGGATATGGTAGAGGAAGTTTCCGATTCCACTACCCGGCGGGCCCTTCCTTGCAACCTGGCTCTAGGGTTGGACGCCTGAGGTCTCTGACCAGGGGTTGACGAAGCGCCGGCAGAAGCGGATGAGTGGTCCTCCTCGTCGTCAATGAAATCGTTCATCGATGAGTCTTCGTCGAGGCCTTCCTCGTCTTCCTCTTCCACGGTGTCCATTTCTTCAGTCAATAGATCAGAGACGATACTCTGCGAATAAGATCGCCTGCTGCCGGCCTCGCTGTGGGTCAGGGGTCTGCGGCGTAGGTAAGCAGCCTCCGGGGGGATTCCGTGCTCGAGAAAGCGCTGCATCATGAAGTTGCTGTCATCTGCTGCACTGTAGTAGTCTTGCCAGCCACCTGCGGGTTCGCCATAACCATCAAAGGCTGCATCTTCCATTTCCATGTCCGCGTCGAGATCTTCGCCCGATAAGTCATGCTCGGACATCTCGTCCATGTCACTAAAGCCAGTGAAGCTATCGGTCCACGTCAGCTCGCCGTTGTCGTCGAAGAACAGACCGCACTGGACGCATTCGCCATCCTCGAGCTCCCACGAGCACACCGGGCAGCGTTCCACGCCGTCTTCCTGGTCGCGTATCACCTGCAGCGAAGGGCCGCGTGCGTGGGTAGCCTTGAAGCATCCCTTGAAGAGGCCGCCTGCGCGCGGGTCCGTATTGTCCTTGTCCAGCTGGACAGCGTCGGCTTCCTCCTTGAGCCATTTGGTGTGCTGTTCGATCGTCTCGCCGGCAGGAAGCAGCTCGGCTCGGCTGATGAAGACGGTGGTCATGTCCCGGATCTGACAGCGGTCAATCCACGATGCCAACATGTTGCCATGCCGGTACTCACCACATAGGCGGGGGCGGGTAACTGCGTCACCACCGTGCGACAATCCGGACATGTCTTGCGAGACTTGTTGTGGACGAACCAGGTGCAGAGACACTACGCTGCATTAGCATCTCCCATGGGGCGTCCACACCGGACCGTGGCACTCACGCTATAGCAGTAGGTATGCCCACAGGCTATTGTGTAGGGTTGGTAGAGCAGGCGGTCGCAGATCTTGCATGTGAGGTGCGAGCGCAGGCCGTCGAACTCTGATCGCAGCGCTTTCAGCTGCTGGGCCAGATTAGCCGACGGTTTCTTTGTCCGTTTGTCCTTAGGCAAGGACAAGGACCTCACCTCATCCGCCTTGCTAGGCCGGGGCGGCTCCTCTGCCTTCAACGCCATCTTCTGCTTGAGGCTGTCCTTGCTGGCGGGCCGGCCGGGGCGGCTTTCGACAGCCTGGGCAGGCGACGACCGGCTGGTCGTGGGGGGTGTGCCACGGGCCTTGGAGCTGGCCGACGGCATGCTGGCGAGCGTCTGCGAGCTGCTGGCGGCGTGGGTGGAGGCGATGGATGAGGAGGAATTCTTGGGGCGAGCCGTAGCAAGCGGGGAAGGCGCTCGTGTGTGGTTCATGGCGCGTTCCTACGCACCAGAGGAGAAGAACAACAAGTGCAGCAGGAAACACTGGAGCTAGCGGGCCACATGTATGCAACTCAGGTATACAGTCAGGTAGTCTCGAGCTCGCAGTGCCACACAAGCGCTGGCGGAAGTGAGGTAAGGTAGGCAAAGTGGAGCCAGCCCCAACCCTGAGTCGCCAACGAGTGCCGACAATTGTCCGGCATCTCAATTCAGCGCGTAGTATACGCCACTCACTCCTCCTCCTCCAGTTGCTCCTCCTCTCGCTGCTCCTCTTGCTCTTTCTTTCTTGCCAATCCCATTCCAGCAGTCACAGTACCATTCTTTTCGTCACCAGCTGATGCAATAATGAGCAGTCTGCATACACCCCAGGGCTGTAGCGGTAGACGATCCGCTATCGCATCCACGACAAGGCCAAGTTCGATATACGCAAGTGCATATTCCGGTATCTGAGTATCTATATGACTTGTATGCAGCAGCCACTGCTGAAAATGGCTACGTGAACCCTGCTGAACCGTCCCGGTGCAGCCTTCACTCGAGCCTTCCCATGTGAGCCCTTCGGCTCTTCAGAAGCAGGCAGCTCTGAGGAGCTCCAGATATACCCGATTGGAACAAACCATCTACCACCACTGAGTCCATGTTAACCCCTTGGCTCTTCGAAAGCTGCCGCCTCTGAGGAGCTCCATAGACGCCCGATCGAAACGAGCCATAAGCCCCTACCACCATTGAAGCTATTGCCTTGGATATTCTCTTAAGAGTCAATGGTAGCATCCGGGAGATCAACCTTCTCGACGAAACCCTTCTCGATGTCGCTCTCCTCCACAAGTACGTCGTTGGTCTGTTCCATGAGCGCAATCGTCTCCCCCAGGAACCGCTTGTGTGGAAGTGTGGGGAACTGATTGCCAGCCTTGCGAGAAGCCGCAATCGTCTCACGCTCGCGCCGGACGCGCTCCTCCGCCATCTGCAAACGATACTCGACGTAATCGTAGTATAGCTCTGAGACGTCAGAAACCCCCCGGACGGTACGCAAAGTGGTATCGTCTTTCAAGAATGGAGATTTTGGTCGAAAGCTGGTGACGGAAGTAATGCGCTCTCGCGCTCCGAGAGCACGCATCGCTTGGTGGTTGATGTACCGTCCCTGCATAATGACAGCCCAACCCTAAAAGCGTATTAGCGACCATGCCAGACATTAGTGAACAACGACATGCCTGTGTTGGCCCTCGGACCTTGATCACGTCTCCGTTGGGCTTGCATATAGCCGTCTCTCCACCGACCATACCCTTGACATCGCTCAGCATCAGTACGCATACGAAAGGGTAACTGTCAGTGTGCCAGCCAACAATCGGCGCCTCGATTTCCTCTCGGCACCCACCGATCCCTTCATCTTCAACAAGGAAGCGCTTCCGCTCGGCGACCTTGCTCAACTCTTCCCGAGCCTCTGCCTCGGACTTGGACGAGAAGTTGATGTGTCCAATCTCGTAAGGTAGCGCCGGCACAAGCTCGACACCAGCGATCTTGGAAATGATGACGAGGGTCTCGGGATGGTTCCACGCCGCAAAAGTGAAGGGTGCACGGCTGCGTAGCGTTAGTTGATGCCATCTGTGAGCTACGCCTGGAAAAGGAGCAACTTACTTCTTTGCGTAGCCTCGGAGTTGGCATGCGGCAATATTGCTGCTGAATTTGTGGTTCTCTTGCACCTCTGGCTTGAAGATTTCTTCGCGCATCATACTGATGGCTTCAGACGTGAAGAGTTGGAAAGGATCAGACACGGCTACGGGAGACACGCCGATGTCGTTCGAGTATCCGAGGTCCCTCATCAACAGCACTTTGGATGGGAGCTTTCGCGCCAAATGCCGGTCCGGGTCGAACTTGAAGCGCTGTTCACTTGCGGCTTTGGGCGTGCCAACTGTAGGCGTCGGGGCATTGTGGACAGCGATAGGAGCCATGTCCTTGGCCCCTTGATCTAGGACGGAGTCGGTCAGGCTCTTCATGGGTGATAATGTTGGACAGAGCAAAGACCAAGCAAGGTAAATAAGGTGGGAGTGAAGTGCAGGGAAAACAAGTCTTGCGGTATAGCGTGGCCGGAATTGGAGTGTGTTGAGGTGGAAAGTAGGTGAGGGAAGCAGCGGAGGGCAATATATAGTAGGGGGGGGTGGGACGCTCTTTCCCTCGTTGTGAGTCTCTGACGCGCACCTGCCTCATATCTACGTACCTCCCAGGCCCGAAGGCTGACCATGCAGTGAAACAGACACAGGCGAGAATACGAGCAACGACAGAGACCGAGAAGTGCTACTCTTCGACGACGAAACTCACCTCACAATGCAAAGGTGCTTGACGGGCCCACCGCGCGTTGTGCAGTGCCAGGATTCGGACGGATGGACAGATGTATACAATGAAGAAGGCTCGAGTCCGACTACACAATGTACGACAGCAAAGACTGGTCCCATCTCGAGCGCAGCTTTATAGGAGCACTCGAGCCGGCCGTCTAGCAGCACGTGGACAAACACCGCCGACGCGGCTCAAGTCGGCCCTCACACTGCTCGCGGCGCCGTCACGGCGCTGGCTCTCCGGTGCTACCTCAGGTGCGGCCGGGAGCTCTTTCCACCTATGTCGTGGGCGCGATGACCCAGACGAGCCGATTGCGGCTTCCGTCGCTGAGCATCGGCATCACATCGCCCGACTTGCGTGGCCAACGCGCCCCAGCTGGGACGAGGCAGGTGAGGAGCTTTCACCGCGACTTTGTTCTCTGGGCCATGGCTTGCTCTGTGAACGGAAGGTTCAGTCGGCTGGGAAGCGGCATACCTGGGCACGACACTCGTACACTCGGTCCACACTATGCTTTGTCCATGTCCGCAACAAAGCCCCTCAGCCCTACCGTGGCCAGACCCCTTTTCCCCAGCATCGTGGGGAACCTTGGAACCTATTGATCCATGTCCCCTCCTCACACAGCGCGCGTAGACATGGCCAAGTCGATCGTGCCAGCTCTTGTGACTATGCCGCACTCCGACTTGTCGTCCATACATGTATGTCGTTCATCTGCTGTCCGCCCGTTGTAATTCGGTTCAATGTTGTTCTGTATGTGCAAGAACAGGAGCAAGTCATTCAGCGCAGCCTTCACCTCGTAGACCATGCCGGCGAGTCCTCAGCTCCACAGCGGCTACATCTCTATAGCACCAAGACCCCTCGTGAGACCAGTTTCAAACGAAAGTTCAAAACTAAGCATGCCAATGCCGGCCAAAAGAAACAATGTGCCTTTTGTTTTGTGTCGTCTCGGCTTGAGTTAGTCCATGTCTTGCTCATATTGCATTTCCATGAGGACGTCGCCTACACTTGCCGCCCCTCCCCCACACCCCCATGAAATAATTCGTGTCCGATGCCAAGACCCAGACTGCCAACAATACAGTATACAAACCACATTTATAGTTTAGTTAATGTGGCGTTAATTAAATCTACCTAGGGGTAAGACTACAAAGGCTTTTATCTTAAATAACATGACAAAAAAAAGCAGAGCCCCCTGCTTAGTAATCAAAAAGAGCGTAAAAAATGGTGACATAATGACCTTCCATCTCAATCTACTTCAACCTCAAACCAAAAAAAAGGGTCAAAAAAGGCGTTCGGCAAGCCGACATAGTTTAGTTAATATAGCTAGAAGTAACTCCTGTCGAAGGTATAAAGGAAAGGCAGCTGTGTTGACTTTGGGAGCATCTTGGCATCGGACACGAATTATTTTCATGGGGATGCCCCGACTCGCTAAATCATTCCGACGTCCGAAGCTGCACGCCTTGCACACGCATATCTAGAACATGTCCGACAAATCCTCCTCCACGTCTGACCCCAGAGACGCGCCCTCGACAGATGCGGCATGGACCGGTCCAGCCGCTACCCGCTTCGAAACGTACGTCGTCCTCGCGCTTTGTCCGTCGCCTAGAACACCATATGGGAGAAGCTTGAGAGTGGCGCTGATGTAGTGGTTGTGTAGCAAGGCATACAGCGAGTACTTTGACCCCTGCCAGGAAGCTGCGCAGAGGAGCATAAAGTGTTTGCATCGGAATGGAGGAGATAGAGAGATGTGTTCCGACTTTTTCCAGTCAGTGGTGCCGCTGTTCGCGCACGTCGTTGTGCTGCTAATGGATACGATAGGGCATATCGAGATTGTAAAGAGCAATGGGTAGGTTTCTTCCCTGCCTTGGGTACACTTCGACCGAGCCCACCAATGCCGCACAGACATGTCAACATAGGAACTACTAATGCGGATGGTGTAGACAAATGCACGGAAAGAGGCGCGGAAGAAGAGCAGTTGGTTTGGCTGAGTGGTAGCAGGATATGGGAGAGTTGATGGATAAATCTCCGCTCCGCATACCCGACGGCGTTACGAGATGGTTATCCCACCATCTGGCTGTATGAATAGGATCGATTGCCCGAGGGCAAAAATCTACCACATGTGTTTGCGCGCATACATCTGGGGGGAAACTGGCGGATATGCATCATGAGGCTTGCACGAGCATTCTGCATCCAGTGCCTTCTGGTGTTTCTATGCAGAGACTAGGCCCTCTCATTGCGCTAATGTACATCTATATGCGAAACTCCCGCCCAGTCCCGTCCCGTTTTTTACATGTATTACTACAATAGAGCGAGGCCTGATCAGTACGCCCATTTCCTTTGTCCTAGGCTCTGCGATTGCGCGCTCGCCGGTACTTCAACAGTCTGCCGCACCTGCTCCCAGTCGATCTTGTCCCACCACGCGTTCAGGTACTTCGTCTTGCCTGCCACTCCGTAGTCGTGCAGCCACACATGCTCCCACGTGTTTACGCAAAGCAGAGGCACCACGTCGACGCCGCCCAGCGCTTTCTTTGGCCGTTGTTTCTGGTTCGCAGCTGAGCCAAAGGCGCCTGCCGAATTCAGCTGCTGGTATGAAGCCGCGCTGTGCGTGTTCAGGTCTTCGCTCTGCCGCCTATAGTGGGCGTCGCTCAATGGGCTGCCCGCGATGTACGTCGTGAGGATCTTCAATGGACGCTTGACGGTGTCGTTGGATTGGACCAGCCAGACGAAGCCGGGACCGAACATGGCCTCGGCGGTGGCCAGGAACGTCTCGCGAAGCGTGTCGAGAGAGGTGAAGTTCTCATTGATCAAGGGGACGAGGTCGGCGGAGGGTGCCGACTGCACGTGCGGGTTTGTGTTGATGCCGCGGAAGAAGAAGTGATTGTTGAAGGCCATGGAGGCGACGTTGAAGGCGTAGGCGCGCATAGGGTCGCGGGCCCACTCGATGACGAGGGACTTGGTCTCCTTGTTGCCCCAATCTTTGAGGCCTGCGTCTATCCGTCAGCGTGCCGCTCACGTGTGTGGTGCAGTACTAGGTACGTACCGCTGGTCACCGTGTTCAGCTCGTTGACAATGTGGCCCTGGTAGTCGGTATAGGCGATCTGGAAGGCCTTCTTGCTGAGCAGCTTCGGGATGCCATTCTTCTGCAGCTCGTGGTGGTTCGCAAGCGTCGGCACGGAATGGAGGTGTCGCACAAAGGGAGCAGCGGGGCTCGCCGCCAGGCACTGAAAGGCACCGGGCCGTCTCGCGAGCGCACGTATTGTCGTCATGTGGGTGTCGTTGCAGTCTTATTGTCGTGTCTGCCGCCTGCAGCCCGTCGATGCCACGGCCAACTTTTCTCCGCGACTAGCCTCGTGCCGCCGGCCAATCAGCACGCGCCCGCCACCGGCGGTGTGGTCGAGGCCAGACACAGGCACACAGGCGAGCGCTTCCCACGGCCTCACGTTTCGAAATCGCACACGCAGAGCCACACGCTCGTCCGACTCACCGCGCACGCTGCGCTGCCGGCGCCGTCCAGCAGCTGCCATCCACTCGGCGCTTCTGCCTCTTCTATTTCCATACCGCTCATCGTGCGTCTTGGATGGACACCATGGCCTGGCGGGCAAGCATGGCCGTCCCAGAGCCGCTGCGTGCCGGCTACCATGTGCTATATACTGCATCCTCGCAGCTTGAGCCCGCGTTTCCAGCTGAGCCTTCCTTTCCCGTTGAGCCCTGTTCAGTTTCGTTTGTTTCGTTTCCACAATGGGTCCCCTGGTGGGCCTTCCCAAGCTCTCGCGACTATCTCTCCTCTTCCTCATCACCACCACCCTACCAATAACCCAAGCATCCCATCTTCTTTTCCGATCACAGCAGCTTTGCGGCGGTGTTGCTGGGCTTGAGCAATGCGGCGGCGATCTCCCAGCCAGCTTTTGTTGCGGCAAAGACACGACATGCACCACGGTCAACTCCACCATCCAAGCCGTCATCTGCTGCCCCAAAGGTCAGGACTGCTCCGCCATCCAAACCGTCCCCTGCGACATTACCCAGTACAACGCCACCCTCCATCCGGAGAACCAAATTCACTTCTCCGACACCAAAGACGTACAACTGCCCAAATGCGGTAGTTCGTGCTGCCCCCTAGGCTATGCGTGCAACAACGGCATGTGCTCCGCCTCGAAACAATTGCCTTCCTCTACAACTCTACCGCCAACTTCATCAGCCACTCAACCAGCCTCTGTCTCTCAACCCTCCGACTGTTCGGCTGCCTTTCCGCAAGCAAAGTCCAACTTCGACGGCAAATCTTTCGCGGCCGGCTTCTTTCCCGGCATCCTGATCGGCGCTCTCGGGGTCATCGGCCTAGCGTGGCTCATCAAGAAGCGTCGCGAATCGAACCAGAATCGGTACTCGGGAGACTTCGGTCACGTAGCCCGGACCATCAGTGACCCCATCTACGATCCCATGCACGCCGCCCGGACAGACTTCATTAGACGCGGTTCACAATCTGTGACTTCCACCCCCAGCGTGCTGAAGAGCATAGGTACCCGCGCCGCCGGCGGAGGCGGCCTCACCCCTAAAATCAAAACCATGTGGGACCGTACGCCAAAGCTCGGAATAGGTATCTGGTCCGGCCTGCCCTCGTCCCAACAAAACCAAACACCCAGAATACAACCTCCGCCACCCGCCATCCGCGCCGGCGACCGCGATCCGTACCGCACACCAGGCCAGACCCCCGAGCGCGTCCACTCGCGCCGCAAACGCAGTAAAGCTAAACATGCTGAAAGCCCGACGCGCAGTAATAGTTCAGAAACTATTGACGTGCTCATGCCGGCGCCTAGTTTCTTGGAGCCACCCAAAGCACCGGGTATGCGAGAGAACCGGATGACGCAGGATTCAGGGCATACGACTTTCACCAAATTAATGGAGAGGGCCGGCTATGGGGAGGATAGTAGGGAGAGTGTGAGGAATTTTATGCATGCGAGTCCAGGGCATGCAAGGTGAGCCAGGGATTGGCAAGGGTGTTATGTGGTGCGATTTGGTGTATTCGCTTCGACGATCTTCTCACTTTTGAATGTTAGCGCTGGCGTGGCATTTCTTGTATGTTGGCGTTTGGAATATAGTTGATGTTTGTTATGGATATGATACCAGGCGCTGCTATTATTTAGTAATGTGTTCTTTATTCTTCTTATAGTCTTATAACTTATTTTTCTACCCAATTATCGCCAAAAAAAAGTTTTACTATTATATACTTACATGTTGAAAAAAAAATAAGTCTCTATACGTGTATTCAATTATATAAATAATTATGAAGTAGTACTACCGGCTAGGTGTCGGGCTATAAAAAAAATATAGTATTACAAACAAACACTGCAATCGTCTCCTGGGTTATCGGGTTATCAATATGCCCTGTAAAATCTGACTCCGGATGAAGTTCATCATCTGTTTGCGTCGCGAGACCTTGAACCACGCCGCGCTGTTCATCATGTGGCTCGCTATTGTCCAGGAACTCACTCTTCTGTGTGGAGTCCTCGAGACCTTGCCTGATATAGTGTTCGATGTACTTCGTGTGTGTGTGTGTGTGTGTGTGTGTGTGTGTGTGTGTGTGCATTTGCACACATCGACGACGTACCTTGGCTTCGGTGCAAACCTTTTGCATCGTCCCAGCATGACTCGAAGACCCGTTCCAAAGACGGCAGCATGGAAACTTTTCGATGAACTGCTTCGTTGTATACGGTTCTTGCCCAGTTTCCTCGGATGGGTCAATGCCGAGCAAGAAATGGAGTGAGCTGTTCAAGGACTAAAATTTGCTCAGCAGCATTCGCGAGAGTTTGGTACAGATTGATCTTACGGCAATAAACAGCAGTGGATTTTCTCGAAGAGCTTGTTCGCTTCTCGGGATAGAAAGCCCAACTGTGAGATGTTCTGCTTTTTGCAAAGGAGGGGTTCAGCATTTTCCTCGTCTGTATGTAGCCAGGTCGCGCCGTCAGGTGTGAGGAATCCTCGGCCACAAGAGTACTCCATCCGGGTAAGGCTTAGAGGTTATATACCAAATTTTTTTTTTTCTGTTGGAATAAATAATAGGTACATTCTCCGATGCGATTGTATTGATGACTGACTGTATCGCCGAAAAGTGAGTCCAGCTGATACCTATGTACTTACGTAGAACCATAGCGGTCGTGGGTTTTTTTCTTCATCATTGATAGATTGGAGTGCATTGCGGATACGAAATCCATGCCGAAGAAGACGTCCTTGGACCAATGTTTTCTGGGTTGAGAGCACGGATCCTGGCGTATGGATGAAGTGCTCTTATCCATGGATAGCGGCGGCGAAAGACAAGAATCGCCAACGCGATCACAGATGAAATCAGCAAACTCACTGTAATGTCCATTGTGAAATTCGAGAGACGGGTATAGTAAGGCAAGAAGTTCAGTGGATATGGGTTGCGGCGCGGGCGCGGTGGACTTTCATGAATACCGCAAAGTTGGGGTCACGTTTGATTGTCGTGACCTAGGTACACGAGATAACCATATATGTTACAAGTGTCCTATATGCCCGTAGCAGTGAACTAAGTCGTACTGGCGCACTCATGCAAATGACATATTTACGGCTAGCCTTTGCCTTAGCGATTACATTCGCATACAGGATTGTTAAAAGCATTGTACATCCTCGCGACAACATCCCAGGTCCTTTGGCTGCTCGACCGACCAAGTTCTACCGCGTATAGCTCTTTGCGAAGGGCCGAGTGCCAATTCGTTATGCACAACTTCGCCAGCAGTATGGTCCAATTGTGCGAATAGAACCCAACCATATCTATTTCGGCAATGCCGACCCTGTCCTAACCTACCTAACGCACATTAGCCTGCACCCAATCCCAGATCCTCCCCAAATACGCCTCATCTACGGGGTTCACCCGGGCCATCGCTACAAACTTCTTCTCAGTCTCCATAATTGAAAACATCGGGGCAGCTTCTATCCTCTCCATACCGTTACAGTACGACTCCTTCCAAAGCCCTAGCAATTTCATCGCAGGGTGCTCTTCCTTTTCACACCTCTCCAACCGTCTAACCCACTCATGAGGAGACACAACTTCGAAGGTCTCTCTTTTTTTAAGCCAATGTAGCATATCGTGCCATGTCGGTTGCTGGTGCGGATTCAATTCATGGTATACTTGCATGCCATCTTCGCAGCCGGAGTTCTTAGCAGCTTGCACGAACGCTTCAGCGGCTATGTCAACGGGAAGCCAGTCGAGGGGTTCAGCGCCTAGTTCTGGCAGGCAGCCAATTAGCCGCGCTGTGATGAGCATCATGGCCGGTCTTGACTGAGACCCACAGGTACTTCACAGTCAGATTACATAATTAAGGAACTTTTTAATTTTAGAAATAACATAGTTATAGGCAATTACTGCCTATAGCTAGTTTAGTAGCTTTTAAATATTATTTAACTACTTAGCACTTTCTTTATTATACTTCCTTAGCTCCTAAAGAAACTTATTATTATTTATAGTATTAAGCAGCCTTATTAGGTTCCTTCTCTACTATATAATATATTCTAGGTTTGCCTTAGTTTATTAGTAAGTAGTCCTTATACGTATTATTAATATATATATAATCTAAGCTAGTAAATAGTAGTATAAACTATATATGTGTATTACGTAGTAATATAGTATAAGCAACTTAACTAGAAGCTTATAACTATTAGCTATTTTAAGCTTTAGCTTCTTTTTAGTAATAATTATAAGCTTATTAATTATTTTTAGGAATATAAAAAGGAGTCTATAGTAAATTAGGCATACTTAAGATTAAACTTTACTTTATAGAGCAGTTATATCTTTATCTTATTTAATTTAGCTATAGTTATTAGTTATAGTAGTGCGTAAAATAGTAGTAAGATTAGGCTCTCTTTATATACATCAGGAAAAGTTTTGAGCGAGCATGAGCACCTAGGGCACCTGAGCGGCTCTGAGCACGCCTGCGCACGCCTGCGCACCAAATGCGCTCAGAGCGCACCAGCGATACTACTTTTTTCTTAGTGTGCGCATGCGCAAGGTTGCGCAAGGATGCGCACCTATGCCGCCAGTGCACCTAGAGCAGCTAGGGCAGCTAGGGTACCCTAGGTGCCTATGCTACCTATAAAATGCTGATTAATAAGCAAATAAAGCTCTTTAATTGGCTAGAATTTAAAAAAAGCTTAGTAAGCTGCTTAGTAAGCTTTAAAAAAGATTTTTTAAAGTATAAAGTTAAAGTCTCTTACTAGATAGTAATTACTAGTTAATATAACAGTACTAATTACTAGCGTGTTATATAGAACTTCTACCTAACCCTAAATTCTAGGTTTTGTAGGTTTAAAAATAGAAATAATATAGTTTTATAATTATTTAAAAGAATTAAATTAGGCGAAAATTAGTGGCTTAGCAAAGAACACTATTTTAAAAATTTTAAACTTTAATTACTTTTTAACTACTTTATTATTATTATAACTTTTTTAAAATTTATATACTAATTTATTAGTACTATATTTTTATATAATAATATTACGTAATATATATAATAACTAGTAAAATAAAGAGTTTTTTATTAATTACTAACTAATTACGTAATAAAAATAGTATTTTTAAATTAAATAATTAAAGACTAGTATTTTCTCTATAAATCTATCAAAAATTAAAATTATAGCTTTACTAGTAAACAAGTTATAAAGCTTTAAAAAATTACTTATTTAGGCTATTTGTGCACATCTGCGCAAGTCTGCGCATGTCTGTCCATCTCTAAGCATTTTTGTGCTAGTAAATTGCTTGTGCAAAAATGCGCATAAATGCGCACGATTCGCATAGTTGAGCAGAAAAACTTTCCTAATGTAGGTAATAAGCACCCTAACGTTGTTACTACCTATATAGGCAAGATAAGTTACTACTTAATAATAGTTTTAAACTATAGTTAAGTTAACCCTAAGCTAGTATACGCAATAGCCTTATAGGGTGCTAAATAATAAGCGTATTATTAACTTAGTTATATATATTTAAGATTTTTTTTCTAAGAGCTAGTATATAAAAAAATAGGCTATAGCTAGTTATTTTTTTTACTAAGGCATTGTTTACCTCCCACTCAGCAGTTTGCTGGCAGTTTTCGTATGCACGTGCCGAGAGGCGTTTTTAGCTGTTCTATATATAGTAAACTGCCGGAGGCGTGGTGTTTACCTCTGTCTGGCAGTTAGTGGCGTTAATCAGCGCACTCCGAACCTCAAAATTAACAGGCTCCTAATCCGGCACTGTTTTTGTCGCAATCTACCTCAAAAATGGCCAGAACCCGCAAGAGGACTCAAAAGGCCCAGGAATCCGATCTCCAGAAGACCCCTCCGCGTGGTAGTTCGCGCCCAGCACGCCTAGAGGCATTGTCTCCTCTTAAAAAGAGGCCTAGGACCACGAAGGGCAAGAAAGAGGCCCAGCTAATTAACCCACCCACTCCAGACGACGGTGTTGATGTGTCTGGAGGTAACGGTGGGCCTGCTGAACCTGCGGAACCTGCGGAGTATAGTGGTGACGACCCAGAAGATCCTATTCCCATTGTTGATGACGAGGAAGATCTATTGGTTATTATAGTACCTTCGCCACTCCTAGTTAGGCCTGCTGTCAACTCTGGAGCCACTCGGAAGGTGCCTGTGAACCTAGCCGATCCTATTCTACGCTCTTCCGCCACACCAAACTCTTTCGGCACGCCAGCTCCTTCTTTCAAGGTACGAGACTCTGCTACTCCAGCTCTAGGTGTAGCGCCAGGCGGCAAGCCGCTACGTGTGAAATGGACCGAGACGATAGAAGAGGTGTTGCTCCAGGCTCTTGAAGAGATCGTCAAACGTGGGAAAACGGCCGATAGCTTCAAAGCAGAGCACTGGAATGAGGTAGCAGATAAGGTTCGCAGGGTATACACGGGCAGGGCGGCGGTGATTGGCAAGAACTGTAAATCGAAGTATGAGATATTTCGAAAGTCCTGGAGTTTGTGGCAAGATCACCTGGGTTCTGGATTATCTGGATGGGAGGATAACAAGGAGGGCTTACCTTAATCAAGCAAGGAGGTTATGGATAGCTACTTTAGCGAGCATCCTGAGTTTAAGGCGTTTTGATTTGAACCCCCTCTGGGCTATAAATACCTTGTTAATATTATCGGAGATTGTGTTGCAATAGGCGAGTTTGCGATCGACGCGGAGGCAGAGGGTAGTGACAACTGGGCATCAGAGCTTCTATCTGATAACGTCGATGATGAAGAGGAGAGCGGGGAAAGCGAGGATAACGAGAGCCAGCCTTCAATCGAGCGTTCTTAATCGGTAGCCACATCACGATCGTCGTCCGTTGTAGCTACTTCGTCGTCAACCTCCAATAGGTCTCTTACAGCCGCACAACATAGGAAGCTGGAGAAGAAGCGTTAGAAGGAGTAAGCTAAAGGTGGAATGCGTAAGCATATGGCAGAGAAGAAGGCTAAGAAGGGAGGGGAGGGTTGTGTGCGTGAAAAGGGTGAGAAGAAGTCTGATCTGTTAGCGCGATCTCTAAGTGAGTTTGATGGGCAATTGGCTAAGGTTCTGGAGGGTTTTATAAAGAAGCTGGACGAGAATATAAAGAACCCAATCTAGCAGGCTGTTGAACTATTTGAGAGGCAGTTAGCTGGAGAGTTTGAGGCGGAGGTGTACTAGGTTATCTCTCTACTTTAAGATGAGGCGAAGGCAAGCGCCATGCTCGCGATGAAGCCAGAACGCCAAGCTAGATGGATCAAATATGAGCTAGGGCAATTGTTCTCCTAGAATGTCTCTAGCCTATAATCCGAGCGCCTGTCTATATTCCTAATAGGATTCCCACATACATTCGGCCAATTCCGTGCGAAATTCGTCGTTGGTAAGCCTCGATCGCCACCCATCCTCCATTTTAGTGTCACCCTGGCATATTAACCTATCCGCCTCCGCTTTATTCGCCTCCGCAGCGACGTCAATACCCTGCTGGCTGTTGAGCTAGTTATAAAGGGCTACACAAGCGTATACAATAAACACCTAAGTCTGAATGCTGAAGCCTAATTAGGCCCCCTAGAGGATCTTGAACTGTCTCTTTAACACGCCGAAGGCCCTCTCTATAGCTATCCTCAACAATAAATGCCGTAAGTTGAACAGCTCTTGAGGCGTTTTCGGATTCCTACTATTGACATCCCACTCGCTAATGTAATAACGCGTTTTTTGATAGGGAACGAGCAGCAGCCTATCTATCAAAGAGTAGCCACTATCCGCTAGAAAATAGGTATTTGGAGCCAGGGCCTTAAATCCTTTAAAGCAGGCATTCTGGAAAACACGGGCATCATGTGCGGAGCCCTCCCATCCAGCAAGAACAAACTGGAAGTTGAGGTCAAAGTCCACATAGGCGAAAACATTCTGTGAGTAATAACCCTTCCTACACCACCATGCTGACTTAACAGGAAACTTCTCGCCAGGCTTGACAGCGTTCCTACTGATGGAGATAGGTATATGGGTCCCATCCACAGCTCCGCGGCATTTGTTAAAGAACGGCGAGTAGGTTTTTGATGTTGAAATCCGCAAGGGTACCTCATCCTCTGGGGGCCGCACCACCTTAGGATAGAGGTTATTGCGCAGGATAGTAAGTACCTTGTGGAAAGCGCGATGTAGAGTCCTCGTGCTGTGCTAGAATTGTTCGCGCAGGTAGCGATACGACTGATCTTTGCTGACAACCGCCATAAAGATGCCCAGCTTCTCGTCAGCATCCACCTCCCCCGAAGCCGTCAATCCCTTGTCGATCAGCAGCTCTAGGAGGGCCTCGAATTGCTCCTTATGCAAGCCAGTGATGTTGTAGATCCTATCCCAGTGGCCTTCGCGCATAGCCTTTACCCACTCCGATCCACGGCCATATTCCATCCCATCCACACGCAGGCCGGTGGGCCTATAGAGCACCTCATCGAGAAACAATCGCATGGCGCGCGATCGAGATTGCCGCTGTAGGTCTACAGCGATCGCTGCTAGTATAATAGGGAGGGTTCTGCGCAAACGAATACGTGGGGAGCTGCGAATGCGAGCTATGGGGTAATAATAATAGCAAGAGTATGGAGTGACGTTATAGCGATGTTTGGCAGCCTCTGCTGGCAGTTTTTTCTGCACCTCTGGGGCACCAGTAGAAACTGCCAGCAGTTTTGCTGTTTTAGGCAGGTTGTTGTCCGTGCGAAGCCACTAAACGCCACCAATACGCCACCCTGGCAGAATTTTCTGCTGGATTGGCTCCGGAGGTAAACACTAGGCCGCCAGCAGCTTCTTAGAAACTGCCAGGGGCACGGGAGGTAAACACTAGACCCTCAGCAGCTTCTTAGAAACTGCTGGCAAACTGCTAAGCGGGAGGTAAACACTGCCTAAAGTATAGCTGCGGGATGCGGCTTTGTTCACAAAAAAAAAGAGCATCATGGCCAGGCTTCCTTTGTATTCCAGATTCCTAAAGAGGAGTCGCCTGATAGTTGCCCGACTCGGATGACAGACATCCGACCCTGGAGGGGTGTTTGTTTGTGGGCTGTTAAACAGATATGCTCTGCGACCCATTTCGAGCGTGAGTAATCGAGTGGCGATGCTAATGAAGGATCCTCTGATGTGCGCTACAGGAGGCGACCGCATGGGTCAGGTTCACCATTGATGATCGCAGCTGTCGAGGAACAATATGCGAAGCGGGGCGGTAGATGTCGCCCGGTTGCGAGACAAGTTCGATGAGATTCTTTAGTCCGGCAAGGTTATCTTTGGCGAAGCTGCGTAGCTTGAGACGGAAGTTGACCGTCCAGGCAATATGAAGGATAAGATCCGCTTCTGCAGCTAGGAAGTCGTACTCTTCATCCGTGAGTCCTAAACGTGATTCGCCTAGCCGTGCTTGGAGTACTTTGACCTTGGTGTTGAATTGGCACTGTGAGGAAGACAGATTTGGTAAGCTCCTTTCCTCTAGGGCTTTTTTCACTCGCTTGGCAATTGTAGCATCATCTTCCGCGCGGACGAGGAAGTAGATCAAACCGAAGGCACTTGATCTTCGTAACATATTCAAAACGTGTGCTCCGAGCGCACCAGTTGCACCAGTGAGCACTACTATTGGCCCTGGCTTCTCTTTCCAGGGTATGTGCGCCTTTCTATTTCCGGTCTCGAATTGACCGAACTCCTTCACAAGATCTAGCATTAGCTGCTTTTCATCTCTAACGTTCAAAGAAACATCTTCGTGGCGTTTTCGTAGAATGTAGTTGCTCAGGTCACGGATAGTCCCACAGTCCTCTACTACGCTAAGTGGGAGCTCCTGGTTATTATCAGGAATCAATCACCGTAACCGACTCCGCAGCCTCATGCAGACGATGGAATCGACACCGTAGGAAAAGAGGTCAGTGTCTCCTGTTGGTGGAGTCGAGCTCTGAATTAGAGAATGTACGAGATGAGTGAGATATTGAGGCAGATCTTCGTCTTCGACTTTCTCAGAATATGTGGCTTCTTCCAATTCGTAGGCTCCATTGATAAGCCTTGCAAATCGCGCTTCCGCTGCTTTCCTCATGATAGTGCCCTTGCTGCTTGTCTCCAGTGGCTCAGCTTGATACTCTACAGGAACAAGCATGTGTCGAGATAGCCGTGCATGATCTTGACTCTCTTTGTTCAGCCTATCGACTAGTGGCCAGATGACGTCCATTAGTTCCGCATTTGACATTTCGCTCGATTTTCTTGAACGTATCAAAAGTGCTCCCGGATAAGGCCGTTTATTGCCAAAGATCAAAACATCCTCTAACTGCTCTACAACTGCAATGGCGGCTTCAAGAGGAGCAGGGTCAAATTTCTTGCCGATTATCAGGATTAGTTGGGAGTCGGCTCTTGAGTGGTAAAACCAGGCATCCTGGATTGTCGAGTGCCTGACGAACAAATCCGCTGTTGTGAAGGAACCATCTTCACGATTCTTCTTTGCCTTGTACCGAGGAGAAATACTTAACGTAAGGTTTCTGTGCTGTCGATATATGTGCATTGGCTACTTCGAGACAAGTGCAAATGTTCCGTGCAGTGATGGGAACATTCTTCCACGGAAACAAGCTCTGGAAAACATTTTCATCTTCACTCATGAGCATCTGATGACTAGTAACCCCTTTGTCGTTGTTTTGTTTTTGCAATTGCACGGCCTGTCTTGCACGTTGAGCATGAGCGGCATCATGGAAAAACATAGATACGCTGCAAGCTTTGCAAAGGTGGACGATGGCGCCTGGCTGGCATTGCGGCGCAAGCAGGAGCACAGAGTGACCTAGATAGATGAGACCAAGCCACGCAAAGAGGAACTCCGGGCCACTGTGAGCCATGAGAGCAACCGTTTGTGGGTGTCGTGCGTCATGCTGGAATGACTTGGCTAGCCTCTTTGCAAAGATCTGTGTCCCGGTGAACATGTCTTTGAAGGTGAGAAGTTCATAGTCCCATTCATCCTGGTAGCGAGGCAGCGGAAAGACGACGGCCGGCTTCGAACCGCAGCTCCTTGACTGGTGAGCGAGAAAGTTGGTAAGGGTGCGGTATGGCTTGGCTTCTGCTAGGTTCAGCGCCGAGGCTTGGCCGAGGGTACAGACAAAGTAGTTCGGTTCCACTGAGATGCCGAGGAGCTGCTGTGAGCATGGATAGATAGCAGAGAGTGCAAGCGGGAAGATGGAGGTGGTGAGAACCAGATGAGGTTGAGGATAAACTGCCTCGCAAGGCCGATTGTCGTGACATGATTACCTGGAGAATGCGGCTCACTCGTAATGATTATGTAGATGATGTACAGTGTAGAGAGATGCTTACGTAGTCCCAATAGCACAGATGCATGCATAGATTATAGCACAGGTGCAGAAAGGCTGGGCGGGACGGCAGGCGCGCCATTTTCATTGGTCGTGTTGGCGTTATCGTCATGATGTTGAGGGGCGCGGAGGTTCAGCGTTGCATGCAGTGTGTGCAGCGGGCACAGCTAGGCCCGAAGAGGAAAACAGCTCTTCGCGAGATCGGGCAACCGTGGCGTGCCTGTGGTGCAACCAAATGGGGATTGCAACGGCGGTGCAGCAGTCTCTGCCTCTCGCTGGGCATGGCATGGACTTGCAGACCCAGCGTCCAGGTGTGGCGGCTTCAACTGTTTCCATGTCCCATGCACACGTCCCCCGCGCCGATATGCAAGCGGGCTGCAGCTTTCCCTCGGCCCGTTGGCGTCTGGCATGCCGGACATGGGGGATGCCAGCGGGGGACCCAAGCTGTGAGCCGGGGCGGCGCTTGGCGGCTGTGGTTTCCATGGCAAAGCTCGTCAACGGTCCCCAACCGGCGCATGCGAATTGCAATTTGGCATTGCCACCGTGCCTACAGCGCACCTAGTCCCGTAGCCTGTCGCCTGTGGTGGCGGGCTCTGCGCTGCCCGTGGAATGCAGCCCGCCACCCTCCATAGATGCTCAGATTCCTCGACCGGCCTGTCCTGTCCATCCGCTGCGCGGCTTGTTTGAGAGACGCCCTGAAACCGGTGCATGTGTCCAGCCCACGCCCGACGACACTGCGCGTCCCCCCTCCTCACATGTGCCCTATGAGTGAAGGTGAAATTGCCAGCAATCTCGAGCCGTGGGCAGCTACTGAGCTACATGCTACTTCACGGTGCACACTAGTGTCGCTAGAGCGCCGCTAGCCGCCTTGGTCATTTCGTGATTGCTTCGACCGGGCAACATTTAAACCCGTGCGCCGCCCTCGCCGCCTCTCCTCCCCCAGCCGCACCACCCTCACCAGCATCCCATCCCGCTGTAAGCCTCCCTCTGTCCACCGCCTGCCGGCAATTGCATCGCCGTGCGTCCCTTCGCCTCCGGCAGCTGCTCTCCCTCCCTTGCTGGCCCTGCTAACGCGACCATTGACGTAGACATTGATACTTGCAGCGCCGTCCACGATGTTTTGCTCGACTCTCCTCCTTGCCACCGCCGCCTTTTCCGGCCTCGTCGCTGCTCAGAACACCACCGACTTGACGTTGCCTCAGGGCTTCGAGACGTGCTGCAATGTCTCTTCCGACAAGGTCCCTCAGACCCAGAGGCAGGCTTGGTGCCGGGCCCAGACGAACACTTGCCCCGAACTCTGCGGCGGACAGGGCCAGGTTGCCGGAGGTGGCAATCAATGCGACCCCGTGCGTACCCATCTCCATGTGTCCGTGCCACTCGTCGCTGACATAGGTCTATAGGACACTCTCGAGTATACGTGCAAATGCAGGAACCAAACCGAGCCCGCAATGGCTCAGTACGAACAGTCGGTCCCTGCCCAGATGTGCTACTTCTGGTACGACGGATGCATAAACGCTACCTTCCACAACGGCGTACCCAATGATGGCGAACAGTTCGGTTGTGAGCAGACTCGCGACGCCGAGTGTGGCACAATGACCACCGGTGACGACGACGACGACGACGACACTTCCAGCACGGCTACCTCAGGCAGCCGCCCGACGTCAACTGGCGGCTCCGGCTCCGGCGGCAGCCCGACCTCGGATGGCGATGCACCGGCCGAGACCACGGACGCACCCGGTGCTGCCGTGCGTCTTGCTCGCGAATACGGTGCTCCGGCCCTCGCGGGTGGCCTGGTCGCTCTCTTCGGCTTCGCCTTGTAGTAATGCCTGGCTATTGATCGGGCGGTTTGAATGTGGGATTGGTAATGAGGATGAGATGGGCGTATGCATGAGCGCTGCGCGTCTAGGCTAGCTTCTCGGGCATTGTCGAGCATTGGAGTCGAGAAGGTTTTCGGGCGTCGGTTTGTATGTTCATGAAGGCGACGCAGATGAAGGAGGAGTCTAATACGAGTTCATGACTGGGCGGTATATCCAACAATTAGCAATTCTCTTCTTCTATTGTCTGCTATCTGCTACACTACTGCTTTGTTTGCGTTGGCGGTTCTTGGCCGCAAAACAACGCATCCGCTGCTCGCGCGCGCTATTGGCCAATATGCGCCTAGCCGTGGACAGGCGCTGGTCACCTGGCGCCGGCGGGATGCGACGGCTTATCTTATCGATAGCCGCTCGTCTGCATATGATGGATCACATTCCTTCGACGTGCACCCGCGTTGAAGCTTCTTCAACGGCCTGTCCACGTAGGCTTCTGACGATCCCTTCTCACCAATCGTTACCGGCTCCCAGCTATCTTCCATTTCCATTGTGGCTTTCTGGCTCGAGCCTCGCGTGAAGAAGAAGATTCGGCGTTGGCGCGTCACAGGAAGCCTCGGCCGGCCCTTCTCCCTCTCTGCTGCTGCCCACTGCTGCATTGCCTCGGTGTGGCCACACGCCTGACGCTGCCACCATCCGGGCAAGCCAAAGTCCGAGCAAGCACTTAAAGTGGCTCGTCGCGCCTTCCTGTGGGCGTCTTTGCACCTGTCCCCCACCCTTCGACTGTCCTGCCGGGCCTTTGCCGTCTTTGCACGACCGACTGCCGCGAGCATCTGCACCCGTTCAACACGAAGAAACCCAGACCAGCACAGCCATTCACGGACCATGGCGACGTTGGGGGCTCAGAAGAAACACAAGGTGACCGTCGTGGGCTCCGGTAACTGGTAATAAGCCTGGAGGCACGCTGCGCTGCTGCCATGACGCGAAGCTAACGTCTGCTGCAGGGGCACTACTATGTCGAAGCTCGTTGCCGAGAACGTCACCGCGCACCCGGCTCTGTTTGAGGAAAAGGTCGAGGTGTGGGTATACGAAGAAGACGTCACCATCCCCAAAGAGTCCAAACACTACGACCCCGCCTCTGAGCTTGCGACGAAGCCCCAGAAACTCTCCGAGTTGTTCAATAAGCTCCACGAGAACGTCAAGTACCTGCCAGGTATCGCTCTTCCGCCAAATGTCGTCGCCAATCCCGACCTCGCCGATTCGTGCAAGGACTCCACCATACTTATATTCGTCCTGCCCCACCAGTTCATCCCGCGTGTCTGCGACCAGCTGGCGGGCAAGATTGTGCCTTACGCACGCGCCATATGCTGCACCAAGGGCGTGGACGTCGGCGAGAAGGGCATCAGGCTTATGTCGGAGGCGATTGGCATGCGGCTGAATATCTACTGCGGTGCGCTGTCGGGAGCCAATATCGCTACCGAGATCGCCCAAGAAAAGTACTCCGAGACCACCGTTGCCTACGACCCGCCGCCTATGGACTCTCGCGCACCGACGCCCAAGGGCTCGCCCATGTCTTCACAGGTGGATCTGATTTCTCCCAGTAAGCCTGTGCCCAGCGAGCGGTCAGCGAGACTGAAGGCTCTCCCTAATGAGTACCCTCCTCTTTCGGATGAGAACGTGCGCAAGCTTTTCCATCGTCCGTACTTCCACGTGCGCATTGTCCACGACGTCGCCGGTGTCTCACTCGGCGGCGCACTGAAGAACATTATCGCCCTCGCCGCCGGCTTCGTCGATGGCCTCGGCTGGGGCGATAACGCGAAGGCAGCCGTGATGCGTGTCGGCATCTTGGAGATGGTCAAGTTCGGCAAGCAGTTCTTCCCGGACAGCGTGCAAACATCCACCTTTACGGAAGAGTCGTGCGGCGTCGCCGACGTGGTCACGTCGTGCATGGGTGGGCGCAACTTCCGCTGTGCGAAAATGGCCATCGAGCGTGGTGAATCCATCTACGAGATTGAGCAAAAAGTCCTCAATGGACAGAAATTGCAGGGAACTAGCACAGCGTACGAGGTCAACAGCTTCTTGAAGCAGAATGGGCTGGAGGCAGAGTTTCCACTTTTCACGGCCGTGTACAATATTCTCGAGGGCAATGCCAAGCCGGAGGACATACCGGAACTAATCGAGCCAAAGGCCTAGGAGAATTCAAGAAAACACGGTCAGATTGTCCATCAGGGGCAGTATGGGTTCTCTATCAAGCTTATGGTTTGTTTGTTTTTGCGACTAAGAGGTTTCTAATAAAAAGATTATAATAATAGCAGTTATCCCTCCTACTATTATAGACACAGAAAAGCGTTTTAAGGTGTTAACAAAATGAGGTGCGCGTTATCCTAACCTACGCAGGCTCAATTCATAAAAAAGGGTCAAAAAGGGTGATCAACACTGAATAAACAATGCGACCGCTACCTCATATAAGCTTGATGTCGCATTGTTTATTCAGTGTTGATCACCCTTTTTGACCCTTTTTTATGAATTGAGCCTGCGTAGGTTGGGATGGAAAGGCCGCTCCAGTACAGCGCCTGAAAATCCAGTCTAACGCGCACCTCTTTTTGTTAACACCTTGAAACGCTTTTCTGTGTCTATAATAGTAGGAGGGATAACTACTATTATTATAATCTTTTTATTAGAAACCTTTTAGTCGCAAAAAAAACTATATAAGGTAGAGAATTGACAAATTACGGATATGGACCATTGTTCAATGGGGAAGCATAGCTAGGCGCTGTGAAGAGGGAGCTCATCCGATACCCAGTAGTAGAAAATAGACGTGTTGATGTAGATATGACATGCACAACATGATCACTTACCGTGGGTCGATATGGTACATGACACTCTCCACATAAGATCAGCGACTGGATTCTCGAGGCATGTCTTGACAGTTCCAACAATGTGTCCACTAGTTTCATCTTCTCCTTGGTACATGCTACAACTGCCCGATGCCGTGCTCATGATCATCATGCCTGGTTTCATTCAAGTCCGAGTCGGACCCCAACTCAAGCTCCGGTTGGTGGTTTCTCAGCGGACGCTCTAGCGAGTGAAACGCCCTCAGGCGGGTGGGTATGCCACGTCGAACGCGCAATCATCGTCAAAAGGGACCCCAGAAAATCGTCTTCAACAGAGAGGACCCGAGAAGGTCTCTCTACTAGGCGGCAGATTTGGCGACGTGCTTCGAACCTGAAACCAGGCTCCCGGGTCTATTGTCGGTCGGCCGCTTGGACCCGTGTCCCGTGGACATACATGTTCGATTTGGGGTCTGTCTTTTCTTCCCCGTATACCTACGAGCGAGAGCAAAGTAAAGTAGATGCGCCAGGATCGATGATGGATGGACGTATCACTTCGCTTGCAGCATTGAACGGGACCTCTCGGATCCATCGGGGCACGTATTTACCTCCTGTCCTGGACTCGTCGTCCATGTTTACCTAACAGGCACTGCTCATCATGCAGAATATGTCCACCGACGCGGGGTAAGCGCACGGGACGACGATCTCGGAGCAGACCCTGTGTTATTGTTGTTGTTGTTGTTGTTGTGGCAGCATGCTCGGTGGAGAAACGGTGGTGCTTCGGAAAAGACTCTGTTAGAGGGTCCGGCTCAGGCTCAGCGACAGGCTCTGGCTCTGTTGGATGTGCCTCGAGCTCGAGGTCGTCATACCTAATGCAGCAGATGGGACAGGCTGCGCCTGGCGTGATGAGAGTGCCGATATCAACAGGGGCGAGGCGAGGCGGGCGAGGAAACTTCGGTAGCTATCGTGGTGTGGTGCGGTGAGTGGAGGCTCGAGATGGGCTGTTACCTAGCGAGGCTGAAGTTCTATTGTAGGTATTTTATATAGAGACTAAAGTGCCCGCGAGATATAATGTATGTATGGTACTTGATGAATTCATTCATTCATTACAACTGTTGTGTTAGACTTCAATGTTGTGTCGTGGTGGTTTCGCTAGATGGTAGTTTGTACGTATATCTTGCGATGATGCATCTACGGGTAGCTAGCTATAAGTGATGTCTTTTTCAACGATCAGTCGTTCAGTCGATCATCCGTATCGAGAGAGTCATATCTTCTCCTATGTGAATGAAACGTGATGTGAATGTGTCCTATCAAATCCCTTGAATTCAACCACAGTGGAATTTTTATTCTCTGCGGCAAACAGATTTTTAGAGTAGTTTTCAAGGAGCTTATATATTATATCCACCTTGAATTACTCTTTTTCCGTTTTCATAGCAGCAGGAGTGATTCCTGCTATGATTTGTTGTTTTAATGTCGCGGTATCTTGCTATCCACGGTAGGACGATAGAGGCTTTTTCATCTCAGATAATATCACCAAAGAAGCAGAGAGCACCCGACTTTACTCTTCTTATCAAAAAAAAACCCCAAAAAAAACTCTTAGTCGCAAAAAAAAATTTAAATCATATATTTTACACTGCAATTTTTGAAGACGTAACGTTTCTGGTGGCTTGTGTGATCTAATTATGTTTGACCTAGTTTTGATCATAGTCTCTTCAAGCATCAACCTTCTGCAGCTGCTTTGCAAGTTCAACATAAGACCCGCTCTTAATCTCCTCCAAGATCCCCCTTTGAGCCTCAATGCTCCAGCCAAGCTGCTCCCGCGCTTTCTTGCTTGAAGCCCGGTTTGTCGCCGTCAAGAAAAACGCTAGAAATTCACCGATCCTTGCTTTGGCGTCATCAACGTCGAGTTGATCGCAAGGGATCGCGAGAGTTTCGCAAATGGACTTGGCGATTTGGCTCTGAGAGATATTCGTCTCAGAGGTGGCGTTGTACGACTCCCCCATCTTACCCTTCTGGACAACGAGAAGGAACAAACGAGCAGCGTCTTCGACATGAACCGTCGTAGTCAGAGCTGTTCCTGGCTCAATGAAGAATCCCGAGCCTTGCGAAGCCCACATTCCCATGAAGATCTTGACCCCACTCCCTGCACGGCCGTAGACCCATGGTGCAAGGCGCACGTAGCAGACGCGGATCCCTTGATCGGTGTACTTCATCCTGTTGTTCTCAAAACCCTCTTGGAACACATGGCCCTCAGGCCATCCAGGCGAGGACTCGTCCGTCTCCTCCCCCTCTGGATGAGGAGCTGCGTTCAGAGATCCACTAGTGATGATGAGTGGCTTGTTGGTACCTTTCACACCCTCAGCAAGGGCATCATGGGCGGCAAAGTTGATGGCAAAGCGTTCGTCGTGATTGATATTCCAGCCGCTAGCGATAGCATCCGCAATGTTGATCACGATGTCCGCCTGGGAAGCTCCATGTGTGAGCACGTCAAGGGACTTGATGTCGCCGCGAAGGGGATTGGCTCCAAGAGAGCGTAGTTTGGCGTCGCTCGATTCAGAGCGAGACAGGGCATTAACAACGTAGCCTTGGGCAATGGCGTGCTCGATGACGGCGGAGCCGAGGTAACCAGAACCGCCAGTGATGAAGATAGTTTGCTTGGACATGGTGTATGGGCGGCTGCGTTTGTTGCTAAGTGGAGAAGATAGCGAAGATTCGTGGTGCAGAGGATTGAGGCAGAAAAGCTGTTTGTGAATAAACCGTATCTGAGAGAATTGCTGCGGGATGTGTGTGCTTTATAGTCTTCTTGATATACACGGTACAGACACAAGAGGGCGGATGTAACGGGATTACCAGCATAACTGTAAGGAGATAGGAATATATGTGGCGTGTATCTAAGCTCTCCACGATGCGTAGAGAGGGCTATCCATGCTGAAGAGTTGAAATCGTGTCTATATCCAGGAACGCACTAATCCCATGTCGTATCCACGAAAGGCCCAGGTCTAAGCAAGGCTACCATGGCAGGTTCTATTGTCGCACGGGAGAATACGCTAACCTTTTGTCGTATGTAAGAAATAGTTGGATGGTCCCGGACGAGCGTGGTGCGACAGGAAGAGATGGAGGCGTCGTGTAGGAGCGGAAATAGGAGCGGAGGTAAGGTCTGCATCCGCCGAATCACCGGCAATATCTTTCGACGACGACATTACGCAGAATTGCATGTTCACATGAGCTTCTCCCTCGCAGAGACGTGAGCAACTTGTATAGAGTCAGCGAGAGCATGGCAGGCGCTCTGGATTTTGGCTCCTGGCTTCGGATTCCAAGGTCCGAGGTGTCCACGGCTGATGTACTTGGCCCAGTGACCAGTCAGGCGTCACCGGGTGCGAGGCTCAGCGGGTTGATGAGACATTAGACCTGATAACGTGCGCTTGAGCCTCAGCACTCATGCGCCACAGAAGTGGTTCATAGCGAGCATTTGGCGAAGCATGCGGAGTGAGCGCGCGTCGTATGACGGCATAATGTACCGTCCAGGTGGGGTCAGCAAGCAGCGAGCACTGCTCTTGGTGTACCTTGGATGCCGGTGCCTGGTAGATGCTCCACGATAGCTATCGTTATCGGACGCATGCAGATGCAGGGCACGGCAACCGACTACAA
The DNA here is from genome assembly GCA_014281115.1 of Laburnicola sp. R22_1. Classification (NCBI taxonomy): domain Eukaryota; kingdom Fungi; phylum Ascomycota; class Dothideomycetes; order Pleosporales; family Didymosphaeriaceae; genus Laburnicola; species Laburnicola sp. R22_1. The sequence continues at coordinate 2,229,321 of JACONQ010000011.1, forward strand.
TAGGCTTCTGCAGGCGAGATGGCATGCCCTGCCGTGGGTGTGTGCGCGATTGGTCCGGTAGCCTGTCTGCCAGCGCAGGTCCCTGTGTAGGTATTGGCGTCGAGGGCACGAAGCTGGCTGCAGCCTGGAAACGGGTGTCTTTTGATGCGTTCCTTTGACGCGTGTGTGGGATGACACAGGGCGCGTCCAGTCATATGACGGCGATGAGGGGGCGCATCCCTCACAGGTGCGTCGACCCGGCCAGCGCCCTGCCCTTATCCTTATCGGCCTGCCGCCGCCTAGCCACGTCGGGCAACGGCCCCCTCCAAGCTATCCAGAGGTAGTAGCAGTGTGACTCTCCGTCCTCGCCCAGCAGCGCGCCCGGTGTGCTGCTCGCATCTTCTTCTCTTCCACACCACGAGCCCTTCCACACCTCTTCCCTCCTATCCTTCCTTCGCCCTGTCGCCTTTCTCTCTCCCCACACCCCGACCACCACCACGAGTACCCCGCTGTCGAGCCGTGTAGCCTCGACCGCCCCGCCGCCTGGCTGCTCTACCACCACCACCACCACCACCATCCCTATCTCCTCCTTGACCTGCCGCGCTCGGCACTCCTTCCTCGTCGTGGTCGCAAGCCCATGTGCGACCGCCTCACACCGACCCTGTATCCGCATCTGCGCCGGTAGCTAGGTCGAGTGGGAACGCCCAAGAGAGGGGCCAGGACCAGGCTGGTCGCCCAGCGCCGCCATCATGGCAGCTCCATCCAACAACCCACTGCGGGCGCGTAGGGCGGCACCCCAGGCGTCGCCTGCCTCGTCCGAGATGATTGGAAACTTCAAGCGGCTTGAACACATTGGCAAAGGGAGCTTTGCGGAGGTCTATCGCGGCATTCACGTCGTACGAACCCCCTCTTTCCTTTTGCCGCTTGTACGCAACATATCGAACATCCCACCGGTCCCACCGGTTGTCTGTTGGACCTGCACCGAACAAAACGCATGCTAACCTGGGTTGGCTTCTAGGAAAAACGCCAGTCCGTCGCCATCAAGTCGGTCAACATGAGCAAGCTGAACAAGAAGCTCAAGGACAACCTCGTATCCGAAATCTCTATCCTACGCAGCCTGCATCATCCACATGTCGTCGCTTTGATCGATTGCCACGAGACACCCTCACGGATGCACATCATAATGGAGTTTTGTGAGCTTGGTGATCTATCCTCGTTCATCAAGAAGCGTGCCGATCTCGCCAACCACCCATCGACCCAGCGCATGATTGAGAAATACCCAAATCCAAACATAGGAGGCTTGAATGAAGTCATCGTCCGCCATTTCGCAAAGCAGACGGCCAGTGCGCTCGAATTCTTGCGCTTCAAGAACTACATCCATCGTGATCTAAAACCGCAAAACCTGCTTTTGAATCCGTCCTCGCTGTTCTACTCGCAGAGTGGCACACTCGAACGCATGCCTCTAGCTGCTGATGCTAACTCACTTATTCCCGCTGCCGGCGTTGATTCTCTCCCCATGCTCAAGATTGCTGATTTCGGGTTCGCTAGGATCCTGCCAAATACGTCCCTTGCTGAAACACTCTGCGGCTCTCCACTATACATGGCTCCGGAAATCCTGCGATACGAAAAGTACGATGCCAAGGCTGATCTGTGGTCTGTGGGTACAGTTCTATTCGAGATGATGTCCGCTAGACCTCCATTCAGGGCCAACAATCACGTTGAATTGCTCAAGAAGATCGAGGAGCGGAAAGATCAGATACGGTTTGCAGATGGCCTCGTCTGTAGCAGGGCAATGAAAAACCTTATACGTGCCCTGCTAAAGCGCCAGCCTACGGAACGCATGTCCTACGACAGCTTTTTCGCCGATCCCGTCATTCGCGAAGATATTCCTGGTCTTGTAGAGGAAGATATCCCGGAGCCTGTGGCACCAGAGCCTGTCGCTCAGACCAAGCCATCGCAAAAGCTACCAGCCGAAATGGATCGGCGAGCTTCCGAAAGTCCGTATTCACAGTCGCCCAAGGGGACGTCGTATGGCACCACGCCGCCATCAAGGCCTGCCTCTCGCCCAAACTCTGGTCAATTTACCACAACTCAGTTGCGGTCTGCATCTGTGCGCAGATTGAGCAACCCTCCACAATCACCCGTCGAAGAGCATCCTTCCCAGCGGGAACAACGAAGGCCTAGTCTCACCAATGCCGCCACGGCGCCTGTTCGCCCACAGACTCTCCATGAACAAGTGGTGGATGCTACGTATGCTGGGAGTAGGCGGCGCGTTTCGCGCGATGAGGTCCTGACTCCGCCCTCCGGACTCAAGGAGCATCTCGAACGCGAACGCATACCGCAACGGCCGGAAGCTGCAATGAGGGAAGCAGCAGAACGAGCCACCCAAGATGCTGCTATTGATGAAGGCTTTGTCTTCGTCGAGAAGCGGCGCGTAGAGATAGACGCACTGGCCGATGAGATTGCGGCAAGCCCCCAGACTGCAAGGGATCGTACGATTACAAGGGAGGCTGCTATGAAGCGACGAGCGACCACTCAAGGCTCGCCGACATCTACCACCGGCGCAACCGTTCCGTCAAGGGCCATTCAGATCCAACACAAGCAGCCTGCCGTGCATCAGCGGACCGGGTCATATGAGCGCCGTTACCGGCCGAGCCTTGAGAGCGCAACGTCAGCACTTTCGAAAGCTATGAACATGGTCAATATTCGAGGGCTCGGACTTTCGCCACCCATGATGAAAGGTGCATCTCCGCCTCAAGGTTACGCAGGATTCCCCGTTTACCCTACAGCTCAGAGCAGTGTCTTGTTGGTGGGAGATAATGGAAAAGTCGCAGACAAGAGTGAAGACGCCTCGATCATCAAGAAAATTGAGCAACTTGCCCAGCTTAGCCATGTTGTGTATGGTTTCGCAGAGGTCAAATACAAACAGCTTGTGCCGGTTGCGCCTAGTGATCAGGGCCTCGGGATTGGAACGAAAGGCGTCAGAAGGGCAAATACTGACGAGGCCGAGGAAGATGATGATGACGATTTGACGCCTGATACCGTTCTGGTCATATCTGAAGAAGCTCTAGTTCTCTACGTCAAAGCTCTTGGAATGCTCAACAAGGCCATGGACATCACAGCAAGCTACTGGAATCGCAACGATCGTAGCCCGTCTTCCGAGGGAGTAAATCGTGCAGCAGCCAATACAGAACGTTTCCAAGATGTAGTCAAGTGGCTTCGCGATCGATTCAACGAGTGTTGCATCAAGTCAGAGATTGTGGCACGCAAGTTGAAGCAGGCACAGATACTACTCCCATCCGATCATCCTAGCCATCCCAACAACCGGTCGGCAGCTTCTGGATCTGCTACTACAGTCGGTTCTGCTGACAACATTCTTCTCACTACTGGCGTCACAGCAGAGAAGCTGATGTACGAGCGCGCCCTTGAAATGAGCAGGACTGCCGCTGTGAATGAGCTTGTGGGAGCCGATCTTCCGGGCTGCGATTTAAACTACTGGACTGCCATTCTGATGCTCGAAGCTATTCTTGAAGATGAGGACGAGTCGTCTAGCCATAAGTTCGACAGCCAAGAAATCGATGGTTTGGAAACCGACGACCGGCAGTCCATTCAGAAGCGTGAGTACCCTTTTCTCGTCGACAGCACGAACTCCACTGATGTTAGAGCAGTCTTGGAAGGCATGAAATTACGACATGCATCACTCAAGAAGAAGTTGCAATTGCAGAAAGCACAGAAACGCGCGTCCATCACAAGCGCGCCTACACCTCATCCAGTGAATCGCAGCTCACCTTCATCTCAAGGCGCTGCAAGATAACGCGCGGTACATCCATGACGATTGAGAAAGACTATTCGAAGCACCGATGGGCTTCGAGCTATGTTTCTGCATTATCTTTTTCGAATTACAGCATTGCATTTCAGGCGTTTGGTTCGGGATCGGCGCATAAGGTGCCTCTCCCCCTCTTTTTCAGACTTTGTATACTCTTATCTATTCCGTCTTCCATCATACTTTGTTTCCTTTTTTACTCGATGCGTCACGCTTGCAACTTGGGGGCGTCAGGATTTCCCCTCGAAGCGTAACAGCGTCTCGAGGAGAGCCTCATTCAGATTGTCTCGCATATGATACCAAATCCCCCGCGGACCGTAGCGTGCTCCTACGGCGTCTTGGGCATCGAATTTGTTTGCGGTTCTGGTTTTGATATGTCACCGTGTACTTGGTTGGTGTACATGCTGGGGCATTATATCATGGGCATTGTTTTTTTCCATGGTTCTGGCGAACGGGGTTGGTGGCTTGGATGGTGGCTTGGATCAAGGCAATGGACTAGATTGACAACTCAGGGGGGATGACTGGATGCGTGGGGCGAGGAAGGAATTATACCTAGTGTGCAGAGATCAATGTAAGCATGTGTCGCGAAAGCTTGAATAAAGTCTCCTCGGCTTGCCGTTTCACATAAAGTGGTATATCTTGTGGAGTGCTACAAGAGCAGGTGCAGATTGCAATCTTAGCTGCGAGGCTAACCTTGCACACTATAGCGGAGCTAGAGCTTCACAATTAGCTCGGCACTTGTACGATAGCTAGCGCTTACAGGATTTAATTCCTAGAAGACTAATTTAATAGGTCTAAGTATTATAAAAGAGTAAGCTTAACTATTATAGAGCTTATATATAGTGTATATAGGGCATAAATACTAAAATCGTTAAAGCCCTAGTTATATTTATTACCTTTAATTTTTTTATTAATTTATAAAAATTCTAAGATGAAAAAAATTAGAATTTATAGTGTAAAGCCTTTTTATATAAGGAAAAATTTAACTGCTAATAATAATACTACTATACAAAATATTAATAATAAAATTATTATTATTTTATATATATTTTATTACTACTACTATATACTAAATACTAGATTTTAGTGTCTTCTATTTTACTCCTCTCTATATATAGTGTAGATTTAACCTTAGTTAGAATTTTAATATAATAAAGATCTTTAATATAAAGAAAAATACTAACGTATTCTATTAGCGAGTAGATTAGATTAGTAAGCGGGTTAGTTTTTCTTGGCAACACTATAGTACTGTAAACTTTAATTTAAATTACTATTAATACTATCTAAAAATAGCCTACTAAGGGTAATATCTAAGCTAAAAGATAACTCTTTAGCCTTTTGGCAGGTTCTTGCGTTATGTCTAGTCCCCCTATAGTTGCTGCAGCGGTATTATATTAAGGGGCCTCTCTTAGCGTTACCTTTACCCTACGCCCTTTTGGACAATTTTGCCCTAATAGAGGGACTCCTAGCTACTAAATCTGCTCTCTAGCCAAAGTTAAGTACTCTACTATACTAGAGACACTTTCTTTTACGTAATTTTTACTTAGTAAGTAGCTTTATCTACTTCTAAAGCTTAGCGAGTTAGCCTATTATAAGTACACCTTAGTAAGCTAGACTTTTAACGTCCTTTATAAGCTGTGCAAGCCTTATAGTAATAGTAGTTAGTAATTTCTTAATAGATTCTATTACTAGCTTAGCCTATAATAAGAGTTTAATAGCGTTTTTTAGTATTTTTAATCGCTAGGGCTTATTTAGTATAGGTAGTCCTAGTAGAGTGTAAAGTCGCACGTTAAGGCAATCTACCACTACTAACGCGTCTAAAGACACAAGCCTAGAGGCCTTAAAGGCTTTTCTATAATTCTCTAGTATAAATATATTAAAAAACGCATTGTAAAAGGCTAGTAGAAAGCCCTCTTTATTAATATAAATAATATATTAGCGCGCTAAGTCTTATACGCGCTAGGAGTACTTTAGCTTTAGTAGCGCGAAATAGACTATATTAAGTGGCTATAGAATATAAGATAATTGCGCTAGTATATAGAGGGTTAGGATCCTCTATTCTAGGTAGTAACTCTTAAAATCTTAGGATTAGTGGCTCTTATAGCTATTTAGAATAAGTAACCTCTATAACCCTACTATACGCGGCCTTATATACGCGTTAAAGTACTTTAACTACACAACTCTAAGCTTGTTATTAGTCTAGCCAGTCTTAGAGACTAAAAGCTTCTAATTATGGGGGATACTAGTCTTCTTATACTATACTAAGATATAAACTCGCCCTTTATAGATAATAAAGGGTGAAATAGTATACCTAGTAGCGCAAATACTCTAGATTACTATAACCTACTCGCAGTTGCCTAGCTAAGTAAGATTAGGTTAAAAACGTCTCTCTAAGCCTATTACAATCTTTATTAAGCCAATAACTCTTATCTAAAAGCTAGTCTTATTAAAGTTATAAATATTTTAATTCTATACTCTATACTTAGCTTTTGTCTCCTCTATAAGCTAAAACTACGCGTTTATTATCTTTAAATCCTCCTATTATATTCTCTGTTAGTTCTTTGCTTAATTAAAGGCTATTTTAAGCTTAGATACACGCTTTATAAAGCGTTAAGCCTAGCATTTACCTATAGGGTCTCTATGCTATATAGCTAGTAGTTTATTAGCTATATCTTTTATCTTATCTAGTTAGAGTGCACATCCTCGCAAGTCTAGGTTAAGTATATATTAGATAAGCGTCTCCTCTTTAGTTATAGTAAGCTTTGTCATATTAGCGTAGTTATTTGCTTAGGCAGCGATTCTATTATATTAGCGGGTTACTATAGTTTTTAAGATGTTATACGCGTTAGCGGCGCGTTATAGGCTTAAAAATTATTTATTTTAATAGGCCTAAAGGGCAAGCTTAATTCTGCCTTCTTTATTAGATAATAACGCGTTGCGTTGTTGAGACATAATAAGTTATTATGAGGTGTTATGGTCTTGGCAAAAACTAATCCGCTCGCTGATCTAACCCGCTCGCTAATAGGATACGTTATATAGCATTAATTTATCTACCTAAGATTAGGCTAATATTATATAACCTCTATAATTATTAAGCTTATAATATATAGTTTGCAGCGCTATATGCTTAAGGTTTTCCCCTGCTAGCGTCTTATTGGTCTAGCTAAAGCAGACCGTCTCGTCTGAGAGTCGTCTCCACCAGTGTCAGCCCCCCGCCCCCGGATTCTGAACCGCTCAGCGGGAACCTCGGTGCGAGCAGCAGCCGCGTCTTCCCGTTCCCCCAGTTCCTCTTTCACGTCTGTTATGGGTTTTGTCTTACGCACCACTTCCTCTGTATCGTTCGAATGTTGATTCTTGACAATGGGGCTCGGTATTCTTGATGATCATAAGCTTGAGCACGTCCCTGGTTCGTAACGACGCTATGGACATGTATGGGACCGCTTCCTAACAGCAGGCAGGGACGGCGAACGTACTTGAAGACGAGCGACGAAGACAGGAAGAAGGACAACGTGATGCAAGTCTGAAGTATGACAAGACGGGCGAAATATTGCTTGTACCGCAGCCTTCCGATGATCCCAATGACCCCCTCGTACGCTGCCCCCTCTCCTTTACAGCTACAGGACAAGAGGTTGAATACAGCTGGCCTTGGTGTTGCGTATCCTAGGGTGACACAATGTACTCAGGCTCTTGTCCTAGTACTGTATATTTATGGTTCACGCAACTGACGAGGTTCGGGAATTCAGAACTGGCCATTATGGCAACGCGACCTCATCGTGGCCATCCTTTCCCTGCTCTCCGTTATCGCGGCAACACTCTCCCCTCTCCTTGCCGCAGACACCGTCACCCTCGCCGTCTACTTCGGCCGCACCTTCACCGACATGGCCCTGCTAACGGGCTACCACCTCCTCGGGGTCGGGCTCGCCGGCTTTCTCTTCGTCCCTAGCGCACGTATATGGGGGAAACGACATCTCTATTTGCTAGGCACCATCACCGTCATATTCAGCTGCGCCTGGGGTGGTGCCAACGGGAGATCTTATAAGAGTCTGTTGTGGGCAAGGGTCTTTCAGGGCATTGGGCTAGCACCTTTTGAGGCGCTCGTGAATGCGAGTGTGGGCGATCTGTACTACGTGCATGAGAGGGGCGTGAGGATGGCCGCCAGTAATTTGGCATTATTTGGGGGCGCATTCTTCACGCCGGTCCTTGTGGGGAAGATTGCGAGCACCATGGGCTACGAGTGGACTTTTTATTTTGTCGCAATTTTTGCGGCGATGATGCTGCCGCTCCTGGTGTTTTTTTGTCCGGAGACGACGTATAAACGAGAGCAGAGGTTCGATATCGACACGATGGGGAATCTGGTCGAGAATCCCGTGCGGACATCCAATCAGGGGAAGACGGTCCAGCGGAATGCTTCAGCAGCGAGTTCAGGCGGCACGGACAGTCTCGGTAACGGAGACGAGAAGACGAACAATCAGATCGTGAAGGATCATGCGCAGCCGCGCCAAAAAACTTCCTGGAAGAAGAGTCTGCTCCCATTCAACGGCCGTCATACAGACGAGCGTTACCTTCACCTCCTCCTCCGCCCCTTTCCCCTCTTCTTTCACCCGGGCATCTTCTGGGCTTGCCTCATCCAAGGCACCCTAATCGGCTGGACGGTCCTCATCGGTATCGTCCTCGCAGGCATCATGCTCGGCCCGCCACTCTGGTTCAGTGAAGTGGAAACAGGCTACATGTACACAGGCGCCTTCATCGGAGCTCTCCTCGGCTTCCTCCTCTGTGGCCTCGTCTCTGACTGGTCCGCCAGACTTCTTACACAGCTTAACCACGGCGTGTACGAGCCTGAATTCCGCATGTTTCTAGTGTTGCCACAGTTGGTTCTCGGATGTGCCGGTCTGTATGGGTTCGGATGGACTAGCGCGAATGCGAACAAGTACGGCTGGGTCTGGCCTGACTTCTTCTTCGCTCTGGAGGTGGCTGGGATGGTTTGTGGAGCTGTTGCGAGTGCTTTGTACATTGTTGATGCGCATCGTGAGTATTTCGTTGTCCCCCCCCCGAGGCAAGTTCGGGCGCTAATGTGGTGTGTAGGCGACATGTCGGTCGAAGGCTTCACATGCCTCCTTGTCTTCAAGAACATCTTCTCGTTTGGACTTACCTTCAAAGGCTTTGAATGGATCGTTGCAGGACAAATCAGGCCCGTCTTTGTGATCATCGGGAGTCTCCAAGTGGGTATATGTATGCTTACCGTGCCTATGTGTGAGTACCCTTTTAATACTCTTCTGCTATTTCAGCTAACGCAACTCCCAGACATCTTCGGCAAAAAGAGCCGTTCTTTCTTCCACCGACACAATATCTATTTCAAGCTCACAGATGCGATTGCGGATGGAATTATGAGACCTCTGGATTGGATGGCTAATAAGGTCGGCTTCTGAGATGCGGGGGGGTTTTTTTTGAGACACGGGGGCGTTTTTTTTTGAGACACGGGGTTTTTTTTGAGACACGGGGGGTTTTTTTTTTCTTGAGATATGGTTTTCAGCGAGGGAGCCACCGGGGGGAGGGGGGTGTCTATAACCTGTACTCTTTCATTAGCCTTGCTTTGTCAACTAGCATTCTATTACCTTCCTTACAAGTACTTACGCGCAAGCATAAATAAGTAAAGCGTTTTCCTACGAAAAATTAAAAGATTGTCCATCCCTCAAGTTCTATCTGGACCATGGTGCGTGCGTCTGAACCTTGGGAAACTGTGGGCGCGTTCCTGTCTGTATACACTACTGTTCACCACTACAAGAGAAATCGTGTCTAATCCTAAGACCGAATAGGTACCGAGCTCAAGCCCTAGAACATTGATCAGTTAAGAAGAATACATGCGAACGAATGATAGGACCAAAGCGCGGTCGCTGGTGTGTGTCCCTTGGGATTAGCTTGGCGTTAGCAAAAAAGTAACCAAAACATGGAACGACGGCGTGTTGTGTCCCCACATGGGACATCAAAAGTGCCCCACCCCTGGTGGCCCCCGCACTCCATGAAAACGCTCCGGCACCCTACCACCCATCCCCCGGCACTGACGGTACCGCTGATTCCTCTTTCATGTTGTCCTATATCTACTTAAATTTTTTGAAATTTTGCCATCCTTCAGTTGAAAAAAGCAACACGCAACAGGTTGTGTAGTGTAGCGGTTATCACTCCGGATTCTGATCCGACATAAAATCGAACTTCCGGCAACCCCGGTTCGATTCCGGGCACGACCTCTTATTTTCTTTTTTGCTAGGCGTTTTTTTTTGGTAAATGGGTTGGTTGGATAGGCATGCGTGATGGATGGATGATGCTTGGACAGCCCAAAGTCTTCCCAGGCTTACTTACATCTTCGCTTTTTTTTTCTATCGTGGGACACTCTTCATTTCTAGAGTCTAGAATATAAGTGGCTGACTGTACAGTGCAGGATGCTGGAAACTCCTAGCTGCAACTGCATTATGTTTGGCAACTTGGCTAGGCGCAAGAGCATACTGTGTAGCTATATGACCCAGTTATAGTGGAGCGTAAGCGGTGCAGCATAGACAACGTGAGGAGAATGTAATGAGCAAGATGTTGGTTTGTATTGTCAACTGTCTGTCCTCTTGGGAGCAAGTTACTTTGGTAGATGGATAGCCACCAAAAATCGTCATCATCTGTTGTCCACTGCTCGCTGCTTCGAAAGCCTGCCGAGCGGGCTTATTTTCCGTATGCGCCGGTATTGCCAAACCTGCCAGCCATCCATAACGCCGCCTAATGCATCATCATGAAGGCTCCCTCATGGCCTCGTCTCTCTGCAAAGCCAGACCCCCCATACTCTTAGCCAGTCTTTCGAGCGTTGCGTTCGTTGGCGCGGTGCTTCCTCTCATTCCTCTTGATCTTGTCCCTGCGCTCGCTCCGGCGATCTGCGCGGCCATCGTGGGCCTCTCCGGTCTCCTTCTCCTTCTTGTCGTCGACCTCGACGAGCCACTCGTTCTCGGCGTCCTTGTTCTTGCCCTTGTAGCCCCAGCGCGGAACCCACTCGCCGCTCGCGTCGTCGTAAACCAGCTTGGTCTTGTCACCTTTGTTCTTGGTGATGCCCTTCTTCTTTGCAAAGAGCTCCCACTTGGTCGGTGGCTTCTCGGCCGGGATGGGCTTCTCGCGGGGCAGCGGGGTGCTGCAGGGCGGGAGGACGAGGTGGACGCCGTCGGCGGTGGACTTGATGTCGCAGGTGGTCAGCAGCTGGTTGATGAGGGCCTGGGCGGCATCGCGGGCGTTGGCGGCGAGGGCTGCTTCGTCGGCGTCGCGGTCGACGGGGTTGGCGTCGTTGGCGAGCAGGTTGCCCAGGTCGAAGGTGTAGGGCGTGGGCTTGTCGACCGTCACGGGTCTGGGGCAGGTCAGCGGGGCTGCGCGGGCTGCGGGTGGGTGTGGGTGTGGGTGTGGATGCTCTGCGCAGACCTTCGGCTCGTGAGGGCGGAGTCTGTCGTGGACATGGCCGCGGCTGCTGGGGGCGAGGCCTCTGTGCGGGCGGCCAGCGAGACGCCGCCGTCCATGTCGGTATCGGACATGGGGAGTGTTGTATGGACTGTGTGGGTGGAGGAACAGTGCGCTGCCCTCGCTCGGCCTGCTCCAAAAATTATCCACGGGCCACGGCCACGGCTGACGGTGCGGCTAGCCGGCGTGGGCGTAGCACGGCGTAGCGGACCTCCGCGCTTTTTGAACCGTAGTCACGATTCGCAGTCCAGTCTCACAGTCCACAGTCCACAGTCCACCACACCAGACACGCCATCTTCCCTCTCCCGCCGTCGCTGCCCGCTCGCCCGCCTCGTCGTTGCAGCGGCCGCCCCCAGCCATGCCTCCGCCCACCTCTCTGCGGCGCCTGTCCCACCTCGCCCGCGACACCACCGCCCGCACCGCGATGGCGCCGCGCAGCTTCTTCTCCACGTCGGCCGCGCGTGGTGCCAATCCCGCGCCCAAGAAGGGCGGCGCTGCCCAGGCCAAGAAAGGAACCAGGACCTTGAATGTCAAGAAGGGCAGGACCTCCAGCAACCACGACACGGGAAAGCGCCCTGGGCCCGGCGAGCGCAGAGCCGCCAGGAAGCGCATCGTGCTGACCAACGACAACGCCCTGGACGTCGCCTCGCTGCAGGACCTCGACAAGGCGACGGCGCTGAGCGACACCCACCACGGCCGCGTCAGGGGCATTCCCGAAGACACGGTGCTTGCCCTGCGAGCCGTCGACGCCTTCAAGACGACCCAGGGCTGGAGCTTGTTCAGGAGACCGGCAACCCTGATGCGGCAAGAGACGATGGAGCTTGCCAAGGTCCTGCGCGAGGCCGAGAGCCAGAAGAAGACGCTGCGGAGAATCATCAGCGGCGAGCGGCTGAGCGGAAAGAGCACACTGCTGCTGCAGGGATTGACCATGGCTCTGCTGAGGGACTGGGTCGTCGTCAACCTTCCCGAAGGTACCTCGTCTAGGCCCGCTTCCTATCGACCCGTGCTAACATGCCCCAGCGCAAGACATGGTCAACGCCCACACCGAATACGCTCCTCTGCCCGACTCGCAACCCACGCAGTACATGCAGGAAACGTACACGGCGAATCTGCTTAGCCAGATACTCAAAGCAAACGGCTCCATCATGGAAAAGTTACCAGTCACAGTCACCACCAACCCCACGTTTCCTCTTCCGCTGCCTGCAAACGCCACGCTAAAGCAACTCATCGAGCTTGGCATAGTCAATCCCGAAGCTTCGTGGTTCGTCTTCGTCGCTCTGTGGCAGGAACTCACCCAGCCTGGCCGCCCACCCATCATGCTTGCCGTCGATGGCGCCGCGCACATCATGAAGGACTCCGACTACTTCGACGCAGACGTGAAACCGATCCACGCTCACGACCTGACGCTGATCCGCCATCTCATAGACCATCTGTCTGGCGCCAAGTCCCTTCCCAATGGTGGTGTGATCCTTGCTGCGACCTCACAGTCTAATGCTCCTTCTACCCCTGCTCTCGACTTCTCTGTCAAGGTAGCCGAGACCAGGCAAGTCGATCCGGACAATGTGCCTCGCTGGAACCCGTATAAGAATATTGACCTGCGCGTTATGGAAGCCCTCAAGGATTTGCATAGCCCTACTGCAAAGGACACAGCCGCGAGCAGTGTGAAAGACATGGACGTTATCAAGGTCGGTGGTCTGAGCAAAGACGAGGCAAGATCCATTATGGAATACTATGCCGAAAGCGGCATGCTCCGCGCAAAGGTCGACGATGGTTTTGTGACGGAGAAATGGAGTCTAGCAGGAATGGGCAACATCGGAGAACTGGAGAGGGTTAGTGTACGATTGAGGATATAAGATGTACCATCTAGCCACGTGGAGAAGCGCATTTTGTACAATACTCGGCTGTGTAAAGGAACTTTGTAGAAATACCATTGAAATGCACCTATCAAAGTCTTCCCATGGCTGCATCTCTTCCCAGCCTTACCAAAACCTCCCTCGCCCCCTCTCTAACCTCCCTCACAATCTCACCCGCCTCCTTGACTCTCCTTATCAAGCCCACCCCACTTCCTGCATACGTCGTCATTCTCCCCTCAACACCCCACCCCGCATCCCCTTTCGCCATCTCCTCCTCATACAGCCTCTTATTCTCAGCACCCGACATGCCCTCTATAGCATCCGTATAACTCTTATTAACCACCCCACGCGCGTTATGCGTCTCCGCCCATCCCGTCGTGCCCCTCAGATCATCGTATACCTTTGTGCGCACCGTCGTTTGGCCACCGTCGCTGGCCCGCAGAATTTCGGCCTGATAGCCGGGGGAGATGTTGGCTTCAGGGGAGGCGAGGAAGCGGGTTCCTAGGACGAGGGCCGAGGCACCGAGGGCAAGGGCGCAGGCGGCGTTGCGGGCTTCGACGATGCCGCCTGCGGCTGCCAGGATGGGAGGGGGGATGTTTCGGGAGGTGCAGAGGGCGTGGACGGCATCGGCGACTTCTGGCATCAAAGCGACGAGGCTTGCGCCTTGGGCTAGGCCATGGCCTCCTGCATCCGTGCCTTGGACGACGAGGACATCGGGCGCGACAGTGCGGACGACGTCGAGCGCTTCCTTCACGCTGCCGATCTGGATCCAGATTTTGGTGGGAGGGGAAGCTTTGCGGGTTTTCGAGGTCCATTCTTGGAGGGAGGAGAGAGAGCTGGGTGCGAAGAACCATGTCGCTGCTGGGCGGTACTTTGCGATTAGGGGGACCGAGTCTGGGAGGGAAGCCCCCCAGTTGATGAAGCCGATGCCGATGGGGAGTACAGGGTTGGATGTGGGAAGGTTGGCATTAGAGAGGAGTTTGGTGGCGTTTGAGAGGTGGGTGGAGAGGTCTGAGGTATCGGTACCAGCGCCTATGAAGCCTAGGCCGCCTGTGGGGAATGGGGTTACCTAGGGTACTTTGGGTGATCTAGAAAGCAGAGAGATGAGTGTGAGGAAGGGGGGGCTACGTGGACGGGGGGAAGTGGGCGTAATACCTGCTTTCGAAATTTCAACTGCCATGTTTGCCAGCGCTATCAGGCGCATGGGGGCTCCCACTACGAGTGGTGTTTGTATCCATGGATAGTCCTTCTTGAGTCGTTGTATGTCGTCCATTGTATCTTTATTACCTGGGTGTCAATTGATACCACTCTTTCAATTAATTTCTTCCCTTCACAGCCTTCATCCCAGGTTGCGGTTCGAACAGACACGATGTTTGAGAAATAGAAGGAGTATTGAATCACTCGTACAAGATGTCGTACCAGGTCTGCAGTTGGTGATAGGCGCTTGCCGAGGATCTATGCTCGGAAATAGCCGGACATTTATTAATCATCCATAAGAGTTGGCAGAATTGACTTTTTTTTTCCCGAGCTTTCCTCCTGTCTGCCTGCTCTGAACTTTTCTGAAGTTGGACATCAAGCAATGCACCATTGTACTATCCTGGCTTTCTTGCTACCATTTTGGCTTGAAGGGTCCAAGGTAAGGATTGTACAATTACGCTGTCGGATTTATCATCAACATCATAAGAAGGTCAGAATAGAGAGGCTAATCTTTGCTAGATGCCCATGGCGGATACAAGCCAAATGAAAAGGTAATATTTGCGTCGCACGCGCTTACCGAGCAATTCTTGTGCTCTGGGCGTATGTGCCACGCACTCACCGGAGAAGACAATTTGTAGTGCCCGCAACAGGATGTCCACTCGAAAGGGGCTGCTTCCGCGTCTCGCAGTCCACTTCGGGTGCTTCGATAAGCAACGACCCGGCTCTTCAGTTCGGGCATACAAACACCTTTGTGGGCTCTTCACTGCTGCATCATATGAAGTGGACCGCTCTGCTAGGTGCAGATAAGCGTCTGCTTGCGGTGAATCCCACCTCGACCCGCCAGACGCACAAGCCATGCCCGAAATTCTACCCTGACGCGAGCGAAAATTCCGTTGCCTCCGAGGAATTTCGGAGCCAACGGATTTATGCTACAAACCGAGTACTCAGATCCCCTGGCTTACAGACCATCACAGCGTAGATTGCCTCCCCGTTCCCTCGTGGTGAGACTGAGCCTCGCGCGTACGCTGCTTATACCCCTCTGTCTCATTCCACGTATACTGCCTAGCACCTTAGTACAGTCTTTGTATTTACATCGCCATGTGGGGAACGAAGCTCACGAGGTCCCACTCGCACACAGAGGATAGTCAAAGGAATCCATGGCATGACGCACACAGGAACCACACAGACCCTCTAGAAGAGGTTGAGACCCCAGAAGATAGCGATACCAGCACTTCCGATGAGGATGGATATCGATCGGATGTCGGAGGGACGTGGGGTGAACGAGATGCTGGCCATCCCAGCGCACGTAGGGCGGCGGAAGCGTTTGAAGCTCGGAGGGTAAGACTGTCGTCAACGTCGAGACCACAGTCTCGAGCTTCAGAGCGACCAGACGGCTTGGCCAAGACTCTGAGCCGAATAAGTCAACGAAGTGGGAGGAGCGTAGCACATCGCCGGCAATCAACGGCACATTCTGGAGGCAACGCTGACGAAGGGTCTGGTGGTATCGACGATGAGGCCGCCGACAAGGAGGAGGACTTTGAAACTGGGCGACTTTGTGAAGGAGGGCCATTTCGAGAAGAGGAAGAAGGGTCAGTCAGCGAAGAAGGTTGGGGACTTGTGGAGAAACCTCACCGTAAAAGGTGTGGGATCAACTTCCACATCCGTCAGAACGTTGCCGGATGCAGGCATTGGCACTTTCGGACCGGATCTGTACCAACTTATATCCGGCTTCATGTCTGCGCCGAAACTGCCACGTCGCTCTCAAACACGGACACTGCTCAACGATTTCTCAGGCGTTGTCAAGGACGGAGAGATGATGCTTGTGCTTGGGCGACCCGGTTCTGGCTGCTCGACCTTCCTCAAAGCCATAGCCAACAACCGAGAAAGCTATGCGTCGGTCGACGGAGAGGTCTCTTACGGTGGCATTTCTGCAGCAGACCAGAAGCAAAACTTCAGGGGCGAAGTCAACTGTAAGCAATTCTCATGCCAAAAGTGGCTGTTTTTCGACCAGCTCCAAGTTTGGGGGGATATACACAAGCTGACTATGCCGGATTATGTTCAATATACTGACTCCAAACTTAGATAACGCCGAAGATGATGTTCACTTTGCGGAATTGAAGGTATGGCAAACTTTGTACTTTGCGTTGTTGAACAAGACGAAGGAAAAGAAGGAAAAGGATCACATTCCGGTGATTCTGACAGCTCTCTTAAAAGTATTTGGGATTTCGCATACAAAATATACACCTGTTGGGAATGAATTCATCCGCGGAGTGAGTGGAGAAGAGCGCAAACGTGTATGCATCAATCCTTCACTGTGGCTTTTGGTGTCAAAGCTGACAGAAGTGTTCAGGTATCAATTGCAGAGACGCTGGCAGCAAAGTCCACAGTAGTCTGTTGGGACAATTCCACTAGAGGCCTAGACGCTTCCACTGCGCTTGATTACGCAAAATCGCTTCGTGTCATGACAGACATCAGCAACAGGACAACCCTCGTGACGCTCTACCAGGCCGGTGAGGGCATCTATGAGCTGATGGACAAAGTCATAGTGATTGATCAAGGACCATGCATTTTCCAAGGCCCAGCGAGCGGGGCAACGAAGTAATTTTTTAACCTGGGTTTCCACTGCCCGGAACGCTACACTACTGCAAATTTCTTAACCACTGTTACTGATTTGGTTGAAAGAGAATTCTAAGAGGGTTATAAAGACAGCGCCCCTAAGATACTAGAGGATCCCAAAGCAGCGTTTAGAGGTTCAGACAACTACAAGTGGGTTCTAAGGGAAATTAAAGGGTATAAAGCTAAACTCAAGCGCATTAATTAGGTTAATACGAAAGAATTTAAAGGTGCGGTTCAAGAAGGCAAAAGCAAGAGAGTATCCAATAAATCACCATACACAGATAGCTTCGTTCGGCAGGTGTGGGCTTGCACCCAAAGAGAATTTTGGTTGACCTGGGGCGATAAAGTAACCCTATCTTGCCAAGTTCTTTATTATCTTCAGCAACGCTTTCATCGTCGGCAGCTTGTTTTATGGCGAATCGTTCGATACCTCCGGTGCGTTCAGCAGAGCCGGCGCGCTCTTCTTGTTCTCCATTCTATTCTTGGGCTGGCTCCAACTATCTGAACTCATGAAAGCTGTTTCTGGCCGGGCGATAGTCAAGCGTCACGGGGACTATGCATTCTACCGCCCTTCGGCCGTCGTATTCGCACGCGTTCTGCAGGATTTTCCCCTATTGCTCGCCCAAGTGGTCCCCTTTGTCCTCATCATGTACGTATACATATGCATGCACTACAACGCCTGGAATGGCACATGTATAATTCAGAGCTGACCTTTTGCAGGTATTTCATGACCGAGCTTGATTGATGTGGACGTGTCGAAGTTCTTCGTCTATCTACTCTTCGTTTTTACCACGACGATTTGCATAACGTCGTTGTACCGGATGTTCGCTTCGCTATCACCTACTATTGATGACGCAGTGCGGTTCTCGGGTATCGCACTTGATATACTAATTATGTTCGTTGGTTACGTGGTCCCTAAGCCGCAGCTACTTACTGAATATATCTGGTTTGGTTGGGTAAGTACGTCCCTTTCGAAATAAATGCATGAAACTTACTCAACTTTCCTAGATATACTGGATGAACCCCATTTCGTACGCTTTTGAGGGAGTTATATCGAACAAGGTCTCGGACCGATTAATGGAGTGTTCGCCGTCTCAGCTTGTGCCCCAAGGAGCTGGCGTGGAGCCTGCATACCAGGGTTGCAGTTTACCGGGTGCGCTACCAAGTGCCCAAACCGTTCCGGGAGCTGCGTATCTACAGACCGCTTTCAACTACTCGCGGAGCAATCTCTGGAGAAATTGGGTTGTGGTGATCGCATTCGCTGTGCTCTACATCTATACTCGTCACTGTATGGGCCACTGAAACGTTCGCATTTATGTCGGGCGGAGGTGGGGCCCTCGTCTTCAAGAAGTCTAACCGTGCGAAAAAGGCTATCAAGAAGGCGCCCACTGACGAAGAAAAGGTTGTTGCTGGCGAGAGCCTTGGTGATGGTATGAGTGGTGAGAGCCCTGCACAAGAGCAGGAAGAGGCCTTCGAACCGATCTCGAGCCGTGAAAGTATATTTACTTGGCAAGATGTTGAGTATTCCGTGCCGTACCGAGGAGGCGAGAGAAAGCTGCTCAACAAAGTCAGTGGGTACGCCAAGCCTGGACTTGTGGTTGCGCTCGTCGGCGCCTCGGGCGCTGGCAAGACGACACTGTTAAATACGCTATCTCAGTGCCAGAAGACAGGCGTAGTGTCGGGCGATATGCTTGTTGACGGAACCCCGTTGGGCCCTGACTTCCAGCGGGGCACGGGTTTCTGTGAGAAGATGGATCTTCACGACGGTACGGCTACCATCCGCGAAGCCCTTGAATTTTCTGCCATCCTTCGTCCAGACCGAAACATCCCTCGAGAAGAGAAGCTCGACTATGTGGACAAGATTATTGATCTGCTCGAACTTCAGAACACCCAGGATGCGCTCGTCTCTAGCCTGGGGGTAGAGCAGAAGAAGCAATTTGACCATTGGTGTCGAACTAGCGGCCAAGCCATCTCTGCTTCTCTTCCTCGACGAGCCTACAAGCGGTTTGGATTAAAACTCGGCTTACAGTGTCGTGCGGTTCCTCAAGAAACCTTTCCTCTGCAGGCCAAGCCATCATTTGCACAATCCACCAACCATCTTCGGTCCTAATACAACAATTCGATATGATCCTCGCACTCAATCCAGGAGGAAACACTTTCTACTCTGGCCCCGTAGGCGAAAATGGGAAGGATGTCGTCAAGTATTTTGCAGATCGTGGTGTTCATTGCCCTCCTAGCAAGAAGGTTGCTGAATTCATTCTCGAGACAGCCGCCAAGCCGACCAAACGTGGGGATGGCACGCGAATCAACTGGAACGACGGATGGGCTAAGTCAGTGACAAAGAAAGAGATGGTAAAAGAGATCGAACGCATAAAGAAGCGACCGCAGCGCAAAGGCAGCCAAGACCCAGTATGATGTGACCGAGTTTGCGGCACCAGTATGGCTGCAGACGACTATGCTAACTAAGCGTGTCTTCACGCAGTACTGGCGCGACCCGTCCTACCTCTACGGCAAGCTTTTCGTAGCCGTTGTTGTAGCCATCTTTACCGGGTTTACGTTCTACAAACTAGGAAATCCCATTGGCGACATGCTGAACCGCATGTTCCCATCCTTCTTGATCATACTCATTCATTCCGCCAACTGTTGTCAACGGCGTCGTGCCCCAATTTTACACAAACATGAATCTCTGGCAAACGCGGGAGCTTCCCTCGCGGAGATCTACGGGTATGCATTGTCTCTATCCTCCCCTAAGCAGCATCTCACTACATTTTCCCACATGGTTCGCCCTTCACAACCGTCCCAAGTCGTCGCTGAAATTCCCACGACAATCTCCACGTCCGTTCTCTACTGGGTTCTCTGGTACTACCCGACAGGCCTCCCCCAACAGATAGCTCAACCGCCGGCTACGTTTTCCTCATGACGATGCTCTTCTATCTCTTCATGTCCTCCTGGGGCCAGTGGATCTGTCTGTGCCTTTGCACCCAGGTTTCCCAGTCATCTCCAACGTCCTGCCGTTCTTCTTCTTTGTACTATTCGGGCTGTTCAACGGGCGTAGTCCGTCCGGCCCTATTCGCAGCCCGTTGTGTTCTGGAAGTACTGGATGTGTAAGTAGCGCATGATAACGGGTTGACAGTTGGCTTGTTTTGCTAATGCTGTGGCGACGGATTATGCGAACCCGAGCCACGTACTGGATTGGCGGCGTGTTGGTTGGCCGCTACTCGGCATGGTATAACGATTCAATGTCAGTCAGCCCATGGAAACCGCACCGTTCGACGCGCCGCCTCGCCAAACGTGTAGCTCGTACGTAACCGGCTTTCTATTATCGTCGTCGTCACCCGGTTCTTTGCTGAATCCTGAGGCGACGACAGGATGCTTGTACGGCCCTTATTCCTCGGAAAACGACTACCTCTCCACGCTCCACATCGAGGCGAGCGAGAAGTGGCGCGGCTTCGCCATCTTCCTCTCTTTCTGCATTAGCGATTGGGCGCTGGTGTACTTCTTCATTTGGAGCGTGAGGGTTAAGGGGTGGACTTTTGGGTTTGGGGCTGTGGCAAACGGTGTTGGGAAGGTAACGCGAAGCTTGAAGGGTGAGAAGAAGAAGAAGAAGAAGAAGAAGAAGAAGAAGAAGAAGAAGAAGAAGAAGAAGAAGAGCGATAGTGAGGAGGACATGGAAGCGTGAGGACATTAGTGACTGGACACGTGAAGAAGCCGCAGGTCTCAAGACATGTGTGTGGACCATCACGAAGGTTTGAATCCCAAATTGCCCAGGAAAAAGATTGAAAATCTACTACTCTATTGCTCAAAATGGGTATTCTACGCGTGAAGATGAACCCGCTGATTACAAAATGCTATGTCTATATGCTGTTGACTCCGTTTGAGTCTTGTACCAAACGCCTCGCTAATGCTGTTCAATACCAATATATCATACTCTTCTCTGGGTCCCTAAAATTGCACCTGTAACTTCGGATTTGTGCGTATCCTCTCGCCTCTCCATCTGAAGATCAACGGCACCGGGACCAGCGCGAGTGCAACGAAGCCTAACAACGAGTTCCCCCAGCCAAGGCCCAGGGCATTGAACATGTCGAGCCCAGCGAGCGGGAGGAATGCACCGAATATGGAACGAAGGACCGTGTTCGCAGCAATGGCGGAAGCGGCATGGACGGTGAAAGCGTCCACGAGGTACGTCTGGATCGTCATCATGCCAGTCAAATTACCCATTCCGACCAATGCCGTCGCAATAATAGGCACAATCCAGTGCACATGTTTCTCGGTCGTCCAGCCGTAGACGAAGACTCCGATGGGAAGCAGGACGGCACCGGGCATAGTAAGAGGCAATTCGAGACGGTGTTCGGGCTTTGCACCCCCATTTGCCTGGGCCTTCTTGATGTAAACGTCTGATATAAGGCCGACGTATGCTAACCCGATGATGAGACCGACACCCATGCCCAGGTACGAGAGACCGACAGCGCCTGACGAGAAGTGATACTGGTCCTCGAACACAAACGTCATGGTTGTGAAAAAGAGATACATGATCCCGTAGTTGATGGACACGTAAATTGCCATGAGAAGCACGATGGGCGAGAAGATGAGCATCTTCATTGGGCGGACAATGCTTCGGACGAAGACCTCCCTCGGGGGAAGCCCTGTGTCGAGTTTCGAGCGGAGGTTCTTGTTTCCGGTTTCCTTTTGGAGGCGAGCGGTTTTGCGGGCTAGGAGGATCGGGTGGTAGGTTTCGCGGCCCAGGAGGTAGAGCATGATGGTGAAAGCTCCAGCAAAGATGGCAATGATGTAGAACACCCAGCGCCAACCTTTGGCTTTGACGAGAAAACCACCTGCGACCGGGCCCAGCACAGGACCTAGAAGAGGGCCCATAGACCAGACTGACATTGCCCCAGCGCGTTGTTCTTGCGGGAAGATGTCTGCGATTGTCCCGCCACCTATTGTCAAGGGCGCCGCACCAGCCATGCCTGACAACACTCGAAAGGCAATTAACATACCCATAGAATTGCTCACGGCGCAAGCTATGGTGAAGATGATGAAGAAGACGTTGCAGACGTTGTAGACCATGAATCTGCCGTATTGCTCGGACATGGGAGCAATGATCAAAGGCCCAATAGCAAAGCCGAGGATGTAGATGGAGACAACAAGGCCTGCAAGTACGTTTGAGGACACATTGAACGTCGCCATGACTTGTGGCACACCAGGCGCGAAGAAGGAAGATGCCAGTGGACTACGATGGCACGGATGGTCAGAAACATAGACATGGTAGAGAGAGTAAAACATACGTAACGAGTGTGACAGCCCCCAAACATGCGATCAGTCCCCATTTTCTGCTTGCTGGCCAATTGAGGGGGTTTTCAGGATCGTCGGGCCCGTCCCAGTCAACTATATCGGGATCATGCTGTTCTTCGGCTGCGTGTTCCCCTCCCAACGTCCTGTCCTCGCTATTCGTGGAAATGGAAGCACTCTGGATGCCCTTTTCTATGTCGGTGTCTTCCAATCTGTGTGCTGATTTGTCTGTAGGCACGTCCGCATCATGGCCCATCTGGTATGCCTCGCCGGCTTTCTCATCGCCCAAGCCTTCGGTTTCCCGTGCAGGATTGGAGTCAGTAGCAGGTGCCGACATTCTGGAAAGCTAGTCTATACAGGGCCGCTATGGTTAGTACAAGGTTCGTCACGATTCGACTTGATCACGCAGTCTGGCAGCCCGCAAATGGAACAGGGACGATGGAACAAGGAAAGTCCTTACCGGATACGTAACTCCAGGGTGCACGGGTGTAGCCGACTCGTGGACCTGACGTTTGCCCAATCGAGTGCTGATGATGAAGGCGAAGAAGTGGTGTAAATACAAACGGAATGCACAGAAAGGGACGGGCCGATGCGAGATGTGCATATGATGCCAAAGCCATGGGTCCCACCCGTTCCCTTTTAAACAGAGACTGTGCCGTACGAGCGATAGTGGTCCGTCCGGAATGGATGCTCCTTTGGGCTTCGCGAACAGGCTAGGCTTTGTAGCCGTATAGGCGTACTTGAGCGGTGCTGATTGGTCCATCGGGCAAGCAGGGGCTTAAGCGGACGGTTACTACGCCGAGTACGCCCTATACGGAGGGTGGGACCGGAGGGTCGGTCGGACGGTGGGTGGGCATCGCGTTGTATGTTTCCTCTACTCATGTCACAAGAGTCCTTTTTCTAAGCGAACCCGATAGCGAGACAGGTGCAGGTTGTTAGAAAGGCTCGTAAAAGTAGTCAAAATATAGAGTAGTTGATTGTAAGTTCCATGGAGATCGCAGGTAGAAATCTGAGGAGTGTGTGTGGGGCCTTGGCGACGCTAGTCCTAATGTGGTAATTCCAGAATTTCAACACAGGTGCAGGTGCTCCGATTGGCACGTGACTAGATAGCGCGATTCATGGGGCCACTGCAGTGTGGTGTGCTAGGTACTAAACCTTGGAATGAATACCTGCTGTGCTGTGTTGCCTTTGTAGTAGTTACCCCTTCCTGTGTGGGAGCCGCCACAACACGCGCCACATTGGTGGCTGCAACTTAGCCAGCAACGTCGCTCGGCAATAACCCTAACAACCTCCAGTCCTCCATTGGCACGACACTCCCGCAGGCTGCGTGCGCTCTCTCTCACTCTCTCGCCGCCGCCCACGTCATGGCGTAGGTTCCGTGCATTCCTTGCGTTGTGTGCTCTTGCAGCTAATCCCGCCAATGCAGGCGCACCATCCGCAGAAACGCCCTCGACAAGCTCGCAAAGCTCTCTGCGCAAACCGCGCCCGCCACCTCGCCGAGCCAGGACCTACAGAGGCTGTACAAGAGGTGTCCCAATGCATCGGCGGTGCACAGCGACGCGCCGGGGGAGGATGGTGTTTCGGTTGCGAACGTGGCCATGGTGCGTACGCTGCCGAGACTCGAAGGCTGGGGCGACCAGTTCTGATATCGGATAGAAACCACCGGAGCTGGAAGCCGTCCTTGCGCTATGCAAAGCTGCTCCGTTCGTACAGTCCACAAGCGTTGCGAACAAACTGCTCCACCGACTCGAACCCTATTTGCCCGAGTCCTTCGCTCAAAGACTGTCCCCTTCCCCCCAGCTACGTGACATTGACCCGTCGCCCTACGAAGTCCTTACCCAGAGCCTTGCGTCGGCCATCCTCTCCCTTGGCGTCCGTCACGACCGTCTGCGACCACATGTCCTCGATATTGTGACCAGATATGTGCAGGGCTGGTCGTCGGCTGCTGCTCAGCTGTCTTCCGAGCAGTTTGACCAGGACGATCAGGTCGACTTCGCAGCTGATGGAGAGCTGGCCCGTGTCATGACGCAGAGCATGTCGCTCTTGGGCTTTTTGAACGCAGCTGCAGAACATGCCAAGTTTTGGGGCGCACATGACCGAGTGCTCTTTGTAGAGAGCATCCAAGCAGCGCTGTCCGAGAAATACTTGATCGCTTTTGAGACGGCCCTGTCAATTGTGCGAAATGCACGCTCCCACCAGCAGGGGTTACGGCATTGGAAGCAGTACTCGAAACATTATGCAGCCATTGGACGACCTTTGGGCGCCATGATACTTCATGACTCCTTTCTCAAACTCATAGTCGCCTCCGCTTCTCTTCTAGTAGAGCCACCCGATCACGACCCAAAGACCGACATTCTGGATTCCCTCCGATCTTCGTTTGACCGTAGTCATGTGGTACGAGATGCGTCCGAAGAGACCCTCGCAGAAGGTCTGACGCGCATTGCTGTTGAAGAGATGGATCGCTTGGACAACGACCTTGACTACCTACAACGGGTCGGATCCGCCTGGCAGCAGCGTCAAGCTTCTTCGGTGAAGGCCAAGGTCATCACAACGTGCGTGTGCTGCGCTGTTTACGACGAAGATATAGCCGACTCGGATCTGCTCATGTCGTGGCTTGACAGCACACTAAATGACCCAGCCCAAGCGGCGGATCTGACATTGGCATCGACGGTCCTAAAGTCTATGGCTATCATGGCCAAACTGTCCCCAGCCATGGCCTCAACCCTCGGACGTTCCCTTCCCCGCGTTATCGTGCAAGGTGGCTTCGATCAAAGAACTGCATCGATAGCATCAGAGTGTCTCGCTTCGGTTCTAAGCCTCCTCCCACAAGATGCTGTCATCACCACCCTGTACAGTTTGGGAAACGTAGTTAGTGCTGCCTCCGTTGGTGACAGAAACTCTGCCGCTACAACCATGACCAATGGGAAGACCTCGCGAGCCACTGGTCTGTATAATCATCAGAACGAGGGAAGTTCAATTTCGTTGACGCCAAGTGATGTCGAGCAGCCGAATCACGTACACACGACGGTGATAGAGACAATTGTGTCCGTGGCCAGGAAAAGCGAAGACGAAAAGATCACGGCCCTCGCGCTTTCAATGCTGGTCCAAAAAGTAGGATGGATTAGCAAAGTAGTAGATGCCAAAATCGTCACAGACTCTGCGCTTCTTGGTATACATAGCGGTCCGGGGGAATTTCGGGCGCTGCTAAAGCTTTACTCTAAACTCTGTCACGATGCTCTTGTGAAGGATGATCACTTTACTCTTGAAGCTGTAAGTTGCTCTGTATCAACTTTACATACAATCATGTTGATGCTAGGTTAGGTCAAAAACGCGCGCCTTCAACTCTCTCATGAGATTGACGCCGAATCTGACTCATTCGAGATATATCTCACTCACTTGCTCGATACAATCGTGAGCAAAGGAGACGCGCCGGAGATCCATCATCGTCAGCTTCGTGACACAGAATTAGCCGCACAAGAGATCGCTCAATTGCTTCCCCCCTTGGCTCTTCTCCTGTCACGGAACGCTGAGCTGACAGATGTTTCCCAACTGGATGATTCCGTTCTCAGCTTGCAGCGAGATGCCTGGTTCAATATTGTCATCCATGGCTTCGATCTTACGTCCAGCCTCGCCAAGGAGCATTTGGATGAGCTGAGGACTCTAGCACGCTTCAGTCAGCCTCTGATTACTGAGGAGCGAGCTTCTCTGGCGGAAAGTGATATTGAGCTGAATACAGTTTTGCGGCGAGGCAAGTCACCTGATCATGTTATTGAGCAGAAGAGACGTCTTGGAAGGCTATTGCCGTCTTGCGAGGGTGATGTCAAATTTCTCAGCTATTCGGAGGCGGTCTTTCTGAACACCGCCTACCTCGTTGAAGATCTGCGTGCTAGTGCGGGTGACTGCACAAGAGCACTATCATACTTTCTTGACCCGAAGCTGCGTAGTGGTGCTGTGGGCAACTGCATGCTCGCGATTGCGACGGCTGCTACACGAACCTATGTGACGAAGACACTGTCCGGGAAGCAACACTCATTCTCAACGCCGTACCTTGCAAAACAGCTTGCGACGATCTTTTCGGGTTGCTGCCACCGCATTGCCCGAGTTCAACAAGCAGCGACCGCGTGCGCGGACATCATCATTCGTGATGTGCCTTCCACGCTATGCCAGAAGAGCGCTCTATTCGCTCTATTGGAGCTCCTCTCAATTATGTGGGCTAGTTGTTTGGAGGGTGAGACCGATGAGTACGGATGGACGTCTACCTTTGCCTCAACAAAGTCGAACATTGTCGTGGAGCTTTCTGATGACTATGTTTTCCGGAGAGAGACCTTGAACAGCATCCACAAGCGGGCTACGGCATGGGTAAAGGGTGTCTTGGATATTTCCCCCCTCGACATCAAAGGATTATTACAGACTTATCTCTCTGAGTATGATGATGAAGGGGCTTATGGTCACATATCACTAGGGCGGTCCTTTGCACTCGAAGTGGGCTCCATGGTACCAACCACCGACCAGCGCTTGGGTGCTATCGAACGACAGGGGATCATTATCAATACCGCATCGGACTTCATCGCTCAATATACTACGCGACAGGAGTATAGATTTGTGGACGGTCAGACTGAACAGGATGATGAGTGGCTAAGGTCAAACGAGGCTTCTGGCCATGGACATTTCGCCTTTCGCCGGAGGATCGAAGATGCCACGAAGCTGCTCATCGACCTCGAGAGTCGAACCTTGAACAACAGCCACGTCACTATCGCTGAGCTTCGTGACATTCTCCGACGAGCATCGGCGCTTCTGTGCCGAGTGAAGACCGACCAATCCCCAATCGTACATCATCTAGTCGGCATCCCTTTCGCGGTCTTTACAAAACAGTCAATAAAGCTGGGAATCTCACTATGGATGAGCGTCATCAAGGAGAATCCCCGAATGGAATCGCGCATCCTGATGTCAATTGCGGAATGCTGGGAGAGCACTGTTCATAAGCGAAGGGGCATCTTTAGCCCTGCCCTGATGTTTGTATGCCCCCACCAGAAAACAACAAGATGTTGCTAACATTCACAAGACACCCCGATCCATTCTACGGGAAACAAGAGTTTGCTCCAACGGACAAGGAGTATCTCGCCAAGAAGCAACAGCACATTTACAACGTCATTGCTCCCCATTACCGGCTTCTTCAATTCTTATCTAGCCATTTTAATGCCTCTCGCTTGGGCAATCCAGACATCGAATTGGTCTACATCCGAATGATGCACATTACTCTCGATGCACTGAGCTTGGGATGTGCACAGCCACTTGCGAGGGAAGCATACTTTCATATAATCCTCCTTGGTCTGCGCGTCATGCGCCACTGTACAACTCTATCCTACGCTATTAAATGGCGTCTGAAGGATCGTATCCTCACTGCAGGCCTGGCTTGGTTCGCCAAAGCACCAGAGTAAGATGCCTCAATACAAGTTGAAGTACTTGACTAATAGAGTAGATGGTCGTTCGGTGGAAACCGTCTCCAGATAAAGGCTGAGACACACGTCTTAGCTGACACCCAGGCCTACCTCGAAGTCGTTGGCAAAACCGGTATTGCCCCAGAAGATTCTTTGAGATCGCTCAAAGCCAAACAGGATCTATTATCGCTCCTCATATCAAACGAACAGACTCGCTTGATGGTGTGGTTGTTCCCCTTGGACTATGCCAAGAAACACTATTTCACTTCTGGGCAGCATAGCAAGACACTGGCAGACGTAAGCTTCCATTCTTCACAGAACATGCACAGTTTCTCATCATAGACTAGGCTGCCGTCACTGCGCACCTCAAAACGGCATGGGAGGAAAACCCAGCGATTGCTATACACCTTCCCAAACGCTTCCAATCCCAACGTCTGGGTAACGAAGTACGGTTCCAAGTTCTCAATTTCCCACAAAAGGTTCTCGATGAGCCTGATGCTCTTGAAATTTTGCTGGGCAGCCAATTGCCGAACGATGTGACGTTTCAGCTCAAGGTACGTCAAATCATGTCTTGTGTGATCAGACAGCTCATTCGTCGTAGTACCTCATGTATTGGGCTTCCTTGAACCCTATCACGGCGGTTACATACTTCCTACCCGCGTACGGTAACCACCCGTTCATAATCCAGTATGCAATGCGGGCGCTCGAGAGTCACTCTGTAGATGTTACTTTCTTCTATGTCTCGCAAATCGTGCAGACGCTCCGTTACGATATGCTAGGCTATGTCGAAAGATACATTATCGAGACAGCAAAATTCTCGCAACTCTTTGCCCATCAGATCATATGGAATATCAAGGCGAATGCATACAAGGACGAGGCGTCACAAGTGGTATGGTAACTCTGCGCAATGTCATGGCGTTCGACTGACACAGCCTCCAGCCTGATCCGGTCAAGCCTACGCTAGACAAAGTCATGAATAGTCTCGAATCTAGCTTTAGCAAGAGTGACCGGGATTTCTATCAGCGCGAGTTCGATTTCTTCAATGAAGTCACTGGCATCTCCGGTACACTGCGGTCGATCCTGGACCGCCCCAAGGAGGAGAAGAAACAGATGATCGAGGAAGAGCTTCGCAAGATACAGGTCGACGTGGGCGTTTACTTGCCGAGTAACCCCGATGGTGTCGTAGTTGGCATTGACCGCAAGTCTGGCAAGCCTTTGCAGTCTCATGCAAAGACGCCGTTCATGGCCACGTTCCGCATCCGCAAATCCAAGACAGATGTCATGGAGGATGGAAACACGGAAGATGGACTCGCCAGCAGCGCGTCCTCGGCCAAACAAACGTCGTACGAGGTCTGGCAATCCGCCATTTTCAAGGTCGGCGACGACTGTAGACAAGACGTATTGGCGCTACAAATGATCGCCGCCTTCCGCGGCATCTTCAACAATGTCGGCTTAGACGTCTGGGTGTTCCCGTACCGTGTGACGGCCACTGCCCCAGGCTGTGGCGTCATCGACGTGCTCCCCAACTCGATATCGCGCGATATGCTCGGCCGCGAAGCCGTCAATCGTCTCGATGACTACTTCATCAGCAAGTATGGCAACGAAGACTCGATTCGCTACCAAGAAGCGCGCAGCAACTTTGTCAAAAGCATGGCGGCCTACAGCCTCATATCGTTCCTCCTACAATTCAAAGATCGGCACAACGGCAACATCATGATCGACGACGCAGGGCACATCATCCACATCGACTTTGGTTTCTGCTTCGACATTGCGCCCGGGGGGGTAAAATTCGAGCGGGCGCCGTTTAAGCTCACTGGGGAGATGATTGCGGTGATGGGTGGGAGCCAGACGTCGCAGCCGTTCCGCTGGTTCGAGGAGCTCACGATCAAGGCTTTCCTGGCAAGCAGGCAGCACTGCGATCACTTATGCCACGTGGTTGAGGTGATGCTGGATAGCGGGTTGCCGTGCTTCAAGCCGGAGACGATCCAGCACTTCCGGGAGAGGTTTGTGCTGGAGAAGAGCGAGCGGGAGGCGGCGGATTATATGCGCGAGTTGATTCGGAAGAGTGCGAGTAGTTATAGCACGGGTGGTTACGATCGGTTCCAGCTGATGACGAACGGGATTCCGTTTTAAGGGGTAGGGGCGCGGAGCGAGAGAGGCGACGGGTAAGATGGACTGGTACAGAATGCTCATGTGTCGTTGTTCTATTCGAGGTTCGGATTTGTATTGTGATGATGAGACACTGCGACGTCTTGAATGACACGGGTCATTTATTAGCATTCCAGACGTCGGGGGTCTCTCCACGAGACTCCACGTTGATGGATTGCACGACAATTACCTAAAGGGGTAACCGCCCGTGGCTTATCCGAGCGCGCAAGGCTTACTCACGCCATGGATTTTGCACGGAATTGATTCTTGACAGCTGCCTCTTCGGTGCTTACGTGCCCGTAAAGCTCACTGTCGTTCCAAATCAGCATCCTACCTATTGAATGCCACTTCTGCGAGCACGCTCAGCTCGCCAAGCCGTCCCCTTTTCCCACCTGCAGGCTGCAGGCCACCTTTTCCTTTTGCGCCCACCGCCTCCACCGTCGTATGCCAAGCGAGCGTCGCGTCGCCTTGTCCGCCGCTGTGCCCTTTTGCGCCCACAGCACCCGCGCCGAACGATGATGACGACGACGGCTCCGAAGGGGCTGATGTGAGCAGAGATGGGCTGCAGCGTCGTGCGCGAGGTGCTCGTCCAGTCTTCCGGAGCGGCGTCCTCATCCTCGATGCAACGGCCGACTGCGTGGCTGGGCGTGTGGCTTGGCGGCGGAAGCCCCTGTAATGGCGCGCATAGGCAGCCTCGGCCAGGGTGGGCATCATCCGAGTGAGTATGTATATGAATCTATATGGACATTGCCGTACGATCCGTGGTTCCATCCACCACTTCACTTCACGACATCTTCTGGACGGCGGTGCCTTGGTCGCGCGCTGCTCTCCTGCCCCGTTGCCGCCGTATTCGCTGCCTGTTTCGTTTCCAAGCTGGCTGAGGCGCAGTTCCTCAGCTGTCCACTCTTTATCTTTGCTTGCGTTCAGCGCCCGTATCGTATTTCATATATATCTACCCTCGCCAGTTCAAGTCTGCTGCACCGTCCTATGACCCAGAGAGAGCTCCGATGGCTATTGGAAAGGAGGGCAACGTGAAGTGGGTCGATGTAGGTTGCTGGCCTCCTCTGTTCGCACACACAAGACGCCGGCTAACCTCTCGCCAGGGCTTGCGAGGCTTCGCGTCCGCCCTCGTCGTCCTCACCCACATCTCCCGCGCATGGGCTGGTGACCTTTTCTGGGCCAGCTCCGCCGAACACACGCCCCCGAAGCTGCTCCAGCTCCCGTTCCTCCGCGTGCTCATCCAGGGCCGCCTCGGCGTGTCCATCTTCGCCCTCGTGACGGGCTACGTGTGCGCCCTCAAGCCGCTCAAGCTCTACCGACAGGACAAGCATGAAGCAGCCTTCATCTCCATCTCCAAGTCGGCCCTGCGCCGCTTCCCGCGCCTCTTCCTGCCTGCCGCCGTGGCCACGGTCGTCTCCTTCATAATCTGCGAGCTGGGCCTGTACTCGGTCGCAGTACATGCAGATTCGGGCTGGATCAACCAGATACCGCCGCGCAAGGCCAGCCTGTTTCCCGCCCTGGGCAACCTCATCTACGAGATTGGAGCCACGTGGATCAAGAGGAACAACGAGTACGACCGCAACCAATGGACCATGCTGCCGCTCCTGCAGGAGAGCATCAAGATCTACGCCTTTCTGCTCGCAGTGGCCTATGTCCGCCCACGGTACCGGATGCTCGCGAGCTTCGCCATGTTTGCCTACTACTGGATGGCTTCGGACCGTGCGTCCAATCCCCCAAACATGCCAAGTCAGTACTGACGTTTGTTTCACAGCCGTCTTCGGCCTGCTAGGCTTTTGCGGCGTCCTCATCGCCGAGCTACAATTCGAGCCCGCGACCGCGCGTTTCATCGACCAACAGCGCATTCTCGCGCCCGCTCTCTCCGCCATCTTCGTCTTCTTTGGTTTCTACGTCGCCTCGTACCCCGAAAGCCACGCAGACTGGATGCCCTGGTCCGAGAGCATGACGCAATTCCTGCGGCCCATGCTACCCAAGGACCCCGACCTACCGCGTTTCTCCAGTGGCATCGGTCTCGTGCTTGCCTCGATCGGCATTGTGCTCAGCCCGCGTCTGCAGGAACTTCTGTCCAGCAGGATCCTGCTCTTCTTTGGGAAAATGGGGTTTGCCGTCTACTTGCTGCATGGAACGCTCATGAAGACGATATTGTCGTGGATGCTGTACGGCATCAGCGTCCCGGCGGACCACCAGAACGAGAAGGGAGAGACGGAAATGACGCGCATGCAGTATCCAGGCCACCCAACCTTACTCGTGTGCTTGGTATTCTTCTTCCCTATTCTGTACTCATCGGCCTACGCATGGACGCAGTATGTGGATCCGTGGTGCGAGCGCATGACGAACAAGTTGGTGGGAATGGTCAAGTTCGAGGAGGCCAAAGGCAACGGGTATATACCCATGGGAACTGTACAGGTGCAGGGAAACCACGCAGCGTAAAAACGTAGTATCGCATTTCTTGTATATGAATTTTTTATATTTTTTGAAGGGAGACATAGCGTGTTATTAAAAGATATCCTGTAGGAAACAATAGAGGGGAGGGGGTAGTTGCAGTCTTTAGGGGCATTTCCACCGCTTTCCTCCCTTGCTTCCGAGCGTAACCCCCCTTTCGGACATGGTCTCGCCTGGCCGTTGCAAACAGAATGTAATCTCTCACGCCGGCGCCATCACCATGTTCTTCTCCGCCCCGGCATCTTGCTCGTGCACCACGCCGTCCAGCCCTCCTTGCTCAACCATGCATTCCCTCTCCGCCTGTATCAACGCGCAACAAGGACAACAGCAAGCCGTAAGAGTGTCCTTCCCACGGAACGCCTTGATGCCACGCCATTTGCGTATATATCTCCGAGCTCCTCGGCGGGGAACCATGGCATGCACGCAACAAACGCATTCCCAGCACTACCTATATGTTATGCCCCGCACGAACGAACGAACCAACGCATTAATTAGCAAAGTGAGCATGACGTAAAAAAGCCCATGGGCGGCTACCAAAAAAAAAACGTACCGCAAGATTGATTACACGGCCGCCGATATTATTTATCCTTGTAGCTCTGCGTTTCTTTTTCAGCCGGCGCTGCTGTGTTTGTTTGGCCGTAGCTGAGGCAAGGCCAGGGAAGAGGAATGTCGTGGAACCTATATGTATGTGTGTGTGTGTGGCTGTTCATCAGCCTGCGTCTTTGTTTTGTCTTTGTCTTTGTCTTCGTCTTCTTCCTCGTCCTCAAGAACAAAAAACACGCAAACACGTACGTACACAACTTGGGCGCCTCCACGCAATCAAACAGCCCATGCTTCCACTTCCCCGTCGGAACGAATGGAGTGAGCCACGGGGACGACGACGCTCGCTTTGGCATCGCGTCCGCGCTGAGGCGCGCGTCTGTCTTCGAGGATGGATATGCGGATGCGGTTGGAGGATTGGCTGGCGGAGCTGCTAGGCGGGTAGGTGGTGGTGGTTGTGGTTGTATTGATGGAAGAAAGACATGATGGGGGTACATGGGAGTGGGTGGTGGTGGTGGTGGGCATGTGGGCATGCATGTGGGCATGGGATGGGATGGGGTGGGAGGAGTGAACAAGTAGTAGGAGGAGGTAGCACGGTTGGTACAAGGTTGTGGACGGGTCTGGGAAGGGGGGGGGGCGGGTTGGATAGAGGGTACGTGTTTGGAAAGCGCAGCTACAGTGCGTCGCGGAATTCGCCGTCATGCAAAGGGCAAAGGGCAACGGCAACGGCAACGGCAACAGCAACTTGAAGCCATGTTTGCTTTCCACATTTAGCTATCTGGCTGGCTGGCTGGCCGGCATCGCCGTGCTTTCTCAAAAAAACGAGGCTTTCTGGAACCCTATTGAGATGCCCAAGTGTCACTCCCACCGTGTCCGTCCACTAACTAATCCAGCCAGCGTAGCTGATTGATTCTCTAAGCCGCCCTCACACTTCCCCCTCACACCCCGCCGCAACAAAAGGCCCGATCGCAAGTGCTATCTATAGTTGCCAAAAAAAAAGCACTTCAGTGAACCAACCCCCCCTTCTCCTCTAACCACACAAATTTTTAACCCCCCAACTAGCTAGCTAGCACTCACTCATAAACATCTTCGTCCATGTTATTATTAATATGCTACCTACCTACCTAACCCAAGGTCCCCAAAACCAGCAGCAAGCACTCCATACAATACAGCAAAACAACAAACAACCCAGGACCAAGACCAACTAAAACACAGCAACGTACTCTCTCCCATCTTTTCTCTCCACCCTCACGCTTTCTTTCTTTCTTTTTGAGCATCGTATCGTATGCATGCATGGGAAGATGCGTCGTCCGTTGTAACGCAGGAGGGATAGCATAGATGCTATTCTATTCCCGTGCCAAGGCCCCCCCCTCCAATCACCGGTTTTGCAACCAAGTTCGCTGAGTGTGCGTGCCTACGGTAGGGAACCGACTCATTTGATCCCGTAGAGTCGCGTTATGCCCGAGTCAACGCGACATGATAGCGTCTGACCCTGTACTGTATGTAGGTTGTGGCCACGGTACGGGTGGGGTCATCAAACATGTTCGATATCCTCCCAGCAGGCAAGCGCATACCATACATGCATGCGACAGTAACATCTCGGAGAATCAGTGCATCCGAGGCAAAGTGTACCAAAGAAAGATTCAGTGCAACGAGATTCCCAGACCGCTTCACGCCTCCTGTGCTACCGTCTCGCTTCCAAGATGAACAAGGAGAAACACACTTCTTCCAGCACCCAACAAAAATCACAAGACCATCAAAGAAGAGTAGCAATTGTAATTTCTCACCGGACCCCAATCCTCGTTCTAACTGAAAAAAAGCCCCGTCCTCATCATCCCACCTTACATCTCAAAAGCCATAATCGATTTCTACCCCAAAGAACAGAACTAAGCGCGCCAAATCCGCCATCCACCCCTCCACTCCACAATTGTAAAGCCATAAAACAAGAAGCAGCAGAAGCAGCAAAATCAAGAATCAAACTGGGGGAATCTCAACGAGCGCTTCCATGCTGAAAAAGAGAACTGAAAAAGGGAGGCTCAAAGCAAGGAAGAGCCTGTCCCCACAAAGCGAAGCAACGGATTTAAAACAGTGTGTAGAAGTTGGGTATGCAAGAAATAGCCTGAGAAGAAAAACCACCCAAAACGCCAGGAATGACCACGTTACATGGCAAGGTGATGGGTCCGCCACTGCTGGTATTACCCTGTACATGGAAATTGTGTTTAACCGCCCACGGATCCAGTCCCGGGTCGTGTAATTAGAATCAAACATTAAAGAGATATGGGTGCTTAGTGAAGTTGTGTATCGTCATTCGAGTGTATGTTCGTGAATCTGAAAGTATACCCCGTGTTTATCAGTGTCGTTGTCGTGGTGGAGAAAATTTGGTATTCGTGAAAAAGCTCAGGCGTGGCCTCAATCGAATGCGGTCTCCTCACGGATCAGCATGGGGTGGGCGTCGTACTCCTCTTTCTGACGGGGAGGATTTGAGCCATTAGGGCCCTTCCGAGGAGCCATGCCCATGTTCATAAAAAGCATGCCACTTTCGCGTCGTTTCTGTTTCTGTTCCCGTGTGCTTCCAGGCTGTCTTACACTATTTAGACTGCCATAGCCTTCGGCGCCCTGAAATTGTTGTTCATAGCCAGGCGATTCATAGCTAGGACGCATTGGAATGAATCCAGTATCGTAGCCAGCATATTGCGTATATTGCTGTTGCTGAGGCGGTTGTGGCGGCGGATAGGATGGCGCATTTCCCATTGGGAAAGCAGATGGTGGTCGACCGTTCCATTGTTGCTGTGCGGGGGGCAACTGTGGCTGGAAAGAAGTCTCGTTGTACGCAGGTGTAGGTATGTCGGAGAACATTTGGCGTCGAGGCGACCTAATTTCGTCGCCAAGATGAGATGTCGTGCGAATTTCCTGGATTGGCGAGTTCGCTTCATCGAGAGGCGTACCGAATATATCTTGATAGTCAGTCAAGAAGAAGGATATCAAGGGTGCTGGGATGTTCAAGGTAGGGGCAAAGACAATGCCAACGTTCCGAACAGTCATCTTATTAACGCTGGCGTTGTCGACGATCTCAATCAGGAAAGATGACATGTGTCGCAGAAGTTCGAAGTTCACTCGTGGAAGCTTGTGCACGAGGACATTGAAGGCCTGAACCTTTTTCGAACGTTCATCCAGGTCTAGAGACGGATTAGCGAGGGAGGTACATTTTCCTGGAGTATACTCACCAAGGACTTTAAGAAAGTCCAGATGCAATTCCCTCGTCAGGATAGAGGCCGGAAGTTCGCGGAGGTACAACTTTAGAAGAGACGCAACGGCGTGAATGTCGTAGTACTGGCCATCCAGAAGCTTCACATCCCCCTCCATGTTGAAACGTTCACGAAGTGCTCGAATGACGATGTTGGAACCGCTTAGACGGAAGATTCCCTCCTCACTGACGGCATTCTTCGCTCTCAGATACTCCAAGCTGCGATAAATGACAGACGGAAGCGGATCGTTGAGGCCGATAGGCTGGGTGTACTCAACAGCTTCCGCCAGAGGTATACCAAAGACGTTACGATTCTGTTGAATGATACGATCCGACGCTCGCGTCTGTTGACTCGTTGATTGGTCGGGTATGGTCTCTGATCCACGACCCTTTGATCCGAAGCCGAAGATGCTACGCTTTTTGTCCTTGAGCGATGTTGGAGCTCCCACTGGTTTGTTGCCCCAGACTTCTAAATTCTGTATAGGCGCGCCGTTGCTTGGACCAGAAATACTAGGGTAGTTTCGAGAACTTTCACTAGAGAAGGATCCGTTCTTAGGCGAATGTGCATGAGCTTCTTTGGCTTCCCGGTGCGTCGGGCCACGCATTGGCGCTTCTGCGGCAACTGTGTCATCGTAGTTCAAGGCCTGCAATCGATTCCCAGTAGGCTTATCCAATTCTGAGCTGTCCTTTCTTCTGGAATGCGACGAATCTTTGCCTTGGGTCTTGGTAAGAACCGTAGGACGAGAAGCAGCTACAGATGCATGAGCTTCCACAGGAGACGGTTCTTCTTGTGAATCCACATGTTGCAATAAAGCTTCAACCCAGGCATCCCTTTCCTCGTCACTTTCCGCGCAAAGCACATGGCGCACAAGACTCGAAGAATCCTTGCGTTTCGGTTCTAGAATGAGGAAAGCATGCCGATACTGGTTATCCTCCGAGTCATCGCGTCGTTGAGGAGATTGATTGGTCTGCTGTTGAGATTGCTTGCCAATTTGAGCGTTCAGAAGCTTGATAGTACCGAGATGCGCGCCGCCTGCCGACTCGAAGTATCGAAATTCAGGACCGTCGAGCACGAAATGACGTGCTTTCCAGCCTCCAAAGTTCTTGCCCCGCTTGGTCAAATATCCCTCTTTTTGCTGCCTACCTTTTGGTGCGGGCACGGTTTGAGGAGCAACGAGCTCCGGAGCTAGAGCATCTCCGCTTTGAGCACCGATGACGTCGGTTGAGAAGAACGCGCAGATAACCAGGGCAGCTGCTTCGCTCATAGGCGTCTCAAGAATACTGTCAAAATAGTGGTTCAAAGCTGACCTCCTAGCATCGACTCTTGCGGGTGCATGCCCACTGAACAAGGCTCGATCCGGAAGCTTCCCAGCGAAATCACATAGCGATTTCAATTGTGCATCTAAAGCGGGCAATGCCATGATGGTCTTTTCCATGCGCCACAGTTGCTTTCCATCAGACCGTGCATAAATCGCTAGGTGGAAAACCGGATCTTCTTCTTGAGGTTTGGGTGCTAGGAAGCTCATACGAGAAGGTCTGAGTCGGGAAGATGACACCTTGACTTGGATAGACGGCAGGGCATTGGGAGGAAGCAAAAGCCCTGGATACTGGTCGGACACAAGACCACGATAGACGTCTTCCGAGCTTTGCAAATCTTTGGAATCTGCCTCTGGACTTGATTGAGCTTGGGGTAGTTTCAGTAGATCTGACCCTAGCGTCTGTTGTTTTGGTGGGGCAGATGCTTCTGGCCGTACTGTTTGGGGTGACGTGTACGATTGAGGAGTGTTTGGTGGTAGGGGGACCGGTTGGCGCGGGGCCCGTGATGCTGGCGGGGGCATCCCGTTAGGGACAGACCTGGGAGACATTGGAGGTGAAGCCATAGTCTGTTTCGGATTTCTTGGCAATGGCGATCCGAGCGGTCTGTCTCCTGGACGCGGGCTCGTCGGGAGACCTGGGCTCATGAGAGGCGATGAGACTACGCTGCGCTGAGCCACCATAGAGCTATCTGAATTGGCGGGGCTGAGAATGGCATTCAGAGAGTTGCCGGGTGGGTGACGCGGGGACAAAGGGAGACCCGCCTGGATAGGACTGAATTGACGCGGCGACAGACTGATCATAGGAGGCGGGTCAGACTCTTGAGAAGTTTCTACAACTGAGGTTTTAGGATTCTTCTTGCTCTCGCTCTTCTTCTTCTTAGACTTGCTGCGAGCCTCGTCCTCCTTCATTGCCATCGCTTCCCGCACACGGTCATCCTCTTCACGCGTCTTGCGCCTTCCTCGCTCGAAAATGGGAATCTCATCCACCTCCAAGGTGTCGTCGTAGTCGGAGTCATCTTCTTCTCCGGGGGCCACCTGAAGTAGGTGCGCGCTCGTCTTCACAGGTTTGGCCAAATTGAGCGGGGCTGGTGGAGCTTTCCGCAACGCTTGTGCGGGTTTCGGCTGCGGCTGCGGCTCAAAGCTATCTCCTCCAATTACTGGTGTTGCTTGGGTTAGTGATAACTGAGGTGCTTGTAA
The DNA here is from genome assembly GCA_014281115.1 of Laburnicola sp. R22_1. NCBI lineage: Eukaryota > Fungi > Ascomycota > Dothideomycetes > Pleosporales > Didymosphaeriaceae > Laburnicola > Laburnicola sp. R22_1. Next base: position 2,267,897 of record JACONQ010000011.1, read on the forward strand.
ATGGTCTTCCGTGGCGGTCGATTCTTTCCGTGGAGGCGTCGTTACTCCTGGAGACTCGGTCGACGGCTCGACAACAGACGCATTCTCGCCCACGGTAGCGTTTAGGCCGAGTCCTTTGCTGGAAATGGCAAGAGGCTTCACCGAATAATCGGTCGGAGAGTTCACAGTCGACGAAGAGTTGGAGACGGTGAGTGCCGAAGAATGCGATGGTGACGGTGCTAACTGGGAGTCTGGAAGTAACTGCGCTGCGGACGTTTCCTGGGTAAGTGGTGAAGTTTTGTGCTCACCGGGTCGTGTTGGTGTGTTCCCTTTGGCAATGTCCTCCTGTCTGTCGCTAAGGGCGGGCGACTGGCTCTCGTCACGTTCCACGGCAGAATCGAAAGTGTCGGATCGTTGCGACACGCCGGGTATCGGTGGTACTTGGCTGGTGTACTCTTTGAGTTTCCTGCGGTAACGGTCCTTCTCCTTCAAGGCACGCTCCAGGTCTTTCTGTAGGCCAATGATCATCGACCGTTGTTTCTCAACCAAGCGCCAAAGTTGGGTGTTGTGGCTGGATGCGCTCTGCTTTTCCTTCCACAGCGCAAACAGTGCGGCTTCTGGCGACCCGGCGGCTGCTACGAGAGCGGCCATGTCGGGCGGGTTCGCCGTGCTTGTGTCCTGTGACGGCTTCGGGCCATGGCTTGGGTTCCCCCTCAGCGAGTGCCCTGCGTTCGAGGACAGCGACGAGGCGGCCGAGTCTATCGACGGGTTGCGCGGGGCAGCAGGGCGGTTTTCTGGCCGGTTCGAGCGCGATGGCGGAGGCATGGCGACGGGCGATGCTGGAGGTGAGATGGCGGCCGAGGAGAGGACTGGAGCAGACACGTTGCGTAGCTGGGCATACGAAGAAGGTTTGGCGGGCTGGTGGCCGCCTCGAGGGAGCGTCCGCGGCGGTGTCGTGGGCGGGCCTCCCTTGACGGGGGCGGGTGCGGATGTGTGAATGTCCTCCTCGGCGATCAGGGCATCAAGATTCTCGCGCGGCGAGCGTGGGCCGTCCTGATAGGGGAGCGGGGAGTGGAGGGAGCGTGGCGAGTGGGCTGGCGGTCCGCTGGTCGCAGCTGAGAAGGGATCCGGGTGCAGCGGGCTTGGGAGGGGCCTCGGGTGCGAGCCACGATCAACAGGCTCGTTGGAGTGGTGGTTGGAGGAGGGCGTGGGGAGGGGGCGGAGGACAGCGAGGTTCAGCGTGCTGGCGGCGTCCTCTGGTGGAGAGGGTCCATTGCTGCGCTGAAGCATGACCTTCGGCTGCAATGCTGGTACCCTGGGGAGCGGCGCGGGCAGGGATCACGTCCTTGTAAAACGGCGTGCTCGCTAGACTGGAACTGACACAGACGCGGTGCGTCTTGCAATGGATGGCTGATGCGGGCGTGCTTGAAGCAGGAGAAACGGGGCTTCGCGGTTCAGGCACTGACCGATTCAGGCACGCTGGCATTGATGGCGGCCAAAGAAGGCGGCCGACGTCAGGTGGCTCTGTCGCCCACGCGAGACGCGCCTGTAGGACTGTAGGGCCTGTACGGCGATGCGCCGGGTGGCCAGGGAGCTGTGAGGGAGATTGATTAGGGACAGCGCCTTTTCCCATTCCAGCGCCTCGGTGGTGTGCACTGTGCGAGCACCCAGCCGGCCTCGGCGCCAGGGCGGCTGAGCTCCAGCCTCCAGGTTCCTGCGTCGTCGAGGCCACGTTGGAACAATACAAATGGACGGCTTTGTCTGGGCTGCACGCATACACACTGTACAGTACACGCCCGACGCAGCGAGCGCTGCTGAAACGTGCCAACAGGCTCGCCGGAGACACTCGCTGCAGAGCAACGCGGATGCCACATCCCTGCTAAAGGGATATCAGCTCGTCGACGCAGCCCACACTCCAGTCCAGCGCGTCAGGCGGTGAGCACAACGGAGACGTCTGGCTGCGCGTGCGCACCCTCATTGGCGGGCGTGAAGTGGCTGCGAGTGATGGATGGCACACTCCTCAAATGGGCCGCGAAGCTTTTCCAAGCCGCGGACCCCCGCCCTCAGATGCAGGGTGATCACGGCCCACCCGTGGACATGTTCTGTTGAAGTTCTGTTCGTACCCGTAGGCAATCTATCTGCCGCCCGAGAACGAGAGGACTGTGCGGACTGCAGAGCCCCAGAGCCCCAGTATACATACCTACAGTACTGCGTCTTTGAAGACGGCCTGGGCGACGACCTGCCGGCTGACCTGCATACAAAGACAGCGCCCCGGCGCAGTGTGGAAGCCATCTCTCTCCGAGCCGTTGCGCACATGGCATCGCAACACAAGCTCCCTAGGTACCTGCACACGCAGCCACTGCACACTGCACGAGCCGTCTGGTTAGCGAGTGCCAATTCCCTCTTTCGGTCCGCGACTACTGCACACCTGCGGTAGGGGGAAATTGGAGGGCGGAGACGGCGACATATGTACTGTATGTCGAGAAACCTTCGTGCCGTACCACGCTAAAACCCCGCGGTCTGCACATGATTCTGAATCAAGGGCGACTCGACAGCGCCTAATTAAGGCTGCCCCCACAGATACGGCGAAGATTGCACATGGTTGCTGGACCGGCGCCGTTAGATCCGGGGTGGCATCCTTTACGTGTCACTTTCTCCCGGTCGTCGCGCACTTCATCCGGTGCATTGTGCTGGCTATGCTTGGTATGTAGCTGCCGAGCCTGTCAAGCAGCAAGTAATTGCAATCCCCAAACCACAAGACTCCCAATATCCGCATACTGTGACTGACGCTACTGCACCACTCTGGATCCAAGCTGTCGGGGGAACTTCATGAGAGCCTTCCAGATCCAGAATCGTAATCAAAATGAGATTGGAGTGTATGTACTGTTCGCAAAGACGCCCATGGATACCATTTGATCATCTGCCATTTATCCACTCTGAAACAATAGTTTCTTCGACAAGCTTGTTGCAGATACCCGCGAAGGAATCGCTAGGTGCCGCTCAAGGATCGCCGTAGGCAGTAGTGGATGCAGGTACGCGGCGTACCTGCCCCATTGGTGGGTGGGATGGGGTCATCGGAATCTACAGGCGTTGACGTGCCTACATGCATACCTAGGTACCTACACAGGTACATAACGGAACCACAGGAGTTATACCCTAGGGTTAATAAATTGGTGGACCGCTACAGTCAACCAGAGGGTACGGGCGACTAGCGCGGCATGGGTCGCAAAGCCCTTTGGTTGGCGCTAGTCACCCGTACCCTCTGGTTGACTGTATGGTGCCAAAGCAAATAACGCCTCACCGAGCGCCAAAGGCTTCTGTGCTAGATACTGGCATGGTAATCGTCGCCCGCGCTTACACGGCTTCGATATGGACTTCCCGTTCCAATAGTGTCTGTGCTTCATAACATTGAATGTGCATGCCCAGGGAGGATGTACCTGTACCACCGCGGCAAAACAAAGGAGAGATGCTCGAGATACAAGCAGCACTCAATGACGCTCTCGATTCAAGCACCTCTGGCGCACTCAGTGCATAGGACAACCCCAGGGCGCAGTGTCACCCCGATGTATGCCCTTCCAACACACATCTACATCTGCAAGTCTCTTCAACACCCAAGGCGTCCACTAACGAGATGAACAGCCTCACCACCGAACAACCATGTACCACGGATCTTCTTAGGCGGACCATATGCAATGACATGCCATGCCGGAAAGGGCTTCTCTTGCCCACCCCTCATATTAAGCCTTGAAATCACTACCATGGCTACACTACCTGACGGCCTAACACCTCAGAGACTGCTTGTTGGGGGGTAACCTGGTGTAATTGATTGAGGATCACTGGAGGATACAGTGGTTTGCCACAAAGCATGTGTGCTTGTTTGGACCTTACTTGGTCACGACATCAAGTCTTCAATTTATAAGTTGTATTGCATGAGGATGCGTAAGACATACGCCAGGGTCCACAGGGACCATGTATACTCACCTGATTCATACACCCTATATATATGAATCTTTATGTCAGAACGGTGATCGAACTGATCCATGGATGAGTGAACATGGTCTACGTACTGTGTCTCATGCTTAGTAGTATCCTTTAGCCAACTTAGATTAGCTTTGTCTACAGCACAGGTCCACGTTTACGTCTAAACCACAAGGGCTTGTAATTATAAACCCAACAAGGATAATACGTAGGGAATCGAGGTTGAGTGACGAATACAAAGACATTCAATAGAAGGTATGCGAATATCGTACAGTGCTGTTCGCCTTGTTTACATCTGCACTCGCCCATCATTGCCTCGGTTTAGTCTGTTCAGTTTCCTTGCGGTTGCAATCTGGCGCTATTAGTGTCCAGCCAACAATATTCTGTAGTGATGCACTCACCTGGGTCCTTGTATTCTGTCCTCGAACCGGCAGCCCCATGGCATGTCTTCGTCCTCGATATGTTCCCATATCCTTCAACCTCTGGATGTTTTCCCGTACCTCTCGCCGTAGATCGTTCTCGATCTTCATGTTGGATAATTCCGCTGTCAGGTCCAGGAGCGTTGAGGATTTCAAGCTGCCGACTTTCGCCCAGGGCTGGATGTGAAAGCGCGCCATGATTCCTTGCGATACTTTGGGGCCGATGCCGAAAAACGTCTCGAGGGAGCGCTGCGCATTCGTTAGACTGATTGACGGGGGCTGGCCACTGGCGAGGTACCTTTACGAGCGTCGTTTCCGTGAAATTGATATTCGCAATGAAAGGCTAGAAGTGGTCAGCGCGACTCAATTGGCTCAACTGTTTCTTTCCGTACCATGGTGACGGTGGAAGCACAGGCTCCTTTCGCTGGTGTTGAAGAGTTTCCGGAAGGTTTTGAAGCTCAGGGTCGCGAATCAGGAGGGCGCGGAGAAATGAAACGCCGAACGCAAGAGTACCACGTTTCAGAAGCGGCCACCGAGGCGCCGCACCATTGCTCCTCAGAGCACCCCTCAGCTGTCCATAAAATCCCACACCCCCCCAATTGAAGCAACCCCTCCAGGCACCATGTTCTCTCTTCAGCGGATTGTCGTGTCGGCGCTGCTGATTCTTACCATCACATTTGTCTTCTTTGCGCAGAGCACCGAGGCTACCAAGGGTGAGTACACCGCGCAACAGTTATGAATTGGCACAGGGTTGTATTGACAGACCTACACAGGCCCTAAGATCACCCACAAGGTCTACTTTGACATTGAACATGGCGATGAGAAACTGGGACGTGTTGTGATGGGCCTGTACGGCAAGACCGTGCCCAAGGTACGCTCACCACCCCTCTATCCCATCTGAATAGACCTAACACCTTTTACAGACTGCGGAGAACTTCCGGTATGATGGGTCAAGATAGATGCTTATTTATGGGCTCACAATGACGCAGTGCTCTGGCCACCGGTGAGAAGGGCTTCGGCTACGAGGGTTCCACTTTCCACCGTGTCATTAAGTCGTTCATGATCCAGGGTGGCGATTTCACCAATGGCGATGGCACTGGCGGCAAATCCATCTATGGCCAGAAGTTCCCGGATGAGAACTTCAAGCTCAAGCACACCAAGAAGGGAATTCTTAGTAGGTCACCCCGCACACCATGCTAAACAACTGAATGCACGCTGACAAGATCCCAGGCATGGCCAACTCTGGAAAGGGTACGCTTCGTTGAGGTACATCCGGCTGCCTTGCACTAACTCGCAACCAGACACGAACGGCTCACAATTCTTCATCACCACCGTTGTCACGTCGTGGCTCGACGGCCGCCACGTGGTCTTCGGCGAGGTTCTTGAAGGCTACGAAGTCGTGGAGGCTATCGAGAACGCCCCCAAGGGTCCGGGAGACAAACCGGCAAAGTCGATCAAGATCGCCAAGAGCGGCGAATTGGAGGTGCCAGAAGAAGGTATCCAGCATGAGCTATGAACCCTCGCCAAGGCTGCGAACCAGATGGAGAGGCGCTGATACTTTCCGTTTTCTCAAGATACGTATGGCAAAGCGGAGCCGGCCATTCCTGGTGACAATCTCGATGTTACCTCTCCACAACAAACATTGGCAGACGCAGCTGATGTCGCGGATCCAGCACTTGGGCTAGAGGAGGACTCTGTTCCGGTTCCAGTATTATCTAACAGCAGTCATGACGATGGCCTGACGCTGGGACAAAAGATGTTTTTTCTGGGTGCTATCGTTGCTGTATGCGCGCTCTTTCTACGTAGTGTCGGGGGTAGAGGATCTGGATACAAGCAGAAAAGCATGGCGTAGACATTGTGATGTAGCACCTGTACGAATAGTGAGCACGTTCATTAGCGGTACGCTGTCTGATGTACAATGAAGAGACGTGCTCCGTGCGTTGAACACCCAAAACTCTCAGTGCCACGGCTGCGCTGGAGTCTAGAGAGAGGGTCGCGCGACGCACGACAGTGCGAAAATGATTGTGTGACGCAGTGCGCCGCAGTAACAATGACGGTTAGTAACATGACGCGCGAAGAGATTTTGAGGCTCACCGCTCTCACCTCTTGGCGCCCAATGCGGCCTAGCGCGGGCGTGGCGAAGACGAGAACCTTTTTCAGTCAGATCTTCGCCTGCCTGCCTGCCCTCCCTCCTTCTCCCCCCAACTTTCTCAGCATAAAACCCCTCGGTGCGTCTACACAACTCACCATATATTCCCCGGTGAAGTCCACTCTTTTGGTCTTCGCTCTCATTTCTTCGGTCGTTTAAAGGAAAGAGGCGCTCCCTTTTTCCTCTCACGAAGAGTTTCAAGCGCGTTTCTGGCTGCCGCTTGACGACTCTTGTCTTCACGAAGACTCGTTTCCTCTACACTCGCCGCACGAGTGCCCGAGCTATAATTCCGATCCGTCCCCGACGTCGCCATCATAAAGACCTCGCACCAGCCAAGCGACAGCACCACATCATCAACCAACATGGCTGACCAGCTCGACATGGCGCGTCTCTCGATCCAAGACTCGCAGCACGCTCCCAACGGCTTTCATGCTGAGCGCTCTGCTTACATCCCCCCTCACCTGCGCAATAGGCCGCAACAGGCTGGCCCGCCGCCGGCGATGGACGGCCCACCGCCCATGATGAACGGTGGTGGCGGTATGAACGGGAGCGCTTGGGGCCCAGAGTTCGTAACCCACATCTCCTCGATCGAAGAGTTTGCAGTACTGACACATCGTAGCCGCGGCGGATACGGCGGACCACCTCCTCCTCAACAGCAGCGGATGAATGGCGGTGGCGGCAACTGGGCGAACGCAAACGCTCAGGCATTCACCCCTCGAGGTAGCGATGCTCCTGCCCAATTTCGCGGGGCAAACGGTGGCTGGAATGGCGCCGCCCCGGGAAAATTCGACCCAAATGCTTACGGCAAACCAGGCGCAGGCGGTTCCGGCGGTAGTTCTGCACGCGGTTCCGGCGATGGGCAGTGGAGGGACGGCAAGCACGTCCCAGGTCCCTCCAACCCGCGTGTCGAGCGTGAGCTGTTCGGTGTGCCCAATGACCCGTCGAAGCAGCAGACCGGTATCAACTTCGAGAAGTACGATGACATTCCCGTCGAGGCCTCTGGCCAGGGTGTTCCAGAACCCGTCACCACATTCATGAACCCCCCGCTCGACGATCACCTCCTCGCCAACATCGAGCTGTCCGGATACAAGGTGCCCACGCCCGTGCAGAAGTACTCGATCCCCATCGTCATGGGCGGTCGTGATCTGATGGCTTGTGCTCAGACGGGTTCCGGAAAGACGGGTGGTTTCTTGTTCCCCATCCTTTCCCAAGCTTTCCAGCATGGCCCCACTGCTGCTCCTCCGGCTCAGTCTGGCGGCTACGGCTACGGACGTCAGCGCAAGGCTTACCCCACTTCTCTCATCTTGGCTCCGACCCGTGAGCTTGTGTCTCAGATCTTCGAAGAGTCACGCAAGTTCGCCTACCGTTCCTGGGTGCGTCCCTGTGTTGTATACGGTGGCGCCGATATCGGCTCTCAGCTTCGCCAGATCGAGCGCGGTTGCGACTTGCTTGTCGCCACTCCCGGTCGCTTGGTCGACTTGATCGAGCGCGGCCGCATCTCTCTTCAGAACATCAAGTACCTTGTCCTCGATGAGGCCGATCGTATGCTGGACATGGGTTTCGAGCCCCAGATTCGTCGCATCGTTGAGGGCGAAGATATGCCCCCGACCGCTGCGCGTCAGACCCTAATGTTTTCTGCCACTTTCCCCCGCGACATTCAGATGCTCGCCCGCGACTTCTTGAAAGAGTACATTTTCCTCTCTGTTGGTCGTGTCGGCTCCACCTCTGAGAACATTACTCAGAAGGTTGAGTATGTTGAGGATGGCGACAAGCGCTCTGTCCTCCTCGACATCTTGCACACGCACGGTGCCGGCTTGACGCTCATCTTTGTCGAAACCAAGCGCATGGCCGATTCGCTTTCCGACTTCCTCATCAACCAGGGCTTTCCTGCGACCTCCATCCACGGAGACCGCACACAGCGCGAGCGTGAGAAGGCCTTGGAGATGTTCCGTACCGGTCGCTGCCCGATCCTCGTTGCCACGGCCGTTGCTGCCCGTAAGTTCTTTCTATCATTATTGCTTCCTTGCCCACTTGAGATGTTCTTTCCTTACCTTGTCTCTTTCCTTCCCCATTTGCAACGTCTCTTTCCTTCCCCTATCGCCGATTTCCTTATGTCGCGACTTTACCGCTGCTTCCTTATGTTCTGACTTTCTGGCAATTTGCTAACTACAACATTTCAGGTGGACTGGATATCCCCAATGTCACCCACGTCGTCAACTACGACCTCCCGACCGATATTGATGACTATGTTCACCGTATTGGTCGTACCGGCCGTGCTGGAAACACTGGTATCTCCACCGCTTTCTTCAACCGCGGCAACCGTGGCGTCGTTCGCGACCTCATTGACCTCCTGAAGGAGGCCAACCAGGAGGTACCTACATTCCTGGAGAGCATTGCTCGCGAGGGCTCTGGCTTCGGTGGTGGTCGCGGTGGAGGCCGTGGCGGAGGCCGTGGCCGTGGCGGAAATGCTACTCGCGATGTCCGTCGCTTTGCTGGCGGAGGCGGCGGAGGCAACTCTGGCTTTGGTGGAGGTGGTTGGGGTGGCGCCCCGCAAGGTGCCTACTCAGGTGGTGGTGGTTACGCCCCTCCCGTCGGCAACTTTGGTCCTACTCCTGGTGGCGCCTATGGCGGCGGTGGTGGTGGCTACGGCGGCGGCTACGGCAACCCGTCCGGCCCTGGCGGCAACTCTTGGTGGTAGACACCTCCCACGTGGAAACCCGGGGCCCTGGATCTGATTTCTGCACCACGCAACACCCGGGCCTCCCGCCGCCTACAGCGGCCCAGGCATTTATGCATGAGACATCATGCTAGATGCCATCCACGAACACTTTCATATCGTGCGGCTTTTCCCTTTTATTCTGCGTTTTATCCGGCCGATTCGGAAGTTCGGAAACTCATACCCCAATCAGCATATAGACTTGTTTCTTTGCAAACATGCGTCTTTTCGAGCTCTGCTGCATACCCAGGGCACCCGCGGTCTACCTCCGATGGAGCTTGATCGATAGACGATGGAGGCCACCGCCTCTTTCAGGAACGCATTACGAACATTTTATGCCGTCGCCCGCCCTGGTCTTGATGCTGCTTGGGGGCCACAATTAGATTTCCAATTTCGGTCTTTCGATGAATGCCAGCGACTTGTTTTCATTTGGGTTTACCTTAAAAGCGATTCCTTTCCCTGTCATACCCCTCGGCGAGCGTCTTTTTCGTCGTCTCTCTCAAAGCCGGAGAGCTCTCAGCGTGCATCTTTTTGGACGACGGAGAAGTTTTCTGGTTTAGCGCTCATAGAAGGCGTTCACACGGGTTCATCCTTTCTGTAATGAGCCTTCGTGACGAAGGTTTTGCAAGGAGATACCCAATTTCCGGCGGCTGTTAACGCTGCGTGAGCCAGCTCGCGATGGAAAAGCATTGGTTTGCATTTACGGCGACCCTTTCCATGACAGGGAGGAGGGATTCTTCAAAAAGCATCAAGTAGGATGGTTATGGTTTGATAGACTAGTCTGCGGAGCGCCCTATGCTGCTCCCAATGCCAGTTCCTCCCTATATGTATGTACAGGTCTTTGATGTTGGTGACCCTTGCTGGCTTGCACGAGCAGACTGGCCGCTGCGGTGTGCGGTGGACCGTGGACCTCGGAGGCTTGCGCGGCGCCAGTCTAGAACATCAGATCAGCGGAGCCATGTTGTTCCGGACTGGCCATCTACGAGCCGTGGATGCGTGAGCTTCAATTGCTGAACCAGCCTCGCCCACTGTGCGCCCGTGTGCCGACGGCCTTTTCGAGCTGCTGCCTGTCTCTGCCTCGCATCCATGCGCCTGCGCCTGTCGTGCTCAGGCTCACACGGTACCCTTGCGCATCCGGAACCTGCACAACGACGGCCGAGCTCAGCATGGATGCGACCTCCTCAGCGACGCCCGCCCGCGACGAGCCCGACTCGCGAAACAGCTTGCGACACATCCTCGCCGAACCATCCACCATGGAGGACTCCAAGCCCACGCCCCCCTCGCTGCCCAACACGCCCGGGCCCGACGAGAGCGAAGCTGGCCAGGGCGACTCCGAAGATGGGCCCAAGTCGCAGCGGCCCTACTACACGGCGAACCCCACGACGATGCGGCGCAATGCCAACGGCAGCGTCTCCTCGGTGTATTCGGGCAACAAGATCAGGCATCTGAAAAAGGACGACGGCATTCCGCTCTGGCGCAAGGACATCCAGTACGACTTCCTCCGATCTGTGTTTGACGATGAGCAGAAGGTCTTTTCGACCATGGACGGCGCCAAGGGCTTTGCTTTTGCGGATATCTACCTCGACGCCATGGCCAAAAGCAGCAAGTGCAGCAAGATACTGAAGGACAAGCTATTGACCGAGCGCCCGGCCGCCGTCAACATGGCCATGGTGTGCCTGCTGGTGAACGTGGGGAGGATGAACACGACGCTGAACTGTAAGGGCGGCGGTGCTTGGACCAAGAGCTCCACTGACTTGCTTGCAGTTTTCCCCGAAATGCGAGCCCAGCTGCGGACCTACCACTCGATCCCTTCCCTCCAAGCCCACCAAGACCCGAACGCATACAAACAGCTTCAGGACGCCCCGCGCCTAAAGTCCATACTCAAGGGGGCCACAGAAGACACCGAGCAGCCGAGCACAATCGAAGACATCATGGACAAGCCGGTCCCTCGAACGAACCCCGTCAACCTCATCTTCGTCCTCTCACAGTATGCCCCTAAGATCTCCGAAGTGCACTTCTTCCCACCACGGGATTTCTTCGACCTCGTCATGCGACCAAACCTTAGTAGCCGGAGCAGGGCGACTGCATTCCTGTGGCTCATGTGGTGGTACCTTGAGAGCGATTTCTCCAAAGAAGATGCTCTGCGCAATCCGTTTGGGCCGGGGCAATATGGACCTCCGGAGGATCCTTTCACCAATGGATTGCCTATCAAATGTCCGGCCTTCGAATTCTTGTCCCCGGAGGCGGAGGCGCTGGAGAACGTTGACACACCGGAGGAGCAGGAGTTTGGCGAGCAGAAGCGGAAAGAAAGAACCGGTACAGTGGGCTCACATTCAGTGTAGAATCCTTACTGACTATAAGCAGTTATCCTCGCAAGTGACATGGCTCCTGTGGTTACGGGACCTAAACGTACCAGCAAGAAAGGTGCGTGGACATTCATATGCTGCATCAAACAGACTGCAAGAGCAGGATACATGAAAGGAACCATCACTGCTTACCCATATTACTGGAACATCATCATCATTCCTCATATCTAACTAACTGTCCAACAGCGTTCAACCAAAACCCAGTCTTCTCGGTAGTAGCGGATGACGGCGCATCTACCCCTGGCAGAGAACGACTATCGCCTTCGCATGGTAAGCCGGTCCTATTGATGGTATTGAGAAACTGTAATTGATGCACTCAAGGCTCTGCAAGAGGACGAGGCAAGCTCGCGCGGTCACTCATAGAACGAGACTATGCTTCGGACACAGACCGTACACGTTCTGTCTCACCGCCAGGGAGCGTCTACAACACAGGGAAGAAGGCTACACCTAACATGCGCATCAATACGCTTTTGAATGAAGAGGGACCTGCCTCCACACCTGCCTCTAAGGGGCCGGGCCGTGGCAACTGGTCTCGAAAAGCTGCTGCTGCCGCGCGAGGGTTCAAGTCCAAACTTGATGCCGCCAATTCTCAAGACGGGCAATCACCTTCGGGAAACGCGCCAACTTTCTCAGGACCGCATGGCTTCTATCTACCCCTGAATGGATCAGATCCCTCGCATAAGCGTACGCGTCCGCTGACCCAACACCAACTCGCAGTTGAGCAATACCGCCGTCGACGTGTGGATGTCATCCTGGACCGTGGGATTCGGAAGGAGTACAAGCTCGCCGCTCAACGGCGACGCGCACAACCGTCGTTCTTGCGGTCTTGGATACGATGCAAAGGCGTACAGGACGGATACGATTCGGAAGAAGAATCAAATAGTTTATACCAACAAGATGGCGACGGGGGCACCAGATCACAAACTCCTGTTCTTGCAGGCTTGGTGCCCATCGACTACGGTGGCGAAGTCGATGATCACGGCGAGGAAGCCTACTACCGTGTCAAGATGCTGACTCGGGCGATGCGGCGAATGGACCGCTGGGAGAATAACAGAAATGTGGTTCGCACGAAACCGAAGGGATCAGCCCGCCAGCTTGAGAATGGTAGCTCGCGGTTGAATGGCGAAGACGACTTTGCAGACGAGGACGAAGAGATGCAAGATGCAGACGACATGCTGGATAGGCGGGACGACAGCGAAGCCGAAGACGAGGATGAGGACGAGCCTATTTACGATCCGCATACTTTACCGCCACTACCGCATATGGATTAGGAGCCTTGGCGGCATGAGTATCAGCGAATAACGCCACCTGGAGCTGTGGCCTCTCACCAACTTCCGCGAGCTACCTCTTATTCTTCCTCAGACAACCAACAAGCCGCTCAACCTGGAGCTTCGCGTCCATCAAATCGTGAGGCTTAATCGCAATGCCCCTATTTAGCACCTTCGCGCAAGAGGAATTGTCTTCATAAGCGTCGAAGACGAATTCAGATACGAATTGGAATGTTTGTATTCTAGTTTACCCGTTAGAACTCATGCTAGCGGCTCAAGAGTAGGTTCTGAGTCGGGCTAGGAAACCGGATCTGGGAATGCATCGTTCCGGACTTTGCATCTCGGTTGGGCTGAAAAGATGGGCCACTTGTAATTCCACATTGCCTAGCTATGCAGAGATATATTGAAACTTGAGTATTGTGTGCTTGGACTAGCAGTCTTGGGGGTGGCTCTGGAGTGTCAAGACTGTGGTCCAGATGTTGACTGATTGGAAGGATCGAGCGATAGACATGGTAGCAAAAATGATATTACATTTATGCCGCTCGTGGCGCGTGTGGGATATGCAAGTCTGACGAGTCGGCTCAAATACTTAGATTGTTGGTTGGGGGAGGGCACTTGCTAGACGCGGACGTCAATGATGCAAGTCTCAAATGTCGAGTGCTCGTCTACAGGGCAAACTCACTACCAGGCGCATGATTAAAAAAGGGGGCCATCATAAGGAGTATGGGCAAGTAAAAAACTCTCTCTCTCGCTTTGTCTTTCATTGTATGGGACCGCTTTTTTTTTTTACAAGTACATTTCAAAGGTCCAAGGAACTCGTTATCGTATCGTATGTGGCGCGCTTCTTTTCAAAGGTTAGGTTCCAAACTCATGATGGAATTAATCTATAGAATCAAGCCGGAGCGTAGAAGCTACGAGGAACTCCATCGTCAAATAGGATGTGAGTAACTGGTCCCTTCTCACCCATTATGCTTGGTATGTGTTGTTAATTAACCACCTAGGGGTAGAACGACAAAGGCTTTCATCTCAAATAACATGACAAAAAAAGCAGAGCCCCTTGCTTAGTAATCAAAAAGAGCGTGAATGCTTTGTATTGACTCTCGCCTTTACAATATTAAGAAACTTCACCTTGATATCGCGCAAAATGGGCAAAGACAGTGACACAGTGATCGAGTAGCCTGTAGCTCTTTTGCCTCTGATATATCCAAGGGAATTCAACGACCTCGTCAACACGTCAGCCTCTGAGCTCACAGACTGGCTCGGCAGCGGGGACCCCGCCGGCGCAGGATGGTACGTTTTTCTTCCTCTCTCACAGCTCTGCCAGATGCCCATTTCCCCGTCTTGCAGGTCCAAAGACGACGGCAGCGGCGAGACTGTCGGCCATGAGAGCGGCCGCAACATCATAGCCATTTTGGAAAGGAATCCTCAAAAGGAGCCTCCTGAGAAGTAGGAGCAGGATGGCATTGAGCATATGAGGAAGGTGGTTGCGTCTTGTAAGCGGCATCTTGCGCAGGAGGAGAAGGCGAAGCGGGATACGGGGAGCAAGAGTGATAAGAGTTTGAAGAATTTGGGGGGCATGATGCGCGGAAGACGCAGGTGGAGGAGGAGAGTTGTGTGTGCGCGGGCATGGGTACTGTAGGGCTTAATAGTAATCACGCGTCGGATGTAGATTGATGCTTTTTTTTTCCTTGGACGGATTGTGCGGATACCAAGATACTAGTCCTTCGAGTGCAACGGTACAACAGATGGTTTCGGCACGACTCAATTAGATCTTGTAGACAACACGAAACCATGCACCAACAAGCCCTAAAGCGCACCACCACCATATCCCCGCCCAACATCCCCCCCCCCTAAAGCTTCGACTCAGGCCTAACCCTCTTATCCCCCGGCAAACCGGCAAAATCCCATCCCTCCCCCCCGCTCTCCAAACTCCTACTCCCATAAATAAAATGATCACACCCAACCATAACCTGCACCGGTCCTTCCATAAACTTCGGCCCATCACCTTGCCACACCGTTAGCTCGACCGACTCCCCAACAAACGAGTCCAGCTAGCTACCCAGCAGCTGCGCAGAAACGACCTACCACCTATCTTCACAAACGCCAGCGACCTCGGAAACCTGACCCAGTCGTCCAAACTCGTGATTGATGTGCATTTCGCCCCATGCCGTCGTTGAAGGGCGAGCGGATCCATGCATGCCGTATTTCTTCAACGCGGCTTTGTGCTCGGCCGTCGTGCGTGTCTAACCGCGAAGCGAAGTGAATGCTAATAAGCAGTCGAATCGATCTCGTCGAAGCAAAGACCTTTGCAGTGTTGGTTGCAAGAAAACGTACCGGCACATAATGCGTACAACTTTGACGGAAATTTTGATTATGGATATTGTGCAGTGATGCAATGGTTTATTGTTTGTATCTCTTTTTTCTGCCTACAGTAACGCGTCACATGTACTTACAGTATGTGAGGATAGAGTAGTTACTAACATATGCACAGGCATAGTGCACCCAACTAATATTATATAACTTATCACATAATTAATAACTAAGCGTACAAGCTTACTATGGCCGGCTGACGTCCCTCTTGGTGAAAATAGCTAAAAAGAAAACACACACACACATAACGCGTACAATGCCCTACCAAACCAACCCCTCAACCGCTAACCGCTAAAAATCCGCACATGCACACTCCTCCACCAGCTACGAAACACCTCTTGCGAAATGTCCTCCCTCCCTCTTGCTTGATGAAGATGAGGAGGCGGACATAGGGTTGCTTGCTTGATCCATTTCCTGATCGCAGCTCGGAGAATGTGAAATTGTGTTTCTCCATGAGTGCAAGCTTGTGGAATGTGATACAAGGGGAAGATGATGCCAAAGCATGTCGATGCTGGGGAGGTTCTAAAAGTGTACGTTGGTGCCAAGAACTCGGTTGCCGGTGTAGACGTCCGGAGCAACGCAACGAGCAAGTGCACTTGCCCAATGCATAGCTGGGGTGGATGTCAATTCTAAGTCGCTAGTCACCGCCCGAGAGTCAAAAAGAGCATGGTTACAAGATGAGATGATGAATAAGGCTCTGATCCATTTTCTGCTACGTCTAGGGAAAGTTTCCACTGGGAGCCCGCGCCCAACAGTAGACTGGCTGTCACTAAGGACTTTCCTGTATACCAGCATTGACCAGGCGATTTATCAAACGCTTACACCGCCAACGAGAAAGTTGACAGTTTGGCCAGAGCGCAAACGATTCGTAGTACTCTTGCCCCAGCCCCACCAGTCTCCTCTTTTCCCAAGGTAAGCCCTCTCTTTGGGGGAACCGCCGTAATAGTTTCAAGCCATAGGGATCAGGATCCGGCCCCAGCTCCTAGGCCAGCTTGACGTTGAGAATTGGCTTCATCGCTTCAACGGCAGACTCGGCATATTCTTTCGCGAAGGCATCCAAGGCCCTCCTTGGAACCAGCGCATCGATAGCCTCTCCTGTCTTACCCCGAAGCATATGCGCCTTGATTTCAGCTACACCAGATTTCCTGAGCCGATCGAGGTTGTACTCCACACAGATTGTAATGTGATCGTACAGTGCTTGGATACTATTTTTAAAATCGGTGCATGTTTTGAGGGGGAACTCTTTGTGAAATGGATGGTTGCGCTTGGTGACGACCGGGCGCATAGTGTCGACCAAGTGGTGGAGGACGCGCAACGCCTCCAATCTCCCGTATAGAAAGGCAAGGCGGTCTTCACTAGGATACGGGAGGGACGTAGATTCGACGGCATTGAGATCTGCTTGAAGTTTTTTTGTATCACATGTGAGCTGTTCGTGAATTACTAACAACGCAGAAGAGCAGGTCAGTAAATGAGCAGCGCGTGTGTACTCAACAAGAATACGTACTCGAGAATGCATGTGCTACAGATACATATTTCGGGTGTACGGGAAAGTTTCGTGAATTGGCTGGTATGATAAGCATATATTGCGCTAATATTGTTACCGCTGTGGTTACTTACTCGCCGCATACCATGAACATAGTATGTATTCGACTGGTTTCCATATTTTCTCGTTCATCGTGTATTCCGTAGAGGCAACATGATCGAAGGGCCCGTTCTCTAATACCTCACTTTCCTCGGCAAGGTTCGTCCCATAAGGTTTGCTCGTATGAACAAGCTAGAAGTCGACATCCTATAAGCGTATATCTACATATATAATAATTGGAAACACTTACACGCGTCGTATGTATCTCCTTGAAGACGACTCCAGCCGCGAGATCATGAAAAACGCGGAAGTTGTACAACCAATGCTTCGTGATTGGTGCCATGAGAGCAGGGCGATTCTCCGGCTGTTCTAGCGCAAAATTCATTGCTGGAAGCACATCCCAGTCGGAATTATCCGAGATATTTTCTTGGTCTAGAGCAGTTAGCTTTGCGGGTTGCAGTATCTAAACGAAGCGAATCGTCTTGCAGTTCCCAGAATGCACAAGCATCGTCGGCAATGACATACTTACCTCTTAATGGAAGATCTAGGGACCTGTCCACGAGCACTCCTTTCATACGGGCGATGCGTCGCCTTTCCATGATGCAGAACTGCTTCGTCAGGCTGAAGCGTAGCTTGCGTTTGAGGCTAAGCAGTTCCAGAGCGTGGTCGTAACTAAACACCTGCATGTCCGCATACAGGAGATGGTCCGTCCTATCTTCCATACGCGATATAGTTGTAATGACCCTTTCTAATTCGGTATCGGCAGAGAAGCTTTTTGCGCCGGTTGCACCGAAAGGATGTGATTGGGAGATCCGCGACAGAAGCACCCACGAGGAGGTATCATGTAACATCTCCTTAATCTTGGCGTAGCTGTAATGCTCAAATGCAACCGTTCCCAAGCCGAGCATTAGGTGGAGGCGGGTAGATAGCAGAGCTAAAGCTCGGTCCTGATGGTCTACATCAAGAGAGACGGCGTATCGTACAAGGGTCGTGGCTTGGTAGAGATATTGTGGTTGGGCCGCGACTTTGAACAGGTGTACAAGAGCTGATATTGCAACGTAAAGGCATGAGGGGTTGTTGGCTTTGGCTCCGTCGGTATCTAATCTGATGCGCCAGAGCCTGAGTGCATTGGCGACAAAGTCTTCGAGAAGTGTTGGATTTGGCTGTTCTGGATCTGGCTGTTTCGGTACGGATACTAATATTAAAAGCTCGAGGGACAGGGAGTTCTCTTCAGCCATGTGCCATGAACTTATTTCGGTCTACATTGCTTGGTAAGCTCAATTCTTAATAGCTTCTGTCAGGCCTCATACCACTGCACCAGTTTTATCTGCCGGCGCCAAGTTGCGAGCGTGTTCTCTGGTGAATATCTCGAACTGTCTTTGTTCCTCAACGGGAAGTTGGGAAAAGAAACGTCGGAGGTCCTCTACGCAGCTAGGTGCGAGGTAATTCGCGAGGTAAAACTCCTTCATGGTCTCGAGTAGAGGTCGATTGAGGTAAGAAAGGAAAGCCAAATGCGTTAGACGTATGGCTCTTCGAGTTTCGGGCCTCAATGGTTGTAAAACTTCGAAAAGGCGAGTCCATAATATTTCTATCCGTTTGATTCCTCTGAATCGGTCAGTCCGCTGCACACTCCTCAGCCTGAACATGCTTTAACACTTACTCGGATTCCGAATAGAGATGTGAGGTCGCTTCAAACAAGGTACTCCACACTTTCCAAGATATGGAACAACAGTCGTACAGGTTTTGCCTGACATTCTCGAGATCGTCGCCCTCCAAGAGCTTTTCGACAAGTTGCATGCACGTGGTTTCAATTAGTTTCCATTCTTCTTGGCCCCGGAGGGTTTGAAGTTTGAGTAGCTCGAAATCCCACTGGTGATTGGACATGATTGTCTCCACGACGGGCGGTGGATGGGCCCATAACTGGAAGAGTTCCGGGCATCTGTTCTGACGTTGATAGATTGCACCCATAAAACGTAGGTCACTCATACTGCACACCCGAATAGCTTCGTCCTTCATGGAGTTAGTAATCATCAAAGTGGTAAAAGGGAATACGTTACGGTAGGTTTTGGAGAGTTGTCGTATGCTTCTTTGATCTGCCGAAGAGCAAGGATGAACTGAATCTGGCTACTCGTATCCACTTTTCCAGTTGTCTTGCTGACCATGAGACTCTGTTCAGCAGCTAGCTGATTTGCTAAGATCAGACTATAGTACATGGCTTTCTTGGAGTTGGGAGGGGTGCCTTCTTTATTCGCTTGGACAATCGCCTGTAGCGTGTGAGCATATAAAAGGATGATGATTCATCTAAAAAAAAAAACGTACGAATCTAACATCTTCCCAGCATTCCTCTCTCATGGCAACAATGAAGAGTTCAGACCATACGTCCAGCTTTGCTTTCCGAGCTGGAAGACTTTTGGTTGCATTTGCCCATGCTTTTAGGCCTTCTACACCTACCGAGGGTAGAACTAGTTGCTGCGGGTCATCTCGTCGCGGGTCATCTCGTCGCAATGCTTCCAGGGTGTTCTTGTAAATCAAAGAAAGTAAGGGGAGATCTGTTATCGGTGGCTGGTGTTGGCAAAGAGCCGTCAATAAAGAAATAACCTCTTTCGCGGGCCTCTCGTATTGGAGCAATACAGTCGATTTCCACGCCTATCGCAGGTTAGCTTGGAACAGTTCAACGGGAGTGCAGAGGTCACCAAGATGTATGGGTCGCCGGGCCGTTTCTTGAGCAGTTTGCCTATCGCATCGAGGGCGAATTTTGGCTTCGGGTAGTCGCGTTGAGCCTTGCAGAGTTTGTCCCAGTTGAAGGCCATAACGGGCGTGTGGTTGCTTGCCGATACAAAGAGAGCTAGGGAACATGCAGTGCTAGTAATAAAGACGGTGGTACAGAAGGCAAAGTCGTCCTGGCCGTATGGTGCTGTATGTGGGCTTGAGGCGAAGAGTAGAGAGTGACGCGCGAGGCAGTTTGTCGCGACTTCGGCTGCACTTTCCTTTCCAAGTGCGGCAGCGACAGCGGTGCGTGCGGGTCAGCCTAGTGCCTACCAAGTTCGCACCAACGACGCGTAACCCGATGTGCTATTATAACACAATGTACCTTCCGGGCTGCGAGAAGAAGCTGCTGTTGAAACATGCACACTGCAACCGAGTCGTCCAGCTGATCGAAATGAGTGGGCGGTTGGGAGGCGGTAGTGAACGACTGCCTAGCCCTCTCCACCGAACATAGCGTCGCCGTCCTGGTATTTACACTATCTACACATCCTAGGTATTGTACAATGATAAGAAATACACACTGACTGCCTACTCCTCGCTCGGTAAAGGTGGGAACAAGGCGCCTATATGCTTCGTTCCCAGATCGATTAGGGGGACGCCATACTCTAGATCCCGCCCGAGCTCGCAATACTCATATCCTCGTCGCGACTCATGCACGCCAAGCTGATCAAGCAACATGTTCGCCTTGTTTGGCATATATGGTTGCAGCAGAATGCCAGTCATGCGCAGAGCTTCTGCGGCGAGGTAGACTGTTCGGTCGACCTCTTCGCCAGGTTGACCGGGGCCGTAGGGGACGATCTTCTCCCACGGCTGTGACATTTGGAAATATTGATTCGACTGTCGAACGTTAGGTTGTCCTAGTGCCGAGGAATATATAAGGCTTACCGCTCGAACGAACTCGGCAACGAGGCGAAGTGCGCGTCGTGGATCGTGTGCATCTAGCGATTCTGCAATCTTCGAAGGAACCGTCAACAGAGTGTTGTTATAGAACCGAGACCCAGAGCCTTCGGTCCATTCCGACGCGGGTAAGGGGCCTATGCGCTCGATAGCACCTCTCACGCTCCATTGCTTTCCTCGTGTGACGCGCGACGCAAGGTTACCCAACTGCGCATGTAGGAATTTGTTGTATAGCTTAATGATCTGCACGTTGTCGTAGTTGGCATCGTTTTCAATCCCGCCGTCGTGTACTAGGTAACAACGCATGACGTCCGGACCAAATCGGTCGAGAGCAAGGAAAGGATCAACAACTCGTCCGGTAGACTTGGACATTTTGTACCCACCAAGAGTCCAATGCGCGTGAGACAGGATCCTCTTGGGCAGCGGAAGACCAAGGGCCATCAGAATCGCAGGCCAGTAAATGCAGTGAAACCGAATGATGTCTTTGCCAATGACATGGCAATCTGCAGGCCAGCCACCGGCGTGTTCGCGGCCGGGGGCCCAGGGGTATCCCGCTTTCGTGACGTAGCTCATGAGTGCATCGAGCCAGACGTATACGGTCTGCGACTCATCTTCTGGGACGGGGATACCCCACTTCAGCCGATCAGCAGGGCGCGATATCGACAGATCTTCTAGCCCGGATTCGACAGCTTGCACCACCTCTCTCATGCGGTGTGCGGGTGTGATCCATTCGGGATTCTCCTTGTAAAATTGTAGGAGCTGTTCTCGGAAATGAGAGAGGCGGAAATGATAGTTCTGTTCCGAGGCCCATTCCACCTCGCTCCCGGTCTCTATCGACGTCTGTCGCAGTGTCAGCGCTTCGTATACAGATATATACCCCAGTCACGTACCATTATCTTCCGCCCGGTAGGTGGGTCAAGATACGGCTGCACCGCCGACTGCGGGTAGAAGGCCTCGTCGGTGATTGAGTACCACCCTTCGTGCTTCTGCGTGTATATGAAGCCCTTCTCTTTCAGCAGGAACTGCCAACCATCAGCCTCCATCTTAGCAACTAAGACATATTCCCGGTCCGTACCCATGCATATTCCACAGCATCCTTGTGCTCTAGGTCCGTCGTTCGCACGAAGTGGTCGTTGGATATGAGGGCTTTCGCGCCAAGTTGCTTGAAGATGGCGGCGCCCTCATCGCAGAACAGCTTCGGTTCGATGCCGGCTTTCGCAGAAGCTCGCTGTACCTGGACATGGTCAGCACCGGAGAAAACCATGCGGCGTCCAAGTTACCTTCAGGCCATGCTCATCGGTTCCTGTGCAGAGCAGCGCCTTCTCTCCCTTCAGCACCCGCCATCGCTTGAGGATGTCGGTGATGACTAGGGTGTACAAGTGGCCGACATGGGGAGCTGTGGGGGAAGATCAGCCATGTTCGGTTGCATACCGAGGGGATTGGGGCTTGCGGACCAGCATTGACGTAGAAAATGGGCGTCGTGATGTAGTACGGCTTTCTGTCGGGGGTGGACTGCGTCGCGAACAGGCGGTTGCGCGTGCTGCGAGTCTGGCAAGAGCTACATATCCACGGCGATGCGCGAAGCTGGGCCGCACGCAAGCCGCGGATCACAGGCGTCGCTGAATTGGAGAGGCGTGGGCGCATCCTTCCTCAGCTGCACCATCCACGGTATGCCTTTCCCGGCGGGCTCAGCTCTCAACCTTCGCAAGGTGTTGGCCGTCCGAGCACGACCCGTCACGTGATACTACACTAGACTGTTTCGTACTAGGCCGCACCCCGACTTCATGGCTTGGCACACGCTCGGCGCGGGCTGCTGGCTACCTGTGCTCATTGCCCTCAAGGTCGAACGGCGACAACCTCAACTCAGCAAGATCTTCAGTATTCATGCTTGATGCAGACTACCCAGCTGTTTCCGGGTTGGATACGCGCCGTATCCCCGCTGAGTTTGGTCCCGATGTCTACATATCCAGCCAGCATCTCCACTTTGCCGTACTCCCATCATGAACCTGCCCTGACCGAGTCTCGCTCCTTTCAGGCGAGCGGCTTGTCCTAACACTCGAGCCATGTTATCTACTTCGAAAGTCCCATGGCCTTCGTCCCTTTCAGGCCGGAATCGATCCTCTCTTGGCCTATCTTGACCCTTCTACAAACCGAATGCAACCAACTACTACGCATTCAGAAAGAGATAGACTGGAGCTCAAAGCTCTCGCTTCTGTTACGTCTGCCGCGGCATGCGTAGCGTAATCGATCCTCAGGGCCACATGGTCGGCGAGCATCGATTTACATATGCATCAATAAGTGGCATGCGCTTCCTCGGAGTCTTGGGCCAACAACGTGCCTCATGACTTGGAATAACTCGAGAATGGCATACGACTTGCATCACGAGATCATTCAGCCAAACTGGCGGCGTCACTGCGGCGACTCGTGGCCGTTGTTTTCACTGCCAAGAGTTCACTTCTATTGAGCCTATTCAGACCCAAAAACGGCAATTCCCAACGCTCCATTTCACTTTCTCCTTGTCTGAAGTATCACGCATTTCCGGTCCGAGACAAAGCCTTCACCTCACTTTTTTGTGTTCGCCCACTTTCGACGACCACCCAGGTTCTCCAGATGCCTTCCTAAACCGTGTAGAGGGCGGCGAGTGCTTGGGTGAAGTGGCTGCGGTCAACAATACCCACATCGCCGGCGTCAGTATCTATATTGGTCCTTATTGAGAAGAGGCTCTCAATAGCACTTTCACTACGCCATGGTCGAGCCACTTCCCGCCACTATCCACCTTATTCGCCCGGCCCGGTCCAGCTTCTCTTTATTGATCTTATTGAGCCTCTTGATCTTATTGAGCTTCCTACTAGCAGCTATGATTCTCTCGGTTCCTTTATCAAGGATTACTTCTCGCCGCAACATAAATTCTCTCTCTTCCCCAGAATCTCAAACTCGACATCGACTCCACTCCAGACAGTCCTTTACACCAAGTCGACGCAACTCCAACTATACCACTCATTCCAACTACCTTCTATCACAATGAAGTTCACTGCCGCCATCGCTGCGGCCATTCTCGGTGCCACCGTCTACGGTGCTGCCGTCCCTGATCCGAACTGCCGCTTCCCCGGCCAGCCTTGCAAGCGTGAGGCTCTCCCTGAAGCCTGGGGCTCTGGCTTCCGCAAGTTCCCCGGCCAGCCCTACAAGCGTGAGGCTGAGGCTGAGGCCGTGGCCGACCCTAAAGCCTGGGGCTCTGGCTTCCGCAAGTTCCCCGGTCAGCCCTACAAGCGTGAGGCTGAGCCGGAGGCTGAAGCCAAGGCTTAAGTCGTCCCAAACTGCCGCTTCTCGGTCACCCATGCTAAGCATCTCGCAATTGATGCCTTGGTAACCGGGTTCTATTTTGTTGAACTTCACTTCTTCGACACTCGACCATCTGGAATACCGACATCGACTTCTGGACCATCAACGAGCGTTGACCCTATGTACATTCGAACATTTGTCTTTATTATTATTCGACACTACTAGCTCATGTATCTATCGCACACGAAACCGATATTCATATATACGAGCAGGCCGGTCCTCGTACGCCATCGCAGCAACGTCGCCAACGCACACGCAGTCGATTGGATTTTACGGGGGATATGAACTGGTCTTTTGTTATCTACTAGAAAAAGTAATTTATTCTTGCTTTCTCGAACGAGTCTCTGTACGGTGTCAACTTCGTGTGCTTGTGTGATTCACCATGATGGCCTTCCAAAGATGGTTAATAATCTGTCATCCTGGTGAAGAAGTCCGCCGTCTGCAGTGAGACCTTGGGCATGATTCGGTTGGTGACGTGTCGAAGTTTCCAAATGTATGTCTTTGGGCTCTAGGACTTTTGTATTATCCCCCGTGTAATGCAACACATCTCACGCCAAGTGACTGGTAACCTTCCGGTTTCTTCTAGCGTTTTTCCCGTGCCTTGCACATGCTCAACTTCCCTCCTCCCCTCTTCCAACTATCACATGCCACAGCCCAACCCGTTCCCGCCTTCCGCCACAAGTAGAAGGTGCTCCCACGCCCATCCCTTCGTGCTATCAAACACGCCCTCCCCCTGCGAATCACACAACGCATCACCCCTTGTTCCCATCTTCCAGAACGAGCGCACAAACACAAAAAGACCATGACCCGCTTTTCCCTTTTTCTAGAACATTGCAAGCGCATTTCCACGGACACTAGATAATTTCCTGCAGGGTGCCGCTGTTCACTTCCCAAAGAGGGTCTGACAGGTTGGTGTGCGGGGTCGGAGGAAGGGTTGCGCGTGGGATGATGAGAGTTTCTTCCAGTAGGGTGCTTGTTCAACGTTACGGATGGTGATGGGCTCGAGGCGGGTGTTTGAGAAAACGATAGACGTGTAGCCGTTTGGATGCGCATAGTATTTTTGGTGTTGGGTCTGAAAGAGTTGTTTTTGGGGTCTTTATTTTTGGGGGGGGGGGCGTTGTGGGACGGACGGGTGGTTTGCACGGGTTGGTGGCATGGCCGGCATTGAAGATTGTGCTGGGTGTAGGAGGATTTATGTGCTTCGGACTAAGTTTTCGTCCTGCTGTTGTGGTACCAATAATCGGAAACGATGAATGGACATCGGTCATTCTTTGTACCCAGTGTGCAGTCAAACTTGTAATGCAGTTCAACATAATTTCAGTGAATGTGACAGATACAATTTCTGTTTAATCACAGCTATATAAGAGGCGGTAGACAAAAGGCAATCTGCACAAAACAAATACAGGAATGTAATCCTTTAGTACCTGATCATGACTTCCTAGTACCCTGCATGCACGCACAAAGCCAGTAAAATCTGCGATAAGGTATCGTCGTATACATTAGAACTCCTTCATCAACAGCATGTATTTGAGTGATTACTTTATAAAATAGGAAGTTTGAAGAGACATCACATCATAAAGCCATCTCAACGAAGAAGAAAAAAAAACATCCCATATTGTAACATCAGACACGAGCGTATATACCTCAAGATTACAACACGCCTTCTCAGCCCGCCGAAGCTAAAGCCGGTCAAACGCTTCCTCTATGCTACCAACCCACACCTTAGCGAGCGTTAAACGCCCCAGCTTGCTTGTCCATACGGGTTCGCATTGAGCCAGGTAACGCTGCGGACCATCTCTATCACAACGGGTTATTACTGTACCGGTGTCTTAAACCGCCACGCGAGGGTGTTACCCAGGCGCTTAGTACCGAGTGCTTCGCAAGACTTCTCAAAGTCACAACCCCCCAAGCCGCACTCACGGACCCCAGCGTCCACCCAACAACGCCACCTCCACAATCATGACCCCAAAACCCACACACCCCCAAATCCCATCTTGGCATCAAACAACTCTACAAAACAACCACACGCCATCCATTCACACAAGCCACATTCCCAACCCTCCACCCACCCACATAAAAAAAATATAAACAAACAAACAACCACACAAAATACCCCCCCACCACTCCATCGCAAAAAAAAAAAAAAAGAGACCCACACACATCGCGCACTACCCGAACCGCGCCCCTCGCCATCTATCTACTCCAGCACAAACCTACCTTCGCATTCGCATTCGCTTCGCTTCGCTTTGGCACCCTCCCGCCCCTCCCAACCAAAAAACCCCCCCAAAAAAATCTCCGAATAACCACCGCCAAATCCACACTACATCCCAATCCAATCCAATCCAATCCCAATCCAATCCCCCCATCCACCAACCCCTCCTCCTTCCTCCCTCTTCTCTACCCAAACCCCATCCATTCCCACACTACCTTACCAGCGAATCAATCGCCTCTTACCCACCAACCCACCAAAAAAAACCATCCATCTATCCATCTATCTACCTAAAACCAAGAGAAAAAAAATGCGCAGGAAAACACATCATTTCCTATCCTATCCTAGCAGTTTGGCAATGCCAGAAAATAATCTTAAATTTCCTAATAAATAAATGTAGTAGTAGCGGCCATTTTCATGATTCATGACATGACAGGTTAGTTACCCGAGGCAGTGGACGAGATGAAGGTGTGATGTGTGATGTGTGACGCTATGCGCATGTTTTGCCTCCCAACCCCCCCAATCACAATGCGCTAATAAAACGTGAACAAAACATGAACAGCAATGCTATAGACGCGTATCCTCCAGAGCGCATAAACAAAAAAACACACACACTCACAACGCAGCAAATTTACCAAGATGCTAAAAATTATAGTAGTAGTGGCAAATTAGCAGACGGACGCGACAGCACAATGGGGCATTTTTTTTTTCGGGTCGTTACTGTGTTTTATTTCATATCATATCATATCATTCATTAGCTACCATATGTTCGCCAAGTACAAGCCAAGCCAAGCAATGAGCACTTTTCTGACCAAGTTGCCGGAGCATAAGACTCAATCCAATGCACGTGTCCCCCCAAATCGTCCAAACCAATTAAGCCATGCATACGCTTCCCCAGGTAACCTCGCGGTTCTGCGTCCCCAAGTCTTAACGTATAGAATATATCATGTCCATGTAAACGAGACACAGAGAGAGAGGAGAATGCTAAACAGCCTAGGCCATGAAGGGTATAAAAAGGTCGTCATCACAGCCCCGCAAAGGGAAGGAACATGGGGTATTGATAGAGTGCCAAAAAGAAGAAAGAAATCAACGAAGCGCTCGCTCGCGAGCAAAATGATGAAGAGCAAAAGCAAAAAAAGAAAAAACGAAAAAAAAAGTGATGCCGACGATTCCATATCGGTTGGGATTCACTTCTGGGAAGAGGGAAATTGGTCTGGTGAGTTCTAGACAGCAGCACCATTGACGACTACCGCATAGCCGTCGCTCTTCGCTTTGAGGGCTTTCGCAAGCATGAGCTCGCGCATCCAGTCGATGCGTTCGTCACGCGACTTGACAGCGAAGTGATGGACCTTGCCATTCGGAAGTACCTTCTTGACCTCGCTTTTGCCTGGCGCGGTAGGCACGAGCTGGAATTCATAGGCTGCAGGAACGCCAGCCTTGTCTTTGTGACCAGAAGTAATTCTCAACGCGCGCAGTTTGGCGGAGAGCTTGTTTGATGCGAGCGATGAGCAGGCGACGGCATAATCGTCCACATCAATGGTCTGCAGCGCCGACGAAGACGGAAGCTCGTTCGGGTGCATAGCGAGCGTCGTGCCCTGCAAGCGGAAATGATGGTCCTGCCATTCATGACGAAGCAATTTTGTGCGACGCTTCTTCACCCATCCATGGTGGTTCACACCGTTGTACACAAACCCTCGGGGTGGCGCACGCTCTGGCTTCGCCGTTAAGGCGGGATCCGACACCGGGCTATCGTCGCCCGAGAACTGCGTCTCATGCAAGGTATCCGAATCGCCGTCGGATGGGCCCGTGGGGCTGAACACCTGGTCTTCATTGAGCGCCGGAAGAGGTAACGAGGGTCGGCGCCAGTCAATCCGTGACCCGACTCGCTGTACTGGGTCCCTGTACTGCATGTTTGGTGGCACCGACTGGCTTGTGTCGCGTGAAACGGGCCCCACCGGAACCGCTGTAACGGGGGCGTCCATTTCGGAAAATGGGGTGCCAAATCGGTAGACGCCTCCAGGAGATGCCGTCCTACAGGGCGAGAAGGCGGTGTCTGGTACCACCTGGGGGCTAGAGGGAATAGCACTGCGAGAACCGCCATACTGAGGACCGGTAGACATGGAACGCTGTGGCGGAATGCTGAGCTTGGGGAGCGACTTGAGATTGCAGTGCGGCGCCGCGGCGAACTCAGGAGGATGGAGGGTGGGTCTTGGGAGTGGCGCCGGGTCGAAAGACGCGGAGGTATGTGTTGATGTAGATGCTGAGAAGGCCGAAGCTTGCTGATAGCGGTGATAGGGTTGTACAACAGAGGGGCGGGAGGGGAACATGTCCCCTGGTGGCGTTGGAGGGGTTTCAATAGGTGTCGCTGTGTTGTACGGTTGCTGAACGCCTTGCAGCGTAAGAAATTGTCGTACGTTGTCTTGGGGGTCCCGAGACTGTACTGTCTGCAGTGTGTCTTCCTTGAGGTTGAACTCGGGTAGTTGCCCGGGTCCCAGCAAGTCGGATGATGCCACAACAGAAGGGATCGCATCTGAAGTTGGACGGTAGACATCTTCCACTGCACGGGCTGCTGTATCTGGGTTACCTGGATCTCCAGCAATGAAGATGTGGCCACCGTTCTCCGGCGAGATGGGAAGCCCGTGCTCGTCCTGAAGTCTGGCAAGCTGTCTTTGCTGCTTTCTCCATTTAGCACACCGCTCGCCCTTGGCGCACTTGTGGGGTTTGGGCAGCAGCTGCTCGATGGCGACAATAGAGACAGACTCAGCTGGTGTAATCACGTCGTCACCTGGGTTTCTGTGTCGCCGACCCCTACGTCTTCGACCGCCTCCTGGTGTAATGGGTGTCTTTGCGTCCTCGCCTTCACAATCGACGCCTCTGGACTTGTCGCGATGGCGTCGTTCTCTGTTCTTGCTCTTCGACCTCTGCCTAGCCTCTTTGCATGGTCGATCAGTGTCCTCGAAGGGGGTTGGTACTGCAGCCACTGGCGATATGAGACCGTCGGCTGTTCGCAGCGAGTCAATCTGGTGCCATAGTTGATGGCGCTTGCCGAACGATGAGATCTCTAGCTCCCTCAAGTCATCAAACTGTAGGTCGAGCAAGATGGCACCTGTGATATCATGCGCTTCGAATCGGTCGATGGTATCGTCGTCAAACCCGTTCTGGTACATCCAGTTTGCGACCTGACGAGACGTCCACTCACGCACCTCTGCATTGTCAAGATGAGCAACAGCAGAGGCAATGTTGTTGTACTCTCTCCTTGGGACAATGGTCTCAGGGGTGGCTTCTCGGAACGACGTCTGGGTCCGGGAGGGCGTTTCTCTTGGGAATATCGGG
Source organism: Laburnicola sp. R22_1 (assembly GCA_014281115.1). Classification (NCBI taxonomy): domain Eukaryota; kingdom Fungi; phylum Ascomycota; class Dothideomycetes; order Pleosporales; family Didymosphaeriaceae; genus Laburnicola; species Laburnicola sp. R22_1. The sequence goes on from JACONQ010000011.1 coordinate 2,297,268, forward strand.
AATAGGGGAGATAACTGCAAAGCAAAATCGAAGTCGTTTGACGACCGAGAGGAGCGGAACAGGTGCGGGCCTTTTGGCCCTTCTACAGACTTGGGCAGGTACCATTCCGCAAATTGGGGTCGGATCTCGTCTCTTGGCGTTTGCACCTCTTCAAAGGTGGAAATGGTAGTCTGGCTTTTGCGGTTGTCGGTCTGCAGCCAGTTAGCCATGCATGCAACAGCTGCAATTGGTGCGCGACGTACCGAAGAGCCGAGGCTGTACTCCTCAAAATCGCTCGAATCATCTTCAATGTCGGTGTATGCCTCACTGACATGGGAGACGGGTCGTTCTAGCGAAGTGCGCGCAGAGACGGCACCGACGAACAGCGACTGCGATTTCCCTCGCTCAAACATCTCCACGCCCGGCTCCAGCGGGGTGATTGGTGTCATGGCCTGCTAGACGAGGGTCAGACAGCCTTCTGGAGAGAGAGAGCTCTGCGACAGTCTGCTTACCATGATCACGGGCAGGTGCGCACAAGCTCACTGTTGGGAGACGGCGGGCTACACTGTTCTGTTCTATCTGCGGTGCCGAAGGAGTGCTCCGACCATGGTATGCGCAAAAATGGGGCACAGCTGTCGAAGACCGGACAAGACCCTTCGGGTGGAGGGCACTCGGTCGACTTAATGTAGAAGCTCCCTGAGGTGGTATCGGAGGGGAAGACGGCGGTTCGATATGGGTGCCGTCGGGGCTGCAGAGACAGCACAGGCGCTGGCTTCTTCCACCCAGTGAGGGACTCGAGCCCAAGACATGGCCTGGGGCGGCGGCCAATCCAGGCGCGAAGCGTTCCCGCCCGCATGCAGCGCGGTGAAATGGGCGCTTACACACGACGTTGAGCGGGCTGAGGGCGCCATTCGCTGGGGCTGGCCGGCGCAAAGCAGGCAAATAGCGCATTTGGGCGGGCCAAGGTCCGTTAATAGAGCCCGCGAGGGCCTAGGGGCATGCCGCAGCAGGGCAGCACCTGGGAGAGGCCCCCATGGCTCGCTTCGGCGCGAGAGGCTCGAGCGGGTACGCAGGCGACGGCGTGAAGGAGTTGGGCCCTGGCTTCCGTGCCTCGCGCCGTGGTGGAGCGGTGGTGGAGCGGTGGTGGATCGTCGAGTGCTCCTGCCCGACGGTTGCCCGTGTCGACGCGGCAGATCTGAGCTGTCACCGCCAGCCGTTCGCATGCCACGGTCGCGTGCGGACCAGGTTTTGGCATTGCGCAGCCACGCGGTACATGCGTCCGTACCTCGCTGGCCGGACACAGGACGGCGCTCCATGCGTGATGGTCGGGCCTCAGACGTAGAGCCGGCGGTGCCGCTGGGGCTGGGGCGGTAGGCCAGTCAGTCGTCAGTCATGGTCCAGGGCGAGGACTGAGGAACGAGGATGGCTGGTGGCAGGTGCCCGTGGTGGGCGGGCGATGTCGGCCAGGCCAGAGACGCACCGCCGAGCGCAGAGAGCCGCGCCCGCTCGAAAGGGGAACGAACCCACCACCACCACCGAAAGGCTCGCACAGCGCATCGCCGCATCCGAAGCGTCACTCGACAGCCTCATCCGCGCTCTCCCTCCACCACGCTCCCGCGCCCGCTGCCCGCATTTGCCAGCAGCTGCCCGCATGGCGAGCCACCCTGCACCGATCAGATATATTGGAACACGCCGCATCGCAAGGATGCTCGGCAGCTCCTCCACTCGGCGCACGGCTGCGTGCAGCAGTGCGCCACGACTCGTCCCCCCACCGCGCCCGCTTTGGTCGTAGCACCCACGCTTCTCGTCGTAGCTACGGGCAGTGATGGGGGGATGAGTAAGATGAGCGATCGCTGAGCGAATGAGTGAGTAACATGTGAGCGAGTAAAAAATGAGTTAACTGAGTAACGCTCATTTTACTTATAAGTAAAATTATAAAAATTAATAAAAAAATATATATTTATAAACTAGAAAAAAGCTCTATTTTTTATATATAAGGACCTTAGTAAGAACTATTACAGTTAATCTTTTATTTAGTATTAAAGTTATAATATTAAGGATAAGTACTTTGAGATTATATGTTAATTATAAATTAAAAATACTTATTATTTTAGGATTATACTATTATAATTAGTAATAGTAAAGTATATAATATATATAAAAAGTATATAGAAAGTATATAGAAAGTATATAGTCTTAAATAGTATAATAAAAAAGTAGAGCCGCCCTACTTATAAATAAACTATGAGCTTAATATTTTAATAAAGAATTTTTAGTCTAGTTATATAAAATATATAAAATATAAAGAATTAAAAATTATAAAAACTATTAATTATATATATATATAGCGTTAATTTATCTACTTAGGAGTAGAATAAGAAAGGCTTTTATCTTAAATAATATAACAAAGAAAAGCAGGGCCTCCTATGTAAGGGGCTAAGCGCTCTTCTATAGTTACTCGGCCTACTACCTTAGAGTTCTAAGTCTATGTTCCTACTAAGCTAGGAGTATATATAAGTCTATAGCTAGAGTTACTATTAGACTCTATTAAATTTATAAGTTTACTTAGGCAACTCTAACTTTTTAGTCTAAAGCTTCTTATATTAAATTTAATTAACCTCTTATAATAGAAGAGCTTATAAAATCTTTCTAATACACTAAGAATAACCCTATAAATAAATACGTAGTTAAATTAGATATTAAGATTCCTTAACCCTGTAAATAAATACGTAATTAAGTTAGATACTAAAATTTCTTAACTCTATAGAACAAATATATAGTTAAGTTAGATACTAAGATTTCTTAACCCTATAAACAAATACGCAGTTAAGTTAAATATTAAGATCTCTTAACTTTATAAATAAATATATAGTTAAGTTAGATACTAAAATCTCTTAACCCTATAAAATAAATATAAGTATAATAGAAAGAATGCTAAGGTCTTTTTATAAAAAGAAAAATATTCTTATCCCTTACCTAGCGTAATAAGTTACTAAATTCTAATAGTAAGAAGCTATAAAGGTAGATATTACTACTAACTTTACTAAGAAACTATATATAGTAGATTATAATAAGATAAAGTATATATAAATAATTAAACTAGTCTGCTAGTATTTATAAGACTAAAGATTAATAGGGTCCTAAGCATCTTCCTAAAAAGAAAAAAGGCCTAGAATATAAAAGGGGGCGTCTTTTAAAACGCACTAATGTAAATTATAGGCTATCTTACTAGCTTAGAGTAACTTTAAGTTATACTAGTAGTATAATAAAATATTAGTAAGTAGCTCTAGGGCTTACTAGAAGTAATTACTAATTAACTTATCTAATTAAAGTAATGCGCTAGAGTAGAAACTATACCCTTAGCCCTTTTCTAAATAATAGTAGTAATACTAGCGCCTAGTAAAGCGCTACTAGAGTGCTAGCGCTCTTAACTCTCTAATTTAGAGTTGTTCTCTAGAAGCTATTAGGATTACTACTATTAGAAATATATAATAAAGGTTAAAATTTGTAAAGATTGCCCTCTTTTAGAGAACGCAGTTAATTATATTATAAGTAGACTAATAGGTAAGGTAGTAGATATTACACTAGCCTTTTTAGAGAAAGGAACCTATTTTAAAAATAAATTCTAGAGTTTCTTAAATATAAGCTTTTATAATAAGTTAGTAGAGAAGCAAGTATAGAATAGACTATTTCTTAGCTAATAGGGTAAAACTCTACTAACTAAGTTTAATACTAACTTTATACGCTTAGCTACTAAGGCTAATAAATATAACTAGGAGAACTTAAAGAATATTTACTAGAGAGTCTTATATATAGACTTATAGGATAGGCTAATTATACTAGAGATTTCTTAAGACTAGAATCTTATAATATTTATAGATAGAGTTAATATAGTTAAAAATATTTACTATATAAAAATATTAAAGCCCTTCTATATATTAGCCTCCTCCTCTACTAAGTTTGCTAATACTATAGATTAGAAACTTATATATTTTAGTATTATAAGGACTACTAAAGCGAACCTTTTAAAGACTAAGAAGCGCGCTAAATAGGTCTCTAAAGAGGAGCTAGAGAAGTGCTATAGAGAAGGAGTATACTTCTACTATAGTAAGAAGAAATATAGTATTTAGAGTTATTATCTTTAAACTATAATACCCCTAATACAAGCTAAGGCTAGTAAAGCTTAGAAAATAAATAGTAGTAATAAGGATATTAATAGCTTAGTGGAGTTAGAAAACTAGCTTTTTCTCCTAGAAGTTATTAGAGAGAGGAGATAAAGCAAGTTATAGAGGAACTAAAAAAGAACTTTAATATATATAAAAAGATATAGCTAAGTTTAACACTAATTACTATAAATACTCTTATTAATAATATTGCCTTTGCGTATACTATACTTAATTTAGGGTGTTTAACTACTGCCTTTATATTTAAAAAGCTTGCTAGAAAAGCTAACCTATAATATATTAGTTTAAATAACTCCTATTAAGTAATAGAATTTAAAGAAGTAACCTTCTTAGTCTATAAAGCCGCTTATATAGAGATAGATATTAAGAGGCATATTAAAACAATATAGGCTTATATTAATAGAAAAGAGAAAAACTACAAATTAGTTTTTAGATTACTATAGTAGAAAAAGAACGCTATATTAGTGGCCCTAGAGAAATAGTCTATATATATAGGGTCCTCCTATATAAGAATTAGAAATAAGTAGGGAAGATAAACTTCTACTCCTAGTTAAAAAGTCTTAGCTATATTATTTATAACCTTAAATAGAAGAAACATAAAAGAAAAGAACAGGCTAATAGTTTTTACTACCTCCCTTAAGAATATCTAGAAGGCCCTAGCCCTAAAGGCTAAGGTAGACCTAAGAGCCTATTTTCCTAAGTAGCTGCTAGACTAAGTAGAAGTTTTCTTAAGAGAATAAGCTAATAAACTTTCCCTATTATAAGGCCTTAGGATTAATTACTTAATTCCCCTTATTAAAAAGAATAAAGAGACTTTAGAGATCCCCTTTAGCCTCCTCTATAGTATATTAAAGAAGAAATTGCTAGTTCTTTATAAGGAACTAATAGAGTATCTTAACTATAGCTTTATTTAGGTAAGCAAGTCTAGCGCTATAGCACTAGTATTATTTGCAAAAAAATCTAAAGAAGGTTTATAGTTTTATATAGACTATAGGGCGTTAAATACCTTATTAAAAAAGGACTACTACCCTCTTCCCCTTATTAGAGAGATGTTGCAGCTCCTTGCTAAGGCTAAGTAGCTAACAAAGTTAGATAGGAGACATGTGCGCTAGGCTAATACCCTTAGTAAATATAACATAATATTCTAATATAGACTAGAAACTATTAACTTAAGGGTAGATGCCCCTTTTGCAATACTAGTAGGATATGCCTACTAACGCTAAAAATAACTAGATTAAGTTCTATAAAATTTAACTTCTTAAGAAGGTTTCTTTCAGAAATAGGAATATTAGGCTTTAAATATTTATAATCCTAGCAATATAAGCTCTGCTTAAAAGGCTTAACCCCCCTAGGAAAAAAAGAAGCTAGGCTAAACGCAAAGAATGCTAGTTTTTTCTTCTTACTTACTAGAAGAGTTTTACTCCTAAACTAGAAACGTACTCCCTAGTAGACTTAGACTTAAATAAACTATAGTTTTATAGCTTAGAGAGAAATCTCATATTAAAAGAAGTAAAGAAGTGCGTCTTTTACTATAGGCGCACTTTTTTCTTCTTCCTAAACCTAAAGGTTACTATATAAGAATGCGATATTAATAATACTAATTATCTCTAGTACTAGAAATAAAGATAAGTCCTAGACTAGAAATCTCTATAGATAATACTAGTTGCTGTAGTCTATAACTCCCCTATATTTAGGTATTTAGAAAGAGAGATTACCTATAAAATAGTTGCTAAATTATACTTCTTTCTAGAAATATTAGACTTTATTTATAGATTTATTAGAAACTATAATATATATAAAAGAACTAAGCTATAGAAAAATATATAAAAAGGGCTACTAAAATCTTTTTTTCTAGACTAAATATAAAAGAAGATCTTTATAGACTTTATTACTAAGCTTTCTATAAATAAAGAAAATACAAATATAATAGTAGTGTGTAATAAGCTAGGGAAAGGAATAGTTTTAGTCCTCCTACTAGACTTAGAGGTAGAAATAGTAGTAGAGGTATTTCTTTATTATATTATAGTCTACTATTAGCTTCTTAATACTATAATCTCTAACTATAGAGGTTAATTTATAAGCGACTTTTAGAGGCACCTATATAAGAGAATAAAGATTTAGAGGAAATTATCCTCCTTTAAATGCCTAGAGACTAATAGCATTATAGAATATATAAATTTTATAATTAAAATATACGTCTACACCTTTATATAATAAAACTAAAAGAATTAGGCCCTATACTACCCTATAGCGCAAATAGCTATTAATAGGAGAAAAGCTACCTTTATTAGAATGGCACTATTCTTTCTCTAATATAGATATAATATAGACCTATCTAAGCTAGATATAGAGATAAAAGCTATTAATTATTACTAGTAGGATTTACAGCTAGTAAAGTCTACTAAAGCTTTACTATAAAAGTTTTAAGAAGTTTTTATATTTATCTAAGCTAAAATAGCTAAGTTCTAATAAGAGTAGGAGTGGTAAGTAAACTAGCACTAAAGAGATGCTCCTATATTAAAGGAAGGAGACAAAGTCTAGCTTTAGTATAGGGACTACCTATCTAACTCCTACCCTAATAAAAAGTTATACTAGAAAAACATAAAGTTTATAGTTATATAGGTAGTAAATTTCTATAATATAGAACTAAATATTCTATCTAGAGTTTACCTAGTATTCTTAGTAAATTATTTACGCCTAGCTAGAGAAGACTCGCTCGTTAGCTAGGCTATAAATAATAGAAAACTAAAAGCTATTATTATTAAAAAGAAGAGAAATAGGTTATAAAAGACATCTTAGCTAAGAAACCTACTTAAAGGAGGAGAAGACTATAAAAATTACTATACTAAGTTAAGTAGTTAGATAATACTAATCTAACTTAGAAACCTATTATAAATCTCTCTACTATAAAGGTATTAGATTACTAGAAAATATATATCTTGTTATTCTAAAATAATAATAAAGAGTTACTTATAAACTTCTATAGAAACTCTCTAAACTAATAAATATATTATAGCTTCTAGTATAAAAGTTATATCCCTAGTGCAAGGGCGGTACACAGCCTTATAGGGCTAACCTATTAGAGATAGCTAGAATAGTTAAAGAGATAGTTAAATTAATACTATTCTAAGATAGTAGATAAGAAAGGGATATAGGGGGGCCCTTTCTTATATAGAGGGTGGCGTAGGGCACAGGCCTACGCTAGCCACACGCTAATACTAACTAGGAAAGGCGCCTTTAGAAAAGTAAAAGGCGCAGATAGGAGAAATAGAGTATAAAAGAAAGGTAATAGGGTGTGCTTAGTAGGAAGGCTAGCATAGGACTATTATATAACCCCCCTTTTAAGGTTTAAAAATAGAAAGGAAAGTATATAAAAATAGGGTATTATAGCGGATTTTTAATATAACTAGCACTATTTTAGGGCTAAAAAGTGTTGCAATAGAGGCAATATGCCCCTATAGTTCTAATAGTAGCCTTAGGTTTTACTATAGTTGCTATTTAGTAGAAATATTAAGAAAAGTTATTAGGAGTAAATTAGTAGATTAGTAGAAAAATGCAATAGAAACTATATCTTAGCGTTTAGCATTTTACTAATAAAGCACATTCTTAGCTCTAACACTATATAAAAATATAGTTAGCTAAAAAATTTCTAGTTAGTGTATTATATATAGGCGTAATTATATTGTATAATATTTCCTAGTACTATAAAAAAGTATTAAAAAACGTATTAACCTAACTATATAGTTTTTAATTAGGGTAGAATAGCTCCTAAAGCTATAGGTACTACTAGCGATAGTAAGGATAATTAAAGGTAGAAGTGCTAAAAGTTATAGGTGTCCTATATGCGTGTATTAATTAGGGTGCTACTAAATTAGTAGTAAGCTAGCTAGTAGGGGAGCTACTAAGGGTAAGAGTACTAAAAGCAATAGGTGCCTATGTATAGTAGGCTAGCTAGAAAGCTACTTAACTAGTAGTAAACTAGGCTACCTATTTTAGTAGCTTAGGGTGCCTCTAGGGGCAAAATAAGTTAGGTAACTAGTGAATTAAAGTAAGGACTAATAGTTAGGGGGCAGCTCCTAATTATTAGCGGTCTAGAAGATTTTAATAGGCAGTTCACTATTAGATTTATTGCCTAAGTATCCTTTCTATAGAGAGTTAGACTTAGGGTTAATTAAGTTAGTAAATTTAGGGTTATTATTAGAAAGGTTATTATAATAGGCAGGCTTTTTGTCCTCTAATCCGTCGCTATAATAGGCAGCGCTATAATCTTTAGGGCCATTACTATAGTAAGTAATACTAAGTTCTTCTTTCTAGTTAGTAATTTAGTAAGACAAAAGGGTGCTAACCTAAGTTATTCTAGCTAGGATAGTTTTAATTAAATAGTTAATTCTATAGGTAAGAGCTGCCTAATCTGCAAATTAGCTTCTCTAGTAGGTTTACAGTCTCTAGGTCTAGAGTTAGGAGTAAGACCTAAATTCTACTATATAATTTCTAGGGACTAGTCTTACTAGTAGCTTTCTTAGGTAGTAGGGATAGGGTAACTAAAAGGCAATTTGTTATCTAATAGTTCCTTGTCTAAAAAAGGCAGCTTCATAGCCTTAACGCTACTATCTTTATTAAAGGCGTTCTTATAGCTTAGTTTCTAGTAAGCCTTTAAGTATGTTCTAATAACTAAGATAGTGGGGCTAGGAAGCTAAATAGAGATTTCCTTAGAGACGCTCTAGTTAGCTTTTAATAAATAAGTTGTTTAGCGGGTATAGTCTTACTTTATAAGTAGGCTATCCTATTAGGTAGTATTGTTCTAGTAAAAAGAGTTAGGTAGTAAAAAAGTCTATAGTAGAATACGATTACTAGTAAAGGTTAGTTTCTTATTATTTTTCTAATAAAGGCGGCAGTTCTAAGTGTTAACTAGGCAGTTAGCTTACTTAAAAGATTTCCTACTAATAATAAGATTATAGTCCCCTATTTTATAGAAAACAAACTATATAGTAATACTACGTCTATTAATATTAAGCTAGACTATAAAATAGGTGTCTACTTTTGCGCTTCTCTTCTCTATAATATTCTTAAGAGGGATTAGTGTCTTTAAGCAGAGGAGTTTGGCTTTAAGCTATTTTTATACTACTTTTATATACCTTAAAGTAATAAGATTATAAGCGCTAGCACTAATATCTATTAAGGCTTATAACCTAAGAGCTAATCCTTAGAATTTAATTTGCACTAGTATAACTAGCTAGAGGCCTCTAAATAGCTTAGAAACCCTTACTATCTTACTACCTATAGGTAGCAGTTTTGGTTTAGCATCTATATTTTATAGTTAAAATTATAGTTTATCTAAATTAATTAGTTTAGTGGCTTTTATATAAGCTATTAGGTTAAAGTAGTCTAGTAGCGCATATTTAAAGCCTTTTTAACTAATAAATTACCTGCCTTTAAATTAGAGTAGTAGGCAATACTAAGTTTATTTAAATTAAGATTGTTCTCTACTTTCACATTTGCTTATATAGCTACTTTAGAGTAGTAGCATAAGTGTAAGCCTCTATATTTCTTACTATAGCTAAAGTAGGCATTATGCTTTATACACTATACTTTAGTCTAATTATAAAGAGTTAAAAAAAGAGAAGTAAGTCTAAAATAAAGTGTTTATTTTCTAGTTACTGTATATAAGAATGTTAATTTAGAGAGTAGTACCTTATAAGAAGTTTTTATATACGCCTAAAATTCTCCCCTAGGGTAAATTTGTAATATTACGTAATTCTGGGCCGGCTGTTTAACTAACCACTGTGTTACGTAATTAATAATTTCTTTAACAATACTTTTCGCTATAATAATAACAACAACAATAATTATAATAGTAACTAATCTAACTATTTTATTGCTCTTTTATAGTAAATCTCCTCTCGTAACTAGCAAGCTATATACCGCCCTCTAGAACCTTGCTGCTACCCATCTCCTCTATACTCCCCCTGCCGCTACTTACCCCCACCCTTATCGCGCTACCACTCTTACTTCTTATTATCCTTATACGCCCGCAAAATCTTAACTACTACTAGAAGCTTCTCCTACTATAGCTGCGCGCGCGCGCTCTAGCAACGTATAAAAAACACCCTCTCCTTCTCTAACAGTCGCCCACTACTATGTCTTAGTCTATCCTCTAGCCTTGCTAACAACGCAATAGCAAGAAGCTGTTATTATTATATAAATATTGCTGCATTATCGCTTAGGCCTCTATATAAAAGGATGGCCTCGCACTTAAGAATCCATAGTCGCGTAAAGATAGTATATGGCCTAAACAGATTATTAGTTGTAACCTCTAGGATAGTGTAATTAATCTAGTCCTCTAGGCCTACCTTAGCTATATCTTGTAGCAGGTAGGCTAGATAGATAATATTGCCTAGCTAGTCGTCTATGCTAGTTTTAAATTCTCTATCAGCTGTCTAACCACAGGTATTAGACAACTTAATCTTAGGACACTAGAAAGCTAGCTTATCGCACATATTAAAGAGTTAGATTTAAAAGACTTAGTGTTGTGTGTGTTAAAGAAGAAGAATTTTTAAATATCGCAGACATTGTAAAAGGCAGACTTATATAATATATATATAGTAAACTATAATTGCGACTCTATGCTCTACTATAGCTCTCTAATAGTCCACTAGTTAAGAGATAATATATAACTTAGTTATGCCAAATAGCAAACTATCTATTAACTGCTATTAATAATGCTATTGTGAAGAACGCTAATAACAAAATTATTATTATTTTGTGTATATTTTATTACTACCACTATGTGCTAGATACTAGGTTATAGTGCCTTCTATTTTACTCCTCTCTGTGTATAGTGCGGACTCGACCTTAGTTAGAATCTTCACACAACAAAGATCTTTAATATACGCCTAAAAAGAGTTTATTACACTATTATTATAAAGAGTACAGCTAATTATAGTTATCTAGCGTTTAATTGCTAGGTAGTTAATATTAGAGTCTTTTATCTCTTTCTAAAGTATTAACTTAAGACTTTTAGTTAACTTAAATTATAATATGTCCTTCTAAGTCTTTGCGTCTAGTTTACCTTTCCTAGCTAGACTCTTAAAAGCCTATAGAAATATCTAGGCGTCTATTTTATTAAAGAGGAAAAGCTTATAAAACTTCTTATATATCTATTAGAGAGCAAATAGATTATAGTAAGTCTTTTTTATAAATTTAAAAAGTGCTTTAGGTCTATAATTTTCTTAGAGGGCCTAATTTGTTTAATGCTAATTTTGCGCTGCCTCTTAAGACGCGCCTCTAAGGCAGCTAAAAATAGCTTCTATAAGGTTATTTTAATTTTTATTATTATTATTACTTTAGTAATAGTTTGCGTTTACGTAGATCTTATTACGTATATTCTTTAGCTAATCTTTAATACTAGGACTAGATTAACCTTTTTTATAGTACTTATTAATATTAGGTAGCTTTATAGAGTGTCCTAGCTTAGATATACTAGGGATAGTAAAAGCATGTCTACTTTAGAGCATATCTATCTAGGCGCTATTAGTAAGCTTAGTTTATATATATTTAGGGACTAGAAAGTAGTAAAGAGTGTTATCTAGTTATAGAGTAGACACTATAAGCTAAGGCAAATAATAAAGTGTATATTAGAGCGCTAGCTAGAGCGCATATTAGGATATAACTAGATGAAATAAGCTTTGCTTAGTTATATAAGGGTGGCGCAAACTATATAGTAGATTAGGTATTTCTAAACTAGAGTTTTTTAGAGGTATATAAGTGTAGTGCCGTAGATTATAAGTATCTTTAATAAAAAGGAGAGCTTTATTAGAGGTAAATAAGTCCTCTTTAATAGCTATATTATTAGTACTATTAGAGTAGACTTAGAATTTCTCCTTTATTATATATATTATAATATAAGATGTCTATGCCTTAAGTATAGTAAAAGCTTATTTAAATATATTAGCGCGCTTATATAAAGCCTAAATAATACTTCCCTATTTAGAGTTGTCTTTAGACTTTGTAATAGTCCTAGCTATTAATTTTAGTAACTTCTTTAAAAGCAGGCCTTAAGAAAAGCAATATTAAGCCTAAAGCTAATAGGTAGCAAGTAATTATTTTATTTCTAGACTGTACTAAAGTAATTAGTCTAGTTTAAATAGCGCTAAAAACGCGCTAAACTTCTTAGTAGCTTTATGTTTAGCTTTGCCTTAGTGCGTAAGCTACTTAAAGTCTATTAGTAAAAATTTATTACTTAGCTAATCTGCTTTAAGTGCAATAACGTGTTAATTGTGCTTAGAAGCATTATAAGAAATTCTATTAGGGTAGACCTTTCTAAGTAGTTTAACTATACTCTTCTTTTTTATAAGGCTAGGGAGGCAACTAGTAGTCTTAGAAGTAACTATTAGTTACTTTTCTTACTTAATAAATAATAGATTACTAGTAGGGTAAAGTAGGGGAATCCTACTATAAGTGTTATATAAGCTATTATTAGCAGGGTGTAGGCAAATATTCCCCTTTATATTATCTATTCTAGAACTATCTAGGGGTAGAGAGGACGCAGAAAACATTCTAGAAGTCTCCTAGATTAAAGGGCAATAGCTTACTATAGTATAGGTAGTAGTAGGGTTAAGCAAAGTAGGGGTTACAAAGAGGGCGTAACAAATAAATCTAGGGTAATAGGTTTTATATAGCGTGCGAGCTAGCGTATAGTGTAAGCTAGATAAAAAATAAAGTATAAGATAAAATATATAAAACTTTAACCTTTATATTACCTTTATAGCCTAACTCTAATTCTCTAGCTCTATACTTTATACCCTTGCTATAATATCGCTAGAAGGTAGTTATTAGGCGAGTTAGCTCTATAGAGTGTAGCGTAGTAGTTATTATTTATTAATTATTATTTATATTTAGAATATTAAGACTTCTATAGTAGCCTCTAAACTAATACACTCTTACTAACTTATAGTGGGCAAAGAAGTATAGAAGCAGCCTCTTAAATAGACCTTAGCGTAGTGTAATAACTACTTAGCATAACTAGCAACTAACAAACTAATACACTCTTACTAACTTATAGTAGGTAGAAGAGTTATATTAATAATCTTATAGACCTTAGGTAGTATAATAACTATCTTGTATAATTATTAACTAACAAACTACTACACTCTTACTAACTTATAGTAGGCAAAGAAGTTATATTAGTAGTCTTATAGACCTTAAGTAGTGTAATAACTACTTAGCATAATTAGTAACTAACCTAATATACTCTTATCTACTTATAATAGGCAGAGGAGTTATATTAGTAGTTTTGCAGATCTTAGGTAGTATAATAACTACCTGGCATAACTAGTAACTAACCTAATACACCCTTACCTACTTATAGTAGGTAGAAAAGTTGTATTAGTAGTCTTATAGACCTTAGCGCAGAACTACTACCTAGTATAACTAGTAACTAATAGACTAATACACCCTTACCTACTTATAGTAGGTAGAGAAGTTATATTAGTAGTCTTGTAGACCTTAAACAACTGCCTAGTATAACTAGTAACTAATAAGGTAAAACTTCTACTAATTTAACCGCCTATAAATAGTGTCTTAAGGAAAAAGTAAATATTATGTTACTGTTTATAGCTAAATAAAAATAGTTAATCTTAGAATAATATAAGGGCGATATATAGTCTTATAGGGCTAACCTATTAGGAATAGCTAGAATAGTTAAAACAGCTAGTTAAATTAATACTATTCTAAAATAGTAGATAAGAAAGGGATATAGGGCACAGGCCTACGCTAGCCACACGCTAACACTAACTAGAAAAGGCGCCTTTAGAAAAGTAAAAGGCGTAGATAGGAGAAATAGAGTGTAAAAGAAAGGTAATAGGATGTGCTTGTTAGGGAGGCCGGCACAGAACTGTTACACCTAGCAGAGAACTTAAGAAGCCTTTACTAAAAAAAGATTAAAATAAGCCTAAACCTCTAGCCCTCCCTACTAACTACTTAAGAATTAGTAGGGAATAAGACTATAATTTACTTAGAAGAGTAAAGAATGCGTAAGAAAGTACTATAAATTATTTAAAAGTATTACAGTACGATGACACAAAAAAAGCGCCTAGTAATAAGATATCTTTTTAAAAGTTAGATATCTAGGTGAGTTTTAATACTATGTAAATAAAAGGTATACCGTTTTAAGGAGAAGGTTTAGGAGATTTAGTATAGAAGGCTAGTAAGAGCCTAGTAATCAGCGCTAACTAGAGGAATCTTAGTAAAGTTAAGGAAACTTTTTCTTAAAACTTTGACTCTATATAACTTTTTTTTCTACGTAGATAAAATTCTATAACTTATATATATTATAGTCTAGTCCATAAGCACTATATAACCTAATTTTCATTATAGGTTTATTTATAGAAATAATAATTATAAGGAAAAAGACAAAAATTAAATAAAATTAAACAATTAGATAGAACTAGTAAATAATATATAACTAGTACTTAGTATACCATCCTTTAGCCTCTATAACGTCATTATAACGCTTAGACAAAGATAGTATACAATGATCTATAGCCTCCTGTGGAATTAAATCCCACTCCTCTTGTATAGCTCTTTTAAAGGCTTCTACACTAGATTTACTAGTGCCAAAGCCTAAAGAAGCCCTATTTCTTTTTCCTAGCCTATCTCTTAATAGACTCCAAACGTTTTCTATAGGATTTAAGTCTAGTGAATAGGGTGGATGCCCAAAAACAAAGACTTTATTCCTAGAAAACTACCTTTTCGCCTGTGGAGTTCCGTGGATCTTCGAATTATCCTGTTGAAATTTCCAGCCTAGTTATAATTAGTATAAAGAATAAGATTATAAAAATATAGTATATATATATATATATATCACATATATTAAAAGAAAAAGAGAAAAGAAAAAGAAAAAGAAGAATAAGGAGTACTTTACTTGCCTCTTTTTAAAAGAGGTTTTAAGACAGGATTTAAACACTCCTGTATATATCTAGTGTTATTAAAGGTCCTAGTTTTAATAGGGTCCCCTAAAAACACTAGTTTAGAACGTTCTCCTATCCAAATACAGCCCCAGACTAAGATAGAAATATCTCGCGCTTTCAATGAATTAGTACTAGCTCAAAAACAAGATATAAAAAAAAGTAAAATAGCCTAATTATAGAGCAAAAAGGGCTCTATCATTCTATAATTTAAAAGAAATTAATAACTTACTAGTTGTTCGGTTTTTGCGCTGTTCAGGCCCAATTTTCGATTTTTCCTTTTTCTTATATATTCTTGCCTATTACCATGCCCCCTTTGGATAGTAGACTCGTCAGAAAATATAACTTTAGCAAAGTTAATATTTTCTAGCTCCTTAACTATCTCTTTAGCCCAGAATTCTCTTCTTTTAGCTCTTTCTTTAGTTAAATAGGCCTTTTTCTTAGAGACGTTAAAAGAATAGTCTTCTCCTTTTAAAACTCTCTGTAACGTCCTCTTAGCAAAGCCAAAACTATTCTCTTCCAATAGCCTCTTATTTGTCTTCTTAGGGCTTTTAGTTAAATCCCTATTAATAACTCTTTTCTTCCTAGAAGTAACCTTAGTTACTCTTCCTTGTTTTACCCCTTTTAATAAGTTATCTCCCTTATTTTTCTTATTAATACGTCTAATAGCAGTCTTAATAGATTGTAGAGGCTTATTAAGGGTAGTAGCAATAGTAGAATTAGAAGTATTTGCTTTTTAAGTAAAGAAACTTAACTTTCGAGTTTTGACAATTTTGGCGCCATTCGAGGAAATACAAAAGAGAAAATTTACTAGACAAAAGATATAATATTATACTATAATCTTAGTAATAAATCACGTGATTTAATTAACTTTTAAAATCACGTAATTTTTTAACCTTAAAATATTTCTTAATTAAGTTATATAAGTACTCCGAGATTTTGCTTACGTAATCTACACTAGGCCTAGAATAGCTAGTTAAAACATTAGCCTAGTAGCATACTAAATAAAAAAGTCATAACGCCTTAAAAATTGACATTTTAGAAACACTAAGTTTAGAAATAGATACCTTAAGGACCCTGCTTAGTAAGCACGTAACTAGTACCTAATCTTCTTCTCCTATGTCTGCCCTTTAAAACCGTATACTTTTTATTTACATAGTATTAAAACTCACTTAGTTATATAACCTTTAAAAAGGTATCTTTTTACTAGACGCTTTTTTTGTGTTACCCTACTATAGCTTTAGTGAAAGCTAGTAAAAAAAGCGAGAATTATCCTTTTATAATAAAATAATATAGATCCTAAGCAATAGAAAGTAGGGCAATTAGGAAAAGAAGAAGGAAGGGCTATTTAGAGGAGAATATTATAAAAAAGGGGGAATAGATATAGTATAACTAAAGAAATTAAAGTATTTTAAAAGCTAAGCTTATAGCTTAGCTATATCTATAAAGTTATAGACTATATAAGAAAACACCTCTAGACCTCTATAATAAGGCTAGATATAGAAATAGAAAAAATTCTAATATTCTAAAAGAATAGATAAAAATACTACTTCTCCCCTATAAACTTACTCTTGCCTAGATTAGAATTAAGATCTATCTCTTTAACCTTTTTATAAAGGATAGCAATTTAATTAGAACTAATAGCTACAAAACTCAAAATCTACTTAATACACTCTAGAAGAGTAGTAATCTTATATCCTTCTAATATTTTACTAGTGTAGATAGTCTCTATAATATCTAGAATAAGCTTCATTAGATTCTAATAGGGAGGCTCTAGAATAGGTAGAGTAGGAGTAGCAATTAACTATAGCATAATATTAGCTAAAGAAGATAAACTTTAAAAACCTAGGACTTATAATAAGTTTATTAGAAAGAGCTTAGAAAATAGTATAAGTATTCTACTAAACTATAAAAATCTAACGCTTCTTTTCTAGGGTTAATCTGTAATATCACATAATCCCAGACTAGCTATTTAACCAACTACTATATTACGTAATTAGTAATTTCTTTAATAATATTTTTACTATAATAATAATAACAATAATTATAATAGTAACTAACCTAACTATTTTATTACTCTTTTATAGTAGATTTTCTCTTATAACTAGTAAGCTATATACTACCTCTTAGAATCTTGTCACTACCTATCTTCTCTATACTTTCTCTACTACTACTTTCCCTTATTCTTATTATACTACTACCCTTACTTCTTATTATTCTTATATGTCTATAAGATTTTAACTACTACTAGAAGCTTCTTCTACTATAGCTGCGCGCGCGCGCTCTAGCAATATATAAGAAACACCCTCTTCTCCTTTAATAGTCGCCTACTACTATATTTTAGTCTATTCTCTAGCCTTACTAATAATATAACATATTCTATTAGTAGCCCGGACAGATTAGTCCGCCGGACAGTTTTTCTTAGCAACTTCGAGGTCCCTTATAACTTATTATAGAACACCACCAACGTTACTTTATAGTGACTTATAATAACCTACTATAACTTACAATATACCAAGTTACTATTTAATCTACTTTTTATGTTGTGTAGTCTCTTTGCGCGGCTATTACAGCCGCGTAAAGCTAAGGAGTCTTTCTTAGCAATACGAACTTACAATAAGACTCCCTATAATATACAATATATTATCTACTATACTATACGTAGGCAATATATAGTATACTTATTATAATTTGTAGTAAAGCATACTATATCTTAAGTAGTACTTTATATAATTTTTAGTCACTAAGTGCGTACTATTACAAGATAAAGTTAACTTATTATTTTTGGCCTTATAGTAACCTATAATAAAATTACTCTGATTTACTATAAATACTATCTGAAAATAAGCCACTAAGAGTAATATCTAACTCCTCCTCTATCTCTTTATCTATCTAACAGGTCCTTAAGTTGTGCCCAGGCTCTTCGCACCTCCCACAGCGGCGTTGTGTTAAGGGACCTGCCTCTCTCTCATCACTACCTCGCGCCCTTTTCGACAACTTCACCCTAATAGAAGGGCTTTCTACTCCCAAATCTGCTTCCTAAGCAAAGCCTAGCGTCCCACCTTTCTAAATACGCTTTCTTTTATGCGTTTTTCGCTTCGTTAGAACCTTAATTTGCTTCTTAAGTTCCTTAATACGGGTCTCTTAAAGTACACTATAGTAGAGCATGAGTTTAGCACCTTTTATAAGCTGTAAGTAGCTTAATTTAGTATTAGGTAGAGACCGAATAAAAGAGTCGCGTACGAGCTTTAACTAGAATCTAAACTTAAGGGTATTGCTTAGGGTCCTGGCTTGCTATAGTGTATCTAGTGGGATACCCTAAGGTAAAGTATAAATACGCACATTAAGGCAATTTACCACTACTAACACATCTAAAGGAATAAGCCCAGAGGCCTTAAAGACTTTCTTGTAGTTTTCTAGTATAAACATATTAAAAAACGCGTTATAAAAGGCTAGTAGGAAGCCCTCTTTATTAATATAAAAGACGCGTCGACGCGCTAAGTCCCGTACACACTAGGAGTACTTTAGCTTTAGTGGCGCAAAACAGACCATATTAAGCAGCTAGAGGATATAAGATAAGTGCGCTGGCGTATAGAGTGTTAGGATCTTCTGTTCTAGACAATAATCCTTAAAATCCTAGAAGTGGTAGCTCTTATAGCCGTCTAGAATAAGTAACCTCTATAACTCCACTATGCGCGGCCTTATATACGCGTTAAAGTGCTTTAACCACGTAACTCTAAGCTCACTATTAGTCTAGCCGGTCTTAGAGACTAAGAGCTTCTAATCGCGGGAAATACTAGTCTTCTTATACCACGCTAAGATATAAACTCGCCCTTTATAGATAATAAAGGGCGACGCAGTATACCTAATAGCGCAAATACTCTAAATCACTATAACCCACTTACAGTTGCCTGGCTAAACAAGCATAGATTAAGAATATCTTTCTAAACTAGTTATAACCTTTATTAAGCTAATAACTCCTATCTAGAAGCCTATCTTATTAAAGTTATAAATGTCTTTATTCTACACTCTATACTTGGCTTTTATATCCTCCACTAGCTAAAACCACATATTTATAACCTCTAGGTCTTCCTATTATATCCTCTATTGGTTCTTCGCTTAATTAAAAGCCATTTTAAGCTTAGGTACGCGCTTTATAAAGCGCTAAGCCTAGTATTATCCTATAGGGTCTCTATGCTGCGCAGCCAGCAGTTTGTTAGCCATATCTTCCACCTTACCTAGCCAGAGTACAAATTCTCGCGAATCTAGGTCAAGGATATACTATATAAGCGTCTGCTCTTTAGTTATAGTAAGCTTTGCCATGCCTAATTGTGTATCTGCTTAGGCAGTAATTTCGTTAATTCAATCGCTTAGTGTAGACTTTGGGGTATTATATACTATAGTAGCGCATTATAGACTTAAAATTTGCTTATTCTAATAGGCGTGAAGGGCAAGCTTAATTCTGCCTTCTTAATTAGATAATAACGTATTGTGTTATTAAGACATTATAATTCATAGTAAAGTGTTATAGTCTTGGCAAAAACTGTCCGGCGGACTAATCTATTCGGGCTACTAATAGAATATGTTAATAGTAAGAAGCTATTATTATTATATAACTATTACTATATTATTACTTAGGCCTCTATATAAAAGGATAGTCTTGCACTTAAGAATCTAGAGTTACGTAAAAATAGTATATAGCCTAAATAGATTATTAGTTATAACCTCTAGGATAGTGTAATTAATCTAGTCCTCTAGTAGGTCTATCTTAACTATATTTTATAATAGGTAGGCTAGATAGCTAATATTGCCTAGCTAGTTATCTATACTAGTTTTAAATTCTTTAGCAACTGTCTAACCGCAAGTATTAAATAACTTAATTTTAGAATACTAAAAAGCTAGCTGGCTATATATATTAAAAAGTTAAATTAAAAGACTTAGTATTATATATATTACAAGAAAAGAATTTTTAAATATTACGAATATTATAAGAGTAAGCAGACTTATATAATATGTATACAGCAAACTATAGTTATAACTCTGCGCTCTACTATAGCTCTCTAATAATCTACTAGTTAAGAGATAATATATAACTTAGTTATGCTAGATAGTTGACTTTTTATTAACTACTATTAATAATGCTGTTATACAGAACACTAATAACAAAATTATTATTATTTTATATATATTTTATTACTACCACTATGTGCTAGGTACTAAGTTATAGTTTCTCCTATTTTACTTCTCTCTATATATAGTGCGGACTTAACCTTAGTTAGAATCTCCACATAATAAAAATCTTTAATAAAAATCTAATACAAAAGCTTTATATTCTATTTAGAATATTTAGCATTAGTATTATTTATTTTCTAGAGCTTAACTTAAGTACTCTAAATAGTAGAGCTATGCTTATAGATAAAGATATTAAGACAAGCTTACTAGAAATTAAGAAGGGGTTTACTAGTATAATTATTACTATAGAGAATATATTCTAGGATAAGATTAGTAAATATAGTCTTAGTAGAATTTTTGTATAAGCTATTCTAAATCTAAGATATAAATTAGTAAAAAAATGTTTACTAAAGAATTATTATACCTTGTCTAAACACTTACTAGAGTAAATAATATAAGTCTTATAGTTACACTTCTTTTCTATAAGCCTTTATATATAAAAAATAAGCTACTTAAGATAGTGCTAGTAAGTTTTCTTATAAATATAGGCGGCTTTAAAAACATACTCCTTAGATATTATATAAACAGCCTTAAGGGTCTTCTAATTATAGCTTAAGTTCTTAAAGAACTACTTAGAATTAGTAAGAAATAACATAAAGAACTAAGAAACTAACTCTATAATAGTTCTTTATAGTCTTATTACGTATAAACTTCTTAAGGCCTTTAGCACTATAGAAATTTAGAGTAGGTAGTAAAGGCTTACTATTATAAATAAGAATACTATAAGTTATAATTTTTATAGAGGAATACTAAGCTATAATTAAGCTAGCCTTTAGATACTTACTTAGAGTTATAAAAACTACTATAAGGCGTTGCTTATTAGCTTTAACTATAATAGAAATTAATAATCAGGAAGATAGAAAAAATAGTACAAAAGTAGAAGTAGTAATTAGAATGCAGCGCAATATTAATAAGGAGCATTATAGATATAGTAATAGAGTAGAGGAGAAAAGTAAAACTAAGGTATGAACATTTTTATTTACCTT
The DNA here is from genome assembly GCA_014281115.1 of Laburnicola sp. R22_1. NCBI lineage: Eukaryota > Fungi > Ascomycota > Dothideomycetes > Pleosporales > Didymosphaeriaceae > Laburnicola > Laburnicola sp. R22_1. Next base: position 2,318,613 of record JACONQ010000011.1, read on the forward strand.
AGCTAAAGTAAATAATACTAGTGCAAATTCTTAACTAAAATAGGCAGCTATATTACAAAACCTAAAAGATATAAATACAATTATATTAGATATAATAACTAGATTACTCTACTAAAGGTAAAAGGATAGAAGCCTAGTACTTTCTTTAGCTAAAGTACGCTTAGAACCTCCTAAAGGCTTAGAGCACTATTACTAGCACACATAGTATTAGATTTATTCTTAAGACTTTAGACGCATAAAAGAGAAATTAGTACTACTACTATAGAGAGTATAGAATATAACACTAGAATTTTTTAGTAGGAGGGAGGGGGGGAGAAGATATATAGGGGCTAAGCGCCCTTCTATAGTTACTTAGTCTACTACTTTAGAGTTCTAGGTCTATACTTCTACTAAGCTAGAAGTATATATAAGTCTATAGCTAGAGTTACTATTAAACTCTATTAAATTTATAAGTTTACTTAGGCAACTCTAATCTCTTAGTCTAAAGCCCCTTACACTCTACTTAGTAATTAATTATAAAGTATGTGGCGTTAAAATAACTACCTAGGGGTAGCACGACAAAGGCTTTTATCTTAAATAATATAAAAAAAATGGAGAGCCCCCTACTTAGTAATTAAAAAGAGCGTACAAAAGGTAATTACTAAAAAAGAAATATAAAGTATAATACTAGTAATTATCTAAAACTTATAGACTATAAAAGATTAATAAAATAAAAATTTATCTAGAAATTCTAGTTTATTTTATAAAAGTAACTATTTAATAATTTAAATTTCTACCTTAGCATCTACCTCTATAATTACGTCTAAAGAAGCTAGAAATGCTAAAGGTTTAAAGTTAGAATTTTCTAGCTCTTTATATAAGTCTTTTTCTTCTTCTTCTTCTTCTTTTTCTTTTGTATAAGTATTAATAAAACCTATTTTCTTCCTAGAAAAGTAATCCTTATTATATATATTAAGCATATTTAGAAAATAGATATCCTCTCTTATATGGTATTCTTTATTATTATAAAAGTTCTTTTTATTAAAAAGAACCTCTTTATAGTTATTAATTTCTTTAGGTGTAGTAAGAAACTTAGATAAAAAGCTTCTTATAAAATCTACCTTTTACGCTCTTTTTAATTACTAAGTAGGGGCTCTGCTTTTTTATTATATTATTTAAGATAAAAGCCTTTGTCGTTCTACCCTAGGGAGAATTAACACCACACATAAAATCTATAGTATATTAGTATAAAGTAGAAATAGTTATTAATAGTAGGAGGGATTTCTACTATTATTGTAATATTTTTATTAGAAACCCCTTAGTCGCAAAAACAAAACCTATAAATAGTTATAGAAGTTACTTACTATAGTCTTTAAAAAGAATACTTATATAAATAAGATAAGTATTAAGACTTTTAAATGTGTTATAGAGTTCTAAGTCTTTATTACTATCTTTTATAATAAATAAGTACTCTAGATCGATTTTACTATTTTATAATAGACCTATTAATAGTTAGTAATAAAGTTTAAGAAGGAGAAGAAAATATAAACTTACATAGAGTAGAATTATATCTAGTATTATTATAATACTTAAGTCTTTTTAATAATAAATAATTCTTAGAGTATTAAGATACTCTATTATAAAAGAGCTATTTTTAGTGTTTAAGCTCTTATAGTTATTAATTATAGCCTTAATAGTAGAGTCTAACTTAGTAGACTTTACTATAGTACTATCGCTCTTTTTAATTACTAAGCAGGGGCTTTGCTTTTTTATTATATTATTTAAGATAAAAGCCTTTATCGTTGTACCCCTAGGTAGTTAATTTAATAACACATAGTACTACTAAAGTAAGGCTTAGATAGAGTAGATATTTTAATAATAACTTAATCATAATAATAATAATAATAATAATAATAATAATAATAATAATAATAATAATAATAATAATAATAATAATAATAGTAGTAGTAGTAGTAGTAGTAGTAGTAGTAGTAGTAGTAGTAGTAGTAGTAGTAGTTATAATATATAAAGTAGTTATTAACTTAAAAGTTAAGAAAAGAATAAAAGAAGAAAAGGTTCTTATATAGACATACTACTTATTCTAGAATATTCTTAGCTTATAAATCTAAACTTCTATTACTAATATAGAAGTTTCTAGATTATACTAGAATAGATTATAAATATAGTATATTATTAATATAGATTAATAATTTTAAAACTCTAGAAATTTCTACCTAGTTCTAGAAAATTCTATTAGTAATTATAAGCTTATTATTAATACTTAGTAATATTTAATTACTAATAGGACTTTCTAGAATTAAGTAGACTAGTCTAGAAATTTATAATTATTAATATAGATTAGTAATTAAGAAAGTTCTAGAAGTTTCTTAAAGTTGCTACTTAGTTCTAGATAATTCTATTAGTAATTATAAGCTTATTACTAATAAAACTTTCTAGAATCTAATAGACTATTTTAGAAATTTATTATTACTAATATAGATTAGTATTTAAGAAAGTTCTAGAAGTTTCTTAAAGTTTCTACTTAGTTCTAGAAGATTCTATTAGTAATTATAAGTCTATTACTAAGAATTAGTAATATCTAATTACTAATAGAAGTCTCTAGAATACTATAGACTATTCTAGAAGCTTTATATTATTAATATAGATTAGTAATATAAGAAGAAGATTATATAAAGAGTACTTCTCTTCCTTTTACTTATCTATTATAAGTTACTTTTTATAATACTTTTATATCTTTTACTTTATATATTTTTAAAGCGTTATATTTACTACTTTATATTATAAACTCTCTACTACTATAACTATTTTATAAGCTAGTTTTTATAAGGTATATTTTAGAAGTTATTCTTTAGCTTTACTTTATAAGTTATACTTTATAAGTTACTTTTTATAAGTTATATATTATAAGTTACTTTTTATAAGTTATACCTTATAAGTTACGTTTTATAAGTTATACTTTATAAGTTACTTATTATAAGTTATACTTTATAAGTTACCTTTTATAGCTATTCTGTATAAGTTTAGCTTTAAAACTAATTTACTTTTATTTATATGTGGCGTTATATAACTACCTAGTGCACGATAAAGGCTTTTATCTTAAATAACATAAAAGAAAGCAAAGCCCTTATAGTAACTAAAAAGAGCGTACAAAAGGTAATAATTATAAACAAAAGCTTTATTTATATACTTTAATAACTTATCTATTTTTATAAAATAATTAATATGGAAAATATTAGTAATAAAGTTTCATTAATTCTCCTAATTTTACTTTACCTTCGAGAAGATAAATAAATTAGTTAAAAATAGCTTTTATAGAGAGTTATTACCTATTAAAGAAGGAGATAATAAAAGAATTTTAATTAATTGTAATAATTATGTTTATATTACTAAATCTAGTTAGTCTATTAATACTAGTAATTTAAAAAGATACTACGAAAAGAAACATCCTAGATTATTATTAAATAATAGTATAGAAAAAGTATAGAAAGTAGTTCTAATTTAGAAGAAAGTAGTTTTTCTACTAATTTATCTACTAGTAGTCTTGTACTAATCTTTTAAGACAAAGATCTAGTTTTGTATTATTTAGTAGCGAAGACTATAGAAGATTTTTATTACACTTTATAATTAGTAATAATTTACCTTTTAGTTTAGTAGAAAGTAATAGTTTTAATAATTTATTAAAATATCTAAAAGATAATTTACCTACTATTAGTAGACGTATTCTAAAAGAGAATTTAGATATATTATATTAAGAGAAAGCTAAGGATACTAAACTTTTACTAAATAATAATAATAGTAGATTTTCTATTACGTTAGACGAATGGAATTCTAGTAATAATATAGACTTTTTAGCTATTACTATACAATATTATAATATTAATTTTAAACTAGAAAACTTTTTTAAAATTTAAGACTTTAAATAGTATTGAGGCCTATACTAGCCCTATTGTGTATAATTTTCTAAATACTATTTTAAAAGAGTATTAAATAAGAAAAAGAAATTATCTATTACTAGAAATAATGCCTCCCCTATTAATAGCTTAGTAGAAATAAGAAGTTATATTTATAAAGAAATCCGCGGTTGCAACTTCGCGATTTACTATAGCTTTCTACTAGTTCACTAGTTAAGAGATAATATATAACTTAGTTATACTAGATAGCAAACTATCTATTAACTACTATTAATAATACTACTGTAAAGAAAGTTAATAATAAAATTATTATTATTTTATATATATTTTATTGCTACAACTATATGCTAGGTACTAGATTTTAGTGCCTTCTATTTTACTTCTCTCTATGTAAGGTGCGAACTCGACCTTAGTTAGAATCTCTATACAACAAAAATATTTAATAATTATAAAGAAAAATATAATATAGATATAATAGATACTAAATATATAGCACATATTTTAAATATAACTATTAATACCTTTTTATCTTATACTTTTTTTACTTCTAATAATACTAAAAAACTTAATAATACTATAAATAATTTAAGAAATAGAAATTCTAATTTAGAAAGTTTCTATATCACTATTAATACGTTGCCTAATACTATAAGAAGTATTATTAATGCTATTAGATATTATCACTTTTTAAAAAACAACTTTAAAACAATAGTAAAAGAGAGAAATCCTAATAAAAATAGCATGGAAATTTTAATTTAAGATAATAGTACTAGGTAGCTTTCTACGTATAATATGCTTAATAGATTTATTAATTTTAAAGAAGAAATAAATATTTTATTAAAGAAACTAAGTGAATCTACTAATTATAAAAAGAATAATATTAATATAGATACTTATTTTATTAGTAACAAAGAATAGAATTATTTAATTTTTATTAGAGATATTTTAGAAACCTTTAAAAGACCTACTATAAAACTATAGGCTAGTAATTATTCTACTATTTTTATACTATACCTTATATAACTAAAGTTATATAAAATTTAGAACGTTATATAGAACTTAGTATTAGCTTTAAAAATAAATTTTATTAATACTAGTACTATATAGTTTATAATCGTATTTTTGTAACTACCTTTTTACGCTTTTTTAATTACTAAGTAGAGGGCTCTACTTTTTTTATTATATTATTTAAGATAAAAGTCTTTATCGTTCTACCCCTAGGTAGATAATTTAATAATATATATAGTATATAATAAACTATTAAGGTTTTATATTTTATATTATTATATATTATATTATATATTATTTATCATTTAAACATACTAGCTTTAAAGCTAAATTATAAGCTAACTATAATAGTTATTACTAAAGTTCTAATATATAAATTTTTAGTTTTTTCTATAGATTATATAAATATCTTTTTTTTTGTGATTACCTTTTTCACGCTCTTTTTGATTACTAAGCAGGGGCTCTGCTTTTTTGTCATGTTATTTAAGATGAAAGCCTTTGTCGTCCTACCCCTAGGTAGATTAATTAACGCCACATAAAAATATAATTTATATTAAGTTCTATTATTTTACTCATGAGTAAACTGAGCGACGCTCTGAGTAATCGCTCAGTTTCCCCCATCACTGGCTACGGGAGAACCCCATAAAACACCTCGTCCGCCGTGCGACGTGCAGCTTTCTTCTCCCGCCCGTGCAGCTTTGACTCATCGCGTCGGGCAGCACTGAGCCAGCGTGACTCCGCGCTCCTCCGCGCTCCTCCGCTGCCCAGACCGCTCTTCCGGCGACCGTCGTCTCCCCGCTCCCAGGGATGCTGGTGCGAGTCTGCCATGGCACCGTCGTCTACCTGCCAGCCAACAGCCGTGCAGACCAGCGCCAACCCGCTGCTCACATGACTAGAAGCTCATGCGGGCTTGGGCACTTTGTCCCTCGTGCGCCGCTGCTCCACGACGGACTCGTCGCCGTGTGCTGGCAAGCGGCGAATCAGGTCGTGTAGACGGCCTCCAACGGCCTCTCGCCAACCGTTAGCCGGCCATGCATGAATCTACCGTTGCACCGCGACCTGGCAGAACTTTGCGACCGTCCGACACCTGACCGCCCTGAACGGAGCCGGTAGAATGGTCCCTTCGGGCCTCAACTCTTCGTATCAAACCCGTCCAGGCGTGCATCCTGCCGCGGACGCTCTGCCAATCGAGCAGGTTGCACATCCATCACTTGACTGCAGCGGAGGCGTTGGAATCATGACTAGACATAGTAGAGCCGCTCACAGGTGCAACATCTCAGATTGGCCGTCCAGGAACCACATCCTTCTGACTACGGCAGCCTCATCCAGAATCCGGGTTCGCCTTTGCTGCGTGTGCCCAAGCCAGAGCGAACACGGGACACAGGTTGGTAGTGGATACCGCGAACGAATCCTAGACTAAGATCCGCGCTGTCAGGTGAGCTTCCTACGCGTAGAGGGTACCTGCTGCTTGAGGCCTATTCGCGGAGCGATCATGTATTGACTACAGTGCTCGGTAACCAATCGCATGCCATAGACGCCGTATTTCGTCCAAAGGGGAAATAGCCCAGCCGTCCTAGCTTTCGACCCAACATGGCTAATTATGGGACTTTTATTGTGAGCTAATTAGCTTCAATCACACCATGGCGGGTTGCGGATGAAGGAGACGGATGCACGAAATCCAACCCACATGGCCCCTGCCATCCAGAACCTCGTCCACGCCTGATAAGCCCTACGATTGGACGGCATGTGGGGTTAATCTAAAGCTTGTCATGCGAAATCCGACTCCATCGACATGTCTCGTACCACTAACGCTGCAATCCCGCGCAAAGGTGGCCATGGTGCCTTGGTCGCGTCGCTTCTCTATGTCGCACCCTAGCAAACCTGAGTCGCACCGTCGCCGACAGAGGGAGAAGTCGTCTTTGGACCGACCTGCCCGGTTTGGCTATTGTGCGATCAGATTGCTCGTCTTCGCGACCGCTCGGCGGTGGCAATGATCACGGCAGCTAGGCGAGTGACTTGGTCGACATGGAACCCGCGTGCTCTTCAGCGCCGCCAATGATGTAGGCAGAGAGCGGAGCGTACAAGAAGTCCATGCTTATAGCGCGTCGTACTCGGCACGGTGAAGGCATGTCATGGGTCGTCTATTGGCGGGACAGACGCAACGAAGGGAGTGTACAGTATCACGAGTACTGTACATCCTTCGGTGCCGACGCCGAAGCGGAGTTCGTAATCTGCAGTCCCAGTACACTGGATTCCAATTGCTGCAACTGCAGGCTCTACATATGCGCTTGGCAATACTGCAGCTTCACGGATCGACGTTGGCCAAGGCGAGCAGCAACGTCCACGGGAAGGTCAGTTACCGCATCCGCTGCAAGTGTTCGATCTTACCCACGCCGCTTTCGTACAGGTTGCTCTGGTAATTGTGCTTGGGGTGGTTGGGATCAAGAAGGGACCAATACTAAATCTACCTAAAATGGGTCATTTAGTGCTAAAAAAGCCATGCGGGGCTGCTATTCCCAACATGGCCCCATGCAGGACGCACAGGGTGGCAGGAGGTCTGAGCTGGCGGGTATTTTGGACGCAAAAATAGCTCCACACTAACAAATGCCCCAAATTCCGAACCTCAATCTGCAGGTAGCCATCATTCAACCAATCACTATCCTGTACGCTCGACCAATATGCCGTTCACACATCTTTCCCGTTGGAGGATCCCATTTGACCGCCTGGACTACTCCAAGAATAGATCCGGCTCAATTTACCATGATTGTGCCCTTTGTGGCACTCTTAAGGTACAAAACCTTCATCGCCCTTCTCCAGGAAAGGCAGTCTTCCATAATTTGCTCCGGCCCCTCTCTCACTTCGAAGCTGGCTTCGAAATACCTATCTTTAATTAAGAGCAACCCTGGTCGACCTTTGCGAGCCTGTCCCTTACGATCCCTCCCGCTGCGCGCCTTAGTCCTTATTGCCGCATTGTTTACTAAACCACCTTGCTGGGCCCGAAGTACATGAGCTGTCCATGTCCTCCTCTTCAGCGCCATCGTCTGCTGGCAAATATTCTGCAAACATGGTCGGAACAGCAAACGCTGCCAACGCGGCGAAGCAAGCTGCTGCAAAAATGCACCGTCGCTCACGGACAGGCAAGTCATACTTTTCTGCTGCGCAGCAGGGATCCCCGCGTTTTGGACTCAGCTAACGAACGACTCCGTAGGATGCTTCACATGTCGCCTGCGAAGAAAGAAGTGCGATGAGGCAAAGTCCTCATGTCGCGCATGCAAGCACCTCGGATTAAAATGCGAATATAAAAGACCAATGTGGTGGAGCAGCCACGAGACACGCAAGTCCCAGAAAGAAGTTATCAAGAACATCATCAAGCGCACCAAGCTCCAAGAGAAGAATGCACAAGGCGTTGGGATGAGCGCAACGACACCACCAGGCCTCTGCCACTCCTTGCCAACGTCCGACACCTATTCAGATGGTCTAGGCTGCACACGTGCGCCGTCCGTCGACTCACAGATCTCTTTAGACTACAACTTCAACGGCGTATCCACGCCCGGCCTATACGATCCCGTCTCGATGCCGCCGCCCATGTTCGCGCCTTCTTTCCACCACCCTGGGCAGTTCGCCCCCTACGAAGTCGACATCAAAACCGACAGCCAGATATTCATTGACGATATCCCGACGAGACGGGATTCCACCATTTCCACGTTCAGCACGTATCAGACACCACCCATCACCGGCCACCCGTTCCCAACAGAGAACTGGATACAACAGGATTACTTTGAAAGCCGTCGGGAGTCCTTCGCAGAAGAGCCTCTAGATTTCCAGGTCTTCGATTTTCCCCACGGGTCTTTTAGCCCATCGCATCAGTCAATGATCCAGGTCGACGAATGCGACCAGCACTTGCTCAATCACTTCATCGAAAATGTTCTCCGGCTTATATTCCCTATTCTAGAAGTAAACCAGCACGGTTCAGCACGCTCGGATGTCATCCTCCCCGCATTGGCGTCAAATAAGACCTACCTCCACTGCTGTTTGAGCATTGCTGCTTGGCACCTCAAGGCTACCGAACGGATACAAGGCGAGCAAATCGACAACGACGTTATGCGCCACCGCTACGCCGCGATCAAGGAACTCTGCGAAGCGTTGAATCGCGACACCGACCATGTGCAGATCCTAGAGGCTACCCTCGGCATGATCTTCTTCCAGTGTTCAGTTGGTCGCCCGGATGACAGCCTACGAGACATCCCATGGCACCAGCATTTCCAGGCCGCCACGCAGTTGATTCAGAAGCTTGATCTTCCGTCGCATCTTGTCTCATTGAACGGGCAGCCACACTCCCAACCACCATTCAACATGACGCTCGCGTCATGGATCGATATCTTCGGTGCGACCATGCTCGGCAGGACTCCCGCGTTCGCAGACACTTACCGCGAGAAACTCATTGCGGATGCGCCATCTGGCCTCGCTGAGCTCATGGGCTGCGAAGACAGGATCATGTACCTGATCTCGGAAATTGCATGCCTCGAGGCGCTGAAGCTCGACAAGATGGATGAGGTGCAACTTTGCGCTCACATCAAGCTTCTTGGTGACCAAATTAGCCTATCTGAGCCGCCACCGGCAACTGTTCAAAACCCGTACTCTTCTACTGGTGCAATCCGACCGAAGCAACTCAGCAGCAACATGACGGCAGTGTTCCGCCTGGCTGCCCGCATCTATCTATGCAGCTTGGTCCCCGACTTTGATCGCACTCAGGCAAGCATCGCCAACTTGATCAACGCTTTGAGCGATGCGATGGAGTATGTTCCTGCGGGTCCTGACGGTTTCGACAGTTCTCTCGTGTGGCCCCTTCTGGTTGCCGGGTCTGTCTCGCTACCCAACTCGTCCTTCCGCACCATGTTCTCAGAAAGAGCTAACCGACTGGGCGAGGCGTCGGACTTTGGCTCATTTGGCAGGATAAAAGAATTACTCAAAGATGTGTGGCGCGTCAACGACGACGCCCTCGCAAATGGCGACAAACAGAGTGTCCACTGGCGGGACATGATGCGACAGAAGGGTTGGGATTTCCTGTTGATCTAGAAATCTTGGCCCGACTGCTGGACAGCATCCCGGTCTGTACGGTCAGCCCCTCCCCTTCCTTCTCTTCTTGTCGCGACCGACGTGGGCCTGGTCCCTCGGTACCACCGCAAAACGCATCGGTCGCTCTTTTCTGCATATATTATTACCTTTACCACGCATTATACCCCACAATGTAATTTTTATACCGGGCGGACATCTGGAGGAGCCAGCACAGCATTTAGGGAAGCTACGGTGGCATCTTCTGGTAGCATGAAAGGCGTTGGAGGAATTTACGGGTGATGATATTACGGCTGACTGAATGTCCTGCAAGCGCTGGCAGGCATCGGGTGGAAATGGGAAGGGCATGTAAGCTGAAGCTAGTGCAGCTTCATTGCATACATGGTATATCATAGTCGAAGGGTTCCGCAGGAGCTGGAGGACGAGCTCAGGGACCCCGCAGCATCAGTGAATGAAATCAGTGACTCAAAGCTTGCGACCAAGTGTCAAATGCCGTTCCACCGCCATGCGCTGCTGTGATTGGCCGCCACACTTTGCCTCCGCAAGTGGCGCGCGTCCCGACTGCATATGTTGCTAAATATAGGACAAAGACGGTCGGGAAGATTCGAAGCTGTTGCTGGATATCCTCAGGCACTTCGGAAACGCGGAGATCGAGAGACACCAGACCGTCTCGCATTCTCGACGACCAAAACGGCTCTAGCCTGCCAATTTCTCGGGTTCATTAACGTGTAGCACTTTAAAGGGCATCCCGCCCCCACCGTGTATACAGCGCCCGTCAGTAACGCGTTCTCGCCGCACGCTCGTCCTCGACGCCCCAATGTCGTCTCCGGCCACGTTCCCGCCGTTCCCTGCAGTGGACACTACGAATCGCCCGGACAACCTGGCGGACGAGGTCGAGTCGCCCAGCATATCGAGCACCAACGCCCTCGCCCGCTTCGAGTTCGAGGCCGGCCATGGCAGGGAGGGCACCAAGATTCTCATGGTCGAGTGGGAGGACGACGGCACAACACGCGGCATCCGCGGCGAGTGGCACATCTCGTGGGAGGGCAAGGGCAAGACCACGGTGCTGCAGGCCGAGGACCAGCCCAGCAACGACGTGAACCGCATCTACTTCATGCTCGCCCCCGGCGTTGCGGTGCCCTCCAGCGTAACGCTGACCCATCGGCCGCGGGACGGCGACCGGAATGCCGTAGTATGGCACACGAACCCGCTGCCCGCTATCTTTCCACCCGAGCTGGGCGCATCGGCGCGCGCAACGGGGAGGAAGGGCATTCTCCACACAATCTGGGCGAAGAAGCGGCTGCAGGTGCTGCAGAAGGAGATTGAAACTGAGTCGCAAAACAACGTCGAAGGCATCGGCTTCTTGATGGCAGTACAAGAGAAGGAGTGGATCGAGGAGACTTTCGGCGTCAACGCGAAGCCCACAGGCCTCAACATGCAGCTAGCTGAGCCTACAGTTGCGCCTCTAGGCCCTGCAAGCCCGCGATCACCTGGCGGGGGCCGTCTCATGGAGAAGCTGCGCGGCCTCAAGCTAGGCACGAGCGAGAAAGACCTCACGGCAAAGCCAGAACCCGGCGAGGTGCCGTTTGCAAATCCGCTCTCACCCGAAACTTCAGACGTAGCTATCTCGTCCTTTGCTGCGTTCAAAGGCAACAACCCCGCAACGCTCGCAGCAAAGCCCCCGCAGCCCCCGCAGCCATCGACCCGAAAGGTCGCAGCGCGCATCGAGCCACCCGCCCTGGTGGCACAGCAGCAGCAAGCTGGCATGGCGTCCCTGAACGCTTTCGCGATGCCCGATGTGCCCACGTTTCAGTCCCGTGGCGGCCCCTTACCTGATGATGATCATGACGACGGTTTGTTTGCGCTGCCGATCAGTCCCCGCAGCCCAGAGATGGGTAAGAGTCCCTTCTCGTTCGCTGGGAGTGAAACCGCGAAGTATGTCAGTGGGGAGCGTGCTTCGTAGAGAAGCGCAGGAGCGGGGTGTGCTGGAGTTTTTGGACATTTCTGGGTTGGTTTTGATGATACCTAGAGTGGAGTGACGGCTGGGAAATGCGTCGTGAATGGCGATACGGGCAGCTTCGGCTCTGTAGGAGCCTCGAATAACTGGGACGTGCTTAGGAAGAAATGGACCATCTTGCAGTCTTGGGACACTGATCCAATACGCGTTGGAGCTGTTGCAGTACGCTTGATGTGCTGCACAGCCAACGTACTACATATGTAGCGTGCCTATCTCACCGCTGCTTACACTTGCACCAAGGCTATCCGATGAAGCATATTCCGAGGGAGGTAGCCAGGTGTGACTTGCCGTTGTATACCAGGCGTGCACCTGTGCAGGTGTGCAAGAACGGGCCCCGGGGTGGGTGAAGTCACGTGCACCTTGGCGCGCTAGCCACTAGCGCGGCTGCTCTGCAGTGCGTTACTCGACTTACGGACTGAGCTGCGCCGTTCCCAACCATCACTTCAGCCCGGAGTGTTTTTGCTGCGCGCTGAACCTCTGTCCTGCTCTGGCCGCCGATACAGTCACAACCACGGGTTCGTCTTAACCGACATGTTTGTCCACGGACGCGGCAGCATCGCGCAAGTGCAATACATTGGCGACGAAGCCGCCACCGAGATCAACAAGCTGCTCGCCGCAGTGGTACGTATCCTTATCGGTATTCTGGGAGCATGCACGCGCTGATGCAGGCTCAGGTCGAGAACGAAGATGAATTCGAGCGATGGGAAGCCCTAGTCGCCCGCGCGACAGAATTGGAAGGCGGCGTCAACCGCAACTCCAGCCCTTCGTCCATCGAGCTCGTTCGCAACGCCTACGACTGCTTCCTCGCCAAATTCCCGCTCTTCTTCGGATACTGGAAGAAATACGCCGATCTCGAGTTTGCCATCGGCGGTACGGAGACGGCTGAGATGGTGAGTGCTGCTGCGACGCCTTCGCGAGACGCACGCTGACCATGCTGCAGGTATATGAGCGCGGAGTGTCATGCGTGCCTAGCTCTGTGGACCTATGGGCAAATTATTGCGCCTTCAAGATGGACACGAGCCATGACAACGACATCATCCGAGAGTAAGTCTTGCTTCCTTCCTTGATTCGGGAACTCAATTGCACCCGTAGCCGACGATGAAGCAGCTGCTGGCTAGCTTTCTCCACTCTGGGCGGCTAACATGCCAACTCGTACGACATCACTTGCGCCGTTCACTGCCCACTGCCCTCTCTCACTTTGAGCACGACAAGCACATGGATGTCTTTCGCACCGGAATGGTTGTTTTGGTCCTGCCAGAAGGCGTTGCACTTCCTCTACTGCAAGCTCACCCCTTGTCCCCCTCCTATCCCCATCACCTTGTAAACTTTGCTAACCTTAGTTAATTATCAGCTTGTTCGAGCGAGGTGCCCACTTTGTTGGTCTTGATTTCCAGAGCCATCCCTTCTGGGACAAGTACATTGAGTTCGAGGATAGAAACAACGAACCCTCAAGAGTTACCCTGCTCTACCGCCGCGTCTCACAGGTCCCAATGTACCAGTTTGCTAGATACTACGAGAAGTTCCGCGCTCTAATCAGCACTCGTCCGGTAGAAGAACTCGCGGAAGCGGAGACACTGGCAACTCTGCAGACAGCTGTCGATAGCGAGAATCAGGGTTTCGAGCGCGCACCTCTCGAGCTCGATCGTCAACTTCGCGCCAAGCTCGACCACTGGTATTACGAGGTCTATGGCCGCACTCAAGCCGACGTCACGGCTCGCTGGCCATTCGAAGAGAAAATCAAACGCGGGTATTTCCATGTGACTGCCCTCGATGAGGAGGATGTGGAGAACTGGCGCAATTATCTCGACTTTGAAGAGGCCCAGGGAGACTTCACCCGGACGTGCTTCCTCTACGAGCGCTGCCTGGTTGCCGCTGCCTTGTACGAAGAATTCTGGCTACGCTATGCGCGCTGGATGTTTTCGCAGGGCAAGGATGAGGATTGTCGACAAATCTACATGCGAGCGAGCTGCATCTTCGTGCCAATCTCTCAACCAACTGTACGGCTCAACTGGGCTCGATTCGAAGAAAAGCTAGGCCGAGTCCCAATCGCACATGGCATTCATGAATCTATTCTGGATCAGAACTCAGAACATGTTGAGACAATCATATCACTTGCAGGTGTGTACCGTCGTCACGAAGGCGCCGATGCTGCTGTCGGCATTTTGGAGAAATACATCAACCTACGGAATGTTCAAATCGGCGGAGTTCTAGCGGCGGAGCAAGCTCGCATTCTGTGGCAGTCCAAGGGCTCGGTGGATGAGGCTCGTCAGCTGTTCCAAGACAAGTCCGACAAGTTCCTGGAATCGAAGGAATTCTGGCTCAAGTATATGGACTTCGAGATCGCTCAGCCGTCAACCGATCAAGATGAAGCGCATGCGCGCGTGAAGGGCATCCATGAGACTATTCGTACCAAGGGTCGCTTTGCTGAGGATGCAGCCAAGGCGCTGTCGCATCACTACATGGAGTACTTGATGGACCACGGAGGCAAAGACGCTGCCGATGAGTTCATGCAGCTCGATAGAGAGGTGAACGGGTATGTATCATCTAAGAGCGTCTCCCTTCCCACTTCCGGCAGTTCGAAACCTCACTCGACAGCGAAGAAGCGCAAAAACAAGAACAAGTCAGCAACAGCAGCGATAGTGCTGTCATAACCTTCTCTACCTCGGGAAAGAAAGATATTGACGGTCTGCTGTCCGCTCGCAAATATGCACCATCCCGCTTTAGCACATTTCCACTACACACTCATGTCGTTAGTTAATCCTCCCGCTTTGCATGGTAGACAGTAAATGTAAAGAACCTGTTCTTATATTCAAAAGGCCATTTGCTGACTTGAGTTTTGTGTCTACAGTCCGTACCCGAGCAAGAAGGACGAGGACTCTATGGCCTGATGACCGCCTGGAAAGAAATCGGGCTAGTAGGAGTCTCAGCGTTGCGTGGTCAGTTGCTACAACTCCCGCGCCTAGACCATAACTAACTCCCGCATTCAGATGTTTTGCTGTAGATGAGTGACGTTCTTGACCATCCACTCGATATCCACGGGAACCAAAACGCTCGGTTCTGAAGACGGTAACCGCCAATGTTTAAGGAAAGAGTTTATCGTCCCTGTGGTACAGTACGGACCTCCAAGCCAAACTCGAAACTCGAAACTCTCGATGGCTTGCTCGTTATTTTTTTCTGAGATAACTACATATTTGACAGTGTATAGTCACCTCTATCCTCTATGTCGGGGAGATGGTTTTCATTTCGAATGTAGTCTGTCTATTTTACATTTTCATTATCTCGATATGGAAATGTAGGGCAAGGGGTGGGTGGGTGGACTGGAGGAGGTATCCAGCGTTTGTTCGAGTTTAGCATTAGTCTTGTAAATGGAATGGAGTTGCGTGCTTTGTCATGTGCTGGTGTAGCGGGAGTATAGTGATGATTATTTTGAAGATTGGTTGTACGGCGCGAGTGCGAGTGCGAGTGCGAGTGCGGATTGATGGCCCTAGAAATCTATCTTTCGACATGGACATAGTCACTGAATACCTAGTGACGTTCCCCGCTCAAAGCTAACAACAGCATGCAACCGCATTCTATCCTAGCTGCGTACACAAAATATCAAAGCGCCCATCCAACCCCTCATTCAAACCACAAACCCCCCCGAATTCTTCTGCCGCGGCTCCCCCGCCGCCTCAAACGTCCCATTACGCAGCCTCCGCAGTCCCTGCGCCGTAGACTGCCCTGGCGCTACCCACGTCACATTTGCGCCGAGCTCCTTCAAAAACGCAGTCGTCTCGTTGTTGAAGGCGTACTCAAAGCTGACCCGCGCAGGCACCAACTGATCGTGTATGCGCGGCTGAGCCAGCGCATCTGCGGTGCTCAACTCCCCATCCAAAACGTGCATCAAGTTCTGAATCGTCGCCGTGATGATGCGCGAGCCGCCTGCGGCGCCGATAGCGACGTAGAAGGCGGCCGCGAGGGAGGTAGCGTTGAGGTGTTCGACTATGACGGGCGCGATGGACGAGAGGGGCCGTTTTCCCGGGCGGACAAAGTTGGCAGGCGAAGGGATGAAGCCGAATGCATTGGTCGTGTTGGGGATGGAGAAGTCGTTCATTTCGTTGTTCATCACGACGCCCGTCTCGGGGACGACGAGCTTGGCGCCAAACAGCGTGTTGATGGTCGTGGTTAGGCTGATGGAAAGGCCCGTGTGGTCGGCGGTTACGACGTGCGAAGTCCCTGGTGTCTCGAGGGACTCGAGGCCCTTGGGGTCGTAGTACGATACGTTGAATGTGCGCGTGTCGCTGATTTTGGACCGGATTTCCGAGGCCGTGGCGGCGGATAGCATGGCTTCTTGGTAGGCGTCGATGCCTTGTACGTACAGGGGGTCGCCGAGCTCGGCGCGCATACCGTAGGCGAATTTCATGGCTTCGTCGAGCCGGTGGGTTGTTAGGTTTGTGGAGGAGGGATCGCCGATGTTTTGGTAGCCTTCTAGGATTTTGAGGACGGAGAGGGCGACTTCGCCGCCCGAGGGTGCGGAGCAGGCGGTTAGTTTGTAATCGCGGTAGGTTATTGAGGAAGGCTTGCGGAGCGCGATGGTGTAGTTTTTGAGGTCCTCGGTTGTCATGGTGCCGTTGCGGGCTTGGAGGGCTCGGATGGTGGCTTCTGCTATGGGACCTTCGTAGAATACGTCTGGGCCTTCTCGTGCGATTGTTTCGAGGGTGTCGGCATATCTCTTTCTCGTCATGGTCTCGTTGAGTTTTGGAAGTCGCCCGTGGGGTGCGAAGTCAAGCGCGAATTCTACATCATCAATCAAGAAGTTGGCCGTCGCATTCTGTTTTGCGGAGCTTATCGCCGAGTTGATGTATTTGACGAGATCCTGGTTGACGGTCCAGCCTTCGCGGGCGACCTTGACAGCCGGTAGCAGAACAGTGGACCAAGGTAGGACTCCATACTTCTCGTGGAGGTATTGGAGGCCGCGAAGTTCACCGGGGACGCCTGCCGCGAGACCGCCTGTCAAGCTTGCGTCCTCGTTGTCCTTGTACATGTCTTCGAAAGCAGCGGCCGGAGCCGTCTCCCGGAAGTCGATGAACTCGTATGTACCATTAGCTGCACGGACGATCATGAAGCCTCCTCCCCCAAGGCCTGGGATGTTTGTCAGTATCTAGTGTGTACTATTTGTTTGAAGCTACAACACCAGGAAACAGATGTCGACTTACCCGAATGGTACATGCCAACTACACCTACACAAGCTACCGTCCCAACCATGGCGTCGGCCGCGTTTCCTCCCTGCGTCAACAACTCGGTACCAATGCGACTGCAGATGTCGCTCTCCGACGCGACAGCTCCCAGGTGGCCAGGCTCCAACGCTGGAAGCGTACCATGTTGTGGGCTAGCAATTGGACTCCCAAAAACAGTCTGCAGCGTTAGAAGACCCGTGAGGGACTGGGACAGACTAGGCGCCATGGCCGCAGGATACACGTGGAGTGGGAGAAGAGAGCGCAGCAGCGACAAGAGAGAAGCCATCATCCCCTGACAAGAAAACAAACAAACCCTGGTTGCGGAGGGGCAGCCGCGACCGATCCACACGGACAGCGCCGTATGTGGTGCTTCACCCTAGCGGCTGTAGTCGACCGTCGACGCCCAGTAGTGCGCACGAAAGTCAAGGCCGGCATTGCATGCGGCACGGGCCAGAGAGAGCGGCGTCAATGACAGATGGAACATTGATTTCGGCAAGGCCAAACGTACTTTTCTGCCAAGATCACTTGGGGATGCAAAACACCATCCGAACAAACCAAAAGGCACAGAGAGGTTGGGGCGTTGATGGACGGACAAGTGGGCACCGTGGATGCACTGCACGTTTCCGTAGTCGCAAACTCTGCTGGGCGTTGGAGGGAGCGCTATGCTTAATGGGTAAGGTGAAGCTTAATTTGGCTCGCTACAGAGGGCGGCTCCCGACACAGGGACGGATGTTACATCATTGATATCGGAATCTCTTCAATTTTTGGAACCAGAGAATGAAAAATCTACCTAAAACGACCATCATATCAGGCTTCATCAACACTCAGGCCTCTATAGCCAGCAATCCAGGAGTTTAGCCGGGAGGTGATAGGTACCTCTTCACGTGACTTGACAAGGTCTTTATTGAGGCCGCTTACGTTATGCTGTACACGTGAGGCCATGATAATCACTTTTCCCAGTGTCAAGGGACCTCCCGCTGCCCTGGCGTTCATGATGAAGACGAAGCTCGATTCAGTCTTACAAAACCGAGGTGTCCCGAGGATTATAATATGTTGGTGGCACTGCACCCGTCTGATCCTCAAAATACGGTGGCCTTCCGTCCCAGCCATTATAGTTGTGTTGGTTCGCGACATGGATATTGATGCGCTCTCGGAGTTCGGGGCTCGCAACTCTGACGTAGGAGAGCCTTTTTCCGTAGTCGACAAGAAGGACGGGAAGGTTCGCCTTGTGATGGGCAGTGGACACGTCGTAATCGTCATTAAAAATATCGAAAACCAAGATTGTTAGTTGTTGCCACTTTTGGATCGCAAGGAGCTTGTGGCGGCTTCCGTTATGAGAGACATCGAGAGTAGAGCATGCCGTCTGCACAACCTCATCGTATGCGTTGGGATACAAGGGCGATTTTCTTCTAAGAAATACAGCAACCCTCGTAGGTTTCCCGGCCTGGACAATATCAACAACAGGCTGTCTTGTCAGAATATCGCTCTGCATGGGGAAGTAATCTTTGGTTGTATACCTTTGAGAGAGGTGTTGCTTCGAGTTCCATGGAGTCGAAAGGCGAACAGTGTGCGCAGTGTGGCGAACGTCTGGAAAAGAGGGGTTTAATAATTCAAATGCAAGGGGACTTTCCATGGCGATTTGATTGGCTGACATCCTGTGGCTCGTGCGGCACAAACCAGGCATTTTACCACGGAACCAGTAATCATGATTGGAGATGTCAATGTACAGTTGCAACCATAAACGCGTGCAAGGTACGTGAGTTATATTTCGACTAGGACATGCGGTAATTACCCATCACTGTCAGGTGGGGAAGGGTAGCCACAAGCTTGGCACAACCCTTCGCGTTCCACCACCCAACCTGAAGCCGAGGCATCATCATGGTGTCCTCCACAATCTTGGTCTCGAAATCTTCTAAACTCATGCTGGCAAGTTCCCCCCCTTCCCGTACAAAGAATCTTCTTCCAGATGCACATCTGCAAACATCAGTCAATGGTTCCCAGCCTTCTGTCTCGCTTCCTTGCAAAGGGACAGGCTTACGTGTGCAGTGAAGTGGTAGACTCTGCTAATGTTTCAGGAACAGAGGACAGAGTGTCTTGTAGTTGCCCTGTTGTGACGAATTGCTCTCTCCTATGGTACCACCGCAGTCTCTATGGTACTTGGTTGCCGGCGTTACTACCTACTGTGGATAATGCGTGCCTAGCTGCTTCGACGTCTATATCACGTGATAGGTTCCGCGCTAATGGTGGGGCAGCGGCAATTCTTCGGGGCGAGACTGCATTGCACGCATCTATCTACAGCGCAGCACGCATTCCTAACTATTTTTTTTATAAATAAAGCTATATCCCATAACTATACTATAGTTAAAAAAAATCTAGCTATAATTTTTTTATATACTAGCTCTATAAGATACTATATAAATATATATAACTAAGTTAATAATATATATATTTTTAGCTTCCTACCTTCTAGTGTAAGCTAGAAAAAGTTATTTATAGTTTAAACTATAGTAACTCTAAAAAG
Organism: Laburnicola sp. R22_1; assembly: GCA_014281115.1. NCBI lineage: Eukaryota > Fungi > Ascomycota > Dothideomycetes > Pleosporales > Didymosphaeriaceae > Laburnicola > Laburnicola sp. R22_1. Next base: position 2,338,359 of record JACONQ010000011.1, read on the forward strand.
CTTTATATTATCTAAAAACTTTAAATAAACTATAAGTTTCTAGCCGCGTATAAGAGGACTCTTTTTAGTTATTTAGCTCTATTTATCTACTATAATAATTAACTAACTTAAGTAAAACTAAACTATAAAGTAATTAAGATAATACGCCCCTACTATAAAGTAGATTTTAATATTTTCTACGCTATATTTAAGCTCTTAAACTATACTACCCTAGAGATAGTTATACTATTTACTAAAAAGCTAAGGCTAAAAAGAGTAATAAGTAATAAGCAACTAGTAAAATTATTTATTTTAGACTACTACTATATAAAAAAATATAGTTTATAAGCTATTATTAAGCTATATAATATATTAATAGTACTTATAAAAACTAATAATATAGTAACCTAAGTAAATATAAATTATTAAATATCTTTATTATATAAAGATTCTAACTAAGATTAAGTTTATACTATATATAAAGAGAAGTAAAATAAAAGGCACTAAAACCTAGTACTTAGTATATAGTAGTAGTAATAAAATATATATAAAATAATAATAATTTTATTATTACCTTTCTTTATAGTAGTATTATTATTAAATGGGTACTCTACAGCTAGCTGTATAGACATCGAATTCTAATCCTCTATACTGGCAAGCGTGGAGAGTGTACGGGGCGATCGTACGAGGAAAGGAAATAACATAACAGAACGACTTGGTATTAATTGCTTGTCTCTAGAGAGGGTGCGGATGGAAAGGAGAAGATCTTGCGGCGCACGGGCCGCGGTGCACGGGCATCACGTGATGCCCACGTGATGCCATCGTGCGGCAATATTGAAACCTCAACACCCTCAGATGCCCTTGCCCGTACGGTGTACGGATAATTATTAATAATAGTTAATAGATAGTTTACTATCTAGTATAACTAAGTTATATATTATCTCTTAACTAGTAGACTATTAGAAAGTTATAGTAGACCTATATAAAGTTATAACTATAAAAGTAGTATAGGTAATATAATACTTAATTATAGTTTAGTTATTATATTTATAATCTAGTAGTAGTATAACTATAGTTTACTATATATATAGTGTATAAAGTCTACCTTTTATAATATTAATAATACTTAGTATACTAAATCTTTACTTTTAATATATAATTACTATTACTATCTTTTAAATTTAGCTTTTTATTTATTATATCTAGTAACGCAATAATATTCTAGTAGTCTAACTATATTACTTTTTTTATATAGAGTAGTATAGCTATAGTAGAGTTTTAAAAGTATATAAAGAATTAGCTAGATAAAGTTAAAAATAATCTATAGAGATTTAGTAATTTTATATAGCAAGTAAAGTTATTAGAGGGGCCTCTTAATCTTAATATTTTTAATAATACCTAGTCCTAGCTATTTAGGCCCTATTAGCTAGTTTTATAACTTTAGATTCTAAAGTGTAAAGTACTTCTTTAGTACCTAAATAAAGAGTTAGGTTAGGTATTTATACTATAATAATAGAATAAAGTAAAAGTGTTACTAAAAAAGCTTAAAAATAAAAACTAGTAAAGTAAAAGTATAAGGTAGCTACTAGATATTAAGTAGTAGTTTTTAAAAATAATAAAAGTTTAAAAGCGCAGCTATAGTATAAAAAGCTTATAAATATAGTAGTAATTATTTAAAGTACTATTAAGATAGACAACTATAACTAAGTAATAAAAGTAAGAGTAAGTAATAGTAATAAAAGTATAAAAGAAATAGGTAGTAGTAAGGTTCTAGAGAAAATATAATATAGCTCGCTAGTTATAAAGGAAATTTACTATAGAAAAAGTTAATAAAATAGTTACTATTATAATTATTATAATTATTATTATTATTATTATTACTATTATTATTACTATTACTATTATTATTATTATTATTATTATTATTATTATTATTATTATTATTATTATTATTATTATTATTATTATTATTATTATTATTATTATTATTATTATTATTATTATTATTATTATTATTATTATTATTATTATTATTATTATTATTATTATTATTATTATTATTATTATTATTATTATTATTATTATTATTATTAGTATTATTATTATTATTATTATTATTATTATTATTATTATTATTATTATTATTATTATTATTATTATTAGTAGTATTATTATTATTATTATTATTATTATTATTATTATTATTATTATTATTATTATTATTATTATTATTATTAATTATATAATATAGTAGTTAGTTAAATAGCTAGTCTAGAATTATATAATATTACAAATTAAGTCTAGAAGAAAAGTAAATAGAGATTATATTAATTAATAAATAAAGTATCTTAGGGTATTACTAAAAATAATAAATAATAATAAGTTTTTTAAGGCATTATAAGCGTGTAATAAGAAAAGCGCATAGTAGCTAGTAGGTATCTAGATATTAGTAAGTATACTATAGGTAACAAAGATACTAGTAAAGATATTATTAGTAGTTACCTATAATAGTATTATTTCTAAAATTAAACAGTTTCTTAATTATATAATCTAACTATAAAGTGCCTATAAGTCTTAGTTAAGACTATTCCTAACTATATATAATTAGATCTTAAAAATACTTTACTAAATAGAATTTATATATAAAATAATAATATTATTATTTAGCTATTTTTTTGCTAAATACTTATTATATAATTTTTTTACGACTAAGGAGTTTCTAATAAAAATATTATAATAATAGTAAATATTTCTTCTACTATTATATATATAGAAAAGTATTTCAAGATATTAATAAAAAGAGGTTAGCATGTTATAAGCGAGCTTAGCGATACTTACTATATAGTATTAATTAAATTTATTTAGAAAGAGAATAATAAAGGCTTTTATCTTAAATAGTATAATAAAAAAGTAGAGCCCTCTACTTAGTAATTAAAAAGAACGTAAAAAAGTACTTATATCTTAAATAATATAATAATAAAAATAGAGTCTTTTACTTAGTAATTAAAAAGCGTATAAAAAATAGTATATATACCTAATAAGTAATTAAAAATAAATTTTAAATATATATTATATATATAAATTTAGTCGACTATTTAACTAACTACTATATTATATAATTAATAATTTCTGTAATAATATTTTTACTATAATAATAATAATAATAATTATAATAGTAATTAACCTAACTATAGTAGACTATTTATTAACTACTATTAATAATACTACTATAAAAAAGTTAATAATAAATTATTATTATTTTATATATATTTTATTACTATTACTATATACTAAATATTAGGTTTTAGTGCCTTTTATTTTACTTCTCTTTATATATAGTATAAACTTAACTTTAGTTAGAATCTTTATATAATAAAGATCTTTAATATATATAAATTTAAGTAAGTAAGCTACTTTTTAAGTCCTAGCTATGTATAGTTAAGAATATATACTATATAGTAGATTAATTTATACTATATAGTAGATTAATATATACTATATAGTCTTGTTTATTTTTACTTAAAACCTGCTAATTATATCTAATATAATACTAAATATAATACTAAGATTTTCTATTTAATATATATAAAGGCTATTATTTTACGCCTAGTTACTTTACTTTATAAAGCTAATAATCTATTATTTTATATACTTTTTGTCTTTAATATAAAAAGATCTACTAGATACTAAAGTAAATAATACTTAAGATATTATATTCTAAGTTTAATATAGACTTATAGATTTTTATATAAACTATAACCTAGATTATAAGCGAGTCGCCCTTACAAGCAAGTTGCCCACCTCGTTAACTTTCTATAATGCGTCACCTACAAACTATAATAGTTTAACTAACTTCTACTTAATTGCCCTGCAACAAAGCAGATATCTACCTTGCTATCCTAGCTATTAATTAGAACCAAATTTAGACTATATAAGAGGCTGTACGGGCTTATAATGTCCCCTAATTAACGCTGCGCAACCAACGCGCCAGGAAGCCTGCGCGACGCAATTGCTAGCCCAACTCAAGAAAGCTTACCAAGCTAGAAGAGAAGGTGATTATCGAGTATATACTTAATCTAGATTCGCGAGAGTTTGCGCCTACTCTAGAAGCTGTGCGGAATATAGCGGATAAGTTGCTCACTAAGCGCGGCAGTGGCTAGATTAGTTAACAGTGGCCTAGAAACTTTGTTAAGCGAATAGACAGCCTTACTACGCGGTTTAATCGACCATACAACCACTAGAGAGTGCTCTGCGAGAATCTAGAAGCTATACAACACTAGTTTAACCTCGTAGCGCGTACGAAGGCCACCTACAGTATCCACGACAAGGACACCTTTAACTTCGACGAGACTGGCTTTCTAATAGGCAAGATATCCTCCCAGCTAGTTGTTATAGGATTAGAGAGACGTAGCCGGCCAAAAGCAATCCAGCCAGGCAATCGCGAATAGGTCATAGTAATCTATAGAATTAACGCTGCCAGGTAGGCAATCTCGCCCTTTGTTATTTTCGCTAGCCAGTATTACCTCTCTGCCTAGTATAAGGGCGAGGATATCCTAGGCAACTAGACTATTAGGCTTAGCAACAACAGTTAGACTACTAACAAGCTTAGTATTGCCTAGCTATAGCACTTTATTAAGCATATAGTAGCGCGTAGGGTAGGCGCGCGCTAGCTGCTTATACTTAACAGCTATAAGAGCCACAAGTCGCTTAAATTCTAAGAAATCTGCAAGGATAACAATATCTATACTCTCTATATACCACCACATTCGTCGCACCTCCTGCAGCTGCTAGATGTTAGCTGTTTCTCGCTATTAAAGCGGGCGTACAGGTGCTAAGTGTCGAGCCTAATACGCGACTATATTAACTATATCACTAAGCTTAAGTTCCTATCTGCCTTCTGCGCCGCCTACAACTAGTTAATTACAAAGGAGAATATCTGCGCAAGCTTTTAGGGCGCCGGACTAGCCCCACACAATCTAGAGGTAGTGATCTCAAAGCTTAATATTAAGCTAAGGACGCCGTCGCCAGCAACCCTACTAGAGGCTGTGTGGGAGGCCAAAACACCCAGCAATATGTGCGAACTAGAGGCTCAATCAACGTTAATTCGCGAGCGGATTCGCGCGCATAAGAGCTCGTCACCTGCGTCTATTATTAAGAGGCTTAATTAGCTAGAAAGAGGCTCTTCTAAAGCAATGCATTAAATGGCGCTTATGCGCGAGCGAATCTTAAGCCTTAAAAGAGCAAATAAGGCCGCCACAATACGCAAGAATCACAAAAAGAAGCGGATCTAGAAGCAAGGCACCCTATTAAAGGCAGAGGAAGAGGATATTATTACTTAAAGGGCTGTTAAGCAGCAACTTAAGGGAGAAACGCGTCAAGGCAAGGCGCGATTAGGTACGAGCCAGCAGATCTTAGCGCGCTGCGGTCGCTGTAGAGAGACTGGCCATAACTCACAAACGTGTAAAAAGCGTACTATAGATACTACTTAAACTAGGACAGCTTTTATATTAATATTATTTTATTGCGTTATGAATGTACAGACTATAAAAGGCTAAGAGAGTTAATAAGGTGGGCGACTCGCTTATAAGAATAACTTGCTTATAATCTAGGTTAGTCTTTATTATAGTATACTTATAGACTTTATAAAATATATAGTCGGCTTACTAAATACCTTTTTTAACCTTTTTTTTAGTTTAAGGTTAAAGTAGATTAAGATAGAAGGTTATTATATACTGTATATAGTACCTAATTCTAATTAAAAACTAATCTTAAATATCTAATAATATAATAATAGTTTAAACTTTAAACTTACTTATACCTTTTTATACCCTATAAGCTTCTAACTTATATAAGATTTACTTATAGTATATATAGCACACCTAGCTTATTACTACTACTATTATTAGTTATTCGCGCTTACGCGCTAGATAAGCTAACTTAATAGTAATAATAACTAGAAAAATATTAAAAATCTATGCAATACTTTTGCCACACTAAAGCTTATTAATAAAAATCTTATTATTCTATTTTTGTATCCCCTACTAGATTCTATTACTAGCAAGAAGTAATTATATCTAATAGAGTAGAAATTTAATCTTATAGTCCTTTATAAACTAAATAAACTACTAACCTAACTAGTACACTAAGACTGCCTTACAAATAGTTAAGTATATCTACCCCTTACACTAGATAAGTATCTAACCTATAGAATAGAACTCTAGTATAGTTACTTTAATAGCCTCTTTAATAGTAGTAGTGTAAATCTTTAGTATATACTTTTTAGTAATTATAAGTACTTTTTTAAAAGTAATATTAATACCTAAATAGATAGTAGGATATAAAGAAATAGTAATAAAAGAAAATTTATTAAGAATAACCTTAATATAGTAATAGAGTAATAGTATATTTAGTATATATTACTTTTATCCTACTACTATAAGTATAATAGTACGTATATTAAATGGGTACTCTATAGCTAGCTATATAGACATTAAATTCTAATTCTCTATACTAGTAAGCGTAAAGAGTGTACGGGGCAATTATATAAGAAAAAGAAAATAATATAACAGAATAACTTAGTATTAATTACTTGTCTCTAGAGAGGGTGTAGATAGAAAGGAGAAGATCCTACAGCGCACGGATATTACGTAATTTCTGCGTAATGCTATTGTGCGGTATTATTAAAATCTTAACACTCTTAGGTGCCCTTGCCTATATAGTATATAGACACTAGTAACTTTTTATTTTAAGGTTGCTATTAGTAGTTCTCCCTTCCTTCGCACAAACTATCTACTTGCTAATATTTACCCTATTTATTTATTATTCCCCTATCTATACGTCTCCTACTCTGGCTAGTTTGCTCTAGTTAATAAAAAGATTCTATTAAGTAACTATTTGTTATACTTTGCTGCCATTTATTAGAGGCGCAATTAGGCTTATTAATAGTAAAGTAGCGGTCTGGCTAATAGCAATCAAGGGTAAGATTGCGCAGTTAATAACAAGATTATAGCAATAATATATTATTTGTATAGAGTTCTTTTGCTTAGTTTATTTTTTATATAATAGGTAGACCTAGTTATCTTATCTATTTAGACAGTAATATTGGGAAATTATGCAACATTAGATAAGGGGAAGATAAACGCTAATAAGGGGTAGAAATTAAGGCTCTAAATAGAAAGGAGAGGCATATAAGGTGGGCTTTCCTTCCTCTATCCTTCTCTCTCTTATCCTCTACTTCGAATATCTCTCTGTACGTGTTCCTTCTCCCTAGCTCTTTTTTCTTTTTATTAAGCTAATTCCCTATTTTATATAGTGCTAAATTGTGTCCCTTGTTATATAATGTCATGTCTCTATATAATGCTAACTTAGTATAGACAATAGCACTTGTACTAGTAGGTCTTAACTAGCTAGGCCTCTTTGGCTTTAATGCCACTATAGTAACTCTTCTAGATAGAAGAATGCATATTATCCTTCTAACTAGTTCCTAGACAAACTATATATTTATCTAGAGTATCTCTATTAATATAAGTTCCTCTATTCTTTACTTTTATACAAATACTAACTATAGAAAATAGGCTAAGGAGTTATATATCGCATATCTATCTTCGCATAATATTAATATTATTTTTATAGCTAGTATAGACCTGCGTCTATAAGTTGCTAAGCTTATTTAGCGCAAGGGCTACTTTCGCGCGCTCCTTGTCTAGTTGCGTGGTGTCTTTAGGGGCACTGCGTACGCTTACTGCTATAGTAGTAACTCTGGCCCTAGGCCCTTTACTAAGTGTTATATAGTAGCAAACTTCTAGGCAAAATCGTGCGGTTCTTGTGTATAGTAAAGCCATAGTGCTAGGTGTAATTATCGCACGGGATAGGGCTGGATAGTAGGATAGACACTTCTAAACATTATTCATAAGTACTAAAATAAAAAACTCTTCTCTAAATAAATATGTGCTATGTCTCTTCTCTTTCTGTGCGAATAAATAGATAGGAAAAAAGCGCATTTTTAAGTAATATGTGCGTGTGGAAAGAATTAAAAAATATATTACGCGAAAGAATAAATAAACAATAAGGAAATAGTCCTATGTAGAGGCTAGGAAGAGCTTGTGCGGGCGGGCTCGAGGCGATCTACTAATGCTTTAATAGTAATTATTAAGGTGTTGCTAGAGATTAAGAACTCTAGAGCCTAGTTTAAAGCCTTCTTTATATAGGCATTAGCAGGGTTATACTTTCTATTAATCTATCTAATCTTAGAGATCTCGCGGTGCTTATACAATTCGCGGAGTAACATAATATTAATTATAAGGCGCTTCTTATTCGTGGTTCCTAGTTATATAAGGTAGTTATAGAGGGACTTTAAATCTATATAGATAACTATAGGAATTAGCGGTAGACTAAGCGTACGTATAATCTTCTAGAGGGTTATACTAATAGCATTATTAAACCCTCCTACTATACTATATAGCTTACTAATAAGAACGCTCCTTATTACTCTCTTATACTTAGTTAAATTCTAGTATATAATATTTGCTAGAATCTTAAAGTTATTGCTATTACCTATATAATACTTATTACCTAGAGCGATTAGGAATTCTAGCTATAAGCTTAGGTTCTTATTATTAGCAAATAAGCCATTAGTAAAGATAAATAGCTTTGCGCGTTAAAGATCCAATAGTATAAAGATAAGATCACGCTTACTATTATTAATCTGCCATTAGATTCGTGCGTTTAATACCTTAATATCTTTGTGTAAGAGTAATATAGTCTAAGCGGTAATAGACAAATCGAATATAGCTTCTAGTTAGCATATAGATATAATATAGGCGACTCTTACACGCTGCTCTATATACCTCTAAGCGGCACCCTTATCTTTAGAGTTAATTATGCAAAGGCCCTTTGCTTGCCCTTTTTATATAAGAACCATAGTGTTATATACAAGCCGAATTCTTTTACTATTAAACTTAATAGGTTAGTCTTTAGCAAGGACAGTCTTGTCCTTTGCACAGAAGGCTACTTTCTTTAACTTTTTTTCTTCTCTTCGTGCGAAGTTCTTATTAATAATGCTAAGAGTATTATCTATCTAAAGGCCAGTAATTCTAAAAGTGTACTCTCCTTTATTAGTACTAAGTAGACATAAGTTATATAACAAAGTCTTTATACTAAGTTTCTCTTTATAGTAGTTATAGTAGGTCTTAAACTAGTAAAGACCTAATTTAGCTACACTATAGAGTGGTTATATAAGGCAAAAGATTGTGTCTTATAGAAAGTTTGTACGTAGTTTCTTAAGTAGTCTAGTATAAAGTGTATAGTTTAGTTTATTTGTAGACTAAATATAGGCCTAGGTAATATCTTATAGTTTGGAATGTATTCTGTACGTTGCCCGAAGGCTTACTCCTAATATAAGAAGTAGGCGCTAGCTTATTCTTTAGATAGTAAATAATTAGGTAAGAATTTTATTCTTTTTCTTATTAGAGTAGCTAGTAAACATAAGGTGGAATTTCTTATATAGTTAAGTAGTCTTGCCCTTAACCTTTTATACAAGGCGGAGATTAAAGATTCTACCCTTATGCTTAGATAGGTTAAAGAAAAGAATCTTAAATATATTATTAGCAATTAGAGCGTTTATCTCTATGCAGTCTAACTCTTTAAAAGGTGCTCTAGGTGTTGCAATTATACCTTCTGCATAGAGCTTTAGAGACAGTTCCTAATCGCTTGTCTCCTTTTAGGAAAGAAATATAGCATCCTTCCTTAGGCGGCCTCTTCTCCTCTTCTCTAGAGGATCTCTTTATATAGGGGCGATATTATCTACTTTGTGTAATAGTAGGAAAGTGTAATCTTCTTTATAATAGTACAGCTTAACTTATATATAGCAAAACTTTACTAGACTATTCTCTAGATTAAGAATTATATCTCTGTTCTTAATGCCCTTAATCTTATACGGGCCTATCTATCTATCTTTCTCTCTCTAGACTATAACCTTAAATCTAAGTGGGAGCTTAAGGACTTTATACGCTGCTAACAAACTATTACGGGTATTTAGCACACAATTAATATTAGTCTTGTCTCTTTCCTTTTATAATATCTTTATTATCTTTTATACAGTATTTGTACGTATAATAATATTAGATAATAAGGAAGAATCTATATTAATTCTAGAATATACGCTAAAGACTAGTAGTGTGAGTATAAGGCCATCTAGGCCTATAGTGTTATTAATAGCTTTAATAGCTATCTAAAGGATGTCCTCCTTATCTATATAATCTTCTAGTTTAGCCTTAAGAATATTAAAGACTCTATAGAGAGGTGCGTGCAAACGCTTAACCTTCCCTATTATCTAATATGCTTCTATAGGCATCTGCCTACAGATTACGCTAATAATCTTCGCGTAGTTCTTAAACTTATCTAATACGAAGTTTGTACCTAGGTTATATATAATATAGTTAGGTAGGCCTTAGTAGACATTAATCTAGCATCTATAGAGGGCTTCCTATGCATTTCGTACGGATATTAATTTTAAGAAGATTATAGCTTAAAATAATATATCTACATCTATAATATATAGTGCGTCTTAAGTTATAATACGTACAATATTAATAATAATCTTATAGTTAAAGTGGGTGTTATCCTTAATAGTAAACTTAAAGTAACGCGGGGCTTATTTGTGCGATTAATAGTAGTGGCAAAACTTCTAAATTTTATTTAGTATGGTGGCATCTACTTTATGGCCAGCGTTAGTAAGCATCTTCTAAAGTCTTTCTATATAGGGATGTCCGAATTGTTAATAAAGGCGACGGAGTTCTTGTTTAGTAAAGAAAGACATAGTTTCTTCCTTACTAATATTAAAAAAAGGGTGTCCCTATTTACGTACAATAGGTATAGTTATGCCGTTCTTTTATATAATAATATCTAGAATATTATTAAAGTAGGCATCCAGCTTATTAGTATCTACTAGTAATAGTAGGAATAGTATTAGAGTGTCTAGGATATAGTAGGTAACTATTCCTATTAGATTCGTAATTTATATAGTTCCTAGAGATCCTTATGAGTTCTAACCTCTAAAGCTAATATTAGTGTTGCTAGGTGTCTAATTAATCTTTATATAAAGGTTCTCTCGTACGTATGCCTCTAGCTATGCCTTGCCAATAGTGGAAATTCTTACTACACCTATGTCCCACAATTTACCTTAGTATATTATATAGTATTAATATTTAAGAATAAACTATTCCGCACACTTCTCTGGCTCTGTTTTATAGATATATTTGTCAGTTGTATAGTAAAAATAGGCAGTAGTGGTTAGGTAGGACACTTAATTATTGCCATCCTTATTATCTTCACTCTACTTCTCTTCTTTGTGCAAAGTAGGTTCCTTATTATTATACCCTTCTATATTCTAAATATAGGACTAAACAGTTTTGTATAAAGGCGTTTTATTATTATGCTCTTTATAGAAGGTAATATACTATCTTATTACGCGGGTACACTTATTACGCGAATAGTTAAACGACTAATAATCTTTCTTATAGCATACAAAACACTTCTTTAGTCTTATATAAATATTATTTAATTAGGATCTAAATCGCAATAATAATAGTACAAATCGTCCGCGAAATCCTTATCCGCGAGGAACTAGTAGTCTGCCTCTTTATATAGAAAAGTTATATTTACGATTAGTATAGTATGTATTAGCCTCTTATAAGTGCTAATTAGATTGGCGATTAATTATAACTTAGATTAACGCATAGAGATTAGTAAATAGAGCTTTATAGGTAGGCTTAGGGGTGAATATAGTCTACTCTAGCTCTAGGTATCCATAGCATACTTATATAATAGTAGTATAGAGAGAAATTTCCCTAGCAAAGTCCGCACGTAATGCTTTCTATATAAGAGTGAGCCTATTAATTATTACCTCTAGGACTTTATACAGACTCTTATTAGGGTTCTTACGCTAATATTATACGAAAGTTATTATAGACTAGTCTGTCTAATACTAGTTATGGTTAATAGTAGTATTAAAGTAACTGTTAAGTGTTTTGTATAAGGACTTCTATAATTGTCTAGGATAGATAGTATAGAGATAATACTATGCCGCACAGCTAGTAAGAATATCTAGAAAGATATCTAAATATTAATCCTTAGCAATATCTAGGCGTCTATATAGATTTATAAAGATCCTAGTCTTGTTTACTAAAATATTATATAGAGCTCTAGCATAGTTATTATCCTTATTCTATACCTTTTAAAATTAGATTATCTTGTTAGCTAGAATTCTCTAAGGAGGTAGGTTATGCTTAGGTAGAAGCTCGTATAGGTTAAATTATAGCATAGGCTTAGTCTATATAAATTAGTATAGTGCCTATAATTCGCGTTTAACTAGCGGTAGCTCTATTCTATATAGCGTTTAATAATCGCGAGTAGGTAAGCAAAATAGTAGTTAGGTACTATATATAAAGAGTAGTGGTTTATTTAGTTATTTATACAAATGGGATTATCTTTAGTACTTATATAAAGGTTCTCTTAAGATGTCTATAGGAACCTATAGCTGTGTAGGTGCCTATAGTAGTAGTAGCTTACTCTGTTTAGGTTCGTATAACAGCCTAACTAGCTTAGGTGTCTTTAAAATTAGCCTTAGTGTTTGTGTATAAGGAGTTAAGCGAGCTGGCAAAGATAGTATTATACAAGTAGTATTTATATTGCCTTAGGCTACTTTATATAGCTTACTAGTATTTATAGCTCTAGTATCTATTCTTAGCTTAATGCTCTTTTCTCTTAGAACTGCTACAAGCTCTCTCTTATACGCACGGCCTAACTCTAAAAAATAGTATTCTTCTTATTCTTTAAAGTCTTCCTAAAATAACTCTAAGAAAGCTGTCTCTTTTTAGTATAATATATAATACTTAGTAATAGTATATGTCGCGTATAATTGTATTTCTAACTAAGAAGAATTATTTGCCATATTAATCTCATTATTCTAATATATAGGTCTTATTCCCTTACGTAGTATTTTTCTAATATTCCTATTTCTTTAATATACCGATTGTACAGTTTGGTATACTTAGGCATATTAGTATTATCTTATAAGGCGATAGAGACTTTGTGCAAGATAGTAGAGACTTCTTATAAGATAGTAGGGGTAGTCATTACGTAACTAGTTTGTTTAATAAGTCGGTTGTACAGAGAATTACGCTTTATTAGGGTTTATTATTATCTAACCGTGTCTTTGTATAGTTACTAGTAGTATGCTTAGTACACTATCTCCTTTTCAATCTTATATAGTAGCGATATCTACTTACTAACTTAATAAAGAAGTTAATCTATTATCCCTATAGATAAGGATAGATTTTGTACGTCTTATACAATCGCTTCTTATATTTTATATAGTAGTAATATCTACTTACTAACTCTATAAAGGTTTAATCTACTATCCTCTTACGTATAAAGAATTGGGTATAATAAAACAAATTATATAGCTAATAACATCTTGTATAATTACTTTCTTTGTTTTATATAGTAGTAATATCTACTTACTAACTTAATAAAGTTTTTAGTCTGCTATCCTCTTATATATAGAGGATAGGATATGCGAAACAAATTAGATAGCTAATAATAACTCGTGCAATCTGTCTTCACTCTTGCTAATTTATAGTTAAGAGTTAGTTAACTACTAATTAGTGTTAAATAGGTACTCTACAGCTAGCTGTATAGACATCGAATTCTAATTCTCTATACTAGTAAGCGTAGAGAGTGTACGGGGCAATTATACAAGGAAAAGAAAATAATATAATAGAATAACTTAGTATTAATTGCTTGTCTCTAGAGAGGGTGCGAATAGAAAGGAGAAGATCCTACGGCGCACGGGCCGCGACGCACGGGTATTACGTGATCCCCACGTGATGCCATCGTACGGTAATATTAAAACCTTAACACCCTTAGGTGCCCTTGCCTATATAGTGTATAGACAACGTACCTATTAATATAGTAAATGCTAAATATTAACTTTTATTATTTGCGATAATCTAAATAGTAGTTTATAATAATTAGAATAGTAAAGAATAGATAGGACTTATAGTATAGCCATACTAAAGCCTTTTATTTTTTCTCTAAAGTTCTAACTATAGTCTCTTTATAAATTAACTTTGCATATAGGAGCTATGCGCGCCAAGACCGCCAAGCTCGCTTAGTAGTTCAAACACGCTTTTTTTTATAATTACCTTTTTTACGCTTTTTTTAATTACTAAGTAGAGAGCTCTACTTTTTTTATTATATTATTTAAGATAAAAGCCTTTATTATGCTATTTCTAGATAGTTAATTTAATACTATATATAAAATATATTAGTATTAGATTATTAACTTATTAATTATAGTAGTCTTCTTTTAAGTAAAAGTATATTAGAAAAGTTTTTTTATTTAACTATATAAATTATATATAGATGTATATAAACTTATATATGTATATATATTTTTATATTAGTAATTTACTAGTATAAAAATACTTAAAAATATATAATGTATATAGACTTGCGTAGATATTTATAAATAGCCTAAATAAGTAATTCTTTTATAGCTTTATAACGTTTTTACTAGTAAAGCTATAATTTTAATTTTTTAATAGATTTATAGAGAAAATACTAGTCTTTAAATATTTAATTTAAAAATATAATTTTTATTATATAATTAGTTAGTAATTAATAAAAACTCTTTATTTTACTAGTTATTATATATATTACGTAATATTATTATATAATAATATAGTACTAATAAACTATTATATAAATTTTTATAAGTAGAGAGCTTTGCTTTTTATATTATATTATTTAAGATAAAAGTCTTTATTATACTACCTTTAAGTAGTTAATATAATATTATATGGCGTTATTTTATTTACCTAGGGGTAGAATAATAAAGGCTTTTATTTTAAATAATATAATAAAAAAGTAAAGCCTTCTGCTTAGTAATTAAAAAAGGCGTAAAAAGGTAATAAAACAAAGGTATAATATTATATATACACATTTTTAAAAAAGTTATAATAATAATAAAGTAGTTAAAAAGTTATTAAAAATTAAACTTTTTAAAATAGTGTTTTTTACTAAGCTACTAATTTTCGCCTAATCTAGTTCTTTTAAATAATTATAAAACTATATTTTTTCTATTTTTAAACCTATAAAATCTAGAATTTAGAGTTAGATAGAAGTTTTATATAATATGCTAGTAATTAGTACTATTATATTAACTAGTAATTACTATCTAGTAAGAGACTTTAACTTTATACTTTAAAAATCTTTTTAAAAGCTTACTAAGTAGCTTACTAAGCAGCTTACTAAGCTTTTTTAAATTCTAGCTAATTAAAGAGCTTTATTTACTAATTAATTAGTATTATTTTAATAGTATATATACTCTATATGCCTTAGATACTCTAAATACTCTAGATGTACTAGTAGTATAGGTATATATTTTTATACAATCTTATATATATATACGCTAAGAAAAACGTAGTATTATTAGTATACTCTAAGTATATTTAGTGTGTAAGTATATATAAATATTCTTAAAGCCGCTTAGATACTCTAGATACTTATACTTACTTAAAACTTTTTCTAATATATAAATAGTCTTTACTTCTTAGTTTTTAAGTAGCCTTACTATAGTTTTTTTGTAACTAAAAGTCTTTTAATAAAAATATTATAATATTAGTAAATATTCCTTCTACTATTATATATATAGAAAAGTATTTTAAAATATTAATAAAAAGAATTAGTATATTATAAGTAAGCTAAGTAAGCTTAGTAGACTTAGCGTGCTTACTCTAACTAAAAAAATCTATATATAAAACTATATATAAGGCTATATTATTATACTATAGTTTAGAGTAGTAAAGAAAAAGTATAAAATAGTACTAATGTTATAATTAGTATAACACTATAACTATTATCTTTCTTTACTATTATTTCTAAAGATTACTATAAGACTGCCGTATGGCTATATGGTCGGTCCTTAGTCACATAACTTTGGCTAGAATAACCTTATGCCTAGCCTTACCCGTACACCTTTAGGCCCTCGGTTCTTTATAGTAATAAGACACCTCTATTCTAATAGTCAACCCATATTACTATAAATTACTATGATTGCCACTATCTTATAGTTATAAGCCTAGCACGATACTTATTACGCACTTTCTAAAACTTCTTACTAATTAGTTCTGCTGCCATATTATTGCTCGCATAGACTAGAGCAGAGTTTTCATAATAATAACGAGAATAGTCATCGCAAAACCACTATTATAGTTACTATAAATTACTATAAAAATACTATAAGACTCTAAATTATAATAAAAAGCCTACACTAGTGGCTAAATATACGAAAAGTCATTGCAAACGCGTTATAATGGTAACACTAAAGGATAAGAAAGTTATACTAAAAGGAATAGACAACTTTAAACCATAGTATACAGTTTTTAAACGTATCGCGTGCACACTACGCGTTCTAAAATATATTAACCCAGAGGCTATAAACCTTACGGTGCTAGAAAATGTTAAATCCGACCCTAATAAAAATCTTAATATTATAGTGTGGAAAGAGAAATACAAGCGTAAATAAGAACGCGAGAAATTACTAAGCAAGCTTAAAAGCCACATTATAAGTATAGTAAGGAATAATATACTAATTTCTATACCTACTAACTATACTATCGCAGAATAAATTAGGTTCCTTTATAAGAACTACTTAAAATCAATAGTTATAAAATAAGAAGAAGCAGACTATTAATATAATAAGGCGAAGAAGTACACGCCTAGTCGCTAGTTAATTAAGGACTAGATAAATAACTTCTAAATTTATCTTAATAAGACTATTAAACTAAAGGTTCTAGCTGTCTAGAGTTTCGCTTTCTAGCTTAATCTTCTTAAGGTCTTTTATACTATTAATTTAGGGTTTATAGTAATAATAAATAAGAAAGTTTATAAGGTCTGTTTAGTATATATTAATATAGAACTTAACCCACTAGCTTTAATAGTCTACACTATACTAGCTATTATTAATCGCGTAGGCGTTATTATTATACTAGAATAACTTATTATAGTCTCTGCACTACTACTAAGTATACCCGATAAGGTATTTGTTATAGTGCTTATTTAACACTATTAAACAACGCCGTACCTACATAGCTTAAATAAGGGCAATATATAAGGCACTACCTATATCGCGCTTAATAGAGTATAGTCTCCTTACTATACAAATGTAAGAAATTAGAGCTGTAGCTTAACATCTTTAAATAATATAGAAGGACTTTAAAATAATAGAAAGCGTACTAATACTAAGATCGCTAGTAGTTCGCAAAGAAAGCCTTATCCTTATGGCAAAGGCAATACCTACCTAGATAACCCATAATGGGGAGCTTGTCTATACATCTGCACCTAGCTATAAGAAACTAGATTTAAAATTAACCCAGCTTACGTTAAAGCCATTTAACAATATAATAAAATTATTAGACAGGCCAAGCTACTTAACAAAATACAAATAAGAGAAAAGGCAAAGTAAGATTACGTTACACCTATAGATTATATAGACGCTAGCGACTAAGCCTCTAATAGAGAATATAAATAGGCATATGTGACGAAATACCTTATAATAAGCAATAAGCGACGTCTAACCTTAGTACTCTATTACTCTTAGATTCTTACTTGTGGTTTAAATATATACGTCTATAATAAGCCCAATAAGTTTATATGGATTTGTCCTATAATACTAGACAAAAGGATTAGTTATAGAGAAGACTTAGTGGAAATCGCCACATAGGGTAAATGCGACATTAAAATCTAGATATAAGGTGGACCCATAAGGACTATACTAAGAAACGTTATCTTATATCTAGGTTTTATTACCTTACTAGTGTCGCTCTTAAGGCTTAGAGGAAAAGATATTTACTTTAACTTAGAGCGTGAATGCCTATACACAAAGGATAGCACTAAGAATCCTATCTAGGTAATAGTTAAGCCTATAGGCGGCCACTATGTTCTAGTAAACTAATAGTCTCCCCTGGCACTACTAGAGGACAACACTAACAGACCTTTCCTAGTACTTACTAACAAAAGGAGCTATAAGAAACCCGCTATAGCACTACTACCTAATCGCACGTTATTCGGTCTTCACGCACACGTCTTAATGGGCCATACTAGAGCTAAGTTAATAAAGAAACTAAGTCACAACGTTGCTGGCATAGCTCCGCTCACATCTCCTCCCCCTAGTACATAAGAATGCGAATAATGCAAAGTTAATAAGGCTTTATAGATTATTTTATAGAAATCTAATAGAGAGCACTAACCTACGCGTGTATTTAAAGCTATTACTATTAATATTATCGCACTTAATGCCAAATCTCTTGCGGGCAACTAGTACATTTTCTATAGTTACTATCTTATCTCTAAGACGTATATAGTATATAGCATACCTAATTAATCTATAGATGTCCTAGATAGAGTCTTTAAACTTATAGATAGACATATTAAACGCCGCTATAACGCTAGCCTAGTGTTTATACTAATAAATAGAGAGAAAGCTTATAGGTTTTAAAATAACCTTAGTGTAGTTAAGCAATGCAAACAACAAGGCATTACTATATAGCTCCGGTCTCCTAACACTACAGAACAATTAGGCCATATAGAATAGTTAGGAAAGATGCTAATTACTATGTCTTAATTACTTAGGACTACGTCTAACCTTCTACTTTACCTATGCGAAGAGATGTACGTCTATGCGGCATATCTACTCAATTAGACTCCTATTAAATTATTAAACTAGACCACACTATTTAAGGCTGCACACGGCAAACTGTCCTCTATTACTTATCTACGTATCTATAAATATAGAGCATACTATCTTCGCAAGAAGATTTTCTAAACAGACAAGCTTTCTCTAAGGGCGCTTATTAGTTACTTAGTAGGTATAGACTCATATAATATCTACTATATATAGGTACTAAAAGCTGTATTCTATAGACACAGAGGCAAGATTATTTAAATAAGAGATATTACCTTTAATAAAGAACTATTCTTTAGGTCTACTAATAAAGAGAGCCTACTTAGTATTTAGTTAGATTAAGCTATTAACGATATTAAGGTTAAAGAATTAGAAAGTAAGTAGGAAGATTCCGATAAGGAAGTATATAAAGACGCTAAGCTGTCTATTCTTCTTACTAAAACCCTACTCGTAGGCGAGAAATTAGGCCAAGCTTATAATGTACACTGTGGCAGAGATGTATACTCTTTACTAGTTTCTATAGTTAATTAGACCTCCGCGCCGCTAATGTTAGTACTAGCTACACTGCTAACGCTCTCTTAGTCCTCTGCGTCCCCTATACCTATATTAATAGGACCTTCTGCACAAAGAAAGCAATATAGAACTAATACCCATCTCTAAACTACTAACGTGTTGCCTAAACGCACACGAAATTCTGCTGCTAACACTATTTAGACTTATTAGAACATGTTTGCGTCGGCCTTACTACTAGACAAAGTGCCCTAATTAATCGCACTATTACGGCGAGTCTATAGAGACTAGCTTCTGCCCCTGCCTTAATTTTAGAATAATGTCCTAAAACTCCCTATATAGTTTAGAGAAGGCTTTATAGTAGCTGCAAAGAAGAAGCTAAATACTATTACTAGAAAGGAGACATACACTAAGATTTCGCTCTTAGAGCTCTTTCTAAATACTAAAGTCTTGCCACTTATATAGGTCTTTATATACAAATTCGATTAAGACTATCTAGCTAAGTTTAAAGTAAGAATTGTTGTAAGAGGAGACTTATAGACTATTATAGGTAACACCCATACTACTACTCTTACTATACGAATATTCCGCGCTCTTATGGTAATTGCCGCCTACTTTAATATAGATATATATTAATATAATACTGTTAATGCTTTTACTAACACTAAACTCCCCAAACCTATTTACACCTTTTAACTAGAAGGTTTCTATAATGGTGGGCACTACTAGCAACTTTATCGCGCCCTTTATAGTCTTAAGACGTTACTACTACTCTAGTACGAAGACTTTATAACTACACTTAAGAGCTTTAGTCTATTACTAGTACTTAACGCACCCTGTCTATAGAGAGACAACTGTATTATTATCTTCTTTTACGTGGACGATATTATTACCATGGCCCTTTTAGGTTATTTATCCTTTCTTAACGCCTTTAAACGTAAGCTTGTTAAACAGTATAAAATTACCGACTTGCAAGGCTAAGAGAACTCTACTTTCTATAGTATTACTACACACAGAGACCGCGATAATAGTTATCTTTAGTTGTTATAATGTGACTATATTTAGAAAATCTATACTAAATACCCAGCACCTTAAAAGTTATTCTAGACTAAGACACCTGCTTTACCTCTACCTTTTAAGGAGCTTGTACTATTAACAGAGTCTAAGAATAAGAACGCATCTTATTATTACTCCTAGATAGTTAGATTTATTAGCTACGTCGCTAGTGCTATATATCTAGATATCGCTAAAGCTTATTTAAAATTAGCTAAATTCCTTACTAACTCTGGCTCCAAACACTTATTAGTTGCATATTAGTGCCTCGCATATCTATATTATTTCTAAAACCTAGCACTGCACTACTCTGTAGACTACACTACTCTGCATCTTTATTAAAAAGATACTAAAGAGACTAACTTCTATGGCACAACTAACGCGTCTTACGCTAATTATAAGGCAACTTGTAAGTCCTTATAAGACTATATCTTCTTCCTATTTAGCGGTCTAATTAACTAAAAAGTAACGCTCTAACGCTGCGTTGTTAAGTTAACTACTAAAGCTGAACTTATCTTACTCTCTATAGAATATACTAAGTACTACTAGTAGTTTAGAATCTTTAATACTTCCTACCTAGACTTTAAGGAACAATTCTCTATATACTATAACAATAAATAGACAATTTGTCTACTAGTTACAGAGTCCTCTTAGCTAAAGACGACCCTTTAATACGTAGATATACACTACTATTAGTTATAGAAATAGGCACTATAAGAAACTATTACTTCTGCTTATATTAAAACTAACTCTTAGCCCGTAGACGGCCTTACAAAACTTCTACCTTAATAGAAGTATTAAAAATAGTTAAAGCTCTTATAACTTAAGCCTATTCTAAAGTAGATTATAGGTAAATAAGTAGAGTCTTTAAGCTCTTCTATTTCTATAATCTTATAGCAGAACATTAGTGGTTTAGATAACCTATAAATCTTACCCTATCCCTGCGCCTATAGTCTCTAGAATTACTATGTTTTACTATGTTAATAAGGCCTATAGCTACGCGCTTCTCTAGTTTAATGCTCCTCTATCTCTATATATTAATAAGGCATATGGCCACACGCTCCTCTAGTCTAATATTACCCCTAAGCACTGCTCTGTTTTAGCACTCTACTTTCCCTGTGTTTTATAGTAACAAGACCTTATACGTATTATATTATAGCTCTAGTAAAAAGAATCTTAATGTCTAACATAGAGCACTATCTATTAAGAAGTTAATAATAGCTAATAACTATCTACACCTAGGTAAATTAGCTACCCATTCTATATATTAGTTTTCTTAGTATATATACACCTAAGGCACAAGTCTAGATATTAGTAAGAAGTTCTGTCTTTTTGTACTGACGCAGCTATATAGAGTGGTTCCGCCTACTTACGCTAGAGTTAATTATACTAGGGTTAATTAAGACGGCTTATATTAATAACAAATATGGGCAGACCTTAGCACTAGACTAGGACTTACCTTTTTTATTTTAAGACTAGATTCTCCTATAAGGTACGTCCTTACTTGCTAGCCTAGCTATATAGAATAGTTACGATTGTTTACGCTAGTACCTAGGCAGACTGCTTTCTTATAGTGATTTTATATTAAAATAGACTTAATTTACTATTATAGGCTATATACTAAGGGCACTTAGACGCTAACCTATACACAAATAGCTTAGGTAACCCATTAGTCTTACTCTATTTTGGCGGTTTAGGTAACTAATAAATCTCACTCTGTCTTTACACTTATAGTCTATAAAATCACTATGTTTTATACTATTAATAAGGCATATAGCCACGCGCCCCTCTAGTCTAACACCTTTTAGCTTACTTACACTATTGTTATAGTGTTTTAGGGTAACTTTTATAGCAAGTAGCCCATATAAAAATCTACTAATGGCTTTTTTTTCTTCCTCTTACTAAGGTTGGGAGTTGTTTGTTGCCTATCGCGCTATTTTAACCTGGCATCTCTTAGATTACTACTATTAGCAATTTAAAGGGGGTGTATAAGACTACTACATAGCTATATAGTCGGTTCTTAGTCACATAACTTTGGCTAGAATAATCTTATATCTAGCCTTACCCGTATACCTTTAGGCCCTCGGTTCTCTATAGTAATAAAACACCTCTATTTTAATAGTTAATCCATATTACTATAAATTACTATAATCGCTACTATCTTACAATTACTAAAAGTAATAGCTATTATATTAGTAGATTTATATACTACTTATAAAATATATACTAGATAGAGAGCTTATATATACTATAAATACACTAATACTCTATCTTTATATTAAAGTTAATCTTAAAAAGACTTTTACTACTATTACTTTATTTTCTACTATTCTTCTAAGCTCTAATACTAAAATCGTAGTTAATGCTACCTAAAAGTATACTTTAATCTATTTACTTAAAGTTACTAGGCCCTATTATACACTAGAGTACTACTCTATCTATAAAAGATTATTAATAGGTTAAAGTAAAAAAAGTATACCTTAGCCTATATAAGGCAGTCCTAGTGTACTAGTTAGGCTAGTAATAAATTAGTAACTATAGGCGCTATAATAGATATATAGGACTTCTACTATAGTTTTTTATATTACTACTAGTTAGAAAGATAGTAATAGAAAGTAGAATTAAGAGAAAAAAAGAGATTATTTATTAATAAGTTTCTAAAAAAGGAGAGTAATACGTAAATATATTAGATTCTTATAGTTATAGTGTTAAATAGTAAGCTAGTAAGCGTATTATATAAGTATACTATATAGTAGCGTATAAATATAGTATAATTACTAATAATAGTAATAATAAAGTAAGAGTTAGTTTTCTATACACGCTTTAAGTAAATTTAGTAGGTGTTAGAGTACTTATAAATATTAGAAAATAAGTGTATAGTTTATAAACTATTCTTATAAACTATTATTATATTAGTAAAGACTTAGTAGACTATATTTTTAGGCGCTAGACTAGAGCGGCCTTTTTATCCCAACCTACGTAGGCTTAAATTAAAAAAATATAGTTAAAAAGAGTAATTAACACTAAATAAACAATGTGACTATAGCCTTACTATATTTAATAATATAAGAGTCTAATTACCCATTATATATCTAGTTATAAATAAGATAAAAGTAGTTAAATTTAAATATAAGATAACATATTCTATTAGCGAGCGGGTTAGATTAGCGAGTAGGTTAGTTTTTCTTAGCAACACTATAGTACTACAAACTTTAATTCGAATTACTATTAACACTATCTAAAAACAGCCTACTAAGGGTAATATCTAAGCTAGAAGATAACTCTTTAGCCTTCTAGCAGGTTCTTACGTTGTGCCTAGTCCCCCTATAGTTACCGCAGCGGCGTTGTATTAAGGGGCCTCCCTTAGCGTTACCTTTATCCCGCGCTCTTTTAGACAATTTCGCCCTAATAGAGGGACTTCTAGCCACTAAATCTACTCCCTAGCTAAAGTTAAGTACTCTGCCATATTGGAGATACTTCCTTTTACGCGATTTTCGCTTAGTAAGTAGCTTTATCTACTTCTAAAGCTTAGCGAGTTGGCCTATTATAAGTACACCTTAGTGAGCTAGACTTTTAGCGCCCTTTATAAGCTATGCGAGCCTTATAGTAATAGTAGTTAGTAATTTCTTAATAGATTCTATTACTTGCTTAGCCTATAACGAGAGTTTAATAGCGTTTTTTAGTATTTTTAATTGCTAGGGCTTATTTAGTATAGGTAGTTCTAGTGGAGTATAAAGTCGCACGTTAAGGCAATCTACCACTACTAACGCGTCTAAAGAAACAAGCCTAGAGGCCTTAAAGGCTTTCCTATAATTCTCTAGTGTAAATATATTAAAAAACGCGTTATAAAAGGCTAGTAGAAAGCCCTCTTTATTAATATAAAAGACGCGTTGGCGTGCTAAGTCTCGCACGCGCTAGGAGTACTTTAGTTTTAGTGGCGCGAAATAGACTATATTAAGTGGCTGTAGAATGTAAGATGAGTACGCTGGCATATAGAGGATTAGGATCCTCTATTCTAGGTAGTAATTCTTAAAATCTTAGGATTGGTGGCTCTTATGGCCGTCTAGAATAAGTAACCTTTATGACCCCACTATACGCGGCCTTGTATACGCATTAAAGTGCTTTAACCACGCGACTCTAAGCTTGTTATTAGTCTAGCTAGTCTTAGAGACTAATAGCTTCTAATTGCGGGGGATACTAGTCTTCTTATACTACACTAAGATGTAAACTCGCCCTTTATAGATAATAAAGAGTGGGGCAGTATACCTAGTAGCGCAAATGCTCTAGATTACTATAACCCACTCGTAGTTACCTAGCTAGACAAAATTAGGTTAAGAACGTCTCTCTAAGCCTGTCACAACCTTTATTAAGCTAATAACTTCTATCTAGAAGCCAGTCTTATTAAAGTTATGGACGTCTTAATCCTGCACTCTATACTTGGCTTTTGTCTCCTCTATAAGCCAAAACCACATGTTTATTACCTCTAGATCCTCCTATTGTATCTTCTATCGGTCCTTCGCTCGATTAAAGGCTATTTAAGCTTAGGTATACGCTTTATAAAGCGTTAAGTCTAGCATTTACCTATAGGGTCTCTATACTACGCAGCTAGTAGTTTATTAGCTATATTCTCTACCTTATCTAGCTAGAGTGCAAATCCTCGCGAGTCTAGGTTAAGTATATATTAGATAAGCGTCTCCTCTTTAGTTATAGTAAGCTTCGCTATATTAGCGCGGTTATCTGCTTAGGCAGCAATTCTATTATATTAGTAGGTTACTATAGTTTTTAGGACGTTATACGCGTTAGTAGCGTATTATAGACTTAAAAATTTGTATTCTAATAGGCCTAAAGGGCAAGCTTAATTCTGCCTTCTTTATTAGATAATAACGTGTTGTGTTATTAAGACATAATAAGTTATTATAAGGTGTTATAGTCTTAGTAAAAACTAATCCGCTTACTAATCTAACCCGCTCGCTAATAGGATACGTTACTTGCGATGGCGTGCAATTACGTATTGCGCACTAACTATATACGGCTGCCAAGGCGCTAGTCCCAACTAGGTCACCTGCCTGCAGCTCGCCCGGTAACAAATTACTATATTTTTTATTATTATATTACTAGTGCCTATATAATATTATATAATATTATATATAAGTGCTAAGCCCTAGAACTAAAATATATTAAAGTTTTTTTAATATCTCTCTTAGCTTCTAAGAGAGATATATAGCAGCCTTGAACAGACATCCTAGAAAGCGTGTTAACCTGGCATCACTTTGCTCGTTACTTCAACACTAATCCATCTCAGGCATGCTGTCCAGATCATCTTCAAGAGCGCCCTCTACCTGGCCGCTCTTCTCATTCGATTGCGGATCGTTCCAAACGGGGCTTTTCGAATCTTCCAACATTCGGAGCACAAGCTCTGGAGGCGCGATGCCAGTGAGAAGCTCATGGCAGATGTTTCGAAGCACTTCCGCTTCCAAATTCAAATGACGGAGCAAACCTGCGATCTCTCTTTTATACTTCCTACAGTGCATCACAGTAGCGACGCCCTGAAAATAGCTTTCCAGAGCATGGACGACGAGAGGCACTGCTCCGAGGACGAGGCCTACGACCTCGATGCCTGACATGGCGCTTGAAGATCAAGCTTTCACGATTAGTATCGTCTTGAGCAAAGGACCGAGGTCATTCTATGTTTACTTACTAAACGTATCTCTCGTCCAAGACATCAACCTGTCTTCGGGATGAAAAGGAGGACGCTGTTGGTCTCTCAGATGCGGGGTATCTGTTGTACACTGGAAGTCACGCGTCACAGACAGCGTCTTCCAAGCATTCGCGGGCTTCTCGTCATCCTCGATGCTCCTCTTCATTCTCTGCGTTCTGTATTGGATCGGCCATGGCTATTTCTACAACTGTTGCTAAATGCCTGCAATCCTTTTCGCACCTCGTACGGACCTGTAACAGCGGATTTTGTATTGCTCTTTCGCCAGACCTGTTTCCGCCTGAAAACCTAAACAGCCTCAAGATTCTCACCGAGGAAGACCAAGTGCGTTTCCGGATACGGTCTGGAAACATAGGTGCGCACAGAACAGGGCGCAGTTCTCTTGACTTCAGGCTCCGCGACGCGCCGCATCTTAGAACAAGGGTTCTAAGTCTCTTGGGCGAGCTTAAACAAGCTTTAGAAGATGGTGAGTCACTCAAACACTTCGATTCCATTCCTTCGACACAGGTAGACGGACCGAGCGAAAGTCGGGTATTCCCGACTTTCGCTGACTGAAGCAGCCGAGTCCATGCTCTCCGGCTCGACGAAGCCATGGGATGCCGATTTCTCAAGCGATGGCGCATTTTGTTCCTCCACAGCACTAGTAGCTCCTGCAGTTCACAGTGAGATGCCAGAGACGGAGCTCGAGCAGATACAAAGGGACATTTCGGATGTTATTACTTGTCTGGTGAGGCTTTCCATGACGATCCGACAGCCAATATCCTCCACCAAGTTCGCTATGGCTGCTAATATCAATAAGTCCGCCTTTGAATCTTTTGACATCAACCATGTGCGGGACAAATTCCGTGCGGCGAGCGATTTTCTCGCGGAACGACTTGAAAGGGCTATTACCAGCCGTCGTCGATATTTGACTTGCCGAGAAACGCACCAGGAAAAACTGGCACACGGCCTGGACGAAACCCCTAGCTTACCAGCAGTGCGTACTGAAAATCATGTTGGTGAAGCGCACTCGAACGGTCCGCCTACGACAATTGCCTCCTCATTACACGAAGAAGCGCGCAATCCTGGCGCCGTGGATTATGAAGACGACAGAGCATTTGAGAGCGGAGTGTCTAACACTTCTTATGCCACCTCGGTGAACGGTGGCACTCAACTGTCTCTGCCGCCGCTTCCCGCCGAGGCTTCTTTGGATGTTCCATATCCTTGCACGATATGGCATACGATCATTGATATCCATACCACGAAAGCATGGAGGTCAGTGAAGGTCATGGAGTCAGCCACTCGTGCGATTACTAACTGATCAAACAGAAGACATATGTTTAGGGACCTTCATCCATACCCTATGTGTGCGCTTTTAAGGACTGTCGCAATCCAAATACACTATATAAGCGGCGACAAGACTAGATAGTCCACGAGCATCAGATTCACCAGCAGGAATGGCAATGTCCTCACAACTGTCCCTTTACAACCGTCTCCCACAAAGCCTTTGAAGGCCACCTGCGTAAACAGCATGCAATAACAATCACTAAAGAGCTACTCTCCACTGTTATAGATATGCCCAAAAGATCAGAAGACCTAGAGAGCAAGGTGGCTTGCCCGCTCTATACAGAAAGCATCAGCACACTCAAGTTACTCTTCCAACATCTAGGCAAACACCAGGAGCAACTAGCGCTCTTTTCCCTTCCCCTTATCGCTAGAGATAACAACAACAAAGACCAGAGCTGGTGCGACAGCGAGTCTCGTAGCAAAGCTAGAAGTATCCAGTCACCACAGTCGGAATCCGATAAAATACAGAAAGGACCATCCTATTAGGACAACCAGACTTATCCAGACGTCTACCAAGATCTAATAGAAGAGCCGGCAATGTCTATAGCTCTGGCCAACATAGTCAAACGGACTCAGAAAGCATACCAACAAGGGAAAGAGTGACAAAAATAGTTTTGAAGCTCCTCGTCGAGTATGTACTTTTGAAGTACGAGGACTTCGAAAAGGGAGACGATCCCAAGTGGGATGGTTTCCAGTGGCGGCTTACACTAGAGGCATTCGAACGAGGCTATGGGAGTTTCGTATGCCGCGACTTCCATATACGTAAATTAGGATACCTACAAAAGGAACATGTAGACAGCAAAGGAGGCGTGAAAAGATGCACATGGCCTTCAAATCTCAAGGGACCCGCTCCTTGCGAGCAGAATTGGTTGACTAGGCAAATTGAGGAAGCCAAAAAAGACTTTATGCAGAAGATAACAAACAAAAGAGTGGCATGCTTGTGACCTAGGGGTACATGGCATCTACTACCATCTTCCTCAAGAGCTTGTGTAAATGTTTAGACTAGCGAACCCAGGTGCATTCCCTAAACATTAAAAGGGCTCGCTTACGTCTACAGCGTGGGGTCAGGGACGACAGGATGACAGAGCTGGGATTGAAAGGTCTAAGGGCGTTTACGCCAACTTATTATTGCCAGAAACGCCGCGGTTGCTTCCCCCTTGAGTTTGACGAATCTAAACGGCAACGAATCCTGTCGTAAGTACCCGGAAGCTCTCAGAGCATGCTTCGACAGTGTAGGTTTCGGAGCCGGTTACGCGTTCTTGGTCCACGATGACAAGGGTGGTCATACAATCGCGCCGAAGGGAGTATCAGAATGCTATCAACGGCACAGCTGCAAAGAGAGCACATGTACCGGCAGACACGACAGCTGAGAGTAGAATGACGCCGAGCTTACTTGGCCCAGCCCAGTCCAGAAAGGTGGACTCTAAGATTGCCGGATCACTCGCGAAACGACATTGAACCTTCGGATGTCCACCCTGAAAGCGAGCACGACATCGGCAGCGCTACGCATACGGATGACCGCCTATAAGCCACCGCTGAAGACCCCAAGGAACTTTCCCCGCACGCCACCTCGTAAGCCATCACACTACTTCACCAGCGCAGAGAAACTCTGCTGAATAGCTTAGAACCCCTACCCAAGAGTAATGAACCGCTCGACATGCTTCGACACCAGGCAGATGAAGCGCAAATGAACCAAGACACACAGCGAGGAGATAAATAAAACGGCGTACTGAGCATTCGTATTTCTCGTAGTCTTTTTCATGTCTGCACATTCTGCTTTAGACTAGTCCACAATATCAGCGAAAACAGATGCAGCGATTTCGGCCAAGACAGTGATCAAATAGATGTAACGCCCCCGTGATAGCGCAGGTTAAGACGCCAGTTGTAAGTGTGGGTACCAGACACGGACATGGGGCAACAAAGGCCACACGAGATAATCACTCTTCCATTCGGGTATTCATGCGAGCGACATCCCGCAGACAACGCGCAACATCTGCAAACCGCGCCGTGTAAATATACCCGGGATCTAGACTAGACAGCTTAGATGCAGTACCCAGCCCCCAAAACATGTACCCAGTACCATGTACGCCGTCCGTGTGATCCTATCATAATGCGCGTCGATCCGACCGCCAAACGCCTGAAATGCATAACTGTCCCTGACGCCTCCACCCAGCCAGCGCACGGCGGCACCTAGTAGTTGCCCTGCTCGCGCATGATGCGCTCGTTCTCGCCCTCGGCGACAATCTTCTTGCCGAGCCACTCGGTTTGGAAGCTCCGATGCAGCATGTCGAGTTCCTGGATGACGTCCTTGCAGCAGCGCACGACGGCGTCCTTGGGGGTGATGCTACCGTCGGTGGTGACGCGCAGCTCGAAGGTTGCGAAGAGCGGGTGCGGCACCTTGTACGCGGAGAAGAGGATGCTGTCGTACTTGAGAAGGCGCTGCGCAATGAGGTTACCGAGCGTGTGATCTTCCTTGTTAAAGGTGAAGATGGTGGTATTGGGGACGCCTGCAGGAAGAGGTTAGTATTGAAAAGCTTGTGGACAGCTGAAGACGTACGCGTCTCTTCCTTCACCTCAATCTTCTTCTCGCCCTCGGCAAGGGTAAAGAGCTCGAACCTGTCAGAAGCGTCATAGTCAGGTTTGAACCCTATATAATGCACGGCTTTCTCGGTGTAGGTCTTCTGCTCCTCCCCGATGATGTAGGTCTCGGTCTTGCGCGGCATGTTCTCTGATCTTGGGTTTCGGTCGCTTGCGCGGGATTGGGAGTTGATTGTATGCGGTGTTGATATTGGTGCCGGTGGCGTACGTCGTGAGGCGCATAAACGCGGGCACGGAAGCGGGCTCCTGTACTCGTGACGTAGCGCGCGCGCCATGCTCCTGGTTGCCCGCACGACGAGACGCTCTGGTGGAGTGAAAGGCGAAGACCCGGGTGGGTTGTGGAAAGAGTCGGCTCTGAACCCGAACATGCGCTGAGTGAAGCGCCGAAGACCAGCTTCATCGAGGACGAACGGAACCTGAAGCCACATTTAGATGGGCAAGATAGACGTACCTATCGGGCGCGTTCATCTTGACGAATCGTCTCTTTTAGAAGTCGTTTCTTGTTTTTGATCAAAGAATGCGTCGTTCGGTCGTATCGTGGCTATGTAAAAATAAATCTATGTATATTCGTACACCTGGTCTTGGGGAGTGTTAGTTAATAAACGGTAGGATTCGCTGAACGCAAGGTGACGGCGGACAAGTAAGCGCAGGGAGTTGTGAGCGGCGAAGGCAGCCGAGGTGAGGTTGTAAGACCGCATTGTCTTGTATGCAGGCTGCACGGACTTCGTTAGTCAGATCGTAGGTAAGCGAGCCATCTCCACCCTTTTGGATAACGACAACAATGGAACACTGATTCTGGCTTTGTATTGCCAAAGAAATCACCAGCAGTAGAAGCAATACAGACAACAGAAGATTAGAATCTTGTAGAGTAGTGTGGGTTGCTCGACTGGACGGGAAAAATCGGGTTCCTTGTATCTCAGACAGACAGCACGTTTGATAGGCTTACAATATGATTCTTGTGATATTGGAGGCAGAATAGCTTCAGTGACCTTTCAATTACTACAAACCTACACTTTATACAAAAAAGCTTTTAAAGGAACAATCATGTACAAGATGCAATTACGTCAGTCTATCCACACGACAACGACATTATCAGTACAACCTATCCCCTCGCCAAGGTACGGGTTGCACTCTATAGAACCCTCCCCGCGATTGAGGATTGGCTCCTGTCCTTCGTTTCAACTTTCCTTAGGCCCTTGCCCGCCTGGATCTCGCCTAGCAGTGCACCTCGGTTCGGTGCTCCACCTGGAGGCCTCGTTGGCATCGCGGGCGGGGGAGGAGGCCCTCCAGACGGAGGAGGAGGTGGTCCTGGGGGCGGCGGGGGTGCACCACTTGTTGGCATGGGCGGGGGTGGCGGTATACCTGAAGGCGAGGATACCGCTGGACTATCAGCGCGATCGCTCTTGTTGTCCATCGAAGAGAGCGGGCGTGGGGGAGCCATTGTACCAAATAGCAGAGAGGCCAACTGCTTGGCGCCTCCCTGTGGTGCTTCTTCATCGTCAGACGAGGAATCATCAGAATCCACAACAGACCAGTCATCTTCCTCTTGGCGTCCTCTCGTGCGCGCAGGAGCGGCCGGCTCACTAAACGCGGCCTTGTTGGCATTCTCCTGGGTCAAGCGATGGAATGGATTGGTGGACACCTCACTGGTATTGCTAGGGAGGGGAGGAGGCGTTGGGGCGTGGTTGTCCTGATTAGACAAAGCCATCTTCTTGAGGAAGGGATTCTTCGTCTCTCCGTCGCCATGCCCAGGGTGAGGGCTGGTGAGCGACGAAGATGGTGGGCTTGCCATGGATGGTGGCGTGCTGTTCTGGTGCGGCATTGGCGGAGCTAATTGTGGCATTGATGGTGCCGGTGGAGGTGCTGACGAAGCAGTGTCACGAGGAAGCTCTTGACTAGCCGTGGGTGTGTTGTCTTGGGGAGTTATGTTCTGAGGTCCCTCATCATCTGATGAAGAATCCTCGTCGTTCAGACTCTCCAGTTGCAGCTGGAGTTGGCGCTCGCGCTCACGAATCTCCTCCAGCTTCCGCCGCTGGGACGCAAGTTGTGCTTCCTTCTCTTTAGCTTCACGTTGTGCCGCTTGTTTTCGCTTCTTTTGCTCCGCCTTTTGGAGTTTGCCTTGCTCAACCTGTTCTTGCAAAGCGCGGAGTTTTGCTTCAGCTTCCTCTTCCTGCTGGGCCAGTTCGTTCTCTTGCCGGCGCTCTTCCTCCCTGCAATAGTAATCAGCATATGTCGTCGAAAAAACGTTGGGAACAAACATACTCCATGCGTTTACGCTCTGCTTGTTCGGCTTCTTGCTGTTCGCGTAGAGCTTTCTCAGCCATGTCATGCTCAGCCTTTTTGACCTCTCCCTCATGCTGATCAGCCTTTGGCTTTCTGGACGCTGGCGGTGGCGGCGCTTTCTTGCCACTAGTCTTCGTTGCCACTGGCGGTGCAATCGATTCTTCGTTCAGACGCCTCTGTCTCTCCTCTTCGCGGCGCGCATCTTCTTCCTCGGCCTTACGACGTTTGTCTTCCATTTCTTTCTTCTCGCGTTCCTGGCGCTGCTGCGCGCTCTCTCCTCCTTTGACTGGAGGCCGCAATCCAAGAGCAGCCAGCCTCTCAGCCATACGCGCCTCGGCTTGTTGTTTGATGAAAGCGGCGCGCTCCTCAGGGGTCTTGTAGGATGAGTACGAACCACCACCGGAAGTGGTTGACGATGGCCGAGGGGTTGGTTCAGCACTGAGTGCTGGACTTGAGTAGCGAGATGAAGCAGCAGCTTGACTGGTTTCTTCACCGCGAGTAGTTGCCGGCTGCCGAGGGGTGCCCTCTTTCCTTACACGAGAAGACCGACTGCTCCGCTGTAGATCAAAAATAAAATCTTTTACTTCATCCTCAACGCCCAAGCCATCCTCCCATCGGCGTCGCTCATGTTCGCTAGTGGTATCATGTCCACCCTCCTTAAGACTGGCTTCTAAACCTTTAGTATATTCGTTAACGCTGTCTTCTACGTCGCGGATCATCCGCTCGTTGTTTTCACGCTCAGCCCGAATTCGGGAACTCTCCTTCTCCAAGCGCTCAGCAGCCGCACCCGTGTCATCGCTAGAAGGCACAGGTTTGCCTGTCAAAGCAGCCGAACGTGCTTGCATCATAGCTTTAGCACGAGCCTTCAATCGATCAGATTCCGTGATTGAGCCACCGGGCCCGGTGCCCACAATGGTTGATGCGGATCCAGGGTGTGCTTTTGCGTCTTTGAGCCTGAATAGCTCCAATTGAGCATCCGCAATCTCACGTTCTGTTCGACGTACATTGGAAGCTAGTTCAGGTAAGCGATCGGTCAAGTTCTGCAGTTGACGCTTCAGAGCACGACGCTCTGCATCTGAATCATTCGACCTCAGAGAGGCCTGCGGATGGGCATCGATGTCTTCTTGGATCCTGCGAATACGGCGATATAAGTCTTCTGCTTCTCGCCGATCTCTACGGTCTAGCGCATCATCTTCGTCCGCCGCATTCTCATCACGAATGTCTACGGCATCCAAAAGGATCTGCTTCTCCCTGACTAGCTTTCTGAGTTGATCGAGGGAAAATTCAGGGTCCGAACGCTCCGAACCGGTAGAAGATTGTGTTGCTGGAGATGGAGAGCGACCGCCCGCACCAACACGATGCCGGGCGCTCGAGCGATATCCCATGTTGTCATCATTGTTACGGAAGACAGTAGCATCTTTGCGACCGCCTGTGGATGGACTTCCAGCTCGGAAGGAGTGGGATTTGAGATAGCTGACGCCAGTTTTCTGCGGCTGCAAAAATGCACCAGAGTTCTTCCTGTCTTCGGCATCTCGAGATAACAGAGACTTCATAGCGCCAATCGACGCGTTGATGTTGCGGGTTGACGGCGGTATCAGCTCGGGAGGAAGTCGATTTGGAACGGGATACCCATTGAGCTTCCGGTAGATAAGATGCATGGCCACTGCAAACTCATCCAGGTTCAGTCGACCACGATCCGCAGAATCAGCGAGTGTCCAGATACGCTCCATGTCGGGTTTCGAAAGCCCACTCTGACCAAAGATCTCAAGCGCTTGTTCGCCGCTGATGTAACCTTTACCTAGGCCGTCCCAAGCCCTGAAGGTATCATCATAGAGCTTTTTCTCGCCCTTGGTGATAGCCCATGGGATAGTCGCGTTGCCACTCAGGCCAGCTGTGGTGTAGTTGCTACCGGCATCTCGACCTGTCTGCGGCATCATACGCTGAGCCAGTGCCTCAATGTTCGGTAAGCCCGTGGCAGGGTTATTGACTAGACCCCACTGCCCGGGGGCTCCTGTAGGTTGCGCGTTCAATGGAGCGAAACCGGTCGTGGGCTGGGGGGTCAGACCCGTGGGCTGGGCATTCAGGCCTCCGCCAAAACCTGTAGGCATTGGAGGCATGGGTGGACGAGGGCCCGTGTATCCGCCTCCGAGATTTTGTCCGAATCCTGTAGCCTGAGACTGCAAACCCCCGATTTGGGGTCCACTATACCCGGTCGGCTGAGACACAAGTGTATTTAGCAGCTGGCTGTTGGACTGCTGTGGCTGCGGCTGTTGGATCGTAGGCACGTTCTGCGAACCCTGGCTCGTCGACTCGTCAAACTTTGGGGCATTGCTTGCGGGAGCTGCACGACCCGGCTGGTCGTCTGCGACGCCAAAGGAAATTATGTCCACCATGCTCGACACTTCGTTCTTGACGCGGTCCGGCAGCGAGGTCGGAAGGTCTTTGCCTGTCAACTTCAAGTTACATAGGTACATGGCGAGAGCGAACTCGGGGAAGAGAAGCTGGCCCGCCTTGGTGGTGTCGGATAAAGACCTGCGCCTTCTTAGCATTTTCAGAATACGTCTTGATCTCGAGCCCTACCAGATGTGCGACAGAGCGTCTCCGGGGAGCTTGGATCGCATCAGCAGGTCCCGCGCTTGGTCTCCCGACATAGCCTGCGCATTGCCCACGGCCGACTTGAACAACTGCTCGAATTTGGCCTGGTCCTGGGCTGTGATGAAGGACAGCCTCATGTTGGGGATCTTGTTCGTCTTCGCAGGGGGCGGCGGCGGGGCGGGCTGGGACGAGGCTCTGAACGAGTCGGCCATCTGCGCCGAAGTCATGCCCGTGGGCTGTGGTTGTTGTGGTTGCTGCGCGGGCGGTGCGCCGGTCTGGAAGGGCGGCTGCTGCTGCTGCTGCTGTTGCGGGAAGCCCTGCGGCTGGCCCGGATAGCCTGTAAACTGCGGCTGCATCTGCATCTGGCCTCCTGCAAATCCAGTCGGCTGAGGTCCCAGGCCGCCCTGGAAGCCGCCGGGCTGCTGGAAGGATTGCTGCTGGCCATACTGCGGCTGCTGCCCAGGTCGGGCGCTGTTCCCGCCCCCCAAGTACGAGTTGGACCCAGAGAACATGGCGGCTATCGGTCGCGCGGATGGAGCTTAGGAGGCGACTCGCATGGGCGTTGTCGTGGTCAGGTAGGAATAGAAGTGGAAGTCGAGGGGACAGACGGCGGAGGTAACACTGGTGAAGATGCAGTCGCGCCGTCTGTGCCGCGTGTCGTGTATTCACGCTAGCATCCAAGCTTCGTCCAAGCTCACCCACCTCAGCGTCACTCCCAACTCCGCCGGCCTGCAGCCTGCAAGATGTCTGGCCAACAGAACGGCGACACTCGCCATCATGCCGAGCCTGACTTTGCCCAGGTGTGTACCTAGACTAGGCGCTTGTCGTTTCTCAGTGTTGCCCTGTTCGCTGACCAAGTCCATCCAGGCCTTGCAGGATCTAGCTCGTGGTGAACGCGCAGCCGCGGCCCTGGAAAACCACCTTGATTCCGTGGAAAAGAAGATCGAGGAAATGCTCGCGAAAGCCGAAGAGGACGAGAAGAACCTTAAAGCGCAGTCGAAGCCGCCGAGCGACCAGCCGTCTTCGACCGATAAGAACACCGGCGCGTCATGAAGCAATTGAGCTTTCGTTTCAATGCGTAATGGTGGATGCGTGAGGGCAGGACGAGATGCTGTCTACGACTTGGTGTTCTGCTCGGGAGTTTACATGGAACTGGAAAATGAGAAAGAGACACATCGACAGCTGCTAGGTTCTATCTGCAGTCACTCGGCTGTTGCACTAGGATCATCTGGGACCTATATCGTCTAGATACCTCCAATTGTCGAAGGCATGATGCTTGAGCTGTCTGCTTCAAAGACCTTGTCCAAGTGGAAAGTGCCCTCACTGTCCTTCTCCACCACTCCCACCTCCGTAATAATTCCGTCAATCAACTCAGCCGGTGTCATGTCGAAAGCTGGATTCCAGACTCCGATCCCATTTGCAGCAATGCTGACAGTTTCGACGACTGCAAGATCCAAATTCACTCCGTCATGCCTCGGTCCTTTCACCAGTGTTACCTCTCTACCTGGCCGCTCTTCGATGACAATGTCGCTGCCAGATTTGGTGTCGAGATCGATGGTAGTTCGCGGCGCGGCAACGAGGAACTTGACTCCATGGTGTCTGGCAAGGATCGCTAATGAGTAAGTCCCAATCTTGTTTGCAGTGTCACCATTGGCAGCAACTCTGTCCGCACCAACCACAATACCTGCAATGTTCTCGTCATCTCCCCTCAGACGAAGTAGCGCAGCCGCCATCGAGTCCGTAATCAGAGTGGCGGGTATCTTGTCGTGGACTAGCTCGAAAGCTGTCAGGCGAGATCCTTGGTTGTACGGCCTGGTCTCAGAGCAGAAAGCATGCTTCAGATTTCCTGCAGCATGCAACGACCGGATGACGCCGAGAGCGGTACCATATCCAGCGGTAGCAAGAGAACTGTCTGATCAGTCATGATCAATAGAATTCTCGGACGGCTTACCCAGTGTTGCAGTGCGTCAACATGCTGACCGGTCCATTCTTTGCGGCTTTCGAGTTCTTCAGTATCCATGCCGCGCCATGCCGTCCAATGTTCTCATTGTCGCTCACGTCGTCGATCAACATCTTCTCTGCTGCCGACACGTACGCTTCCCGCACAGAATCACCAGTTGCTCCGTCTTTTGTTGCGGCATCGTCGGTGATTTTCTTCAATTTGCGAGCTGCATCCGCGAGATTTACAGCAGTCGGCCGGCTCGTCACCAGATAATCCAGCTTTTCGAAAACGAAAATTTTGACCTCTTCGGAAATCGAGGGCAGCTTCATATTCACTAACTCGACGGCAAGAGCTAGTGCCGCTACAATAGCGATCGCGGGCGCGCCTCGCGTTCGCATTTCCTTGATGGCATGCCATGCGTCGGTACTTGAGTAGATGTGATCATATTCCTCGGCGTGTGGAAGCTTTAGTTGGTCGAGGATCTCCAGCTGACCTCTGGCGTACTTGATCGCCTGGAGCACCATCTTGAACAGCCGCGAGCAAAGTCTTTCGGTGCTGGAGAAAAAGTTGGGCTGTGTTTGCCCAATGCGACGACTAACGTCAGGGCGGGTGCGCCGCGCTCTACAGGGATAGCAGGCATCACCGCGTCGCTAGCGCGGGGTCTGGAGGGGAAGCTTCACCACATCCATGGATTCCGCACACACAGGTGCTCCGAACGCGCAATCGTCCACTGGAAATGAGAACGAGAGCGCTACTTTTCAACCAAAGCCGTGAAGTTGATGCTCGAAGTGTGCTTGTTGACCGGCCACCTCATCTTCATCACTTGCTCAAACTGGTGACAGTAAGTGTCGATGCCTTTCGAAGCCCGCACAAGTAGTTGACAACGTTACTTTAGAGCCTTGATCATGGCTTCAAAACTCAGCGTAGCCACTACCCTCCCTCTTCCCGGCTCTAAATACGTTATTCCTCAGATTGGCTTCGGCGTCTACCAATCCCCACCGCCCACCTGCGTTAATTCCTGTCTTTCAGCCTTCAAAGCAGGCTACCGCCACATCGACACAGCGCAATACTATGCCAACGAATCTAGCGTCGGCCGTGCAATTCGCGACTCAGGCATCCCCCGATCCGAGCTCTTCATCACAACCAAGATCCTCTCGCCGGGCAAGGACATCGACTCGACGTACCATTCGATCGTAGAAAGTGTCAAGAAGCTCGACGATGGAGAGAAGGGATACGTGGATTTGTTCTTGATACATAGCCCCAATGGTGGGAAGGAAGGAAGACGGCTGATGTGGCTTGCGTTGGAGAAGGCCAAGAGCGAGGGGAAGGTGAGGGATATCGGTGTTAGTAATTATGGCATTGGACATATTGAGGAGATCAAGGAGTTTGGCAGTATTTGGCCACCTGCGGCGAACCAGATCGAGGTATGCCGTGATATAGGAGGAGGACTTGAATTGAACTAACAGTGTACAGCTCCACCCCTGGTGCCAGCAGCGCGAGGCCGTTAAGTACTGCAACGAGAACTCCATCGTAGTCGAAGCGTACTGCCCTCTTGTCCGCAACCAGAAAGCAGACGACAAGACGCTCAATGATGTCGCGAATAAGCACAAGACATCACCTCATCAGGTCCTCATTCGGTATTGCTTGCAAAAGGGGTGGGTGCCGCTACCGAAAAGCGACACGCCAGAGAGAATTGTCGGCAATGCAGATGTTTATGGCTTCGAGCTGGATGAAAAAGATATCGAGGCTTTGGATGGGCTGGATCAGGGAGCAGAGGGAGCGATTGTGCAGGCTGTCAGCAACTCCTAAGAAGGGCGTTGTCAACAGGTATGCTGTAGACTCATGGAGCGCATGTGCTACCAGCATTTCGGAGTATATTACTGTAGTACGCGGTATTCTAACCGATCTGACCTACGAACAGCTTGCAGTCCCAACCATATTGCATACATTGCTTATACATTCACTGGAGGCCAGATACCAACACTGGCAATACTCACCCACCCACTCTTCCATGTATGCGTCAGCTTCCGTTCGAAAGTTGCACATGTCACGCCACACATGCATTTGAGCATACGTGTCCAATATGCAGCTCCTTTCCGGTCAGAGTTCCAACTTCGAAGGTTCCAAGGTTAAATCGCAGCCACGTGACTAATTTGGCACCTGGGCAGGCAGGCCCACTGGAGCGATCTCCGATCAGGAAGGAATCTACGATCCCCAAGTGTCTCGAGAAGCTTCTCGTGGGCTCTCTATTTCCTAAAGTAGAGCTGTATCATTCGATCTGTCGTCACTCATGCCACATATGAGGGCATCGCGCCTTCTAGAATGTCTCCGAACTTTCTCCGACTATCGTCACATTTCCGTCACATCATACCAGAAACATCCAGCACGGCCGAGCACCGTCACTCTGAAGCTCTTTTCCAGCTTGCCCAAATATTTAAACCCCTCCATCCACCTCCCAAAAGCTAATCATCAGAACAACAAATCGAGCGACCAAAAGCCTTTTATGCAATCATTGCGCACAACTCTTCGCCAAGTTCCAACCCACCTCAAACGCAACCGCATCACCAAGCCAATCACATCCACAAGGCCACTCACAACAACTACGCCAAAAATGGCTCTCTTCCCACGCTTCACCCAGGAGTTCGCACCCCTCTTCCGCCTCATGGACGACTATGACCACCGCGTCATCCGTCCCGACTTTGAGAAACAACTGCGCTCGGTGCGCTCCTTCACACCCAAGTTCGATGTCAAGGAGCTCGAGGGCGCGTACGAGCTCCATGGAGAATTCCCCGGCATCGAGCAGAAGGACATCAACATCGAGTGGACCGATTCCAACACACTCACTGTCTCAGGAAGGCACGAGACTGTGAGGGAGGAGGGTCAGCGCCCCGGAGCAGTCATCGAAGGTGCCGAGGGCACGTCCGAGAAGCACCACTACGAGAAGCCGCGCGTTGAGGACGAGGGCGGCGATGGAGAGACCCAGGTCGCTAAGCAGGGTTCCAAGGACGTCGCTAAGAGCGAGGGTGGTCCGAAGTACTGGGTCAGCGAGCGTTCCGTGGGCGAGTTCCACCGTAGCTTCAGCTTCCCTACCCGTGTCGATCAAGATGCTGTCAAGGCCTCGCTCAAGAATGGTATCCTCTCCATCGTCGTCCCGAAGGCCAAGGCACCGCAGCCACGCAAGATCAACATCGAGTAAGCGGTTGCTTGAGTTGCGATCTTCCCGACGGCTTGACGTTCGACGTTTGACGTGGACCTAGGCTGGGTCATCGACATTTTCCCTCCTTTCCAAATTCCGATCTCTGAAAACGGGTCGCAACCACGGTCCATGAAGCATAGCATGGAGTTATCCTACAATATCACATCGGCATGGCGTATCATGGATTCAGAGGTTTCTCACCTACTCTTCGAGACTGATGGTGCAATGGGAAGGAGGATCGGTGGTTTAACATGTACATGAGACTGTATGTAATACACTGCCTGAATTGAGAACTGTTCAAATCAACTCCAGGGCTTGTGTCCGCTCATGTGAATGCTTTCGCATGCGTAACAGTGCGCCATACCGCATGTGAGCTACAATGGACAAATTGTTTATAGTTCTATTTCCAATACTGAAATTGTCAAACTTGTCCTGTCCGATCCATTGCGTCAGGGAACTTAAGCGGTCCTGTTATGTTGGCACATGCTTATTGATCAACAGTGAGCGTTCGTCTTTGAAATAGTCCATTGCACTCCTCCGTAGCAAATGCCCCTTGTCCTCGAATAAAATCATTATATCAAAAGATGTCTCCAAGCAAGTCTATATCGATCCCCATAATCCCGAAATGCGCCCTACTCGTGACACCAGTTAAAACAGCCCTCTATTGAGTTCGTGAATTCTCGATCTTCGTGACCAGAATATCCTCAGCTCCCGCTTCGGTCAGCTTGTCCATTGCAACGGCAATCTCTTTCCGTTCCACCATGGCCGAGACTGCGACCCAGCCATCTTCTTCCAGAGCGGTGACGGTCGGTGCGCGCTTGCCAGGGGTAATGTTGCGGACGTACTCAAGCTTGGAGCGCTCGATGTTGTAGGTGCATAGAACATATCGTTGGGCAGCTAGACAAGTTAGTGGCTTGTAAGACATGGTTATTTCTAGACCTACTTATGACACCCTTTATCCTAGCGGTGATGAGATCGACAAGCTTCGAGTCTGACGGGTGTTTGGACTTGATGAGGACAGCGCTCGTGTCGACAACAGTGGAGATGGCATGGAGACCCGCAGCACGCATGGTCTCTCCAGACTCGACGAGATCGACAATGCCATCGGCAACACCGAGCGCGCAGGCAGCCTCTACGCTTCCACCAACGTACTTTATCTTCGTCTTCAACTTCGCTTTCATTTCGCCGTTTGCGTCGTCATTTCTGGCATCTCCTGCATGCTCTGCTTCTAGTTTTCGGAAGTATTGTTCAGTGAGGTTCGTGAAGCTCGTGACGACGTTCTTTCCGATCAGATCCTCTGGCTTCGTCAGGGTGCCCTTCTGAGGCACCTGGACCTGCAGCTTGCACCGGCCAAAGTCAAGGTCCATGACTTCTACAACGCCCGTGGTCGCCGTGGGAGGCTCGGCGCACTCATGCTCGGCCACTTGGTCCCTGCCGGTGATACCAAGGTCCACCCTCCCCTCCCCGATGAACGTCGGGATATCCGCGGCGGGCAAGAATATCAGAGCGAGCGGGAGGTTTTTGACGAGCGCGATATCGAGGCGCGAGTGGCGGTGGAACTGAATGTCAGAACCATGGAGAAGGTCTAGACAGGCTTGGTTGAGACGGCCCTCTAGCAACAGTCAGTGTCGGGACCAAGACGCCAGTACAGCCTGAGACGTACTTTTGGGCACCGCAAACAACAGCCGGTCATTCAAACTACTCCCCAGCATGTCAGTCATGAACGGCAAGCGTCTGCTCCCCTTGTGCTGGCGCTGCACCAGAACCTCGTCGCCATTGACTCCGTGGGCGCCATTTGCAGCGTCTGCGGAAGGCATCCTGGGTGGTTGGGGACGAGACAAAGTACGTACGAACCGACGAACTCCATGGCTCTTATGGGGCGATCCAATCTATAAGGTGCGTCCCGGGCGCGAACGGCGGCGTCAAGGTCTGCTGGCCCTAAATTACTGACGATGCGGCTTGTCCAACGGGGCCTACGTACGAGGATCTAATTGGGCCCGAGGTGCCTGAGAATGGGGACCGGGGTGGATGCAACTGCAGGGCGTGCGCGGGATGGATATGGGGGGATTTGTCGTTTTCGTTTGTGTTGACTTGCCCTCTATCCCTCTATTGTATCATGTATGACTCTAGCCTGTTGGTGAGCTCCGGTATGCGGACGGACTGAAATTCGGGTGCACGCGTGCCAATCACAGCCGCTCGGGGCGGGATGCAGCTGCCCCGCCACTGCCCGCATTGGGCCTAGCGTGCCCACCCAGGCGGTGAGCGGCGGCACAAAATTCGCTTCGCCGGGGCCTCTGCCGCACATCGATTTTGACTCAAACCTCACCGTCGCCAAACGTCACCTGCACGCTCACGCACCACTCCGGACCATCGACAAACCACCAGTCGCAAGCCTTCTCACAGTACGAATCCAAACACTACATGCAACAGTCAACAGGCACTGACGCAGGCAGTCTACAACCATGGATACCGCCAAGGTCCCCGTCAAGCTCGTCAAGGTCACCCGCGTTCTCGGCCGCACCGGTACGTCGTCCGCGAATCCAGAAAATCGGCAGGAGGGCGCAAGTGTACAGGATAGATTCTGACTTGGACAGGCTCCCGCGGTGGTGTTACCCAGTGCCGCGTCGAGTTCATGGACGACACAACCCGAAGCATCATCCGAAACGTCAAGGGCCCAGGTACGGACAGCGGAGACTCCTCTTGGAGCAACCATGGGAGGCTAACACCACGCAGTCCGTGAGAACGACATTCTCTGCTTGCTCGAGTCTGAGCGTGAGGCCAGGAGGCTGAGATAGAGGGTTGGCGCATGATGACGGTGCAATGGATATGAGCGACGATTCCGGCGCGGGAAAAGGCCCAGGCGCGGCCCGGTCTTATGCATTCTATGGAAATCTTCTTCACGGCAGAGGCGCGGTAGTGAGCATCATTGGCTTCTGAAATACCATTCGGCTTCAAGCTCCATCCCGTTCAGTCGCGACTCACGCACGCAGATCTCTGTCTTCTGTCTTCTTATTATATGCAAGCCGAGTGTCACACTTCGTAGCCCGGCGACTATCTCATTTACACCTGGGCTGCGAAGTTCAAGATCGGAAAAACATCGCTTTCTGTCTCAAGCAATTCGCTTCTTGGCTCTTCACTGCATTACTTCCCCTTACCCAGTATTCAATCTTCTTCTACCACACGTCGGCAATCAAGCAACCACACCTTACCACCACTCCTACGAGAGGGCAACGCGTTCGAAAGCGGAAGAGTAAGGAAGCAGCCGAACCGTACCCCTTTCTGGTTATAAACATGGTGTATCACGAACTGTGGAAGCTGAACCCTTTTCTCCTCGCTTCATATACGAGAACGTCGTCAAACTCTCAAACAGACGCCTTCTCTTGACAATTAACAAAGGAGTGAAACCCGAAGTAGAATTTGATTAAGATTTCTATCCCGCTCTACTATGACGGTAAGTAAGTAAGTATGCGATGGATTTATAGAGCTGCATTCTACAATCGCTAACAAACATTATTAAACTTACTTTAATATTTAAATATCCGCACATAATGCCATTTGTATAGCTATAGTTATACGCTAACTTCTTAGTCTTCTAACTAGACAAGACTTTGCTTATAATTAATTAGCTATACCTACTAACTTATGTGGCGTTATATTAACTACCTAGGGGTAGCACGACAAAGGCTTTTATCTCAAATAACATAACAAAAAAAGCAGAGCCCCCTGCTTAGTAATTAAAAAGAGCGTAAAAAAGGTAGTAATTACAAAAAAAGCGTATTTAAACTAATAAGCGAGCTTGGCGGTCTTGGCGCGTATAGCTTCTATATGCAAAGTTTTTATAAAGAGACCACTTAGAACTTTAGTAGGAACCTACTAACTTATAACTATATTAATTATAAGATATTATTAGCTAAATAAGTTTTTATAACTTTAGTTTTTTCTCCCTAGAGTTAATCTATAATATTACGTAATCCCGAGTCGGCTATTTAACTAACCACCATATTACGTAATTAATAATTTCTTTAATAATATTTTTTATAGTAATAATAATAATAATAATTATAATAGTAACTAACCTAACTATTTTATTACTCTTCTATAGTAGATCTTCTCTTATAACTAGTAAGCTATATACTACTATTTAGAACCTTACTACTACTACCTATTTCTTCTATACTCTCGTCGCTACTACTTACCCTTACTCTTATTACTCGCAGTCTTCTACTTTAATAGTAGCTCGAATAATTACTATTACCTTAATAAGCTTCTTACACTACTACTACGCATCTAGCGTCTTATATATTATAATAAACTCTTTCTTCTCTTTACTCTAGTCCTCGCCCTTATAGTCCTTATTATCTTTATTTTTAATTATATTTTTAAGCTTCTATAGTATAATTTCTACGTTATACTATTATTACGTTATAAAGGCTACGTCTCTACTAATA
The DNA here is from genome assembly GCA_014281115.1 of Laburnicola sp. R22_1. Classification (NCBI taxonomy): domain Eukaryota; kingdom Fungi; phylum Ascomycota; class Dothideomycetes; order Pleosporales; family Didymosphaeriaceae; genus Laburnicola; species Laburnicola sp. R22_1. The sequence continues at coordinate 2,382,750 of JACONQ010000011.1, forward strand.
TCTAGGTACTAAAGAAGTGTCTTACACTCTAGGATCTAAAGGTATAAGATATAGTAAATTAGCCTAAAAACATCACTAATAGGGTACTTAAAAATAAGCTCTAGAGGCCCCTTTAACAATCCCTTCTAGTCGCACAAGGTCGCTAAATCTCTAGGGATTATCCTTAACTTTGCCTAGCCAGTTGTCTATACCCCAATCAAATTTAATAATAACTATATTACTATGAGTATTAGATTTAGACGTAATATTAAGTCGCTAGAAAATTATTACGTTGCCGAATATAATAAATAAAGAAATAAAAATTTAGTATTCTAGGCGTCTCTAATATTATAAGAGGCAGACTTTATATACTATACGTATAGCAAATTATAGTTGTGCTACTACTAGGTCGCAAGCGTAATAACTAAACTATAGTTAAGCGTTCTATTGCCCACACTGCTCTTGCAATTACGACTTCGCGGTCTACTATAGCTCTCTAATAGTCTACTAGTTAGAAGATAATATATAACTTAGTTATGTTAAATAGTAGACTATCTATAGACTACTATCGACAATACTACTATAAAGAAAGTTAATAATAAAATTATTATTATTTTGTGTATATTATATTACTACTACTATGTGCTAGGTACTAGGTTTTAGTGCCTTCTATTTTACTTCTCTCTGTGTATAGTGCGGACTCGACCTTAGTTAGAATCTTTACGCAATAAAGATCTTTAATAACTTTAGTTTTTTTAAACTTAGTTATTTTAAATTTTTTTTTACTAATTACTTTTCTTATTTTATATATTACTAAGTAATATAAATATAAATCTCTAGTTTTTTTAAAAATAAAAAGTAAAAACTATATATATATTATAACTAGTACTATAACATACTAACTTTTTTTATTAACACTATTTTAAAACGCTTTTTTATAATAATAATAATAAAAGGAATAATTACTATTACTATAATAATTTTATTAGAAGTTTCTTAATTATAAAAAGAACTATAACTAGTATACTAAAACTACTTTATATAGAGTAAAGTATATCTACTTTTATTAATAATTTTATTAATAAAGCTTTAGTATAAATTTAGTAACTTTAAGTAAATAAATTATTAAAGTATACTTTTAGGTAGCATTAATAGTAGTATTAGTATTAAAATTTAGAAAAATTTAGAAAAATAGAGTAATAGTAGTAAAAGTCTCTTTAAAGTTAATTTTAATATAAAAGTAAAGTATTAGTGTATTTATAGTATATAAGTTTTAAATATATATTTTATAAATAATATAAACTTACTAATATAATAGTTATTACTTTTAGTTATTTTTTAACAATAATAGTAGAAAAATAATAGTTAAGTATTATACTAGTTATAACACTAGTTTTATTATTTTATTTTTTTAAATTCTAAACTAGTATAGTAATATAGCCTTATTATTAAAGATCTTTATTATATAAAAATTCTAACTAAGGTTAAGTTTATACTATATGTAAAGAAAAGTAAAATAAAAGGTACTATAATTTAGTTTTTAGCACATAGTAGTAGTAATAAAATATATATAAAAATAATAATTTTACTATTAATATTCTATATAATAGTATTAATAATAGTAGTATATAGCCTTATTATATTTTATATATAGATTTTATTTTCTTAAGGTTAATTTATAATATTATATAATTTCGGGCTAGCTATTTAACTAACTACTATATTACGTAATTAATAATTTCTTTAATAATAGTTTTTATTATAATGATAATAATAACAATTATAATAGTAACTAGTTATACTAAATAGTAGACTATTTATTAGTTACTATTAATAATACTATTATATAAAATATTAATAATAAAATTATTATTATATTATATATATTATATTACTACTACTATATGCTAAATACTAAGTTATAGTACCTTTTATTTTACTTTTCTTTATATATAGTATAAACTTAACCTTAGTTAGAATCTTTATATAATAAAGATTTTTAATATAGATTTTTTTAAAGTATGTATACTAAGCTTACTTGGTAAGCTTATACTACACTAACTCTTTTTATTAATACTACCTTAAAATACTTTACTATATTAATAATAATAGAAAAAATAACTACTATTATTATAATATTTTTATTAGAAACTTCTTAGTTATAAAAACTATATATATATTATTACATTATCTATCTAAAAGTAAAATAATAATGGCTTTTATCTTAAATAATATAATAAAAACTATAGAGCCCCCTACTTAGTAATTAAAAAGAATAAGAAAAATAATTATATTCAAAAACTAAAAACTATTTATAATTTTTTTTTATATAGTATTAATTTATCTATTTAGAAGTAGAATAATAAAGACTTTTATATTAAATAATCTCTTTTTAATTACTATGTAGGAGGCTCTACTTTTTTACTATATTATTTATAATAAAAGCCTTTATTATTCTACCTCTAGGTAGTTATTTAATAATATATATTAAATAATATAATAAGAAAATAGAGCTTTCTACTTAGTAATTAAAAGAGTGTAAAAGATAATTATTAAATATCTTTATTATATAGAGATTCTAACTAAGATCGAGTTTACACCATATATAAAAAAGTAAAATAAAAGATACTACAATCTAGTATCTAGTATATAGTAGAAAAGAGTAATTATACAATAAGTAAAATATTTTCCTATATATTTTTATTTTTATTTTTTAATTTTTTACGCTCTTTTTAATTACTAAGTAGAAGGCTCTACTTTTTTATTATATTATTTAAGATAAAAGCCGTTATTATTCTACTTCTAAGAAGATAATTTAATTATATATAATTTAATTAAGCTATAATTTAATATTGACTTATAATATATAATAAAAACAAATACTTATACTTATATATAAGCTTCTATTACTCTTTGTTTAAAACTAAATTATACTTAGTAATATTTTTACTACTATTTTTTATATATTTAAATTAAATTTAAAAAGTAAAAGTAGCAATTACTAAGATACCTAGAAACCTTATTAAGAAAACTAAGTATTTTAATATTATAGTTAGTAATATTAATTACTAAAAACTCGTTCTAAGCTTAGTTAGTAGTTTAAACGCCATTTGTTTAAAATTATCTTTTTACACTCTTTTTAATTACTAAGTAAAAGGCTTTGCTTTTTTATTATATTATTTAAAATAAAAGCCTTTATTATTCTACTTCTAGGTAGTTAATACTATATACTAGAATTATCTAATAAAAGTTACTTAAAAGCTATTATAATTAATACTTAACTATTTTACTAAGGGCTTTTAACTCTATTAGCTTAGTTTAAGTAAACAAAGTTTAACGTAAGAGAGTTTTAGACTGCTTTCTTTAACCTATCTATATTAGGGCTATTAAAGTTTGTTATTATAGGTGCTATCTAGACGAGGAAACTAAGCCGAGTTCTATCTAGAAAATTTACATTGGCACTAAGGATACTAAAACTAGACATATTTTTAGAAAAAGTAGATACTTAGTCTATAGATCTATAAGTATATATATAATACGTATTAAAAGTATATAGGCAGTTATAGTTATTTATGTAAATAATATTAATAATATACTTTTATAGTGCACACGCTCTAATTTAATATATAATAATAAGTAAAAGGTTTATAATAATTAATGTTCTTAGTAATAAGAAGTATAAGAGGCGATACCTTAAGATTAACTATACGTATTAGAAGAGATAGTGCCTTAAAATTAGTTACGCGTATTAAGAGAGATATTGTCTTAAGCTTAGTTACGTGTAGGTACTATGTTTAATTACGTAATATATACTATTGTATAATACACGCGCCCTACTAAAATCGCGAAATATTTAACTTACTATAACTTTACTAATATGGCTCTAATTAATAAGGCTCTTACAGCAATTAAATTACTAAAATTAGAAGAATATTTTATATATATAGAATTTACTAAAAGATTTAAGGTTAGCTAGTTAACTCTATTATAGCGTGCGCGTAATAAAACCTAATTAATAGCGTGTAAGCTTAAAAATTAATAAATACTTAACACTATATAGGAAGTAATACTTATATAGTATATTTAAGACCTCTTAGTATAAGGGCTATCTTCTACAAGCTATATAATACAAAACTTTGTGTTAGAAATAGCTAGAAAATATATTAGGACTTGCTAGCTATTACACTTTATTAAGCGCTATAAACTTAACTTAATATTACAATAAATATTTAGTATTAATGCCTTACGCTATAGAGATAATTTAGCCTTTAAGTACGTGCTATACTTTAAGCTTTTAGCTAAAAAAATGAAGTAATATAATATTAACACGCGGTATATTTATAATATAGATAAGAAGAAATTTCTTATTAGAATTCTCTTTAAATTAAAGCGCGTCTTTTCTTACAAGTAATACAAGCGCGGAAAGTTTAAATTAATACTCTAGAATAGCAATTACGAGTAGATAACTTTAATAGTCTATATTTGCGCTAATAGCTTTATTCTTATACTTACCCTTATTTATTAGGCAGCCTCTAGTAATATATAAGACACCTGGCTCTAGAATTTTAACTCTAAAATTTATAAGGCTTTTTTTACCTCCTTGCTCTTAGAATAGACTAATAATAATATTAGGTTTAGCTAGCTTAAATAGATATTTAACCGTAAGATAAAGGTAAAGGTAAGAACGTTATACTACCTCTTAATTATTAATAGGCATAAATCTTACGTAATAAAGAATTTATCAATTTCTATAACGCTAATAAGATTCTACTAGTAATATTTCTACCTTATAGTATTTATACACTTTAGTTACTAAATATAAGTATTTTTAGGCCTTTTATAAACGCATATAGTAATAGTCTTATAATCTTTATAGACGCCTACTAGAGCCTCTCTAGTATTATAAAAAGAAACTTTTTTAGGATATTCTAGGCTACCTAGAAGCGCGCGCTAATATTAGCAATAGTCCTTAAGGCCTTTAAGGCTACTAGAATTATGCTTTTAGATCCTAATAAGATCTTTAAGCAATTTAAAACTTGCGAGCCTAAGTGCTCTAGCTTAAGTAAGAGTAGTATATTAGTTGTTAGCGCTAGTAACTAGCGTAAAATTAAGCGCTTATTATATTAAGTTATTAAAGATATTTATAAGTCTTAGGCTGCCAAACTCTTATATACGCTCTACTTAATTTTAGTAAAAAATTAGATTCTTAAGCATAAAAATACTTAGCTTAAAAAGGCCCTTATTAATAAGCGTAAGCGCCACTAGCGGGGTAAGGCCTTAGCGCTTAAGACACTAGAGGATTATAATAGTAACGTAATTTTCTAGTTGCTAGCTAAGGTCTAGAGGGCTCGCAACTAGTAGGCATAAAAGGATATAGAGAAGAAGAAGATATAGCTTTAAAAGAATATCTAGGCCTAGCTTAAAGAGTAGAGTAAGCTTAAAAAGTAAGCTCTTTTATAATAGTAATGCCTTAAAAAGGCTTAGGCTTAAGTAGAGCGCACTTGTAAGCGCAAGCTAAAGGCTATTAAAGCTTAAGAAAAGCGAAAGGCCTATATAATTAAAAAATAACTCCGCGATAAGCTTAAAGCTTCCTAAAAGGGTAATTAATATAGCCTTAAGCCTTTAGTAAAAAATCTAAAAGATATTAAGCTTATATAGCCTAAGTTATAGTCTATTAAAGTTAATAAACCTAAGATGCCTAAGATCGCGCCCACAACGCGCATACATTAAATATACCTTCTAGAGCGCTATAGGTAGCTAATAAAAGGGCTGTATTTGTTAAATAAGCTCTTCTAATTATTACTCTAGAAAATCTGACAATTTTACAATATATATAAGCTGTACAGCTTTAAGTTATAGATAGGCAGAAATTGCTAAAACCGTGTATTACGCGATAGCGTGCATTACTATATTTTACTACTAAATGTACGGACCCACCAAATGCACGTTTTTGCTGCCACTAAGGGCAACACTCTAAAATCTATACAACGCCAAATATATAGTAAAATTACTAGATTTTTTATAGTAGCACTTGTAGAAGTATGTAAAACCATTGCGCAATAATAAATTACTTGCGATAACGCTATGGGAGCTGTACAGTACGAGTGCGCGTGGCTCTGGCGGGTGAGGGCACCCTCTCTCTAGTGGGCTCTTAATTAACAATAGTAGCCTCAGGTCTCTTAAGAGCTTGTTTTTTTAGTGTACGAGGGTTGAGGCTCTATTGATTACCCTTTTTAGACAATTGTATATCACCTTTGAGTTGCTTTTCGAGCTGCTTTTGGAGTAGCTTTTTAGCTCGCTTACCGAGGCTCACCATCCGACTAGCCCCACCACCCAATAGAGCCACCTGAACACTAAAACAGCTCTGCAACTTAAGGCTGTAGAGCCTTATATAATAGTTATTATCGCGATATTTTTTAGTGGTAATATCTATAGGTATTGATTAATATATATAGCTATAGAAATTGTGTTGGAGTTTTAATCGCGCGCCCTTTGCGCGAGGTAGAAGCTGGTTAAGCTATAACAGCCTTATAAGCCTCCCCACTAGCTGTAGGCCTCGCGATAGATCTCTTTCTAGGAGTAGCTTTTATAGGAGCTTTAAGGTTGCGCTTCTTACCCTTTTGAGACGTTTTGAGAGCTTGTTGGAGTCGTTTTGCAGTCCTGCGAGCAGCTGCCCTAGAGGCCTGTTTAGCAGCCTTCTTTGCCTTCTCCTTCTCCTTTACTAGATTGGCTATAGCCCTTGCTTAACGCCTTATTTCCTTCTCCTTTGCCTTTGCCTGTCTTGTCTTTTTACAAAGCCTATTTGTCTTAGCTTTTTGGTGTTGTACCTGCTCCTCCTCGCGCTCCTAGAGCTGCTGGCGATCACGTGCCTCCTTTACCTTCCTTGGAGACCAAAATATAGCTCTACCTTGATACTCCTTAGGCTCCTTAAGTAGGAGAGGCTTGCCTCGCTTCCTACGCGTTCTCTTGTTGATTAGAGCCTTGCGTAGGCCCTTGACCTCATACTTAAGGAGGGTCTTTTGAGTTGAGATTTGGTGGAAGGCCTGGCTTAGCTTTTGAGCTTGTTTATTACCTCGATACTTGACTACCTAATGTAGTAGGCCTTTAGTCTTCCTCTAGTTTGAGGCACTTAAGGCTAAGGACTTGCTATTGCTTAAGGAGCTTGGGCTAGTGTTGAATCTCTGTAGTATAACCTTAGGATGGAAGGGTGAGAGGCCTGTAGCCTCGAAGGCCTTTAGGATTGACGTTTCCTTAAAGGAGGCCTGCTAGGCTTGGTAGAAGAGGGGAAAGAAATCCCTCTTGCTTATTAAGTAAAGGCCCTGGCTCCTTTCTATAAAGGCTGAGATCTCCTTTAAGTAGGCTGTGGACAGAGGCTTAAATATAGCTATATTGAGCGGCTGCAGCGTATGGGTTGAATGAGGAGGATATACAGCGAGGAGGATCTTGTTCTAATTGCAGTACTTAATAAAATTCATTGTGAGGTGAGATCTATGGCTATCTAGGATAAGCAATTAATAGGAAGATTGAGCCTTCGCCTTTGTACCGCAATTAAACACCTGTTTAAGCCATGCGAGGCCGATATTGTTATTTGTCTAGCCAGAGGGCGATGAGGAGATTCGAACCTGATGAGTTGCATGATCGAGGGCCTATAGCTAGGAGTCCTGTATTGATTCTGAGGCTGACTGATAGATGAGAGCGGGCTTAAGGTAAGATTCATTAGCGCAGATACAGGCTAGCAGCGTTATCCACTCTTGCGAGCTATCCTAGATAGTACTCCTCCTCTTCCCCTTCTCGTATGAGGCTCTGCTAAAGATTCTTTTTGAGCGACCTATAACACCAAGTATAAAGCCCTTCTTATCCATATTGTATGTGTGACAAGGCTTAACGTGATACTGCTTAATCTTCTCGCGTAGGAGGTTGAAGTAGAGGCTGTACTTTCTCCCTGAATTAGCCTTGTGGCGACTGTTGTTAATGCCCGTTGTCTATTTTGAGATGAGTTCGTTAGGATACTGGTGGACAAAGCGATTAACCTAGTTTACTCTAAGCTCTCTCCTCGCGATTTGTGAGGCGAAATTTCTAATTATAGCTTGTGTAGGTGGGAGGCCTTGGCTAGTGAGCTGTTTAATATAGAGTAGGAGCTCCTGCTCCTGTTGTGGGTGGAGAGCTTGCTGGTTTTGAGCCTGGGTAGCGCGTGAGGTTGAGACGCCCTTATGTCTTTGTGCGAGCGCTGCACGGTTACAACCATACTCTCTCGCCGTCTGTCTATTGCTAAATTGTTCTCTAGGTTCTAGCGATTTAATAGCTGCAAGCGCAGCCTTGATTGGGCTTATACTGGTGGAGTTATCGCGTGTTGAAGTTAAGGTGTTGTCGTGGTGGGTGGCTCTGTTGGGTGGTGGGGCTGGTTGGACGGTGAGCCTCGGTAGCAGCCTTGGCCTCTTTTGCTTGCGCCTTTAGTTCTCACGCCGCCAAACGTACGCGAGCTCTCTCCTCTTTAAGAGCTTGTTTCTCCTGCTTTTTGAGAAGCCTTTGGTGTTGAGCCTCTGAGAGTTGTTGTTGTTGAAGCTTTTTATTAGTCTTAATTTGGTCCTGCCTTTTGCGGGCCCTCTGAACTTTGCTAGGTGAGTAAAATACGGCGCTGCCATGCTAATTATTAGGTTTATTAAGCAGGAGAGGCTTGCTATGTTGACGGCGCCTCTTTTTGTTGATAAAAGCTTGCTTAAGCCTATTGTATTGGTGTTGAAGGATCCTGTATTTAATCTCAAGCTTGTGATAACTTTGCGACAGCTGTTTACGCTTCTTAGCGTGGTCCTTTGTAATAATGTCCTTTAGTATTTGCTGTACTTTACGCTAATTAGAATTAGAGAGGTTTAATAAGCTACTTTGACTTAAGGGAGGGCTCTTGTGCTCTGCGATAAACTTCTTAAGTATAGTGTTTGGGTTATAAGGTGACAACCCAGTTCACTTAAAAGCTTTGAGTATTATTGTTGTTTGAAAGGCCCTTTACTAGGAGGCGTTAAAGAGTTAATAAAAGTCGCGTTTAGTGATTGCTAAGAGGCCCTGGCAGTTGTACATAAACTCTAAGAGCTCTCTTGTATACGCCGTACTTAGAGGCTTAAACATCGCCACATTAAGAGGCTGGAGAGTGTGGGTAGTGTGTGGCGGGAAGATTGTAAGGAGTATTTTGTTATTATCGCAGTACGTAATAAATTGCATAGTAATATGAGACCCATGCCCATTAAGTATGAGTAGTTGGTACTCCCTATAAGCTTTCTCCTTGGTCTCGCGATTAAATACTTGTTTGAGCCACGCCAAACCAATCTTATTATTGGTTTACCCACTTAATAAGCTCGTAAAAAAGGCCTTGTGGTGTTGCGGATTAAAATCTTAAAGCCGTAAGTCTTGTATATTGCCTGTAGTAGCTTAATAAATTAAGGCTGGCGTTAGCGAGGTGCTGTTGGCGTAAATACAGGCAATTGTTGTTACCCACTCTCTATTGCCGTTCTAGAGCATTTGCTTGTGAGGGCCCTGCTTATATAGCTGCCGCGAGAACACTCTTTTTATCTTAGTGAGCACTCTAATAAGGAACCCTTTTTTATCCATATTGTACATATGGCGACTGTTGATATCGTACTAGGTTATTTTATCGCCTAAAAGCTTGAAGTATAAGGCGTATTTGGTAGCAGAATTAGCGCGGTGGCGACAGGCGTTAATACCAGTAGTCCATTGCGATATGAGCTTAATATTGTTGTGGGCAATAAAGCGCTTAACCTAGTTTTTGCCTGGCTCTTTTCTGGCTATTTCTATTGCGAAATTTCGGATTATTTGCTTTGTAGGAGGCAGGTCTCTCTTGTTAAGCTTATATATGTAGTTTACAAGCTCTTTTTCTTGTGTGGTGTTGAGAAATTTCTGCTTATTTGCCCTCTCTATGTGGCTTTTATTGATCCCGCGCGCGCGCCGCGATAAAGTTGATCGCTTAACGCCAAATAATTTGGCAATTTTGGTGTAATTAGGCTTTTCGCCTGCTGGCAAGCTTTCGATTGCTGCCAGCGCAGCCTCTATAGCGTCAATATTGGTGGAGTTATGAGCGTTGATAAACTACGTGGATTTTTTCAAAACCGTGCATTTGGTGATTAGTCATGGTACGTGATCAAACACGTTATTTATCACCTCGCTTCAGTCGCGCGAGACATCCATCCGCCACCACCCTCGATCGTTGGTAACTCGATTTTCGATGACGAGGGCTGCTGCTTACATATTAAGGCTAACGAATTATTGCACCACATAGTAGCTCAAATCTCTGGATAGCACAGGACGCATCTCTCGAGAAATCAGAATCAAAACAATGGCGAACAACACATACGCCATCCTGGCGCTTTTGCCGGTCGTTGCGTACTACATGTACACGCTAATATACAACTGGCGCTTCAAAAAATTCATGGACATACCGCAGTTGCCGCGTTCATTGTTTATGGGACATCTCAAGTACATTGCGGCGAGCTTTAAAACCCTAGGCGACTCTCGACGTCATATCGGTATGTATTATACGGCTTCAATGCATCACACAGTTGACTTGATAATTGATATTGTATGGCAGATTACATTTTCGAGATCATGTTGAAAGATGCCAATCGCCCCGAAATCATGCTCGTGGATGTGCGGCCTATGCAACGTGCGTTGCTCCTTGTAGCTTCCCACGCTGTCGCAGAACAGATTACCAAAGTTTCCAAGATGTTCCCGTTGAGTGTCCCCAAATCACCCACTATATTTGCCTTTAGCCGCTTGATTGGTATTGAGTCGGTGCTCAGCAAAGAGGTAAGAATGTGTGCACTTGGCTCTAGCAGCACTGTTCTTCAAGCAAGTTCGATAATCGAGCTTGAACTGACGATTGTAGGGCGAGGCATGGAAGTCACTTCGCAAAAGGTTCAACCCCGGATTCGCGCCGCAGCATTTGACTACACTCCTACCAGCCATAATCAACAAATCGACGATCTTCATGGAAAAGCTCGACTCTTTGGCTAAGTCTGGGGTTGACTTCGAATTTGAGCCTCTCTGTACTAACGTCACGTTCGACATCATTGGGGATGTCATCATGAATATTAGCTTTGAAGCTCAAGATCTGAAAGTAGCCGGCCATCCTGTCGTGTACCACTTCCGGAAACTTGTCACAACATTCGCCAAAAATAGCCGACCGGGACTCATCCCCTGGTGGGCGAACCTCCCATTGGCGATAAATCGAATCTACCATAGCAACAGGGCGGACGCGGCTATCAAGAAGTGCATTGAATACAAATTTGATGAGATCAAATCTGGGCAAAATGTAGAAGCAAAACAGTCCAAAGACCGCTCAGTACTTGCACTTGCTCTTAAAGATATAGACCACCTGACCAGCGAAAACCTCCAGAGTACTGCGGACCAAATCAAAACCTTCTTGTTTGCCGGACATGACACGACATCGATTTTGCTTCAGTGGCTATTTTACGCGCTCTCTATAAACCCGAAATGCCTGGATTCCATCCGTGCGGAACACGATGCGGTCTTTGGGGATCAGGACCCTCGCGAAGTCCTACTCGCGAAACCTGATGAGACGCTCCGAGCTCTTCCGTACACTTCGGCTTGCATCAAGGAAGCGCTCCGTCTTTGGCCTCCGGCCAGCTCCGCACGACTTGTCCCCCAAGGCAATGGTTTCAAGGTCCACCTTGAAGATGGACGAGACATCTGCATTGATGAAACAATAATCTACATAAATCACTATATGATCCAACGTGACCCGAAAGTATACGGAGCGACAGCCGACGACTTCGTCCCGGAGCGCTGGCTCGGCGACAGCGATACGACGTCGTCGCGGAAGGACGAGGATTGGAAACAGTCTGGAGAGAGCAAGATTCCTATCAGTGCATGGAGACCATTCGAGAGAGGACCGCGGAATTGCATTGGCCAGGAATTGGCGAACTTGGAAGCGAGAGTCATCTTAGCTTGCACGATCCGGAGATATGATTTCACCAAGATTGGCGCTGGCGAGGCCGAACTGAATGAAAAGGGAAAGCCTGTCGTTGACGAGAAAGGAAGATACAAATTGAAGTCGGAGCTGTTTAATGTAAGTCAATTTGAATTCTATGCTTGAAAGATGCTAATGGGCGTTGTAGGCTCCGGTTGTCACTTCCAAGCCGTTTGACAGGATGGTGATGAGGGTCAGTTTCCACGACGAGGAGTAGCATCCAGTAGAGAAATATTGTAGCCATATGATTCAAATAGTGTCATCTGGGGCTGTTGACATGACACGTTATACGAGGGAGATTCATGATTTCAAATTATAAGAATCTCACACGGCCTTGATATTTTGCTCAGACGCTATAGCTCAGGTTCACTATATGGTAAACAAACATGAAGAGAATATCAAAAGAACCGAATGTCAGACATAGTCATGTCTGTATTCGGTTTCCTTTGTTTTCCGATCGGCAAACCGGTACTTCAAAGGCCGATAGTGATGAGAAATCAAAAGTTGTGATTCATGATAGCAGATGCCATCCGGACGAAACACGGGTAGCTCACAACATAAAGCAACTCAAGTCCTATACTATCCCAGACCTCTTCCCTGAACGCGGAAAGTGAGTGGAAACGCGTGCCGAGGTTAATCAATTGTCCAACAGCATAGTGTGCACAGACAGCACGTAAGCAGGCCTCACGATGACCTCAACATACCACGCGCTTGCCGACCGTCCCGACAGCCACGTTGAGCAGGTATCGCAATGCTGGCTCAGCCGCATCAGCACCTGTATAAAGAATACGTGCCGCCGTGAGCACACTGCGAACGCGCCGCGCGTCTGGGCTCGCCTCCCGGAAACGACACGGGGACGTCGCGATGCCTCCTTGACCGAAGCCTCCTTCGACGCGAACGCGCTTACAGAATCGGATATCCAGGCTGTGAGCGAAAAGGGAAAGACAGTCTTGTACTTGGCGTACGGATCGAATCTCTGCAATGAGACCTTCCGAGGGAAAAGAGGCATCCGGCCCATTTCACAGATCAACGTGCTCGTCCCTTCGCTGCGCTTGACCTTCGATCTTCCGGGCGTCCCATACATCGAGCCATGTTTCGCGAACACGGCAATGCGCGATCCCGATGCCATGGACAAGGCAGACTACCACAAGGATCGCTGGCATAAAGGCCTCGTCGGCTGCGTATACGAAGTTACCCCGAGCGACTACGCGCATATCATCGCGACCGAGGGTGGAGGCGCGGGATATCAGGATATACTGGTGGACTGCTATCCACTGCCAGACAGCGATGCCGTGCCCTCGAAACCCCCGACAGGGGGCTTCGTCGCGCACACGCTCTTCGCGCCCGCTGCAAAGTCGCGCGCTCGTCCTGATCCTTCGTACGCGCAGCCTTCTCTGCGCTACCTCAACCTTATTACCACCGGCGCCGTCGAACTCTCCCTCCCGCGGGAATATCAGGACTACTTGGACGATATCCGGACATATACTATTACGACAAAGCGGCAGGAGATGGGCAAGGCGCTGTTTGCTGGGATATGGTGGCCGTTTCTACAATTGCTTTTTGCGCTGAACGCGAAGTTTCAGGATAAGCATGGGAGGAGTCCAAAGTGGTTGGTGCAGCTTTCGGCTTTGCTTTTCACAGGCATGTGGGGGACTTATGATACGGCGCTCAAGCAGGTTTTTGGGGATGGGGAGAGAACTGAGGGGGAAGAGGTGTTGGGGACGTGGGGAGGGCAAATACGCGGAGAGGAGCGGGATTTTATTAGAGAGGGATCTAGGGGTTAGGGACATAGTGGTAGGAAGAATAAAGATTTAGTTTAGTTAATGTTTAGAATAACTAGGGTATACTATAGGTTTTAGTTATTACTAAAAATTAGGCCTTAGGTAACTAGATATATATATGTGTGTTATTAAATTAACTACCTAGAAGAAGAAGAAGAATAAAGGCTTTTATTTTAAATAATATAAAAAAATAGAGCCCTTTACTTAGTAATTAAAAAGAGTATAAAAAAATAATTATAAAAAAGAGCATATATATATATATATATATATTAGTTATAGTAGTATATAGTATTAATTTAACTATCTAGAAATAGAATAATAAAGCCTATAGGTGTCTTATATATATATAATAGCTAGAAAGCTACTAAATTAGTAATAAGCTAGCTAGAAAAAAATAGCTAGGGGTAAAAATACTAAAAGTAATAAGTGCTTATATATAATAGGCTAGCTAGAAAGCTACTTACTTAGTAGTAAACTAGACTATTTATTTTAGTAGCTTAGAGTATCTCTAAGAGTAAAATAAGTTAAGTAACTAGTAGATTAGAGTAAGAACTAATAGTTAGAGGATAGCTTTTAATTATTAGTGTTTAGAAGTTTTATTAGGTAGTTCACTATTAAATTTATTACTTAAGTATTTTTTTATAAAGAGTTAAATATAAAGTTAATTAGGTTAGTAAATTTAGAGTTATTATTAAAAAAATTATTATAATAGATAGGCTCTTTACCTTCTAATTTACTATTATAATAGGTAGTGTTATTATTTTCTAGACTATTATTATAATAAGTAATACCTAGTTTATAAATATTATTCTTATTAAGCGCCTCTTTTTAGTATAATTACTATAGTCTATACTAAATTAGGTATCTTTTAGTTTATTTAGCTACTTTAGTAATAGCTAGAAAAAGTAGTAAAAAGTAGTTAGCTAAAGTAATTAGGCTTAAGTTTTACTTTAGAGTCTTTATTATTAAAAATGTAGTTAGAGTTACCTAATATATATTAATTTTAGAACTCTTAGAGAATAATAGTATAGAGTTATTAAATTTAAAGGCTAACTACTAGTAAGTTTAAGATAAAAGTATAATTATAATAGAAATATTTAACTATAATTTATTAATAAGTTAAACTAAAAGGTAGCTAAATAATATTAATAGTCTAGTAATTAGTTATCTAGTTAAATACTTAATATATGGTAAATAAAAGCTAAAGTACTTATAGTAAAAAGAGTAGATTTTTATAACTAGTACTACTCTAGTTTAAATATAAGTTTAACTAAAGTCTAAAGTAGTAAAAGATTAAAATAAAGTGTAGAAGGCTACTTAGTAAGGTAAAGTAGTAAAAGATTAAAATAGACTAAATAAAGCTACTTAGTAAAATTAGTGCTAGAGTAATCTAGTGTTTATTTTTTCTAAGTATTAGAGTAGTTTATTAGGGACGTCTATTATATAAATAGTAAAGAATAATAAGAAAAAATACTTAAGAGGTTAATAGTTAGCCTTAGTAAGGTATTTAGATTTAATAGGTCTAGATATTTTATAAGTATAAGCTAGTGTACTTAGTAAGTAAAATAGAATATTTTATAAAAAAGTAAAAGTATTACTTATATAAAATCTTTATATTTTTATAATTACTTTTTTACACTCTTTTTAATTACTAAGTAAAAAGCTTTACTTTTTTATTATATTATTTAAGATAAAAGCCTTTATTATTTTACCTCTAGGTAAATAATTTAATAATATATATAAAATCTTTATTACACTTCTTTTAATTACTAAGTAGAGAACTCTACTTTTTTATTATATTATTTAAACTGAAAGCCTTTATTATACTACCCCTAAGTAGTTAATTTAATATTATATATAAATAAAATCTTTATAAATAGTGCTATAGCGCCTCTAGAGTCTAATTCTAATTTTCTTTACTTAGTGCCTTTAGCCTCTATAATATAATACTTATTAACTATTATAGGCAAATTAGTCTTTAAAGGTAATATAGTTATTATTTATTATTATTTATTATTATTTATTATTATTTATTATTATTTATTATTATTTATTATTATTTATTATTATTTATTATTATTTATTATTATTTATTATTATTTATTATTATTTATTATTATTTATTATTATTTATTATTATTTATTATTATTTATTATTATTTATTATTATTTATTATTATTTATTATTATTTATTATTATTTATTATTATTTATTATTATTTAGTATTATTTATTATTATTTATTATTATTTAGTATTATTTAGTATTATTTATTATTATTTAGTATTATTTAGTATTATTTATTATTATTTAGTATTATTTAGTATTATTTATTATTATTTAGAAATATTTAGAAATATTTAGAAATATTTAGAAATATTTAGAAATATTTAGAAGTATTTAGAGTAGCCTTTTAATAAACTAAAGAAGTTTCTTTTAGTAAATCTAAATATAACCTATTAAACTAGAGTATAAAGTCTTATAAATATAACTAATAAAATTTTCTACTATTTATACTATAACTAGTAGCTAGTAAACTTAAAATTTTAGTCTTTTTAAATAGGCCTTAGTAGTAAGCTCGGCTATATAGCTATTAATCACATAGGGTTCCTAATCACCCTACCAAAACGCGCACCCTAAATAAAACACGCGATATCTCTCAACAACGCTCTTATAATTGCCATTAAGTACACATAGATTCAAGCGCTACAGCTACTATAGCTACTGCAGCCCTTTCTAAAGCGCTTAATATAGTATATTTACGTTACTGAGCTACTAAAGCCTCAGCTGCGCGCATACCCTCCATAATAGTCTCTACCTCTGCAAAGCGTTGATTTGGGTCTATCTAAACGCGCTTTCGTGGCCGGTGAGAGCTAGTAGTCTGTAGATAATACTCAAGGCGTCTTTTCTCTAATTCTAGCCCTGTAGCTCTAGCATTCGCAGCTGCTAGCGCCTTACCTACTTTTTGTAGGAGGAGCCAGGTCCTACAACCTAGGTTTTCAAGGCTCTGGACGTCGCGCTGCGCCAAGTAGAGATCCCAAGGGCCTTAAGGGGTAGAGAGAAAGCTCTAAGGCTGCTGCTAAGGTTGCTGCTAAGGCGTAGGCGTTATAGGCCTCTAAGAGACCTGCAACGAGCTAAGCACGTGATTAATATTAAATGGGCAGATACCAGCAGCCTGCCAACCAGCTCGAATCACACGCTCTGTGAAGCCTTCCTCCCTAGCTTGATAGTAGCAGGCAATAAAGCGCTCCTTCTTAATAGGCGCGGCGTTGTCAAGTAAGCTAGCGTACAAGGATCCTGATCACCCGGTGTTTCTGATCACCCCATCAAAACGCGACACCTGAACAAAACACGCGATATCTCTCTACAACGCTCATCAATATGGACGCCCGCGAGCATGCTATACAATCCGCTATTCGCGATTTCGCTGCAGGTCTTTATACAAGTCAGCGTGCAGCTGCAAAGGCGTACGGCATCTCCCAGTCTACGCTATCGATGCGACTCCGTGGCGTAACAACGAGCTCGCTCAGTCACCAGCACCAGCAGCGATTAACTCCTCGACAGGAGGACTTTCTAGTAGAATGGATCCTTGAAGAAGACGCGCGCGCCTGCCCTCCTCACACGCTCGCGCGCGAGAAATGGCCAATCGAATCCTACGTATGAACGGCGACGATCGTCCTGTTGGCAAGCACTGGCTATACCACTTTATCAAGCGCCAGCCACGTATCGCCTCTGTAGTCGGCAGAAAGCTAGAGGCTCAGAGAGCTGATGCAGCGACTCCAGAGCAGTTGCGCGCGTTCCTAGAGCGCTATGAGCAGACTCGACAGCGGCTCAACATACAGGCGGAGAATACATACAATATGGATGAGACTGGCGTTGCTCTAGGAGTATGTACAAACACTAGAGTACTCTCTAGTAGTCAGAAAAAGAAGGCTTACATTCGGTCTCCAGAGAATCGCGAGTGGGTCTCTATAATTGAGTGCGTATCGGCGACAGGGCAGAAACTACGCTGCGCAGTTATCTTCAAAGGCCAGAGCCTACAGACTACCTGGTTCCCAGCTAAATCCGTGCCTAGCTGGCTCTATACAACCTCTGAGAACGGATGGACGTCGAAAGCGATAGGTGTTGAGTGGCTACAGCGTATATTCATACCTGAGACGGCTATAGGTGATGGCCAGTACCGCCTTCTTATCCTCGACGGTCACGGCAGCCATATTGATATAGACTTCCTTTGGCTCTGCAAGCAGCATCGAATCGAGCTCTTATACCTACCTGCGCACTCCTCACACGTCCTACAGCCTCTAGATCTTGCTCCTTTCTCTGTAATCAAGTCTAGTTACAGACGTCAGATCCAGGAGCTCGCATCACTCGACGACGCTGCGCCTGTCAAGAAGGAGCGCTTTATCACCTGCTATCATCAAGCTAGGAGGAAGGCTTCACAGAGCGTGTGATTCGAGCTGGCTGGCAGGCATCTGGTATCTGCCCATTCAACATCAATCACGTGCTCAGCTCGTCGCAGGTCTCTCAGAGGCCTACTACGCCTACACGTCAGCAGCAGCCTCAGCAGCAGCTCCAGAGCTTCCTCTCGACTCCCCAGGGCCCTCACGATCTCTATATAGCGCAGCGCAGCGTCCAGAGCGTTGAGAATCTAGGTCGTACGACCCGGCTGCTCCTACAGAAAGCAGGTAAGGCTCTAGCAGCTGCAAATACTAGAGCTGCAGGCCTAGAAGCAGAGAAAAGACGCCTTGAGCAGCAGCTAGAGATATCTACCTCTCAGCGTCAGCGTAAGCGCGTTCGAGTAGACCCAAATCAACGCTTTGCAGAGGTAGAGAGTATTAGGGAGGCTATGCGCGCAGCTGAGGCTTCAGCAGTCCAACCACGTAGATCTACTATATCAAGCACCTCAGAAACAGCTGCTATAGCTACAGCAGCTGCAGCGCTTGAATCTATGTGTAGTCAATGGCAATTATAAGCAGCGTTGCTGAGATATCGCGCGTTTTGTGCAGGTGTCGCGTTTTGGTAGAGTGATCAGAAACACCGGGTGATCAGGATCCTTGTACGCTAGCTTAATGCGAGCTCCTGGATCTGGCGTTAAGTCGGGTGGGGTAGTTTCCGACACCGGGTAGTTTCCGACACCCCGCAAAATTTCGCCGCTGCCACCACTTGGGTTGCGAATATGCTCACAACTTTATCAAATAGATTTGTAAAAATATAAAAAAATTATATTCGAAGTATTTAATCGCTTTCTTTATCTATGCTTAAATCACAATTAAGATATTGTTGTGTTCGTCGTTGTTCTCGCGCTGAACGTCGAACCAATAGCTGCTCCGCTTCCTCTTTAGAGCTACTTTCCTCCTCTACAATAATGACCTTCTGCGATGCGTTTCTCACTTTGCGAACACGTTAAGAGGGCACCTAATTAGCCTGCGAGAGAACTTCTGCAAGACTTGCGAAGCGTTCGTTTGGATTAATTGCGACTTTGCGGCGTTTTGGCGGATTTGCTTGATTAACCTGCTCGCGCAAGGAAGTAATCTTATAATTTTTCGTGGTGACCTCTATTGAGGTATGGTCAAATGCCTTGGTGGTAAGCTGAACACATCGTCGTGTAGTTAGTGAGAAGCTCTTCTCAGAAAATAGCTTTACAACATCGCTGCCACGTTTTGGCGTCCTGATATCCTTGGTAGAAGAGGGTGGTGTTGACGGCCGTTCGCGCACCACCACCCAGCGAGAACCCAAGGGCTTCCTCACGTTCTTAGGGTATAGCCCTATTGCTTTCCACCCAGATTGGACACACTGCTCTTGAAGGCCAATTTTACGCGCTTCTGCATAAAATTCGAGAAACTTGGCCTTCCTAAGCTTTGTTGCATCTGTCTCAGCCCCATACTC
This sequence comes from Laburnicola sp. R22_1, assembly GCA_014281115.1. NCBI lineage: Eukaryota > Fungi > Ascomycota > Dothideomycetes > Pleosporales > Didymosphaeriaceae > Laburnicola > Laburnicola sp. R22_1. The sequence continues at coordinate 2,402,391 of JACONQ010000011.1, forward strand.
GCTAACGAAGCGCCGATACGCCACCTTTAGGCTAGAGAAACAACTAAGATCTAAAGGCTGGAGTATATGTGAAGTATAGGCAGGGATAAAGAGTAAGTGGACATTATTTATATAATATGCAGTCATAAATTCGTCCAAGGTATGACTGCCATGGCTGTTAACAATAAGCAACCGTGTCTCGGACAGATTGTTAGGCTCAGTCTGGGGCAAGAACACCTTCTCCAGCCACTCGACAGTAATATTATTACTTGTCCACCCATTTTGCGAGAAGGTAACATGCCAGCGAGGATGTTAAGTCAAAAACTCCTTCTTAAACCACTGCTCCTAGATGCTCTTAGCCTTGAAGATAACCAAAGGTTCAAGAACGACGCTGAGCGTAGAGATACACTCTACTATAGAGGTCTAAGTATAGGCATTTATTGTCTTAACTAGTACAGCATTAGGGTTCTCTTGCGAGGAGCCTATAACAAGCCTATTAACTCCCTAGCCCTCCATGATACCGCCCTCGTCGGAGTTGTACCTGTGTCGGGGGGGAATCCAGGTCACGGTCTCGTACAGGTCGAATATTTGCCTGATACTTTCAGGAGTGGCCGCATTTATGCGTTCCCAGCTAGTCCAGCGGCCCAACTTTGACTTAATGGCTGGGCGGCGTCTCATAAATTAACTAGTCCACTCCTTCCCCAGGTTCTTGTGGTCACCCTCTCGCTTGAGAACGGCTGTTGCGATAGCTCGCACTTGCGCATAGGTTGGCGCGTAACTAAGGGCTTCTTAACAGAGAATCTAGCGCTCTAGATACTCTTCTTAAATAACTAAAAGCCGCTATGCACCATTGTGGGCATGCAGGTGGGGTTAGGCACCATTAAAGCGGCCGCGAAGAGTGTTGCGTGGTACCCCATATTAAGTAGCAGCAGTGGCCAAAGCGACCCCAGATTTGAGGTCTGCAAGTGCGTTCTAGACATCTCCTTCTGTGTAACTAGCTATTCAAAGTTAGAGAAAACGATGCAAAAGGAAAAATTGAAATTGATAAAGAATTGAGGTTGTAAGAATTATTTTTCGGTCAGCGTGCATGGTGGGGGAGCGCGATTGCGGGGCTGTCGGAAACTACCCGGTGTCGGAAACTACCCCACCCGACTTAAGCAATATCTAATTATAACACGTAGCCTAGTCAAGCACCTTGAACTCTCGCCACCGTACCCGAGCCTCCACGGCCACTGCCTAACAAGTATACGAATTTCTGATGTTGTGGTCATGGTCTCGCATAAGGGCATGGATAGATGGCGATGTTCTTCTCTTTCGAGAGCTTATATGGGCGGGGAGGGGTCAGAATCCATGCTGTTGTCGGGAACTTTTCGAAATAGGACGTTGAAGAGATAGCGTCATGATTGATCAAGAGCCTTGCGAAAGAATCGCATCCGTAGCATAGAGCAATTTGAAGTGTTGTTAGGAAAATCGACATAGAATCAAAATCTAAACACCTTAGCAGGCGTGGTATTGTCACCACGTTTAGAGATAGAGGGAGTAAATAAATAGAAGAGAGAAAGGTATGTTGACATATTCGTTCTTAGGCCTTAGGATATGTTCAGCTCTACGTTGCAAATCCACACCTTCTCTGTTCCAATACTAATACGAACTATAGTCCCTAACACCGCTAAGCATTACGGCCGGTACTCTAAGGATATCTACATTAAGTTCAAATTGTATGTTCCACACAATATTTGCGCTTAAAGCTTGGCCATAGTATTGGAGATTTTAAGGTTCTGAATAGGATAGAAGTGGACCCAACCCTATTGGAACATTAACCTCGATAGTGCCAACATCTGTATGAAGATACGAGGCAGAGACGTCAAATGAAATGCGTTTAGGTGGTTTGCCAATGCTGAGCGTCTGGAGGCATACGCCGCTGCTCGCGTCCTAGAACACGACCGTGCCGTCCACCGACGCCGATGCGAGCCGCGTCGAGTCCGGCAAGAAGGCGACAAGGTGTGCGTAACCGCGATGCCCCTCGAGCGTCTGGATGCAGGCACTCCATCTATCTCCTATACTTAACTTTATTGTGATTCATTGCGGCTCTTCGTACTTAAAGTGACTTTTCATGCCAACTCATTCTCATCAACACCATCCCACTCATCCTCATCTCTCTCTTCCTCGCCCGCGCCGTCAATAGTCTCATTAATGCGATAAGACTTGACGGCGCCCTTATCGTCGACACGATGCGTCACGAAAAAAGGATGTTCACTCTGTAGCGGACGACCCTGGCATATGTAGCCGATGGGCGTGTGCATAATGTCCTGACCTTTCCGACGGAGAGAAAGCCACTCGAGGAGGAAGTTAATCGCTTTTGTCGTTGACGCACCCAATCGCTTCCCATTGCTGCCGTTTTCGATATATTCCATCAGCTGCGCACACTCCTCAAATCTCAAATACAACCGCCCCGCAAAAATACCGAGCTCGATCGTGAGCCATTGCGGAATGAGATGGCCTCCCGGAAGTCCAGGCAGAGCATAATACGTCAAAGCGCTAAAATGCAACATTTTTTTCGTGACGGGTGCGGAGTACGTGAGGAGGTGGACTTTTGCGGGGGGTTCCTGGGCGCGGAGTTTGGAGATCAAGAGTTCAGCTTCTTCAGCAATGAGGATTAGGGCAGTGGAAGTGCTGGGACTGTAGAGGATCCATTCAACGGGACGCTGAGGGGAGGTTAGTGTTTGTTGAGGTGGAAAATGGAGTGGAGGAGTGGACTTACCAGGAAATTGTCGATCGAACCATGCTTACCCATCTTAATCGTCCTCATAAACTCCGCTGAAACAAACAACCGTGACTCTGTACCCCCAACACTAAATTTCTGGCCTACAGATGTACGTGACATAGCGGTGAATACATGTTCATATCCCTCTTCTCCATATAAAATGCCTGTGCGAACGAAAGCAGAGATTGCAGAGTGAATACCTGGAAATGAGAGGGCCTTGTAATGCACAGGTCGTTGCATTTCACGTACTTCTTCGACTTGGAATTCGACTTCGCGCTCTTGCTCAACTTCATCTAGCGCGATGGAATACAGAGCGTTGGGGTTGCTGGCGGCGGCGTGACGCTGGTTGTTGAGCTCCTCTATAAAGGTCTGGATTTGCGGGAACGTGGTCTTAGGAAAGAAGGGACGCTGGACATCGTCCGTGCGGTTTCCGTATAGTTGTTCCAGTGTCTGCTGCTCCGGATGTTGAAGCACCTTCACATACGCCTGTCTATCCTGGATATTAGAGAGAAAAGCCGGGTTCTCCCATTCCGCAATTGTGCGATTGCAGAAGTTGGCGCCCTGAGAGATGTAGAGATTCTGGATCTGTTCGTTCGCGCGGCAGGTCTGTTCCAGGAGCCAATGCACGACGTGAGACGAGTCAATTTTGTTTTTGCTATTCATGTGACAGACATCGAGTATGGATTGGTGGGTTTCGGGGAAGGCGAAGAAGGAGACGGATTGGGTGGTTGCAAGTTGTCGGAGGCGCATGGCAGCTATAAATGATGTTAGCCTAGGAATCCCGCGCGTTGGAGGCGCATGCTTACCTTGTACTGTATGGTCCTTCGTTTGCCCAAGGGCGAGAGTCAGTGCACCACGGGCCTCTTGGGGCAGCTTCAAATCTACACCGCGCGTATGCGCTTCATCAATATAGACAAGACAATTATCCAGATTGTCGGTAAATGCGGTGGCCAGCAAGGGTACCAAGTCTTTCGTTCTGCGATATCGGACCCATGCTCGATTGTCGGCGCCGAAGAACACAGCTGCCTGCGGTTCAGTGTCGATATCTAGCCATGCCTTGACTAAAGCTTCGTTACTCATTTCGAGAATATAGGCGCCGGCGTCGATGAGAACACGGATTTGCTTCCGCTTAAGCTGTTCTAGGAAACCCCTTTCTGACAGACGCTTACCTCCCCAAGCTGCGAGATGGTACTCTCGGTTTCGACCTTGCATCAGGTAGGTAAGGACTTCGGCATTGGTTTGGTGTAAGCTTGGGAGATCGTCTTGTCGGATGGTGAGTGGCAGCATCATTTTGTTGTCGTTGGTGCCGCTGAATCCAGTTGTCCTCGCGCCTGTGGCTGCGCTGTCACTGAATTTCGCCTTCGAAAACAAGGGCAAGTCCCAACCTGAAGCCTGTAACTTGATACCAAACTGCTTGGCGTGCAAAGGGAACACGAAGTGGTTCATGTAGTGATCAAGTACGCTCCTACTAGTTCGAAGATGCTTCCAAAGCTCTTCGAGTTGGCCTTGGTCATCCACATTTATAACATTCCAATGATGCAAAGCTTCTGGAAGAGTATCGCAACTGCTAGTCCACCTGTCATATTCACTAGAAGGATCGTGTGAGGACAGAATGTGGCGAAGACCTTCGTTGAATTGAACTTGATCGAGGCCAGAGTAGTAGAAAGCCAGGCAGGTGAATAGAATCGCAACATCGGGGTGACCGAACTCGGCTTGTTCGGAAGGTACGTTCTTTGCCTCGAAAGGAACTGCGATAGGATCTCTACTCGGATGAAGGCCGTATTGTACATTCCAGCGCTTCTTCAGGCAGAGAAGAAGGATTCGGTTGAGCAGCAGGCCTCGGACTAGAAGTAGATTCTTGGTTGCTACATCCTTGTCGGCAAACAATCCACTCACGCGCTTAAATAGCTCGGTGTTAAGATGCCTATCTAGGAGAACCTTACGGATCTCAGCATAGTGACCGGATGATGTTGAGTCTGCGAAGCGAAGGAATGCTGTTCTCCCGGTACAGATCTCATCAATGATTCGTCGATGTAGATCCTCTTCTACGTCCGACTGAAGGATGCATATCATTGGATATCCGTTGCCTCGCTCAATGATCTCAATGCCGCGCGGGAACGTGCGGCGGAGTTCTGGTAGATGATCCTTCACGAGTGATAGAAGCGATTGTGCTACTTGCCAGCGATGCGGGTGTCCGTCAACAGTGGTTTGTTCACCACTTGGATAGATTAGTTGAGTTTTTACCGCCAAGGACACATCAGATTCATCCAAGACATCCCGACACTTCGAATTTAGCCACGATTGGAAGCCGATCATCTCGCGTGCGATATTTAACTCGGAGTCGGCAAGATGTTGAAGACCGCTGAGCTTGTAAGACAGAACATGTTCAGGAGCATTTAGAACGGCGCCCCGACGTTGAAGCATATCTTGATGGAGATTTGCGTAGAGCTTCAGTATCTCCGGATTGGGCTTGGTACGGCGGGAAAATGGAATGTGCCGTATTTCTCGGCCGACTAAGCCTCCGAGTCGCGACTGGATCATCTGCGCTGTTGGTAAGAGCAATGGCTTTGGTACGATTAGACGCGGAAGTTGCTCTCCGTTTCCAAGCATAGCCATTGCCATAGGGACAATGCAGGATGTTTTTCCTTTGGATATGGTTAGGAGATAGTATTCCCTATAACTGTGGTAATGTCGGCTCACCTTTACCCATATTTAACTGCAACACCGCGTTTTCTCTGGATTCTGGCGCAATAATCGCACGCGCAACATCAATCTGCTCCCGCCGAATCAAGATATCACTGTCGATCTCTAAGAGAAGCCAATCGGGGAATTCCAAGGGATTCCAGTTCTCATGGCCGGAGTGACAAAGTTCTTCCTGGAGCCGAGTATGTTTCCCATGACAAAGCGCATCCCAGATTCGCACAAGTCGCTGCAGCTTCGTGACAAGCATCCCATGCGAAACGATCGTTTCCTTTACGTTGCTCCCGAAACTACAATTCGAGCTTGAGCGTAGCTGCTCTAGCAACGCCATCGAAGTATTGCAAGGCCAGAGATGGCCGAGGTCGAGCCATTGGAATCGATCGTCGTCAGCGGACAGAGCGTTGCGAATTTTAACGAAGTTATTTTTTAGCATGGTGCGAGCTTCCTGAATACTCTCTGCAATGGTTGTGATGTTCGGGGTGTTAAACGGCGTTTTTAGCTGGCTGTGGCCAGTCTGTTCAAGCACACTGAGACTTGTTTCTAGATCGCGGCCATATTGTTGACGAAGGGAGTTTGATGAGGAGATGAAAGAAGAGAGAATCTTTCGCAGCTCGATTGTCTCCATTGTTTGAGCCTTTGTAGTTGAATGGCTTATTGGGTGAGAATCGAGATTGCTGTCGGGAACTAGCTCGTCGCGAGCAGAGACGTTCAAGGGTGATACGAGGGACTTGACGAGGAGGTCCGTGGAAATGGACGGGATGACAGAATCGTGGTTGGGCTTACGAAAGGGCGTCTGTGTTAAATTCCAAGCACCTGGAACGGATGTGTCACTCGGTCCTTTGTATCTCTCCAGTAAATCTTGAACCTGCAGAATATATTCGGAGAGTTCAGAATTCCTTTGCAAACGGCGCCACTCTGGAACGACTCGCTCCATCGCGAGCCCCGTATCAATCAGATCTGAATCAAAGCCATCCAAACATATTTCCTCGTTTGGCCATTGATCAAGGAAGTATTGTGCTAATCGCTCACCCTCAGCCTCGCATGCCTTCTGATGTGCTTTTTGCACCTCGTTAACCCATCTCTTTGGTTTCTCAGGCAGATCGACAGATATGGCTCGGAAAAGCGATTGGGCAGTCGGAGATTCGTTGAGTTTGAAATTGTTGTACGAGGAACCAGAGGGTGGTTGCAATGTTTTCAACTCTGGCAAAGACACGAAGGCCGCTAGGATCTTGATGACGTTCATGTCAGTTCTGGGGTTCAGTGACATGAGACTGAGTCGGAACATTAAACTATAGAAATCTTGGGGATCAGGGCTGCGACAGGTGTTCACGAGACTGCCCCACTGCTCGTCGACGTCCTTCTCCACCATGTCGCTCAGGCTGGCGGGAATGATCCTAGAAGTGATGTCAAATCCGCCAATGAGCGGCCAGTCTTGGAGAATTTCGGGTAGTTCTCGAGTGGTGTGTACGTTGAATGGTTGGGTTTGGAGCAGTTTTGCAATGCGATAGACTTTGCCTGCTTGCGTTGAATTGACTTGATGGCCTCGGGATTGGTACACTTTATCAATGCTAGTCCTGTCGTTCGTATCGAGGATGTGGCGCTCGTAAAGACCGCGCTGCGCAATGCCGCGTCTGCGAAGGTGGGCCAGAATGTAGGTGTCGATTTGAACGCCTTTAATTTTTGGGGCAAAGACACGGAGTCGTTGTGACTTGCTGAGTATATCCTGCGTAAGGCTCTCGTATGCATCGTGCTGGATGGTCATTGTCAGATCCGCATTCCAGTCAACGATTTGCATATTCTTCTTGTCCTTGGGATAGTATTCTCGTTTTGGACTAACTTCTCTAATGGTGTTAAGAATTTCGATTGGGGAACTTCCCAACGCTGTCCATGGTTGACAATAACTCGATTGCAGAATGTGCAAGGCTTCCTCGGTGCCGGTGCGTCCAGTTAGTGGATCAGGAACAACAAAGGAGGTAAGTGCATGAAGTAGCGCCTTGGAGTATAGAAGGAGTGGCTCGGCAGGGCATGACAATCGTCCAAGTACATCATCGATTTCGAACCTCACATACTGCGTGCTGCTAGCCGCCCGGACAGCAACATGCATTCCATGACGTTTGAAAGAAACCTTTCCTCGTGGAACGATGATGCTTCTGCGCGTAGTGTCGGCAACATCACGAAGTAAGATTTTGCTTTGAAATCCGTACAAGGTGCCAGCATCCTGGTCAGGATCAATCTCTTCCCTCAATTCTTGACATTGAAGAAGCCCTTTGTTATTGACGCAAAACGACAACTCCAAATGACGTAGCTCAACTCGCAGCTTCGCATACGCTCTCATGGGCTGGTAAACAGTGATTTTGTGCGGGTCCTCAAAATAGCGGAAGATATCGGCCACTTGCTTGAAGAGGACGGAATTAGGATCAACCAAGGAGACACGCTTATTTCGATATCCGTGCCGATTGACAACATCTATAACCCAGTCACTGAGCCTCGTCCTCCAGAGCTCTGGATGGCGTCGGACCTCGATGCATTTCGTATCCAAGTTCAACCAGTGCGCACAGTTGGAGATGAGTCCGAAGGGAAGGTCAACGGTATTAGGTCCGGCAAAGAGGTGAGACGGAATGTATTCGAGGAGGCCATTGTGACTACGGGCGCGGATAATGACCTTTCCGTTTCGAATCCCAAAGTGGATCTCGTGATCGTTCATTCGAGTTGCCATGACATACGACATGCCAAGTTCGGCAGATGGGAACGTGAGAAGGTGTTGGTTGCCGAAGAGTCCCTCCACCTCATTTGACTCTCGAATATCACGCGGCAATCTTCCCAAAGGCTTGCCATCAATGAGCAAGTGTCCTTCGATGAAGTTGTAGTGGACCACCTGTAAGTTGGCTGGAGTCTTCGCCGTAGCGGCCATGGTTGACACAACCCATCGCTCATGTGGAGATATGAAGGTCCGCCATTCAGTAAAGACTTTTCCGGCACTGTTCCTCGAATAGGACCAAGACGCATTAATAGCCGTACCGATACTGTCCGGGGAAGCCTTGATCGAGCGTAATATAAGTGATTGGATGTTGCAAGCCATTTTCGTGTCCCGAATCAACATGTTCTTTAGGAGTATCGGTAGCTTGGCCAAGTCGACAAGGAGGTTCTCTTGAAGAGCCAATGAGGCCTGAACGAATATTGACAAATCATCTCGTGGTATTATCTGGTCTGGTTCCGCGAAGGTGGAAAATGTTCTCCGGCAAAGCAGTGCTGCCCAGAAAGCGTATCTAGCAGCTGTCTCCGCTGTAGAAGTCTCTGTGGCACTCCTCACGTCGGTCCGGAGATTCGTAATCCATTTTAAGGTAATATCACGTGCTTCTTTTAAAAGGCCCTTGGCTAGTGTCTTAGAGGAGGCGAAGGAGGCTAAGGCGAAAAGCCGCAGGCTGAGCGTGATAAGTACCTCCATGCAGTGGACCTCGCGCCAGTTGGATTTGATGTTGCGTAGGCGGTCCCAAACTTGCTCAGCCAAGCGGTTGCAGAACGAGGTGTCCTTGAAAACTGCATGAATATCGCGATAGAAGCCGGGCTCATCTCTTGCTGGCCCAGCCTGCGTAGCGAGGTGGTTGAACATGTGCATCGTGCTCTCGCTGCTGAAATTCAGGTTTGATGCGCCTAATTCTACTAACATAGTGAGCCATCGAAGAGACTTTCCTGAAAGTAATCGTTGGTAGGCTGTAAATTCATGAATAGACATCTTTGGTGGACATTTAGTTTCAGAGGCGACAATCTCGTACGAAGACGGCCCATATATTTCTGTAGGGGGATGTATCGATCCTGGCATGACTGAATCTCGAAGTGCTGGCGGAACATATACACTACAGAGATGCTGGAAGGTCAACGGCTTGTCGAACTCTCTGACCCATTTGTTCGAGACCATGTCAAAATAGAAGAAGCTTAGCCCGTTAGGATAGAGAACATCAGCCTCGGAAGCTTTCATCTTTCTTTTAGCAACCTTGTAATGGGTACTTTGAAATGATTTAGACGTTGATGCAATCGTGACGCCGGTAGATAATTTGCGCCCATACGCTGTGAGCGGTTCATACTCTTTCAACAGCTTGATCGGCGATCCCGATGTGGGTGCGGCAGGATAACCTAATACAAAGATCTTCCAGGTCGCGTTCCGATACGCGGTGATGAAGCTCGGGATACCCAACTCGAAGACGACCGTTGCTGCTTTTACTGGATCCTTTGGAAGAAAGTCCTCATGGGCGTATATTTCCATTCGATTCCGGGAGCGCCAGTGCCAGCATTTAGTACATCCCCTCACATTTCGCGAACCGTCACGATTGAACGTGCAGACACACGTGCCGCCAGATATTCCCGAAGAGTGATTGTCATACTCTTGCCACCATCTCTCCAGCTCAGCCTTCTTTGCCCGTCGTGAAGTATTAGAAGCTTCTTGTATTTGTTGACGAAGTCCTTGCATTTCTACGGACTGTGCAACATATCTTACAGCGAAGCTGTGTTTTTCAGGTTCCGAAAAGATTGTTTTCTGATGCTTACACTTCTTGCACCTGTCCTGGAGATACACCTGGATGTCATAAAGTCGCTGCATCTCTGAAGCGGTTGAAAGATGCAATACGTCCAAGAGCTCCGGAGTAAACACTGGGTGGTATTCAAGAAGCAAAGGACAGATTTCGATTATGCATTCGTCGAGCCACACCCAGAGTGTGAAGAGACTTAAGATGAAGATAGACATCTGCTCGGGATTGGAGTCATAGGCCATTCCAATGGTCTTAAACAGATCAGATATGGCTTCGGCTAGCTTGGTACAACGGGATTGCTGGTTCGCAATTGTTGTTAATTGGGGTACTTGATGCCTCTCAATCTTGCTCTCCAATTGCGCCAGCTCGAAATACTTATCCGTGAACTGCTCGACTTGCTCAATCGTGCTGTCATGCAATGGTGGAGAATCCCAAGGGAGCTGAGTCTTTTTGCGAGTGCGTGGTAAGTCCAATACACCTTGAAGATACGCTCCACTGTTTGGGAGAGAAAGGTACAGCGCTTGCTGGTCGGCCCGTGGTGAGAGTCTATGAACAGGCCGTTTTGTCTCTCGCTTGAACTTCTCCCAAGTTGACTCTACCAGTATCGTAATCCGCGCGATAGTCTCTTTGAAATGTGGTCCAGCGACGGTGAACAGATAGTTGTATACGGCAGGTGAGTTGCCCTTCTCTTGCTCGAGCTTCGCGAGACGGCGACAAATCTTAGCCCGGAGCATCATCGTCAACTCAGGTGCCAGCTGGCCAGGGCATTCGTTAAGAAGTTCTACGAGCAAGATAATGATCAAAAACTTGTAGCAACCTCTACCAGCATCGTTCCCAAGAGACAGCTGAAGTTGTCGTTGGGTAAAGACTCGGAGTACAAGCCAGAAAGGCAATCTCCGCCATGGAAATTCTGCGGCTTCGATGTTCGCATCGTCACGCACCCGTTTCCTCAGTCGAGGAACGTTGGCGTCGGCTGGGGATCCGATGGCCTCAAGCAACGGTATAAGGAGATGTGTCACAAGCGCCGGACTTGCTGTGTCACGCGACTCGACGATAGAAGTTTGCGCCTTCTTCGTATATGCCTGAAAGGCCCTCAAGGGCTCCATGCTGCCACGTTCCAAGAAGTCGGCCAAGGCTTCTTGAAACGACGACTTCTGGAACTTGCTAAGTGGTATTTGGGCCGCGCAATCGGGAAAATCCCAGACGAGGGCCCCCCCGCTGGCAAGTACTTCGGCAGAAGGCGGTGATGTCTCGAATGCCTCGAATATGACGATATCAGTTGTATTACTGGGATTCGTCAACCGCGCGTTCTGCAGCTAGTCTGGAGCTGCGTTTCTCACCTAACGTCGCGTCGAACGATGAGGGCGGCATTTTGTTCTATGATATGAAGAGCAAGAGGCTGACCGTGCTTGAGTTGTCGGAACTCTGAAATAAGCGACCGCTTTTCGAGACGGCCTAACACGTGGAGAGAATGACAATGACGAAGAGATTGGCGAACTGCATGCCAAGTAGATGCCTGGTCCTGGCTAGCAAGCGTTCCTAAGGTCATTGTGGCGTGAATGAGTCGGGCGAGGATGTTATCACTGATGAGTTCAATGTCCATGTCTTGTTCTCCGGGGATTTTCGGTGGTAACACCAGATGGTTGAACACATTCGCGAGTGAAGCCATGGCGATGATTGATGGTGCAGTTCAGTATCTAGATGTGTGAGAAAGGAGAGGACGAAGTAGTAGTAACGTAGATAGCCGCGATAAGGTGCGAGTTTGGCGAGGTAGAAAATATATGTGGCGCGAGTTGGAAATTTACTTTTCCCGTGAAGACGAGAGGCGCAAGGCTAAAGCACGGTGAAACGCGTGTGTCTTGGCGGCAACTCATAAGGCCTAGCAACTACAGGGCATTGGCCTGCAGAGACTAACGGGTATTACACAACCGTATGGAGCTGTGACGTAGGTACGGTCGTCTCGGTTTGCGGTTGTGTTCTCTACTACTATGTGCGATGCATGCAGTGCAATTAGCGCAAGTTTGTACGTGACGTCAATGTTTAGATATTGGTATATGCTCTAGATCAAAAAATACCAAGACTGTTTGACAAGAAAGCGGGGTCATCGGAGCCTGAGGGCAAGCATAAAGCTATTGCAGTGCAGCAGGTGCGGCTGAGACAGCCCGTAACGAATGGGCTTGGCGCAAGCGTAGAACGCTAGTATGAATTAGGATATTACGACAGCTGGTGCAGCGTAATGTCCCGAAATTCTTTAGCGTGCTCTCATTCAAATAGGATAAGCCAATTTGTCAGCAACTTGCCGCTATCGATTCAAAGGTTACCCTCAAGTATGACGTGCATGAAGCGGAGACTACATTAGCGATACCGCCATCTTAGCTGAACCAGTGATTGGAAGAACGATAGTGATTACCGCCGGCCAGCCTGCTCAAAATAACAACTACAAGTACAATAGCACTGCGGAGTTAGCCGAAGTGCTTCCCGCAGCTGTGGTGGCCATTACCGTGCCGGTGTCCACCAATGACGTAAGGGTGCATCCCCGCGCTAAAGGCTGTTGTGGATGCATCTTAGGGGCCCGGTGGTCCATCATCGATTTCTGCAACTAGGTTAGACGCTTGCCTGCGCTATCTGGCGTGTCGAGTTTATGTGCCAGGGCGAAATCACTTCTGCAGTGATTTTTGAATCCTTAGAAAAAAGGTATAAGAGCTACGGGCCACCTGATTCTAAGCGGTTTCACATTGTGACTTATTCTCGTTCTCGGTTGTTCCTACTAGTACTGTGCAGTTGCGCATGACCGGACCTACGCCACATGATTCTCCAGGGCCAAAGCATTCCTGCCAGCTGTGATCTGAAGAGATCCAGACTCTTTGGAGCAGCTAGGGAAATTACATAACACGATGCGGTGCACCTAAACCTTGTAAATCTCAGGCCAATAAAGGCCTTGCTGGAGGTGGTATGCCACATGCTTGTGCCGGTTATATCTAGCAGATGCAGCCGCCTTGCGGTGTCATTGGATCGGCCAGCAGGGCTTTGCCGCAGAGCGCAATGTCCAGAACAGCCACAACATGAGCACCTTTTCATGAACGCTCTGACTGACGCAGCTTACCTTGTCTAGACCATTCAAAAGTCTTCCTCGTCGCAGCCAAAATCCTGTATAACCAGTGATTTGCTACTGTCTTGAGGAAGCTAGCTAACAGGGAAAAGGCTGAGCATGACAAAAACATGGCGTTGCTTTTCATGTGCTTTCAATCTTAATATGTAGGAAGGCATTGCACAAAGGAGCGAGTATACGCTATTCCCGCAAGCAATGGCTACAGAGCAACATGCTCAGATAGTCGAACATGCCATCGATTACAAATTTCAATTCAAACGCAACCTGTTGTTCCAAGCAATAACGGCGGCTGGCGCTGTGGAAGAAAACTGGGATGGCAATAGAAAACTAGCACAATTTGGAACTGCTCTTAGTGAGTTTCTATTCGTCTACCTCGGATATGAAGCACATACCACCAGAAGTGAGAGTTTGCAGTCTAGTCGTTGGCAGGACACGATTAACGTACCATAAGGCCACACTACCGACTTCAAGTGTAGCCTCAGCAGCAACAAACAACGCGCAGTTGTCGCAGAACGCACTGGAATCGACAAGTGCATCAAGTATAGCGAGAAACCTGGTGCACAGTCCTCAATTGTCCTTGCGAAAGCTGTAAATGCAATAGTAGGGGCTGTGTTTCTCGACTGCGGAGGAACTATATCCGTTGTTCTGAGGGTGATGCAGCGCCTCGGGTAAGTGCATACAGCCATCTACATCACAGTATGTTGACTGTTTGCTATGCATCAGGATTTTCACCAGCCCTGACCAAACAATCGACCCGGCGATGTTGTCACTGCATACAGTGTCGAATTTTCCTGACGTGGCTTCCCTTGGGAAGGCACTACTCGGCGGTGAGGTTGAGGGCAATTCCTCACCCGCCCCAAGAGATCAGAACCAGTCACCAATTGCCCCCACGGTGATGCAATCTTTCGGAAGAAACAGTGTTACAGCAGCAAGAAATAATAGTGAAGACCAAACTGGCCAATCCCCGCATATCGGTGCTCCCGGCGACGACTTCAATTTGAATTTGTTCGTCGACTACTCTTCGCTAACCGAAAGTCCGAATATAGATCTGGGGTTGGACGGTCAGGGAGCGTCCAATCATAACCCAAGTGACGATCCGCAAGAGTACGGTCAATCTGTGACAAAGCGAAAAGCCATCCGTACGACCAGATGTACGGGGAAAAAACAATGTTTAGGCAGTAGCCTGTCACAGGGAAGAGATAGCGCATTGACTACCTATATCCTCGAGGAAACTAGGAGGTGTGAAGCCGTGGGGAGTCGTCCTCCGCAAGAGACATTTTTCACACCGATCATACGGCAGAAAATACTGGATCTGGACCCAGCAAGAGTCGATACACTTTCCAAATTTCTTGTATACATTGCTAGCCCTCATTCAATTGGTTTATTGCAAGACATGCTATTGAGATCGAGGACTCGGCAAAACTACGAAGCATTACACTTAGGATTGAGGCTTTCGAAGCTAGAACGATTTAATATGATCCGAACACTAGATCAGCATGTCGTTTATCTTCAGCTGCTTCGGAGGTACCATATTCTCGAACTTTTCAAAGAATGTGGTGGGACCACAACGCGATTAGGTAGCGGGTTTGTCTTAGCGACTCAACACGATTTCGAACAGACCCGGAACAAACCTGGAAACCCGACGAACAGTGCTGAAGCGCAGGTCACAGCGAAGATGATGGACGAGATATTCCCCGACGTCCGACCCGGTTCGGATGAGTACCAGAGCAAGTACAGGGTCATGACAGACTTGCGCAAGCTCGGCCAGCGGTTACACATCTTAGAGACAACGTTCGGTAGCGGAGGTATACTAGGTTTAATGCCAAGCCATGTGCCTCTAGGACAGTTGGATCTTGGTATCACGGACACCATGTGCGTTACCGGAAACAAATTCTGCGATCATACTAACGAATGCAAGGATAACCATGCTCCCTAATTCTGTTTTCAGGAGATTTGTCACTCTTCTTGACGAATCGCAAGGAGTCATGCTTCGAGAGTTTAGTGCCGTCGTCTCGACAGTTGTTGAAGCTCTGGTTGGGCAGCTGCCACAACACGAACAGTTCAACCTTGAAAGGGTTCAATCGAGTGACATCTTTAAATTTCCCAAAGGTTCCCATGGACTACTGAGCCTCATTGGTTAGAAAGGTCATATAACTCTAGGAATCCTTAGCCAGCACATCAGCTGCAAATCGATGGCCACGGCCGGTCAAGGAATCTACCACCAACTCTTTCAGAGTTCGTCGCTGGTTATACATCCAGAGGAGTGTCTCTGAATGTGGTGTACGGCGCCGTAGATGTGGACGTGCTGCTAATCACTGGGATGAGACACGAGACGCCGGTCGCAGCCTTGCCGCATTCGGTACCAGACAGCAGGCTACTCGAGGTTCACACCAAAGCTAGTGAACCGACACGATGGACCCGCAGAGGGTGCCACGGCGGCGAAGGCGATGGTAACGATAAAATTGTCACACTCCATCGATGGATCACATTATTCCATTCCACTAGCACTCTTGTGTTAGGAACACTTGCCTCGCAGTCTGCACCGCGCAGCTGCTTCATTATACATCCATCTCAGTCACCTTCTTCCGTAGTAGCAGGCATGAGCACCCAGAGCGAAAAGGTGCTATCAATAAAGATGAATCCAAAGTAACACATCTCGGCGGTAGGAGTAGGAGTCCAGACAATAGTCTTCTTGAGAGCGTGCGATTGGATAGCGCTTCGATACAAACTGAATCTATTATAGAGAGCGATCGATCCAGCAATAGCAGCAACTTACTTGATTACGACATCGTCAGGCTCGCTGTCGCGCTTGAATTCAACTTCAAGTATAGCCATGCGACAATCTTTATCACGAGCGCTCTTTCTCCTTTTCCTGTTTATATCCGTCAATAGCAGCTAGCAGCCAATGTCTGCTGCTGGCCAAGTGGATGACGGGACTCTTTCAATCATGCATTGAACGAAAGGGTCTGCTAATCGACTGGCTTGGATGCCTTGGGGTTGTGCGTTTAGCATATAGGTTAATAGAGCAATTATCATCATATCAGTGAACTTTGAGCTGTTCCTAAAGGTATCAATAGGTGATGCACACTAAGCGTGTACTTGGATATTACATTTGGAGCGCATGATATTGGAGAGGGGAGAATGAGGGAGACGCGGGTGAAGACGAGGTGGCGCTATCAACAGTGACGGTCCCAAAGCCGTTGCAACCTATTTTGGGCTGAGAATCTATTTTTAACTTAGCGCGAGACCGGAAGATGCGGAAGACTTAATCAAACGTAATTATAGCACGTTTCTGTTTCCCGTTTCTGGCCCAGGTGGGTGCCACATTCTGGGTCCTGACTCTAGCTCCCCAACACAGGTTGGGATCGGACGGTATTAGGTTGTGCTTGTCGGAGATTCAGGCCACGACGACTTAGGGTCTATACACTCCTATGCGCGACGTAATGGGCGCTTGCGATGGAGCGTCGATTCTCGGCTGGATTAGACGTTCGGTCTTGGCGGGCGTTTGACCCAGGCCGACTGATGCGCGCGTCACCAACACCACAACCAACTCCGACGATGGTTTGACCTCGCATAACGAGCAGCCATATCCGCACGCAGTCAGCTTCTCCTAATGCCAAGTAAAGCTAAACTCAACTGCCGACGAGCGCAGCCATAGAGAGACAAGGCGAGGAACCGACAAGAACAGGCTGATCAGGAACGCTGGTGAGCGTCACAAAGAGACAGGGCGAAGAACCGGGACGGATCTGAAGCGTTTGACAGGATTGTCAAGAGATGCCAGCCAATCAGTACCGGTTCACCGGCACAGACGGCGGCAGTCTGACAGTTTGTGCCAGCAAACTGGTGCTGATTGGCTGACGCTTATGGGCAAATGTTAACTAACCATATACAACTTAGTGGAATGACGTTAGCAATGCAACAACGTAGAATTGCATGCGTAACTGAACGTGTGCAGCTACGGAGTCAAGCTCTAGCTTTCAATTTGAGGCTATTGCGGTGATTCCTGTAAATTTCATACGTAATTACGGTGGCAATCGAAATCGGTTTCCGGCTCCTGCACTTCCGTTCTTCTAAGCCCCCAGCACCGCCAAACCTCGCAGCACCGCTAACAGCACCACGCACGCCGCACCTTCGCAACACCGTACTGCCTCGAACACCAGAGCCACATGGGAAACCTCGAGTAAAGATCAGGCGCAGTTGTGAATAAGTTAAACCCCGGAGCATCTTGACATCTAGACAGATACTCGTAGAGTGTGAGAGGATCGGAGGGATGGACACGACCAGATATCGTCATTTTGCTTTCCAACAAATTCAACGGTGATAGATGCGTCTGGTTGAGTCGCACTAGATAGAATTTGGAGCCAAATCACAAGCTAGTGGCCTCTTTGCTGCAGCGTTAGACCACCGCTCTTAGTGCTCAGGCCGTTTTATAATGTGGTATTGGATCTTATCGTGCTCACGCAGTCACATGCGATGCGGAGATGGACCGCGCCCAGTGCGGGGTTTGCCGCCACAAGCGTGATGGCTCTCACCTTATGCCCCGTATGAGGTGGAACATTCAATAGCAAGGAGAATGAGCTGCTTAGCTTCCAATACCAGGTAGCATTGAAAAGACGAAGGCGCAACCGGCCATTTCGAACATGTGTTCCATTAGGATAACCGGAAATGTTCAGGATCGATTTATCCAAGCGGCAGTCCTCCTCCATATGCTCGATCCCGTGCGCGGCGAGCCCACCGCACACGGCCTCGATCAAGACCCCCATGAAATCGAAACGCCGAGAGAGCGTCTGCTAAAACGAAAGTTCCTCGACTCGTTTGCCTTACTATGCGCCATCAAGAAGGATGGTGACAGTGTCTCTGCAGCATGCATGGAGGAAGGCTTACCTCAAGGGACAATTATCCGGATCGCCAGTAATGCCGGCGTACGCGAAAGCACTTTACATCAGCTTCAACAAATCCTGGATTCCTTGAATGGCGTCACAGATGCAGGTGAGCACCCCTGAGCTCCTTAGATGTCTATCTTATCAAGCTGGTTGTGTGCAGGTATCGAAGCATCTGCAATGGAAATGGAGATCTTACGAAGTATTATCGCACTCGATATCACGAAGGTCCGGTGTTACTTGAAAGAAATTCGTGCTTCGAAAGACTTCTTTGAGGCCCCTATCTCAGTTATCGAAAATCGCGTGAGAGAATCATTGCAATCGATACCGTATTTCGATTCTTTCGCTATCCATCGATTCTTAAAATGGCTTGGGCAGGGCTTTTCAATCCGGGATCTCCCTTTAGAGCCGGAACCCAAGGACCTTATGCCCTGTATTAGATGGGCCCAAGAGGCAAAGAAACATTACCTTGAGTTCCTGAAGACTGTATTTTTTGCCCAAGCACAGCAACCGCCCCGTTTGGTTTGCATTGTTTTCAAGTTGGGTCGATATGGTATTGCGTGCAGAGTACTGATACAACTCGCATCAGAGTTTCCGGCCTTGTTCAACCCAATGACAGTGCAGTCGGTAGCAGCGCCTACGTCGACGAGCTTTACTCTCAACCGCCAAGAGTTGCCCCTGACGTGCGTTCTGCGGAGAGTGGCTGGGTCAAGCGCAGAAGAACACCATCCTCGCCTCGCGAGGATCTGGAACACGGCGGACCCAGAGGCCTACTTCCGCAAAGCATGCTCCCTTAATTTGAGGGTTCATGCCGAAATGCAACTTCTCAGCTTCTACGATCATAACTGTCAATCGAGACCCTCGTTCCGCTTTATCGGAGTGAGTAAAAAGTCATGCTACCTCTGTCACATGTTCCTCACGACACATCCTGAATCACTTGTGACATCATCGTGTCACCAGAAGTTGTACGTCTCCTGGACCACTCCACCAGCAACGGATTCGAAAGTCTACAGAAAATACAAGGCTCATACAATAGAGTTAAGCAAGATAATGGAAGGTGCCGCAAAGCAAGACTTGGAAACCCGCTTGGGTGTCCTAAAGAGACCTGTCCCTGCAGATTCGACAGCCGGAGTATCTCTCTCTGGATTGACGAATAACGACTTGACTATGACGGCAGGCCAGGATCCTACGAGATCGCGGAGAGACTCTTTAGAGAGCTCGAATGACGCCCATATGGCTATAGCTCCGACGGAAGCGTTGGTCGACTCGGAGCAGGCGCTTTCCCCGATCGAGGTCGTGACTCTCTCAAGTAATGAAGAATCGTGCTTTAGCTGCAGTGAAACACCACCGATTACTGCGATGGTATTCCATTTCACAAGAGCCGACAGTAAGACTAGGCAAGACATAGTGAGCATGGGCGACATTCTCGATCCTTATACCAATTATCCGTCCTGGGAAAGGTTAGTTAGGATCTTGGAAGTTAATGATGGAGTTAGTTTAGGATTCAAAGAGGATTGCGAGTTTCTGATGATCAATGCATGGATCCGAGTCATGAATGAACGTCAGTTTTTCGCCTGTCTACAGTATCTACGTAACCTTAATATCTTGAGCTCAGAGGTGGTTGTATATAGTCGCGGAGCACAGCCTGTGACATTTTGATACCAATTGTCAATATTGTCGAATGGAAAGCATGGCCTAAAAGGATCTACATGTGTCGTCTTGGTACCGCAGCGCTTGTAGGTTCCCGACGAGAGGACCTATGTTCCATGGCATGAGTGTGGGTGTGCCTGGGTGCGTCATAACTACTTTAAGCAATTAAATTAGTAATTACCATACCGTATGGAGCTCGCGAATTTTCAATCGCAAGAACTTGGACGTTTCAAGAAAGGAGAGTTTCCGGTTGTTGCTAGGCTAGTTGACGGGGATGTAATTCGAAGATGCTGGCATCACAATGAGGATTCTGGGTTTGAAACGACGGCAAGGGCGCAAGAGCACTGCATCTAAATCAGAGTCGTTATCTACAATACCAGTAGATTTTTAGGCCATGCCCCAGTGGAATCTTTGACTCATGAACTACGGGTCGAATTGTTGGGATAAAGTCGACTGACAGATGTGGCTGAGAGCTGAGGGGTAAAT
The DNA here is from genome assembly GCA_014281115.1 of Laburnicola sp. R22_1. Classification (NCBI taxonomy): domain Eukaryota; kingdom Fungi; phylum Ascomycota; class Dothideomycetes; order Pleosporales; family Didymosphaeriaceae; genus Laburnicola; species Laburnicola sp. R22_1. The sequence goes on from JACONQ010000011.1 coordinate 2,422,482, forward strand.
TTGCCCCACTGGCTTCCCCGCAATACAGTGAAAACGCCCTTTCCTCGTAAGTTAATCAAAGGCTACCATCGCTCCTACAAATAGCCCCGACAATAGCCGTCCCATCGATTAGTGAATCGAAGTCTTAGAGCCGCCCACTACAACCACAATTCTGTCCTCGCAGGTGGATCGACCTCATGGCAGAGCTTCCGCCTGAAAACACTCCCTCGGAAGAGTATGAAAAGCCCAAGTTCTCGAAGTATGTGCCCTGGGAGTGCCTCTCGCGCGGCCATCTACTTATCTGGAACAGGTTTTTAACCTCCTCCGTCATAGCCGTCACTGTTGCCAAATCAAGGACATTCTACCTCCATTCGGCCCTTCTAAACGCGGAATCGGAAAGGTTCTCCAATAGCCTGACGGGCAAATTCAAGGAAGCCGAGAAGACTCTTGAGATAGAGGATGAGGACCCCGACCTTTTCGGATTCTTCGTCGAATATCTTTACCGCGACCATTCCATCCTTTCCCGCGAGGTTAAGCATTACTCCGAATACGTTACCTTGGCACGTCTCTATGCTCTAGGAGAACGCATCATGGCACCCAAGCTTCAATCCTACTCTCTTTGGAGATTCTGCCAATCGTTAGTGAGCAACATGTACATCTCCGACGAGAGCATTTGTGAACTACTTCGGATTGCGTGTACAGAAATTACTGAAAGAGTGAGAGAGGACCCTATGAGGGCGCAGATATTCTGGTACGGAGGAGCGAAAATCAGCAGTCTCCAGAGGCTCGACATGTTTCGTCAATTGCTGTGCGACGTTCCAGATTTGGGCAAGCAGCTGTGCCTATGGGTGGCACAAAGCCAACCAAAAAAACCACCCGAGCCAAATGAACGTCAATATCAGAGGTTTGCGCCAGAAAGCGAGTACAGCCTGCAGCGCGCCCTGGAGACCACCCCAAAAGTCGAATAGTCGGTGTAACGTGGCAGTCTCCATTCAGGAGCTCAATTGTCTATCGCAACGACGCCTAGTCAAGTCATTCATTTACAATGCTCTCTAATTTATGCGCTGCTGCTTCGCGGTTGGAATGGGCTGTAGTATCGCACCTGGAAGATTTGGTGTTCATCTTCCCTTAGCATGTGATTCATGTTAGCATGTGATTTATGTTAGCATGTGATCCATATGAGCATCGGGTCGAGAAGACTTCAGCTTTGGATGCAGTAAACTTCAGCTCTATGCTTAATTTTAGTTCTTGAATAAGCTGCCCGACCGATTCAATAGCACCTCCTCCGGAACCATCTGGGCAGACGCAGTATCCCACTTCATGATCGGAGGTCGGAAGAAACAGACTGCCAAGCAAAGTGGCTTCCGATAGGACGCCACGAGCCGCTACTGGCCCCGCAAATGCTGGGGGAGACTTGATGATCTGTGTTTTGGTGGCGCATAGCTTGCCGCTACTACGGTGTTACATAAGTATAAGCAAGCAACAAATGACCTGCACTGGTTTCTACCAAAGTTCCAGCCAACCAAGACTTGCCACATGGCTTGCGGCGACTGTACAAGGCTAGGTTTGAATTAGGACGTTGCGGAGAATGGCCTCGCTCGTTTCTGATTCGTTGTCTCCATCCTTCAGAAGTTTGTTTCGCCAGCTACAATTGAGTGGAGAGTTGTATTAACATGGGATAGATTATCTAGACAAAAACTAACTCGCTTTAACGTTGAAACACCGATTGCCATAGAAGTGCGCTTCGTATGCTGCGAGTAGTTTCTTTATTTAGAAATGGATGAGTCCATTCCTGAATTGGAGCCTCCGGAAACGCCCGACTATTACGCGGATCTCGGGCTGCAACAAAATGCAACATTCCAAGAAATAAAACGGGCGCATCATTCGCTCGCAAAAAAGTATCATCCAGACAAGCAAGGTCTAGGAGTTTGTGTCGATGCTCACGAATTCCGCAAGGTAAGTTTGGTGATTTCTATACAGCCTTGTCACTGCATTGTGCAATGTCGTTAGAATGATAGCTAATATAGTGTTATGTGTTAGATTAGAGAGGCCTTCGAGTTTCTTCGGGATATATCTAATCGCTCCAGATATGACATACATTACCCGCAGTTGCAACAAGCATGGGCCAAATACTACGCATGGCAAGAGATTCAACTGCGAAATGAACAGCTAAGACGAGCCGAAGAGATAGCGCAGCGGAGAAGAGCAGCTGAGGCTGAGATGGCACGTAAGAAGGAAGAGGAGCAACGAATCGCAAGAGAAAAAGCAGCGCGTGAAAAGAAAGCAGCGGAGGAAAAGGAGGCTTGCAGGAGGGCTGAAGAAGAGCGACTCGCCAGAGAGAAGGAAGAACGCGAGAAAATAAGGCAATTGAAGGAAGAACTGGCGGAAAAAAGGTCACAGGAGGCAGCACGAAGAGCTAGGCAACAACAAGAAAATGCAGCCAGAGAGCGGCTGCGCAGAGAGAAGGAAAGGGAGGCAGAACGAAAGTCTGAAGACGCCGCTAGAAGGGCCAGGCAAGAGCACGAGGTCGCCGCAGAAGAGAGACTAAAGACTATATTGAGAGAAGAAAAGCATAATGCTATTCGGGAGAATTGGACAAGGATGCGAGACGCCGCTGAGCTTCGACGAACAAGGCCAGCGCAACCTAGGACTCAGGGTCATATAGAATGCGACCATCCTCGCCTAGGCTGGCCACGGAAGAGAGGGAAAGTGAATTGTGTCTTTTGTGGGGCTTTCTGTAAAATATATTCTTTCAAATGCCCTCACTGTGATATTTCGGCCTGTCAAGCATGCAAGACTAGGTACTGTATGTACTGAGCAAGCCGGCTATTGAATACGAACAGAGTGGATCCTAATGGGACAGTTAGAACTATAAGTGGAGGATCCAGATTGTCATTTGAAGGGCTAACGTTACCTTGGCAAGAGGGAAGAGTGTGTCCTGAAAGTGGGGAGGGGAACACCTGTATTTATAGTTGTACGCTGCATAGCCGCCGCTATGGCGGCTCGGACAGCCTCATTCTTTTCCCTGTGGCCAACCTCTCTTTGCGACCAGCCCACCTTTTCATGCTCTCTGTTTGCTCTCATTAGGCCAACCGAAAAGATAGGCTAGTCAATAGAACTAGCTAGCTAAGAAGGTAAGCTAGCCAGAAATACAGACCAGCCGATGGGATCGTAATCACCGGCGTTTAAAACCTACAGCCTTAAATTGAAAGCTAGAGCTTAACTCCGTAGCTGCACACGTTTATTTACGCATGCGATTCTAGGTCATTGCATTGCTGACATTATTTCACTATATATAGTTAGTATTTGCCCATAGGTGTCAGCCAATCAGCACCAATTTGCTGGCATAAACTGTCAGACTGTTGTTGTTTGTGCCAGTGAACCGGTGCTGATTGGCTGGCAACTCTTGACAAATCTTCTCAACCCTAAGGTGCGTACGCACCCGAGCGAATGCAAGACGCTGCTTCTGCCGTCGAAATGATGAGCAGGAGCATGCTAACTATGCACAGGAGTGGCTGCGCCGCTGTGGCTATACTCATTACTAAGCAGGCTTCCGAGGATTCAGGAAATAGCTATTCTTAGAATGTCTCCTAGAGTTGCCTCACGCACACTACTAAGCAAACGAGAGGCTAGCTAGTGAGCCCAGAATTGGACCCTAAGCAATGCTAATCGGTCCCGAATAGCCCCCTTACTGAGGAACCTAGCCGCTGTAGCCGTGGGTGCAAAACGGGCACCTCAATCCACGTGAATCCACATCCCCATGTGAGCGTGCCTAGCAGAAAAGGCATGATGCGCAGGAGTGGCGGCCCGCTGTAGCTATGCTTACTAATAAGTAGGTTCCGAGGCATCTTTCTCTCGAAACCGGTCCATATTTGCGACACCGCTAGTCCTCCTACATCGATAGAAGCCGCATGAAAGTTTTTGGGGTCGCTACTGGCTGCCATTTATTCTTTTCATAGCACTCTTTCCCCTTTTCCTGTCTATATCCGTCAATAGCAGCTAGCAGCCAATGTCTCCGCCGCTGGCCAAGTGGAAGATGGGACTCCTTCGACCATACATTGAACGAAAGGATCTGCCAATCGACTGGCGTGGATGCCTTGAGGGTATGCGTTTCAGGCTGGTGATGTGGTCTGATGCACATATCCACGCAGCGAACAATGTCTAGTGCGGGCATCTAAAGCCCATCTCATTCGCCGCATCGACGCGCCGGCTGGCAGGGGCGACTGGTTCAGTTTTGAACCTCTTTACTTAGCGATCATGTGACCCGACTGTTAAGGTGCGTCCCTACGTCGCGAGACACCCTGTGTGCCGAGACAAATGAGGGGCTCTCTGACTTTCAGAATATACGGGACACAGAAACGTGCTACGTCCTAGAATAGATGTAGCTGGGGTGCAAAACGGGAACCAGTAATGACGCGTAGGTGAATTGACTAATTAGTTAAGCCAGGAGTAACTTACTCGTTTCTGGATTGCGGGCAGACTTGTCAATAAACAAAACAAACAAAATTTGTGGCTCTGAATTTGTTTGTTTGACGACTTTCTTGGTGTTGTAGTTTGTTTGTTTGATTTGATGGAGCTATAGAGGCGCTTTTTATTTGATTGTTTGTTTGATTTTGAGTACTTTAAGAGGACTGTGAAAGAGACTCTGGTGGTGTTATAGGCGGCGGCTCCTCCCACTCATGTATGCTAAACTGTTCGTTGAGCTTATTGTCATCGTACGTTGCCACCACCTTTGCGCTTGGAGGTTTAAAACCTGCTCGAATCCATCGTTGAGTACAAATTAAAGCAGCCAATAGTTGGCTGCCCATTTTGCGTCTCTGTGGCTCAAGTACGTCGCCAGTACCCGAGAAGACTCGCTCACAGTCAGCGCTGGAGGCAGGGATAGTTAACACGTCCAGCGCCAATCGTGACAAATTGGGATACCTCGGCTTGAGCTGGTACCAGTATTGGACAGCTGTACAGCCAGTTTTGTACTGTTCTGATGTCCATGTTGGCTCTCTAAGCCAGCTCTCGTACTCATCCGCCACCCCTATTATCTCGTCGCTGTTGTCAAGTACCGAATCGATCGCGTCGTCAAAGCTGCTCATCGCGTGTTTAGGCGCAGTTGTTATTGTTGTTGCTGTCGCTAGGGCGGGCTTGTAACGAGCCCAAAGCTGCTCGAAGCTCGCGTGCGTAGCTTGTAACTGTGCGGGCTTCTCACGCCAGAAGCGTTTAAAGTAGTTCTTGAAGCGTGGGTGGAGTGCCGTGGCAGTGTAGTAGACGGGGATTTTGAGGAGTTTATTAAGGTACTTGCTCGCCTTCTTGAGCGCAGCACGTACGTTGATAGCGACGTGATCTTCTGGCGCCTCGTCTGGCAGGTAATTGACGCTTTCAAACAGTCTAAGGCGGGCATCTAGGTCAGCAATAAGAGACTTAAACACAGGGATAACCTCGTATAACGCGCCGTGAGTGCCAGCTTTGCCGCGACCTTGCAAGCGATTAGTTGCGGACTTCAGCGGCTCAAGCACCTCAATGTACTCGGTAATCACCGCCCAGTCTGCAGCTGCAAGCCCGCCTGATCGCATCTACTGCGGCACAATAGGCGGCTTAGTGTTGTTGCTTTTGGCAAGCTCGTCAGCGTGCTCAGTCTCTTGTATGTGGTAGGAGGAGTAGCTGTTGATGGCGTGTTGTAGCTCAACACCGCGCTTAAAGCAGTCATGATAGCTGTTCCAACGCGTAACTCCAGGCTTGAAAGGCTCACGGCGTCTTGCTGTAGCGCCAGCAGGCATCTCAACTGCTTCGCTGTTCTGACAATCCTCAAATATACCCCATTGTTTTGGCGTGTTAATGTAGTTAACAATATCAAGAAACACGCCAAGCGGACCATCTTTCCGCCATTGCTTTATATAAAACTCCTCTTTGTTGTAGTGTTCAGGCTCGTTATCAAAGGCGTCGGAGTCAGTGCCAAACATAATAGTTTGCCCAACGAGGTTGAGTATGTGGCAAGCGCAGCGGAGGCGTCGATCGTTGGCGATAAAGCCGTACATTGTGCCGAGTTTATTAACTGCAGTATCGTTGTTGTAGGCGTTGTCAAGCACGAAATAGCCCAAATTGCTGCTAGAAATCTCAAAGTAGCGTAGGATTCGTACGACAGCTTCCGCGATCGCTGAGCCTGTGTGCGCACCAACCAGCTGCGGCAAGGCGATGGGAAGGTCAACTATATTGCCTTGAGAGTCAGCGTAGTGCGTACAAATTGCAAAGAAGCCGCGCTTCCCCCCCTTGGTAGTCCAGCCGTCAAAGCTTATGTGTATTTTGCTAGAGGCCTCAGACAAGGCGCGCTTGACTTGAGGTTGTAGCCAGCTGTAAAGCCTCATCACGAACCTCGAAACGCTGTTGTGAGACCTCCATAGCGCCGCCTCTGCCTCTGGGTTGGCGAACCTGATCATCGCGCGGAAGGACTCAGTCTCAAACTCGCGTAATGGCCTGTTGTTGTTGACGAGCCATAACACTGCAGCTTGCCTGAAGCCTTGTACGTCGAAGTTACCCAGCTCCTGCGTTGCATCTTGGCTTAATGTGACCCCGTTTTCTTCCGCCCATCGCAGCGACTTCTGGCCAGGTTCGAGCGGCCTCTTGTGTACGATAGTGCCTTGTTTGGTGAGCCGATGGCCGGGAAGGTCTTGCTTCAAATGGTTGTTGGCGGCTGTAGTTGACAGAGTGGTCTGGTGTAGGCCGCCCTTCTTTCTGTTGATGTGACAGTGCTTGCATTGGAAGTAGATCTTCTCAGGGTTAGTACCAAGCTTTCGAAGGCGATAGCCGTGCCTAAAGACCCAGCTGATGTTGCCTGTGGGTGTGGATAGAGGCACATTGAAGCCCAGCAGGCGCTTCAAGTCAAGGCCTTCGTAGTTGGTGAAGTCAACACTAGGCGCAGCGTCCTCCTCCACTGAAGCCTCTGTGGCAGCATTACTAAACGCGCGCGGCGGCTTAGTAGCTATAGGCGGCTTATTAGCCACTAACAGCAACTCCCAAGCTGGCTCATCGGCCTGTAAGGCTTGTAGTATAGGCCGTGGTGATGGCCTCCGGGCGCGCTCCTCTAGCTCGGTTGGTGGCTCTATTGAGCGCGGCTCTAGAGTACTTTCAAGCACCTCAATAGGCGGCTCCGGCTCGTCAACTACCTCAATAGACGGCTGGGTTGGCGGAGGAGTAAGCGGCCGCTGGCTATCCATAAGGCGCTGGCTGGGTTTCGGCGCACGTTGGGAACGTTTGGGCATAGGTTCGGATGCCTCAGCAGGCTCGCGGCTTCGTTTTGGGGGCATGGTAAGCGTGAAGGTAAGCAAAGGCGCGAAAAAGTAAGCTGTAGGCGCAGGCAAGTAAGCCAAAGTATAGTGGGTGTGTAAGCGTTGACGCGCAAGGTACGCGGAAAGTACGCGGTCGGCTAGCCAACATTACCACTTCATGCCAAGGCGTACTGCGCGACGCTCTGCAGCCCGCAACAATAGAGATATAGTAAAACAGGCGACAGGAATTAATTTAGCAACATTGATTTAATAGTTTAACTTATAGAAGACAAGATTTATTGCGTGGTTATAGCAAACGATTTTTTAAGAGTAGTAACTAGGTTCAGAATATATAAACATAACTTAGGCTTCGCTGCAACAGCGCAAACTCACTTTGCTACAATACCTCAACACTATAATATTAGCTTATTTAGATTATTATATATATATTTATTGTTTTAACAGCTTATTACCTACGTAAAGAAAGAGGAGGAACAGAGGATAGGAGGTGCTAAAGCCGAATAGCAATTCATGTATATCAGTTGCTGGCGGCCAGTGGAAGCACACATCCGTTATGCGGGCTTTTTTACGCAGGTACAATCCACTTAAGAAGCTCCGTTTTTGCTCTGTTTACTATAGGAATACCTATATAATTGCAGCGTTGGGAAAGTTATTGTTACATCAACACTAAGAATATATCACTAACTCTAGGGTACCTTATCATTACAGTATGCTAAGCGATTCAAACAAACTTCAAATTTTTTGACTGCAATTGCCTCTTTTGTTTGTTTGACCTATCAAAATTGCAGCAGCAGCTTTTTGTTTGGTTGACGTTGTCAATTCAAACAAAATTCAAACAAAATATTGAGGCATGTTTGGTTGTTGACAACCCTGATTGCGGGCATGCGGCCGTCCTCTACGCAAACTTGCTGCTCCTTTGCGCTGCTTCTAGCACCATCTGCACAAACCACGCCCTAAGCTCTTCTCCGGTGGACTGGTGTTGGTGGCTAATGTGGGATGCGGGGTTACAACCTACTGTACAGACATCATGGATTGGATCAACCCAATGCACGGGCCACGGATCAACCTAGGTTGATCCGTGGCCCGTGCACTCTCTGCCGCAACCACAACCAGAACCATCTACACGACGTGTCCAGCCGACCCCCTTTGACTAACCCGAGTAGGCATTTCCGGGTGCAGTACCGTCCGCTTTTCCTCCCTCCGCGGGAACCACTACGAGGTGAAGAGCTGCTAGCAGTCACGCGGGTGCGAGGCATGCGTTGAGGTGAGGATGGCTGGGGTGAAGATGGCTGTCGGCTCGGAGTGTCCGGATCGGGCTCTTCGTCGCTGATTTCGTGCTCATCCTGTGGCCACTACCAGCTGGGGGAGCTGGTCGGGTTGAGCCTCCGTCTGAGCTGGATCGGCGACATGCGAAGGGAATCCTTCGCCCACAAGGAGTAAGTGCGCCTGCTCCGAAGCCCTATGAGGTGCGAACGACTTGATGACAATAGCCTGGAGGACACATCGTGGCGAATTTTCAAAACATGGTTTCGTGAGTGAAGAGAATGCTAGAATTTCCCAATGAAAACTAATAAGCAATACGTTCATGGTGTTACCCAATCCCTAGGTACCTGTAATTGAACCTGTGCATCAACTTTCAAAAGTCACCCGGCTGTTCTCCGGCAAGTCCTGCAACTTCAATCCTTTCACTTTAGCCATGGCATTCTGGACCACTCCATCGATCTTGGAACCTAGGCTGCACGAGTGAGCCTCAAACTTCTCTCGCTCGTATCCTCCGAAGTAGTCGTAATGGCTTCTTTTGTGCCACCAGTTCGTATTCCCTGGCATTCCGCTCCTACTGCAGACTCCGTTGAGGCTGATTCCCATAAAAGGATTTTCTGGTCGCGGTGAAAGATAACCCCATTTCTCCATATATTTCATCAACGCACCAAAGAGAAATGCTCCACATTGAAAGGAGTAAGATGAGTTATAAGGGCAGGAATAGTTGAAGTCTCGATATACCCCAAGTAAGAGGTGCAATTCCGAGATAACGTGCTCAAGGGCATTGCATCGACTGCGGTCAATGCTGGCTAACCAGAGTTAGCAATTTCAACTTCTATCGAGGCAAGTCGAGAGTGTACATGTAATTTCCTGGTGGATCGGCAGGTCTAAGGTTTGAATCCAGCCTTCACTTCCTCTGATCGCCACAGCTGTCGCTTTCTCGAATTCTTCGCTCATGTGAAATACCCGGGAGATGCAGATCCACAGCATTAGGTCTCGGCAGTAAGAAGATGGGATCGCGACACTACTCCTCACGTTGGCAATCCAGTCCCTGGTGTCACGCTCTATCACCTCTGCGTTTCCGAGCTCGTAGTAATCGACAAGAACTGCGATTTTTGCGAGCATCTCCAAGTTTACAGTAGCTGGGACTTGGCGTGTTCGGACGTGGAAGATATTTAGAAGAATGAGGAGAGCTTCTTCGTCCCAATCGCTAGCTGGAATATGGTACCGTCCATCTGATGGATCTTTCAAGGCTTCAATGGACCATTCTCTTGTTAATGTGCGCCTAAACCATGGGGAGGCTAGCATTAAGTGGCGAGACGAGACAAGATAGTGAATCTCGTCATCCTCCGACTTGGTCGGCTCGGAGACGGGCTCGGCTGGTTCGACGCTTGGGTTTCCTATCCTGCCGTCCACTCTTGGTGCTGGTTCCGGAGCTTGAACAAATCCCTGTTCACCAGATAAGGCTCCATTAGAAGGCTCGGCACGCTCATCGTTATCTTCTGGAACGCTCGGGGCAGTGATATTACGTGAAGATTTGGCGCGCATTCGGGCTTTCTTATCCTTCTTTGACAGCATCTTGCCCGCCCACTCATCCTCGGAAGGTTGAGCATGTATCGGTTGTTCCGCTTCCGGCTCGACAAACTCAGTATAGGAGGGCGCGAGGGTGCCGTCCCACGGGGCGAAATTCCTACAGGGACTCGTAAGGATAATAATTGTATCCGCAAACGGATCAACTTCATATATGACCGACGGCATGATGGTGCTCACCTCTACCGTAGCAGATTTGACGCAGAGGTATGGTTTTTTTTGACTTTCGATCAGGCTGAGCGTTGCCCCACTCTTGCAGCGTTTCGACTGCCTGTTATGCGTCTTGACAGGCGGCTTGCAGCAGGAAGCGTTATCACTCTGGGAACTTGACCGTGATTGGACAGCCATGTTTCACCGGTCTGCGGGGACGGATCGCGATAAGCTAAAGCTATCCTGGATGTATGGACCCTTGGCCACTTTTACCAAGAGGTTTATACACGTGGCCACCGCCAGCAGGGAGGGTGGGACGACCCTCTCTGGCCACCGTTGTGGGAGAGGTGTTGGACGGTTTAACGAATGGTACGAATGGTAATAGAGTGTGCGCGTGGATGGGTTGCTGCTGAGAGGTGTACGAGCAGGATGAGATCCAATACCGCATTGTAAAGCGGCATGGGCACTAAGAGCGGTGGTCTGACGCTGCAGCGAAGAGGACAATAGCTTGTGATTCGGCTCCAAGGCTCTCCATGGTTCTGTTGGACTATCCACACATTCTGCGACCGGCCTTCGTTTAACCTTATGCATGCGGCGTCCCAGTGGTCTTACATGTGGTGATTCATTGTTGGCGGGCGTTTCCTAGTCCATAAAGAGTCGCAATGGGTCTAACGCCGCATGCTCATCACTTGGAAGTTCTAGCACTGCGGCGCTGGATGCTGGAAGGACAGCAAGGCTTCATCGGTGAGTTAGCATCTTGTGACGTGACAGCCGCCTCGAAATCATTTTTTCCAAACATTTACCAATCTATTAACGTGACATGGCCCTCATTAGATGGGGAAGTGATAAAGTCGAGCGGGAATGCATGCAGACTTGCATGTGACAATGCAGAAGAGTTGGTTTGTTGAGTGATAGTGCAATGGGCTTTCGATTTTGACGGACATCACTGGACGCCCAGTTCCGTTCAACAAAGTACACCGGTCGGGCTTCTTCCAATCACACGCGTATTAATAACGTAATATGGGTCGCGTGCTAGTTCTCCCCATAATAATCGGAATGTAGTGATTATTCATCGACACAACATCGCCGCTTGATTGCGCAATATGACTTAGGAAGTATCACGACTTTGTCCCAGCAGGCGCGGGGAAGAGATCCTTCCTTCCCCGAGGTTTACGTCCCTGCACCAGCCGTCATCCTCAGAAACGCCCTCTCTTACATAGATTCTGGACTCTTCACAAGCAAATGTAGAGAATAGCAGATAAATAGTGCCTTGAAAGGGGCGTTAGAATTGACTTGACTCATACGAATTGTCCTGTACGCTAAGATGACAGCCTCACATGGACTCGTGAGCTCAGCGCTTCTTGAAAAGATCGACAAACTTTTCGCCTGCAATGCGGGGGAGTATGTTGACCTACCTCAGCTTGTAGTGGTGGGTGATCAATCAAGCGGTAATAGTTCGGTGCTCGAGGGCCTCACTGGCTTGCCGTTCCCTCGCGACAGTGGGTTATGTACTCGCTTCGCAACGCATATCACTTTTCGTCGATCATGCAAGGCAAAGATAACTGTATCCATCATTCCGAACAAAGTGAGCCCACAGGATAGACAGGAGAGGCTTCGGAAGTGGAGTATCACGCCCCTTCAATCGCTTGATGCAGCTTCGTTTCGAGATATCATGGAGCAGGTAAGTGCCCCCCGCCCTGGTATTTCATTAAGCTCATGTTAAAGGTAACAACTGCTATGGAAATTGGATCGGAGGCAGAACATTTCCGGCATACATTTTCCGAAGACGTTCTACGACTGGAAGTATCTGGCCCCACCCAGGAGCACTTTAGCATAATTGATGTCCCTGGCATCTTCAAACGAACCACACAAGGCATAACAACTAAGGAAGACATTGCTCTAGTCGACCGGATCGTGCATGGCTATATGTCGAATCCTAGATCGGTGATGCTCATAGTCATTCCCTGCAATGTCGATATTGCTACGCAGGAAATCCTTGAACGGGCCGAAGACCTTGATACGGAAGGGATTCGTACGTTGGGTGTCCTAACGAAGCCTGACCTGATAGACCAGGGCAGCGAAGGAGCTGTTGTGGATCTGCTGGAGGGACGCAAGCACCGTCTGCTATTGGGCTGGCATCTGCTCCGTAACCCTGGACAGTCTGACCTCAAAGCATCACGATGTCGTCATACTATAGAAGAAGAATTTTTTACCAATGTGGCGCCCTGGAATGGTCTGGACAAAGAAAAAGTTGGAGTCCAAACGCTCCGGATCAGGCTCCAGGCGATACTCGAAGATCACATTCGGCGGGAATTCCCTGAGGTTAGTTAGAATCGCGCATACATATGGCATTGATTGACAACCGTAGGTCCGATACGAAATTTCAGAAAGGTTAAAGAAGGCAGAAAAGCAACTGCGTGACCTGGGTCCAAAACGCCAGACCCAAGGCGAACAATTTCAGTATCTTGTGGAGTTTGCCATAAGGTTTCAGGGACTCGTCTCCGACGCGCTCCATGCCGGATATGGTCGGGCAAATATATTCGCAGACAACCCTGCTCTTCGGCTTGCTACACAGGCAATCAATCGAGGAGAGCTCTTCGCCAAAGCTATAGCTACACATGGTCATGCGTTCCAGTTTCAATTGGAGAGCGGATCGTCCCCGAGCGGACTTCTAAAACCTGGCATAACCAGCGCGCCTGGACTTGACACTCGGACTGTCCAGGACCATTCCGACATTGTAGATCTCATTCACACAAATGCCTCGGTACCGGGCCCTTCTGATGGTGATATAATTGAATGGATCGACGGACTATACCGTGGCTCTCGAGGGTTTGAATTAGGGACATTCGATGCAACCATTTTAGGTGTGACGCTAAAGGAACAGGCAGCAAGTTGGCGCGAGCTTGCGCTTGGATATGTTAGCGACATTATTACATTAGTCCATGGGTTCATCGTCGAAGTGCTAAAACGAATCGCCCCTAGCCGTCGAGTATCGGAGGGAATCAGGTCTCTGCTGTTAGACGACCTAACACGAATGTATCGAGGGGCGATTGCTCATACGGAATTCCTACTGGATATTGAGCTTAACGGGACGCCCGCTACGTGCAATCATTACTTCAATGAGAATCTCCAGAAGCGGTACGTCAACCATCACGGGGCTGTGCACTGCTGATATCAGGAACAGTCGTAACGAACGTCTCCGAGCGGACTTAGTGCCAAAGAGTATATCGGACTGCAAGCACGGCACAGTGGTGCGTCTGGACGATATAGCTCAAAGTCATCCTTTAAGCAACACAAGGCATATCACTCTCGAAATTCATGACATACTGTGTGCCTACTACAGAGTCGCTCGGAAGCGGTTTGTTGACTCTGTCCGCATGCAAGTCGCCGACTGCATGCTTGTAACCGGGGAGAAGACGCCATTGACGTTGTTTTCTGCAACGCTCGTTGCCAGTCTGGGCCACGATGTTCTAGAGGATATTGCTGGAGAGGAAATCCGGACAAAGAATCAAAGGTTGAGACTCGATGAGGAAATAGGCTTGCTTGAAAAAGGGAAGAAGATTATTGGCTGAGTAGACAAGTATAAGCGGATCAATCATGGTTGCAAGTGAAAGCACATGAATGGTGCGATAGAGAGCCAAAGCATGCAGAGTCTTTCCACCTTTGTATGCACTTGCAACGACGGCGTTTGGCCAATAACGCTCGGTTAAACTTACATGCCGATCAGACTTGCAGTCTTGAGCTGTTTGGCTGATTAGTCCGCTCCGTATCATTGGCAGGGATAAGGAGCGGTGTGAGATCCTCTTGGCGCTCACTAGACCCACACAGCGTGCCAATGTCCGTTCACCCCGCGCATCCTAAACACCTCTATCTACCATCGCAGATACAGTACCCGTGGGGGCGGGCCGAAGAAGGTTATGTAGGGTCCATAACGATCGGTTTTCTGGCACCTCAGGTCTGACGTAAAATACCAAATGCGACCGACCAGAGTGGGAGCGTTTAAGGACTTCTGGATGAATAGAGATCGCAATAGCCTTGAGTTAGAAGTCTTTCTTCTGCAAAGTATAGTACCGCAGTTTCACCGCGCCCGGTGTCCGATCCGGGAAGCGTTTACATATCTCCTTCCACTCCATACCCTGGGTATCCCTAAATGAGAGTAAACGCATTTCGTCTGACTTTAGCCACGGTATGCGTGTTTGTTTGCTGTATGTTTCTATGCCTTCCTCTCCCTTCCTGCTCTTTTCATCCCAGTCATCGTCTAAGGAGGTCGTTTCATGATTCGCAGCATCACTGTGAGAATTGCTCATCCAGTTCGCATTCAAGCTTCTGCCAGTGCACGGGACTGACGCACTATCGTCATACCGGTATCCCAGCAGCATCCAAGAATCTGGCGATAGCTAGGTCGTGCGGATGACCTTGCCATTTTCGCCGAGGAACTTGGGACTCAGCGCGGCCGCCGGGTGGAGAGGCCATTTTAAATCGGGGTAACGGACAACGGCTGTCACGATCGACGAGCCGTTTGGGACAGCGCAGAGCGTGAGGTCAGTTATTTGATAAGGCATGTCGATGTTGGGCTTATGGTTGATGCTGGTCTCATCTCCTGCCTTCGTTCCTGGAGAGGGGGGCTGTGGGGAGCAAGACCGAGGCCGGTTGTCCATCGGGGGCCGATACAGTAGCTGTGGCTGGGATGACGTTCCGTGTCGCGATGCCCTCGTCGGCATTGTGCTCGAGCACCGTCGCCCAAGAGTAGTTCGTAATGGACGGTGCTTCTTCTCCTTGAGTGGACGATTGCTGCGTTTACGTCGAGAGGTTTTCGTCGAAGACTTAGGGAACAACTCATCCTCCTGATTGAGTTCGTCGTGGCTTTCCCCGAATTCTCCACCACTGCATTCCCTGTTCTCTCCACGCCTCTCCGAGTTTGGGTCGATATACTGTTCCCCTACTATTCCCTCGAGAGAAGAGACGGATCCTCTCGAGGAATGCAGTAACCCCTGACTTGCCCTACGACTGTGTGTGCTATCACTGCCGTCATCCTTAGAGCAGAGGTCACTTGGAGATGACCGTGGGGTTCTAGCACCATCGCGTCCGTGGTCACTGTCGAGAGATCGAAGACTAGGCTCAGTGCTGGCTCTCGAGTGGGAAGCACTGCCGCCGGGAGTTGGTAGGAGCGCTGACTTGGGCGTGCGCGCCGGATTGCACACGAGATTCTCTGCCAGTCGTTCAGTTGGCCTTCGCCGCTTCGTTGAACGCGAGTCTTCCAGCTCTTGTTCCGGTATAACGTCCAGCGCTACCGGGCGCGTTCGTTTGCGTGTTGCCGACGGCCTGTCTGTGACATCGACATTACCTACGATTGGTTCGTCATGCTCCAGGGGGCTGTCTTGAACGCGTCAATATTGCCCCACTCAAACTCTGCTAGAACTACTCACTAGGCCGAATACTTTCTATCCCCTCTGTGGATAAAGTGCACACTTCGTCTGTGTCGAGATCTCTATGCTGTACAACAACGCATTCTTCGTTGCCGGCAGACGCAGGGTAACCTCTATCTTGACAATCAGACGCTACGTTGCTAGGCTTAACGCCTGTTGCATCAAGGTCGGCAGCATCACCGTCCACAATGAGAGGAAATTCTACCGCTGATCAGTGACATTGGCATCTCTCATTCACTTGCATGCTTACCTCGACTGATTCCACCGAGTAACTCGATCATAGCTAGATCCCCTTCCACGACGCGCGGGAGATGGTCGGGCCTTCCTTTGTCAAGAGATTCCCCGTCAAACTGACCATGCTCTGAGCTCTCCAATTCGGACGCGCTATGGAACCCGGCGAATTGATCTACCAGTCCTGTGCTATTTAGATTCTGTTGGCTCGTAACGATCATCGAGCAAGAATTACCATAGCCTACCGGACGGGAAGCTTCTGAGGCTTCGTACAGAGTAGGTAGTGATGCATTTGAACCCGGTATTGTGAAATTGTCGTCGATGTGGAGCCACTCTCCACCATCCTTGGAATTAACTCCTAAATGGCTGCGCTTTGCCATCTTGGTTGTAGCCATCGATTTGGCCTTGGATGTTGGCTTCGGCTTCGGCTTCGGCTTCGGCTTGGGAATGTATGGAACAATCTTCATAGGCAATGGAGGGGCGAACGAAGTGGTGCTGCAAGAGGAGGTCATTTTGGTGTGGCGAGTTGGTAGTGAGGAGTCTGGTAGAAGTAGCGCCCTCTACGAACGGACAGCTCCTTTATATGTCACGACCGATGCCGCCTCCAAGCAGAAAGAGGTTGCATAAATGCAGCACCCATCTCGGAAATGGCCGTAGCGGGCGCGGCAACTACATCGGCGCTCTGTAAGGAGGGCGAATGAACTTGAAGGCCGTTGGCGTCAGCGTTTCTGAAATGGTGACGGATCAGTCTCCCAAGCGGCACAGAGGGTCTCGTTCCGTCAAGAGTCAGCCTAGCCCATCTAGTGATTGGCTAGCGGATGGTTACAACCCAGTCGTCCACGTCATTCAGCGGTTCAGGGGCCATATTCCTGAGCGAAGCCACCGATGGCAAGCTTCATCTTCGATCCCTAACTCGCCCCTTTCATCGGACGGTTCCAGTGCCGGATAACGCATGATTGCCCTGTGGGCCTTTTTTCGCCTCTCACGGCACGCCCCGTGCTATCTCAAAGCTGTCAGCTGCCGGATCCTAGGCATCAGCCCCTTGCTAGTTGCATGACGGCATTATCGCAACGCCGTATGTCCTATGCAGGGCGGAGCATCTGACTAGTGTCATAGCGCTGATGTGGGAGGGTGGTACTAGATGAATGCATTATGCGGGTGAGCGGCCACATCACCGCCGAGGAACCGGAGCTAGGGGCGGAGACGCGGTAACGGAGTAGAGGATTGGTCCAGCGTATTCGACTGAGGGGCTGGGCGTAGTATTGGCATGTTGGAGCTGAGACGATGGTGTGAGAGCTACGCATTCGTTTCCTCAAATGGGAAAGAGATAAGGGCGCAGTAAATGCCATCGGCGAGTCCGGAGCAGGGAAGAGATCAACGGAACCTTACAATGCCATGATGGCTATGCAGCAGGTAGCGAGCTCCGCCTTTCGACCGTAGCGGCTTGACTCGAATTGGGCAAGAGAATCAGCTTCCGTGGCTGGAAGCGCCCGGGAGCCGCTGAAACCTGGGCAGGCAGCATAAACGGCTGAGCGTCGTTGCATTGCAACGTAACTTCCATGGTCAGGTCGTGAGAGGCAGGGCATCCTGAGACCACTCGGGCGGAAGTAGTGCCTCATGCAGATGACTGACCGCGTCATCCTCCAGAGATCCTGTCTGAGTGTGACACGGGATAACGGAGCCGATTGGTGGAGCGTCCTCAACCAAAGGAATAGGGTGCGAGAGGCGGAGCAATTCGAACTGAGACGGCGGCATGATGACCATGCAGTCTGCCTTCCACCAGGTCATGCGTGTGAAATTGTGCGCTGCAGGCGCGCCCATGTCTCGGCGATCCGGACCAACGGGGAAGAGAGTGGAGATTCCAAGGCTCATCAGGCGCTGGAGGCGCTAGACCATGCCGCGAAGAAGGGAAAAGGGGGGGGGGCGCATTCCTCCATTGATCGTAGCTGGTGGAGAAGGAAGTTGGGACGAGGGGGCGGGCTCGAAGGAAGGGGAGAGTGAATCCGTTGCGGGCAGGAATCCAGAAGGGAATTGTCCAGCAACGGGGCTTCAGCGTGTTCTCGAGCCGTGCATGGGCAGGGTGGAACATAGAATGGAGAATTCGGGCACTGTCGACAGGGCGGTTCTGACCCTTCAGGCGCGGGCGACTAGGTTTGAGAAAAATGCCTCGTGAAGGGCGATCGGACGGGGGATGGGGCCCGAAGGAGCGGCTAGCATGTTGCGGATGGAGGGGTGGGAGTAGAGTGAAAAGGAAGGAAAATGACGGCGGGAGAGGGAGGATTTTATGATGGGACGTCGAGGTCGATTGCCCGTTCGGGTGTAGCGCGGAACCGTGCGCGAGGCCCGGATTGCCCGAACGGGGTGCATCCATTTTCTGATGCAGGCTTGCCGTCGGATTGTTTACTTTTATAAATAGTATAAACTTCCTTAGTAACTTAATAATTATACTTACTAGTTAGGTGTCTTTAAAGTAGAAGTCCTAGGTAAATTCTAAGAAATAGTTAGTAATAAGTATCTAGCTTTTTTTTTAGTAATACTACTAGGTTTAAAGTTATAAAAGTTTATAGTAACTCTCTTACTAGGGCCTTTATTAATCTCTTTAGGTTATTATCTAATTTAACACTTTAGCTTTAATTATCTATATATATTATAGTTAACTATAGTTAATTCTTTAATATACACCCCCTTAGAGTGATTTACTATATACTCTAGTGCCTAAGGACCTAGATAGCTAAGTTATTTATACTATATAATAGTGTCTGCCTTCTATATATATTATTTAGTATATATAGTAACTCTATAGGTAGTATAGATATAATTTATAATAATTTTACTATAATTAGTTAGTATTACTCTATACTCTAGTACCTACTAATTATATACCTCCTAGAGTTTAGCAATAATAGTGTTATCCCTTCTTTTAATTAATATTAGCTCTAATAGATTATCCTACTAGAGGCCCTACTTATATAGTAGCTAGAAGGACACTAGATTATATAATAGATTAGGATAGTAGGTAATATTATCTAGCCTTATTATTTAGTTACTAAATTTATTCTTAAGGTATAGATAGATACATCTATATCCTTATATTTATAATTATAATAACCCTACCTATATAAAATCTCTTAGCGATAGTGGTTACAGTGTAACAAATTAGTTAATATTATTAAAAATATAGTAGGTAGTGCTAGAATTAAGGATTATAGAGTATTATAGTAGGTATATCTTTAGGTCTACGTAAAAGAACATAGCGTTAAAGCTCACTAAAAGTTTAGCTATCTCTTTACTATCTAGTTACTCCTTATTATTAGCTACTTTAGTAATATAAGAGGTAGGAGTACTTAATTATTATTAAACTCTTAGCGTCTAAGATCTTAGATACTTAATAGATTATATAAGCTCTTAGAGCTTTACATTATTTTTATTCTATATTGTATTAATATAACTATCGCTAATTTAAAGATAAAACCTTTAGGTACCTTTTCTAGAAAAGTATAATAGTAGTTTTAAAAACTATAGTGTAGTTTATAAGTAGGATAGCTAGTCTTACTATCTCTAACTACTATTAGTTCCCCTATTAACTACTTAGATTTAGGACCTCTATACCTATTATTTCTATTTATATATCTAGATTATCTACGCTTTAGTAATACTACTTTATCTATAAGAAAGATATTCCTATCTATAGTCTAAATAGTTATACTACCTTTAGCAAGAAATAGTTCTATAGTAGTAAAGGCGCGCCTTTATTTACCCTTTAGTAGGTACTATATTACTATATATTCTTAGAAGAGTTTTACTATATCTTTTTAGGTAATATATAGATTATTATTCCTATTAGCTATAAATATAGCTACCTAAGTAGGTGCAATATTATTAATAGCTAATATAAAGTTATCCTTAACTAAGTTTAGTAGCTAAAGCTCTAGTATCCTATTATAGGCTGCTTCTATTCCTGTATAATTATACTTTTATAGCTAAGTTAACTAGGTACTAGAAGTCCTTATAGGCTTTAAGGCTATCTAGTATTATATTCTCGTATGTTATCGTTTATCTTAGGCGTCTACCCTAATAGTAACTATAAAGTTTATTAGCTACTATTTAACTATTTAGTCTAGGATATAGTAGTTAGTTTATAAGTACTATAAGACTGTGCTTTATATAAGAATAACTAGCTTATTAAGATTTTCTTACTAATCTTAGTATTTATAATAGAGAAGCTTAAATAGCTTTACTTAATCCTTATAGTATCCTATATCCTCTTTATATAACTTTGCACCTAAGTTAGTTAGGTATAATAGTAGAGTTAGAGGTATATTATCCTTACTAGCATAATTAGCTTTTACTAGATAACTAACTATAATATTTAGTAAAGTTAGTATCTATAGTTTAACTATAGGTATAGTAAGTTAATTATTAGAATTAATAAGATCCTAGGCGTTTATAATTTTAGCTTAGAATTTAAGCTACTTTAGCTATAGTGTCTAGTTTAAGTAGTTAGTAAGGATAATAGTAGGGTCTCTAAGAGTTAATAAAGACATAATAAAATAGCTTAGTTAAGGTAGTAAGACTCTTAATTATTAGATTAGTTACTAATTTTAATAAGATAAGATAAAAGTTAAGATAATTAATTATATCTCTCTGCGGAGAGACTCGGCTCTGTAGAAAAGTATTAACCTAGTGCCTAGAGACACTAGGCCTAATTAAGCATAGTATAGAGGCAGGACACCTAGTTACTTTAGTGTATTTTATAGTATTTTTACACTAGAAATTACTATAATTTATAGTAATCTTATAGTAATTTACACTAAATTATCTAATATAGTAACTATACAGCTGTACGTATCTACTTAGTAGACAGTTAGAGGAAATTACTATAATTTATAGTAATTCACACTAATTTTATAGTAATTTTAACCCCTTATATCTAATAGGTTTAGGTAAATTAACTTAGTAAGGTTTCTTTTTTACTATAAGTATATAATTAAATTAAGCCTTATGTCAGATATCAGGTCACTGGAAATCACTGTGATTTCACTGTGAAATCCAGTAGTCACGTGCGTCCGATCACATGGTCTCCTTATGACGACAGTTGGTGTAACTTAGAGTGATTTCACTGTGAGATCACTGTGAAATACACAAAGAAGACTGGCGTACTACTGTTACACTACTCCGCACTATTACTAGTGCGTCTTAGCGCTAGATAGATATTGCGTACGATAGCTGAGCTTCTCCGACAGAGATCACTCGACAATCAATTCATCATCAAATCCATCACTTTCATCTCATCTCATCAAAGATACTTACGTATCTGACACCTTATTAAGTAACTTTTCCTTATATTTGCTTATAATAGTGCCTACTAAAAAGGTAGTAGCCTATAGTATAGCTAGTTAATTAAACTATATAAATTTAATAAGGATATATTCTTAATAAAAGCTAGCTATTAATTATACTAGTAGTATAATAGGTAGAAGTATTATTAGTAGTATTAGGTAGGCGCTAGTAACTTTTCTCCCTTAATTATTACCTAAAGTACCTTTATCCTCCTATAGTAAGTTATTAATTTACTTATTCTTATAGAAGGACTTAGTGTTTTCTGCCTTTAGTAGTAAGGGTAGTAGCTCTATTATTCTAGTTAGTGTAGTAATCTCTTTATAAGTATTATATATAAGGTTATCTATTAGGTCTTCTTTTTTACCTAAGAATACTAATTATTTATTAAAAATAACATCTTAGGTGCTAATAACCTTTTTAAGTAATAGGATCTATACCCTCTAGATATTTATTAATTAATAGCCTACTAGATATCTAATAACTATAGACTTTTAAAATAAGTAATATTAGATATAGCAAAGGCCTTATAGCTATAGACTTTAAAATAAGTTTAGTTTAGTTTTTTTAGTTAAGTATAATTTAATATTACTATTAAAATTATTAAATTTAATAATAAGATCTTCTTAGTTAAACTAGGCGTATATAGGTGGTGCGATAGTTAAGGTATTACTATTAAGCCTTTAGTACTAGATATATAAGCTTAAAATAGTAGAGCTAAATACTTAGGGGGTATAATTAAGGAGAAAGCGCACGTAATACGACTTAACGCTAACCTACTATATACTATATAGCCTAAAATTATATAAGTAGCTATCTATTTATAGAATTAAACTCTAAACTATACTAACTAATAGCGCTTACTATATAAAGTATTCTTTATAATAGTTATATACTAAAATAGTGTTATTATTTAACTAAAGAAACTAAACTAGGCTTACCTTAAAGTCTATAGCTATAAGGCTTTTACTATATTTAACAATACCTATTATAGTAAAATTAAGCTCTAAAGGTTAGATCTAAAAGTATAGGTTAGATACCTAGTAGGCTATTAATTAATAAACATATAGAGGGTATAGATTCTATTACTTAAGAAGGTTATTAGTACCTAAAACGTTATTTTTAATAAATAATTAGTATTCTTAGGCAAAGAAGAAGACCTAATAGATAACCTTATATATAATACTTATAAAGAGATTACTATACTAACTAGAATAATAGAGCTACCGCCCTTACTACTAGAGGTAGAAAATACTAAGTCCTTTTATAAGAATAAGTAAATTAATAACTTACTATAGGAGGATAAAAGTGCTCTAGATAATAATTAAGAAAGGAAAGTTACTAGTGCTTACCTAACACTACTAATAATATCTCTACCTATTATACTACTAGTATAATTAATAGCTAGCTTTTATTAAGAATATATTCTTATTAGATCTATATAGTCTAATTAACTAGCTGTACTATAGGCTACTACTTTTCTAGTAGGTACTATTATAGAAAGCAAAGATAAATATAAGGAAAGTTACTTAATAAGGCTTAATTTAATTATATACTTATAGTAGGAAAGAAACCTTACTAAGTTAATCTGCCTAAACCCTTAACTATTAAGTTATAAGTAGAAGATTATTTACTAAGCTACTTTTAGAAGAAGGCTAAATAGTTATATCTTTAAAGTTATAAGGAGATAAAGTCTTAGATAGAGGTACCTATCGCTCTAGTATATATATATAGCTATTAAATTCTTAATTATATATAGGTTTATACCTACAAACTTAATAAACACTATTACTTTTAAAAATATAAGGCTAGGTATCGTGGAAATGTGGCTCTCATGAGATCGATCACCTGATTAAGATCACACGATATCTTGATTATGTGCTATCCATCACCTAATCGACCGATCAGGTGACATATATTCGTGTATATAGTCTAGCCCTTCGGCTCCTTTTCCTATGTAGCAATCTGATTGACTTCGATCTCTAAATCCGATCTTCCAGCTCGTCTTTTCCTCCATACTAGGTTAGTAGTGTGTAGTAACTAATAGAGGCACTTTACTACTTAAGATACTTATACTATTACATTTATAAAATAATCTTTCTACCTACTTATATCTATAGCTGCTTAGTATAACCTAAAGCTTAACTAGTATAATATTACTAACGCCTTTATCTATACTAATTTAGATAGAGAACTCTATATACAGATACTACGCGGCTATAATAAGTCTAGTATTATTTTATAATTATATAAGGCCCTATATAGTCTATAGATCTTACTACTACTATAGTAGAGGAAATTTACTAACGTGCTTAAAGAGCTTAGCTTTTAGCTAGTCTTATATAAACTATACTATATAATTAAAGATAGTATTATTATCTTCTTCTATATTAATAATCTTATTATTATATACTCTAAAGATTAAAAGTCTACTACTAATATAGTAATAAAAAGATAAGTATAAAGTTTACTCTAACTAGTGGTAATAAGCTATAGTGGTTCCTTAGTATAGAAATTGTTAGAGATTATATAAATAGGTAACTCTAGCTTTTATAAGCGTCCTATATAGATAAGATTAGTTATCTAGTTAACTATTATAATATTAAATATAATATACTAATATTTATAGTTAAACTATAACCCTAAGAAGGTCTTACCTTAAAGGTAAATATTAATTAATACTAGTATAAGATAGAATTAATCCTCTACGCTACTATTATTACGTGCCCTAATATAGCTTTTATAAGCTTATAATTATTATAATTCCTTTTAAACCTAAGTAATAAGCACTATAACACTACTAATTATATACTATTATACCTCTTCTCTACTTAATTCTTCAGTCTATATTTTAGAGAAGTAGATACCTATAAGGTTGCTAGTAATATATCCTTTACTAATAACACCCTTAATAAAAAGAGCTTATAAAAATATATTATTAAGCTATTTAGTAGCCCTATTGCCTAGAAGGTAAATAAGTAAGATATAGTTACTATATTAATAACTAAAGCTAAGTTACTTACCCTATTATAGGTTATAAAGGAGGTACTATTTATAGTATAGCTAATCTCTAAGCTTAATATTAAGCTCTCCCTATTAATAATTATAATTAATTATAATAATTAATAGACTATTTAATTAGTTATAGAAGAAATAGCAAAGCTCTAAATAAAGCTTAGGTATATTAATATCTATAATTATTAGCTCTAATAAAAAGTTACTTATAGGACTATTAAAGTCTAATACTAGTAATCTAAAAAATAGTAGTAGATAGCCTTACTAAGGCTCTACCTATAGGGAAATAGCTAAGTTTTTAAATTAACTAGGACTTAAAAACGTTAGTAGAAGGATTACTAATTAGGAGGAAGTTAACTTAGATAAACTAGAATAGAGAATAAAGATATTTAGCCTAGATATATAGTATAGATAGAAGTAATTAGGTCTAGCTTAGTTAGGAGTTTAAGCTAAGGGGGTGTGTTAGATATAAGGGGTTAAAATTACTATAAAATTAGTGTAAATTACTATAAATTATAGTGATTTTCTTTAACTATCTACTAGATAGATGCGTATAACTATATAGTTACTATATTAGACAATTTAGTATAAATTGCTATAAAATTACTATAAATTATAGTGATTTCTAGTGTGAAAACACTATAAAATACGCTAAAGTAGCTAGGTGTCCTACCCCTATACTATACCTAATTAGGCCTAGTGCCTAAAGGCACTAGGTTAATACTTTCCTATAGAGCCAAGTCTCTCCGCAGACACACACAATTAATTATCTTAACTTTTATCTTATCTTATTAAAATTAGTAACTAATCTAATATAGGTAGGTAGTATATATAAAGATAGTATATAGTATATATTATTATATAAGTTATTTAGTGTATTCTTCTATATATATATATAGAGTAATTAGAGACTTATATATAGAGATAGAGCTAACTTATAAGACTAGTATTATTATATAATATATCTCTAGGCTACTTACACACTCCCTTTAGGTTTAAATATATATTTAAAGCTAATATTAGCTATAAATCCCCCTTTACCTTTATAAAGTAGCTATATTTTAAGGTTAAGAAGCTAGCTTTTATACTAGTCTTAGTATTAGTATAGTCCCAGGTAGGTAGCTATCTACTATTATAGTATAGGTAAAACTTATTCTATACTATAGGCGTTTCTAGTAGTAGGATATCTCTTAGAGCTAGTACTAAAATTCTTATTACTTCGCGTTCTATACTAAGCCTTATATATAGAGCTTAATATATAATACGAGTATAATTACTTTATATATAAAATAGAATATAGTATAAAGCTGTATATATTATAAGAATAATATAAAGAATAGAGCTATATAGATATATAGCCTTATTAAACCTATAAAAAACTATGGAGAAAAACTACAAAGAGTACTATACTATAGGAAAACTTATTAAAAAGAAAATAGTTAAAAATAAAAAAGAGAAACCTAGTTTTTATACTTCTACTTAGGTAGTAACTTAGTAAGGCCGTTAGCTAGTTAATAGCTTATCTAGATATATAAGAGATTAATATTATTTAATTAAGCTTCTTAGTAAAGCTAGTAATAATAGATATTAATATACTATATAGTAGTCTTAAGATAAAGCGTAGTAGAGGTAAGAAATTAAATAGTTTACTAATTATTACCCTGTCTCGGCAGTCAATGCGCACCGTCACTCAATGCGCAACCCCAACGTAATCGCTCAGCCAGCAATATGAGGCTATAGAGCTCTACACAAAAGCTTTTATCGCGAGATTTTCTAGAGTTGGCTTCTCATAGAGCTATAGATGATTGCTAGCTAGTCAGATTATAGATATCTGCTTGGTGTTCTGATTATACGGCCACAGCGCGATGATGGCGTTGATGGCGCAGATGCCGCTGCATCAACGCGTACAGGTGCTGGCGTAGATTTCTTCCTCTTTGTAACTGTATGAGTAGCTTTTGAAGCTTTCTGACTTCCCTTTTTGGCAATTTTGAGACGTTTTTGAAGTTGTTGTTGAGTCTTGCGAGCCTGTTGACGGAGGCGTCGCTCAGCAGCTTGATCAGCTTTCTCCTTGGCGCGCGCATCTCTGGCTGCTGCCCGCTCAACGCGCTTCTCCTGCTGTAAACGAGCTTTAAGCTGTTTATTAGCTATATGGATCTCTTGCTGCTGAGCTTTTTGGAGTTGTAACTGTTGTTTTTCAGCCTCCTGCTGGCTGAGCGAGTTACGCGCCCTCTGTACGCGGGCAGGTGACCAGAAAACTGCTCCTCCATGCCACTCCTTAGGTTACTCTAAGGGCAGAGTCTTGCCTTTTGTTTGACGCCGTTTCTGGTTTGCAAGAGCTTCTCGGAGACCCTTATTTTCATGCTCTAGGAGCTGCTTTTGTACAGAGATTGAGTGTATCGTCTGGCTCAGCTTACGCGACTCCTCAGTCGCGATATCCTTCACAGTGGAGCGTAACAGTCGCTCTATTTTACGCCAATCTGACGCGCTAAGTACTGAGGTAGAGCTCACTGGTGATTCTGGCTCTGGCAGAGTCTCTTTGTTAAACCTTTTGAGGATAGGCGTTGGATCTGGCGGCGAGATACCTGTACACTCAAAAGCTTTGGTAATCAACTGCGGCGTAACTGACGTCGTCCAGGCCTTCCAGAATAGCGTAAAGAAGTCTCTTTTGGCGATTGTTGACAGTCCTTGGCTCCTATACAGGTATCCGGAGAGCTCGTCAGAGTAGGCAGCTGAGAGAGACTTAAATACGCAGACGTCAAGAGGCTGCAGCGTATGAGTCGCATGAGGGGGAAATATCGCAAGGAGGATCTTATTCTGATCGCAGTAGTTGATAAAATCCATAGTAACGTGAGATCCATGCCCATCAAGGACTAGGAGTCGCCACTGCCGTCGAGCCTTCTCCTTTGTACAGCGATCAAACACCTGTTTAAGCCATTGAAGCCCTATCTCATTGTTTGACCATCCAGAGGTTGATGAGGTGATAAAGACTCTGTGAGAATTGACGTTGATTTCTTCAACCCAGCTTGATTGTAGAGTCGCGGCGTCAGATCGATAGATTAGCGCTGGATCAACAGTAGATCCGTCGGCGCATATACATGCGATGAGCGAGATCCACTCACGGCTGCCGTCCTGTATAGATTGCCTTACTTGGCGACTCTCATATAGAGGCCTATCGAAGATCCTTTTTGAGCGGCCAGTGATACCAAGGAGGAAGCCTTTCTCGTCCATATTGTACGTATGCTGAGGCTCTACACTATACTCTGTAATTTTCTTGTGTAGAAGCTCAAAGTAGAGCCTGTATTTTGCCTCTGAATCAGCCTTGTGGCGATTGCTGTCAAGCCCAGTCGTCCATCGTGAGATCAAGGAGTCGGGGTTGCGCCTAACAAAGCGATCAACCCAGGACATGCTGACGTCTCTTTTTGCCATGTAGGAAGCAAAATTTTGTATCATCTGCCGTGTAGGAGGAAGGCCACGCTCAGTAAGGTAGGTGATATATTGTAGAAGCCCCTTTTCTTGTTGTGGATGGAGTAGACGACGTGTACCATCAGTGATAGTACGCGCCTGCGTGACGCGTTGGTGCCTGCGCGTCAACGTAGAGCGTACAACACCAAATTCTTTGGCGATTTTATTGTATGATAAAAATTCTCCTGGTTCTTGCGCTTCGATTGCTGCTATCGCGGCGTTAATTGGGTCCATATTGGTGGAGTTGGGGCGCGTCAAAGTTGGGGCGCGTCAAAGTTGGGGCGCGTCATGTTGGGGTTGCGCATTGAGTGACGGTGCGCATTGACTGCCGAGACAGGGTATAGTATAGAAGGCGTTTATAATCTAGATTAAAGCTAATTTATTTAAAGACTTTTTACTACTAAATTAGTTTAGTGTCTATAAATAATATAGCGACTAGCTTTGCTTCTATAGTTAACTTTATAATATAGCGTTAAAGTGTTACTTTCTAGTCTATAGGTCTACTAAATAGAAAGAAGATATAGCCTTATAAGCTCTTACGTATAATTTTATTATTAGTATATAATATATCTATTACTCTAAAGAACTTAGGTTAAGGTTAGTTAGCTATATAGACTAATTCGTTTAAGATAGAGGCTATATAGTAGAGGGCACGATCTTTAGTTCCTAGTAAATAAGTAATTATCTAGTAGGCTATATTAAGATAATATAAAGATAGATTTATAAGAAACTTTACTAGTTTATAATAAGCTTTTAAGATATTAGGTTAAGTAGCTCTAGTTATATATCCTATAGATCCTATAAGCTAGGTATATTTATACTTAGTAAAGTTATTTACTTAATTCTCTAATAGTAGTAATTCTTTTAGAGGTAGTAGTATAGCTAGTAACTTTATATATAGTTTTAGTAAAGGAAACTTTTATATAAGCTTTTTAATATATAAAGCTTATAATAGCTAGATAAAGCCATTCTTATAGTCTCTATACGTTTAAATACTATAGAATATTTAGAGCTCTCCTAAAGATTAAATCTTATATTAATATAGGAGCTTCTATTTAAATTTATATAGTATAGCTTTGTACGCTGGTAGGTAGAGTACGATAATATTATTTATATAGAAGAAGACTAGAAGCTTATTATTCTTTTATAAATAAGAAGTGTCTTTAACTTTATATAGTTCTAGTTTAGTAAGCGTTTTAGTAAGCTCTTAATACTAGAGTAGTAATAAGGTCTTTAGGCCATATAGAGCTTAACGTAGTTTCTATAGATAATTAGGATTAGAGAATCCTTCTAGTAGATAATAATAGACTAGTATAGTAAGCTAAGTATTTATAAATATATTAATAGTATTATACTAATAAATTTCTATATTAAGGTAGGCCGCTATAGTAACTAGAGCTTAAAATATTTAAACTACTAGAGTAACTATATAGGTATTCTTAGTAGCTATCTATAGATTATCTTATATATAGATACGAGCTTTGTATTTTATAAGGTATCCTTAATTATTAAGCTTAAATTTAAAGACCTATATTAATAGGAGGACTTTTTAGTTTTATAGATTTAACTTCTACTAAGTAATTCTCTTATATATATCTTTTTATTTTATATTATTAATCTCTTATTATATAGCCTAGGCAAAGCCTTCTTTATATAGAGATAGTATCCTTATTATATATCTATAAAGACGCGGCTCTAGAGGTAGCTTAGTATAGTAAAATTATATTTTTAATACTATAGCTAAGGCTACTATATATACTAACTAGTATATATTAATAAAGAAGCTACTACTCTTTTAAGATAGTTGTCGTAATTTTATTAACCCTTTAGATAGTATATAAGACTAATAAAGATTACTATTAATTAGTCCTTAATTCTCTACTTAGTTTAAGTTTATTTATAAGATAGAGTCTAATATTTAACGCTTATACTTTCATAACAATAAAGATATTAGAGGTAGGCTAGCTAGTATAGCTAATAGTAAATACTATAAGCTACTATAAACCTTTATAGTTTCTATCTAACTTAGTATTAGAAGCTACAAATTGTGACTTTTAGTTTAATATAGGGTTATTATTTCTTTTTATATTAATTAGCTTTATTCTATAGAAGTAGTAGTCTAACTAGACTAATCTAGATCTAATATAAGCTTATCTTCTAATAAATCTTCTATAGAGCTTTCTTAACTACGCACTAAAGGTAGTTAATACTTATAGGTAAATTACTCTAGCTTAGAGCCTTATAGTAAAGAATCTATTTTATTATATAACTAATAGAAGAGATTTTCTCTAAAGGTAATATCTCTTATATAAATTACTTTATCTCTATAAGCTTAACTTCTCGCCTTAGGTATCTAGATTTAGTAGATATTTAATAAGTTATACCTAACTAGATATTCTACTAGAGCTTAAGGACTAAGCTTATCTATTTATAGTATCTATTTATGTAGTGCGTATACTTGGTAGCTATAGATATATAAATAAGTAATTAATAGTTTTTACTATAGGTAATTTTAAATAGTATTTTCTAGCCTAATAATTACGTGGGTATATAATTAAGTAGGTATACTGCTATAGAGTAGATTTCTAAGCTAAGTGTTAGAGGTAGGTTTAAGGTTATTCTTATTAAATAACTTCTCTTAATAAGATTCTTACCTAAGCGCTTTACTAAGCTATTCTACTCCTTAGTATATAGAGCTTTAATCTATAGGTTAATACCTTCTATAAGGTTTTACTTTAGGTAATAGTATTTACTTTGTATAATAGTAGTAGCGAAGAAATAGCCCTTAGGTAGGTAGGTAAATAGTTGTGACGGCTGCGGTGCACAGAGAGCTGGCCGCAAGTCACATGACGACAAGGCAGCCTCGCGAGGCGCTAGCCTTTACGGGACTAGCGCCCCACCGTCGCCTCTTTACGCCTGTGCGTCTTGTATCTACCTTTCTACCTTATCCTAGTGTAGCTGAAATAGAGCTAACCTATCCCATTAACACTCTACAATGCGGAAGCCCGAGCCCGTCCTTATATTACACTAGGATCTCACTTACTTGGCTGGCGACGGCGACATAATATCTGGTTAAACCGATCGATCTACCTGCGTGTACGACTTGACGACGACCAACCTCGAGCAGTATAGTATGACTACGCTGAGCCGTTAGTTTGTTAGAAGTATGGTTGCTCACCTGAGTCCTAATACTACTAAGCGCGGCTTGAAGGGAGTTGACGGACGGTTCGAAGATAGCACGCCGCAGCTAGCTAGGAGAGCTGATTAGCCTGCCGCCCTTGCTTGACGAATGAGCGCTTAAAAAGTACTAGATCTATAAGCCCTATGCGGTAGGCCAGAAGAGAGTTAACGACGCACCCCTGCCGCGAAGACGCGAAGAGAGCTATGGTGGCCCTGCCTCTAAGAGAGAGGACACAAAAAACAACCCCCCCCCCCCTGAATCGACTATTAAGAGCACCGCCCGCTTACCCTCTCCCTGCGAGAGAACCGACCACTGCTGCTTTACCTGCAGCACTGACTAGAGCTGCCCTACCAGCAGCACCTATAAAAGGGATATGGGAAAGCTCTCTAGGCTCGAGCTGAGGGTGGATCCCGAGGCAATCGCGACTAAGGAGGACCACACACCTCCTATCCAAGCTCTTAGGTGCCGAGCAGCCTACTATATCGACAATGAGCTCAAAGAGGACTGAGCGATTAAGCAGAGCCGCATTGAGGCACGGCATAAGAAGAGACTATTTATAATGCGCACGGGGCACACTGTCTGGGGAACTATGGAGTACGAACTGCAGGAGATTGAGGTTACCCTCCCCTAGCTTATGACGCTGGAACAGCCAGTAGTGGCCCGCGAGCTAGAACTTAGCCATCTTAAGGCCCTAGCGTAGTAAGTAGCAGATAAGGACGAGTTAATTGAATTGCTTAGAGGCTAGGTAAAGGTTGCGAGCTAGCATAGCAAATCCTTCCTCTCTGAGAAGGCTAGCGGAGTCTTAGCCTTGTTACTAGCTGCGCACTTAAAGACGCTGCGCTTTACAGCCCTACCGCAGACGCTAATACGCCCTAGGCTACCTAGATTAGATGACGGAGCCGATACGCTGCCATGGCAGTTAATATACACGCCAGCAACTCCACTTGCCTTGCAACTAGCGATTAACTACAGCAGGAGCCGCTTAGCCCGTTTTTCTGACCCGCTAATGCTTAAGGATGGCAAAGAGGTTACCTTCGAGCAATGGAGAGATGGCCTAGAGGACAAACTGCGCGCTAACCAAGACTGGTTTGAAGGTGTTGATGAGCAGGCAACTTAGAACAACATTGTCTCGTACATGCGCACGCGTACTGACGGTTCGGCAAATTAATACTTGTCCACCCTCATACGTACGATCCGAGCAAGCGATCAGCCGGTTGACTACCTCTATCTTGTGGGCCGCCTAGAGAAGATATACGGGGACTCTCACAAGAAGCTTAACGCCTGACGTGCCTTCTAAGAGCTCTGCCTGCGAGACCCAGCCAACTTCGCTACCTTCTAGGGCGACTTCTTTCGTCTTGCACAGGAACGTGGCCTACTAGCGGACTAGTGGGTAGAGGAGTTCTATGAGAAGTTACCGGACGCCCTATGTACGCAGATGGGTGTCTTTCGCCGATAGCACAGCGAGGAGTACGATGTCTATGTTGACCTTGCCTAAGACCTCGCTAGGGAGCTCGCTATTAGCAACGCTAGGAGAGCGTTGGCCTGAGCTGAGAAAACCGAACGGCACAACCGCGAGCGACCCACTCCTATGGCACTGCCTAGAGCCGCCACTATCTAGGCGTTAGCAGATTAGCCTACCTGTTTCTGTTGTTATAAGGTTGGTCACCTCGCCTGCAATTGTACGGACAAGCCTGTTGACTAGAAGGCTATTGAGCTGCCAGCCGACACCGATAATGAGGCATTCTATGACGCAGCAGACGGATTCTCTGACAGCGACTTGGAAAAAGTATCGCTCTAGGGGAAGTCTCCTCCCTAGAGCAACCTATAGGAGCCCTTAGCATACGGGATTAGCTGTTTAGTGGAAGTTAGTTCATTCTACTATGCCGCATCTCTATAGGCGGGCTAGCAATTAAGCTGAACGCGCTTATTGACACTGGAGCCGGCAGCTACGCCCTAGTCTACCTCAAGCATCTATGTACGATTAAGAAAGGACTTAAGGCCCTGATCTACCGCATGGAAGCAATACCCTTGGCAGGCTACAACAGTCGACCAAATGGTTAGGTAGACGAGTATATCCAAGCTGACCTAGTAATTGATAACTACCGCCTCTCTACCTACTTTATCTTTTGTAATACTGGTCGCTATGACCTTATAGTTGGCCGCAAGCTCCTAGAGGATGCTGACGTCTGGATTAACTGTAAGCAGAAGAAGCTCTAGTGGCCAGATGGCGCACGGGTTGACTGCAAGCGTGATATTGTTATCCCTACGCAAGGCGTGCCCTTAAAGATCAACCCCTCGCACCAAGCCGATGCCGACTGACGCGATAAGCAGATAGACGTAGCTATTGTACAGCGCGCTTGTAAGCTACCTCTACGCTTAACCCAGCGCGCTACCCTGCGGGAGAACCTTGGAAAGATGGAAGAGCAACTCCACCCGCGACAGACGCCAGAACCGGCTAAGCGACAACCTTGTCCCTAGCCTGTCTCGCGCGAAGACCTCGCCAAGGTAGGCCTTGAGATTAATATAATTGGAGCTGCTGCCTTTATGATACACGCACGACAAAAGGACACTGTGCTAGGCCATATTAGTGTCTACGAAGTAAACTAGCTTATCTAGGATCGCAAGGACGCTCTGCCAAACCTACCTGATTAAGAAGAGGAGCTCCGCCAACTGATTGCAGAGAAGTTGCCCTTCCTAGGTTACGCTGGCGCGACCCTAGCCCACTTCTCGAAAAAGGACTTAGACGAGCTGCCACCGCACCGCGATGGCGTTGACTATAACATTGAGCTGACCTCTGAGAATACGTTGACGTCGAGCCCGCTGTATAGCATGTCTCTTGAGCAGCTAGAGCTCGTGAAATCGTACCTTGAGGACCACCTGTGATGAGGCTTTATCGCGCACAGTAACGCCTCGTACGCCTTGCCTGTCCTATTCGCTAAGAAGCCTGGAGGGGGGTGGCGCTTCTGCGTTGACTACTGTAAGCTTAACGCAATCACGAAGAAAGACGCCTACCCTATTCCGCTAATTTAAGAGACCCTGACTAGGCTCGCGCGCGCTAAGGTATTCACTAAGCTCGATGTGCGATAGGCCTTCTACTACATCCGCCTTAACAAGGAGGTTGAGGATCTAACTACTTTCTGTATATGATACGGCAACTATAAGTACTGTGTGCTGCTTTTTGGCCTCTGCAACGGCCCCGCGACCTTCTAATGGTATATTAACAAGGTCTTGTATGGCCTGTTTGACGACTTCTGCACAGCATATCTGGACGATATCCTTATATATTCAGAAGACCCACTAGAGCACGAGGAGCACGTTGCTTAGGTACTCAAGCGTCTCCACAACACCGGCCTATAAGTAGATATTAAGAAGAGCGAATTCGCTGTGACAAAGACAAAGTTCCTAGGTCTTATTATTAGCACAGAGGGTATACAGAAGGACCCTGAGAAGGTTACCGCTGTATGAGACTGGCCAGTCCCTATGTTAGTTAAAAGCCTATAGTCCTTCCTAGGGTTCTGCAACTTCTATCGAGCCTTCCTTAAGGACTATGGGCGCATTATCCGGCCGCTCACTAAGCTGCTTAAGAAGGGCGCATGGCACGCCTTTGGTGGGCGCGAGCTGGCAGTCTTCTAGCAAGCTAAGGATCTTATGCTGTTAGACAATGTTCTGGCCTACTACTCGCCCTACTGCCAGACGCGCATGGAGACAGATGCGAGCGACGGAGTTGTAGCTGGCGTACTCTTCTAGCTACAGGACGACGGCCTATGGCGACTAGTAGCTTTCTATTCAAAGACTATGAGCGGACTATAGATGAACTACGATATCCACGACAAAGAGATGCTGGCAGTTATCTACGGCCTTAAGGAGTGGAGATTTTAGCTTATTGGCCTCTAGACGCCTTAGCTATTTAGCGCCCTTACTGACTACTAAGCACTTGAGTATTTCTTAACTAAGCGAGAGCTCACTCTACGGCAAATGCGCTGGGCTATAACAGTAGCTGACTTTAATATAACCCTCTCCTACTGCCCTGGAACCGCCAATGTTGTAGCCGACGCGCTGTCGCGTAAGTAAGAGGAACTTAAGACTTAGAAGGATAAGGACTGAGCCGCTTGAACGCGAGCCTTCCTGTAAGCTGAGCAGCTTGATATTAGTATAATTCAGGCTACTAACGATTATCTAGCCTCGCTTGCTATATAAGGCCTAGAGAGCTGTATCGAGGTCGCGGCCTTAGACACCTTCATGAGCTCACCCCTACTTGATGACCCGCACGCCGTTATTGACTGAGCCCTTAAGGCTAACTGAAGCTATGGTAGCATATAAGCTCTGCGAGAGAAAGCGTTAGCTGGCAGCGCTACCTGGTAGCTGAATGAGCAAGGACTACTCTTGCACTAAGGCCGACTAGTTGTCCCTGCTGTTCACTTCCTCCGCACGCACTTGATCCGAACAGTCTATGCAGCACAGACTACTGCTTACCCAGGCAAGAGAAAGACTGTAAAGCTACTGCGGGATCGCTACTATTAGCTAGGCATGGAGAAAGACGTCGATACGTATATTGCCGCCTGCAAGGCTTGCCGATGGAGCTATGTCCCTTGCGATCGAACTCTAGGACTGCTTAAGTCGCTGCCAATACCTGATTGAGCATGGCAGGACGTCTTAATGGACTTTAAGTCCTTCCTAGCTGATAAGAAGGGGTACGACTGTGCCTTTGTTGTGGTAGACTGTCTGAGCAAGCGTTGCTTCTCGCTACCCTGCCATAAGACTACTACTGCTGAGCAAGCTGCCGATATGTACTACCGCTATATCTGGCGTGTCTATGGCCCTCTAAGGTCCATTGTCTGTGACTAAGGCCCCCAATTCGTCTCCGCATTTATGAATAAGCTATGCCGCCTTATAGGTGTTAAGCAGAAGCTGTCAATAGCCTACTACCCCCAAACTGACGGCAACACAGAGATTGTGAACCAGTACCTTAACTAGCGCCTACGGCCCTTTGTTAACTACTATTAGGATAACTGGTCAGATCTGTTGCCATGTATGGACTGGGCACAGGCTATTCTGCCGCACGAGACCACTGGCCTGTCACTATTTGAGATCGAGTTTGGTTACTAACCTGTCCACCACTGGGATTGGAAGGAATGTATAAGGACATCCCCATCTGCCTGTGAGCACATGTCCTATAAGGAGGCGCAGAACTATGCGAAGGCCCGATATAATGCTGTAAAGCTAGCAATAGAGATAGCTTAGAGAGGGATTGCTTAGGCGTAGCAGCGGCAAGCGCGGTAAGCAAACAAGAAGTGCCGTGAGTCTGATTTTACAATAGGAGACTAAGTCTACGTTACGCCTAAGGGCTTCACGACTGGCCGACCTAGCTCAAAGCTTGACTAGCAGATGTACGGCCCCTACCCTATTATCGAGATGAGGGGTCATTTCTATCGCCTTAAGCTACCGCCATACATGCGCATGCATGACGTCTTCTACGTAGACCGTCTATGGAAAGCCGCCTTAGACTTACTACTAGGCCAGATTGAACCTAAGGAGGAACTAATTGAGGTTGACGGCAACCCTGAGTGGCCGGTAGAGGAGATACTTAACAGCCGCATCTATTGAGGGCGTCTGCAGTACAGAGCTTCCTGGACTGCTTATGACCCAGACCCGACATGGTACAACGCCCGAGGCTTTGTAGGGGCGCCCTATAAAGTCAGGGACTACCACCAAGCCTATCTAGAGCGACCTGGTCCTCCAGTATGGTTGGAAGCATGGCTGCGAGTATATAAGGACGGGCAGTACGTACAAGTGACGGACGAGGACAATAAGGCAGCAAGTAAGGGGCTGGGATAGAGAACACGGACGAGGAAGTAGCTATATGAGACTTGAGGACGAGCCTCTCTTAGAGGGGGGTAATGTGACGGCTGTGGTGCACAGAGAGCTGGCCGCAAGTCACATGATGACAAGGCAGCCTCGCGAGGCGCTAGCCTTTACGGGACTAGCGCCCCACTGTCGCCTCTTTACGCCTGCGCGTCTTGTATCTACCTTTCTACCTTATCCTAGTGTAGCTGAAATAGAGCCAACCTATCCCATCAACACTCTACAATGCGGAAGCCCGAGCCCGTCCTCACAATAGTACTTATTCTCTACTATAGAAGCTATACTAAGTTTTTCCCCTTAGTATATATACTAAGCGTACTATCTTAATAGGGTTCTAGCGGGTAAATAGAATAATAATAATAATAATAACTACTACTAATATTTATATTTGTTATAGAACCTTTCTCTCTAGCTATAGTCCTTAGTAGCGTAAAGTACGTAGGAAATATAAAAAAATTATATTATATATAAAGTATACTCTTAGGGTGTGTACTAGTTACTAGATAAAGGTATTATATAGGTCCTATTATTTAAGGTTATTAAAGTAAGGTCGTGCCTTCTATTTACTATAAACTCTATAAAAATTTTACTTATATTTTATTATAATCGGGTTAAGCTTTTAGACTATAGACTTAACACTACTTCTATGTATCTAAAGTGCCTATAATAAGCTTATTAATATAACCTACTACTCTATTCCCTAATATATTTCTAAGGCTACTCTCTATTATACTAGTAATATTCGCTAGTTAGTGTAGAGTATAGGACCTAATATAGTTACATTAGTTATAATATATATATACTACGCCTAGAGTATTACTAATAATAACTACGCCTACTAAAAGCCTAATAAGTGTTACTATAAGTATTATACTAAGAGTAACTATAGTAGATATACTTTAGTATATTCTAATACGCGTGTATTATATACGTGCTAAGTGTTCTTTATAGTTACTATAGGAGTTTAATAGCTACCTTAACTACTTATATATTCTCTACTAGGCCTATAATAATATAGTTACTATAATACCTTATAATACTTATATTAGATATAAGGGGTTAGAATTACTATAAAAGCACTGTGATTTATAGTGATTCCTACTAATTGTCCACTAGATAGATATGCACTACTATATAGTCACTATATTAAATAATTTAGTATAAATTACTATAAAATTACTATAAATTATAGTAATTTCTAGTGTAAAAACATTGTAAAATACGCTAAAGTAGCTAGGTGTCCTATCCCTATACTATGCCTAATTAGGCCTAGTATCTCAAGGTATAGGTTTAATACTTTTCTATAGAGTCAAGTCTCTTCGCAGATACATATAATTAATTATCTTAACTTTTATTTTATCTTATTAAAATTAGTAACTAATCTAATAATTAAGAGTCTTACTGCCTTAACTAAGCTATTTTATTATATCTTTATTAACTCTTAAAGACCCTACTATTATTCTTACTAACTACTCGAACTAGACACTATAGCTAAAGTAGCTTAAATCCTAAGCTAAAATTATAAACACCTAAAATCTTATTAATCTTAATAATTAACTTACTATACCTATAGTTAAACTATAGATACTAACTTTACTAAATATTATAGTTAGTTACCTAGTAAAAGCTAGTTACTCTAGTAAAGATAATATACCTCTAACTCTACTATTATACTTAACTAAAGTAGGCGTAAGGTTATATAAAGAAGATATAGCTTTTTATAAGAATTAAGTAGAGCTATTTAAGCTTCTCTATTATAAATACTAAAATTTGTAAGGAAATCTTAATAAGCTAGTTATCCTTATATAAAGTATAGTCTTATAGCACTTATAAACTAACTACTATACCTTAGGCTAAATAGTTAAATAGTAGCTAATAAACCTTATAGTTACTATTAGGGTAGACGCCTAAGATAAATAATAATATATAAAAATATAATACTAAATAGCCTTAAAGCCTATAAGAACTTCTAGCACTTAGTTAACTTAGCTATAAGAGTATAATTATATAGTAATAGAAGTAGCTTATAATAGAGTGCCTAAGCTTTAGCTGCTTAACTTAGTTAAGAACAACTTTATATTAGCCGTTAATAACATCGCATCTACTTAGATAGCTATGTTTATAGCTAATAGGAATAATAATTTATATATTACCTAAAAAGATATAGTAAAGCTTTTTAAAAATATATAGTAATATAGCACTTACTAAAGGGTAAATAAAGGGGTGCCTTTACTACTATAGAACTATCTCTTACTAAAGATAGTTATTAGATTAGTTACTAATTTTAATAAGATAAGATAAAAGTTAAGATAATTAATTGTGTGTATCTGCGGAGAGACTTGGCTCTATAGAAAAGTATCGACTTAGTGCCTAAAGGCACTAGGCCTAATTAGGTATAGTATAGGGGCAGGACACCTAGCCACTTTAGCGTATTTCATAGTGTTTTCACACTAGAAATTACTATAATTTATAGTAATTTTATAGTAATTTATACTAAATTATCTAATATAGTAACTATATAGTAGCGTGTATCTATCTAGTAGATAGTTAGAGGGAATTACTATAATTTATAGTAATTTACACTAATTTTATAGTAATTTTAACCCATTATATCTAATAGTAGTGTAACTATCTAGACTATAGATAGGGACACCTTTCTTATAGATAAAGTAGTATTACTAAAGCGTAGATAATCTAGATATATAAATAGAAATAATAGGTATAGAGGTCCTAAATCTAAGTAGTTAATAGGGAACTAATAGTAGTTAGAGGTAGTAAGACTAGCTACCCTACTTATAAACTACACTATAGTTTTTAAAACTACTATTATACTTTTCTAGAAAAGGTACCTAAAGGTTTTATCTTTAAATTAGCGATAGTTATATTAATACAATATAGAATAAAAAATAATATAAAGCTCTAAGAGCTTATATAATCTATTAAGTGTCTAAGATCTTAGACGCTAAGAGTTTAATAATAATTAAGTACTCCTACCTCTTATATTACTAAAGTAGCTAATAATAAGGAGTAACTAGATAGTAAAGAGATAGCTAAACTTTTAGTGAGCTTTAACGCTATGTTCTTTTACGTAGACCTAAAAATATACCTACTATAATACTCTATAATTCTTAATTCTAGTACTATTTACTATATCTTTAATAATATTAACTAATTTATTATACTATAACTACTATTATTAGGAGATGTTATATAGGTAGGGTTATTATAATTATAGATATAAGGATATAGGAGCGTCTATCTACACCTTAAGAATAAATCTAGCAACTAAATAATAAGGCTAGATAATATTACCTATTATCCTTATTTATTATATAACCTAGTGTTCTTTTAGCTACTATATAAGTAGGGCCTTTAGTAGCATAACTATTTAAAGCTAATATTAATTAAAAGAAGGGATAATACTATTATTACTAAACTCTAGGAGATATATAATTAGTAGGTACTAGAGTATAAAGTAATACTAACTAATTATAGTAAAATTACTATAAATTATACCTATACTACTTATAGGGTGACTATATATACTAAATAATATATATAAAAAGTAAACACTATTATATAGTATAAATAACTTAGCTATCTAGGTCTTTAGGCACTAGAGTATATAGTAAATTACTCTAAGGGGGTGTATATTAAAGGATTAGCTATAGTTAATTATAATATATATAGATAA
The DNA here is from genome assembly GCA_014281115.1 of Laburnicola sp. R22_1. NCBI lineage: Eukaryota > Fungi > Ascomycota > Dothideomycetes > Pleosporales > Didymosphaeriaceae > Laburnicola > Laburnicola sp. R22_1. Next base: position 2,462,943 of record JACONQ010000011.1, read on the forward strand.
TTAAAACTAAAGCATTAAATTAAATAATAACTTAGGGAAATTAATAAAGGCCCTAGCGAAAGACTTACTATAGACTTTTACAATTTTAAACCTAACAATATTACTTTAAAAAAAGCTAGATACTTATTACTAACTATTTCTTACGCTTTACCTAGGACTTCTACTTTAAAGAAACTTAACTAGCAAGAATAATTATTAAGTTACTAAGGAGTTTATACTATTTATAAAACACAATTTAATATTACTATTAAGATTATTAAGTTTAATAATAAGATTTTCTGAGTTAAACTAGACGTATATAGGTAGTGTAATAGTTAAGGTATTACTATTAAGCCTTTAGCACTAAATATATAAGCTTAAAATAGTAGAGCTAAACACTTAGGGGTATAATTAAAGAAAGTATATATAATATAACTTAATACTAACCTACTATACACTATATAGCCTAAAATTATATAAGTAGCTATTTATTTATATAATTAAACTCTAAACTATACTAACTAATAGCACTTACTATATAAAGTATTCTTTATAATAGTAATAACACTAATAACACTATTCTAGTATTATTACTATTATAAAGAATACTTTATATAGTAAGTGCTATTAGTTAGTATAGTTTAGAGTTTAATTATATAAATAAATAGCTACTTATATAATTTTAGGCTATATAGTGTATAGTAGGTTAGTATTAAGTTATATTATATATACTTTCTTTAATTATACCCCTAAGTGTTTAGCTCTACTATTTTAAGCTTATATATTTAGTGCTAAAGGCTTAATAGTAATACCTTAACTATTACACTACCTATATACGTCTAGTTTAACTCAGAAAATCTTATTATTAGACTTAATAATCTTAATAGTAATATTAAATTATACTTTTATAAATAGTATAAATTTCTTTAGTAGCTTAATAATTGTTAAAACTATATTAGTAAGCAAAATAAATAATAAAATAACATGTTAGAATTTCGCTGTTATAATAAAAGATAAATAGATAAATAACTATAAGCTACCTAAAAATATACTAAAATAGTCGTTCCGACAATAAGTTGCAATTAAAGCCAAAGTCAACTTTAAGTAACGCACAAAAAGTTTACTAAAAGATAATTGTAAGAAATCCAATATTATATGTATTAATTTACTTAAAACTAAAACCAAAATATAATATAAAACTAACCTAATAAATATTATAAAATACGCTATCGTAATATAAATAAGCTCGTAATTAATTTTTCTAAATTAATAACTTTTGACAAACTTGTCGCAATCAAGCGCTCTAACAATTTTGAGCAATTGCTAAAAAGAATATACTAAACAAGGCAATATTATATGTATTAAATTACTTATTACTAAAAAACAAAATATAACATATAAAAGACTTGTTTTATAATATAAAATACATTAGCGTATAATAAACTAAGGAGTAATAAAATAAGGCGTTTATTGTTAACGTCACAACTAAGCAATAGTAAAACAAAGTTTGCAATAGCTCGTATATAAAACACTAGTTTGCATATAAAACACTAGTTTGCATATAATAGCTTGCATATAAAACACTAGTCTGCATATAAAACAATAGCTCGCATATAAAACACTATTGCATATAAAACACTAGTTCAAACATTAGTTTAAAACACTAGCACGCATAAAAGTTAAAGGCATAATTAAACTATACAAAACTAAGTGTTCGTTAGTCTAAATTATTTTGTATATAGATTGCTAGGTAGCCAGTTTATTAAAAAAAAATCAACCAGTTTAACCATACCAACTCGATCACCTTCTTATCTATTTATCCACTTTTCACAATAATTATACTCGCTAGTTAGGTGTCTTTAAAGTAGAAGTCCTAGGCAAAGCCTAAGAAATAGTTAGTAATAAGTATCTAGCTTTTCTCTTTAGTAATACTACTAGGTTTAAAGTTATAAAAGTCTATAGCAACTCTCTTATTAGGGCCTTTATTAATCTCCTTAAGTTATTATCTAATTTAACGCTTTAGCTTTAATTATATATATATATATTATAGTTAACTATAGTTAATCCTTTAATACGCACTCCCTTAGAGTAATTTACTATATACTTTAGTATCTGAGGACTTAGGTAGCTTAGTTATTTATACTATATAATAGTGTTTGCCTTTTATATATATTATTTAGTATATATAGTAACCCTATAGGTAGCGTAAGTATAATTTATAGTAATTTTACTATAATTAGTTAGTATTACTCTATACTTTAGTATCTACTAACTTTATATCTTTTAGAGTTTAGTAATAATAGTATTATCACTCTATTTAATTAATATTAGCTCTAATAGATTATCTTACTAAAGGCCCTACTTATATAGTAGCTAGAAGAATACTAGGTTATATAATAGATTATAATAGTAGGCAATATTATCTAGACTTATTATTTAGTTACTAAATTTATTCTTAAGGTGTAAATAAACGCTTCTATATCCTTATATCTATAATTATAATAACCCTACCTATATAAAATCTCCTAGCAATAGTGGTTACAGTATAATAAATTAGTTAATATTATTAAAGATATAGTAGGTAGTGCTAAAATTAACAATTATAGAGTATTATAGTAGGTATATCTTTAGGTCTATATAAAAGGACGTAGCGTTAAAGCTTACTAGAAATTTAGCTATCTCTCTACTATCTAGTTACTCCTTATTATTAGCTACTTGAGTAATATAAAGGGTAGGAGTGCTTAATTATTATTTAACTTTTAGTGTCTAAGATCTTAGATACTTAATAGATTATATACGCTCTTAGAGCTTTATATTATTTTCTATTCTATATTTTATTAATATAACTATTACTAGTTTAAAGATAAAACCTTTAAGTGCCTTTTCTAGAAAAATATAATAGTAGTTTTAAAGACTATAGTATAGTTTATAAGTAGGGCAGCTAGTCCTACTACTTTTAACTACTATTAGTTCCCCTATTAACTACTTAAATTTAGGACCTCTATGCCTATTATTTCTATTTATATATCTAGATTATCTATACTTTAGTAATACTACTTTATCTATAAGAGAGGTATTCCTATCTATAGTCTAAGTAGTTATACTACCTTTAGTAAAAGATAGTCCTATAGTAGTAAAGGCGCCCCTTTATTTACCCTTTAGTAAGTGCTATATTACTATATATTTTTAAATAAGTTTTACTATATCTTTTTAGGTAATATATAAATTATTATTTTTATTAGCTATAAACGTAGCTACCTAAGTGGGTACAATATTATTAATAGCTAATATAAAGTTATCCTTAACTAAGTTAAGTAGCTAAAGCTTAGGCACTCTATTATAGTCTACTTCTATTACTATATAATTATACTTTTATAGCTAAGTGAACTAAGTACTAGAAGTTTTTATAGGCTTTAAGGCTATCTAGTATTATATTCTTATATATTATTATTCGTCTTAGGCGTCTACTCTAATAGTAACTATAAGGTTTATTAGCTACTATTTAACTATTTAGCCTAGGGTATAGTAGTTAGTTTATAAGTGCTATAATATTATATCCTATATAAAGGTAACTAGCTTATTAAAGTTCCCTTACTAATCTTAGTATTTGCGATAAAGAAGCTTAAATAGCTCTACTTAATTTTTATAGAAAGTTATATTTTTTTATATAATCTTATACTTACTTTAGTTAAGTATAATAGTAGAGTTAAAGGTATATTATTCTTACTAGTATAACTAGCTTTTACTAGGTAACTAACTATAATATTTAGTAGAATTAGTATCTATAGTTTAACTATAGGTATAGTAAGTTAATTATTAGAATTAATAAGATCCTAGGCTTTTATAATTTTAGCTTAGAATTTAAGTTACTTTAGCTATAGTATCTAGTTTAAGTAGTTAGTAAGAACGATAGTAGAGTCTCTAAGAGTTAATAAAGATATAATAAAATAGCTTAGTTAAGGCAGTAAGACTCTTAATTATTAGATTAGTTACTAATTTTAATAAGATAAGATAAAAGTTAAGATAAAAGTTAAGATAATTAATTGTGTATATCTATGGAGAGACTTAGCTCTATAGAAAAGTATTAATCTAGTGCCTAGCGGCACTAGGCCTAATTAGGCATAGTATAGGGGTAGGACACCTAGCCACTTTAGCGTATTTTTGTTAGATATAAGGGGTAGAATTACTATAAAATTACTGTAATTTATAGTGATTTCTACTAATTATTTACTAGATAGATACGCATCACTATATAGTTACTATATTAAATAATTTAGTATAAATTACTATAAAATTACTATAAATTATAGTAATTTCTAGTGTAAAAATACTGTAATTTCTAGTGTGAAAATACTATAATTTCCACTAAAGTGGCCAGGTACGCTACCCTATACTATGCCTAATTAGGCCTAGTGTCTTTAGGTATAGGTTTAATACTTTTTTATAGAGCCAAGTCTCTCCGCAGACACACACAATTAATTATCTTAACTTTTATCTTATTTTATTAGAATTAGTAATTAATCTAATAATTAAGAGTCTTACTCTCTTAACTAAGCTATTTATTATATTTTTATTAACTCTTAGAGACCCTACTATTGTTCTTACTAACTACTTAAACTAGACACTATAGCTAAAGTAGCTTAAATCCTAAGCTAAAATTATAAACGCCTAGGATCTTATTAATCCTAATAATTAACTCGCTATACCTATAGTTAAACTATAGATACTAACTTTGCTAAATATTATAGTTAGTTACCTAGTAAAAGCTAGTTATGCTAGTAAAGATAATATACCTTTAACTCTACTATTATACCTAACTAAAATAGGTATAAGGTTATATAAAGAAGATATAGCTTTCTATAAGGATTAAGTAGAGGTGTTTAAGCTTCTCTATTATAAATACTATAATTAGTAAGGGAACCTTAATAAGCTAGTTATCCTTATATAGAGTATAGTCTTACTATACTTATAAACTATAAGATAGGTAGAAATCACTATAAAGTATAGTGTAAATTAGTGTAAAAAGTGTGATTAATTGTGTGTGTATCTAAGAAGCCGTATAGGCTATAGAATAGAGAGTGACGCTAGGCAAAAGGTTATTCTAGCTAAGGTTAGGTAACCTAGGACAGCCTTTATATAGCTATATTAGGGTCTTATACACCCCCTTTAGATTGCTAATAGTAGTAATCTAATAATTAGTGTAAAATACTATAAAATTAGTGTGAATTACTATAAAAACAGTGTGAATTACTGTGAAAATAGTGTAATATAGGTAGCGCGATAGGCAGGAAATAACTCCTAACCTTAATAAAGAAAAGAAAAACAAGCGCTATTAGTAGGTTCTTCTATATACTACTTACTAATATAAAATTATTATAAAATAGTATAAAAATAGTATAAAAAACACTATAAAATTGTTTAACTAGAGGGGCGTAGTAGTCTTGCCTTATTAACGTAAGTTCTTAGGGTATATAGCGGCGTCCGAGTTAGTACTTGGCTTATAGCCTTTTAGTAGTAAAATCAGTATATTTTAGTGTAAAAATACTATAAAATTACTATAAAAAATAGTATTCTAGTGCTAGCGTAGATAATAGTATATCTCTTATAGCTATTTTTATATGTCTAGTCTTTTACTAAGGTCTTATAGTAGGTCCTAGTTATATACTAAGGTCTACCCTTTATATTATTAATATAAGTCCCTTAGTATTCTAGTGTAAGTAACTCTAGTATAGACAATAGTATATCCCTTATAGCTACGCTAGTATAAGCTCTTTTTTACTTACTAATATTTAGACTTCTACTTTAGTTGTATATATACTAAGGGAACTATTAACTATAAAATAAGTAGCTAATTTACCTAAGTTATATATAGCTATTAGCTATTATTAACTTTACAATAGATATACTTCTGCATAGGACCTAGTCTTAAACTAGAAGCAGTAATATAATATAGTAAAGGACTTATTAATTTACTATAAATTATAGTAAAATATAGTATAAGTTATAGTGCCTAAATAAAGTAGTATTATACTTAGGGTGAGTATTAATAATAGTATAGATAATAGTACGTCCCTTATAACTGCTAGTGTAAATAGCGAAACATCCCTTATAGCTTTTTAGTTACCTAAATAGAGTAACTAAGTACTTAGGGTAGTAATATATATAAAGGTTATTAGAATAGAGGGGTATATAAGCCTTATACCTTAGGATAGTGTAAAATATAGTAAAAAGGTGTAAATTATAGTAATAAAGTAGTACTTATAAGCTACCTAAACTATCTATAATCTACTATAGTAGTACTATAGAAGTAGGAGAGTTTAATAACTTAACTTATTTACCTAGTATATACGGCAGAATAGGCTCTAGTTATAAGAGCTTTATCTACTTCTAGTATTTCTATTTAGCTAAAAGCTTTATAAGGCTATTAGTAGGTTATAAGTTAGTTTTAATATAGGATAGAGTTACTTTTTCTTAAATTACTTATTTGCGGAGCTAGTAGTAGTATATATCTATATAGCAAAGGGTTATTTTTAACTAAGGGGATTTAGTAACTAGGAGATATATTATTTACTTATTATTATAGTATATAAAAGGTTACTCTTTAAATTCTAGATAGAGATCTTTAAAAATCCTTTCTTACTAATAATACTTAGTGTACCTTATAGAGAGTAATATAAGTTCTACTTTAGTAGTTAACTTAATAATACAATATTATAGTGTTACTTTCTAGTTAATTAGTCTACTAAATAAAAAGAAGATATAGTCTTATAAGGACTTTTAGGTTACCCTATAGTTAGTATAGGACATATTAGTTACGCTAAAGAAATTAGTCTTTTAGGTTTCTTTTCTATAGAGGTGTAGTATAGTATATTCTATATAGTAGTATAGAGCTAGGTTTTATATATAGTATAGATATATAAGGTATTAGTAGGCTATAGAGAGGTATTGCGGCCTAGAATTAGTAAGAAACTTAGCTAGCTTTAAATAAGCCTTTATAACGTTAGGTTGTGTTGCACTAGTAGTATAACTAATAAATCTAACTATTTATAAGTAGGAGTAGAAGGTATCCTTATTTTTAGACTTTAGTAATAGAACTAGCTATTTATAAGGTAGTAGTATAGCTAGTGCCTTATTCTAAGATAACTTTACTAAAGCTAGGTACTTAGCGTAGGTCTTTTAAATATAGTTATATTAAGATAACTAAAAGTAACTACCTTTATAGTTATAGTGTATAGTAATACTATAGAAGGTAGATATCTCTTAACCTTATAAATTAGTAATTTTATACTGCTTAAGTAGCTTACGTTTAAGGTTATGAAGAGCGTTAGTATAGCTAAAAAGGGCTATTATAATAATATTATCTACGTAAAAGAATATAATATAGTAATTATTCTGCTAGAAATGAGGTACGTTAAGTACTAGTTATAAACTAAAGGCCTTAAGAGATTCTATAAGGTCCTTATACTAGAGTAGCAAAGATATCTTAAGGCTATATAAGGTATAATTAAGTTACTAGTAGTATATAGTATTATAGAAACCCTTAGGTATATAGGTGTATACTAGATTAAGTAGGTTAGTGTTTATAAATATATTAATAGTATTATACTATCTTACGTTTATATTAAAATAGGTAGTAACTACTATAAGCATATAAAATATTTATATAGCTAGAGTTATAGCGTAAGTGTCTTTTATAACTATCTATATATCTTCTTTTATAATAATATAAGCTTTAAACTTAGTAAGATAGCCCTTATAGTTAAACTTATATAAAAATACTTATATAAGTAGTAGTATTTTTCTATAGGTAAAACTTCTAAGAATAGTAGCTTAGTAAACGTGTTCCTTATAGTAATAGTAGCTATTTTTTTCTTTATAGCTACTACAAACCTATCTCTATACTACTAGAAAAGCTTTAATACTTTATTCTAAAAGTTAAGTACTAGTAGTAGCTATTCTCTATATATGCACTAAGAAAGTATACTTTTAATTAAAGTCTTATCTAGTAATACTATAGTAAAGGTGTTCTAGTAAGTTTAAAAGGCGCTAATAGCAGTGTTACGTATACGCTTTAATAATATATTCTTAAAATTTAGGTAAGCATTTATTTTATACTACTTTTTTTATAATGTATATTATATAAGTGTTAATAGAGATAGTGTTAGTAGTGCTTATTATCCTAATATTAGTGGTAGTATAGAGGTCCTATCTACTATAGAGACTAGTGTTAAGTATACTTTTTAGCTATAGTGTATATTATTAGTAGGGCCTAATTTATCGCCTATAAGTAGAGACTCTATAGGAGGGATAGATATATCTTTGTCCTTCTATACCTCCTTATTAGTATTAGTATCCTCCTACTTACTATCTAACTCCTTAATTTTAATCTTATTAATAACTTAGTTAAGTTGAATCCCTATAAGACTTTCTTAATTAGTAGAACTAAAGAATAATTTCTTATTAAAAGTAATATTTCTTATTTAAATAACCTTCTTTTTGTGTTCTTAGAATACCGCCTTTAGAACCTATATATAATAGATATTATATAAATTAACACTAACTAGATAACTAATAAGCGCCTTTAGGAAGAGCTTATTAGTTTAAGGGATATACTTATAATAGTAGTATACTTAATATTAATAAATATGTATATAAGCTAGTAATAGCTTCTTACTATAAGTAGCCTTAAAAGGCATCTTCTAGTTAAGTACTTTAATAGGTATTTAATTAAGGACGTATACTGCGTAGATGTATATTTCTTTATATAGATAGACTAGTAGGTTCGCTATTATCCTTAGTAATCTAGCCACTATAATTAGTATCTTGCTAGATTATTCTATATGGCTAGATTGTTCTATAGTGTTTAGAGCACAAAGTTATATAGTAATACTCTTATTTTTATAATAATTAATTATATCTAGGTTATTCTTAAAACTATACTCTTTCTTATTGTCTAATAGTAGAAATACTAGTTTAGTATTATAGCAGCGTTTAATATATCTATCTATAAGTTTAAAAACTTTTAATAAAGTGTCTTACTTATAATTTAGTATACTATACACTATATAAGTCTTAGTAATAAGATTATAACTATAAAATAGGTACTAGTTACTAGATAAGGTCTTAGTGTTAAGTGTAATAAGATTAATAGTAATTACTTTAAAAGGCTTTATTAGTAGGTGCTTTCTATTAGATTGTTAAGAGATAATCTAAAAGGCTTTGTTTATACTGTATTATTTATAGTCTACTATACTAGGGCTAGGTAATATAAGAAAAGCTATTCTAATAACTTTATAGAATAGATACTCTATTATCTCTAGACTAGCATATCCTATTAGAATGTGTGTATAAATACTATCTAGAACACGATTAGGTAATAGCGCTCTTAATAAGTTACTATATACTTTCTTCTTAGTAGTAAATAATAAGAAAGGCTTATTAGTGCAATTTGTAGGTGGTGCTAGTAGAGTCTATTAATCTACTAACGCATAGTAACCGCCTATAGAAATAATATTTACCTAGGCAGGATTTATTTTCTTATTTTTATATATAAATATTCTTGCCTAGACTTAAAGTAGATATTCTTACTTTAGAATCTAGATAGCGATACTAATAAGGTGATAAAGCTAGAATATAAAGTAATATTCTTTAATATAGTCCTTTTAGCCTACCTAGTATCTAAATATATATATTACTTTTACTCTAAGTAGTAATAGCTACTAAGCTATTTTTATAGCTAACCCTCTTGTCTAATACTACTAGGCGAGTTTAACTAAACTTATTAGAATTATTATAGATATAAATATTAGACCTATAATTAAGTATCTAGAAGTGTTTAATATATAAAGTATAATATCTATTAGTATTTATTATAATATATAATATAATATATACTTAGTAATATTATTCTCTATTAGAGGCCTATTTTTCTATATCTAAGTAACCTATAGATGTAATATGTTAGTTCCACTTCTTCTTATAGATACTCTTAATTAAATCTACTTTTATAGGCGTTATAGCTTTAAACTTTTAAAGTATTTCTTTACACTTTAGGTCTATTTTAAACCCTATAGTTTATAACCACTTATAAATATATAAACAATTTCCCTATTATAGGTTGTTTAGATAGTTTTAATCTTTACAAAAGGTATAGTTATTTCTCTCTACTAGTAACCTAGGTGTTAGTACACTTTCTACTCTATTATACTCCTCTTACTATAGTTAAAGGCATTAAACTATAACTTAATTATTCTACTACTAAGTTTATTAATAGTGTTAAGCTATAGCCCTAATTTTTATATTTGTATAGTAGGGTAATAGTACTTTACTAAGTGTAGTATAGACGTTGCCTCTTATAGTACTCTTACTTATAGAGTATAAGTATATTATTATTTAGTATTATTAAATTATCACTATAATAGTAGCGTCTTTAGGTATTTCTAGTTGTGCTATTAGTACTATAAGATATATAGCTAGGTGTTAGTTCTTTAATAGTCGACCTATTATAGCTAGAATATTATAGTATATTAGTAGTAGTTAATTAATTGTTATATTAATATATATAATGTGTACTGTTTGTATCTTTTTATTTAATATTATAGTAAAGCTAATATTAATTTAATAAAAGACCTTAAGAAGATCTAGTTAAGGGGCGAAACCCTATACTGCTATAACCTTTAACTTTATAGCCTTATTAAGATAGATTTAGTACTTGTTTAACTAGTCTTTAAACGCTTGTTTACTAGGCATATATTTCTTAGCTTTATTATATTATTATACTACCTTTTCTTATTTTGTAACAAGCGGCTTTAAATAGTTCTTATAAAGGAATCTAACCTACTCTACTATAGTATAGCTTTTAGGCATTAAGACTAGTATATTCTGTTAAAACTATATTAGTAAGCAAAATAAATAATAAAATAACATGTTAGAATTTCGCTGTTATAATAAAAGATAAATAGATAAATAACTATAAGCTACCTAAAAATAACAAAAATAGTCGTTTTAACAATAAGTTGCAATTAAAGCCAAAGTCAACTTTAAGTAACGCAGAAAAGTTTACTAAAAGATAATTGTACGGAGGTGCCTTTCAAAAGTTCTGTCTGCCAAGGAAAGCCACAACGCCACCAAAACGCCACATATTGCTGATCTATCTAACTCGCTTTTCTCCTCTCCCTTCAAGGTACTCATTGCCACCTTTAAGCTTAATAATCTTAGGGATATGTTCAACAATACGCTCAATCCAAGCTTGTATCTTTAATTGAGGGAGGTCTCGCCAGCATCTCTCCCACGCCTTAATACCCTCTGCTCTTGATTGAGGAGCTCCCTTCTTTGTAGTCTCTCTCTTTATATAGAACCAGCATGGCTCAATGCAGTTGCAGTCTAGTGAGTTGCCACACCAGAGCAACTTTGTGACCTTGTACAGACTGTACACTGTATCCTAATAGTGGTGTGTATGCGCAGGTGCCTTATCCTCTATCACCACAGTCTGTGGCCTATCCTTCATACACTCCTGCGCGAAGGGCAGAAGCTTAGGGATAAGAACGCACGTCTGGTATCGCCACCAATCAATGCCTCCACCAGAGCTGCGTACGAGCTTGCCATTCTTGGCTGTCCATTTCCATTAAGGTTTCTTGCCTGGCTTGTTGCGTAGTCCTGTCCTCCTCATGGCTGTGTTCAGCTCCCACTCATCTCGCATCAAAGGCTCGAGCTTAGCGTTTAGCTCACTAATCCTTTGAGCAGCTATCTGCTTCTCTACCTTAGTCTCTGGCTTGTAGACATAGCAAGGACCCTTCTTGTCGTACGTAAAGCAGCCCCAGAATATGAACTCAGAGTATCCCTTCCATCTCTCACGTATACAGCTCTTGACTACGCGCTCCTCAGGTCTCCTCCATATTCTGTATCCACCACGGCGATAACTAAGAACGACAGAAGTCTCATCTGTCCATATAACGTTCTTCCAATCCTTAAGCGTCTAAGTAACGTGCTCAAGCGCCCACTTTAATCTCTTAGTCCTTATCTTCTGTGTCAACCCAGGCTTCCTCGTTGGCTTTGTCTTATGGTATCCAGCCTCTCTTAAGACTCGCTAGACAGTAGTAGCTAAGAGATCTATCCCTCGCAGACTAAGCCTACCAGCTACGTCAGCGCAGGTCTTTTCACGTCCATATCTGTCGCGGCATACTTGTTGTAATACCTCCTCCTTGACCTCCTGCGTCTGTTTAGATGGGCGCCCAGAGCGAGGAGCGTCTTGAACGTGGTGTGGGAGGATCTTAAGAGGCAGAACGTTGGGCTCGAAGCCAGCAGCAATAGCTCGGCTGTAGATACGATCAATTGTGCGTGGTTTGATGCCAGTGAGCTCTGAGACTTGAGAGGTTGACTTGCCAACAGATAGTGATTTGAGAGTAACAACAAGAGTACGCGTATACACGTCAGTATTGGGGGCCATGGTTGATCAGAAGAGAGATCAGATTGCTCCTATCTCAAGTATTTTAGTGCCAAGAGCTGGGCGTTGTGGTGGCGCTTTTAGCGTCAGACAGAACTTTTGAAAGGCACCTCCGTAAGAAATCTAATATTATATGTATTAAATTACTTAAAACTAACCTAATAAATATTATAAAATACGCTATCATAATATAAATAAGCTCGTAATTAATTTTTCTAAATCAATAACTTTTGACAAACTTGTCGCAATTAAGCGCTTTAACAATTTTAAGCAATTGCTAAAAAGAATATACTAAACAAGGCAATATTATATATATTAAATTACTTATTAAAAACAAAATATAAAAGACTTGTTTTATAATATAAAATATATTAGCGTATAATAAACTAAGGAGTAATAAATTATTCTAAAATAAGGCGTTTATTATTAACGTCACAACTAAGCAATAGTAAAACAAAGTTTGCATATAAAACAATAGCTCGCATATAAAACACTAGTCTGTATATAAAACACTAGTTTGTATATAAAACACTAGTTTGCATATAAAACACTAGTTTGCATATAAAATACTAGTTTGCATATCGAATACTAGTTTGCATATAAAACACTAGTTTGCATATAAAATAATAGCTTGCATATAAAACATTAGTCTGTATATAAAACAATGGCTCGCATATAAAACACTAGTTTAAAATACTAGCATGCATAAAAGTTAAAGGCATAATTAAACTATACAAAACTAAGTGTTCGTTAGTCTAAATTATTTTGTATATAGATTACTAGGTAGCCAGTTTATTAAAATTAATCAACCAGTTTAACAATACCAACTCGAGTACCTTCTTATCTATTTATCCACTTTTCACATATTCTTCCTTACTATATTTATAATATAGCTTTCTAGCTTACCTATTTAGATAATATAGTTACTTTTAAGCTTAGTCTTTTCTTTCTAGACAGTAATCTAGTTAGCTTTATAATTTTTAATATTACCTACTAGTTCTATTATAAGGAGTGTCTTTACTTTAGGATCTATATATAGAAGAACACGTAGTAAGCGTATAGTACATTTAAAGACAATATACTATAAGTTAAAGTTATTAATCCTATTTAGTATAACTTTTTAGTTATCTTTTATTATTAATATATTAATAAGATTAGTATGCGGTTGCGTCTTTTTGTGTTTGTATATTTAGGGCCACTATTATGGGCTTTTTGGTGTAAATTTAGTGTGAATTATAGTGTTTTACTATAAACTATAACTTTAGTATTAGTTTAAAGGTTACCTAATATTATTATTTTTATAATTTTTATATAGACTTTTATTATAAAAACTCTGCGCTGGTTAGTGCGTAGATAGTATACGTCTTAAAAGTAATAAGATAAATTAGAATATATGTAATAAACGACTTACTAGGCTTATAACTATAAGATAGATAGAAATTACTATAAAATATAGTGTAAATTAGTGTAAAAAGTGTAATTAATTGTGTGTGTATTTAAGGAGCCGTATAGGCTATAGAATAGGGAGTGACGCTAGGCGGAAGGTTGTTCTAGCTAAGGTTAGGTAACCTAGGATAGCCTTTATATAGCTATGTTAGGGTCTTATATAAACTAACTACTACACTTTAGACTAAATAGTTAAATAGTAGCTAACAAACCTTATAGTTACTATTAGGGTAAACGCCTAAGATAAATAATAATATATAAGAATACGATATTAGATAGCCTTAAAGCCTATAAGGGCTTTTAGTATTTAGTTAACTTAGCTATAAGAGTATAATTATACGGCAATAGAAGCGGCTTATAATAGGGTGCCTAAGCTTTAGCTGCTTAACTTAGTTAAGGATAACTTTATATTAGCTATTAATAACGTTGCACCTACTTAGGTAGCTATATTTATAGCTAATAGAAATAATAATCTACTTATTACCTAAAAAAATATAGTAAAACTCTTTTAAGAATATATAGTAATATAGCACTTACTAAAGGGTAAATAAAGGGGCGCCTTTACTACTATAGGACTATCTCTTACTAAAAATAGTGTAACTACCTAGACTATAGATAGGGACATCTTTTTTATAGATAAAGTAGTATTACTAAAGTATAGATAATCTTAATATATAAATAGAAATAATAGGTATAGAGATCCTAAATCTAAATAGTTAATAGGGGAATTAATAGTAGTTAGAGGTAGTAAGACTAGCTACCCTACTTGTAAACTATACTATAGTCTTTAAGACTATAATTATTATTTTCTAGAAAAAGCACTTGAAGGCTTTGTTTTTAAATAAGTAATAATAATATTAATAAAATATAGGATAGAAAATAATACAAAACTCTAAGAGCTTATGCGATTTATTAAGCGTCTAAGATCTTAAACTCTAAAAGTTAAATAATAATTAAGCATTTCTACCCCTTATATTACTAAAGTAGCTAATAATAAGAAGTACCTAGATAGTAGAAAGATAGCTAGACTTCTAGTAAGCTTTAATACTATATCCTTCTACGAAGACCTAAAAATATACCCGCTATAATACTCTATAATTCTTAATTCTAGCACTACCTACTATATTTTTAATAATATTAACTAATTTATTACACTATAACTACTATTGCTAGGAGATTTTATATAGGTAGGGTTATTATAATTATAGATATAAGGATATAGAAGCGTTTATTTACACCTTAAGAATAAATTTAGTAACTAAATAATAAGGCTAGATAATATTGCCTACTATTCTAATCTATTATATAATTTAGTGTTCTTCTAGCTACTATATAAGTAGGGCCTTTAGTGGGATAACTATATAAAGCTAATGTTAATTAAAAGAAGCGATAATACTATTATTACTAAACTCTAGAAGATATATAATTAGTAGGTACTAGAGTATAGAGTAATACTAACTAATTATAGTAAAATTACTATAAATTATACCTACGCCACTTATAGGGTTACTATATATACTAAATAATATATATAGAAGGCAAAGACTATTATATAGTATAAATAACTTAGCTATCTAGGTCCTTAGTCACTAGAGTATATAGTGAATTACTTTAAGGGGGTGTGTATTAAAGGACTAACTACAGTTAACTATAATATATATAGATAATTAAAGCTAAAGTATTAAATTAAATAATAACTTAGGGAAATTAATAAAGGCCTTAGTAAGAGAGTCGCTATAGACTTTTATAACTTTAAACCTAGCAGTATTACTAAGGAGAAAAGCTAGATACTTATTACTAACTAGTTCTTAGGCTTTACTTAGGACTTCTACTTTAAAGATACCTAACTAGCGAGTATAATTATTAAGCTACTAAAAAAGTTTATACTATTTATAAAAGTATAATTTAATATTACTATTATCGCACTATTTTTTAGTGTTAATTACTTTTTTATTATAACCTTTTTGGATTAAGGCTAACGTAGATTGGGATGGAAGGCCGCTCTGTTCTAGTGGCCTAACTACGGTCTATAATAGTTTTATAACAATACGATAATAGTTTAAACTACACACTTACACTATACCTATAAGTGCTCTAATACCTACTAAAAGTTTACTAAAAGTATATATAGTAAACTAACTTTTTACTTTATTACTATTATTAGTAATTATAATACTAGTGTACTACTCTACGCAGCGCACTTATATATTACGCTTACTATCCAACACTATAACTATAAGGATCTAATATATCTACGTAATACTCTCCTTCTCTAGTAACTTATTAATAAACTCCTTCTCCTTATAGCTCTAGATCCTACTTTTATTTATCTCCTTTCTAATATATAGTAATATAAGGTACTATAGTAAGAAGTCTCTATAACTATTATTACGCCTTAGGTTACTAATCTATTACTAGCCTAACTAGTACACTAGAATTATATTATATAGGGTAAGGTATACTATATACTTATTATTAATAATCTTATAGATAGAGTAATACTCTAGTGTAGACCTAGTAATAGTAATAAGTAAGTAAATTATTAGAGTATACTTTTAGGCGGTATTAATAGTAGTATTAGTATTAGGGCTTAGGTAGATAGTAGGAAATAGGATAGCAGCAGCGGTAGTAGATTTCTTATTAAGGTTAACTTTAATATAAAGATAGAGTGTTAGTGTACCTATTTTATATAAGCTCTCACACCTAGTATATATTACTTATAAAAGTATAAATCTAGCAATATAACAGTTTTTACTTTAGTAATCTTTAAGGATAATAAGAAAGGAAAATAAGGTTCTAGTAGAGTTATCTTATTCCTTTCCTATTAGCCCTACACTATAGTATAGCGATATAGCCTTACAGTCCTATTATACTTTTATATAAACTTTTTTAGTTAGAGTACACACTAAGCTCGCTTAGCGAGCTTAAACTACACTAATCCCTTTTTATTATTACTTTAAAAACGCTCTTTTTATACCTAATAGTAGGAGGACTCTACTTATTATTTATATCTTATTATTAGGAAACCATTAGTCGATAAAAAAATAAAACATATTACTATTAAAATTCTTAAGTCTAATAATAAGATCTTCTTAGTTAAACTAGGTATACGTAGGTAGTGTAATAGTTAAGGTATTATTATTAAGCCTTTAGCACTAGATATATAAGCTTAAAATAGTGGAGCTAAACACTTAGGGGGTATAATTAAGGAGAAATTACACGCAATGCGTCTTAATACTAACCTCCTATAGTTTTTATAGCTAGAAATTATATACGTAGCTATTTATTTATATAATTAAACTCTAAACTACGCTAACTAATAGCGCTTACTATACAAAGTATTCTTTATAATAGTTACTTACTAGAATAGCGTTATTACTTAACTAAAGAAACTAAACTAGACTTACATTAAAGTCTATAGCTATAAGGCCTTTGCTATATTTAATAATACCTATTATAGTAAGAGTAAGCTCTAAAGGTTAGATCTAAAGGTATAGGTTGGATATCTAGTAGGCTATTAATTATTAAATATCTAGAGGATATAGATTCTGTTACTTAAGAAGGTTATTAGCACCTAAGACGTTATTTTTAATAAATAATTAGTGTTCTTAGATAAAGAAGAAGACCTAATAGATAACCTTATATATAATACTTATAAAGAGATTACTACACTAATATAAATAATAAAACTACTACCCTTACTACTAAAGTTAGAAAATACTAAGTCCTTCTATAAGAATAAGTAAATTAATAACTCCTTATAGGAGGATAAGGGTACTCTAGGAAATAATTAAGGGAGGAAAGTTACTAGCGCCTACCTAATACTACTAATAATACCTCTACCTATTACACTACTAGTATAATTAATAGCTAGCCTCTATTAAGAATATATTTCTATTAGAACTATATAGTCTAATTAACTAGCTATACTATAGGCTACTACTTTCCTAGTAGGTACTATTATAGAGAGTAAAGGTAAATATAAGGAAAAGTTACTAGATAAGACTTAATTTAATTATATACTTATAGTAGAAAAGAAACCTTACTAAGTTAATTTACCTAAACCCCTAACTATTAAATTATAAGTAGAACATTATCCACTAAGCTACCTTTAGAAGGAGGCTGAATAGTTCTATTTTTAAAGTTATAAGAAGATAAAGTTTTAGATAGAGGTACCTATTGCTCTAGTATATATATATAGCTATTAAATCCTTAATTATATATAAGTTTATACCTATAAACTTAATAAATACTATTACTTTTAGAAATATAAGGCTAGGTTAGTAGTGCGTAGTAACTAATAGAGGTACCTTACTACTTAAGATACCTATACCGCTATACTTATAGGATAATCTTTCTGCCTACTTATATCTATAGCTACTTAGTTTAACCTAAAGCTTAACTAGTATAACATTACTAATACCTTTATCTATACTAATTTAGATAGAGAGCTATATATAAGGATACTATATAGCTATAATAAGCTTAGTGTTATTTTATAGTTATATAAGGCTCTATATAGTCTATAGATCTTACTACTACTATAGTAGAGGGTGTTTACTAACATACTTAAGAAGCTTAGCTTTTAGCTAGTTCTATATAAACTATACTATATAATTAAGAATAGTATTATTATCTTTTTATATTAATAACCTTATTATTATATACTCTAAAGATTAGAAGTTTGCTACTAATATAGTAATAAAAAGATAAGTATAAAGTTTACTTTAACTAGTAGTAATAAGTTATAGTAGTTTCTTAGTATAGAAATTATTAGAGATTGTGTAAATAGGTGACTCTAGCTATTATAGGCTTCCTATATAGATAAGATTAGTTGTCTAGTTAACTATTATAATATTAAACCTAATACACTAATATCTACAGTTAAACTAAAACCCTAAAAGGTTTTACCTTAAAGGTAGATATTAACTAATACTAGTATAAGATAGGATTAATTCTTTATACTACTATTACTATATATCCTAATATAGCTTTTATAAGCTTATAATTATTACAATTTCTTTTTAACTTAAGTAATAAGTACTATAATGCTACTAATTATATACTACTATACCTTTCCTCTACCTAATCCCTATGTCTATAGTTTAGAAGAATTGATACCTATAAGGTTGCTAGTAATTGTTAAAACTATATTAGTAAGCAAAATAAATAATAAAATAACATGTTAGAATTTCGCTGTTATAATAAAAGATAAATAGATAAATAACTATAAGCTACCTAAAAATAAACTAAAATAGTCGTTCCGACAATAAGTTGCAATTAAAGCCAAAGTCAACTTTAAGTTAACGCACAAAAAGTTTACTAAAAGATAATTGTAAGAAATCCAATATTATATGTATTAATTTACTTAAAACTAAAACCAAAATATAATATAAAACTAACCTAATAAATATTATAAAATACGCTATCGTAATATAAATAAGCTCGTAATTAATTTTTCTAAATCAATAACTTTTGACAAACTTGTCGCAATCAAGCGCTTTAACAATTTTGAGCAATTGCTAAAAAGAATATACTAAACAAGGCAATATTATATGTATTAAATTACTTATTACTAAAAAACAAAATATAACATATAAAAGACTTGTTTTATAATATAAAATACATTAGCGTATAATAAACTAAGGAGTAATAAATTATGCTAAAATAAGGCGTTTATTGTTAACGTCACAACTAAGCAATAGTAAAACAAAGTTTGCAATAGCTCGCATATAAAACACTAGTTTGCATATAATAGCTTGTATATAAAACACTAGTCTGCATATAAAACAATAGCTCGCATATAAAACACTATTGCATATAAAACACTAGTTCAAACATTAGTTTAAAACACTAGCACGCATAAAAGTTAAAGGCATAATTAAACTATACAAAACTAAGTGTTCGTTAGTCTAAATTATTTTGTATATAGATTGCTAGGTAGCCAGTTTATTAAAAAAAAATCAACCAGTTTAACAATACCAACTCGATCACCTTCTTATCTATTTATCCACTTTTCACACTATTTTACTTAATTAATCTAGTAAACTATAAGATAAGTACTTATAAGTCTAATATTAGTGCTAAGCTATCTACTAACCTTATTATAGGCAACCCTACCTTTAAGGACCTTTTTAAGAAGTAGACTTATATATTTTAGTATACTATTTAGCTACGTAAGGTAATAAACGCGTATAATAGTAAAATATAGTATATTATTAAAATAAGTCTTAAGAAGACTAAGGAAGTGTATAAGGTAGTGTGTTAAGTATCTTATAAATATAATCTTTAGTATTATTAGGTATATATAATTACTTTATATTACTAGTAGATACTAATTATATAGCTAGGTTTAGATATCTATAGCAAGAAATAGTTAAATAACGTAGTTATTAATCCTACCTTTAAGAATAACTTTTATAATCCTAAGTCTACTATTAGTAACTAGGATTATTACTAGTATTATTATAGTAGTAATATCCCTAATAGTACTAACTTAGGCTTACTAATTAAGGCTATACTTAAGTCTATCTACTTTCTAAGTTCTATCTTATAGTTATCTACCCCTATATCTAGAAAGAGGTAGTTATAATTAAGCTTAGTTATAGCTCCTAAGGGGTAGGAGGTAGTTATTAATAAGAAAATAGATAATATTTTAAACTCTAGGTCTTAATTGCTTAGTTAATAGGGGTGTACTAGTAAGGTGCTAAGAGTTTAGTAGCTTATCCTATTTATAAACTTAAGCTTTATATATATATATTAGTAAGGGTTATTCTTACCCTTAAATAAGACTATAGTTAGCTTACTAAACAATTTTTTAAATATTTTTGGTTTAAGGCTAAAGTAGGTTAAGATTAAAGGGCTATATGAATAATACTAGATTCTAACTAAAGCCTAACCTTAATATACTAATAATGCAAGAATAGTTTAAACTTACTTATATACTATATATTATAAGCTACCCTAGCGTAAAAGTTCACTTATATAGTATATAGTAATACCTAAATTATTGCTACCTATATTACTAGTTATCCTTGCTTATACACTACTTATATAGTATACTTGCTTAGATAAGCTAACGCTATAGTAATAGCTAGGAGAACCTTATAAATTTATACAACACTCTTACTACCTTACAGCTTATTAATAAACACCTTATTATTATTCTTTTATATTCCTTACTAAAACCTATTACTAACTAAGACTAATTATTACTACTAATATAGAAATATTACCTAACAATTGTTTATATACTAGACTAGCTACTAACTTAATTAGTATACTAGAATTGCCTTATAAATAGTTAAGTATACCTATACCTTATAGTAGATAAGTATCTTATAAATAGAATAGAACTTTAGTATAGTTACCTTATAGGTAATAGTGCGAATCTTTAGTGTATACTTTTAGTATTAGCGAGTATATTATTAGGCACTTTATAATTAATACTTAAGTAGATAGCTAGGCATAAAAAGATAATAGGGATTTTATTAAGGATAATCTTAATAATGCGGTAGTTAAGTAACACGCGTGTATCTAGTATATTAGCACCTATCTTATAACTTATAAAATATTATATACCTATTAATATACTAACTTATATTATTTATAATAATAGAGATGGTAGTAGAAGAGAAATAATAGTAACTCTAGCGTTATCGCGCTAAAGGCAGCTATTTTATCTCTCCTTTACTAGTAGCCTAAATAGTAGTAAAAAAGATAGCCTTTTAAGCGTAATTTTAAAATTTATATATAGGAGCTCCTATATATACACCTTAGTAAGACTTACTTAAGCTTACTTAAGCTTACTTAAGTTGCTTTATAAGTTTAAACTACAACACCTATATATTTTTATAACTATTTTTTTACACTCTTTTTAATTAATAAGCAGGGGGTTTGCTTTTTTATACTATTATTTAAGATGGAAAGCTTTATTATTGTACCCTTAGGGTATTAAATTTAACACTACAAATAAGACTATTTATTTATATATTATATCTTCAATACTACTATACTCTTATAATAATATAAATTAATATAATATATATATAGTAGTCTACTTAGTAGTACTACCTTACTAGTCTATATAGTGGATCTAGTTTACTATAGCTATATATATTAGTCTATATAGTAAATCTAAACTACTAGTCTATATAGTAGATCTAGTTTATATACCTATTAGGCTTTAATAAAGCTATATAGTAATCTCTATTATTCTTCCCTTCCTCCTTACGCTCCTAAAAGAAGTTACTTAAGGTTATACCTTACTTAATATAGTAAGTATAATATTAATTTACTTATAAGAACTACTTTAGTATTTACTTTTAGCTAACCTAATAGTGCCTTATAAAATATCTTTAAAGGAGTTCTAGTACTTTTAAATAACTTTTTTATAGTTATTTAAGTTTTCTTTATCTTCCTAAGTTATATCTTCCTTTAGCTACTTTAACTATTTTACTTAAAATTAGGTGCTAGCTTTGTAGACTTTATAGTAGAGGATGCTTTCTACTTTAAAGTAATTTATATTATTATAGTCTAGTACTTTAATAGGGCCTAGGCGAAAACTCTTTAAAGTAAAAGGTGCTTACTATAACTCTAGAAGGGAGATATAGAATACTAGATAAATATAATATATTAATAGTAGAAGATCTAGTAGGTAAGCTAGTTTCCTAATTTTTTTTTACTATAAAGGGTCCTAAGAAGTAGTAATTAAACTTCTTAAATAGTTATATAGTAGAGATATTCTTATAATTAAGGAGAACCTTATTACTAGGTATAAAGTATACTAGTAAATACTTTTTATTATACTATATTTAGTATATTTTACTTACGTGCTCTATATTCTATAAGGTAACTTTTTAGTTACTAAACTACTCTACTATATATATAGTAACCTGCTATTATAGGTCTAGTAACTAACTAATATCTTTTATACCTTCCTAAAGGCTTAGATTAGGCTTCCTTAGCTAGTGCTAGTCTAGAACACTATTGAATCCCGCTAGGGGTATACTAAATATAACCTTAATAGATAATAAACTAGTTATAAAATATTGTTTACAGTTGTATATATACTTAGTATATAAAAGTAACTTTACCTAGTTATCTTAGTTATAGTTTATATAGATTTATAAGTATAACTTTATTTTCTAGTTTAGGTGTTTAGTCTAACTATTAGACTATGGGTAAAACGCTGTGGATATGTGCTTCTTAATTTTAAAATAGTAGTAGATATCTAACTAGAACTAGCTTATAAAGACTAACCTATAGTCTAATACTAATAAGTTTAGTAGTCCTATTTTTAGAAATACCTACTTTATAAGAAGCTTAGCTAACTATTAGGCTATAATTATTTTATTAATAGGAAAGTAGCAAGTGTACTTAGAAAACTAGTTAATAAGAACTAATACTATATTATATAAACTACTATATTTATCTACTAACTTTAGTAGGTCTATAATAAAGTCTAATAATAAGTATCGCTATAGTATAGTATCTAAAGGGAAGGGCTCTAGTAATCCTAATAGCTTATACTATTAAATCTTATTTAACTAGTAAAAAGTGTAGTGCTTAATATATACCTTAATATTCGACTAGATCTACTTTTAGGAGTACTTTCGCTAGAGAACCTTAACTATACACTTAACCCTATAATAACTACTTACTAGATTATTATAATTTATAATAAGAATAGCCTCCTATAGAGCTTTATTATCTAGAATCTATACTTTCCTATTTCTATAAAGGATACTACTAGGGTTAACTTCCTAGTAGGGTTTACCCTTTCTTACCTTACCCTCTTTTTAACATGTTAGTAACTTAAATTTAGGATAGGCCTAGTCCTATACTTAAAATTCCTTAATATAATTAAAAAGAGGTCTAAAACTACTAGTGTAAAGGTAGTATCCTTAAGTGCTACTCTATATACTTAGATATATAATAAGGAGTTTTTATACTTAAGGCCTTTATAATTAATA
Organism: Laburnicola sp. R22_1; assembly: GCA_014281115.1. Taxonomy (NCBI): domain Eukaryota; kingdom Fungi; phylum Ascomycota; class Dothideomycetes; order Pleosporales; family Didymosphaeriaceae; genus Laburnicola; species Laburnicola sp. R22_1. Next base: position 2,486,784 of record JACONQ010000011.1, read on the forward strand.
CTTTAGTATATTACTTTAGACTATAAAGTCTCTTACTATTGCCCTTCTTATTATATATAGCTTTAAGATTCTTTTCTTAAGAGTTACTATAACTTATAGTGCCCTTAGTTTAAACTAATAGTAATATATTACTAAATAGACTTATACTATAAATATCCTTTACTAAGGGTGTCTTTTAGGAAGTTACTAGTCCCCTATAGGAGCTGCTCTAGAGTAGTCTTTACCTAATACACTTAGCTTAGCTTTCTACTATTTTATATATTAAGCCCTAGTTATTTAAATAAACTAAATTTAAAGCTTTTATTAGAGTATAGGTAGTATAGTATTTTATATATATTACCTAATACCTAGTATAAAGCCTTTTTTATAATTAGGTCTTTATAAGGGTGTGTTTGCTAGATTGTTCACCCCTAGCTTATACTTAATTTTAAAGTTATACTTTATAAGTTTCTCTACCTATCTTACTTATTTTAAAAAAATAACTTTATTATTATAAAGTAGTAGAGGTTATTATAGTTAGATAGTACTTAAATAGGCTTTAGAGAGTGTATAGTATACTACCGCTACTACTTAAATATAGAGTAGATTATAAAAGCTCTTTTTTATAGGTAGGCTAATTAATTTCTAGCCCACTAAACTTCTAACTCTAGAATACTATTAGTTTCTAGTGCTTTTTAGTTACCTCTATAGTATCTTATAGCTAGAGTAGGATAGCTACTATTATAAAGTTAGAGGTATTAGTAATTATTACTACTAGCTTTTAAGAATTAAAGTGCTATAATACTAGAGCGTCTAGAAATCTAAATTATAGGTCTCTAAAAGCCTTATCTACCTTAGGCGTTTAAGACTAAGGAATATACTACTTAGTAGGTCTCTTTTTATTCTATTACTTTTCTTTCTTTTTAGGACCTTTAGTTCTAGAGTTTAGGTCTAAAGTAGCCTTAATTAGGTCTATTAATAGTTTAATAATAGAATTATAGTTAAAGATAAATCTTTAGTAGAAGTTTATAAAGCCTAGAAATACTTAAATATCTTTATAACTTTTAGGGACTAGCTATTTACTAATAGTTTATACCCTTATTAGCTCTATTACTACACCTTTAAAAGTAATAATAAATCTTAAAAACTCTACTAATTTAGTAAAGAACGCGCACTTACTAGCTTTATAGTAGAGACCTTACTTAATTAATTATTTAAGCACTTTATCTATATACTAATTGTGCTTATCCTTATTTTTAGAGTAGATAAGGATATTGTGAAAAGTGGATAAATAGATAAGAAGGTGATCGAGTTGGTATTGTTAAACTGGTTGATTTATTTTAATAAACTGGCTACCTAGCAATCTATATACAAAATAATTTAGACTAACTGTAAAAAGTGGATAAATAGATAAGAAGGTGATCGAGTTGGTATGGTTAAACTGGTTGATTTTTTTTAATAAACTGGCTACCTAGCAATCTATATACAAAATAATTTAGACTAACGAACACTTAGTTTTGTATAGTTTAATTATGCCTTTAACTTTTATGCGTGCTAGTGTTTTAAACTAATGTTTGAACTAGTGTTTTATATGCAATAGTGTTTTATATGCGAGCTATTGTTTTATATGCAGACTAGTGTTTTATATGCAAGCTATTATATGCAAACTAGTGTTTTATATGCAAACTAGTGTTTTATATGCAAACTAGTGTTTTATATACAAACTAGTGTTTTATATGCAAACTAGTGTTTTATATACGAGCTATTGCAAACTTTGTTTTACTATTGCTTAGTTGTGACGTTAACAATAAACGCCTTATTTTATTACTCCTTAGTTTATTATACGCTAATGTATTTTATATTATAAAACAAGTCTTTTATATGTTATATTTTGTTTTTTAGTAATAAGTAATTTAATACATATAATATTGCCTTGTTTAGTATATTCTTTTTAGCAATTGCTCAAAATTGTTAGAGCGCTTGATTGCGACAAGTTTGTCAAAAGTTATTAATTTAGAAAAATTAATTACGAGCTTATTTATATTACGATAGCGTATTTTATAATATTTATTAGGTTAGTTTTATATTATATTTTGGTTTTAGTTTTAAGTAAATTAATACATATAATATTGGATTTCTTACAATTATCTTTTAGTAAACTTTTTGTGCGTTACTTAAAGTTGACTTTGGCTTTAATTGCAACTTATTGTCGGAACGACTATTTTAGTTTATTTTTAGGTAGCTTATAGTTATTTATCTATTTATCTTTTATTATAACAGCGAAATTCTAACATGTTATTTTATTATTTATTTTGCTTACTAATATAGTTTTAACAAATAGTATATTTATTATATAATAAAAGTAAGGAGTAACCTACTAGAGTTAGTATTTAGGATATAAATTAGAAAGGAACTAGGAAGTAACTAAGAAGTCTACTTATAGGTAAGTATGAGCCTAAATAGGCTAACTTATAATAGTTATAAACTAAAAATATTATTTTAAGTTAGTCATAGTACTATAACTATAATGTGATAATAAACCTGCCTATAGTGCTATTAGGGACATCTTTAGTACTACTAGTTACTAGACCTTTAATATAGTTACTACACTAGGCCTATATAAAATCTAGCTAAGGCTTTATACTAGATACTAAGGTGTATAAATACTAAGATAGAGGGGTATTAGAAATAGACTTAAAGGCAATAGCCTTAAAGCTTATTATAGGCTTTATAAGGCTTAGTATAATAAAGTAATTAAGGTAGAAGAGAGAATTAAAAGTATAAAGAAATACCCCTTAATCTTTTTAAATACCTAATAAACCTTATATAATACTAGGGCCTATTATACACTAATACCTCTCTACTATTACTCTAATAGCACTTACTAATTATATCTTAGTTACTTAATATTATAAGTAATATATTATACCTAATTACTTACTTTATAAGTAGAGATAACTAAGTAGGTAGTAATATATAGTAATACTAATAGTTATTACTAGTAACTATAATAGCCTAGGATTAGGCTATATTAGTATACTAGTTATTATAATAGTTAAATGGTAAGCTAGATATATAATATAATTATATCTACTAAATAATTTTAGCTAATAAGGTAAACTCTAAAGTAGTTACTAAATTAATAGTGTAAAGGTACTACTACCCTAAGCGGGTAGTAATAACTATAATATTATAATAGTCTCTATATAGGCTATTATATTTTACTAATATAAATATAGTATATATATAAATAGCTATAAAGGGTAAGAAAGTAATATTTCTTTATAAATAGTTTTTCTAATAGCGAGTTTTCTAGAGTATAATCTTTCCCCTATATAATAGTTATACCTATTATAAGCTAATAGCACCCTAAGGCATACCTAGTGTATAAACTAGCCTTAGAATTTTTTCTTTTTACTATAAAGCTTAGGGTAAGGCTTAAAAAAAAGGGGATAGTTATTAAGTATATTTACTATACTTACCCTATAGGTTAGAAATCCCTTAGTAATTCTATAGATTACTTTTAGGCCCCTAATAGGTAAGTTAGGTAATAAGACTTATATATATATTCTCTTTAGTCCTTAAGTACTTACTACTTAAGGATTTATCTTAATATACTATTTGCTCTAATTCTAATTACCTACCACTTTATACCTTATAGTAGAACTATTAAGGTTTAATACTAGCAATCTAAAGAAATAGTAGTAAATAGGCTTACTAAGGCTCTACCTACTAGGAAATAGCTAAGTTTCTTAAATTAACTAGAACTTAAAGATATTAGTAGAAGGATTACTAATTAGGAGGAGGTTAATTTAGATAAACTAGAATAAAGGATAGAGGCTTTTAGCCTTAATATATAGTATAGATAAAAGTAATTAAGTTTAGCTTAGTTAGAAGTCTAAGCTAAGGGGGTGTGTTAGATATAAGGGGTTAAAATTACTATAAAATTAGTATAAATTACTATAAATTATAATAATTTCCTCTAACTATCTACTAGATAGATATACACTATTATATAGTTACTATATTAAATAATTTAGTATAAATTACTATAAAATTACTATAAATTATAGTAATTTCTAGTACAAAAACACTATAAAATACGCTAAAGTAGCTAGATATCCTGCCCTTATACTATACCTAATTAGGCCTAGTGTCTCTAGGTATAGGTTTAATACTTTTCTATAGAGCTAAGTCTCTCCGCAGACACACATAATTAATTATCTTAACTTTTATCTTATTTTATTAAAATTAGTGACTAATCTGACACTTTTCCTTATTATAGTAAGAAAGCTAAAAAGCGCCTTTCTATACTCTGGTTTAACTATTAGTCTCTATTCAAAACTCAAGATTGATGACTCGCTTTTCTACGCTTAATTCTGACCAGTTCTCGATTACTACGCAACCGACTCGTCGACAAACAGCGCCGTCCACATACTCCAACACTAACCCGCGGCGGTGCTGGACCCGCAGCCACCAGTACGCTTGTGTTTTTCAGATGGCGGTACTATCGGCAACGCTGTAGCAATCCAATCCCAGCACAACGCCACGCTGTGTACCTCTAAATGTCTGTAGTAGCTAAGTCTCTGGACCTAGGACCCTGGCCCCGTGAATCAAGAAGCCTTGTACCCGTAGCCAGTCCCCGGTAACTTGGCCCTGCGGCACCAGACTAGAACTGGGTGTCACGCTACAGCTGATCATCTCCAACTCCGTACTCTAGGTGCTTTTGAGTTTATTGAGAGACACACCACTGAACATATCGGGAAAGATTATCAGACACTTGACCAACGCCCGAGACCAGCTTGGGGCTCGATATGGGATGTGTCGCACATTTCGGCTCTCTCCCGAATCTGCGAACCACATCAGCTGGTCGAAGAGATCGTTTCCCCAGATCCCAACTATGTATCTTTCGGGTTCGCCCCATCCTCAACGGAGAGGCGCATAAGTTGGCTTGCCAGCGCAGAGATGGCAGGCAGATTGTCTTCTGGAAAGGTTAGATGGCGGCGTCCATAAAAGGCTACCATACCTCTCTAGGCTTCCCCATAAAGGCATTGGCCGTCGCGCTTAGGATTTATCTTGGTAATCGCCTTCTAGTGTTCACGCAGCCACAAGTTCCATGTCTGTATGCCTTGCTCACATCGCCAAGTCAAGGTTGACGTACCGTAGGCCAAAGCCCGTCGGCCGAGGAAGGTGCTCTCTTTAGGCCCAAGCACGACTGTCCAAAGGTTCCGGAGAGACGTCTTTCCCAACTCGTTCCTAGTGCCCAGGATTGCAAAGTTGGTGATTGAGATGTCAAACTTGTTTTAGTCAAAGAGCCCAGTCCGGAAGCCATGGAAAATTAGTAAACCACCCATTCCGCAGTGTGAGTATGAGTGTCCAACATGGAAAGTAGACCAGACGCAGGTGCAGCAAATATGAACCCAGTGAAATAGAGAGGCTTGTGTTTTCCTGCTTGAGTAATAATAGCGCAGCTGATACTGGCATTTGGTATGAGGAAAATATCATATGGAGGACTTGGACCGGAGGGAAGAGCTGCGAGGAATCTTTGAGTGCCTGGAAGTAGTAGGGCACCTAATAGACGACCCATTCCAATAGCATGGTCGAGATGAAGTAGCTGGCGTAGCCAGTGCTTTCAGTGCGGTTGGAGAAGATGCGGGCTGGCATGGTAGGCTCCATGTACTAAGGGGATGCTTCGAAGGCGATGAACAAGGCTCATCACAAAATTCCCAGTACGATGGAAAGAATCTTTCTCTGATAGTTCTGGGGTGTATCTGGCCCATCCTGACGAGACTCACGAGGACTAAGCATGTGCTCGCGATGAACAAGAAATTGCCGATAACATCAACCCTCCTACGGGCACATTGATGAAAAAGCACCCTCGCCACCAGAATTCATTGACAAAGGCGCCCCCGATACAGGCAGCATTATAGCCAGCGATCGAACCACTCGTTGACCTGCTTATGCGAATCCTCTAGGCACGCCCGCTCCAGCGGATCATCTGGATTTCCGCGCACGGCAAAACCATGCCTCCCAGGCCGATACGTCTGGTGCGCAATTTCAGGAACATGCCTCCCTCCCTCTCTGGCCTCGGCATGCACCTCCTCGACCATGGCCTTCTGGTTGTAGCTCACAGCAATATCCTCGACACCCCAGCCAAACGTCGCGGGCACGACGAGCGTCTCGACGTCATCCGGTACGGCCAGGTGGCTCGGGTGCAGGGCCGCCACCGCATTGACGAGCGGTACCTTTTGCCCCTCCATGTCAATCATGTTGCGCTCCAGGCCCGCCCGGATGGCATATTTGCCTCCCCAGCAGAAACCAGCCATACCAATCTTTTGCTGCAGTGGCGTGGCCTGGCGTAGTGCCGTCAGAAAGTCCATGCAGACCTTGTTTGTCGGTCCCTCAAAGTGCCTCGACATCCAGAGCAGAAAGTGCGGCGCTGATGCCAGCAGGCCGGTGTACTTGGTAAAGGTAGTAAGCTTGGAGTCGTCGGCGGGGATAAGAAGGTCCGCTAGCGTCAGCGATACAGGGTCGCCTTGGAAGAAGTCCGGTAGGTAGACGAGCCAGTTGCCACTCTTTGCATAGGCATCGGCAATAAGTTTGTTGTTAGGCAGCGCAAGTCCAAAGATATCGGAGTAGACGACAATGATACCTCGTGGGTTGGAGCGATTCCCAACGACATATGTGTTGAGTCCGTGGATCACTTCCTCCGCTCCTTGGGGCAGGCCTGCGTGTATCGTGCCCTGGGATATATCAGTGTCACTTCATGTCTCACAACCGCGACCAGTGGGTACCGAAATGCAAGCGTTGCAAGGCTCAGCCATCTTGCTCAATATCGTGATTGGGATGTTATGAGGGGTAATAACAGGGAAGAGGGAGAAATTGGAGCGGAATGTGGTGTCGTCAGCACGCTCCCTTTCCACTGTCCCGTCTCTTCGGTGCATGCAGCATCAGTGCATCCTTCGGTGGTTGCTTATGTCATTCGTCGCCGAAGCCCTTGGTAGTCGCTGCATCGCACGCTTCAATCGGTCATCTGAGCCGCATCGCTGACAATGATGGTCATATTCGGCTGGACCGGTGCACCGCATCTCACCGACGAATTACGGCGGAAAAGTCTAAACGCTCTTTCGCATACATGGTGTGAATGTATTTGTAGTGGGCATATCAATCGCCATGCTTGATTTGGACTTACCCTAGGTAGGGCGTCGAATAGATCGCGAATACCAATACCGTGGGTCACCACCTGGTGCACGGCCCCACCTGGTGCACGGTTTCCAGATGCCCACACCCACAACTTTTGCAGCTGTAGAGTCGCATATATATTGTATTATCGCGAGATTTTTTAGTGGAGGGCTTTTAAGGACCTATTTGATTGATTGGTAACGATAAACTACGTGCGATACCTCTGTGGGAGGCGTACTTTGCGGGTGCGCGTGGCAGGGCCGGGTGTAGGCACCACATCAACTACAGATGATATATCCACACCAACATCCTCTGTCTCCTCAGCGACTTGAGGAGGTGGTGCAAAGGCCTTTGACGGCGTCTATTACCCTTTTTGGAGAATTGTATATCTTGTTGGAGTTGCTTTTGGCTTCGCGCGCGATCCTAGCTTCTTCGCGCTGCACGGCCTTCTCGCGCTGTTCTTGAAGGCGTATTTCTTTGGCCACCTCTCTCATGCGCTGCCTCTCTTCAAGCATGGTAGCCTTCTCCTGCTTCTGCTGCTCCCTACGCTTGATCTCCTCGGACTTCTGTTGTTGTAGTAGCTGCTCGTCGGCATCCTTTTGTGCTTGGCGATCGCGGGCGTCCTTGACTTTGGATGGCGACCAGAATATAGCTCCACCATTATACTCCTGCGGTGCCTTAAGTAATAGAGGCCTGCCACGTTGACGGCGCTTCTTCTCATTAACAAAGGCCCCTCTGAGTCGCTCGTTTTCATGCTGGAGGAGCTGTTTTTGTACAGCCATCACGTGAATCGTCTGGCTTAGCTGTTGGGAGCGTCGATCGTAGATATCCTCCACTACCTGGCGCAGTAATCGCTCAATCTTTCTCCAATCTGAAGCGCTGAGTACGGAAGTAGTACTATCGCTTGATGAGGGCCTCTCAGTCTCCTCTATTTTAAACTTCTTAAGTATAGCCTCTGGGTCTAACGGCGAAAGCCCTGTGACTTGAAAAGCCGTTAAGATCGTCTTTTCCTTAAACGTTGTATGCCAGGCCTTATAGAACAAGCGGAAGAAGTCTCTTTTTGTAATCGCGGAGATGCCCTGGCAGCTATACATGAACTCGGAGAGCTCGTTTGAGTAGGCAGTTGATAGAGGCTTGAAAAGGCAGACGTTGAGCGGCTGCAAGGTGTGGGTAGCGTGGGGAGGATAGATGGCCAGAAGAATCCGATTGTTGTCGCAAAACTTGATAAACTCTATCGATATATGTGAGCCATGGCCGTTAAGGATGAGTAGACGATATGATCGTCTTGCCTTTGCTTTTGTTTCGCGATTGAACACCTGTTCAAGCCATGCGAGCCCTAGCTTGTTGTTGGTCCATCCACTGGGCGATGAGGCGAAGAAGGTTTTGTGCTCTGCAGGGTCGAAATCTTGAAGCCATGAGTCTTGTATCTTGCCAGAAACAGCCTGATAAATCAGCGCAGGCGTGAGATAGCTGCCGTCGGCGCAAATACAGGCCATTGTAGTTATCTACTCCCTGTTGCCGTCCTGGAGTGCTTGTTTCACGCCTCCGTGATTATATCGATGGCGGGAGAACACGCGCTTTATTTTTGACAGCACACCAATCAAGAAGCCCTTCTCATCCATATTGTAGATATTGCGAGCCTCGATATCGTACTGAGTTATCTTCTGGTCTAGGAGCTTAAAATATAGGGCGTATTTGAAGGCAGAGTCAGCTCTGTGGCGTGTGGAATTGATGCCGGATGCCCATCGAGATACAAGCTCAATGTGATGCCGCGCAATAAAGCGATCAACCCAGTTTTTCCTGGCTTTTTCCTGCTATTTCTGCTGCGAAATTCCGTATCATCTCCCTTGTAGGTGGTAGCCCTCGTACACAGAGCTTATTAATATATTGTACGAGCTCAGTTTCCTGTGTAGAGTTGAGAAGGCGCATATTATCGACTTTCTCCGCATAGCTGCCGATAACCCCGCGGTGACGCTTCGACAGCAACGTTCGATCAACACCGTACTTTTTCGCAGTCTGAGTATAATTAGGCTTCTCTCCAAGCTTCAGCGATTTTAACGACTCTAGGGCAGCCTCCATTGGGTGTATATTGGTGGTGTAAAGCGATTCTGAAAGTGCGGGAGATTTGGTGTTGGCCGTGCACGAGGTGGGGCCGTGCACGAGGTGGTGACCCACGGTAATCTTTTCATCTGCGTGGCACCATTTACAGCCAAAATGCCTTCTGTCGACCCCATAGCCCAGGTACCGCGGCATCAGACTGCCATTGTCGCCACTGGGCCGGGCCAACTATCCATTCAGCATGATGCGCCCATGCCAGCCTTGGCTCCGGACATGATCCTTGTCAGGGCGGCATCCGTCGCGCTGAACCCAGTCGACATCAAGTCGCTGGATTACAGTGCAGCCCTCGGTGCCATAATGGGCTTCGATTTTGCCGGCACAGTCGCTGCGCTAGGCGACGAAGCAGCGAAAGATGGACGCTTGTCCGTGGGCGATCGCGTAGCCGGAGTTGTCTACGGCATGGACAAGCTGCAGCCTGACGTGGGCGCTTTTGCGCAGTACATTGGCGCCCTGGCCGACCTGGTCCTCAAGATCCCCGAAACTCTGTCATTTGAAGATGCTGCTGCTCTTGGTTTGGCGACAGCCACAGCAGCGTACGGCCTCTTCAAGGAGCTCGCACTGCCGGGATCCCTGGACCGACTCGTCTCAAGTGATGAAGCCCAAGATGGCGACTTTGTCCTCGTCGCCGGTGGTGCTACAGCCACTGGTACACGTGCGATTGAACTGCTCAAGACGTAAGAGACCTGACCCGAGGGATACCGATGAGAAGCTGACATGCGACTACAGCGCTGGCTTCCGTCCCGTCGCTACTTCATCTCCATCCAACTTTGAGCTCGTCAAAAAGTTTGGCGCGGAGAAGGTGTTTGACTACCATGACGAGGACTGCGCCGAGCAGATCCGCGCCTACACCGGCAACGAGCTGGAGTTTGCACTTGACTGTGTCGCGGAAGCCGAGACAACTCAGATGTGCTACGGAGCTATCGGGCGCGCTGGTGGCCGCTACGTTGCTGTCGAGCCCTTTCGCGACTCAATTGCTCAGGGTCGGTCGCACACCGTTGAGCCATCTTGGTTCAACGTCATGACCATCTGGGGTCGCAAGGTTGAGCTTGGTGGTGAATACGCCCGCGAGGCATCCGCAGAGGACCGAGCTTTTGGTGCGCGTTCATTTGCTGCCGTTCAGACCCTCGTGGATCGAGGTCTGGTGACTACACACCCTGTCAAGGTGATGCCTGGAAGCTTCGAGGGCATCGCAAAGGGTCTTGCGCAGCTACGAAGCCAGCCTCCTTCGGGTTACAAGTTGGTTTATCGCATTGCGGAATTGTAGGACACCTTCATAATTCTATACATTCTAGATTGAAAGACGATGAATTAACGCACCCATTACCATAAGTTGTCATAAAGTACAGGTAATAACGGGCTAATTGATGTGGTCCCTCGATATGGTCCTACACGACGACATTTCAGTCTGTGCTTGAACAATACAAAAAAAGAATGCGCCGAAATGCGATTTTGCAGCAAGAGGTGATGGAAACAACAAGACAGATCAAAGGCAACCAAAGTGCTGCTCAACCCGTAACAGTAGCCAGAGGTAATGACTGAACGAAAATACAGGCGAGACTATATTAAAGGTCTCCTATCGGGCCTGTTGTCTATTCCGCTGTTCAACAAGCTGCTTCGCATGTTTATCTCGGGTGCTAGACCATCATCGGTCCCTCTCCTTGTTGCTTTAAGATCACCGCCTCACTCCCCTCACGCTGAAAGTTCTCACCTCCGTTTATCAAGCACAACAGTCACAGTGCAAGCAGATGATTTGAAACATAGACAATATGGCATTTCTTCTTAATAGCTCTAACCTTACGCACTAACTTCGAGTAGAACCTCCGAGTGCGGAATCACCTTCATCGGGGCAAGCAGGGGTTGCTTGTCCTTGATCTTGGATCCATCAACCCACTCTCGAGAGAGCTTGACCGACTTGACACCTCTGACAAGCATCTCAGCATTGTAGTCCTCAACTTCTGCCTTGATGGCTTTAATGTCACTACCAGCACCGCGCTTCTCCAACCGATCGAGCGACTTGGCGAGCGACATGGCGTCAAGAAACGTGTTGTATCCGCCCTCCCCACGGAACGGCGTCATTACATGCGCAGCGTCTCCCATGAGAATGACGCGACCAGCCGGCAGGCTAGAGAGCTCCAAGTCACGCCACACGTGCGTCTCCTCCCTGATGCCCTCAACAGGTGTCAAGTCGAAAATCTCACGAAACTTGGGGTCGCGGCTCTTTATGATTTCACGCACGTGGTCCAGCTTCTCTTGCTGGGTCGCCTTCTTCAGCCAGTGATCTGGGTCAGCGATCGTAGCGTCGTTGCGGGACATGATCCAATAGTAGCGCGCTGACTTGCCGTCGGGGGCTACATCGTGCAGGGAGCAAAAGGTCAGGTAGCCGCGCTGCGCATCAATGAGAGAGTAGCTTCCGTGGCTAAGCTCGAGCTGGCGCTTAGAAGCCTCGCCCGAGATGGTCAGTTGACCGACAATGGCCGCCAGGGGAATGACTTTTAAAAGCTCGTCGTGAGACTTCTGCAGCAATTGCTGGCGAACTTTGAGTTCGTGTCAGTCAATTCAGATAGAGAAGACAAGGGAGCTTACCGGCGCTCTTTACGCCATCAGCTCCGACTAGGATGTCGCCTTGAGCGCTAGTGCCGTCCTCGAAAGTGACCGAGACACCCTGGTCGCTATGCTGAATGTGCTAACGCGCTTCCCCCACTTGATGGGGATGTTGGTTGATAGCCAGTTTCTGAGCCTGTAACGCTCTGCACGGATGAAAGGCGTGTCACCTGAGTCCTGCGTGTGTTAGATGTTGGGTTCATGTAGAAATATTGGCTTATGTTGGTACCTCCCAGCCAACTCGCATATTGCTCTCAGCAGGGTAGAGACAGATCTGCGTCGGCAGCTTCAGCGGCAGCATGTGGTTGGTAGCCTGCTTCAAGTCGGGGAGATCATCAGGCATCGAGGCGATGAGATCATCCGTAATACTGCTATTTATGAGCGTCTCATCTCGGTCCATGTATCGGAAGTGTCCTACGTATGGAGAGCGATGGCCCATCCCTGAAAACGAGAGTCTTTATTGGCATCACGCTCAAAGACTTCGTATGAGACACCACGCTTTCGCAGGTTTTGGGCAAGCGTGAGGCCGCCGAGGCCAGCTCCAACAATGAGAACGTGCATGATGTCAGCTGCAAGTGGTTGACGGCTCGAGTGGATGATCGTGAAGGACTAATCGAGGGTTTTAATGCAGGACCTATCGATGTACATGAATTTACTCTTCTGAGGCTAGGATATTCCTGATCGGGATCGAAGGAATTGAAGCGATTCGCCAATGGCTCCTTGGAAAAGTCGCCGAAGTCGTCAGCCTCGCGGCGCCGCATGCCGCATGCCTTATGCGTACGGCCGAACAGCATGTTTATATGATCATTCCTACGTGAGCCCCATTCGGTCCTTGTCAGGTTTCGGTGAAGTATTACGTGTGACAAACGAGTTCCTCTTGCGAGACGATTGATGGGTGCTGTGTGCGTGGGTCTAATAAAGACATCAGAGACTTGGAGCCTGGGTCACCTGGACTACCCTTTCTTAACCACTTTGGTAAACGAAATTACATCACACTGTCCATCATGCTTAGCGAGAAGCTGCAGCTTCCTGTAATTGACTTTGCACCTTATCTGGCGCCCGAAGCACCGGGTGATCAAGAAGAGGTTATTGCTCAGGTCCGAGCTGCTTGCCAGGAATATGGCTTCTTCCAGGTCAAGGGCCATGGAATTCCTGTTGGCTTGCAGCACCAGCTGTTGAAGAGCCTAGATAGGCTTTTCAGCATGCCCAGAGAAGAGAAGATGAAGCTCTCCTATCTGGAAAACAAGTGTCGCCGAGGCTACGAGGCCTCTGGCATGTCTCTGAGACCTGGTGATGCGATGCCAGATTCCAAGGAGGTAAGCAAATTCGCAGTTTTCAGGAATAATTATTCGAGCAGTCCGTGTTGATCGCATGGGCATCGCTGATCCGTTGAGCCTGCAGGCTTACTACTTAGGCCGCGAGGATCCTGTCGTGGAGCTTTCCGGTTTCTACGGACCAAACGTGTGGCCTAATATTCCTGAGGACGAATTCCGCACCCCAGCCTGGGAGTATTATCAAAAGACCAGCGACCTCGGCAAGACGATCTGGGAGATCCTCCTCCAAGGCCTAGGCTATCCCGTCAGTCTCATGGAAGCCTTTGCCAAGCGTCCCCTTGTTCAGATGAAGATGATTCGCTATCCCTCCCCCAGTGCAACACTGCCTGGCCAATTCGGCGTCGGCGCCCACAACGACTTTGGCGGCGTCACGGTCCTCTTACAGCAACCCGGAAAAGACGGCCTCGAAGTTTGGCTAGAGGAGCAGCAGACATGGCTGAGCGTGCCCGCTGTGGAGGACGTTTACGTCATCAATTGCGGCGATATGATTATGAAGTGGAGCGGAGGCCAGTACAAGAGCGTCAAGCACCGGGTAATCAACAAGTCCGAGGGGGAAAGACTTTCGTGCGCTACTTTCTGGCACGGTGATGTCTTTGCGACGAACCCCTTGAATCCGAATGATCCGAACAAGGAGACTGTCGGGCAGTTGCTGGTCAAGAGGTTTCGCCACCAAATGTCTATTCACAAGGAAGGACTTGCACAGGTTGGAGAGGCGTGAATCGGCTCTCTGACGATGTTTAGGGTAGACAGAAGTACTTGCAGCTGGTTTTCAATGAGCACTTTAGGTCTGTATGCTTCGCCGTTTTACGGTAAACCGCAGTGTCAAATTGAAGCAGTTCGTAAACCTAACAAACATGTGTTATGAGCAAGATTCCAATTGTAGGTACGCGTTGGCCGAGTAGAGTCAATTTTCGGCTCCGAAGAGATCGGCGACTTGTTGTGGGTCCAACAATGGGTGGCCTGAAGCCGTCCAACAGGGGTCGCAGGATACAAGGTGCTGACTTCGGCATCAACCGCAGTAGACCGGATGGTTAGCGCCGAAACTGCATTGAAGCAGCTTCGGCATCAAAGGATCGGACACGAGGTGATGCTGCGGCTCGGGGTTGAGAAGTCAGCACACCTAGACAGTTGATACACAATATTCTCACCACCCTTTTGATCACCCCACTGCGTGATCTTACAAGAAGGAACATCTAGACCCTCTTGGCATTTCTCAAGCCACCATCCCTTCTTGCTTACTTCCACTGCACCAACATAATCGTTTGTTTTACCTATTTTACTTGTTTGTCGATTTACGCATCCTGGCTTCGAAGGAAATCCACTGCATTTGAAGACAAAATGTCAAACCAAGAGAAAACGAACAGCGCCGACGCGTCTAAATCAAGCCTCCATGACGAAAGCCACTCGGAAAAGCATGAGACGGAAGTTGTCGTCAACTCGACTGCCGAGAGCGAAGATGCGCCTGCAGAGGGCTACCCACAAGGTCTACACCTGGTGATTCTCGTAGTGGCAGTCAACATGGCCATCTTCTTGGCATCGCTCGACCAGGCAAGCCTATGCAGACCCACTTAAACCCAGACTCAATCCTAACACTGTGACAGACCATTATCGGCACCGCCATCCCCAAGATCACGGATGAATTCCACGGTCTCAGACAAGTGTCGTGGTATGGCTCGGCCTACTTCATGTGCCTGGGCGGGTTCCAGTCCGTCTGGGGCAAGGCCATGCGGTTCTTCCCTCTGAAGATCACATTCATCACGACAGTCCTCATCTTCGAGCTGGGAAGTCTGATTTGCGGCGTGTCGCCCAACTCGACGGCCTTCATCGTCGGACGCGCTATCGCTGGTGTCGGCGGCGCAGGCATTACCACCGGCGCAACCGTCATTCTTGCCCTCAGCGCCGAACCGGCCAAGAGACCGACTTTAATGGGAACTATGGGATTGTCGTACTGCCTTGCGTTTCTGCTTGGGCCTATTGTTGGTGGTGCCTTTTCGGAGAGTGTCACTTGGCGATGGTGCTTCTATATTAACCTCCCAATTGGGGGTGTCTCTCTTGCGCTGGTGTATGTCTTCTTCAAGACGCCCAGCACTGCAAAGGTGGAGGAAGCAACTTTGTCGGAGAAGTTGCGACACATGGATCCCATTGGCGTCATGCTCGCTATGGGCGCCATCATCAGCTTCATTTTGGCCCTGCAATACGGCGGCGTTAGTTACGCCTGGAACAGCAGCATGGTAATCGGCCTGCTTGTTGGATTTGTCGTCATCCTGCTCACGCTGGCTGGGTGGGAGTACTCCCAGGGAGACTACGCCATGCTGCCTCGTCGACTGTTCCAGCGTCGCTCGCTGTGGGCTGGAAGTCTGTTCCAGTTTCACTTTGTCGGTTGCTACTTTCTGCTGCTATTCTACTTGCCCATCTATTTTCAGAGCATCAATGGCGACTCCGCCATCATGTCCGGAGTCCACAACCTTCCTATGGTCATTTCTGCTTGCCTGTTCATCATTATGGGTGGTGTGGCAGTCGAAAAAACCCAGCTTGCTACACCATACATGACTGGCGGTGCGGCTTTGGCAACAGTAGCGACCGGGCTTCTGTACACTCTTGACGTCGGCACTTCTACTGGAAGATGGGTGGGATATCAGATCTTGGTCGGAGCTGCTTTGGCATTTCCTTTTCAGAATGCTCTCAACATTGTCCAAAGTGACACGCCCCCGAGAGACATCTCTACTGTCACCTCTAGCCTTTACTGTGAGTAGTGAAGCCACTCTATCAACTCAAAGCTAACCACATATTGAAGTCTTCCAAATCCTTGGCGGCGCCTTCAGTATCTCGGCTGCACAATCTGCTTTCGTCAACAGACTTATCCATTCTCTCGCTGTCAATGCGCCTGGCATCAACCCCCAGAAGGTCATCATTACGGGTGCTTCGGAACTTCGCGCTGTTTTTACAGCAGAGCAACTCCCAGGTGTCGTGCAAGCGTACATGGACGGACTAAAGGCTGCCTTTGCTGTGGGTATTGGAATGGCGGGAATGGCTTTCATTGCGAGCTTTCTCAGCCCCTGGAAGAGACTGTATGTCAAGCCTGGTGAGGGTGCAGCTATTGCTTAAGATGGATCCCGATGTTGCGGACAGGTTTGACAACGACGAATGCTGCTGGATCTCAAGGAGCGCCATTTCGTGGGACAAGTCCTCATTCCGTCTGTAGATGATCAAAAACAGAAACTGTTCATCTCACCTGTATCATATGCTACGAGATTCACACTATGATGATCAAGACTCCCCTCACGCGATTACGTTCAAAACTACTTGTAGTATCCACTAGATGGAAGTCAAACCGCATTATCCCGATTTTCATCTGGCTACAGTGAAAGCCTAAGGCTGGTCCTATTGATGGCGTACTTGACACCAAATATTACGACTGATTAAGCTTGACCAGCATAGCTGTGCACATGCATTGGACGTAGACGCTGCCAAGAGAACATTTACGACGGCATGTCACCTCAGCACATGGCAGCCACGTTCATCAAGCTCATCGAACGTTACACTCTCCCACCCTGTCCGTCGGTACGATCAAGGCACTTTGTGCAATTGTTGGATTAGTCAGTTAGGCCCGAGAGAATGTTCGGAGGATGCAGTTGGGTAGGATGCAGCGAGGTTGCATTGCTCCACTTCGCCTCGTTTAATCGGACACATATCGGGGCCCAACCACTCGGATCATTCGGCAGCAGGCGCTCACTGCACTGACCGAGAGTATGGATGTTGATCCTTTGCGCATTGCGTTGAGGCGGCATGTGTCAGTAAGCAGAGCTCTGACCAGGTGAATTATCTGAGCTTCACGATAGTGACTGACAAGGATGAAGTAACATAAACCAGCGAGATATCATGTGAGAGCGAATTCCAGCTGAGAGTTTGTCTTTCATTCTTTGTAAATGCATCAGATCATAATTTAGAATACCAATTCAACAGCTGGATATAGTCGAACCTCCTGTTCAACATCAGCGGTCACTCAGACAACACCAGTCAACATGACATCCGATCAACCAGAGCCCATTGCCATTGTTGGCAGCGCCTGTCGCTTCCCCGGGAATGCAAACTCACCTTCTGCTCTGTGGGAGCTGTTGGAGAGTCCCCGAGACGTCTGCGCAGAGATTCCTGCGGACCGATTTGACACAACCGGATACTACCATCCCGACGGAAGCCACCACGGAACAACCAATGTGCTGAAATCCTACCTCCTCCAAGAAGACCTGCGGGTATTCGATGCTGCTTTCTTCAACATCAGCCCTAATGAGGCTGATTCCATGGACCCACAGCAGCGGTTGCTGCTGGAAACGGTCTACGAAGCTCTCGAAGCTGGTGGTCACACCATGGAGAGTCTTCGTGGGTCTGACACGGCAGTCTTCACCGGCACCATGGGTGTCGACTACAACGACACAGGTGTCCGCGACTTGAACACTGTGCCTACCTACTTTGCCACCGGAGTCAATCGAGCTATCATCTCCAACCGCGTCTCCTACTTTTTTGACTGGCACGGGCCCAGCATGACCATCGACACGGCATGCTCCTCCAGTCTTGTGGCTGTGCACCAGAGTGTGAAAGCTCTACGCACGGGTGAATCACGTGTTGCGCTGGCTTGCGGCACGCAGGTCATCCTTAACCCTGAGATGTATGTTGTGGAGAGCAAGTTGAAGATGCTCTCGCCTACCGGACGATCCCGAATGTGGGACGCCGCAGCCGACGGGTATGCCCGTGGTGAGGGTGTTGCGGCCGTTGTCCTGAAGAGGCTGAGCGACGCGATTGCAGACGGAGACCACATTGAGTGCCTGATTCGTGAGACAGGAACCAACCAGGATGGCCACTCCAATGGTATCACAGTCCCCAGCACTGAGGCTCAGGCAGCTTTAATTAGACAGACGTACGCTCGTGCTGGTCTTGACCCCGTCAACCGCCCTGAGGATCGTCCGCAGTTCTTTGAAGCCCATGGGACGGGAACAAAGGCGGGAGACCCGAAGGAAGCAGCCGCCATCTACCAGTCTTTTGGACGCTACAAGAGCCCAACAGATGCTCCCCTGTACGTCGGGTCTGTCAAGACAGTGATTGGACACTTGGAAGGCTCTGCTGGTCTGGCAGGTCTACTCAAGGGATCCACAAGCATACAAAACGGCACGATCCCTCCCAATCTCCTCTTTAGCAGTCTTAACCCTGACATTGAGCCTTTTTACAAGGGGCTTCGCGTCCCGACGGAAGTGACGCCTTGGCCTGAACTGCCAAAGGGAGTTCCTCGACGTGTCAGCGTCAACAGCTTCGGTAAGTAAACTAGGAAAACAAAATCGAGTCATTGAGACTGCACTTGAACAAATTAGCTAACACGAATAGGTTTCGGTGGAAGCAATGCTCATGCCATCCTGGAACAATACTGTGAATCCTCAAGCATTGACCAAAACGCCGAGCAGTCTCCAGTCTTCACACCCTTTGTCTTCTCAGCACTGTCGGAATCATCCCTCGTTGCCCAAATGCAGGCATACAGAGAGTACCTCAAGACGAACCCAAACCTCAACGCCTCCGACCTAGCGTGGACACTACAGTCGCGCCGAAGCCAGCTTTCTACCCGCGTCTTTTTCTCAGCTTCCGACATTGAGCAGCTCCAGTCCAAGATTGAGACCAAGCTTGCTCCCTTGCAGCAGAACCCCAAGATTGCCATTGGAACGCGCAGCAGTATCAAGCCCAACCATCCTACGCCAAAGATTTTGGGCATCTTCACGGGTCAGGGTGCTCAGTGGGCAGGCATGGGAGCGGAGCTCATTCGGTCATCCAAGTACGTGGTCAAGAGACTGCAGGAGCTTGACCAGAGCCTGGCTACTCTACCGCCTTCTGACCGACCTACCTGGCGTCTGCAAGACGAGCTCGCGGCAGTCGACGGCGCCTCGCGCATCTCTGAGGCAGCCCTCTCGCAACCTCTCTGTACTGCCATCCAGGTCGTCCTTATTGACCTTCTCAAAAAAGCTGGCATCGAGTTTTCTGCTGTTGTCGGCCATTCTTCTGGCGAGATCGCGGCAGCATATACAGCTGGCTTCATCTCAGCCGAGGACTCTGTACGTATTGCTTACTATCGCGGCCTTCACGCCAGCCTTGCTGGTAACGCTGCTACCGGACAAAAGGGTGCCATGCTGGCCGTGGGCACTTCCTGGGAGGATGCGCAAGATCTCATCAATCTGCGAACGTTTAGGGGTCGTCTCGCTATCGCCGCTCACAACTCCAGTGCAAGCGTGACGCTGTCTGGCGATGTTGATGCCATCATCTCCGCGAAAAAGATCTTTGATGAAGAAAAGAAATTTGCCCGTGTGTTGAAGGTCGACACAGCATACCACTCTCATCACATGCTGCCCTGCGGCGACGCCTACATCTCCTCTCTCCAAGGCTGCGAGATTAAGATCAACCCCAAGGCAAACAACGCATCTTGCCAGTGGTTCTCCAGCGTCTCTCCTAATGACAAGGGGATGGACGTTAATGACTCTCTGAAGGATGTGTACTGGAGAAATAACATGACGGGTGCCGTGCTCTTCGCTGATGCCGTGAGGAACGCCGTCTCCAGCGACGACCAAATCACTATTGCCCTCGAAGTTGGTCCTCATCCTGCCCTCAAGGGCCCAGCCGTACAGAATATTGCCGATGTACGTTCAACAGCAATCTCGTACAGCGGGATGCTTGGCAGAGGACAAAACGATGTCCATGCCGTATCTGATGCTCTGGGATTCTTGTGGACGCATCTCGGTGCCCAGTCGGTTGACCTTCAGTCGTACACGCGAGCCATCCATGGCGATGACTTCAACAAGCCCAAGCTCGCTGTTGGGTTGCCTTCATACCAATGGAACCATGCTAGGTCGCATTGGACAGAGTCACGCAGGTCCCGAAAGCTCCGCAGCCGCAAGCAGCCGATGCACGAGATCCTAGGCATGCTGCTTCCTGAGTCAAATACCCACGATCTGCGATGGTCCAACGTCCTCAAGGTCTCCGAGGTGCCTTGGCTTGACGGACACCAACTCCAAGGCCAGACCGTCTTTCCTGCTGCAGGCTACATCGCCATGGCGCTTGAGGCGTCCAAGCATCTTGCAGGCTCCGACGAGGTTGAGGTATTCGAAGTTCGCGACCTTTCCATTCCTCGGGCAATTACATTCGAGGAGGGTGACACTGCTGGCGTGGAGACGTTGGTGACTCTGACTGAGATTCGACGTCACCCAAATAGCACAGCGACGGCTAATTACTGCTGCTACTCATTGCCAGTTCTTACCACTGGCTCCGAGCAGGAGATGGATTTGATTGCAACTGCCACAGTGAAGATCAACTTCGGCGCTTCAACTCCCGGAGCGCTTGCTGCTCCTGCATTGGAGGATTACAGAATGTATCCTATCAACACGGATCGGTTCTATTCAACATTGGACCAGCTGGGCTACGGGTACTCTGGGCCTTTCAGGACCCTCTCGTCAATGCAGCGTAGACTTGGCTATGCGACTGCTGAGGTGAGGTCCTATGCGTATACGGATGCTGACCCTGCCCCGTACCTTGTTCACCCTAGCACTCTTGATGTCGCCTTCCAGGCTTCAATGCTGGCTTACTCGGCGCCCGGAGATGACCGACTTTGGTCACTGCATGTCCCAACGGCTATACGCAGCCTTAGGGTGAATCCTGCTGTATGCTCGTCGCTGCCGACCTCTGGCGCCCAAGTTCCCGTTCGAGCTGCCATTGATAGCGGTGAAGATACCTTTTCCGGATACATGGACTTGCTCAGCCAGGACGGTCAACACAGCATGGTACAGATTGAGGAGCTTACCATCAAGACGTTTGCGCCCGCCACAGAGGCGGATGATCGCGTTGTATTCACCTACACAAAGCTCGATTCGGCACTTCCGGACGGCGCTGCAGTAGCCCAAGGCATCAAGCCGACTGCATTTGAAGTGGAATTGGCCCATGCCTGCGAGAGAATCGCCTACTACTACATTCGTCACTGGAATGCCGAGCTCTCAGAAGAGGAATGGGCCAACGGGCAGCCGCACTACAAGTATCTCCACGACTGGGTCAACAGGACGCTCGATCTTGCCAACAAGGGAACCCATAAGACCCTTAAGCGACAGTGGGCAAAGGATACCCGTGAGGATATAGATGTCATCATCAGTAAGTTTGCGGACAACCTGGACGTCAAGATGATCCAGACCGTGGGAGACAAGATTCCCTCTGCTGTCCGTGGTGAGACGACCATACTAGAACATCTTCTACGCGATAACATGCTCGACGATTTCTATCAGCTGGGCTCGGGCTTCCAGCGCTATAACCAGTTCCTGGCATCCATGATGAAGCAGATTACGCATCGATATCCTCACACTAAGATTCTCGAAATTGGTACGTGAAGACTCATCAAGAATCGATATTCTACTAACATGAGCTTGCAGGTGCTGGTACTGGTGGCGCGACCAAGTACGTCCTTAAGGAGATGGGAGATAAGATGTCTTCATACACTTATACCGATATCTCCGTGGGCTTCTTTGCAAAGGCGGCCGAGATTTTCAAGCAGTGGAGCGACAGGATAACTTTCAAGGTTTTCGATGCAGAGAAAAATCCCCTCGCGCAAGGCTATGAGCCTAACTCGTACGACATCGTCATTGCTTCCAATGTTCTCCACGCCACTGAGACACTCCACACGACGCTTAGCAACACCAGGAAGCTCCTGAAGCCTGGCGGCCACTTGATGCTTCTCGAGATCACCAACAATGAGCCCATCCGGACTGGACTTATCTGGGGAACGCTCGCAGGGTGGTGGGCAGGGGTCAAAGACGGACGCAGATGGGCACCGACCATTACGCCAGGAATGTGGCACACTGCTCTCCGCAAGGCCGGATTTTCTGGCGTCGACGCTGTGACCCCTGAGATTGACGGCATCGCATGGCCCTTTTCCATCATGGCGGCGCAGGCTGTCGATGATAGGGTCCAGTTCCTTCGCCAGCCCCTCAACGTCAGCAAGCCGCCTATCCACATTGACAGTCTCGTCATTCTCGGAAACCAGAGTCTAGAAACAGCTAAGATCTCTGAGGAGTTGTCCCACAGCCTCCGCAATTTCTGCGGCGAGGTCACAATCCTAGATACCCTGCCCACTGAAGAAGACGCTCTCGATATTCCACCCATGAGCACATTCATCAACCTGGTGGATATTGATGCCCCCATCTTCGAGAGCATCTCTGAGGGGACGCTCGAGGGCATGAAGAGAATGTTTGAACTTGCCAAGCAAGTCTTGTGGGTGACAAACGGCGCCATGGTCGACCGGCCGTATCACATGGCAAGCATCACTTTCAGCCGTGTTATCCGCCGCGAAGCAGGCCATGTCAGTCTCAACCACCTCGACATATCTGATATTACGCATAACAACGTCACAAATGCCATCGCTACTCATCTGCTTCAGTTGTGCGCGCTGGATGAATGGGATACGCCTGCCGGAGACGGTCAGCAGCTCCTATGGTCCAGAGAGCCGGAGGCATTCCTGGACAATGGAAAGCTTCTCCTCCCGCGACTGGTTAGCAATGTTGAGCAGAACAGGAGGCTGAACTCCTTCAGACGACAAATTACCAAGGAAGTCCCGGTTGCTTCTGCGAACTTCATTATCAGTCCTCCTACTGATGCCTCGCCAGCTTCACTGTCCGAGCCGTCTTCCTTGAGCTTGCACAAGAATGGGACAGACTTCGTGACCGCAGAATACTCTACTCTAATGGCTATCAACGTTTTGCCGGATACTTTCCTCTACATTGTTGGATCTGAGGACGCTGAGACTGGGCAGACTGTCCTGTCCATCTCAACCACCAATGCATTAAGGATATCACCAGTTGTATCCATCAAGTCCGATGCTGGCCCATTTGGAAATTTTTCGCTAGGTGGTCTCATAACTACTGCTGCAAGTGAGTTTGCAGCTGACTCCATACTTTCCGGTCTGCCCGCAGGCCACCGACTCTTGGTCTACTGCTCCGAACAAGACGCTCCCCATGTCTCAGCCCTCTTGAGCCAAGCCGCAGAGAAGTCAGTGACACTCACCATCACCTACGACTCAGGTCTCGGGTCCGACCATGTTGACCCATTGTGGACCAAGCTCAGCATTCGAGATTCCAAATTTGCTGTCAAGAAGCTCATGCAGAGTGTCAAGCCAACTTTCTTCCTGAATCTCTCTGAAGAGTCTGCTTTGGGAAACCGAGTACGCGAGTCACTGCCATCTGGATGCAAAACCATCGACATATCCTCTATTGTTCAGAGCAAGGCATCTCTGCCGACACATGTCGAAAGCCAAAGTCTTGAAGCCCGCCTCCAGGCTATGGCCAAGAGACTTGCTGTTTCCACTACTCGAAACAACCACCACTTGATATTGGAGGCCACAGCAAGTGACAAAATCACTTCGCGAAACATCTCGAATGTGGTGCAGTGGCCTTCTTCTGGAAGCGTCAACATTGGCATTCGCCCCCTCGAGGCGGCAGGTTTCTTCTCCAAGGACAAGACTTATCTCCTGGTCGGCCTCAGCGCAGGTATTGGCCAGTCTATCACCGAGTGGATGATATCCAACGGTGCTGGCTGCGTCTGCCTTACCAGTCGTCGTCCGGCCATTGATGAGAGATGGCTGAAGTCTGTCCAGCGCAACGGCTCTACTGTCAAGGTATATGCCATGGATGTCACTGACATGCACAACACTGAGGAGGTCATTGCAGAGATCCGTGCCACTTGTCCTCCAATTGCTGGTGTCGCCAACGGAGCTATGGTTCTGCATGATAGCCTCTTCTCCAAAATGTCTTTAGACAAGATGCAGGGCGTTCTCGGTCCCAAGATTGACGGCTCTAACAACCTGGACCGTATTTTCTACGATGACGACTTGGACTTCTTCATCCTCTTCTCGTCGGCGGCTTGTGTTGTGGGTAATGTTGGACAGTCCAACTATACAGCCGCCAACGGCTACATCAACAGTCTGGTTCGCCAGCGACGCCGACGCGGTGTTGCAGGTTCAACCTTTGATATTGGCCTGGTCGCTGGCATTGGATACATTGAGACGGCTGGCCAAGTGGTCATGGATCAACTCACCTCCCTTGGTCTAAGGCCTGTGTCTGAGACGGATCTGCGACAAGCTTTTGCCGAGACAATTCAAACCGGTCGTCCCAAGTCAGGCGATGAAAATAGTATGCCGGATGCCGTCATCACCACCGGTATTCGCCACTTCTCCGTCGACGAGAATATCAAGGGACCCTGGTTCACCAACACCTTCTTCTCTCACTGTGTTATCGACAGCAAGGCTGAAGAGGCCCAGACGAATGACCAGGACCAAAAGTCTAACATTCCTGCGGCCAGACAACTGGTCAAGGCAACGACTCACGAGCAGGCTCTCGACATTCTGCAGGGTACGTAAACTCATACCGCGGAGGACTCACACTCTTCGACTTGGCTAACCATCAGACAGAGTGCTTCGCCGCCAAGCTGCGCGTGGTGTTGCAGCTCAGCAACCAGGCCATCGATTACGCAGCACCACTTGTTGATCTTGGTATTGACTCGCTTGTCGCCGTCGAGGTTCGCTCTTGGTTCCTCAAAGAGATCAAGGTGGACATTCCCGTCCTCAAAGTCGTAGGAGGCGCCTCTTTATCCGAGCTCTGTCAACAAGCCATGAAGAAAATCCCTGACGAACTTCTTACTGGCATCGGGAAAGAGGCTGAGCCCAACAAGCCAGTGGGCCCAGAGCCCCAAAAGAAAAGGCCCGAGCCTGCGCCCCCCTCACCACAGATTTCGATACCATCTTCCGACAGCGCCTCAGAGAACAGTGACAGCCTCATCGATACACCCGGCTCCGCCCTCAGCTCCGACGTGACGAGTTTTGCGGCAACTCCTCAGCCCTCGACCAAGTCGGACTACCTGACAGCAGGCTCCTCCGCAAGCGTCAAGGTCAGTCCGCCCTCTTACTCTTCCCACGTTCCTCCAATCGTGGCCCGTCGCAAGCAGCGCTTCGTCAAGAGCGTGCCCATCTCCCTTGGCCAGTCGCGCTTCTGGTTCCTGCAGCAGCTGCTGGCTGACCAGCGCACGCACAACGTGGCTTACTACTACCGCATTAAGGGAGACCTCGATGTCGGTGACCTGGAGAGGGCGGTGCGCGTCGTGGCCTCGAGGCATGAGGCGCTTCGCACGTGTTTTATTCCCGATGAGGAGGATGCGAGCTGTGCTTACCAGAAAGTCTTGCCCAGTTCTCCCATTCGACTGCAGTACAAGACTATTAGCCACGAAGAGGACGTTGCCGTCGAGTATGCAAAGTTGAGGACGCATGACTTCGATATGGCAAGTGGCGAATTGTTGCGCCTTGTCCTTTTGACTCTTTCGGCTTCATCGCACTACCTTCTCGTATATCACCATCACATTATCATCGACGGAATAAGCCTCCAGGTCTTCCTTTCGGATCTGGAAAAGGCCTACAATGGCACTTCACTCGGACCAGCACCTCTGCAGTATCCTGACTTCTCTGTGACACAGCAAAAGGCCGTTGAGGATGGTGATATGGATAAAGAGTTGAGGTTCTGGAGGGGGATCTTTCCTGCAGGAGAAGAAGCTCCTGTTCTCCCTCTACTCCCTATGGCCAGAGGTCATTCAAGAGTTCCTATGGCCAAGTACGATACTTATCAAGTTCAGCGACGCATTACGCCAGAGCTGGCAGCACGCATTAAGAGCGTTTCCAAAGCCCAGCGATCCAGCCCATTTCACGTATATCTGGCTGCTTTCAAAACATTGTTATTCCGCTTCACTGAAACGGAAGACTTGGCCATCGGCGTCGCAGATGGCGCGCGAAACGACAGTCGCATGATGTCTAGCATTGGCTTCTACCTCAACCTCCTTACACTGCGCTTCGCCCGCAACAATACACAATCATTTTCTGATGCGCTTGTCGAAGCTCGGAAGGTATCCCACGCCGCTCTAGAAAACTCGCGTCTCCCATTTGATGTGCTGCTGACGGAGCTCAACATCCCTCGCTCCTCCACACACTCTCCCTTATTCCAGGCATTCCTTGACTATCGCCAAGGCCTTCAGGAGAGGCAGCAATTTGGCAATTGTCAGATGGAAATGTCGGAAGAGGTCCACACGGGCAAGACGGCATACGATCTCACCGTAGATGTGACCACCAACGATACTGACGCCGTCATCATGTTCCGAGCGCAGAAGAGTATCTACGACATGACAGCGACCGAAATGCTCTGCGAAACCTACGTTCACTTCCTTGACACTCTGACTACTGATCCGTCCCTCCTCATTGACCAAGTGCCTCTCTTCGGCGCCAAGCAACTGCAGGACGCCGTTCGGATTGGTCGAGGTCAGTATTTTTCTTGATTTGTATAGATTTGATGAAAGACTGACAACCACATAAGGTCCTGATATGGTGTCAGACTGGCCTGATACTCTCCCTCATCGAATTGATCAAGTTGCTCAAACAAACCCCGAAGCAGTCGCCTTGTTAGATGGCAATAGCAAGCCGTTGACCTACTCAGCCATGATCAAGCGCATTGAGGCCATCGCCGAGTCCTTGCATAACGCCGGAATCATTGCTGGCCAAAGAGTCCTGGTCTTTCAAGACGCTTCCGCGGACTGGCCATGCTCGATGTTTGCCATTATGCGTCTTGGTGCAATCTATATTCCCCTCGACTTGCGTAATCCGCTGCCTCGCCTAGCATCTGTGGCGAAAGACAGTGAGCCTGCTGCCATCCTCGTCGATAGCACTACTGTGGACGACTGCTCGGCACTTGGTGTCCCGTCTGCCTATGTTATTAATGTAGCCAATGTCGCATCCGTTCCTTCCTCCACCATCGCCAACAAAGCCAAGGGTGGTTCACCTGCGGCTATACTTTACACCAGTGGCTCCACAGGCGCACCCAAGGGCATCATGGTCACGCATGCCGGCCTGCGCAACGAAATTGAAGGCTACACAAAGACATGGAAGCTCGGCGCAGAGCGAGTGCTACAACAAAGCGCCTTTACCTTTAACCGTAAGTCTTGACACTATTGCTATTCTTACCCCTTTTTGCATTGCCACTAACCAAAAGCTTTAGATTCTTCTGATCAGATGTATACTGGTCTCGTAAATGGCGGCATGGTCTACGTCGTCCCTTGGGAAAAGCGCGGCAATGCTCTTGAAATCACCAAGATCATCCAAGAGCATGGCATTACATACACCAAAGCCACGCCGTCCGAGTACTCGCTATGGATTCAGTACGGCGGCGAGAGCCTTCGACAAGCTTCGGCCTGGCGGTTCGCTTTCGGGGGCGGCGAATCACTTACCACGTCCGTCACTCAGGAGTTTGCCGCGCTCAATCTCCCAGGACTGCGATTCTTCAATTCGTACGGACCAACTGAAATCTCCATCTCGTCCACCAAGATAGAGATTCCGTATCGCGAGAGAGAGGCCTTGGACTCCATGGGCCGCATACCTTGTGGCTACTCGCTGCCCAATTACTTCACGTACGTGGTCGACGAGAATCTCAACGCTTTGCCAATGGGGATGCCAGGCCAGATTGCTCTCGGTGGTGCTGGCGTATCGCTTGGCTACACAAAGAACGAGGAGCTCACAAAAAAGCACTTTGTGGCAAACCCTTTCGCATCTTCTAAGGATATAGCCAATGGATGGTCGCGGATGTACCTCACGGGCGATATTGGTCATCTCAATCAAGATGGCGCCATAGTATTCCGTAGCCGCATGATGGGCGACAGCCAAGTCAAGATCCGCGGCATCCGCATCGAGCTTAGCGACATTGAGAGCAACATTGTTACGGCCGCATCCGGTACGCTGCGCGATGCCGTCGTTACGCTTCGCGATCTCGACGGAGATTTTCTCGTCGCGCATGTCGTATTTGCGCCCAACAATGCAGTATCGGACAAGACGAGCTATCTCAAACAGCTTCTGAGTGGTCTGCCAATTCCCCAGTACATGATCCCTGTGGTGGCCGTCCCTCTCGATGAGCTTCCCTTGACGAACCACTCCAAGGTCGACAGAAAGGCCATAGCAACACTTGCACTCCCCCAGCAGATCCGGAACGTGAACGAGGATGCTGATGAGCTCACAGTGACTATGCTGCAGCTCAGGAGTACGTGGAAAGAGGTCCTCGGCAAGGGCATCGGGATGCTGGGCCTTGGTATCCAGCCGTCGACAAGCTTCTTTCTTGTGGGCGGTAATTCTCTCCTGATTATCCGCCTGCAGTCCCAGATTCGGGACAAATTTGGCGTTGCCATTAGCCTAGTTGATCTCCTTGGCGCCAACACTCTGGGTGAAATGGCACGCAAGATTGAGGAGCATGCCAGCGTTCGACTCATCGACTGGGAAGAAGAGACGGAGCCTCCCGTCGTGCCCGAATATCTCAAGGATGTGTCTCTTGGCCCCAAGTCGGAGGATGGAAAGGGCAAAACACTTCTTGTGACGGGTGCAACAGGCTTCTTGTCAAGGGTTCTCCTACCCCATCTTGCTGCCAGGCCCGACGTGCGGGAGATCCACTGTGTTGGTGTGCGGGATATGGAGAGGCTCTACTCGTCAGATAAGGTGGTCGCTTACACCGGCGACTTGACTTCTCCCCTCATGGGTCTCTCAGAGAAGGAGTTTCGTCGACTTGCGCAGGATGTGGATGTCATTTTGCACATGGGTGCTGCTCGCTCATTCTGGGATAGCTATCACGTCTTACGTGCTGTCAATGTGCTTCCGACCAAAATCCTTGCTCAGCTGGCAGCGCCGCGCCGCATACCTATCCACTACTTCTCCACCAGCGCGGTGTTTGAGGGCAGCACGTCCGATTTAAGCTCTGCAGCTGCCCATGTACCTTCCGTGGACGGAAGCAGTGGCTATAAGGCAAGTCGCTGGGCCAGCGAGCGTGTTCTGGAGCGATCTGGTACGAGCCTTGGTATTCCGTCGTTTGTATACCGATTCCTTCCCGCTTCTCAGCAATTTCCAGCAACAGAAGCTGTCATGGATGAGTTTTTACGCTGTGCAGACATTTCAAACAGTGTACCAGATACTCGCGGGTGGGCAGGTCGTCTGGATGTCATCCCGACTGACGTCGTAGCTGGAATGCTTTGCGAGTCACTGCTTGAGGGCAGTGCTCTCAGCACGGAGACGCACTTCCAGCACATCGAGGCCAGAGTCACGGTCACGGGCGAGGAATTGGCGACGCACATGGAGCAGCAGCGGGGCAATAAGACGGGGATGACCAGGATACCGCTGTTAAAATGGATTGGGCGCATAAAGAAGGCCGGGTTTGCTTACTTGTTGGCATCGCACGAGGCAAGGATTGAACGAGGCACTGATGACCAGAGGGAAATTCTACAGACATGGAGATGAAGATGGAAACTTTGGCAACACGGGGATGCCATACAGGCGGATGTAGCGAGAAAAGAAAAGAAAGCAAGGATGTGTTTAGAAGTTGGGTTTTAGACTGGCATGCAGACGAACAGGGCGTTACGGTAGAAAACCTTTGACGATATCTTCCACTCTCGGTTCAGTATCCTGCAATGCAGAATGGACGCATGGAGAATTACCTTATTGAGCATGGAAAACAGGGCTGTCCCAGTCACTTATTATGCGCCACCGTTGCGCCCATCAACGGCTCGATACAAGGGGCAGCGGCCCATGGAGAAAGCAGCGCACGATCCCGTTCGAGATCATCTGTTGGGTTCGAAAATCGGGGGAAAGCTTGGCAAAACCTTAATTACCGTGCCGAGACTGTCAGTGCGCAGCGACAGCTAATACGCACCCCAACATTAGCACTCAATGGTCGATACTATAGCTACGTCGCTACCTGGACGCCAGACGCGCTCTCGTACGGAGACAACACGCATACCCACTGCCAAAGCTACGCGAGGCCTGCAAATGCCAACCCGACTGTCCCCATCGTTCCCCCTACTGCGAGTGCGAAAAGAGATGTTCCGTGGGATGCATCTGCATAGTTCAAAACACAAATGTGGCCTTGGGGCCCGATTGCCCCCATTACTTCCCCTACTGCGACTGCGAGAAGAGATGTTCAGTGTGACCAATACTTTTCACAACACAAATTTGGCGTATGAGATTATGTAGGGGATTTACGGGTAAAGGATTTGCAGGCGGGGACTCGCCGGCAGAGATACGCGGGCAGGGACTCGCCGGCAGAAGTACATGGGCAGGGGATCGGCGGGCAGGGATGCGCGGGCACCTTCGCACATGCTGCATTCCAACGTCACCCGCCAACAACAACCTCCCGCGCATTAAACTCATCGAGGTCGGAGGTTGGAAATTTGTTAGGGTTCGATGCTGCAAGCCAAACGTTGCGCGTGCGTCGAGGTCAAGAGTAGATTGCGGCGCCGCGTCTCACAATCAGAGTTGTCTACCGCCTGTAGTGACTGACGCGGATGATCCGTCCGCGAAGCTCATCGTTGTTGGGAACATAGATGCGATTGTTGACGAAAAGCAGGTCGTTGCGAATCGTACAACGGGCCAACTCTATCCGGACTCCGGCTTTGATGAGGTCGAAGGGCAGGCGGCGTGCGTTCGAACGGACAGCTTTAAACAGTAGCTGTAAGTCTTTGTCAGGAGTTGCTTGGTCTGCTAGTGTGGGCGAGGAGAGGGCACACCCGAGCTGTGATGAGGCAAGTTATCTCGTAGACACAAACGTCAGCCCGCTCGCAACATGTGAAAGTAAGACGCCGATGCCCGGACAGGATCACCAAGACTCTAAAGAGGGCAGACTTGATGACAGGCCCGATAATTCAGAGTCTCCAGGATTATTTCGTGATGCTTTTAAACCCTGTGATTATAATCCTAGGAGTCTAGGCTCCCGCGCGAGCAAGTACGACTCCGCAACAAACATAGAGCCTTCCGTACCAAATTAAGTGCATGAGTAAGCTTGTCGCAGCTACGCAGATGAGCCAGATTTCCGGCACTACTTGGCCATTATCAGACGCTCAACTGTCAGAATTCCTCCTGCCACTAGTTACAGAAATGCCTCTTCCAGCGAACTTAGTTCGCAAATCGTTCTACACATTGCTTCCTGGTCCGCTAAACGTGCTAGAACTGGATTCGGAACACTGCACCCAAAGCCTCTCTGAACTTAAAGAATCAGCTGCGAATTTCGCAGCCGTCGTCCTTCAACGGGTCGTCTGGCCACTCCTTATGTTGAGAGACGGGTCGACCAAAACTCATTTTGTTTTTGGAAGTGAAGGAGAGCGCCCGCTATTCCTAGAAGCCACTATATCGCCGCTCGGTTCATGCAAGGTAGTGCACATTAATGTCAGTCATTCCACGTGCTCGGATCCTCCAGTAACTGACCCTGGCATACTCACAAAACAGAGGTACTAGAGCAATCGTTGCACGTCCAACGACGGGGCTGCATAGTGGCGATCTCGACCTCCTGAATTTCGAGGACTCATTCCGCGTGTAGCGAGGCGGGATCCAAACGTTAAGATGCGGAGAGATAGAGCTGTTGAGCAGAATCCTTAGTGTCGCCATATTATCGGTACGTATCGCGACATAGAAAAAGAGGTGGAGAGGTGGAGCAGAGATAAACAAGTATACAGTTACAGAGTCTAAGAGGAGGGGTCTCTGCGAGGTAAGAGTGAACAGAGAGGAGCGAGCCTGTCACTGCCTCTCACAATTGCACCTTCACCTTCACTTAAGCTTATATCTTCTTTCTTGTCAGTACATCCGTCTTGAACTCACGTTAGTAAATGCCCTCAGAACCTATCATCATATTATGCATTAATATACTCGATTCCTCAACTTCCTAGGTGGTATAAATTCACTCCTAATGTCTAGGCCATCTCACTACAAGTGTGGTATGGAAGACTCTTTAGTAAATCCATTAAAAGCACATTCAGCTAGAGCTTTACCTAGGAAAGGCATACAGGTTATCCGATCCACTAATTAACAGGAAATTTCCCGATACTTTTATAAAATCAAGTCCACGTACCAGCCCGCTTAGCTCGAACGCCCAGAATGTCAGAGGATTCTTAGCAACAATAGAAGGATCTTTCTTAGCAGGAATTGCCCCTCGTCGTCAATCAACACCTCTGACCTCAACCACCACCACTTCCCCAATTATCAATCAAACAATCTCCTTATATCTGAGCGCAACGACGACGCTCGCATCCGCGCCCCTGGCGGATGGGACGACTCTCTCTACGATTAACCTGGGGAGTCTAACACCGCCCGCCAACGCCGCGCCGACCTGCCCAGCAACGCGCCTGTGCCTGAAGAACCGTCGCGGAGCACCTATCATACTTTGCGCTCCACTCAAAAATAATTAATTATTCTGTCTAGCTGTTGGGCCCCTTGGGTTAGTTTTGCTCCTTCTTTGGCTAAGCTCGCTTACCTTCTTGGCACCAAACATTTGCTTCTTAGGCCCGAAGGTAACTTCGTAGGCTTGTATCTAAAAACTCCACTATGGAGTTGACACCTCAATCAACGTACTATTTCACTTGGCTATATGCTCCCATTCAACACTATCCTTAGGATTTTTTCTAGCCATTCGATAGAGCGTACGGTCTTCTCTTATTGTAGTTGTTCTTGGGCGCCCACTGTGTGGCAGGTCCTGCGTAATTCCATGACGTTTCCAGCGGGCGATAGAAGTGCTGCGCCAGATCAGCCAGATTCCAACCATCTTGCCGCTTCTCAAGGATATCAACGCGCTGGGCGTCTGTTAAACGGACTCCGCGCTTTCGATTGCCGGTAATTTCTTGTAGAGGCGATCGCTTTTCGTGGAGTTGCGGTGGTGAAAAGTCGCGTTCGACGTGTTGGTGTTGCTGGGTGGGCCGTGCGGAGCGACGCGTACAAACTTTTGAACTAGTACTGTATCAAGCGCCCAGCGTCCTGTGCAGTCGCGCCTGGCGCGTACTGGGCCCCGCGCGTCCAGCGCGCTGTCATGTGACCTGCTAGTGTGCCAGGCCGTCACAGGTTCCGCATGACGGTCAGGAATTTCAAAATTGGCCTCTGCAATATTTTGGTCGTGATCACTGTGATGTAGGAGCGATGTCTGGGCCAGGAAACCGTAATTGTCACCTTCTTCTAAGCGCTTTGTCTTGACAGCCTAAAGTAGACGTAGCACGCCATGTTGGCAGGTGGCCCTGGGCACCTCGGAAGGAACCGTCAGTGTGTTTACATGACGTAATGTACGCTAGTACTAGTTCGTCCGTACTTAGCTGAGATCTCCCTCAGAGATCCGCCATCAATCTTACACTCTACTTTCTACACGCCATACAAACGACCAATGTGCGTACAGGATGTAATATCGAGCGCTTGTTGTCCATCCCATCGAGTGCTTGCGACAGTAAGCTGTGCATTCGAGGCAAATGGCGGAGCGGCACAGTAAGCCACCAATAATGATAAGCAAGGAGCAGTCTTCGGTTGGAACACTACCATTGGGTGTCTTGCCAACGCTATCCCGGTCTTTCCGTCAGGCACCGTCACTTGTGCAGCACATGTCTGGATTGCATTCATGTAAGCCTCCTTCATGGTGACATTGATAAGGGATGCGACGGAGGCGTCCCTTGCTCGCCCGTTCGCTCGGCCCTTCTTCCGTTTGCTGCCCGTATGACGGTATTGACCGCCAACATGGAGGCATCTTCGACAGCCAAAGTAACCACCAGCTCCTCCGCCACCAGGCGGCAGTCCTGCGACCGATGTCACGGGCAGAAACTACGTTGCACTCACACTGGAGACAACAACACGGGTGTATGCAACAGATGTCTCCGGCAGGGCACGCAGTGCGTCTACAGCTTCAATCTCCCAAAGGGACGGCCCAGCATGTATCGTGTGACCAACGCCTCCTCGGTTCCCGCTGCCGCTAATACCGGCGCTGCCGCGACCTCATCTCGGCCAGTCACTCGTTTGCCTCCCACGCCTGTCCGGTCGGTTACATCGCCGCTCCAAGAGGCGCGAAACCAGCAGCATCATCACCATCACCAGCAGCACCATAGCCGTGATATCCAGCAAGACCTCCAAACGGCCATCGACGGCCACCTCCACACCATCAACACGGGCATCCTAAAGGACACCGTCACGGCACCGATTGATCTCGAAAATGGGCTTGGCTCCGACCACGCCACATCCCTTCTGGGGCCGTTGTGGCCATGGCTTGACGCCTCCGACGACCTCATGATCCTGGACAGTGGAGACGAGCCAGCACCCTCAACTTTTGGTCTGCACACGCTCGTCGACGATGCAGCTTCGCTGCACCAATTCGATTTGGCATTTGACAGCAACAGCAACAGCAACAGCAACAGCAACAGCAACAGCAACAGCAACAGCAACAGCAACAGCAACAGCAACAGCAACAGCAACAGCACCACCTGCCCCCCCACCCCTTCGCAGCAGCATCTCAGCGGCTCAACTGCCCCCTCAAGCAGTTCTTCCATCCCTGCCGCCGCGATCGCTGAGCTCTCCCAATTGACGACTCGACTGCATCCCTTGCACCACGCCAGCAGAGCCATTGCCGAGATGATGGGCACCTCTGTACAGGCCATGGACCCCACGCAAGCACGCTCTTGCACACTCCTCGACGACGCGACTTTTAAAACGGTCATTACTTGGCTGATACAAGTCTCGGCCGGTAAGACGCCTTCAATCCGCATGGAGCCACAGGCCTCGACCGTCAAGCCTGAAGGTGTGGCCAGTACGCTACTGGATGCTTTCTCCTCTTCCCGTTTATTACTGACTGTTCTGTACTCTCTGCCTAGCGAAGCAAAAAGATCCCCCATCGCATTACCTGAATCCGCCCCCACCTCCTCCAACACTGCTCACAGTGGCGCATCCTACTTTGAGCAGCTCCCAGCCCGAGCATCGCACATCTCCCTAGACCCATCTGGGCAATACCTCAACGCCGTCATCTGCCCACTGGTTATTGCTTGTCATACCATGCTTCTTAGCATCTACCTTGCCGTTCTCACGCCTGTTCAACACCAGCAAGATCAACGAGAACGCCACCAGTCCGCCGCCGGCCACAACCCCAACCAACGATTATCGGATTTTCGCCTCGCCTTGATTGTGCAATTTTGCTCCTACTTCATCGAGCAGCAGTGTCAGGCTGTTGGCTCATACATGTCAAAACTGACACTGACTGCGAAGGATTTGCCTATCCCGGATGTCCCGGGTTTTGCGGCGGTGCCGGATGGTCAGGGGCCCATGGAAATGTTGGAGACTGAGGTTAGACAAGTGATCTCGCAGCTAAGGCACACAATGCACTTTTAGGATGATATGCAGCCAAAATTTACCCTACATTATAATAAGCAGCAACCTTTCTCCCGTGACACTATACATGTAATGCTGTACTACATCGTCATGACTACTAGGACCCCTGGAACATTTTTCTGTCTTTGCTTCGTCATTTTCTCTATAATGTCCTTTTCTCTTCGACCACCAACTTGCATCCTTGGTACTTAGTCCAACCCCTAAGCTCACCGCGACAATATACATCGAGATTCCCCAGAGCCAAGACGGCTTCCACCGACGCTAAGCGGGCTTTCATCAGAGTGGTAGAAAGATTCCATTCCCGGATAAGAAGAAAGAGACGATCAATCAAGATGGGGAAAATTGAGGTTTGGTACCCGGAAAGGACTAAATCTGGTGGCTTATCGCTACGAGATGCATGCAAGGGAGAGCTTTTGTCAGATTTATGCAGGGGGGAGCTATTTTCAGGTACCTCCGACACGAACTTTAATCAGCTTCCCCAACCAAAATTTAACGCAACATAGATGTTGCAACCACAATGAGCCACTCTTTGCATAGTGCGGCTTCTGGCTGTGGTTGAGCACGAACTTGCGGTCCATGGGAAAGTCGTTCCTAAACACTTTAATCGTTCCGTTAACGAAGATGATATCGCAGACACCGTCGCCGTTGTAATCGGCCAGGTGCAGGTCCCAACGATGCATGTTCCGCGGCGGCGTCCAGATGAGGCCTTACGCCTCATTTCAGAATGAAGAGCCGTCCGCGACTGACGTCTACCCGAGGTTCCGGAACTCGTTCATGCGGCCCGATGAGTGCGTCCCGACATAGTCCTCCCTGCCTTCGTCGTGGCTGATCATGTTGCAATACTTGACGCCGTCGGCCTAGTTCTTGTACACGCGCATGCGGAACCGGTGCTGGCCACCGGATCTGTCGTGCTGCATGAAGACGTAGTCCTTGCGAGGCCGCTCGCCAAAGTCGCGGGGCGTATGAGGTTCCCTCTACATCTTTTACTATGGTTCGTTGCTAAGCTGGCAAAAGAGAAATAGCGAACCGCATCATGCTGTGTCCCGCTAAATACCAGTATAATAATGACGCAAGGGGGAAAATGAACGGAAAAGGCCTGAGTGGAATCCGTCAATGCTTCCCTTAACTGCTCGCAGGGGGGGTAATGCCGTCTCACCTCCATCTATATGCCGAAGCACCGCGTGGATGCATATTTCTCCATATGTAACTGTCCATGGGTGTGGTCACTTTCCTTCCTTTTTCAGTTACAGCGATTGCATCGCCTTGGAACATATACTCGTCATGTCTACTGATTTACACTGCTGCATTGCAGCGTTGCATTGTTGGCATGCTCGGGAGTGCGAAGTGGCATCGGTCAGTGTTTTAGTAAATAAAAAAAGTAAGTCTATATAGTATTTAAAATTAGTCGATATAAATTTTAGCTAGCATTTATATAAATTTTAGTCTAAGATTAATATAAATAGTATAGGCAAATTTTATTAGAGGATAGATATAAATATAAGTTATTGGGAGGACTTATTGCACTAGTGCTAAAAGGAAATACTTAATAACGATTTATATTTATTAATAGATGGATTCTCATTGTTCTATCTACTAAGGAGCGAAGTATATCGCGGGGTATAGAAGCTAGTCCTACATAGGGCTCGCTCCACACATATAGTATTTTACAACACGACAGAGGCCTCAATAACTATTAATAGAATACTCGCTCCTCTATACACACCTTCCTGTGATATACCTAAGGCCTTTAAGATTATTAATCCGACATAAGTAATTATTTAATACTATAACTATATAGGTTAATTTAACTCTAGTATTATTAGTTTTTATTTATCTTTTTTATTTATGCTATTTTAAATATACTAACTCTAGAAGTTTTATAGAAAAAGTAAAGCTAGACTTTTATATTATACATAGAATAGAATATTTTAAAAGTATATAGAAGCACTTATTCTTTTATTCTATTTATTATACTATCATTATTTGTTTTTTAAAATATAGTAAATGTACTACTAGAAGTATTATTATTATACTACTTAGTATAAATCTTATATACTTATAAAGTTATAATTTTATACTGTAGAATATCTATTTGCTAAAAAAAAGTACTCCTAGAAAATAGTATTTACTTATTTTTTAATTATTATAAATATATTAAAGTGTATTAGACTATCTATAAAAAAAGTTATTATTATAAATATATTAAAGTGTATTAGAATATCTATAAAAAAATAGTTTATATATACTAGAAAGTCTTTAAGGTAATTACTAGCTACTATATAGAAATTATTAGTTTCTATTATTACTAACTATTAAAAAGTTTTAGTAATTACTAATTTTTAAAATATAAACTTATAGTACTAATAAAAAAGTGTATACTATTGCTTAATATATAAGTTTTTACTATTTACTTTAAAAAACAGTTTCTATAACGTGTTTCATCACCGAGCGGGACATATCACCGAGCGGGACATATCACCGAGCGGGACATATCACCGAGCGGAACATATTACCGAGCGGGACACTCTAAACCCTATACAAAATCAAGCTTAGTAATATCTCTAGAACTACTAATTAGAATTAGCTAAAAAAAATTTAGTAGATTTCTATATATACTAGTATATTATGTTTAAAATATCTAAGCTCTAAGTTTAGCAATTATAGAGATACTAAAAGGTAGAGACTAAAAATAAGCTTTCTTTAAATAGCTACTTAATTATATAAGCTAGAGCTTAGATATTCTAGAATTAGTATATTTACTTAGGTGCAGCTCTGTTATAAACTTTATAGCTAATTCTAATTAGTAGTTCTAGAAATAGAGCTGCTTACTAAGCTTGATTTTGTATAGAGTTTAGAGTGTCCCGCTCGGTAATAAAACACGTTACTAATTCCTAGTATATTGTTTTATATATATCTAAAATTATATATAAACCTGATTACGTAATTTTAAATAAATCTTTACTTATAACTAACTTATCAGTTGGTTTATATGTTTATATTTATTAAAAGGTCTACTTTATTCTATATATATGTAAGACCCTGACATGGCTATATGGAGGCTGCCCAAGGTCACATGACCTCGGTCGGAACAACCTTACGCCTAGCGTCACCCCTTATACCACAGGCTATACGGCTCCTTAGATACAGACACGATGAATGAGACGAATTACCTAATTACACACTATTTTTATAGTAATTTCCACCTATCTCACAATATATTAGAATTAATTATAAAAATAACTATAATTTAGAATAAGTATAAGTATAAAGAAAAGTTATAGTTAAAGTAAATAAAAAAGAGAGCAAACCTAAGATATAAAGCCTAAAGAAACCTAACTATCTAATAAATACTACTAGATAATTTAATCAAATTAAAAAAATTGGCTATTTAACTATTTCACAAAAGATGCTAATCTAACTTTATTTATAGTAGTATTATAAAAACTATTATATATAATAAAATAAACTATTTACCCAATTTTTAAAGTTTTATGTTTATAGTTTTTATATAAAAGTACTACTAGACTATTTATATTACTATATCTATTACTAATATAACTTTTTATAAAAGACTTATTTTATATAGAGACTACTTTATCTTCTCTAGTCTTTGTCTACTTTTTACTACCTATGAATTACTTTGATTTATACTAGTTATTATAAATTTAATAAGTATTACTATAAAAATATCTACTATATTAATAGTATTTATACTATATAGTTTAAATAGTATAAATATAATTACTAGTAAAATACTCTATATGCTCTATAGGCTATAAATAGTATAATGTATAAGCTATATAATATCGTGATAACCTTTATACTCTAAATCTAAATAATATTTAATAATAATTATAATTAAAATTAAAGAATTAATAGAAACCTAGTACATTCTCTATACTTATAGAGTAGCTAATAATATTATATAAAACCTAGACTAAGATAAAAAAGGTATACTAAAAGGCTTAGCTTATTCTCTAAAATTTAAGTAAACTAACTAAACTATATAGCTAACTAGTCTATATACTAATAAGCTAATTTGATTAAATTTTCAACTTTAACTATCTAATTAGGCTATATTTCTAACTATTAAAGTACTAAATAAAGGTATTTTACTAATAGAACTTATATATAGTGTATATAGTCTAATAAGAATCTATTTAGCTAATAGGCCTATCTAACCAACAAGCCTATAGCCTTCCTATTTATAATATAAAATACTACATCTATATATTTCAGTATTTATTTTATCTAAAATACTACCTAAAGAGTAGCCTAAATTTAAAAACCAAAAAAAAAAAGATATGACATAAATTAAAATAAAGGGTATAAACTAAGTAGTACGCTTTACTATAAGTATAGAAGTGACTAGTAAAACTAATATAATAAAATATAGTACAACTACTATAGTAACTAAGTACTAAACTAATACTTTTTTAACTAGTACTATTATAAAATATATAATAAAATATAATATATCTAGTAACTATATATAAAGTATACTCTATACTTATAAAATCTACTAAATTTTTTTCTCTATTTACCTAACTTTTACTATAACTATAATTAATAGTGTAACTAGTACTTATATATAACATAGTACTATAACTATGTATTTATATTTAACATTTAAATTCCTTAACTAACCTATTATATATAACTATTTAGTAGTATTTATATTTTAGCTATTTAGTATAAGACTAATAATACTAATACTAATTTATATAGTAAATAGTAATTATATAAAGCTATTATCTATAGTATAAGTATACTTTAAAGGCTTACTAAGGGCGAGCCCTAATAAGTACTAGATATATTTTATATTTCACTAGGTTGACTCTGTATAATACTAAAAATAAAGAGAAATAAAAAAGATATAAAGGCAGTTTAACTTAAAAAAAAGTACTTAGAAAACTACTAAAAACTAGTAACTACTAAGAAGTAGTAACTACTAAAAATAATAACTTTTAAAAAGTAGTTAATAAAACTCTTATGGTTTTATCTTGAATAATAAAAAAGAAATAATAGGGTATTTAGTTAGTATATACTATATAGATTACTAACAAGTAAATATTTAGTATTTAAATTAATAAAGAGCAGTATCTCTTTAAAACTATAGTTATTTTATAAAAGTATAAGTTTATTCATTATATAAAGATATAAAAAAGAAAACAAGGAAGAGAAAAAGTAAGAGATTTTTATATACCTAAGAAAGTTCCTAATTCGGCCTACCTTTATAAAGGTATTTAGAGAAGAAGAAAACATTATATTGTAAGCTAGTAGGTGGCGTAATTAGGGTAGAACAACAAAGGCACTAATAAAGGCTTCTATCTAAAATAACATTACAAAAATAGCAGAGGCGACTACTTAGTAAATAAAAAAGGCGTAGAAAGGTAAAGCTAGTACATTAAATAGAAAAACTAGAAAATTTTATAGGTAGTAAAAGTATATCGAGAGGTTGCTTAATATTATTTTAAAGGCCTATTTTAATATTTATTTAAAAGCGCACCTAAAGTAAAACAATGGCTAAAGGCTAGTATAGTATATATTTTCTCGTTTTAAAATTATTTATTACTAGGTTATAATTTATTTCTAAGGCCCTGACTATATTTATAGCTTTTACTACTTTAAGTATTTAAATAAAAACTTAGGTGTTACGGGGCAGGCAGGTGGGAAGATAGGTGCGCGTAATCAGTGTATTCCCTACGTATGGGCTAACAGTACAGGTCAGGTTATAGACAAGGACGTAGCTTAAGAAGTTTAGCACAGAACAGTTACAGGCAGGATTTTAATAGATGCTAGATACGCTAGCGAGCACCCGGTAACTAACTAGGCTAATTAGCGGCTAGTCTACTCGCTTGGCGACCTGGTCTGTTTGTACCAGCTCAGCGCCGTGACATTAGGTAAAAATAAAAGACATATTATTAAAACTTTTTAAAAGTAGTTAGTAAGACTCTCATAGTTTTATCTTTAATGGTTAAATAGAAACTATAAAGTATTTAGTTAATCTAAGCTATACAATTTACTAAAAAGTTGCTATTTAGTAGTATATAAATTTTATAAGTATATAAATTATTAAAGAGTAGTCTTTTTTTTAAAATAGTAATTATTTTATAGAAATATAAAGTTTACACTATATAAAAGAAAAAGAAAAAAATAGAGTAGTAGAAGATTTTTATAGAGCTAAAAGATTAACTACTTAGGTCTAGCTTTATAAAAGTATATAGAAAACTTTTAGCTTATATCTTTAGTTAGTATATTAACTTCTATTCTACTTTTTTATTCTATCCTAACTTTAAGAGAGAGGTAGGTAAATATAAATAGCTTAACACTTTCTACTTTTTATAATAATAAAAAGCTATAACTTATCTTTACTTCGTACTAAAGCTTTATAGAGTTGCTAGATTAAAACTTTATAAATTTATATATAAATGAATATATTTAAAGAGTAGCCTAGAGTTGTAAAAATATGTATTTAAAAACTCTTAAAAAGTAGTAAATAAAACTAGTATAAGTAAGTAGTAATTTTGAATAGCGAAAGTAAATTAGTTACTTATTAAGAAAATAACAAGTATAAATAGTTTTATTTTTAACTATATTAAAGGAAAACGTGCTAGAAATAGTAATTTAGGGAGCAGAAAGTAGACTAATGCTATGTAAGAAAAGAAGGCCGGATTGGCCGATATATAGACGAGCACTAGGCCGTTTTAGCCAACTATAGAGCCTAATTTCTACGACATTATAGAATAAAATAGCTAAGAAAAAAAGTCTTCTTAATTTTATTTAGACTAGAGCTAAACACCATAAAGAAAGTACATAAAGTTAAAGTTATAGTTATTTACTACTACCTATAGATTACCTCTAGCCCTTTATATTTTAAATTAATGCTATACTAATTTAGGCTATATAGTGGATTTGTTTTAATATTTGTCTTTAAATTTTTTATATAATGTTATATAGTTTATAAATAACTAAAATAGATAATAAAATAATATATTAAAATTTCGCTATAAAAAGACAAGTTTAATAAAAGCTACCTAAAAGATAAATATAAGATTACGTATATTATATAATATAATAAATATATACTAAGTAAAATATAATACAAACTTAACATATAATAATACTATATATAACAACACTATATTTAATTACTTTAAATTAGGTGTTTAATAATAAAACGATAATAGCCCATTAAACACACGAATATAAAACGTATTAAAACACTTTTTACACAAATTAAAACGTAGCTTATAAAAGGCTTATTAAGCAACATAAAGTGTTAAAACATATGATAAACAATAGAGTAATTAATTTTTCTAAATTCACTATTTTGACAACTTGCTGCAATTAACGGTTTAAGTAAAAACGAAAACAATATATTAAACCGACGAATATAATACGCACTAAAATACTTTTTATAAAAATTAAAATATAACTTTTAAAGTGCCTAATAAGTAAAGTAAAGATTTAAACACATAATAAATAGAAGCGTTAGTAATTTTTCTAAATTAATAGTTTTATTTAGATTGTCGCAATCGTCGCAATTAATTAATAGCTAAACAAAGATAAAACACGGATAGTAAAAATATATAGCTCTAACCCTTGCTTCTTATTTATAATTATACTTTTATAGAGCCAGTCTCTTTATTACTTAGTTAACATTTATTTTTAAATAGTATATAGAAATATATAAAATATTGCCTATAGTATTTTTTACTCTATATTTTAAGTAAGACTATTTTTTATATTTATATATATAACTTTGATAAACTATTTTTTAGTCTTACTATGTTTTATAAGAGTATATAGAACTTATAATAATACTATATTAAACTATAGTTTTATTATACTTTTTATATTTTACTAGTTTTAGAGACTTACTATTATTTTTATATAGCTATAGTAATAAATATTACTAACTTTAGCTTTACTATTATAAAAGCTAAAT
This sequence comes from Laburnicola sp. R22_1, assembly GCA_014281115.1. Taxonomy (NCBI): domain Eukaryota; kingdom Fungi; phylum Ascomycota; class Dothideomycetes; order Pleosporales; family Didymosphaeriaceae; genus Laburnicola; species Laburnicola sp. R22_1. Next base: position 2,530,186 of record JACONQ010000011.1, read on the forward strand.
ATAAAAGTTCTTTTATAGACTTAAGTTTAAGTACTCTATATACTAGACAATTCCATTTTACTTATTTATAAGAATACTATATAGTTTCCTAGAATATACTAAAACATAACTTATAATATATTATTCTCTATTTTTTTAAAAAACCCCTATTAATACTTAAGTAAAGCATAAAAAAATTACCATCTATAGCTATTTAGTAAATAAAAAAGTAAGTCTATATAGTATTTAAAATTAGTCGATATAAATTTTAGCTAGCATTTATATAAATTTTAGTCTAAGATTAATATAAATAGTATAGGCAAATTTTATTAGAGGATAGATATAAATACTTATATTTATTTAATGCTACAACTATATAGGTTAATTTAACTCTACTATTATTATTATTATTATTTTATCTTTTTTATCTATGCTATTGTAAATATACTACCTTTAGAAGTTTTACATATAAAATACTAGTTTTATTAAAAAAAAGTAAAACTAGACTTTTATATTATATATAAAATAGGATACGTTAAAAGTATATATAAGCACTTATTCTTTTATTATATTTATTATACTATCTTTATTTTATTTTTAAAAATAACTATAGTAAATATACTACTAGAAGTATTATTACTATACTGCTTAGTATATAGTTTACTATATAGTTTATATACTTATAAAGTTATAATTTTATACTATAGAATACCCATTTGCTAAAAAAAAAGCACCCCTAGAAAATAGTATTTACTTATTCTTTTATTATTATAAATATATAAAAGTGTATTAGACTATCTATAAAAAAATAGTTTATATGTACTAGAAAATCTTTTAGGTAATTACTAGCTACTATATAGAAATCATTAGTTTCTATTATTACTAACTATTAAAAAAGTTTTAGTAATTACTACTTTTTAAAATACAAACTTATAGTGGCGGGTGGTTTTAGTGCGAGCTGCCGGGGCGGCTCGGCATTCCTTTGCAGAGCAAGTCGAATGGCGTGGGACGCTTGCAGCAGCAAGTGCCTGCAAACGCTCAAGAGACACAATTGAGTGGAGCAGATGTGTATTGTGCGCATGACAGAGTTTAGATCCAGAAATACGATTTTAGATTGTGCATTTCTGCCAGGGTTGCTGCAAGCGCCCTTTCCCACAATCTCACAAACCGTAACCTATTTTCGAAGGTCATCTTACGATAACTGGATTATGAATTCTTAAAGGTAGGATTTTGAATTTTGATAATCGAATCTCGACTATTCTTCTTCGATTCCGAAGTGTGGCCCTGCAGAGGATCAGTAAAGATGTTTCCTTAATAGAAAGTTAATTTATTAAATTTTGGAAACCGAAATTGGCGGTTTGCGCCTCGTTTGAGGGAGGGGAGTCGCATCCCGTTGACTGGTTTCGGAATTTGAGATTCCACAATCTGGAAACCAGCCTCTATCGCTCTAATGCCTGTGACGCTGCAAGTATGGGCGCCAAAGAGTGGGGCTCCGCCTAATGAATGCGCTAAGCGACGGTGGCTAGTGAAGATTGCAATCATCGCTAACTAAGTATAGAAGAGCACCTAACTTGATTCGTCCAAGCGCATACATGCCAACTAATTATTTCCAACAAGCCGGTTTTTAAATGCGAAAGGCGTTATACCAAAATTCAAATCTCGGTTTCGAAAATCCACATTAAAGAAATAGATATTCCATTACTAGTTATATTACAGATTATGCTTTCACCTACTAGAGGCCCTATCACGTGCTTTCCCACCTGAACCTCCTGTGCAAATGTGTATTACCGAATGCTCTTGGGTATGCTCTTACCTTTTATCATGGAGACTAAGAGGTAAGGGGACTCAATTGACGTTAGACGTGTCAAAAGAATTGGTGGCTGAGCCAAACAACGTTAGGCAACGCTTAGCCAATCATTTAAACAGATCGCACTAACAATAGAAAGATTTTTCCAATTTGACACAAGTATCTTGCCTTTAGCTCGTCTACTTCTCCTAGTCAGATCCAATAACCCCAACCCTAAAAGAAAGTTCAAGCATAGACTGTCCTCTAGAATAACATAAGCTCAGCCTAACACAATTTAGTTTTTATGTAACGTGTTTACAAGCGTGCCGTCAGTACAAGCAAGCCGTCAACCCTACCAACTTTCTACACTTAAAAAGCCACGTAGTTTAACAACACATCAAAATTCTATTAATATAATAGCTATCCTAAATCAAGCAGTATCTATAGAAGCTTTCTTGCACGTACGTGAGTTGTGCCCAGGCTCCCTGCAGCGCGTGCAGCGCGCTGAAGCCTGCCGGCTCGCACCTAACCGCGCCTGGCTATACCGCGTTTCTCCCTCTATTTGCTGCTCAATAGCCTTCTAAGCAATAATATCCTCTCCCTCTGCCTTTAATAGGGTGCCTCGCTTCTAGATCCACTTCTTTTTGCGCTGTTTACGCGTTATAGCTGCCTTATTTGCCCTCTGTAGACTAGCTATCTTATCGCGCATAAGCACTATCGAATGCGCCATTCTCTTAGCCCCTCTTATAAGCCAATTAAGCGACTGGATAACTGATATAGGAGAGGATCCTTAATGCCTTTAGATCCACTTACGAACTAGAGTTGACTGAGCGCCTAGCTCGCGCGCGTTGCTTGGTGTTGCAGACTCCTATAGGGTCTCTAGTAGGGCTGCTGGCGACGGCGTACGAAGCTTTACATTAAGCTTTAATATCACCGCCTCTAGATTGTGTGGGACTAGCCCAGCGCCTTGAAAGCTTGCGCAGATATTCTCCTTTGTAATTGACTGGTCGTAGGCGGCGCGGAAGGCTGGTAGGAACTCAAGCTTAGTGATATGGTTGATGTGGTCGCGTATCAGGCCCTCGACCTGGCGCCCGTACGCCCGCTTTAACGGCGAGAAACAGCCAACGTCAAGCGGCTGCAGAAGGTGTGACGAATGTGGCGGCATACAGAGAGTGTAGATCTTGTTCTTCTTGCAGATCTCCTAGAATTCGAGCGAGTTGTGACTCTTATGGCTATTAAGTATTAGTAGCTGACGCGCGCCCACTCTACGCTCTACTATATGCTTGATAAAATGCTGTAGCCAGGCAACACCAAGCTCGTTCGTAGTCTAGCCATTGTCGCTGAGACTAATAGCCCAGTCACCTGGTATATCGTCGCCCTCGTACCAGGCAGAGAGGTAGTACTGGCCAGCGAAGATGATAAAGGGCGGGATTGCCCACCCAGTAGCGTTGATTCCGTGGATCGCCGTCACCCACTCACGATTGCCTGGCTGGATCGCTTTTGGCCAGCCACGCCTCTCTGAGCCAGTAACGACTAGCTGGGAGGATATTTTACCCATTAGAAAGCCAGTCTCGTCGAAGTTGAAGGTATCCTCGTCGCAGATACCGTAGGTGGCCTTTGTACGTGCTACTAGCTCAAACCAGGCCTGTATAACCGTCGGGTCCTCGTAGAGGGCTCGCTGTCGATCACAGGGTCGATTAAATCGCGTTGTGAGGCTGTCTGTTCGCTTGACAAAGTTCCTAGGCCACTGCTGGCCAACGTGGCCTGCGCTGCGCTCAGTGAGCAGCTTATTCGCCATATCTCGTACAGCACCTAGAGTGGGCGCAAAGCCTCGCGAATCTAGGTCAAGTATATGCTCAACAATCACCTCCTCTTCAAGCTTGGTAAGCTTCTTTGATTTGGGCTCAGAGTCGCGTCGCGCAGCGATTCCTGCGCGTCGGCCGCGAAGTGTTGTTTCAGGGACGCAAAACGTTGCGGCAGCGCGTTTTATACTTCGTATTTGACTGGAATTGATAGCTGAAAGAGCTAGGTAGATATTTGCTTCTTTATAGCGCAATTGAGCAGACAATAGTTGAGCTATTGTAGTTTGTATAAGACGCGTTGTAGAAAGTTGGTGGGGCGCGCGGCTCACTTGTACGCGCGGCTCGCTTGTAAACACGTTACTGCAATGCGTAATATATAGAATTAATCGCTAACCTCTACTCTATCTTTTTCGCACGTGCGCGAATTGTGTCCTGTCTCCCTGCAGCGCTTACAGTGCCTTTTGCGCTGCTTACCTGCACCTGCTCGCGCTCTACCTTCACGCGTTTCCCCCTCTGCCTGCGCCCTAACGTCTAATTGGGCTACTAAATCCTCTGCCTCTTCCTTTGATAGGTCTCCGCCCTCCTGAATTCGCTTTCTTTTGCGCGATTTGCGCTCAGAAGCTGCTCTGTTTGACGCCTCAAGCTGCAGCACTCGGGCAGCCAGCAACGTCTGTGAATGCAGTATCATCGCAGTGCCCTTTCTAAGCTGATTAACCATCTCAACCATAGGAGAAGGTGAGGAACCCTGATGTTTTTGAATGCGATCGCAAAGCAGCGTAGGTTGAGCCTCTACTTCAGCGGCGTTGCTTGGTGTTTTGGGGTTCCATTGGGTAGTCCCTGGTGCAGGCGGTGTTGGCGTGCGAAGTTTGACTTCAAGCTTCGATAGCACTACTAATGGGTCATAAGGCACTAAGCTAGTTGCTCTGAAGCTTGATTGGATATTTGTCTTTGAGAACGCAGGCTCAAAAACCTTCGCAAAGGAGGCAATGAAGGCCTTTTTGTCGATTCGGCCAATGTGGTCTGTTGCCAAGGCTCTGATCTCTTTGCTGTACGCCCGCTTCAAGGGGGCAAAACACCCAACATCAAGCGGCTGCAAGATGTGCGACGAGTGTGGAGGCATACAGAGGGTAATTATCTTGTTCTCCTCGCAGAGATCCTGGAAGGCAAGCGACTTGTGGCTCTCGTGGCCATCAATAATGAGCAGCACATGGCTACTCACTCTCCGCTCCCTTATCTGCTCAATAAAGTGCCTTAACCAGGCTATACCAACCTCGTTTGTAGTCCAGCCGTTGTCGCTGACCCCAATGCGCCATTGGGGCTTCAAATCAGGGTACCAGGACGCGTCGTGGTTCTTTGCTTTGAAGATAAGGTAGGGCGCGATTGCCCAGCCCATCGCGTTGACGGCGGCGATAAGAGTCACCCACTCACGGTCTCCTGCTGGACGCCAATGGGCTCAGTGCGTCTCTCTGAAGCAGTAACTACTTTGACTCGGTTTCCGACGCCCATAGTAAAGCCAGTCTCGTCAAAGTTGTAGGTATCTTCGTCCAGTATACCGTACTTGGCCTTGACATTCCGTACAAGGTTGAACCAGGGCCTAATAACCTCTGGATCGCTGCACAAGACTCTCTGACGATCGCGCTGTCGATTCAAACGGGATTTAAGCTCGCCCTCGCGTTTGACGAAGTTTGAGGCCCATCTTGGGCCAACAGGCTTGTCACCACGCGCAGCACGTAGTTGGTTGGCCATATCTTCCACAGAACGCAGTGTTGGCGCAAATCCTTGCGCATCTAGCTTCTTGATATAGTGTCTAAGCGCCTCCTCTTCAGTCTTTTGAAGGCTTGATGATTTAGGATGAGTATCGCGTGGTGACATCTTCCCGACGCGTCGGCGGCGGAGGGTCGTTCGAGACACGTTGTAGATAGTATGTGACGGTTATGAGGAGACGCGGATCACGTGTGCCACGTGGCGGTGGTCTGGTGCTGCTTCCTCATCTTATCAAGCACCTCTTACCTCAACGGTATCATAGATACGTCATGTAAATAGACCCTACTGCTGGCCCGGGGAGAGCGCAGCAGGGACAGAACACAGAACACTACACTTCAATGCAACACAATTTACTGCAACATAGTAGCAGCGCGTTGCACGCTTAGTTTTTCGGGCGATTTAATTGCTTGGAGGGCTAATTTAATCCTCTCTTCTTTTGAGAGCTGTTCGAGGTCGGGTGGTTGAGACATTGAGGTTTAAAGTTCAAAAGCCCAAAAGTTCATTGGGGGTGGCCACTCGCCTAGCATGGCCACTCGCTTGACACTCACGTTAAAACACTATGGTATTAACGTGTTTACAAGCGTGCCGTCAGTACAAGCGAGCCGTCAACCCCACCAACTTTCTACACTTAAAAAGCCACGTAGTTCAACAACGCATCAAAATTCTATTAATATAATAGCTATCCTAAATCAAGTAGTATCTATAGAAGCCTTCTTACACCTGCGCGAGTTGTGCCCAGGCTCCCTACAGCGCGTGCAGCACGCAGAAGCCTGCCGGCTCGCACCTGACTGCCCCTTGCCTTGCCGCATTTCTCCCTCTAGTTGCTGCTCAACAGCCTTTTGAGCAATAATATCCTCTCCCTCTGCCTTTAATAGAGTGCCTCGCTTTTAAATCCGCTTCTTTTTGCGCTGTTTACGCGTTGTAGCTGCCTCATTTGCCCTTTATAGAGTAGCTATCTCCTCGCGCATAAGCACCATTGAATGCGCCATTCTCTTAGCGCCTCTTATAAGCCGATCAAGCGACTGAATAACTGATGTAGGAGAGGATCCTTAATGCCTTTGAATCCGCTCACGAACTAGAGTTAACTAAGCGCCTAGCTCGCGCGCGTTGCTTGGTGTTGCAGACTCCCATAGGGCCTCTGGTAGGGTTGCTGGCGACGGCGTGCGAAGCTTCACATCAAGCTTTAATATCACCACCTCCGGATTGTGTGGGACTAGCCTAGCGCCTCGAAAGCTTGCGCAGATATTCTCCTTTGTAATTGATTGGTCGTAGGCGGCGCGGAAGGCTGGTAGGAACTCAAGCTTGGTGATATGGTTAATATAGTTGCGTATCAGGCCCTCGACCTGGCGCCCGTACGCCCGCTTTAACGGCGAGAAACAGCCAACGTCAAGCGGCTGCAGAGGTGTGACGAATGTGGCGGCATACATAGAGTGTAGATCTTGTTCTCCTTGCAGATCTCCTGAAATTCGAGCGAGTTGTGGCTCTCATGGCCGTCAAGTATGAGTAGCTGACGCGCGCCTACCCTACGCTCTGCTGTATGCTTGATAAAGTGCCGTAGCCAGGCAACACCGAGCTCGTTCGTAGTCCAGCCATTGTCGCTAAGACCAATAGCCCAGTCACCTGGTATATCGTCGCCCTCGTACCAGGCAGAGAGGTGGTACTGGCCAGCGAAGATGATGAAGGGCGGGATTGCCCACCCAGCAGCGTTGATTCCGTGGATCGCCGTCACCCACTCACGATTGCCTGGCTGGATCGCTTTTGGCCGGCCACGCCTCTCTGAGTCAGTAACGACTAGCTGGGAGGATATTTTACCCATTAGAAAGCCAGTCTCGTCGAAGTTGAAGGTGTCCTCATCGCAGATACCGTAGGTGGCCTTTGTACGTGCTACTAGCTCAAACCAGGCCTGTATAGCCGTCGGGTCCTCGCAGAGGGCTCGCTGTCGATCGTAGGGTCGATTAAATCGCGTTGTGAGGCTGTCTGTTCGCTTGACAAAGTTCCTAGGCCACTGCTGGCCAACGTGGCCTGCGCTGCGCTCAGTGAGCAGCTTATTCGCCATATCTCGTACAGCACCTAGAGTGGGCGCAAATCCTCGCGAATCTAGGTCAAGTATTTGCTCAACAATCACCTCCTCTTCTAGCTTGGTAAGCTTCTTTGATTTGGACTGGTAATCGCGTCGCGCAGCGTTGATCGAGGGACGTTAAACGTTAAGGCAGCGCGATTTTCGCTCTGAATCTGATTTTTATTGATAGCTGAGATAGCAAGGGAGATATCTCCTTCGTTACAGGGCAGTTGAATTGTAGTTGGTTGAGGCATTGTAGTTTGCTTATCGCGCGTTACGGAAAGTTGGTGGGGTTGACGGCTCGCTTGTACTGACGGCACGCTTGTAAACACGTTACTGCAAAACGGGAAAACCATCACGTGTCGGTAAAACCGCCACCCCTGCACTCAGCCGCGTTACGCCGGGTCGAATACCTTTCGTGTCTTATGATCCAGCAATTGTGACTTTCCAAGCCGCAAAGGCGGCAACCAGGCCTCCACCAACAACTACCAGTATTAACTCTGCCCAACTAAGTCCTATCACCGTCGCCGCCCACCTCCCGACTGTTGCGCCCACGATCCCCATCCACACCACAAAGAACCCTGTCTCAAACCACTCCCTCCGCACGCCATCCCGCCTCGCCACCTCCCCGCTAGCCCGCATTGTCGTTCCCCAAGTATCGGCTGTCAAGGTCAATAGGCTCCAAATCTGCACTGCCGGCAGCGGCATCTGGTAGAAAAACATGCCCGGCACTGCCCAGCCCCACCCAATACCCCTTAACCGATGTGAATTTCGTAGCACATTGTACCCCGCTGTAATGCCCACCCGCAGCGCGAGGTCCGCATAGCTTATGTACAGTAGATGCCTGCCGGATAAAAGGTACACTAGCACCGCGACGGCGACGACCAGCGGCCCGACCTCCCGCTTGACCGCGGAATGGAAGAATAGCGGGTGTGTGATAGTGTAGACACGCGGGATTAGGAGGGATTCGATGTGCGTGGCTCGAGCCCAGCGGATTTGTTGGCGGAGCCAGCGGGAGAAAGTTGCGGGTGTCTCGGTAGCGGTGAGGACGTCGGAGGCGTAGAGTACACGCCAGCCGCGGAGGAGGAGGTTGGTGGTGAGATGGCGATCTTCGTTGACGATCTGCACGATATCAGTGATGGCGTATATATGTGCTTGCTGGAAGGGACTCACCATTCGCTTCCCGAGGACCTTTTGCAGGTACCACGGCAAAAGAATGCTGGACAACGCGGACAGCCGGAAGGCAGAACTGGGTCCGCTCTGACAGTCGCTCGTCCCTGTACATGCTGGTGCGGATCGTGTGAGGTACAGCTCACTCCAGTACACCGTGGCGGCGAGACTCGTGACGATGGATTGATCCGGGTTATGTACAATTAACCCCGAGCTGGCCCCTCCTGCTGTGGGATCTCCGGCAACGACGTTGATGGTCCGCTCGAGCGAGTCCGGGAACACCAATGTATCTGAGTCAGACGACCACAAGAACTCGACACCAAGCATGTCCGCAATGAGGAGGGAGAAAACAAAGGTACTGAACATGATGCCCTTCTTGTGCATGTGGCGCTGGCGGATGCACAGTGTGGTGATACCGTCTCTTCCGCCGATCAAGAGGTTCTCCTGGTTGAGAGTAGTTCGGGCGAGCCTGATGCAGTGGCGCATAGCGACTTCGTTGCACTCTTGTTCGTTGGGACTTTGGCCGTTCTGCAGCTGGCGTGACATCTCCTTGGCTCGAACACGTTGTGCTACTTCGCCGAGTGGTTCGGGGATGTGCAGCACGTGGGATTGCTCGGGGTAGACCTTGCGATTGAGTCAGCCAGAGGCTTTGGGTGAGTGGTATTAGGCCTGACCTGGTTGAAAACGGAAACCATATCCTCGTCCTCGGTGCCATCTCCATCAATACCGACCAGCAGGAAGACGAGTCCTCTAGCTGTCTTGTAACTCTCTAGTGCGCGAGTAAACAGCTCCGGGTCTTCCCGATAACCAACAACGGCAGCGATGCAGTCCAGCCTCCGGGGACCAGCTGCATCTCCAGGTCATCCTTCTTTTCTGTCCACAGGCCTTTCCGGAGAGGTGCGCCTTCCTGCGCGGCATAAAACGCCATTCGTCGACCTTCATTAATATACCGAGTAATTTCGGTCAGGATAATGGCGAAGAGAGTATCCAATGTCACCGGGTACGAGCTGTGGACTGTAATGGTGAAGTAGGCTGCGATTACAAGTAGGCATCCCACCAGGTTGAGAAGCTGCCTAAAAGGAGTAACATGGCGATATTTGGCGACGCTTGTGGGTACGGATTTGTCAAAACTCATTGGAAGCCTGCCTATCGCCGGAGTTGAAGCGCAACGAATACTAGAATGTAATAATCGGCCATCAACCAAATTTATGTAGAGTAGGCTTTGACGATGGTCCTAGACGCCCTCGAATTTAAAGGGCTAAATTAGAAGCTTACGAAGTCAGACCTCGGGAATGATACACGAAACTGTCTAGTGTTGAGCTCGTGTACGTGCATATCAGGATGATACTTTCTATAATTTGGCACCCTAGCAATACCGTGTTTCATCACCTGGCGCACGGCCCCACCTAGCGCACGATTTTAATGGCCTGTGTACTCCACTTTAAAGCTCTATAGAGCTATATAAAGCGTATATAGATACAATTTTTTAGTGTAGTACTTTTAAGAGGCGTAGGAGACGATAGTAATAGTTTATTAGGTAAGATAGCGCTTAGGAAGTATTAGGTATAAGGGTATCTTTAATAAAAGAAGTCACTGTGAGTCACTGTGAGATAATTATATGTATGTTAGTGATTAATTAATTAACTACTTAGACGCGCGACATAGTATAAATGCTAAGAATAGTAGAATCTTAGCGGTGAGCCTAACAGACTAATTAACAGCTCACAGGTTAACCTGTGTGGTAATTAGCGCTACGCTAGGCCTAATTAGGAACCCTAATAATAACACTGCGTACACTCTTGTAAGCTCCTTCTAGCTTAACATTAATAGGCTGTTTAATCTAATAGGAAGCCTAATAGCCCTACTCCTACGTGTATACACTAGTGTAGGCGCTATATCTATAGTAGATAAGAAATTATACTCTACATCCTCCTTATTAATTAATAGAGGTGTAATAAGCTTCTTCTTACTTTTACAAGCTATCTTAGAGTTATTTTAGAGTTACTAAGTAGCTTACTAAGCGCCTTTTACAGTCTTATAATTAGTGCTTAAGGCGTCGCAATTATTAGTCTTCTTGCGCTGCTCCTTAGAGTAAGTATCCTTTATTAGCGCCTTTAAACGCTTGCGCTCTTGCTATTAGAGCTTCTTTTACTCCTTCTCCTTTTTCTTAAGCTTAGTCTTCTTATCTTTTACGTTCTATATTGGCGAGCTTTCCTAACCTTTATAGGCAACTAAAAGATAGCTTCTTTATTATACTAAGTAGGTGGTTTAAGTAGTAGAGGCTTACCTTGCGTAGAGCGCGTCTTCTAAGTTAGTACTTCTTAAAGATGCTTATTTTTATACTAAAGAATAGTGTTATAAGCTAAGATAGAGTGTATAGTTTATAAGAGCTACTATAAGCCTTTATTATAAATATTAGTAATAACTTAGCGTAGAAGCCTCTTAATTTTACGCTAGTCTAAATAGCTAAGTATAGAGGAGCTACTTTTACTAGAGGATAGCTGCTCTATATCTATAATATTAAAGCGCTAAAGAATTACCTATAGGTTAAACGGCTTTAGGCTAGTAGCCTTAAAGGCGCTATGTATATTTTTATATAAAAGGATTGCTACTAGGCCCTTTTAAATATAGTAAAAAAGTTACGCTTTATAATTCTTAAGAGGCCCTAGTATCTATCTATATAATTAGTAAGCTTAGAGGAGTAGATAGTACTAAGAGGCTTAAAGAGTATAATATTAAGAGGCTGCAGCGTGTAAGTTAAATAAGATAGATAGATAGCTAGGAGGATCTTATTTTTATTATAGTAATTAATAAACTCTATTATAATATACAATCTATAGCTATCTAGAAATAGTAGACAATAGTTGCAATACGCTTTTACCTTAGTCTCTCTGTTAAATACCTATTTAAGCTATACTAGACCTAAATTATTATTTATCTATCTACTTAGTAATACTATAAAGAAAGTATTATACTTTTTATTATTAAAATCTTATAACTAGATGTCTTATATATTATTAGATTGTGTCTAATAAATTAGGTAAAGTAAAAGAGATGTCCTATTAGCGCAAATATATGCTAGCGTTATAATCCACTTATAGTTACTATCTTAGAGTTGTTATTTAATACTACTAAACTTATAGTGGCGTTAGAAAAAGATATATTTTATTTTTATTAACACCCTAATAAAAAAGCCATTCTTATCTATATTGTATATATAGCGAGGATTAATATTATACTACTTAATTTTTTTACATAGGAGCTTAAAATATAGGGCGTACTTAAAGGTAGAATTGGCGCGTTTATGTAAGGCATTAATACTAGAGGTCTATTACAAAAAAATATTAATATTATAGCGCCTAATAAATTTATTAACCTAATTCTTGCTAGTAGGTCTTTTAGCTATTTCTAATATAAAATTTTGTATTATCTTTCTTATAAAAGATAATTTATATTTATAGAGGCTATTAATATATAGTAAAATATCTTTCTCCTATTTAGTATTAAGAAGTTATATACTATTAATTTTTGCGTTATATAAGCTTCGCACCCCGCGATAGCGTTATAATAATAATAATTAATTACAGCTAAATTTCTAAGCAACTTCTACGTAATTAGGCTTATTAGAGATGCTTAGTAAGATTAAATAATTAAGTGTAGTATCTAATTTAGCTATATTAGTTGTGTAGAGCGTTGTAGAGAGGTGTTAAAAAAGTGGTGTTGAGGCGAAAATCGTGCGCCAGGTGGGGCCGTGCGCCAGGTGATGAAACACGGTACCGTTTCGCCCTAGCATAGCGAATCAAAAATGCGCCAGACCCAGTCACACAAAATGCCCCCTGCTCGGCATTGCTTCAGGATGATAAGCACAAAAATCCCCCTTTTTCAAAATATTATTGAAGTGCTCTGAACCGCGGCGAAGATTCCCAGTTTGTCAAACAGTGGTTTTTCATCATTGCTGCCGTTTTCCACGGACAATGATCGCAACCTATAAGAATAATCGGCTAATTCCGCCGCTCATCATGACGGCGTGTCTGTGGCTGATTTACCGCCTCTCTAACCCCTCGGTGGAGAATTTCGGGGCGATCAACTGTGCAGGACGGTCGACCGACGCTCCGAATGAGCCAGAGCAGCCAGCCACAACCCCAATCCCCAATGCATATTCAACATCAATACTAGCACACACAGCCGACCCTGCTCAAAAAAAACCGGCCAACTCCCCTGACCACCTTTCCCCCACCGACATTCTCCTCATCATGAAAACCGGCGGCACATCGACATACCACCGCCTGCTTATCCACCTCATCACCACCCTAGAACCCTCGCGCATTCCCCCGGCCAACACTGTCATATACTCCGATGAGACTACCACCCTCGGCGCCTTCACCACTATCGACATCCTCGCCAACCTCAGTGCCGAGACAAAATCTCACCCAAACTTCGATGTCTACCGCTCATTGCCGGAGTACAGCGCCCACAACGTCTATTCAGAGTCAGCTGGTGTCGCAGGCGACGATTTGGGCCCCATCGGCGGCTGGGTCATCGACAAGTACAAGTTTCTGCCGCTGATAGCGCATGCGGGCACGCATTGGCCGGACGCGAAGTGGTATGTGTACATGGAGGACGACACGTATCTTTTCCTGCCGAACGTGCTCCACTACTTGGACAGTTTTGACTGGAGGCAGCCGCAGTACCTGGGCAGCCTGGCGCAGAAGGCGAACGTGACGTTTGCTCACGGTGGATCTGGGTTCGCACTCTCCCACGGAGCGTGGGAGGCCTCGTTTGGGAAGAACCCTAATCTGGTGGAGGACTTTACGGCGTACATGCAGGAGCATGGCTGTGGGGACCAGGTGCTTGGCAGGGCCTTGAATGAGTACGGCGTGCGCTTTGGAGAGAATGGCGGCGACGAGAAGTTCTCGTGGGGGTTTAATGGTCTAGTGCACTGGAACTTCCAATTTAGTCAGTGGAATTGGTGTGCACCTGTGCTGTCATGGCATAAGGTTCACAATCGGGATGTGGCGAGGTATTATGAGCTGGAGAAGAGCTGGGATTTCTTGGTGAGTTGATTTATTTATTTGATGCGTGAAGGACCCGACAGGCTGAGGAATGTACAGAAACCCATGCGGTACGGTGATTTCTTCTACGAGATGATACGGCCAGACCTGCAAAGGAGAGTCGAGTGGTGGGATAACCTATCGGGCCTGTATGAGATCACCTCGGCCAATGCCGACTCTCCTCCTGCTCTCAAGGCCAACTTCGACGCAGCCGCGTGGCGGGTGTCTTGGCGGTCTGTTGATGCCTGCGAGGCAGCCTGCGAGTCGTGGAATGGATGTGTGCAATGGAATTACTATGAGGACCGCTGTCGGATGGACGACAAGATAGTAATGGGGTCGGGGTATGCACCAAGCATGAGCCAGAGGAAAACGGCACTCATGGTCACCAGTGGGTGGCTGTTACAGAGGTTAGAGAGATGGAAGTGTGAATAAATCAGGCATCCAAATATAAATACGGCACAATCACGTACCTAGCTACAACGACAACAACGACGATGATGACGACGACTACGCGCAACCGGCTAGCCACAGGTAATAGCCCCTTTTGACTGGTCTCGCCATTTGCTGCCACAGTCTTTCAATTCGATCGACTGCCGAACCGGAATCTCCATCTTATTCGAAGGGTTGGTGTTCGAGTTCTGCTGGTCGCTTAATATACTGGATACGCGACAGGGATGAATTGGACTTAATAACGAGCGGTTAAAGCATTCCCTGTGTATTAAATGGAAACATACGGTGCACAAAAGTTTCTATTGGTACTTGTAATAAAGCTAGACAGGAATGATTATCAACTGTATATCGAATAGCCTAAGTGCCGCTAAAGTAGTCCGCTTGGTTTATTCTCTTCCAGGACAAAAACGTCAGTACGAATGTTGCCAATGGGTAGACAATCGTACCCGTAATAGTCAGACGCGGTGAGACTAGATACTAATAGTTTCACACGCTGAGAGGGGCGTGAGCCATCTTTATATCCTTTATACACTCAGAAACTTGGTTATATTCTCGTTCAGCTCTGGATACTCTTAGCCTCGATGCTCTACAAAAGCATGATCGAACTATACCGGTCAATGTCACGTCCTTCGCTGCTTGAACAGAGTAATGATTAGTGTGTTCATGGATAGGAATGAGGTCTTCGGGTAGTGGAGTGCCTATTCGCTATTAGGATTATGAGAATTTGCGAAGACCCAAGAGTCTACCGGCAGGGATTGCGCAAACAACTGTATTTCTTCCTCTAATCGTGGATACCAATTGCCTTTGATATGCCGAGTTTAGTCGCATAGAAGCGTCGTTGGGAGCTATAATCATGATCAGTTTGTATAATACAACATTCATCCCAAAGGCAGTTCAATTACCACGAGAGGTGCCTCCCTGTCACAACTAATGCAACAATGGGATTAGTGAGCTGGTGGAGCGAAATGGAAGCACTGACTGGATATTCGTTGCCAGCGCTATTGGCTTATCGGACGTATATTTCGGCGCAGTATTATCTTAGCAGCAAACGGACCGGTGTGCGATACTATCTCTGTGAAGGCTCAGCCTTCAGGAGACGTTGCAGGTGGAGCCCATCTTCGATAGCGCAGTCTTGCGTTGGCTGAAGATGTTAGAAGGCAGCAGCCATGGGAAGGCAGCAACCATAAAACAAGCCTACTTGTCAGCCACGCAGGCAGCAGAGACTGCTACCTGCAGCTAGTGATTCATTCCTTTAGGCAGACACTTTTGTATGGGTCTATATAAGAGACCATTCCCACGTTCATTTGGAACCGTGTGTGCGTGTGCAAGTGCGAGACAAGCAAGCAAGAGACCTTCTTTGTTCTATAGCCAATCGATCTACCGTCATTCGTTCCCACTGGCAGGTGCGGGCAGCCAGCAGGGAGGACGAGGAGGATGAAGGAATCGACGGAATGGAAGTAGACGAGGAAGAAGAAGGGGAAGAACAAGAATAAGAACAAGAACAAGACGAGGAAGAAAGAGAGGAAGAAGAAGAAACGGAAGAAACAGAAGAAAACCCCGCATTGTCCCTCATTTAATAGGCGTGTTTGCAGTTTTGCATTACGTTGTTAGGCTAGTCTATCACCCGCCAAGAGTACGATAACCTATTAGTGTGTGCATTGGCAGTGTTGGGCATACGCAAGGGTGGATAGAAAGGGCCCAATTAGTATCCGCAAATTTTGTCGGCCGTAATCAAGGTAGCCCGTTTTATGGTGGTGCAGAAGGCATTAGAGATATCGCTGCCCGACGACGAGGGATACGGCAGCGACAGCGGCAGCGGCAGCGACAGCAACAACACAAGAACCCCCCAGAAAGGATGTTTACAGTTTGTACAAGACATAATAGACTGATTTATAGTGCGAGGCAGTCACGGACTAATGCAATGGATGTTGGATTTGCGGATATACGGGTTGAAGGTTTATTACAACACCACCGCACAGGGTCACATCAAGTGGGCTAGACGCCATACCGTATTCGGCCACTCAACGCACAGACCCCACTCAACGCACAGTTAACACTAAAAATCGTATATTTTCAACACCTCATAACTCCACCAATATGGACCCGATCGACGCAGCTGTTGAAGCTTTAAAATCCCTGGAGCTAGGAGAACGTCCTAATATATCCCAGGTTGCTCGGGAGTACGGCGTTGAGCGGTCGCGGCTCTCGAAGCGCTATCGAGGGGTTTAGGGCACCTATGCAACTCGGGCCGAAAAAAAGCGACTCCTCAACAATACACAGGAAAAACAGCTACTACAGTACATTGATAAGCTGTGTATACAAGGCCTACCCCCTACAAGAGAGATAATACGAAATTTCGCTGGAGAAATAGCACATTAAGAGCCAGGAAATCACTAGGTTAATCGCTATATTGCGCGGCATCAAATTGACCTTATATCGCGATAGACATCTAGCATTGATAGCCAGCGCTACAAAGCCGATTCAGCCTTCAAATACGCCCTCTATTTCAAGCTTTTAGACGATAAGATTAAGCAGTACAATATCGCACTGTTAAATATATACAATATGGATAAGAAGGGCTTCTTAATTAGGGTAGTGTCAAAAATAAAGCGCGTGTTCTCTTGACAGCGATATAAGCAAGAAGGCGTTAAGTAGGTACTCTAGAACGGCAATAGAGAGTGGATAACAACAATAGCTTGTATATGCGCCGACAGCAGCTCTCTTAAACCTACCCTAATATATTAGGCGGCTTCTGGCAATATCTAGGACATATAGCTACAAGATTTCAATCCTTAAGAGCACTAGGCCTTTTTCGCCTCATCACCATCTGGATGGACAAACAACAAACTTAGGATTGCCTGGCTTAAGAGGTGCTTTCAAGAGGAGACTAAGAAGAAGGCAAAGCGCGACTATTAACTCCTAATTCTTAATAGGCATGGCTTACACGTTACTATAGAGTTTATTAAGTTCTGCAATTAAAATCGAATCCTCCTAGCTATCTACCCACTGTATTTAACTCATACGCTACAGCCTCTAGATGTCTGCCTTTTTAAGCCTCTTTCAGCTGCATATACAAAAGAGCTCTCCGAATTCATGTACAACAGCCAAGGACTCACATCTATTACTAAGCGCGACTTCTTCCGCTTCTTCTATAAGGCATATAGAGTTGCATTCGCCAAAGAAACAATCATTAACGTCTTTAAAGTTACTAGCATCTCTTCGCTAAATAGCAACGCTATATTAAAGAAATTTAAGGATCTAGAGCCTAAGAGGCCATTAAGCAGCGATAGCACGTCGTCAGTACTCTCTGCAAGCGATTGGCGTAAAATTGAAGGACTTCTACAATAGGTAGTTAAGGATCTTAATAATAAACACGTCTCGCAGCTATCTTACACAATACACGTAATAGCGACTCAGAAACAGCTTGTCTAGCACAAAAACAATCGCCTTAGAGATGCCCTTTTTAATAAGAAGAAGCGCCGTAAGCGTAGCAAGGCATTACTACTTAAACCCTCTAAGAATTATACTAGCGGCGCTGTCTTCTAGTCGCCATTAAAAGTTAAGGCTGCCCGCAATCGCCAGGCTGAAAAAGACGCCAAAGCAGAAGAACTACAACACCAGAAGGAGCGCGACAAGCTAGCTAAGGAGCAGAAAAAGCAGGAGAAATAGGCTATGCTTAAGCAGAGGGCGCAGAAAAGGATAGCTGCAAAAGAGGTTAGGTTGCAAGAACAGCAAAGGAAGGCGGCAGAGCGCGAAGAAGATCTACTTGCGCGCGCAACTAAAAAGCAACTCAGGACTAATATACAATTGGCCAAAAAGGGTAAGGCGCGTAGCCTCGAGGCTCCTGCACCTCCTGCTCATATTATTAAGGATCTAGAGGTTAATGTTAAGGATCTATTAGTTATTAAAGGGGTGGTGGAGGCATCCAGCCCATCAACGCGCACTCGCAAAGTACGCCTCCCACAGAGGTATCACACGTAGTTTATCGTTGCCAATCGATTTATCAAGCTTCTGCAAATGCTACTCTAAAAAATCTAGTGATTTTACAATATATATAGAGCTCTGCAGCTTCAAAAGTAATAGTGGTGGCTATCCTCAAACTGTGCGTTGAGTGGGGTCTGTGCGTTAAGTGGCCGAATTCGGTAAGTTGTTGTACAAAGATATCTAACCCAGGGCTCTAAATGGTACAAACCCTAATACCATTTGACCCTATGTTCTAAACTGTACAGGGTGCGGGTATTTTATAGCATCCACCCCTATAAAAAGAAGGACCACTTGGCAACTTTGAGGGTCGGACCATTAAGGATCCCGCGCATTAATTCTCCTAAAATTCGAGTATGTGAAAGAAGAGACCGAGGTGCACCTTCTATATAATTTGCATAATACTAATTAATGGGGTTAATGTGGTTAGGGTTACGCGTTAGGGTTAATAGGGTGAGTTAGACGCGCTGTAAACGCCCAACTATTCCACCTAGCCCTAGGTGCAATTGCGCATAGACATGGCACAAAACATATATTAAAAAGAAGCGAGGGCTTAGTGCAATTTCCAATAAACAACTCCTATTTATGCTATACATGCTAATTATTCTAGAACTAAACAGCCTACTACAGCCTTATCAACTCGAGTAGGGTTAGCTGTTATAGGCGTCGCGAGAAACTCCTCGACTGCGTAGGCTCTTTGTCGCTACTCTCCTTATCGTCACTATTAACCACCTCCTCGATCTTGCAAGCGGCGCCATTCTGCTTAATATAGAGCTTCTCCTAGCCCTAGATAGCACCGCTATTTAAACTGTCCTTCCTAATCCATATATTCAGGGCTTTGCTCGCAGCGCAGGCGTTGGGATTTACACGCTAGATTAGCTGCAGCTAGAGTAGCCACGCGTTAGTTGCGCAGTTTCTTACCCATATGTTTGTGACGTTTTTGGGCATTAGGCAGAGGCTGCCCTAGCCTAGCGTTTCCGCGAGCTAATACCAGCAACTAGCTATATTTAGCTGTCTTTAGAACGCCCTTCTTCCCTTAGGTGCGCCTGCTAGGTTAACAAGCTTGCGCAGCGTGTTAATAGCCTGGGTTTTAGCGTGTCTAAAGCCCGTCTTATTAATCCTAACTAGGATGCCTTCTTCGCGTAGGCACAACCAAGGAATGCTATGGCCTAGCGATACTTAATGGCTATAACTTTGACACGCAGCTTACAGACCCAGCTTATGTGCTAGGCATGCTAAAAGGCGCGATCTGAACCGCGTGGCGGCGCTATAGTAACCTACGTTAATATGGCGGTGCTAGTAATGGCTAAAGTGTGTTTAGGAACAGGCGTCCCACAGTCCCGCCAGGTCTGCAGGAAGACGGTAACGTTCTGCCAGGTTAATGGATTGCCTACCGCACGAGCCTTAGTCAGCATGTTAGAAGCGGTGTAGTAGGGCGATGTGATCTCCTAGTAGAAGTCGCTGCCTTTTCTGGCAGGCTGCTTAATCACCCATGCGATTTGGGCATGGTTCTCTACCTTGATGGCGTTGTACGCAAATTTCTCTTCTGCCCTAGCTAACTCTACCAGCTCGAGGAGTCCGCTGCGGTGTTTTCGCCGCTAGGCTTCCTTGAGTTACTTCTTCTCCTATTCCCATTCTGCACGATAATTGTTATTAGAGACCTTAGAAATATACTTAGCTGGCTTCGCGAGCGCGGGTTTTGCATCTGGCACTAGGGTAGGAGATGGGGATTTGGTTGTAGAGTCTAGTTACTAGCGTTTAGGAGATAAGGTAGTAGAGAAAGGGGATAGCAATCTGCGCGGAGTTTCTTAACAGCTCTATTGCGCAGAAGGCGGTTCTACATTAATATCTTGGGAAAGGGATATAATGGCAGAGACTAATGCCTCCTAGACTTTAGGCTCTATCCTAGGGCGGCAATTCTAAGATAAGGAGGATAGAACACTAAAAGCTAAGACGCGTCGCGTTATAAAGGATTCTAGAAGTCGAAATGTTTATATAACGCGATAGGCAGGGCACAGATAGCCACAAAAATATACATTTAATTGCTAGTATAAAAGCGTACCCATATTGCAGCCAGCAATCTAGTCCACAACCCATAACCCATACAGCGACTAGCAGCAGCAACCCGCGCAGCCGTTTATCAAAGTAACGCGTTACATCAACCCATAACCTGTTATAAGGCCTAGTAACACGCCGTAGCGCCCATAACCTGTTTAGCGACCTGTAACCCATTGCGCAACCTATAACCCGTTTAGCGACTTATAACCTATTAAGCGACCTGTAACCCATTTAGCAACCTGTAATCCGTTTCACTGCCCATAACCCGTTCTAGGAATTCATTTAGTATCCTATAACCTATTGCGCCCATAACCTATTATAGTAACCGCCACAGCAGTGTTGAATTTTCCGTTATAATAGAGAGCGGCGTTGTAGGCGAGTATTTTAAGCATTTACCTAAATATTCATTAGCGGTTTGCAAAGAATATAGGCACGGCATTTTGTCTAGCCAAGCAAAGAACCATTTACAGCGTATCCACTAAGTTAACAGCAAGCAAGCCGAGTTGGCAACAGCTAAGCTTAGTAGTTAGGCTGGCGTGATCTAGTACGCGAGCGAGCTAGAGGTGCCCCATTAAGTCATCGAGCCTATTAGCCAATTGCCAGTGTATACAGACGGTTTAATGTGCCAATTAGACCCAGATTAATGCCACCAAGTGTTTTGTACCATCTGTACTGTAAAGAACCATTAGCAAACAATCCACAATTGGTCCGCAGCAGATAAGCGCGGCCGCCCAAGTCGAATAGAGCAGAAAGGCATATAGTTACGCAGCGATCAGGATTACAGACGCATCCATTGCTAGCGATTTTTTGTCTAGGGCACTGGTGCGCGATATTTTAAGGTCTACTAGCCCGAGTCCACCCCCAAACCCATAGACGGCGAGACAGGGTGGGCGAGGGTTAGTAGGAATATGGATGAGGCGTGGGCCAACGTGCAGAAGTGGGCAGAGACGACGATCCAGGACAGCGCGTGAGATGAGGTGAACCTGTGGCTAGAGCGGACAGGATAGATGCTGTATTTAGTAGGCATAGAGCGGCCTAAATTGTTGGCGAGCGTAGAGGAGCCTAAAGCCGAAGAGGAACCTATCGCAGCAGCCATGTGGGAGGCTATGGACGGATTAGCGCAGTTCAGCCAGGCGTTTATTATTTACCGCATAGGGGTGTTTGTAAGGTTAGAGGCCATCTAGACTAAGAAGCACCAGACGCGGTTCTAGCCATTGCAGCTGTATATGGACAAGAAGTTAATTAGCGAGCATGCCCAGCTGTAGAAGCAGATATTAATGTTTTTTTGGCAAACGCAGTAAGAGCACGTATGAAAGAGCCCTAAGTACTAATTCACTAAGCGGCAGCGCGAGGCGTAGAAGGCGTTAGTGAAGAGGCCAGAGGAGCGACAGAAGAGGAGAAGAAAGAAGAAGAAGAAGAGGCAGAAGAGACAGAAGACAAAGATACGGACAAGAAGATAACGGATAACGCAGACAGTGTGGTGGGAGAGATAGAGGCCGACAACTAGGATTAAGCAAAGGGAGGTGCGTTGGGCGATGAGCTAGAAACGTTATTAAGTATTAAGAAAGTGTGTTTGGCGTTTTGCATCGCATTATTAAGCTAGTCCATTACCTACAAAGAGTACAACAGCCTATTAGTGTGTGCATTAGCTGTGTTGGGGGTTAAGGAGGATGGGTGGAAAGGCGCTAAGCAGTACCCGCCTATTTTGTCAGCTATTATTAAGGTCGCCTGGTTTATAGTCGTGCAGCAAGCATTAGAGTTATTAGACCTATTTGCAGGAGACAATATCAACAGCGACAGCGCATACAAGAGTGATAGTAATAGCACCCTATGGCAACGCCGGCCCAAAGGGTGTTTGCAGCAGGTCTAGCAGATAATAGACAAGTTTATAGTGCGCAGCAGCCACAGGCCCATACAGTAGATATTAGATTTGCGGACGTATGGGCTAAAGATCTATTACAATACAACATTACGCGGTCATATTAAGTGGATAGGGCAGGATGAGTTGTTGTACAAGGAGTTGCAGTTTAACATAGCCTAGTTCCGCAGCATAGTGCACAGGTTAGCAGCCGCGAGCTAGCGGTTGTTAATAGAGGATTTGTTGTTTAGCAACAGCCTGTCCGCCGAACCTGTCCCCAGCATCCTATGGGCGAGTTTGCGCGATAATCCGACTAATAAGCGGCCTAGGTAAATTTTTTTAAAAGACTAGCGCACCCGTATGCCCGTGGACAGAGAGTGGTGGTTGTTTGAGCAGGTTAGTTAGGACGCCCAGATTAGGAACCAGTTTATAAAGCCAGGCACCTATTTAGGTATTAACTAGCAAGAGGTCAAGCGGTATATAGACTAGGTGGTTATATTTTAAGAGAAGTTAATTGTGTTAATGCACATCACGGGCGGACAGCTAGCAAGAGGGCCAGAGATCATAAGCATCCGGCACAGCAACACAGCCAAAGGGGCGCACTGCAATATATTTATCAAGGACAGCAAGGTGGTGTTTATAACAAGATACCACAAGGGTTATACTATTAGCGGCAATATTAAGATTATCCACCAATATTTGCTGCGCAAGGTTAGCGAGTTGTTAGTGTATTATATATGGTTGGTGTTGCTATTCTAGCAGCAGATAGAGGCGATAGTGTGGGAAAAGGAGGCCATTTTATCGCACATATGGCTAGCCAATCTGAGTGGGCGCAAGTGAACAACCAATAGATTGCGGGAGGCGTTAAAGCGCGAGACTAGCGTTGGGTTGGGCCAGCTGTTGGCGATTGCGGCATACCGCGAGATTGCTATTAGGATTAGTTAATGGTTTTTGCGCGGGTCCACAGCGTTTTAGCCAGAGAAGGGCGACAAGAATAACGCGTGGAACAAAGAGAATATAGCAGCCATAATTACAGATTTGCAGGCAGGGCACATAGCGCACGTAGCGGGGTTAATATACGCACAAGATATTATAGAGTAGGCTAAGGCCATGGCAGATAGGCAGTAGCAGTTCTGGATGTTAAGTATAGATTAACATCAATTTTTGGGGTTCCCGCCAGACGCCAAGAAGGACAATGGGTGCAAGAAGCGGAAGAGGGCGCCGTTTAAAAGCGAGGCAGACAAGGCTAGAATTAATTAATAGGGGCAATTAAGGAAGATAGACACCGCTAAGCAGCTACAACAAATAACAGGCAAGACAGCGACGTTTCAAAGTGTGCAGAAAGAAGCCATCAAAGCCATTGTGGCTAGAGAGAGCCTAGTTGTGGCGGTAATACTAATAGGGGCAGGCAAGAGCATATTGTTTATATTGCCAGCGTGGGCAGAGCAGGGCGGCACTACTATTGTCGTTGTCCCATTAATCGCGTTGCGAGGCGACATAAAGCGGTAGTGCAGGAAGTTAAGAATATTATGTGCAGAGTGGGAGAGCTGGCGCCCACCCAACGTAGCCACTATAGTGTTAGTGACGCCTAAGTTAGTGGTTACGCAGGAGTTTGCAACATTCATAAACTATTTAAGAGTAATATAGTAGTTAGACCAAATTGTAATTAATAAGTGCCACATTGTATTAAACCAGCGGTACACGTTCCGTAAACAGATACAGCAGTTAGGCAAGTTAGTTGCTGCTAAGACGCAGATAGTGTTGTTAATAGCGACGTTACCGCCTAGCAAAGAGAACAAGTTATTCCAGCGGATGCATTTTAATCCCGACCAGGTTAAGGTATTCTGTGCAGAGACGGCGCGGACGAACGTGGCATACTAGGTGATTAAGGTAGGGAGGGCAGCTAGAAAGAAGGAGGTGGAGGAGATAGTGTTGGGCGTGGTGTGGCAGAAGTTGCGCAGGTATAAGAGGGGCAAGGTCGCGATATACCGGTACCGGTACTATAAGCTAGCGCACATAGTTCCTGCGCACATAGGGTTCCTGCGCACCTTACCAAAACGCGACACCTACACAAAACACGTTAGATTTCTCTACAACGCTCTGCAACAATGGATGCTCGTGAGACTACTATATCGCGAGCTCTTTCTAATCTCTCTATAGGTATTTTTTCTAGCCAAAGGGCTGCAGCTAAGGCGTACGGGGTCCCTAAGTCTACACTACGCAACTGTCTTAATGGCGCAACAAATAGTGCGCTCAGCCATTAGCATTAGCAGCAGCTAACTCCTCTATAAGAGGACTTCCTAGTAGACTGGATCCTCAAAGAAGACGCACGCGCCTGCCCTCCCTCACACGCTCGCGCTCAAGAAATGGCCAATTAAATCCTACGTATAAACAGCGATAGTCAGCCTATTAGTAAACTCTGGCTCTCACACTTTATTAAGCGACAGCCACGCGTCGCCTTAGTTATCGGTAGAAAGCTCGAGGCTCAGAGAGCTAATGCAGCGACTCCAGAGCAGTTGCGCGCGTTCCTAGAGCGCTATAAGCAGACTTAACAGCAGCTCAACATACAGGCAGAGAATACATACAATATAGATAAGACTAGCGTTGCTCTAGGAGTATGTACAAACACTAGAGTACTCTCTAGTAGTTAGAAAAAGAAGGCTTATATTTAGTCTCCAGAGAATCGCAAGTAGGTCTCTATAATTAAGTGTGTGTCAGCAATAGGGCGAAAACTACGCTGCGCAGTCATCTTCAAAGGCCAGAGCCTACAAACTACCTAGTTCCTATTGTCCTACGTACCTAGCTGGCTGTATACAACCTTAGAGAACGGATGAATATCGAAAGCAATAGGTGTTAAGTGGCTGCAGCGCATATTTATACCTAAGACGGCTATAGGTAATGGCTAGTACCGCCTTCTTATCCTTAACGGCCACAGCAGCCACATTAATATAGAGTTCCTATAGCTCTGTAAACAGCATCGAATAGAGCTTCTATACCTACCTGCGCATACCTCGCACGTCCTACAGCCTCTAGATCTCGCCCCTTTCTCTATTATCAAGTCTAGTTACCAACGCCAGATCCAGGAGCTTGCATCGCTTAACGACGCCACACCTATTAAGAAGGAGCGCTTTATTGCCTGCTATTATCAAGCTAGAGAGGAAGGCTTCACAGAGCGTGTAATTCGAGCTAGCTAGCAGGCTGCTAGTATCTGCCCATTTAACATCAATCACGTGCTCAGCTCGTCGCAAGTCTCCCAGAGGCCTACTACGCCTACGCATTAGCAGAAGCCTCAGCAGCAGCCTCAGAGCTTCCTCTCGACCCCTTAAGGCCCTCGCGATCTCTATATAGCGCAGCGCGACGTCCAGAGCGTTGAGAATCTAGGTTGTAGGACCCAGCTACTCCTACAGAAAGCAGGTAAGGCTCTAGCAGCTGCAAATGCTAGAGCTGCAGGGCTAGAATCAGAGAAAAGACGCCTTAAGTATCATCTACAGACTACTAGCTCTCAGCGTCCTCGAAAGCGCGTTCAAATAGACCCAAATCGACGGTTTGCAGAGGTAGAGACTATCGTAGAGGCTATACGCGCAGCTAAGGCTGCAGGAGCTTAGCAGCAAAGATCTACTATAGTAAGCGCTTTAGAGACAGCTACTATAGTTACAGCAGCTGCAGCGCTTAAATCTATGTGTACACAATGGCAATTATAAAAGCGTTATGGAGAAATCTAACCCAGGGCGCTAAATCTACCGTTATAAGGGTGGATTACTTTATTAGTAACACAAACTACGCGTACGGCGTGTATTTCTAAGATTAGGGGGTACAGTAGATTATTATTTCACAGGTAGGGTAGATTTAGTTTCCGTTGGCGAATTTGCTCCAAACTTAGACATGTTTTTTGCACTAATAAGCTGCACCATCTGCAGGATTTGCAGAAACCCAACTTGCGTGGCAGAGCGTAGGCAGAAGAGGTGTTGTAGGTTAGGGTTATGTTAATGAGGGGATCGGCAGTGTACAGTGTCCGTGCGCGTAATGCGCATGTTCGCGTAATGCGCACCCTTTTACTAGGAAAAGAAAAGAAAATAAGTAACTTTAAAGCTATATAAGTCTTTAACTACTTTTTCTTTTTAAAAGCTTCCTTAACTAAAGTTATATAAAAACACCATCTCTATAACTCTAGGATTTTAGTTTTCTAATAATAAATAGTTTTAAGAAAAAAGTATAAAAGTACTAAAACTTAAGTCTCTAAAATTTAAAAGTGATATTTTTTTAAGAGTAAAGTATACTTTTTAAAATATATTTTATATTAGGACTATTTTTATAAATAGCTACTTAAAAAGATAGATTATCTTTCCTAAATTTTATATTTAAAAAGATAAAAAGATAATATAACTTCCTAATTAATAATTTTATTAAAAAGAACTTAATATAAAATATATTTTAAATAATATACTTTACTTATAAAAATATCACTTTTAAATTTTAGAGACTTAAGTTTTAGTACTTTTATACTTTTTCTTAAAACTATTTATTATTAGAAAACTAAAATCCTAGAGTTATAGAGATGGTGTTTTTATATAACTTTAGTTAAGGAAGCTTTTAAAAAGAAAAAGTAGTTAAAGACTTATATAGCTTTAAAGTTACTTATTTTCTTTTCTTTCCTAGTAAAAGGGTGCGCATTACGCGAACATGCGCATTACGCGCACGGACACTGTACCACCGAAGTTCGGACCAAGCGGAACGCAGAGCCCAGCCACTATAATTAAGGCGAAGAGAGAGACATGTATAGCAAGTTGAACAGTACGTTCAGGGCAGATTAATCCAGCGTGTCAGCATAGCCGGAGCAAGCATGGCGTGTCGATATTTCAACCATTTGGCAAAGTACTAGGTAGCTATGTGCAAGGAGTGCCAGTACGCAGTATGGCCACATATGTCAACAATCAAGTATACTTAGAAATCTCGTTTTTTCGGCAACCAAATCTGCAAATCAATCAGTTCAAGTCCGCCTGGATAATTTTGGCTGTAAATCAAACCTTAGAGATGGATTTGATTTGTAGATTTGGAAGATTTAATGTTATTATATAGCTGTAGCTGTAGGCCTTGTAGATGTGCAAGGGTCGTGATTTTCCTAGTGTTGTAATTGGCTTAACTTACTAGTACGGGGCTGTCAACGCGTCCCTAGCTGTCAATCGTCGCGTACTCAGCCATCCCATCGCGCTGCTTCTGTTGCCGATTGCTATTGTCGCTATTAAAACGGTATACTTTTATTGTTATAGCGGCTATTGTTAGTAGCTCAGCGCTTACTTTTTGCTGCCTCTGCTTACCTCCAGGCCCAACGATGGCTCCCAAACGCGCTGTCAATAACGATCGACCCGCTGCTGTATCTGCTAACGTTAACAATAGCCGCCCCAAACGTCGCTGAGTCCTCACACAGAAGGCCTTAGAGGGAGATAAGCTGCCTTGCGGCACTACCAGCTAGCCGATTAAGTTACCTAAAACGCAGCTAGCTGCGCCGCCGTCGCCGCTATTCCTAAGTATACCCGCCGAAGTCACTGTTGAGGTAGCCGTTGAGGTGGCTGTTGACCCGCTTGTTGGGCAGGTTATAGGAGCGCCCGAGCGGCTATGGGAGTTGCAGTTGCTGGAGTCTCAGCCCGCGATCGCTGCGGCGGCTGCGGCATCAAAGGCAGCTATGGTGACTACTGTAGAGGAGGGTAGTAGGGAGGAGCTGGGCGGTTTCGACGCGCGCTTTGTTGATGACTTTGAAGGCATTGATTGGAGCAAGCTGCGGCGTTTTGAGAAGCCATCGCGCACTCTTATAGGCAAGAAGAGCTGGGTCTTTAAGCACGGCTACCGCGTCGCCTTGCGAAGGACTGCTGCAGAAGTAAGCGCAGGTTAGCCAGAACGTACCTATTTTGTGTGCCGTTGGTGTCACAACAACACCGTTACTGGCGGTATCGTTAAGGTGTCAACAGCTACAAGCTCGGCCGCAAAGCACCTGGGTATGAACAAGCGCGGCCATCGCATAACCCTGCGCGGGAAGCAGCTGCCGAAGCTGCCTGGAGGTCAACAGACTATAACTGACGCGCTGAAGAAGGGTGTGGAGGTTAGCCAAGAGGTTGTCAATGAGCTGGGTAACTTTGACGTACAGGCTTTTCGGCTTGCTGCTGTGACCTGGCTTGTTGAAAACAACCACCCATTGCGCGAGTTTGAGACCGAGAGCTTTAGGCGCATGCTTCGTTTCGCCAACCCAGCTGCTGAAGAAGCGCTGTGGGCGAGCCACAATAGTGTTGCAAGGTTCGTAATAAGACTGTACAATCATTTGAAGCCGATTGTTAAAGCTGAGCTGTCAACTGCAGTTAGCAAAGTCCACATAAGCTTTGACGGCTAGACTACCAAAGGCGGCAAACGTGGCTTCTTTGGTGTTGTTGCTCACTACGTCAACACCAAGGGGAAGATTATGGACTTGCCTATGGCGCTGCCGCAGCTCACAGGCGTCTACAGCGGCGAGGCAATTAGGGAGTGCGTTGACAAGACGCTATCGTCGTTCGGTATAACGCCGCAGAAGCTGGGTTACTTTGTGTTAGATAACGCTGCAAGCAACAATGTGGCTATCGAGTACCTGGCTCAAAGGCATAGGTTTTTATCGTCTTGGCAGCGGCTCCGTTGCGGTCCCCATACTCTCAACTTAGTCGGCCAAACTTTTATGTTTGGCAAGGATAAAGACGCGTACGATAACGACCCAAGGCATAAGAAAGATGAGGAGAAGTTTATGGCTGAATGGCGACGGCTAGGTCCTCTAGGCGTGTTCCTAGACATTATCAACTACATCAGTACGCCGAAGCAGCACTCCAGCTTTGCCCGTTTCCAGCACCTCGCGCATGACGAAGACCCCACCAACAACAACGATTTACTGCTAGCCGTAGTCAAGGCCTGCGTCACCCGCTAGAACAGCTATTGCGCTGCTTTTGAGCGAGGCATTATTCTTAAACAACCTATTACGGCTTACGCAAACCATCACATTAAGAAGACAGCTGATGCCGATAAGGCTGCGCGCGATAATGGCAACAAGCTGTCATCTGCGCCGGCGTGGATGCGATCGGACGGCCTCACAGCTGCAGACTGGGCGGTGATAATTGACTACGTGGATGTTCTTCGGCCGCTGAAAGTAGCCACTGAGCGGCTGGAGGGGCGTGGGAAGAAGCAGTATAAGCTCAACGGTCGCTTTGGCGCTATCTACGAGATTATACCTACTTTTGAACACCTGATCGCTGCTTTCGAAGAGCGCTTAGTTACTTAGGAGAGCGTTGATTTCGAGCAGCTAGACGCACCAGAAGACCACATGGCTATTAACTTACGCGCCGCTGCCGCTAAACTAAAGCTTTACTACAGCAAACTAAGCGACTCCCCCGCCTACTACGCTGCAATCGTACTCCATCCCCGCTATCGCAACTACTGCAAAGTAGCATGGGCCAACGACCCAGCTCGATTGGCAGCGGCTGATGCTGCTTCCCAGCAACTCTGGCGCCTCTATAACCATCGCCCAGCTCCTTGTCCGCAGCCGAAGCCTACAAAGTCACACACAAACGTGATTAACGACGCCATTAACGCTATAATCGAGGCAGAGAGCGACGACGAGGCAGACTATAGCGATGAGTACGAGCGCTGGCGTGCCAACAAGCCGCGTTGGAGTCGCGAAGATTTCAATCAACAAGGTAACCCAGTACGTTATTAGCTTAACCTACGCGGCAAGTACCCAGCGTTGGCGCAGCTGGCGCTTAATATAATAACTATACCCGCCTCTAGCTGTGAGTGTGAGCGACTTTTCAGCAAGCTTAGTGATCTGTTGGAGCCACGACGTCGCAAAATTGGAGCTAACTTGCTAGCAGCTCTACAGTGTGTGCGGAGGTGGATGGGAGCAGGTTTGATAGATGCTGACGACGAGATTGATGAAAGTACATTAACTGACTCTGCTGTTGACAGTTTGTATGGCGTATGCCAGTGGGACGATTCTACATAGTAATCATAGTACAAAGAGAAGATTTCAGTATATTACATATTTGCAAATCTATCAAATCTATCAAATCTATAATACTATCAAATCCTCCAAATCCAGCATAACGTCACCTATCGACAAATCAAATTAAATCCGCGCGAAGATTTGGCTTGATTTGATTGTTGACAATTGTGAGTATGGCCGGGTCAGATTAAGGGCCATTTGCAGGAGCAGCACAAGATTAAACGCAAAGACGCCAGCGAGATAGGATCAGAGGTCCGCAGCTGGGCAGGCATCATACAGTACCCCAGTGAGTTCGTGCCGCCAAGCCAGATTGTAGCGCCGCATCCCCAGTTGCCTATATATGCAGACAGGTTATTATGCTAGTTAAATCCAAGACAGTGTCAGCGGGTATTACAGAGTATTAAGAGCATAAAGAAACATTGGCATAAAGACCACTAAGAATGGTTGGTGGGAAAGAAGCGCGGGCGACTAAGTCGAATTAAGGAGAAGGGATTGCAAGCGCAGATAGAACAAGGATACACGCGTGTGTATTGTTAGCGATTATTTGGCAGCCGCTATGGTTCGCAGTATTTCTAAGTGCACGCACTTAATAAAGGTTTAGTAGGCGGCCTAGAACCTATTTCTATTAATAGCAAGGCCGCATAGGCGCAAGTAGGAGAAGAGATAACTAAGGCGTAGGAGAATATTAAGAAGCAGGCGCAGAACACTATTTAGGATAGCAAGAGAGACAAAGTAAACCTGTGGCTAGAGCGGACGTAGTGGCTGCCATATTTAGTAGGCATAGAGAGGCCCAATTTGTTAGCGTGCGTTAAAGAGCCTGTTGCCAACGCCAACCCTAGGAAAGACGAGGCGGCAGAGCTGGTGGAAGCAGTAATTTGGGCGGCCATAGATAGGTTGGCGCGGTTTAGCTAGGCGTCTGTGATTAACTAAATTGGTGTGTTTGTGCGGTTAGAGGCCATTTGAACAGAGAAGCACTAGACGCGGTTTTAGCTATTGCAGCTGTATATGGATAAGGATGCTATTATTAAGTATGCGCGGCTATAGTAGTAGATGTTAATGTTTTTTGCACGCACGTAGAAGGAGCATGCGTAGAAGAGCCTAAAGTACCAGTTTACGCGCTAACAGCAGGAGGCATAGAAGGTGTTGGTTTAACAGGCAGAAAGGGGGGTAGAGGGGGGGGAGGTAGACAAAGAAGATGCGGAGGAAGAGACGGAAGATATAGATGAGAAGATGATAGAGAAGGAGACAGAGGACGCAGATAAGGCGATAGAGGAGGGAGAAGATAGGGAGAAGCAGAGTTAGGCAGAAGGTGCTAAGTCTAGCAAGCCTAAGAAGTTGTCAAGACTCTAGAAAGCGTGTTTGGAGTTTTGCATTGCGTTGTTAAACCAGTCTATTATGTATAAGAAGTACGATAGCCTGTTAGTGTGTGCGTTAGCGGTGTTGGGCGTTAAGGAGGATAGGTGGAAGGGCCCTAAGCAGTATCCGCCAATATTGTCAGCTGTTATTAAAGTGGCCTATTTTATAGTCGTGCAATAGGCGTTGGAGTTATCTAAGCTGTTGGATAAGAATAAGGACGAGTTCGACAACGACAGCGCGTACGAGAGCGACAGCAGCCGCCTGCGCTTGCGCTGGCCCAAGGGGTGTCTGCAGTTTGTGCAGGAGATAATGGACAAGTTTATGGTGCGAGGCAGCCACGGACCTATGCAGTGGATATTGGATTTGCGGACGTACGGGTTAAAGATTCATTACAACACTACGTCGCGTGGCCATGTTAAGTGGACGGGCGGGGACGAGTTGTTGTACAAGGGGTTATAGTTTAATATAGCCTAGTTCCGCGGTATAGTGTATAGGTTAGCGATTAAAAGCTGGCGGTTGTTAGTAGAGGAGTTAATGTTCGGCACTAGCAAGGTTGCTAATCCCATACCTAGCGTCCTATGGGAGAGTATGCGAGACAACCCAACTAATAAGCGGCCTGGATGGAATTTTTTAAAGGACTATCGCACCCGCATGCCTGTAGATAGAGAGAGGTGGTTGTTTAAGCAGGTAGGGAGAGATGCTAGTATCTAGGACAGGTTTATAAAGCTAGGAACGCGTTTAGGGGTAGACTAAGAGGCTGTTAAGTGGTATATAGGGCGTATTATCGAGTTCTAGAAGAAGTTGGCTGTGTTAATGCATATCGTAGGCAAATAGCCAGTAAGAGGACTAGAAATAATAAGTGTCTAGCATAGCAATACTGTAAAAGGGGGGCACCGTAATATATTTATTAAGGACGGCATAGTAGTGTTTATAACGCGTTACCACAAGGGATACAATATTAGTAGCGATATTAAGATTATTTATTAATACTTACTACGTAAGGTAGGCGAGTTAGTGGTGTTATATATATAGTTAGTGTTGCTGTTCTAGCAGCGGTTAAAGGCGTTAGTATAGGAAAAGGAGAGCGTGTTGTTATATATGTAGCTAGCGGACCCTAATAAACGCAAGTAGATAATAGAGAGGTTGCGGGAGGCGTTAAAGCGCGAGAGCCGGATTAAGATAGGATAGGAGTTAACAATTGCCGCGTACCGCGAGATTACTATTAGCATGAGCTGGCGATTTTTACGTGGATCTGCAGCATTTTGGACAGAAGAGGGAGACGAGAATAAGGAGTGGGATGAGGAGAATATAGGCGCGTTAATTGCTAATAAGTAGGCAGGACATACCGCGCACGTTGCAGGATTAATATACGCGCGAGGGATTATAGAGCAAGCTGGGGCGGTGGCAGATAAGCAATAGTAGTTCCGGACGTTAAGCACGGATTAGCATCGATTTTTAGGGTTCTGAGCCAACGTGGAGGAGACAATAAGTAAGAAGCGGAAGAGAGCGCCGTTTGAGAGCGAATCGGACAAGGCAAGGATTAATTAATAGGGGCGATTAAGGAAGATAGACACAACAGCGCAGTTAAAGCAGATAATAAGTAGGATAGCGGAGTTCTATAGCGTGTAGAAAGAAGCCATCAACGCCATTATTGTAGGCGAGAGCCCTGTTGTGGCTGTGATGCTAACAGGCGGTAAGAAGAGTTTATTATTTATATTGCCAGCGTGGGTAAAGCAGGGCGGGACTACTATTGTTATAATTCTGTTAATTGCGTTGCGGGAAGATATAATGCGGTGGTGCAAGTTATTAGGGATATTGTGTGCAGTGTGGGAGGAATGCTGTCTGCCTAACGCAGCCGCGGTAGTGTTAGTGACGCCTAAGTTGGCGGTGGGAGAGGAGTTTGCGACGTTTTTAAACTAGTTGTAGGCGACGCGGTAGTTGGACCGGATTATAATTAATAAGTGTCATATTGTGTTAAACTGGTGGTACACGTTTCGCAAGCAGATGCAGTAGTTAGGCAAGTTAGTAGCTGCCAAAACGCAGATAGTGTTGTTAACAGCAACGTTGCCGCCAAGCGAGGAGGGCGAGTTATTTTAATGGATGCATTTTAAGCGGGATTAGGTTAAGATATTCTAAGCAAGGACAACACAGACGAACGTGGCATATTAGGTAGTTAAGGTAGATAAGGTGTTAATAAAAGAGGATATAGAGGCCGTTGTAGTAAAGATGGCGCGGCGGAAGTTAAGATAGTACCAAACTAGCAAGGTAGTGATATATAGCAATTTCGTGCCAAAGGTTAAGAAGTTGGCAAAGCAGTTGGCATGCAACGTGTATTATTACGACGTAGTAGGCAAAGCAAGCATATTAATAGATTTTATGGCTGGTAAACAGCGGGTAATTGTAGCGACGAGCGCATTAGGGATAGGGGTGGATATACCCAACATCCAGTGCATTATTTATATAGATTAGCCGCGGACGATGTTGGATTACGCATAAGAAAGCGACAGGGCAGGGCGAGATGGATTGTAGAGCGAGGCTATTATTATAGGGCAGGAAGGGGATAAACGAGCGTGTGATAACAAGCTAACTAAGGCAGAATAGCAATTGGTTCGGTTGTTTATAGAAGGGGAAGGGTTAATAATAAGGTGCCAAAGGCGAGTGTTAGACGCGTATTTAGATAGGTAAGAGGGCCAAGAGGAATGTAAAGAAGGGGAGGAGAGATATAATGTGTGCAGAGAAGCAGACAAAGAGATAGAAGAGGACAGCAGCGAAGATAGCAGCGATAACAACAAGATAGATGTAGTTAAGACAAGAGGCGAGAAGGCGCAGCGAGCGTTCTAGTAGCAGGAGTAGGAGCGATAAGGCCCGCGGTAGACGTTAATACAGCAGCGGCAATAGGAGTTTGCGAACGTAGAGTGGTTGCGTAGGCAGTTAGTATGGTGGGCGAATTAATACGGGATATACGAGGCGGCGGGGGATAGGCAGAGCGAGCACGATATATAGTAGTGTTGGCGACAGGAGAGCCAAAGTACAAAAGAAGCGATTAAGACAATTAAGGAGCAGATTAAGTTTAAGAGTTATTCGGGGTGTTTTTAGTGCGGGGTGCCGCAGGAGATATGTAACCAGTGGGAGAGAAATAGTTATGGGCGGTATTAGAGAGTAAAAGACGGGAATTGTTAGCACAGAGGGGTGTTAGTAGGCGGGTTAATAGGCGTGGCATTAGGGTACACCAAAGTAGGAGAGTGGTGGACAGCACGGTTAGCGAGATTTAGAGTAGACAATTCGGGAGTAGGGCAAACGTTGGTTGCGTTTTTAGGAAAGAAGCGAGTATTAGAAATAGTTAAAAATAATAATTTGGCAGGAGAGTTTTATTAAATAACGCAATTAGTAGTAGAGTAGAGGATGTAACAACGTTTAAGAGATTAGTATTAATTAGCGTAGTAAAAGAATAATATTAGATTACAAGATAATGTTTTTTTATAATAAGCGTTTTTATATAGGTCGCGTATAGAAGATAAGCCGAAAATAGATTAATAGTATAGTATAAAATATAAGGCAGAATAGCATAGTAAAATAGAGTAATAGAATAGAATAATAGAATAGAATAATAGAATATAATAGAATAGAGTAAGAGAATATAGAGTTTTATAGGGTTATTAAGTAATATAAAATATAAAAAAGTAAAATAGAATAAAGTAAAAGAAGATAGATAAGATTATAGAAAATACAGGAATATAGAATTAAGAAAAAAATATTAAGTTAAGAATATAATAGAATAAATAGTAAAGAAAAAAAAGAAAAATTATATATAAAATAGATAAGAAAGAGTTAGAGTTTTTAAGTATAGAGGGTATTAGTGTTTTTAGTATAGAGAGAGTTAGAATTTTAATATAGAGAGAGGATTAGAGTTTTTAAGTATAATAAGAGGTAGAGT
Organism: Laburnicola sp. R22_1; assembly: GCA_014281115.1. Lineage (NCBI taxonomy): Eukaryota > Fungi > Ascomycota > Dothideomycetes > Pleosporales > Didymosphaeriaceae > Laburnicola > Laburnicola sp. R22_1. The sequence goes on from JACONQ010000011.1 coordinate 2,565,442, forward strand.
TTTTAAGTAAAAAAATAATTAAAGTTTATAAAAAGAGTTATAAGAAAATAATATTAGTTAAAAGTAAGTAAAGAGTTAGATAGAAAGTTTAGAGTTTAGAACTAAAAGAAAATAAAGAAAATAGACAAAGATATAATATAGAAAGAAAAGATAAAAAAATATAGAAAAAGAATAGATAAAAGAGAAGTTTAAAAAGTAGAAAGATTTTATTAACGTTAAAGTTAAATAGAAAATAGAAAAGATAATAATAAGAGAGAGAATTAGAAAATAAGAAAATAAAAAATTAAAAAAATAATAATAAAGAGTAAAGAGAAATAGAAGAGTATAAAGTAGAATATAATATAAAAGAAAGATAAAAAAATTATAGAGTAAGTATAAGATAAAAAATAGATATTTAAGTAGAGAAAAAAGGTAGGTTAATAAAAGATATGAAAATAATAGAGTAAGATTAAAAAAAAGAAAAAAAAAAAAAAAAAAAAAAAAAGAAAAAAAAAAGTATAAATATACAAGTTAAATAGAAGAGTATAATTAAAAAAATAAAAAAGTTTAAAGAGTAGTATAAAATAAGGAGTAAAAATAAAGTTAGAGTTTTAAAGGAATACGAGTAAAAAAATAGAAAAAATAATAAGAGTAAAAAAATAAAAATTAAAATTAGAAAGTAGAGTAAGAATTATATATAGTGTAATATAAAATAAAAAAAGTTATAATAATAAGTATAGTTATAAAAGAAAGAAAAAAAGAAAAAATAGATATTTAGGCAAAGTAAAAAGAGAGTATATAAAAAAGAAAAAAAGAAAAAGAATATAGAAAGAGAATATTAGACAAGAATAAAAAAAAGGCAAAAAGCATAATAAGAAAAAGTTATAATAGAATAATAGTAGTGTAGAATATATAAAAAGAATTAGAATTTTATAATAAAAAGAAAATTAGAGTTTTTAAATAAAAAAGGGTTAGGGTTTTAAAGTAGAAAAAGGATTAGAAGTTTAAAATAAAAAGAAAGTTAAAATATATAAATATAAAGAGATTGAGTAGTTATTAGTATAGTAAGTATTAGAATTATTAAGTAAGAAAAGAAATTTAGTTAAAATAAAATAATAGTTTACAATATTTAAAAATCTATAGTATTAGCATTATATATATAAAAAAGAAAAAAGTAATTATATAAAAAAGAAAAGAAAAGAGAAATAAAATAGTATAGAGTATAATATAATAAAAGAGAAAGGTAAAATAAAAATAATATTATAAAAATAGTAAAAGAAAAAGAAAAAATTTATAAATTAGAAAAGTAAAATAAAAAGTATAAATAAAAAGAGAGAATTATAGAGTAGAGTTAGAAGAAAGAAAAAAAAGAAAATAAAGATAAAAAAAAGAAAATTTAAAGAAAGAATAAAAAAGAGGTAGAGAAATACAAGAATATAATAAAAATAAAAGAATAAAAAAATAAAAAAGGAAAGTATAGAGTAAAAGAATAATATTAAAAAAATAGGTAAAATTAAATAGTATAGAGAATAAGATAAGATAAAGAAAAGATAAAGAATAAAAAATAAATAAAAATAAATAAAAATAAAGAAAAGTAAATAAAGAAGAGAAAGTAGAATAGAGAAAAAAAAAGATTATAGAAGAAAAAATATAAAAAAAAGAAAAAGGTAAAAGAGTAGTATAATAAAAATAGTAAAGAAAAGAATTAAAAGTATATATATAAAAATAGTTAGAATTTTAAAATACAGAGTAGGTTAGTAAAAATTATAAAAATAAAAAAGGTTAAAGTTATAAATATAAGAAAGGGCTAAAGTTATAAATATAAAAAATAGTTATAAAGATACGATACACGGGTAAGGTTAGAAAATTTCGAGAAATAAATTTTTTATTTTAAGGTGCCAAAACAAAGAGCAGAAGCATGCAAATCGGTTGTACTCTTCTAATTTTTAATTAAGGTCGTGGTCATGCAGTTATCTACGTCGAAAGGTAGTGTGGTTGCGAAGTAAGGTCCTGATTTAGTAAGGCGCGCGAAGCGAAGGCGCTAAGCTTAGAAGAGTTCTAGCCTAAACGTGCTAAGCTAAGAAGAACCCCTACTAAATCCCTAGTTTGCAGATTTTTATTCTAAGGTGTAAAGTATAAAGCAAGGGCATGCGAAATAAACGTACTCTTCTAATTTTTAATTAAGGTTATAGTCGTGTAGTTATCTGCGTTAAAAGGTGGTATAGTCATAAAGTAAGGTCCTAATTTGGTAAGGTGTGGGGCTAAGCCAAAAAGAGTTCTGGCCTGAACGCGCTAAGCTAAGAAGAGTCCCTCCTAATCTCTAATACGTAATGCGTTTTCGATTCTAGCGTGACCCTATAGCTTATAGTATGCTAGGAGGAAGACTAAAGAAGTATCTTACGGCCGAAGCTAAGGCTAAGGCAAAGCAGAGACGTAATTACAAAGAATACTTGCGTAGAAAGAACCGCTCTTTCTAGTATATAGCTCGCCCTAACTTTATTTACTACAAATCTGCACTCCTAGGCGCTCTAACTACTACCTACCTAGACCTTAGTCTTTGACTTAGCGCCAACGTTCCTATTCCTCACGACCCTCTTATCTAGCCAGACAAGTTGCTAGAAGGCGAGGATGTATATAGAGCACTACCTCTTATATTACTAGCAGTAGACGACGTAGAGGCCGCGACAGTTATTAGTCAACTTTGCGTAAGCGATAGGGAATAGATAAATAAGCGTATTAAGTATAAATAACGTATATTGCAACAGATAAAGGACAGAGATGCAAGGACTACTAGTATTTTACTTAAGATGTAGGCTGGAACTGCGTAAGTATGTATAAGCGCAGATAAAGTTCTAGAGCACTTAGGGAACATAGAAAGGCATATAGAACTAAATAGCGATAGTATTTATAGTATAGCAGGCCAGAGTTATACTATTAAGAGTAGTAACCTGTAGCGATTGTCCATAGCGCCTATTACTAGGGATTTGGCTGCTACAAAAAAACTCTTTATTGTAAACACTTGCAGTGTTAGTTACACATTAATACCCACTCTAGTAAGAGCTACTAACGCTTCTCTAGAGGCTCTAAACAGCCCACAAAGCTAGTGCAGCGTCTCTTTAGTTTAGTTAAGCGGCTGACGCAAGACCTTCCTAGCCTAAAGCAACACACTACTCTCTTAGGTTAAACCTGTATCTAGATAAGTGTCTAAGGGCAGCAACGCGCCGCAGCTAGTGCAGCTAACTCCTAGCCATAGCACCCCTCTACTACTACCCCTATCGACTAATTATAGCACACCTCGCCTGCTATAGCTGTCTAATAGTAGTAATACTTAGCTAGCTGCGCAAGGAACACTAGCCACTATGTCTCCCTTACTATTCGCCCGCTCTAGTAATATGCTTAGCCTACGCGCTGTCTAAGTAGCGTCGTCGACGCAATTAATACCTAGAGTAGGCAGTCTACCCACTCTACCTACTAAGCGAACCGCCTACAAGCTCGCTAAGCAGCTGCGGAACTTTTAAGGCTGTACCCACGAGGAGCACGCAGCAGTGGACAGACTCCACTAGAAACATTACTAGCGCCCTAACATACACTCTGTATATTTATTGTTTAAGGAGATTACACACCTGCTTTACAGAGTGTATAATAGGGGAACGCCTCTTCTAGATATTCTTAGTAACCTAAAGCTAATACAACCCTCTAGTCTGCCTAAGAGCTTAGACCTAAAGGCTGCGTTTAAGGGCACGAGTCCCGTCGCTTTCCCTAAAGATGTTAGCACGCCTGACAAGAAGCTGCCCTATAACCTCTACCTCTAATAGCACCATAATAGTAGTAGGAAAGGACGTGCTGCTAAGGTTAGGTTTAATATAGATAGTGTGTGCTGCTTTTCTAGCAGTCTAGCGTTTGCCCGGAATGGTATTAACTAGCACCCTTAAGCGCATCTTATCCTAAACCTGAACGTAGATATATATTTTAGCGTTATAGTGTTTACGTACAATTATTATGGCGACCTAGTAACAAGGAACCTGCTGCTGCACAAGATCCCTTATTACTATTTTAGTTTTGTTGTAGGCAGTATTAAGTTACTGCTAATATTCGTCTTCTTCTTAGAACTTTACCTTAAAAGCTAGTACGAGTATAGTACCTACCTAAGCAAGTAAGACTAACAGCTCTGGCTAGATGCTGTGCTGCTCCTAGCCATCGGCAAAACTATGAATAACTCGACCCTAGCGTCGTATCTTTCCGCCTCTAAGGACAATACTAGTAGGGGAGTAACCGCGGTGTTGGCAGAGACGTTAAAGTAAAAAGAGAGTGCGTAGGAGCAGCTCTTAGCGTATAGGCTATAGCACTAGCACCTTAATTTACTATAGACTATTGTCCTTAAATAGATTGCCAAAAACCCTAGCTTAGATTGCTTTAATAACGCTACCCTATTTGTGTATACAAAGAATACTAAGCTTGCACACATAATAGGCGACTTGACTAGTGCGTATAGACGCTAGGAACAGGCCTAGGCAGAAGCTGCTAATCTGCAATTCTACAGCAAAGATCGCACCTACGTAGACCTTGCCAAGACGGTTATATTAGAGGACTATGCCTACCCGTACGACGTGGTCCCAGCCGAGTTCGAGGCTGAGACTTTTCTCTGGAAGCGCTACTACCTAGAGTCCTACGCCCGCACGCGCGTAAAGCTGCTAGAAGATAGCAAATAGGCTAGAGGGAGTCTGCGGGTAACCACCTACCCCTAGGCCACTATGAGAGACATGATGGGCTAGACGCTGTCCGTGGTGCCACGTAGGCAGGAGAATATAGATAGACTAGTGTACTTACAGTTTTACACAAATATTAAGACGCTATTTAATAACTCTAAGGTGTACGTATTTAATAATAAAGTAGTAGAGAATTTAGCGCTGGATCCTAGCTATATTCGCTTACTATAGTAGTAGAGTAAGGGTGCCACCTTTTCTAAGAATGTCTATAAGGGCTTCTACCTCCACAGCAAAGGCCGTGTATTCTCTAACCTCAGAGACAACTAGCGGCGATTGTATGGGATTTAGGAAGAGCATCGAATTTCTCTTACCATAATAGATAAGATTTGTGAGCAATGGCGTGCGTGGGATCTCTACGACGATAGTATCGACGACGTCTGCTCGCCGCTCCTGTACTACATCGTACTATCGCAGGAGCTGTTTGGCTTTCTCTGCGCACAAATCAACAAGTACTGTTTTTTGTTTAAGCATACGCTCGCGCATACCGCCTGGACATACTTGCTTCCTAAGACTATAGTAATAGTAATCGCGCTGCGAGCGCTCTAGTTCTGCTACGGCAGCAGCTTACTATGCAGAGAGTTGCTGCTGTACAAGGATCGCTAGAAATAGAGGCGCGGGCAGAATCTTGTTGTGAAAGAGGGCCTTGGCATGTAGGAGACACTAGAGAGGTGCGGTATAGGCTGGTTCCTGCCCAAGTTTAGCTAGGTGACCAGGCGACTAGCGCAGCCGTATAGCGACAATATACTTATTAGGAACTTATTAATGCATACTAAGTACAAGCGCTAGTAGAGAGTAGTTAAGGACCTACGAGACGTGTTTGTCCAGTTCAACTAGGCAACAGGCTGGTACCAGCAGTATAATATGCAGCAGCACCCCCAGCTACTCTAAAAGTGGCTAGAGTATCTATATGCGCTTAGCTTAGAGCAATTCGATGCTAATATGTGGTTATCAATGCTAGCCGCCTATAAGAGCCGTCCTAAGCTGTTACTAGCTGCGCTTAGGTAGGATAGCAATATAATGTTCTGCTATAAGGGAATAAAACGCATATTTCTAGAAGAGGGTGTGGTTGCGCCGCCACACCTAGTTATAGGGAATAAAATATGCTTTTCTATAGTAGATAAGCTGCTAGACTTTTTGTTTCTCTAGGACAACAAGTAAGAGCGTGTAGGATAGAGAGGCAGACCCTATTATCTTATCCTATAAAAGAGCTTCGAGTTTGTAGAGAGCCAGCTGGGCTACTAGTAGGCGAGTAGGTGGCTAGACGAGTTCTTCTACCTCGTCCGCTTAACGCATTGGATTCTATTGGCAGTAGCTCTCCCCAAGTAGCTAGCGTTGTTACAGGGGTTCTACCCCTAGCCTTGCCTCCTTATTTAGCCAGTGTTTAATAGGGGGTCTGCCCTATCCTCACCTCTATAGTAAGGATAGGACAACAACTTATAACCAAAATCTTTAACTATCTATTTATTACTGTTTACCGTGTATACACGACCCGATATAGAACTAACACTAATTAGTAGTTAACCTCACGTTAGCCACAGACAAGCAAGGTACCAGCGCTCGAAGGGTAATTGCGAGTATCGACTTATAGCGTACTGGCTTTTGCCTAATAATTACTAGTATCGACTTATAGCGTACTAGTTTTGCCTTAATAACATCGCTTACGATACAGGACTTAAAGACTCGTCTCACTGTCCTATAGTACCGTTATATAGCGACAACTATATTAGCTTTAGCGTCTGGAAAAGAGACTAGCTCTCTTAGCACCGCAAACCCAGGGGATACCCAAGACAAACCTACGCAATTAACTGTGTATAGTAACAACAACTTTGTTCCTGCCAAAGTCTAGAAACTACAAGAGGAGTTTCAGATCGACCTACGCGGATAGGACAAGGATATTGACATCTCTAACCTAGAACACCTCACAGAGCCAATCCTTAACGCATACATCTTAAGCACTGTCTCACTGTACAAAAGCTCTTAATATAGAGGTATTAGACTATAGGAAACCTTTAAGACAGACTTTAATAGATAGACAAAGGCAACCTTTAAGATACTAGCTAGGAAAGCTTAGTGTACACTGCGCGATTACCTCCTCTACAATGGCGTATAGGTTGACAGCGGCATAAGGAAATCGATTGGCAAGTCTCTTCAAGACGTACTTAACAACGACGAGCCACATTAGTAGACAGAGGAGGAGATTATACAGGCAGGCAAAATTACGCGAACCTATCTAGAGGAGATTGCTTCAAATATAGCTCTGAAGCCAGCTATATAGAGTATAGCTCCCTAAGACGATACAACAATAGTCAGAACAACTAAGTTGCCCTATCCGAATCGTAACCCGTTACTATTGCTGCTGCCAGAGCCTTAGCAGCTGCCTCAGCAAGTACAGCAGCAGCAATCTCAGCAGCCACAAGTACGGTTTCCATCGTACACGAATCTGCCAGCACTATCTATATATAGAGGTTTCTTAGCACTGCCACCAATACCATATACAGCCCCAGATCTAGAAAGGATCCTAATTTAGACAAAGACAGGGTTTCTTAAGGTCTATACAGAGGATATGAAATATAGCGGCGATAAGGATAACTTTCTATCAGCCAAGTTAAGGACCTTTTATAATACCTGCGAGTTGTTTAAGATCTCTAAGGGACAGATGCACTGGCTCTACCCTATCTTACTTAAAGGACAAGCTAAAGCTTTCTATTAGAGTAAGATCCACGGCAGAGGCTTTAATTTTGCTATAATTGTTAAGACTGTTAGGGAACACTTTAAGACAGAGAAGGATCTGCAATAATACACTATCCTTTAGCACGAAGCCTCTCTACTCAACCTTGTATAGAAAAGTCCAGAGAGGCCAATGCTAGAGCTCTTTTAAGAGCTTACAGATAAGCTGCAACAGATACAGGATGGACTAACAGAGCACACTATGGAGTATTCTTTAGAGATAAGCCTCCACAACGCAGTAATACAAGCCTGCCGCGGCGTTAAGGAGTGTAGCATAGCTCTGTACAAACCAGCGTCTACGTATAAAGGACTTTGTGCGGAAATTAGGTCAGCAATTATTACGGCGGAGAAAGAGAGACAAGCACAACGCCAGGCCTACTATACAGACAACAGCCCGGATCCGCAGCAGTACTGGACGGACCAGACGTACAACCGCGGCAGCAACCGCTACCGCTTCGGCCGCGATAAAGGCAGTTACAGTCGCGCTAGAGGCGGAAACTAGTTATTCCGCGACCGCTATAGAGGATCCTAGCGGTTCCAGCGGGACGCAAAACAATGCTAGGTATGTGGGAAGATTAACTGCTTCTCTACAAGGCACACACTAGAGGAAAGGCGCAGATTATACAATAGGCACGCTCAACATCTACAGCAAACAATGGACTGTACAACAGAGAATATCTAGCAGTTCCTAGTTGACTACAAAGGCCTTGATATATCCAACAGCAATGCCTATAATAGCAACGCCACTGTCGACCTAAGCGGGATCACCAACTTGATCGACGGATTACTGCAGGATGAGGCGGACTATAGCGAGCAATTCTTCTGCGAGGGCTACCTAGCAGGGCCGCGTGCAATTGATGGCGCCAAAAACTGTGTCAATATTAAACGATCAATCAGTCTCTCACAGGCTTACAGGAGGATATTAGTCTCACAGGCTTATAGAAGGATATGAGGCATGGACAATAGGCCGCAACTGTACGTTTGAGGATTGCTACTCATCCGCTGTCTTTCAGGGGATTATGCCAGATACTAGAGCTTCTGGCATATCGACTGCTAGCCAACCCCAGGTTGAAGCTCTGTGTAGGAAACTGCCACTCGTACAGATCGATACCTCAGCAGCTAGTCAGACAATTCGATTTAGCAAAGGCGACACTAGAACCCTTAGAGTAATAGTTGTTCCAACTCTAGTTAGTAATATTACCTTCCATATTGTTCCTATAAAGACGCCCTTCCTGTACTGTGTACAGGATATGAATTGTATAGGGGTATAGCTTGACAATCTCCGCAGTGTACTTGTCTAGAACGACTCTAAGTTCGTCCCTATTGTATGGAAATAGGGCTACCCGTACATGCTTCTAGATCAGGAAGAATCGCTAGCAGGGTGTCACTAGACAGCGACAGAAGACCGCGGTTCGCGAGCAACTTGCCACCTCACAGAGACTGAACTACGACGCCTCCACCAACAATTCGGCCACCCGTTAGTACGCCGACTGCTCCGGCTGTTACAGCGCGCTGGCTATGAGGTAGACCAGCAGATCCTGCAACACCTGACAAGGTATTGCCACCACTGTTAGATGAATGCCAAGTCACCTAGCAGATTCAAATTTACGTTAAAAGACGACTATAAGTTTAATTTTTCTATTGTTGTGGACGTACTATACATTAATGGCAAGCCATTCCTCTAGATAGTTAATAAAGCTACCCAATTTAGTGCCTTATAATTCCTACCTAATATGTCTGCAGCTATAGCATAGGACATAATCTGAATCTGCTAGATTAACGTCTATCTTGGCCCGCCAGATTAGATTGTGCATGACGCTGGTACAAACTTTACTTTGTGGGAGTTCCAGCAGCTCGCTAGATTGATGGCAATTATTACAAAGGAAGTGCCAGTAGAAGCTTACAACAGCATTGGCTTAGTAGAGCGATACCACGCCCCTCTGCGCCGCGCGTACAAGATTATAGAAGCTGAGGTACAGGACGAGAGACTAAGCAAGGAGCTCATACTACAAATGGCACAGAAGGCTGTCAACAATTCAGCAGGACCAGATGGACTAGTGCCCACTCTGCTAGTGTTTGGCGCCTACCCAAGGATGACGGACGCAGATCCTCCGTCACCCTCTACTGAAAAACGTACAAAAGCTATCAGACTAGCGACTGATAAAGTGCGAAAACTGCACGCCCAGCGCCAAATCAACGACGCCCTTGCGATACAGAATGGCCTAGATACGCGGATTACTGTCAACCTGCCTATTGGCTCCCAGGTCCGAGTATACAGAGAGAAGAAAGGATGGACAGGCCCACATACGCTGCTTGAAACCCAGGGAGAGACCTGTATAGTAGAGCTGCCAAGCGGATCAACCCAGTTCCGCTCAACAGTTGTGAAACCGTACTATAAGGAGCCGCAAGAGACTACGCCACAAGATCCCACACTGCCAGATACCACAATGCCAGATCCTATTGGCGGTACGCCACCCAAATCCCCGCGCGAGAAACCAGCCGCAGAAGCTCGACCTAGTTGCTAAAGACGCAAGCTAACAAGATACCTAGGTGACAAAACAGACAATAAGGATTAGGGTGAGCAGCTTTAATTAACAGCCTACATAACCGCAAAGGAAGTTGCGGATAGAGAGCTCTCTCGCAAACTACGCTAGGAAGGCAAAATTATAATACTAGGAGCACCTTTTAAGGCATCACAAAGGCAGGAAATCGATGGGCTAATTGCAAGAGGAGTCTTTAAGTTTACTTAGTACAATCCAGATGGCAAACACCAGGGGATCCAAGTATTTAAATTGCGACTAGTTAATAAGGTCAAAGGCAAGATAACAGACAACCCTTTTAAGAAATCTAGGCTAGTAATACAGGCGTACAATAACAATAGAAAGGAGATTATCCTTACGCAATCTCCCACAATCTAATAGTCTAGTCAATGTCTTATTCTAGCTCTAGCACCTATAGCTATCCACTACAATATCAGAGTATACCTCCGCGATGTTACTTAAGCCTATACGCAGTCAACAACATATCTTAACCGTCTTATTCTCGCTCAACTGCCTAGTTAGCTTTAATTAACCTACCCGCCAAATACAATTATGGTGGTACAACGACCGCTATACAGCATACTAGAGGCAGGCACACACTGGTGGGCAACTTACCACAAGCACCACCGCTAACAGTTAGCTATGGAGACGTCTACATACGACCCCTGCCTGCTATTAACAGCAGAAAAGCCTTTTGGAGTTATTAGCATGCAGACAGATGATACCTTAATTCTTGCAGATAAGTAGTTTGCTAAAAAAGAAGATACAGAACTACAAAAGGTAGAAATTAAGGCTAAACTAAAGGAAGCTCTCTCTGCAAGCCTACCACTACTATTTAATGGCTGTATTATTACACAGAAAGACAAAGTGATAGAAATAAGACAGAAGGACCAGGGCAAGAAGATCCAGCTTGTAGACCTGTCGCACAGTGACTTCCGCCAGGCGTACAGAGAACAACGAGCTCGAGCAGCTTATATTGCGACAATTTGCCAACCAGAGGCTTTATTTAATCTATCTCGCGCCGCGCAAGCTTAGGATCCAACAGAAGAGGACGCAAAGGATCTTAACAAGCGACTAAAGTGGCAACTTAACAACCTAACCTGTGGACTACAATACGTGCTGCTACACCTTGCAACAGTAAAGCTATATATCTTTATTAATGGCTTATTTGCAAACAATAAAGATTATAGCTCCTAGATTAGATATATTATTATATTAGCAAATGAGATAACAGAGGACGACCCTGCGGCACAAGATAAGTTCGAAATCTATAGTAACCTGCTCCACTAGAGCTTAACTAAGAGTAAAAGGATTACACAGAGCGTGCTAGCTTTAGAGATCTACGGCATAGTTAGTGGCGTAGATATAGGTGTCTATATAGGTTAGACAATTGGCAAGATTGCGTCGCAACTTGCATCTAATCTTAGAGAACTATTGCCAATAGTAGTCTGTACAGACTCCTACTCGCTATACGAGTGCCTTGTTAAGCTTGGTACAACAAAGGAGAAGAGACTTATAATAGATATTATGGCTCTACGCCAATTATATAAGAGACGCGAGCTCATAGAGATCTAATAAATTAATAGAGACGACAACCCTGCCGACGCGATAACTAAGAGCAATCCGAATAAGTCCCTTGAATAGCTAGTTAGCTTAAACAAGCTAACAATTAGGATAGAAGAATAGGTGAAGCAGAAGGAGGAGTAGTAGAAGATTCAGGTAATTGGGGATAGCTTTATTTTCACAAAGAAAAGACTGTTAGTGTTAGCAGTAGCTCTCCCCAAGTAGCTAGCGTTGTTATAGGGGTTCTACCCCTAGCCTTGCCTCCTTGTTTGGCTAGTGTTTAACAGGGGGTCTGCCCTATCCTCACCTTTACAGTAAGGATAGGACAACAACTTATAACTAAAATCTTTAACTATCTATTTATTACTATTTACCGTGTATACACAACCTAACGTAGAACTAACAAATCCTGCCCTACCTATTAAATAAGTTATTAATCGCGTCTACAAAAGAAAGCCGCACGCAAAGCTTAATAGGGCAGATAATATGGTTTTTAGCTGTGTTTGCAGATTCTAGCATAGTTGCTTTGCCGTTTAAAGAACTGCCCAGAATAGTCTTTAATCTTGTCTACTAAGCGCACTAATACGCTAGTTAAGTGGGCGCATACAATTAGGCATAGAAGACAGCAATACTAATTAAGGCGTGTAGAAAGAGGGGGCTGCTAATACTAGGCTAGGACAAGATAGTAGAGCATTAGATTACTAGCCAGACAAGCGCTAGCACAAAGGAATTCCTACCTATATAGAAGTAAGGGATGCCTCCAACCCTATTAATGCGAGAGAGGATTAGAGGCCTAAGTCTAGATAAGCTAAACGCGCTAATAGTAGCGTTCACTTAAGAGTAAGGAGCTACAGTCTAAGAAATAGAGACTTGTGTAGAGGCCTCTCTAATAGCGGTTGCAATGTCTTTAGAGAAGCTAAGCATCGCCTAATATTCTAAGCAGGCTAGAGAGGAGCGGAGCAAAAGCGGTAGTGTATTTGTACCCTCTATTAACAGCAACTAAATACGTCGCAAAATAGAAAAGTAGCGCTGTGGGAGAGTACTCTTAAGGTTTAAATATATCTACTAGACTCGACGGCATCTTATAAAAGTAAGGCTATATAAAACTATATAATATATTTACTCTTAGTACTAGATAGAAAATTTACTTAACGTTATAAAGTGGAAAGGTAAAAGATAATTAGTAAGTTTTCGTATAATTATTCTTAGCCGCATTCTTACTAACTAGCCTATATCTAGTCGGTTCCTTCTATAGCCCACTCCTTTTCCCTCTACAGAAACGCGACTAGTGGCGTTGTATAGCGGTTTGCAGTTGCTTAAACTAGACTTATTATTAATTCTAGACCTGCCTATGTCCTATATATAAGGCTCTCCTTTGGCTCTTCTACGTTAGCGATGCTGTACCATAAGCTTAACCGCGAGTAGAGGCTGCTGCTGCCGCTTAAGCTGCGCTAAGGTTGTCGTCCTAATAAGCTTCCTAACATAGCCTATAGCGGTTGCAATAGCTAGGGCTATGTATGCTCTAAGTCTACGCTAAATCTTCCTATATACCTATATTTCTATAGCGAAGGATAAGCGGAATTCTTTGTTACGCTTAACCTGTTCGAATGCATAGTGGGTAAAGCCTCCACACTGCAATAGATAGTGAATGCGTTGCACGCCTTAATAGGGCTAGCCCTCTTTAGTAGAGGGTGCGACAAGGTGTAAACAGGCCTAGTAGGAGGAGCCGCACCGTGCTTTGTGGATCCTTTAGGCATAGTAGCCAGCCTAGTACGCGGCGGGTCTTTTTAGGGCATGGGTGGAGGATGCTGGTATTGTGCAGCTGAATGCCTACTACGTATCCACAGCTAAAGGTGTAGAAATGCTAATAGCGCGTATAGGAGGCACCCTAGAGTCGTAAGAACAAGTCTAATTACTAGTACTGTAGACGTTATAGAGTGTGTAGAGGTAGAGATAACGTCTAGTCCCACTAAAGATATGGTTTGGGCGTGGGGAAATGGTAGGTTATATAGGTAGTCTTTATTAACAATAAGAATAATAATTATAACTAAGTAATAGGTAATAAAACTAGGAAGCGGTTATATATTACTATATATTGCGGCATTAGAGTCTTATTACTAGAAAAGTTAAGGAAAGACTAGCTACTATATAAGAGTAAAATAGTAACACGCTAGATCTAGTAAAGAAATATTATCCAAATTAAGAAGCATATTGTATATCTCACAGTTTAAATATAGTAGCCTACTATGGCATGTTAAAATCCCCTAACTCTCTTCGTTCTTCTTTTTTTTTTTCGGGCGCTTATATTGCTAGCATGGCGTATAATATAGTATCTATACTAATTTCTCGTAGTTTATCTAGAGAAAGCGTATATGCAGGTAGACTTTTTGCTAGATAACATGTTTGTATACACATCTAAGATAGAAAATACAATAATAAAGGGCCTAAGAAGGGCGTAGTGGGCGCTTTTCGGGGCATAAGCCTTAGGTAGAGGCGTGGTAAGCGTTTCGGTTTAGTGGAATAGAGGCGTAGCGAGCGCGCCATATAATTATTAGAAGCAACGCTATCCGTGCTGCAAAAAGTTAGTAACGCCTCTCTACCTAAGCTATAGAAGAAGGCCTTTACTACTATATTTGCGGCTAAATATCCACACTTAGCATATTTGTGTTGTTGTACCTATAGCGGTTCTTTGTTAAAGCGCTCTTTTTATTTATCTCTCCCTAGCATCTAGTCTGTACGGTACTAATCCTCTTGCCTAGGTTATCCGTAAATGCTAAGTCTTGCTATTACCTACTAGCGTTACTAGACCTTCCCAACCCTATTAACTATTGTCGCCACTCTTAAATTTATTATATTGTACACAGGCATGTATAGCCATATAGTGCTTATAGCTACACTGCTAGCTCTGGTGAGCGCACTCCCTTTCTCTTTGGGAACGACAAGTACGCTCTATATTGTAAGAAAAGCCACCCTGCAAACCCTTAAGGCTTATAAGGTTGACTTAATAGTATTCTATGTTAGTTCTAACCAATTCCTCTTACGCATCCTCCCTCTTAGTGTATTAATTACTTATGGCTAGGGCTTAAGTAACGGAAACGGGTACTGCAAGCACCTATAGCACATGCTGTAATATACGGAAATAGCTATTAACATAGTAGGCATAGTATCTTTAGGCAAGATAAAGAATAGGGTGCGTTTATCTACACTTCCTTACCCCTATTACTATGGTGCTAATAGCCACAACCTAAATAGCAAAACAAAGGTTATCTAGGCGCCCTAGTGCATTAAGTCGCTATGCACGCCGAGCAGGACCTTCGCTTTTAACCCCACCTTATGCTAATTAAGTAAGTCCTACCTTATATAGGTGGTCCCCTACACAACGCTAACAAAGCAGTGCGGGAACAAATAATGTGCTTAGCCATTCTCCCTAATACCCCCTTAGCTTTATTAACTAATAGATGGACAAACTCCTAGATAGACTCTTTGACCAGATTTACTGCGTGACAATTGTGCTATCTACCCTCCTGCCCAACGCTAATCCCACGGGCAACGACTGTATTAGGACGATTGTGAATTCTAAGTACCGCGCTATTGCAGAGGCGAGACGCCACAAAGGGCAGCGTATTATACTTAGCGACATGTATCCAAACGTTAGTAAGGATGGGCTGGGTCCTGATGGGATCCACCCTACGGATATTGGGTACTAGGGTATGGCATTGGTATGGTACAAGGCTGTGGTGGAGGCGGCGGGCAAGGGCCTACTGAACCTACAAGGCTTGCACGTAAGGGGCGTGCAAACTAACTAGATAGTGCAAAGCGTCGCTACGTACTAGCGTTGCACGTCCTTGCCTAGAGCATAGCCTATATAGAGAAGTAGTAGAAGCACACTCCTTTCCTTTGCTAACTATTTCCTCCTTTCTAGATGCTTTCCCTCCACTTTTATTCTGTTAATAGCGATACGATCTATCTATTCTGCTGCCTACTTTATTACCCTAGCCCTAATGCACCAACTAACGATGAGCACCTGCGCCACCCCACCCCTGGGGACGGCGTAGGGGTCAGGCTCCTACTCCCTTAAGGCAAAGGGGAAGCCAAAGGCAATACTAGGTGGCGCTTCTCTAGTGGTTCCTCGCCTTGGCAGGACACCTTCTGTAGTGAACGTACTACCTACCTTGCCTTAGGGGATGCTTAGCACACGTAGTAATAGATGGCTACGCTTCTGGCCACGTACGTAGGCTTAACGTACTACCCCCTTGCAATAGCATAGTTCTTAGCTGGCATGCGCTAGCTGGCCACGTGCCGCACGTAGTAATAGATGGCTAGCGCTTCTGGCCACGTGCCGCTTTACACGTACGCGTGGGCTGCACTACTGCATGGCCACGTGCTGCTGCTTGGACCGATCTTATTATTGGCCCTAGGCTTCCTCCCAACTCGCGCTTAAGACCTTCTCCCAGGTCTTGCTTAAAAACTGTCTAGCACGAGCTAGGTCGCGAGTACTAACTGCTGCTACAGCTAGAGCTAGGCCATGGCTCCCACTCCAGCATGCGCTCTATCTTAGTACGACCTAGCTGTAAAGGCTAGGGCTAAGTGTTCTCTAGATCCAAGCCAATCCCCCTTAAATGCCTCGAACGCTGGCACGTTGGCTAGAAGAGATTTTGGCAATAGATAAGGGACTCTAAAATGGCTAGATGCGTGGAAAGCAAAGCCTTAGTACCCTAAAAGGCAGTAATGGGTTTGCAAGCCTTATGGCGGTTGGCTCCCACTAGCCACCACGTGCTAAGGAAAGGTTTTCCGAGGGCAGGTCTACTAGAAGTAGCCGCGTTCCGCCTTAAGGTAGGTTTAGTTAAAGCAACTAGCAGGCGACAGTCCTTTTTAGGGACGGGGGGAGGGGGTCGCCTGTTACGTATTTGTAGGCCAACGTAGTAGAGTAGAAGAAGCAGCGCACAAAGGCAAAAGGCTATTGCTAAAGTAATAAACCTGGCGATTAAGGCTGTGGATAGGCCAGAGCTTATAGGAGGAGAGACGCCGTATTAAGCCGTGGTACTAACTATAGTCTAGGTTCCTATAGTAGGGTTATTATCTATAGAAAGAAGCGTTGCGGACTTTATATATAGTAGGTAGACAAGACTAAACCTATTGCGTGTTAAAGTGGCGAAGCGTAAAGGCGCTTAGGAGGGTGGGCACAGGGTAGAAGTAGTAGAGGTGCTGCGAACAGCGTAGTTTACTAAGATGCCTATCTACCATACGCACACTACTATGTGTCTTGTATAGCCACTAGATAGTAGTCCTTAACGCCGCACTTCTCTATCGCTAAATGCCTTGTTTGCGTAGCTAATACAACGCTGGCCCCTAGTAGGAGCTACCTATGCCCTCTGCCTATGTAGTTAGGAGGAGCAGTAGGGCAGGCATAGTTTCTAGCTAGGCAGCACGCCTACATATATATATTAGCACAGTCTAGCCATATTAGTGTAAGGCTAGGTAGTATTAGCAAAAAGTAGGAAGGGGGGTGTTTAGGTGTTATTAGTGCTTTAGGAGTTATAGTAGAGAGAGGCGCGGGTAGTATTTTAGACTATTAGGAACGGCAAGAAGAGAGAGACACAAATATAACGTTGTAGATAAGAAGTGTAGGCGGCGTTACGCCCTAGTAGAATAGAGGCGCAGCTAGCGCATAGGAAATGGCCTTGGCGTAGTGGTCCTGCTCTAATAGTCTAGCGCCTTGACTAATAATCCCCAGGCGCCTAGTATCCTAGTAAGCTAAGCTACAGCTGAGGCATGCCTTCTCTCTATAGCCCAGGGGTGGGAAGCGTTGTCAGGGCTGCTAGGGTGGGCTGGGCCATAGAAACGGAGCGTGAGGCAGAAGGTAGAGGGCTAAGATAACAAAGTAGGAGGGTATAAACTAACTGCCTAGGTAATAGGCGTGTTATGTGTAGATAGGCCCCTAGCTATCCTTTCCCTTTGCCTACCTACTAACCCTAGGAGCCGAATACGTTAAGGGTATAGGTGCTTAAAACGTCGGGCCTACAACGAGCTTATAGGCGCCTTCTCGTTCCACTACACGTACGTTTCCCTAGCTATCTACGCGCCCATTAACTCTTGTCCCAACATTGCCACCTTAGAATTATTAGCCTGAACCCTACCTTTTATAGCTCTTACACATTACCTTTATAGTAAAATGCACTAGGTTACTTCCTTACTAAGTGTTACTTTCTAGTTGGGTAGACTACCCACCCAGCTAATTTAAATAAAAAAGAGTAGAGGACTATGTAATTTAGTATAGAGGGACAATAGTAAGAAGAGATAAGTAGCTTTATAGCAATAAGCTTATATTTATAAGTAATAATATAAATAAAATAAGAAAAAAGGCTTAGCATTTATTCTTAATATAAGCGAGTGTGGTAAGCTACAGTATAGAATACTGCACGGCAGCGCTAAAGAGAGCGAAGGAGAAGCCGGTTTGTTAATTAAAAGAGGGGAAAGGGTAGCTACTAGCTGTTGTTTAAAAAGCCAAGAGAGAAATCGGCTACTAGGCGTGTATCCTGGCTAAAGAATATCCTAATAGCACTACTAATCGCTCTGTCTTTATAATAGGTCTTTGCCTTACTTAGTTAGAAGTATTTAATATTAGTTATATAACCCTTATCCTTTGTTGTAATTCGCTTAATGGCATTATTACATAGGTCGTACACCCCTAAAGCTAACTACTTTATCTTCTTAATTCCTATCTTAGCAGGCGGATAGAAATTTAGAAGGTAGGTTATAGTAACGTAACAATTATTCTTAAGCTAGTGGCCTTGCTTATCGTGCCTATTAGTTAGAAGATTAACAACTGCACTAACACTACTATCCTCTTTAATGCCATAGGCATTAATCTGCTCTTTTAATTATAAGTAAACGTTGTTCGCGTCCTTCTTAATATCTTCTACCCACATAAAGTTGTTATAGACCTCTGTGCCGTCGCACTATAGCTTTCGGTTTAGGTATAGCTGCTTACCTAGCACCTGCACTTTATTAATAATACTGCGAGGCTTTATAGTGTCTACTTTCTACGGCTTATAAAGTAGGATATTATTGTTGTTATTATTATTATTGTTACTAATCTCCGCACGGCAGGCGTGCGTTTGTATCTAGTTAATACAAGCGCGTATCTCCTATAATATAGGCTTACTGCCGTCCTTTAGAAAGCCTAGATAATGCCCCTAGATACATTTAGTAAAAGGCGAGAATTGCGGATCTACACTATGTGCGGGGATAGTAGTAGCACGCGCTGTAATAGAGATAAGGCTCACGGCCACAGCAATACTAGTAGTAATACTTAGCTTTATAGCGTAAGCGTAAAAACTTGTAGTTTATTAAGAAGGCGTCTCTATAAGAAGGTGGATAGGATAAAGATAAATAACAAAGCGAGGACTTGCTATTTAGGGAGAGACGGATTAGGGAGCCTCTTAAATACCTTGCTACGAGTCTGCCTAGCCCCCTCCTTCTTAGGACAGACTAGACGCGGCGTTAGGCATAGTTAAGTAATTAGTGTGGGTGGCTTGGACCGGCATAGTATCTTATAAGTGAAGGATTGCCGCGTATAGTGTTAACTAGGTTAGATGTGCGCTTTTAACCTTAATAGTGTTTCTATTTGTAGGACTTGTAGTACAATAATCTACGCGCTAACTTTAACTATAAAACTAGAAAGTACGGCACTAACAGATAAGGGCTTATCACTTGTAGTTGGTACGGACGGGACGTAATAAGAGGCATAGGCGGCGGCAACTAAGGCGCAGGATCTTCTTACCCACGCCTCGAGCTTTTGCGGCATATGCACGTTTACGTGGTGTAGGAGGACTTATATAGTAATGGATTAAATAGGTTAATAATCTGTCTATAAAGGATCTTTAGGGCTAGCTAGGTTTGTTGTGCTTCTATAACAGACGTATAATTCTAGGGTTTCCCTTCTTTGTAGCTAATATCTTTACTATAGCTCTATTACTATCTAGTAAGTCCTGCCTCGCGCCGCGTTGTAGAAGGAATTTAACTATGGCCTCTTAGTTGCGCCGCATAGTAACGTGGAGGGGCGTGCCTATTATGTCTATATTATAGTTAGTCTAATTCTAGCGGAGAACCTTGTTTACTTCCGCGCCCAACTTAAGTAGGAGCTCTGCGGCTTTAAGGCAACCTACCTCTGCGGCGCCTTATAAGGCCATTAATTCTTGCACGGCTGCGCTATAGTTAAGAAGCAACTATATAATAGTTGTTAATTAAAGCAAAGCCGCCTAGTTAAGGAAGGAGATGGAGGGAAATAAATAGGGCCTATTTAGGTTTACACCTTTGGCAAGTAGAAAGCGTATAAGGTGTAGTTTGCTATAGAGGATGGCGATGCCGAGCGGCAATTCTATTCGCTCTACATTATAATTAAGCCTAAGGCTAGTATCTAAAAGCGCTTAAATTACGTTAGGTATGCCTCTAGCAGTAGCGAGATATACTACGTAGTTAGACATGGCTGCAATACACTATTTCTAGGGAAGGTCGTCGATAAGGGGGACGACTGGGTCCCAGGGACCGTACGAGCCCTGCTAGTGATCCCTAGGGAGGCTGGCCATAAGATGGCGAAGACTATTTGTATGGCTACCTATTATAGTCTCGCCTATTGCCATCTTTATTAGCGGATTAGTTTCTTTAGCGTTAGAGATAGCTAGTAGCTAAGTGGTGCAGGCCTTAACGTCTGCCAAGGCGCCTTGTTTGCACGCTTAAAGTAATGCTTACCTAGCGTTTCGTGCAGCCATAGATGCGTACGTGTGCCTACTACTTATTAAGGCGAAAGGGCGTGCGAATTATATAGCCAGTTTTGATACCGTAGTGCACAAGATAGGGCGTTACTAGCGGCGTGGCTTTTGTAATGCAGCAATTAGTACCTAGGGTTAGGTGTAAGTAGGTAAGGTCGACACTTAAGCGAGAACACAGTTACCTTTATAATAGATGCGGCAATAACACAACACTATACTACGCATATTTTGCCCTAAAACCTTCTAGCAAGGCCGTGCCAATTAGGCTTTAGCGCTAATTAGCGCTAGTTAAGGCGAATGCTACTATGCACCCTTTGGCATTCTTATACACTACCTCTGGCGTTTACTAGGGCCTAAGCGGTGTATATAGCGTAATGCTAATCGCGATCTCTACTAATTAGGCCCATTTGTGGATAAGTAGAAAGGCAGGTCTGCAGCCACTTCTAGGTTGCCCATAGCTTTATTTATTACTCTCTTAGATACGCTACCTTTTCTTTCTAAATAAGAGTATATAAAACTTGTCTCTATCTACCTATGGCCATGCTATTTTCTTATCTACTTACTTCTACCCTCTGCCTATAAAGCGTGTAAGGGCTGCTAGTGTAGGAAGAGAACTCGCTTAGTACGCTTAATACTCGTGGGCTACTAAACGGCTTCCTTACGCTTGCTATAATAGCTATTTAGAAGCATACTATTAGTTCTACAAAGATAAGTAAGTATTCCTTTCTACTTACTATACTTAAGGTGGCATCTAGGCTAATATAGCGAATAGTAATACACTCTAGTATTGGGCCCGTTAATACTACTTATATTGCTAGAGGTAAGGGCCTATAGACTATTAAGATAACTATATTATATATAATTATAAAGGACCGTAAGCTATACAAAGACACGCTAGCCCCATACTATATACCTAAGGAGTAGTACTACGCGCGTTCTAATAATATATTATAGGACTAGGTAGAGGCGTAGGCGCAAATATTAAGGGCGTGGGCAATATATATAAAGGAGCAGACTACGCTAGTAACGTATACAAAAGGCCCTAACCTAGCTAGTTTCTATAAGATAATAGAAGAGCCAATCCTATAGGGAAAGAATACCCAAATTAATATCGAGAATTAATATTTAAAAGAACCTTTGTAAGGTATTAGCCTTACTTATTACTATTATAGAGTGTAACGGTCTAGTATACTAGTAAGTTACATAAGCACCTGGCGCGACTGCCTTACGCTCTAGTGCGACTGCCTTCTACACCTAGGGTAACTACTCGCGCACCTAGCGCAGCTACCTTAGATGGATAGTTATTCCGCCCTAATGGCTGCGTATAAAAGCGCGTAAGTTCTGTATACCTAGAGTCTTCTTATCTTAGTGTAGCTTTTTAAAAATAGAGTTAACTTACCTTATCTACTTCTTTTAATGTAGGAGACTATACTTATTCTAACCCAGGGCTGCAATTCTAGTAAGATTAGACTGGATATTTACGGCGAACGCTTTATTAGGGATAGAATATCCGCGCTAGCACGATTCGCGTGGGTACTTTTTAGCACAGAGACTCGCTAAAATATTTACTTAAATCCCACTAGAATAAGGTTCTCGCGGGCTAATTAACTCTAACCCAGGGCGGCTTAAATATATTGGGTAATATGTCGATAGTATCGTTATAGTATTGTTAATTTGTTAGGAATAGAATATCCGCGCTAGGCCGATTTCTATAATTAGAGTTAGGGTTAACCCTAATCCTAAGGGTAAAAAGAGTTAAAAAACAAAAAAAAAAGTAGGGAAAAAGATTAAGGGGATAAAAGAGAGTATATAGTTAGAATTTAAAAAAAATAAAATAGTATAAAAAAGAAGAGTATTAAAAAAGAGTTATATAAATAGCAAAAAAAAAGAATAGAATAAAAAAGAAGAGTGTTATTAAAGAAAAAATAAAGAGGAGAGGGTTAGAATTTTAAAATATAAAAGGGTTAGAGTTAGTAAAAATTAGGGCTAGGAATATAGTCTAATTAATTTTTTTAAAAACAAAAAAAGGTAAAATTAATCTTATTAGATATAATATTACGCAGAGCATAATAGTTAGAATACACATATAAAATATAAAATAAAGTAAGATAAAGAATTTAAAATAAAAGAAATATATTAAAAGAATAAATAGTAAATAAGTAAATAAGTATTAATATATAGTAGTTAAGAATATAATTAAAAAGATAAATAAAAAGTAAAGTGGTTTAGAAATATAAAATAAAGTAGAGTTTAAATTAGTAAAATTTATAAAGAGGTTAGTAAAGAATAAAAAATAAAGAGAATTAAAAGTTTATATTTAAATAAGTTTATTATAAAGGTAGAAACAAAAGGAATATAATAAAACTAAATAAAGGTATTAAATAAAGTAGTAATGTTAACGTATTTAACTAGTGAGCCGGTTAGACTACTTTGTTAGTTAGTTTTTCTTAGCATAAATTTACATTTTAAAGCTTTAATAACTTTATAAATAGCAGGTTATATAAAATAAAATTTTAATATTAGACCTTTATATACATATACTTTCTATTTTTTTAGATAAAAGTCTATATTAATAATATATTACGTAAGTTACTTAAGTTTAAAGTTATGTAGGCTCGCTTAAGGTTTATACCTAGTAACACCTATATATAACTTATAATAAACGTAACAACTATTTTTTATATATAATATATATATTATATTATACTATAGCATAGCTTACTAAGTGTGCAGCCTACTTATAAGGCTAGTTTAATTAACCTAAATAGGTAAAGATCTAAAATTACTCTTTCATTTTTTTAAGCTATAATAACTTATTTTTAATTTTTTTTTACTTTCTACTATTCATACCATTATATAAAATAGTTCTAAAGGTTTATATATAGTAATAATAGTTTATAATTATAACAATTTAATACTTTACTTTTTACTAATTTCTATTACTTAATTCTATTAGTATATAATTAAAATAAAACTAAAATAATTTTTTACTATACTTATCTATAGATATTAAAGTAGTTAGAAAGTTAAAATATATTATATATATTTAAGAATACTTTTTCTATTTTTAGTCTTTCTAAACTAAAACCTAAATAGTACTAGTAATACTAAGCTGCACGCTATATACTACTAATATGCTATAGATTATATATATAACTTTATATAAAAAAGTATTATAGTTTATTAGGCTAGTATAGTAGTGCTTAGTAGGTATAAACCTTAAGCGAGTACACTTAAGTTTAAACCTAAATATCTTACGTAATATATTATTAATCTAAAATTTTATTCTAAAAACTAAAACTATATATATATATAAAAGTATAATTTAAAGGTTTTATATTATATAAGCTAGTATTTATAAAGTTATTAAGGTTTTAGAAAGAATATTCGTGCTAAGAAAAAAGTGGCCGGCGAAGTGGTCTGACCGACGTACTGGTCAAATACGTTAGTGGTAATAATAATTATATATAAAAAATAAGAAGTTTAATTTTACTATTTTTTATATATAATATTTAGAAAATAAATAAAAGTAAAGGCATTATTAAAAAATAAAAAGAAAAAGTAAAATATTTAGCAGTAAAATAAATAAAGCAATTAATAGATAAATTAGTAGTATAGTATATAATATAAAATTTTATACATATACTAAAAATAGATACTTAGTATACCCTAGTAAACTAATATTAAAGTATAAAACTCATAATATATAATTAATAAAAACAATAAAAAAATTTAATAATAGCAAATAAATAATAGTAAAATAATAGTAATAGCTAGTGTATTTTAGATTAATGTTTTAATAAAAATAAAGATGGATAGGTATAGTTAGTTAATTATATTAAAGGTATAATTTAACTAACTATAAAACGAGTTATTAGGATTAGGGTTATGAAGGTACGATACACGGGTAAGGTTAGAAAATTTCGAGAAATAAATTTTTTATTTTAAGGTGCCAAAACAAAGAGCAGGAGCGTGCAAATCGGCCGTACTCTTCTAATTTGCAATTAAGGTCGTGGTCGTGTAGTTATCTACGTCGAAAGGTGGTGTGGTTGCGAAGTAAGGTCCCGATTTGGTAAGGCGCGCGAAGCGGAGGCGCTAAGCTTAGAAGAGTTCTAGCCTAAACGCGCTAAGCTAAAAAGAACCCCTACTAAATCCCTAGTTCGCAGATTTTTATTCTAAGGTGCAAAGTATAGAGCAAGGGCATGCGAAATAAATATACTCTTCTAATTTTTAATTAAGGTTATGGTTGTGTAGTTACCTACGTTAAAAGGTAGTATGGTTGTAAAGTGAGGTCCCAATTTAGTAAGGTGTGGGGCTAAGCTAAAAAGAGTTCTGGCCTAAACGCGCTAAGCTAAGAAGAGTCCCTTCTAATCTCTAATACGCGACGCGTTTTTAATTCTAGCGTGACCCTATAGCTTATAATATGCTAGGAGGAAGACTAAAAAAGTATCTTACGGCCAAAGCTAAGGCTAAGGCAAAGCGGAGACATAATTACAAAGAATACTTGCGTAGAAAGGACCGCTCTTTCTAGTATATAGCTCGCCCCAACTTTATCTACTACGAACCTACACTTCTAGGCGCTCTAACTACTACCTACCCAGACCTTAGTCTTTGACTTAGCGCTAATATTTCTATTCCTCGCAACCCTCTTATCTAGCCAGATAAGTTGCTAGAAGGCGAGGATGTATATAGAGCACTATCTCCTCTCGTATCGCTAGTAGTAGACAATATAGAGGCCGCAATAGTTATTAGTTAACTCTATATAAGCGATAGGGAATAGACAAACGAGCGTATTAAGTATAAACAACGTATACTGCAATAGATAAAGAACAGAAATACAAGAACTACTAGTATTTTACTTAAGATATAGGCTAGAACTACGCAAGTACGTACAAGCGCAGATAAAGTTCTAGAGCACTTAGAGAATATAGAAAGGCATGCAGAACTAAATAGCGATAGTATTTATAGTATAGTAGGCCAGAGTTATGCTATTAAGAGCAGTAACCTGCAGCGATCGTCTATAGCGCCTATTACTAAGGATTTGGCTACTATAAAAGAACTCTTTATTATAAACACTTGTAGTGTTAGCTATATATTAATACCCACTTTAGTAAGAGCTACTAATACTTCTCTAGAGGCTCTAAACAGCCCATAAAGCTAGTGCAGCGTCTCTTTAGTTTGGTTAAGTGGCCAACGTAAGACCTTCCCAGCCTAGAGCAACACACTACTCTCTTAGGTTAAACCTATATTTAGATAAGCGTCTAAGGGCAGTAACGCGCCGCAGCTAGTGTAGCTAACTCCTAGCCATAGCACTCCTCCACCACTACCCCTATTAATTAATTATAGCACACCTCGCCTGCCATAGCTGTCTAATAGTAGTAATACTTAGCTAGCTGCGTAAGGAACACTAGCTACTATGTCTCCCTTACTATTCGCCCGCCCTAGTAATGTGCTTAGCTTACGCGCTGTTTGAGCAGCGTTGCTAACGCAATTAACACCTAGAGTAGGCAGTCTACCTACTTTACCCACTAAGCGAACTGTCTATAAGCTTGCCAAGTAGCTGCGGAACTTTTAAGACTGTACCCACGAGGAGTACGCAGCAGCGGACAAACTCTACTAGGAACATTACTAGCGCCCTAACATACACTCTGTATGCTTATTGTTTAAGGAGATTACGCACCTGCTTTGCGGAGTGCATAATAGGGGAACGCCTCTTCTAGATATTCTTAGCAACCTAAAGCTAATGCAACCCTCTAGTCTGCCTAAGAGCTTAGACCTAAAGGCTGCGTTTGAGGGCACAAGTCCTATTGCTTTCCCTAAAGACGTTGGCACGCCTAATAAGAAGCTGCCCTATAACCTCTGCCTCTAATAGCACTATAATAGTAGCAGAAAAGGACGTGCTACTAAGGTTAGGTTTGATGTAGATAGTGTGTGCTGCTTTTCTAGCAGTCTAGCGTTTGCCTAGAATGGCATTGACTGGCACCCTTAAGCGCATTTTATCCTAAACCTAGACGTAGATATATATTTTAGCCTTATAGTGTCTGCGTATAATTATTGTAACGACCTAGCGATAAGGAACCTGCCGCTATATAAGATCCCTTATTACTGCTTTAGTTCTATTGTAGGCAGTATTAAGTTACTGCTAATATTCGTCTTCTTCCCAGAACTTCACTTTAAAAGCTAGTACGAGCATAGTACTTACCTAAGCAAGTAAGACTAACAGCTCTGGCTAGATGCTATGCTGCTCCTAGCCATTAGCAAAACTATAAATGACTTGACCCTAGCGTCGTATCTTCTCGCCTCTAAGGACAATGCTAGTAGGAGAGTAACTGCGGTGTTGGCAGAGATATTAAAGCGAAAAGAAAGCGTGTGGGAGCAGCTCTTAGCGTATAGGCTACAGCACTAGCACCTTAATTTGCTATAGACTACTGTCCTCAAACGGATTACTAAAAACTCTGGCTTGGATCGCTTTAACAACGCTACCTTATTCGTGCATGCAAAGAACACTAAGCTTGCACACATAATAGGCGACTTGACTAGTACGTACGGACGCTGGGAATAGGCCTGGGCAGAAGCTACTAATCCGCAATTCTACAGCAAAGATCGCACCTACGTAGACCTTGCCAAGACAGTCACATTAGAGGACTATGCCTACCTGTACAACGTGGTCCCAGCCGAGTTCGAGGCCGAGACTTTTCTCTAGAAGCGCTGCTGCCTAGAGTCCTATGCCCGCACGCGCGTAAAGCTGCTGGAAGACAGCAAATAGGCTAGAGGGAGTCCGCAGGTAACCACCTACCCCTGGGCCACTATAAGAGATATAATGGGCTAGACGCTATTCGCAGTGCCATATAGGCAGGAGAATATGGATGGACTAGTGTACTTACAGTTCTACACAAATATTAAGACACTATTTAATAACTCTAAGGTGTACGTGTTTAACAACAAGGCAGTAGAGAATCTGGCGCTAGATCCTAGCTACATCCGCTCGCTGCAGTAGTAGGGTGGAGGTGCTACCTTTTCTAAGAACGTCTGTAAGGGCTCCTACCTCCACAGCAAAGGCCGTGCATTCTCCAACCTTAGAGACAACTAGCGGCAATCGTACGGGATCTAGGAAGAGCATCGAATTTCTCTCACTATAATAGATGAGATTTGTGAGCAATAGCGTGCGTGGGATCTCTACAACGACAGCATCGACGACGTCTGCTCGCCGCTTCCGTACTACGTCGTACCATCGCAGGAGCTATTCGGCTTTCTCCGCGCACAAATTAACAAGTACTGTTTTTTATTTAAGTATACGCTCGCGTATACTGCCTGGATGTACTCGCTTCCTAAGACCATAGTGATAATAATCGCGCTGCAAGCGCTCTAGTTCTGCTACAGCAGCAGCTTACTATACAGAGAGTCGCTACTATATAAGGATTGCTAGAAATAGAGGCATGGGCAGGATCTTGTTGTAAAAGAGGGCCTTAGCATATAGGAGACGCTGGAGAGGTGCGGTATAGGCTAGTTCCTGCCCAAGTTTAGCTAGGTAACCAGGCGGCTGGCATAGCCATATGGCGATAATATACTTATTAGGAACTTATTAATGCATGCTAAGTACAAGCGCTAGTAGAGAGCAGTTAAGGACCTGTGGGACGTGTTTGTCCGGTTTAACCAGGCAATAGGCTAGTACTAGTAGTACAATATACAGCAGCACCCCTAGCTGCTCTAAAAGTGGCTAGAGTATTTATATGCGCTTAGCTTAGAGCAATTTAATGCCAATATGTAGTTATTAATGCTGGCCGCCCACAAGAGCTATTCTAAGCTGTCGCTAGCTGCGCTTAGGTAGGACGGCAATATAACGTTCTGCTATAAGGAAATAAAACGCATATTTCTAGAAGAGGGTGCGGTTGCGCCGCTACACCTAGTTATAGGGAACAAGATGCGCTTCTCTATAGTAGATAAGCTGCTAGACTTTCTGTTTCTCTAGGACAACAAGTAAGAGCGTGTAGGATGGGGAGGCAGACCCTATTATCTTATTCTATAGAAGAGCTTTGAGTTTGTAAAGAGCTAGCTAGGCTACTAGTAGGCAAGCAGGTGGCTAGACAAGTTCTTCTACCTTGTCTACTTAACGCATTAGATCCTGCCCTACCTATTAAATAAGTTATTGATCGCGTTTACAAAAGAAAGC
Organism: Laburnicola sp. R22_1; assembly: GCA_014281115.1. NCBI lineage: Eukaryota > Fungi > Ascomycota > Dothideomycetes > Pleosporales > Didymosphaeriaceae > Laburnicola > Laburnicola sp. R22_1. The sequence goes on from JACONQ010000011.1 coordinate 2,593,958, forward strand.
CGCACGCAAAGCTTAATAGGGCGAATAATATGGTTTTTGGCTATGTTTGTAGATTCTAGCATAGTTGCTTTGCTATTTAAAGAACCGCCTAGGATAGTCTTTAATCTTATCTACTAAGCGCACTAATACGCTGGTTAAGTAGGCGTATACAATTAGGCATAGAAGATAGCAATGCTAACTAAGGCGTGTAGAAAGAGGGGGCTGCTAATACTAGGCTAGGATAAGATAGTAGAGCATTAGATTGCCAGCTAGACAAGCGCTAGCACAAAGGAATTCCTACCTATATAGGAGCAAGGGATGCCTCCAACCCTATTAATATGAGAGAGGATTAGAGGCCTAAGTCTAGATAAGCTAGACGCGCTAATAGTAGCGTTTACTTAAGAGCAAGGAGCTATAGTCTAAGAAATAGAGACTTGTGTAGAGGCCTCTCTAATAGCGGTTGCAATGTCTTTAGAGAAGCTAAGTATTGCCTAATATTCTAAGTAGGCTAGAGAGGAGCGAAGCGAAAGCGGCAGTATATTTGTACCCTCTATTAATAGCAACTAAATACGTCGCAAAATAGAAAAGCAGCGCTATAAGAGAGTGCTCTTAAGGTTTAAACATATCTACTAGGCTTAATAGCATCTTATAAAAGTAAGGCTATATAAAACTATATAATATATTTACTCTTAGTACTAGATAGAAAATTTACTTAATGTTATAAAGTGAAAAGGTAAAAGATAATTAGTAAGTTTTCGTATAATTATTCTTGGCCGCATTCTTACTAACTAGCCTATATTTAGTTAGTTCCTTCTATAGCCCACTTCTTTTCTCTTTGCGGAAACGCGACTAGTGGTGTTGTATAGCGGTTTGCAGTTACTTAAACTAGACTTATTATTAACCCTAGGCCTGCCTATGTCCCACATATAAGGCTCTCCTTTGGCTCTTCTATATTGGCGATGTTATACCACAAGCTTAACCGCAAGTAGAGGCTGCTGCTGCCGCTTAAGCTGCGCCAAGGTCGTTGTCCTAATAAGCTTCCTAACATAGCCTGTGGCGGTTATAATGGCTAGGGCCATATATACTCTAAGTCTACACTAAATCTTTTTATGTACCTATGTTTCTATAGTAAAGGATGAGCGGAATTCTTTATTACGCTTAACCTATTTAAATGTATAGTGGGTAAAGCCTCCACGCTATAATAGATAGTAAATGCGTTGCACGCCTTAATAGGGCTAGCCCTCTTTAGCAGAGGGTGCAATAAGGTGTAAACAGGCCTAGTAGGGGGAGCCGCACTATGCTTTGTGGATCCTTTGGGCATAGTGGCTAGCCTAGTACGCGGCGGGTCTTTTTGGGGCATAGGTGGAGGATACTAGTGTTGTGCAGCTGAATGCCTACTACGTATCCACGGCCGAAGGTGTAGAAATGCTAACAGCGCGCATAGAAGGCACCCTAGAGTTGTAAGAACGAGTCTAATTACTAGTACTATAGACGTTATAGAGTGTGTAGAGGTAGAGATAACATCTGGTCCTACTAAAGATATGGTTCGGGCGTGGGAAAATAGTAGGTTATATAGGTGGTCTTTATTAACAATAAGGATAACAATTGTAACTAAGTAATGGGTAATAAAACTAGGAAGCGGTTATGTATTACTATATATTGCGGCGTTAGAGTCTTATTGCTAGAAAAGTTAAGGGAAGACTAGCTACTATATAAGAGTGAAATAGTAACACGCTAGATCTAGTAAAAAAATATTATTTAAATTAAGGAGCACGTTATATGTCTTACAGTTTAAATATAGTAGCCTACTATAGCACGTTAAAATCCCCTAACTCTCTTTATTCTTCTTCTTTTTTTTCGAGCGCTTATATTGCTAGCATGGCGTACAACACAGTATCTATACTAATTTCTCGTGGTTTATCTAGGAAAAGCGTATATGCAGGTAGACTTTTCGCTAGATAACACGTTTGTATACGCATCCAAGATGGAAGGTGCAATAATAAAGGGCCTAAGGAGGGCGTAGTTGGCGCTTTTTAGGGCATAAGCCTTAGGTAGAGGCGTGGTAAGCGTTTCGGTTTGGTGGAAAAGAGGCGTGGCCGGCGGCGCCGCGAAGTCGCGGAATGGAGGCGTAGCGAGCGCGCCGTACAATTATTAGAAGCAACGCTATCTATGCTACAAAAAGTTAGTAACGCCTCTCTACCTAAGCTATAGAAGAAGGCCTTTACTGCTACATTTGCGGCTAAACATCTATACTTAGCACGTTTGCGTTATTGTACCTATAGCGGTTCTTTGTTAAAGCGCTCTTTCTATTTATCTCTTCCTAGCATCTAGTCTGTATAGTACTAATCCTCTCGCCTAGGTTACCTGTAAATGCTAAGTCTTGCTATTACCTACTAGCGTTACTAGACCTTTCCAACCCTATTAACCGTTATCGCTACTCTTAAATCTATTATATTGTACATAGGCATGTATAGCTATATAGTGCTCATAGCTATATTGCTAGCTCTGGCGAGCGTACTCCCTTTCTCTTTAGGAACAACGAGTACACTTTACATTGCAAGGAAAGCCACTCTATAAACCCTTAAGGCTTATAAGGTTAACTTAATAATATCTCACGTTAGTTCCGACTAATCCCTCTTACGCATCCTCCCCCTTAGTGTATTAATTACTTATAGCTAGGGCTTAAGCAATAGAAATGGGTACTATAAGCACCTCTAGCATATACTGCAACACGCGGGAATAGTTATTAACATGGTAGGCATAGTATCTTTAGGCAAGATAAAGGATAGGGTGCGTTTATCTACACTTTCTTACCCCCATTACTATGGTGCTAATAGCCACAACCCGAATAGCAAAATAAAGGTTATCTAGGCGCCCTAGTGCATTAAGTCGCCATGTACGCTAAGTAGGACCTCCGCTTCTAACCCCACCTTGTGCTAATTAAGTAAGTCCTACCTTATATAGGTAGTCCCCTACACAACGCTAATAAAGTAGTGCGGGAATAAACAATATACTTAGCCATTCTCCCTAATACCCCCTTGGCTCTATTAACTAATGGATAGACAAACTTCTAAATAGACTCTTTAACTAGATTTACTACGTGACGATTGTGCTATCTACCCTCCTGCCCAACGCTAATCCTATAGGCGACGACTGTATTAGGACGATTGTAAATCCTAAGTACCGCGCTATTATAGAGGTAAGACGCCATAAAGGGCAGCGTATTGTACTTAGCGATATGTATCTAAACGTTAGTAAGGATAGGCTAGGTCCTAATAGGATTCACTCTACGGATATCGGGTACTAGGGCATAGCATTAGTATAGTACAAGGCTATAGTAGAGGCGGCGGGTAAGGGCCTACTAAACCTATAAGGCTTGCATGTGAGGGGCGTGTAAACTAACTAGACAGTGCAAAGCGTCGCCACATACTAGCGTCGCACGTCCTTGCCTAGAGCGTAGCCTATATAGAGAAGTAGTAGAAGCACACTCCTTTCCTCTGCTAACTATTTCCTCCTTTCTAGATGCTTTTCCTCTACCTTTATTCCGTTAATAGCGATATAATCTATCTATCCTACTACCTACTTTATTACCCTAGCCCTAATACACTAACTAACGATAAGCATCTGCGCCACCCCACCCCTAGGGATAGTGTAGGGGTTAGGCTCCTACTCCCTTAAGGCAAAGGGGAAGCCAAAGGCAATACTAGGTGGCGCTTCTCTAGTAGTTCCTTGCCTTGGCAGGACACTTCCTATGGTGAACGTACCACCCCCTCACAACGTAATGGTCTTAGAGGATGCTGGCACACGTAGCAACGGATGGCTACGCTTCTGGCCACGTGCCGCACGTAGGCTCAATAGATGGATAGCGCTCCCCCTTGCGGTCACGTAGGCAAGGGGTGTATAGGCGTGCTGTTGTTTATAGTTATGTGGTAGTAGCTTAGATATTGCGTATTCTATTAGTCCCTGCCATACTAAGCACGCCACGTCAATCTTTACGTATACGCGTAGGCTGCACTACTGTATAGCTATGTGCTACTGCTTAGACTAATCTTATTATTGGCCCTAGGCTTCCTCCTAACTCGCGCTTAAGACCTTCTTCTAGGTCTTGCTTAAAAACTATCCAGCATAAGCTAGGTTGCAAGTACTAACTGCTGCTACAGCTAGAGCTAGGCCATAGCCGCCACTCTAGTATGCGCTCTATCTTAGTACGACCTGGCTGCAAAGGCTAGGGCCAAGCGTTCTTTAGATCTAAGCTAATCCCCCTTAAATGCCTTAAACGCTAGCACGTTAGCTAAAAGAGATTTTGGCAATAGATAGGGGACTCTAAAATGGCTAGATGCGTAGAAAGCGAAGCCTTAGTACCCTAAAAGGCAGTAATGGGTTTGCGAGCCTTATAGCGGTTGGCTCCTACTAGCCACTATATGCTAAGGGAAGGTTTTCTAAGGGCAGGTCTGCTGGAAGTAGTCGCGTTCCGCCTTAAGGTAGGTTCGGTTAAAGTAACTAGCAGGCGATAGTCCTTTTTAGGGACAGGGGGAGGGGGTCGCCTATTACGTATTTGTGAGCCAACATAGTAGAGTAGAAGAAGTAGCGCACAAAGGTAAAAGGCTACTACCAAAGCAACGAATCTGGCGATTAAGGCTATGGATAGGCCAAAGCTTATAGGAGGAGAGACGCCGTATTAAGCTGTGGTACTAACTATGGTCTAGGTTCCTATAGTAGGGTTATTGTCTATGGAAAGAAGTGTTGTAGACTTTATATATAGTAGGTAGATAAGACTAAACCTATTGCGTGTTAAAGCGGCAAAGCGCAAAGGCGCTTAGGAGGGCAGGTATAGGGTAGGAGTAGTAGAGGTGCTGCAAACAGCGTAGTTCGCTAAGATGCCTATCTACTATACGCACACCACTGTGTGTCTTATATGGCCACTAGATAGTAGTCCTTAACGCCGCACTTCTCTATTACTAAATGCCTTATTTGCGTAGCCAATATAACGCTAGCCCCTAGTAGGAGCTACCTACGCCCTCTGCCTATATAGTTAGGAGGAGTAGTAGGGTAGGCATAGTTTCTGGCTAGGCAGCACGCCTGCATACATATATTAGCACAGCCTAGCCATATTAGCGTAAGGCTAGGTAGTGTTAGCAAAAAGTAGAAAGGGGGGTGTTTAGGTATTGTTAGTGCTTTAGGAGTTATAGTAGAGAGAGGCGCGAGTAGTGTTTTAGACCATTAGAAACAGTAAGAGGAGAAAGGCACAGATATAATATTATAGATAAGAAGTGTAGGCGGCGTTATACCCTAGTAGAACAGAGGTGCAGCTAGCGCGTAGGGAATGGCCTTAGCGTAGTGGTCTTACTCTAACAGTCTAGCGCCTTAACTAACAATCCCTGGGCGCCCAGTATCCTAGTAAGCTAAGCTACGGCCGAGGCATGCCTTCTCTCTATAGCCTAGGGGTGGGGAGCGTTGTTAGGGCTGCCAGGGTGGGCTGGGCCATAGGAACAGAGCGTGAGGTAGGAGGTAGGGAGCTAAGATAATAAAGTAGGAGGGTATAAACTAACTGCCTAGGTAATAGGCGTGTTGTGTGTAGACAGGCCCCTGGCTATCCTTTTTCTTTGCCTACCTACTAACCCTAAGAGCTAAATACGTTAAGGGTATAGGTGCTTAAAATGTTAGGCCTATAACGAGCTTGTAGGCGCCTTCTTGTTTCACTACACGTACGTTTCCCTAGCCGTCTATGCGCCCATCAACCCTTGTTCTAATATTGCCGCCTTAGGATTGTTGGCCTAAACTCTACCTTCTATAGCTCTTACACATTACCTTTATAGTAGAATACACTAGGTTACTTCCCTACTAAGTGTTACTTTCTAGTTAGGTAGACTACTCACCTAGCCAATCTAAATAGAAAAGAGTAGAGGACTATATAATTCGGTATAGAGGGACGATGGCAAGAAGAGATAAGCAGCTTTATAGTAATAAGCTTATATTTATAAGTAATAATATAGATAGAATAAGAGAAAAGGCTTAGTATTTATTCTTAATATAAGCGAGTGTAGTGAGCTACGGTACAGAATACTACACGGCAGCGCTAAAGAGAGCGAAGGAGAAGCTAGTTTGTTAATTAAAAGAGGGGAAAGGGTAGCTACTAGCTGTTGTTTAAAAAGCTAAGAGAGAAATTAGCTACTAGGCGTGTATCCTGGCCAAAGAATATCCTAATAGCACTACTAATCGCTCCGTCTCCACAATAGGTCTTTGCCTTACTTAGTTAGAAGTATTTAATATTAGCTATACAACCCTCGTCCTTTATTATAATCCACTTAATGGCATTATTGCACAGGTTGTATACTCTTAAAGCCAGCCGCTTTATCTTCTTAATTCCTATCTTAGTAGGCGAATAGAAATTTAGGAGGTAGGTTGCAGTAACGTGGTAATTATCCTTAAGCTAGTAGTCTTGCTTATCGTGCCTATTAGTTAGAAGATTAACAACTACACTAACACCACTATCCTCTTTAATGCCATAGGCGTCGATCTGCTCTTTTAATTATAAGCAGATGTTGTTTACGTCCTTCTTAATATCTTCTACCCATATAAAGTTGTTATGGACCTCTGTGCTATCGCACCACGGCTTTCGGTTTAGGTATAGCTGCTTACCTAGCACCTACACTTTATTAATAATACCGCGAGACTTTATAGTGTCCACCTCCTGCGGCTTATAAAGTAGGATGTTGTTGTTATTATTATTGTTATTATTACTAATCTCTACACAGCAGGCGTGCGTTTATATCTAGTTGTTACAAGCGCGCATCTCCTATAATATAGGCTTGCTACTATCTTTTAGGAAGCCTAGATAATGCCCCTGGATGTATTTAGTAAAAGGCAAGAACTGCGGATCTACACTACGTGCGGGGATGGTAATAGCACGCGCTGTAACGGAGATAAGGCTCATAGCCACAGCGACGCTAGTGGTAATACTTAGCTTTATAGTGTAAGCGTGGGAACTTATAGTTTGTTAAGAAGGCGTCTCTGTAAGAAGGTGAATAGGATAAAGATAAATAACAAAGTGAGGACTTGCTATTTAGAGAGAGATAGATTAGAGAGCCTCTTAAATACCTTGCTACGAGTCTGCCTAGCCCCCTCCTTCTTAGGATAGACTAGACGCGGCGTTGGGCATAGTTAAGCAATTGGTGCGAGTGGCTTAGACTAGCATAGTATCTTGTGAGTAAAGGATTGCCGCGCATAGCGTTGACTAGGTTAGATATACGCTCTTAACCTTAATAGTGTTTTTATTTGTAGGACTTATAGTATAACAATCTGCGCGCTAACTTTGACTATAAAACTAGAAAGTACGGCACTGACAGATAAGGGCTTATTACTCGTAGTTAGTATGGACGGGACGTAATAAGAGGCACAGGCGGCGGCGACTAAGGCGCAGGATTCTCTTACCCACGCCTTAAGCTTCTGCGGCATGTGCACGTTTACGTGGTGTAGGAGGACTTATATGGTAATAGATTAAATAGGTTAACAATCCGTCTATAAAGGATCTCTAGGGCTAGCTAGATTTGTCGTGCTTTTATAACAGACGTATAATCCTAGGGTTTCTCTTCTCTGCAGCCAATGTCTTTACTATAGCTCCGTTACTATCTAGTAAGTCCTGCCTCGCGCCGCGTTGTAGAAGGAATTTAACCATGGCCTCTTAGTTGCGCCGCACAGCAATATGGAGGGGCGTGCCTATACTATGTCCCTAAACCGTACCTCTGAGGTAGGGTTAGGTTGCCCCTAGGGGCAAAGAACGGAAGCCACCCCTAATGGGAAAAGCTGGTGGGGGTCGACAGGCCTTGGCATCGCTTGCCCCTAGGGGCAAGAGGTCTGTGCTAAGAATGCTAATTCGCGGACTCTTAACCTAATTATAAATAACCTCTTGTCTTCCTAGACACCCCTCTACCTAAACGCTCTACCCCAACAAAAGCGAAACTGCGATAAAGCGCAAAGGCGTAAACGTCTCTACTAAAATAGGGAAAAGGCAACGTACGGCTGGTAAGGAAATTAGGGAGGCAGACTCTATCTACAACCAAGCTGCGCCGTACCTACTAGTAACAGCCAGATTTCTAATCGACGCACTCACCTCGGAATGGAGTATCGGTGTTAACAGGCCCATCGACTAAGCCCATAAGCGTCGCCTCCGCCAGATCTTTAACGAGGCAGGCGTTCTTCAGCGAGGCACAAGCCACCAGTTGCAGGTCGCTTGTTCCAAGGCGCATGTACAGCAGATGCTAGACCACCTAAAAGAGGAGGGCCAGGCTGAGACCACTATCAGTACAGGTGAAAGCGCTGAGGGCGATTCGAAGTGGCCGTCGTTCGAAGATTGGGGGAGCGTCATCAGGGGGAAGGCAGAGCTGATCGCAGGGCACCATCGAGTTAAAGCTTTCAAAAAGTATCTACAACTTCATCAGTTGCCAGAGAAAGAGCGGTGGTAGGTGTGCAGCATCTATAATAAAGGTTTTAGCCCCTGCACGTGCCAGCCAAGGCAACGAGCTAACCCGAACAATAGACACACTTCCGCCGCACTTGCGGATCCAGCTTTGTGCCAATCAAGAAGACATTATCCTTCCAGATAACCATGGCCAGATATGGACCGAGCTAGCAACCCTAGCATCCGACAATAACCAGCTGTTTCAAGGTTCGAACAAGTCAGTTGAGCAGAAGATGCTGGAGAAACTCAGGCTCAGCAGTCGAGTAAAGTTCCCAGTACGACGGCTAGCCACGCTATAGAAAAATCTCAGTTGGAGACTAATAATCACCAGATGGTGCCGCACCTCGATCAGGCAAGCGACTTTTAATATTTCCACATTTAAATAGATGGCAAGCTGCAGAATAGATAATATAAGTGCAATTTGCGTCCAAAGCTGCCCTATACACCCACGCTAAGCGACACCCCAGTATTAGTTCTCTGCATTTAATAAGGTTATAAAAATTACATCGGAGATTTAAGGCCAACATAGACTAGATGTTTAACTGGCTAACTAGAACAAACTAGCTAGCTTGCCGCGAGTGCGAAGTGTAGATGAAGTGCAGAGTCTATTCTATCCTAGTCTCAAGCCTGGCATAAAACCCTATCCCTCAGATACCTAGCAACAAGACTTCTTCCCAAACATAAGCAATAATGCGTACTTCAACCTGTGTCAATTGGTGCTTTTAGAGCCAGGACGCCGCTTTATCGACGTTTAGGCGCTTCTAAAGACTACAAAGTAGGAAGGAAAGCTAATAAGCACTGTAATATCTCACGTTGTACAGTGGCTAAATAAAGAACCTAAAAAGGTCTTAGACTGCGACAACAATAAGCCCGCGCTGTAGAAAGACCTAATTCCCGCGCTGCGAGCAAAGTATAGCGACAAGGCCAATAGTGAGTCTTGAGCCCTTTAGTAGGGAGTCCTTAATCACATACGTAAGAACGCAAAAGAGTTCACTAGCACTACGCTAGAGCACTATCTCCACAAGTATTCAAGTAGAGACGGCGACGCCTACGGCGCACGGTTTAACCATAAGGTGTGGAGAAACATGCTTTCTATTGTCACTAACTTTGCAGGGCCGACTCTACAGCATAAGTATATGGCTAGTCTTATTTTAGAGGGGACTTATAAGATTAGTCCGCCTATAGTTGCCTAAACTATGCGGAATTCCATCTATCAGATCCCAGAAGTTGTAAACGATCCAGCGCTTCGGTTAATAATCGCAGGCGAACAGCTGCTCTTAATAATATAGCTAGTTATTTGTTAATAGATCTCTAAGCAGTATGAAGACGTGCCAGATCGTCACAGCAAAGACGAACAGCTATTTACTGTCTATCTGGCAGAAGAACAGTGTGCAGAGACTAAGCTGTTGTTTCAGGCCTTAGGTGGCCACGTATCAGCGGCAGCACGGAAGCGTACCCCCCACCCCTGGGTTTTGGAAGGATCAGGCACGCACGGATCCATAAAGGAGCGAGCCATGGCCCAATCACCAAAGCACGGGTCGAAAGTGGCGTCGGACGCAAGGACATCACCGCGAACAGGGGTGCAGAACCGAGAATTAATCGACTTTACTGTGGACGGGCTGAACAATCTTTGAAAACAGTATTGTTACAAGAGCGCGGCTAGACAACAAAGAGCTTAAGTGCGCCAGGCTTCTCTAGCCGCAGACTCTTATCAGCCTATAGATTTATTAAGATCCCTTTCTTTAAACGCTCTTACCGGCTTAGGACATTGAAGATAATTGGCCTTGGCTAAATGTGGGAGATGACAACTATAAATAAACTCAACTTCCGCCGTAGAAGCTCCAATGTTGAAGTCTGGCACCTAGCCTAGAACTATCACAGTTAGCGCTAGTGTACATGGAGAATAGACATCGTGTGACATATTGGTGTCCCTAGAATTAATTTCCCCTGTGGCTTGCCCCTGGGGGCAAGCGGTTATCATGAGATCCTACTATCGGTTCCTATAGGCGACCGCTTCGCCTTCTCTTGTCGTGAAAATAAATCGTATCTATAGGTTCTATAATGGACATGGATGCATTCGACTATGAATTTTTCAACTCAAGTCCACTCTAAGACATAGATGTACAGCCGAGTTCGCCGCCTGCTACCACTACAACGCAACTAATAAACGAGCAACACAGCGATAGTAGCCTTTATAAGGATTCGGGAGACAATAATGGGCTCTACAACGCCTCACGAGGCGAATTTAGGGACGACTGCAGCGAGGGCAGTTTTGGCGACGAAGAACATGTGCTCGTGGCGTCCAACCAATATTCGTGGAAGATTGACCACGCAAAGGGCGACCACAAGCTGAAGGGTAGGTGCATGCATGGGCTTGTAGGAGGCGACTAACCATGCAGTAGTGCAGGACTTCATTGCAGCAACCAAGAGCGCCTCCTTTAATAGAGATAAAGCTATCAACATGCTCTAAAGGCGATACACGATCGACTATAGAAGTAGGAAAGCCAGCTCACAAGTAGCTGCGCCAGACAACGAATATATTCTTTCGTTCTTCCTCGACCTTCTTATAATCATCGGACGGCCACTAAAACCGATCACGCAACCGTCGAGTCGATTCTTCGACAATATGACTATCAGCTTCAAGAACTGGCGAGCCTTCTACAGTAATAAGCATGTCCACGGATTGTTGTTTGACCTGGAGCACCGGACATTCTAGCTAGCAACAGCGGCCATGAGGGAGGCCTGGCACATCGTTATGCATCCTGTCGCTAACGCGCCAGAAGAGCTTCTGTTAAGAGATGAGCTTCGAAAACGTCGCAAGAGACCATCTTAGTCTAGTGCCTTACAGTACCATCACGCGAACTTCTTAGCCTCATATATCAAGCAAATATTCCTGATTGGCGAGCTTTTAGGGGAGGGTGTAGAGCCGTCTTAGAGACTTGACGGTCCACACACACAGAAGATTACCTTCAACAAGTGGACCACATTTTAGGAGAAGTTCATACTAGAGTGGCCTGCATACGTAAGGCAGAGCACGCAGGATACGTTCTGGGTGGAGAACTAGCTAGCCTTCCACGCATACAACTACGGCGCAAACATCGAGATCGAAGCGACTAAGCAGATGCGTTCTGTACCAAAGGAGACCCGACTTTGGCCAGTTAAGGAGGAGTCTAACTCTAAGGAAGATGCCATTAAGGTAGAGGATGGCGTCACATATAACAAGTGGTCTGGCGGTGAAGCACCAGGAGCTAGTGCCATCCCCCACGCCAGCTATGACTACCAAAGCCTATTCACCGGCGGGTTGGATTAACTAAGAACGGAGTTGGAGCAGAAATATGCCCTTGGCAATATTGACACCGTATCGTACGCACTAGCGGTCGACATTAACTGCTTAGATAGGCGGTCTCTAGAGCCAGGCAACAAGCCAGCGCGCTGTCCCCTGGCCGACCGCAACATAGTTCTCCGCGAGTTTCGAGGATTGCAAGACTTTACCTTCTATCCTCTAGCGTTTTACCTGGCACATGGCAATTTCTTGTTGCCCTAACCGCCAGCATTCTTAATAGACAATCTTCTCGCTGTTATGCAAGAAAACATAAGCTATTAGTATAATAGCGCAAGCGTGCTAAAGTATGGGTACTTCTAGGGTTATTCCAACATCAAGCGGAGCATTCGACATGGACCGGACGATCTGCTTGCGATAAAAGGCGTCGCCACCGCTGCTCTAACATTGCCTAATCGCAATGGGGCTTTGTCTCCTTATGTAGCCGCCAAGTGAGACCGCCTCCTGCAGCATCTAAGAGGGCAGCTAACCCCCAACAATTCTAAATTATCACGGCCTTTTGCTTGGGAGCGACAGCGCGTAGAGAGAGCGATACAAGAAGAAGAGTATGCCTTTAGGATAGAGCAGGTGCTTTTGGTGCAGGTATTGAGACTAAGCGATAATAGGCGGAGCTTCTCAGCTATCCTTAGTCCTATCTTCTAGTTAATGCGTTTCTTCCTTAAAGAGCCACAATGCTACACACATCTTTTTCAATCCTTCTAACTGTCTATATTTCCCAGTGTTCTGTCATCTTTTGCGAGCCTGTTTTCAGCAGCAATTAACAGCATCCACGCTCGGTTTGAGGCCGCTGGCTCCCAAGGGCTATGCGCCGCATTAGCAGAAGGGGTGTCCGCAATTAATCGACTTGGGAGCTACTGCTTTATAGGCTTTCTAAGGTTGTTAATAGGCTTAGTACTTATGCCACTTAGAATAATTGGTGGCATTAAATAAGGTGGATGGCCGTTTATCAATCCTGGAGTGCTCAACCTGCAAGGTGCTAGTAACCTTAGCCTGGTATAATGGCCTTAGCACTAGAATAGACAACCTATAATAATGCATATAGCATCCCTTGTATTTTACTATAGGCTAGAGGTCGCGGCCAGCCGCCATAGCAAAGTATAGTTTAGCGAACTTAGCGGACTAAGGGTGCAAGGGCTAAGCAGTGCTGCTAAGTTCCTCAAGGAGGTCTTTAAAGAACTGTGGAAGCCTTAGATAATCGCGTTTGTTACTAACCACTATCACTAAGCGCTAAACAAAGGCAGTTAAAGCCGTGGATTAAGCGACAGTTAGGGGATGTTGCAACTATTGGAAGACCAGTGGGAGCAAGTAAGGCGATGGACACAGGCTAAGAATCCCTTCTTGTAGGAGTGAGTATCTCAGGTGCCTTAACCGTCCTTGCAAAGATGCTGACCAGGTGTAGAGAGTACGAGCCAATCCTTTCGCTGTCCTCCCCAGGAGAGCTCGTACCATCGTCCGCTATATCATCTAGAACGCGACGCGACTTTGCGCAGGACCTGTACGACAGCTGCATGCGATCTGAACGAACGGCAGGGAGGCCGTTCTGCTCACAGAACGCGACTTGGTTTTTGGTGCTCCGCGCTACCATAAGCCACACTAGCGTGAAGCTGATAAGCAAAGACCAATGGATTGGTGCGTTAACCATAGCTATGCTCACGTGTTAAATTAAGTGCATGCCGGGTTTGTATCAGTTAAAGCTTAGCTACTAAAGGGTCACTTGGCTAGTAGGATTAGCGCCTACGGCTTTGGCGATTGCGGCGAGGCCTAGTAGCCTCAAGCGCGCTACTATTAAGGCTAAACACCGGGCGAAGCGTCGGCTGCCACAGAAGAGCAAGATCGACTTCAGCTGCACAATACCCTTCAACACTATACCAAAGTTGGTCGAGGATGGGTTTTGGCAGTATGAGAAGGTGTTCAGGACAGGCAACCAGGGTATATTAGAGCACTATTAGACAGCTTGCCAATGCCTTGCAGAGTGTTTGGGCGATCCGCTCTGCGATGTGATGCTAATAATGGTTTTGACGCTAGCCTCGTCGTTGGTGACGCCTATTGTAGCTTCTAAAACGCAAGTGTTCAGCGCAGGGCCTAAGAAAGACGGCTCTATGTTTGCAGCGAGCCTGGTCACTAGAATGCTCTAGTTCCTCTGGCCCGAGGCCTTCCCTTGGGAGGCAAACGACGGCGTCATACTCCGCGTACCAGATATAACAAAGAAAATTAGTAAGTTGGCAAAAGAGACAATAGGCTTGGCTAACGCTTACCTTTATAGAACACAAAGGCGTTAGTAATCAACTACTTAGGGAGCTAGGTTGGGTGCAGGTTGTTCAAGGTAACTAAGATAGTCCGCGCAATAAGCTAGCGTACAAGGATCCTGATCACCCGGTGTTTCTGATCACCCCATCAAAACGCGACACCTGAACAAAACACGCGATATCTCTCTACAACGCTCATCAATATGGACGCCCGCGAGCATGCTATACAATCCGCTATTCGCGATTTCGCTGCAGGTCTTTATACAAGTCAGCGTGCAGCTGCAAAGGCGTACGGCATCTCCCAGTCTACGCTATCGATGCGACTCCGTGGCGTAACAACGAGCTCGCTCAGTCACCAGCACCAGCAGCGATTAACTCCTCGACAGGAGGACTTTCTAGTAGAATGGATCCTTGAAGAAGACGCGCGCGCCTGCCCTCCCTCACACGCTCGCGCGCGAGAAATGGCCAATCGAATCCTACGTATGAACGGCGACGATCGTCCTGTTGGCAAGCACTGGCTATACCACTTTATCAAGCGCCAGCCACGTATCGCCTCTGTAGTCGGCAGAAAGCTAGAGGCTCAGAGAGCTGATGCAGCGACTCCAGAGCAGTTGCGCGCGTTCCTAGAGCGCTATGAGCAGACTCGACAGCGGCTCAACATACAGGCGGAGAATACATACAATATGGATGAGACTGGCGTTGCTCTAGGAGTATGTACAAACACTAGAGTACTCTCTAGTAGTCAGAAAAAGAAGGCTTACATTCGGTCTCTAGAGAATCGCGAGTGGGTCTCTATAATTGAGTGCGTATCGGCGACAGGGCAGAAACTACGCTGCGCAGTTATCTTCAAAGGCCAGAGCCTACAGACTACCTAGTTCCCAGCTAAATCCGTGCCTAGCTGGCTCTATACAACCTCTGAGAACGGATGGACGTCGAAAGCGATAGGTGTTGAGTGGCTACAGCGTATATTCATACCTGAGACGGCTATAGGTGATGGCCAGTACCGCCTTCTTATCCTTAACAGTCACGGCAGCTATATTGATATAGACTTCCTTTAGCTCTGCAAGCAGCATCGAATCGAGCTCTTATACCTACCTGCGCACTCCTCACACGTCCTACAGCCTCTAGATCTTGCTCCTTTCTCTGTAATCAAGTCTAGTTACAGACGTTAGATCCAGGAGCTCGCATCACTCGACGACGCTGCGCCTGTTAAGAAGGAGCGCTTTATCACCTGCTATTATCAAGCTAGGGAGGAAGGCTTCACAGAGCGTGTGATTCGAGCTGGCTGGCAGGCATCTGGTATCTGCCCATTCAACATCAATCACGTGCTCAGCTCGTCGCAGGTCTCTCAGAGGCCTACTACGCCTACACGTCAGCAGCAGCCTCAGCAGCAGCTCCAGAGCTTCCTCTCGACTCCCCAGGGCCCTCACGATCTCTATATAGCGCAGCGCAGCGTCCAGAGCGTTGAGAATCTAGGTCGTACGACCCGGCTGCTCCTACAGAAAGCAGGTAAGGCTCTAGCAGCTGCAAATACTAGAGCTGCAGGCCTAGAAGCAGAGAAAAGACGCCTTAAGCAGCAGCTAGAGATATCTACCTCTCAGCGTCAGCGTAAGCGCGTTCGAGTAGACCCAAATCAACGCTTTGCAGAGGTAGAGAGTATTAGGGAGGCTATGCGCGCAGCTGAGGCTTCAGCAGTCCAACCACGTAGATCTACTATATCAAGCACCTCAGAAACAGCTGCTATAGCTACAGCAGCTGCAGCGCTTGAATCTATGTGTAGTCAATGGCAATTATAAGCAGCGTTGCTGAGATATCGCGCGTTTTGTGCAGGTGTCGCGTTTTGGTAGAGTGATCAGAAACACCGGGTGATCAGGATCCTTGTACGCTAGCTTAGTGAGGTTATGCTTTAGTATAAGGAATAAGTAGGGTAGCAATTAGGAATGAGAGACTAAGTTGATTGTAACAAGCTAAACAGAGAAACTACTTAAGTAGCAGAATCGTGATCAGCAACTAGTCTACATCAGGTTAGTAGTATCATGTGATATCGTACTCCACACTAACACACCTCCCACAGCACAAAGGTAGCAAAGTGCTGTAAAGTATAACAAAGCAAAATAAGTAAACAGAGGGCCTCCAGGGCACCTCCCTAGGAAGAACTCTATCAGGTAACAACAAATGTAACAAACTTATCCTCTAAACCAATAACTTATTAGCGGATATCGGTCATTCCCAATTGCTGCAAGAATCGCTCGTGCTTACTACTATCAGAGAGAGACTTTATCAATCCATCAGCGGGCATATCAGCAGTTCCCATCCAGGTAACGTCAATGTTCCCAGCTTCAACTTACTCGCGGATCCACATCTAATATACTTTGATATGTCTAAGCTTCATATCAAGCTTTTCTTCGTCCTTATTAGCGATAGAGACTGTTCGCTAGTTATCACAGTACAACGTAGGTCGAACCTCTAAATTAAACCCAATAGCTTCAAAGGTGTTCATCCACCAGGATAACTCAGTGCCAGCAGTTGACAGGGCAAACAGTTCGGCCTCAGTAGTTAATTTGGTAACAGATCTCATGATTTTTGCCTTCCAATCAATAACCATACCGTAGAGCTTAAACACATAGGCGAATAAGCTTCAAGCAGTATCAGGATCGTCAGCAAACGCGGCATCAGAGGCACCAAAGAACAACAACTCCTCAGCTTCCTTATTGTCAATTTAACTAATGTAGTTGGCGTTCTTAGAGCGTGCTGTTGTTATTGCTCCAATTGCCCAGAATCAAAAGTCGTATAAGTATTGCCACACAGACTTAACAGCAGCAAGATACTTTTGGCTTGGATTATTTAAATGGCGGGCAAGTATCGAGTGCGCTTTTGCCACGTCAGGCCGGGTGAAATATAAGATGAAGCCAAGGCATCCAACTAGGATCTAATATAGGCGGGTGCGCTCCGCGTTAGGTTCATCTATACTTAGAGGGAGATAAGACTCGCGCAGAGGGACCTTAGGGTGTCGGCTGCCCTAAAGGAGATTGTGGTCGTGGCAGACTTTTGCGATGTAGGAGTCTTGGATCATCCAGACCTTGCCTTTCGCATAGTCTCTAATAATGCGTATCCCTAGGAACCAGCGTAGTTCTCCTAAGCTTCGTGTCTCGTATCGTTTCGTAAACTCGCGTTAAAACTATTAATGATATTGTTGATCGCCTTTGCAGAAAAGGACGACGATATCATCTACGTAATAAAATAGTATCAGCTTGCCATTAGTAAATAGGCAAGAGATACCCTTAACTTAAGTGAAGCCTATATCAACAAGGGTCTTCTTTAGGTGTTTGTGCCACAGCGCTAGGGCATCCTTAAGCCCATACAGTGCTCGGCGTAGTCGCATCATATTGCCTAGTCTGTCTCGGAACCCATCTGGAGTCCAGACGTAACAGAGTCGGGCCAGGTACGCGTTAAGGAAAGCATTCTTGACGTCGTACTGGTAGGCAAGGAGTCCAAAGGCGCACATAATAGCGATAAGGAAGCGGAGCGTTCGAGCCGCGAGGGTAGCTGCGTAGGTATCATCCCAAGTCGTCTGCAAATCTCCTCTCACGACTAGTCGAGCTTTGTAGCTAGTTAAGTAGCCATCAGCATCGAACTTGTACGTGAAAACCCACATTAGCGGCAGGGTCTCAGCATCTGGGTGCTCCTTCACATCATCTTTCACCTTCTCAAATACACCTTTGTGAAGCTGCTCCTCAATCTCCTTGTCCGCAGCAGCGAACCACTTATCAGCATTAGGGCGGGATTTAACCTCAGCCCAGTTCTTTAGTGGCGGCGGCAGTTAATCACAGTGAACCTTCAACTCTTCATTTAGGGGCAGTTGCACGATTGCCGTAGCAAACGTTTGCCAGTACAGAGAAGCGTGCGTACTAAAATGGTCCCTAGGCGTATCGTCTCCTCTACCACCTCCCCAACAACAGGACCCTAGAACAATATTGTCTGCAGCAATATTAGGGTTTGTCCGTCTTGGAGCGTTATTCTGATAGCGGTTTGGCGCAGTATCTCCAGAAGCAATCTCTCTCCAGCCTTTTGGTTAAGAACGATCATGAGTGCTAGGTACTAGTGTCTCTCGGGGTGTGAGTAATCCTTCATAGGCCTCCTGTTGAATCTGCTCTTCGGCATCATCTGGCCCAGTAGCCTCTTCTTCTTGATCCTCAACATCATCCTCAACTATATGTTGACGATGTGTTATATCACGATGGATCTGCTCAATAACGGGATCTTCCTCCTCGTCCAATGAATCGATATCAAGGACTCTAACTACGCGTCGTATCTCCTCCGTCATAGGCTCAAGTTGTAGAGCCGAGTAGCGTTGGTCTCGTACAAAGACAACATCACGTGTTCGAACAACACTGTCAGCCCCAGGAACCCATACACGGAAGATATTCGTTCCTTCGTATCCAACTAGCCATCCAGTAATCGACCTTGACTCGAGCTTGTCACCTTTGGCCACCTTGGTATTACGGAATAGGGCTTTGGCACCGATAACGTCTATGTGTGCAAGAGACGGCTTCACCTTGCGTACATGTTCGTAGGGCGTCTTCCAGTCAAGAACCTCTGTTGGCAATCGATTAAGGATGTAAATAGCCGTTAGGCATAACTCGTTAGCCAGTTCCTTAGGCAAATTTGCTTCAATCCGCAAAGCTCTTGCCGCAGTGATAATAAGGTTACCAGCCTTCTCGGGCAGGCCAGTCATCTCTTCTGCACTAACAGCACGTCGCTCAGCTGTAATACCCAGGTCTTAAAAGACCTCCCAGAGATCAGCATAACCCTTTTCGTTGTCACAGCGAACGTATACAACAATCGCGTCAAACTGGGTCTGTATAAGCACTAGTATCTGTTGAACTAAGCGCGTCAGAGTCTCCTTCTTCTTATCACAAAGAGTCTTCCCTAAATAGTATCTGCTATGTTGACACACAGCGTGTAAGAGCCACTTGTCCCCGTTATAGCAAGCTTCACCCGTCTTCCTGAGTTGTACAAGATCGATGCCGATACGTTCAAAGGGGCGTGTCGCCGGCTCGCGTTAAGGGCGTCGACTAATAATCTTAGAAAGCTTAGAGTTAATACACTTTTCACATCCCCTCCATTATGGAGCTTGGGGGCCAGTAATAAGCTTAATACCATCCACTGCCTGCTCTAGGTGTTCAACCGCGCGTCGTCCTGCATGAGCTAGCATCTAATAAGCTTCTGTAGAGGTGACTTATAGAGGCTTGCGCTCTATACGGCTTGGCTTAGCTAACTTCGATTGAATCGCGTATGTGTACAACTCTAATGCGTTCGGACGTGTTGCCTTGTTAGAGTCCATAACCCAATGGCCACCCTGCTTATCGAGTGTGCAGAATATGTCCATTAAAGCGCTCCTCAGATAGAGACAGCTACGTCCCAAGTCGAACTCAATACCAACTGCTTGACAGCGTAAGAGTGACACTACTAATATAAAGAACGTGGGAATAAGTGCTACCCATATCATAGTCACTCGACGTTCGCCAGTTAGAGTATCAACAAACAGCTTAACATTTCCCCACTCATATATCTGCAGGGCTTGCGTGCCGGCTAGTAGGATATCATCTAGGTGTCCATCTCGGATCTTCTCCCAAGTCTTTGGCCGATAGTTTGTGACATGTAGATTGGAGCCAGGATCCAGTATCCACTTGTTAATCAATGGCGGTAGAGGCTGTTAAACAGCAGCTATACTAAGTGGAGTAACAACCTGAGCTGCGTTCTGGCTGCCTTGCCAGTGCATAACTACTCCTATTAAGTTTTGAGCATTCAATAGAGGGTGACCAGTGTCTATTAAGAAATCATTCTTGTTGGCAGCAGCTGCCTTTTCACTAGCTTTCTTCTCAGCTCCGAACAGAGCTGCGCTTAAAGGGTTGCCTTTGCCTAGTTTCCTAACTCTGTCAAACTCGGCTGAGACAACTGGGTCGGGCCTCCATCCAGCAGGTCGGAGAGAAGGCACCACATAGGAGCACTACTTAAACAAGTGCTGTTCCCCACAAATGCACGTGACTGTACGTTTCTGGGTGTTGCTGTTAGTGTTTGGACTAGGGCGTCCTAAAACGGCGTATGTTCCAAGTGCTGACGCTACAGGGTTCAAGGTGCGTCAAAACCGTCGATAGTTCTCCACTAGTGCAACAGGATCCATATACAGGGTTCCGTTTATCTCGGCTCGCGTGATCTCCTAAATTTCGTGCGTGACAAAGGACTCATCAATTCCCCTAATTGCTCGAAGAAAGTCCTGCTGTGCTCGATAGTCCTGGACTTCAGGTAGTTTCAGTTTAACCATATCGCGAAGGATAGTGATGTAGCTCTCATACCAAGCATCCATCTTCTGTCGTTGTGGAACCTTCTTGATCTTGTCGTACTGCTCGAGCAACTCATACTTGCGTTCTGCTACTAACATACAGAATATCTTCTTAAGTTGCATAAGTTGTTCGTAGGGAGTTTCAGCATCCTCAATAACTAGAATGCCTGCTGGCGATGCCTACTGGCGATTGTTGAGAGCCTTTCTTCTGCAGGCTGCTATTTGTTGCTAGAACCCATGCTAGAAGGTGTAGTCCTCTCGTTCAGATTTCGTTGTTGGTTCAATATTCCCAGATCTTATATGCCTCAGCGGTCCTCTTTCGCAGAAAGATCCACTTCAACCAATCGCTCGGCTTGTTAAGGATAATCGTCTCCTTAACAATCAGCTCGTCCTCTTTGTTGCTCATCGTGGCAAACTAGAGCTCATCGAGTTAATCTCCGTCGTGGAAAGCGCGTGTATAGTAAGTAGGTAGAGTGTGAACTGCAGTCGAATTAAGCGTAGGCCGGGCTCATAACTGTAAGGGATAAGTAGGGTAGCAATTAGGAATAAGAGACTGAGTTAATTGTAACAAGCTGAACAGAGAAACTGCTTAAGTAGCAGAATCGTGATCAGCAACTAGTCTACATCAGGTTGGTGGTATCATGTGATATCGTACTCCACACTAACATTTGGGATTAGGAAGCACTACTAAAGCGACGGAGGGAGCTAATGTCGTTAAGGTCAGATACAGAAGGGTTCATAGGGTCTATCTTTCGTAGCTGTAATAGCATTTGGGTCGAGCGCTGTGCTTCCATTATTGCGGAGTACTAGTATTAACGTAAGAAACGGTGAACATTTAATAGACAAGCTATGCTAGACGTAATTAGGAAAAATTAAGCACGGAGGTGTAATATAAGTTCTACTAAAATCGTCTCTTGTGTCTGTGTACACTAATGGCTTATTTATACCCATAAGGACTAGCGATAGCAGTAAGAGATATTTAGTCTATAATAAAGATCGGTTTGTTATACTACCATTGTTCTACCGGCTCGAACAGTGAGGTCTTATAGCGATAATACTGGGAGGGGCTCTGCGCAACAAAATTCTAGGATAGCTAGTAGAGATGCGTGTTTAGGGTTTGTACAAAGTCAGATAGCTTAAATAAAAGCACTTAGTAAACGAAGTGTAATAGGCAGAAGCCAACCCTAGGTTACACAGAAGCGCTCTTGGCTTGCATAGCGGGGTAACAAGCCTTATCTACAGCGAGAACCCTAAGCCTATAATACATCCACCCCTTCTATAATATAGCACCTATGGTTTTTTCTGCATAGTCCGGATCCCCCAATGTCGCACGTCTCGTCCAGGATCGGCTCTCTAGAGTCCAGCAGCAGTTCTCAGCCTGTTCTCCAAGTACGCTAAGCGATCTTCGAATCGTAGTAGACGAGCTTTCCACCATTTTCAAGACGTGCGTCACCATTTTGGACGACATAGAGACGCGTAAAGGAGAGACCAATATAGCTATAGCATTTAAGGAGCTTAAAGATGCTCTTAACTAGGCTAAGTGTACATCCCCATGTTAACGCAAGTTAGTAGGCAGATTGCTAAGATGTTAGGTAGTTCTCCAGTATGTGCAGACCGAACGCAGTCTAACTAAGCATCCATTTCTTTTCCGTGCACATCGCAACCCGATACTATGTCCCTAAACCGTACCTCTGAGGTAGGGTTAGGTTGCCCCTGGGGGCAAAGAACGGAAGCCACCCCTAACGGGAAAAGCTGGTGGGGGTCGACAGGCCTCGGCATCGCTTGCCCCTAGGGGCAAGAGGTCTGTGCTAAGAATGCTAATTCGCGGACTCTCAACCTAATTATAAATAACCTCTTATCTTCCCAGACACCCCTCTACCTAAACGCTCTACCCCAACAAAAGCGAAACTGCGATGAAGCGCAAAGGAGTGAACGTCTCTACTGAAATAGGGAAAAGGCAACGTACGGCTGGTAAGGAAATTAGAGAGGCAGACTCTATCTACAACCAAGCTGCGCCGTACCTACTGGTAACAGCCAGATTTCCGATCAACGCACTTACCTCGGAATGGAGTATCGGTGTTAACAGGCCCATCAACCAAGCCCACAAGCGTCGCCTCCGCCAGATCTTTGACAAGGCAGGCGTTCTTCAGCGAGGCACAAGCCACTAGTTACAGGTCGCTTGTTCCAAGGCGCATATACAGCAGATGCTAGACTACCTAAAAGAGGAGGGCTAGGCTAAGACCACTATTAGTACAGGTGAAAGCGCTGAGGGCGATTCGAAGTGGCCGTCGTTCGAAGATTAGGGGAGCGTCATTAGGGGGAAGGCAGAGCTGATCACAGGGCACCATCGAGTTAAAGCTTTCAAAAAGTATCTACAACTTCATTAGTTGCTAGAGAAAGAGCGGTGGTAGGTGTGCAGCATCTATAATAAAGGTTTTAGCCCCTGCACGTGCCAGCCAAGGCAACAAGCTAACCCGAATGATAGACACGCTTCCGCCGCACTTGCGGATCCAGCTTTGTGCCAATCGAGAAGACATCATCCTTCTAAATAACCATAGCTAGATATGGACCGAGCTAGCAACCCTAGCATCCGACAATGACCAGCTGTTTCAAGATTCGAACAAGTTAGTTAAGTAGGAAATGCTAGAGAAACTCAGGCTTAGCAGTCGAGTAAAGTTCCCAGTACAACGGCTAGCCACGCTATGGAAAAATCTCAGTTAGAGACCAATGATCACCAGATGGTGCCGCACCTCGATCGGGCAAGCGACTTTCAATATTTCCACATTTAAATGGATGGCAAGCTGCAGGATAGATGATGTGAGTGCAATTTGCGTCCAAAGCTGCCCTATGCACCCACGCTAAGCGACACCCTAGTATTAGTTCTTTGCATTTAACAAGGTTATGAAAATTATATTAGAGATCTAAGGCTAACATAGACTAGATGTTTAACTAGCTAACTAGAACAAACTAGCTAGCTTGCTGCGAGTGCAAAGTGTAGATGAAGTGCAAAGTCTGTTTTATCCTAGTCTTAAGCCTGGCATAGAACCCCATCCCTTAGATACCTAGCGACAAGACTTCTTCCTAAACATAAGTAATGATGCGTACTTTAACCTGTGTCAATTAGTGCTTTTGGAGCCAGGACGCCGCTTTATTAACGTTTAGGCGCTTCTAAAGACTACAAAGTAAGAAGAAAAGCTAATAAGCACCATAATGTCTCACGTTGTACAGTGGCTGAACAAAGAACCTAAAAAGGTCTTAGACCGCGACAACAACAAGCCCGCGCTGTAAAAAGACCTAATTCCTGCGCTGCGAGCAAAGTATGGCGACAAGGCCAATAGTGAGTCTTGAGCCCTTTAGTAGGGAGTCCTTAATCACATACGTAAGAACGCAAAAGAGTTTACTAGCACCACACTAGAGCACTATCTCTATAAGTATTCAAGTAGAGACGGCGACGCCTACGGCGCACGGTTCAACTATAAGGTGTGGAGAAACATACTTTCTATTATCACTAACTTTGCAGGGCCGACTCTACAGCATAAGTATATGGCCAGTCTTATTTTAAAGGGGACTTATAAGATTAGTCCGCCTATAGTTGCCCAAACTATGCGGGATTCTATCTATTAGATCCTAGAAGTTGTGAACGATCTAGCGCTTTAGTTAATAATTGTAGGCGAACAGCTGCTCTTAATAATATAGCTAGTTATTTATTAATAGATCTCTAAGCAGTATAAAGACGTGCCAGATTGTTACAGCGAAGACGAACAGCTATCTACTGTCCATCTGGCAGAAGAATAGTGTGCAGAGACTAAGCTGTTGTTTTAGGCCTTAGGTGGCCACATATCAGCGGCAGCACGGAAGCGTACCCCCCTCCCCTGGGTTTTGGAAGAATTAGGCACGCACAGATCTATAAAGGAGCGAGCTATGGCCCAATTACCAAAGCACAGGTCAAAAGTGGCGTTGGACGCAAGGACATCACCGCGAACAGGAGTACAGAACTAAGAATTAATTAACTTTACTATAGATGGGCTAAACAATCTTTAGAAACAGTATTATTATAAGAGCGCGGCTAGACAGTAAAGAGCTTAAGTGCGCTAGGCTTCTTTAGCCGCAGACTCTTATTAGCCTACAGATTTATTAAGATTTCTTTCTTTAAACGCTCTTACTAGCTTAGAACATTAGAGACGATTGGCCTTAGCTAAACGTGGGAGATGACAACTATAAATAAACTTAACTTCCGCTGTAGAAGCTCTAATGTTAAAGTCTAGCACCTAGCCCAGAACTATTACAGTCAGCGCTAGTGTACATAGAGAATAGACATCGTGTGACATATTAGTGTCCCTAGAATTAATTTCCCCTATGGCTTGCCCCTGGGGGCAAGCGGTCATTATGAGATCCTACTGTCAGTTCCTGTAGGCAACCGCTTCGCCTCCTCTTATCGTAAAAATGAATCGTATCTACAGGTTCTATAATAGACATAGATACATTCAACTATAAATTTTTTAACTTAAGTCCACTTTAAGACATAGATGTACAGCCAAGTTCGCCGCCTACTACTACTGCAACGCAACCAATAAACAAGCAACACAGCGATAGTAGCCTTTATAAGAATTTAGAAGACGACAATAGGCTCTACAACGCCTCACAAGGCGAATTTAGGGACAACTGCAGCAAGGGCAGTTTCGGCGACAAAGAACATATGCTTGTGGCGTCTAACCAATATTTGTAGAAGATTAACCACGCAAAGGGCGACCACAAGCTAAAGGGTAGGTGCATGCATAGGCTTGTAGGAGGCGACTAACTATGCGGTAGTGCAGGACTTTATTGCAGCAACTAAGAGCGCCTCCTTTAATAGAGATAAAGCTATTAATATGCTCTAAAGGCGATACACAATCGACTATAGAAGTAGGAAAGCCAGCTTATAAGCAGCTGCGCCAGACGATAAATACATCCCTTTGTTCTTCCTTAACTTTCTTATAATTATTAGACAGCCACTAAAACCAATCACGTAACTATCAAGTCAATTCTTTAATAATATAACTATTAGCTTTAAGAACTAGCAAGCCTTCTATAGTAATAAGTATATCCACAGATTGTTGTTTGACCTAGAGTACTAGACATTCTAGCTAGCAATAGCGGCCACAAGGGAGGCCTAGTACATCGTCATACATCCTGTCGCTAACGCGCTAGAAGAGCTTCTGTTAAGAGGTGAGCTTCGAAAACGTCGCGAGAGACCATCTTAGTCTAGTGCCTTATAGTACTATCACGCGAACTTCTTAGCCTTATACATTAAGCAAATATTCCTAATTAGCGAGCTTTTAGGGGAGGGTGTAGAGCTGTCTTGGAGACTTAACGGTCCACACACACAGAAGGTTACCTTTAACAAGTAGACTATATTCTAGAAGAAGTTTATGCTAGAGTAGCCTGCATACGTAAGGCAGAGTACGCAGGATACGTTCTAGGCGGAGAACCAGCCAGCCTTCCACACATATGACTACGGCGCAAACATTAAGATTAAAGCAACTAAGTAGATGCGTTCTATACTAAAGGAGACCCAACTTTGGCCAGTTAAGGAGGAGTCTAACTCTAAGGAAGATGCCATTAAGGTAGAGAATGGCGTCACATATAACGAGTGGTCTGGCGGTAAAGTACTAGGAGCTAGTGCCATCCCCCACGCCAGCTATAACTACTAAAGCCTATTCACCAGCGGGTTGGATTAACTAAGAACGGAGTTGGAGCAGAAATATGCCCTTAGCAATATTGACACCGTATCGTACGCACTAGCGGTTGACATCAACTGCTTAGATAGGCGGTCTCTAGAGCCAGGCAACAAGCTAGCGCGCTGTCTCCTGGCCAACCGCAACATAGTTCTCCGCGAGTTTTAAGGATTGCGAGACTTTACCTTCTATCTTCTAGTGTTTCACCCAGCACATGGCAATTTCTCGTCGCCCTAACCGCCAGCATTCTTAATAGATAATCTTCTCGCTGTCATACAAGAAAATATAAGCTATTAGCATAACGGCGCAAGCGTGCTAAAGTATAGGTACTTCTAGGGTTATTCCAACATTAAGCAGAGCATTCGACATAGACCGGACGATCTGCTTACGACGAAAGGCGTCGCCACCGCTGCTCTAACATTGCCTAATCGCAACGGGGCTTTGTCTCCTTGTGTAGCCGCTAAGCGAGACCGCCTCCTGCAGCATCTGAGAGGGCAGCTAACCCCTAACAATCCTGAATCATTACGGCCTTTCGCTTAGGAGCGACAGCGCGTAGAGAGGGCAATACAAGAAGAAGAGTATACCTTTAGGATAGAGCAGGTGCTTTTAGTGCAGGTATTAAGACTAAGCGATAATAGGTGGAGCTTCTTAGCTATCCTTAGTCCCATCTTCTAGTTAATGCGTTTCTTCCTTAAAGAGCCACAATGCTACACACATCTTTTTTAATCCTTCTAACCGTCTATATTTCCCAGTGTTCTGTTATCTTTTGCGAGCCTGTTTTTAGCAGCGATCAACAGCATCCACGCTCGGTTTAAGGCCGCCAGCTCCCGCCGCATTAGCAAAAGGGGTGTCCGCAATCGATCAACTTAGGAGCTACTGCTTCACGGGCTTTCCAAGGTCGTTAATAGGCTCGGTACTTATGCCACTTGGAACAATTGGTGGCATCGAACAAGGTGGATGGCCGTTCATCGATCCTAGAGTGCTCGACCTGCAAGGTGCTGGTAACCTCAGCCTGGTACGATGGCCTCAGCACTAGAATGGACGACCTATAATAATGCATATAGCATCCCTTGCATTTCACTATAGGCTAGAGGTCGCGGCCAGCCGCCATAGCGAAGTATAGTTCAGCGAACTTGGCGGACTAAGGGTGCAAGGGCCAAGTAGTGCTGCTAAGTTCCTTAAGGAGGTCTTTAAAAAACTATGGAAGCCTTAGATGATCGCGTTTGTCACTAACCACTGTCACCAAGCGCTAAACAAAGGCAGTCAAAGCCGTGGATTAAGCGACAGTTAGGGGATGTTACAGCTATTGGAAGACTAGCGGGAGCAAGTAAGGCGATGGACACAGGCTAAGAATCCCTTCTTGTAGGAGTAAGTATCTCAGGTGCCTTAACTGTCCTTGCAAAGATGCTAACTAGGTGTAGAGAGTACAAGCCAATCCTTTCGCTGTCCTCCCTAGGAGAGCTCGTACCATCGTCCGCTATATCATCTAGAACGCGACGCGACTTTGCGCAGGACCTGTACGACAGCTGCATGCGATCTGAACAAACGGCAGGGAGGCCGTTCTGCTCACAGAACGCGACTTGGTTTTCGGTGCTCCGCGCTGCCATGAGCCACACTGGCGTAAAGCTGATAAGCAAAGACCAATAGATTGGTGCGTTAACCATAGCTATGCTCACGTGTCGAATCAAGTGCATGCCGGGTTCGTATCAGTCGAAGCTTAGCTACTAAAGGGTCACTCGGCTGGTGGGATCAGCGCCTGCGGCTTTAGCGATCGCGGCGAGGCCTGGTAGCCTCAAGCGCGCTGCTATCGAGGCTGAACACTGGGCGAAGCGTCGGCTGCCACAGAAGAGCAAGATCGACTTCGGCTGCACGATACCCTTCAACACCATACCGAAGTTGGTCGAGGATGGGTTTTGGCAGCATAAGAAGGTGTTTAGGACAGGCGACTAGGGTATATTAGAGCACTATTAGACAGCTCGCTAATGCCTTGCAGAGTGTTTGGGCGATCCGCTCTGCGATGTGATGCTAATAATAGTTTTAACGCTAGCCTTGTTGTTAGTAACGCCTACTGTAGCTCCTAAAACGCAAGTGTTTAGCGCAGGGCCTAAGAAAGACGGCTCTATGTTTGCAGCGAGCCTGGTCACTAGAATGCTCTGGTTCCTCTGGCCCGAGGCCTTCCCTTGGGAGGCAAACGACGGCGTCATACTCCGCGTACCAGATATAACAAAGAAAATTAGTAAGTTGGCAAAAGAGACAATAGGCTTGGCTAACGCTTACCTTTATAGAACACAAAGGCGTTAGTAATCAACTACTTAGGGAGCTAGGTTGGGTGCAGGTTGTTCAAGGTAACTAAGATAGTCCGCGCAATAGTGAGGTTATGCTTTAGGATTAGGGAGCACTGCTAAAGCGACGGAGGGAGCTAATGTCGTTAAGGTCAGATGCAGAAGGGTTCATAGGGTCTATCTTTCGTAGCTGTGATAGCATTTGGGTCGAGCGCTGTGCTTCCATTATTGCGGAGTACTAGTATTAACGTGAGAAACGGTGAACATTTAATAGACAAGCTATGCTAGACGTAGTTAGGAAAAATTGAGCACGGAGGTGTAATATGAGTTCTACCGAAATCGTCTCTTGTGTCTGTGTACACTAATGGCTTGTTTATACCCGCAAGGACTAGCGATAGTAGTAAGAGATATTTGGTTTATAATAAAGATCGGTTTGTTATGCTACCATTGTTCTACCGGCTCGAACAGTGAGGTCTTATAGCGATAATACTAGGAGGGGCTCTGCGCAACAAAATCCTAGGATAGCTAGTGGAGATGCGTGTTTAGGGTTTGTACAAAGTCAGATAGCTCAAATAAAAGCACTTAGTAAACGAAGTGTAATAGGCAGAAGCCAACCCTATCCCAGGGCGGTAACTGGACTGAGGGCTGAGTCCAGTTTCGAAGTTAGTTTTCTTAGGGATAGAATATTCGCGCTAGCCCAAATCCTATGCGTTTATTTTATTACGTAGGCTAAGTCTAGTAAACGTTTAGGTACCAGTCTAGTTAGGTTCCTAAAGACTAATTCGCCCCAAATTTGGCTTAAAGATTCAGCGCGTTGAGTTGCACGTTCTAGCGAATTTGCAGCCCTAAAACCTATATGGTTATAGGCGTTAGGGTTGCGCGTTAGGGTTAGGGTAAAGTTGATGAGGCGGCGATCACACCCCGGAGTACGTTCTAAGATAAGGAGGATAGAACACTAAAAGCTAAGACGCGTCGCGTCGCGAAGGATTCCAGGAGTCGAAATGTTTATATAACGCAACAGGCAGGGCGCAGGTAGTAGCAGTAACGTGCATTCAATTGCCAGCACTAGATATTATCTATAACATAGCCTATAACCCGTTTAGCAACGTATAACCTGTCGCAGCGCCCATAATCTGTTGCAGGAACCTATTATTAGTAACCGCCCACAGCAGTGTTGCGTCGAATCCACTATTATGGCAGAGAGCAGCGTCGCAGGCGAGTTATTTAAGCATTTGCCTAAATATTTATTAGTGGTCTGCAGAGAATGCAGGTACAGCGTTTTACCTAGCTATGTCTAGAATTATTTGCAGCGTTACTACTAGATTACCTATAAGAGAGCTGAATACGTAGCAACAGAGGTTAATAGTTGGGCCGGATTAATACAGTATGCTAGCGAGCTAGAGGTGCCTTGTTAAACTATCGAGCCCATTAGCCAGTTACTAGTATATATGGACGGGTTGATGTGTTAATTAGAACTAGATCAATGCTACCAGGTTTTTCGAAGCGCAGAGGTGATAAGGAAACATTGGCAAAAGGTGCACGACTAGTCACTGGCAGGCAAAGGTGGCCGTCCAAGTCAAACAGAGCAGAAAGGCATACAGGTGCGCAGCGAGCAGGGTTGCAGGCCCGTCTATTGCCAGCGATTGTTCGCCCAAGGCGCCGGGTTGCAGTATTTCGAGGTCCAGCAACCTGATTCCACCCCCGAACCTATAGACGGCGAGACAGGTTAGGCGCAGGTCGGCAGGAATATGGACAAGGCGTGGGCCAATGTGCAGAAGCGGGCAGAGACAACAATCCAGGACGGCGCGCGGGATAAGGTGAACCTGTGGCTGGAGCGGACAGGATAGATGCTATATTTAGTAGGCATAGAGCGGTCCAAATTGTTAGTAAGCGTAGAGGAGCCTAAAGCTAAAGAAGAGCCTATCGCAGCAGCTATATAGGAGGCTATAGACAGATTAGCGCGGTTCAGCCAGGCGTCTATTATTTAGCGCACAGGGGTGTTTGTAAGGTTAGAGGCCATCTAGACTAAGAAGCACTAGACGTGGTTCTAGCTATTGCAGCCATATATAGACGAGAAGTCGATTAGAGAGCATGCCCGGCCATAGAAGCAGATATTAATGTTTTTTTGGCGAACGCAGCAAGAGCACGTATGGAAGAGCCCTAAGTACTAATTTACCAAGCGGCAGCGCGAGGCGTGGGAGGCGTTGGTGAAGGAGGCCGGAGGAGCGACAGAAGAGGAGAAGAAAGAAGAAGAAGAAGAGGCAGAAGAGACAAAAGACGAAGATTCGGACAAGGAGATGACGGACGACGCAGACAGTGCGGTGGGAGAGATAGAGGCCAATAACTAGGATTAAGCAAAGGGAGGTGCGTTGGGCGACGAGCTAGAAACGTTATTAAGTATTAAGAAAGCGTGTTTAGCGTTTTGCATTGCATTGTTAAGCCAGTCTATCACCCGCAAAGAGTACGACAGCCCGTTAGTGTGTGCATTGGCCGTGTTAGGGGTTAAGGAGGATGGGTGGAAAGGTGCCAAGCAGTACCCGCCCATTTTGTCGGCCGTCATTAAGGTCGCCTAGTTTATAGTCGTGCAGCAAGCATTAGAGTTGTTAGACCTATTCGCAGGAGACGATATCGACAGCAACAGCGCATACGAGAGTGACAGTGTTAGCACCCCACAGCAACGCCGGCCTAAAGGGTGTTTGCAGCAGGTCCAGCAGATAATAGATAAGTTTATAGTGCGCGGTAGCCACGGGCCCATGTAGTGGATGTTAGATTTACGGACGTATAGGCTGAAGATCCATTACAATACGACGTCACGCGGTTATATTGAGTGGGTAGGGCAGGATGAGTTGTTGTACAAGGAGTTGCAGTTCAACATAGCCCAGTTCCGCGGCATGGTGCACGGGTTGGCGACCGAAAGCCGGCGGTTGTTGATGGAGGATTTGTTGTTTAGCAACAGCCCGTCCGCCGAACCCGTCCCTAGCATCCCGTGGGCGAGTTTGCGCGATAATCCAACCGACGAGCGGCCTAGGTGGAATTTTTTAAAAGACCAGCGCACCCGCATGCCCGTGGATAGAGAGCGGTGGTTGTTCGAGCGGGTTAGTTAGGACGCCTAGATTAGGAACTAGTTCATAAAGCTAGGCACCTATTTAGGCGTTAACTAGCAAGAGGTTAAGCGGTATATAGACCAGGTGGTTGCATTTTAAGAGAAGTTGATCGTGTTGATGCATATTACGGGCGGACAGCTAGCAAGAGGGCTAGAGATTATAAGCATCTGGCACAGCAACACGGCCAAAGGGGCGCACCGCAACATATTTGTTAAGGACAGTAAGGTAGTGTTTGTGACAAGATACCACAAGGGTTATGCTGTTAGTGGCGATGTCAAGATTATCTACCAGTATTTGCCGCGCAAGGTCGGCGAGTTGTTAGTGTATTATATGTGGTTGGTGTTGCCGTTCTAGCAGCGGATGGAGGCGATAGTGTGGGAGAAGGAGGCCATTTTATCGCACATGTGGCCAGCCAATCCGAGCGGGCGCAAGTGGACAACTAATAGATTGCGGGAGGCGTTAAAGCGCGAAACTAGTGTTAGGTTGGGCCAGCTGTTAACAATTGCGGCATACCGCGAGATCGCTATTGGGATTAGTTAATAGTTTTTGCGCGGGTCCACGGCGTTTTAGCCAGAGGAGGGCGATAAGAATGACGCGTGGAATGAAGAGAATACGGCAGCTATAATCGCAGATTTGCAGGCAGGGCACACGGCGCACGTAGCGGGGTTGGTATACGCACGAGGCATCATAGAGCAGGCCAGGGCGGTGGCCAACAAGCGACAGCAGTTCCGGATGTCGAGCATAGATTGGCATCGATTTTTGGGGTTCCCGCCAGACGCCAAGGAGGACGATGGGTGCAAGAAGCGGAAAAGGGCGCTGTTTGAAAGCGAGGCAGACGAGGCCAGGATCAATCGATGGGGGCGATTAAGGAAGATGGACACCGCCAAGCAGCTGCAACAAATAACAGGCAAGACAGCGACGTTTCAAAGCGTGCAGAAAGAAGCCATCGAAGCTATTGTGGCCGGAGAGAGCCCAGTTGTAGCGGTGATGCCGACAGGGGCGGGCAAGAGCATGTTGTTCATGTTGCCGGCGTGGGCAGAGCAGGGCGGCACCACCATCGTCGTCGTCCCGTTAATCGCGTTGCGAGGCGACATAAAGCGGCGGTGCAGGAAGTTAGGGATATCATATGCAGAGTGGGAGAGCCGGCGCCCGCCCGACGCAGCCGCCGTGGTGTTGGTGACGCCCAAGTCGGCGGTCACGCAGGAGTTTGCAACGTTCATAAACCGTTTAAAAGCAACACGGCAGTTAGACCAGATCGTGATCGACAAGTGCCACGTCGTGTTGAACTGGCGGTACACGTTCCGCAAACAGATGCAGCAGTTGGGCAAGTTGGTCGCCGCTAAGACGCAGATGGTGTTGTTGACGGCGACGTTGCCGCCCAGCGAAGAGGACGAGTTGTTCCGGCGGATGCATTTTGATCCCAACCAGGTTAAGGTATTCCGTGCAGAGACGGCGCGGACGAACGTGGCATACCGGGTGATCAAGGTGGGGAGGGCAGCCAGAAAGAAGGAGGTGGAGGAGATGGTGTTGGGCGTGGTGTGGCAGAAGTTGCGCAGGTACAAGAAGGGCAAGGTCGTGATATACGGCAATTCGGTGCGCAAGGTCAAGGCGTTGGCGTAGAGGTTAGGGTGCCATGCGTATTACGACAACGCAGTTGGCAAGGCAAGCATGTTAGAGGATTTCATGTCAGGCAGAGGGCGGGTGATTGTAGCAACGAGCGCGTTGGGCATAGGCGTCGACATTCCCGACATCCGGTGCATCGTCCACATTGATTGGCCGTTTTCCATGTTAGATTACGCGCAGGAGAGCGGCAGGGCAGGACGAGATGGGTCGCGCAGCGAGGCAGTGTTGATGGTGCAGGAGGGGGCACAGCGAGCGGCCGAGGACAAGCAAGAGGAGAAGGAGCATGAATTGGTGCGAGCGTTAGTAGGAGAAGGCGAGGCAGCGACGTGCAGGCGGGTGGTGTTAGGTAGGTATTTAGTTAGACTTGTCAACAAGCAAGTAACTAACTTGCAAGCCTTGCTTGTTAAACTTGGGTAATAACCAATTCAAGCAAGCTAAGTTCGCTTATACAAATTTACCAAGCAATTTAAGTTTTAATAGAAAACTTGCTTGGTAAACTTGAATAACTTGGGTGTTTGGGCTGTCAGAGTTGATTTTTGTGAGGTTTTCAAGTTACTAGTAAAAGCGATTTCGGGATAGTTTTCTAGTGTTGAGATTAGCTTAGTTAGCTCCAGCCACCTGATTTCGCGCGTTTGTTTGAACTTACCGCGTACTTGTTGCTCTACAACGCCTATCCTAGTGCCCACCCCAGTACTTTGCTGCCTCTTTTGCTGCCTTATAGCCTATCATGCCCGTCTCTAGAGCTGCTAAAGCTGCTGGCAGAGGCAGCAAACGCGCTGTAGGACACGCCGAAACAACCCCCGACCCTTCCTCTAAACGCGCCCGCGTCTTCCACGGCAAAGGCACCGAAAGCCAGCCTATAGAGCTACTGGAGAGCCAGCAATGGCCGCCTGCCTCGCCGGCTGTACAGGCGATCGACCCAACAGTTGAGCAGCCGCAGCGGCGGCGCTCACCGCGCAAAGCGCTAGCGGACGCGGCGTCCTAGGCCACTAAAAAGCGCCTATTCGAGTTGCAGTCGCGTAATAGAGTGGCTAACAAGGCTATTATTAAGTCTGTAGCTAGCAGCAAAGCGGCCATAGTGGCCAGTTTCGACGAGGATAACCGCGAGGAGGGGCAGTTCGACAAGCGTTTTGCGGATAACTTTAACGGCATTAACTAGGATCGTTTAAAGCGCTTTTGTAAGCCTCCGCGCACTTAGAAGCGGGCTAAAAGCTAGATTTACAACTATAGTTACCGCGTCGCGCTGCGAAGTAGGCCTAAGGAGCTCTACTTCGTCTGCAAGTACTGCTATTAGCATCGTTCAAATGAAGGGATTTTTAAGGTTACGCAGTCAACAACAGCCGCGATCTCTTATCTAGGGTAGCTAAAGGCGGGCTACAACCTTAGCAAAGCTGGCAGCAAAGTTGCTAAGCGGAAGCTGCCACCTGGCTAGAAGTCGCTGGTGATGGTAGCCGGTTCTGGTATAGAAGTCAGTCAAGAAATCGCCAACGAGATAGGCAACTTTAACGTACAGGGTTTCCGCTTTGCTGTTGTTACGTGGCTTCTTAAGAACAATCACCCGCTCAGCGAACTCGAATCGCCCGCCTTTCGTGCCTTAATTAGCTTTGCCAACCCTGAGGCAGAAGCAGCGCTATAGGCAAGTCACAATAGCGTGTCGTCGTACGCGATAAGACTCTACGAATTTATGCTACCGAAAGTCGTTACGGCGCTGTCCGAATCGAGGAGCAAGATCTATATAAGCTTTAACGGTTGGACAACAAAGGGAGGCAAGCGCGGCTTTTTTGGAGTTGTAGCTTACTACGCTGATGCGTTGGGCAAGCTGGTAGACTTGCCTATAGCGCTGCCGCAGCTGGCGGGCGCCCACACTAGTGAGAGGATTGCTGAGGTCGTTACTTAAACGCTGCAGAAGTTTGGGATAGGTTTATTGAAGCTAGGCTGCTTTGTGCTCGATAACGCCTACGCCAACGATACTGTAGTTAGCTGCCTTGCTGGTTAGTACGGCTTTACTGCCTCTCACTACCGCCTCTGCTGCGGTCCACATACAATTAATCTTGTTGCCTAGGCGATTATTTTTGGCAAGAATCCTGACTTATACGATAACGACGCAATGGAGCTAAGAGATAAGGAGCAACTAATGGCGGAATGGCGCAAAGACGGCCCTTTGGGCGTACTTATTGATGTGATCAACTATATACAAACGCCTCAGCAATACGACAAGTTTAACCACTTTCAGCGCCTCGCTAACACGGAGCTACCGACGCACGAAAAGAAATCAATATTAGAGCCTATTAAGGCGGTTGTTACGCGCTGGAACTCGTACTATAGCTGCTTCAAACGCGCTGCTAAGCTACAGCACGCCGTCAGCAACTACGCCAACTACCACATACAGCGCACGCGCAACCTCGACGATATCGCCAAAAGACGCGGCAATAAGCTCCCTAACGTGCCAAAATGGATGCGATCAGACGGCCTAAATAGCGCGGACTGGGCGGTGATTACAGAGTATATTGACGCGCTTAAGCCGCTTAAAGACGCTACGAAGTAGCTTGAAAGTTGTGGTAAGTTAGGCAGGTTTGGCGCGCTTTACTCAGTTATCCTAGTCTTTAAAACGCTACTCCACGAGCTTGAGCTGCGCGTTAAGCAGTATAAGAGCGTCAACTTCGAGCAACCTGGCGCTCTGGAGGATCATATACCCATTAACCTTCGCGCTGCCTGGGCTAAAGCCGATGACTACTACGCCAAACTTGACGCAAGTCCTTACCCGTACGCCGCTACAATCCTCCACCCATACTACAAGCGCTACTGTGATCGTAGCTAGCGCAAAAAGCCAGACTAGTTGGCAAAAAACAACGCTGCGTTTGAGCAGCTTTGGCGGCAATACAGGCCAACCAACGCGCCAAAAAGCAGCCCAGCTGCGCAGTCTAGCGATCTCGAAGACGCCATTACCGCGATAGCTAACGCCAACGATAGCGACGACGACAACGAGGACATAGATAAGTACAAGCGGTGGAAGAAACTGGAGCTAAAATGGACACGCGAGCAGCTCAAAGACGGTTGCTGCCCTATCCGTTACTGGATTGAACTGGCGCCAAAATACCCCAATTTATCGCGCTTAGCAATCGACGTTCTAACAATCCCCGCCTCTAGCTGCGAGTGCGAGCGCCTCTTCAGCGAGCTTAGTGATCTATTAGAGCCAAAAAGACGCAAAATCAGAGCTTAGTTGCTAGCAGCTTTGCAATATATTCGAGCTTGGCAGCAAGCTGGTTTCGAACGCCCAGCTGACAGTATCGCTGAGAAGCTTGAAGCACTAGTTACCGACGATGAGCTAGGCCAGCAATATGGGATATGCGACTAGGAGTCGTCTCAGCAGTAATTTGTACCTACTTCGACTCTGTACGACATAAATTCTATCAAGCAAGCAAGCAAGTCTCAAGCAATTAGCACGAAAACTTCACCCAAGTCAAGCAAGTCAAGTTCCTAACAAGCTGGAATACAAGCAAGTCAAGTTCGAGCTCGAAACTTGCTTGACTTGCTTGTTGACAAGTCTGCTTAGCACAGAACGCGAAGCAATTAGGATCTTAATACTGGCTCTAGGAGACGTCCTACTATTAGGGACGCCTGTAGTATAGAGCGAGGTCCACCAACACTGCAACAGCGGACAGCTACCTACCTAGGACTGCACTAATACAGAGACTAGTTCTCAACCTAAATACAGCTGCCACACAAAGGCAAAAGGGGACCTATAGCCAATATCAGCTTTAAATATGCGTTTAAACCTAAAGGGGGTGTGTAAGCAGCCTAGAGCTATGTTATATAACAACATTAGTCTTATAAGTTAGCTCGCCTACTATATACAAGTCTCTAATCTCTCTATATACGATACACAGGCATATACACATCTGAACACAGATACTTCTACAATATACACTTTCTACACATACTACCCACCTGCTTACATAACGTGAGATCCATGCCCATCAAGGACTAGGAGTCGCCACTGCCGTCGAGCCTTCTCCTTTGTACAGCGATCAAACACCTATTTGAGCCATTGAAGCCCTATCTCATTGTTTGACCATCCAGAGGTTAATGAGGTGATAAATGCCGTATAAGAGATGTTAATTTCTTCTACCCAGCTTGATTGTAGGCTCCCGGCGTCAGATTGATAGATCAGTGATAGATCAACAGCAGATCCGTCGGCGCATATACATGCGATGAGCGAGATCCACTCACGGCTGCCATCCTAGATAGATTGCCTCACTTGGCGACTCTCATATAGAGGCCTATCAAAGATCCTTTTTGACCTGCCAGTGATGCCAAGTAGGAAGCCTTTCTCGTCCATATTGTACGTATGCTGAGGCTCTACGCCATACTTCGTGATTTTCTCATATAGAAGCTCAAAGTAGAGCTTATATTTTGCCCCTAAATCAGCTTTGTGGCGATTGCTGTCAAGCCTAGTCGTCCATCGTGAGACTAAGGAGTCGCGGTGGCGCCTAACAAAGCGATTAACCCATTGTATAGAGACGTCCTTTTTGGCCATAATTGATGCAAAGTTCTAGATCATCTAACGCGTAGGAGGTAGACCTCTCTAAGTAAGACGCTGTATATACTGCAGGAGCTCAGATTCTTGTTGTTGGTTGAGATTTTGGCGAGTCTGTACTGGCTGTGTACGCGTCTGTATAACGCGTCTATGCCGGCGCGTCAACGTTGACCGCACAACACCAAATTCTTTTGCAACTTTTTAATACGAGAAAGTTTCCCTAGGGTTTTGTGAGTCGATAGCGATAATTTCAGCCTTAATCGGATCCATATTAGTGGAGATGCGGCGCGTCAAAATTGAAGTCCTATATCTGTTGGGGTGCGCGTTACTGTGTCCGTGCACTCAACGCCCGGATTCAGTCAACGCCCCGCTGAACACCATAGCAGCTTAACTAAAATAAGGCTGCAGAGCCACACAAAATCGCTATTATTACGAGATTTTGTAGTAGAGTACTATTTTGATGCTTGCGATTCACCTGTGCTACTTATATTTACTTGGAAGCTTAACGTTGCGGCCGTGCCGCGTGGTCTTAGGTGGAGCTGCTGATGCGGCACCTGAAGCCTCCTAAGTAGTTATAGTATTAACTACGCGTTTCTAACGCTTATTGCTCTGTATAGATGGCTGCAAGGCCTTTCTCTTACCCTTTTAGGTAGATTGTAGAGCTTTTGCATCGTCGCGAGCTTCTCTCTGGCGAGCACGCTCTGCTGCCTTCTCAGCCTTCTCCTTCTCCTTAGCTACCTTGGCTGCCTCCCTCGCCACACGCTTCTCCTCTGCAATTTTCTCCTTGCATAGCTTAGCTGCCTTCTTCAACTCAGCCTTCTCAGCTTTTTGAAGCTTCTGCTCCTTCTCCTCTTGTTCCTTTACAGACTGACGTACGCGAGCCTCCCTAACCTTCCTTGGTAACCAGAAAACCGCCCCCCTATAGTACTCTTGACGTTGTTGCAGATCTAGAGGTTTTCCCTTCTTCTTGTGCTTCCTTTTCGTAGTAAGAGCCTCTCTTAACCCAGCAATCTCATGGTGAAGTAACTCATTTTGAACTGAGATGTGGTGGAGTGAGCGGCTAAGCTTCTGCGCGTCCTTACTACTCTGATCTTCTACTGCGGATCGTACAAGGCGGTCTAGTTTACGCCAGTTAGATCCGCTGAGTACTGACGTAGAGCTCTCTCGCGATTCCTGCTCATCTAGGGTAGTGTTGGTGAACCTTTTGAG
Source organism: Laburnicola sp. R22_1 (assembly GCA_014281115.1). Lineage (NCBI taxonomy): Eukaryota > Fungi > Ascomycota > Dothideomycetes > Pleosporales > Didymosphaeriaceae > Laburnicola > Laburnicola sp. R22_1. The sequence goes on from JACONQ010000011.1 coordinate 2,632,793, forward strand.
TATAACCTCTGGGTTGAATGGTGATATGCCTGTTGCTTCAAAAGACTTAAGTATCGTCTCCTCCTTAAAAGAGCTCGTCCAGGCCTCCCAGAATAGAGGGAAGAAGTCCCCTTTCTTAATAGGGAGGAGTCCCTGGCTCTGGTGGAGGTGATCTGATAGCTCCTTTGAGTACGCAGTTGATAGAGGCTTAAATAGAACCACATCAAGTGGCTGAAGCGTGTGGGTTGAATGAGGGGGGAAGATGGCTAGGAGTATCCTGTTACAGTCGCAATAGTCGATAAAATCCATAGTAACGTGAGATCCATAGCCATTAAGGATGAGTAACTAGTAAGACCGTTGAGCTTTTGCCTTGGTGTAGCGATTAAACACCTGTTCAAGCCAGGCAAGGCCGATATTGTTGTTTGTCCAGCCTGAAGGCGACGAGTAAATGTGTACTGAGTGCTCTCCTGCCTTAATATCCTCTACCCAGCTTAATTGTATAGCCTTGTTGGTAGCCTAATAGATAAGGCTTGGCGGCAAGGCTGATCTATCAGCGCAAACACACGCTAGGAGGGTAATCCATTCACGAGAGCCATCTTAGAGAGATGCTATAACCTCCTTATTCTCCCACATTCGTCTGCTGAACACTCGTTTTGATCGGCTAGTGATACCAATTAAGAAGCCTTTTTCATCCATATTATACGTGTGACGAGGCTCGATGTCATATTCCTTGATTTTGGCACCCAGGAGATCAAAATACAGGCTGTATTTATCCCCTGAGTCGGCTTGGTGGCGATTGCTGTCCATACCAGCTGCCCATCGAGAGATCAGATGGATGTTGTGTCGGTTGATGAAGCGAGTAACCCAGCTCTCGCTCACTGGCTCCTTGGCTATTGTTGACGCGAAATTTCGTATCATCTCTCTTGTGGGTGGCAAGTGACGCGCTGTAAGCCCTTCAATGTATTGTACAAGCTCCTGCTCTTGTTGGGGACTGAGTTTCCGTCGGTTAAACCCCGCAGTTGCACGCGTCGTTTGAATCGCTTGGTGCCTTCGCGACAGCGTACTTCGATCAACGCCATGCTTGCTAGCGATCTTAGTATAAGAGAAAGATTCTTCTGACCTTAGCGATTCTATTTCTTTAATTGCAGCCTCAATTGAGCTCATATTGGTGGCGTTATGGCGTGTTGAAATTTGGGGTGGTTTGCGTTCAGCGGGGCGTTGACTGAATCCGGGCGTTGAGTGCACGGACACAGTAGTGTCTCTGCGCACTGACTGTCTCGGCAGGGTACCCTGTCTCGGCAGTCAATGCGCACCGTCACTCAATGCGCAACCCCAACGTAATCGCTCAGCCAGCAATATGAAGCTATAGAGCTCTACACAAAAGCTTTTATCGCGAGATTTTCTAGAGTTGGCTTCTCATAGAGCTATAGATGATTGCTAGCTAGTCAGATTATAGATATCTGCTTGGTGTTCTGATTATACGGCCACAGCGCGATAATGGCGTTAATGGCGCAGATGCCGCCGCATCAACGCGTACAGGTGCTGGCGTAGATTTCTTCCTCTTTGTAACTGTATAAGTAGCTTTTAAAGCTTTCTGACTTCCCTTTTTGGCAATTTTAAGACGTTTTTGAAGTTATTGTTGAGTCTTGCGAGCCTGTTGACGGAGGCGTCGCTCAGCAGCTTGATCAGCTTTCTCCTTAGCGCGCGCATCTCTAGCTGCTGCCCGCTTAACGCGCTTCTCCTGCTGTAAACGAGCTTTAAGCTGTTTATTAGCTATATAGATCTCTTGCTGCTAAGCTTTTTGGAGTTGTAACTGTTGTTTTTCAGCCTCCTACTAGCTAAGCGAGTTACGCGCCCTCTGTACGCGGGCAGGTGACCAGAAAACTGCTCCTCCATGCCACTCCTTAGGTTGCTCTAAGGGCAGAGTCTTGCCTTTTGTTTGACGCTGTTTCTGGTTTGCAAGAGCTTCTCAGAGACCCTTATTTTCATACTCTAGGAGCTGCTTTTGTACAAAGATTGAGTGTATCGTCTGGCTTAGCTTACGCGACTCCTTAGTCGCGATATCCTTTATAGTGGAGCGTAACAGTCGCTCTATTTTACGCCAATCTAACGCGCTAAGTACTAAGGTAGAGCTTACTAGTGATTCTGGCTCTGGCAGAGTCTCTTTGTTAAACCTTTTAAGGATAGGCGTTGGATCTGGCGGCGAGATACCTGTACACTTAAAAGCTTTGGTAATTAACTGCGGCGTAACTAACATCGTCCAGGCCTTCCAGAATAGCGTAAAGAAGTCTCTTTTGGCGATTGTTGACAGTCCTTGGCTCCTATACAGGTATCTGGAGAGCTCGTCAGAGTAGGCAGCTGAGAGAGACTTAAATACGCAGACGTTAAGAGGCTGCAGCGTATAAGTCGCATGAGGGGGAAATATCGCAAGGAGGATCTTATTCTAATCGCAGTAGTTGATAAAATCCATAGTAACGTAAGATCCATGCCCATTAAGGACTAGAAGTCGCCACTACTGTTAAGCCTTCTCCTTTGTACAGCGATCAAACACCTATTTAAGCCATTGAAGCCCTATCTTATTGTTTGACTATCTAGAGGTTAATAAGGTGATAAAGACTCTGTGAGAATTGACGTTGATTTCTTCAACCCAGCTTGATTGTAGAGTCGCGGCGTCAGATCGATAGATTAGCGCTAGATTAACAGTAGATCCGTCGGCGCATATACATGCGATAAGCGAGATCCACTTATGGTTGCCGTCCTATATAGATTGCCTTACTTAGCGACTCTTATATAGAGGCCTATCGAAGATCCTTTTTAAGCGGCTAGTGATACTAAGGAGGAAGCCTTTCTCGTCCATATTGTACGTATGCTAAGGCTCTACACTATACTCTATAATTTTCTTGTGTAGAAGCTCAAAGTAGAGCCTGTATTTTGCCTCTAAATTAGCCTTGTGGCGATTGCTGTTAAGCCTAGTCGTCTATTGTAAGATTAAGGAGTTAGGTTGCGCCTAACAAAGCGATCAACCTAGGACATGCTAACGTCTCTTTTTGCTATATAGGAAGCAAAATTTTGTATTATCTGCCGTGTAGGAGGAAGGCCACGCTTAGTAAGGTAGGTGATATATTGTAGAAGCCCCTTTTCTTGTTGTGGATGGAGTAGACGGCGTGTACCATCAGTGATAGTACGCGCCTGCGCGTCAACGTAGAGCGTACCGTACCCTAGCTTGGCAGTCCGTGCAACGCGTCACTCCATGCAACACCCCGCCATGCAACACCCCAACTTTGACGCGCCATATCTCCACCAATATGGATCCAATTGAGGCTGCGATAGCAGCAATCGAATCGCGAGAGCCAGGAGAATCTTTCTCATATAGACAGGTTGCAAAGGATCACGGTGTTGTGACTTCTACACTGACGCGTCGGCACCAAGGCGTCACACAAGCAGGTGCAGCTGCCAACTCCGCGCGTCGAAATATCAGCCAACAACAAGAAGTAGAGCTTCTACGATATATCAAACAGCTCACCGAACGTGGCCTTCCTCCTACAAGGCAGATGATACAGAGCTTTGCTTCACATATAGCCAAAAAGCAGATCTTAATATCCTAGGTTGATCGCTTTGTACGGCGGAACAAGGAATCCTTAATATCTCAATAGACAGCCGGCATCGACAACAATCGCCACAAAGCTGATTCTCCAGCCAAATATAAGCTCTACTTCGAGCTCTTGCAGCGTAAGATCGAACAATATCAGATCGAGGCTCGAGATACGTACAATATGGACGAGAAAGGCTTCCTACTCGGCATCACCTCCCGCTCCAAGAGGATCTTCAATAGGCCTCTATACGAGGCCAAGGCTGTAAGGCAAGCAATACAAGATGGCAGCCATAAGTGGATATCGATCATAGCTTGTATATGCGCCGACGGATCTGCCTTAGCCCCAGGTCTCATCTATCAGGCCAGCTCTATCAACATACAATTAAGCTGGGCCGAGGATATCAATCCTGAACACCATCAGGCCTTTATCACGGTATCAGAATCTGGCTAGAGCAATAATCAGATCGGCCTTGCATGGCTGCAACAGGTGTTTAATCAGCTCACAAAGCCAAAATCTGGACGATCGTATCGGCTATTGATCCTTAATGGCCATAGATCTTATATCACAATGGACTTTATTGACTTTTGTAATCGCAATAGGATCCTGCTAGCCATATATCCGCCTCATTCTACGCATACGTTGCAGCCTCTTGATGTCTGCGTCTTCAAGCCTCTATCAACAGCATATTCGAACGAGCTATCAGCCTTCATAAACAACAGCCAGGGACTGGCCTCAATCACTAAGAGAGATTTCTTTAGCCTGTTCTGGCAGGCCTGGGTCAATACAATGAGGCAGCCATTAATCCTCCGGGCCTTTAAAGCTACAGGCATCTCCCCGCTCGATCCGACGACTATACTCAATAGATTTGATCAGTCTCAACTATCTGAGCAAGGATCACGAGAAAGCTCAACCTCAGTACTCAGTGCTTCAGATTGGAGAAAGATCGATAGGCTACTAAGGGCCGCTGTGGATACAGGCGGAGATAATAAGGCCAAGAAGCTCAGTCGAACTGTACACCATATCTCTGTACAGAAACAGCTTTTGGAGCATGAAAACAATGGCCTCCGCGAGGCCCTATCGATACAGAAGAAGCGCTCAAAGCGAGGCAGGCCTTTACCTCTTGATCGGCCAGATAAGTATCATGGTGGAGCTGTTTTCTGGTCACCTCATAGCGTGCAGCGGGCCCGCGATCGTCAACACCAAAAAGATATAGAGGATCAGCAAAAACAGCTTCAAAAAAGTGAGCAAGCAGAGGCTCGTCGGGCCAGCCAGCAGCTCAAGGCAAGACTTCTCCAGGAGAGGCGTATTGCTCGAGCAGCTGCTAGAGATGCGCGCGCAAAGCAGAGGGCCGATGAGGCTGCAGATCGACGTCTCAAACAACAGGCCCGCAAGGCACAAAATCAACTTCAGAAACGTATCAGATTATCCCAAAAGGGTAATAAGAAGGCCTCAAAGCCTTCTAGCAGATCTATTAAGAAGAAACAGGCTCAGCGTGAGGCTGTAGATATTGATGAGGCCTCATCTGTTGCATCCGCCTCACAGTCAGGGTTGTCAACAACCAAACATGCCTCAATATTTTGTTTGAATTTTGTTTGAATTGACAACGTCAACCAAACAAAAAGCTGCTGCTGCAATTTTGATAGGTCAAACAAACAAAAGAGGCAATTGCAGTCAAAAAATTTGAAGTTTGTTTGAATCGCTTAGCATACTGTAATAATAAGGTACCCTAGAGTTAGTGATATATTCTTAGTGTTGATGTAACAATAACTTTCCCAACGCTGCAATTATATAGGTATTCCTATAGTAAACAGAGCAAAAACGGAGCTTCTTAAGTGGATTGTACCTGCGTAAAAAAGCCCGCATAACGGATGTGTGCTTCCACTGGCCGCCAGCAACTGATATACATGAATTGCTATTCGGCTTTAGCACCTCCTATCCTCTGTTCCTCCTCTTTCTTTACGTAGGTAATAAGCTGTTAAAACAATAAATATATATATAATAATCTAAATAAGCTAATATTATAGTGTTGAGGTATTGTAGCAAAGTGAGTTTGCGCTGTTGCAGCGAAGCCTAAGTTATGTTTATATATTCTGAACCTAGTTACTACTCTTAAAAAATTGTTTGCTATAACTACGCAATAAATCTTGTCTTTTATAAGTTAAACTATTAAATCAATGTTGCTAAATTAATTCCTGTCGCCTGTTTTACTATATCTCTATTGTTGCGGGCTGCAGAGCGTCGCGCAGTACGCCTTGGCATGAAGTGGTAATGTTGGCTAGCCGACCGCGTACTTTCCGCGTACCTTGCGCGTCAACGCTTACACACCCACTATACTTTGGCTTACTTGCCTGCGCCTACAGCTTACTTTTTCGCGCCTTTGCTTACCTTCACGCTTACTATGCCCCCAAAACGAAGCCGCGAGCCTGCTGAGGCATCCGAACCTATGCCCAAACGTTCCTAACGTGCGCCGAAACCCAGCCAGCGCCTTATGGATAGCCAGCGGCCGCTTACTCCTCCGCCAACCCAGCCGTCTATTGAGGTAGTTGACGAGCCGGAGCCGCCTATTAAGGTGCTTGAAAGTACTCTAGAGCCGCGCTCAATAGAGCCACCAACCGAGCTAGAGGAGCGCGCCCGGAGGCCATCACCACGGCCTATACTACAAGCCTTACAGGCCAATAAGCCAGCTTGGGAGTTGCTATTAGTGGCTAATAAGCCGCCTATAGCTACTAAGCCGCCGCGCGCGTTTAGTAATGCTGCCACAGAGGCTTTAGTAGAGGAGGACGCTGCGCCTAGTGTTGACTTCACCAACTACGAAGGCCTTGACTTGAAGCGCCTGCTGGGCTTTAATGTGCCTCTATCCACACCCACAGGCAACATCAGCTAGGTCTTTAGGCACGGCTATCGCCTTCGAAAGCTTGGTACTAACCCTGAGAAGATCTACTTCCAATGCAAGCACTGTTACATCAACAGAAAGAAGGGCGGCCTACACCAGACCACTCTGTCAACTACAGCCGCCAACAACCATTTGAAGCAAGACCTTCCCGGCCATCGGCTCACCAAACAAGGCACTATCGTACACAAGAGGCCGCTCGAACCTGGCCAGAAGTCGCTGCGATGGGCGGAAGAAAACGGGGTCACATTAAGCCAAGATGCAACGCAGGAGCTGGGTAACTTCGACGTACAAGGCTTCAGGCAAGCTGCAGTGTTATGGCTCGTCAACAACAACAGGCCATTACGCGAGTTTGAGACTGAGTCCTTCCGCGCGATGATCAGGTTCGCTAACCCAGAGGCAGAGGCGGCGCTATGGAGGTCTCACAACAGCGTTTCGAGGTTCGTGATGAGGCTTTACAGCTGGCTACAACCTCAAGTTAAGCGCGCCTTGTCTGAGGCCTCTAGCAAAATACACATAAGCTTTGACAGCTGGACTACTAAGGGGGAAGCGCGGCTTCTTTGCAATTTGTGCGCACTACGCTGACTCTCAAGGCAATATAGTTGACCTTCCCATCGCCTTGCCGCAGCTGGTTGGTGCGCACACAGGCTCAGCGATCGCGGAAGCTGTCGTACGAATCCTACGCTACTTTGAGATTTCTAGCAGCAATTTGGGCTATTTCGTGCTTGACAACGCCTACAACAACGATACTGCAGTTAATAAACTCGGCACAATGTACGGCTTTATCGCCAACGATCGACGCCTCCGCTGCGCTTGCCACATACTCAACCTCGTTGGGCAAACTATTATGTTTGGCACTGACTCCGACGCCTTTGATAACGAGCCTGAACACTACAACGAAGAGGAGTTTTATATGAAGCAATGGCGGAAAGATGGTCCGCTTGGCGTGTTTCTTAATATTGTTAACTACATTAACACGCCAAAACAATGGGGTATATTTGAGGATTGTCAGAACAGCGAAGCAGTTGAGATGCCTGCTGGCGCTACAGCAAGACGCCGTGAGCCTTTCAAGCCTGGAGTTACGCGTTGGAACAGCTATCATGACTGCTTTAAGCGCGGTGTTGAGCTACAACACGCCATCAATAGCTACTCCTCCTACCACATACAAGAGACTGAGCACGCTGACGAGCTTGCCAAAAGCAACAACACTAAGCCGCCTATTGTGCCGCAGTGGATGCGATCAGGCGGGCTTGCAGCTGCAGACTGGGCGGTGATTACCGAGTACATTGAGGTGCTTGAGCCGCTGAAGTCCGCAACTAATCGCTTGCAAGGTCGCGGCAAAGCTGGCACTCACGGCGCGTTATACGAGGTTATCCCTGTGTTTGAGTCTCTTATTGCTGACCTAGATGCCCGCCTTAGACTGTTTGAAAGCGTCAATTACCTGTCAGACGAGGCGCCAGAAGATCACGTCGCTATCAACGTACGTGCTGCGCTCAAGAAGGCGAGCAAGTACCTTAATAAACTCCTCAAAATCCCCGTCTACTACACTGCCACGGCACTCCACCCACGCTTCAAGAACTACTTTAAACGCTTCTGGCGTGAGAAGCCCGCACAGTTACAAGCTACGCACGCGAGCTTCGAGCAGCTTTGGGCTCGTTACAAGCCCGCCCTAGCGACAGCAACAACAATAACAACTGCGCCTAAACACGCGATGAGCAGCTTTGACGACGCGATCGATTCGGTACTTGACAACAGCGACGAGATAATAGGGGTGGCGGATGAGTACGAGAGCTGGCTTAGAGAGCCAACATGGACATCAGAACAGTACAAAACTGGCTGTACAGCTGTCCAATACTGGTACTAGCTCAAGCCGAGGTATCCCAATTTGTCACGATTGGCGCTGGACGTGTTAACTATCCCTGCCTCCAGCGCTGACTGTGAGCGAGTCTTCTCGGGTACTGGCGACGTACTTGAGCCACAGAGACGCAAAATGGGCAGCCAACTATTGGCTGCTTTAATTTGTACTCAACGATGGATTCGAGCAGGTTTTAAACCTCCAAGCGCAAAGGTGGTGGCAACGTACGATGACAATAAGCTCAACGAACAGTTTAGCATACATGAGTGGGAGGAGCCGCCGCCTATAACACCACTAGAGTCTCTTTCACAGTCCTCTTAAAGTACTCAAAATCAAACAAACAATCAAATAAAAAGCGCCTCTATAGCTCCATCAAATCAAACAAACAAACTACAACACCAAGAAAGTCGTCAAACAAACAAATTCAGAGCCACAAATTTTGTTTGTTTTGTTTATTGACAAGTCTGCTCACAGTCACGCAGAGGCCGAATCATCAAAACACCAAGCAGATATCGATAATCTGAGTAGCTAGCAATTATCTACGGGCCTTAGAGACCTCAACTCCAGAAAATCTCGTGATATTATTTTTTGTGGCTGTCTCTATAGCCTCATGTTTGTGGCCGAGCGATTATGTTGGGGTGTTGCATGGAGTGACGCGTTGCACGGACTGCCAAGCTAGGGTATTCGGCCACTCAACGCACAGACCCCACTCAACGCACAGTTAACACTAAAAATCGTATATTTTCAACACCTCATAACTCCACCAATATGGACCCGATCGACGCAGCTGTTGAAGCTTTAAAATCCCTGGAGCTAGGAGAACGTCCTAATATATCCCAGGTTGCTCGGGAGTACGGCGTTGAGCGGTCGCGGCTCTCGAAGCGCTATCGAGGGGTTCAGGGCACCTATGCAACTCGGGCCGAAAAAAAGCGACTCCTCAACAATACACAGGAAAAACAGCTACTACAGTACATTGATAAGCTGTGTGTACAAGGCCTACCCCCTACGAGAGAGATGATACGAAATTTCGCTGGAGAAATAGCACATTAAGAGCTAGGAAATCACTAGGTTAATCGCTACATTGCGCGGCATCAAATTGACCTTATATCGCGATAGACATCTAGCATCGATAGCCAGCGCTACAAAGCCGATTTAGCCTTTAAATACGCCCTCTATTTCAAGCTTTTAGACGATAAGATCAAGCAGTACAACATCGCACCGTCAAATATATACAATATGGATGAGAAGGGCTTCTTGATCGGGGTAGTGTCAAAAATGAAGCGCGTGTTCTCTCGACAGCGATATAAGCAAGGAGGCGTCAAGCAGGTACTCTAGGACAGCAATAGAGAGTGGATAACGACGATAGCTTGTATATGCGCTGACGGCAGCTCTCTTAAACCTGCCCTAATATATTAGGCGGCTTCTGGCAACATCCAGGACACATGGCTACAAGATTTCAATCCTCAAGAGCACCAGGCCTTTTTCGCCTCATCACCATCTGGATGGACAAACAACGAACTTGGGATTGCCTGGCTTAAGAGGTGCTTTCAAGAGGAGACTAAGAAGAAGGCAAAGCGCGACTATCGACTCCTAATTCTTGATGGGCATGGCTCACACGTTACTATGGAGTTTATCGAGTTCTGCAATCAAAATCGAATCCTCCTAGCTATCTACCCACCGCATTCAACTCATACGCTACAGCCTCTAGATGTCTGCCTTTTTAAGCCTCTTTCAGCTGCATATACAAAAGACCTCTCCGAATTCATGTACAACAGCCAAGGACTCACATCTATTACTAAGCGCGACTTCTTCCGCTTCTTCTATAAGGCATATAGAGTTGCATTCGCCAAAGAAACAATCATTAACGTCTTCAAAGTTACTAGCATCTCTTCGCTAAATAGCAACGCTATATTAAAGAAATTTAAGGATCTAGAGCCTAAGAGGCCATTAAGCAGCGATAGCACGTCGTCAGTACTCTCTGCAAGCGATTGGCGTAAAATTGAAGGACTTCTACAATAGGTAGTTAAGGATCTTAATAATAAACACGTCTCGCAGCTATCTTACACAATACACGTAATAGCGACTCAGAAACAGCTTGTCTAGCACAAAAACAATCGCCTTAGAGATGCCCTTTTTAATAAGAAGAAGCGCCGTAAGCGTAGCAAGGCATTACTACTTAAACCCTCTAAGAATTATGCTGGCGGCGCTGTCTTCTAGTCGCCATTAAAAGTTAAGGCTGCCCGCAATCGCCAGGCTGAAAAAGACGCCAAAGCAGAAGAACTACAACACCAGAAGGAGCGCGACAAGCTAGCTAAGGAGCAGAAAAAGCAGGAGAAATAGGCTATGCTTAAGCAGAGGGCGCAGAAAAGGATAGCTGCAAAAGAGGTTAGGTTGCAAGAACAGCAAAGGAAGGCGGCAGAGCGCGAAGAAGATCTACTTGCGCGCGCAGCTAAAAAGCAACTCAGGACTAATATACAATTGGCCAAAAAGGGTAAGGCGCGTAGCCTCGAGGCTCCTGCACCTCCTGCTCATGTTATTGAGGACCTAGAGGTTGATGTTGAGGATCTATTAGTTATTGAAGGGGTGGTGGAGGCATCTGGCCTATTAACGCGCACTCGCAAAGTACGCCTCCCACAGAGGTATCACACGTAGTTTATTGTTGCCAATCGATTTATTAAGCTTCTGCAAATGCTACTCTAAAAAATCTAGTGATTTTACGATATATATAGAGCTCTGCAGCTTCAAAAGTAATAGTGGTGGCTATCCTCAAACTGTGCGTTGAGTGGGGTCTGTGCGTTGAGTGGCCGAATTCGGTACAACACCAAATTCTTTGGCGATTTTATTGTATAATAAAAATTCTCCTGGTTCTTGCGCTTCGATTGCTGCTATCGCGGCGTTAATTGGGTCCATATTGGTGGAGTTGGGGCGCGTCAAAGTTGGGGCGCGTCATGTTGGGGTTGCGCATTGAGTGACGGTGCGCATTGACTGCCGAGACAGGGTATATAAACTCTACGCTTGTTAAACATCACGGGTGCTGAGACGCGTCAGCACCGGGGCCGTGTTACACGGGGTATATTTGCCTAGGCCGGTTCCGGGTTAGGGTGGCTAGGGCGAACGCAATGGGTCCGTGAGGTACGCTTCGTTGAGTACAGAGGGGACCGGTCAAGTTAAGTGAAGATACCTATTCTATAACTAACTATAGAGTAACGATGTTAAGATCCTTCATCTCAGGTGTGCCGTGATTCGCTCGGATACGCTGGTAAATGGGTTGGGGGTACCCCAGGGTTGGGTTGGGGTTGGGTTGGGGTTGCCTGGTAGGGACCGTAGGGTTATGCGGACCAGCAGACCCTCGAAGGCCATAGCGACTGGGTCACGTCGGTCGCCTTCTCTCCGGATGGCAGGACGCTCGCGTCGGCTTCGCGCGACAACACGGTGCGGCTCTGGGACACCGCCACGGGCGCCCATGATTAGTGCGGATATTGGTGCATAATTATCACCGCCTTTAATCACGTCAGGTTTGGGATATCCAATTGGGGGGGATGCCCTTGCAACCCAACCCCAACCCAACTTTTTCGCGCTGGTGTTGGGTTGGGGTTGGGTCGCCCTCCGGGCCATTTTCTCACTCTCCAGAGCATATTCAATGCCTTCATCCTGCCTTTTCATCCCTCCCTCTTCTAGGCTTTTCATCGCCTCTTATGCTTAGGTTCGAAAGCGGAAATGAACTTTGGTAGGATTAGTTTTCCCCTAATAGTATATCGCGTATAACGTGTTTACAAGCGAGCTGCGAATACAAGCGAGCTGCGAACCCCACTAACTTTCTACAACGCGTCACCTATCAACTATAATAGCTTAACTAACACTTATTTAATTGCTCTATAACAAAGCAGATGTCTCCCTAGCTATCTTAGCTATTAATTAGAATTAGATCTAGAGCGTTAATCGCGCTGCAGCGACGTTTAACGTTCCTAAAAGCACGCTTTGCAGCTAACGCGCTAGAACTACTGCGCGACGCAATTGTGAGCCTAAATTAAAAAAGCTTACTAAGCTAGAAGAGGAGGTTATTATTAAGCATATACTTAACCTAGATTCGCGAGGCTTTGCGCCTACTCTAGGTGCTGTACAAGATATAGCGAATAAGCTACTTGCTAAGCGTAGTGCAGGCCACATTAGCCAGTAGTGGCCTAGAAACTTTGTTAAGCGAACAGACAGCCTTACAACGCGATTTAATCGAGCCTACGATTGACAGCGAGCCCTCTGCGAGGACCTAACAGCTATATAGGCCTAGTTTGAGCTAGTAGCACGTACAAAGGTCACCTACGGTATCTGCGATAAGGACACCTTTAACTTCAACAAGACTAGCTTTCTAATAGGCAAGATATCCTCCTAGCTAGTCGTTATAGGCTTAGAGAGACGTAGTTGGCCAAAAGCGATCTAGCCAGGCAATCGTGAGTGGGTGACGACGATCCACGGAATTAACGCTGCTAGGTGGGCAATCCCGCCCTTCATCTTCGCTGGCAAGTACCACCTCTCGGCCTGGTACAAGAGCGATAATACACCAGGTGACTAGACTATTGGTCTTAGCGACAATAGGTGGACTACGAACGAGGTTAGTGTTGCCTAGCTACAGCACTTTATTAAGCATACAGTAGAGCGTAGAGTAGGCGCGTGTTAGCTCCTAATACTTAACAGCTATAAGAGCCACAACTCACTCGAATTCTAGGAGATCTGCAGGGAGAACAAGATCTATACCCTATGCATGCCACCACATTTGTCACACCTCCTACAGCTACTTAATGTGGGCTGCTTCTCGCCGTTAAAGCGGGCGTACGGGCGCCAGGTTGAGGGCCTAATACGCAACTATATCAACCATATTACTAAGCTTAAGTTTCTACTAGCCTTTTGCGCCGCCTACAACTAGTTAATTATAAAGGAGAATATCTACGCAAGCTTTCGAGGCTCTAGGCTAGTCCTACACAATCTAGAGGCAGTGCTCTTAAAGCTTAATATCAAGCTTCGTACACCGTCGCCAGCGCTAGCGCCAGCAGCCCTACTAGTGTCAGATTTAATGGTTGAATGCGATGATGCGCCTTGATAGATGATGATGATTGTGTTCGTGTCCACCGTGTTCGGCTGGTTCTGACTTCTTCGCTAGTGTGCCAAGCCAGGTGGTCCCTGCTTTATTGTACAGATCCAACCTCAACGCGCTTGTTCTATCTAACAGCTGCATATCTGACACACCCCCTCAGCTTAGAAGATCCTTGCAAGCTGAACTATTTAGCAGCCTATTATCCTAAAGTAAGGTTATTAAGGTGCCCTTGAATTTCCTTAAGAGGTGCTTCATTCGCTACTTTGCGTTCTGTTATCTCAACCAGCCCAAGTTAGGTTAGGAACCCTTTCCACTTATTAACTAGGAGGACCTTCGTAAAGCCGTCGGCGATCATTTCTGCCGATTGTACGTACTCCACCTTAATCTTTCCGGTAGAGACTTCCTGTCTTAACCAGTGATTGTGAATATCAACGTGTCGTAGTTTAGTCTGAAGCCTGGATATCTCCTCAGTGACTAGTCGAATAGTTTGCTTATTATCGCATTGGACAGTAATTGACGATGAGCGCAGTTCAATCTGCAGTTCGTCTAGTAGTCTTGATATAAAGATTGCTTCCTTGGCCACTTGCGATAAGGCGAGAAGCTCTGCTTCGGTTGTCGAAGTTGTGACAGTCTCTTGTTTGCTTGCTTTCTAGGCAATAAGTCCGTTAAATAGCTTAATAGCGTATCCTTGCGAGCTCTTTCTGTCCAGTGTGTTGTCAGCAAATAAGGCATCGCTGGCTACTTGAAGGCAGTTGCCTCCTCCGAGCTGCAGTGCTCTCCATCTGGTGCTTGATAAGTATAGTAGTACTCGATCAGCGGCATTGTGATGTTCCAAGCCCGGATTTGACAGGAATCGAGCTAGCCTTGAGGTTGCAAAGGCTATGTCCGGTCGAGTTGTTACTGCTGCGAACAGAAGCGATCCAATCTTGTGTTAGTATTTGTTAATTTCTGAGGGTGTTGCTAAGCCGTCTTGTGGTTTCAGCTCGATAGCTGCCATTGGGGTGTCGTATCGAATATCCCTCTTGTCAACTAATCGACTGATCTTGTCTGAGTAGGCAGCCTGAGAGAGTTGAATTGTCCTAGTCTTTCGATCTCTGATGATCTCTACGCTAAGGAACCACTGAAGGTCGTTTCCTCCACTTAAGGTGTATTTTTCTTGTAGGCGCTTGATCGCTTGTTGGGCTTCTTCCTCTTTCTGCTTGTGAAAAGCTAAGATGATATTGTCAACGTAGAAGAAGACGATGATTCCGTCTTTGAGAAGGTAGTATGGCTTGTGAGGCACTGTCTGGAAACCTAGAGCTTTGAGTGTTGAGGTAAACTCTTTCTGCCAGAGGAGTGGTAAGATCCGAAGACCATATAAAGCCTTGTTGACTTGAAGTATCGTTCTAGGCTTCTAATAGCCACGGGGCATTCTTATGTATACCTCTTGGTCCATACTTGCATGGACGAAAGCGTTTGTAACGTCGTATTGCTCGAGCTCCATATCATAGTGAGCTGCTATTGCCACTAGCATTTGGAACGACCTGCTGGCAAGCGTGGCTGTATAAGTGTCTTGAGAGGTAATATTCCGTTGTTGATCGCCCCGGACGACTAGCCGTGCCTTGCACTTCAGCAAGCGATGGTGTTTGTTAAGCTTGTAGGTGTATACCCACATACAGTCAAGGATCTGCTGTCCTATCAGTTTGATCTTCTTTATTGGTACTTCTAACCATGATTTTATTTGTTTGTGGCTTGCGAGGTGATCCCGCTCTGCTTCTTTGAACAATTCGCCTATCGGGTGATCCTTAAGCTTGGTACGGCACGTTGGCAGAGGTGGGAGTTGACTTCGATAGGGCTTCAAGCCTTTAGCGAGCGTTCTTATTATCTTAGCCTTGTCTATAATATCCCCTCTGTATTTCCCAACGTGGCCAGCTTGAGTTCCTGCTATGAAGGCGGCTGCCCAGGGGACAGTTTTGGATGACCCTTTTAGGCTCATTTCTGATTCATTTCCAGCCATTAACTGCGCAAGTAATGCCGCAGGTGGTGGTGTAGTTGGAGGAGTTGGATAGTTGTCCCTGATCTTCACTCCTTGGTAGTAGCCTGGTGGGTCTACTTCGCCTTGGGGATTTGATGAGCCTCCAACAGTGTCGTCTTTATGGAAGGACTCTGTCTCTGGTTGATGACTTGGTGTTGGGAGTTTGATCGTTCTTACGTATGTGGCAATTTCCTCTAGTGTACTGTGCATAAGGTTATCCATAAGGTCCTCAGTTTTGCCACTAAAGACAGTTTGTTCGTCGAAGATAACGTTGCGGGTGCTTATCACCTTGGCAAGTGACGGTATCTAAATTCGATAGATGTTTGAGGACCGGTATCCTACTAGGTAACTAATCTAAGCCTTTGGGTCTAGGCGTTGTAGCCTTGATTTACCTTGATGTGTATTATCCGTTATTGCGAACGCTTTGCAGCCATACGCTTTGAGGTGAGCGAGGTTGGGTTTCTTAATTGAGGTGACTACTCCGTTGTTTAGAGCAACTTGTGTGAAGAATATCTTGTATGGCGTTTTCTAGTTGTTCGCATAATTCGGTGTTCGATTGTAGAGGTATACTGCAGCTCTTGTGACTTCGGGCCATAGTTCCTAGGGTAGGTTGGCATCGAGACGCATCGCGCGCGATTTCTCTTTGTTCACACCCCCTAAGCGTTCGGCACCTCCATTTTGAGCTTGTGTATCTGGGGCGGAAGGCTCGACAGTAATTCCTTGTGATGCCAACCAGCGCTCGATTTCCGGTTTCACCATCGTGATCTCGTTGTCCGCTTCAATGACCTTGACCGTAATATTGTAATGGTTTTTAAGGAAGAGAAAGAAGTTCGATAGAACTTTGATAACCGACTTTGCTAGTCGATTGTCTTTGAAATAAAAGTCCCATTGCAGGCCTGAGTACCTGTCAGTGACAAGCATCTAGCTCCTTTCGCCAGTGCTACTTTGCGCCTTGTAGGCATGAAAGTCGATAGCCAGTCTTTCTCCTAGTCCTTCATTGTTAATTCGCGGTGCTCAGCTAATTTGTCGCCAGATCTTTGCTTTCCCACAGGAGTCGCATTGAACTGTTGTAACTCCCTTAACTCGCACCCCTTTAGCTTGCTGCACAAGATGTTCGATAGCTGCTGGTCTAGGGTGTCCTAGTCTCTTGTGCCATAATTCGGCTGAGGCCCTTTGTGGTGCTCCTTTCGTTCGTAATGTATTCTTGCGGATGTGATATAAAGTGGGTGGTAGCGGATCATACTCAAGTACCCATTAACTGTGTATCTCGGATAGTTTTCCGATAACCTTATCGTCTGGTCCTTTCAGCGTAGTTGGGTCCGTTTGCGTATCCCACCAGATTCCTCTATGCCTTAGTAGTCGAAAGGAGACTAGGTTGCACAGGAGGTCTGGACAGATAGCCACATCATGTAGAACTAACGTAGTTGTTCCATGTTGGCCTCTCAGTGTTAAGTCAACAGAGCTGTAGCCTTTTATCCATATCTTTGTATTGCCAGCCCATATATAATCTCCAGACGTAGGTAGACGGAAGTTGTAGATACGGTCGGGGTTGTTCGTAATGTGGCAAGTTGATCCTAAATCAAGAATGAACGAGCGCTTTAGCGGGTAATTAGACACTTCTGTTTCCATTAGCGCTGATGTAAACGCAGCGTTGACGTTTAATATTCTCCGTCCCTCTAGTTAGTCCTTAGGGGACTTGAGGATCTCAGGTGTGGGCGTGTGCGATTGTTTGATGTTTAGTGTTTTTGATCTTGGTCTGCTTTGTCCTCTTAGCAGTCCTTGAAATTTGGGATCGTGCTCGCGCTTCAATGCGACGAGTTCTTCGATCTTCTTGTTTGGTTTCTACCACTCGGGAGCTTTGTCTGCATTAATATAGAAGCAATCCCGGAGTCCATAGCAATGTCCACACGCAGGACATTTAGCGCCTCCTATTTTTGCAGGTTTTTGGACCAAGGATAAGTTCTTATTATCTTTTCGGTCATCACGTTGATATCGGGGTCTGCCCTGTTTTCTAGATGGTGCTGCTTCGGCATCAATGCCCTGGGTAGTTTTCCCACTTTCAGCGAGGTATAACAAGTCATCTGCCACAAATGCGGCCTTGTGCTTCCCTGTTCAAGGGGTTGGATGATTCAACATCATATGCTCTCGGAAGCGCTTCATCATTTCTTTCCAATTCATGCCAGGTGTGAACCGTCCGCTATCCTAAAAGGTCGTAGACCAATTGGGCGCAACTTTGTTTACGGCAGTCAGAAAGTCCTTTGTAATCACATTAATCTATATTATCTTAGGGACATTACTTATCTCCACTTCTATAGCTGCTTAATCATATTCAGCAAGCTATGTGTCCCAATTCGACGCGTTTCTCATCGGTCTAAGGGATGTAAGGTATTAGTCGCGGGCTCGTTCTCTCTCGAATCGTTCGTCAACGCCAACCGTGGCTTTAAGGTTCGTAATCCACTGTCTCAGTGGTTGATCTAGGAGGCAGCAAGTGCGCTGAAGATGTGGGCTGACAGTAGCCTGAATATAAACAATAATTTGCTAGAGGCTTGTTTGCTCCTTTTCAAAATCATATCGATCGTTCTTATACTGCTCAGCAAGAATCTTGTAATACTCAAGATCTTCTTTGAACGCCTTGAGTCCTACTGCTAACAGTTCGGACTACCTTGTTGGGATGCTGACGTTCGCTACTAGAGTATACCCATTAATTAGCGGCGCCCTTGGGGCTATAGGTTCAGGTTTTATTAGGATATTCGACGTAGGATCGACTTTTGGCCAGATGCGATATGCGACGCATCTAGACTAGAGCTGCATTATCCATGCCCTGTAGTCGGTGTGGTCTCGAAGGGTCACCATCGGGTCACGCTGGGGTAGTGCAGCCATTTTGGTATCGATTAAGGCAGTGAGACTCTTAATTGTCAGATTTAATGGTTGAATGCGATAATACGCCTTAATAGATGATGATGATTGTGTTCGTGTCCACCGTGTTTGGCTGGTTCTGACTTCTTCGCTAGTGTGCCAAGCCAGGTGGTCCCTGCTTTATTGTACAGATCCAACCTCAACGCGCTTGTTCTATCTAACAGCTGCATATCTGACAACTAGAGGCCCTATAGGAGTCTGCAACACTAAGCAACGCACGCAAGCTAGGCGCTTAGTTAACTCTAGTTTGTAAGCGGATTTAAAGGCATTAGGAATCCTCTCCTACCTTAATTATCTAGCTGCTTAATTAGCTTATAAGAGGCGCTAAAAGAATAGCGCATTTAATAGTGCTTATGCGCAAGGAGATAGCTACTCTATAAAGGGTAAATAAGGCAGCTATAACGCGTAAATAGCGCAAAAAGAAGCATATCTAAAAGCAAGGCACTTTATTAAAGGCAAAGGGAGAGGATATTATTGCTTAAAAGGCAGTTAAGCAGCAACTAGAGGGAGAAATACAGCAAGGCAAGGCGCAGTTAGGTGCGAGCCAGCAGGCTTCTGCGCGCTGCAGGCGCTATAGGGAGCCTAGGCACAACTCGCGCACGTGTAAGAAGGCTTCTATAGATACTACTTAATTTAGGATAGCTATTATATTAATAGAATATTAATGCGTTGTGAATTTATATGCTGCGAAAGGCTTACTATGGCATCAGGCATAAGTAGTGTACATGGTCCGCGCACTGCAGGGGCACTGCCAAGATGATCACGCGATGACTCATAGCCTCTCTACTGACAAAAATACATCTAATTACCTATAGTTTTGTACCAAAACACGTGTACCTTTGTCGTCGCTGCCACCCTCGCGTCATCCTCTCCCCATCCACACAATGTCAACACCATCAACTCCACCTCGCCATCGATACCTCTCGCGCGACGAGCGTCTACAGGTGCAGACCCTGCACCTAGCAGGTCATACACAGACTTTTATTGCCAACTTGTTGGGTTTCTCACGCAGACAAGTTGCCTACGCAATCGCTAGTAACCGCGTCACGCCGAAGAAACGCTCCGGTCGCCCTCGCAAGCTCACTGATGCCCAAGTTGATGAGCTTGAGGCCTATATCAAATCCTCGCGTACAGCCAGGCAGATGAGCTATCAGGCTCTTGCAGAGGACCTTTGCGGAGTGGGAAGTCACACAATACGCTATACGGACTGCTCTACGCAGCAGAGGGTACACACGTCGAGTCGCCCGTGCAAAGCCTCCTCTTACTGAGAGAAATCGGCAGATTAGAGTCGCGTGGGCGGAGGAGCACCTCTGCTGGAGCTCTGAGCAATGGTGGAGCATCCTCTGGAGTGACGAAACCTGGGTCACTGGCGGCAGGCACAACAAAGTCTGGGTTACTAGGAGACCTGGAGAGGAGCTTGATGATACCTGTATAGTTGAAAAGGTACGTAGGAAGGCTGGGTGGATGTTCTGGGGCTGCTTCTCAGGCTCTACAAAGGGTCCTTGCCTGTTCTGGGAGAAGGAGTGGAAGAGTATTAATAAGGAGAGCTACTGTGAGCGCATTGTGCCCATCGTTGATGGCTGGTTACGTATGAATCCTACTTTAAAATTCATGCAGGATGGGGCGCCAGGGCACTCTGCTGCGTATACTCGCAATGAGCTTCTTGAGAGAGGCATCTCTCCCATCTACTGGCCACCCTACTCGCCAGACCTCAACCCAATTGAGGCTGTTTGGAACAAGATGAAGGACTATATACAGCTGAATTACCCTGATCAAGAAGGTGGGAGACAGCCTACGTATGACGCTCTACGACAGATTGTACGGGAAGCGTGGGACTCAATTACAGTACAGGATCTGAGGGGGCTCATCGACAGTATGCCGGCCAGGTGCCAGGCAGTCCTAGACGCCCAAGGCGGTCATACAATGTACTAGAAACTCTATACAAAACAAGACAATACCGGGCTTACGTTATCTGACTCCTGCCAAGTTACATCCCTGCAGTGCGCGGACCATGTACACTACTTATGCCTGATGCCATAGTAGAGACTTAGTGGGGTTCGCAGCTCGCTTGTATTCGCAGCTCGCTTGTAAACACGTTATCATAGGACCGAAGCTGGCCGTTTATTAGGGCCGATACGAAAACACAGTGACGTCAGCCAAATCTATCTGTGGCCGCCAAGGCACGCTAACCCGACTAGCTTAGGCGACATGGTATGTGCGCAATCACCATGGTTGCTACTCGTGCTTGTAGGGCCTTCACAAGGACCCTTGCAGAACCGTACCACTAGAATATTCCTTATATTCTAGATGATACGGCGTCGGATATTAACTCTGGAATATACCGAGATCCGAGGCTTGTTAATCGCCCGGCCAGTCGACATCGACTCGAGCGTTAAGGGTCAACGGTCGCAGTTCAATTTTCAGCGCATAGCTGTCATTCTGTCTTCAGCCGCAGGATAGAGCCGTTGCGGGACCCACCGAGATAAAGAGTATCCCTCATGCACTTCTAAGCATGTCTACTGGAAAGCAGCCTGGGGTAGCGAAACCTAGGGGCGATAGATCTCCAGCCACAGAGCGGCAATACTATATTGACCCTAAGATTGCACCAGCCTCGCTCAATGCACCGCATAATCTGCTTGTCAAGGATCATGCTAGTCTAAATTTGGTACGTACTAGTAGGGGTTTCCTCCAACCAGCGAATGAGGTTTATGAGGCTCTGCAGAAACGTGGGCTGCAAAGGAATACTACCAATAGCAAGGAAGTCTCGCTATACTTCTTTACTAATGGGAAGAAACCCCTACTAGTAGTCTACCTGTTTAAACCTAGTAAGATCCTTGTACAGTACACTAGATTATGCCGCAGTACAAGAGATTATGCCGTAGTCAGCGTCACCTTGGACGATTGTCACATTAAAACAACGTACACCTGGACAGTGCTTCTCGACCCGTTTCTTATGCTGGCCGTTCCCTTGGTACTGACTCGATCCATCACTCTCCTTGGAGTACAAGAACACGTAGGCCCTGTGCGTTGTCGAATTGGCCACTATGCAAGACTTCTACTTCACTGTTTGTAGATTCTAGCAGCCTGCCACTCTTGAATTTCTTATCGTCTCTGTCTTTTATTCTTCTTACACACGTTTCCTGAGCTCATAATCATGAAGCTCTTCACTTTCGTTCCATTATTTGCGGCTTTGGTTTGCGCGCAAACTGGCCATTCTTCCAACAGCACCTCACACGCAAGTAGCACAAACACTACCGTTCGGATTCCCTTGAAGACTACCACTCCCTTGAAGACTACCACTCCCTTGAAGACTGCCACTCCCTTGAACACTACCACCCCCTTGAACACTACCACTCCCTTGAAGACTAGCACTCCCTTGAAGAGTAGCACTCCAACTACCCCTACCTCAGCCTCCATGGCCACGCCATCGACTGCTGCCCCAAATGTGACCGTCAGCAATGGAGAAACCAGGGTGGTGGCGGTTGGAGCCATTGTTATCGGGGGCGTAGGTGGCGGTTTCGTTTCAGTCGCTGGCGGAGGAACTTGGCCGGTCGCTGCTGGGACCACCGTACTCACCAGACCCGGTAGCCAAGAACCAGAGAAATTGGACGATGGAAACACAAGTGTCCCAACTCAAACTCCGACTCCGACTCCGACTCCGTCATCGTCGTTATCGTCGTCATCGTCATCGTCATCGACGCCTTCGCCGTCTGCTGTCGACATGATTGTATTCGCCAAGATGAAAGCGCCCAAAGCCGACAGGGAGAAATTCACCCCAGTTCTAGAACAGTATGCCGTCCCAAAGTCGGTCACCAATGTCACTAGCAAACTGCTTGGGATTATACTATGGAAAGCCCAGCTCACACCAGCCAATGCTACCAAGGTCAAAGAGAACAGTATAGTACGTTGGATTTTTAAACATCATTATTCTCAATTCTAACCAACACAAAAGGTTGCAGATGTGGTTGCAGATAAGCCCGTTAGGCTGGATGAAAAATCAGGGAAAGACACTAAACCTGGTGCTCGGGAAATTCGACGCGCACAGCCGTGGCTCTCTCGTTACACTCAACACAGCAAACGCGATGACGGTATCAAAGTGCAAACGGATGCACGCAACGAGCTGAAGTTTATTTCCCAGCCCAAGGGCAAGGCCCTCAAAGACATGCCGGGCTACGCGTACAATGAAACAGCGGGGAGAGGTGTCACAGTCTACGTGTACGACAGCGGCGCCAACGTGGATCACCCGGTAAGTCACTCCACTCAGAAGGCTGGTACAAAGATGGAATTTCTAAACCTACTTTGACAGGAATATAAGGGCATGCCAGGCTCAAAGAGGTGGATCTTCCTTGATCCCGACGATCAAGTCCAAAATGATATCGAACCGAATGGAGGACATGGTTCTTGCATCATCTCAAAGATTGCCGGCCCCAAGTACGGAGTGGCCAAGAATGCCAACATTGTCGTGGTTAAAAGACCGGCACGTTATGGATTTGCGGAGGACATCCATATGCTCGCTGAGGTCGGCAATGACGTTTACGAGAAGAAACTGGAAGGCAAAGCTGTGATCAATATGTCTATAGCAGGTAACTGCTAACACTCAACGCCGCCTCGAATTGGACTGACATTTGGTACCAGGCCGCTTGGACGCCTCAGATGCCAAAAATGCCGCCTTCCTGACCGCATACAAAGAACTGCTTCGCAGTGTTGTGAGCCAGGACATAGTCTTCGTGGCTACGACTGGAAATTTCGGCGTAAGTCCACAATCTTCCCCTGGACAGCTAAAAGCCTAACATTCTTGGACGCGCTAGGCCTACGTCGATGAAGTTTTCATGTACCCATCCTTATTCGGAATTCAAGACTCGACCCTGAACATATTGGTCGCTGGCGCCATAGACGAAAATGGTGCACGTACCTTTTACTCCCAAGGCAAACCAGAAGACGACGTTGTCGCAGCTCCAGGCAATGTTGAGTGCGCTGGTGCAGTGGGCGTGCAAGATATCAAGCTAGAAGGGACTTCCTTTGCCGCTCCAGCCGTCGCGGGTTTGGCAGCATATCTTCTGTCTCTGGACCAGTACAAGAGTCAGATCCGGCGAGGCTCTGTCGCCGGCGACGTCAAGGCTCTCATCAAGAAGTTGGCATACCCACGCGTGAAGGGCTCATATAACGTCATCTGGAACGGCATAGACCCGACCGATCAGACCTGTGCTTTCCCTTCTTCAGGGAGACTGGGAAAACGCCAGGCGGGCTGCACACCGTCGTCTTCGATTCCGATATCGACACCGACAACGGCGCCATCGGCCGTACCTCCTCCTGTACCTTCTTCTGCACCTTCTGTTGCACCTTCTGCTGCACCTCCTACCCAAAAGTGCGGGATCTGCGGACCCCAGGTGAGTATTTACCAATTAGATTGAAAAGGCTATACTATTTACTAACTTTGGGATCTCTAGAACCGGGAAGAAAACCTTATGGGAGGGCAGGTTGGCTGCCCCGGCGTAGGCTTAGCTCAGTCGGCTTGCGTAGGCAGTGAAGATTGTCAATGTAAGCTCTCTCCCATCTCCACCTAGAGTCGTTTCATGCTAAGAAAGTGCAGCATTTGCGTATGGCAAAGAAGATCGCGGGACCTACACTATACCCGTTTGTAAACTCTACGGCGTTTCTGCTATTAAAGCTGCAGGCGATCTACCTGCAGACGGATCGTGTCCTTTCAAGTTTTATGATAGAGGATGTACTCTACCTAAGTTGGTTTAATTTGAATTACATGTAGTGTCCGTAAGTAGCCTCTAGAGTTTCCAACAGTCAAATCGGAATGGTTTACTTGCTTGATTTGATTGCCCTAACTAACTCAATCTGTAGTTAGTAACTTGCTTGGTTTGCTTATCTTACTTGGTAAAAGCTGAGATTTGTGCTCTTATCTACGTTATAAGTTTGAAGTTATTGTGTTTACTGTGTGGCTAATCTCGTGATAATATTTTGGTGTTGTATTTGGCCTACTAAGGTAAATTCGTGGGCCACCAGGGCCATCCCATCTCAGCTGGGCGTGCACTACCCCCTATTTTGAAGCCTAATTTGACGCCAAACCTCACCTTTATTTCCTATATAGACGCGTTTTTGGTGTTTTTATTGCTTACTATGGCCAAACGTCGTGTACCCAATACTACTACAAGCAATAAGCGCGCCAGAGTTGTTCCACGCAGCGTCGTCCCATCTTAGCAAGATACGGCACTGGTTTGACGTTTGTTAAATGCAGGTATATAATAAGGAATGCTCTATACTAGCATTCTACTCTAGGCGCTTTAGATAACGGGCTGTAGTGTGTGCGCGTAAAGGCACGGCTAAGCCTGCTAATAAGGAATAGCCTTGTAAGCGTTTAGGTTCTTAAAAGATAGGCTCCTTTAGCTTAATCTTCTTCTATTAGAAGATTTAGCAGGTCTTTTGCTTAAACACTTGTACGCGTAAGATCGCTTTAGGGTCACGAATAGTAAAGGCGGCAAACGCATTATAGTAAAGGCTAACAGCTACTATATACGCGATTAGGCAAAGGAAAGAATTATTATTCTAGTATATTTTAAACGTTTTTCTAGAGGCTTGTTAGCTTATAAGCTTAGAGAAGGAAAACGGATATAGAATTTAGAGTGACAAATAGGTTAGGGTTAGGGTTAGGTTAGGGTCTTACGTAAAGCAACCCACCCCCAACCCTAATCCTAACCCGATTTTTTCACGCTAGTATTAGGTTAAGGTTATAGTTAGGTCGTATAGACTAGACGTTAAGGTTAGAGTTAGGTTGTATAGACTAGAGGTTAAGGTTAGAGTTAGGTCGTATAGACTAGAAGTTAAGGTTAGAGTTAGGTCGTACAGACTAGAGGTTATAGTTAGGTCGCATAGACTAGAGGTTAGAGTTAGAGTTAGGTTATATAAATAGCTAGACCTAAGGTTAAGGTTAGATTACACTAAAAAGATATTTATTATAGATAATTATTATATATAGTTACTTAGGCTCTTAGGCTTAGGTTATATAGATAAGGTTAAGTTAGAATAATTAAAGCTTATAATTATAACAGCTATTAATTATATAAACTTATAGGGCGAACGCGCTTCTATAATAAAAGCGTATCTAATACTACGTTATTTAGTAGCTCTAAATCCTTATTTTATATAGTATTCTAAATCTTCTAATCTCTACTATCTGCCTATCTAATAGATG
The DNA here is from genome assembly GCA_014281115.1 of Laburnicola sp. R22_1. Classification (NCBI taxonomy): domain Eukaryota; kingdom Fungi; phylum Ascomycota; class Dothideomycetes; order Pleosporales; family Didymosphaeriaceae; genus Laburnicola; species Laburnicola sp. R22_1. The sequence goes on from JACONQ010000011.1 coordinate 2,658,327, forward strand.
CTAAGAGCTTAAGTAGATTATTAACCTTATTATAAGGTGCTTTTTTACCGCCTAGATCTAGATCTAAGTAGTTTATATATTCTTCTACCTTTTAAGCCTTTAGCGTAATTATATTCTTATGAACTATAACCTGCTAAATTATTTTAGTACAAAACTAGTGCCTTTAATTACTAATTAGATTCTTAGCCGTGTTAAACACGCGCTTAATACTAACTCTAGTAATTAGTACTGCTAGAATATTCTTTATAACATAAGCTAGCTAAGGATATATACTTACGTTTACTTACTACTACTATAGAATAATAAAAGAATTATCTAGAAATATATAAGAAGTACTAAGGTAAGATTCTTTTTCTTAATAGGTTAAGCCGCTTTGCCTTCTTAAGTTCTTAGATATAAAAACTTAAGCTTAAGGTTGAATAACCGCTTAATTATAATTAAGTTAGAGGATATAGAGGCTAAGGCTTTTAAAACTACTCGCTACTCTATAGCATTCTTATATATAAGTTTAGTTCTAGAGTAAATTTTACGTCTTTCTTATAATTATATTAATTAAGGTAGTTAAGAAACTTAAAGCAATAAACGTGCTTATATTAGAGTTTCTAAGTACTATCCTAGATATAGAATTAGACTAAGGCTATAATAAATATCTATAATAACTATACTTTATAGACTATAAGTTTCTAGATTAAGTTAAGAATAGCTATATAGTTAAATAAGAACCTACGCTTTATATCTATCTTTAAGTAATACTTGCTTAATTTTAATTAGCCCTTTTTAGCTATAGCTTATACTACTGCTAGCTACTCTATATTCTCTTTACTCTCTAGGTCTTTATCTAATTTATCTAATATTTAGTCTAGAACGTTAAAAGTTAATTATATATAAGCTAAGTATACCATGTCTAAGGCTTATAGTTTTCACTTAAAAGCTAGTTATATCTTTAAACTACCTAAGCATATTAGTAACTAGCTTAAGATAGTGCTACTCTATAGAAGATAGTTAAAGTTATTTAAGGTTATAGAAGTTAATCTTAGTTATATTACTATTAGTAAAAATGCTATTAGTATTAGCATCTAGCTTTAACCTAATTTCTAGATTTAGCTATTTATTAATATATTACTAAAGTTTAACTACATATATATGTATATATTAAATATTAAATTCTATTATATTTTAACGTTATAGATAACAAATAATTAGTTCTTTACTAGTAGGTGTTACTATATAGTAATAAAACGCTTATAACGCTATAGTAACGTATTAATTATAATATAGATAGCTTAGAGCTAGTTATTACTTAGTATATAGTAAATATATATAATAAAAGACGTATATACCTTATAAAGGGAGTTTAGAATAAACGTCTATATTCTAATCTCTTAAATATAGCGCCTTTATATAGTGTCTCTAGCTTTAACCTTAGTAGAAGCTGCTAGCTTAAGATACTATATAATATCTTAAACTATAATGTTAATAACGTATACTAGATAAAGAATAGAATTTTTTACAGAGCTTTAGTAAATATTCTTCTCTTTTAGCTTAGTTTAAGTAGTGTAAGTAAGCGTAGAATTATTACTAGCATTATTATACGTAATAGCTAAAAGCTATTATTTAGTACCTATATCTAAAAGTACCTATAGTACTTCTACTGCTATTAAAGTACCTATATATCTTTTATATAATAGAATAAAATTAAGAAGTTACTTTTAAAGTTATTAACTATTATTAATATAGTATTTCTTAATTATAAAAAGCTTAGATAGTTAGCTATAGACTACGCGTTTAATATAATTAAGATCTTTATAGTCTTACTAAGGTTATTAGAAAGAAACGCCTTAGGTTTTTAAAACTAGGCCTAGAATATTATTTTAAACTTATATCAGCTGATTACTAAAGTCTTTAAAGGATAGGAATTAGAGAAAGCGCTAGAATAATAGCCGCTTAATTATCTAAAAAGACTAATTATTATTAATTACTACTTATATAAGCTTTTTATTAAAGGCTAGAGTAGAGTAAAATAAAATAGGACTAAGTATAGGTCTATTCTAAGCTCTAGAGAGTTAGGCAGCAGGCGTTAATAGTTAATTATAAATAAGAATTATAACATCTTTATAAGTCTAGATATTAAGATAGTTTAGAAGATACTTAGTCTTTTTATTTTTTACTATTAGGTATTAAAGTATAAGGCTATAGTGAAGGCAGAATATATATAGGTAGCTATTTATAGGATCTACAGCCTCGCTAAATTAAGACTATATCTAACTAGAGCAGCTACTAGAGTTCTAGTAGGGACTACTAGCTTTAAAGTCTTAAGCCTATTTAGTTATACTCTACTAATTATTCTATATAGATAGTATCTTTACTTCTTTTCTATCTTACTTAGTATATATAGGTAGATATTTAACTAGGTAAAGATTCTTTCTCTTTACACTTTTAAAAACTTAGGGTATAAGAATAAGAAATTAGTAAAAATCTTATAGAAGCTTAGCTAGAGAGGTAGCTATAAAGAAACTATAATAAAAAATTATATTAAAATACTAATAATTTAGAAGTAGAGTATATAGAATAAAGTCTCTCTTCTACTCTTGCTTATCTAAGCTATACCTGCTATATTAATAACGCTAATTATAAGGTATTTAATTTTAGTCTAAATTATAGTTTACTTAAAATTTAATACTATATAGTTAGCGTATAGTTATCTAAACCTTATTAGACTATATTACTAGTACTATTAGTATATAGCGTAATTAGCGTTTTAGAATATACTATAAAACTTAATTATTTATTATAATTACTACTAGCAAACTTTTAATCTCTACTTATTTATTATTATCTAAGAAACCCTTAAAGTCTATAAAGCCCTTAAACTTAGTCTCTTCTTCTAACTTATCTTTTGTCTTATCTATAGCTGCTAGCGCCTCTTTCTATTATTCTTCTAACTTATACTTATTCTCTTCTTAATTATAAAAGTTATTAATTTCTAAATATATTATAACTTTCTTTTTATATTTAGTACTATTATTACTAAAAATATACAGTTAGTTACTATATAAAATAACCTTATACTAATTACTAAAAAGCTTCTATATAAAGGTAGACTTGCGTTTTCTAGCGTAATTAGGAAATTTATATAATAAAATAATATATTAAACTTACGCCTAGCTTATATCTATTATAATAGCTATTTCCTCTAGCGTTAGGCTGTTAATAAACTCCTACTACTTTGCTTTTACTTTCTTACTCTTAAAGAAGATACACTCTAGTTTTACTAAATTTTCTTTATAGGTATTATATAAAACCTTCTCTAAATTACTATATAACCTATCAATTTGCTAAAGTATATAGCTTTAGGGCGTAGTATTAGAGTTACACGGCTTTACTTTAAAAATCTTTGCTAACGCTCTTTAGTAGTATCTTATATTAATCTTATAGTAGTTTTTTTCCTATTTCTTATATATATAATTAAGCTAGGTCTATAGTTACTTAACTATAGCTTATTAGGAAGAATATATAATAAATATCTATATTAACTTACTACTCTTCTACTAATTATATTGGACTTTTATAAGTTCCTTTACCTTAGTATTAAGGTATTCTTTCTTCTAATTTATAAGCTTATTAGCAAGCTAATATTTAGTAGTATAGTTAGATGCTTTAGTACTCTTAATAACATTTTCCTCTATATTAAGTAGGGCAAATTAGTCTCTCTAGGTAATAGCGCTAAAGGTATAGCTTAGCAGCCCTTTAAACAGCATCTTTAAATTAGTTAGTTAACCTTATTAAGAACTAGCTTAGCCATGCTGCGCAAGGATATTATTAACCTTCTACTTCTTATAGGTATAACTCTATATAAGTTAGTATATACTGTTATAAATAAACATAATTATTACTTTAGTAAGCTTAACCTACTTATTACGCTTAAAACCTAGTAGGAATATAATATTAGAGTTTAGTAGTAGTCCTGCTAGAAAGTTAATAGGCTCTTTCTTACTTATAGCTATTATAATAGGTATAATAAAAGTTTATAATAGAGTTAATTAGGGTTAGATACTAGTAGTAGAGTAGATTATTATATATATTAATATATAAAGGTAGAGTAGTCTATATACGTCTGCTTAGCTTTACTCTTACCTTTACTATTACTCTTTCTACCTAATTTATATTTACTACCTAATTTACGTTTACTGCCTAATTTATATTTACTATTTAATTTATCTTTTCTTGTCAGATAGACAGTCACTGTGAAATCCAGTGGGTAGGTGTGTACGATCATATGGCCCCTTATAGTGGTAATCAGTGTAAATCACTGTGATTTCACTATGAAATACACTAAGGAGGCTGGCGCACTACTGTTTTACACTGCCCCTGTACTAGTCTAAATAGTACTAGTGCGGCTTAGTACTAGATAGTTACTTCTCGCGGTAGCCGAGCTTCTCCGACAGAACACACACAATCAATCAATCAACCCACCACTTTTCCATCTCAACTCATCAAGAATACCCGTATATTTGATAATTAAGAGTCTCACTGCCTTAATTAAGCTGATTATTATGTCTTTATCGACGCTCAGAGATCCCACAGTGATCCTATCCGATTACTCGAACTATACACCATGGCTAAGGCAAATTAAAGCCCGCGCCCAATCTCTAGGGATCTGGGATATCATCGACCCAGACTAAGAGATCCAACCTATAACCCAACTAGTCATTCCAATCCTACTGAATATCAGTGTTGGCTATGCACCAAGCCCAGCGTTTATTAACGCGAATACCGACAACCCTCGCGCACGCCCAACAAGGCTGTTAGACCTGTCGACGACTGGCGTAAGGGCGTACAGAGAGGATTACAACCTCTATAAGGATTAACTCGAAACTTTCAAGTTACTCAACTGAAGGTACGAACAACAGAAGGCGAACCTCGACAAGATAGTTGCCCTTATTTAATTAACGACCTTGGCACACTTGCAGACCAATTACTACACCCTAGATTAATTAATTAGACAATGGATCATTAACCTCACAAACACGGTTGGGGTAGACCAAAACAACGAACTACGACGAGCGAGGATTAGATACTAAGACGCTCTCAAGCCCATGAGATTAGCTGGATCATGGTCCACCTGGCTCACTGAGTACGATTATGCAGCAACAGAAGCAGAGTATAATAGTGTGCCAGAACTTATGTTGCTAGACTTAGTCAAACAAGATTTTATGAAGGCGGTTACTAACGTCGCATCCTAGTGGGTTACAACCTTTATGCAACATGGGAATAAGGACCTGAACACTTTAAGAAAAGATATAGTGAAACTCTTCTAAGATTAAATGGCGATGCAGCACCCGATCAAGGGTAAACAAAGGGGCGCCTTTGCTGTTGCAGGACCATCTCTCGCTGATGGTGGTGCACCCACCCAGACTGTAGATGGGGACGCCCATCCTGTGGATGAAGCAGTATTACTTAAGCGAGGCAGATTACGCGCCAAGAAAGCTGGCTCTAAAGCCAAATCTAAGCAGTCCGCGAACACAGACAATGAGCCAACGGCAGTTGGTGGCTAGAGAGGATTATACCCTAAGTGCCCTGCTTGTGAATAACGCCATAGTCTGCAAGACTGCTTTTACGCATTTCCTAACAAGGCACCTAATTGGTTTTAACTAAAGCTAGCAATGAAGGCCCTTATGAAGTTTAGGATGGAAAATGACCCTGCGCTTATAGAGAGCGTAAGATCCGTAAAGCGTCTAAGATTATAGACACTAAGAATTAAACAATTAAGCACTTCTACTCCAACTCGAATCACTGAGATTACTGACGATGAATGACTAGATGGCAGACAAATTACTGTCCTCTTAGCGAGCTTTAATGCTATCGCAGCCTCCTACCACTTAGACCTGAACACCTACCCACTACGTTACTTCGCGATCCTCGATTTTGGCACAACCTGCCATATCTTCAACGATATTGATCGTTTCGTCACGCTGCGACCACCGTCGCCAGGAGACTTCATATGGGCGGGATCATCACGAGTTTGGATAAGGGGATATAGGAGTGTCCATCTACACGTTAAAAGCGTACAAGGAAATAGGGTACTAAGGCTAGACAACATCGCCTACTGCCCTGATCTGCTATGCAACCTAGTGTCTTTCCAATTACTCTGTAGGCAAGGCCTCTGGTGGGACATAAAGGCAGATCCAACAACAATTAAGAGAAGGGACAATACAGTCCTAGCCAAACTTCAAGAACTCTACGGTCAATGGGTACTAGAATACATGCCCGAACAAAATCGTACTATACACAATAGTACGTATGCCACACACAAAATCACCACGCGCACCGCACGACGAGCGCAGAAGGCAGACGCCATCACCTGGCACAAACGACTAGGCCACCCAGGTCCCCAGGCACTAGAACACACTGTGAATCACTGTGAGGGGGTGCGGCTTAAAGGACTTACTACGGTCCAATGCGACGCTTGCGGCAGATTAAAGCTTAAGTAACAAATTAGACGACAACCTAGGCAAATTAATGATGGTCCTGGTGAGAGAGTCGCTATAGACTTTCACGACTACGAAGATCAGAGCTTTACCGGCGAGAAAAGCCAGATGCTCATCACTGATTAATTCTTAGGCATGGCTTGGGACTTCTATTTTAAAGACAACCGACCAGCACGAACAATTATTAAGTTGCTGAAGGAATTTGTACAATTTATGAAAGTACAATTTAATGTGACTATCAAAGTTATTGAATCTGACAATGAGATCTTCTCAGTCAAACAAGACGTTCACAGGTGGTGCATTAGTGAAGGTATCGTTATTAAGCCTTCAGCACCTGACACCTAAGCTCAAAATGGAGGAGCTGAACGCTTAGGGGGTGTAATTAAGGAGAAGGGTCGTGCAATGCGACTTGACGCCAACCTTCCCTTCAACCTATGGCCAGAAATCACACGAGCGGCCGTATACCTATACAATCGAACTCCAAACTACGCCAACCAATGGCGATTACCACACGAAGTATTCTTTACGACAGTTGCTTACCAAAACGGCATTGTCACTTAACTAAAGAAACCGAACTAGGCTCACCTTAGGGCCTATGGCTATAAAGCCTTCGCCTTGACTGATGATACAAAACGCGGCAAGAGCAAGCTCTAAAGGTTAGACCTAAAGGCATGGGTTGGATACCTAGTGGGCTACCGATTATTAAACATCTGGAGGGTATGGATCCCACTACTTAACAAAGTTATTAGCACACGCGACGTTATCTTTGACGAAGATAAGGTGTTCTTAGGCAAAATAGAAGATCTGTTGGACAACCTTATGTATAGTACTACTGAAGAGATTGCTGTATGGACCCAATTAGTGGAGTTGCCACCTCCACTACCTGAATAAGAAAACACTAAATCCTTCTATAAGGATGAGTCGATCACTGACTTACGCAATCGCGAGGATAAGGAGGACCCTCCAGGGTACTATTAGGGGAGGAAGATTAATTACACCTACCCAACACCACCGGCGATACCTCTGCCTGTCACATTACTTGCCTAATTAATGGCGAGTTTTAAAGACGATTAATATAAATAAGTACCCATAGGATTAACACAGCCAGATCAACGTGCTGTGCTATGGGCAGCCGCTTTCCTAGCCGGAACACAGGCAGGTAGCAGAGGCAAATATAAGGGGAAGCCGCTTAATAAAGCGTAATTTAATTGCATGCTTGCAGCAGGAAAGAAACCCTACTAAAGTGAATTGCTGGAGCCTCCATCTTGCGGAACATGGTTAGAAGACCACCCGCTATTTAATATGTGGAAGGATGCTAAGCAAGTACACCTACAAAGCCACAAAGAGATAAGGTCTTGGAGTGAGGTGCCTGTTGCCCTAGTGCGATCACGCGGCCACTAAATCCTTGACTGCATGTGGGTGTATACATACAAACTCAACAAACATTATTAATTTCAGAAGTGCAAGGCTAGGTTGGTAGTACGTAGAGATCAACAACGCCACCTTACTACTTAAGACACCTACGCCGCAACCCTCGCAGGACGATTATTTCGCCTACTCATGGCTATGGCAGCTCGGTATGACCTAGAGCTTAGCCAGTACGACGTCACCAACGCCTTCGTCCATGCGAAACTGGACAGAGAACTCTACATGAGAATGCCCTAAGGTTATACCCGACCTGGCACTATCCTATAGTTGCATAAGGCACTGTATAGTCTTCGAATCTCACCACTGCTGTGGCAGAGAGAATTTACCAGTGCTCTTAAGGATCTCGGTTTTGCCGCAGTCCCTTATGAGCCTTGCTGTATAATCAAAGACAGCATTATTATATTCTTCTATATAGACGACCTTATTATCGCCTACTTAAGGGATCAGAAACACACTGCTAACGCAGTAATAAAAAAGATAAGTACAAAGTTCACCCTTACTGGAGGTAACGATCTTTAGTGGTTTCTAGGGATTGAAATCGTTAGAGACCGTGCAAGTAGGCAACTCTGGCTATCACAGGCGTCCTATATGGACAAGATTAGTCGCCTTATCAACTGACGCGACCTCAAACACGAAACCCCAATGTTAGCAGTCGAACTGCTACCTCAAGAAGGACTCGCCACAAAGGCAGAGATTAACTGATACCAGCGAAAGATAGGATTAATCCTGTACGCTGCAGTAACCACGCGCCCTAATATCGCTTTCGCAAGCTCCCGATTATCGCGCTTCCTATCAAATCCCAGTGACGACCATCACAAAGCCGCTGACTGTGTACTACTATACTTATCCTCCACCCAATTACTAGGGCTACGCTTTAGAGATGCAGACACCTATAAGGTTGCTAGCGACGCGTTGTTTGTAGACAATACCCTTAATAGAAAGAGCTTGTAAGGATACATTATTAAGCTGTTTGGTGGACTTGTCGCCTGGAAGGCAAACAAACAAGACACTGTCACCACTTCAACAACTGAAGCTAAGTTGCTGGCACTCTCACAGGTTGTAAAGGAGGCACTCTTTATAGCTCGGTTAATCGCTAAACTTAAGATCAAACTCTTATCCTTAACAATCACTATTAATTGCGACAATCAACAAACTATCCGACTTGTTACTAAAGAAATTGCCAAGTTACAAACAAAGCTTAGGCACGTCGACATACACAATTATTGGCTTTGACAAGAAGTAGTACGTGGAGCTATCAAAATCCAGTACCAACAATCAGAAGAAATAGCAGCAGATGGCCTTACAAAGGCTCTGCCAGCTGGCAAATGGACTAAGTTCGTAAATCAACTCGGACTTGAAGACGTCAGGGGTAGGATCACCGACCAAGAGGTCGACCTTGACGAATTGGAAGACAGGATGGAAGCTTTTAGACTATGAGTTATAGTACGGCTGCGAAGAATTGGGTCCAGCTTGAGATGGTTCTAAGCTGAGGGGGTGTGTTAGATAGACAGTCACTGTGAAATCCAGTGGGTAGGTGTGTACGATTATATGGCCCCTTATAGTGGTAATCAGTGTAAATCACAGTGATTTCACTGTGAAATACACTAAGGAGGCTGGCGCACTACTGTTTTACACTGCCCCTGTACTAGTCTAAATAGTACTAGTGCGGCTTAGTACTAGATAGTTACTTCTCGCGGTAGCCGAGCTTCTCCGACAGAACACACACAATTAATTAATCAACCCACCACTTTTCCATCTCAACTCATTAAGAATACCCGTATATTTGACATTTCTACTTATATATACTATACCTACTTACTATTTAACTATAACTTTTTACTACCTCTACTATAACTTCTACTATAACTTCTACTATAACTTTTACTATAACTTCTACTATAACTTATAAATCTACTATAATAGCGAAGCTACTCTAAAAATAACTTCTAGCTACTAGTAGTAAACCCTAAAGAAGAATCTAGCTGTAAAATCTAATTAGAAAGAGCTAGCTAAGGACAAAGCTAAGCGACGCTAGAAGCTAGAAAGTACGTTATTATAGCTCTTTATTATAGTTAGAGGCTAATTATACGTAGCTATCGCGCTTTAAGAGATTAGGTAGTATTAAAAGAGTACTAAGCTTTTTATATATAAGCTTCTATTTATTAATTAGTCTGCGAAATTACGCAGAGCGTTATACTTATAGGTAATATATTACTGCGCATGTAGTAAAGCGCGATAGATACTATCTAGCAGTCTATAAAGACATTTTTAGTTAGTTACTTTAAAGGTATAATTAATTATCTCTCTACTAAATATCTATTTACTAATTCTATAGACTACTATATAATTTATATTTATATAAAGAGAGTTACTATTTAAGTTAAGGATTTATAGTTAGCAAGGCGCTATTATACTTAGTTTAGCTATATAGGTTTTTAATAGCGGGATTCTATATAATAGAACTATAGCAGACAGGTAATACTTTTAATATAATTATCTATACGCCTAAGTAACTCTATATAATAATGATTTATAATAAATATCTTTTTAGCATAACCTAACTTTAACCTTAGGTCTAGCTATCTATATAACCTAACTCTAACTCTAACCTCTAGTCTGTATAACCTAACTATAACCTTAACCTTAGATCTATATAACCTAACTCTAACTTTAGCCTCTAGTCTATATAACCTAACTCTAACCTTAACCTCTAGTCTATGCAATCTAACTCTAACCTTAACCTCTAGTCTATATAACCTAACTATAACTATAACTTCTAGTTTATATAACCTTATCCTAACTATAACCCCTAGTTTATATAACTCTAACCTAACTATAACCTAATTCTAGGGTTAGCTCTAACCTATTTACTAGCTTAATATAGATAGTTATAGCCTTCTATTCTCTTCTTTAGTATAGATAACTATAATAAATATAATAGGTACTATATAATCTTTTACCTTTACTATAATAATTATAATATGCTTATAAAGTACTAACTTTAGTTTCTCTATAATAGAGAAAGATAGCCTATTATTATCTAACTTAGCTTCTTTCTTATATTTTCTATTATTTTTATCCTTATTACTAGAGTTATAGAGATAAATTGCTTTATCTTTAGCTCTATTTTTACTTCTTTTATTACTTCCTTTATACTTATATCTACTAGTAAGTATAGCTAAGACTCTATATAGATAGCAAATAAAAAGAGCAAAGCTAATAGTACCTATTATTCTTTATTTAGATATATAGCTATATTAAGAACCTAATAGTAATATAGTAGCATAAGTAGGTTATTTACTATTAATACTAGCTTAGCTAGTAGATACTAGTTAAGCTAATATAATTTTATAAGAATCTTAATATACTATAGTATACTATTAGTAAGGCTAGACTTTTAAGCTAGAGAGACTATAATATACGTTATTTATATTAGTTATAAGAACTCTATCTAAAAGTATATATATATGCTACTTATAGAGTATCTTTAATTATCTTTAGTACTAGTAAAGACTAGACTTTTTCTATATACTAGGCTAGTAGTCTAAAGCCTAAGTAAAAAACGTTTTATAAGTAGCTATATCTATATACGTAAGTAAAGAGATTGGTACGTATTTAATAACGCTAGTAAAGTATCTAGTAATTAGTAAGCTATAGTAAAATAGTTGCGTAGAAAAAGACTAATATAGAACTACGTACTATTCCTACTTCTTCTAGACTTTGCTTAGATTTACCTAAGTAGACTTTGTATAATTAACCTATATAAGGCCTTACGCTGCTAGCTCTTTTTAAAGGTTAGTATAGTAATTAGCGCTGCGTTTAACAGATTTACGCTGCCTACTCTAGAGTTTTGCCTATATTATTATTCCTAAAGTCTAGTAATTAGATAAAAGCAAACGCAAGGCTTAAAGATTAACTAGAGTATAGAAAAAGTGCTGTTAGATTATAGAAGATTAGAAATTAAAGAACTAGTATAAGTAAAAGCTAGCTATATATAGGTTTAAAGTAGTAGGCTAAGATTATAGAAATAAGATAAGAGGACAGCGGCAGTGCTAATAACAAGAAGATACTATAGGTACAAGCTAGGCTTATATATACACTTCTATACTATGCCTTAGCGCTTTAAGCATAAGCGTTTAAGGGATAGCACGTGCTTTAATAGGGTTAGAGAAGATATAAGTTTCTCGCTTAGTCTCTTAAAGCGGTAATAAATAGCAGGCCTTACTAGAGGTATTTAAGCCTCTAAAAGTAGTAGCTAAGGCTGCTAGATTTAGACGCCCTAATACTAGAATATATATTCTGAAAAGTAAATTTTAAAATTAAATTATACTATTATAGCTATTACTATATAAAATAAATAAGCTATAAGCCTTATAGTATATATTAACTAAAGTATATTTTAAACTAAAGATTATTTTTAAATATAGATATAAGCGTTATACTTTTTAAATATACCGTTTTAAATATACTTATATTATATAGATCTATTTAAGTAGTAGTAGACTTATTTAAGCTTAAAGCAGGTAATTTTCTTTTAAGTTCTTTTTTTTAGATTAGAGTATCTGTGTTCTTTTATACTATTTATTAGAAACGCTTTTTATATAGATACAAGACTAATAAATTCTACTTAGTAGATAACAAAGAAAGCTTATCTTTATTAACCTAAGCTTTTTTTTAAAGTATTAAGTTCTTCTATAGTTAAATTACTGCTATAATTACTATATATAGCGTTTTATATTTCTTATCTATAAGAGCGTTAAATACTCTAAGATAAAGTATATATAAGATTCTTTCCTATTCTAGCCTTATATTATATAGGCTAAGAAGCACTATATAAGCTTTTATACCTTCTTTAGAAGAATCTAGTAAATTATTAGAATTCTTATGCTATAGCCTATAGATTACGCGTATTAGAAGGCTATATACTTACTTCTTATATACTTGCTTAAAAGGTATGTTTTATACTTTATCTAAGACTATTAATATTAAAGAATAAAGGTAGTAGATTGACTTATAAAGACTAGTATAATATAATATATCTAGAATATAACTTATTTATTAACTACTAGGTAAAGTGTTCTAAATAACTAAATATTATCTAGGGCCTATATATACTATTTAATGGCAAATAAGCTTATATAGGTATTAATAAAGAATTAATTATTCTAGCTACGTTTATAAATAGTAAGTATAGGTCTTTAGTTATCTTTAGTAACTAAATAGTAGTATAATGCTAAGGTATTATATTATTATAGTTAGACTAGCTATAGCTTTATAGCCAAAGTTTTATTCCTTTATCTAACGCGTTGCATCTACTAATACTAGAACTCTAACTTCGCCTATATATTATAATGCCGCTATAACGCTCTATACTCTTAGAAATCTTTCTAAATATTTGCAGAAAGCCTAATTTAACTCCTATACAGCGCGAGCGAATTATCGCTATGTTAGAGGCAAGGACAGGGCCTAAGAAGCTAGCTGCACGGTTCGCGACTACGCGATAAACTATTACGCGCACTATTAAATAATTATAACTCTATAACACCACTTTAGATCTGCAGCGATTTAGGCGTTCTTAATACTTTATAGAGCGATAGAGATAATAGTTATATTAGCTTATACAAAAATGCCTAAAAATATAGTATAATAAACTTATTACTAAGATAGGTTTTATAATACCTAACAGGCGCCTAAAATAATTAACAGTATATAGAGCAGTCTGCTAACTAGGTATTATAAAACACCCTTATAAAAAGCAACCTATAATAAACCCTATTACGTAGCGCAAGCGCTATATATTTGCCTAATAATACTGCTATTTTAATTAGCGCAGGGACACTGTTTAGTTTAGCAACAAGTGCTCTATATAGAAGAAATCTAGAAGTAATAAAAAGTAGTATTTTTAGTTTCCTAACGAGAAATATAGACTAGAAATAATTATAAAGGTGTTTATAGGCGGTTAACCTTGTTAGATACGTAAGTATCTTTGATGAGATGAGATGAAAGTGATGGATTTGATGATGAATTGATTGTCGAGTGATCTCTGTCGGAGAAGCTCAGCTATCGTACGCAATATCTATCTAGCGCTAAGACGCACTAGTAATAGTGCGGAGTAGTGTAACAGTAGTACGCCAGTCTCCTTTGTGTATTTCACAGTGATCTCACAGTGAAATCACTCTAAGTTACACTAACTGTCGTTATAAGGAGACCATGTGATCGGACGCACGTGACTACTGGATTTTACAGTGAAATCACAGTGATTTCCAGTGACCTGATATCTGACACACCCCCTCAGCTTGGATCCTCAGAGGGCCAAGCTGAACTATCTCTTGCGCAGTTGTACTATTGCTTATAGTTCAAAAGCTTCCATCCTGTCTTCTAACTCGTCGAGGTCGGCCTCTTGGTCGGTAATTCTTCCCCTGACGTCTTTAAGTCCTAGTTGATTCAAGAACTTGGTCCATGTGGCGGCTGGCAGAGCTTTTGTAAGACCATCTGCTGCCATTTCTTCTGATTGCTGGTACTGGACTTTGATAGCTCCACGTACTACTTCTTGTTGAAGCCAATGATTGTGTATGTCGACATGCCTGAGCTTAGTTTGCAATTTGGCGATTTCCTTAGTAACAAGTCGAATAGTTTGTTGGTTGTCGCAATTGATGGTAATTGTTGATAGCGACAGTTTGATCTTAAGTTTATCGATTAACTGAGCTGTAAATAGTGCCTCTTTTGTAACTTGTGAAAGTGCTAGCAACTCAGCTTTAGTTGTTGAAGTAGTGACGGTGTCTTGTTTGTTTGCCTTCCAGGCGACAAGGCCACTAAACAATTTGATGATGTACCCCTGTGAGCTCTTTCTATCAAGGGTGTTGTCTGCAAATGACGCGTCGCTCGCAACCTTGTAAGTGTCTGCTCCTCCAAATCGTAGCCCTAGTGATTGGGTGGATGATAGGTATAGCAGTACGCGGTCGGCGGCGTTGTGATAGTCGTCGCTGGGGTTTGAAAGGAAGCGCGATAATTAGGAGCTTGCAAAAGCTATGTCCAGGCGCGTGGTTACTGCAGCGTAGAGGATTGATCCCACCTTCTGCTAGTACTAATTGATCTTTGCTATTGTGGCGAGTCCTTCTTGAGGTAACAGTTTGACTGCTGACATTAGGGTATCGTGTTTAAGGTCGCGTTGGTTAATTAGATAACTGATCTTGTCCACGTAGGACCTCTGTGATAACCAGAGTTGCCTGTTGGCACGGTCTCTAACGACTTCAATGCCTAGGAACCACTGTAGATTGTTACCACCAGTCAGGGTGAACTTTGTACCTATCTTTTTTATTACTGTATTGGCAGCGTGCTTTTGATCTTTTGAGTATGCGACGATGAGGTCGTCTACATAGAAGAAGATAATAATGCTGTCTTTGATTATATAGCAAGGTTCGTGCGGGACTGCGGTAAAACCGAGATCCTTAAGCGCACTAGTGAATTCTCTCTGCCACAGTAGTGGTGAGATGCGTAAGCTATACAGTGCCTTGTGCAACTGTAGGATGGTGCCTCTTTGGGTATAACCTTGGGGCATCCGCATGTAGATTTCTCTGTCTAGGTTCGCGTGGACGAAGGCGTTAGTAACGTCGTACTGGCTTAGCTCTAGGTCAAACTGAGCCGCTGTTGACATAAGCAGGCGAAATGATCTACCTGCGAGTGTTGCGGCATAGGTATCCTGTGTAGTGAGATGGCGTTGTTGATCTTTGCGCACTACCAGTCTTGCCTTGCACTTCTATAATCTGTGATGTTTATTAAGTTTGTAGGTATATACCCATATACAGTCAAGAATCTGGTGACCGCGTGATCGCACTAAGGCTGCGGGCACCTCGCTCCAAGACCTCATTTCTTTATGACTTTGTAGATGGGATCGCTCGGCATCCTTCCACATTTTAAATAATGGATGATTATCTATCTAGGTTCTGTATAATGGAGGTTCCGGCAGTTGACTTTAATAGGGTTTCTTGCCTGCTGTAAGCATGCGATTAAATTGAGCTTTGTTAAGTAGCTTCCCCTTGTATTTGCCTCTACTTCCTGCGAGTGTACCTGCAAGGAAGGCGGCTGCCTATGGCACAGCGCGTTGATCTGGCTGTGGTGTTCCTATGGGTAATTTTTCAATTTGGTCCTGTTTGAAACTCACCATTGATTGGGCAAGCAGTGCGACAGGCGGAGGTGTCTCTGGTGGTGTTGGGTAGGTGTAATTGATCTTCCTCCCTTGATAGTACCCTGGAGCACCCTCGTCCTCCTCGTGAGAGTTAATGATCGACTCATCCTTGTAGAAAGACTCTGTATTTTTATGTTCTGGTGGTGAGGGTGGTAGCTTCACTATTTGGGTCCATACAGCAATCTCTTCAGTAGTGCTGTGCATGAGGTTGTCCAACAGGTCTTCTTGTTTACCTGAGAACACTTGATTTTCGTCAAAGATGACGTCGCGTGTGCTGATAACTTTGTTAAGTGGAGGTATCCATACTCTCTAGATGTTTGTTGATTGATAGCCCACTAGGTAACCAACCCATGCCTTTGGGTTGAGCCTTTGGAGCTTGCTCTTGCCGCGTTTTGTATTGTTGGTTAAGGCAAAAGCTTTACAGCTGTAGGCTCTGAGGTGAGCCTGGTTTGGTTTCTTTGGTTGGGTGACGATGCTGTTTTAGTAGGCAACTGTTGTAAAAAATACTTCGTGTGGTGATTGCCATTAATTAGCGTAGTTTGGCGTTCGATTATACAGGTATACGGCCGCTTGTGTAATCTCTGGCCATAGTGTCCAGGGGAGGTTGGCGTCAAGTCGCATTGCACGGCTCTTTTCCTTAATTACACCCCCTAGGCGTTCAGCCCCTCCATTTTGAGCTTGGGTATTAGGTGCTGAAGGCTCAATAACAACCCCTTCATTGACACACCACCTGTGAACGTCTTGTTTAACTAAGAAAATCTCATTGTTGGATTCGATAACTTTTATAGTCACCTTGAACTATACTTTCATAAATAGTACAAATTCCTTTAGCAGCTTAATAATTGTTCGTGCTAGTTAATTGTCTTTAAAGTAGAAGTCCCAAGCTATGCCTAAGAAACAATTAGAGATAAGCATCATACTCTTTTCGCTAGTTAAGCTCTTATCTTCGAAGTTGTAAAAGTCTATAGCGACTCTCTCTCCTGGGCCATTGTTAATTTGTCTAGCCTAACGTCTGATTTATCGCCTAAGCTTTAATCTGCCGCAAGCGTCGCATTGGACTGTGGTCAACCCTTTAATACATACCCCTTCACTGTGATTCACTGTGTGCTCCAGTGCCTAAGGGCCTGGGTGGCCTAGTCGTTTGTGCCATGTGATGGCGTTCACCTTCTGCGCTCGTCGTGCGGTGCGCGAGGTAAATTTGTGTGTAGCGTACGTACTATTGATCGTGGTACAAGTTAATTTTGATGTTGGTATGAACTCCAGTACCCATTGATTGTAGATTTCTTGGAGTTTGGCCAGGATCGTATTGTCTCGTCTCCTGATTGTTGTTGGGTCTAACTTAGTGTCCCACCAGAGGCCTTGCCTTTGGAGTAATTGGAAGGACACTAGGTTGCAAAGTAGACTAGGACAGTAGGCGACGTTGTCTAACCTTACTAAGCAATTTCCCTCCTTACTCTTAACGTGAAGATGGACACTCCCATATCCCCTTATCCATGCTCGTGATGATCCCGCCCATACGAAGTCTTCTGGCGACGGTGGTCGCCATAAGACGAAGCGATCAATGTTATTAAAGATGTGGCAGGTTGTGCCAGAATTAAGGATCGCGGAGTCACGTAGTAGGTATGTGTTCAGGTCTAAGTAGTAGGAGGCTGCGATAGCATTAAAGCTCGCTAAGAGGATAGTGATCTGTCTGCCATCTAGTCATTTATCGTCAGTAATCTTAGTGATTTAAGTTAGAGTAGGGGTCTTTGATTGTTTAATCTTTGGTGTCTGTGACTTTTGACGCTTTACGGATCTCATGCGCTCCATAAGCACAGGGTCATTCTCTAACCTGTATGTTATAACCGCCTCTATAGCAGGCTTTAGTTTGAACTATTTAGGTTGTTTGTTGGGGAATGCGTAAAAGCAGTCTTTCAGACTATGGCGTTGTTTATAAGCAGGGCACTTGGGGTTTGATCCCTCTTGGCCTCCAACTGCTGTTGGCTCATTGTTAGTGACTCGTACGGACTGCTTGGATTTGGCTTTAGGGCCAGCTTTATTGGCGCGTGATCTGCCTCGCTTGGGTGATGCTGCTTCATCCATAGGTTGGGCGTCCCCAGCTGCGGCCTAGGTGGTTACACCACTGTTAGTGAGAGATGGTCCTGCAATAGCAAAGGCGCCCCTTTGTTTACCCTTAATCGGGTGCTGCATTACTATTTATTCTTAGAAGAGTTTTACCATCTCTTTTCTATTAACAGTCTCGTCCTTACTTCTGTGTTGCAGGAAGGTCGTAACCCATTAGGATGCGACATTGGTGACCGCTTTCATGAAATCTTATTTGACTAAGTCTAGCTCCCAAAGCTCTAACACACGATTGTACTTAGCTTCTGTAGCCGCATGATCGTACTCAGCGAGCCAGGTGTACTATGAACCGACTGATCTCATTGGTTTGAGAGCGTCTTAGTACCTGATCCTTGCTCTTCTTTGTTTATCGTGTTAGTTAACCCCAACCGTTTTCGTGAGGTTCTTGATCCATTATCTGATTGATTCACCTGGGGTGCAGCAATTGGACTGTAAATGTGCCGAGGTGGTGGTTTGAATGAGAATAACCAGCTTATCTAGGTTCTCCTTCTCCTGTTCGTACTTTCGATCTAGGAGCTTGTAGATTTCGAGTTGATTCTTATAGAAATCGGTATCGATTTTATACGCCTTTTCGCCAGCCGGCGATAGGTGCGACGGTAGCGATGGACGGGCGTTATTGGTGTTTCCGTTGACGAAAGCGGGAGCTAGTTAATAGGCACCAATATTCGGTGCGACTAGCATGACCAGTTCTGCCATTAGTTCATTGTTGAGGGATAGGTCAATAAGATCCCATACTTTCAACAACTAGGCTCAGGCATTAATTTGCCTCAGCCATAGTGTGTAGTTCGAGTAATCAGTCAGGATCACTATAGAATCCCTAAGTGTTGATAGAGACATGATTTTTGGTTTAATTAAGGCAGTGAGACTCTTAATTGTCAGATACGTAAGTATCTTTAATAAGATGAGATGAAAGTGATGGATTTGATGATGAATTGATTGTCGAGTGATCTCTGTCGGAGAAGCTTAGCTATCGTACGCAATATCTATCTAGCGCTAAGACGCACTAGTAATAGTGCGGAGTAGTGTAATAGTAGTACGCCAGTCTCCTTTGTGTATTTCACAGTGATCTCACAGTGAAATCACTCTAAGTTACACCAACTGTCGTCATAAGGAGACCATGTGATCGGACGCACGTGACTACTGGATTTCACAGTGAAATCACAGTAATTTCCAGTGACCTGATATCTAACAAACCTATGCAGATAGTATAGGCGAGTATATAGCTTAATTTGCAAGGTCGTCCTTATAGATTACTCCTTATTATTATAGATTATAACCCTAATGCCCTCTTAGAGGGCTATATAATAAGATCTTATTTAGACGCTCTACGCGTAGGTTTATTACCCTACTATAAACCTAAAAAGATCTTTATACAGAATAACGCGCGTGTATATAACTTGCTAGAAGCTCGCGATTTTATATAAAATTATAGAATATAGGTTATAGAGTAGCTACTATACTCTCTAGAACTTAACCTAATATCATATCTCTAGTAGCGACTTAAAATAATTATAAATAAGGATTACCTATAATATAATAATCTAGAGGACTTCTGTAAGTAGTAGAAGGACTTTTATAAGGCATTAAAGAAGGCATAGTAGAAAATACTAAATTAACTAATATATACCCTTATTATATTAATGCCTTAACGCCTATATGCCTATTCATAAGCCTAAGGGCGGCAAACAAAATATTAAGCCCTTTGCTTGCTCTCTCCATTAAAAATTATCTGTATAGGGCTTTTAGGGCGTTTTTACAGCTTCTTATTTAATATTCTAATTCTTAATATTCTAGCCTATATAGGGTAAAAGAATAAAACTTTTCCCTAGTACTATACTAGTATATAATATAAACGTATTTCTTAGCCAAACGCGTTAAAATATAATTAAATTACTAACGTTCTAATACTTAGCAAAAACTAAAAAGAAAATAAAGAAAAATAGCTATATAGCCTCTATAGGCTATTGCCTCTCAGCTAGTTAAACGTTATATAAATAAAATAGAAGTTTTTAATTTTAATTAATCTTTAGACGCTTAATTCTCTGTTAGTCTGTCTTTATACTACGTATAACCTATCTAATAAAGCTAATACTTAGCTAGTTATTAATAAGTTTTATAAGAGCGCTATTTAAGGTAGCCTTCATTATAGTAATTGCAAGGTTATTATTACTATTAATTTGCTAGATCTTTAAGATAACTTTTTATTAGTAACCTTTTATAGGCTTATAATATCTACTATAAGACGTTTCTTCTTTATAGTGCCTAGCTTTATAAGGCAGTTATATATAGACTAAGAGTTAGTAGCTATAACTAGAGAAATTAGTTTTATCTAGTTAAAAGGTAGTAGGTTATTAAAAATAAACTTAATTAATATACTAATATTAAATCCTAGCGTTATAGCGTATTACTTAGACATAAGCATGGTTCTTATTACTTATCTGCTTTTAATTAATTTCTAATTAATAAGGTTTAAATTACCTATCCAATATAAGGGGATGGATTCCCCCGATCCGCGGCGAAATAGGCTTAGCGTTAGGGTTTAGCTACGCGATCGAGCTGAACGTCAGGTCCGATCCGTCGCTTTTGACCCCCCCGATCCGTGAGCACCCACGCGTCTAGCGCACAAGTTTTGTATATGAAAAAGATTCGCGCACATCAAATTGTTAATTGTCAGTACTATAGTTAGTTGCAACGACGAGGCTTTGTGGTAATGGAGCTTCCGCACTGGGACAGTCGAGCGCCGGCCCCGCCGCAGGAGAACAGCGTTAACAGCAGCACCGACGCCCGCCGCACCGCGCCGAAGCTAACGCTCAATAACTACACCGATGTAATATGCTTCTTAGAAGATTTTCGCGTTCTGGTATGTAAGCAACACTGCACCGCGGTCGTCAATCTCGACGCGCATCTACGAGATTAGCATGCGACACCCGCTGCGCTACGGAAGCAGATTATCGAGCGACTGCGTAACTTCTCTACAGCTAAGCCGAGCGAAGTCGAGCTTCCCAAACAACCCGCATGGCCAATACAAGAGCTAGGAACGCCGCTTAATGGGTTCAAGTGCAAGACGTGTGGATTTATCACGGCGAACAACAACGCAGTACGCAAACATTGCAAGAAAAGTCACCAGCAAGCTTGGACAGGCGATAAGAGTCAACTGTTTAACTGCGTCAAAGTACAGACGCTTTTTCGCACGGGCGGGTTATAGAAATATTTTGTTGTTGATTCGGAAAGCACCAAGATTGGCGAGGATAGAGCGGTAGTAGAATATATAGTTCAGGAGCAGCTTACTAAATACAGAGCAACACAAGAAAGCGTTAAACAGAAGCTACAAGTGCTTAGCGACGCTGCGAAGACTGATAAGACAAAATGGTTCAAGCGGACAGGCTGGTTGGAGCACTTCAAGGACCGCAATCTGGTACATTTGGCACATCAAGCACGGTTGCCTGGTCACGACGAGAGGAAGCTAAAGCTGGCTGCGGAGCTGACCGAGCGGCTGCTAGAAAGAAGCGTCAAGGGATTATCGACGCTTGCGCTGGAGACTCGACGCTGGCTTCGCAGCGCACAGCAGACAAAGATCGACCCGCGACCGCTAGCACGGCTGCAGAACCCGGAGAGTCAGAGCGTATATGCGAGCTACGTTGTTAAGTTTGTATGCTACTATCTGCGTATCATAGCAGACGAAGAAGCGAGGATGGCGCAGTCGCAGGACGAAACCGCGAGCAGCGAGAGCGATAGGGAGTCGAGTTAGGAGGCGGATAGCAATGAGCATAATGGGGAGGATAGCGATGAGGATAATAAGGAGGATAGCGATGAGGATAACGAGGAGGATAGCGATGAGGACGGCGACAGCACCCGACCGCGGCGCAGACCGCGCAAAAAGCCGCCGACAGACATAATGAAGGATGCACGTGAGCTGTTTGCGTGGAAAGGGGATCAGAAAGCGCTGGCGATTCAACTGTGGCTTGTACTAGACAGCGGCGATCGACCGGCTGAGATGGAGGCTCTACTTGCATCGCTGAGCTCGTTCATCTTCACCGTGTACGACGACGTGCCGCTGTCTTGTGGACTTGTACAGTTTCTCGCTGTGCTGGGCATCGACGCAGAGATGGGCCGCTTGCGTACCGCGAAAAACTACTCGTACATGTTGGCAGGCATGGTATACTGCGTGCGGGTGCTTGGAGTCGAGACGCTACTCCCGTCGGCGCAGCGTGGAGAGCAGACGGTGGAAGACCGTGAAAGGTTTCTACGTATGCGGCACAACTATCTAGCGGATGGATCGTTCAGCCCGATGAGCGAGATAATCAGCTTACTAGCGTATGGCAAGCACATCGGGCTGAATGCTGGCAACTCAGGCAATGCGTACTGGTCGAAGGACAAGAGGATCTTCTATCTGAACGGTCGCCCGATTGTTGTAGAGCGTTTCTGCAAGATGGCTCAGGACTTGGTAGCTAAAGCGTCTGAGATGCTGTGGGGGCTGTGCTGGGTGGAGGATGTTGGAGAGCGCTTTGCCGTTGAGCTGGAGAAAGTGGTGGACGACGTTACGTTTATGGAAAGGGGCAAGTCTTTCATCGACACGCCGAGCAACAATCTGTCGAACGGGCTTACTTGGATGCTTACGCGGGCGCTGACTACCGAGGGCGGACGGCGGCTGAAGCATGCGGATGGGCAGTGGAACGTCAAGGCAGTCAGGCGGTACATACTGCAGGTGGACCGCTTCTTGGAGATACTGCTGTGCAGTGTACATATCACGTCAGGGCAGCCGGGTCGCGGATCGGAGATTACGACGATTCGACGTCGCAACGGGGTGCTGCAGGACCGTAACATCTTCGTGGCGGATGGGCAGATCATGACGGTTGTGCGCTATCACAAGTCGCAGTCGCAGTGGGACAAGCCGAAGATCGTGCCGCGATTCTTACCGCCGCAGCTGGGGCAGGTCATGGCCGTGTACTTGGCGTATCTGCAGCCGTTCCGAGAGTATCTAGTGCTGCAAGTACTCGGGGGCAACTCCAGCGACTATGTCTGGTACGATGCACAAGGAGCGTGGGACACTAGCCGGCTGACGAGGATACTCAAACGGGAAACAAAAACGAGGCTGGGGGTGGAGCTGCACACGCTGGACTATCGACATACCGCTGTAGGCATCGGAAGAGTAAAGGTGGGAGAGTCGTTCAGTCGAGGCTATCAGGACGAGCTCGGCGAGGGTGACGAAGCGGAGGTCGACGACGACGGCGAGGACATTATCGAACTTCAGAACTCACGTACGACAGCTATGGGTGTTGGCAACTACAGCGTGCCGGTAGCCATTGTCAAGCATCTTAGCATACGGTCGATAGACGCATTCCGTCCGCTCAGCATGGCGTGGCACAAGTTCTTAGGCGTCGACGGCGAAGGCGAAGCACGTGAGGGTACCGATGCAAGTGTGCGTGTAGCAACGAAGAGGGTGCTTCGGAACAGTATGTCTGGGCTGGCAGCGAACCCGAGAGACAAGGAGGCGCGAGTTGAGGATCCGCGCGAAGACGAGATCCGTAAGGCGCTGCGGCAGGTACTGAAGAAGCAGGACGTCAACTTCCGATCCGTCGAGCAGGAGCAAGCGATGCATGCCGTACTCGCTGGTCAGACGCCGCTCGTAGTCGTGCTTCCGACCGGGGGTGGGAAGAGTCTGCTGTTTACCGTGCCGGCAATCGTTGAGAGGGTGGGGGTTACCGTCGTCGTGGTGCCGTACCGCGCGCTGGTCGAAGACTTGGTCATGCGGATCAAGCAGAGCGGTGTCGAGTGCATCGAGTGGAAGCACGGCGAGAACAACCCGGCGTCCGTGGTCGTGGTCAGCGCTGACTTGGTTGGCGACGTCACAAGCAATGGCAACTTCATCGGCTACGCTGGGCTGCTGCACATGAAGGGTTTACTGCGGCGGGTGGTGGTCGACGAGTGTCATCTCATCTTTACGTCGAGCGGCTGGAGGCCGAAGCTGGCACTGCTTAAAAATCTGCGGTTGCTGGCGTGTCCGATCGTACTGCTGACAGCAACGCTACCGCCGGTGCGCGAGAACGAGCTTGGGTCGAGCATGCTGGTGCACAACGCAACGTACATACGGGCGAGCACGGTACGGCCGAACACGCGGTACATTGTCTCGTGGTGTCAGCAAGGCAAGCTACAGGATACGGCAGCAGCGGTGTGTAAGCGGCGGCAAGCACAGCTACGAAAGAAGAGGCAAAAGGGCGTGGTGTACTGTCGAAGCAAACGGCAGTGTGAGGAGCTGGCAGAGGCGCTTGGATGCGTACACTATCATGCTGACGTACCGGACCGGGCTGAGCGGCTACAAGAGTGGGTACAGAGGGGTGGTTTTATCGTAGCTACGTCGGCGCTAGGTACAGGCGTGGACTTTGGGGGGATTGTGTACATTCTGCACGTCGGGATGCCATGGAGCATGATCGATTACGCACAAGAGAGCGGGCGTGGAGGGCGGGCTGGAGAGACGGTGGATGCTGTAGTGCTGGTAGAGCATGGCGAAGTGGAGCGGGTAATGGAGCTCAAGAAGGAGGATATAGATGTGCAGGCAGTAGGGCTGTTCATCATCGGTAGTGGGTGTCGGAGGCAGCTGATGAGCAGGTACTTGGACACGGCTGGTGTGAGTTGTACGGATATCGACTCTGCTGGGTGCGATCGGTGCGGAGAGGGGGTGAGAGAGCACATGGACGAGCAGGAGAGCGCAGGGTTGGAGTGGGAGAGGGTGCG
This sequence comes from Laburnicola sp. R22_1, assembly GCA_014281115.1. Classification (NCBI taxonomy): domain Eukaryota; kingdom Fungi; phylum Ascomycota; class Dothideomycetes; order Pleosporales; family Didymosphaeriaceae; genus Laburnicola; species Laburnicola sp. R22_1. The sequence goes on from JACONQ010000011.1 coordinate 2,683,281, forward strand.
AAAGACGCTAGACGAGCTGCGGCAGGGCTGTGCGATTTGCTGGCTGCTTGGGCAATGCAAAGAGCGTGGAGAAGAAGAGGCGTGGAGAGGGCACCGGACGATGCAGTGCAATCAAGATGCAGAGGTGAATACGCGGGTAGTGGATGCGTTCCGGCGGAAGATTCGCGATGGAGGTGGAGGGCATAGCTGCAGGCGATGCTGGGTGAGTCAAAAGTACTGCGCAACAGGAGAAAAGGGGGAAAACGCGTGTCAATGGCCGAATGTCATCATACCGCTAGCGTATGCGGCAATGGCAACAGAGAAGGGGCACGAAATTGTGCAGGAACTGGGATTCGGACAGAGCGAAGAGGAGGCGTATGCGAAGTGGCTTGGATTACGGCATAGAGAGCGGGTGTGGGGAGAGTTTTTTAGCAACGCGATGGTCGTGGCAATTCAGGTAATACTTTGGTTTGTAGTAGAGTAAGTAGGCATTACGTAGAGAGTAGAAATAGGGTGTATATGCTTAAAGGGCTTGGTTTTTAGAGAAAAACGTTAAGAGATAAGAGTCAGCAGGCAAAGCCGTGATAAGGTATCACGAGCAAGCGTAAAGTAGAAAAGATAGAGAAGTATAAAAAGGTAAAAAAGATAGTAGATGGAGCTATAGTAAAGTATGATAAGTCGGAAAAGAGTAGAAAAGATAAAGGGGGCGGCGGGTAGGCCGTGATAAGGTATCACGAGTAAGAAATTAGGGGTAGGAAGGGAAATTTAGTAGTAAAGTGTTATAATTACTTTATAAGAATATAAAAGGTTCGTAGTTAGGTTAGAAAGCCCGTTTATAAGTGCATAAGGCGTTAGGTTGGAGAACCCGTTTGTGAGTACACGAGGCGTTAGGTTGGGGAACCCGTTTATGAATGCACGAAGACGTTAGGTTGGGTTGGGGAACCCGTTTGTGAGTGGATAAGGCATTAGGTTGGGCTAGGAAGCCCGTTTACGTATAAATAATAATAATAAAAAAAAATTAATTTATAATAATATAATTAAATAAAGGTACGATACACGGGTAAGGTTAGAAAATTTCGAGAAATAAATTTTTTATTTTAAGGTGCCAAAACAAATAGCAGAAGCATGCAAATCGGTCGTACTCTTCTAATTTTTAATTAAGGTCGTGGTCGTGCAGTTATCTGCGTCGAAAGGTAGTGTGGTTGCGAAGTAAGGTCCCGATTTAGTAAGGCGCGCGAAGCGGAGGCGCTAAGCTTAGAAGAGTTCTGGCCTAAACGTGCTAAGCTAAAAAGAACCCCTACTAAATCCCTAGTTCGCAGATTTTTATTCTAAGGTGCAAAGTATAAAGCAAGGGCATGCGAAATAAACGTACTCTTCTAATTTTTAATTAAGGTTGTGGTCGTGTAGTTACCTGCGTTAAAAGGTGGTATAGTTGTAAAGTAAGGTCCCAATTTAGTAAGGTATGGGGCTAAGCCAAAAAGAGTTCCGGCCTGAACGCGCTAAGCCGAGAAGAGTCCCTCCTAATCTCTAATACGCGACGCGTTTTCGATTCTAGCGTGACCCTATAGCTTATAGTATGCCAGGAGGAAGACTAAAGAAGTATCTCACAGCTAAAGCTAAGGCTAAGGCAAAGCGGAGACGCAATTACGAAGAATACTTACGTAGAAAGAACCGCTCTTTCTAGCATATAGCTCGCCCTAACTTTATCTACTACGAACCTGCACTCCCAGGCGCTCCAACCACCACTTACCTAGACCTCAGTCTTTAACTCAGCGCTAACGTTCCTATTCCTCGCAACCCTCTTATCCAGCCAGACAAGTTGCTAGAAGGCGAGGATGCATATAGAGCACTATCTTCTCTCGCATCGCTAGCAGTAGACAACGTAGAGGCCGCGACAGTTATTAGTCAACTCCGCGCAAGCGATAGGAAATAGACAAATGAGCGTATTAAGTATAAACAACATATACTGCAACAGATAAAGGACAGAAATGCAAGGACTGCTAGTATTTTACTTAAGATGTAGGCTGGAACTGCGCAAGTACGTACAAGCGCAGATAAAGTTCTAGAGCACTTAGGGAACATGGAAAGGCATACAGAACTAAACAGCGATAGTATTCATAGTACAGCAGGCCAGAGTTATGCTATCAAGAGCAGTAACCTACAGCGATCGTCCACAGCGCCTGTTGCTAGGGATTTAGCTGCTGTAGAAGAACTCTTTATTGCAAACACTCGCAGTGTTAGCCACACATTAACACCTACTCTAGCAAGAGCTGCTAACACTTCTCTAGAGGCTCTAAACAGCCTACAAAGCCAGTGCAGCGTCTCTTTAGTTCGATTAAGCGGCTAACACAAGACCTTCCTAGCCCAGAGCAACATACTACTCTCTTAGGTTAAACCTATATCTAGACAAGCGTCTAAGGGCAGCAACGCGCCGCAGCTAGTGCAGCTAACTCCCAGCCATAGCACCCCTCTACCACTACCCCTATCAACTAATTATAGCACACCTCGCCTGCCACAGCCGTCTAATAGCAGCAACACTTAGCCAGCTGCGCAAGGAACACTAGCCACCATATCTCCCTCACTATTCGCCCGCCCTAGTAATGTGCTTAGCCCACGCGCTGTCCGAGCAGCGTCGCCAACGCAATTGACACCTAGAGTAGGCAGTCCACCCACTCCACCCACCAAGCGAACCGCCTACAAGCTCGCCAAGCAGCTGCGGAACTTTCAAGGCTGTACCCACGAGGAGCACGCAGCAGCGGACAGACTCCACTAGGAACATTACCAGCGCCCTGACGTACACTCTGCATGCTTATTATTTAAGGAGATTACGCACCTGCTTTGCGGAGTGCACAATAGGGGAACGCCTCTCCCAGATATCCTTAGCAACCTAAAGCTAATGCAACCCTCTAGTCTGCCCGAGAGCTTAGACCTAAAGGCTGCGTTCGAGGGCACGAGTCCCGTCGCTTTCCCTGAAGACGTTAGCACGCCCGACAAGAAGCTGCCCTGCAACCTCTGCCTCTAACAGCACCACAACAGTAGCAGGAAAGGACGTGCTGCTAAAGTCAGGTTCGATGTAGACAGTGTGTGCTGCTTTCCCAGCAGCCTAGCGTTTGCCCGGAATGGCATCGACTGGCACCCTCGAGCGCATCTCATCCTAAACCTGGACGCAGATATACATTTCAGCCTTATGGTGTCTGCGTACAATCGTCGCGGCGACCTAGCGACAAGGAACCTGCCGCTGCACAAGATCCCTCATTACTGCTTCGGTTCTGTTGCAGGCAGCATCAAGTCGCTGCTGATATTTGTCTTCTTCCCAGAACTTCACCTTAAAAGCCAGTACAAGCATAGTACCTACCTAAGCAAGCAAGACTAACAGCTCTGGCTAGATGCTGTGCTACTCCTAGCTATTGGCAAAACTGTAAATAACTCGACCCTAGCGTCGTATCTTCCCGCCTCTGAGGACAATACTAGCAGGGGAGTAACTGCGGTGTCAGCAGAGACGTTAAAGCGAAAAGAGAGCGCGCGGGAGCAGCTCTTAGCGTATAGGCTACAGCACCAGCACCTTAATCCACTATAAACTACCGTCCTTAAACAGATTGCCAAAAACCCCAGCTTGGATCGCTTCAACAACGCTACCCTATTCGTGCATGCAAAGAACACCAAGCTTGCACACATAACAGGCGACTTAACCGGTGCGTACGGACGCTGGGAACAGGCCTGGGCAGAAGCTGCCGATCCGCAATTCTACAGCAAAGATCGCACCTACGTAGACCTTGCCAAGACGGTCACATCAGAGGACTATGCCTACCCGTACGACGTGGTCCCAGCCGAGTTCGAGGCCGAGACTTTTCTCTAGAAGCGCTGCTGCCTGGAGTCCTATGCCCGCACGCGCGTGAAGCTGCTGGAAGACGGCAAACAGGCTAGAGGGAGTCCGCGGGTGACCACCTACCCCTGGGCCACTATAAGAGACACGATGGGCCAGACGCTGTCCGCGGTGCCACGCAGGCAGAAGAACATGGATGGACTAGTGTACTCACAGTTCTACACGAACATCAAGACGCTATTTAACAACTCCAAGGTTTACATGTTTAACAACAAGGCGGTAGAGAATCTGGCGCTGGATCCTAGCTACATCCGCTCGCTGCAGCAGCAGGGTAGGGGTGCCACCTTTTCTGAGAACGTCTGCAAGGGCTCCTACCTCCACAGCAAAGGCCGTGCATTCTCCAACCTCAGAGACAACCAGCGGCGATCGTACGGGATCCAGGAAGAGCATCGAATTTCTCTCACCATGATGGATGAGATTTGTGAGCAATGGCGTGCGTGGGATCTCTACGACGACAGCATCGACGACGTCTGCTCGCCGCTCCCGTACTACGTCGTACCATCGCAGGAGCTGTTCGGCTTTCTCCGCGCACAAATCAACAAGTACTGTTTTTTGTTCGAGCATACGCTCGCGCATACCGCCCGGACGTACTCGCTTCCCAAGACCATAGTGATGGTGATCGCGCTGCGAGCGCTCTAGTTCTGCTACAGCAGCAGCTTACTATGCAGAGAGTCGCTACTATATAAGGATCGCTAGGAATAGAGGCGCGGGCAGGATCTTGTTGTAAAAGAGGGCCTTGGCATGCAGGAGACGCTAGAGAGGTGCGGTATAGGCTAGTTCCTGCCCAAGTTCAGCTAGGTGACTAGGCGGCTGGCGCAGCCGCATAGCGACAACATGCTCGTTAGAAACTTATTAATACATACTAAGTACAAGCGCTAGTAGAGAGCAGTTAAGAATCTGTAGGACGTGTTTGTCTAGTTTAACTAGGCAATAGGCTAGTACTAGCAGTATAATATATAGCAGCACCCCTAACTACTTTAAAAGTGGCTAGAGTATCTATATACGCTTAGCTTAGAGCAATTTAATACTAATATGTGGTTATTAATACTAGCCGCCCACAAAAGCCGTCCTAAGCTATTGCTAGCTGCGCTTAGGCAGAATAGCAATATAACATTCTACTACAAGGGAATAAAACGCATATTTTTAGAAGAGAGTGTGGTTGCGCCGCCACACCTAGTTATAGGAAATAAGATGCGCTTCTCTATAGTAGATAAGCTGCTAGACTTTCTATTTCTCTAAGATAACAAGTAAGAGCGTGTAGGATAGGGAGGCAGACCCTATTGTCTTATCCTATAAAAGAGCTTCGAGTTTGTAGAGAGCTAGCTAGGCTACTAGCGGGCGAGTAGGTGGCTAGACGAGTTCTTCTACCTCGTCCGCTTAACGCATTGGATCCTGCCCTACCTATTAAACAAGTTATTAATTACGTCTATAAAAGAAAGCCGCACGCAAAGCTTAATAGGGCAGATAATATAGTTTTTAGCTATGTTTGCAGATCCTAGCATAGTTACTTTGCCATTTAAAGAATTGCCTAGGACAGTCTTTAATCTTGTCTACTAAGCGTACTAATACGCTGGTTAAGTGGGCGCATACAATTAGGCATAAGAGACAGTAATACTAATTAAGGCGTGTAGAAAGAGGGGGCTGCTAATGCTAGGCTAGGACAAGATAGTAGAGTATTGGATTGCCAGCCAGACAAGCGCTAGCATAAAGGGATTCCTACCTATATAGGAGTAAGAAATGCCTCTAACCCTGTTAATGCGAGAGAGGATTAGAGGCCTAAGTCTAGATAAGCTGGACGCGCTTAGTAGCGTTTACTTAAGAGTAAGGAGCTATAGTCTAAGGAATAGAGACTTGTATAGAGGCCTCTCTAATAGCGGTTGCAATATCTTTAGAGAAGCTAAGCATCGCCTAATATTCTAAGCGGGCTAGAGAGGAGCGGAGCGAAAGCGGCAGTGTATTTGTACCCTCTATTAACAGCAACTAAATGCGTCGCAAAATAGAAAAGCAGCGCTATAGGAGAGTGCTCTTAAGGTTTAAACATATCTACTAGGCTCGATAGCATCTTATAAAAGTAAGGCTACATAAAACTATATAACGTATTTACTCTTAGTACTAGATAGAAAATTCACTTAACGTTATAAAGTGGAAAGGTAAAAGATAATTAGTAAGTTTTCGTATAATTATTCTTGGCCGCATTCTTACTAACTAGCCTATATCTAGTCGGTTCTTTCTATAGCCCACTCCTTTTCCCTCTGCGGAAACGCGACTAGTGGCGTTGCATAGCGGTTTGCAGTTGCTTAAACTAGACTTATTATTAACTCTAGGCCTGCCTGTGTTCTACACATAAGGCTCTCCTTTGGCTTTTCTATGTTGGCGATGCTGTACCACAAGCTTGACCGCGAGTAGAGGCTGCTGCTGCCGCTTAAGCTGCGCCAAGGTCGTCGTCCTAATAAGCTTCCTAACGTAGCCCGTAGCGGTTGCAATAGCTAGGGCCATGTATACTCTAAGTCTACGCTAAATCTTCCTATGTACCCATATTTCTATAGCGAAGGATAAGCGGAATTCTTTGTTACGCTTAACCTGTTCGAATGCACGGTGGGTAAAGCCTCCACGCCGCGATAGATAGTAAATGCGTTGCACGCCTTGATAGGGCTAGCCCTCTTTAGCAGAGGGTGCGATAAGGTGTAAACGGGCCTAGTAGGGGGAGCCGCACTGTGCTTTGTGGATTCTTTGGGCATAGTGGCCAGCCTAGTACGCGGCGGGTCTTTTTAGGGCACGGGTAGAGGATACTAGTGTTGTGCAGCTAAATGCCTACTACGTATCCACGGCCAAAGGTGTAGAAATGCTAACAGCGCGTATAGGAGGCACCCTAGAGTTGTAAGAACGAGTCTAATTACTAGTACTATAGACGTTATAGAGCGTGTAGAGGTAGAGATAACGTCTAGTCCTACTAAAGATATAGTTTGGGCGTGGGGAAATGGTAGGTTATATAGGTAGTCTTTATTAACAATAAGGATAATAATTGCAACTAAGTAACGGGTAATAAAACTAGGAAGCGGTTATGTATTACTATATATTGCGGCGTTAGAGTCTTATTGCTAGAAAAGTTAAGAGAAGACTAGCTACTATATAAGAGTAAAATAGTAACACGCTAGATCTAGTAAAGAAATATTGTCTAAATTAAGGAGCATATTATATATCTTACAGTTTAAATATAGTAGCCTACTATGGCACGTTAAAATCCCCCAACTCTCTTTGTTCTTCTTTTTTTTTTTCGGGCGCTTATATTGCTGGCATGGCGTACAACACAGTATCTATACTAATTTCCCGTGGTTTATCTAGGGAAAGCGTATATATAGGTAGACTTTTCGCTAGATAACACGTTTGTATACGCATCTAAGATGGAAGGTGCAATAATAAAGGGCCTAAGGAGGGCGTAGTTGGCGCTTTTCGGGGCATAAGCCTTAGGTAGAGGCGTAGTAAGCGTTTTAGTTTAGTGGAATGGAGGCGTAGCGAGCGCGCCGTACAATTATTAGAAGCAACGCCATCCGTGCTGTAAAAAGTTAGTAACGCCTCTCTACCTAAGCTATAGAAAAAGGCCTTTACCGCTATATTTGCGGCTAAACATTTACACTCGGCACGTTTGCGTTGTTGTACCTATAGCAGTTCTTTGTTAAAGCGCTCTTTCTATTCATCTCTCCCTAGCATCTAGTCTGTACGGTACTAATCCTCTCGCCTAGGTCACCCGTAAATGCTAAGTCTTGCTCTCACCTACTAGCGTTACTAGACCTTCCCAACCCCATCAACCGTCGTCGCCGCTCTCAAATCCATCGTATTGTACACAGGCATGTATAGCCATACAGTGCTCACAGCTACACTGGTTAGGGTTAGGGTTAGGGTTAGGGTTAGGGTTAGGGTTAGGGTTAGGGTTAGGGTTAGGGTTAGGGTTAGGGTTAGGGTTAGGGTTAGGGTTAGGGTTAGGGTTAGGGTTAGGGTTAGGGTTAGGGTTAGGGTTAGGGTTAGGGTTAGGGTTAGGGTTAGGTGCTGGGTTACCGTGGGAATGAATCCTTTTAACCTTAGCAATAC